>CM077633.1:33611863-36436983 GCA_039660915.1 Euphorbia tirucalli
AAGATTCGGAGCTCGTGGAACACCTTGAATGATTGATGAGATGTTATGAAATAATTCAATGTGGATTACGACACGAGACGAGACTTTCGGAATCTCCTTTATTCCAACGATAAATGGTTATGATGTGATGAAATGGAATTGTGTATTCCACTTACACAATCACAGGCCTAAACCTTTTTCGGGTGTTCTAATTGGCGCATTTGGTTAAATGGTCAATGTAATCCGATACACCGATATTAAACAGGAGTTTTGGGGCTCCCGGGATGAAATGTGATGAAAGCGCTTGGCATTCTCGGGATGCCTTAGTCATAATAAGATGGATGCATGCTTGAGTCACACAAATGCAAATGGCTGCATAAAAACGTGGTTAAGTGTGGCATACGAAGTGATGCATGCATGATTATGGGTATGCCGATGCATAAAAATGTGCATTGCACATGAAAATAGGCATGGCTGTAAAAGATGTGGTTAGGAACACAACTACATACGGCCATGCTTTAAAATATGGCTGCACAAAACGTGGTTAGTGGTGATCATGAACGATGATGGATTTGATGCTTGATGCATGATGTATCAGGAGGTGAAAAGAAAGGCAAACAAACATGAACAAATGTTAGCGCATGCAATAATGCACTCCCTTCCAACCTTATTCCTCCAACGATTGGTCTCGCATTCTACCTAGGTGTTGGGTCTCTTTGGCATCAACGGGGGATACCAAAGGCGCACCCTCAAATATCCAAATTTTAGGTTTATGTTTTGGTAACCCTAGGGAAAATTACTAAGCCATTACATGTGGACCATAGTCAAACCAAGGGTTGTACAGGCTCCCATAGCGAATAAACACTTCCCCACCGTAGAACACGATGTAAGGTCATGTAGGGCTATGAGTGGTTTACCCTGTCGAGTGTCTCCAATCCTAGCGGTAGAGGTAGGCTATCTTCTTGGGTAAACCGGGGTAAAACAGTGTATTTGAGGGGTTGAGAAGAAGAGAATGTCATGATATGCAAGGGCATGAATAAATATGATGTTTATAAATTAATTAAATGAATACAAGCGAGGTTATATTTCAATAGTTGCCTAAGTTCCTTAAGAGTTTAAGAAAAACATTTTTAAGAAACAGAGTATCCCCAGTAGAGTCGCCACTGTGAGAGGACGACCTTAAAAAAAGCGGGACGCTGCGAAGTGAACCGGGGAAAACGAAAGGAAGAAATGAATGGTTTAGTGATGCTTTGGAAAAAGAGTTTTGTTTATCTTGTTTAAAGGAAAACTATTCGTTTGTTTTGAAATTTGATTTTGTAGAAAACATTTTCCCATTTTATAACTTAAAGACTTCGAAACCTCAATTTCGAGATTAGTGACAGAGTCGCCACCCGGATAGCTCATCCAGGAAATTCCGGTACAGCTCCCTACCGAGCGCAGACTACTGTACCTAATCCAGAGATTTAGGGTTCGGGCAACTTATCTACTTAAACTCAAGCTTGTATTCAATTTATTATTTATAAAACCATATTTATTCAATTTATTATCTTTTCTCTACCCAATTTGTCTAATTTTATTAACCCGATGATCAAGCAAAATGCATAAAATAAATGGGGGAAAATTAAACCATCCACACAAATTATACAAAAGAATAGTAAAGGCCGCTTATACAACCCAATCGAATAAAATATAAAAACTCTCATCCTCACTTTATAAGCGTCTAGGATACACGAGGATCTAAAAATTACAACTGCCTAAATACACGAATTAATATATTAAATACAGTAAAAATAAAAATAAATGCTGCAAAACAGACTAGTTAGTGCAGTTTATAT
The DNA here is from genome assembly GCA_039660915.1 of Euphorbia tirucalli. NCBI lineage: Eukaryota > Viridiplantae > Streptophyta > Magnoliopsida > Malpighiales > Euphorbiaceae > Euphorbia > Euphorbia tirucalli. The sequence continues at coordinate 33,613,678 of CM077633.1, forward strand.
TATAGCATAAATAGGACTCAAATTGGACAGAACTGGGAATTTAAGAAACGGGGTCATACATTTAGGGGGTAACCGGATTGACCCGACCGGTCGGACCGGTTAGACTTGGAAAACGGTTTTGAAACGCCCTGTATTTTTTGTGCTGGAAAATCAATTTTTGGAAAACATTTGACTCGGTTACATGAGAATTTCCACTTTTGTGGGTCTGTCAGCCCGGAGCTTGGGGTTCCGTTTATATGGGTTTTCCTAATTTTCACAAACATTTAAGGTCCAAAAAGCAATAAACACACTAAAATCAATTTGAATCCGAAAACAGTATCACGCAACAACGTTCATGCGAGTCATTCTGCGACTCTATCTTTTTTGGAAATCACAGCCGCACAGCTGAAAATAGAGCCGGACGGCTCTGGTTAGAGCTGGCCGGCTCTCGTCCACGCTGGGTGACAGTAGTGCTCGGACCCGAAACCGGTTTTCTCGTTTTTTCGAAAGATTTCTATTTTTGCTCGTTTTCGATGTTTTCCTGAGATTTTATAATGTTTGGGGGCCCGTAAATGCTGAACTATGGACCCGTAATGGATCGAACAACTCCGAAACCGAAATATAAAACCCGGAAAAAATCGAAAAACCGATATTCATACGTCCAGAAATCCGAAAACCGATTTTAAAATGACGTATAGATACTCTTAGGTTGAAAAATATAAAAACAGAAAGGCATAAAATGGAAAATGGACTCCTTTTGGCCGTTCGGGATAGATCGAGAATCTGTCCTTGAGGAATAGAGCCGGGCAGCTCTAGGGTCAGAGCCAGCCGGCTCTGTTCTTCACAATCACAGCCGTACGGTTATGATGGGTTGAATCTATTTTTCGGAGAAATTTAAAAAAGAGAAAAACATGTAAAAAACACAATGTAAACAGGTTTAAGGCCTCTCAGAGTTTACCTTGGTGTCTTTCCAGCGTATTTGATATGTAAGAACGGATTAAAAACTTGAAATTGTTGATGTGAGTCTCAACCGGTCAAGAACTACAACGATCCGCAACAAGCTGAAATGAACCCGAAATGATCTCCAACTAGTAAGCAAAGGTTATGGAACTTGAGTTTAATGTTTTGACATTGGTTTAAGTTTTAATCCCAGTGTTTGGTTCAGCTCATTTCTTGCAATGTCTCAGTCTCTCTTCTTTCCTTCTCTTCTCTCTTTTTCTTCTTTCTTTCTCTCTTCTGCTCTTTTTTTCTCTGTCTCAGGATTGTAAAATCCCCCCTCTTCCTTGTGATCTTTTTTTTTTCATTCCTTTTATATTCTCTCTTTCATATCATATCACGCATTAAATGGCCGCCTGACTTTTCTGAAATGCCCATATCTTCATTCTACGAGACAAGTTGCTTTGCTTTGCAAGGCAACCTGTCTTGCCCATTGGAGCCGGCCGGCTCTGGTTCAAGAAACCAGAGCCACCCGGTTCTAGCGAAACCTAGAGCAAAAATCGAAAAATCAGACATGCACCCCAAACCCTAGAGACCACTCGAGAGACCTATCCGGGAGTTTCGGATCGTGGATTGCTTGATTTTCAGGACATTTGAGACACTCCAAGAAAACAATTCGGTCACTTTTGAGAGCAATTCAAGTTCGTCTACTCCAAAGGTAACATATGAACTCTCATCACGGAGGTTGGGAAAACCCCGTGCTCACAGAAGTCAAGGGATTAAAATGGGTTTTGGGGGAGATATTTTTGTTAGATATTAAAATCTCTACAGCTTAGTATTAGTATTATTATTATTATTATTATTATTATTATTATTATTATTATTATTATTATTATTATTATTATTAGAGTTATTAGTCAAAGAATGGACAAATGGTCCAATACCATTATGATTTAAAGTCAAATAGACCAATTAGGGAGAGATAAGGATCGAGAGAGTTAATATGGGTCTTGGAAGTGTAAAAAAAAATCTAGAGAACTTACAAAAAATGTAGAAGAGGAGAAGAAAAAGAAGAAATGGAATAAGAGAGAAATAGAGAAGTAGAAGGAAGAGGTATGTTCATGTAGTTTGTGATATTAATTTCGTACAGCTAGAAATAGAATATGAAAATGTTTTAAAGTAATGAATTGTTAATCTATGAGTTAGGAATATGTCTGCAAAGTTTCATAATTTTTGAACAAATACAGTGAAAGCTAGATTTTTGAAAGGAGATGTGCTCAAAAATGGATGATAAAAGAAATAGGGTCAGATTCAAAGTTATTCCATAATTGTTTTAGCGCCTAGAAATTTCTGATTTTTGGATATATTGTTTCTTGATGTGTCTATTTTAAGTATGGAAAAGAATTAGGTTGATCCAAGTTGGAGGGATAAAGTTATAGTGAAATTACTAGGAGCTATTAAGGTAAAATAGGGCAAAAATAGGGCTGGAATGTAAATTTTATAACAATTTGTATAATACTCCAAAAATTATGTGATTTTAATATGATATGTATCTTTGTGTTAGGAGTAAAATAAAACAAGAATTAGGTCATTTGGATAAATATAGTGGAAGTTATGAATTTTTAAATGTGGTTAGGTCATGGAAACCTATCTATATAAGTGAGGATAGAGTGTTTTTATAGAAAGGAAAAACATGATGTCTTTGCATTTGATATGAATTTATAATTTTAGGAGTTCAAAATCTTGAATATAATCTAGAAGAGGTTAGTAGCTACCCACGAGGGAATTAACAACTAAGTTATGAGTATAAACTTGATATGGACTTGCATATGTTGATGAAAGTTGTGAATTGATGTATTGATATGTTTGTATGTATATTGCTTTAATTTGTTGGAAATGAATTTTATGTGGCTTTATATGTTGAGGTGAACTATTTTGTATATAAGTATATGTTGAATATATGGTGATTACATAGTGTACAAACGTGAAGTGTTGTTTGAACGATTATATGTACTACATGAATTATGTTGAAAGGATTGGGTTAAATGTTATATGTGAAAGTTAGTGTACATAGTTACATGAAAGATTAAGGTGATATACCTAACCAAACACTGTGAATACATAATTCACATGGATTATCTGGACCTATATGGTTAATCACATGGAATATCTGATTATATGGACCGAAAGGTCAAGTACATGGTTACATGAGCTGGCCAGCAAAATCATTTGATATCTGGTATATGATCCCGTGGTAGTTGTTTGGCTAGTTATGTCACAACAAATACATAAAATGGATCAGTCATTTGCATGTGCTTGGTTAAGTTTGTTGGAATTTGTTTGTGTGAATATGTGTGATTGTAATTCATTGATGGTTTATGCTCACTGAGTAGCGACTCATAAAAATCACTAATTTTTCCAGCTAGGTGAAGTTGTAGATAAAGTTTAAGTTCCTAGAAGGGTAAAGCACAGTAGAAAGCATGGATGAAAGGTCGGCCAGCTGAGTTCGATCTCGCCCTCTCTCCTCTCATCTCAAGCATGTAGAATAGAAAATTTTGGGTTTGGAACTTTGTATTATAAGTGTGGTTTGAATATGTATAATAGAACGTATACTTGTGTAGTGTACTTGTGGATTTATGTTCATAAGTAAATGGAGTACATTTTGAAAAAAACAAAATATATGTTTTCATACCATCTTCGAATATAGAACAGGAAATAAGGGGTGTTACAGAAGATGCACCCTGGGTCTTCCTTTGCTCTCCCAATAGTTTGGGACACGATCTCTTCCGATGCCCTGCCTGCTTGCACTCGAAGCAGATATCATCAGGATTGGCCTTGGGCTAGACCTTAGGCTGGGCCTTAGGCTTCTTGGCCTTGGCTTTCTTATCCTTGGCCTTAGCCTTTTCCTTAGCCTTGCCCTTTGCAAAAGGTGGGTTCCCCTTGTTGACCAGCAACACCGGCGGAGTCTTCTTGATCAACTATTCAGTGAGCTTAAGCATCCCCTGCAGCTCACTAACAGTACAGTTCATCCCTTGCATATTATAGTTCAGGATGAATTGATTGTAAGAATCTGGTAAGGATGCCAGGATTGTGTCCACCGCCAGCTCCTGTGAGATAGGCAATTCGAGATGGGCTAAAGTATACCGATTGCCCTTCATCTTAAGCACGTGTGCACTCACAGATGTCCCAGCCCCCATCTTATAGGAGTGGAATGCCTTATTGGTCAGGTACCTTTCCTGATGAGCTTGCTCTTGAAACTTCTCATTTAGAGTTGTTATCGTAGCATAGGCCTAATGGTCCATGAACTACTTTTGCAGCTCAGGGACCATGCATGCCAACATAAGGAATGTCACATCCCTATTATCCTTCATATGCACCTCGTATTCCTCCAGCTGGGCAGCTGGTGGATTACGTCCCTGAGGCACAGCCAGCACAGGCCTTTCTAGCACATACTCCTTTGACTCTTGTCTTAGAACTATTCTTAAGTTCCTAGACCAGTCTAAGAAGTTAGGACCGGAAAGGTTGTCCCTTTCCAGGATAGATCACAGTGAAAGTGAGTTATTTGTTGCCATTAGATTACTACACAGAAAAAATTTTAAGAGTGTTAATAAAGGGATTAAACTTGTTTCCCATATTTAATTAATAACAAATTAGGTTATTAATTAACTTAAGTTGTTAGGTTCATGGGCCAAGATCCATATTTCATCAAGATATATCTTGATGAGGGCCTGGAAAAACTATACCCTAATTATTTAGGTAGGAATGCAGTCCAATCCTAACATAGGGACTCTCGATTTGATGGGCTTGTTGGCACTTACCCATCTGTGCTTAGGGCCAGGAGAATCCTACTACCCATGCTAAGTCAAAAACCTCCATCCAAGTGTTAGAGTAACCAATACTCCAACCCAATACAAAAAGATGATACTCTAGTGCATCCAGCGAGGGCATGGTCTACAACTGGCCTATCCCCACTTCGAGTCGGTTTTGAATGAGGGAAGCACTTTTAAACGACTTAGTAATTTCCATTTGGTTATTAGATTCATTTTAATAACGGTTTAGATGCATAAGCGGTTGAAACTGGGTTTGGATCATATATTCTTACATGTAAATAAATATAAAGCATAATTAAATAAGTAAAATGGACTACTATAGGCCTATATTATAACCTAATATGATTTTAGTAAACCTATACTAGAAAATACATCAGGTGGGCCTCTTTTTTCCTTCCTTTTGGGCTCACCTCTCCACTGGGCTTCTTCTTTACAAATTTTACAATAAATAAATAAAATAAAATTACATAAAAAAAAGAAGACGGCGCGCAGGTCCTATTTACCCAAAAAGAAAAATTACAACCCAACTCGAATAAGGCCCAGTAGCATCCATACAGATATTTAATCATACAAAAATGCATCCAATACATCAATTTACACACATGTTATAATGCATGAATTTAAGCCCATTTCAATTATGTCCAAAGCTATTATTTTGAAATCGCCAATTTTGGTCCATCATGGTTCTAGCCCTTAACGGGTTTTGAGCCCCTAGCCCAGGCAGATAACTGCTCCCACCGGAATTGGAAAACCATGAGTCCATATCAGCCGCCCGAGTAATCGTGCTAAGAAAACCCGAACCAATTTCAATTAAACCATATTAATTTCCAAAATTAATATCTCATGAATAAAATTAAAATTTCATCCAAGAAACCATGCACATTTAAATTACAGAAATTTAAACACACAAAATTTTAAAACCCGTTAAAATTTCAAAACTGGACCTCGGGCCCGAAACTCGTCAAATCCAAAAAGGACCCAGCCTACTGCAGCTAGGGTAATAGAGTTTCTCTAGCAGCAGCAGGTGCTGCTGCCATGTGCCAGCCACTACCCAACAGTGGCTGCTGCCAAGCAGCGACAGCCCATAAGTAGCCGCTGTTGCCGAGACATCAGTAAGCAGCGGCTGCTGCCGCTATTTCCGCTAGATACGGCAACTGAGGGTGGCGATTCTATTGCTGGCAGTCCCGTTTTCGCTGAAACAGCCCGTGATTTTCACCGAAAAAAAATAAAATTGCAGCTATAAACTAAATCACTAAGAAATATTCCAACAACAGAAAATTAAATCCAACATAAACCAATATGCACTTTAATTTTCAATTGCAAAAATCCAAGGGGAAAATCACAAAACCCTAATCAAAAGAATCCCAAATTAAAATCATCCATTTCAAAAAACAAGGGATTCAATCTAGTTAAATAATTTCCATGGATCAAAAGCCCACTCTGATGCCACTGTTGGGATTTTTCACCGGAAATCACCCGATTAAAAGTGGAAGAATGCGATGATTTCCTCAAATCCATGCCCAGTAGCAATTGAAGTGGAAATTAAAAAATTAAAATTGAACTAAAAGAGAATCTATTCTCACCAGGAATATCTCTTCTAGAGATGGCTGCAGAAATCAATGGAGACTTCCTCCACGTTCCACGTACACGAACGGCTTTGGAACTCAACCCGTGCTAGCGTCGGAACCGGTCGGAATAGAGGAATGTGGCTGCTGCAATTTTTGACTATTGCATGTGTGTTTGGCTGAAAATTCTTCCCTAGGTTTTAACCTAGGTGGCCGAAATTCCCTTTGGGATTTTAGGCCCGATTTCCTTTTATTTTCATGTGGGCTTTTCTCCTCTTTAAGCCCAAGTCAGATTTAATTCTTTCAGTCCAATTTAATTTCAAATTTAATTTCAATTCAACATGTATGATATCATATTATACCATGTAATACGTTACATACATTTAAATTAAAATTAATTTGACCAATTAATTTAACCGAGGAATTAAATTAGACTTTTATGAAATCAAATACATGTAAACTTATACATGTAAGATATTTCCACTTAGGAAATAATCTCACAAATTAATTCATTGAATTAATTATGAGAAGGCCAATACAAATATTAATTATGTTTTTTTTATCAATCCAATTGATCTATATAATATGACTAATATAATCCTCTCTCTCCTATGTGTATACTCCAAGTATGTAGGTGATCCCTTTAGTTTGAGTTTAGACGTTCAATGTGTATGATACTGTGGGCCCATCTTTATGTTGGCAGTGGGTCTTTGGCCCATAAACTGTAGGTGGGCTCTAGCAAGCCATTGCAGCTCCCAATTAAGATGGATATAGTAGTCCAACTGTAATCATAACCTTGTAGTTTAAACTTGTATATCCCATGTCATTGATATCGGTGTCCAACATAGAGGCATCGATTGATCACCCTCTTTTGTGTCTGGACATTTACTTGACCCCGAATGAATAGATGCTCCCAAACAAGTTCCAACTTGTTTGGGTGTGGCCACACTCTTATTAGTTGCATTCATCAAGAGGCCGATGATATCTTCTTAGTAGACTACTAAGTGACATTCCTTCTGCATATCCATACCCAAATGTACCCATACTTGGCACCCTTTTATAAGCCCTTTTGGTGTACACCAAAGTATGCCACTTCACATGCAGAACCATCATATGGTCAGGTCAAAGGATCCATACAAGTACTACACGAGAATCACTTGTGATACTTTAGCATGTGGATATCTCATTTGGTGGATCTATCTAGTACCATGCCCCTTTTGCATGTACCCATTAACTTGGTTGACATTCCTTGTCCAATGGCCGGTAAGACACCTCCATACAACCAAGCTAATGATAGTCTCTAGTTCCATTCATTCCCATGATTAGAACAAACTATGGATCTCTCCATGGTCATATCATTTTCCCTATCCATGGTCTTACTGCCAAGTGCATGACACTTGTCAACATGGATATGGATATGTCCATTGGATAGTTTATTTAAAACATAGCACAAGAAATATAATAAATAGATTAATGCCTTTATTCAATGACACAAACTGTATAATACATAAATCCAATAAATGTACAATACAAATACAAGGTCCAATGCCTCCGAACTAGGCCTTATCCAACACGAATGACCCTGGATTTCAAAAACTAAAATCAAAGAAACTGAAAATCTCACATCCGCACTATTAGATATCCAAAAACCAAAGTTTTACAATGTGCAGATGTGTTTTGACTAGATTGAATCATAGTAGAATAAACCAAAAATGGAAAACTGGCCGTATCCGGTTGATTTAGGGCTTTTCGGGTTCCAGCCCTAAAGAACATAGCCATGTGGCTATAATGTCACAGCTGATCAGCTCTGTTCTAAAAGATTATAGCTGCACAGCTCTGTTCTAAGGATTACAGCCGCTCGGCTCTAGTTAGAGCCGCGTGATTGTAATCAAACAGACAGTTTCCAGAAATTTGACAAAAACAGAGGAAAATACACAACAAAAGTGATTAAACATAAGTTTAAGGGCTATCAGAGTTTACCTTGTTGATGTTTCAGCATGTTGGACGTCCGAAGGTAGATTGAGTAGTGGGAATGCGAATTGAATCCTAGAAGCATCCCGAAACCTCAAACACGAGCCTTGAGTCAATCCGAACAAACCCAGGAATGGCCTCGAATGGATGAGAAACGACTAGGAATCTATCACTCTATGTTTCAGATGTTTTTTATCTCCTTTAGTTCTTGTTTCTGTCCCTCTGTTTTTTTTCTTCCTTTGTTTTTCTTTTTTTTTTTCTCTCTCTCTCTAATTCTCTACTTCAATCTCCCTCTCTTGATTTCCCTCTCTCTCTCTCTCTCTCTCTCTCTCTCTCTCTTCTCCCCTTTTTTCTCTTTTATTTTCTAATCTTAAGACTTCTGTTCCAAATCCTGGCAAAAATCCACCTAATTTGGGGAACCCATCCCCTGTCACAGACTGACTCTGATTTTTTTTGTGGAAAATTTGATTGCTCACTAGAGCCATGCGGTTGTAGTATTATAGCCGTGCGGCTCTAGTGTTACAGCCGTGTGGCTATAGTTATGAAACTACAGCCGTGCGGCTCTAACCAGAGTCGTGACAGATTCTCCTAAATCCTACACTCACCTCTAAGCCCTTTAATCACTCGAAAGACCTATCTCGGGGTTTCGGATCAAGGACTGTTAGGTTTTCAGAGCATTCGAGGCATTCCAGGAAGCATCCCATTCAATCTCAAGTCCAATTCATGATCGTCTGCTTAACAGGTAATATAAGACTCTCATCACAAAGTTCAAGAAAACCCGTGATCACAGGCTGCCACTCCTGGGATGAAAGTCGACTAATGGTTAGGCTATTGTGCCTGGTTCGATTTTGGTCTCGCGACAGAGAGCACGGTGAGAAAGGACAAGAAAATGTACCTAATGTTTTAGTTAAGGAAATTAATGATATGACCATAAATAGATCCGTAGTTTGTTCCAGTCATGGGAATGAATGGAATGGGAGACTATCATTAACCTAGTTGTATGACGGTGTCTTACCGGTCATTGGAAATAGAATGTCAACCAAGTTAATGGGTACATGTGAAAAGAGCATGGTACTGGATAGATCCACTAAACGAGAAATCAACATGGTATAGTATCACAAGTGATTCTCGTGTAGTACTTGTATGGATTCTTTGACCTGACCATATGATGGTGTTGCATGTAAGGTCACATACTTAGGGGTACGCCTAAAAGGCCTGTAATAGGGTGCCAAGTATGGGTACTTTCGGGTATGTCACTTAGCATGGTAATGCTATGGATATGCAGAAGAGATTTGTCACTCAATAGTCCACTGGGAAGATATCACCGGCCTCTTGATGAATGCGACTGATAAGAGTATGGACACACCCAAACAAGTGGGAAACTTTTTGTGAGCTTCAGTGCATTCGGGATCAAATTAATGCCCTAACACAAAAGAGGGTGATTAATCCATGCCTCTATGTTGGACACCGATATCAATGACATGGGATGTACAAGTTCAAACTACAGGGTTATGATAACAGCTAGACTGCCATCTCCATCTTAATTGGGGGCTGCAGTGGCTTGCTAGAGCCCAACTACAGTCTCTGGGCCACAGGCCCATTGCCAACGTAAAGATGGGCCAACGGGATCGTACACATTAAGCGACTGAACACTGACTTAAGGAATCACATGTATACTTGGAGTATACACTCTGGAGAGAGAGATATATATTAATTATATTATGAAGATCAATTGGATAGATCATAATGATAAAATTAATATTTGCTTGGCTCTTCATAATTGATTGGATTAATTATGAGATTATTTCCTAGGTGGAAATATTCATATGTATAGGTTTACAATATCTAATTATAATTTGATGGATTAAATTAATTGGTCAAACTAATTTTAATTTAAATGTAAATAATATGTTACTTGGTGTAATATATTAAATACATGGGTAAATTAAAGTTGGGCTTGAAATTAATTTAAACCAGACTAATTAAAATAAGATTGGGCTTGAATTAAGAGAAGGTAGCCCATACAAATGAAAGAGCCAAGTTGGGCCAAAATTCCTTTAGGAATTTCGGCCAACCTAGGGTTTACGAAGCCTAGGAATTTCGGCCACCAGATATAGAAGTGATAGCCGAAATTTCCCTAGCCTCCTCTCTCAAAAGTTTTGTGTTTTTCGATGCTAGCACGGGTGGTGTTCGTTAGGCGTTCGTGTACGTGAACGAGTGGGTTTCTAGTTTGATTCCTACAGTCTGCAACCATATCTGAAAGAGATACTCCGGGTAAGAGTTTATCTCTTCTATTAAATTTTTGTTTTTTCAATTTCCATCTCAATTGCTCCTGGGTATGGATTTGAGGAAATCATCGCGTTCTTCCGCTTTAATCGGGTGATTTCCGGTGACAAATCCCAATAGTGGTATCAGAGCGGGCTTTTGATTCGTGGAAATTGTTAAAATTGGTTGAATCCCATGTTTTAAAATTGGATATTTTTTTATTGGGGTCCTTGGTTTGGGTTTAAGATTTTTCCCATTTGATTTTTTTACAATTGAAATTGAATATGCATATAGGTTTATGTTTATGTAATTTAATTGTATGTTTTGGAATTCTTGGTGAATTTCTTGTTATTGGATGCCATGATATTTTTTTATTTAATATTTTCTGTTTAATAAAAAAAAATCTGGCTGTTCCCGGGGTGCGGGGCTGCCGGCGGCGGGCCGGGCCCAGTGTTTTTTGGATTTGGCTGGTTTTGGGCCCAAGGCCCAGTTTTGAAATTTTAATTGGTTTTAAAATTCGTGTGTTTAAATTTATGTAATTTAAATGCATGCGGTTTCTTGAATGAAATTTAATTTTATTCATGTGAGATTAATTTTGGAAATTAATATGGTTAGTTGAAATTGGTTCGGGTGATTTTGGCACAATTACTTAGACGGCTCAATTGGACCCATGGTTTCCCAATTCCAAAGGGAGCAGTTGGACTGCCTAGGCTAGAAGCCTAAAGCCCGTTAAGGGTTAGAACCATGGTGGGCCAAAATTGGCGATTTCAAAATAATGGCTTGGACATAATTGAAATGGGCTTAAATCATGCATTAGAACATGCTTATGAATTATATGTATTGGATGCATATGGGTGATTAAATATTTTGTATGATTGGATGCTATTAGGCCTTATTCAAGATGGGTTGTATTTTCTTTTTGGGTAAATACGGCCTGCGTGTCGTTTTTCTTTTTTTAATGTAATTTTATTTTATTCAATTATTATAAAATTTGTAAAAGAAGAAGCCCATGGAGTGGTGAGCCCAAGTGGAGATGCAAGCCCAGAAGGAAGAAAATGGAGGCCCACCTGATATTGATTTCTAGTATAGGTTTACTAGAATAATTTTAGGATGTAATATAGGCCCATAGCAATCCATTTTACTTATTTATTTAATTATGCTCTATATTTATATGCATGTATGAATGTATGATCCAACAGCACTTTCACCTGCCTTATGTATGTAAACCGTTATTAAATGAATCTAATAACCAAATGAAATTACTAAGTCGCTTAAAAGTGCTTCCCTCATTCAAAACCAGCTCGAAGTGGGGATAGTCCAGTTGTAGACCTTGCCCTCGCAGGATACACTGGAGTATCGTCATTTTGTATTGGGTTAGGGTATGGGATACTTTAACACTTGAATGGAGGTTTTGACTTAGCATAGGTAGTAGGATTCTCCTGGCCCTAAGCACAGATGGGTAAGTGCCAACAAGCCCATCAAACTGAGAGTCCCTAGGTTGGGATTGGATGGCGTTCCTACCTAAATAATTAGGGTACCAGACCCTCGTCTGGCTATAGCTTGACGAAATATGGATCTCGGCCCATGAGCTCAACAACTCGGTTTAATTAATAACATGATTCATTATTAATTTTATATGGGAATAACAAAGTAAAGACCTTTATTAACACTCTAAATGTTTTTCTGTGTAGAAACTCTAAATAGCAAATAACAACTCATTATCATTGCGATCGATTCTTGAAAGGGACAAGCTTTCCGGTCCTAACTTTTTGGACTGGTCTAGGAACTTGAGAATAGTTCTAAGACAGGAGTCCAAAGAGTATGTACTGGAGGGGCCTGTACCAGCTGCGCCTCAGGGACATAATCCACCAGCTGCCCAGCTGGAGGAATATGAGGTGCATGTCAAGGATAATAGGGATGTGACATGCCTAATATTGGCTTATATGGTCCCCAAACTGCAAAAACAGTTTATGGACCATCAAGCCTATGCTATGATAACAACTCTAAATGAGATGTTTCAGGTGCAAGCTCATCAGGAAAGGTACCTGACCAACAAGGCATTCCACTCTTGTAAGATGGGGACTGGGACATCTATGAGCGCACACGTGGTCAAGATGAAGGGCTATTTGGACACTTTAGCCCATCTCGGATCGCCCATCTCTCAGGAGTTGGCGGTGGACATAATCCTTGCATCCTTACCGGATTCTTATGATCAGTTCATCCTGAGCTACAACATGTAAGGGATGAACCACACTATCAGTGAGCTATATGGGATGCTTAAGCTTACTAAGCAGTCGATTAAAAAGACTCCACCGGTGCTGTTGGTCAACAAGGGGAACCCTACTATTGCCAAGGGTAAGGCCAAGGAAAAGGCTAAGGCCAAGGCCAAGAAGGACAAGGTTAAGAAGGCCAAGGCCCAACCTAAGGCCCAGCAGAAGGCAGGTCCTGAGGAAGTCTGTTTTGGGTGTAGACAGGTGGGCCATTGGAAGAGATCGTGTCCTAAGCTGATGGGAGAGCAGAGAAGGGGCCAAGGTGCATCCTCTTCAGGTATTTATGTTATAGACATTAACCTTACTATTTCAACATCCTGGGTATTAGATACTGGATGTGGTTCTCACATTTGCTGCAATGTGCAGGGACTTAAGAACAGAAGGTCACTGGGGTCGGGAGAGGTGGACTTGCGGGTTAGAAATGGAGCAAGGGTTGCTGCCATAGAGATCGGCGAATACCACCTTATGATGCCTAGTGGATTGGTTTTAATTTTAGAGCAATGTTATTTTGTACCTGCTATTTGCAGGATTATTATTTTAGTTTCTATGTTGGATATTTCTGGATTTTATTTTACTATTTCTAATGGTAGAATTTCTATATCTAGAGAGGGATTATTTTATGGAGATGCTCTATTGAATAATGGCCTATATATCTTGGACTTAAATGAAACCAATCATGTCTATAACATAAACACTAAAAGGGTTAAGCCCAACGAACTTAATCCTGTCTACCTATGGCATTGTCTTCTTGGCCACATAAACGAGAAGCACATAGCTAGGCTTCACAAAGCTGGAGTCTTAGGGTCATTTGACTTGGAGTCAATTGATACATGTGAATCATGTTTACGAGGCAAGATGACCAAGGCGCCTTTTAGAAAGAAGGCAGAAAGGGCCACTGGCTTATTGGACCTAATACATTCAAATGTATGTGGACCCATGAGCGCATCGACCAGAGGTGGACACCTGTACTTTGTCACATTCACGGACGATTTCAACAGATATGGATATGTCTATCTAATGAAACACAAGTCTGAGACCCTTGATAGGTTCAAGGAATTTAGGAATGAGGTACAGAACCAGCTAGGCAGAAATATCAAAACCCTTCGATCGGACAAGGTGGTGAGTATATGAGCCTAGAGTTTGACTCATATTTGAGAGAGCATGGAATAGTTCCACAGCTCACTCCTCCTGGAACACCACAGTGGAATGGGGTGTCCGAAAGGAGGAATAGAACCTTGTTGGACATGGTCCGCTCAATGATGAGTCAAGCCTCTCTCCCAATTAGTTTATGGGGACACGCCCTCGAGACAGCAGCTCTTATCTTAAATAATACTCCGACTAAGGCAGTGAAAAAGACCCCATATCAGATATGGACGGGCAGGGAGCCCAATGTGTCTTTCCTAAGGATTTAGGGATGCGAAGCACATGTCAAGAAATTGACTAGTGGCAAGCTGGAGCCCAAAATCGATAAATGCCTATTTGTGGGCTACCCTAGGGAAACCAAAGGGTATTACTTCTACAACCCCGCCCAGAACAAGGTGTTCGTGGCAAGGAAGGGGGTCTTTCTAGAAAAGGAGTTCCTTTCCAAGAAAGACAGTGGGAGCAATGTTGAACTCAGGGAAGTTCAAGGTCCACAAGCACCTGAAGAGGATAACTCGGAGGCCTAGGTGGAGCTTCCACAGGAGGAAGCACCAACCCAGGCCACTCAAGGACCTAGAAGGTTTGGTAGGGATCATCGAGAATCAAAGAGGTATGGTTTCCTCATTACCGATGATCAAACTCTTCTCATCTGGGATGAGGAAGAACCCAAAACCTACCAGGAGGCTATGGCAAGCCCACAGTCTGTAAATTAGCGTAAAGCCATGGAGGCAGAGATGCAATCTATGTATGATAACCAGGTTTGGAACTTGGTTGATCCACCTCCAAGTGCTAAGGTAATAGGTTGCAAGTGGTGCTACAAGCTAAAGGCCGATAATACCTTCAAGGGGCATCTAGTTGTGAAAGGTTTCAGATAAGTCCATGGAATAGACTATGATGAGACTTTCTCTCCAGTAGCCATGCTCAAATCCATCAGGATCTTGCTAGCCATAGCCACATGGTACGACTATGAGGTCTGGCAAATGGTTGTCAAAACCACTTTCCTTAATGGAAAGCTACTCGAGGATGTGTACATGACACAGCCTGGGGGTTTTGTCGATCCAGAGTATCCGGGAAAGGTATGCAAACTTCAGAGGTCCATTTATGGACTGAAGCAAGCATCCCAAAGTTGGAATCTTAGATTCAATGAAGCTATAAAGGAATATGGCTTCATACAGAATTAAGATGAGCCTTGTATGTATAAGAGAACAAGTGGGAGCATTGTCACATTTTTGGTATTATATGTAGACGACATCCTATTCATTGGAAGTGACATACCTACACTGTAAGGGGTAAAGCAGTGGCTGAGTAAGTGCTTCGCAATGAAGGATTTAGGCGAAGCTAAGATGATCCTAGGGATTAGGATCTATAGGGATAGATCAAATCGGCTTTTGGGCCTAAGTTAGGCCTCGTACATAGATAAAGTTCTGAAGAGGTTCAGCATGGACCGGGCTAAGAAAGGTTTCTTGCCAATGGGCCATGGGCTAAAACTTAGTAAGAAGCATTGTCATAAGATAAGGGAGGACAGGGAGAACATGAAATTGGTTCCATATCCTTCGGCTATAGGATCAATTATGTACTCCATGTTATGTACGAGACCTGATGTCGCCTTTGCACTAAGTATGATGAGCCGGTACCAGCAGGATCCCGGGGAGGATCACTGGAAAGCTGTCAAGGCAATCCTTAAGTACCTTAACCGGACTAAGGATAGCTTCTTAGTGTATGGTGGTTAGGAAGTGCTATCAGTTACTGGGTACACTGATGCAAGCTTCCAGACTGACCAGGATGAGTACCAGTCGCAGTCTGGGTTTGTATTTTTGCTAAATGGTGGTGCTGTAAGCTGGAGGAGCTTGAAGTAGCCAACCATTGCGGACTCTACAACAGAAGATGATTACATCGCTGCTTATGATGTGGCTAAGGAAGCTGTGTGGATAGAGAAGTTTATCACTGAGTTAGGAGTAGTGCCAACTATCCAGGACCCAGTTGATATCTTCTGTGATAACAATGGGGCCTTTGCACAAGCTAAGGAGCCCCGGTCACACAAGAACACAAAGCACGTGCTCAAAAAGTTTCACCTCATACGAGAGATCACGGAGAGAGGTGACATTGCATTGTACAGAGTGGACACCAAGGATAATGTCGCAGATCCTTTGACCAAGGCGTTGGTCCAGCCTAAGCACGGGGGTCATACTAGATCTATAGGGATTAGGCCCATGCCTAGTTGGAACTAGTGCAAGTGGGAGATTGTTGGATATGCCCTAGTCCCGAGGCATTGGTCCTTGTATTTGTATCATACATTTATTGGATTTATGTATTATACTTATTTGTTTTATAAATAAAGGCATTAATTCATTTATTATATTTATCTTGGGCAATATGTTAAATGAAGTATCCAATGGACATATCTATATCCATGATGACCAGTGTCATGCACTTGGTAGTAAGACCATGGATAGGGTAAACGATATGACCACAAATAGATCCGCAGTCTGTTCCAGTCATAAGAATGAATGGAATGGGAGACTATCATTAACCTAGTTATTTGACGGTGTCTTACCAGTCATTGGACATGGAATGCTAACCAAGTTAATGGGTACATGTAAAAAGGGCATGGTACTGGATAGATCCACTAAATAAGAAATCCACATGGTATAGTACCACAAGTGATTCTCGTGTAGTACTTGTATGGATCCTTTGACCTGACCATATGATGGTGTTGCATGTAAGGTCACATACCTAGGGGTATAAAGGGCTTGTACTAGGGTGCCAAGTATGGGTACTTTCGGGGATGTCACTTAGCATGGTAATGCTATGGATATGCAGAAGGGATTGGTCACTCAGTAGTCCACTAGGAAGATATCACCAGTCTCTTGATGAATGCGACTGATAAGAGTGTGGCCACACCCAAACAAAGGGGAACTTGTTGGTGAGCTTCAGTGCATTCGGGATCAAGTTAATGTCCTAACACAAAAGAGGGTGATTAATCCATGCCTCTGTGTTGGACACTGATATCAATGACATGGGATGTACAAGTTCAAACTACAGGGTTATGATAACAGTTAGACTGCCATCTTTATCTTAATTAGGGGCTGCAGTGGCTTGCTAGAGCCCAACTGCAGTCTGTGGGCCACAGGCCCACTGCCAACATAAAGATGGGCCCACTGGATCGTACACATTAAGCGACTGAACACTGACTTAAGGAATCACATGTATACTTGGAGTATACACTCTGGAGAGAGAGGTATATATTAATTATATTATGAAGATCAATTGGATTGATCATAATGATAAAATTAATATTTGATTGGCTCTTCATAATTAATTGGATTAATTATGAGATTATTTCCTAGGTGGAAATATTCATATGTATAGGTTTACATATGATTTTATTTTGTGAAGATCTAATTTTAATTTGATGGATTAAATTAATTGGTCAAACTAATTTTAATTTAAATGTAAATAATATGTTACTTGGTGTAATATATTAAATACATGGGTAAATTAAAGTTGGGTTTGAAATTAATTTAAACCAGACTAATTAAAATAAGATTAGGCCTGAATTAAGAGAAGGAAGCCCACACAAATGAAAGAGCCAATTTGAGCCAAAATTCCTTTAGGAATTTCGGCCAACTTAGGGTTTATGAAGCCTAGGAATTTAGGCCACCAGATATAGAAGTGATAGCCAAAATTTTCCTAGCCTGCTCTCTCCAAAGTTTTGTGTTTTCCGACGCTAGCACGAGTGGTGTTTGTTAGGCGTTAGTGTACGTGAACGAGGAGGGTTTCTAGTTTGATTCCTGCAGTCTGCAACCATCTCTGAAAAAGATATTCTGGGTAAGAGTCTGCAACCATCTCTGAAAGAGATATTCCGGGTAAGATTTTATCTCTTCTATTAAATTTTTGTTTTTTCAATTTCAATCTCAATTGCTCCTTGGCACGGATTTGAGGAAATCATCGCGTTCTTCCACTTTAATCGGGTGATTTCCGGTGACAAATCCCAACAATCAGGCACAACATCTAGCTGGGGGATGTATCTCGGCCCTTCGTGGAGCGGTGATTGTGGGTCGGCCCCAGAGGCTCTGGTTTCAAGTAGGCTCTAGGAGTTTTGGTTTTGAAGTTAGCCCAGGGGGTGTTAGTTTTGAAATCAACTCAGGGAGCATTGGTTTTGAAGTGGGCCCAGGGGGCTTTGATTTTGAAGTCAGCCCAGGGGGCGTTGATTTTGAAATCAGCCCAAGGGGCATTGATTTTGAAGTCGGCCCAGGGGGCGCTGATTTTGAAGTTAGCCCAGGGGGCGCTGATTTTGAAGTCGGCCCAGGGGGTGCTGATTTTTTAAATCAACCAAGGGGGCACTGATTTTTTAAATTGTGTCAAGAATGTGTATTTATTCCTTGATCGATAATTTTGGAAACAAATATTTTTGCCGCTTCAATCAAGAATAAATACAGCTTGGTTGTTTTGCCCATGGATACTTGTAAAAGGCAAGAAATACCCTTCTTGGGATTATATCGGCATGCATGGAAATTATTAAAAACTGAGAAAACTTTCTTAAATGAGATTTAGAGCTGCATGGCTTTAATTTGCGCGATACAGCCACACGACTGTAATACATATCCGTGCGGCTGTGACTTGCCACGTCGTTAGAGCCGCGAGGCTCTAGATTGAAATGGGCACAACCTTAAAACGCAGGCAGACGGCTTATTCTACATAATACTTATAATCCTTATTCCTCTTCTGCTTTTCTGGTTCTCCCGTCTCCTTTAACCGATTTTCAACCTTCAAGATGATGAAGAAACTTAGAAAAATAATTAGTCCAGCTGCTCCTTCATAGCCCGCCCCTTATATGAGATACATTCTGCTAGAGTGGGAGTTTTTCTTGCCTACTGAGACTACAGTGGATGTATACGAACTCCAGGACTCGATTGAGTATTGTGGGGTCATAAGGAATGATCCCGTACCTGTCACACTTCAACTGTCTACACATACAGCTGGAAATTGGTTAGTTTTCCTAATTTTCTCCTTTTTTCAATTTTTCCAATTCCTGTAAATGTAGACGAAATCAGGTGAAATTAGATGATATTGATACATGTTTAGGGGATAGATTTTGCCCCTAGGAACTTTAATTGATGATTTGGTAGTGATTATAGTTGATTTAGGGTTGAATTTGCGAAATCTAGGGTTTTTTCGAAACTATTGCATTTTTCCAGATAGAGCCGCACTGTTCTATGTTATAGCCATGCGGCTATGTTTTAAAGCCTAGCTGAAAATGTTTGAATAGAGCCGCGCAGCTTTATATCTGATGATTACAGCTGTGCGGCTATAATTACAGCCGTGCGGCTATAAAGGGCAGAACAAAAAATTCTTTATTCTTTCCTTCAATTTTAATGCTTTTTATTTGGTTTATGTGACTCATGTGTAACCCCGATAACCCATAAAAACTCCCTGTTCATTGTTTTACAGGATTGATCCCATAATCATGGGGCCGAGGCGCTATCAGATGCTTTGAGGTGGTATAGAAGACTCCCAAACACAGTGAGGAGGATAGTCGATGCTACAGGGCTGGAGAGGATGGTATGCTCGATGTGTGAGCATCCTCCCTAGATGAGCCATGGTCAATTGACAGCATTGATTGAGCAGTGGATGGATTCCATGCACACCTTCCATTTCCCGAATAAGGAGTACACTATCATGCCCGAGGATTTCGCAGCTATCATCGGGCTTCCTTTTGGTGGGCGTATTATCGACTTCAACCAGACGCTGGAGAGAGGAGGTTATAGTCCCGAGATCATCACCACGCTGATTGGTTTGACTCCTCGGGACAAGAGGATCTAGTGTAATACCCTCCGGGACTATTGGTTGGGGAGGCAGGCTGAGCTTCCCGAGGACGTTACTTTCAAGTCCGAGGATGCGAGCCGCTATGCCAAGGCTTTCCTCCTTCATGCCCTTAGTAGCTTGGTTTTCTCTACAGGTCAGAGTGACCTGAACTTAGCTATCCTCCCCTTGCTAATCCAGTTGGGTGATGTGAGGAATTTGTGTTGGGGATGAGCCGGCTTGGCTCAGCTGTACTATTCCCTCGATTTATGTGCCCTGGGGAAGTAGAAGGAGGTGAAGGGCCCTTGGATCATCCTTCATGTGAGTTTAACCAACTTTTTTTTTACTTTCTTATGATGCACCCTTTATAGATTTGGGCATATGAGTATGAGTTCATCCCCCAGCAGGTGGTACACATTCCCGAGACCATAGAGCTCCTTGATTTCCCACGACTAAGATACTGGTTGAGTTTCACCTGGGGTGAGGTTTACTGGACTGTGGAGGACTACCGATTGTTTCTGACTTAGATGATGTTCGAGGAGGTATACATCTTCCCCTTCTATGCATTCTGAATTTTGGTATTTCACAACTATTTCTCTGATCTTCTAACTTCTGGTCTTCTGATTTCAGCAGACTAAGAAGCCCTGGAGGGGAGCTGTGTTACCCCAAGAGGTGATGGATGCTCAGAGGCTGATGCCTAGGAGATTTGTTATGGAGTGCCCTTTCGGTCTTCTGTGGTACCTCAGAGAGCGGGTCTTGGATTGGTGTTCAGGTTCCATAGGGTGCAAGATCCCAGCTGCTCTGCCTGTAGGACTATTTTGGCCATATCTCCTATCAACAGCGGACCATCCCGACCTCTTTGGGTCCAAGTACATTGTAGATGGAGTGTAGGGAGACTACCTCCAGTTCGCCACCACACACCTCCTCCTTTCTATCAGAGCAGTGTTGTTAGGGGTATGTTTCCTTTTCTATTTTCTGTTTGAATTACTATTCGCTGGCATCATTCTTTTGCTACCTGTAGCTGATGAGTGAAAATATTACTAAGTAATTTAGGAAGAATTCAGCAGATAATTAATTAAAATTCTATTAAGAATTGAGAAATCCGAGCTAATAGTGAGCTTTTCCAGGTCTGATGCCTATTGCAGAGAGATTTCGTAGTTTGGGAAGTCTCGGAGTGAAGAAGCTGAAGAAGAGAAATTGTTGCGAGCTGCTGCATGGATGGGCCGGAGTTGGAAGAGAAGGGCGCGGCCCATAAGAGGAGGAGATATTTCTGATGTTGGAAATTCCAGTACTGACCTTAGCTTCTCAAGGAAGCTATTGAATTTTGTGGTTGTAGAATTTTAACCATTAGTTTATTGGGAACTTGTTTCAAGGATGATTAGATCTTACCTTTTTAGGGACTATAAATACTTTACTATTTTTGGGGGTTGGAGAGAATTGAATGCTCTCAACAACTTATTATTTTTGCATCAATTGAAATTTTGAATTATTGTTTTTCTTGCAAGTTTTCTGGTTAAGAAATCTCGTTTTTATGGTTATCATGTGTTGCGAGTAGGTTTCCTAGCAGGTTGAAGCCAGCTTAAGCTGGTGGTCTTGGGAAGTCTTTCTCTATTTTTATTATGGATATCATGTTGAGATGATTGTGTGGTGAAATGCTTAATTAATATGGGAAAGGGCCCTCTCATATTTCTTAGTATTCCTGATGAGACCGAGAGGAGATTTAGGAGTATGGAAAAATCACACACACACACAGTTGCCATGAGACCGAGAGAAGATTGGGAGTGTTCTAAGGATTTCTACTTATTGTGGAATGCTTGCTTGACTTAAAGCATGATTTCATATGTTAAGTCAGGTCGAGAGATAAGCTTAGTTGCGGGTCATAGATCCAAGTGTGGTCGGGAGATAAGCTTGGTGAATAGAGAGCAAGAAACCTTAGATCTACATTCCCTAATATATTCATAGTAAATTCTAAAGAAAGATATTCTAAGATTGCCTGTTTAGCTGGTGGAAGTCTGTGTTTTTATCACTATTGTTTTAATCTAATCTGTTTTAAGCAACCTTTATTACTTTGCATTGCATGTTTTATGTTCTCAGCTTTTTAAATTCTTAGTTCTAATTTTATTGGAAAACCTATACATCTAGTGATTTATTAGGACTTTTTAGAGTTTTCCCTTATTCCCTGTGGATATGAAACTGTTAGCAATTCTAGGAGAGACTAGTCAAGGAAGCTTGATAACGTTCTTTGGGCATATCGTACAGCCTTTAAGACACCCATTGGGATGCCACCTTTTAGATTGCTTAATGGAAAAGCTTGTCATTTACCTGTTGAATTGGAATTTAAGGCTTTATGGGCTCTTACATATTTGAATTTTGACAGGAACATGGTTGGAGAGAAAAGGAAACTGCAACTTAATGAGCTAGAAGAGCTTAGATTATTCAGTTATGAAAATGCCATCAATTATAAAGAGAAGATCAAGAAATGGCATGATAAGAAAACTCAAGAGAAGACTTTTTACAATAGTCAGAAAGTCTTATTGTACAATTCAAAGCTAAGACTCTTCCCAGGAAAGCTTAGATCGCGATGGACTGGACCCTACACAGTAAATCAAGTCTTTCCACATGGGGCAATTAAGATAGTGAATCAGAATGGCAAAATTTTTAAAGTCAATGGTCAGAGATTAAAACCTTATCTTGCACAAGAATCATCAGAGGTTGCTGGGAGTCTCCAGTACCTCGAACCTCCTTAAGCAACCATAGATTGCTTAGTGTCTGCTTTAACCACTAATTGAAGCAATTTTGTTCGAAAAAAAAAATTTCCTTAACCCCTCCATTATCTGAAAATTTTAATTTTTGGTGTACATATTTTAATGATGAATTTTTGTCTTTGTAGGTCCCTGACTAAAGTTAGTATGGAGACTAACATCGAGTTTTGAAATTCATATTTACTTCTTGTTATAATCCATACTTACTCTTGATTTTTGTTTTGCAACCACTAGAACTTAATTTTTAGATATTAAAGTATAGAGTTTCTGACTATATAAACATTGGGAAATGGAGTAATAATAGGAGTGTAAGAGATAAATTTGGAGAAGTGTGTAACCGTCACATCAGCCACGATTTTATCTCTTCTCTCTTACTTGCCTATTTTGACTCTCACGTTTCCCTCTTCTCTCTCCTCTCGTCAGTTTATTTTTTAATTTTAAAATTGGTAACTGCTTCCTCTTCCCTAAATCTTTTTAAGGGTTTTTCTTTTCTCTCTCTTCATTCACGTGTTTACAATCTCCTTTGTTTTCCCTTATATTTCTTGAAAATTTTTGCATCCTCTAACCTCCAATTGTTTACTAAGATTGTTATCATGGTGAGGGAAAAGAAAAGTGCAAAGAGACCACCCAGTTCTTCCCGCCTAAAACCGTCTTCATCGTCCATTAGCGTTCCAGCTTCTGGATCTGAAGTGAGTACTGTTGAAAGATATCTAGCCAAGATGAAAGCCTTGGCCCTAGGGAAACTGAAAGATATGAACAATTTAATGGTCTCACCTTTGCGTCCTCAAGAAGTTTTGACTGGAATGTTCAGGCCACCCTTGGCCTCAGTGACGAAATCCGCCAATTATTGCAAAATAGGGGTTTCGAATTCTACGCTCAAATAAAAAAACCAACGTATAGAGAATTGACGCTAGAATTTATCAGCACTTTCAGCCATAATCAAGAGACAACCGAACTTGATGACCAGCGAAAATATAGTTTCAGGGTGATGGGGAAAAGAAAAACATGCTCTTTGATTGACTTGAACCAGTATCTAGGGGTGGCGGGAACAGCCTTTTTGGAGCCCAAAGAATTTACTCAAGTGTATATAGATTTTGCCCAAGAATTTAACCCCACTGCTTTCTAGAAGGAGATAACTGGCCGGAATGAGTGCTCTTCGTCCACCTCTTCTGCAGCATACATCAGAAAATATAGCCACAAGATTCTCCAAAAGTTTATAGCAAGTTTTGTTTTTGGGAGCAACAATTAGTCCCATGTCCCAAACCAGGATCTCTTTGTCCTATGGTGTATGGTAGAGGGCAAAAGAATGAATGTTGGAGCCTAGTTTGCTAACTACATTGAAAGCAGCAAACCTCAGGGGAAGATTCTGTGTGGTTCTTATGTGACAAGGATTGCAAAGGTATGTTTGGCTGAGTTTTCTACGGAAGGTCTCACTCTGGAATGCCATCCGGCCCCCTTTGAATTTATGAATCTTAACCAGATGGGAGTGTGCAAGAAAGTCTCGGGTAAATGGATGTTATAGGATGAAGCTGCTCAGTTGGAAAGAGAGCTTACTGCAAAAACAGCTTCAAAGCAAACTTCAGAGACCCCAGCAAAGAGAAAGAGACCTACCACCCGCTCATCCACATCATCCCAGCCTCAGATTATTGAAGACCTCACTTCAAATGAACAGGAAAAGTTGAAGCACTTTGAGAGGGTTTCAAAGATGACAATGGCAGAGATGGTGAATCTTATCGACCGTCTTTGGGCTAGACAAATTGAAGATAGGGCCAAGATTGCTATTCTAGAGAATAAACTTGCTCGTTTGGAAGCTGAAATGGAAAAAAAAGATGATAGTTCTGACACCATTGAGGAGGTGCAGAATGAGCAAGTGAAGGTTGGTCAGTCCAAAAAGGTTGAAAAGATTCTGATGGAAATTCAGGAGGAAGAAGAAGAAGAAGATTCTACAGAGGAGGAACTCAAGGATGCGCCTGAAGAAGAAGAAGAGGAGCAAGTCTCCTCAAAACCTGATGAGTGATAGTTCTCCCTCTCCTCCTCTAGCAAACTCTGGTATGTCTCTTTCAAACGATTGCCCTCACCATTTTTTTATTGCCATAAGATAAGTGGTTATCTTTTAGCCCTACTTTTATTTCTTAAATTGCATAAATTAGATGCTTTGAGGACAAAGAATGATTAAAGTGTGGGGGAGAGGATACTACCTAGTGGAATTATTGTTGAAAATGCTGATAATTCTTGAGAATGCTTGATTGATTGAATTGCTTGGTATTGATGGAATGCTGATTGAGAATCCCTGCTTGAGCATATGTTGTTTTGAGTAATCTTAAGTTTTCTGTGTTGATTTTGTGAATTTTGTGTTAGTAAGCAGTTTGTAAAAATTTGTCAAAAATTTTCGATTTTTCTATGTTTAATTGAATTATTGCAGCCAATGAGATTTTCTGAACCTAAGGATGCAGGAAGTCTATATAAAACACTTAAAGTTGATTGCCTACTGATTGGAAAAGGCTTTAAGTAATGCTGGTTTAGATGATTAAGCAGCCTAGGGCTAAGAAACCTTAAAATTGATTTCACTGAGATAGCTTGAATTAGGCCATTTGCAATAACCCTATATTTCTCTGTGAGGTTTTTGAGCCTGTTTTCTTTGTCAATCAATCTAAATTCTTGCTTGAATTCCTTGCGGAGTGGGCATGCATATTCAATTTTAAGCTAGAACTTGGTGGATTGTCTCTGTCATGACCACAAGGTTTTTCGCATGCATAAAATGATCAAGGCAATTGTTTGTAACCCTTTTTTTTTAATCCCAAAAAGCCTCCCTAATAGTTTTCGTCCAATTTTTTTAAAAGCCCTTTGAGCCTTTAGGCCTGTTATTTTTGTTCAACCCATTATGTGTTTTTCCTTAACCAATTCACAATATGTTGTCCAAAAACACCTCAGGAATACCATAGCAATAAATTCAATTGTTTATGAATAGCAAGCAGTCTAAATTGATTGAAATTGTGCAATCTGCTTTTCTGGAAATTTTCATTATATCCAAAATAAGTGTTCTTATGAAAGCCCCTTTTAAGAAGTTACCCCTTGCAATTACTTCTCAAATTTTTGTCAAAATGCAGTCAGAATTCTCACCCTCCTATAAGACTGCTTAAAATTAAAGTTTTGAGCAAGCTCAATATCATCTCATATCATATCATCATTGCTTGCCTTTATTGTTTTTCTTCCAAAAAAAAAGTCTCTTTTAAAACATCTGCAAAAGCTTATAATTCCTTAATCCTATTGCTTGATATTCCTTCCTATGCTCAATCTTTTAGCTCATGAGAATGCATCTGAATTCCTGTTCCTAATCTGTTTAAGGTTTTGCATGAGTTCTTTTGAGATGGATTGCTTGTTGTTTTGTTATGCTGTAATTATAATGGTATTCCTCTAACCTAAAAAGCCTTTTCAACATACCCCTAACCGATGCCTCACGTTACAACCCTTGTATAAGACCTTTTGATTATGCATGTGTTAGCTTGATTGGTGGCGATAGGCTGTTTGCTAAGCTTTTGGTTTAAGACTGCTATGTGTTGCTGTTGAGAGTTCTTATAAATTCGCCTAAACGTACTTGAGAGTGAGTGAACTCTTTTGGAAAGGCAATCTAGGTCTAATTTCTTACTAGTTCGCTGAAATTTAAGGTTTGGTCTCACTGCTTTAGGATGTTTCTGAAACTTAGTCAGCTTTCGTAAGAATGCTCTAATTAATTTGGTAATCTCAATTTTCGTGTTTTGCATGGAAGTCTTGTTGTTTAAGAGTGAGGAGATGATCATTAGTTGCTGCTCAAGTTAAGTTAAGAAAGGTTTTTGAAAGTGTTTAAATATGTTTTTCATTTAAGTTTTTCTTTCCTCTTCTTCATTAAAAGATTTTCTTTATCTGTTTTCTTCTGAGATTGCTTGAGGACAAGCAATGTTCAAGTGTGGGGGTTCTTGATGAGTGAAAATATTACCTAGTAATTTAGCAAGAATTCAACAGATAATTGATTAAAATTCTATTAAGAATTGAGAAATCATGGCTAATAGTGAGCTTTTCCAAGTCTAATGCCTGTTGTAGAGAGATTTCGTAGTTTGGGAAGTCTCGCAGTGAAGAAGCTGAAAAAGAGAAATTGTTGCGGGCTGCGGCATGGATGGGCTAGATTTGGAAGAGAAAGGCGCGGCCCATAAGAGGAGGAGATATTTCCAATGTTGGAAATTCCAGTATTGACCTTAGGTTCTCAAGGAAGCTATTGAATTTTGTGGTTGTAGAATTTTAACCATTAGTTTATTGAGAACTTATTTCAAGGATGATTAGATCTTACCTTTTTAGGGACTATGAATACTTTACTATTTTTGGGGGTTGGAGAGAATTGAATGCTCTCAATAACTTATGATTTATGCATTAATTGAAATTTTGAATTATTGTTTTTCTTGCAAGTTTTCTGGTTAGGAAATCTCGTTTTTATGGTTATCATGTTTGCGAGTAGGTTTCGTAGCAGGCTGAAGCCAGCTTAAGCTGGTGGTCTTGGGAAGTCTTTCTCTATTTTTATTATGGATATCATGTTGAGATGATTGTGTGGTGAAATGCTTAATTAATATGGGAAAGGGCCTCTCATATTTCTTAGTATTCCTGATGAGGCCAGGAGGAGATTTAGGAGTGTGGAAAAATCACACACACACACACACTTGCCATGAGACCGAGAGGAGATTGGGAGTGTGCTAAGGGTTTCTACTTATTGTGGAATGCTTGCTTAAATTAATGCATGATTTCATATGCTAAGTGAGGTCGAGAGATAAGCTTAGTTGCGGTTCATAGATCCAAGTGAGGTCGAGAGATAAGCTTGGTGAATAGAGAGCAAGAAACCTTAGATCTATGTTCCCTAATATATTCATAGTAAATTCTAGAGAAAGATATTCTGAGATTACCTGATTAGCTGGTGGAAGTTTGTGTTTTTATCACTATTGTTTTAATCTAATCTGTTTTAAGCAACCTTTATTACTTTGCATTGCAAGTTTTATGTTCTTAGCTTTTATAAATTCTTAGTTCTAATTTTATTGGAAAACCTTTACATCTGGTGATTTATTAGGACTTTTTAGAGTTTTCCCTTATTCCCTGTGGATACGACACCTGTCTTGCCCAATGCTACAACTGACCTAGTATACTTGCTAGTGCATAATTTCAACGCAACAGTAGCCATCAGGGAGGGGCAAAAACCCTCGTACATTGTCTGGCAGATGCTCCAGCGGTTAGGGATCCCAGACTACTCGTGGTCAGGGTGATAAGAGATCCTCTGCATATGCAGACGAGCACGATGCTGATGCTAGGATGGAGAGCGCTCCACCTATTCCTCGAGTGATTCCTCCATTAGTCCCCCCTGCTGGTTTCATTCCTAGACGATTAGAGTTTCTGATAGAGCCATCCTTTTGGCTAATTAATGAGTTTAGGCATTCGTATCGGGCTAACCTGTTTCTCCAGGACCACCTCTACCCGCTGCCATCTCTTATGATACCACTCATGTGAGTACCCATGCTTTTATCTGCTTTTTTATTCTCACTGTTGCCATTTGTCTGATTTGTGCAACTATTTCCCATGCAGATTTTGGTATCTCAGGGGATGACTCTATGTTAGGCCGTTTCTGCACTCAGGACACTTACGATCTGAGACAACAAGACAATGACAGTAAGTACCTGCATTTGAGTTAGTGTTGATGCGTGTATGCATGTGTGTGTGTGTATGTTGCAAGTGTATGCATTTATGCGACATGATGTTCATGTTGTTGATTCTAGTTCAGTCCACAGTTGATGTTCATCGATGCGAGGAAACTCGTCTAAGGTCGGAGGTGGATCGGCTACAAAGGCATGTCTCAGATCTGGAGCTTATGAACCAGACCTTCTGCACGAGGGTAGACACATTGGAGGCTTCTGAGGATGAGGACGAGGACGAGATGGATGAACAGGATGATGGGGGACAGTCTTAGTCTTTTTTCCTTTTTTTTTTATGACAGCCCACCTGTGGGTTTAACTCTCTGTATTGTAGTACATTTTGCCTATCTATGGGCTTTATTCTATCACACTTATTCATTTGACTTGGTACAATGGCAACTCTGATACTTCTTCTAACATCCATTGCTTTCTTCTGCTAAATTTACATTTCTGGATGAATTTTCTTCAACTGTACTTGTCTTTATTATGATTTGAACCAACTTAAAACCTCTCGAAACTTGATTCAATGATTTTAGACCTTTTTGTCCGAAAACCGCTCCTGAGCAATATAGCTACATGCCTATAGGTTTGGAATTCTTTATATAAGTGTAGAGAGAGTGCTGTCTCTGAATTATAGCAGCCTGTGTATACAGCCGTACCACTACAACTACAGCCACACCACTACAATTACAACTGCATGGCTATAAGTGAAAATTCGATTAGAGCCGTATCGCTGTAGGTGACTTTCAGTAATTTTCCTTCTTTCTACACCCCTTTCCAAAGGATCAACTTCACGATCACCTTAGAAATTACTGGAGGACTTCTCGCTCTTCTAATTGGTCCTTACTGGCTCCTTTTGGTCTACAGTCCATGCGGTTCTACATGACCCTGACTCCGAATCAGGCTTTTCTGGCGGCTGCAGCCAGCTTCTGGGATCCGATGGATCATTTTTTTTTTTACTTCTTTGGGCAAGAGCTGTGCCCCATGGTCAAGGAGTTTAATGCCATTCTCTACATCCCTTGCCCCTATGGAGTTAGGTTAGCTATCCCTGACTCCGATCTGGATAGCTTACATACACTTCAGAGGTTGTTCACGCTGGACACAGTAGGTTTAGGCTGTTTCCTTTTTGGTGGGGCTGCCCCTAGGAGTTTCAACCTGTCTGCTATCATGGATCTGTGCTCCATCCTAACCACTTCTACCCTTGGCCGGGCCCCTATGATGAGTCTACTGTTGATGTCTAGTTACCTATGTGAGTCTAGAGATGGGACTTGCAGCTTGCAATTAGCCTCGACAGTAGCCCAGATGGCCAATGATGCCTCACCCGTGGGGGTTATCTTAGCTAAGACCCTGATTTATTTAGATTCTGTTCATTTTAGCTATTCCATCGAGACCAACAGATGTTCCTTTCTACTTCAGGTATGTTCCTACCCCATGTGTTCTCACTCTAATTATTTTTACTCCCTCCTAATTGGCTGGCTATTGTGTAGATCTGGTTACTGGAGAAGTTGAGTCACCTGAGTATCCTTCTACCTTATCCGAGATATTCTTCCAAGCGCTATTGGGCCCGACGTATTGAGGTCACAGACTTTGCCACCCGGTCTGTAGAGGAGTGGCTTACTTGGCTGAGAGGAAGGACAGATGCATACATCCGTTGGGTTTGCCCCTGGTGGGATATTTCACATGTGACTACTAAGACTTGGTCAGGAGGTGTGCAACTGCTTGGGTTGACTAAGGTGACATTCTACTCACCTGCATGGTTATGCAGATAGTATAAGCAGGTACAAGGGGTGCCTCATTCCTTATGCACGACTGAGTGTGGAGAGTTCACACAGCGATGGCCTAGACATGTGCAGCAGCAGTGGATGAAACCTATTTGCTTTGAGATCTTGATATATGATAGCATGGCTCCAGCAGAGACGGATGGCTATTATAGGGCTTGGTTGGCCGACTTAGTGACTCACCCTACAAGACACGAGTGTGAGGCACTGACTTTGAGACATCTCGGTCTGTAGGGTTTTTGGATTGTATGGAGCTGCTATTGATTTATTTTAATTTGTTTTGTTTTATGTCCTTATTTTTGCATAGACTGCCCTTGCGGGTTTCCAATCTATCAGGTTGTCTAAGTTTTTGCCTGAACCGCCCTTTTGGGTTTTCGACTCAACAAACTTCTATTTATATCCTAACATTTGCATAGACCACAATTTGGTTTTCAGTCTATTAGATTTTTATGGTATTTTTTTCTTTTTCATAAGTTGAAGTGAGACGTGTGCAAACAGAGAATGTGCACAGCCATATGTATAATACGAACTCAATTTCAATTAGACTTGGGACATTTAAACAAATAGAACAAAGGATTCATTCATTCATTCATTAATAATGCTTTAGCACAATGTACATCAAAAGATGAAATGAAGCTAAGACTTGAATCAGTAATTGTACCTGTCTCGACCGAATCCATGACTGCCACCAACCAGTCTTTACAGATTTTCCTGCTGATGGTGCTCACCTCTCTGTCCTAACTTTTGCATGGACCGCCTTTTCGGTTTTTGATCCATCGAACTTTTTTTTTTACACATAATAGTGCCTGTGCTTGTTTTGATTGATAGGGTTGACAAACTTGTTTCTGTCCATGTCCATGATCTTTACTGCACCCTTTGAAAGTTCTTTCTTAACCACATAGGGACCTTCCCAGTTAGGCTTGAACTTCCTCCACACATCCATATTGGTCTGCTTCATCTGCTTAAGTACCAAATCCTTGGCTTTGAAGGGGTGTTTCTGATGATAGACTTTATTGTTATAAGCCCTGGCCATTCACTGCTGATACATCTGCAAATGATCTAATGCCCGATGATGCTTCTCATCGATCAACACCAATTGCTCATATCTTAAAGAGTGAGCCAAAAGTAGCTTTCCCTCAATACTTTCTTGGCCAGGGCTATCCCATTCACGTGTGGTCCGCAGGTTCCTACATGGATCTGTTTCATAACCTTTGCTTCTTCTTCTGTCAAACATTTCAGGAGTAAGCCATTGGTGGTTCTCTTGAAGAGTTGATTCTCGAATATTCTGAACTATGCTGCTAGCCTCCGAAGAGAGATCTTATCTGCCCCACTAGCATCTTCGGGGTATTGCCCATTATGAATGAACTGCAAGATATCATGGTACCAGGGACGTTGTTTCGCTACTGCTACAATGTTGGTTGATAGGTAATTGGGGTTCTGTGCGGTTTCTAAAATCATTGGCTGTATCGGATGCTTTCGGGGTTCTTCCCACATTGATTAGAGTGTGGCTAAGGAGTCGACCATCTGATTTTCCTCCCTCAGGACATGTCTGAATTCACATTGCCCAAATATTTTCACTTTCTCCCAAACCAGCTCGAGGTATGGCCGGAGTGATTTATCTCCCAATCCCCAGCAATCTGTCGAATTACCAAAGCTGAGTCTCCGATAACTAACACTTCATGCACCCTTAACATGATTAAGGCATCAATTCCGAAGAGACAGTCTTCATATTTTGCCCTGTTGATAGTTACTAAGAACTTAAGGTGTTTCGCCAGAGGGATGATTTCTCCATCAAGTGTACCGATGATTACTCATAGGCTTGCACCATGTTTGTTCATAGCCCCATCGAAATACATCACCCATCTGCTCGGTTCGATGTCTACCACCGCTAGCTGTTCATCTGGGAATTCCAAATTCTCAACATAATCTAATTCTAGAGGCTGGTTGGCCAGGAATTCTGCTACAGCTCTTCCTTTGATCGTTTTCCTGGTTATATACTTAATATCAAATTCTGACAATAAGAGGAACCATCTTGATCCCAGCCAATGCGGGGGATTGGCATAAGTACTCCATTGGGTCAACCTTAGCCACTACCTGAACTTTGTACGACTAGAAGTAATGCCTTAACTTTTTGGTCAACCACACCATAGCAGTGTAAGTCTTCTCCACCACAATATATCTGGTCTCATAATCAAGCAGTTTCTTACTCAAGTAGTAAATCGCATGCTCATGCCCATCCTCTTATTCTTGTATTAACATTGCCCCTACTGAAGCATCTTTGATAGCCAAGTATAGGACCAAAGGCTTATTTGGCACTTGTAAGCGGACGACCTTTCTACAAAGAAAGAAGGGATGCGGCGAAGTGAGCCGGGGAAAAATCTAGGTTTGAAGTTTTGGGAAGTTTGATTTTGAAAAACGGGTTTACACTTTGTTTTAGGAAAACCATTGATTTATTTAGAAATTCCTTTTTGTAGAAAACCTTTTATTTATATGTGAATTTTGGCAAACTGGTTTTACACTTTTAAAAAATCCCATTTT
Organism: Euphorbia tirucalli; assembly: GCA_039660915.1. Classification (NCBI taxonomy): domain Eukaryota; kingdom Viridiplantae; phylum Streptophyta; class Magnoliopsida; order Malpighiales; family Euphorbiaceae; genus Euphorbia; species Euphorbia tirucalli. The sequence continues at coordinate 33,646,216 of CM077633.1, forward strand.
ATTACTTAAAGACCTCGAAACCTAAATTTCGAGATTAGTGACAGTGTCGTCACCTGGATCAGCTCTTCCGGGAAATTCCGGTACAGCTCCCTACCGATCGTAGACTACTGTACCTAATCCAGAGATTTAGGGTTTGGGTAACTTACCTATTGAACCTCAAGCTTGCATTCATTTTCTAGTTTATATTACCATAGTTTATTCGCCAATTATCTTTCTCTACCTATTTTATGTTTAATTATCAATCGATGCTCATACAGATGATAGAAACAAAATGCATAATAATAAGGTGCGAAAAAGTAAACATGCATCCAAATAATCCAAAGAAATAGAGGCCAACTTATACAACCAAATCAAATAAAAAGGAAAAAACTCTCATCCTCATATTACAAGCGCCTAGATACGCGAAAATCTAAAAATTATAAACACCTAAACTACACGAGTTAATCTATTAAATACATTCAAAATAACAAAAAGAAAAAATAAAAGCTGTAAAATAGGTGGTTAGTATAGTTATATTATAAATACGAATAGGACTCACAACAGGACAGAATTGGGATTTTTTGGAGCAGGGGCATGCATTTAGGGGATAGCCGGGCCAACTCGGACAGTTGGCCCGACTAAACCTAGAAAATGGTTTTGAAACAACCTGTAGGTTTTATGTTGGAAAAAAATTTTGCAAAGTGATTTGGCTCGATTTCATGCAAATTTCTCCCTTTTAACGTGTCAGTTATCCCGGAACTCCCGTTTTTGTGGGTTTCCTAATTTCGACATACATCTAGGGTCTAAAAATAATAAACACGCCAAAAATAGTTTTAATCTGAAGGTAGCATCATGCGACAACATCCATGTGGGTCATCTCGTGATTCTACCTCCTTTTGAAGACTACAGCCGTGTGGCTCTAGTTAGAGCCGTGTGGCTCTAACCACTTCAGCCATATGGCTGTAATACCCAAAACCTGAAATTGGTTTTCTAACCATTTATAAGGATTTTTGTGGAGTCCAGGGGTCCGCTAATGCTGGAGAACGGATCCGATTTGGATCAAACGACCCTGAATTCCAGAAAACCGAAACCACAAAAACTGAAAACCTTACATCCGCGTAATTAGAAATCTTAAAACCAAAGTTTTGTAGTGCACAGATGTGTTTAGACCGAAATAGATCATAATAGAATGAATAAAATGGAAAATGGACTGCTTTCGATCATTTCTAGGCTTTTTGGGTCTCTGCCCAGAAGAGCACAGCCGTGGGGCTGTATGCAAGGTAAATACAGCCGTGCGGCTCTAGCTAGGAAGCCAGTTTTCTGGAAATTTGATGAAACAGAGAAAAACGCATGAAAAAAAGTAATGAACACAAGTTTAAGGCCTCTCAGAGTTTACCTTGTTGTTGCTCCAGCGTATTGAATATTCGTAAGCGGGTTGAGAAGTCGGAACACACCTTGAATCCCGAAAACGATCTGATACACCAAAATTGAGTCTCGAATCGATCTGAAACAATCTCAAGATAGACCCGAACGAATGAGGAATGGTCAAGAATTCTCCCCTCTCGGTTTCTGGTCTTTTTCTTTCTGGATTTCTCTCTCTCTCTTTTCTTTCTTTCTCCTTTCTATTTTTTTTTCTTTCTCCTCTCTCTCAATTCTTATTTTTTCCTCAATTCTCTATCCCCTCTTTTCTAATTTTTAATTTTGGTCTTATTCCCTTTTTCTTTCCCACTTGTCAACCTTCCCATCAAATCCCCTCCAAAAATTCAGCAAAAGAAGCTTCTTGAACCTCACCCTCACAGCTAACTTGCTTTGTTTTTTATAGGCAAGTTGGCCGTCGGTTAGAGCTACGCGGCACTAGGGGTTATAGTCGTGCGTTTCTGGTTCTATAGCCGCACGGCTGTTGTTTTGAAACTACAGCTGTGTAGCCAAAACCAAAGCCGTGACTGATTCTCCTAAATCCTACACTCACCTCTAAGACCTCTAATCCCTCGAAGGACCTCTCTCGAGGGTTTCGGATCAAGGACGGTTCGATTTTTGGAGCATTCGAGACATTCTGGGTAGCATCCCGCTCATTCTCAAGTCTAATTCATATCCGTCAGCTTAACATGTAATGAAGGACTCTCATCACAGAGGTCGGGAAAACCTGTGCTCACAGGCTGCCCCTCATGAGATCAAAGTAGATTTGTGGTTGGGCTGTTAAGCCTAGACCGAGTTTGGTCTCGTGATTAGGAGCACAGTGAGAAGAAAACATACCGGATGTGTTGGTTCATCGAGGAATAGGCACAACATCTAGCTGGGGATGTTGGCTTTGACTCTAAACTCGGCTCTTTGTGGTGGAGTTATACTGTCAAAATCGGCTATTTGAGCATTGGTTTTTAAGTCAACCAAGGGACATTGGTTTGAAGTAGGCCCAGGGGGCGTTGATTTGAAGTCGGCCCAGGGGGCGTTGGTTTGAAGTCTGCGCAGGGGGCGTTGGTTTGAAATAGGCCCAGGGGGCGTTGGTTTTGAAGTCGACCCAGGGGACGTTGGTTTTAAAGTCGGCCCAGGGGTGTTGGTCTGGAGTCGCCTAGGGGGCAGTGGTTTAAAGTCAGGGGCGTTGGTTATGGTCGGCCTAGGGGGCATTGGTCTGAAGTCGGCCTAGGGGGCGTTGGTCTGTAGTCAGTCCAGAGGGCATTGGTCTGAAGTCGACCCAGGGGGTGTTGGTTTTGAAGTCGGCCCAGGGGCAGGGGGCGTTGGTTTTGGAGTCATGTTGAGAATGCGTATTTATTACTTGATCGATAATTTTAGAAACAAAAATCTTTGCCCCTTCGATCAAGAATAAATACGACTTGGCTATTTTTACCCCTGGATACCTGCAAAAGGCAAGAAATACCCATGCGGCTCTAATTTTGCAAGACACAGCCATACAGCTATGACTTGCCATGTTGCTAGGGCCGCGCGGCTCTAGCGGGAAACAGGTAGAACCTTTAAAATAGCGGCAGACGGCTTTCTTTCCCATAAAACACAATTCCCTTCTTCTTCTACCTCCCTTTTTCTCTCAAAACTCTTTGAACCTAAACTCCAACCCATCACGATGATGAAGAAGCTCAGGAAGACACTTCGCCCGGCTGCTCCCTCACAGCCCGCCCCATACATGAGATACGTCCTGCCGGAGGGGGATTTTTTCTTACCCACTGAGACCACAATGGATGTTTATAGGCATTAGGACTTCGTTGTGTATAGCGGGGTCAAGAGGAACAATCTCGTGACCGTCACCCTTCAACCGTCAACGTATGCATCCCGAAAATTGGTTAGTTTTTCCAATTTTCTCATTTTTCCAATTTTTTTTCAATTCCTACAAATGTAGATGAAATTAGGTGAAATTAGGTGAAATTGATGCATGTTTAGGGTAGATTTTTCCCCCAGGAACTTTAATCGATGATTTGGTGATGATTACAATCGATTTAAGGTTGAAAATACGAAACTTAGGGTTGTCCTTTGAAACTGTCCTTTTCTAGACAGAGCCACATGGCTCTACGCTATAGCCGTGTGGCTTTGTTCATGAGCCTAACTGAAGAATGTTTAAATAGAGTTGCATGGCTTTGAGTCTGAAGATCACAGCTACACAGCTATAATACAGCCATGCCGCTCTGAGAGACAGAATCAAAAGAATTTTTTCATTTTTCCTTTAATTTCAATGCTTTTTTATTTGGTTCATGTGACTCATGTGTGACCCCAATAACTTATAAAAACTCCTTGTTCATTGTTTTGCAGGATCAGTCCCATAATCATGGGGCCGGGTCACTGCTGGATGCTCTAAGAGGTATAGGAGACTCCCCGATGTAGTGAGGGGGATCGTTGATGCTACGGTGCTGGATAGGATGGTGAGCGTGATGTATGAGCATCCTTCCTGGATGAGCCATGGTTTGTTGATGGTGTTGATCTAGCGGTGGATGGACTCCACGCATACCTTCCACTTCTCGACTTAGGAGTATACCATCATGCCAGAGGACTTCGTTGCTATCACCGGGCTGTCTTTCGGCAGGCGCACCATTGATTTTAACCAGACGCTGGAGAGAGGAGGCTTCAGCCCTGAGATTATAGGCATGCTGATCGGCTTGTCTCCTTAGGACAGGAGGATCCAGGGTGGCGGCCTCCGAGACTACTGGCTAGATAGGCAGGCTAAGCTTCCCGAGGGCTCTACTTTCACGCCCGAGGATGCAAGGTGCTACACTAGGGCTTTCCTTCTCTATGCCTTTTACACCCTAGTCTTCTCTACAAGTCAAAGCGACCTGAACCTAGCTATCCTCCCCTCACTGATTCAGTTGGACGACGTGAGGGGCTTGAGCTGGGTTGGCTCAGCTATACTACTCCCTTGATATATGTGCCTATAGGAAGCATAGGGAGGTGAAGGGCCTATGGACCATCGTGCACGTGAGTTTCTCTAGCTTTCTTTTTTTTCTTTTTCTTTTTTTTTTTAACTTTCTTATTTGGTGTACGAGTATGGGTTCATCCCCCGGTCGGTGGTACACATGCTTGAGACCACGGAGCTTCCTGATATCCCTTGACTGAGGAGGTGGTTGGGCTTCAGTTGGGGCGAGATGGACCGAACTGTGGAGGACTGCCTACTGTTTCTAGCCCATATGACATTCGAGTGTGGGATACATCTTTCCTTTCTTTGCATTCTGAATTCTGTTATTTCACAACTATTCCTCTGGTCTTTTAACTTCTGGCCTTCTGATTTCAGCTAACCAAGGAGCCGTGGAGAGGAACTGTGTTGCCCTATGAGGTGGTGGATGCCCTGAGACTAATGCCTAGGAGGCTCGTTATGGAGTACCCGTTCGGCCTAGAGTGGTATCTTGTAGAGCAGGTCTCCGACTGGCGTGCTGGTCCCATAGGGCATAAGATCCCAGCCGTTCTGCCAATGGGACTGTTCTTACCACATCTCTTGTCGATAGAGGACCATCCTGATCTTTTCAGATCTGGGTATGTGGCAGATGAAGTGGAGGGAGACTACCTCTAGTTTGCCATCATGCACCTCCCCCCTCCTACCGGAGCAGTGCAGGTAGGGGTATGTTTCTTCTTCCGCTTTTTGTTTATCCGTATTGTACTATTGTTTACTGACATCATTCTTCTTCTTCTTTATAGCCATCTAGGAGGGGCAAGCATCCTCACACTTTGTCCGACAGGCGCTCTAGTAGCTGTGGATTCTAGACTGCTGGTGGTCAAGGAGATGGAAGCTCTTCAGCATATGCGGACAAGTACAGCGCTGATGCTGGGATGGAGAGTGCTCCACCTGTTCCTCCAGTGATCCCTCCGGTGGTCTCCCTTGCTAGTTTTATTCCGAGCCATCTCGACCTTCTGATAGAGCCGTTAATTCAGCTGCTCGATGAGTTTGGGAGCTTTTATCGGGCCAACTTGTTTCTCCAGGACCACCTCTTCCCTGCTGCTATCCCTTATTATACCACCTATGTGAGTACTCATGCTTTTATCTGCTTTTTAATTCTCACTGTTGCCATCTGCCTGACTTGTGCCATTATTTCCCATTCAGATTTTGGTATCTCAGGGGATGGCTCTGTGCCAGGCTGTTTCCATCCTCAGGACACTTACAATTTGGGACAACATGACATTGAGGGTAAGTACCTGCATTTGAGTTAGCATTGATATGTATATGCATGTGTGTGTGCCTATTGCAAGTGTATGCATATATGCGACATAATGTTCATTTAGTTGATTCTGGTGTAGTCCGTGGTTGGTGCTCATCAACGCGAGGAGACTCACCTGAGGCCAGAGGTGGACCGGCTATAGAGGCATTGCTTGAATCTGAAGCTTATGAACTAGACTCTCCGCACATAGGTGGACGCATGGAAGGAAGAGAATGGCATCTCTGAGGGCGAGGATGAGGCAGACGGTGAGGACTGCAGGGAACAGTCTTAGCCTTCTTTTTTTTTTTTTTTTTGTGACAGCCCACCTGTGGGTTTAGGTTTTCAGTATTGTTGTACATTTCACACGTCTGTGGGCTTTACTATGTTGTACTTGTTTGTTTAACCCACTACATTAGCTATTCTGGTATTTATTTTGAGATTTATTACTTTCTGCTGCTAAATTCACATTTCTGAATGAATTTTCTTCCGCCTTATTCGCCTTTATTGCCATTTGAATCAATTTAAGATCTCCCGAGACCTCGTTTGATGATTTTTAGACTTGATTTTGACCGAAAACCTCTTCCAACCAATAGAGCCGTGCGGCTATAGGCTTAGAATCTTGCGTATAAGTATAGAGAGAGTGCTGCCTCTGAATTACAGCTGCATAGCTCTGTATATAGCTGCATCACTACAACTACAGCCTCACGGCTCTATCTATAGCCACACGACTATAATGACAGTTGCGCGGCTGTAAGTGGCTTTCAGCAACTTTCCTTCCTTTTACACTCCTTTCAGATAGATCAACTCCGTGATCGTCTTAGAGATTACTAGAAGACTTCTCGCTCTTCTAACTGGGCCTTACTGGCCCCTTTCGGTCTGCAGTCCATGCGATCCTACATGACTTTGGCCCCGAATCAAACATTTCTGGCGGCTTTGACCAGTTTCTAGGATCCAATGGACTATGTTTTCCGCTTCTCTAAGCAAGAGTTGTGCCCCATGGTCAAAGATTTCAGTGCCATTCTCTACATCCCTTGCCCCCGCGAAGTCAGGTTAACTATCCTTGAGCCTGACCCAGATGGCTTACACACACTTCAGATGTTGTTTGCACTGGACATAGCTGGTTTAGGCCGTTTGCTTTCTGGTGGGGCTGTCCCCAGGAGTTTCACTCTGTCTGCTATCATGGATCTGTGTTCCTTCATAACCACTTCTGCCCCTGGTTGGGCCCCTCTGATGAGTCTACTGTTGATGTCTAGTTACCTGTGCAAGTGTAGAGATGGAACTTGCGGGTTCCAATTAGCCTCGGTAGTGGCTAAGATGGCCAATGGTGCCTCATCCATGGGGGTTATCTTAGCTGAGACCCTGATTTATCTAGATTCCATCCATTCTGGCTATTCCACCGAGACCAACAGATGTTCCTTCCTACTTCAGGTATGTTCCTCCATGTTTTCTCATTCTGATTGATTCTACACCCTCCTGATTGGCTGGCTATTGTGCAGATCTAGTTACTGGAAAGTTAAGTCTCCTAAGTATCTCTCCACTTTATCTGAGACACTCGCCGAAGCACTATTGGGCCCGACATATTGAGATCACGGACTTTGCCACTCGGTCTGCAGAGGAGTGGCTTACTTGGTTGAGAAGGAGGACAGATGCATCCATCCGTTAGGTTTGCCCCTGGTGGGATATTTCACATGTGACTACTGAGACCTGGGCAAGATGTGTACAGCTGCTCGAGTTGACCAAGGTGACGTTCTACTCTCTTGCACGGTTATGTAGACAGTACAAGTAGGTACAGGGAGTGCCTCGTTCTTTATGCACAACTGAGTGTGGAGAATTCACACAGCAATGGCCCAGACATGTGCAGCAGTAGTGGGTGAAACCCATTTGCTCTGAGATTTTGAGATATAAAGCTTGGTTGGCCGACTTAGTGACTTGCCCTATAAGACACGAGTGCGAGACACTAACTTTGAGATATCTCGGTCTGTAGGGTCTTAGGATTGTATTGAGCTGCTATTGATCGATTTTTATTTGTTTTATTTTATGTCCTTATTTTTGCATAGACTGCCCCTATGAGTTTTCAATCTATCAGACTGTCTTAACTTTTGCCTGAACTGCCCTTTTTGGGTTTTTCACTTAGCAGACTTCTATTCGTATCCTAATTTTTGCATAGACTGCCTTTCGGTTTTCAGTCTATCGAATGGATTATTTTTAAGTGAGATGCATGCAAACATAGAATGTGCACAGCCATATATATATATATATATATATATAATACGAATCCAATTTTCAAGCAGAATTGAGACATTTAAGCCAACAGAGCAAAGCATTCATTCGTTTATTCATTAATAATGTTTTAGTACAATACATATCAAAGATGAAATGAAGCTGAGAACAAAATAAGCAATGGTATCCATCTAGACCGAATCCACGACTCCCATCAACCGATCTTTGAAGATTTTTCTTGCCAATGGTGCTCACCTCACTATCCTAACTTTTGCATGGGCCGCCTATTTAGTTTTCGATCCATCAGACTGTCCTAATTTTTCCATGGATCGCCTTTTCGGTTTTTGATCCATCGGACTCTTTTTTTTTTTACACGTAGTATCTCCTGAGCTTGTCCTAATTGATGGGGTTGACGAATTTGTTTCCGTCCATATCCATGATCTTCACAACACCCTTTGAAAATACTTTCTTGACCATATATGCACCTTCCCAATTAGGCTTGAATTCCCCCGCATATCTGTGTTGACTTGTTTTATCTGTTTGAGTACCAAATCCTCAGCTTTAGGTGTGTGTTTATGATGATGGACTTTATTATTATAAGCCTTGGCCATTCGCTACTAGTACATCTACAAATGATCTAATGCCCGAAGACGCTTCTCGTCGATCAACGCCAACTGCTCGAATCTCGACTGAACCCATTCCGATTCTCGATTCTGGCAATTGCGCTTCTATGACCACCCTCAATTAGCTAACCTCAGTTTCCACTAGTAAGACAGCTTCCATCCCATAGACCAATGAGTATGTTGTTTCCCTGGTAGGAGTTTTGACACTAGTTCTGTATCCCCATAAGGTAAATGGTAACATGTCAGCCCAATCCCTATTGGTGACCACCATTTTTGACAGAATCCTTTTTATAGACTTGTTGGCCGCTTCAACTACACCATTGGTTTGCGGGCGATATGGAGACGACCTGTGGCGTTCAACTCCTTTATCTTGAAACAATCACGTTGTTGCCCCTTGAAACTGTACCCCATTATCTGTCACGATATGATGCAGAATCCCATACCATGCAAATATGTTCTTCTCGATGAACTTGGTCATTTTCTTAGCCATAACATGTGTGAATGATTCCGCTTCTACCAATTTCGAGGAGCAGTCAACAGCCATGACTATGAAGCAGTGCCCATTTGATGCAGGCAGCCTTATTTCTCTAATGATGTCTATTCTCCAAGCAGCAAATAGTCATGGATTCGATGATATCTGAAGTTTGAGTGGAGGGAGATGATTGAGATCTCCGTACACTTGGCATTCATGGCACCTTTTTACTTCTTCGATACAATCGGCTTGCAGAATAAGTCAAAAGTAGCCTTGCCTCAATACTTTCTTAGCTAAGGCTAACCCATTCATGTGCAGTCCGCAGGTTCCTACGAGGATCTATCTCATGACCTTCTTTGCTTCTTTTTCTGTTAGATATTTCAAGAGTAAGCCGTTGGCGGTTCTCTTGTAGAGTTGATTTTGGAATATCTTGAACTGTGCGGCTAATCTTCAAAGAGAGATCTTATCTGCTTCACTAGTATCTTCAGTGTATTATCCATTTTGAATAAACTGCAAGATATTATGATACCAAGGACGTTCTTCCACTATTGCTACAACATTGACTGATAGGTAATAGGGATTCTGTGCAGTTTCTAGGATGACCGGTTGTATTGGATTTTTTTCGGGGTTCTTCCCACATTGATGAGAGTGTGGCTAAGGAATCAGCCATCTAGTTTTCCTCCCTCGGGACATGTCTGAATTCACACTGCCCAAATATTTTTACTTTTTCCCAAACCAACTTAAGATACGGCCGGAGTGATTCTTCTTTTATCTCCCAATTTCCAGTAATCTGATGGATTACCAAAGCTGAGTCTCCGATCACTAGAGCATCAATCCCAAAAAGACAAGCTTCATATTCTACCGCGTTCTTAGTTATTGAGAACTCAAGGCGTCTTTCCAGAGGGATGATTTCTGTGTCAGGTGTACCGATGACTACTCCTAAGCCTGCACCGTGTTTGTTCACCGTACCATCGAAATACATCACGCACTTACTTGGTTCTACCTCCACCACAGCCAACTGTTCATCTAGAAATTCCAAGTTCTCAACATAATCCGATTCTAGAGGCTGGTTGGCCAAAAACTCTGCTATAGTTCTTTCTTTGATCATCTTCTTGGTTACATACTCAATGTCAAATTCCGATAACAATAGCAACCATTTTGATAATTTCCCAGCCAAAGCAGGGGTTTGGCATAAGTGCTTCATCGGGTCAACCTTAGCCATTGCCTGAACCTTATATGACTGGAAGTAATGCCTTAACTTCTTAGTCAGCCACACCATAGTAGTACAAGTCTTCTCCACTACGGTGTAACTGTCCTCGTATTCTAGTAGTTTCTTACTCAGGTAGAAGATCGCGTGTTCACACCCGTCTTCCTATTCTTGTACTAGAATTGCCCCTACTGAAACATCTTCGATAGCCAAGTATAAGACCAAAGGCTTATTCGGCATTAGAGGCTTTAGGACTGGTGGATTCATCAAATAAGCCTTGATCCTGTCAAAGGCTAGTTGGCATTGATCGTTGCACTTCATCAGCTAGATCTTCCTTAGAAGTTTGAAGATGGGCTCGTAGACTATTGTTAACCTTGCAATGAACCCACTGACATACTGTAATGACCACAGAAATACCTTACTTCCTTTTCTGTCTTTAGTGCGGGTATATCTCTGATGGCATTGATCTTATCTGGATCCATTTCGGTTCCCCTCTGGCTTACCACATGGCCAAGAAGTTTCCCTAAAGTTACCCTAAACAGACACTTCTTAGGATTCAGGCAGAGGTTATACTTTTCGACCCTAGTTAGGAATCTTTCTAGGATAGCAGGGTGCTCTTCCCGGGTCATCGATAGCATAACATCTACATAAACTTCGACCTCCTTATGGATCATATAATGTAGAAGTGTAGTGAATGCCTACTTATAAGTTGCCCTGGCATTCTTCAACCCAAATGGCATAACCTGTAGCAATAGACTCCCTATTCTGTGATGAAGGCTGTCTTCACTTTGTCAACGATGTCCATCAAAATCTGATTTTATGCAGAGAATCCATCCATGAACGAATACATTGCTACCCTAGCAGCACTGTCAATCAAAACATCAATATGCGATAGCGGGAAGTCATCCTTGGGCGATGCTTTGTTTAGATCCCTGTAATCCACACAAACCTTAACTCAACCATCTTTCTTTGCAACTGGTACGATGTTGACCAACCATTCTGGGTATTCTACTACTTCCAAGAACTTTGCCTCTATCTGCTTGGCCAACTCTTCCCTAACTTTCTCTGCCCATTCTGGTCTGAGTCTTTTAAGCTTCTGCTTAATATGTTTCATTTCGAATCTGTTAGAATTCTGTGTTTAGGAATCTCTCTATCAACCCCAGGCATGTCATCATAGGAACAGGCAAAGGCTTCTACTTGCTTTTGGAGCACCTTTACAATTTCTTTCCTCTCATTAGGTGTGAGGTCTTTCGAGATGGATACCATTTTCGGATCATTATCTGTTCCTAGATTCGTTTCATGCAATGATGCATTATGTATGCTAAAGAGATTAAACAAATGTTTGTATGTATGCACAGTTCCATCCGGAAAAACATCACATAAGTAAGCAAAATTAGATTTCATTGCATTAAGTGCCTTATAGGCTGAATTGTTTACATCAAAAACAGAAGAAATAGAAACATTGAAATAATTAGAATCATCAACTTCTTCAATTAGGTCTCCCAAATCACCCTCAAGGGCTTCTTTCTATTCAGTGGGTAGCTCCTCTTCGATCGCCTTTGCCTTTCCCGCCATCATCAGGTTGGCCAGTTCTTTCATGGTTTTACTCATTAGTTCCTCCTGAGTCTTTGCCATTGGTGCTTGCCTCTTCCCAGAACCCACATTTGCCTTCATCAAAGCAGTCAGTGCTTTGGCAAGAGTTTCAACAGCTACTTCAACTTCTCCACTTTCCGAGTTGGCTTTGTTAACTGATTCACCTTTTTTTTTGAATTCAACCCTGACTTGGTCGACTGCATCTTCTTGATCTCTTAGAATCTTCTTTCCTTTATTCTCAGTACCAATGCGTAGCATATTCACAACCTGCTTGACCCCATACTTATTAAAGTCAACAACATCAGTGAAGATCTCAAACCTCAGGAGCTGGCTCTCCTCAACTGTCACTGGCTCAGGAGCTCCATTGTACACTTCTTCAATTCCACGTACAAAATTGTCAACTAGATTCACATGCTTCTTGCTTGGCCTATTCCTTTCTTCATGGTAACCGAGCCCATGCTGACGGTGTTTGCCAGCCTTGATGTTGAACTTGAGAATACCTTGCTGCCTTGCCCCTAATCCCTTACTAGGTTCATAGTTCTATTTAGCAAAGTATTTGTGTATCCATTCTGGGAACTTCGGCCACTCTCGCTCTCACCTGAAACCACTGCTACCTGGAATCCAGTCATTGGCTGTTCTACATCATTCAAAGCAGTTACCACATATGGCTCGTCAACTTCTACAGTCACCACTTTCACTCCTATTAAAAACTTCACTTTCTGGTGTAGAGTTGATTGTACACCGCCTAAGGCATGGAACCAAGGCCTTCCGAGAAGTAGAGAAAATGTGACGAGGATGTCAATGACTATGAACAACACTTTGGACTTAATCTCCCCAACACTGACTTCAGCTTCGAATGTGCCGATCATAGATCTCTTACTGTCATCATATGCTCTGATCACTGTACTTGACCAGTAAAGCGCTTCTGTGCTAATACCTAGGTATGGTAGAATTTTATAAGGGCAGATGTTTAGGGCTGAGCCATCATCGACCATCACGCAAGGTATCACCCTGTCCATGATCTCCACTTTTAAGTACAAAGCCCGATTGTGATTCACACCTTTCGGTGGCAAGTCAGACACTCCAAAATTGATTTCTAGGGCCTAGTTAGCTTTCAAGTCGACTCCTCATATTACGGCACACACTTCATCAGGGGACATTGTAGGGGTAGCATTCATTTCCATGTGCTGTTTCACCACTGCCTTACGATGTTTCTTAGATTCCATGAGGAGATGCCAAATACTAGCTCAGGCCGGCGTTCTCTTCAATTGTTCAACCACAACATCCACCTTCTTATTTCTCGGCACCTGAATGGTTGTGTCTATGCCTATAATTGGATTACTTCTTTTCGGTGGCGCTTGAGGAGCCACGTTAGTAGGTTGATAAACCCTACCGCTTCTGGTGATGTGCATAACATGATCGTCTTTTATGATAGTCGTTTCTCTTCTTATCTCAACTGGGTAAATTGGTTTTGCCTCTTCAAACCTAAAATCCTCATCATCATCATCATCTAAATTAATATCAGCCAGATCAATCAGACCTTGCCCATTCTTTACTACCAATGTTCATTCTTCAGCTTCTATTTTTTCTTCCTCCTCTTCGGCTATCACCACTTGCACACTCGGATTAGCCTTGATAATCTGAGTGAACACACTGTTGGCCAGCATTCCAGACTGAACCATGTTAACCTGACCCCCAAAGTTGGGCAAGGGGTTCTTTTGAACATTATGCTTTAAGGTGGGCTCCACAATCTTCCTTTCAGCAACTAGCTGTGGGATGGCCCTTATCAAACCAGTGCATTCATTTATGCGATGGCCTACTGTCACATGGTAGGCATAGAAGTTGTCTTTATTTGACTAGGAGGGAGGAACGTAAGGCTTTCAAATCTGCAGTAAACCAACCTTCTTACACTTAGCAAAAATGCGGCCCAAAGATTCGACCCACGGGTTAGTGAGCCTCTAAGGAGTCCTTGGTTGCCCACCCTGAGCCACTATCACCCTATCTGCTTCTCTTACCCGATCTAATACTGCAGCCTGAGTTGGTTTTAAACTAGACCCAGTTGGCACGATTGTGGAGCTATTGCCTTTGTAACCTTGTGTATATTCTCAGCCACCTCGGTAAGTGCCCGAGCTCTGTTTGTTCATCTGTTCTTCCTCTTCGTATCTCTCAATATGCTTAGCAAACTCCACCACATCATTGAAAGAGTGGAATCCCTGTAGATTATCTTCCCCTTATAAAGTGGTAAGCTACCATCAACCAATTTCACAACAAGGGATTCCAGCTTCGGAGCCCCGTCCACTAGTACTTGGACATCCATCCATCTCTTGTAGTATGCCGAGAAAGGTTCATTGGGTTTTTGGTGAATCCTTTCTAAATCTTCCAGAGTGGTCTCCACCTGAGTGTTATAGTCGTACTGCTTCACAAATGCCTCAGCCAAATCTTCCCATATGGAGCAAGTATGAATTGGCATTTTCAAGTACCACTTAGTAGCAACACCCCTCAGAGTTGTTGGGAACAGGTTCAATAGGTGGACTTTCCCAATCCCCAGACTAGACATAATCCTTACATAGCTGTCTAAGTGAGCCTCTAGTACGCCCTGTCCAATGTACAGAGGCAAATAGGGCATCTGGAAGCCGACCAAGAGTGGCTTTCCTCCTTCTGCCATCAGGGTACCTAGGTTTGCACACTTGATGGGACTATAATGTACCATCTCTTTCAGTTTCGGCGGCAGCGCTTCAAGATCAGAGAACTTCTCCTTGAGATGTTTTTCAGCAGCAGTCTCAAAGGAGGCCTCCCTTGCCCTCATAAAAGCCTCATCTTCTTCAGACTGACAATCAATTTCCCCATGTGAAATGGCCACCCTGCTACTACCTGGAGTGTTTCTTCCCAAGTTGGGGGCTCACTGAACAACATTCCCCTTATTCTCGACTGGAGCTTCGACTGGTTGACTAGTCTGACCCACACTGGTGGTCATCGCAGCTTGCACCTGCTCTCTGATAGTAGATTTAAACTAATCCAAATTTAGAAAGGCATTCATGAATGCATTCATGTCAAAAGGCATCCCTCCACTAGATCCGTCTTAGGCCATTTCCATTTTGTTTGCTTCTTCTAACTCAAATTGGCTGTCAATTGGCAAAGAGGGCAATTGTCCCCCGAATTCTTGCTTCTACTTTGAATCTGAACTGACCCTGACCTCATCCACTGTGGCTGGTTCTGGCTGAGCTGATTAGACTGGCTGACTGAAACCCAGTTCAACTCGTAGTAGTCACTTTGAAGTTTGACTCGAAACTGCACATTCAGTATAGAGTTAGCATCGTAGATGGATGTCATGACCCTAGACACAACGCGCTAAATAACGTGTATGGTATGATCATGGGATGATCTTAGTTGAATGATGTTTCATGAATGAGAACAATAATGAATGTGACTTTCTTTTTTTTTATCCTTTTTCTTTTGGACATTCCAAGAATGCCCAATGCTATACAAAAGACAATACGCAAGGTCGCATGCGAGCTATCACATGGACAAAGGTTTGGTGCTATTTGGGGCACCTAGTGGATGTCATGAAATGGTCGCGCGTGTATGGACACACGGACAGAGGTTCAACACTTTGTGGATCAATGAAATGATATGAAGTGGTCACGTGGAGGCCATCCCATGGATAGAGTTTTGACGCTTTTAGGGCGTCCGATATGAAATGACGTTACAGTCAATCCACGTGTGAATCAAGACACGGACAGAGCATCTATGTTCATGGAACACCTTGCATGATTTGGTAATGTTATGAAATGCTCCTATATGTGTAATAATCCGGTACTGGTGGAGCACTTCGCATGATCCATTATGTCATGGGTCAATCCAATATGGATTTCGACACACAAACAAGATCTTGGTATCACCATGACACCAACAATGATGTTATGATGTCATGTAATGACATCGTGTGACCCGCCATATGAAAATAGACTTAAGACTATTGTGGTCCTCTAGTGAATGACATGGTATAGTAGAATGGCCAACTACAAACTGGTGCACGGGCAGAACAAGGGTAGTTTTGGGACACCCGATAGGATATTAAATGAAATGGCCATGATAGGCATTCTCAGAATGTCCTTATATTAAGTGTAATGAGATGATATGAATGTCCATATCACACGAAATGCAAATGGCTACATAAAGACGTGGTTAGGATGCATGTCATATAGAGATGATGTATGTGTTGGGAAATAAATCGCACAAAAAACAATACGCAGCGGAAATAAAAGGATTAATCCCCACCAAGGACCCATGTACATTGCATTGAATCGGAAGGAGGGTTAAAGAATTACCTTAATTCTTTGTAGGTTTTGAATCAATTAGGAACCAAAGTAGCTTCCCTCTACGGTTGATCCACACGGAGCAATTCATTCACCGCGTGCTAGCGCCGAGATTGAAGAACGATTCTTCGAACGAGAGAGAGGTACTGAAAAATCAGATTTTTCCTTGGAGTTTTGTTGAGAATTTCGGCTGCCACTATTCACTTTATTGTGGCTGCCGAAAAACCTTTTTTGTTATGTCTTTTGAATTGTGTCACAATTAGGTTATATATTTCCTTATATATATAACCTAATAAGTTAATTATAATTATACCTTAATACACTTATTAGTTATAATTATAAATTAACCCACACAACTTAATATTAATTCTCAATTAATATTAAATCAAACCAATTCTCCATAATACACATATGTATATACAATATTATAATTAATTATATCTCTATATAATTTAATTATAATATGTGGCATACCTTATGCAATATTAATCATATTAATATTCACATATACATATATATATAAATATATATCACTATATATATTTATTCTCTTTCTCATTCATAAATTATTATCCAATAATAATTTATACCCGTTAAGATGAACTTCATTTTGCTCTTGTGTGTGACCCCATAGGTTCATATTAATTGGCAATAAGGAAATTACCATAATGTCCTTATAGGTCACAAGCGGACTCTAGCAAGCCATTACGACTACCCAATTAATATGATTGGAATGATCCAATACCTATTTATAGAATGTCATATTCCCTTTTGTCTCTTTGATATCATGATTAATCATAAGACATGGTATACTTGTCAATCTTATATAATTAATCATATGCTTTCTCGATCTCAAAGTAAACTGTTCAGACAAATCAATTGATACTCTATCAATTATTTCAGCACGGCCATGCATTTAACAGTCTTACTTATCGAGGGGCCCAGTGATATCGCTCTCTTGTTAGAGAGGGACAAAATCCCATATCTGTCACTCACATCCCAAGGCATGAGTCATATCGTACCCAATCACAGTCTTTATAACTACTCTGTTACGAGCAGCGTTTGACTACGTCAAAGCACAACAGGAGTTCATCCCGGAATCAATGGTGACCTCAGGTCAAAGGAATCAGCTGATGACACTACTATAATCAAGATCAGTTGTGACACATGACCATGAACTTGATCTTATAGTGGGTCTCCAGTAACATGTTCTCTAACATATTACCCGTGAGTATAATCTGTATCTGTATACACTATATTCATCTTATGAATATCCATTATCACTCACACTAGTCTTAGTTTGTTATTATTCCCATAATAACAATCGACTAGGGATATTTAGAATAACACGATTTATTCATGGATACTTATCATAAATGCTAACATACAAACATAAATGATAATATTAATCTACACTAGATTAATCTTAGAAGTCAAATTACATAATCCAATATTGGCCTTAGGGCACAATCTCCAACAATCTCCCACTTGCACTATGGCCAATCATACATGTATCTTATACCCATTGACCTACATGACTTTCATGTATTCACTCGTGCAGGAGTCTTTGTCAATGAATTATTAATTTTCGCTTCCGTTGCTACTTTACACATATTCACTCTCTCTTTAGAGACAGCCTCTCTAAATTAGTGAAGAACGCCTAAGTATATGCTTGTGTCATACAAGGTTCTTACGCATTGAACTATTGTCCCTACAATAGTCTCACAGGATAAGCAATGCTTAGAACAAAAACATAAAACTTTTGATGAACTTCTTCATCCAAAATTTCTTTACATCACATGTAACTGTATACTTTGGCTGCTATTATAGATATTTAGCTATAACGTTTTATTTTGAACCTTTCAAAATCATAACTTCTCTTTTTAAGAGAATACTAGATCTCGACTGATATATTGCAACTAATTGCAATCAGTTGTATATGTGCAACTATTTACACAGTTAACATAAGCAAGCTTCTATTAAGTCTTTTATATTGAACGCTTTCAATGCTTTGACTTAAGCCAAAACATTCTTTTAGATCTATCTGTATAGATTCCAATTTCAAGAATACAGGCAGTCATGCTTATAACATTAACTGAAATTACTTTCTTAGCCAAGATTTTACTTCTTGCAAGGTAAGAATGTTATTTCCAACAAGCCATATGTCATCCACATATAGCATTAGGAATACCGATATGCTCCCACTGATCCTTTTGAAACACATGATTCATCATCCTTTTGATAAAATCAAACCATTTGATTTCTTTATCAAAACTATGATTCCAACTATTTGATGCATGTTTCGATCCTTATGAGAATCTTTGAAAACTTGCATACGCTATTTGAATTCTTTGGATGCTCAAAACTTTGGGTTGTGTCACGTACACATCCTCAATCATGTTTTCATGTAAAAAATAGATTTTGATATCCATTTGCCATATTTTATAATCATATTATGGGGATATGGCAACAAGAACTCAATATGACTTGATCATGATTAATGACTAAAGAGGATTTCATCATAGTCCTACTATGAATTTGTTCGTATCCTTATAGTCACTAGTCGTGCTTTATAAGTTTGAAGATCACCATCCATATCGGTTTTCAATTTGAAAACTCACTTGCAACCATTGCATATGCATCTTCTAAAAGACTTATCAAAGTCTATACTTTGATTGTCAGACATGGACTTATCTTCAACCTTTGTAGCATCAAGTCACATATTAGATTCAAAATCTAACATTGCTTCTTCATAAAAGAAGACTTACTTCATCTAGTAAAATTACATCATGATTTTGAGAAATCCATATCTCTCCTAATCATGTCGTATTCCACTAGACTTTCATTGGACTTGTGTAATTTCAACAATGATCATGAAACCATTTCCACGTTCCTCTTCAACGTTAAATGTCACTTTTGTGAATTACGAGTTTTGTAGGTGTACCTTACTCCCACTAACTCTACTAGAAATTAACTCCCTCTTCATGGGGAAACCATTTCTAGCTATAACTACTTTGTATCCCAAAGAGAACATAAGAGTAATAACTCCTACTTTCCTTTTGAGTAATTCACAATTCGACATTTAAAATTTAGGTGCCAACTTATTCGAAATAAGTTTTACAGCTCTAAACCTATTCAATGAAACAACTTGGGTCTCTTACCCAACCATATCTCATATGTTGATTCATGAATTGTTTTAGAGGGAACAATATACACAGCTGCTTTAATGGCATATTTTCGAAAAAACGATGATCAACTTGACTTCATCATAGATTGAACTATATCTGTATAGAGTTCGACTACTCCCTTTTCGACACAACATACTTTGTGGCGTACTTGGAGAAGTCAATTGTGAGACAGTCCCACAATCTCTAAGATGATTGTCAAAATCTTGACTCAAATATTCACCACTCGGATCATATCTAAGTGACTTTACTATCTTGTCAAGATACTTCATACTCCTTTTACAAGCTTTTGAACACTTCAAAAGTTCCAAACTCGTGTTTCATTAGATACTCTTATCTAATGAAAAGTTCCATAAAAGTAATGAAGTATTAAAACTTCCTTTAGCAGTTGATTTATAATTCATATACATCCACATGTATAATGCTTAATAAATCGATTGTTCTTTGACTACTTTCAGCAAAGAAAACCCTTTGTCATCTTTTACAATAAACAACATTCGCATGATTCAAGATGATTCATAATCTCATGAATCCAAAAGTCCATTCTCATGGAGTTTCGTAATGTGACCTTGCTTATGCCTCCAAGATGATACTGCCAAAATAGGTTGAATCAAACTATTTGATTCGATCCTTACAGTATTTATGTTACGGATGGGCTCCACATATAAAGACAATTATGTAAATCTGTATTTCATAATCATGTCTTTATAAAGTTTATAATTCACAATTATAAAATAAACAACATTTGTTCACTCAAAACAACGAGCCCAATAGGCAACAAGAGTTCATAACTTACATGTAAAAGTTCATAACCTTTAACCAAAGTTCATAACTTTTATGTAAAAGTTCACAACTTTTACCTAGAAGTTCATAACTTTCATGTAAAAGTTCATAACTTTTAACCAGAAGTTCATAACTTCCAAGTAACAACCTTTGCTACTCTTGCCTATTCGTATTCTACCTTTCACCTTCATAAGGTTTCTACTTAAGTTGAGATTCTTCATATTCTACTAATATGAAATCCACCACGGTATCTAATACCTTTGATATAGAAACAAAAGTAGAATAATTAATAAATACTTAAGGTAGCAGTCTTACTGCCTTTCATCTTCTCATAGTTCTCCAAACAAAGTTTGCTATTTTCATTCTAATGAACGATTCATTCTAAAAATGGCAACATCCTTCTTTTGGAGATCTCTCTATGCCAACAGCTTTGGTCTTTAAAACATGTTTCACCCGAACCTTTCGGTCTTTATGCTTAACGACCTTCCTTTTATCCTTTTCCTTTTGAACCTTAAGCACACAATTCGAGGCGGGCTTATCCTTTATGGATAACTTAACATTCTTTTGCATCCTATGCAACTAATTCACAATTTTCTCCATGTCATTCAAATGATAGTTCATCACCAATGACTATCAATTAATGAATTCAAGATCACATCTTAATGCCCTTTTGGAGGCCAATGAGAAAATGTTGCCTCAAACACTTATCTTTTCTTGCTCACTAACTGATGGAACATTTCCATTTGTGATGTATCATATATCTCAAGTAAAACTTCCACGTACGGAAGAATTGGTGGCAAGTGTAAGATAACAAAATTTAACAGAGTCCCTTCGATGCTTCAAGTAAGCATCTTTTATACTCGTGTTACAATTGCTAGTGGTTCATTGGGCAAAAGGATTATTGAGAACATATGATTCCTTTTGATTTGAGAACAATTCTCAATGTTCAATAACAATCGAGATCAAGGTAATAGCAATTATAACTATAATAAAGCGTGTAAAGATTTTAGTTAAATGCTCCCACTTAAATTATAAAACCCTTTAAAATATTTAAGTGGGTGAAGATCCAAAATCCATACTTAACCATAGCACTGCTTTGGCATGTCCCTATGATTAAATATAATTTCGGTAGGCAAAGACTCAAAATCATGCTTTAAACCATTTAAACATATTTTGGATGTGCACTTCTTTGCCAATTGCATCATTATGCAACTCTTATAATTTATGAGATGTATGATATCATATATCATATTTAATTGTATGTTACTCATCTCATCTTTGCCTCGGGCTCAAACACCATTTTGATTAACCCTTTGTTAAACCAATTACAACACAATGAGAATCACCATTTCTCATATTATCGCTTCGCTAAGGTCACAACATGCGTACCCGCTTTGGCGTGGCTACCATGATGCGAACATAGTACTTGACTAGTGTTATACGTAATTGGGTGGCAAATATAAACTTCATAAGTTTATTTAGGGTTTGTTAAATCCTGTGATTTAATTGTATCATATACAATTCATGGCATTAATATTAAACATACTCTTGTTAATACTAATTAGCATGGCATCCTATGTCATACATATGTTAAGCATGCAATCTAGCATGGCATCACATGGCATCTAAAAGAAACAAAGCATGCATTTACATATATATATTAACATTTTGCATCACATGCAAAATAATTTCTAACATGCATCAATATTTATTAACATGGCATCTTATGGCATAAAATAAATACAACATGCATAAGACTCAAAACCGTGTTATGGTATGGTTTTATCTACATTGATTTTCATAGGCCAATATGAAAATCAACAGGTCATATCCTAGGTGGTTGTAACCATCGTATGGTCACAGCACAGCCGCACCCCTTGGATCCGTCTTCACGTCTTTGTTCCTTGGCACCATCTCTTGGATTTACATATTTTACAAAAATTGTATCCTATACAATTTTCTAGTAAAATAAAATTTACAAACAATAAATTGCATCCTATACAATTTATCTAGAAAATTAGGATTACATAAATACAAACGACTCGCAGGCCGTATTTATAAAATCTTAATAAAATAAAGCATCCATGGGGTCCAAAACCATACCATAACACCATGCATAAAATTATCAACAATAATTTTATATCTAAAAATATTTAGGGTTCAAAGTGGTAAAATACAATCATATTGTATTTAGAATTAATTAATTTGGAAAAATTCGTAAATATGCAGAAACAATTTTCCACACTTAAAACGAAAAAGGGGTAAAACTGTCGAACAGCATGCTCGTCGGGCCTCGCACTGCAGTATCCAATACTGCGCGCAGCCCGACGGGCTGCGCAACACGTAGCTGCGCAGCCCATGCTGCGCAACACGCAGCTGCGCAGCCCATGCTGCATGAGCAGCATGCTGCTTACGCAGCATGAGAAGAAAATGGTTTCTGGGCGTCATGCCCAGAAAAAAAAACATTTTTTTTTTTTTTTTTTTTTTATAATGATGTGTGTTGCAATTGCAATTGGTGTTGCAATTGCAATTTCAACGCCCAAAATGGTTTCTGGGCGTCATGCCCAGAAAAGAAAAAAAAAACAATTTTCCTTTTTTTTTTTTTTTTTTTATTTATTAATTGAAACAATTTCAATTAAAAACCCATGAATCAAATTCATGATTCCAAAACCCCTTAAACATTCCAAATCATTAACATAAAATCATTCACAATGATTAATCAATAAAATCAAATTTTATTTTGTTATTCACAATAACATAGAACCCTAAATAAAACATACAAACTCCTAACAACAATTTTGATCCAATCAAAATCATACAAACCCTAACATGCAATTTTGATCCAATCAAAACATAAATCCAATTCAACCAATGCACAAGTGGCTCTGATACCACTGTTGGGAAATAAATCGCACAAAAAACAATACGCAGCGGAAATAAAAGGATTAATCCCCACCAGGGACCCATGTACATTGCATTGAATCGGAAGGAGGGTTAAAGAATTACCTTAATTCTTTGTAGGTTTTGAATCAATTAGGAACCAAAGTAGCGTCCCTCTACGGTTGATCCACACGGAGCAATTCATTCACCGCGTGCTAGCGCCGAGATTGAAGAACGATTCTTCGAACGAGAGAGAGGTACTGAAAAATCAGATTTTTCCTTGGAGTTTTGTTGAGAATTTCGGCTGCCACTATTCACTTTATTGTGGCTGCCGAAAAACCTTTTTTGTTATGTCTTTTGAATTGTGTCACAATTAGGTTATATATTTCCTTATATATATAACCTAATAAGTTAATTATAATTATACCTTAATACACTTATTAGTTATAATTATAAATTAACCCACACAACTTAATATTAATTCTCAATTAATATTAAATCAAACCAATTCTCCATAATACACATATGTATATACAATATTATAATTAATTATATCTCTATATAATTTAATTATAATATGTGGCATACCTTATGCAATATTAATCATATTAATATTCACATATACATATATATATAAATATATATCACTATATATATTTATTCTCTTTCTCATTCATAAATTATTATCCAATAATAATTTATACCCGTTAAGATGAACTTCATTTTGCTCTTGTGTGTGACCCCATAGGTTCATATTAATTGGCAATAAGGAAATTACCATAATGTCCTTATAGGTCACAAGCGGACTCTAGCAAGCCATTACGACTACCCAATTAATATGATTGGAATGATCCAATACCTATTTATAGAATGTCATATTCCCTTTTGTCTCTTTGATATCATGATTAATCATAAGACATGGTATACTTGTCAATCTTATATAATTAATCATATGCTTTCTCGATCTCAAAGTAAACTGTTCAGACAAATCAATTGATACTCTATCAATTATTTCAGCACGGCCATGCATTTAACAGTCTTACTTATCGAGGGGCCCAGTGATATCGCTCTCTTGTTAGAGAGGGACAAAATCCCATATCTGTCACTCACATCCCAAGGCATGAGTCATATCGTACCCAATCACAGTCTTTATAACTACTCTGTTACGAGCAGCGTTTGACTACGTCAAAGCACAACAGGAGTTCATCCCGGAATCAATGGTGACCTCAGGTCAAAGGAATCAGCTGATGACACTACTATAATCAAGATCAGTTGTGACACATGACCATGAACTTGATCTTATAGTGGGTCTCCAGTAACATGTTCTCTAACATATTACCCGTGAGTATAATCTGTATCTGTATACACTATATTCATCTTATGAATATCCATTATCACTCACACTAGTCTTAGTTTGTTATTATTCCCATAATAACAATCGACTAGGGATATTTAGAATAACACGATCATGGATACTTATCATAAATGCTAACATACAAACATAAATGATAATATTAATCTACACTAGATTAATCTTAGAAGTCAAATTACATAATCCAATATTGGCCTTAGGGCACAATCTCCAACAGTATGCTTCGTGAAAATGTCACACATAAGCTGTATATGGCATACGAATAAAATGTCGTGGTTGCACGAACATGTGGTTAGTATCAATGTCACACATATGTACATGTCTAGAAAAAATGGCTGCATAAAGATGTGGTTAGAGTGACACACGAATGATTGTGCATGTTTAATGCTTTATGAAAAGGGTCAAATAAAACCACCACAGAACAAACGTGAGCACAAACAATATTATGCTCACCCTTCCAACCTTATTTCTCCTTTCGGTTGGTATGAATTCTTCTTAGGCGTTAGGTCTCTTTGGCATCAACCGAGGACACTAAAGGCATACTCTCAATGTCCAATTTCAAATTTATGTTTTGGTAATCCTAAGGGGAAGTTGCTAAGTCATTACATGTAGGCCAAAGTCAAACCAAGGGTCGTACAGGTTCCTATAGTGAAAATACACTCTTCATCATAGAACATTATGAAAGGTTCATGCGATGTTAGTGGTTTACCCCTTTGAGTGCCTCCAATCCTAGTGGCAGAGGTAGGTCACCTTCAGAAGTAATCCGGGCTGATCAGTGAGTTTGAGGGATTGAGAAGAAGAAAATGTCATGATATGCAAGTGTCAATAGAATATGGCACTATGAACTCGTGAAATGACTTCAAGCGAGGTTATATTTCAGTAGTTACCTAAGTTCCTTAAGTTTTTATAAAAACATTTTTTTAAGAAACTTTTATCCCCACCAGAGTCACTATTATAAACGGATGACCTTTTGACAAAGAAAGAAGGGATGCGGTGAAGTGAACCGGAGAAAAATCTAGGTTTGAAGTTTTGGGAAGTTTGATTTTGAAAAACGGGTTTACACCTTGTTTTAGGAAAACCATAGATTTATTTAGAAATTCCTTTTTGTAGAAAACCTTTAATTTAAATGTGAATTTTGGCAAACTGGTTTTACACTTTTAGAAAATCCCATTTTATTACTTACTGACTTCGAAACCTAAATGTTGCTTGATTTAGTACAAATCTCTTACTTAGCTTTTAATAATAATTGTAAGCGGATGATGTTTTTAGGCACACAAACTCTCTCGGAAGGGAGCCTCGAGACCGGGCAACCCTCCCTCGTGTGGGGTTTTTAGAATGGAAATTCAGTTTTGGAAAAATAAATTGCTTCGTAAAAGAACCGAGACCTAAGTCTCGATAGAGTGTGTAGGAGTTGCCACCCTGCTCAGCTCAATCGAGAAATTACAGTGTAGCTGAACCAAAGCGAAGGCCACTACACCTTCCAGAGATCGTCTGGACAAGTCCCTTATTTCATGTCTAATCAACATAAAATTTGGCCAATGTTCATAGATGGTATTTTAAATTTCTAAAGTTCATTTTTATTAAATTAAATCACACAGCGTACACACAAATCAAAATAAAGTAAAAAGCAGTGAATAAATAAATCATTACAACCCAATTGAATAAAAATAAAAGAAACTCTCAACCTCACTTTACAAGCGCCTAAAATACACGAATGATCTAGAAAATTACAATTGCCTAAAATACACGAATTAAGCTATTAATTACATCCAAAATGAAAAATAAAAATAAACTAAAAGCTGCAAAACAGACGGCTAGCACAATTTATAGCACACCACAAATAGGACTCAAGTAGGACAGAATGGGATTTTAAGGAGTTTGGGGGCATGCAATTGGGGGATAACAGGATCGGCTCGGCTAACAGGCCCGATTAGATCTGGAAAACAGTCTTGAAACGTCGCTGTATTTTTGTTTTGTGAGAAAATCTTTTTTGAAAACATTTTCTTTTTCCGGTTTGCTTTAATTTAGCATGTGAGGTGGGTCGGTTTTCGGGAGATTCGGGTCTCCGTCGTTGTGTTGTCCTAAATGCAATAACATCAAAAATTAACATTAAGGTCGTGAATGCACACAACAAAATTCATTTTTGGTGATTTTCTGATTTTTCTGAATTTTTATGATTTTTGGATTATTTTGGAAATTCTGCCCCTGGACGAGGATTACAGTCGTGCGGCTTTAATTATAGCCGTGCGACTGTAGTTCATCCAAATGCAGAAAATCACTCAAATTCGTTCAAATAAAACTAAAAGCTGAGGGAAATCAAGAACACTCGTACGACCATATATACAGTCATTCGACTGTTCTTTGCCGTAAGAATAGTCGTACGACTGTTCTTGATTTCCAGAAACAGCAAGTCCGAAAAATGAGTTTTATGCACAAAATCACGTCAGGTCACCCAGAAAAAGCAACAAATTGAAGGTTTGAGGTATAATTACCTTTGTGGCGCTGATCCACCATAGGTTTGACCGCTGGAAACACCTCAATCACCTCCAAATTGCTTCTTTTCCCTTGAGTGCTAAGGTTTCAAGAGTTGCCAAAATTCTCCAAAATGTCATGCATTTTAGCGAATTTAAAGTCTGAAATTGACTGAGTTTGAAGTATCAAATTGTTAACCTATGATTTCTATCCGATCTTAAACTTTAACACTCAAGAATCAAAGGAAAAAAAGGAGAAAAAGATGATGTTTAGTTGGGGTTTTTTTTTTCTTTTTCTCTCCTTTTTCTCTACCAATTTTTCTCTCTAAATTTAGCCAAAATCCCAGAGTCCCCAAAAGTGCCTCACTCTCTCTTCCTTCTCCCTTTTATTTCTGATCTTTCTTGCTACAAATTCGGGCATTAATTGCCCCTCAAATCAATCCCATTTTTTTAATTCACAAGGTATGGGCTGCTGTACCTACTCCACGTGTACAGTTGTACGACTGTAATTTTCAATTACAGTCGTACGATCGTAATACAGCCGCACGACTGTAATTACAGTTGTATGGTACAATTTTTTTTAAGTATGGAAAATTCTGGCACTTACAGCTGCCCCTCGCGTGATCAAATTCGACACCTGATACCAGGTTTAAGATACCTGAGGGGAATTTGAGAACGCTATTGAAGCGCTGTAAACGTAAGGGAAGAAAGACATACCTGACTTATCAAAGTCTTGTTGAGATGATGATCTGAGTTGATTGGGTGACATGAGCCGATACCAGTTTTACATTACCTGATCCAAGCTGATATGGGCCGATACCGGATTTACACATATCCGAGGCGGATCTGCTGAAGTTTGAGATGAAGTCGATCTGGGCCAATACCAGATTTACACATATCTGAGGTGGATCTGCTAAAGTTTGAGATGAAGCCGATCTGGGCCGATACCGAATTTACATATATCCGAGGCGGATCTGCTGAGATGATGATTTTGACATAAGCCGATATCGGGTTTATGTTACCTGAGGCAAGGTTGATGATGAAATAAGCTGATATCGGGTTTATGTTACCCGAGGCGAGGTTGATGATGAAATAAGCTGATACAGAGTTTATGTTACCCGAGGTGAAGTTGATGATGAAATAAGCTGATATTGGGTTTATGTTACCCGAGGCGAAGTTGATGATGAAATAAGCCGATACCAGTTTTATGTTACCCGAGGCGAAGTTGATAAAGAAATAAGACGATACCTGTTTATGTTACCCGAGGTGAAGTTGATGGAGAAATAAGCCGATACCGGGTTTATGTTACACGAGGTGAAGATGATGGTGAAATAAGCCGATATCGGGTTTATGTTACCCGAGGCGAAGTTGATGGTAAAATAAGCCGAGACTGGGTTTATGTTACCCGAGACGAAGTTAATAGTGAAATAAGCCGACACCGGGTTTATGTTACCCGAGGCGAAGTTGATTATGAAATAAGCCGATACCGGGTTTATGTTACCTGAGGCGAAGTTGATGGTGAAATAAGCTGATACCGGGTTTATGTTACTCGAGGCAAAGTTGATGATGAAATAAGTCGATACCAGGTTAATATTACCTGAGGCAGATCTGCTGGGGATCTGGAATGAAGCCAATCTAGGCCGATGTCGAGTCTATGTTACCCGAGGTGGATTTCTTGATGAAGCCAATCTAGACGTAACACCGGGTTTATGTTACACAAGGTGGATCTGCTGATTTGAAAGTGATGCAAATCTGGACCTGACACCGGGTTTATGTTGCCCGAGGTGGATCTGCTGATTTGAAAGTGATGCCGATCTGGACCTGACACTGGGTTCATGTTACCCGAGGTGGATCTACTGATTTGAAGGTGATGCGGATCTGGACCTGGCACCGGGTTTATGTTACCCCGTGGTGGATCTGCTAATTTGACGGTGAAGCCAATCTGGACCTGGCACCAGGTTTATGTTACACGAGGTGGATCTGCTGATTTGAAGGTGAAGCCAATCTGGACCCGACACCGGGTTTATGTTACCTTAGGTGGATCTGCTGATTTGAAGGTGCAGCCGATCTGGACGTGACACCTGGTTTATGTTACCCGAGGTGGATCTGCTGATTTGAAGGTGATGCTGATCTGGACTTAGCATCGGGTTTATGTTACCCAAGGTGGATCTGATGATTTGAAGGTGAAACTGTTTTGGACCTGACACCGGGTTTATCTGTATCCAAAGCTGAATGGAAGAGATGAGCCTGTGCCAGAGCCATCTATATCCGGGGCTGAATGGATAAGATGAGCCTGTGCTGGATCTATCTATATCCGAGGTGATGAACTAAGTTGAATTTTTGGTACAGGGGCCTGATTCAATGTTTGTATGAAACGGTGGCCTTGTATGAATTGAGTTGGATTCAAGGATTCCAAATCTTGCTTGAATTGAAGGAGGTTGGCTCCAGGAGTGGTAGCTTTTGTGATCGGGATTAGAATGAGTATTTATTTCTTGATCGATAATTTTGGGAACAAAAATTTTTACCCCTTCGATCAAGAATAAATACAACTTGATTACCTTATCCATGGATACCGAAGATGCTTAGGTTTGAGCCTACACAGCTTTAACTCATATCTTGGGATCCGATGAATGCCCCAGTGCTAGACTACTTCCACTTTGAGGGCAATCTAGATCCAGGACAACTTGATAGTGGTGATGGGTACCTATACCTGGATTGGTTGTGATGCTTGTATGCATGAATATGTGTATGTTTTGGATGTATGTATGTATGTGACATGAAGTTTATGTTGTTGTTTTTGGTATCAGCGTGAGACTAGGGAAGGGATTCGTAGCTTGCAATGATCCTCTGTGGCGGGCCAGATGGTTTACAGTGTTTCGCCCGTGGGGGTTACCTCAGTTGAGACCCTGACCTTCCTGAGTGCTATTTTCCCTATTTGTTACGTTGAGATCAATGGATGCTTCTTCCCGGCTTGGGGCATATTTCCATGCCACGCTTGCTCAATCCGGTACTCTCCAGACCTTTCTGATCGACTGGCTATTACAAAAGTGGCATATCGATGCCACAGACTTTGCTACCCGTTTCACCAAGAAATGATGTATTTGTCTAAGAGGGAGGATGAGAGCTGGATCTCGTACTCTGCATTACATTCTCATACATGACACTCCGGTCGGATGTCGTTGTTTATGGCATGAATTCTCTCTCTCTCTTTTTTTTTGTCTTGAATGCAATGACCTACCGACGGGTGTTTATATGTAATCGCACGATGCATGCTAGATGACTGTTTAAGCAGAAATCCAAGCATGTATAGTATTACCATGATGACATCAGAATGAATACAATAGGAGGATCAGAGGTGACTCTGGCTATGAACATCACCCTCCTCTTGTTACCAACATGTCGTCTCGGTTTTCCGTGTTAGAAATTTTCTCTCTTGATTTTTTTTAAGGCATGAATGGCCCAAAAAGAATTCTGCGCGAGTGTTTCATCTGAGCTAGTCTCCTTGTACCGGCTTGTCTTAGGATTGGAAAGCATACTTTGACATGTTCATCGGTAATTGCTAAAATATTGTTATCAATGAAATCCAGTGGTTTGGCCCTTTACCTACCCCTAATGTTAGAAATATGTATTTGAGACGTAAAACATTTCTTCAGATCTGGTTCGTTGCGTGCTGCAATCTGTATATAGACATTGACATGCAATAACATGACGAATGCATATTGAACATCAAAACAAAATATGAAACATTTATGGCATGATGAACATGAATGTATTAGGAAAATCCAATCGGTGGCTCTGGTTTTGATTGATGTCCCTTCAAATTACCAACATGTCCTTTCGGTTTTCCACATTGGAGAGATTTTTTTTAAGAGTCCAAGTGTACAGTGGAGCATTGGATTGAAGTAAACTGATTAACTATTGGATTCTCTAAGGGTCTAAATCCGTATTCATATTTTTCAATTCACCCCATATTCCAATTTGCATACAGCCCTCAAAGATGGACACGGCTTTTAGTCCTTCAGAGTATGGCCTGATTCAGAATGACTTGAGTTAATTTTGGTTTCCTTACGCCTGCCGATCACAATGATCCTATAGCAAATCACACCATCCTCCAGAGATGAAAGAATCACTGGTAAGTGGTCACTTTTGTTGCAGCTGAAGATTGAGTTCTTGAAATGGTTGGTAAATGCAACTTTCCCTTGATTGTTAGCACAGCAGGCTTTGCAAGTCCTCCCATTCATGATTGTTGAAAGCTTTGTAAAACCTAGTTGCTCTAACACTGTTGATGAAGTTCAAAAGTGCACCTCCAGGGTTTCTTCCAATCTGAAGGGAACTAAGCGTCGATCTTCACTTTGTCCTTATCACCTTTGGCCCAATTAAACCCCTTGTACCATCCCTTGATGGAATGAATGTTATTGGTAAGCAATCATCCCTTTCACACTCAACTATTGACTTCTCAAAATGCCTTACCAGCTCCTCTATGTTCTGAAATCTAGCATAGGCTATAGTGCAGGTCTTGCTGGGTAAAGAAAGTGGCCACCTCTCATTGCAAACTGCTCGTTGGAACTTGCATACAGCCTTTGGATTTGTGAAGTTTACAAATGCATACCCTTTGTTCACTTTATTTTTGAAAACAATAGGAAGGTATAAGAAATTGGTTATATTTCTGATCATCAGGCTTGTCTTCCCATCAAAGGTGACTTCAATCTCTTTCTTGTTCAGCCTTGCCCTTTCAACAGTAAAGTTCTTGGGTAACTTCTGCTACTCCTTATCCAGCTCATTTGAAGTGGACTTATATTCAAATCTTCTGTCTCTAACATGGAATCAAGGCCCTTCCCACCATCTGAGGATGCCTTGTAATTAGTCTGGGGGTTTAGGTTGAAAGAAAGTAGCACGGGACAGAAAGGGAATTCCTAGTCTAGTATAGGTTGATGATAAACGAAGACTGATTGAAACAGTACCATAACCACTTGCCTCGACACTTCTCTAGTGATAAGATGACATGGAAAAATGTGATATGGGGCAACATTAGGGTTCAATTTCTTGTTAGAGGCCGTTAGTGGTAGGAGATAAGGTTGCACAGGATCTGTTCAAGAGAGGAGATGGAAGGGGTAGTTCATCAAACCAGTGCTCGAGTCTCATAGGTAAACAGAAGAGAAAGGGTGTTGAAGATGTGGGTGAAGGTCGAGTAAGAAACTGCTTTGGGTTTGGAAACAGGAAGGCTCAAATCTTTTATAGGTTGTTTGAAAATAGAAAAGTTCACATCTTTCACAGGAAGGGTACAAAAATCTGATAATGATGGAAATTGGGATGGTGAGACATTCCAGTGTTAGCTATAGCAGCCATGTATGAGAGAGGAAGACTCTTTCGGCTGCACCGACTCTTTTTTTTTTCTTTTTTTTTTATTGAAGGAACTAAATCTGAGCCACAGCCACCTTTTGGTTTTCCAGCTGCATTCAAATTCATGCATGTCATGTGTGTTTAATACACCTTTTGGATGAACAATGCATGCGTAATGTCATGTGCACATGAATGTCACACAAATAGGATTATGTTTACACTACAACCTGAAACTGCTTCAGAGTTTTACCACATGATGGGCGATGGAGGTCATTTGAATTTCTTACAGGTTGGTGTTTTCGATAGGTTTGGAATTTTAGCTTTGGGGTTTTGGTACAGGGTACTTTCTAGGATATGGAATTAGGCTTGAAGCTTCATTTTGGAGCTTGACTCTGGATTTAAGCAATAGCCTTTGGCTTGGAATGGTTTAGGAATTATACGTGATGTTCAATTTGAAACTTTAGGGTAAGGCCAATAGCACTTTAAGTTGTGACTTGTAAGGAGAGCTGATCTAGATTGGTGAATGGCTCGGCGGAGGTGATGCCATCATGTCATTTATTTATCTCACAAGCTCACTTTTAAGAAAGAGTTCAGTCAAGACCAAATTCACTTTCAGGTTCCCTATAGTATTCAGACTGGTGTCATGCATTTCAATATCATGTGTATTGGATATGTCGTTTCAAATGATCAAATGCATGCATAATGCCATGTATATGCAGTCACCACATAAGTAAGCGCATTGCATTCAAAATGATTTCAATACACCTTACA
Organism: Euphorbia tirucalli; assembly: GCA_039660915.1. NCBI lineage: Eukaryota > Viridiplantae > Streptophyta > Magnoliopsida > Malpighiales > Euphorbiaceae > Euphorbia > Euphorbia tirucalli. The sequence continues at coordinate 33,679,052 of CM077633.1, forward strand.
AGCAAAATGAGTCCCCTACAATAAGGGAACCTCCAAGGGTATTGATTTCATAGTTGACTATGCTCTGACCAGTTGTCATCTTGGTTTCAATGCCTCATCCTTATCAGACCAGACCATGTAGTTCTTCATTATAGTCCTCTCCTTGAGAAGCTTGAGGAATTTCCTTAGCGGTGTCCCTGATTACACCTAGTTGCTGATCAGTGGTAGATGGGACCTTTAACTTTTCTTCGTCGACTAGCTTCTGGATCTCCTTCCTTAAGGCAAAGCATTCGTTGGTCCAGTGGCCCATCATCATATGATAACTATAGAAGTTGTTCTTTTGATCTGGCATTAGTTCCATATATGGCCTGGCGCTTTGAAGCAGTCCCTCCTTCTACACCTGGCAAATAGTTTGCTCAACGAGCTAGGCAAAGGGGATATGCCTTTTTCGTTACCCATGGGGGGTGGATTCCGGGTGTGTCGTAGAATAGAGTCAGCATTGGCCTTGAGGGGTACCTTCAGTTCCACTTCATCGGTTAACCCTGGTAAACCCGAGTCTCGGTAAGAGCGCCTTCCAACGTGTCAGGGGTGAGTGTCAGAAATCTAGACATTCAACTTCTAGTTAGCATCAGCATTGGGGTCTGTACATACCATAGCTCTTATTTTTCCTTAAAGCTCCGCCACCTGCACTTCAAATTCAGTGCACCTTTCCGTCAGTCTCCCTACCCTATTAAGATCACCCCCTAGCATTTCCTTCAGCATTACTGCCGCTTCCTCCCTGACATAATCATCCACAACATCTGTTATGGTGTTGAAGTTCGTTGGGTTGGCCATTCTCGAGATTCTTCGCTTTCCCCCCTGATAAGAATGCTTGTTAGCATTGACAGCCGCATGCGCACGAAGAATACCAAATCAAGGATGGTGTAGGCATGAATGTGTGATGTGATGTATGCATGTATGAATGATGATGTCATGTGATGTCATGTGATGTCATGTGATGTTATGCAATTCCAAGCCAGCCTAGCGTATGCAAAGCCAAAAATGGAAACGTACAAATGAAATGAATGTTGTTGATGCGACCATATGTTAAAGTAAGGCATGGCATATAAATATACACACCATAGGTAAAATGACACGCAGGGTGTCCATGGATCGAAGCAAGATGATACTTGCAGAGCATTTGTACGTATGGAGCAGATCCTATAAGAAGGCTGAATTGACGGATATAGCGGATCTTATACGGGTTTGGATCTACGTATAGAGTGGATCTTATATGAAAGCTGGGTTGATTTATAGAGCGGATCTTATACGGGTTTTGATGCATCTATGTGCATGGTATATAGGTGGGGTTCCGGTGCTTGGGGAGCGTCTCGGGTTTTGATGTGTGAGATGATATTTTTTAGGTGCTCATGGGACACCTAAATGGTTTGATGCATTAAATGATGTTTTTGATACTCGTGGAGAACCTAAATGGTTTGGTGCATGACATGAGGTTCTAGGTGCTCGTAGAGCACCTAAATGATTTGATGTATGAATCGAGGTTTTCGGCACTCGAGGAGCACCTAAACATTTGTCACGTAAATGAGATGTACGTCATGAGATAACGGGGATGACTTCCTTTGTTTTTATTATTTTTATCTTGCACGTTCCAAGAATACCCAATGCCATGCGAATGATAATGCAAGAGCATCATGTGTGAACCATCACATGGACAGGGGTTTGGTGCTTATAGGGCACTAGTGGATGTCATGAAATGGTCTCATGTGTGCCAACACACAGGTAGAGTTTCGACACCTTATGGGTCACTGAGATGACATGGAATGGTCGCATGGGGACCGTCCCATGGACAGAGTTCTGATGCTTTTGAGGCATGTGATATGAGATGATGTTATAGAGAAGTCACATGTAATTCGGAACACGGATAGAGGTTCAATGTTCGTGGAACATCTTACATGATTTGGTAATGCTGTGAAATGCTCCTATATGTGTACTAATCCGGTACTCGAGGAGTGTTGGGATTTGTCACCAGAAATCACCCGATTAAAGTGGAAGAACACGATGATTTCCTCAAATCCGTGCCCAAGAGCAATTGAGATGGAAATTGAAAAAAACAAAAATTAAATCACAAGAGATAAATCTCTTACCCTGAATATCTCTTTAAGAGATGGATGTAGACTGCAGGAATCAATCTAGAGTCCCTCCTCATTCACGTACACGAACGCCTACCAAACACCACCCGTGCTAGCGTCGGAAAACATGAAACTTTGGAGAGGGAGGCTTGGGAATTTCGGCTAGTTCGTGTTGATTCCTTGGCTGAAATTCCTAGGGTAATTATACCCTAGGTGGCCGAAATTCTCAAGGAGAATTTCGGCCCAAACTAGCTCCTTCATCTGTGTGGGCTTCCATCTTTTATTTCAGGCCCAAACCTATTTTAATTAGTCTGGTTTAAATTTATTTGAAACCCAACTTTAATTTACCCATGTATTTAATATATTACACCAAGTAACATATTATTTACATTTAAATTAAAATTGGTTTGACTAATTAATTTAATCCATCAAATTAAAATTAGATCTTCACAAAATAAATTCATATATAAACCTATACATATGAATATTTCCACCCAGGAAATAATCTCATAATTAATCCAATTAATTATGAGAGAGCCAATCAAATATTAATTTTATTATTATAATCAATCCAATTGATCTTTATAATATAATTAATATATTCCTCTCTCTTCAGAGTGTATACTCCAAGTATACATGTGATTCCTTAAGTCAGTGTTCAGTCGCTCAATGTGTACGATCCCGTGGGTCCATCTTTATATTGGAAGTGGGCCTATGGCCCACAGACTGCAGTTGGGCTCTAGCAAGCCACTGTAGCCCCCAATTAAGATGGAGATGGTAGTCTAACTATTATCATAGCCCTATAGTTTGAACTTGCATATCCCATGTCATCGATATCGGTGCCCAACACAGAGGCATGGATTGATCACCCTCTTTTGTGTCCGGACATCAACTTGATCCCGAATGTACTGAAGCTCACAAAAAAGTTCCAACTTGTTTGAGTGTGGCCACACTCTTATCAGTCACTTTCATCAAGAGGCCGGTGATATCTTCTCAGTGGACTACTGAGTGACACATCCTTCTGCATATCCATAGCATTGCCATGCTAAGTGACATACCCGAAAGTACCCATACTTGGCACCCTATTACAAGCCCTTTAGGCATACCCCTAAGTATGCAAACTCACATGCAATACCATCATATGGTCAGGTCAAAGGATCCATACAAGTACTACACGAGAATCACTTGTGATACTATACCATGTAGATTTCTCGTTTAGTGGATCTATCCAGTACCATGCCCTTTTTACATGTACCCATTAACTTGGTTGACATCCCATGTCCAATGATCAGTAAGACACCGCCATATAACCAAGTTAATGATAGTCTCTTGTTCCACTCATTCCCATGACTGGAATAGACTACGGCTCTATTTATGGTCATATCGTTTACCCTATCCATGGTCTTACTGCCAAGTGCATGACACTTGTCATCATGGATATGGATATGTCCATTGGATACTTTATTTAATATAATTCACAAGATATATATAATAAATGAATTAATGCCTTTATTAATGACACAAATGAGTATAATAAATAAATCCAATAAATGTATAATACAAATACTAGGACCAATGCCTCGGGACTAGGGCATATCCAACAAGGAGTACCTTAAATGGTTGCACAATGTTATGAGATGGTCTGATGTGGACCGTGATGCGCAAGCAGAGTTTCGGCGTTACCGTGACACCTATGATGAATGGGTATGATGCTATATGATGACATCATGTGAACCGTCACACAGGAATAGACCTAGGACCATTACGGTCTTATATCGAATGACATGGTATGGTGAAATGGCCAAGTGCAATCCAGTGCACAGGCAAAATATAGACAGTTTTAGGACACCCGATATGTTATGAAATGGAATGACCATGATGGGCATCCTCAGAACATCCTTAATTTAAATGAGATGAGATGACATAGATGCTTATGTCATACAAAATGCAAATGGCTGCACAAAAACATGGTCAGGATGCATGACACGCATGATGGTGTCGTGTGTGCTTTATGAAAATGTTAACGTACAAATATAATGTTATGGCTGCAAAAGAAATGGTTAGTATGAATGTCACACGGATGATTTAATGTTTTCACACACAAAAATAAAATGCAAGTGGCTGCACAAAAGATGTGAGTTAGTGTCACACAAATGCTTTACGTGTATGGCGTGTCATGTTCATGAAAATGCCGATGATGGTATGTCATGGGAGGGTGAGAAACACATAGCACACGAAGCGTATTCCTCCAACCTTATTTCTCCAAACGTGGTCAATTTTGAGAAAATTCTAACCGAGTCCTAGGAGGGGTTCTCTTCGATCATCAACCGGGGATGATGAAGGCACAATTTATAGCATTCATACAATTTATTTTGATATCCTAGGGGAATCCAACTAAGGTTGCGTATATGAGTTCGGTCCAAGTCGGGTTAAAATCAAGGCTCCCATAGCAAAATATACTCCTCACTTCTCCCCACTCAAGGGTCCAAACGAAGGGGTTTGTACTAGGCTATGGGTGGTGTTTCATATCCGTACCCCTAAGACCATGAGGAACAAAGGCGACACTTCAACAATTAACCGGGCTAAAAAAATTGGCCACTTAACCTAATGCAAGGATGTCTAACTAAAAATGCAAAATAAAATACCATACAAGAATCATCCACCTTATGTTGATTAGACATTTTTCAGGGCTTGTCAAATTCTTTTAAGTTTTAAGAAAACTTTTGTAAGAAATCCCCAGCATAGTCGCCACTATGAACGGATGATATTTTTAGGCGCACAAACTCTCTAGGAAGGGAGCCTCGAGATCGGGCAACCCTTCCTCGCGTGGGGTTCTTAGAATGGAAATTCAGTTTTGGAAAAATAAATTGCTTCGTAAAAGAACCGAGACCTAAGTCTAGATAGAGTGTGTAGGAGTTGCCACCCGGCTCAGCTCAACCGGGAAATTACAGTGTAGCTGAACCAAAGCGAAGGCCACTACACCTTCCAGAGATCGTCCGGACAAGTCCCCTATTTCATGTCTAATCAACATAAAATTTGGCCAATGTTCATAGATGGTATTTTAAATTTCTAGAGTCCATTTTATTAAATTAAAGCACACAGCGTACACACAAATCAAAATAAAGTAAAAGCAGTGAATAAATAAATTATTATAACCCAATTGAATAAAAATAAAAGAAACTCTCAACCTCACTTTACAAGTGCCTAAAATACACGAATGATCTAGAAAATTACAATTGCCTAAAATACACGAATTAAGCTATTAATTACATCCAAAATGAAAAATAAAAATAAACTAAAAGCTGCAAAACAGATGGTTAGCACAATTTATAGCACACCACAAATAGGACTCAAGTATGACAGAATGGGATTTTAAGGAGTTCGGGGGACATGCAATTGGGGGATAACAGGGTCGGCTCAGCTAGCTGGCCCGATTAGATCTGGGAAACAGTCTTGAAACGTCCCTGTATTTTTGTTTTGTGAAAAAATCATTTTTGAAAACATTTTCTTTTTTCGGTTTACTTTAATTTAGCATGTGAGGTGGGTTGATTTTTGGGAGATTTGAGTCTCCGTCGTGGTGTTGTCCTAAATGCAATAACATCAAAAATTAACTATAAAGTCGTGAATGCATACAACAAAATTCATTTTTGTTGATTTTCTGATTTTTCTGAATTTTTATGATTTTTGGGAATTTTTGTGGATTATTCTGGAAATTCTGCCCCTGGACGAGGTATACAGTCGTGCGACTGTAACTCTAGTCGTGCGACTGTAGTTCATCCAAATGTAGAAAATCACCAAAATTCGTTCAAATAAAACTAAAAGCCGCGGGAAATCAAGAACACTCGTACTACCATATATGCAATCGTGCGACTGTTCATTGCCGTAAGAACAGTCGTATGACTGTTCTTGGTTTCTAGAAACAACAAGTCCAAAAAATGAGTTTTATGTACAAAATCACATCAAGTCACCCAGAAAAAGCAACAAAATGAAGGTTTGGGTATAATTACCTTTGTGGTATTGATCCACCGTAGGTTTGATTGCCGGAAACAGCTCAGTCGCCTCAAAATTGCTTCTTTTCCCTTGAGTGCTAAGGTTTCAAGACTTGTCCAAAATTCTCCAAAATGTCACGGATTTTAGCGAATTTAAAGTCTGAAATTGACTGAGTTTGAAGTGTCAAATTGTTAACCTACGATTTCTATCCGATCTTAAACTTTAACACTCAAGAATCAAAGGAAAAAGAGGTGTAAGCGCTGGAATTTTACTAAAAAAAAAAGAGTATAGTCGTACGACTATTACTACAGTCGTACGACTGTAGTCAAACTACAGTCGTACGACTGTAGATCTACCCATAAAAGCAGAAAAAGAAAGGCAGAGAGGGAGAGGACGAAAAAAAAAGAGAAGAGAAAGAAAAACGGACAGACAGAGAGAAAGAGAAAAAAAAGAGAGAGAAAGAAGAGAAAACCAAGGAAAAAGAAAGAACTCCTCACCAAAATCCTCAGCATTTGGAAATATTTGGACTCAAATCTCAAACCCTAACTCAAGGAGAAAAGTCCGGATTTTAGTGGATTGGAGCGACGCCAGGGGTCAATCCTACGGTGGACGCACGCCACGGAGGTAAATACCCCTTTTCCTCTCTCTTTTATAAGCTTTCTGGGTGTTTGGTGTTTTTGCTGCATTTCTGTCCATTTTTCTGCGTTTCTGCTCCTGGAAATCAAGAACAGTCGGATTGATGAACAGTCATACGACTGTAGTTGATTTCCAGGCAATTCTCTTTCCAGCTTGTTTTTAATGAGATTTTGGCAAAATCCTAAATTTTCAGCATCTACAGTCGTACGACTGTAGTTGATTTTCTACGACTGTAATTTACAGTCGTACACCTGTAGTTTTCAGAATCAGAATTTCACCTTTAAAACCCAAAAATTTCTTAAAAAATGCATAAAAAATCATAAAAAATTCCCAAAAATTCCCAAAAAATCCCAAAAAATTAGAAAACCCCAAAAATCATCAAAATGAATTTTGTTGTGTGCACCACGACCATAGATTCGATTTTTAGTAAAATTGCATTTAGAACAATTCAACGACGGAGATCCAGTTCTCCTGAAAACCGACCCACTTAAATATGTAAAAATGCATGTAAACCGGAAAAATTGTTTTCAAAATGATTTTCCCACAAAACCAAAAATACAGGGACGTTTCAAAATATTTTCTAAGTCTAACCGGGCCGGTTAGCCGAGCCAACCCGGTTACCCCCCTAAATGCATGCCCCCAATCCCTGATATCCCATTCTGTCTATTTGAGTCCTAATCGTGGTGTGCTGTATATATTGTGCTAACCCTCGGTTTTGCAGGTTTTAATTTCTTTTTATTTTTATTTTGGATGTAATTTAATAGATTAAATCGTGTATTTAGGCGGTTGTATTTTTCTAAATTCTCGTGTATTCTAGGCGATTGTACAAGTGAGGCGAGAGTTTTTATTTTTCCATTCGATTTGGTTGTAAGCCAATTAATATTTATTTTTTTTTCTTATTTTTGTATTAAATATTTTGTGTGCGCGCTGTATGCCTTTTATATTCAATAAAATGGACTTTAGATTTTGAAATACCATTTGAGAACATTGGCAATATTTATTTTAATTAGACACGAAATAAGGGACTTGTCCGGACCCGAATCTCTGGATAGTGTAGCGGCCGTTCGTCCGGTTCAGCTACATAAGAATTTCCCGGTTGAGCTGAGCCGGGTGGCGACTCCTACAATATTCATCGAGGCTTAGGTCTCGGTTCTTTTACGTATTAATTCTATTTATTTTCCAAAACGCGGTTTTCCATTATAAAAACCCCACGCGAGGGAGGGATCCGCCCGAGATTGTGGAGCCCCATTCCGAAAGGGAGTCCCGCGTCACGTCGAAAACGCGTCGTCCGCTCACAGTGGCGACTCCGCTGGGGATTTCTTAAAAAAGTTTTCTTAAAAACTTAAAAGAATTCGACAAGCCCTGAAAAGTGTCTAATTAAAATAAGGCGGATGATTCTTTTTTGGTATTTTATTTGCATTTTTAGTTAGCCATTTCTTGCATTAGATTAGGTATCCTTTTATAGCCCGGTGGATCGTTGAAGTGTCGCCTAAGTTCCTCCTGGTCTTAGGGGCACGAATACGAAACACCACTCATAGCCTCGTACGAACCCCTTCGCTAGGACCCTTGAGTGGGGAGAAGTGAGGAGTATATCTTGCTATGAGAGCCTTGATGTTATCCCGACTTTGACTGAACCCATATAGGAAGCTCTAGTTGGATTCCCTTAGGATACCAAAATAATTGTGTGAATAATAATAAAATCGCGCCTTCATCACCCCCTGTTGGTGATCGAAGTGAACCCCGCCTAGGACTCGGTTAGAAATTTTTTAGACCGACCACGTTGGAGGAATAAGGTTGGAAGAATTCGTTTTGCTTGCTGTGTGTTTCTCGCCATCTCGTGACATATCGCCATTGCTACTTACGCATGCATTACATACCATAATCACCATTCTCCATACATGTGACATATGATATACAAACATCTTTGTGTGATACTAACCCATATTTTTATGCAGCCATTTGCATTTTATTTTGTGTGTAAAACATTAATTCATCCGTTTACCATTCATACTAACCATTTCTTTTTCATCCATAACATTATATTTGTGTGATTAGTATTTTTCACATAGCATACATAACATCGTTATGTGTGTCATGCATCCTAATCCACATTTTTGTGCAGCCACGTGCATTTTATTTTCATGTGAAGTCATTAAATCACTCGCTTGCCATTCATACTAACCATGTCTTTTTCAGCCATAACATCATATCTACATGGTTAGCATTTTTTCACATAGCATACATAACACCATTTCGTATGTCTTGCATCCTAACCATGTTTTTGTGCAGCTATTTGCATTTTGTGTGTCATAAGCATTCACGACATATCACCTAAATTAAATTAGGGGCATTCCAAGGACGCCCACCATGATCATATCATTCCATCACATATCGGGTATCCCAAAATACCCGTGTTTTGCCAATGCACCGGATTGCATTCGGCCATTCCACCAAATCATTTCATTCCATAGAGACCACGATGGTCCTAAGTATATTTCCGTGTGACAATGCACACGATGCATCTCATGACATCATACCCATTCGTCATCGTCATCACATAACACTATAATCCACATCGGGTTACGTCATGACATTACTATATCATTCAAGGCGCTCCCCGAGTGCCGGATTAGCACGTATGTAGGGGTATTTCATAACATCCCAAGTCATGAAAGGTGTTCCCCAGACGCCAAGCTTTTGTCCGTGTACCTGTTACACGTGACTCTCTCATAACATCATTTCATTTCATACGCTCAAAAGCATCAGAACTCAGTCCATGGGCCGGCCCCATGTGACCATTTCAGATCATCTCATAAACCTACAAAGTGTCAAACTTCATCCGTGTGTCAGTACACATGCGACCATTTCACGAAATTCATTAGGTGCCCCAAAAGCACTGAACCTCCATACGTGTGGTGGTCCACACGTAGCATTTTTGCATAGCATTGGGTGTTCTTGGGATGTCCAAAAATAAAAATAAAAATAAAAATAAAAACAGGGGATCATCCTCATTATCTCACGTTGTACATAAACATTCAAACACTCCACAACGTTCAAGCATTCCGTAAGCACTGAGCACTTCACAGCATACACTATCATCATTTAAGTGTTCCAAAAATGCTAGAAACTCCATCAAGCCCTTTAGGTCTTCCGTACTCATTAGAAACCCTGTCCTTGTGTCCCGCACACCTAAATACCGAAATATCTTCCCCGTGTAAGACTAAGCTCTACACGTACCGCTCCAAATCTTCCCCGTGCAAGACCAGCTCTGCACGTACCGCATCAAATTCCGCACTCCCTCCCCGTGCAAGACCAAGCTCTGCAAGTATCATTCCAAATTCCCCGTGTAAGACCAGCTCTGCACGTGCCGCATCAAATTCCACAGTTCCTTCCTGTGCAAGACCAGCTCTGCACGTATCGCTCCAAATTCCCCGTGCAAGACCAGCTCTGCACGTATCACATCAAACTCTATGCTTCCTCCCCGTGCAAGACCAGCTCTGCACGTATCGCATCAAACTCTACCCATCCTTCCCGTGCAAGACCAGCTCTGCACGTATCGTTCCAAATTCCCCGTGCAAGACCAGCTCTGCACGTATCGCATCAAACTCTACCCATCCTTCCCGTGCAAGACCAGGTCTGCACGTATCGCTCCAAATTCCCCGTGCAAGACCAGCTCTGCACGTATCACATCAAACTCTACCCATCCTTCCCGTGCAAGACCAGCTCTGCACGTATCGCTCCAAATTCCCCGTGCAAGACCAGCTCTGCACGTATCGCATCAAACTCTATCCATCCTCCCCGTGTAAGACAAGCTCTACACGTATCGTTCCAAATTCCCCGTGCAAGACCAGCTCTGCATGTACCGCATCAAACTCTACACTTCCTTCCCCCGTGTAAGGTCCGCTCTACACGTATCGCTCTAAACACCACACCTCTTCCCGTGTAAGATCCGCTCTACACGTACCGCTTTAATCACTAAACCTCTTCCCGTGTAAGATCCGCTCTACACGTACCGCTCTAAACATTAAACCTCTTCCCGTGTAAGATCCGCTCTACACGTACCGCTCTAAACATTAAACCTCTTCCCGTGTAAGATCTGCTCTACACGTACCGTTTTAATCATTAAACCTCTTCCCGTGTAAGATCCGCTCTACACGTACCGCTTTAATCACTACATCTCCTTCCCGTGTAAGATCCGCTCTACACGTACCGTTTCAAATGTCAACTCTCCTCCCGTGTAAGATACGCTCTACATGGGAATCCTTCGCTAGTATCACCTTGCTTTGATCCGTGGACATCCTGTGTGTCATTTTATCCATGTGGTGTATATTTATATGCCATGCTATACTTCAGCATATAGCTTCATCAACAACATTCATTGCATTTTGCATGTTTCCATTCCTGGCTTTGTTTGCACTCGACTAGCTTAGGATTGCATAACATGACATGGCATCACATGACATCATCATTCATGCATACATGCACCACATCCTGCATTCATACCTACATCATCGCTTGACTTGGTATTCTCCGTGCACATGCCCCAGTCGATGCTAACAGGTATTTTTATCAGGACAGAAAAGGGAAGGAGTCTCGAGATTGGCTGGCCCAGTGAACTTCAACACTGTAACAGATGTCCTCGATGATCATGTTGCCTCATCGCAATTCCGAAAAGCGGTCAGGGAAGAGGCAGTGGCAATGTTGAAGGAAATGCTAGGAGGTGACCTGGACAAGGTGGAAAAGCTGACAACAAGGTGCTCTAAATTGGAGGCACGTGTGATTGAGCTTGAGGGAGTAATAAAAGGGCTGACTGGTGAAGCAGAATCGAAGGCCCCCCTCAAAGCCAATACTGACCTTTTTCCGCAACTAACCAGGTGTCCACTCTCCAAGGGTGACGGAAAGGGCATATCCCCATGGCCTTTCTCGCTGAGCCAATTATTTGCCAAATGTAGAAAAGAGGGGCTACTGCAGAGCGTCAAGCCGTATGTGGAGCCGGCACCAGATCAAAAGAACAACTTCTGTACCTATCATGTAACGACGGGTCACCGAACCAATGCTTGCTATATTTTAAGGAAGGAGATCCGGAAGTTAGTTGATGAGGGAAGATTAAAGGTGCCATCCACTACTAATGAGCAACTAGGGGCAAGCAGGGGAACTGGCAAGGAAATTCCTCAAACCTCCCAGGGAGAGGAATATGATGAAGAGCGACCAAGCCTGATCTGACGAGAGTGGGGCAATGACCGGATAAGGAATAGTCGGGCGCTGTGAGATCAATACCTTTAGAGGCTCCTTCTCGTAGGGAACTCATTTTGTTGTAAAGTGTATTGAACTCATTTTGAATGCAATGCATCTTGTTATTTTCTTACTTATGTGGTGATTACATGTATATGGCATTAAGCATGCATTTGATCATCTGAAACGACATGTCCATCACGCATAATATTAAGATCCATGACATCAATCTGAGTCTTGCAGGGAATTTACAAGTGAACCTGACTTTGGTAAAGCCCTTTTCTTCAAAAAAAAAAGAGAGAGAGAAAGAGAAAAGTCTGCTAAGCAAGCAATGGGATGGTACCATTTCCTTCGAATCAATTGCCAGCCTAGATCAGTGATCCCTATAAACCACGATCCAAAAATGCTGTTGGTCCTGCCCTCAAAATTTTTAAATTGGACAGCCCACAATACACTCAAATCATTCCAAACCAAGGACCATTGCCAAGTTTCAGAGCCGAGCCCCAAAAAGAACCTTTGAGCCTAATTCGTGCTGGAAAGAAGCATCCCACATCAAAAACCAAACCCACCAAAAAGCACCAAGCCCTAAAAATCCAAATGGCCTTCGCCATCCACCGTGCTGTAAAGCTCTGAAGCAGACATTAGTTTTAGTGCATGTATAGTTTTGTTTGTGTGGCATTCATGTGCATATGACATCACACATGCATTGTTCATCCAAAAAGACATATCAAACACGCATGACATTCATGGATCTGAATGCAGCAGGGAAATCGATAGGTGGCTGTGGTTTGGATTTAACTTCTTCAAAAAAAAAAAAAAAAAAAGGGGGGGGGGCAAGCACCGGTGGAAGACCTCAGCTCTCCCTTACAGTCAAATTTCTGCTCCTGGTCTAAAGTTGCACTCTCTTCAATCATAGAGTCAAATTTTGTTGAGTGCTTGATGAATCTGGGGGCGGCCCACCTATTGCATGAAATGCCGGGGTCAATGAGTTGAGACAATGGAGATGAGTACGTTGTTGCCCGTTCTGAAAAGTCAACTTCGTGCGGTGACAGAGAAGATCGGTGTCCTTACCCTAAGCAGTTCCCTTTTCATTCTCCTCTCTGTCTTCTCCATTTGCCTTCAACACTTTTGTCTTCCCTTTATCGTCTTTCCTTCACTTTCATCTTCTATCTTTCAGCTTCTCTCTGGAACTTGAACCGATTCTGTGATTCCATATTTCCTACCTTCAATGGCTCCTAACAAGAAGTTGAACCCCAATGTTACTCCATATTGTATTTTTCCGTATCATCTCATCAGCGGAGGGGCATTGGAGCAGGTGGTTATGGCGCCGTTTCAATCCGTCTTCGTTTATCATCAACCTGTACCAAATTGGGGATTCCCTTTTAATCCCACGCCATTTCTCTTCAATCTAAACTCCCAGACTAATTATTTAGTACCCTCAGAGAGTGGGAAGGGATTTGATTTGATGATAGATAGAGGATTTGGATATGAATCTGCTTCAAATGAGTTCAACAATGCTGAAAAAAGGGGGAAAATGAAATATATAGCTCCGATATTCCAGAGTAAGAAGAAAATAGTTTCTGTAAGTGAAAAGGAACAACAGTGGTCGCCCAAGATATTGACTATTGAAGAGACCAAGCTGGATAAAAGAGAGATTGAAGCTAATCCTGGTGGAAAAACAAGCCTGATGATCAGAAATCTACCAAATCAGTCTCAAAGGCATAATCTGCTACAAATTCTGGGCAAGCATTGTCTGGAGGAAAACAAGAATAAGCCCAAAGGAAAGCCTGTTTATGATTTCCTCTACTTGCCTATGGATTTCAAGACTGGAGGAAATTTTGGTTATGCATTTGTGAACTTCACCAACTGTGTTGGGGCAACTTGACTTTACAAAGCTTTCAACAATCATGAAGGTTACGACACCGTTAACAGGAAAGCTTACAAAGTCTGTTGTACTCATATTCAAAAGGAAAGTTGCATTTGCCAACCATTTCAAGAATTCAGTCTTCGGGAGCAATGCTTGAACTGAAATCTGGGGTGAATTGGAAGCATGGAGAATCTAGTGGTCACTTGAATTCATCTCAGATTGTCCATCCCCAATAACAACTCTATCCGGTGATCGAGTAAAAAAAAAAAAAAAAAAACCTCCAATGTGTAAAACCGAAAGGGCATATTGGTAATTTGAAGGGGCATCAATTAAAACCAGAGCCACATTCTAAATTTTCCTAATGCATCCGCATTCATTATGTCGTGAATGTTTTGTATTCAATTTTGGTGTTCAATATGCATTTGTTGTGTTGTTGCATGTCAATGTTCACTTACAGGCTACATTACACAGCAAACCTTGTCTGTGGAAGTGCTTCACTCCCCAAACACAAACCCTTAATACTCCCCAAACACAAACCTATAATACCAGGGGCGGGTAAAAAGCCGAACCACTGGGTATCATCGACAGCAGTATCTTCGTGAGTTGCAATGAACATGTCAAGATATATCTTTCCCATCCTAAGACAAACCGTCGCGAAAGGGATCAATGCAGACAAAATGCCCATCACAGAATCTTTCTCAAAAAAAAAAAAAAAAAAAAAAGACAAAAAAAAAAGAAAAAAAAGATAGAATTTGCTGACGCGGAAAACCGGAAGGACGTGTCGGCAACAGGAGAGGGATGATATACAAAGTCAGAGCCACTGTCATACTCCCTGTTATACTCATTCGGATGTCACCATTGCAATATTGTGCATGTTTAGATTTCGGATCAGATGTTCATCTTGCATGCACCATGCCATTACAGATAAACATCCATCAGTAGGACATTGCATCCAAGCCCGTGATAATATCCCAGAAGCTCTTGTTATGCGGTACAGAAATGCAAAGTCTCACTCTCATCTTCTTGCTTAATCAAACGGATTGTTCGTCAGCACGGCCTACTATCCTGATCTGCTCAGCACTGAGAACGCTTCAGAATATACAGAGGGTAAAATGGAAGGTCACTCAAGATATCCAACTCCCCTAATACCTAGGTCAGCGTAGTATTCAGTCGGTCAGAAGACACACCGGAACAATCAGACTAGGTCACCTGGGTTACCATCGGGGCCAGTCTCAAGTCGTGAATTCCGTCTCCGGGCTCGCACGGATACCAAGAACAAAGCATAAGCCACATGTTGCATGCATACATACATTTAGAACTATACATGCATCCGTACATACATGCATACGTCTAAAGTAAACACATACAATTCATGTGCATATGCATCGCAACCCATCCAAGTGCAGGTCCACTACCGTCACCAGGTCTCCCCTAAACAAGATCGCTCTCAAAGCAGAGATGGCACAATGTCGGGACAGAACAATCAAGTTTCCAAGGGGCAGGGTAATCAAGCCACATTTATCCTTGATCGAAGGGGCAAATATTTTTGTTTCCAAAATCATCGATCAAGAGATAAATACTCATTCCCCAGCCAACGCCAAATTATCATCCCTAAACCTATTTCCTCTCCATTCATTCAAGCAAGATTTCGAACCCTTGAACTTTATTACGTTCATGCATGTTTGCAAATCCACAATCTACATTCCTTTGCCTCGGGTAACATAAACCCGATATCGGCCAATCCATAATCCACCTTCCTTTGCCTCGAGTAACATAAACCCGATATCGGCTAATCCTCACTCCACATTCCTTTGCCTCGGGTAACATAAACCCGATATCGGCTAATCCTCACTCCACATTCCTTTGCCTCGGGTAACATAAACCCGATATCGGCTAATCCTCACTCCACATTCCTTTGCCTCGGGTAACATAAACCTGATATCGGCCAATCCATAATCCACCTTCCTTTGCCTCGGGTAACATAGACCTGATATCGGCTAGTCTCTTCATCAATTCGCCTCGGGTAACATAGACCTGATATCGGCTAGTCTCTTCATCAATTCACCTCGGGTAACATTGACCTGATATCGGCTAATCTCTTCATCAATTCGCCTCGGGTAACGTAGACCTGATATCGGCTTATTTCTTCATCAATTTCGCCTCGGGTAACATAGACCTGATATCGGCTAATCTCTTCATCAATTCGCCTCGGGTAACATAGACCTGATATCGGCTAATCTCTTCATCAATTCGCCTCGGGTAACATAAACCTGATATCGGCTTATTTCCTCATCAGCTTTGCCTCGGGTCACCTAAACCTGATATCGGCTTATTTCCTCATCAGCTTTGCCTCGGGTAACCTAAACCTGATATCGGCTTATTTCCTCATCAGCTTTGCCTTGGGTCACCTAAACCTGATATCGGCTTATTTCCTCATCAGCTTCGCCTCGGGTAACATAGACCTGATATCGGCTAATCTCTTCATCAATTCGCCTCGGGTAACCTAAACCTGATATCGGCTTATTCCTTCCTCAGCATCGCCTCGGGTAACCTAAACCTGATATCGGCTTACATGTAAAAATGCATGTAAACAGGAAAAATTGTTTTCAAAATGATTTTCCCACAAAACCAAAAATACAGGGACGTTTCAAAATATTTTCCAGGTCTAACCGGGCCGGTTAGCCGAGCCAACCCGGTTACCCCCCTAAATGCATGCCCCCAATCCCTGATATCCTATTCTGTCTATTTGAGTCCTAATTGTGGCGTGCTGTATATATTGTGCTAACCCTCGGTTTTGCAGGTTTTAATTTCTTTTTATTTTTATTTTGGATGTAATTTAATAGATTAAATCGTGTATTTAGGCGGTTGTATTTTTCTAGATTCTCGTGTATTCTAGGTGATTGTACAAGTGAGGCGAGAGTTTTTATTTTTCCATTCGATTTGGTTGTAAGCCAATTAATATTTATTTCTTTTTCTTATTTTTGTATTAAATATTTTGTGTGCGCGCTGTATGCCTTTTATATTCAATAAAATGGACTTTAGATTTTGAAATACCATTTGAGAACATTGGCAATATTTATTTTAATTAGACACGAAATAAGGGACTTGTCCGGACCCGAATCTCTGGATAGTGTAGCGGCCGTTCGTCCGGTTCAGCTACATAAGAATTTCCCGGTTGAGTTGAGCCGGGTGGCGACTCCTACAATATTCATCGAGGCTTAGGTCTCGGTTCTTTTACGTATTAATTCTATTTATTTTCCAAAACGCGGTTTTCCATTATAAAAACCCCACGCGAGGGAGGGATCCGCCCGAGATCGTGGCGCCCCATTCTGAAAGGGAGTCCCGCGTCACGTCGAAAACGCATCGTCCGCTCACAAGAGGAGAAAAAGATGATGTTTAGTTGGGTTTTTTTTTTCCTTTTCTCTCCTTTTTCTCTCTTTTCTCTACCAATTTTCTCTCTAAATTTAGCCAAAATCCCAGAGTCCCCAAAATTGGCTCACTCTTTCTTCCTTCTCCCTTTTATTTCTGATCTTTCTTGCCGCAAATCTGGGCATTAATTGCCCCTTAAATCAATCCCTTTTTTTTAATTCTTAAGATATGGGCTGCTGTACCTGCTCCATTTGTACAGTCATATGACTGTAATTTTTCAATTACAGTCAAACGACTGTAATACAGCAGCAAGATTGTAATTACAGTTGTGTGGCATAATTTTTTTCGGCGCTTACAATAATAATAATAATGATATTAATTTCAAAGATTAGTGCTCGCAAGTATACGAATCACAATGTAGTAATAAAAGATATCGATCCCACGAGGAATAAGTATTGGCACTTTAGTTTGTTCTTCTTCACGTTTAAAGAGTATCAAATTATAAAGTGATATGGACATTTAAGTAAATAGCAAGTTAAATCAATTAAAGTACTAGTTATGAGTTGAGTTATTGTTTAACATTTAATCACATAAATATAGAAGCACTTTATCTTAGATAGTGTAAGCGCCGAAATTTTCTATACTTAAAAAAAAACGGTCGTCACGACTATTATTACAGTCGTGCGACTGTAATTTAAAAATTACAGTCGTACGACTATAGTATCGGATAATCTGCAGAGGCCCATACCTATGCAGGAAAAATGAAGGAGAGAGAAAGGGAGCATTAATTGCTCCCTTGTTGCAGCAAGCAAGGGGAGGAGGCAGAGATAAAAAGAGAAAAAGGAGGAGAAAGAGGGGGGGAGATTTTCTGGTGAGAAGAAACTTAGAGAAAGAAAGAGAAGAGAGAGAAAAAAGAAAACCACAAAAAACTCATTTTCCTCCTCTTTTATTTTCTTTAATTTCTTGAAATTAAGGTTAAAATTTGTTAAAAATCCCTAGGTTAATCAATTAACTACATAACCAAATCAAGAACTCGGAATTAAACCATCAAAAACCCTTGCAATTTGGATTTTGGACAAAAAGCTCTCAACTTCCATTCCAAAGGGGAAAGTACGAATTTGTTGGGATCGGAGCGACGCCAGGGGTCAAGACGACTTGGAATAGCTTCTAAAAAGGTAGTCACTTCTTTTTCTTACACTTTTTCTCGCTTTCTGGGTGTTTGAAGTGAGTTTTGTGCATTTTTTGCTGCATTTTCGTATTTCTGTTCCTGGAAATTAAGAACAATCGTACGACTATTCTTGGTTTTCATGTACGACTGTTCTTAATTTCCAGTTGATTTTTCGCCAGTTTTTCATTCAGAATGAAGTTTTGGTGAAATTCTGATCCTAAACTGATTACAGTCGCACGACTGTAATCCTTGTTCCAGAATCAGAATTTGAGCTTTTATCCGTAAAAATCCCAAAAAATTAGAAAACCCCAAAAATCATCAAAAATGAATTTTGTTGTGTGCATCACGACCATAGATTCAATTTTCAGTAAATTCGCATTTAGAACAATTCAACGACGGAGACCCAGTTCTCCCGAAAACCGACCCACTTAATATATGAAAAATGCATGTAAACCGGTAAAATTATTTTCAAATGATTTTTCCCACAAAATCAAGAATACAGGGACGTTTCAAAATATTTTCCAGGTCTAACCGGGCCGGCTAGCCGAGCCAACCTGGTTATCCCCTCTGTGCATGCCCCCAAATTCTTAATTTCCCAATTCTATCTGTTCCAGTCCAACTTGTGGCGTGCCGTATATATATTGTGCTAACCCTCTGTTTTGCAGGTTTTAATTTATTTTATTTTTATTTTTGATGTATTTTAATAGATTAAATCGTGTATCCTAGGCGGTTGTATTTTTCTAGATTCTCGTGTATATAGGCGCTTGTAAAGTGAGGCGAGTGTTTTTATTTTTCCATTCGATTTGGTTGTAAGCCAATTAATATATATTTCTTTTCCTTATTTTTGTATTAAATATTTTACGTGCGCGCTGTATGTCTTTTATATTCAATAAAATGGACTTTAGATTTTGAAATTCCATTTGAGAACATTGGCAGTATTTATTTTAATTAGACACGAAATAAGGGACTTGTCCGGACCCAAATCTCTGGATAGTGTAGCGGCCGTTCGTCCGGTTCAGCTACATAAGAATTTCCCGGTTGAGCTGAGCCGTGTGGTGACTCTACAATATTCATCGAGACTTAGGTCTCGGTTCTTTTACGTATTGATTCTATTTTATTCTCCAAAACTCGTTTTCTATTTATAAAAACCCCACGCGAGGGAGGGGCCCGCCCGAGATCGTGGCGCCCCATTCCGAAAGGGAGTCCAGCGTCCCGTCGAAAACGCGTCGTCCGCTCACAGTGGCGACTCTGCTGGGGAATTCTTAAAAGTTTTTCAAAAACTTAAAAGAATTTTGACAAGCCCTGAAAAGTGTATAATTAAAATAACGTGGATGATTCTCTTTTGGTATTTTATTTGCATTTTTAGTTTGCCATTTCTTGCATTAGATTAGGTATCCTTTTATAGCCCGGTGGATCGTTGAAGTGTCGCCTAAGTTCCTCCTGGTCTTAGGGGCACGAATATGAAACACCACTCATAGCCTCGTACGAACCCCTTCGTTCGGACCCTTGAGTGGGGAGAAGTGAGGAGTATATCTTGCTATGAGAGCCTTGATGTTATCCCGACTTTGACCGAACCCATATAGGCAGCTCTAGTTGGATTCCCTTAGGATACCAAAATAATTGTGTGAATAATAATAATAAAATCGCGCCTTCATCACCCCCGGTTGGTGATTGAAGTGAACCCCGCCTAGGACTCGGTTAGAAATTTTTGAGACCGACCGCGTTGGAGGAATAAGGTTGGAAGAATTCGTTTTGCTTGCTATGTGTTCTTCACCATTTCGTGACACATCGCCGACGCATACATAACATACCATAATCACCATTTTCCATACACATGACATACCATACACAAACATCTTTGTGTGATACTAACCCACATTTTTACGCAGCCATTTTGCATTTTATTTCGTGTGTAAAACATTAATTCATTCACTTGTCATCCATACTAATGATTTCTTTTTCAGCCATAACATTGAACTTGTGTGATTAGCATTTTATTTTTGACATAGCATACATAACATCATTATGTATGTCATGCATCCTAACCCATGTTTTTATGCAGCCATTTGCATATTGTGTGACATGTTCATTCATTACATTTCACTTAAATTAAACTAAGGGGCATTTCAAGGACGCCTATCATGACCATCCCATCCTATTTCATAACATATCGGGTACCCAAAATTACCCGTGTTTTGCCAATGCACCAGATTGCATTCGGCCATTCCACCAATATCAATTCATTTAATAAAAGCCACAACGGCCTTAGGCCCATTTTCGTGTAATAATTTACACGATGCATTTCATGACATCACACCCATCTATCATAGACATCATATAACACTGTGGTCCACATCCGACCACTTCATGACATTAATTCACCATTTAAGGTACTCCCCGAGTGCCCGATTAGTATACATATAGGCCCATAACATCACCAAATCATGAAAGGCGTTCCTCGAATGCCGAATCCTTGTCCGTGTTCCTGTTACACGTGACTTTCTCATAACATCATTCCATATCATATGCTCAAAAGCATCAAGACCTTGTCTGTGGGCCCGACGCATACGACCATTTCATATCATCTCATAGACCTATAAAGAGTCAAAACTACGTCCGTGTGCCGGTATACACGCGACCATTTCACGAATTCATTAGGTGCCCCAAAGGCGCCGAAGTTCTGTCCGTGTGATGGCCCACATGTGGCTTTTTTTGCATAAACATTAGGTGTTCTTGGAATGCCTAAAAAAAAATAATAATAATAAAAAGAAACCATTCATATAATCATTCCATACATAATTCCACTCCATGCATCTCAAGCGTGTTCAATGTCTTAATTTTCATGTCATATCACGTCATTCATTCACGACCCTAATATCTCCTACCTACTCCCAAGCAGAATACACTGGAGCGACCTTGGACAAGATCCCAAGCTTCAAGGGCAGCTAGGAGACAGAGGGTAGTCGAGAGTGACAGTGATTCTGAGCCTGGGGAAGGAGTGAATATGGCAGAACAGACACCGAGCATGGCTGATGTTTTGAGAGATTTCTTCAGGTAGCAAGATTTTCGCGACATGTTAAAGGAAGAGATGAGGGCAGTGGTTAAAGAAGCTGGTGAGACCGGTGGTAGTGGAGCCGGGAAGGAAAAAGAAGCTGAGTCATCCCAACATGGTGGTGACGCTTCGGCTAGCCTTGAAAAGCTGCAGGAGATAGAGGCAGCTATGGAACAGAGGATGAAAGCCAAGTGTTCTGAATTAGACGAGGTCATGGCCCAGTTGAAGAAGGGGGTCGGGATCAGTGCTGAATCCAAGAAGGGGGTGAACGTTGATGCCATGATCAGTAGGGGCATCGAGACATTTCCTATCGGCTTCCAAGTGCCGAAAGTCCCCACTTACAAAGGAATGGGCTCGCCGGAGACCCATGTGAATTTATATGCCCGGGTTATGCTAACAGCTGGTGCTACAAAGCAACAATTGATCAATCTTTTCCCCACCACACTGGAGGGAGGTGCTTTGGGATGGTATAACTCACTGTCAGAGGAGGAGCAATCTGACTGGGAAGTATTGTCAGCAGCCTTCATCAAATACTACAGCTTCAACACCAAAATCCAGGTGAAGCTGTATGATTTGGAGAGGGTGAAGCAGAAATTCAACGAGCCCTTTGACGAATACTACCAGAGGTGGATGAATAAGATGATCCTCCTAAAGAACCACCCTGATGAAGATGAGCTTATACAGAAGCTCATTGATGGCAGTAAAGATATATTCAAGAATAACATGAAATTCCATCCCTTCAAGGAGCTTAGTGAGGTTTACAGTATGGCTATGAAGATAGAAAGGGATGAAGAGGAGAAGCCAGCTGGTCAGAAAGGGGGAAGAAGTACAGGATATAGTTCAGGGTATAGATCAACCGCAGCAGCTGGGTCTGGTAGTGGTTCCGGTTCAGGTTCTAGTGGCAAACAGGGACAGTCATCAGAGGTGAAGCAGGTTGAGGTGGCTACTGTGAATCAGCAGCAAGGCAGCCAGAATAGGGGTCCTGGAGGACAAGGCATAACGCCCTGGACTCTTACTTTGGCAAAGATATTCGCCAAGTGTAGGAATGGAGGCCTACTACAGTCCTTGAGGCCATTTGAGATCCCACCTGAAGCTGACAAGGATAACTTCTGCACTTATCATGTGGTGACAGGCCATCGAACCAACAACTGCTACAAGCTAAGGGATGCTATCCAGAAGCTTATTGACGAGGGAAAGCTGCAAGAACCACCTAAACCTAGTACTAAAACTAACCCACTACCGGCTTTTGAGAAGCGGGTTAACATGGTTCAGTCGGGGTTGCCGGCTAACTTCATATTCGCCCAAGTTCTGCAAGCGAACCCTACGATTCAGGCAGTGGCGGTAGAGGAACCCGAAGTGGAACCCGAGTGTGAGAAGAAGGGGGAGTGTAAGGAGATTAAGCCCATAAGTCTGGATGATCTTGACTCCGAAGATGAGTACGAGGAATTTGACAAAAGGGAGGCTGTTAAACTTCCAGTTGTTGAAAAGCTGAAAATTCAAGAAGTGCAGCACGTGACCCGAAGTGGAAAGGTATATCAACTGGCAGATCAGACGAAAGATAAAGCACCGATGACTGGGTCAGGCAGCACTTCGGCACCAGAAGGAGTCGAGAAAGAAGACTTGGTCATTTCCCAATTGAAGAAGACCCCTGCACAAGCCAGTTTGTGGCATCTACTTATGACCTCCAAAGAGCATAGGGAGGCTTTAGTGAAGAAGCTATCAGAAATTGAAGTCTCCCCTATAGCTTCACCAGAGGCTATGTGCTGCTTGCTAGACAAAGTCCATGCTGGACCTCCTAATATTGTTTTTCCTGAGAAAGACCTACCAGCAGAAGGAAAGGCCCACAACAAGGCTCTTTACATTAGAGCCTATATCATGGATAAAATGATGCCGTGTGTTATGGTGGATGACGGCTCAGCTCTAAATATTTGCCCACTGAAAATGCTACCGTTTCTAGGCATGAATGAAGAAGTGTTGAAGAGGTCCTCGACAGTCATTCGGGCATATGATGATTCTAAAAGAACAGTGATAGGGACCTTGGAAACAGAAGTGGAAGTTGGGCCCATCAAGTCCATGGTTATTTTCACAATGATCGATATCCCGGTCACATTCTCCTTATTGCTTGGAAGGCCCTGGTTCCATCCTTTGGGAGGTGTTCCTTCCACATTGCATCAGAAGATTAAATTCTCTATGAATGACAGAATTGTGACTGTTGAGGCAGACGCCCTGTCGATGGTAGCTGCAGTGGATGAAGGAGTGGTTTCTTTTGGTGGATTCCAAATTGCTGTCATTAAGGAAGAGGAAACCACAGATGCCCCTATGGTCCTTTATGAGAACTACATGCCGGAGTGGCTATCCCGATATCTGTACAAGCTGAACTTTGTCTCGGGAATGGGACTCGGGATTAATTTGCAAGGTGTGCCAGAATTCAAGACCGACTCGGGAAAGTCAAAGCAGTACAGCCTTGGTTATGTAGAAGGGTCATCCGAGCAGAAGAACCATGATGAAGCCATTTCTGAAGGCGGGAGAAAGCCTTTACAAGGGCCAAGCTGAACCAGTGCTGGTTGGAAATGTCGAGCACCCAGGCTTTGAAATCTTTGCAGATGTTGTGGATTTTTAGAAAAGCCAGGAAGAGCCAGTAGCCCCTGTAATGATGGAGGAAGCTATTGCTGAATCTGAAATTTTGAAAGGAGAATCATCTGAGGTGACAACAGAAACCATAGAGGTGGCCAAGGAAGAAGATGAAAGGAAGACCTATGCCGAAGCTACAGAAGTGATCTCGGGAGCTTTGACTGCTGCATTAATCAAAGCTTTTGGGAAATCCAAGGAAGGATTTGGCGAAGAACTGATGGCCAAAGTGAACTTAGACTCTGTGGTTTCTGAAATTGCCAAGATCATGGAGAAGGCTAAGGCACAGGTGGCCGAGAAAGTTGCAGTCCCAGATGATGCTCCGGAAGGGAAGATGGAAGCTGAGGAAGAACAAGGCCCTCCGCCTATGGAGGATGAAAATGATTTTGTTGTATCTATTTCTTCCATTTTCAATGTAACTGATGTAATTTATGATAAGTTCAATGCAATGAAATCCTAGTTTGCTTACTTGTGTGATGTTTATCCTGATAATTCTGTGCATGCATTTAAATCACCATCAAGCATATTTAGCATACATGACACTGCATTGCATGAAATCAATATAAGTACAGATGAAAACCCTAAAATGGTACTCATTTCACATGAGCTAAAATCCGAGGAAGAAAGAGAATTAATAAGAATACTCCAAAAACATGTTAAAGCTTTCGCCTGGTCGTATGAAGACATGCCGAGTGTAGATACAGAAATAGCAGTGCACAAAATCCCAACGGACTCCAAGTTCAGACCGGTAAAGCAGAAGTTGAGAAGACTAAGGCCGAAATGGGCTACACTGGTGAAGGAAGAAGTGGCCAAACAGATAGATGCCAGGTTTCTCGAAGTGGTGGAGTATACGGAATGGCTAGCCAACATTGTCCCCGTGCCTAAAAAGGATGGAAGGGTCAGAGTATGCGTTGACTACAGGGACTTAAATAAAGCATACCCAAAAGATAACTTTCCACTGCCACATATTGACGTCCTAGTTGATAGCGCAGCAAAAGCGGCAATGTACTCCTTCATGGATGGCTTTTCAGGGTACAACCAGATCCTGATGGATGTAATTGACAAGGTGAAGACGTCATTCTTCACCGAATAGGGTACTTTCTGCTACAGAGTGATGCCTTTTGGATTAAAGAACGTCGGTGCCACTATCAAAGGGCTGTCATAACTCTGTAGCATGATATGATCCATAAAGAAGTCGAAGTGTATGTCGATGATATGCTGGTTAAATCAACAACCCGGGAGGAACACCCTGTTATCCTGGATAGATTTCTAACACGCATTGGAGAGTACAACTTGCGACTTAACCCCAAGAAGTGCATATTCGGGGTCATATCAGGGAAGTTGTTGGGCCATGTAGTCAGCCAGAGGGGTATAGAGATGGACCCAGATAAAATTAAAGCCATCCAAGATATGCCAGCTCCAAAGACTGAAAAGGAGGTCAGATCATTCCTGGGTTCCTTGCAGTATGTCAGCCGCTTCATAGCCAAGCTAACTTCCACTTGTCAGCCAATCTTCAAGCTATTAAAGAAAAATCAACTGGTTGTGTGGGATGACAAGTGTCAGCTAGCATTCGAAAAGATCAAGGCTTACCTGGTAAAGCCACCAGTGTTGAGTCCTCCAATTCCACGGAAGCCTCTGATTTTGTATTTGGTAGTTGAAGAATCCTCTATAGGGGCAACGCTTGCACAAGAGCAAGATGGCAAGAAGGAATATCCTATCTATTACCTTAGCAAGAAATTGCTGAAGTATGAAACCAAGTACACACTGGTGGAAAAGACATGTGTGGCGATGATTTGGTTGACCAAGAAGCTGCGCCACTATTTCCAATCCTACAAGATACAAGCCGTGGCTAAGGTGGATCCAATGAAGTACCTCTATGAAGCACCAGCATTGGTTGGGAAGTTGTCCAGGTGGTTGTTACTTTTGTCTGAATTTGACATCGAGTACATCACGAAGAAAACCATTAAAGGGCGAGCCGTGGCAGAGTTTCTAGCGAACCAACCCCTAGAACCAGTTTACACAGAGAACCTGGAATTCCCTAATGAGCAGTTAGCCATGGTGGAAGTGAAAAGGTGGGTCATGTGTTTCGATGGGGCAGTGAATAGAAAAGGCGCTGGGATCGGGGTACTTATAGCAACGCCGGATAGTGAGGTCATTCCTTTATCCAAAAGGCTGATCTTTCCTGTAACCAACAATGGGGCGGAATATGAAGCATGCTTGTTTGGAATGGAGACTCTATTAACCTTAGGAGCAAATGATGTCTTAATTGTGGGTGATTCACTTCTAGTGATCAGGCAAGCTCAGGGTGAGTGGGAACTAAAAGAAGAAGCCTTATGGCCTTATTTGGAGCTGCTACAATTCAGAAAGGGTTTATTCGGCCAGTGTGAATTCAGACATGTCCCCAGGGATGAGAATAAGATGGCTGATGCATTAGCAACTTTGTCCTCCATGTGGGAAAATCCAGAAGAGACACAAGCTCAACCACTGGTTATAGCCACTTTCAGGCATCCTTGCTTCGAAGTGCACGAAGTGATGGAATTATCAGCCGAAGAAAAGCCATGGTTTTTTGACATTTACCGGTATGTTAAGGAGAAAGTACCCAGAAGAGGCCAGTGCTGCTGATAAGTTGACACTGAGAAAACTGGCTAGTCAATTCAGAATCTTAAAGGATAAGTTATACAAAAGAACAACATATGGAGTTCTTTTGAGGTGTCTAACAGAACAAGAAGCAGAAGATGTGATGCAACAGGTACATGCAGGATCCTGTGGGCCACACATGAATGGACTTGCCATGGCTAGGAAGATCATGAGACAAGGCTACTTCTGGATGACAATGCAAGCAGATTGTATAAGAAAAGTGAAGAGATGTCATGAATGTCAGATCTATGCAGACATTAGTCATCTTCCTCCACTTGAACTTCAGAATCTAGCGTCTCCTTGGCCGTTTTCAGCATGGGGGATAGACATGATTGGTGAAATTCATCCAGCTGCATCTAATGGGCACAGATTCATAGTTGTAGCAGTTGATTATTTCTCCAAATGGGTCGAAGCAGAATCCTTCACTAATGTGATAGCCAAGCATATGGTCAAGTTCATCCAGAAGAACATCTTCACTAGGTATGGGATTCCTCACCACATAGTAACTGATAATGGAGTACAGTTTCAAGGGGCAACAGCTGAGCTATTTGCAGAGCATGGAATTGAACATCATAAGTCCTCTCCATATAGACCACAGGCTAATGGTGCAGTAGAAGCAGCTAATAAGGCAGTAAAGAAGATCTTATCAAAAATGGTAACCACTTACAGGGATTGGGCCGATAAACTGCCTTATGCTCTCTGGGGTTACAGAACCAGTGTCAGAATGCCCACAGGAGAAACCCCTTATTCCTTGGTATATGGAATGGAAGCGGTGTTGCCCGTGGAAATCGAACTCAAGTCACTCAGAGTTGCCCTGGAAGCTCAATTGCCAGAGACTGAATGGGTTCAAACTAGATATGAGCAGCTGGCTACCCTAGATGAAAGGCGACTAAAGGCACTGGATCACCTGCAGATGTATCAGCGCAGAATGGCTAGAGCCTATAATCGAAATGTGAAATACTCTAAGCGGCAGTTGAAAGCAGGAGATTTGGTTCTAAAGCAACTAAGGCCTTCAAATGTTGATGTTAGGGGCAAGTTCAGACCTAACTGGGAAGGACCCTATGTGGTGAAGAAGGTGTTATCAAAAGGCGCTGTCAGCATCATGGACATGGATGGAAACGAGTTCACCAACCCGATCAACCAAGACAGGCTAAAGCTTTATCATGTATAAAAAAAAAGAAAGAAAAAGAAAGAGAGAGAGAGGTCTACTAGGCTGAAAACTCGAAAAGAGCAGTCTAGGCAAAAGTTAAGGCACGAGAGAAAATAATCAGCCGGAAAACCTGAAAAGGATGACTGGTGACGGATTCTGGCTTAGTGTGGAATCTGTACCATTTAGGAACCAACTTGTTTCAAATGTACTTATTTTGACTTCATCAATAAAGTGAAGTGTTTGTTTAAATATATTTGCATGGTTATAACAAATGCACAAACAAAGTTGTCTTGCATAAACACACATTCAAAGAAAGCACTTTGCATTCAACTGATCAATATCATCGCATTATTTGACAAATGAAAATGTATCAAATACATGCAATTTAAAATCTCTTATCGTCCTCTAAAGTCCAATTCATCTTCCCAGACGAGCAATAAAGGGTCACAAAAAAAAAATGCTCGCTGAGGTGAAAACCGAAAAGGCACCTCAGGCAAAAATTAGAGCGGCCTGCTAAGCTGAAAACCCATATCGGGCAGTTTAGGCAAAAGTTAGGGCATATGAAAAGCTCACTAAGGCGAAAACCGAAAAGGCGCCTTAGGCAAAAGTTAGAGCGGCTCGCTGGGCTGAAAACTTGATTTGGGCAACCCAGGCAAAAATAAGAGCGCAAAAAAAAAAAAAAAAAAGCGTATAACCTTCCCACGGAGTAGAAAAAACAGAACATCCTCAGTATTCCCCACAGAATTCGTCACATCACTCCCCAGCAGAATTTCCCCTACTATTCCCCAGTGGAATCTACATGAAGAACATCATAATTATCTCCCCAATCAAGTCACTACACTCTTCCCCGGCGGAATCTGTACAAGGAATACTACGATCATTTCCCCAGCAGTCACCTCATTCCTTCGATAATCATCCAAACAATACCCCAAGGAAAGTAAAATCAACCAGGGGCACAACATATCTCCCCAGCGGAAAACAGAAACGTTTAATAACCGAAAATCCATACATGTACATATACATCATCATGCATCCATACATTGCATATATCAATTACTTATCCCCGTCTAGTCTTTATTCTTGATCGAAGGGGCAAAAATTTTTGCTTAAAAATCTCTCGATCAAGGAATGAAGACTTGCCATTTTAAGTGCATGAATTCATCCCCAGCTCAATATCCTCAGCAAGTCAGCAGATTCGCCTCGAGTAATGTAAACTCGGTATCGGCCCAGGTCCGCTCCATTATCTCAACTTTCTCCAGCGAGTCCGCCTCGAGTAATGTAGGTTCGGCATCGGCCCAGATCCGCTCCATCATCCAAGTTCCCCAGCAGATCCACCTCGAGTAATGTAAACTCAGTATCGGCCCAGATCAGCTTCATCTACTTCCCCAGTAAAGTTCGCCTCGGGTAACCTAGACCCGGTATAGGCCAATTTCTTCATCAATTTCGCCTCGGGTAACCTAGACCCGGTATCGGCTAATCTCTTCATTAACTCGCCTCGGGTAACCTAGACCCGATATCGGCTAATCTCTTCATCAACTCGCCTCGGGTAACCTAGACCCGGTATCGGCCAATTTCTTCATCAATTCTGCCTCGGGAAACCTAGACCTGATATCGGCTAATCTCTTCATCAACTCACCCACTCCTTCGCCTCGGGTAACTTAGACCTGATATCGACTTATTTCCTCCCCAGCATCTCCTCGGGTAACCTATACCTAGTATCAGCCTATCTCATCAGAAGATTCGCTCTAGTGTTCGTGGCGCTTTAATTCACGCTCTCAAATTCATCATCACAGGTATTATAGACCAGGAGCTAGATGTCGAATTTGATCACGCGAGGGGCAGCTGTAAGCGCCGGAATTTCTATACTTAAAAAAAAAAAAAACGGTCGTCACGACTATTATTACAGTCGTGCGACTGTAATTTAAAAATTACAGTCGTACGACTATAATATCGGATAATCTGCAGAGGCCCATACCTCTGCAGCAAAAATGAAGGAGAGAGAAAGGGAGCATTAATTGCTCCCTTGTTGCAGCAAGCAAGGGGAGGAGGCAGAGATAAAAAGAGAAAAAGGAGGAGAAAGAGGGGGGGAGATTTTCTGGTGAGAAGAAACTCAGAGAGAGAAAGAGAAGAGAGAGAAAAAAGAAAACCACAAAAAACTCATTTTCCTCCTCTTTTATTTTCTTTAATTTCTTGAAATTAAGGTTAAAATTTGTTAGAAATCCCTAGGTTAATCAATTAACTACATAACCAAATCAAGAACTCGGACTTAAACCATCAGAAACCCTTGCAATTTGGATTTTGGACAAAAAGCTCTCAACTTCCATTCCAAAGGGGAAAGTGCGAATTTGTTGGAATCAGAGCGACGCCAGGGCTCAAGACGACTTGGAATAGCTTCTAAAAAGGTAGTCACTTCTTTTTCTTACACTTTTTCTCGCTTTTTGGGTGTTTGAAGTGAGTTTTGTGCGTTTTTTGCTGCATTTTCGTATTTCTGTACCTGGAAATTAAGAACAGTCGTACGACTGTTCTTAGTTTTCATGAACAGTCGTACGACTGTATATACAGTCGTACGACTGTTCTTAATTTCCAGTTGATTTTTTGTCAGTTTTTCATTCAGAATGAAGTTTTGGTGAAATTCTGATCCTAAACTGATTACAGTCGCACGACTGTAATCCTTGTTCCAGAATCAGAATTTGAGCTTTTATCCGTAAAAATCCCAAAAAATTAGAAAACCCCAAAAATCATCAAAAATGAATTTTGTTGTGTGCATCACGACCATAGATTCAATTTTCAATAAATTCGCATTTAGAACAATTCAACGACGGAGACCCAGTTCTCCCGAAAACCGACCCACTTAATATATGAAAAATGCATGTAAACCGGTAAAATTATTTTCAAATGATTTTTCCCACAAAATCAAGAATACAGGGACGTTTCAAAATATTTTCCAGGTCTAACCGGGCCGGCCAGCCGAGCCAACCTGGTTATCCCCTCTGTGCATGCCCCCAAATTCTTAATTTCCCAATTCTGTCTGTTCGAGTCCAACTTGTAGCGTGCCGTATATATATTGTGCTAACCCTCTATTTTGCAGGTTTTAATTTAATTTATCTTTATTTTTGATGTATTTTAATAGATTAAATCGTGTATCCTAGGCGGTTGTATTTTTCTACACTCTCGTGTATATAGGCCCTTGTAAAGTGAGGCGAGTGTTTTTATTTTTCCATTCGATTTGGTTGTAAGCCAATTAATATTTATTTCTTTTCCTTATTTTTGTATTAAATATTTTGCGTGCGCACTGTATGTCTTTTATATTCAATAAAATGGACTTTAGATTTTGAAATACCATTTGAGAACATTGGCAGCATTTATTTTAATTAGACACGAAATAAAGGACTTGTCTGGACCCAAATCTCTGGATAGTGTAGCGGCCGTTCGTCCGGTTCAGCTACATAAGAATTTCCTGGTTGAGCTGAGCCGGGTGGCGACTCTACAATATTCATCAAGACTTAGGTCTCGGTTCTTTTACGTATTGATTCTATTTTATTCTCCAAAACTCGTTTTCTATTTATAAAAACCCCACGCGAGGGAGGGGCCCGCCCTAGATCGTGGCGCCCCATTCCGAAAGCGAGTCCCGCGTCCCGTCGAAAACGCGTCGTCCGCTCACAGATAGTCATTGTTTATGCATTGATTACCTATTCAATTTTTATGATAAAAGTATATTGGATTAGTTCTATTTCAACAGGCATGTCCAAAAATAGATTTATTGGATAACTGATAGACAAATTATCAAATACCTTTTCCAAAATAACTAAAGGTCTTAATACACAATGGCCAAGCTATATCAAGATGATCTTTAACTTATTTAACAAAGTGAAGCAAAACAATCATCCATCCTAATTTATTCTATCTTATTAACTAAACAAGACAAAGTAAAATATGAACTTCTCTATATCTTAATATGAATTATGTTAATAATGCACACTTGGCATTAGTCATGCAATAAAGAATAAGATATAAGAAAACTTATCGATATTGATTTCGTAAATATTCAATACATATACAAGTGTGACGTTTTCATAAAGGAAAAGCATAAGAATAGACTTAAGGAAGCAATTGGGCATAAAACACTCCCTTACGCCTATAGGTATATTGCAACCTCGGGGTATCTTTTCTCTATACAGCTATAATACTGGATTCAAGGACCTTGGTGTTAGGCACCCCTTTATGTATACTAAATATTACAACAATACTCGACTCTCTAGACACTTTATCTCTCTAACAATTGCCGATTTCTCTCTTCCTCTTACTATCTATATTGTGTCAAATTCTAGAATTTCTTCCTCTATTTATAAGCATTGAACCATTGTGTCCCTTTATGAAAGGTTTTGTTGGTTCATGAAAAGGTGTGTCTCTTTGTAAAGTTTTGTTGGTTCATTGAATAATTATGTCTCTTTATGAGGAGTTATGTCTCTTGAATGCTATTGGTCTTTCTTGGTAAGTTATGTCCTTTAATGAAGAGTTATGTCTATTCACGAAGGGATTTGCCTTTTCATGAAGGGTTATATCTTTTCATGAAGGGTTGTGTCTTTCCAAAGTGGTGGTTGAAGTTCCAAATAGATAGGATCAAATAACTACTGCTGAGTGCATGTCACGATAGTGACAGAGTGTCGCGATCGTGATTCGCATGGGATTCTTCACAAAATGCTACAGTCAAGGCTAGGTCGCGATCGTGATATCCATCGCCCTCGTGACCTATTTCTTTCCTTTAATCTTTCTTTGTTTTTGCTTCCTTTTATAGCTAAATTCCACATATTTGCATATTTGATCTTTGAAACTGTAAATCATAAAAAACAAGCAATACCAGTGTGAAATCTAATATATAATAAGTAAAGACATCATAAATTCCTTATAGATTATATAATATATAAGTGCCTTTTTAGCACTTATCCTTAAATTTCGAGATCAGTGACAGAGTCACCACCTGGATCAGCTCTTCCAGGAAATTCCGGTACAGCTCCCTACCGAGCATAGACTACTGTACCTAATCTAGAGATTTAGGGTTCGGGTAACTTACCTATAAAACCTCAAGCTTGCATTCATTTTCTAGTTTGTATTACCATATTTTATTCGCCAATTATCTTTCTCTACCCATTTTATGTTTAATTATCAGTCGATGCTCATACAGATGACAAAAACAAATTACAGAATAATAAAGTGAGGAAAAGTAAACATGCATCCAAACAATCCAAAGAAATCGAGGCCAGCTTATACAACCAAATCAAATAAAAAGGACAAAAACTCTCGTCCTCACATTACAAGCGCCTAGATACATGAAGATCTAAAAATTACAAACGCCTAAAACACTCGAGTTAATCTATTAAATACATTCAAAATAACAAAAGGAAAAACTAAAAGCTGTAAAACAGGTGGTTAGTATAATTATATTATAAACACGAATAGGACTCACAACAGGATAGAATTGGGATTTTTAGGCGCGTGGACTTGCATTTAGGGGATAGCCGGGCCAACTAGGCTAGTTGGCCCAACTAGACTAGTTGGCCCAACTAGACCTGGAAAACGGTTTTGAAATGCCCTGTAGGTTTTATGCTGCAAAACAGTTTTGCAATGTGATTTGGCTTGGTTTCATGCAAATTTCTCCCTTTTAGCAGATCGATTATC
This sequence comes from Euphorbia tirucalli, assembly GCA_039660915.1. NCBI lineage: Eukaryota > Viridiplantae > Streptophyta > Magnoliopsida > Malpighiales > Euphorbiaceae > Euphorbia > Euphorbia tirucalli. The sequence goes on from CM077633.1 coordinate 33,712,565, forward strand.
CAGAACTCGGGGTTCCATTCATGTGGGTTTCCTAATTTCGACATACATCTAGGGAGTTTGATTCTAAAGACAACATCACGCGACAACGTTTGTGAGGGTTGTCCCGTGATTCTGCCTCCTTCTGGAGACTACAGCCAGAATCAAACTCCCTAGATGTATGTCGAAATTAGGAAACTCTGTAATACCCAGAACAAGAAATTGGTTTTCTCGCTTGGAAAATCAACGTTTTGCTCATTTTCAATAATTCCTAAGGATTTTCATAGAGTCCGGGGGTCCTCTAATGCTGGACAACGGATCCAATTTGGATCAAACGACCTCAAATTCCAGAAATCCAAAACTACAGAAACCGAAAACCTCACATCTATGCAATTAGAAATCCGAAAACCAAAATTTTGTAATGCACAGATGTGTTTGGACAGAAATAGATCATAATAGAATGAACAAAATGGAAAACAGACTGGTTTCAGTCGTTTCGGGGCTTTTCAGGTTTATGCCCCAAAGAAAACAGCTGTACAACTGTAGTATCGCTGTCGTGCGGCTTTGTTCTAAAGAACTATAGCTGCGTAGTTGTATTCGAAGAGAACACAGCTGTGCAGCTCTATCTGGGCAGCCGGCTTTCCGGAAATTTGATGAAATAGAGAAAAATTCACAACAAAAGCAATGAACAAAAGTTTAAGGCCTCTCAGAGTTTACCTTGTTGTTGTTCCAGCGTATTGAACTTCTGGAAGCGGGTTGAGAAGTCGAAACGCACCTTGAATCCTGAAAACGATCCGATACACTAAAATTGAGTCCCAAATCAATCTGACACAATCCCAAGACAGACTCGGACGAATGTGGAATGGTCAAGAACCCTCCTATCTCAGTTTCCGGTCTTTTCTTTTTGGATTTCTCTCTCTCTCTCTCTCTCTCTCTCTCTCTTTTCTTTCTTTCTCCTCTTTATTTTTTTTTTCTTTCTCCTTTCTCTCAATTCTAATTTTTTCCTCAATTCTGATTTTCAATTTTGGTCTTAATCCCCTTTTCTTTCCCACTTGGCTACCTTCCCATCAAATCCCCTCTAAAAATTTAGTAAAAGAAGCTTCTTAAGCCTCACACTTACAACCAACTTGCTTTATTTTCCACAGGCAAGTTAGCCACACATCAAAGCCACGCGGCTCTAGGGGTTATAGTTGTGTAGCTCTGGTTCTGCTGCCACACAGCTGTAGTTTTGAAACTACAACTGTGTGGCCCAAACCAAAGCCGTGACTGATTCTCCTAAATTCTACACTCACCTCTAAGCCCTCTAACCCCTCAAAGGACCTCTCTTAGGGGTTTTGAATCAAGGATGGTTCAGTTTTAGAGCGTTTGAGACATTTTAGGCAGCATCCCACTCATTCTCAAGTCCAATTCACATCCGTTAGCTTAATAGGTAATGAAGGACTCTCATCACAGAGGTCGGGAAAACCCGTACTCACAGCACTAGGGGCTTTAGGACTGGTGGATTCATCAAATAAGCCTTGATCATGTTAAAGGCTAACTAGCATTGATCGTTCCATTTCAGTAGCTGATTCTTCTTTAGGAGTTTGAAGATGGGCTCATAGACTGTTGTTAATCTTGCGATAAACCGATTGACATACTGCAGTGATCCCAAAAATGACTTCATTTCTTTTTCTGTCTTCGGTGTGGGCATATCTTTGATGGCCTTGATCTTGTCTGGATCCATTTCAATTCCTCTCTGACTTACCACATGATCGAGAAGCTTCCCTGAAGTTACCCCAAACACATACTTCTTGGGATTCAGGCGGAGGTTATACTTTTCAACCCTAGTTAGGAATCTATCCAGGATAACGGGATGCTCCTCTCGGGTCATCGATTTAACTAGCATATCATCTACATAAACTTTGACCTCCTTATGAATCATATCATGCAGAAGTGCAGTGACTGCCAGCTGATAAGTCGTCCCGGCATTTTTCAACCCAAATGGCATAACCCTGTAGCAATAGACTCCCTATTCTGTAATGAAGCCTATCTTCACTTTGTCGATGATGTTCATCAAAATCTGATTATACCCTAAGAATCCGTCCATGAACAAATACATTGCTGCCCTGGTGGTACTGTCGATCAAAACATCAATATGCGGTAACGGGAAGTCATCCTTGGATGATGCTTTATTCAGATCCCTATAATCCATACAAACCCTGACTCGGCCATCTTTCTTCGCAACCGGTATGATGTTGGCTAACCATTCTGGGTATTCCACTACTTCCAGGAACTTTGCCTTTATTTGCTTGGCCACCTCTTCTTTAACTTTCTCTACCGATCTGGTCTGAGTCTTCTGAGCTTCTGCTTGATAGGTTTCATTTTCAGATCTATTAGAATTCTATGTTCTGTAATCTCTCTGTCAAGCCCAGGTATGTCGTCATAGGCCCAGGCAAAGGCTTTTATATGTTTCTGCAATGTTTTTACAATTTCTTGCCTATCATTAGGCATGAGTTCTTTCAAGACGGATACCATTTTTGGATCGTCATCTATCCCTAGATTCATTTCTTGCAATGATGCATCATGTATGCGAAAGACATTAAATGAATGTTTGTATGTATGCATAGTTCCATAAGGAAAAACATCACACAAGTAAGCAAAATTAGATTTCATTGCATTAAGTGCCTTATAGGCTGAATTGTTCACATCATAAATAGAAGAAATAGATACATTGAAATAATTGTCATCCTCCATATGCGGAGGGTCTTCTTCTGCTGGAGCATCATCAACCTCTTCAAATAGGTCTCCCAGATTACCCTCAAGGGCTTCTTTATGGTCAGTGGATAGCTCTTCTTCGATCACCTTCACCTTTCCCGCCATCATCAATTTGGCCAGCTCTTTCATTGCTTCATTCATCAGCTCCTCTTGAGTCTTCACCATAGGTGCTTGCTTCTTCCCAGATACCATACTTAGCTTTATCAACACCAACAGTGCTTTAATAAGGGCTTCGATAGCTGCTTCAGCTTCTCCATTTTCTGGGTTGACTTTCTTAGCTGATTCACCTTTGTTTCCAAATTCTACCCTGATTTGGCTGATTGTATCTTCTTGATCTTTTAGAATCTTCTTCCCTTTATCTTCAATTCTGGTGCACGACATATTCACAACTGGCTCGACCCTATACTTGCCAAAGTTAACAAAATCAGAGAAGATCTCAAATCCCGGGAGCTGGCCTCCCTCAACTGTCACTGGCTCGGGTTTCCTTTATACACTTCTTTGGTTGCAAGTACAAAAGTGTTAACCAGATTCACAAACTTTTTGTTTAGCTTATTCCCTTCTCCACGGCAACTGAGCCCATGCTAATGGTATTTCCCAGCCTCAATATTGAATTTAGGAATGCCTTGTTGCTTTGCCCTTAATCCCTTGCCGGGTTCAAACTTCTATTTAGCAAAGTACTTATAGATCCATTCTAGGAACTTCGACTCATTCTCGCTCTCATTTGAAATCACTGCTACCTAAAATCCTGTCATCGGCGACTCCACGGCATTTAAAGCAGCAACAACAGATGGCTCATCTGCTTCCACGGTCACAACTTTCCCTCTTATCAGGAACTTCACGTTCTAGTGCAGAGTCAATGGTACACCTAAGGAATGGAACCATAGCCTCCTGAGAAGTAGAGAAAATGTGACAGGAATTTCAATGACTATGAATAACACTTTGGACTTGACTTACCCTACATTGACTTCTGCTTCAACTGTGCTGATTACCGACCTCTTATTATCGTCATAAGCTCTAATCACTGTACTTGACCGACAGAGAGCTTATGTGCTAATCCCCAGGTATGGTAGGATTTTAGAAGGGCAGATGTTCAAGGCCGAGCCATCATCGACCATCACACAAGGCATCACCCTATCCATGATTTCCACCTTTAAATACAAAGCCCGGTTATGGTTCATGCCCTTCGGTGGCAAGTCCGACACTCCAAAGCTGATTTCTAGGGCCCGATTAGCTTTCAGGTCAATCCCCTTTATCATTGCACATACCTCATCAGGGGAGATTGTAGGGGTAGCATCCATTTCCATGAGCTGTTTTACCACTGCCTCACGGTGTTTCTTGGACTCCATGAGGAGATGCCAAATACTAGTTCGGGCAAGAGTTCTCTTCAACTATTCAACCATAGCTCGGGCAAGCGTTCTCTTCAACTGTTCAACCATAGCATCATCTTCCTTATTTCTTGGCACCTGAATGGTAATGTCTACCCCTACCACTAGATTACTGCTTCTAGGTGGTGCTTGAGGTATTGCATTAGTAGGTTGATAGACCCTACCACTCCTGGTAATATGCATAATGGGACCATCCTTTGTGATCACCGTTCCTCTTCTTGTCTCATCAAGGTAAACCAGCTTCAGCTCTTCAAATTCAAAATCCTCGTCATCTTCATCCAGTTTGATATTAGCCAGATCAATTAGGCCCTTCCCATTCTTTACTACCGATGTCTGTTCTTCATCTTCTTCTCCCTTTTCTTCCGCCTCTTCAGCTATAACCGCTTGTACACTCGGATTAGTCTTGATAATCTGAGCAAACATATAGTTGGCCGGCATTCCGGACTAAACCATATTGACCTGACCCCTTCCAAGAGGGTTCTATAATCTTCCCATCAGTGATTAGCCATTGAATGGAAACTAGCGCATTCATTTATACGATGACCAATTGTCACATAGTAGGCATAGAAGGTACCTTTCTCTAACCCGGAGGGAGGAACATAAGGCTTCAAACTCTGTAGTAAAGCAGCCTTCCTACATTTGGCAAAAATGGGGCCCAAAGATTCGACCCACGGGTTAGTGAGCCTTTGAAGAGTCCTTGATTGCCGGCCCTGGGCCACTACTGCCACATCTATTTCTCTTACTTGATCTAATACTGTAGTTTGAGCTGGTCTTGAACTAGACCCAGTCGGCATGGTTATGGAGCTATTGCTCTTGTAACTTTGTGAATACCCCCGGCCACTTTGATAGGTAGCCGTGTTTTACTTATTCCTTTGCTCTTCCTCTTCATACCTCTCGATGCGTTTAGCAAACTCAACCATGTCGTTAAAGGAGTGGAACCTCTTCAAATTCATCTTCTCCTTATACAAAGGTAAACTGCCATCGACTAGCTTAACAATGAGGGATTTCAACTTTGGGGCCCCATCTACCAGTACCTGAACATCCATCCATCTCTTATAGTAAGCAAATAAGGACTCATTAGATTTTTAGGGAATCCTTTCCAGGTCTTCCAGAGTAGTCTTTACCAAAGTGTTGTAAGCATACTGCTTCACAAATGCCTTAGACAATTCTTCCTATGTGGAGCGGGTATGGATTGGCATCTTCAAGTACCATTTGGCAGCAGCGTCTCTCAGAGTGGTTGGGAATAGGTTCAGCATGTGGTTCTTCTCGATTCCCAAACTAGACATGATCCTCACATAGCTGTCTAAGTGAGCCTCTGGTAGGCCCTCTTCAGTATACGGAGGCAGATAAGCATCTGGAAACAGACCGGGAGCGACTCTCCTCCTTCTGCCATCAGGGTGGCTCCTGCATACTTGATGGGACTGTAATGCACTATCTCTTTCAGTTTCAACAGTAGAGCTTTAAGATTAGAGAATTTCTCCTTGAGATGTTTTTTTGTAGCAATCTCAATTGAGGCCTCCCTCACCCTCACAAAAGCTTCATCTTCTTCAGACTGGCGATCAATTTCCAGATGAGGAACGACCACCCTACTACCACTAGGGATGCTTCTTCCTGAGCTAGGGACCACCTAAGTTATATTCCCCTTATTCTTAACTAGAGCTTAGGCCGGTTGGCTAGTTTGACATGCATTGGTGGTTATCACAGCTTGCATCTGGTCTCTCAAAGTAGCCTTGAATCAGTCGGAGTTAAACAAAGCATCTACGAATGCATTAATATCGAAAGGCATTCCTCCACCGTATCTGTCTTAAGCCATTTCTATTCTGTTTGCTTCTTCTAACACAAATTGGTTATGAACTGGCAATGAAGGCAACTGACCGCCAAATTCTTACTCTGATTCTGAATCTGAACTGACACTGACCCCCTCGGTTACTAGTTCTGATTGGACTGACTGAGCTAACTAATCAGACACTGGTTCAACACATACTAATCGCTTCAAATTTCAACTCCAAACTGCACATTCAGCATAGAGTTAGTATTGTGGATGGATGTCATGATTCTAGACTCGACGCACTAAGTGACGTGTATGGTATGATTATGAAATGATCATGGCTTGAATGATGAATGGCAATAAGGATGGCTTTCTATATTCTTTTTATTTTGGACATTCTAAGAATACCCAATACCATGCAAAAAATAATGCAAAAAAGGTCGCGTGTGAGCCGCCATATGGATAGAGATTTGGTGCTTTTGGGGCATCTAGTGGATGTCATGAAATGTTCACGTGTGTATTGACAAACGGACAGAGTTTTGACACTTTCTAGGTTAATGAAGTGATATGAAATGGTCTCACAGGGGCCGTTCCATGGACAGAGCTTTGATGCTTTTAGGGCATCTTGGATGAAAAGATGTTACAAGCAAGTCGTGTATGGATAGAGACACAAACAGAGAATAGGCATTCATGGAACACCTCGTATGATTTGGAAATCTCATGAAATGCCCCTATATATGTAGTAATCCGGTACTGGTGTAGAACTTCGAATGATTTAATAATGTCATGAAAAAATCCGATGTGGATTGTGACACACAAGCAAGATTTCGGCATCACTGTGACACCAATGATGAATGGACATGATGTCATGTAATGTTGTCTTGTAACCCGTCACATGAATATAGTCCTAAGACCATTGTGGCCTTCTAGTCAATGAGATGGAGTGAAATGGCTAAGTGCAATCCGGTGCACGGGCAGAACACAAGTAGTTTTAGGACACGTGGTATGCTATGAAATGAAATGACAGTGATGGGCATCCTCAGAATGTCCCTTATTAAGCGTGATGGAATGAGATTGCATAAATGTGTATGTCACACAAAGTGCAGGTGGCTGCGTGAAGACGTGGTTAGGATGTATGACACATGGGGTGATGTCATGTATACTTCATGGAAATGTCAACATATGATATGTATATGGCACACAATTAAAAAGTAATGGCTGCATAAAGATGTGGTTAGTATCAATGTCACACATATGTTGATGTTTTGAACGTGGCTACACAAAAACATGGTTAGAATGGCACACGAATTATTATGCATGTTCGATGTTTCATGTAAAGGTCAAAATAAAACCACCATAGAACAAACATTAGCACACGTAATAATATGCTCACCCTTCCAACCTTATTTATCCTTTCAATTGGTCATGCATTCTTCCTAGGTGTTGGGTCTCTTTGGCATCAATCGGGGATACCAAAGGTGTACTGTTAATGTCCAATTTTGAATTTATGTTTTGGTAATCCTAGGGGAAGTTACTAGGTCATTACATGTGAGCCAAAATTACCCCCATAGCGAATATACACTCCTCATCATAGAACATGATGTAAGGTTTATGTGGTGCTATGAATGGTTTACCCCTTTGGGTGTCTTCAATTCTAGCGAAAGAGGTAGGTCACCTTCTAAAGTAAACCGAGCTGATTAGTGAGTTTGAGGGGTTGAGAGGAAGAAAATGTCATGATATGCAAGTGTGAGTAAAATATGGTACTATGAACTAGTAAATGACTGCAAGCGAGGTTATATTTTAGTAATTGCCTAAGTTCCTTAAGTTTTAAAGAAAACATTTTAAGAAACCATTCGTCCCCAACAGAGTTGCCACTGTGAGCAGACGATCTTTTCAACATGAAAGTGGAACGCGGCGAAGCGAACCAGGGAAAAAAGAATTAAAATGTTTTGGATTATTTTGTTTTGAAAACGGGTTTATACCTTGCTTAGGAAAATCATTGATTTACTTGGAAATTCCTTTCATAGAAAACTTTTCCTTTAAATGTGAGTTTTGGAAAACTGGTTTTACACTTTAGAAAATCTTGTTTTATTAATTAAAGATCTCAAAACCTAAATTTCAAGATCAGTGACAGAGTCGCCACCCGGATCAGCTCATCCAGGAAATTCCGGTACAGCTCCCTATTGAGTGTAGACTAATGTATCTAATACAAAGATTTAGGGTTCGGGCAACTTACCTATTCAACCTTAAGCTTACATTCATTTCACAGTTTATATTACCATATTTTGTTTACTTAATTATCTACCCATTTTATTTTTTTGTTATTGACCCATGCTCATTCAAATGACAGAAATATATTGCATGAAAGTAAAGCACAAAACAATAAACCATACATCCAACAAATCAAAGAATAAAAGTAGAGGCCGCTTATACAACCAGATCGAATGAAAAAATAAAAAAGAACTCTCATTCTCACCAATACAACCGCCTAGATACATGAATATCTAAAGGAAAAATTACAATCACCTAGGATACACGGATAATCTATCAAATACATCCAAAATAATAAAAAATAAAAGGCTACAAAATAGATGTTAGTGCAAATATATACAACAAGTTGGACTCAAACAGATAGAACAGGGAAATGAGAGATTTGGGGACATGCATTTAGGGGGTTGTCAGGTAAAGTCGGCTAGTTCCCCTGACTAGACCTGGAAAACATTTTTGAAACGTTCCTGCGGGGTTTTTTTTGTGCTGCAAAACAATTTTGAAAAATGGTTTGGCTCAATTACATGCAACTTTCTCCATTTAATGGGTCGGTTATATCGGAACTCGGGGTTCCATTCGTGTAGGTTTCCTAATTTAACATCCATCTAGGGTCTAAGAACAGTAAACACACCAAAAACAGTTTGATTTTAAAGACAGCATCACACAACGATGTCCATATGGGTCATCCCGTGATTCTGCCTCCTTTTGGAAGCTACAACCGTGCGGATCTAGTTAGAGCTATGCGGTTATAACCACTACAGCCGTGCGGCTATAACACCCATAACCTGAAATTGGTTTTCTTTGATTTGAAAATTGATGTTTTAATCCACGTCGATGATTTCTAGGAATTTCATGGAATCTGAGGGTCCACTAATGCTAGACAGTGGATCCAATTTGGACCAAACGACCCTAGATTTCAGAAACCGAAATCAAAGAAACCAAAAATCTCACATCTGCACTATTAGAAATCTGAAAACCAAAGTTTTGTAACACACAGATGTGTTTTGACAGGATTGAATCATAGCAGAACAAACAAAAAATGCAAAACTAGCTCTATCCAGTCGATTTAGGGCTTTTCAGGTTTCAGCCCTGAAGAACATAGCCGTGCGGCTATAGTGTCACAGCCGCTCGGCTCTTTTCTAAAAGATTACAATACAGCCGCACGGCAGTAATCAAACAGACCGTTTCTAGAAATTTGACAAAAACAAAGGAAAATACACAACAAAAGTAAACAAACACAAGTTTAAGGCCTCTCTGAGTTTACCTTGTTGATGTTCCAGCATGTTGGACGTCTGAAAGTTGATTGAGTAGTCGGAATACGCTTTGAATCCTACGAGTGACCCGAAACCTCAAACACGAGCCTTGATCAATCCGTGTTGGTGTGCCCTAGTTCTTAGGGCATTAGATTCTTGTATTTTGTATTATACATTGAGACTCATTGTATTAATACATTATTTGTGTCACATTAATAAAGGCAATTAATCTATTTCATTTATATCTTGTGCTATAATATGGGTAAAGTATCCATTGATTGATAATCATAAAACTAATCCCAGGTCTGTTCTAATCGTGGGAACGAATGGAACCACAGACTTGTATATTCGATGACTGTATGGCAGTTCTTAACTAGCCATAGTACTTGTATAGTCAGTCATGAATATAGGTACATGTCATTGACATGGGACTAGGTCGATCCGCACAAGAAAGGCACATGGTTGTCGCGTCATAGGTCTTTCTTCAGTAGGTCTCTATTGTCCTCAGACCAGATTTCATTATAGTATCAATATGGAATCTGGTTCACTTTGACATATGCCTACCAAGCCTGTAAAAGGATGCTAAATACGGGGTATGATTGGGTGGACCGGTGAACATATTGATATTGATGATGAAGTGATGGAATTGTCACTCGGGTAACACCGAGATGATATCATTAGCCACTTGATGAGTGGGACTAATAAGTGTATAGACATACCCAAGTAAGTCAGTTGCTTATTTGATTAATCAGTCAACTCAAGATCAAGAAATATAATAAATAGCAGAAGAGGATGACGGACACCATGCCTCTTGTTTATTCATATCGATATCGTTTGGCAAAAGACATTGGGAGATTACTACTAGGTCAGTGTTTTCAATAGACTACTACATCTCTGTCTTAATTGGGGGCTGTAATGGTTTGCTAGAACCCACTTACAGTTTGTGGGCCTTGCGCCTACTGCCAACATAAAGACAGACCCATAGGATCGCGCACATCGATCAACTGAGCTGGAACTTATATAAATTTTGCATTAATGTACATTGGAAGGAAAGCATTAATTAATTAGTTGACATTCGGTGTCAAAGTAATTAATTAACATTGGGTTGATTTAATTTAATTAATAACTTTACATAATGTAATTAATTAATTTATCAATTAATTGAATTACATAAAGTAAACAATCAATTAAATAATTTTCCTAAGTAGAAAAATTAAATACGTGTATTGTATTTACTTAAGTATGATTTAATTTTATTTAGGGGTAATTAAATTCAGCCAAATGGAACTAAATTACATAGTATATACTTTTTAATTGAAGTTTATTTATGTAATTATAATCCTGAAGAGCTTAGGTTTAATTAACCTAATTAAAACCCAATTAGACAATGTGTCTATATAAGGGCAAACTTAAGGAAGAAAACCTAACCCTAACCCTAACTTTATTGTTGGAAATTTTAGCCCCAAAAGCAGCCACAATTTACAACAAATAAGTCTCCATTCCTTCCGCTTCTTTGGCTAGCACCGGTTCCTGCTCTGTAGTTGGTTGTGCACCGGATTGTGGAGATCGTTTCCACTTAAAGATTCCATTCTACAGCAGTCTCTAGAAGAGACGGATTTGGTGAGTGAATCTCTCTTGATTCATATTGATTTTATTCCAATCAATGGTAATTGGACATGATAGGTGGATTCTAGGAAAATTTTAACGGTGTAATTTCCACTACGCCACGTTATTTTTCCGATGACAAATCCCAACAGTGGTATCAGAGTCTAGGTTTTGTCCATTATTTGATTGGAATTAGTTCTTGAAAGCATTCTTGAAGAAACAATGGGTTTCAAGTTTGTGATTTTAGGGTTCTTATTCAATTGGTTTTGGCTTTTTATGAACCCTAGAATTTTGGATTGGGGTTTTTTATTATTTTTCCCCAATTGGTTTCAATCTAAAAATGTTTTTCTTTATTGATTTTTTTATTGGCTGGATTCCTTTTATAATTTAACCAAAAAAAAAAACATTGTTGGCCAAAATTGGAATCGCTTTTGGTGCTGCTATCCCCAAACAACAGCGCCATGCACGGGATTCGGATCCGGTTTTGGATTTTGCAGGTATTTTTTTATTCCGGGGCCCTAATGCAAATTAAATTAATTTTTTTAAAATTGTTTATTTTGTTGGCATGCATATTTAATTTAATTGTTTGCATATTAAATTGAATATGGACTTTTTGAAATTGGCCCAATAAACCGTGACATCAGTTAAAATTGGGAAGGCTAAACTTTAAATTTGTGACAACCCAAATTCAAGTGGAAGCAAAATTGTCAATTTTGCATTAATGGATGTTATCCATTGGGCCTTTATGGGCCTTAGTCACATTTGTTAAAATTGGTGATTTCACCCTAAGTAACTCGGCTTAACATTTATATTTATAATTTGGAATGTCATGATCATGCATCATATTGGTATGTATGTGCACAACAGGTACTTTGTTTGAAGTGTGATGTTGAGTCTATAGACCCTAAATTATTATCGGTTGCAATTTGATTTTAGGAAATATGGCGTGCGTGCCATTTCTTTTATTTTATGTAATTTTAGAATAGATTTTATTTTATAAAATTATTGTAATTGCATCAAGTCTGGAGGAAGACCCATATGGAGCAAGCCCATGGTAGGAGCCCAAGAAGGATTGTAGTCCGGCCCATGAAGAATTAGATAGGATATCTAGTTTTTCATTAGGTTGTAATTAAAGGCTTATAGGATCTCATTTCTTTTAAATTAAGTATGCTATTGCATTTGTCATATAATATGGATGTATGAATCACCAAATTATTACCCGCATTTATGCATGCTAAGCGGTATCACTTAATTTTAATCCGGAAATTAAAATATTGAGTAGTATAAAAGTGCTTCCCACATTCATACCTCGTCCACCCATTGATGTTGCAATGTGTGCTATGCCCTAGCTGGGTACATTGTAGTATTCGGTGGGCCATCGAGGGTAAAGATACTTGGTATGGTTAACATGTGAATGGTGGTTTAACTCAACATGGGTAGCATTAGCTCAGAGCGGGCCCTAAGCACAGATGGGTAAAGTGTCAATAAGCCCATCAAACCAAGAGTCCTTTGTGGAAGGATTGGATAGGTTGTCCTACCAAACGAATCAATGGTTGGTTACCGAGCCCTAGTTCGGCCAGTCATTGATAAGTTGTGGATCTTGGTCAAGTCCACCAATTAACATCACCATTGAACAAATTAAAATCGGATTGTTAATTTGAATTGGCAAAAGTCCTTTATTTCTAACTCAAGCAATGATTTCTTCCATGTAGATTGTTCCCATTTTCACTTAAGCAATTTAAATGGCTGCAACAAACAATAACTCACTCTCACTTAGGTCACTCTCGGAGAAGGAGAAGCTTTCAGGGACTAACTTCCTAGAGTGGGCTTAGAACTTACAAATAGTTCTTAGACAAGAGTCCAAGGAGTATGTACTAAATGCTCCTTTACCAGCTGGCCCGCCCGTAAGTCAAGGCATCACCACGGCAATGGTGGAGCAGTACGACCAGCACGTGAGGGATGACCGAGATGTCTCATGCCTCATGCTGGGTACCATGACTTCAGATCTTCAGAAGTAGTTCATGGACAAGCATGCTTATGAGATGATGGATCAGCTTAAAAAGATGTTCCAAGATCAGGCTCGTTAGGAATGTTACATGAGAACTAAGGCACTTTGCAGGACCGTAATGGCAGCCGAGACTTCTGTTAGCACTTATGTACTAAAGTTGAAGGGGTATATTGATACACTTGCCCGTCTTGGCTCGCCAGTTTCGTAGGACTTGGCCGTAGACATTATTCTTGGGTCACTTTTTGAGTCTTACAACCAGTTTATAATGAACTACCATATGCAAGGGTTGGATAAATTGGTTGTTGAGCTGCATAGGATGCTCAAGCTTGCTGAGCAGTCTCTTAAGAAGACTCCTGAGGTATCACTAGTGAACAAGGGCAATACACCCATTGGTAGAGGAAAGGCCAAATCTAAGGCCCAAAAGGCCAAGGCTAAGGGCAAATATGTGGTGGCCCAACCTAAATCAAGGGTTGCTTCTCCTGATGATGTCTGCCATGAGTGTCATGAGCAGGGGCACTAGAATAGCTCGTGTCCAAAGCTAAGGGAGATACTGAAGGGCAAAACAACTGCTTCAGGTATTTATGCTGTGAGATTAATTTGGCTATTTCTACATCTTGGATCTTGGACACTGGATGTGGATCTCACATTTGTTCAAATGTGCAAGTGTGAGCGGACGTCCTAAAACATGAAACTGACGTAGCGAAGCGAACCGGGGCTTTTTCAAAAACGGGTTTCGTGATGTTTTGGGGAAAATGGGTTTAATATCTTATGTTAGGAAAAATCGTTTATTTGTTTTAAAATTCCATTTTGTAGAAAACGTTTTCCAATTTTTAACTTTAAAGACCTCGAAACCTAAGTTTCGAGATCAGTGACAGAGTCGCCACCCGGATCAGCTCATTCGGGAAATTCCGGTATAGCTCCCTACTAAGCGTAGACTACTGTACCTAATTCAGAGATTCAGGATTCGGGCAACTTACCTACTTAACCTCAAGCTTGTATTCGATTATTATTCATAAACCTATATTTATTCAAGTTATTATCTTTCTAACCCCAATTTCGTTTATTTTTATTAGCCCGTGCTAAAGTAGAATGTAGAAAATAAATTGCGGGAAATTAAATCATCCACACAAATTATACAAAAGAATAGTAAAGGCCGATTATACAACCAAATCGAATAAAATATAAAAACTCTCGTCCTCACATTATAAGCTCCTAAGTACACGAGGATCTAAAAATTACAAACTCCTAAATACACGAATTAATCTATTAAATACAGTAAAAAAAAAAATAAATGCTGCAAAACAGACTGGTTAGTGCAATTTATATTATAAAAGCAAATAGGAATCAAATCAGGATGGAATTGGGATTTGGGAAACGGAAGCATGCATTTAGGGGGTAACCGGTTTGACTGGATTGGTCGGACCGGATAGACCTGGAAGTTGGTTTTGAAATGCCCTGTAAATTTTTATGCTGGAAAACAATTTTTGAAAGCCATTTGGCTCGATTACATGCAAATTTCCATTTTTGTGGGTCGGTTATCCCAAAATTTAGGGTTCTGCTCGTGGGGGTTCCTAATCACATATTCCATAAATGCAATAAACACACCAAACATTTGTGAAAATACCATTTTACTTGCTTTCAATATTCCACAGGGATTTGGTAAGATTCGGGGGTCCGCTAATACTAAACTGTGGACCCGATTTGGATAAAACAACCCCGAAACTCAGGAAATAAACCCGGGAAACATCAAAAACCCCAATATCTGTATGTACAAAAATTCAAAAACCAAAATATTATGACATACGGATGGATTTGGGTTGAAAATGATCACAACAAAATGTTTGAAATGGAAAACAGACTGTTTTCGGCCGAACGGGATAGATCAGGGATCTGTCCCTGAAGAACAGAGCCTGGCGGCTCTAGGGTTAGAGCCGGCCGGCTCTGTTCATCACAAACATAGCCGGGCGGCTGTGTTCATGAAGAACACAGCCGTACAGCTATGGTGGGCAGCCCAATTTCCGGATTTTTATAGAAATGAAGAAAACACACACAAAACACAATGCAAACATATTTTAGGGCCTCTCAGAGTTTACCTTGATGTTGTTTGGATGCTTTGAACATTAAGAAGCGGATTGAAATCTGGAAATGTATCCTGGGAACTCAACAAGCCGAATCCCATAACGGTCCAGAACGATCCGAAACCAAGCCGAAATGATCCCGAATAAATGAGTAAAGGTTGTTGGTTGTGTCAACAATGCTTTGAGATTGATTTAGGGTTTTGATGAGAGCGTTTGTGGGAGCTCTCTTTCTCGGTTTCTTCCTCCCTTTCTTCTCCGTGTTTTTTCTTTGTTGTTGTTGTTGTGAAACTGAAACCAAAAGTCCCTCTTTTCTTCTTTCTCTTTTTTTTTTATCTCACTCTCTTTCTCACTCATTTCGTTCCATCAATTCAGCCATCTGACTCTCTCTGAAATCCTGCCTATTTTCATCTGTCAAACCAAGTTGCTCTGCTTTGTAGACCAACTTGTTTTGACCACTAGGGCCGGTTGGCTCTAGTTTGCACTAGAGCTTGCCGACTCTGGTTCAAAAACCAGAGCCGCCCGGTTCTACTAAAAATTAAGGTGAAATTTCAAATGTCGGACATGCACACTAAACCCTGGAAATGATTCGGGAGATCTTTTCAGGGCTTTAGATCACGGATAGCCTAGATTTCAGGACGTTTGAGATTTCCCGGGCAACATTCCGATCGTTTTCAAGTCCTGTACGAGTCCGTCTGGTCCACAGGTAACTAAGTAATTCTCATCATCGACGTCGGGAAAAACCCGTGCTCATAGGCTGCCCTCGCGAGATCAAAGTCGGCTAGATTGATAGCTTATGTCCGATTCAAGTTTGGTCTCGTGATTGGGTGCGCGGTGAGTAAAGGAATATAAAGCGTACCTAGGGGTTTCACTTGTGTCGGCCTCCACAGCATTGGGGACTTGCTCCTGTCGAAGCGCGGAACAGTGGTCTTGTCCTAGCAATCTGGATTGCCTTCCAGAGGACTTCCTGGGTTTAATTACCTCAAGGAGGGCTTTTTAAGTTTGGTTGCCTCAAGGAGGGCTTTTTCAGGTTTGGTTGCCCCAAGGAGGGCTTTTTAGGTTTGATTTTGGCTCTAGGAGGGCTTCTTCAGTTTGGTTGCCTCAATGAGGGCTTTTTAGATTTGATTGCCTCAAGGAGGGCTTTTTCAGTTTGGTTTGCCTTAAGGAGAATTTTTTCAAGTTTGGTTGCCTCAACGAGGGCTTTTTAGGTTTTATTTTGCCTCTAGGAGGGCTTTTTCAGTTTGGTTGCCTCAAGGAGGGCTTTTTAGATTTGATTACCTCAAGAAGGGCTTTTTCAGTTTGGTTTGCCTCAAGGAGGGCTTTTTAGGTTTTGTTTTTGCCTCTAGAAGGGCTTTCTTGGTTTGATTTTGCCTCTAGGAGGGCTTTCTTTGTTTGGGTGCCTCAAGGAGGGCTTTTTTAGTTTTGTTGCTTTAAGGAGGGCTTTTTAGGTTTGATTTTACCTCTTAGAGGGCTTTCTTGGTTTGGTTGCCTCAAGGAGGGCTTTTTCAGTTTTGTTGCCTTTGGTTTGCCTTAAGGAGGGCTTTTTAGATTTTATTTCGCCTCTAGGAGGGCTTTCTTGGTTTGATTTTGCCTTTAGGAGGGCTTTTTTAGTTTGGGTGCCTGAAGGAGGGCTTTTTTAGTTTTGTTGCCTCAAGGACGGCTTTTTAGGTTTGATTTTACCTCTACGAGGGCTTTCTTGGTTTCATTGCCTCGAGGAAGGCTTTTTAGATTTGATGCCTCAAGGAGGGCTTTTTCAGTTTGGTTTGCCTCAAGGAGGGCTTTCTTGGTTTGGGTTGAGACTACTCTCTAAGACGTCTCAAAGTTGCTTCGGGTACGTATTCATTGCTTGATCGATAATTTTGGAAGCAAAACAAATTTTTGCCCCCAGATACCTGTTAGAGGCAAGAAGTTCTCAACAAACATTTCTTCCATGCCCATGTGATGACAAAGTTGAAACGGATGTTCTCCTTTTCCCGTGTGACGAAAAGGTTAAACGAGATGTACTGTCCCTTCTATGTGGTGAAGAGGCGGCACGAGCTTGAGATAGTTGTTCCTTCCCCTTTCATATGGCAAAGAGGTCGAAAGAGATACATTGTCTCTCCCATGTGATGAAGAGCATCATAGGCTTGGTTGAGTCATCTTTCCCGTAGATACCTGTTAGAGGCAAGAAATACCCTTCTCGAGGTGATATTGGTGTGAACGAAAATTCTGGTAACTGCAGAAATTTTTCATACCTGAGATTTTGAATTGCAGCGTTCTGATTCGCACATTATGACTCTAAGGGTGCCCCTGAATTAATTATTCTCGCCTTGGGAAGGATCCCGACTCGAGATGACCCAATGATTATGATGAGTGCCTGGACGAATTTTGATGCAAGAGCGCGTATTTATTCCTTGATCGATAATTTTGGAGACAAAAATTTTTGCCCCCTCGATCAAGAATAAATATGGCTGAGTGGTTTATGATGCATATATGCGTGAGCATGACTCAAGGATAAGTATGTATGCGACATGATACTATGCTTGGCATCTGCGCTATGTTGGGGGACTGAACTTGTGACTTCTGATGATCTTTTGTGGGGACTGTTTCAATTAGATGACTTTGCCGAGGATGTTGACTTAGTGGGGATTATTTTGGCCGAGAACCCCATTGGGGAGTATCCTGATCCATTTAATCCTATTGGGGTATCTGTCGGAAATTCCGATTCAGTGGGAAATGTCTTAGCTGGTGACTCCACTGGGGAAACTCAGACCTTTTCACTCCTACTGGGAATCTTGATGGAGACCCTGCCTTAACGGGGATTGACTTAGCTAGGGACTCTGTTAGGGATTTTGATGGATACTCTGTGGGGATGATCCTGCTAGGGACAACTCTGCCGGGGATAATTTTTCTGGGGATGGTACAACTGTGCTGGTAGTTGCTATTCGTAGAAACAATTGCACTAAAGCTATCATGGGTTTGGATGCAATGGCCTACTGATGGATGTTTACATGCAATGGCATGGTGTATGCAATATGAACATCTAAGCAGAAAATCAGCCATGCTTAATATCATTATAATGACATCAGAATGAATGCGGTAGGAAAATCGAAAGTGACTCTGACTCCGAACGTCACTCTCTTCTTATTACCAACACATCCTTTTGGTTTTCCACATCAGAATCTCTCGATGGGGATAGTTGTTTTTTTTTTTTTGAAATGATGACTAAGTCTACAAAAGCACGCCATTTAAGTGGATCTCTTAGTGCTGGCTTGTCTTAGGATTGGGAAATGTGCTTCGACAAGTCCGTCGAGGATCATGATAGGATTGTCCTTGATGATGTTTCATGGCTTAACTTTTACCTACCCCTAGTGTTAGAGGGTGTTTGGGTGTTTGGTTGTAAAACACTGCATTAGATTTGGTTTGCTGCATGCGGTAACCTGTATATGGACATTTATATGTAATGGCATGATACATGCATATTGAACATCTAAACAGCATATGAAACATTTATGATATGATGAATGTGAATGCATTAGGAAAATCCAACCCGTGGTTCCAATGTGGATCAATGTCCCTTCATTTAGTTTAGTTTTTTTTTTTTGTGGATCCGCTGGGGATACGCTAAGGGTAGGTCACCAAAGTGTACAGCCAACCACTGGATGGAGCCGCCTCTATTGAGTAGACCACTTGAGATGTAGTCAATTAACCACTGAAATCTCCAAGGGTCTGGAACTGTATTCATGCTCTCAATTCACACCTGATTCCAGCTTATGCGTAGTCTCCAAAGAGGGATACAGCTTTTAGTCCTTCAAGGCATGGCCTGATTTAGGATGATTTGAGTTAATTGTGGTTTTCCTATGTCTGCCAACCATAATAACCCTAGAGCAAAGTACACCATGGTTAGGAGGCCAAGGGAACCACTGGTAAGTAGTCACTTCTGTTGCAACTGAAGACTGAGTTCTTAAAATGGTTGGTAAATGCAACTTTCCCCTAAATATTAGCACAGCAGGCTTTGTAAGTCTTTCTGTTGATGGGAACATCCTATTCATGATTGTTGAAAGCTTTGTAAGACCTGGTTGCTCCAACACTGTTGGTGAAGTTCATAGGAGTGAGGGTCAGTCCTCTCCTTTCCGTAGCATATTTTTCTCAATAGAACCATCCCTTGTTGGGTTGAGTGATACTGGTGGATGACCATTCCTTTCACAAAATGCCCCACCAATTACTCTTTTCCCTGAAGTTCAGCACAGGGTATAGTGCGAACTTTGCTGGACTAGAACAGTGGTCAACTAGGAGTTCCATCAACAGTTGCTTGAGCAGTGGCAAACTCCAGCTCAATTGAAGCAGGCTTATATTCAAATCCTCTCTTTGTCATGAAATCAAGGCCTTTCCTGTTAGTCTGAGGTTACAAAATATTTGGTCTGGGGGTTTAGGTTGAAGAGAAGTGGCATGGGGTAGAAAGAGAATCCCCAATCTGGTACAGGTTGATGATAAACAAAGACTGATTGAGTCAGTACTTTGTCATAGGCCCCCATCACCTTTTTGATAATGAGATGATGCGAATATGAAACAGCATTGGGGTTCAATTTCTTGTTAGAAGCCATTGATGGTGGAAAATGAGGCTTCGCAGAATCAGTTCAGGGGAAGGATGAAAAAGGGGTTTTGTCAAATGGGTGTTGGTGGTTGGGTGGTAAACGGAAGACAAAGGGTGTTGAAGGTGTGGAAGAAATTGGAAAAAGAAAGGGGAAGAGCTTTGGTTTTGAAGGTAGGAAAGTCCAAATCTTCCACAAATAGGAGGGAAGGATCTGACAACATCGAGAGCTAAAGATTACCCTTTAATGCTATAAGACACTCTAGTGTTAGCTATGGTGGCCATGCATGAGAGGTATAAAGACTCCTGTCTGCACTGATTCCCTTTTTGTATGTTCTTTTTTTTTAAAGGACTATGCCCAAGCTGGTGCCACCTGTCGGTTTTCCTGCTGAATTCAAATCCATGCATGTCATGCGTGTTTAATATGCTTTTTGGATGAACAATGCATGCGAAATGTCATGTACATATGAATGCCACACGAACAGGATAATTTATGCACTACGACCAAAACTGTTTCAGCATTTTGCACATGGTGGGTGATGAAAGTGATGAAAACCATTTGAATTCCCCTAGGTTGGAGGTTTTGGTGAGGTTGGAATTTTTAGCTTTGGGGTTTTAGCCCGGGATGCCCTCTCAGACATGGGATTAAGCTTGGGGCTTCATTTTGAAGTAGGGTTTTTAGTTTCAATAATAGTTTTTTTTTTTAAGGAATGGTTTGGGTATCATGTGTTCCATTCAAACTGAAACTCTGGGGCAGGGCCAATAGCATCTTGCAAGGATTGTTGATTTGGATCAGTAAATGCCTTGGCAAAGGTAGTGCCATCATATCACTTATTTATCTCATAAGCTCACCTTTCAAGAAAGAATTCGGTCAGGGCCAGATTCACTTTCAGGTTCCCTATAGTATTCAGATTGATGTTATGCATTTTGATATTATGCGTGTTTGATATGTCATTTTAGATGATCAAATGAATGCATAGTGCCATGTACATGCAATCACCACAAAAGGAAGAAGATAACAAAATGCATTGCATTCAAAATGATTTCAATACACCTTACAAACAAAAATGAGTCCCCTACAAAAAGGAAGCCTCTAAGGGTATTAATTTCCTAGCATCTGATCGTTCCCTGACTAGCCACTGCCTCGGCTTCAGTACCATTGCCTCGCTCTTGTCAGATCAGACCTGTAGCTCTTCATCATATTCCTCTCCCCAGGAAGTTTGAGGAATTTCTTTGGTGGTCCCCTTGTTTGCCACAGATCACTCATTAGAGACAGACGGCACTTTCAATTTTCCTTCATCGACCAGCTTACGGATCCTCCATCGCAGACCGACACATTCATTAGTCCGATGGCCTGTTGTCACATGATAGCTACAGAAGTTCCCTTTTTGTTCAGGTGTTGACACCATATATGATCTGACACTCTATAGCAGGCCCATCTTCCTACATATGGTGAAGAGTCTGTTCATCGAATAAAGCCCAGAGGAAGTGATTGTCCCTTTATCATTGGCAAGCGAACTCTGGATATGCCGCGAAGCAGGGTCAATGTGGGCACCGGTGTCAAGAGGCCTTTTCAGTTCCCCTTCACTGGTCGACCCCGGTGAGCCCAAGTCTTGGCGAGAGGGTCTTCCGAGGTGTCGAGAAGAAGTGTCAGCAATTTGGGCATCCTGCTTCTTAGCAATACCAATATTGGAGTCCGTGCTTGCCATACCCTTTATTTTTCTTTCAAGCTCTACCACCCGGGCTTCCAGCTCAATGTACCTTATCGTCAGCCTCTCCACTCTGTCATGGTCACCCCCAGCATTTCCCTTAGCATCACTGCCACTTCTTCCCTGACTGCCTTCTGGAGTCGTGATGAAGTGACATAATCTTCTACAACATCTGTTATGGCATTGAAGCTCCTTGGGTTGGCCATCCTTAAGATTCTTTCCCTCTGATGAGAGTGCTTATTATTGGAGATAGGTAGATACCAAACAGGGAATGACATATGTATAAGTATGCATGACGTGAGGTGTGTGGATGGTGAATTGCACATGTGATGTCATGTAATGCCATCTAATGCTATACCATTTGGGACCGACCAAATGTATGCAGAGTCAAGAAGGGAAACATGCAGATGTAATGGATGCTGTTGGGGAATGATTCATGCATGCTGAAATAAAACATGGTGTATAAATATACACCATAGGGGTAAAGCGATACTCAGAAGTGTCCACAGGTCGAAGCAAGTGGTACTTGCAATAGGAGTTGTATGCTAAGGATACATGTAGGCGCATGATGAAGGGACATGATTCTCGATGCTCAAGGAGTACCTTGAATCTTCATGCATGACATGAGATGGAGAAAATGGTGTGCTTGGCACACGGGTAGTATTCCGGTGTTCGATGAGCATCTTGCATTTATGCATGAAAGAAATGTATGGTCATGGGTTGATGCGATTGAATGATGTCGGATGGATGGAAACAAGAATGAGAGTGATTTTCTTTATTATATATTTTGGACGTTCCGCGGATGCCCCTATACTATGTAAAAAGGCAATGTTAATAGACCGCGTGTGATCGCGCACACGGGCATAGGTTTGGTGCCTTCGAAGCACCTAGTGGATGTCATGAAATGGTCATGCGTGGCCGATACACAGATAGAGTTCTGATGCTTTTAATGCATCTGACATGAAATGATGTTACAGACAAGTCACGTGTAACTTGAAACACAGACAAAAGTTCGGCGTTCGTGGAACGCCTTGCATGAGTTAGTAATGTCATGGAATGCCCTTATATGTGTAGTAACTGGGCACTCATGGAGTACCTTGGATGATTTGATAATGTTATGAGCGATCCAATATGAGTCATGACAAACGAACAAGATCTTGGTATCCATGTGGTACCAATGATGGATGGATGAGATATTGTACAATGTTCTTCATGTGACTACCCATACGAAAATGGATCTAGGACTGTTTTAGTCTCCCAGTGAATGTAATGATATGGAGGAATGGCCGAGTGCAAACTAGAGCACAGGCAAAACACGGGTGGCTTTGGGACACCCCGTTATGGAATGAAATGATCATGATGGAGCATCCTTAGAACATCCTGTACTACGTGTGATGGAATGAAAAGTTGTGAATGCACATGTCACACAAAATGCAAGTGGCTGTAAAAAAAAGTGATCGGGATGCATGACCTAAAGAATGATGTTGTGCTTGCAAGGAATGAATGCATATGTCATCCAAAGTGTAGGTGGCTGTAGAAAAATGTGGTTAGGATGCATGACATACGGAACGATGTTATGTGTGTAAGGAATGAATACATATGTCAACCAAAGTGTAAGTGGCTGCAGAAATATATGGTTAGGATGCATGACATATAGAATGATGTCTTGTAGGCTATGTGGAAATGTTAACATACAATGCGTGTTTGGCATGCGAACAAAATATCATAGCTGCACAAAGACATGGTTAGCGTCGATGTCATACAAATTTCGATGTTTTCAAAATGATTGTACAAAGGCATGATTAGAACGACACAAAAATGACTGTGTATGTTTGATGCTTTATGGGTGTGAGAAATAATGGGTGATGTTCTAAGAGTGCCCAACACTATGCAAAATAAGATGCAAAGGGGCCGTGTGTGAGCTGACACACGAACAGAGGTTCGGTGCTTTCGGGGCACCTAATGGAGGTTATGATGTGTGGCCGACACACGGATAGAGTTTTGATGTAAAACGAGATGGTATGAAATGGTCACGGGGAATTCGTTCCTCGGACAGAGTTCTGATGCTTTTAGGGCATCCGATATGAAGTGATGTTGCAAACAGGTCACGTGTATGATGAGACACGTACAGAGGTTCGGTGTTCATGGAACACCTTGCCTGAGTTAATAGTGTTATGATATGCCCCTATATGTGTAATAATCTAGGCACTCATGGAGCACCTCGAATGAATTATCAATGTCATGAAACAAGTCCGATGTGGATTGTGATTCGAAAGCAAAGCCTAGGTATCATCGTGAAACCAGTAATGAATGGACATGAAATGGAGATGACATGGTGATATGTTGTCATGCAACCTGTCCCACAATCTGACCTAAGATCTTTATGACCTTCTAGTGAATGACATAGTGTAGTGAATGGTCGAGTACGAATCAGCGCACAAGCGGACTACGGGTAGTTTTGGGTATCCGGTATGATATGAAATGCAATAACCGTGATGGGCATTCTTAGAACGTCAGTCATAAGGTGTAATGAAATTGAATGACATGAATGCGTATATCACACAAAATGGAAGTGGCTGTAGAAAAATATAGTTAAGATGCATGACATACAGAAAATGATGTCGTGTATGCTTCGTGGAAATGTTGACACACGAGATGTGTATATGTATGACATGCGGATAAAATGCCATGGCTGCATGGAAACATGATTAACACGAATATCATGTGTATATATATGTAAAGAGATGGTTGTATGAAAATATGATTAAAAATGGCACGCAAATGATTATGTATTTTCATGCTTCATAAAAAAAAAGTAAAGAGAAAATCACCACGGAGCAAACGTTAGCACATGCAAAAATATGCTATCCCTTCCAACCTTATTCCTCCAATGATTGGTCTCGCATTCTTCCTAGGTGTTGGGTCTCTTTGGCATCAATGGGGGATACCAAAGGTGCACACTTAAATGTCCAAATTTTAGATTTATGTTTTGGTAACCCTAGGGAAAGTTACTAAGCCATTACATGTGGGCCAAAGTCAAACCAAGGGTCGTACAGGCTCCTATAACGAATAAACACTTCCTCGCAGTAGAGCAGGATGTAAGTTCATGCAGGGCTATGAGTGGTTTACCCCGTCGGGTGTCTCCAATCCTGATGGTAGAGGCAGGCCACCTTTTTGGGTAAACCTGGGCTAATCAGTGTATTTGAGGGGTTGAAAAGAAGAAAATGTCATGATTTGCAAGGTATGAATAAACATGGCATTTATAAATTGATAAATGAATACAAGTGAGGTATATTTCAATAGTTGCCTAAGTTCCTTAAGTTTTTAAGAAAAACATTTTAAGAAACTTTTGATTCCCCAGCAGAGTCGCCACTGTGAGCGGATGACCTGGAACGTGAAACGGACTCGGCGAAGCGAAACGGGGGTTTTTCGAAAACGGGTTTTGTGATGTTTTGGGAAAAACGGGTTTGTTTATCTTATGTTAGGAAAAATCGTTTATTTGTTTTAAAATTCCATTTTGTAGAAAACGTTTTCCCATTTTTAACTTTGAAGACCTCGAAACCTAAATTTCGAGATCAGTGACAGAGTCGCCACCCGGATCAGCTCATCCGGGAAATTCCGGTACAGCTCCCTACCGAGCGTAGACTACTGTACCTAATCCAGAGATTCAGGATTCGCGCAACTTACCTACTTAACCTCAAGCTTGTATTCGATTATTATTCATAAACCTATATTTATTCAAATTATTATCTCTCTAACCCCAATTTTGTTTATTTTTATTAGCCCTTGCTAAAGCATCATGCAGAAAATAAATTGCTGGAAATTAAATCATCCACACAAATTATACAAAAGAATAGTAAAGGCTGATTACACAACCTAATTGAATAAAATATAAAAACTCTCGTCCTCATATTACAAGCACCTAAGTACACGAGGATCTAAAAATTACAACCGCCTAAATACACGAATTAATCTATTAAATACAGTAAAAATAAAAATAAACGCTCTAAAACAGACTAGTTAGTGCAGTTTATATTATAAACGCAAATAGGGCTCAAATCAGGACGGAATTGGGATTTGGGAAACGGGAGCATGCATTTAGGGGGTAACCGGTTCGACCCGACCGGTTGGACTGGTTAGACCTGAAAATCGGTTTTGAAATGCCCAGTAAATTTTTGTGGTGGAAAACAATTTTTGAAAGCCATTTGGCTCGATTACATGCAAATTTCCATTTTTGTGGGTCAGTTATCCCGGAACTTAGGGTTTCTTTCGTGGGGGCTCCTAATCACATATTCCATCTAGGGTCCAAAATGCAATAAACACACCAAACATTTGTTAAAATACCGTTTTACTCGCTTTCAACACTCCACAGGGATTTGGTAAGATTCGGGGGTCTGCTAATACTGAACTGTGGATCCGATTTGGATAAAACAACCTCGAAACTCAGGAAATAAACCCGAGAAACATCAAAAACCCCAATATCCGTACGTACAAAAATTCAAAAACCAAAATATTATGACATATAGATGGATTTGGGCTGAAAATGATCGCAGCAAAATGTTTGAAATGGAAAACGGATTGTTTTCAGCTATACGGGACAGATCAGGGTTCTGTCCCTGAAGAATAGAGCCCCAATTTCTGGATTTTTGCAGAAATGAAGAAAACGCATAGAAAACACAATGCAAACAGGTTTTAGGGCCTCTCAGAGTTTACCTTGATGTTGTTTGGATGCTTTGAACATCAAGAAATAGATTGAAAGCTAGAAATGTATCCTGGGAACTCAACCGGTTGAATCCCACGACGGTCCAAAACGATCCGAAACCAAGCCGAAATGATCCCGAATCAATAAGTAAAGGTTGTTAGTTGTGTCAACAATGCTTTGAGATTGATTTAGGGTTTTGATGAGAGTGGTTGTGGGAGCTTTCTTTCTCGGTTTCTTCCTCCCTTTCTTCTTGTTGTTGTTGTGAGAACCGAAACCAAAAGTCCCTCTTTTCTTCTTTCTCTTTTTTTTATCTCACTCTCTTTCTCACTTATTTCGTTCCATCAATTCAGCCGTCTGACTCCCTCTGAAATCCTACCTATTTTCGTCTGTCAAACCAAGTTGCTCTGCTTTGCAGAGCAACTTGTTTTAACCATTAGGGCTAGCCAGCTCTGGTTTGCACTAGATCCGTACGGCTCTAGTTAGAGCTGGCCGGCTCTGGTTCAAAAACTAGAGCCGCCCGGTTCTACCGAAAATTAGGGTGAGATTTCAAAAGTTGGGCGTGCAGACTAAAGCTGGAAATGATTTAGGAGTTCTTTTCAAGGCTTTAGATTATGGATAGCCTGGATTTCAGGACGTTTGAGATTTCCGGGCAACATTCCGGTCGCTTTCAAGTCCTGTTCGAGTCCGTTCGGTCCACAGGTAACTAAGTAATTCTCATCACCGAGGTCGGGAAAAACCTATGCTTACAGCAGGGTCTAAGGAATAGGTCTGTAAAAGGACGCTAAAGATGGGTATGATTGGGTGGACCGGTAAACATATTGATATTGATGATGAAGTGATGGAATTGCACCTGGGTAACATCGAGATGATATCACTGGACACTTGATGAGTGGGAGTGATAAGTGTATGACCATACCCAAACAGGTTGGTAGCTTATTTGATTAATTTGTCAAATCAAGATCAAGAAATATAATAAACAGCAAAAAAGGATGACGGACACCGTGCCTCTTATTTATTCATATCGATGTCATTTGGCAAAGGACACTATGAGATTACTACTGGGTGAGTGTCTTCTAAAGACTACTGCATCTCTGTCTTAATTAGGAGCTGTAACAGTTTGTCAGAACCCATTTACAGTCTGTTGGCCTTGGACCCATTGCCAACATAAAGACAGACCTATAGGATCGTGTACATAGATCAACTGAGCCGGATTATAGAAATTGTATGTATAATGTACATTGAAAGGAATCGGTTAATTAATTAGTTGACATTCGATATCAAGGAAATTAATTAACATTGGGTCATTTTAATTTAATTAATAAGTTTACATAATGTGAAAAATTAACTTATTAATTAATTGAATTACATAAAGTAAACAATTAATTTAATAATTTTCCTAAGTAGGAAATTAAAATACATGTATTGTATTTTCTTAAGTGTGATTCAATTTTAATTTGGATAATTAAATTCAGACTAATGGGATTAAATTATATAGTATAAACTTTTTAATTAAAGTTTATTTATATAATTGTAATCCTAGTGAGATTGGATTTAATTAACCTATTCAAAACCCTATTAGACAAGGAGTCTATAAAAGGCACACGTAAGAATAAAAAATTCAGCTCTAAGCCTATTTTAATTGCTGGAAATTTTGGCCACCTAGAGCAGCCCCAACAGCCAAAATTTCAGCACTTATTCTTCCGTTCCTTTACGTCTTCGGTTACCACTGATTCCTGCTTGACAGTTGATCGTGCACTGGATTTTACAGATCGCTTAAAAAATTGATTCTGCAGCAGTCTCTAGAAGAGACAAATCCGGTGAGTGAATCTCTCTGTTGATTCATATTTATTTTATTCCAATCAATGGTAATTGGACACGATTCGGCAGATTTTAGGAAATTTTAAACGGTGTAATTTTGTTGTGCCACGTTATTTTTCCGTTGACGAATCCCAACAGTTAGAACACTGAACAAACCCCTTTGATGCTTAAGAACTCTCTTAAAGAACTTTTGTTTCAGTGTTTCTAAGACCCACCAATGTGTAGGGATTTTTCATAGAAAAACAACTAATTAAATCGAAAACTCGCATTGTTTTTCTCAAATCCATGACCCAGGAGCAATTGATATGGAAATCAAATCAACAAAATTAAATAAGAGAATGTTAGATTCTCACCAAGTTAATATCTTTCAGAGATGGCTGTAGAAACCAAAATTTGATCTCCTCCACAATTCTGTACACGAACGGCTTCGGAGCGAGAACCCGTGCTAGCGTCGGTCATCAAAAGAGAGGGAAATTTAGAGCTGAAATTTTCTGCCTAGAAAATCACCTATTGGCTGAAAATTACAGCATCATATTTATCCCCTTGGCCGAATTCCACCTTACGGAAATTTAGGTTTTAGGGTTTTCAATTTTATGTGGGCTTTTCCTCACTAAAGCCCAAGTCCAAAATTAATTGTTTAGGGTTAGTTTTAACTGCAAATTTAATTTTAGTCCTTCATGTACGTGAATATATTATGCCATATAATATATTACATGCCATTTCAAATTAAAATCAATTTGACTAATTAATTTAACCTAGAAATTAAAATTAGACTCTTCATAAAACTAAATACATGTAAGCCTATACATGTGAAATATTTCACCTAGGAAATAATATCTTAAATTAATTCATTTGAATTAACTATAAGAAACCCAATATGAATATTAATTATATTATTTTAATCAATCCAATTAATCTATTTAATATAATTAATAGAATCCTCTCTTTCCAATTGGCATACTTCAAGTACACGGTTGATCTGTTAAGTTCAAGCTCAGACGTCTAATATGTATAATCCTGTTGGCTAGTCTTTATGTTGGCAGTGGACCCATGGTCCATAGACTGTAGGCGTGCTCTAGCAAGCCACTATAGCCCCCAATTAAGATGAAGATAGCAGTCTAATTGAAATCAAAACCTTATAGTTTAACTCATATCTCCTATGTCATTGATATCGATGTCCAACACAGAGGCATGGTATAATCACCCTCTTTTGTGCCTGGACTTTAACTTGATCCCGAATGAATAGATGCTCACAAACAAGTTATAACTTTTTTGGGTGTGGCCACACTCTTATCAATTGCACTCATCAAGTGGCCAGTGATATAATCTCAATGGACTACTGAGTGACATTCCCTTCTGCATATTCATAGCCCTACCATGTTCACTGACACACTCGAACGTACCCATACTTGGCACCTTGTTATTAGCCCTTTAGGCATACACCAAAGTGTGTCACTTCACATGCAACACCATGATATGGATGGAGGTTCGACGTAATGGTACGCTTAAGGTGAGAAGCAAGACAGGGCTTTCAGTGGTGTTCTAGTACATGAGTGTGTACGAACAAAGGTTCAGCGTGTTTGAACGCCTAAGGTTAGAAGCAAGTTAGGGCTTGCAGTGGCATACTCATACATGAGTGTGTACAGGACAGAGGTTTGGTGTGTTTGAATGCCTAAGGTCGAATACAAGATTCTGCTTGTAAAGATGTACTCACACACAAGTATGTACAGACAGAGTTTCAATGTATTTGTACGCCAAGGGTTAGATACAAGATACTGCTTGTAAAGATGTACTTGCACATGAGTGTGTATGGATGGAGTTTTTAGTGTGTTGGTATGCCTAAGGTTATAGATATATGATAGGGGGTTATATATGTGTTTATATACATGACATATGGACCAAACATTGGTATGGTGGTATGCCCAAAGCTTAAGGATGCGAATGTCACATGATATGTATGGCTGCATAAAAAAGGTTAATATGAATGCATGCAAATGATGATTATGTTTATGTTATGGAAGAGAATGTAAGTCACACCTTTTACTATAGCTACATAAAAGAGTTAGTCGTGTATGCATGGCACACATTAGATGTTTTGCAAGAATGGAATGAAAAAGATAAATCCTGCACATCGAGCAAACATTTTTAGCTCAAGCAAACAACCCTTTCGACCTTATTTCTCCATGATTGGTTAATTCAAAACTACCCTACGAGTTGGGTCTCTTTGTTATTATCGGGGGATAACAAAGGCGTCTCTTATAAAATGCAATTTTGAAGTTCCGCATACACTATGGGGAAATTACTACGGCATTCTATATGGGTCATGGTCACGTAAAGGGTTAACATCAAGGTTCTGGCAGCAATATATACTCCTCACTTTTCCCCACTCAAGGGTCCAAACGAAGGGGTTCATACTCGGTTACGAGTGATGTACCATTCTGTGTCCCGGGGAGCTTTCGGTCTATCAGCTACACTTCAACTGTACATCAAGGTGAATAAGGGAATTTTTGTGAACGTGTGTGCATAAGTGTCCATGATATATGCGAATAAAAGAGCATCGGAGGGTTTGAGATAGAAAACATATGTTTAGAAACTGTGGTTTTTAGATTTTTGGAAAATAACAAGGCAAAACAGAGGAACGTACGAAGCCAATTCCTCTTGCCTTAAAGGTTAACAAGAGTTGTCACCTGGCCAAGCTCTTATTGGGAAATTATGGTATAGCTAAGCCTGACAAGGATTCCTATATCTTTGAGACAAAGATTTTGGTTCGGACAAATCATTTATTTATGCTTTATTGTGAAATAGAGCACTTTTTGTTATTTTAATTCCCTATTCAATATTCAACCCTAGATATTTAATATATGCTTATACAGAAAGCCATAAATAAATTCAGGAAATAAAATTATTATAACCCAATCAAATAAACTACCCTATGAGATACAATTGATAAAAAATGGGATAGAAGTACAATCGCCTAACTTACACGAAATATTCTAAAAATAGAAAACTAACATTTATCTAACCTAACATAGATCAACCTGCAAAACAGGGGTTAGTGATACAGATAAATGTAAGCACATTGTACTAGGATATGATAGAATGGGATATCTTGATAGCTCATGATCATGCATTTAGGGAATAATTTGGAAAACCCGATAGGTTTACCCGATTAGACCTAGAAAACAATTTTATAAACGCCTTGTATTTTTGGATGTGGAGAAAATGGTTTTGGAAAACAGTTTTGCCAATTTTATATTCAGCATGGTAATAAGGGCCGGTTATCCAGAGATTTATTGGAAACCTCTTTTATTTGGGTCCTAAAAATTCTTCAAAATTAAAACTAGGACTTAAAGCACATAAACAGCCAAAATTGATTTTATGAAAAATGAATGAATAACGAATAATGGGATAAATAAAATGTTGTGTTGAGAATGGATCACTAGAAGTATGGGGTTCAAAAATAGGTCAAATATGGACCTTAGGGCCCATATTTAATGATAAAAATAACTTTCTTTTTGTGATTTTAACACGTAGAAATTCATTTTAGGGTTTTCTCTTTTTGAGTTTTACGATCCCTTAGGGGTATATCAATTGATTAGACTGAGAAATTGGAGATTTTTGCATCGGGTAGAAAAAATAAAAAATCCCAGAAAAAAAGAGGAAAATTGCTACAGGAATTCATAGGCCATGATGAGCCGTGTGGCTCTATTTCTCCCAAGATGGGCCGTATGGCCCTGTTCAAAAATTTATAGCAAAACTGATTTCGGTTTTTAATGAGTTTTGCAAAGCATAGACAAATCAGATAATGTAGGAATAATGAGATAGGATCTATGGCCTCTCAGAGATTACCTTTTGCTTGTTTATCCAGGTTTTTAGGAAATGATCCAAATCTGTTCCTTGAAGCTTTGAATCCGGTATAACTCGTGAAGACAAATTGAAACTTGCCGGGAATGGAAATGCAGCTGTGGATAACTTTGACCCTTAGACTTTTATGTATCGAAATAAGGTTTTGGTGCTTGAAAGGATTGGATTTGGGTTGGTCTTGGTATCGGAGGCTTGAAAGAAAGTTGATGATGGCGATAATGGACAGTTATTTACTTAAGAGAAAAGAGGGTTGCACGGTGTTGAATCGTGTTTCGATGATAACAACAATGTGGAAAGTTGACATACAAGATAAAAAATAAAATCATATTTATCTTAATATTATTACAATTAGTTTGTAATTAATCATTAAGTAAATTATTATTTTAATTAGGATGAAGCTTAAGCTTACAAAGTTTAACCAAAGTGAGAGCGGACGACCTTTTCAAAAGAAATTAGGAACGCAGCGAAGCGAACCGGGGAAAAACGTTTTCGTTATGTTTTTTATTTTTGATGGAAAACGGGTTTTGTTTATCTTGAATTAGGAAATCCATTGATTTGATTTGAAAATCCTTTTTGTAGAAAATATTTTCCCATTTAAATACCTTGAAACTTAAATCCCGAGATCAGTGATAGAGTCGCCACCCAGATTAGCTCATCCTGGAATTCCGGTACAGCTCCCTACTGAGGACATGTTAGGATTCGTCATTGGAAAAATAACGTGGTGCAGTGAAAAATACACCATTTAAAATTTCCTAGAATCCACCTATCGTGTCCAATTACCATTGATTAGAATAAAAGCAAATTGAATCAAGAGAGATTAACTCACCGAATTCGTCTCTTCTAGAGACTGCTGCAGAATCGTTTCTTGAAACTGCGATCTCCGAAGTCCGGTGCACGACCAACTATTGAGCGGGAACCAGTGCTAGCCGAAGACGCGAAGGAATGGAGGATTAATGCTGGGATTTTCGGATGATTTGGGGCTGCTTTTGGTGGCTGAAATTTCCAGCAATTAATTAGGGTTGAATTAGGGTTTTTTTCCTTAAGTGTGCCCTTATATAGACGCCTTGTCTAATTGGGTTTTAATTAGGTTAATTAAACCCAAGCCCACTAGGATTATAATTACATAAATAACTTTAATTAAAAAGTATATACTATGTAATTTAATTCCATCTGGCTAAATTTAATTACCCCAAAATAAAATTAAATCACACTTAAGTAAATACAACATATGTATTTAATTTTCCTACTTAGGAAAATTATTTAATTAATTGTTTACTTTATGTAATTCAATTAATTAAATAAATCAATTAATTACATTATGTAAACTTATTAATTAAATTAAATTCAACCCAATGTTAATTAATTACCTTGACACCGAATGTCAACTAATTAATTAATGCATTCCTTCCAATGTACATTACATGTACAATTTCTATAAGTTTCGGCTCAGTTAATCGATGTGCACGATCTTATGGATTTGACTTTATGTTGGCAGTAGGCCCAAGGCCCATAAACTGTAAGTGGGTTCTAGCAAACCATTACAGCCCCCATTTAAGACAGAGATGCAACTGTATTTCGAAGACACTCACTCGGTAGGAATCTCATAGTGTCCTTTGCCTAACGATATCAATATGAATAAGCAAGAGGCATGGTGTCCGTCATCCTCTTCTGTTGTTTAATATATTTCTTAATCTTTAGTTGACTGATTAATTAAATAAGCACCGACTTACTTGGGTATGGCCATACACTTATCAGTCCCACTCATCAAGTGGCCAATGATATCATCTCGGTGTTACCGGAGTGGCAATTCCATCACTTCATCATCAGTATCAACATGTCCACTGGTCTACCCAATCATACCCATATTTAATATCCTTTTACAGACCTGTTAGGCATATGTCAAAGTGAACTGGATTCCATATTGATATTATAATGAAATCTGGTCTGAGGACAAAAGATACCTACTCAAGAAAGACCTATGACGCGACAACCATGTGGCTTTCTTGTGTGGATCGATCCAGTCCCATGTCAATGACATGTACCTATATTCATGTCTGACTATACAAGTACTATGGCTAGTTAAGAACTGCCATACAGTCATCGAATATACAAGTCTGTGGTTCTATTTGTTCCCACGATTAGAACAGACCTGGGATAGGTTTTATGATTATCAATCAATGGATACTCTGCTCATATTATAGCACAAGATATAAAAATGAAATAGATTAATTGCCTTTATTAATGTGACACAAATAATGTATTCATACAATGAGTCTTAATGTATAATACAAAATACAAGAATCCAATGCCCTAAGAACTAGGGCACACCGACAATCTCCCACTTACACTAGTTCCAAGTGGGCATTGTCCTAATTCCTATAGATCTGGTATGATTGTCGTGCTGTCTGTGGCAGTGCTTTGGTCAATGGATCAGCGACATTATTCTTGGTGTCAACCCTCTACAATGATATGTCACCTCCGTTCACAATCTCCCGAATGATTTGAAACTTTCTGAGCACATGTTTGGATCTCTTGTGTGACCGGGGCTCTTTAGCTTGTGCGATGGCC
This sequence comes from Euphorbia tirucalli, assembly GCA_039660915.1. Lineage (NCBI taxonomy): Eukaryota > Viridiplantae > Streptophyta > Magnoliopsida > Malpighiales > Euphorbiaceae > Euphorbia > Euphorbia tirucalli. The sequence continues at coordinate 33,746,888 of CM077633.1, forward strand.
CCATTGTTGTCACAAAAAACATCAACTGGGTCTAGGATAGTGGGTACTACTCCCAACTCAGTTATGAACTTCTTAATCCAAACAGTTTCCTTTGTTACTTCGCATGCAACTATGTACTCAGCTTCCGTTGTGGAGTCATCAATGGTGGCCTACTTTGAGGACCTCCAACTAATGGCACCGCCATTCAGGAGAAAAACATAACCAGACTGTGACTGGTTCGCATCCTCATCGGTCTCAAAGCTTGCATCAGTGTAACCTGGCACTACCAGCTCATCTTGACCTCCATACACTAAGAAAGCATCCTTAGTCCGATTAAGGTACTTTAGGATTGCCTTGATAGCCGTCCAGTGTTCCTCCCCGGGGTCCGACTGGTACCGGCTGGTCTTACTTAGTGCAAACACGACATCAGGCCTCGTACATAACATGGAGTACATGATAGATCCAATAGCAGATGCATAAGCGATCTTTTCCATGTTCTCTTGGTCCTTCTTTGTTTTAGGACCATCTTTCTTACTGAGCTTCAACCCATGGTGCATAGGCAAGAATCCTTTCTTTGCCTTGTCCATGCTGAATCTTTTCAGAGCCTTGTCAATGTACGTGGTCTGACTTAGGCCTAGAAGCCGATTGGATCTATCTCTGTAGATCTTGATCCTTAAGATCGTCTCAGCTTCACCTAAGTCCTTCATTGCGAAGCACCTGCTCAACCACTGCTTAACCCCTTGCAGTGTTGGTATGTCACTTCCAATGATAAGGATGTCGTCAACATACAACACTAGGAAGGTGGAAACGCTCCCACTAACCATCTTATACACACAGGGCTCATCAGAATTCTGTGTGAAGCCATATTCCATAATGGCCTCATTGAATCTCTGATTCCAAGACCTGGATGCCTGCTTCAATCCATAAATGAATCTTTGAAGCTTGCATACCCGGTTAGGAAACTTTAGATTGATAAAACCCTCGGGCTGTGCCATGTACACATCCTCGAGTAGCTTTCCATTAAGGAAAGCAGTCTTAACATCCATCTGCCATATCTCATAATCGTACCATGTAGCTATGGCTAGTAGTATCCTAATGGATTTGAGCATAGCAACTGGTGAACACGTTTCATCATAGTCAATTCCTTAAACTTACCTGAATCCTTTTGCCACCAATCGCCCCTTGAAGGTGTTGTCGGCCTTTAACTTGAAACACCACTTGCAACCTATCACCTTAGCACCCAAAGGTGGATCCACCAAGTTCCATACTTGGTTATCGTGCATAGATTGCATCTCAGCCTCCATGGCTTTGCGCCATTGATCTGAGTGTGGGCTTTCAACAGCCTCCTGATAGGTCTTAGGCTCCTCTTAGTCAACGACCATAAGGTCCCTATCATCAGTCACGAGAAAGCCGTACCTCTCTGGCTGATGATGTGTCCTACCAGACCTTCGAAGGTCTTGTGCAACCTTTTCTGGTTCCTCAATTTCTTGAGTAGTCAGATCGGTTCCCGAAGCATCCTCAGCAGTAGCTGCAGGAGTTTGTGAGTCTTAAACTTCTGAAAGTTCAACATTACTCCCACTGTCTCTTTTGGAAAGGAATTCCTTCTCCAAGAAGACTGCATTTCTGGCTATGAAAACTTTGTTTTCGGCCGGATCGTAGAAGTAATAACCCTTAGTTTCCTTAGGGTAACCCACAAACTGGCACTTGACATATTTGGACTCGAGTTTGCCACTTGTCAATTTCTTAACATGTGCATCACAGCCCTAAATCTTCAAGAAGGAAACATTGGGCTTTCGGCCCTTCCATAGTTCATATGGTGTTCCCTCAACTACCTTGCTTGGTGTATTATTAAGAATGTAAGCAGTTGTCTCTAAAGCATATCCCTAAAAGGAGGCAGGGAGTGTAGCATGACTCATCATCGAGTGGACTATGTCAAGCAAGGTCCTATTCCTCTTTTCTAACACTCCATTCCACTAGGGTGTACTAGGAGGAGTGAGTTGGGATAAAATCCCACACTCTCTCAAAAACGAGTCAAACTCTTGGCTCAAATATTCACCCCCTCGGTCAGACCGAAGTTATTTTCTTGCCAAGTTGGTTTTCTACTTCATTCTTAAAGTCCTTGAACCTTTGGAGAGTCTCAGACTTATTCTTCATCAGATACACGTAACCGTATCTGCTGAAGTCATCCATGAAGGTGACAAAGTACAGAAAACCAGATCTAGCACTAGTGCTCATTGGGCCATATACATCGGAATGTATTAGCTCCAATAGCTCTGAGGCCATTTCAGCAGTCTTACTAAAAGGCGCCTTTGCCATCTTGCCTCTCAAACAAGATTCACATGTGTCATAAGATTGGATGTCAAATGACCCTAGCACTCCACTAGAGTGAAGCCTAGCTATGCGCTTCGCATTTATATGGCCAAGTCGACAATGCCAGATGTAAGTAGGATTAATTTCATTTTGTTTAATCCTTTTAGTATTTATGTTATAGATTGAACTTTCACGTTTTAGATCAAGGATATATAAGCCATTTTCAAGAAATGTTGTTCCATAAATAATATTGCCACATTGCATAGAAATTCTACCATGTCCAATATTAAATACGAAACCAAAAATATCCAACAAAGAAATGGAAATAATATTCCTGCGCATCGCAGGTACAAAATAACAGTTTCTTAGTTCCAAAACAAGTCTACTAGGCATCTCTATGAAATAATCTCTGATCTCCATGGCCTGAACCCGAGCACCATTTTCGACTCGAAGATCTACTTCTCCAGATCCTAATAATCTCCTATTTCTTAGACCCTACACATTTGAACAAATGTGAGATCCACATCCAGTGTCCAAGACCCAAGATGTAGAAATGGCTAGATTAATCTCAACAACATAAATACCTGAAGCATTCAGTTGCTCCTTTAGCTTTGGACATGAGCTCTTCTAGTGCCCCTTCTCATGACACTAATGGCAGACATCGTCAGGAGAAGTGACCCTTGCTTTAGGTTGGGCCACCACCTTTTTACCCTTACCCTTGGCCTTTTGGGCCTTAGCCTTGGCCTTAGATTTGGCCATTCCCTTAGCAATGGATGTATTGCCCTTGTTCACTAGTAATACTTCAAGAGTCTTCTTAAGAGACTGCTCAGCAAGCTTAAGCATGCCATGCAGCTCACCTACCGATTTATCCAACCCTTGCATATGGTAATTCATGATAAACTGGTTGTAAGACTCAGGAAGTGACCCGAAAATAATGTCTGCTGCCAAGTCCTGCGAAACTGGCAAGCCGAGGCGGGCAAGTGTATCAATATACCCTTCAACTTTAGCACATGAGTGCTAACAGAAGTTCCAGCTGCCATCACAATCGTGCAAAGTGCCTTAGTTGTCAGGTAACGTTCCTGAAGAGCCTGATCTTGGAACATCTTTTTAAGCTAATCCATCATCTCATAAGCATGCTCGTCCATGAACTGCTTCTGAAGATCAGAAGCCATGGTACCCAGCATGAGGCATGAGACATCTCGGTCATCCCTCACGTGTCGGTCATACTGCTCCACCATCGCCGTGGTGACGCCTCGACCTGCAGGAGGGCCAGCTGGTAAAGGAGCATTCAGTACATACTCCTTAGACTCTTGTCTAAGAACTATTTGTAAGTTCCTAGCCCAGTTCAGGAAGTTAGTCCCCGAAAGATTCTCCTTCTCCAAGAGGTGAGAGTGAGTTGTTGTTTGTTGCAGCCATTTAAATTACTTAACTGAAATGGGATTATCTACATGGAAGAAATCATTGCTTGAGTTAGAAATAAAGGACTTTTAAGCCAATTCAAATTAATAATCCGATTTTAATTTGTTTGTTGGTGATGTTAATTGGTTGACTTGACCAAGATCCACAACTTATCAATGACTGGCCGAACTAGGGTTCGCTAACCAACCATTGATTCATTTGGTAGGACAACCTATCCAATCCTTCTATGAAGGACTCTTGGTTTGATGGGCTTATTGACACTTTACCCATCTATGCTTAGGGCCTGCTCTGAGCTAATGCTACCCATGTTGAGTCAAACCACCATTCACATGTTAACCATACCAAGTATCTTAACCCTCGACGGCCCACCAAATACTACAATGTACCCAGCTAGGGCATGGTGCACATTGCAGCATCAATGGGAGGAAGAGGTGTGAATATGGAAAGCACTTTAAGCGACTCAATATTTTAATTTCCGGATTATAATTAAGTGATATGGCTTAGCATGCATAAACGCGGGTAATAATTTGGTGATCCATACATCCATATTATATGAAAAATGAAATAACATACTTAATTTAAAATAAATGAGATCCTATGCGCCTTTAATTACAACCTAATGAAAAAACTAGATATCCTATCTAATTCTTCATGGGCCGGACTGCATTCCTTCTTGGGCTCCCACCATGGGCTTGCTCCATCTGGGCCTTCCTCCATACTTGATGCAATTACAGCAATTTTGTAAAATAAAATCTATTCTAAAATTACATCAAAATAAAAAATGGCACGCAGGCCATATTTCCCAAAATTAAATTACAACCGATAATAATTTAGGGCCTATAGAACTAAACATCACATTTCAAACAAAGTACCTGTCGTGCACATACATACCAATATGATGCATGATCATGGCATTCCAAATTATAAATATAAATGTTAAGCCGAGTTACTTAGGGTGAAATCGCCAATTTTAACAAATATGACTAAGGCCCATAAAGGCCTAATGGATAACATCCATAAATGCAAAAATAACAATTTTGCTCCCACTTGAATTTGGGTTGTCACAAATTTTAAATTTAGCTCTCCCAATTTTAACCGGTCTCACGGTTTATTGGGCCAATTTCACAAAGTCCATATTCAATTTAATATGCAAACAATTAAATTAATTATGCATGCCAACAAAATAAACAATTTAAATACAAATTAATTTTACAAAAATTTAATTTAATTTGCATTAGGTTCCGGGATAATAAAATACCCGCAAAATCCAAAACCAGACTCGAAACACACGCGCGGCGCTGCTGTCCGCAGACAGCAGTGCTGCCGAGCGGCAGCAGCCCACAATGGGCTATTGCCAGCAGCTGTAATTTGGGGAAACAGGCAGCAATGCCTGCTGCGGCAAGCAGCAGCAACCGCAATTTGGAATCTTGCGACTCCAAATTGCAGCCCAAACAAATAAATATTTTTGTTTATTAAATCATAAAAAAAATCCAGCCATAAAAAATAAATAATCAATAGAAACAACAATTTTAGATGCAAACCAATTGGGGAAAAATAATCAAAAACCCCAATCCAAAAAATTCTAGGGTTTATCAAAACCAAAACCAATTGAATAAAAACCCTAAAATCACAAACTTGAAACCCATTCTTTCTTCAAGAACACTTTCAAGAACCAATTCTAATCAATCTAATGGACAAAACCTAGGCTCTGATACCACTGTTGGGATTCGTCATCGGAAAAATAACGTGGCGCAGCAGAAAATACACCGTTTAAAATTTCCTAGAATCCACCTATCGTGTCCAATTACAATTGATTAGAATAAAACCAAATTGAATCAAGAGAGATTAACTCACCGGATTCGTCTCTTCTAGAGACTGCTGCAGAATCATTTCTTGAAACTGCGATCTCCAAAGTCCGGTGCACAACCAACTATTGAGCGGGAACCGGTGCTATCCGAAGATGCAAAGGAATGGAGGATTAATGCTGGGATTTTCGGCTAATTTGGGGCTCCTCTTGGTGGCTGAAATTTCCAGCAATTAATTAGGATTGAATTAGGGTTTTATTCCTTAAGTGTGCTCTTATATAGACACCTTGTTTAATTGTGTTTTAATTAGGTTAATTAAGCCCAAGTCCACTAGGATTATAATTACATAAATAACTTTAATTAAAAAGTATATACTATGTAATTTAATTCCATTTAGCTAAATTTAATTACCCCAAAGTAAAATTAAATCACACTTAAGTAAATACAACACATGTATTTAATTTTCCTACTTAGGAAAATTATTTAATTAATTGTTTATTTTATGTAATTCGATTAATTAAATAAATTAATTAATTACATTATGTAAAATTATTAATTAAATTAAATTCAACCCAATGTTAATTAATTACCTTGACACCGAATGTCAACTAATTAATTAACGCATTCCTTCCAATGTGCATTACATGTACAATTTTTATAAGTTCCGGCTCAGTTGATCTATGTGCAGGATCCTATGGGTCTGTCTTTATGTTGGCACTAGGCCCAAGGCGCACAGATTGTAAGTGGGTTCTAGCAAACCATTACAGCCCCCAATTAAGACAGAGATGCAGCAGTCTTTCGAAGACACTCACCCGGTAGGAATCTCATAGTGTCATTTGCCTAACGATATCGATATGAATAAACAAGAGGCATGGTGTCCATCATCCTCTTCTGTTGTTTATTATATTTCTTAATCTTAAGTTAACTGATTAATCAAAATAAGCACCGACTTACTTGGGTATGGCCATACACTTATCAGTCCCACTCATCAAGTGGCCAATGATATCATTTCGGTGTTACCCGAGTGGCAATTCCATCACTTCATCATCAATATCAACATGTTCACCGGTCTACCCAATCATACCCGTATTTAGCATCCTTTTACAAACCTGTTAGGCGTATGTCAAAGTGAACTGGATTCCATATTGATATTATAATAAAATCTGGTCTGAGGACAAAAGAGACCTACTTAAGAAAGACCTATGATGTGACAACCATGTGGCTTTCGTGTGTGGATCGATCCAGTCCCATGTCAATGACTTGTACCTATATTCATGACAGACTATACAAGTACTTTGGATAGTTAAGAACTGCCATATAATCATCGAATATACAAGTCTGTGCTTCTATTCATTCCCACGATTAGAACAGACCTGGGATAGGTTTTATGATTATCAATCAATGGATACTCTGCTCATATTATAGCACAAGATATAAAGATGAGATATATTAATTGCCTTTATCAATGTGACACAAATAATGTATTCATACAATGAGTCTTAATGTATAATACAAAATACAAGAATCCAATGCCCTAAGAACTAGGGCACACCAATAGGACAGACTACTGTACCTAATCTAGAGATTTAGGGTTCAGGCAAGTGACTTACTTAACCTCTAGCTTGCTTTCACTTTATAGTTTATATTACCATATTTAATTTGCTTTATTATCTTTTTCTAACCCCAATTTCATTTATATTAATCAGCCGATGCTAAATCAAAATGCATAAAATAAATTGCAGAAAAATACTTCATACACATAAATTATACAAAATAATAGAGGCCCATTGTACAACCCAATCGAATAAAAGATAAAAACTCTCGTTCTCACTTTACAATCACCTAAGTACATGAGTATCTAAAAAATTACAACCGCCTAATTTGCACGATAATAATCTATTAATTACAATAAAAATGATAAAAATAAAAATAAATGCTGCAAGACAAATTGGTTAGCACAGTTATATTGCACACACAGATAGGACTCAAATAGGACAGAATTGGGAATTTAGGAAACGGAGGCATGCATTTAGGGTGTAACCGGGTCGAACCGGTTAGACCGGTTAGACCTAGAAAACGGTTTTGAAACGCCCTGTAATTTTTGTGCTGGAAAATCAATTTTTGGAAAACATTTGGCTCGGTTACATGCAAATTTCCATTTTTGTGGGTCTATTATCCCGAAGTCCAGGGTTCCGTTCATGCGGGTTCCTAAATTCAACATCCATCTAGGGTCTAAAATGCAATAAACACACCAAAAATATTTGTGAAAATATCGATTCGAAAATCTATCTCGATAGAACAGAGCCGGGCGGCTCTGGGTACCAGAGCCACCCGGCTCTATTCCTCATGAACATAGCCGTGCGGCTGTGTCTATGAAGAACACAGCTGCCCGACTCTATTCGGGCAATCTGGTTTCCAAAAGTTGCAAAAACGAAGAAAACGCACAGAAAAGATAATGCAAACAGGTTTAAGGCCTCTCAGAGTTTACCTTGATGTTGTTTTGATGCTTTGAATGCTAAGAAATGGATTGAAAGCTTGAAATGTGTCCTGGAAACTCAACTGACCGAGAACTATAACGATCTGAAACAAGCCAAAACGAATCCAAAATGATCTTGAATCAATGAGCAAAGGTTAAGCAATTTGTGTTTAATGTTTTTGGATTGGTTTTAAGTCTTAGTCCTTATGTTTCTAGGTCCTCCTTGGTTGCTTGGTTTCGGTCTCCCCCTTTCTTTTTTTCTCTGCTTCTTTTTTTTTCTCTCTTTTCTTTGGAAAGTGTTTTTTGCCTAAGGTTCAAAAGTCTCGTCCTTTGATTTGATTTTCACATTCTTTTTATACCCTCCTCATACATATCCTTTCGAACATTAAATGGCTGCCTGACTTTCTCTGATTTTGCCCAAAATCCCTTATGCTGAGCCAAGTTACCGGGGTAAAATTTCAAAAATCAGATGTGCAACCTAAACCCTAGAAACCTCTCGGGAGACCTCTTTGGGGATTTCAGATTGCGGATAGCTTGGTTTTCAGGAAGTTTGAGAAACTCCAGGCAACATTCCATCATTTTCAAGTCCGGTTCGTGTCCGTCCATTCAATGGTAACACAGGAATTCTCATTACAGAGGTCGGGAAAACCCGATGATTACACAAAGGCAACAAGAAGATGGAAGCTTATTTTTGATATAACTTATTATTAATCAAAATGTAATCACTGCTTTATGAGTTAAAGAAAGCGTTGAGTCATGACCATCAAGATATTAAGGGCTACATCATCATTAGAAGGAAAAGAGAATGCTTCATGAGCTAACTACAACTGCCATTATTCCTTCAGAGGTTGTAAGCAATGGATAGCTCTCTTTATGATCTCAAAGCAACAACTATAACTATTCTTCAAAAGCTCCAACAGCTAGTGTACCTTTAAGAGTTGTAAAGCAACAGTTGTATCTTGTTCAGGAGCTCAATATAACTACCAACAATTCATTTTTGAGCTTGAAAGCAATGGTCGTAATTTCCTTCAGGAGGTACAAAGGCTAGTACTTCTTCAAAAGCTATAATACAACAGTTATACTACCTTCAGGACCGCAAAGCAATGGCCACATTACCTTCAAAAGCTATGTCTAATGGCTATTTTCACCTCCTGATGAGTTTTTTCAAAGCCTATATAAAGAGGAAGAATTTAAATTGTCAAAGTGGGAGACTTACCAACAATTCACATGTTTGAGTTATTATTTCTAGAAGTCTTCCATAATTCCTACAAGAGCAAAAAGAGAGAAAAGCTTCACTTTGTTCATATATTCAAATATTCTTTTAAGGGAATTGTATTTTTACATAAGGGATTTGTGTGAGGGGGTTTACTTGGTTGATTGTGTGATCAACAAAGACTGAACAAGTTTGGTATTTGAGCTTTAAAAATACCAGGATAAGTTTGGTGTTTGAGCTTTGAAAAAGCATCGATAGAAGTTTGGCATTTAAGCTTTGAAAAAAAATACCTGGATAAGTTTGATATTTAAGCTCTGAAAAAACACCAGGATAAGTTTGGTGTTGAGCTTTGAAAAACACCAGAAGAGATTGTTACTTGAGCTTGGAAAAGGTAGAGGTTTGATACTGAGCCTATAGAAGTATTGAGTTTGTTACTAGAACTCGTAAAAAGTAACATAGGCTTGTTTCCTGCTTGTGAAGGAAACGTTATGGAAAATCTCAAGCGGTTGGCTTGGGGACTAGATGTACATCGGTTGGGCCGAACCAGGATAAATTTCAGTGTCTTGATTTCTCTATCCCTACTCTCTTTATATTTACTGGTATGTAAATTCTTGCAATTTAAATTAATAGCTTTATAATTTGAAGACATTTTTATTTTTGGTTAACCAAATTTATATTCATAAGTTTTACTATTTTATTAATTCTGCATTTTTGTAAAACATGTGTTTAACAAAAGAAAATTGATTTTCTTCAAAAAGAATATTTAAAAAAAAGTTTACGATTTTTTTTATTCGGTATACAGTACTATTCATCCCCCTCTAGTACTGTAGCTAGCCTATTTGGGACCGTCAATTGGTATCAGAGCTTGTCTCTGAGTAGAAGGAGTAAAATCCTTAGAGTGATCCTAGAATGGCTAGTACTTCCGGTAGGCAAAATGTTTTTATGTTTAAGGGATGTTCTATCAACAAGCCTCCTTTATTCAATGAAGAAAATTATAGTTTTTGGAAAAATAGAATGAAAATATTTTTACAATCTACGGATATACAAGTCTGGAGAATTGTTAAGGAATGACCTAGTATTCATACAAAAATTGTTGATGGAAAATCAGTCCCTAAAGTGGAAAATGAATATGAAGTTGTTGACTGAAATAAAAAAGCTTTAAACTCTAAAGCTATTAATTTATTACAATGTGCTTTAGATATTAATGAGTTTAATCGTGTTTCAGGTTACACTATAGCTAAGCAGATATTGGAGAAAGGACTCATGAAGGAACTAAACAAGTCAAAGATGGAAAGATTAATCTTTACATCATAGAGTATGAGTTGTTCAAGTTGGATGCAAAAGAGCCAGTTTCAGACATCAATACAAGGTTCACACTCATTGTGAACAAATTGAAGAATCTTGGCAAGAGCTTCACAAATAAAGAACTGATTAGAAAATTAATCAGAACAATGCTAACTTCATAGGATGCAAAGCTCACAACAATAGAAGAATCGAAAGATTTAACCATATACTCATATCATGAATTCATTGGTTCATTACTCACATATGATATGAAGGTTAAGTCTACTACTGACCGTGTGCAAATTAACAAGAAAAGGTCCATTGCACTGAAAGCTGCTAGTTTAACTCTTGAAGAATCCACTTCCAATTCAGACAGTGATGATGAAGAAGATGATGAGGAAGCTCTATTGGTTCAAAAATTCAAAAAATTCCTAAAAAGCAAAAACAGAGGCAAAGCATCATACAAGAGGCAATTCAACAACAACAAGATTGATAATGCCAAGAAAGATTCAAAATAAAAGACTACATGTTTTGAATGCAATAAAACAGGTCATTTCAAAGCTGATTGTCCAAAACTTAAAAGTAAATACAAGAAGATAGACAAGAAAACAATGGTGGCCACCTGGAGTGACAATGATGAATCCAGTTCTGATGATGATGATGACAAGAAGCTAGAAAAAGCTCAAATATGCTTTATGGCGAATAATAATGCAGAAAGTTCATCACATCAATAGGAAAATGAGGAAGATGAGGTAATCCTACAAACTTTATCACATAATGATCTTATACAAGAATTCTTTAAGATGCATGATACGAAGCTAGATATGATTGCTAAGTGTAAAAAATATGAAAACAAGCTTTCAAAAAAGGAATCAAAAAAGCTTGAACTACAAAGCAAAATGAGTTTTCTAGAAAACACCAATCTAGAATTAATTAGCAAAGAATCACATCTTGAGAAGAAATGTGAAAAGCTAGATTCTACCATTAGCAAATTCACTAATGGAGAGAATATTCTAAATATGCTTTTAGACTCCTAGAGAAATCCAAATGATAGAACATGAATTGGTTATTATAGTATTGATGAGATACCTTCTCAAATTCCCTTAAAGCCAATTATATTCTGTTCTCCCTCTGCTTCTATTAGAAAAATCCCATCTCCTGAACCTACATTTCAAAAGCCTAGTAAAAGTCAGACAGAGTTCACTAAACCAATTTGAAAAAAGAAAACCATCTATGTTCAGTCTACTGACCAAAAAGCCAAACAAAAGATATATCCTTCCAAACTCAAAAATGTACAGTCCTCTAAAGCAAACCAAATTTCTCATTCACAACTGCGGAATGTTCATAAAAACACTTGTAGACCTATGTACTCTCAAAAGCCTTACACGTATAGGTCAAAGCAAAGATATAGTTATAAGCCCAAACACTTACATCAGATTAACTATGTCCCTTATCACTAACGTCCCACCTTAAAACCACATCAATCTCATTAGTATAAGAAAAGGAGAAATGTTACATGTTATTGCTATAATCATACAGTAAGTTTTGGAAAGGATACTATGAAGGCAAAACTACATGGATTCCCAAAAAGAAAAATGTTGGCTCTAACCCCAAAGGATCCAATATTATTTGGTTACCTAAGTCTACTTGATTTATTTTGCATGTTAAAGAACACCCTCGAAAATTCAAAGTGATATAGTGACAGTGGTTGTTCTAGACATATGACTGGACATTCCACAAAGCAAGTAAAAAGAGGATTTGTGAAATTTGGAGATAGTCTAAAAGGATGAATGATTGGAAAAGGAAATGTTGGAAACAATCCATGCATCGATGAAGTATCCTTAGTAGATGCATTGAAATACATGTTGGGATTTTTCATTGGAAATCAACAGATAAAGCAGAAGAATGCGTTGATTTCCTTAAATCCGTGCCCAGGAGAAAATGATATGGCAATCAAAAACCAAAATAAAATTGAGGAAGATTAGATTCTCACCAGAATATCTTTACAAGAGATGGCTGCAGAAATCAAAGTAGACTTCCTCCACGATCCCGTACACGAATGGCTATCGAACTCTAACCCGTGCTAGCGATTCGATCAATTGAAAAGAGAGAATTTGTGGCTGGAAATTTCCTGATAAAAAAAGTCTTCCCTTGGCTGAATTCCACTAGGAGTTTTAACCTAGTTGGCCAAATTCCCCTAGGGAATTTTAGGCCCAATTTTCTTTTTAGTTTTATGTGAGCTTTCTCTCCTTTGAGCCCAAGTCCATATTAATTCTTTTGGTCCAATTTAATTGCAAATATAACTTTAATTCAACACGTATGTTTATATATTATACCATATAATATATTACATAAATTTAAATTAAAATTAATTTGACCAATTAATTTACCGAGGAATTAAATTAGACATTCATAAAATAAAATACATGTAAACCTATACATATGAAATATTTCCACCTAGGATATAATCTCATAAATTAATTTATTGAATTAATTATAAGAAGGCCACTACAAATATTAATTATGTTATCTTGATCAATCCAATCGATCTATATAATATAATCAATAGAATCCTCTCTCTCTGCTATGTATACTCCAAGTATACAGTTGATCCTTTTAGTTCAAGCTCAGACGTTTAATGTATACGATCCTGTGGGCTCGTCTTTATGTTGGGAGGAGGCCTATGGCTTACAGACTACAGGTGGGTTCTTGCAAGCCATTATAGCCCCCAATTAAGATGAAGATAGCAGTCTGACTGAAATCTAAACCCTATAGTTTAAACTTGTATATCCCATGTCATTGATATCAGTGTCTAACACAGAGGCATGGATTGATCACCCTCTTTTTTGTCTAGACATTAACTTGATCCCAAATGAACTGATGCTCATAAACAAGTTCCAACATGTTTGGGTGTGGCCACACTCTTATCAGTTGCATTCATCAAGTGGCCAATTGATATCTTCTCAGTGGACTACTGAGTAACTTTCCCTTCTTCATATCCATAGCATTGCCATGTTCATTGACATACCTAAATGTACCCATACTTGGCTCCCTGTTACCTGCCCTTTAGGTGTACACCAAAGTATGCCACTTCACATGTAACACCATCACATGGTCAGGTCAAAGGATCCATACAAGTACTACACGAGAATCACTTGTGACATTATACCATGTGGATATCTCGTTCAGTGGATCTATCCAGTACCATGCCCTTTTGGCATGTACCCATCAACTTGGTTGACATCTTATGTCTAATGGCTGATAGATAGTAGTCCGACTGAAATCTAGACCCTGTAGTTTAAACTTGTATATCCCATGTCATTCATATCGGGGTCCAACACAGAGGCATGGATTGATCACCCTCTTTTGTGTCTGGACATTAACTTGATCCCGAATGAAATGATGCTCATAAACAAGTTCCAACTTGTTTGGGTGTGGCCACACTCTTATTAGTTGCATTCATCAAGTAGCCGGTTGATATCTTCTCAATGGACTATTAAGTGACGTTCCCTTCTGCATATCCATAGCATTGCCATGTTCATTGACACACCCGAATGTACCCATGCTTGGCACCCTGTTACAGGCCCTTTAGGCGTACACCAAAGTATGCCACTTCACATGCAGCACCATCACATGGTCAGGTAAAAGGATCCATACAAGTACTACATGAGAATCACATATGACACTATACCATGTGGATATCTTATTTAGTGGATCTATCGAGTACCATGCCTTTTTGCATGTATCCATTAACGTGGTTGACATCCCATGTCTAATGGCCAGTAAGACACCGCCATACAACCAGGTTAATGATAGTTTTTGGTTCCATTCATTCCTATGACTGGAACAGACTACGGATGACTTCCTGGTCTTATCATTTCCCCTATCCATGGTCTTACTGCCAAGTGCATGACACTTGTCAACATTGATATGGATATGTCCATTGGATACTCTATTTAAAATATGGCACAAGATATATAATAAATAGATTAATGCCTTTATTTAATGACATAAATTGTATGATACATTAAATCCAATAACATTGTACAAATGTATACTACAAATACAAGGACCAATGCCTCGGGACTAGGGCATATCCAACAATACAATCTTCTCAGTGTAAGTCAACTCTGTGACAAAGATAGAAAGGTAATCTTTGATTTAAAGAAATGTGAAATTGTGGAAGCCAAAAGTGGTAAGACTTTACTTGAAGTACCTAGAGTTGGAAATATTTATCTTTTAAATTCAAGTACTCTTACTAGTGGTCAATGCTTAATTTCACAAGAAGAAGAGAGTTAGTTATGACATCATAGACTAGGTCATGCAAGCATGTATTTGATTTCAAAACTTTCAAAGAGAGATCTTGTCAAAGGTTTACCCAAAATTAGATTTGAAAAAACTCATATTTGTGATGCATGTCAAAAAGGTAAACAAACTATAAGCTCTTTTAATCTTCGAGGAGTTGTTTCTACCTTTAGACCATTAGAGTTGTTGCATTTAGACTTGCTTGGTCCTATTAAACCAACAAGTTTAGGAGGCATGAGATATGCATTTGTCATTATAGATGATTACACATGTTTTACATGGACATTATTTTTAAGTAAAAAAGAAAAGGCTTTTGAACAATTTTCTACCTTGTACAAAAAGCTTTAGAATTTGAAAAGCACTTCTATTTGTTGCTCTTAGAAGTGATCATAGAAAAGAATTTAAAAACCATCTTTTTGAAATGTTTTACAATAAGCATGGTATCACACATAACTTCTCTGCTCCTAGAACTCCTCAACAAAATGGTGTTGTTGAAAGGAAAAATAGGACACTTGAAGAAATGACTAGAACTATGCTTAACAAAAATAATTTACGAAAATAATTTTGGGCAGAATAATGAACACAGCATGTTATATACTAAATAGAGCTTTGATAAGATCCATTCTCAAGAAAATACCATATGAGTTATGGAATGGTAGAAAACCTAATATTGGTTATTTCCATCCATTTGGTTGTAAATGTTTTAATTTCAACAACAAGGAATATCTTAATAAATTTGACTCTAAGTCAAATGAAGGTATTTTCTTGTGGTATTCATTGCATAGCAAAGCATATAGAGTTTTTAACAAAAGAACTCTTGCCATTGATAAGTCCATGCATGTTGCATTTGAAGAAGCTAACTCTCTCTCAGATAAACAATCTGAGGATACGCTTGAGATATTTGATTCACAGGTTGAAAACACAAAAAATGATGACAATGTCCTACAAAAAGAAAACAACTCTGGTGATCAAGATGAAAATAATGTGCAAGAACTGCAAGTGCAAAAAACCAACATGATGATCTACCAAAAGAGTATAAATATCACAGATATCATCCCAAAGATGACATTATTGACAATCCTTCACAAAGAGTAATGACAAGGAGTCAACTAAAGGAATACTTTGTTAATGTGGCATTTGTTTCTGAAATTGAACCGAAGAACTTCAAAGAAGCTAAAACACAAGAGAGCTGGATGATGGCTATTTAAGAAGAACTGGAACAATTTAAAAGAAACAACGTTTGGGAACTAGTTCCAAATCCTAACAATCATTCACTGATTGGAACCAAATGGGTTTTTAGGAATAAACTTGATGAATTTGGCAATGTCGTCAGAAACAAAGCCAAATTAGTTACATAAGGGTATAACCAGCAAAAAGGAATAGACTACGATAAGACATTTGCTATGGTTGCAAGGTTGGCAGCAATCAGAATGCTCTATGCATTTGCTTGCTATAAAGACTTCAAACTTTATCAAATGGATGTGAAGAGTGCATTTCTAAATGGTTATATCAATGAAGAAATCTATGTGAAAAAACCTCCAAGATTTGAAGATTATCACCATCTTGACTATATCTACAAGCATACTACAGCTTTGTATGGACTAAAACAAACACCGAGAGCATGGTATAAAAGGTTAAGTACATTCTTACTTGCTAAAGGTTTTACTCATGGAAAAGTTGACACAACTTTATTTATAAAGCATGAAAAGAACCATATATTACTTATTCAAATATATGTTGATGATATTATATTTGGTTCTACTAACAATGAGTTGTGCAAGGAATTCTCACAAGAGATGAGTACTAAATTCAAAATGTCTATGATGGGTGAGTTAAATTTCTTTATCGGACTACAAATCAAGCAGGGAAAGAAAGGAACATTCATCTTTCAATCTAAGTATACTAAGGAACTCATCAAGAAGTAAGGAATGGAGAATTCTAAACCGACAAAAACACCGATGAGTACATTAGTCTCTTTAGCTGAAGATAAGAAAGGTAAAAATGTAGATACCAAGAAATATCGAGGTATGATTGGTTCTCTACTATATTTAACATCTAGTAGACCTAATATACAATTGAGTGTGTGTTTATGTTGGAAATGCCCTAGTCCCGAGGCATTGGTCCTTGTATTTGTACTATACATTTATTGGATTTATGTGTTGTACTCATTTGTGTTATTAATAAAGGCATCAATTCATTTATTATATCTATCTTGTGCAATATATTAAATGAAGTATCCAATGGACATATCTATATCCATGACGACAAGTGTCATGCACTTAGCAGTAAGACCATGGATAGGGTAAACGATATGACCATAAATAGATCCGTAGTCTGTTCCAGTCATGGGAATGAATGGAACAACAGACTATCATTAACCTGGTTGTATGGCGGTGTCTTACCGGTCATTGGACATGGAATGTCAACCAAGTTAATGGGTACATGCCTGGAAGCATGGTACTGGATAGATCCACTAAACGAGTAATCCACATGGTATGGTATCACAATGGATTCTCGTGTAGTACTTGTATGGATCCTTTGACCTGACCATATGATGGTGTTATATGTGAAGTCGCATACTTAGGGGTACGCCTAAAGGGCCTGTAATAGGGTGCCAAGTATGGGTGCTTTCAGGTATGTCACTGAACATGGTAATACTATGGATATGCAGAAGGGATTTGTCACTCAGTAACCCACTGAGAAGATATCAACGGCCTCTTGATGAATGTGACTGATAAGACTGTGGCCAGACCCAAACAAGTTGGAACTTGTTTGTGAGCTTCAGTGCATTCGGGATCAAGTTAATGTCTAGACACAAAAGAGGGTGATCAATCCATGCCTCTGTGTTGGACACCGATATCGATGACATGGGATGTACAAGTTTAAACTACAGGGTTATGATATCAGTTAGACTGCCATCTCCATCTTAATTGGGCGCTGCAGTGGCTTGCTAGAGCCCAACTGCAGTCTGTAGGCCAGAGGCCCACTGCCAACTTAAAGATGGGCCCACGGGATCGTACACATTGAGCGACTGGACACCGACTTAAAGAATCACAGGTAAAATTGGAGTGTACGCACTAGAGAGAGAGAAGTATATATATTAATTATATTATAAGGATTAATTGGATTGATCATTATAATAAAATTAATATTTGGCTTCGCATGATTAATTGGATTAATTATGAAATTATTTCCTAGGTGGAAATATTCATATGTATAGGTTTACATATGAATTTGTTTTGTGAAGACTTAATTTTAATTTGATGTATTAAATTAATTAGTCAAACTAATTTTAATTTAAATGTAAATAATATGTTACTTGGAGTAATATATTAAATACATGGGTTAATTAAAATTGGGCTTGATATTGATTTAGACCAGACTAATTAAAATAAGTTTGGGCCTGAATTAAAAGGAGGAAGCCCACACAGACACAGAAGCCAGACTGGGCCTAAATTCCAACAAGGGAATTGGAAGCCCTAGGGTTAAAAACCCTTAGGGAATTCGGCCAAGGCATATGAGATAGCCTCCCCCCTTTGGCCGAATTCTCTACCACCTCCTCACTCTCTAATCTTCGTGATTTTTGACGCTAGCACGTGCAGTGTTCGTTAGGTGCTCGTGTACGGGAAAGAGGAGGAATTCTACTTTGAATTCTGCAGTCATCATCCGTCTCTAGAAAGAGATTTTCTGGTAAGAAAATTAATCCCTTTCTTTTTAATTTTAAGTTTTTTCAATTTCTACTTCAATTGCTCCTGGGACTAGATTTGAGGAAATCACCGCGTTCTTCCGCTTTTATCGGGTGATTTCTGGTGAAAAATCCCAACAGTGGTATCAGAGCGGGCATTTGATCCGTGGAAATTGATTAATTTGGTTCAATCCCTGTTTTGAAATTGGATGTTTTTATTGGGATTCATTGTATGGGTTTTATGATTTTTCCCATATGTGTTATACAATGAAAATTAAATTTGCATATAGGTTTATGTTAGTTTAATTTTATTGTGTATTATTGGAATTCTTGGTGAATTGCTTTGGATGATGGATGGATATTTTTTTATTTTAATTCTATTTAAAAAAAAAAAAATCTGCCTCCCGGGGTGCGGGGCTGCCGACGGCGGAATCGCCGCCGGCGGCGGGAGGCGCGGCGGCAGCCGCTGCCTGCTGCTGGGCAGTGGCCGCTGGGCGCCCACTGCGCAGCGGCAGTGCCGCTGCAGGCGGGCCGGGCCCAGTAATTTTGGATTTTGCGGGTTTTTGGGTCCGGGGCCCAGTTTTGAAATTTTAATTGGTTTTAAAATTCGTGTGTTTAAATTTATGTAATTTAAATGTGTTGGGATTCGTCACCAGAAACCGACCGATAAAAGCGGAAATACGCGTCGATTTCCTCGAATCCGGCCCAGGAGCTTAAGTAGTGGAAATCAAAAACACAAAGCACAAGGAAGAAGGTTTTAAAATTCACCTTAAGTCTCTCCAAGAGACAGATGATGACTGCAGAAACCAAAATAGGATTCCTCCTACGTCCCGTACACGAACGGCTCTCGGACTAAAACTCGTGCTAGCGATTTGGAAAATCAATAAGAGAGAGTGAGGGGAGAAGATAATTTCGGCCAAGAAGTAAGAAATATGGCTGCCATATTTCTTTTATATCCCCAAAGGACAAACCATGACTCATCACACAAAGATCTCAAGTAGAAAAGTCCAAAGCCCGCACGGGTTAAGAACCATGATCGACCAAAATTTGGCGATTTCAACATAATGGCTATGGACAAATGAAATCGGATGAATGCATGCATGTAACATGCTCATAAATTTCATGTATTGGTTTAAATGATGTATTGGTTTACATGTTGTATGATTGAATGTGTGGATGGATGTAAATGGGCCTTATTTATTTGGGTTGTAATATTCTTTTGGTATATACGGCTTGCGCGTCATTTTCCTTTTATGTAATTTTATTTTATATTTTATTATGAAATTATGTAAGCAAGGAGCCGATTGGATTGGCGAGCCCAGAAGGAATAGGAGGCGGCCCACCTGATGCTGTTCTAGTATAGGTTTACTAGAATAAAATTAGTATGTAAATTTTGGCCCGTTGCATTCCATTCTTTATTTAATTATGCGATATTTTATTGGCATGTGCGAATGTATGTCCATATCCTATTTCACCCGCTTTTGCATCTAAGCCGTTATTAATTGAATCTAATAACCAAAAGGCAATTACTAAGTCTCTTAAAAGTGATTCCCTCATCCAAAACCTACTCGAAGTGGGGATGGGCCAGTTGTAGACCAGCCCTCGCTGGATGCGCTGGAGCATCGTCATTTTGTATTGGGTTGGAGTATTGGTTACTCTAACATTTGGATGGAGGTTTGGACTTAGCATGGGCAGTAGGATGTTCCTGGCCCTAAGCACAGATGGGTAAGTGCCAACAGACACATCAAACCGAGAGTCCCTAGGTTGGGATTGGACGGCGTTCCTACCTAAAACTTAGGGTATAGTTGTTCCAGGCCCTCGTCTGGCTATATCTGGATATAATATGGATCTCAGCCCATAAGCCCAACAACTCAGATTAATTAATAACATGATTCATTATTAATTATTTTATGGGAAAAATTTGTTAAGTCCTTTATTAACACTCATTTATTTTTCTGTGTAGTAATCAATGGCATCGAATAACACTTTATCACTGCGCACTATCCTTGAGAAGGACAAGCTTTCTGGTCCTAATTTCCTGGACTGGTCTAGGAACTTACGGATAGTTCTAAGTCAGGAGTCTAAGGAATATGTACTGGAAAGGCCTGTACCGGCCGCGCCTACTGGGCGTAATCCACCAGCTGCTCAGCTGGAGGAATACGAGGTGCATGTGAAGGATAACCGGGATGTTACTTGCCTTATGTTGGCGTGCATGGTCCCTGAACTGCAAAAACAGTTTGTGGACCATGAGGCC
The DNA here is from genome assembly GCA_039660915.1 of Euphorbia tirucalli. Classification (NCBI taxonomy): domain Eukaryota; kingdom Viridiplantae; phylum Streptophyta; class Magnoliopsida; order Malpighiales; family Euphorbiaceae; genus Euphorbia; species Euphorbia tirucalli. The sequence continues at coordinate 33,767,618 of CM077633.1, forward strand.
TTTGCTATGATGACAACTCTAAATGAGATGTTTCAGGAACAGGCACGTCAGGAAAGGTACCTGATGAATAAGGCATTCCATTCCTGCAAAATGGGGACTAGGACATCTGTGAGCGCTCACGTGCTCAAGATCAAGGGCTATTTGGATTCATTAGCCCATCTCAGGTCGCCCATTTCACAGGAATTGGCGGTTGATACCATCCTGGCTTCCTTGCCGGAGTCTTATGATCAGTTCATCTTGAATTACAACATGCAAGGGATGAACAAAGCTGTTAGTGAGCTGCATGGGATGCTTAAGCTTACTGAACAGTCGATCAAAAAGACTCCACCGGTACTTATGGTAAACAAGGGGAAGGCTCCTCTTGCAAAGGCCAAAGCTAAGACAAAGGCTAAAGCGAAGGCTAAGAAAGCCAAAGCTAAGAAGGCCAAGGTCCAGCCTAAGGCCCGTCCTGAGGATGTCTGTTTCGGGTGCAAGCAGACGGGACATTGGAAACGAGCATGTCCAAAGCTTCTGGGAGAGCAAAAGAAGGCGCAGGGCGCATCTTCATCAGGTATATATGTCATAGACATTAACCTTACTGTTTCAACATCTTGGGTATTGGATACTGGATGTGGTTCTCACATTTGTTGTAATGTGCAGGGACTTAGGAACAGAAGATCACTGGGATCAGGAGAAGTGGACTTGCGGGTCGGCAATGGAGCAAGGGTTGCAGCCATTGAGATTGGCGCGTACCAGCTTAAGATGCCTAGTGGATTAGTTTTGTTACTGGAACAATGTTATTTTGTACCTGCAATGTGCAGGAATATTATTTTTGTTTCAGTTTTGGATACTTCTGGATATGTATTTACTATTTGGTAATGGTAAAATGGTTATATCTAGAGAAGGCATATTTTATGGAAATGCTCTATTAAATAATGGCCTTTATATCCTGAATTTAAACGAAACTAATCAAGTCTATAACATAAATACTAAAAGGATTAAACCAAATGAACTTAATCCTGTGTACCTTTGGCATTGTCGTTTAGGCCACATAAACGAGAAACGAATAGCTAGACTCCACAAAGCTGGAATTCTAGGATCTTTTGACTTGGAGTCACTTGATATTTGTGAGTCTTGTTTACGGGGTAAAAGGTACAATGTATAATACAAACACAAGGACCAATGCCTTGGGACTAGGGCATATCCAACAAAATGCGCATGGTTTCTTGGATGAATTTTAATTTCATTCATATGATATTAATTTTAGAAATTAATATGGTTAATGGAATTGGTTCGGGTAATTTTGGCACAATTACTCGGTGACGGCTAAATAGGAGCCATGGTTTCCCAATTCAAGTGGGAGCAGTTGGACTGCTTGGGATGGAGGCCCAAAGCCCGTTAAGGGTTAGAACCATGGTGGGCCAAAATTGGCGATTTCCTAATAATGGCTTAGAGATAATTTAAATGGGCTTAAATCATGCATTATGACATGCTTTTGAATTGTATGTATTAGATGCATATGAATGGTTGAATGAATATATGATTGGATGCTATTGGGCCTTGAACGAGATGGGTTGTAATTTTATTTTGGGTAAATACGGCCTGCGTGTCGTTTTTCTTTTTAATGTAATTTTATTTTATTTAGATTAAATATTATAAAATTTGTAAAAGAAGAAGCCCATGGAGTGGTGAGCCCAAATTGGAGGTGCAAGCCCAATTGGAGGTGCAAGCCCAGAATGAGGAGATGAAGGCCCGCCTAATATCTGTTCCTAGTATAGGTTTACTAGAATAATATTAGGATGTAACATAGGCCCATAGCAGTCCATTTTAATTTTATTTAATCATGTTTTATATTCATTTGCATGTATGAATGTATGTTCCAATAGCTCATTCACCCGCTTTATGTATGTAAGCCGTTATAATTGAATCTAATAACCAAACGGAATTACTAAGTCGCTTAAAAGTGCTTCCCTCATTCAAAACCGAATCGAAGTGGGAATAGGCCAGTTGTAGACCATGCCCTCGCAGGATGCACTGGAGTATTGTCACTTTGTATTGGGTTAGAGTATGGGATACTCTAACACTTAGATGGAGGTTTTGACTTAGCGTGGGTAGTAGGATTCTCCTGGCCCTAAGCACAGATGGGTAACTGCCAACAAGCCCATCAAACCGAGAGTCCCTAGGTTGGGATTGGACGGCGTTCCTACCTAAATAGTTAAGGTGTAGTTGTACCAAACCCTCGTTTGGCTATGTCTTAATGAAATATGGATCTCGGCCCATGAGCCCAATAACTCGGTTTAAATTAATAACTTGATTTATTATTAATTTTATATGGGAACAACAATGCAAAGCCCTTTATTAACACTCTAAATGTTTTTCTGTGTAGAAACACCCAAATGGCAAACACAAATACCTTATCACTGCGTTCCATTCTTGAAAAGGACAAGCTTTCCGGTCCTAACTTTTTAGACTGGCCTAGGAACTTGAGGATAGTTCTAAGACAAGAGTCAAAAGAGTATGTACTGGAGAGGCCTGTGCCGGCTGCGCCTCAAAGACGTAATCCACCAGCTGCCCAGCTGGAGGAATACGAGGCGCACGTCAAGGACAACCGGGATGTGACATGCCTTATGTTGGCTTGCATGGTCCCCGAACTGCAAAAGCAGTTTATGGACCACCAAGCCTATGCTATGATAACAACTCTTAATGAGATGTTTCAAGAGCAAGCTCGTCAGGAAAGGTACCTGACCAATAAGGCATTCCACTCTTGTAAGATATTGGCCGGGACATCTGTGAGTGCACACGTGCTCAAGATGAAGGGCTATTTGGATACTTTGGCCCGTCTCGGATCGCCTATCTCTCAAGAGCTGGCGGTGGACACAATCCTCGCGTCCTTGCTGGATTCTTATGATGAGTTCATCCTTAACTACAATATGCAAGGGATGAACCGCACTGTCAGTGAGCTGCATGGGATGCTTAAGCTTACTGAGCAGTCGATCAAGAAGACTCCGCCGGTGCTGCTGGTTAACAAGGGGAACCCTCCTCCTGCTAAGGGTAAGGCCAAGGCCAAAAAGGCCAAAGCCAAGAAGGCCAAGGCCCAACCCAAGGCCCAGCAGAAGGCAGGTCCTGATGATGTCTGTTTCGGGTGTAGACAGGCGGGTCATTGGAAGAGATCGTGTCCCAGGCTGATGGGAGAGCAAAGAAGGGGCCAAGGTGCGTCCTCTTCAGGTATTTATGTTATAGATATTAACCTTATTGTTTCAACATCCTGGGTATTGGATACTGGATGTGGTTCTCACATTTGTTGTAATGTGCAGGGACTTAAGAACAGAAGGTTGCTGGGGTCGGGAGAGGTGGACTTGCGGGTCAGGAATGGAGCAAGGTTTGCTGCCATAGAGATCGGCGAATACCACCTAATGATGCCCAGTGGATTGGTTTTGATTTTAGAACATTGTTACTTTGTACCTGCTATGTGCAGGAATATTATCTCTGTATCAATGTTGGATATTTCTGGATTTATTTTCACTATTTCAAATGGTCGAATTTCTATATCTAGAGAGGGATTATTTTATGGAGATGCTCTATTAAATAATGGCCTATATATCCTGGACTTAAATGAAACCAATCATATCTATAACATAAACACGAAAAGGGTTAAGCCTAACGAACTTAATCCTGTCTACCTATGGCATTGTCGTCTTGGCCATATAAACGAGAAGCGCATAGCTAGGCTTCACAAAGCTGGAGTCCTAGGGTCATTTGACTTGGAGTCAATTGATACATGCGAATCATGTTTAAGAGGCAAGATGACAAAGGCGCCCTTTAGCAAGAAGGCTAAAAGGGCCACTGGCTTATTGGACCTAATACATTCAGATGTATGTGGGCCTATGAGTGCAGCGACTAGAGGTGGGCATTTGTACTTCGTCACGTTCACGGATGATTTCAGCAGATATGGCTACGTCTATCTGATGAAACACAAGTTCGAGACCCTTGATAGGTTCAAAGAATTTAGGAACGAGGTACAGAACCAGCTAGGCAGGAATATCAAAACCCTTCGGTCAGACCGGGGTGGTGAGTATATGAGCCTAGAGTTTGACTCATACTTGAGAGAGCATGGAATAGTTCCACAGCTCACTCCTCCCGGAACACCACAATGGAATGGGGTGTCCGAACGGAGGAATAGGACCCTGTTGGACATGGTCCACTTAATGATGAGTCAAGCATCTCTCCCAATTAGTTTCTGGGGACACGCCCTCGAGACAGCAGCTCTCATCTTAAACAATACTCCGACTAAGGCTGTGGAAAGTACCCCATATCAGATATGGACGGGCAAGGAGCCCAATGTGTCTTTCCTAAGGATTTGGGGATGCGAAGCACATGTCAAGAAATTGACTAGTGGCAAGCTGGAGCCCAAAACCGATAAATGCATGTTTGTGGGCTACCCTAGGGAAACCAAAGGGTATTACTTCTACAACCCCGCCGAGAACAAGGTGTTCGTGGCAAGGAAGGGGGTCTTTCTGGAAAAGGAGTTCCTTTCCAAGAAAGATAGTGGGAGCAACATTGAACTCAGGGAAGTTCAAGGTCCACAAGCTCCTGAAGAGGATAACTCGGAGGCCCAGGTGGAGCTTCCATAAGTGGAAGCACCGACCCAGGCCACACAAGAACCTAGAAGGTCTGGTAGGGATCGTCTGGAACCGGAGAGCTATGGTTTCCTCGTCACCGATGATCAAACTCTTCTCATCTGGGATGAGGAAGAACCCAAAACCTACCAGGAGGCTATGGCTAGCCCGCATTCTGCAAATTGGCGTAAAGCCATGGAGCCAGAAATGCAATCTATGTACGATAATCAAGTTTGGAACTTGGTGGATCCACCTCCGGGTGCTAAGGTAATAGGTTGCAAGTGGTGCTATAAGCTAAAAGCTGATAATACCTTCAAGGGGCGTCTGGTTGTGAAAGGTTTCAGACAAGTCCATTGAATAGACTATGATGAAACTTTCTCACCAGTAGCCATGCTCAAATCCATCAGGATACTGCTGGCCATAGCCGCATGGTATGACTATGAGGTATGGCAGATGGATGTCAAAACCGCTTTCCTTAATGGAAAGCTACTTGAGGATGTGTACATGACACAACCTGAGGGTTTTGTCGATCCTAAGTATCCGGGAAGGGTATGCAAACTTCAAAGGTCCATTTATGGACTGAAGCAAGCATCCCGTAGTTGGAATCTAAGATTCAATGAGGCTGTAAAGGAATATGGCTTCATACAGAATCTAGATGAGCCTTGTGTGTATAAGAGGACTAGTGGGAGCATAGTCACATTCTTGGTACTTTATGTAGACGACATCCTACTCATTAGAAGCAACATACCTGTACTGCAAGGGGTAAAGCAGTGGCTGAGTAAGTGCTTCGCAATGAAGGACTTAGGCGAAGCTGAGATGATCCTAGGGATCAGGATCTATAGGGATAGATCAAATCGGCTTCTGGGCCTAAGTCAGGCTTCGTACATTGACAAAGTTCTGAAAAGATTCAGCATGGACCAGGCCAAGAAAGGTTTCTTGCCAATGGGCCATGGGCTGAAACTTAGTAAGAAGAACTATCCTAAAACAAGGGAAGACAGGGAGAACATGAAATTGGTTCCATATGCTTCGGCTATTGGATCAATCATGTACTCCATGTTATGTACGAGACCTGATGTTGCCTTTGCACTGAGTATGATGAGCCGATACCAGCAGGATCCCGGGGAGGATCACTGGAAAGCTGTCAAGGCTATCCTCAAGTACCTTAACCGGACTAAGGATAGCTTCTTAGTGTATGGTGGTCAGGAAGTGCTATCAGTTACTGGGTATACTGATGCGAGCTTCCAGACAGACCAGGATGAGTACCAATCGCAGTCAGGGTATGTATTCTTGCTGAATGGTGGTGCTGTAAGCTGGAGGAGCTCAAAGCAGCCAACCATAGTGGACTCTACAACAGAAGCTGAGTACATGGCTGCGTGTGATGCAGCTAAGGAAGCTGTATGGATGAAGAAGTTTATCACTGAGTTAGGAGTAGTGCCAACTATCCAGGACCCAGTCGATATCTTCTGTGACAACAATGGGGCCGTCGTACAAGCTAAGGAGCCCCGGTCACACAAGAACACAAAGCACGTGCTCAGAAAGTTTCACCTCATACGAGAAATCGCGGAGAGAGGTGACATTGCATTCCACAGAGTGGACACCGAGGATAATGTCGCAGATCCATTGACCAAGGCACTAGCCCAGCCCAAGCACGATGGTCATACTAGATCTATAGGGATTAGGCCCATGCCTAGTTGGAACTAGTGCAAGTGGGAGATTGTTGGAAATGCCCTAGTCCCGAGGCATTGGTCCTTGTATTTGTACTATACATTTATTGGATTTATGTGTTGTACTCATTTGTGCTATTAATAAAGGCATCAATTCATTTATTATATCTATCTTGTGCAATATATTAAATGAAGTATCCAATGGACATATCTATATCCATGACGACAAGTGTCATGCACTTAGCAGTAAGACCATGGATAGGGTAAACGATATGACCATAAATAGATCCATAGTCTGTTCCAGTCATGGGAATGAATGGAACAACAGACTATCATTAACCTGGTTGTATGGTGGTGTCTTACCGGTCATTGGACATGGAATGTCAACCAAGTTAATAGGTACATGCCTAGAAGCATGGTACTGGATAGATCCACTAAACAAGTAATCCACATGGTATGGTATCACAATGGATTCTCGTGTAGTACTTGTATGGATCCTTTGACCTGACCATATGATGGTGTTATATGTGAAGTCGCATACTTAGGGGTACGCCTAAAGGGCCTGTAATAGGGTGCCAAGTATGGGTGCTTTCAGGTATGTCACTGAACATGGTAATACTATGGATATGCAGAAGGGATTTGTCACTCAGTAACCAACTGAGAAGATATCAACGGCCTCTTGATGAATGTGACTGATAAGACTGTGGCCAGACCCAAACAAGTTGGAACTTGTTTGTGAGCTTCAGTGCATTCAGGATCAAGTTAATGTCTGGACACAAAAGAGGGTGATCAATCCATGCCTCTGTGTTGGACACCGATATCGATGACATGGGATGTACAAGTTTAAACTACAGGGTTATGATATCAGTTAGACTGCCATCTCCATCTTAATTGGGGGCTGCAGTGGCTTGCTAGAGCCCAACTGCAGTCTGAGGGCCAGAGGCCCGGTGCCAACATAAAGATGGGCCCACGGGATCGTATACATTGAGTGACTGGACACCGACTTAAAGAATCACAGGTACACTTGGAGTGTACGCACTAGAGAGAGAGAAGTATATATATTAATTATATTATAAGGATCAATTGGATTGATCATTATAATAAAATTAATATTTGGCTTCGCATGATTAATTGGATTAATTATGAAATTATTTCCTAGGTGGAAATATTCATATGTATAGGTTTACATATGAATTTGTTTTGTGAAGACTTTATTTTAATTTGATGGATTAAATTAATTAGTCAAACTAATTTTAATTTAAATGTAAATAATATGTTACTTGGAGTAATATATTAAATACATGGGTTAATCAAAATTGGGCTTGATATTGATTTAGACCAGACTAATTAAAATAAGTTTGGGCCTGAATTAAAAGGAGGAAGCCCACACAGACACAGAAGCCAGACTGGGCCTAAATTCCAACAAGGGAATTGGAAGCCCTAGGGTTAAAAACCCTTAAGGAATTCGGCCAAGGCATATGAGATAGCCTCCCCCCTTTGGCCGAGTTCTCTACCACCTCCTCACTCTCTAATCTTCGTGATTTTTGACGCTAGCACATGCGGTGTTCGTTAGGTGCTCGTCTACGAGAACGAGGAGGAATTCTACTTTGAATTCTGCAGTCATCATCCATCTCTAGAAAGAGATTTTCTGGTAAGAAAATTAATCCCTTTCTTTTTAATTTTAAGTTTTTTCAATTTCTACTTCAATTGCTCCTGGGACTGGATTTGAGGAAATCACCGCGTTCTTCCGCTTTTATCGGGTGATTTCCGGTGAAAAATCCCAACAGTTTATATACAAGATTTCAAGGCAATCCTAAAGAATCTCATTTAAAGGCTGTTAACAGAATTCTTAAGTATCTAAATGGTACTCAAGAAATTGGGATCTAGTATCCAAAATGTCAGAATTTTGATCTTATAGGTTATAGAGATGCTGATCATGCTAGATGCAAATTAGATAGAAAAAGCACTTCAGGTACTTGTCAATTTATGGAGGAAGCACTAGTTTCATGGTTAAGCAAAAAGCAATCAAGTGTAGCAATTTCAACAACAGAAGCTAAATATATATCTGCAAATAGCTGTGTAGCACAGATATTGTGGATGAAGCAACATCTTGAAGATTATGGCACAAAGTATGATCACATACCTATAACATGTGATAATACTAGTGCTATATGTGACAACCCTGACCTTGGTAAGCATGCAAAGGCGGAATTCAATGCACGAGATCGGTAATCATCGAGCAAACCAACTATCTAACTATATAAATTGAGCCTTAAATATGCTAAGTAATGAATAAATAAATAAATAAATATCCTTACAAACCATTGTTAAGCAATAAATGAATAAATGAAATAAAGTCTAGTAATATGCCCAACTATAGTAGCTAATGCCTAAAAAGAATCCGTCCACTCGCCCAAGTCCCATCACGACACAACAATCACACGTCAAGCATCGGCATCGGTACCTACAAAATCTGAAAAAAAAATGGTCGCCACTTAGTGACGAGTAACTACAGTGTCCATATTCGAACACTTAAAACCGAATAGCTTGAAAATAAGGCAAAAACAGATTGAAATAAAGCTGAGCGAGTAAAACAGTTTAAATAATAAAACAAGAATAAAGTAAAGCGAAGAAAAAGAGTTTACACTAATTAAATTAAGAAACATGATACGAAATCAAACCAACATTTGTATAAAAATCTCATGAAAAAAAAATCAGTCTCGGATATAAAACTCATCAGTCAATTTCTCAATCCAAAATCGCCAACGAATAGCAAATAGGTCGGACGCTCGGGAAAAAAAAACGCAGTCCCCTAATCCCACAATCAATCAAAAAGTCTAAGCTGGCCAACTCTCCCATTTACGATGGAAAAACCGCAGTCCACTCGCCTAATGAGAACGACTAGACCGCCTACTCGAAAAACCGCAGTCAAGCAGGTCCATCATTGGACAAATACCAATGAAGAGGTCTATGACCACTCAATCGAAAAACCGCAGTCGAAAGAGTCCATCATTGGACAAATACCAATGAAGAGGTCGGACCACTCACAAGAAAAACCGCAGTCAAGTGAGTCCATCATGGGCCAAGTGCACCATGAAGAGGTCAAAAATATCACAAGGGAAACACTGTCCATATGCCAGAAAAACCGCAGTCCGGCAACTCCCATATGCAATCGTGTATCAAAAACCAATTTTCAAACCAATCTCATCAAATCAACATTAGGGTGCCACTTTAGGCTTAACCCAAAATCAACATCAAATCCAAGGACCAATTGTCCAAAACATGCCATTATAGGCTATTCTTCCTCAATATAAAACCAAAGGACCAAGTGTCCACATAAACCAATTCAATTCATCAAAAATCCACCAAGTGTGGTATAAAAACATCCTTAATCCAAAACACCAAATATGGCAGATCCACGGCCTGAATTTCAAAACAGTATAAACCATATGAAAACTCTTCCAAAAATTCTCAAAATTTTAAGGAACCAAGTTCAATTTAATATACACAAAATGCAATTCGTTTCGTGTCATTCGGATAAGTGTACAAAAAAAAATATAGGCCAAACAGTGAGGCTGTCCCGAAAACAGGGCAGGCAGCAGGTCAGGAAAAACAAAATTCAGAATAAAATAGTTGCACTTGTCCAAAAATCATGAAATAATTCAGGGAGCAACATAGCATTATAATCTTCAAATACCAACTGGAATTTCATGAATTCATTAACCAGAGCAAAAGTTAAAAGCGTCCAAACATTACTGATCACAGATTCCTGGAAACAGAGCACCAAATTTTACACTATCTTAAAATCAGTATAACCCCAGTTTTCCATCAGAATTAGAAGAGAAAATATAAAGCACTTTTGTATTTCATAATCTTAGAAAAATTTTACAAGTGGGTTCATGTAAAAATTCGAAGTACACAAAAAGATATGAATTTTCAAACATTATAGGTCAGTACTGAAAACAATCAGGGGCAGTTTCAAGCAACAGTTTTGGGTGAATTTTTAGGACATGAAAACCAACGAATTTTGACAAGGTTTCTTCTACGAATTTTCAGTTTAACATGTTATCTAAAACATATAAAAATTTCAGAAGTTTCTGAGAACCAGAACCTATTTAAAACGAATTTAGAAAAATGTTGTGCAGGCTGTCCAGCAAGGGTATTCTATCAAACACCTTATGTGCAAGTTTTTAAATCATCATACCAGCCCTATAATTCGAATTCTATCAACCCAATTGACCAAAATCAGTAAACAAATCATGCCAATTCAAATTCTAGCAATACCAATCAAGTTATTACAATTAATTTAATCAATTCCAACATAAAAAAAAAAACATAAAAGCCCTAATTTCTACCATTCAACCCTAAGTGTAGGAGTATGGATAGAGTAGTTACCTTTGATTGCTAAGTCCTATTGCTCAAATTGATGATCCAAGGGAAGAATTAAAGGTGTTGATGGCCAAATCCAAGGAGCAAATCAAACCCAAAACCAACTTCCTAACAATTGTTGAACAAAAAGTTTAAACCCTAAATTATTTGTCATGGTCGAAACTTTTAACAAGGAAAAGGGAGGGGAATACCTTGAATTGAGCTTCTAAACCTCAAGTATGCAATGAGAACAATCAATGAAGGGGTGTGGTAGAGGTAGGAGGTCGAAAATTTGAGAGAGGGGAAGGTGGGATGCTTGGCCGAATTGCACACACAAGGGAGAGGGGGAGATGAGCTTTAGTGTAGTTACGACTTTATGTTGTAGAATGAGTGTGAATTAGGTTAAGGAGGGATTAAATAGAGAGGGATTATGATAAATACAAGTTGGCCGAAATGTCTAAATATATTAGTCCTAAAATATATAATTTTCCTAACCCCAAAATATTCACAAAATTTAATCATGTTTAAAGATGCATTTAAATATAATAAGCTTAAGGTATTAAATTAAATTAATTAAGCCTAAAAATATTAAATGCCATTAAATTAAAATAATGAGAATAATTTATTTAATGAAAATAATGATGAAAAATATTATTAAAATATTCGGGGTATTACAATCATTCCCCCTTAGAAAAGTTTCGTCCTCGAAACTTCAAGGACCATAGAAAACCAGAAAGCATCACAGTCACACAGCGAACAATCAAACAAAACAAAACACAATCACAGCATCGGAAGCTAATCCCTAAATAACTCGGGGTATCTAGCGCGCATCGCTTCTTCCGTCTCCCAAGTCGCTTCTTCGTACTTCTGACTGCGCCACAGAACTTTCACTAAAGGCACTTCCTTTCTTCGGAGAACTCGAACTTGACGGTCCAAAATGCGAACGGGCTTCTCCTCGAAAGTCAAATTGGGCTCAACCTCTACGGCATCGATGGGTATAACTTGAGTCGGGTCGCTGATGAATCGTCAAAGCTGAGAAACATGGAACACGTCGTGCACTTTATCCATTCCGGGCGGTAGGGCCAAACGGTAAGCCACTTCGCCGATCCTCTCCAATACCTCGTAAGGTCCAATATACTTCGGTGTCAACTTACCCTTCTTCCCAAACCGGTGCACTCCCTTCATAGGCGAGACCTTCAAAAGAACCTTGTCGCCCACAGCGAACTCAATCGGTCTCCTCTTCAAGTCGGCATAAGATTTCTGACGATCCTGGGCCGCCTTCATCTTAGCTTGAATCACTCGGACCTTCTCAATTGTATCATGAATCAACTGAGGACCCAAAACCAAAGCATCGCTGGTGTCGCTCCAACACATCGGGCTACGACACTTCCGACCATAAAGTGCCTCGTATGGTGCCATCTGAATGCTCGCATGGTAGCTATTGTTGTAGGAGAACTCAACTAAGCTCAATGACTTAACCCATGATTTCTGAAACTCCAATGCACAAGCGCGGAGCATGTCCTCAAGTGTCTGAATGGTCCTCTCAGTCTGACCATCGGTAGCAGCATGAAAAGCAGTGCTCAACTTAAGCTTCGTACCAAAAGCTTCTTGAAGAGCAGTCCAAAATTGCGATAGAAAACGTGGATCACGGTCAGAAATGATCTCCCTCGGTATGCCATGAAGTCGAATGATCTCGTTAGTGTAGGCTTCGGCTAGCTGTTCCATAGACCAGGTCTTCTTCATGGGAACAAATCTAGCGACCTTAGTCAACCGATCCACAATCACCCAAACCGAATCTAAACCTCCAACAGTCCTCGGAAGTCCCATCACGAAATCCATGGATATAGAGTCGAACTTCCAAGCAGGGATAGGCAATGGCTGTAGCAAACCACCAGGTCTCTGATGCTCTATCTTTACCTTCTGACATATCAAACACTTTGCAACAAACTCGGCAACTTCCTTCTTCATCTTAGGCCACCAAAAGTGAGTCTTAAGGTCCTTGTACAACTTAGACCCACCAGGATGAACAGAATACGGTGTGTTATGAGCTTCCTTAAGAATTTGATCCTTCAAAGCTGAATCATTAGGCACACACCATCTCCCTTTAAACTTCAAACTGTCGTCACCCAAAATCTCAAAATCCTCGGCACGGCCCGCAGCTTTCGCAGCTCGAATTTTCTGAAGTACTAGATCAGCTTTCTGCTTTTCTCGTATCTCGGTAAACAAAGTGGGCTCAATGCTCATGGCACTCAACTGAGCTTGAGCATAACCCTCGGGCACAAATTCAATCTCCAATCGTCGAAACTCATTGCACAAATCATCCGCCAAAACCCTTAAGTAGTTCGATGTGTGAGCACTCTTCCTACTGAGGGCATCGGCAACTTTATTCGCTTTTCCTTCCTTGTACTCCAAAGTCAGGTCATAGTCTTTAATCAACTCAAGCCATCTCCTCTGGCGCATATTAAGCTCTTTCTGAGTGAAAATGTACTTGAGGCTCTTGTGATCTGTGTAGATCTTACATGGAACCCCATACAGATAATGTCGCCAGATCTTCAATGCAAAAACAACAGCCGCTAGCTCAAGATCATGTGTCGGGTAGTTCTTCTCATGTACCCTCAACTGTCGAGAAGCATAAGCAATTACCTTCCCATCTTGCATCAATACGCAACCCAGACCATCCTTAGATGCATCGCTATACACCTCGAACTCAATCCCTTCTGTCGGCAAGGTAAGGACCGGAGCAGTAGTCAACTTCTCTCTCAACAACTGGAACGCCTTCTCACATTCCTCGGTCCAACGGAACTTACTATTCTTCTTTAATAGCTTAGTCAACGGCTGAGCAATAAGGGAGAAATTATGCACAAATCGACGGTAGTAGCCGGCCAAACCCAGAAAACTTCGAACCTCCGTCACATTGGTCGGGCTAGACCATTCCACAATTGCCTTAATCTTCGAGGGGTCCACCTTCACACCATCCTTACTGATTACATGCCCCAAAAAGACGACTTCTTTCAACCAGAAATCACACTTTGACAACTTAGCGTACCACTTTTGCTTCCTCAGAATATCCAACACCCTTTTAAGGTGCACAACATGCTCCTCTTCGTCCCTCGAGTAAACTAGGATGTCATCAATGAAGACAACCACGCAGACATCTAGCAACTCATGAAAGGTTCTGTTCATCTGATCCATGAACACAGCGGGGGCATTAGTCAAGCCAAAAGGCATGACCTCGAACTCATAGTGCCCATATCGAGTCCGGAAAGCAGTCTTCGGAATATCTTCCTTTTTCACCGGTATTTGATGGTAACCGGATCGAAGGTCGATCTTAGAGAACACTCCAGCACCCTTCAGCTGATCAAACAAATCTTCAATCCGAGGCAAAGGATATTTATTCTTGATCGTAGCCTTATTCAACTCTCGGTAGTCGATGCACAGTCTCATACTACCATCCTTCTTCTTCACAAATAACACAGGAGCACCCCACGGTGAAGCACTAGGCCTTATAAAGCCCTTATCAATCAATTCTTGGAGTTGAGATTTCAGCTCCAACATTTCGGACGGAGCCATGCGGTACGGGGCTTTAGAAATTGGTGCAGTGCCCGGAACAAGGTCAATAGAAAATTCCACATCCCTTTCAGGTGGAATACCCGGTAACTCATCAGGGAACACATCAGGATAATCACAAACAACAGGGATATCCTCAAGCTTTTTCCCTTCAGCGGTGTCCGTGATACTACACAAGAATACTTCATTCCCCTTCTTAAAAAGCTTCTTCATTCTCAAAGCAGCAACAACCTTAACAGAGGGTTTCAACTTTACATTCGAGTAAGAGACTCTCTTCCCTTTGGAATCCCTCAATACCACCTTCTCATCTCTACAGTAAAAGATAGCACGGTGCTTTTTCAGCCAATCCATGCCCAAGATAACATCAAACTCTTCTAAGGGAAGTTCCTTCAAAGTTGCAGTCAAAACAATTCCCTCTATCACAATCGGAACATCTCGAAAGGCACGTCGACAAGAAAGGTTCTCTCCATTCGGGAGGGTAACCAAGGATTTAATAGGCACAGAAGATTGCAGTTTAGCCTTCTTAACAAAGGCAGTAGAGACACAAGATAGAGAAGCACCAGTATCGAAAAGTACAAAAGCAGGTAAAGAATTCACAAGTATAGTACCTGTCACCACGTTAGCATCGACATCATCCTCAGCCTCATACTCAGTCTCTTCCATGTTGTAAACACGGTTCCGCACAGGAGCTCCTTGTCTAGCAGGGGGTCTCACTTGAGTAGCATTAGGGTTCTTGGGACAAGCGAATGAGCGGTGTCCCTCACCATTACAGAAAAAGCACTTCACCACCGATCCGTCACAATTCTTGCCAGGGTGGTAGTCTTTCTGGCATTTAAAGCACTTCCTAGAATCAGTACCCGAAGCATTAACGACTCTTTTTGCAGGCGCAAACCTCGGCTTCTTGACAGCCGGAAGAGCAAAACCAGACTGCTGAGTCCTCTTCACAAGATTAGCACGTCGAGCAGCGTCTTCCTCTTGGACTTTCGCAGATACACTAAGAGCAACCTCATACGCTCTTTGAAAGGTAGAAGCTCCGGAGACTAGGACCAAATTACTGATGCGGGGGTCCAGTCCCTTAACATACATCTGTACCTTCTCCATCTCATCGGGCAGCAAAGTAGGAACAAAACGGGCCAATTCAGAAAATTTGTCGGTGTACTGCTGCACCGTCATAGTACCTTGAGTCAAACGGAGGAATTCAGTCCTCTTCTGCCATCTCAGCTCCTTTGGATAGAAGCGATCCTTCAATTTCTCTACAAACTGATCCCAGCCGAAGGCAGCATCGGCCAAACATTCATCTTGCACCAATCCCCACCAATTGTCAGCTTCCTTTCGGAGATAGTAAGTGGCAATGGCTACCTTCTCTTCAGCAGGGCAGCCCGTCGCTGCGAACAGTTTCTTCATCACTCGTACCCACTCCTCTAAGACCACGGGGTCAGGCTTCCCATCATAAATCGGGGGTCGGTGTCTATCGAAGCGATCGGAAACAGTTTGGTTATTAGCCGGAACCGCAGGTGGAGGCGGCGGCGGCGGAGGAAGGGGATTGATGCAGGCCACAAATAATAAAAAGGATCTCCAATTCAATTTGAAAACAACTACTTGTTGTGGAAAGAAATTAAAGATATATTTTGGATTATATCTTTATTTTAATTGTAATTATTTTATAATTTGGATTGGGAATAGATTTTATTCTAAGGATCCTAAATTGATAAGGATTCCTATTTTGTTTGTATTTTAATTTATTTAGTATTTTTTTCAATTAGGAAGTTTAGACTATTTAGAAGTTTTTATTGTTTAGGAGTTCTATTACATTTAGGATAGTTTGCCTATAAATAGGCTTTTATTTCTCAATTGTAAGGAGTTGGCATTATTCAATAAAATTTTCGGGTTTATTCCTTTACCCTACTTTTGTGAATTTTGAGAAATTCAATAAGTAGAAGACTAATTTCCGGCATCGTGCGTGATCAACGGACTTTAGTAGTTGTTAGGGCTTGGGTATTCTTAGAATCAACAACCCCTTTCAATTTGTATCCTTTGTTCGAGTTTCCGCTGCATCAGTTGGTATCAGAGCTTGGTTTGCTCTTGGGTAGAGAAAAATGCAAAGAAAGATTCATTTTAGTGATGAGGAGCTTGATGAGTTCTATGAGAGAGAGAATGAAGTAATTTTCTCTCAAGAATCAAAACTTGGTGAAGGTAAACTCTTTGATTTCTCATTACCCCCAATATATGATGAAGATTATGCTTATGTCGAAGTAGTAGATTATGTATCTTGTGACAAGATTGTTGGTGTTGAAGAAACTTTACAACCAATTTATGATTTATTTGAAGATGAATATGAGAATTTTTATTGGAATGGTGATATCGATTTTATTGGGGTCAACCATATTTTGAATGTGGATTCATTTAATAAAATTAAAGCTTGGTTTATTAATGGGAAAACTCGAGGACAAGTTTTTTCTAAGAGGAGGAGAATGATGCAGGCCACAAATAATAAAAAGGATCTCCAATTCAATTTGAAAACAACTACTTGTTGTGGAAAGAAATTAAAGATATATTTTGGATTATATCTTTATTTTAATTGTAATTATTTTATAATTTGGATTGGGAATAGATTTTATTCTAAGGATCCTAAATTGATAAGGATTCCTATTTTGTTTGTATTTTAATTTATTTAGTATTTTTTTCAATTAGGAAGTTTAGACTATTTAGAAGTTTTTATTGTTTAGGAGTTCTATTACATTTAGGATAGTTTGCCTATAAATAGGCTTTTATTTCTCAATTGTAAGGAGTTGGCATTATTCAATAAAATTTTCGGGTTTATTCCTTTACCCTACTTTTGTGAATTTTGCGAAATTCAATAAGTAGAAGACTAATTTCCGGCATCGTGCGTGATCAACGGACTTTAGTAGTTGTTAGGGTTTGGGTATTCTTAGAATCAACAACCCCTTTCAATTTGTATCCTTTGTTCGAGTTTCCGCTGCATCAGGGATTCTCCTGACGATTCGCAAGAGCTATGACAACCTCCTCCAAAGTCTGGAGTCGGTCAGGGTTCTGTCGCGGGGCTCTTCTCGGAGGCATACTGAAATTAATGATTCAAGTAAAGCACAAACATAAGCACACATGTAAGAATAGATAAGCAATTAGTACACAAAGCAGGTAACGTCCCGTTTCCACCTACCCAGCACTCTCGCTAAAGTTTTAAGTCTCTATCCTATTTTCCTAGTTCAGTTCCAAGTGACTTACGCTTTGTAAGCTTTGGAACCAAATTCGGCTCTGATACCAACTGTGACAACCCCGACCTTGGTAAGCGTGCAAAGGCGGAATTCAATGCACGAGATCGGTAATCATCGAGCAAACCAACTATCTAACTATATAAATTGAGCCTTAAATATGCTAAGTAATGAATAAATAAATAAATAAATATCCTTACAAACCATTGTTAAGCAATAAATGAATAAATGAAATAAAGTCTAGTAATATGCCCAACTATAGTAGCTAATGCCTAAAAAGAATCCGTCCACTCGCCCAAGTCCCATCACGACACAACAATCACACGTCAAGCATCGGCATCGGTACCTACAAAATCTGAAAAAAAAATGGTCGCCACTTAGTGACGAGTAACTACAGTGTCCATATTCGAACACTTAAAACCGAATAGCTTGAAAATAAGGCAAAAACAAATTGAAATAAAGCTGAGCGAGTAAAACAGTTTAAATAATAAAACAAGAATAAAGTAAAGAGAAGAAAAAGAGTTTAAACTAATTAAATTAAGAAACGTGATACGAAATCAAACCAACATTTGTATAAAAATCTCATGAAAAAAAAAATCAGTCTCGGATATAAAACTCATCAGTCAATTTCTCAATCCAAAATCGCCAACGAATAGCAAATAGGTCGGACGCTCGGGAAAAAAAAACGCAGTCCCCTAATCCCACAATCAATCAAAAAGTCTAAGCTGGCCAACTCTCCCATTTACGATGGAAAAACCGCAGTCCACTCGCCTAATGAGAACGACTAGACCGCCTACTCGAAAAACCGCAGTCAAGCAGGTCCATCATTGGACAAATACCAATGAAGAGGTCTATGACCACTCAATCGAAAAACCGCAGTCGAAAGAGTCCATCATTGGACAAATACCAATGAAGAGGTCGGACCACTCACAAGAAAAACCGCAGTCAAGTGAGTCCATCATGGGCCAAGTGCACCATGAAGAGGTCAAAAATATCACAAGGGAAACACTGTCCATATGCCAGAAAAACCGCAGTCCGGCAATATGCAATCGTGTATCAAAAACCAATTTTCAAACCAATCTCATCAAATCAACATTAGGGTGCCACTTTAGGCTTAACCCAAAATCAACATCAAATCCAAGGACCAATTGTCCAAAACATGCCATTATAGGCTATTCTTCCTCAATATAAAACCAAAGGACCAAGTGTCCACATAAACCAATTCAATTCATCAAAAATCCACCAAGTGTGGTATAAAAACATCCTTAATCCAAAACACCAAATATGGCAGATCCACGGCCTGAATTTCAAAACAGTATAAACCATATGAAAACTCTTCCAAAAATTCTCAAAATTTTAAGGAACCAAGTTCAATTTAATATACACAAAATGCAATTCGTTTCGTGTCATTCGGATAAGTGTACAAAAAAATATAGGCCAAACAGTGAGGCTGTCCCGAAAACAGGGCAGGCAGCAGGTCAGGAAAACAAAATTCAGAATAAAATAGTTGCACTTGTCCAAAAATCATGAAATAATTCAGGGAGCAACATAGCATTATAATCTTCAAATACCAACTGGAATTCCATGCATTCATTAACCAGAGCAAAAGTTAAAAGCGTCCAAAAATTACTGATCACAGATTCCTGGAAACAGAGCACCAAATTTTACACTAACTTAAAATCAGTATAACCCCAGTTTACCATCAGAATTAGAAGAGAAAATATAAAGCACTTTTGTAGTTCATAATCTTAGAAAAATTTTGCAAGTGGTTTCATGTAAAAATTCGAAGTACACAAAAAGATATGAATTTTCAAACATTATAGGTCAGTGCTGAAAACAATCAGGGGCAGTTTCAAGCAACAGTTTTGGGTGAATTTTTAGGACATGAAAACCAATGAATTTTGACATGGTTTCTTCTACGAATTTTCAGTTTAACATGTTATCTAAAACATATAAAAATTTCAGAAGTTTCTGAGAACCATAACCTATTTAAAACGAATTTAGAAAAATGTTGTGCAGGCTGTCCAGCAAGGGTATTCTATCAAACACCTTATGTGCAAGTTTTTAAATCATCATACCAACCCTATAATTCGAATTCTATCAACCCAATTGACCAAAATCAGTAAACAAATCATGCCAATTCAAATTCTAGCAATACCAATCAAGTTATTACAATTAATTTAATCAATTCCAACATAAAAAAAAAAAAAACATAAAAGCCCTAATTTCTACCATTCAACCCTAAGTGTAGGAGTATGGATAGAGTAGTTACCTTTGATTGCTAAGTCCTATTGCTCAAATTGATGATCCAAGGGAAGAATTAAAGGTGTTGATGGCCAAATCCAAGGAGCAAATCAAACCCAAAACCAACTTCCTTGAATTGAGCTTCTAAACCTCAAGTATGCAATGAGAACAATCAATGAAGGGGTGTGGTAGAGGTAGGAGGTCGAAAATTTGAGAGAGGGGAAGGTGGGATGCTTGGCCGAATTGCACACACAAGGGAGAGGGGGAGATGAGCTTTAGTGTAGTTAGGACTTTATGTTGTAGAATGAGTGTGAATTAGGTTAAGGAGGGATTAAATAGAGAGGGATTATGATAAATACAAGTTGGCCGAAATGTCTAAATATATTAGTCCTAAAATATATAATTTTCCTAACCCCAAAATATTCACAAAATTTAATCATGTTTAAAGATGTATTTAAATATAACAAGCTTAAGGTATTAAATTAAATTAATTAAGCCTAAAAATATTAAATGCCATTAAATTAAAATAATGAGAATAATTTATTTAATGAAAATAATGATGAAAAATATTATTAAAATATTCGGGGTATTACACTATAAATCTAACAAAGAATCCTTTTCAGTATTCAACAATTTGGAATTTATCTCAATAGAAGATCAAATAGTAGATATTTTCACAAAGCCTTTATGTGAAAATAAATTCAGTGAATCAAAAATGAAAATTGGAATGACCAATCCAATTTATGAAAAATAAAGTATTAATTCACTTGAATTAATAATTTGCTATGCAACCATTTTATTGGATTAAACATTATGGTTAATTCTTTTTTCATAAGTCTGGATTACGTAAAATTGATTAAAATTTTACTATTGGACGGATTATGATTTAAGATTTAAATCATATATATACTTATAATAAACAAACATTCTTGAAAACATTAGTAATATACATCTTCTTATGCTATAAAATACATACAAACATAAAAATATATCTTGCTGACGGGCCAGATTGCTTTCATAAGCCCACAAGCCTATAATCCATGTGAATATCAAAATGGATTCTAAAAGGGGGCCAAATAATTAGCAACAAGCCCAAAGCTTATATACATAAAATATATGTAGATGAAAATTGAAAGGAAGAAACTCACGTGTCTTATTAAGCTTGCCATGTGAAATTTCAAAATGATGGCACATTAGATGATAGCAGTTTCATCCATGACAATTGAAAGCACTAGCCACAATTAACTTCTTTCTAGCTCTCTTACTGAAATTGTAAGACACTGAAAAGATAGTTTCTTACACCAACCTTCCTACAATTCATACTGAGCTTCTTCATTCTCTTAATTTCCCTGTCAAAACTTTTCCAAAAGATAAATCTCTCAAACAAAAATAAAGATGAAAAGATGTTCAGAAAACCCAACAAAGAAGTAGAGGATGTACCGTTCTAGAGCAATTAAAGAAAAATGAAGCGAACGAGAGAAGACTCATCCACTGGTGAAAGCCAATCGCACGTAAAAAAAGGGCAAAGTCTACACTTTGAATGAAGCAGATGGAGAAAGAGAGAGTGCGAAAAGACCAGCTCTAAGTGATTCACATTTAGTGCGTACTATATCCTTATCACCAGCTGCTTCACTCTCATCACCGGCAAAAAGCACAACCGCTAATGGAGGTAAGCTTGTCTACTCTGATGGGTTTACAAGGGAAAAAGTTAGATGCAGGAAGATAGACTAGGTCTATTTGACTAATAGAGAAAAGCCATTTCTCAAATTGTTCATGAAACAGGGCTAGGAGAAATTTATATGCATTGATGAACCTATTTTTGAACCCTTAGTTGATGAGTTTTATGGCACTTTAACCTACATACGACATAGGAACTATGAGGTTACCTTAAGAGGAAAGAAATTACTAGTAAATGAGGAAACTTTTAGTAAACTCTTTGATCTGCCTCCTGATGGAGTAAGAATAAAGCGATCACCTGCTCCCTCTTACCTAAGAGATTATGATGCCACTACTTTTGTTCATAAGTTGTTTAAAATACCAAATGATCACAATATTCCTTCATCTTACCTAGACTCTGGTTATCTAGGTGATAAGTTTAGGATCTTACAATTGTTGAATTCTGCCTACTTTCAGCCACAGAAGGGAAGCTTGGCCACTATGAATAGCTTTGATTTATGTTTTATCTGGCATTTGATTGACAATGTAAGAATTAATTTGCCTTTTGCCCTAATAAACTAGTTGACTCATGTCAGAGCCAATTCTGCCCTTCCTTTCAGCATGATCCTAACCAGATACTTTGACTTCTTTGAAGTATCTAAAGCTAGAATTGAACCCACCGTTGTCACCCATTGATCTATCATAAATAAAGCCAATGTTACCAGAATACTAAACGCATGTGCTCACAAAACCCAACTGCCAACCAAGCCCCTCCTTACAGGATCTGAAAATGCATCAGTATATGGAAGTGACCAAGAAGTTCACTTTGGTCAAGTGAATGAAGAAAACAATAAAGTACAATGTGCCCCTGCAATAAATGAAGAAAGAGGAAGAAAATTCTCTAAGTTTAGAAGAGAAGGCAAAAAGAACATGACTTCTGAGCCTTAGGATGCAAGAGAAGAGAATATGAGTTTTGGAGAAGGCTTTATAAATGCAGCCAATGCTGATCTAATAGACCAGATTGAAGAAGAATATGATACAACTAGAGTAAAATCTAACAAAACCACTTCACTAGAGGAAAATGGGCCCCATAACTCTCTCACTGCACTGAAAAATGATGAGGACTTGAACTCAAGTTACAAAGAGAGTGTATCTTCAGTTCTTATTCCCGTCTCGAACTCAGAGCCATGCATATCCTACAATGATCTTCCTTCCCATGCTGTAAATCGCTCCATGTCTTACTTCCACACTCTTCATCTCTATGACTTGTATAAAGCCCTGATTCAGACCCCTATTGTATATCAAACTTCATTCACAATGACCAATAGATGTACTGATTCAGAAAAACTCTCACCATTGCCTCTCATTATGAGTCCACCTTCACCAACATCTACCATTCCCTCAACAAGCCTATGTCTGATTTTAGAATATCTTATTCCCCCTTATCATACATTCCCTCTCCTTCACCATCACCACTTGATTATTAGAATACCACAAGTTTCACCATGGGAACTTGTTTCAAAGTCATTACAGAGGTTGTAAATGCCGCTAAAGCTCTTACAGGATCAAAGGCCTATATAGAAGTATCAAATGCACTCCAAGATCTTCAGCTGCATCTTTTAAGCATCTAAGATAAGGTGCATAGTCTCTCTGCTAGCATGGAAATGGAGCTAGCCAAGATGATAGAGCATCTTACCCATCTTGCTGAGAAAATAAAGACTTTAATCTCTGGCATCCTAAAACCTGGTGTTCCTCTTCTTCTTCTCTGCATTGAACCAGGTTTGCAGTAATAACTGTTGTTCCTTTTTGTAAAGATGATTTCCAAGAAGTCCCTTTATGCTCGCACTCTCCTCTACATTTTTGGCTCACCAGTCTTGTATAGTCTTTTTCTACTATATATCTAGTACACTACATCTGATTTTCAAGTATTTTTAGTCTGAATAGATGTTTTTGGATCTTATCAACAAAAGTATGTGTCTTGATATAACAGCCTATGTGCCCTTATATGATGGAATCTTCTACCTATGATCTTGTTATATGCTTTACAACAGTATGGTTTAATTTCTTGATTCTATAGTTTTGCTATGAATTCTCTGAATATTATGTGTTCCTTATGCTTTGTGATCAGCTGCTCTCCAGTCTGCCTCTAAATATTTCATTGTATGATGGTGTCCTCAACTCTATTTACATGTGTGTAATGATATGTATTTTGCTCTTTCTCACATATATGAAATCTCACTGGTATGTCATCTTTGCTGATTTGTCTAAGGAGTATTGACCCAATGTGTGATTTCTATAAGTATGCCTCAACATCTTCTTATAATCACATGGTTATATACACTGTCATAAGATTATTTATGTTCTCTACTCTCCTATGCCTTTTGATGATTCCAAAGGGGGAGAAAAATTATGTATGCGATTATATGAGTTTATTGATCTTATATGACTTTATTGATCTCTGCTAAGATACATGCTTCATGTAATTAGAGAAATAATGTTTCTAGCTATTGAGTGTCTATTAGTTGATTTGACTATAGTGTCTATTAGTTGATATGACTATAGCTATAAGCTGACTGGCATATGATCGTTGGTTGTAGCACACTAGTTTGCAAAATAAAACAACTATAAACCCTATAATAGCTGCTTTGTGATAGCTGATATATATTGTTGGAAAGATGGACATAAATCTTTTATTATCAGCTATATATATCAGAAATTGACACTTTATATTATAAAAGGTGAACTTAATGCTGCTATTGTATGCTTAGCAGTTTTATGTTCTACAAAAGATGTCCTTGTGATGAAAAGTACTTATATCATATACTCATAATATCTTACGGTATGCAATGAGATTGCAATGGGATGGTTATTTTTGTGTATTCTTATCTATAAAAGAACCCTTGTAGGTACAGCAGATAAGTGAAAGAATGGAAATGTAATGATTGATCTTGCAAAGTTCCTTCATTGTGTTCATAAGCTTATATACGAACTGTTTCTTTTTGAAACTCATGTTTACAATTTTTGGACCACTGATCTAAACTTGCATTAAGTAACCAAGCCGCAGAAAAGTTTGTGTTATATAGGCCTTTGCACCATACCAATGGTTCTATATTATCGGTTCATATTAAGTTTGATTTCTACTACTTGAGGCAAATAAAATGCTTTTAAAGCCTAAGCTCTTAAACTCAAATATCTTTTGCGTAAAGGCCAAATATTTGTTAAGCCCAATATATTATTCATTGGTTGAAATTAACAATTATATTCTTTACTAATGTTTTATAAAATAACTTGGCTTTCTAAGAACCTTCTCATGCAGATTAAAACTTCATTATTTTTGTGAGAAATTAGAAATCAAGAAATATTTCATGATTCCTAAAATCCCTAAAAATAAAATGAGCACATTTTGAAGGGGAGCAAATTCGAAAGGAATCATATTTTCAGGAAGAGCCATATCGATCCATTTTTTTCAAATACCTGAAAATGCTCTTCACTTTGTCAACTTATGCATTCAAGGAGTATCACATACAAAAGGTTGTCATCATCAAAAAAGGGGAGAATGTTGAATCGTGTTTCGATGATGACAACAATGTGGAAAGTTGACATACAAGATAAAAAGTAAAATCATATTCATCTTAATATTATTTGTAGGTGCCGGAATTTTCTAATTAAAAAAATTTGTCACACGACTGTAATTACAGTCGTGGGGCTGTTTTTACAGTCGTACGACTGTAAAATCATGGCAGGTAGCAGAAACCTGTACCTTAAGAATAAAAAAATGAGTGATTTGAAGGGGCAATTAATGCCCAGTTTTCTCGACAAGAAAGAGAGATAAAAAAAAGAGAGGAAAAGAGAGATAGGGGCTTCTAGATAGATTCTGGAGAGACTAAAAAAAGAAGAGAAGGAAAAAGGAGAGAAAAAGGAAGAATCCAACACCAAGCAACATCTTTTTTCTCCTTTTTTTCTTTTAATTCTATGTTGAAGTTAAAACCGGTTAGAAATCAATAGGTTAATAACTTGACACATTAAATTTAATCAATCCCAGACTCTTAAGTCTCTAAATTCGTGACTTTTTGGAGATTTTGGACCCATTGTGGAACCTTGACATACAAACGAGGAGGAACAATTTGGAGTCGATTAAGGTGTTTCCAGCGGTCAAATCAACGGTGGATCAGCGCCATAAAGGTAACTACACTTAAAACTTTTGTTTTGTTGCTCTTTCTGGGTGTTTTGGTTGATTTTCGTACATAAAATTAATTTCCCCTGTTTTGCCATTTTTGGGTAGGAAGAACAGTCGCACGACTGTTCTTGTGGTGATGAACGGTCGCACGACTGTAATTACAGTCGTGCCACCATAATTACAGTCATACGAGTGTTCTTAAATTCCCACAGCTATCTGTTTTATTTGAACAAATTTTGGCGATTTTCTACAATTGGGTGAGTTACAGTCCCACGACTGTAGTTACAGTCACACGGCTGTAGTTACAGCCGGGCTGCTGTAATTTTCGTCTAGTAGCAGAATATCCAGAAAAATCCATAAAAATTAGAAAAATTACATAAAAATTCATAAAAATCTGAAAATCATCAAAATGAATTTTGTTATGTGCATTCACGACCTTAGATTTAATTTTTGAAGTTATTGCATTTAGAACAATGTAACGACGGAGACCCGAATCTCCCGAAAACCGACCCACCTCACATGCTAAATGAAGTAAACTGGAAAAAGGAAATGTTTTCAAAATGTGTTTTCACACAAAAAAAAAATACAGGGACATTTCAAAACCATTTTCCAAGTCTAGTCGGGTGAACTAGCCGAGATCACCTGACTATCCCCCGAAGTGCATGCCCCCGATCTCTAATTTCCCAATTCTGTCCTGTTTAAGTCCTATTTGTGGTGTGCTATAAATTGTGCTAACCATCTGTTTTGCAGCTTTTAATTTCTTTTTATTTTCATTTTTAATGTAATTAATAGTTTGATCCGTGTATTTTAGGCGATTGTAATTTTCTAGATCATCGTGTATTTTAGGCGCTTGTAATGTGAGGATGAGAGTTTTAATTTTTATTTGATTGGGTTGTAATAATTCATTTATTCACTGCTTTATTTTTATTCGTGTGTACGCTGCATGTTTATGTCAATAAAAATCCATCTTAGAAATTTAAAATATCATCAATGAACATTGGCCAATTTTATTTTGATTAGACGTGAAATAAGGGACTTGTCCGGACCTAGATCTCTGGAAAGTGTAGCAATCCTCATCTGGTTCAGCTACACTGTAATTTCCTGATTAAGCTGAGCCGGATGGTGACTCCTACACTCTCCATCGAGGCTTAGGTCTCGGCTCTTTTACAAAATAATTTAATTTTTCAGAAACAAATTTCTATTCCAAACCCACCCCCCGCGAGGGAGGGTTGCCCGATATCGAGGCTCCCTTCCGAGAGAGGTTAAAAACATTGTCCACTCACATTATTACAATTAGTTTGTAATTAATCATTAAGTAAATAATGATTTTAATTAAGATGAAGCTTAAGCTTACAAAGCTTAACCAAAGGCAACAAGAAGATGGAAGCTTATTCTTTATATTACTTATTATTGATCAAAATGTAATCATTGCTTTATGAGTTAAAGAAAGCTTTGAGTCATGACCTTCAAGATATTAATGGCTACATCATCATTAGAAGGTAAAGAGAATGCTTCAAGAGCTAAGTACAACTGCCATTATTCCTTTAGAGGCTGTAAGCAATGGACAGCTCTCCTTATGATCTCAAAGTAATAACTATAAATATTCTTCGAAAGCTCCAACAACTAGTGTCCCTTCAAGAGCTGTAAAGCAATGGTTGTATCTTGTTCAGGAGCTTAATATAACTACCAAAAATTCACTTTTGAGCTGGAAAGCAAAGGTCATAATTTCCTTCAAGAGGTGCAATAGCTAGTACTTCTTCAAGAGCTGTAATACAACAGTCACACTACCTTTAGGACCTCAAAGCAACGGCCCCTTAACCTTCAAGAGATATGTCCAAAGGCTATTTTCACCTCCTGATGTGTTTCTTCAAATCCTATATAAAGAGGAAGAATTGAAATTTTCAAAGTGGGAGACTTGCCAACAATTCACACATTTAAGTTATTATTTCTTAAAGTCTTCCATAATTCCAACAAGAGCAAAAAGAGAAAAGAGCTTCACCTTGTTCATATATTCAAATATTCTTTCAAGGGAATTGTATTTTCACACAAGGGATTTGTGTGAGGAGGTTTACTTTGTTGATACTGTGATCAACAAAGATTGTACAAGTTTGGTATTTGAGCTTTAAAAATACCAGGATAAGTTTGGTGCTTGAGCTTTGAAAAAGCATAGGTAGAAGTTTGGTATTTAAGCTTTGAAAAAAATACCAAGATAAGTTTGGTATTTAAGCTTTGAAAAAATACCTGGATAAGTTTGGCGTTGAGCTTGGAGAAACATCGGAAGAGTTTGTTACTTGAGCCTGGAAAAGTAATGGTAGAGGTTTAACACTAAGCCTGTAAAAGTATTGAGTTTGTTATTAGAACTCGTAAAAAGTAACATAGGCTTGTTTCTTACCCGTAAAGGAAACATTATGCAACTCTCAAAAGACAAGCCAGCTGAAGTTGCCGTTGTGTCCCAGCAGCGGGGAGACCAAGATGGAAATTTGCAAAATCGAGGCCTATCCACTTGGACTCTTTCTTTGGCCAAGATTTTTACGAAATGCAGGAACGGTGGTCTATTGAATTCCCTGAAGCCATTCGAAAAGCCAACTGAGAACGACAAGGGAAATTTATGTTCCTATCACGTGACAGTGGGGCACCATACGAATGACTGCATGCAGTTACTGAGGGCTATCCGATAATTGATCGCTGAAGGAAAGATTGTGTAAGCGCTGGAATTTTCTATGCTAAAAAAAAAAAGAGGAGTTTATGTTTGTATGACTATCCTTACAATCGTGCGACTGTAATTTAAAACACACAGTCGTACAACTGTAATGTCGAAAAAGTTGCAGGAGCCCATACCTCTGCAGCAGAAAATTAAGGAAAGAGAAGGAGCATTAATTGCTCCGTTGTTACAGCAAGCAAGCGAAGAAATCAGAGATAAAAGAGAAGAAAGGGAGGAGAGAAAGGGGGATTGGTATTTCTGGTGGAAAATTTAGAGAGAGAATGAGAAAAGAGAGAAGGAAAAGAAAGAAGTGAGAAACCCATAAAAACTCATCTTTTCCTCTTCTATTTTCTTTTGATTCTCAGAATTAGGATTAAAACTTGTTAGAAATCCCTAGGTTAATCAATTAACTTCACAACCAAATCAAGAATCCGGACTTAAATCATCAGAATCCCTTGCAATTTGGATTTTTGGACATAAAGCCCTCAACCTCAATTTCAAAGAAAAAAGTGCGAATTTGTTAGGATTGGAGCGACGCCAGGGGTCAAAACGACTTGGATAAGCTTCGAAAAAGGTAGACACTCCCTTTCCTTACACTTTTTCTCACTTTCTGGGTGTTTGAAGTGAGTTTTGTACATTTTTTGCTGTATTTTCGTGCTTCTATTTCTGGAAATTAAGAACAGTCACACGACTGTTCTTGGTTTTGTTGAACAGTCGTAAGACTGTATATACAGTCGTACGAGTGTTCTTAATTTCCAAATTGTTTTTCTTCCATTTTGATTCAGAATAATTTTGGTGAGATTTTGATCCTGAACTGTTTACAGTCGCACGACTGTAAACTACAGTCGTACGACTGTAGTTATAGTCGTACGACTGTAACGTGCATCCAAAATCAGAATTTCAGTTTTTATCCCTAAAAATTTCCAAAAACCCCAAAAAAATCAGAAAAATCCGAAAATCATCAAAATGAATTTTGATATGTGCATTCACTACCTTAGGTTTAATTTCCCGTAAAATTGCATTTAGAACAATGCCACGACGGAGACCCAGTTCTCCCGAAAACCGACCCACTTAATATGTAAAAATGCATGTAAACCGGAAAAATTGTTTTCAAAATGATTTTCCCACAAAAACCAAAATACAGGGACGTTTCAAAATGTTTTCCAGGTCTAAAAGGGCCGGCTAGCCGAGCCAACCCGGTTATCCCCTCAATGCATGCCCCTTATTCCTTATTTCCCGTTCTGTCGTGCTTGAGTCCAACTTGTGGTGTGCTATATAAATTGTACTAACCTTTGTTTTACAGCTTTTATTTTATCTTAATTTTTATTTTATTTGTATTTTGATAGGTTAATCGTGTATTTAGGCGATTGTAATTATTTTTAGATTCTCGTGTATTCTAGGCGATTGTATCAGTGAGGCGAGTGTTTTTATTTTTCTATTCGATTTGGTTGTAAGCCAATTAATATTTATTTTTCTTTATTTTTGTATTAAATATTTGTATGCGCGCTGTATGCCTTTTATTTATTTCAATAAAATCGACTTTAGATTTTAAAATACCATTTGAGAACATTGGCAATATTTATTTTAATTAGACACGAAATAAGGGACTTGTCCGGACCCAAATCTCTGGATAGTGTAGCAGCCGTTCGTCCGGTTCAGCTGCACTATAAATTTCCTGGTTGAGCTGAGCCGGGTGGCGACTCTACAATATTCATTGAGACTTAGGTGTCGGTTCTTTTATGCATTAATTCCACATCCATTTTCCAAACCGATTTTCATTCATAAAAACCCCACGCGAGGGAGGGGCCCGCCCGAGATCGTGGCGACCCTTCCAAAAGGGAGTCTCGCGTCCCATCAAAAATGCGTCGTCCGCTGACAGTGGCTACTCCATTGGGGAGTTCTTCAAAAAGTTTTCTTAAAAACTTAAAAGAATTTGACAAGCCCTGAAAAGTGTCTAATTAAAATAAGGCGGATGATTCTCTTTTGGTATTTTATTTGTATTTTAGTTAGCCATTTTTTCATTAGTTTAGGTATCCCTTTATACCCCAGTGGATTGTTGAAGTGTCACCTAAGTTCCTCTTGGTCTTAGGGGCACGAATACGAAACACCACTCATAGCCTCGTATGAACCCCTTCGCTAGGACCCTTGAGTGGGGAGAAGTGAGGAGTATATCTTGCTATGAGAGCCTTAATGTTATCCCGACTTTGACCGAACCCATATAGCCAGCTCTAGTTGGATTCCCTTAGGATACCAAAATAATTGTGTGAATAATAATAAGAAAATCGTGCCTTCATCACCCCCGGTTGGTGATCGAAGTGAACCCCGCCTAGGACTCGGTTAGAAATTTTTGAGACTGACCACGTTAGAGGAATAAGGTTGGAAGAATTCGTTTTACTTGCTATGTGTTTCCCGCCGTCTTGTGACACATCGCCATTGCTACCCACGCGTGCATAACATATCATAATCACCATTTTCCATACATGTGATGTGACAACCCCGACCTCGGTAAGCGTGCAAAGGCGGAATTCAATGCACGAGATCGGTAATCATCGAGCAAACCAACTATCTAACTATATAAATTGAGCCTTAAAAATGCTAAGTAATGAATAAATAAATAAATAAATATCCTTACAAACCATTGTTAAGCAATAAATGAATAAATGAAATAAAGTCTAGTAATATGCCCAACTATAGTAGCTAATGCCTAAAAAGAATCCGTCCACTCGCCCAAGTCCCATCACGACACAACAATCACACGTCAAGCATCGGCATCGGTACCTACAAAATCTGAAAAAAAAAATGGTCGCCACTTAGTGACGAGTAACTACAGTGTCCATATTCGAACACTTAAAACCGAATAGCTTGAAAATAAGGCAAAAACAAATTGAAATAAAGCTGAGCGAGTAAAACAGTTTAAATAATAAAACAAGAATAAAGTAAAGCGAAGAAAAAGAGTTTAAACTAATTAAATTAAGAAACATGATACGAAATCAAACCAACATTTGTATAAAAATCTCATGATAAAAAAAAAATCAGTCTCGGATATAAAACTCATCAGTCAATTTCTCAATCCAAAATCGCCAACGAATAGCAAATAGGTCGGATGCTCGGGAAAAAAACGCAGTCCCCTAATCCCACAATCAATCAAAAAGTCTAAGCTGGCCAACTCTCCCATTTACGAGGGAAAAACCGCAGTCCACTCGCCTAATGAGAACGACTAGACCGCCTACTCGAAAAACCGCAGTCAAGCAGGTCCATCATTGGACAAATACCAATGAAGAGGTCTATGACCACTCAATCGA
Organism: Euphorbia tirucalli; assembly: GCA_039660915.1. Lineage (NCBI taxonomy): Eukaryota > Viridiplantae > Streptophyta > Magnoliopsida > Malpighiales > Euphorbiaceae > Euphorbia > Euphorbia tirucalli. The sequence continues at coordinate 33,799,122 of CM077633.1, forward strand.
AAAACCGCAGTCGAAAGAGTCCATCATTGGACAAATACCAATGAAGAGGTCGGACCACTCACAAGAAAAACCGCAGTCAAGTGAGTCCATCATGGGCCAAGTGCACCATGAAGAGGTCAAAAATATCACAAGGGAAACACTGTCCATATGCCAGAAAAACCGCAGTCCGGCAACTCCCATATGCAATCGTGTATCAAAAACCAATTTTCAAACCAATCTCATCAAATCAACATTAGGGTGCCACTTTAGGCTTAACCCAAAATCAATATCAAATCCAAGGACCAATTGTCCAAAACATGCCATTATAGGCTATTCTTCCTCAATATAAAACCAAAAGACCAAGTGTCCACATAAACCAATTCAGTTCATCAAAAATCCACCAAGTGTGGTATAAAAACATCCTTAATCCAAAACACCAAATATGGCAGATCCACTGCCTGAATTTCAAAACAGTATAAACCATATGAAAACTCTTCCAAAAATTCTCAAAATTTTAAGGAACCAAGTTCAATTTAATATACACAAAATGCAATTCGTTTCGTGTCATTCGGATAAGTGTACAAAAAAATATAGGCCAAACAGTGAGGCTGTCCCGAAAACAGGGCAGGCAGCAGGTCAGGAAAACAAAATTCAGAATAAAATAGTTGCACTTGTCCAAAAATCATGAAATAATTCAGGGAGCAACATAGCATTATAATCTTCAAATACCAACTGGAATTCCATGCATTCATTAACCAGAGAAAAAGTTAAAAGCGTCCAAAATTACTGATCACAGATTCCTGGAAACAGAGCACCAAATTTTACACTATCTTAAAATCAGTATAACCCCAGTTTACCGTCAGAATTAGAAGAGAAAATATAAAGCACTTTTGTAGTTCATAATCTTAGAAAAAGTTTGCAAGTGGTTTCATGTAAAAATTCGAAGTACACAAAAAGATATGAATTTTCAAACATTATAGGTCAGTGCTGAAAACAATCAGGGGCACTTTCAAGCAACAGTTTTGGGTGAATTTTTAGGACATGAAAACCAATGAATTTTGACATGATTTCTTCTACGAATTTTCAGTTTAACATGTTATCTAAAAGATATAAAAATTTCAGAAGTTTCTGAGAACCATAACCTATTTAAAACGAATTTAGAAAAATGTTGTGCAGGCTGTCCAGCAAGGGTATTCTATCAAACACCTTATGTGCAAGTTTTTAAATCATCATACCAGCCCTATAATTCGAATTCTATCAACCCAATTGACCAAAATCAGTAAACAAATCATGCCAATTCAAATTCTAGCAATACCAATCAAGTTATTACAATTAATTTAATCAATTCCAACATAAAAAAAAAAAAAACATAAAAGCCCTAATTTCTACCATTCAACCCTAAGTGTAGGAGTATGGATAGAGTAGTTACCTTTGATTGCTAAGTCCTATTGCTCAAATTGATGATCCAAGGGAAGAATTAAAGGTGTTGATGGCCAAATCCAAGGAGCAAATCAAACCCAAAACCAACTTCCTTGAATTGAGCTTCTAAACCTCAAGTATGCAATGAGAACAATCAATGAAGGGGTGTGGTAGAGGTAGGAGGTCGAAAATTTGAGAGAGGGGAAGGTGGGATGCTTGGCCGAATTGCACACACAAGGGAGAGGGGGAGATGAGCTTTAGTGTAGTTAGGACTTTATGTTGTAGAATGAGTGTGAATTAGGTTAAGGAGGGATTAAATAGAGAGGGATTATGATAAATACAAGTTGGCCGAAATGTCTAAATATATTAGTCCTAAAATATATAATTTTCCTAACCCCAAAATATTCACAAAATTTAATCATGTTTAAAGATGCATTTAAATATAATAAGCTTAAGGTATTAAATTAAATTAATTAATTAAGCCTAAAAATATTAAATGCCATAAAATTAAAATAATGAGAATAATTTATTTAATAAAAATAATGATGAAAAATATTATTAAAATATTCGGGGTATTACAATCATTCCCCCTTAGAAAAGTTTCGTCCTCGAAACTTCAAGGACCACAGAAAACCAGAAAGCATCACAGTCACACAGCGAACAATCAAACAAAACAAAACACAATCACAGCATCGGAAGCTAATCCCTAAATAACTCGGGGTATCTAGCGCGCATCGCTTCTTCCGTCTCCCAAGTCGCTTCTTCGTACTTCTGACTGCGCCACAGAACTTTCACTAAAGGCACTTCCTTTCTTCGGAGAACTCGAACTTGACGGTCCAAAATGCGAACGGGCTTCTCCTCGAAAGTCAAATTGGGCTCAACCTCTACGGCATCGATGGGTATAACTTGAGTCGGGTCGCTGATGAATCGTCGAAGCTGAGAAACATGGAACACGTCGTGCACTTTATCCATTCCGGGCGGTAGGGCCAAACGGTAAGCCACTTCGCCGATCCTCTCCAATACCTCGTAAGGTCCAATATACTTCGGTGTCAACTTACCTTTCTTCCCAAACCGGTACACTCCCTTCATAGGCGAGACCTTCAAAAGAACCTTGTCGCCCACAGCGAACTCAATCGGTCTCCTCTTCAAGTCGGCATAAGATTTCTGACGATCCTGGGCCGCCTTCATCTTAGCTTGAATCACTCGGACCTTCTCAACTGTATCATGAATCAACTGAGGACCCAAAACCAAAGCATCGCTGGTGTCGCTCCAACACATCGGGCTACGACACTTCCGACCATAAAGTGCCTCGTATGGTGCCATCTGAATGCTCGCATGGTAGCTATTGTTGTAGGAGAACTCAACTAAGCTCAATGACTTAACCCATGATTTCTGAAACTCCAATGCACAAGCGCGGAGCATGTCCTCAAGTGTCTGAATGGTCCTCTCAGTCTGACCATCGGTAGCAGCATGAAAAGCAGTGCTCAACTTAAGCTTTGTACCAAAAGCTTCTTGAAGAGCAGTCCAAAATTGCGATAGAAAACGTGGATCACGGTCAGAAATGATCTCCCTCGGTATGCCATGAAGTCGAATGATCTCGTTAGTGTAGGCTTCGGCTAGCTGTTCCATAGACCAGGTCTTCTTCATGGGAACAAATCTAGCACCCTTAGTCAACCGATCCACAATCACCCAAACCGAATCTAAACCTCCAACAGTCCTCGGAAGTCCCATCACGAAATCCATGGATATAGAGTCGAACTTCCAAGCAGGGATAGGCAATGGCTGTAGCAAACCACCAGGTCTCTGATGCTCTATCTTTACCTTCTGACATATCAAACACTTTGCAACAAACTCGGCAACTTCCTTCTTCATCTTAGGCCACCAAAAGTGAGTCTTAAGGTCCTTGTACAACTTAGACCCACCAGGATGAACAGAATACGGTGTGTTATGAGCTTCCTTAAGAATTTGATCCTTCAAAGCTGAATCATTAGGCACACACCATCTCCCTTTAAACTTCAAACTGTCGTCACCCAAAATCTCAAAATCCTCGGCACGGCCCGCAGCTTTCGCAGCTCGAATTTTCTGAAGTACTAGATCAGCTTTCTGCTTTTCTCGTATCTCGGTAAACAAAGTGGGCTCAATGCTCATGGCACTCAACTGAGCTTGAGCACAACCCTCGGGCACAAATTCAATCTCCAATCGTCGAAACTCATTGCACAAATCATCCGCCAAAACCCTTAAGTAGTTCGATGTGTGAGCACTCTTCCTACTGAGGGCATCGGCAACTTTATTCGCTTTGCCTTCCTTGTACTCCAAAGTCAGGTCATAGTCTTTAATCAACTCAAGCCATCTCCTCTGGCGCATATTAAGCTCTTTCTGAGTGAAAATGTACTTGAGGCTCTTGTGATCTGTGTAGATCTTACATGGAACCCCATACAGATAATGTCGCCAGATCTTCAATGCAAAAACAACAGCCGCTAGCTCAAGATCATGTGTCGGGTAGTTCTTCTCATGTACCCTCAACTGTCAAGAAGTATAAGCAATTACCTTACCATCTTGCATCAATACGCAACCCAGACCATCCTTAGATGCATCGCTATACACCTCGAACTCAATCCCTTCTGTCGGCAAGGTAAGGACCGGAGCAGTAGTCAACTTCTCTCTCAACAACTGGAACGCCTTCTCACATTCCTCGGTCCAACGGAACTTACTATTCTTCTTTAATAGCTTAGTCAACGGCTGAGCAATAAGGGAGAAATTATGCACAAATCGACGGTAGTAGCCGGCCAAACCCAGAAAACTTCGAACCTCCGTCACATTGGTCGGGCTAGACCATTCCACAATTGCCTTAATCTTCGAGGGGTCCACCTTCACACCATCCTTACTGATTACATGCCCCAAAAAGACGACTTCTTTCAACCAGAAATCACACTTTGACAACTTAGCGTACCACTTTTGCTTCCTCAGAATATCCAACACCCTTTTAAGGTGCACAACATGCTCCTCTTCGTCCCTCGAGTAAACTAGGATGTCGTCAATGAAGACAACCACGCAGACATCTAGCAACTCATGAAAGGTTCTGTTCATCTGATCCATGAACACAGCGGGGGCATTAGTCAAGCCAAAAGGCATGACCTCGAACTCATAGTGCCCATATCGAGTCCGGAAAGCAGTCTTCGGAATATCTTCCTTTTTCACCGGTATTTGATGGTAACCGGATCGAAGGTCGATCTTAGAGAACACTCCAGCACCCTTCAGCTGATCAAACAAATCTTCAATCAGAGGCAAAGGATATTTATTCTTGATCGTAGCCTTATTCAACTCTCGGTAGTCGATGCACAGTCTCATACTACCATCCTTCTTCTTCACAAATAACACAGGAGCACCCCACGGTGAAGCACTAGGCCTTATAAAGCCCTTATCAATCAATTCTTGGAGTTGAGATTTCAGCTCCAACATTTCGGACGGAGCCATGCGGTACGGGGCTTTAGAAATTGGTGCAGTGCCCGGAACAAGGTCAATAGAAAATTCCACATCCCTTTCAGGTGGAATACCCGGTAACTCATCAGGGAACACATCAGGATAATCACAAACAACAGGGATATCCTCAAGCTTTTTCCCTTCAGCGGTGTCCGTGATACTACACAAGAATACTTCATTCCCCTTCTTAAAAAGCTTCTTCATTCTCAAAGCAGCAACAACCTTAACAGAGGGTTTCAACTTTACATTCGAGTAAGAGACTGTCTTCCCTTTGGAATCCCTCAATACCACCTTCTCATCTCTACAGTAAAAGATAGCACGGTGCTTTTTCAGCCAATCCATGCCCAAGATAACATCAAACTCTTCTAAGGGAAGTTCCTTCAAAGTTGCAGTCAAAACAATTCCCTCTATCACAATCGGAACATCTCGAAAGGCACGTCGACAAGAAAGGTTCTCTCCATTCGGGAGGGTAACCAAGGATTTAATAGGCACAGAAGATTGCAGTTTAGCCTTCTTAACAAAGGCAGTAGAGACACAAGATAGAGAAGCACCAGTATCGAAAAGTACAAAAGCAGGTAAAGAATTCACAAGTATAGTACCTGTCACCACGTTAGCGTCGACATCATCCTCAGCCTCATACTCAGTCTCTTCCATGTTGTAAACACGGTTCCGCACAGGAGCTCCTTGTCTAGCAGGGGGTCTCACTTGAGTAGCATTAGGGTTCTTGGGACAAGCGAATGAGCGGTGTCCCTCACCATTACAGAAAAAGCACTTCACCACCGATCCGTCACAATTCTGGCCAGGGTGGTAGTCTTTCTGGCATTTAAAGCACTTCCTAGAATCAGTACCCGAAGCATTAACGACTCTTTTTGCAGGCGCAAACCTCGGCTTCTTGACAGCCGGAAGAGCAAAACCAGACTGCTGAGTCCTCTTCACAAGATTAGCACGTCGAGCAGCGTCTTCCTCTTGGACTTTCGCAGATACACTAAGAGCAACCTAATACGCTCTTTGAAAGGTAGAAGCTCCGGAGACTAGGACCAAATTACTGATGCGGGGGTCCAGTCCCTTAACATACATCTGTACCTTCTCCATCTCATCGGGCAGCAAAGTAGGAACAAAACGGGCCAATTCAGAAAATTTGTCGGTGTACTGCTGCACCGTCATAGTACCTTGAGTCAAACGGAGGAATTCAGTCCTCTTCTGCCATCTCAGCTCCTTTGGATAGAAGCGATCCTTCAATTTCTCTACAAACTGATCCCAGCCGAAGGCAGCATCGGCCAAACATTCATCTTGCACCAATCCCCACCAATTGTCAGCTTCCTTTCGGAGATAGTAAGTGGCAATGGCTACCTTCTCTTCAGCAGGGCAGCCCGTCGCTGCGAACAGCTTCTTCATCACTCGTACCCACTCCTCTAAGACCACGGGGTCAGGCTTCCCAACAAAAATCGGGGGTCGGTGTCTATCGAAGCGATCGAAAACAGTTTGGTTATTAGCCGGAACCGCAGGTGGAGGCGGCGGCGGCGGAGGAAGGGGATTCTCCTGACGATTCGCAAGAGCTATGACAACCTCCTCCAAAGTCTGGAGTCGGTCAGGGTTCTGTCGCGGGGCTCTTCTCGGAGGCATACTGAAATTAATGATTCAAGTAAAGCACAAACATAAGCACACATGTAAGAACAGATAAGCAATTAGTACACAAAGCAGGTAACGTCCCGTTTCCACCTACCCAGCACTCTCGCTAAAGTTTTAAGTCTCTATCCTATTTTCCTAGTTCAGTTCCAAGTGACTTACGCTTTGTAAGCTTTGGAACCAAATTCGGCTCTGATACCAACTGTGACAACCCCGACCTCGGTAAGCGTGCAAAGGCGGAATTCAATGCACGAGATCGGTAATCATCGAGCAAACCAACTATCTAACTATATAAATTGAGCCTTAAAAATGCTAAGTAATGAATAAATAAATAAATAAATATCCTTACAAACCATTGTTAAGCAATAAATGAATAAATGAAATAAAGTCTAGTAATATGCCCAACTATAGTAGCTAATGCCTAAAAAGAATCCGTCCACTCGCCCAAGTCCCATCACGACACAACAATCACACGTCAAGCATCGGCATCGGTACCTACAAAATCTGAAAAAAAAATGGTCGCCACTTAGTGACGAGTAACTACAGTGTCCATATTCGAACACTTAAAACCGAATAGCTTGAAAATAAGGCAAAAACAAATTGAAATAAAGCTGAGCGAGTAAAACAGTTTAAATAATAAAACAAGAATAAAGTAAAGCGAAGAAAAAGAGTTTAAACTAATTAAATTAAGAAACATGATACGAAATCAAACCAACATTTGTATAAAAATCTCATGATAAAAAAAAAAATCAGTCTCGGATATAAAACTCATCAGTCAATTTCTCAATCCAAAATCGCCAACGAATAGCAAATAGGTCGGACGCTCGGGAAAAAAACGCAGTCCCCTAATCCCACAATCAATCAAAAAGTCTAAGCTGGCCAACTCTCCCATTTACGATGGAAAAACCGCAGTCCACTCGCCTAATGAGAACGACTAGACCGCCTACTCGAAAAACCGCAGTCAAGCAGGTCCATCATTGGACAAATACCAATGAAGAGGTCTATGACCACTCAATCGAAAAACCGCAGTCGAAAGAGTCCATCATTGGACAAATACCAATGAAGAGGTCGGACCACTCACAAGAAAAACCGCAGTCAAGTGAGTCCATCATGGGCCAAGTGCACCATGAAGAGGTCAAAAATATCACAAGGGAAACACTGTCCATATGCCAGAAAAACCGCAGTCCGGCAACTCCCATATGCAATCGTGTATCAAAAACCAATTTTCAAACCAATCTCATCAAATCAACATTAGGGTGCCACTTTAGGCTTAACCCAAAATCAACATCAAATCCAAGGACCAATTGTCCAAAACATGCCATTATAGGCTATTCTTCCTCAATATAAAACCAAAAGACCAAGTGTCCACATAAACCAATTCAGTTCATCAAAAATCCACCAAGTGTGGTATAAAAACATCCTTAATCCAAAACACCAAATATGGCAGATCCACTGCCTGAATTTCAAAACAGTATAAACCATATGAAAACTCTTCCAAAAATTCTCAAAATTTTAAGGAACCAAGTTCAATTTAATATACACAAAATGCAATTCGTTTCGTGTCATTCGGATAAGTGTACAAAAAAATATAGGCCAAACAGTGAGGCTGTCCCGAAAACAGGGCAGGCAGCAGGTCAGGAAAACAAAATTCAGAATAAAATAGTTGCACTTGTCCAAAAATCATGAAATAATTCAGGGAGCAACATAGCATTATAATCTTCAAATACCAACTGGAATTTCATGCATTCATTAACCAGAGCAAAAGTTAAAAGCGTCCAAAGATTACTGATCACAGATTCCTGGAAACAGAGCACCAAATTTTACACTATCTTAAAATCAGTATAACCCCAGTTTACCATCAGAATTAGAAGAGAAAATATAAAGCACTTTTGTAGTTCATAATCTTAGAAAAATTTTTCAAGTGGTTTCATGTAAAAATTCGAAGTACACAAAAAGATATGAATTTTCAAACATTATAGGTCAGTGCTGAAAACAATCAGGGGCAGTTTCAAGCAACAGTTTTGGGTGAATTTTTAGGACATGAAAACCAATGAATTTTGACATGGTTTCTCTACGAATTTTCAGTTTAACATGTTATCTAAAACATATAAAAATTTCAGAAGTTTCTGAGAACCATAACCTATTTAAAACGAATTTAGAAAAATGTTGTGCAGGCTGTCCAGCAAGGGTATTCTATCAAACACCTTATGTGCAAGTTTTTAAATCATCATACCAGCCCTATAATTCGAATTCTATCAACCCAATTGACCAAAATCAGTAAACAAATCATGCCAATTCAAATTCTAGCAATACCAATCAAGTTATTACAATTAATTTAATCAATTCCAACATAAAAAAAAAAAACATAAAAGCCCTAATTTCTACCATTCAACCCTAAGTGTAGGAGTATGGATAGAGTAGTTACCTTTGATTGCTAAGTCCTATTGCTCAAATTGATGATCCAAGGGAAGAATTAAAGGTGTTGATGGCCAAATCCAAGGAGCAAATCAAACCCAAAACCAACTTCCTTGAATTGAGCTTCTAAACCTCAAGTATGCAATGAGAACAATCAATGAAGGGGTGTGGTAGAGGTAGGAGGTCGAAAATTTGAGAGAGGGGAAGGTGGGATGCTTGGCCGAATTGCACACACAAGGGAGAGGGGGAGATGAGCTTTAGTGTAGTTAGGACTTTATGTTGTAGAATGAGTGTGAATTAGGTTAAGGAGGGATTAAATAGAGAGGGATTATGATAAATACAAGTTGGCCGAAATGTCTAAATATATTAGTCCTAAAATATATAATTTTCCTAACCCCAAAATATTCACAAAATTTAATCATGTTTAAAGATGCATTTAAATATAATAAGCTTAAGGTATTAAATTAAATTAATTAATTAAGCCTAAAAATATTAAATGCCATAAAATTAAAATAATGAGAATAATTTATTTAATAAAAATAATGATGAAAAATATTATTAAAATATTCGGGGTATTACATGTGACATACCATACACAAACATTTCTGTGTGATACTAACCCATATTTTTATGCAGCCATTTGCATTTTGTTTCGTGTGAAAAACATTAATTCATTCGTTTGACATTCATACTAACTATTTCTTTTTCAGCCATAACATTATACTTGTGTGATTAGCATTTTATTTTTGACATAGAATACATAACATCATTATGTATGTCATGCATCCTAACCCATGTTTTTGTGCAGCCATTTGCATATTGTGTGACATGTTCATTCACCACATTTCACTTAAATTAAATTAAGGGGTATTTCAAGGACGCCTATCATGACCATCCCATTCCATTTCATAACATATCGGGTACCCAAAATTACCCGTGTTTTGCCGACGCACAGGATTGCATTCGGCCATCCCACCAAAATCATTTTATTCAATAAAAGCCTCAACGGTCTTAGGCCCATTTTCGTGTAACAATTTACACGATGCATTTTATGACATCAAACCCATTTATCATAAACATCATATGACATCGTGGTCCGCAACTGACCACTTCATGACATTAATTCATCATTCAAGGTACTCCCCGAGTACCCAATTAGTAACATTAATTCATCATTCAAGGTACTCCCCGAGTACCCAATTAGTATACATATAGGTCCATAACATCACCAAATCATAAAAAGGTGTTCCTCGAATGCCGAATCTTTGTCCGTGTCCCTGTTACATGTGACTTTCTCATAACATTATTTCATATCACATGCTCAGAAGCATTAAAACCTTGTCCGTGGGCCCGGCCCATGCGACCATTTCATATCATCTCATAGACCTACAAAGCGTCAAAACTCCGTCCGTGTGCCGGTATACACGCGTCCATTTCACGAATTCATTAGGTGCCCCAGAGGCGCCGAAGCTCTATCCGTGTGACGGCCCACACGTGACATTTTTGCATAAGCATTGGGTGTTTTAGGAATGCTCCAAAACGAAAAAAAATAATAAAAAGAAACCATTCATACCATGATTTCATACATAACCCCACTCCATTCATCTCAAGCATGTTCAATGTCTTAATTTTCATGTCACATCACGTCATTCATTCACAACCCTAATACCTCCTGTTTACTCCCAAGCAGAATACACTGGAGTGACCTTCGACAAGATCCCAAGCTTCAAAGGCAGCTAGAAGACAGAGGGTAGTCGAGAGTGATAGTGATTCTGAGTCTGGGGAAGTAGTGAACATGGCAGATCAGACACCAAGTATGGCTGATGTTTTGAAGGATTTCTTGAGGTCGCAAGATTTCTGCGACATGTTAAAGGAAGAAATGAGGGCAGTGGTTAGAGAAGCTGGTGAGACCGGTGATAGGGGAACCGAGAAAGAAAAAGAAGCTGAGTCATCCCAACATGGTGGTGATGCCTCAGCTAGCCTGGAAAAGCTGCAGGAGATAGAGGCAGCTATGGAACAGAGGATGAAAGCCAAGTGCTTTGAACTAGACGAAGTTATGGCCTAGTTGAATAAGGGGGTCAGTATCAGTTCTGAATCCAAGAAAGGGGTGAACGTTGATGCCATGATCAGTAGGGGCATTGAGACGTTTCCTATCGGCTTCCAAGTGCCGAAAGGCCCCACTTACAAAGGAATGTGCTCGCTGGAGGCCCATGTGAATTTGTATGCCCGGGTTATGCTAACAGCAGGCACTACAAAGCAACAATTGATTAATCTTTTCCCCACTACACTGGAGGGAGGTGCTTTAGGATGGTATAACTCACTGTTAGAGGAGGAGCAATTTGACTGGGAAGTATTGTCGGCAGCCTTCATCAAATACTACAGCTTTAACACCAAAATCCAAGTGAAGCTGTATGATTTGGAGAGGGTGAAGCAGAAGTTCAACGAGCCCTTTGATGAATACTACCAGAGGTGGATGAACAAGATGATCCTCCTAAAGAACTGCCCTGATGAAGACGAGCTTATACAAAAGCTCATTGACGGTAGCAAAGACATTTTGAAGAGCAACATGAAATTCCATCCCTTCAAGGAGCTCAGTGAGGTTTACAGTATGCCTATGAAGATAGAGAGGGATGAAGAGGAGAAGCTGACCGGTCACAAGGGAGGAAGAAGCACAGGGTACACCTCGGGGTATAGATCAACCGCAGCAGCTGGGTCTGGCAGTGGTTCTAGTTCAGGTGCCAGTGGCAAGTAGGGGCAATCATCAGAGGTGAAGCAGGTTGAAGTGGCTACTGTGAATTAGCAGCAAGGCAACCATAATAGGGGCCCTGGAGGACAAGGAAAAACGCCCTGGACTCTTACTTTAGCGAAGATATTCGCCAAGTGTAGGAATGGTGGCCTGCTATAGTCTTTAAGGCCATTTGAGAAGCTGTCTGAAGCTGACAAAGATAATTTCTGCACTTATCATGTAGTGACAGGCCATCGAACCAACAACTGCTACAAGCTAAGGGATGCTATCCAGAAGCTCATCGATGAAGGAAAGCTGCAAGAGCCACCTAAACCTCGCACTAAAACCAACCCACTGCCGGTATTTGAAAAGAGGGTTAACATGGTCCAGTCAGGGTTGCCGGCTAACTTTATATTTGCACAAGTTCTGTAAGCGAACCCTACGATTCAAGCAGTGGCGGTAAGGGAACCAGAAGTGGAACCCAAATGTGAGGAAAAGGAGGGATGTGAGGAGATCAAGCCCATAATTCTGAATGATCTCGACTCCGAAGATGAGTACGAAGAATTTGACAGAAGAGAGGCAGTTACACTCCCAGCTGTTGAGAAGCTGAAGATTTCAGAAGTGCAGCACGTGACCCGAAGTGGAAGGGTATATCAACCGGTGGATCAGACGAAAGATAAAGCACCAATGAATGGGTCGAGCAGTACGTCGGCGCCGGAAGGAGTTGAGAAGGAGGATCTAGTCATTTCCCAGCTGAAGAAAACTCCTGCCCAAGCTAGCTTATGGCACTTGCTTCTGACCTCCAAGGAGCATAGGGATGCTCTAGTAAAGAAACTGTCAGAGATTGAAGTCCCCCCTATGGCTTCACCAGAAGCTATGTGCTGTTTGTTAGACAAAGTCCGTGTTGGAAGCCTGATATTGTTTTCTCTGAGAAAGACCTGCCTGCTAAAGGGAAGGCCCACAACAAGGCTCCTTATGTCAGAGCCCATGTGATGGATAAGGTCATGCCTTGCGTCATGGTGGATGATGGGTCGGCACTGAATATCTGCCCACTAAAGATGTTGCCATTTTTGGGGCTGATTGAAGAAGTGTTAAAGAGATCCTCAATAGTCATCCGAGCATATGATGACTCCAAAAGAACAGTGATAGGGACGTTTGAGGCGGAAGTAAAGGTTGGGCCAGTTAGGTCCACAGTTGCCTTTACGGTGATTGATATCCCAGTCACTTTCTGCCTGTTGCTTGGAAGGCCCTGGTTCCATCCTTTGGGAGGTGTCCCTTCCACATTACATCAAAAGATCAAATTCTCTATGAATGGCAGGATTGTGACTGTTGAGGCAGACGCCCAGTCGATGGTAGCTGCAATGGATGAAGGAGTGGTTCCTTTTGGCGATTTCAAGTTGCTGTCATTAAAGAGGAAGAAACCACAGATGCCCCTATGGTCCTTTATGAGAATTACATGCCGGAGTGGCTATCTAGGTATCTGTATGAGCAGAACTTTGTCCCGGGAATGGGACTCGGAATCAACTTACAAGGGGTTCCGGAATTTAAGATCGACTCTGGGAATTCGAAGCAGTATGGCCTTGGTTATGAAGAAGGGGCATCTGAGTAGAAGAATCCGAAAAAGGCCAAGAATGGAAAGGTTATGATGAAGCCATTTCTAAAGGCGGGAGAAGGCCTTTACAAGGGTCAAACTGAACCGGTAATGGTTGGAAATGTCAAGTACCCTAGCTTTGAGATCTTTGCAAATGTTGTGGATTTTGAGAAAAGCCAGGAGGAGCCAGTAGCCCCTGTAATGGTGGAAGAAGCAACTGCTGAATTTGAGATTTCGCAAGGAGAATCATCTGAGGTGATAGTAGAAACCATAAAGGTGGCCGAAGAAGAAGAAGAAAAGAAAGCCTGTGCTGAAACTACAGAAATCATCTCAGGTGCTTTGACTGCTGCATTGAACAAAGCTTTTGGAAAGACCAAACAAGGATTTGGCCAAGAACTGATGGCCAAAGTGAACTTAGACTCTGTGGTTGCTGAAATCGCAAAGATTATGGAAAAAGCTAAGGCACAGGTGGCCGAGAAAGCGGCAGTCCCGGATGATGCTCTGAAAGGGAAGATGGAAGTTGAAGAGGAACAAGGCCCTCCGCCTGTGGAGGATGAAAATGATTTTGTTGTATCCATTTCTTCCATTTTCAATGTAACCGATGTACTTTATGATAAGTTCAATGCAATGAAATCCTAATTTGCTTACTTGTGTGATGTTTATCCTGATAATTCTCCGAGGAAGAGAAAGAATTAATAAAAATACTCCAAAAACATGTTAAAGCTTTCGCCTGGTCATATGAAGACATGCCAGGTGTGGATACAGAAATAGTAGTGCATAAAATCCTGATGGACCCCAAGTTCAGACCAGTAAAGCAGAAGCCGAGAAGGCTGAGACCGGAATAGGCTGCATTTGTAAAAGAGGAAGTGGCTAAGCAGATAGATGCTAAGTTCCTCGAAGTGGTGGAGTGCACTGACTGGCTAGCCAACATCGTCCCAGTGCCTAAAAAGGATGGAAGAGTCAGAGTATGCGTTGATTATGGGGACCTGAACAAGGCATGCCCTAAGGACAATTTCCCACTACCTCACATTGACGTATTGGTTGATAGTGCAGCAAAAGCGGCAATGTACTCCTTCATGGATGGCTTCTCGGGATACAACCAGATCCTGATGGATGTAATTGATAAGGTGAAGACGTCATTCATCACAGAGTGGGGCACTTTCTGTTACAGGGTAATGCCCTTTGGATTAAAGAATGATGGAGCTACTTATCAAAGAGCTATTACAACTCTGTTGCACGATATGATCCACAAAGAAGTCAAAGTGTACGTTGATGATATGCTCGTTAAATCAACAACCCGGGAGGAACATCCTATTATCCTGGATAGATTTCTAACACGCATTGGATAGTACAACTTGCGACTTAACCCCAAGAAGTGCATATTCGGGGTCACATCAGGGAAGCTGTTGGGCCATGTAGTCAGCCAGAGAGGGATAGAAATGGACCCAGATAAAATCAAAGCCATCCAAGACATGCCAGCTCCGAAGATAGAAAAGGAAGTCAGATCATTCCTGGGTTCCTTGCAGTATGTCAACCGCTTCATAGCACGGTTAACCTCCACTTGTGAACCAATCTTCAAACTATTAAAGAAAGATCAGCTGGTTGTGTGGGATGATAAGTGTCAGCTGGCATTCGAGAAGATCAAGGCTTACCTGGTAAAGCCACCGGTGTTGAGTCCTCCAATTCCAGGGAAGCCTCTGATTTTGCATTTGGCAGTTGAAGAATCCTCTTTAGGGGCAATGCTTGCACAAGAACAAGATGGCAAGAAGGAATATCCTATCTACTACCTTAGCAAGAAATTGCTGGAGTATGAAACCAAGTACACACTGGTGGAGAAGACATGTGTGGCTATGATCTGGTTGACCAAGAAGCTGCACCACTATTTCCAATCCTACAAGATACAAGCTGTGGCTAAGGTGGATCCAATGAAGTATCTTTATGAAGCACCAGCGTTGGTTGGGAAGCTATCTAGGTGGCTGCTACTTTTGTCTGAGTTCGATATCGAGTACATCACGAAGAAAACCATTAAAGGGCGAGCCGTGGCAGAGTTTCTGGCAAATCAACCACTAGAATCAGATTACACAGAGAATCTGGAATTCCCTGATGAGCAATTAGCCATGGTGGAAATGAAAAGATGGGTGATGTGCTTCAATAGGCAGTGAATAGAAAAGGTGCCGGGATCGGGGTACTTATAGCAACACCGGACGGTGAGATTATTCCTTTATCCAAGAGGCTGATATTTCCTATAACCAATAATGGGGCAAAATATGAAGCATGCTTATTTGGAATGGAAGCTCTGTTAACCTTAGGGGCAAACGACGTCTTAATTTTAGTGACTCACTTCTAGTGATAAGGCACGGTCAGGGTGAATGGGAGCTAAAAGAAGAAGCCTTGCGGCCTTACTTGGAGCTGCTACAGTTCAGAAAAGGTTTATTCGGCCAGTGTGAATTCAGACATGTCCCCAGGGATGAGAATAAGATGGCTGATGCGCTAGCGACTCTATCCTCCATGTGGGAAAATCCAGAGGAAACACAAGTACAACCACTGGTCATAGCCACTTCCAGACATCCTTCCCTCGAAGTGCACGAAGTAATGGAATTATCAGCTGAAGAAAAGCCATGGTTCTTTGACATCTACCAGTATGTTAAAGAAGGGAAGTACCCCGAGAGGCCAGTGCTGCGGATAAGTTAACACAAAGAAAGCTGGCTAGTCAATTTGGAATCTTCGAGGACAAGTTATACAAAAGAACAGCACATGGAGTCCTTTTGAGGTGCCTGACAGAGCAAGAAGCAGAAGAAGTGATGCAACAGGTACATGCAGGATCCTATGGGCCACATATGAATGGACTTGCCATGGCTAGAAAGATCATGAGACAAGGCTATTTCTGGATGACGATGCAGGCAGATTGTATAAGAAAAGTGAAGAGATGTCATGAATGTCAGATCTATGCAGACATCAGTCATCTTCCTCCACTTGGGCTACAGAATCTAGAATCTCCCTGGCCGTTTTCAGCATGAGGGATAGATATGATTGGTGAAATTCATCCAGCTTCATCTAATGGGCACAGATTCATAGTTGTAGCAGTTGATTATTTCTCTAAATGGGTCGAAGCAGAATCCTTCACTAATGTGACAGCTAAGCACATGGTCAAGTTCATCCAGAAGAACATCTTCACTCGGTATGGGATTCCTCACCATATAGTAACTGACAATGGATTACAGTTTCAAGGGCCAATGGCTGAGCTACTTGCGAAACATGGTATTGAACATCATAAGTCTTCTCCATATAGGCCTCAGGCTAATGGTGCAGTAGAAGCAGCTAACAAGGCAATAAAGAAGATCTTATCAAAGATGGTAACCACTTACAGAGATTGGGCCGATAAACTGCCTTATGCTCTTTGGGGTTACAGAACCAGTGTCAGAACACCGACAGGAGAAACTCCTTATGCCTTGGTGTATGGAATGGAAGCAGTATTGCCAGTGGAAATAGAACTTAAGTCGCTTAGAGTTGCCGCAGAAGCTCAATTACCAGAAACTGAATAGGTTCAAGCCAGATATGAACAATTGGCAGCACTAGATGAAAGGCGACTGAAGGCACTAGATCACCTACAGATGTACCAGCGCAGAATGGCCAGGGCCTATAACCGTAATGTGAAATACTCCAAGAGGCAGTTGAAAGCAGGTGACTTGGTCCTAAAGCAGCTAAGGCCTTCAAATGTTGATGTTGGGGGCAAGTTCAGACCCAACTAGGAAGGGCCCTATGTGGTGAAGAAGGTGCTAGTAAAAGGCACTGTCAGCATCATGGACATGGATGGAAACGAGTTCACTAATCCAATCAACCAAGACAGGCTAACCCTTTATCATATATAAGAAAAACAAAAGAGGTTTGCTAGGCTGAAAACTCAAAAAGAGCGATCTAGGCAAAAGTTAAGACACGAGAGAAAATGATCAGCCGGAAAACCTAAAAAGGACGACTGATGACTGGTTCTGGCTCAGTGTGGAATCTATACCATTTAGGAACCAACTTGTTTCAAATGTACTCGTTTTGATTTCATCAATAAAGTGAAGTGTTTGTTTAAATATATTTGCATGGTTATGACAAATGCACAAACAAAGTTGTCTTGCATATACATACATTTAAAGAAAGCACTTTGCATTCAACTGGCTAAAATCATCGCATTATTTAACAAGTGAAAATGTATTAAATACATGCAATTTGAAATCTTTTGTCGACCTCTAAGATCTAGTTCATCTTCTTAAAAAAAAGCAATAAAATGGTCATGGTGACATCTCAATCATCTTAAAAAAAAAAAAGGAAAGCTCGCTGAGGTGAAAACCGAAAAGGCGCCTCAGGCAAAAATTAGAGCGGCCTGCGAAGCTGAAAACCTATATTGGGCAGTTTAGGCAAAAGTTAGGGCATATGAAAAGCTCGCTAAGGTAGAAACCGAAAAGGCGCCTTAGGCAAAAATCAGAGCAGCTCGCTGGGCTGAAAATCCGTATTGGGCAACCGAGGCAAAAATTAGAGCACTTACAAACTCGCAATTTCCCCACAAAACAAGAAAAGCAGAATGTCCCTAACATTCCCCATAGAAGTCATCACATCGACTCCCCATAGAGTCATCACGTGATTCCCCAGCGGAATCTACATGAAGAACACCATAATTATTTCCCTAATCGAGTCACTACACTCTTCCCCAGCGGAATCTTTATAAGGAGCACTATGATTATCTCCCCAGCAGTATCACACATTCTTAATAGTCACCTCATTCCTTCGAATATCACCAAGCAAAGCCCCGAAGAAAGCAAAATCAACTAGGGGCATGACATATCTCTCTTCAGTGGAAGGCAGAAACGTCAAATGACAGAAAATGCATACACGTGCATATGCATCATCACGCATTCATGCATTACATACATTGATCACTCATCCCCAGCTAGTCTTCATTCTTGATCGAAGGGGCAAGAATTTTTGTTTAAAAATCTCTCGATCAAGGAATGAAGACTTGCCATTTTAAGTGCAGGAATTCATCCCCAGTTCAATATCCTCAACTTTCTCCAGCGAGTCCGCCTCGAGTAATGTGAACTCGGTATCGGCCCAGATCGGCTTCATGAACCACTTCCCCAGCAGATCCACCTCGAGTAATGTGAACTCAGCATCGGTCTAGATCAGCTTCATCTATTTCCCCAGCAAAACTCGCCTCGGGTAACCTAGACCTGGTATCGGCCCACCTCTTCATCAAGCTCGCCTGGGGTAACCTAGACCCGGTATCGGCCAATCTCTCCACCAAAGCACGCCTCGGGTAACCTAGACCCGGTATCGGCCAATCTCTTCATCAAGCTAGCCTCGGGTAACCTAGACCTAGTATCGGCCAATCTCTCCACCAAGCTCGCCTCGGGTAACCTAGACCCGGTATCGGCCAACCTCTTCATCAAGCTCGCCTCGGGTAACCTAGACCCGGTATCCGCCAATCTCTCCACTAAGCACACCTCGGGTAACCTAGACCCGGGATCGGCCAATCTCTTCATCAAGCTCGCCTCGGGTAACCTAGACCCGGGATCGGCCAATCTCTCCACCAAGCTCGCCTCGGGTAACCTAGACTTGGTATCGGCCAACCTCTTCATCAAGCTCGCCTCGGGTAACCTAGACCCGGTATCGGCCAATCTCTCGACCAAGCTCACCTCGGGTAACCTAGACCCGGTGTCAGCCAATCTCTTCATCAAGTCCGCCTCGGGTAACCTAGACTCGGTATCGGCTAAACCACAATTCATCCACTCCTTCGCCTCGGGTAACCTAGACCTGATATCAGCTTATTTCCTCCCCAGCATCGCCTCGGATAACCTAGACCCGGTATCGGCCTATCTCATCAGAAGATTCATTCTGGTGCTTGCGGCGCTTTGATTCGCGCTCTCAAATGCATCATCTCAGGTGTTGTAGACCTGGAGCTAGATGTCAAATTTGATCACGTGAGGGGCAGCTGTAGCGCCTGAATTTTCTATACTTAAAAAAAAAGAGGAGTTTATGGTCGTACGACTATCTTTACAGCCGTACGACTGTAATGTCAGAAAAGTTACAGGAGCCCATACCTCTGCAGCAGAAAATTGAGGAAAGAGAAGGAGCATTAATTGCTCCGTTGTTGCAGCAAGCTAGTGAAGAAATCAGAGATAAAAGAGAGGAAAGGGAGGAGAGAAAGGGGGATTGCTATTTCTAGTGGAAAATTTAGAGAGAGAAGGAGAAAAGAGAGAACGAAAAGAAAGAAGTGAGAAACCCATAAAAACTCATCTTTTCCTCTTCTATTTTCTTTTGATTCTCAGAATTAGGATTAAAACTTGTTAGAAATCCCTAGGTTAATCAATTAACTTCACAACCAAATCAAGAATCCGGACTTAAATCATCAGACTCCCTTGCAATTTGGATTTTCAGACATAAAGCCCTCAACCTCAATTTCAAAGGAAAAAGTACAAATTTGTTAGGATTGGAGCGACGCCAGGGGTCAAAACGACTTGGATTAGCTTCTAAAAAGGTAGGCACTCCCTTTCCTTACACTTTTTCTCGCTTTCTGGGTGTTTGAAGTGAGTTTTATGCATTTTTTGCTGCATTTTTGTGTTTCTGTTTCTGGAAATTAAGAACAGTCGAACAACTGTTCTTGGTTTTGTTGAACAGTCGTACGAGTGGTCTTAATTTCCAAATTGTTTTTCTTCCATTTTGATTCAGAATAATTTTGGTGAGATTTTGATCCTAAACTGTTTATAGTACGACTACAGTCGTACGACTGTAGTTATAGTCGCACGACTGTAACGTGCATCTAGAATTAGAATTTCAGTTTTTATCCCTAAAAATTTCCAAAAACCCCAAAAAAATCAGAAAAATCCGAAAATATCAAAATGAATTTTGATATGTGCATTCACTACCTTAGGTTTAATTTCCCATAAAATTACATTTAGAACAATGCCACGACGGAGACCCAGTTCTCCCGAAAACCGACCCACTTAATATGTGAAAATGCATGTAAACCGGAAAAATTGTTTTCAAAATGATTTTCCCACAAAAACCAAAATACAGGGACGTTTCAAAATGTTTTCCAAGTCTAACCAGGCCGGCTAGCTGAGCCAACCCGGTTATCCCCTCAATGCATGCCCCTTATTCCTGATTTCCCATTCTATCGTGCTTGAGTCCAACTTGTGGTGTGCTATATAAATTGTACTAACCTTTTTTTGCAGCTTTTCTTTTATCTTAATTTTCATTTTATTTGTATTTTGATAGATTAATCGTGTATTTAGGCGATTGTAATTATTTTTAGATTCTCGTGTATTCTAGGCGATTGTATCAGTGAGGCGAGTGTTTTTATTTTTCTATTCGATTTAGTTGTAAGCCAATTAATATTTATTTTTCTTTATTTTTGTATTAAATATTTGTATGCGCGTTGTATGCCTCTTATTTATTTCAATAAAATCGACTTTAGATTTTGAAATACCATTTGAGAACATTGGCAATATTTATTTTAATTAGACACGAAATAAGGGACTTGTCCGGACCCGAATCTCTGGATAGTGTAGCGGCCGTTCGTCCGGTTCAGTTGCACTATAAATTTCCTGGTTGAGCTGAGCCAGGTGGCGACTCTACAATATTCATCGAGACTTAGGTCTCGGTTCTTTTATGCATTAATTCCACATCTATTTTCCAAAACGATTTTCATTCATAAAAACCCCACGCGAGGGAGGGGCCCGCCCGAGATCGTGGCGACCCTTCCGAAAGGGAGTCTAGCGTCCCGTTGAAAATACGTCGTCCGCTCACAGATTGTAGAACCGCCTTTAAAGCCCAGCATTTAGAACAATCCTTTGCCTAGCTTTAACTGACCCACGTGTTCAAGCCATTAAAGGAGATGACGCAGCAGCAAAAGAAGACCCTCCGCATATGGAGGATGACAACTCTTTTTATGTATCTGCTTTTGTTTTTTTTTTTTTTTTTGTTTTGTGAAAATTTCAGCCCACGAGGCATTTAATGTAATGCAGTTTGATTTCAATTACTTGTGCGATATTTGTTTAGGATGGAACATTGTGCATACATACAAACATTCATCTAATGTCTTTAGCATACATGACACATCATTGCATGAAATGAATTTCAGGACAGATGATGACCCAAAAGTGGTATCTGTCTTAAAAGACCTCATGCAGAATAAAAGAAAAAAAAAAGAAATTGCAAAGTATCCAAAAGCGAATAACCGGCTTCACCCGATTCTACCACGGCATGACTAGGGATCGACAGAGAAGTCAGCAGATGCCAGACTCCAAAGGATCTAAGGGCAAAATCAGCTGGGCAGAAACTCCATGGACCCAGATCAAACAAAGAGGGGAAACCATGATAGGAGAAACTGACATCGCCAGAAAAACAAGACTATTCACGGCAAACAGACATCAGTTCATAGCCATGACTATCAACCACCCAAAGTGGATGAAAAAGGAGGCGCCCATGATGTCCCAGCTCTAAAACAAAAAAAGGAAAAAAATGTGCTCCCAAATTAAGGAAGAAGAACACATATGCATGATATAGAATTTCATGTTCTGTCATGACCAAGAGGAGACTATGGTTTCAAGGGGCAACGGCGCATGTGTTCCAGAATAAAAGGCTAGGGCATCGATCGTCAACTCCGCATCATCCACGAGCCGGTGGGGTGACGGAAGCAGCCAATAGATCTGTCAAAGGAATTTTATCAAAAGTGGATTGGCATGTCAGTATTCGCCTTGCAAAGACACGGGACTGGCATCAGAGCACTCACCAGGGAGGTGCCGTAGTCATCGACCTTCAAGGTGGAAATGGTTCTACCAGGGAGACGAGAGACCAAGTTGTTGACCCCACCAACCAGGACAGGCTCTAAAAAAAAGAACAGAATAAAGAAGTCCCGTGGATCGAAAACTAAAAAGGCAGTCCATGCAAAAGTTAGGGCAGTCCGAGGATCGAAAATCGAAAAAGCGGTCCATGCAAAAGTTAGGACGGTGAGGTGAGCACCACCAGTAGGAAAATCTGCAAGGACTGGTTGGTGGCAGTTGTGAATTCAGTCAAGACAGATACCATTGCTGATTCCATTTTTAATTTCATTTCATCTATGATGTGTATTATGCTAAAACATTATCAATGAACGAATGAATGCCTTGCTTTGTTCATTTAAATGTCCCAATTCTGCTTGGAATTGAATTGACATCATGCATCATCCATGATTGTGCACATCTTTCGTTCACATGCGTCGCATTCACAAAAAAAAAAAACAAAGAAAAAAAAAGAGAAAAAAGAAAGAGCTCGCTGAGGTGAAAACCGAAAAGGCACCTCAGGCAAAAATTAGAGCAGCTCGCTAAGCTGAAAACCTACATTAGGCAATTTAGGCAAAAGTTAGAGCACCTTCAAAAAAGGCTCGCTGAGGTGAAAACCGAACAGGCGCCTCAGGCAAAAGTTAGAGCAGCTCGCTGAGCTGAAAACCCACATCGGGCAGTTCAGGCAAAATTTAGAGCACTTCTAGATTCACCATTCCTAGGGGCAAAAAAATGGAACCCTTCCACCATTCCCCATCAAAAACTCTCCCATTATTCTCCAGCAGGATCCTCTGCGCTATTCCCCAGCGAAACCATCACAAAGAACGCCACCACTTTCTCTCCAACAGTCATAGGACTTCCCCAACAGCCATTGCATATCCTCGCATATCCCCAGCAGAGGTACGAGAATCACATCACATAAAGAATATACTCCCTAGCTAGATCAGCCATAGGCATGATGTACCTTCTCTAGCCCGAGGCGTGATCCAATCTCCCCAGTAAGGGCATAGCATTTCAAGACTGGAAAAATAGTGAGAAATGCATCTCCCAGTGTCATTTGCACATGCACACATTGAAACATACACGTACATACATTCAAAACATACGCACACATGCATACACACATCACAACCAATCCAGGTATAGGTACAGGTACCCACCACCCTCGTCGGGCTGTCTCGAATCAGGATCGCTCCTGAAGCAGAAATACTCCAAGACTGGGGCATCCATCGTACCTCAAGATATGAGTTAGAGCCACGTGGGCCCAAGCCTCAACATCTCAAGTTTCCAAGGGCAAAGCAAACAAGCCATATTTATTCCTGATCGAAAGGGAAAAAATTTTTGTTTCCAAAATTATCGATCAAGGAATAAATACTCATTCTCAACCTGATTCCAAAGTTATCACTCCTAAAGTCCTACCACTCAAGCAAGATTCCCAATCCTTGAAAACCATTCAAGCTAAATTTTGATTCCTTGAGACCCCTTTCAAGCAAGATCCCAGATCCTTGAAACCGATTCAAGCAAGATCCTAGATCCTTGAAAACCATTCAAGCCAGATTTTGAATCCTTGAGACCCCTTTCAAGCAAGATCCCAGATCCTTGAAACTGATTCAAGCAAGATCTTAGATCCTTGAAAACCATTCAAGCCAGATTTCAAATCCTTGAAACCCCTTTCAAGCAAGATCCCAGATCCTTGAAACCGACTCAAGCAAGATTCCCATTCCTTGAAAACCATTCAAGCCAGATTTTGAATCCTTGAAACCCCTTCAAGCAAGATTCCTATTCCTTGAAAACCATCCAAGCTAGATTTTGAATCCTTAAAACTCCTTCAAGCAAGATTCCTAATCCTTGAAAACCGTTCAAGCTAGATTTCGGGTCCTTGAAAACCAATTCAAGCAAGATCGTAGATCCTTGAAACCAATCCAAATGCTAAGCTGATCCACCTCGGGTAACATAAACCCGGCATTGGTCCAGATCAGCTTTACACCAAATCCCAAGCAGATCCATGTCGGGTAACATAAACCCGGCATTGGTCCAGATCGGCTTTACTCCAAATCCCCAGAAAATCCACCTCGGGTAACCTAAACCTAGCATCGGTCCAGATCAGCTTTATTCCAAATCCACAACAGATCCACCTCAGGTAACCTAAACCCGGTATCAGTCCAGATCGGCTTTATTTCAAATTCTCAGTAGATCCACCTTGGGTACCCGACATCGGTCCAGATCGACTTTATTTCAAATTCCCGGCAGATCCATCTCAGGTAACATAAACCTGTTATTGGTCCAGATCGGCTTCATTCTAGTTCACCATCAACTTCACCTCGGGTAAAATAAACCCGGTATCCACTTATTCCGACTCATCACTGTAGCTCAGGTATGTCTTTCTCTCCTTCCACTTATGGCGCTTCCATTCGCGTTCTCAAATTCCTCTCAGGTAACCTAAACCTGATATCGGGTATTGAATTTGATCACGTGAGGGGTAGCTGTAAGTGCCGGGTTTTTCCAACCTCTATGATGAGAATTCCTGTATTACCTGTGAAGTGGACGGACTCGAAACGAACTTGAAAACGACCGGAATGTCACCCGGAGTATCTAAAACGTCCTGAAAACCAAGCTATCCGCAATCCGAAACCCCTGAAGAGATATATGGGAAAATTTCTTAGAGATGTAGGTGGCTCATTAATTGTTTGTTATGATGATGATGGAAAGTATAAAAAGAAAAGTAAAATCAAATCAAACAGGGTTGGTAATCTTAAGGAAAAAAACTCAAAATTCAAGACACAGAGAAAAAGAGAAACAGAGAAAGAGGGAGAAAGCAAAACCGAGAGCTAAAGTGATCCAAAGACCTAAGGTAAGGCTAGAAAACTAATCCTTAAACTTTAATAACAAGTTCCTTAATCCTTGCTTATTGATTCGGGATCATTTCAGATTGATTTCGGACTGTTTCAGATCGTTTTGGTTTTTGGCTGGTTGAGTATCCAAGGCAAATTCCAAGTTCTCAATCCGTTTCTAGACATTCAAAGCTAAAAACAATACCAAGGTAAACTCTGAAAGGCCTTAAACTTGTGTGCATTGCTTTTTCTTTACGTTTTCTTCATTTTTGTAATTTTCAAAAACCCGGACTTCCCCAAATAGAGCCGTACGCACGGCTGTGTTTGTGATGAACAGAGCTGCACGGCTCTGTTCTATAGGGACAGATTCCCAATTTGTCCCGATCGTCTGAAAATAGTCCTTTTTCCATTTTATGCATTCTGTTGTGATCAATTTCGGTCTAAATTTATCCGTATGTTATAAAATTTTGGTTTTCAGATTTCTGTACGTACGGGTTTTAGGGTTTTTGGTTTTTCCGGGGTTTTATTTTCTGAGTATTTGGGGTTATTTTCTCCGAATCGGATCTATAGTCCCGCATTAATGGACCCCCGAGCCCTATAAAATCCTCGGAAAATATCGAAAACGAGCAAAACGATATATTCACAGAAAAATAAGAAATCTAATTTTTCGGGTTCCAGAAATTATAGCCGCATGGCTGTAACTACAGCCATACAGCTATAATTTTCGGAATAAAACAGAGCGGCGAAATGACCTGCACGGACGCCATCGCGTGGTGCTGTTTTCGAATTTAAATTATTTTTGGCATGTTTATTGCTTTTTGGACCCTAGATGGATGTTGAGTTTAGGAACCCACACGAACGGAACCCTGAGTTCCTGGATAACAGACTCGTTGAAAAGGAAAATTTGCATGAAATTGAGCTAAATAATTTTCTAAAAATTGTTTTCCAGCACAAAAATTTACAGGGCGTTTTAAAACCGTTTTCTAGGTCTAACCGGTCTGACCGGTCGGGTCGATCTGGTTACCCCCTAAATGCATGCCCCTGTTCCTGATATCCCAATTCTCTCCTGATTTGAGTCTTATCTGTGTTGTACCACAAATCATGCTATCCAATTTGTCTTGCAGCATTTATTTCATTTCTTTTTATTATTTTAACTGTAATTAATAGATTCTCGTGTAAATTAGGTGACCGTACTTTTTAGATATTCGTATATTATAAGCGTTTGTAAAGTGAGGTTGAGAGTTTTTATTTTTATTCGATTTGGTTGTATAAGCGGCCTTTATTATTATTATTATTATTATTATTATTATTATTATTTTGTATAATTTGGATGCTTGGTTTATTTATTTATTTATTTTTTTTTTGCAATTTTATTTCTGTCGTTTGCTTCAGCATCGGTCAAATAAATATAAACGAAATTAGGATAGAGAAAGATAATAAAGCGAATTAAATATGGTAATATAAACTGTAAAGTGAAAGCAAGCTAGAGGTTAAAGTAAGTCACTTGCCCGAACCCTAAATCTCTGGATTAGGTACAGTAGTCTGCCCTCGGTAGGGAGCTATACCGGAATTTCCCGGATGAGCTTATCCGGGTGGCGACTCTGTCACTGATCTTGGAATTTAAGTTTTGAGGTTTTTAAGTCAAAAACAGGAAAATGTTTTCTACAAAGGAATTTCCAAATCAAATCCATGATTTTTTTTTGACTCAAGATAAACAAAACCCCTTTTTTTCCAAATAAAAATCAAAACGAACGAAAACATTTTCCCCGGTTCGCTTCACCATATCCCGCATTTAAAAAAGAAAAAGGTCATCCACTCACACTAGCCTTTTTCATTATGAAGTCACTAGAATGTTTTAACTAAGCCATTTCACTTTGATTTTCCCAAATTCACCCTTGATTATCAATTTTGCTTTTAAGAAAGCTTTTCATTTCAAAACAGCATGATGTATATCTCATCTTTCATTCTTACTCTCACTGGAATTCTGCTTTAAACAACCAATCATATAAATTCTTGCTTAATTGAAGTTCTTGAAGCTGTTTTCTAAAAAGATCATATTTTGTTGAAGAATCATTTTTCATTGCTTGACGTCTCTCAAAATCTCTATCAACCACATATTTCAGTTAAAAAAAATCCTTTATTCTTTCCTGTCTTATCCCTTACTGAATAAAGTTAAAAACAAAGTTGTTGACTCATTTTGTGAAGTATTCAAAATTTTCTATTCAGAAGCTGTTTTGTGCTTGTCTTTGAAATTCCTTGAGAAAAGTCTATCTAATGTATTTTTGTTGTTTTCTTAAATTGCATTTTGATAATCAATTACCTTTATTATATCCATTCCATACCTTTCACCCTTCCCCTATTACAACCCTTGGGAAAGACCTTTGATATTGTCTGATTTGGTTTGGGTGATTAAATTGATTGAATTGTGAGCCTATGGAATTCTGAAATCTTGCCATGCTGATAAGTGATCAAACACTAGCCCTTAAACACTTTTTGAGTGATTTGAGTGAATCTTTGATTTGTGAGGTGTTTTAGTTCAAGGCTGTTCTCTTTGTTGTTTACATAGAATTGCTAGTTTGAAAGCTTGATAAGTGCTTGATGCTGAAGCTGTTTTCCTTGATGTCTCTGTGACTTATATTTTGCTTAAGTGCCAATTCTCTCTTTACTTGAAATTGTTCCTCTTGCTGGTTTTCCTCTAATCTGATGCTGTTTTCAATTAACATTGATATTCTTTGCTTGAGGACAAGCAATTGCTTAAGTGTGGGGGAATTTGATAAGAGAAAATATCCGAGCATTTAACCTATTGATATGCACTTAAAATAATCATTTTATAATGAAAATATCTTGATTTGGCAATAATAATTGCTAATTTTTATGTTTGACTTACTTTTTGTAGTATCTAGAAAAATTTGGATGAATTCCCTGATTTCCTATTGAAAAGAAGGTCAAAAGCTACTGGATGCTGAAGCTGGATCAGAACTTAGCTGAAAATGGCAAAAACAGGCAGACTGGTCACATAATAGCTTTTACCAAATTAGGAAATACTTCACCAGAACATTTTGAAGACTGTATTCTCATTGGCTGAGCTAGGAGACTTAATCAGAGACCTTTTTTGTACTTTTTCTTTAGTTTATAGCCATTAAATCAAGCCACGTGTCACTTTGTAGTGTTTTGAGGGAATGTTGCCCTAGTTTCTTTGAGTTCTTATATAAACTCTCTCTTAAACCTGTTGTTGAGGCCACCAACCCTTTTCTGTCCTTCCTCCACCTCCATCTTAGTTTATGGTAGTTTTAGTTAAGTTTTCTTCAAGGCCTTCCATAGCAGAACCTGTTCTAGCCATGGAGGAGTTGTTAAAGGTGTAAGCCAGCAATGGCTGGAATTTTGTAAGTACCTTTTATGTTAATATAAGTATAATTCAGTTTATGCATGTCTATATTATGAGTTTATTACTTAAATGAGTTTGACCATCTCATGCATGGCATGTTTAGTTAAATATTCTTTGCTTTACATATGGAAATACAAGATTAGACACTATGTTGACCGAGCAATGGCTTTGTTGCATATGATAAGGGTTCATGTTGGGACTACCCACATTGATGCTTTCTTTTCTTAATACATGTCTTTAGATGTTAATTGCAAAGAATGCTTTGGTTGATTATTTAAAGGCATAGAGTTTAAGAGAATTAATTACAGAGAATGCTCCAGTTAAATTGATCTTAGTAAGGTTAGAAGGAGATACGCTTTTGCATATAAACTGAAATCACTTAGATTGCATACAGGGACAAGCTGTTCTATGCCTTGTTGTGTTTACTCTGCTCATTATCACTGTTGTTTGCATATTTGTTTTCAAATTTACTTCTTTTTATGATATTTGTTAGATTTAGTTAATTTTGAGTAGTTTTACCATAAAATACCATCTTGATAAATTAACCATATTTCTGCCATAAGCTGTTCCAGTTTAGGAATCACTTTTGATTACATGTACTAGAAACCCAAATCCCTGTGGAATACGATATATGGACTTACCATTTATATTACTTGTTGACCCTAGTGTACTTGCTAGGTATATTTTGCATGCGTAGCCTAAGGCTCCAACATAGGTACACGAATAGCTAACGAACTAGACTTGTGCTAGAGAACAGAGACGAACAGAACTATGATACATAGATAAGCAAGGGGACGGCTACAGAGTCTTTTACACCTAGTATAAAATTAGGTTTTCAAATTAACTTTAGTTTAAATTTTAATTTAATTAACTGATTCAATTTATGTAATTGGAATTAAACTAAACCATGTAATAAAATTCCAATTGACTCAATTAAATCTAATTAATTAAATTTATTCAACTCAAATTTATTTAACCTGACCTTAAATAAATACAACCCGTGCATTTAATTTTCCACTTACATACAGTAATTAATTAGTCAAATACAATTAATTTCTCTTTTACATTAATTGAATTAATTTTGACAAAACCTATTCTCATTAATTCAATTAACTCAATTTCCATTCTCAATACACCTAACGTGTACATCTCCGATTTGTCACAAGTTCAGTTGTTCTATGTGTACAATCCTATGGGCCGTCTTTATGTTGGCAGTGGGCCTAAGGCCCATAGACTGTAAGTGGGTTCTAACAAACTATTACAGCCTCCAATTAAGATGAAGACTAGCAACTCATGTGAAACACAATCCAGTAGTATTCTTGTATATCCCTTGCCAACTGACATCGATGTCTAAGCAAGAGGCATGGTTCCAGTCAACCTCTTCTGCACTTATTCATTCCCTGATTCTGAGTAGACTGATGATTGAGAATAAGTACCCCAACTTATTTGGGTATCGCCATACACTTATCAAGCCCACTCATCAAGTGGCTAATGATGTCATCTCAGGGGACGTTGAGTGGCAATTTCATCAACTCACTATTAACATCAACATGTTTATCGACCCACCCAACATACCCATACTTAGCACCCTGTTACAGGCTCGTTAGGCATATATCAAAGTGTATAAGATCCCAAGTCATGTTATAGTGAAATCAAGTCTAAAGACAATACCAAGAACTACCTGAGAAACACCTATGACGATCGGACCATACAGTGTTCTCGAGGCGAATCGGTCCAGTACCATGTAACCTAACATGTACCCATATAGTTAACTGACATTCCATGTTCAGTAGTCAATGAGAAACTGCCATCCAGTCAAGGATATGCTGGTCATTAACTTTATTCATTCCCATGATTAGAACAGATCCGGGACAACTTTATGATTACAGCTTTAACACTGCTCAAGGTCTCATCAGCTAATGACCTACATTAGTTTACATGAGTATGGCTATAATCAATGGATACTCTATTTATTAAATTATGCAAGAAAAAAATAAATAGATTAAATGCCTTTATATATAACACGAGGTATAATACCAAATATCTACATACAATCAAGAACCAATGCTTTTAGACTTAGGCACACCAACACATGGCGGGCTTGAAATTCAGCAGAGGTCACACTATCTTCATCAGTAACACCAAATAACAGTTGAGATCATTCAAGGATGCCATTTTAGGAACAACCAAGACCCAAAATGTATACTTTTTTAGGTTTTTAGGACTCGTTCACCTTTTCAAAACCACCCCACTAAGTCTTCCTATTTAATCCACTTCACTCTCACTCATTCTGCACTTCATTCCTATTATTGCAAATTTCTTCTTCCTTTCATTTTCTTTGTTTCAGCAACTCAATCTTTAGCAACAATAGCAATTAGAAGATCGAAGAAATCTCTTATCTCTACTCCGAAATTGCAATCTACCACCACTTATGATTGTTTCGTGATCAAGAAATTATTAAAGAAAATGGACATCTTCTATAAGGATGAAGAACAACAACAATATATAGCGTTGGGAAAGCTTGAATTTGCTCCTTCATAAATTTTACTTGACTAGGTGATGACACCGAAAATTTGTTGTGCAAATGTGACTATTAGCAAGTGTACTAGATCATACGCAATATACTACAAAGAACAAGTGTCATTTCCATAGGGATTGGTAGTAAGTAATGTCAGACTTCTCAAATAAAAAAAAACATTTGTGTATCTTTCTTTCTTCAATAAAATGAGGAAAACTAGTATTTAAGCAATCCGAAATAAAGCATAAATAATATAAACATAGAATAAGAATAAGAATACAGATATAACAGTAATGAAAACAATAATAGAAGGGTCAAAACTCAAGTCCAGTAGTGTCCAACAGTTTCAATCCTTTCCCCATTATTTAGAATTGGTAGGGTAAAGATCATAGCTCTGAGGTCTCTTCTTTCTTTAATCACCATGTTTCACATCTCGCTCTCATATGGATTCTTTGAGACTTCATTTACTTAACTCTCGCCCTCATAAATTAGATCTCAAGCTTTAAATTTTAAGAAGCATTTATTAGTTAGATAAAACCCTTAACACATTAACCATCTCCTCTCTGTCTCAGGTTGTATATGTGTTAAATTAGTTTTTCCATAACTTTAAATCTCCTTTGGGTCTCATTAAAGTTACTTGATATAAGGTGATCAACTTTTTAAGAATAAAACTTACTGATTTATTAACCAACTTAATATATTATGCCTATGAAAAATAAAAGAGAGAAAGACTTACTCATGCCAAACAAGCTAACCTAAGCTTACGAAGTGAGACTGCTTGCGCTTCATTATTGGAAGTCAAGCAATCTCAAAACAAAATTTGTAGAAAGAGAAAATATTATAAATTTAGAGTGAGAAAGTATAAACTAAACTAAGGAGGTGATCAAATTAAATGATCTTATCACAAATTAAAATTACTCACAACTATTACCTATTTATAATAGTAAATAA
Organism: Euphorbia tirucalli; assembly: GCA_039660915.1. Taxonomy (NCBI): domain Eukaryota; kingdom Viridiplantae; phylum Streptophyta; class Magnoliopsida; order Malpighiales; family Euphorbiaceae; genus Euphorbia; species Euphorbia tirucalli. Next base: position 33,830,846 of record CM077633.1, read on the forward strand.
GGGTAAAAGAGGAAATCTAATACAAGCAAGTTGTTGAGTAAAATATTCCAAATATATTTGAGCAGGAGTTGTTATTAGTCCAAATAATCCACATACATCCCACTTCCTAATCAAAAAGACTCTTGATTAATCTCATCTATTCTTCAAGGATGATATGATCATTTTACCCCTCTAAGTTGCTCTTGTTGGATGTTCCCTAGTCACAAGGCATTGGTCCTTGTATTTGTATTATACATTTATTGGATTTATGTATTATACAATCTGTGTCATTAAATAAAGGCATTAATCTATTTATTATATATATCTTGTGCTATGTTTTAAATAGAGTATCCAATGGACATATCCATATCCATGTTGACAAGTGTCATGCACTTGGCAGTAAGACCATGGATAGGGAAAATGATATGACCATAAAGTTATACATAGTTTGTTCTAGTCATGGGAATGAATGGAACTAAATACTATCATTAGCTTGGTTGTATGGCGGTGTCTTACCGGCTATTGGACATGGGATGTCAACCAAGTTAATAGGTCCATACAAAAGGGCATGGTACTGGATAGATCTACTAAACGAGAAATCCACATGGTATAGTATCACAAGTGATTCTTGTGTAGTACTTGTATGGATCCTTTGACCTGACCATATGATGGTGCTGTTGGATATGCCCTAGTCCCAAGGCATTGGACCTTGTATTTGTATCATACATTTATTAGATTTATGTATTATACTTATTTTGTGTTATTAATAAAGGCCTTAATTCATTTATTTTATATATCTTGTGCAATATCTTAAATGAAGTATCCAATGGACATGTCCATATCCATAATGACAAGTGTCATGCACTTGGCAGTAAGACCATGGATGATATGACCATAAAAAGATTAGTAGTCTGTTCCAGTCATGGGAATGAATGGAACCAGAGACTATCATTAACCTGGTTTTATGGCAGTGTCTTACCGGTCATTGGACATGGGATGTCAACCAAGTTAATGGGTACATGCAAAAGGGGCATGGTACTGGATAGATCCACTAAACGAGAAATCCACATGGTATAGTATCATAAGTGATTCTCGTGTAGTGCTTATATGGATCCTTTGACCTGACCATATGATGGTGTTGCATGCGAGGTTGCATACTTAGGCGTACGCCTAAAGGGCCTGTAATAGGGTGCCAAGTATGGGTACTTTCAGGTATGTCACTTAGCATTGTAATGCTATGGATATGCAGAAGGGATTTGTCACTCAGTAGTCCACTGAGAAGATATTACCGGCCTTTTGATGAATGTGACTGATAAGAGTGTGGCCACACCCAAACAAGTTGGAACTTGTTTGTGAGCATCAGTACATTTGGGATCAAGAAAATATCCAGACAAAAAAGAGGGTGATCAATCCATGCCTCTGTGTTGGACACCGATATCAATGACATGGGATATGCAAGTTCAAACTACAGGATTATGATTACAGTTGGACTGCCATCTCCATCTTAATTGGGGGCTGTAGTGGCTTGCTAGAGCCCACCTGTAGTCTGTGGGCCATAGGCCCACTCCCAACATAAAGATGGGCCCACGGGATCGTACACATTGAGTGACTAAACACGGACTTAAGGAATCACCAGTATACTTGGAGTATACACACTGGAGAGAGAGGATTATATTAATTATAGTATAAAGATCAATTGGATTGATCATAATAATAAAATTAATATTAGTATTGGCATTCTCATAATTAATTCAATGAATTAAGTCATGAGATTATTTCCTAGGTGGAAATATTTCATATGTATAGGTTTACATATGAATTCATTTTGTGAAGATCCAATTTTAATTTCATGGATTAAATTAATTGATCAAATCAATTTTGATTAAATGTAATAAATATGTTACATGGTGTAATATATTATATACATGTTAAAATTAAAATTGGGATTAAAATTGGGTTTGAAATTAATTTGGACCAAATGAATTAGAATGGATTCGGGGCCTAAAAATAAAATGGAAAAGCCAGCACAAAATAAAGCCACATGGGCCGAATTTTTCAAGGAAAACTTCAGTCACCTAAGGTTAAAATAACCCTAGGAGTGCATGTGAAGCCATAGCCGAAATGCCCTTCTCCCTCTCTCATAAGTTTTTGATTTCCGACACTAGCACGGGCCGTGTTCCAAAGTCGTTCGTGTACGTGAACGAGGAGGGAATCTACGTTGATTTCTGCAGCCATCTCTAGAAGAGATACTCCTGGTAAGAGTTTAATCTCTTCCATTTAATTTTAAGTTTTTGCAATTTTCATCTCAATTGCTCCTAGGCACGGATTTGAGGAAATCACCGCGTTCTTTCGCATTCAATTAGGTGATTTTCGGTGAAAAATCCCAACAGGTGCTGCATGTGAAGTGGCATACTTTGGTGTATGCCTAAAGGGCCTGTTACAGGGTGCCAAGTATGGGTATGTTCGGGTATGTCAGTGAACATGACAATGCTATGGATATGCAGAAGGGAATGTCACTCAGTAGTCCACTGAGAAGATATCACTGGCCTCATGATGAATGCAGCTGATATGAGTGTGGCCACACCCAGACGAGTTGGAACTTGTTTGTGAGCATTAGTTCATTTAGGATCAAGCTAATGTCAGACATGAAAAAGGGTGATCAATCCATGCCTCTGTGTTGGACGCCGATATCAATGATATAGGATATACTAGTTTAAACTACAGGGTTACGATTATAGTTGGATTGCTATCTCTGTCTTAATTGGGGGCTGCAGTGGCTTGCTAGAGCCTGCCTATAGTCTGTGGGCCATAGGCCCACTACCAACATAAAGATGGGCCCATATGATCGTACACATTGAACATTTGAACTCAAACTAAAAGATCAACTGTATACTTGGAGTATACACGCTGGAGAGAGAGGATACCATTAATTATATTATATACAGATCAATTGGATTGATCAAAATAATATAATTAAATTTTATATTGGCCTTCATATAATTAACTCAATGAATTAATTTATGAGATTATTTCCCAGGTGGAAATAATTTTACATGTATAGGTTTACATGTATTTAATTTTATGGAAGTCTAATTTTAATTCATCAGTTAAATTAATTGGTCAAATTAATTTTAATTTAAATGTATGCAATATATTATATGGTATAATATATATACATATGGGTTGAATTAAAGTTACATTTGAAATTAAATTGGACCAAAGGAATTAATACGGACATGGGCTTAACAAGTAGAAAGCCCATATGAAATTAAAGAGGAAATTGGGCCTGAAATTCCCCATAGGAATTTTGGCCAACTAGGTTAAATGGCCTAGTGATTTTTGGCCAAATTGAGCTTATAAGAGTAGAAAAATTGCACCCTCTATTCCTCTCATTCCGGTTGATCAAATCACTAGCACGGGTTGAGTTCGTTAGCCGTTCGTGTACGGAACGTGGAGGAAGTCTCTATTGATTTCTACAGCCAGCTCAAGAAGAGATATCTCGGGTGAGAATCTTATTCTCTTCTAATTTTTTTTTTTTTTTGTTTTTGATTTCGATATCATTTGCTCCTGGACACAGAATTGAGGAAATCAACGCGTTCTTCAGCTTTATCGGTTGATTTCCAGTGAAAAATCCCAACAGCTCTTTCCTCCTCTCTAGTGGATTCTACATCATCTTCTAGGTGCTAAGTCCATCTTTAGGCTTCCAGTAGTGTCTTTTATCCAAATTATCTTGCAAAACAAGATTGCGAAGCTTTGACAGTGCTTCTGCTATGCAACCTAAAAATACACACATTAAGCTTGTTTTTCCTTCATTTTTAGCACGGATATGATCAACATTCTTATATATTTTCATTGTAAAATTTTCACTCAACACTTATGTTTTGGGCCAGCAGCGTTGGCTGAAGTTTGGAACTAGGGAGCATAGTTCATAGGTGTCCTTGATTATATTCATTATGATCTATTGGGTCTTACATCGGTCAAATATCGAAGTAGATTCCAGTATTTTATGACATTTATTAATTACTACACAAAAAGGTTTTGTTGTACTTTCTAAAATCCAAGGATGAAGTTTTAGGAGCTTCAAGGAGTGGAAGACCATGGTGGGAACTAGGAAACAAGTCAAGACACTCAAAACTAACAATGTTTGTGCTGGTGTGCCCTAGTCCAAATGGTATTGGTTCTTGTATTATATTATTGTGAACACGGAATTTTCCGGGTCTCAAAAAAAAAAACCTTGACTACCACGACTGTAATTACAGTCGTGGGTTTTTGGTTACATTCGTACGACTGTCAATTCTGGGCAGGTTGCAAAACCCATACCCATAAAATAAAAAATTAGGGGAAAATCTTGATGATTTAATGCTCAAATTTCCAGGGAGAAAAAGGGAATAAGAGACAGAAAAGAAAGAGAAAAAGGGCTTTTGGCAGATTTTAGATCTTAAGAAATATTTAGAGAGAGAAAGAAGGGAGAAGAAAGAAAAAACCAAAAAAGACTTAAGTTTTCTAATCCTTTTCTTCTTAATTTCAGAGAGGTAATGTATAAAATGAGTTAGAAATCATAGGTTAAAATCAACACACGAAATCTAAACCATTTCTAGACACAAAACTTGCTCAAATCCCTGACTTTTTTTGTGGATTTTTGGACCCATTTGCAACCTTAACACACCAGGGAAAAGAAGCAATTTCTAGTGGATTGGTGCATTGCCAGGGGGTCAATCCTACTGTGGATCAGCACCAAAGAGGTAAACACACTTCAATCCCTCTTATTTTCATGCTTTCTAGGTGTTTTGGTTGATTTTGTGAATTTTTATTCAACTTTTTACACTTCTGTTTCTGATAAATTAAGAACAGTCGTACGACTGTTCTTGTCAGAAAGCACAGGGGCACAACTGTAATTATAGTCATGCCGTTTTGATCTAAAGTCGTACGACTATTGTTGAATTTCCTCGGTTTTTAGCTTTTTTTCATTTAAATAGTTTTGGCGATTTCTGCTTAAGGAAGAGCTACAGTCGCACGACTGTAGTTTGTTGGGATTCGTCACGGGAAACCGACCGATAAAAGCGAAAATACTCGTTGATTTCCTGGAATCCGGTCCCAAGAGCTTAAGATGTGGAAATCAAAAACATAAAGCATAAAAGGAGAGTTTCAAAAACTTACCACAAAGTCTCTCCAGGAGACGGATGCGGACTGCAGAAATCAAGTGTAGATTTCCTCCACCGATGCGTACACGAACGGCTCTCGGACCGAAACCCGTGCTAGCGACTCGGATGACAAGAAGAGAGGGAGAGAGGGGCGGCCCAAGATGACTAGTATGGCTATCCTATATTTCTTTCCAAAAGAAATAAACCAAGTTATCAAGTTGGGCTCAAGTTTCTTACTAAAAGAAAATCCTCAAAAGTGGGCTAAATGTTATTACTTTTAAAAGCAAAAACCATTTCCCCAATTTCATACAAGTGTGGGACGGCCAAAAGATGGGAGATAATGAAGAAATTGCTAAGTCCAACTTTGCAACTTTACTTGTCAAACTAATGACTCATTACCCCTTAATTGGTTCATCCAAAATGACTCACCAAAAATCTCATCATTATGACTCACTTTGCTACTTCAAAGTCAAACAATGACTCACTTCTTTATGCACACAATTCGGCCAACACCAAAAAAAATGGTCATCATCTTTTCCACTTTTCTTACCAAAAGTAAAGGAAAGATCAAATGGAGCAAAGTCCAACTTTGCCACTTCTTAAGTCAAACCAATGACTCACCATTTTCTTATTAGTTCATAAGAATTGGTCATCATCATTTTTGTCCATAAAATGACTCACATTCTCATCCCAAATGCATGAAAATTTCTGCCAACACAATTCCAATTCATGTGGGAATATTCATTTTACATCCTAAGCCCAATTTTAATTCCTTTGATTTAATTAATTTCAAATGCAACTTTAATGTAACATGTATGTTTATATATGATACCATATAATATATTATATACATTTAAATTAAAATTCATTTGACCTATTAATTTAATCAAGGGATTAAATTAGACATACATAAAATTGAAATAATCCCATAAATTCATTCATTGAATAAAGTAAGAGAAGGCCAAAATAAATATTAAGTATATTATTTTGATCAACCCAATTGATCTATATAATATAATTAATAAATCTCTCTCTCTTCAAACGTGTATACTCCAAGTACACACTTAATCCGACTAGTTAAAGTCCAGACGTTCAATGTGTACGATCCAATGGGCCCGTCTTTATGTTGGCAGTGGGCCAAGGTCCACAGACTGCAGGCGGGCTCTAGCAAGCCACTGCAGCCCCCAATTAAGACGAAGTAAGCAGTCTAACTGAAAATGTAACCCTGTAGTTTGAACTTGTAAATCCCATGTCACTGATATCGGTGTCCAACACAGAGGCATGGAAGTATCACCCTCTTTGTGTCTGGACATTTACTTGATCCCGAATGAACTGATGCTCACAAACGAGATCCAATTTTGTTTGGGTGCGGCCGCACACTTATCAGTTACATGCTTCAAGAGGCCAGTGATATCGTGTCAGTGAATCACTGAGTGACATTCCTTTCTGCATATCCATAGCACCGCCATGTTTACTAACACACCCGAACGTACCCATACTTGGCACTCTTTTATAGGCCCGTTAGGCGTCCACCAAAGTGTGCCACTTCACATGCAGCACCATCATATGGTCCGGTCAAATGAATTGTACACAAGTACTACACGAGAATCATTTGTGATACAATACCATGTAGATTCCCGTTAAGTGGATCGATCCAGTACCATGCCCTTTTTGCATGTACCCATTAACCAGGTTGACATTCCATATTCTATGACCGGTAAGACACTGCCATACAACCAGGCTAATGATAGTCTTTAGTTCCATTCATTCCCATGATTGGAACAGACTACAGATGACTTTATGGCCATATCGTTTTCCCTATCCATAGTCTTACTGCCAAGTGCATGACACTTGACAACATGGATATGGATACTCTATTTAAAATATAGCACAAGACATATAATAAATAGATTAATGCATTTATTTCCTTGACACAAATTGTATAATACATAAAGTTTACATTAATGTACAAATGTATTATACAAACAAAAGGACCAATGCCTCGGGACTAGGGCATTTCCAACATAGGTTACTATAGTACGACTGTAATTACAGTCTCACGACTGTAGTTCTCGGCCAAAAGCAGAAATTCCCTAAAAATCCAAAAAAATTCATAAAACCCTAAAAATTTCATAAAAATCAGAAAATTCAGAAAAATCAAAAAATCTTGAAAAATAAAAAATCATCAAATTGGAGTGTGCATTCACGACCCTAGATTTATTTTTCGGTGTTTTTGCATTTAGAACCAAACCACGACGGAGACCCAATTCTCTCGAAAACCGACCCACCTCGTATGCTAAATTAAAATAAACCGGAAAAATGTTTTCAAAATGATTTTCTCACAAAACCAAAAATACATGGACGTTTCAAAAGTGGTTTTCCAGGTCTAACCGGGCCGGCCGACCGGGCCGACCTGGTTACCCCCAAATGCATGACCCCGAACTCTAAAATTCCCAATTCTTTTCAACTTGAGTCTTATGTGTGGTGTGCCATATATTTGTGCTAACCATTTGTTTTGCAGCTTTAATTTCTTTATTTTTTTTATTTTTAATGTATTTAATAGACTAATCCGTGTATATTAGGCAATTGTAAATTTTCTTAGATTCTCGTGTATTCTAGGCGTTTGTATTGTGAGGCTGAGAGTCTTTATTTTTCATTCGATCAGATTGTAATCCTCTTAAATATTTATTCTTTTACTTTTATATCGTATTATTATGTATGCACGCCGCTTGTTATTATTCAATAAAATCAATTTTTAGTAATTTAAAGTGTCGTTATAGAACATTGGCCATTTTATTTTGATTAGACATGAAATAAGGGACTTGTCCGAACCTAAATCTCTGAAAAGTGTGGCAGTTCCCGCTTTGGTTCAGCTACACTGTAATTTCCCGATTGAGCTGAGCCGGGTGGCGACTCCTACACTTTTTATCGAGATTTAGGTCTCAATTCTTTTACTAAATAATTACTCTTCTAAAAACGAATCTCCAATCCAAAAACCCCACGCGAGGGAGGGTCCCGCCCGAAATTGAGGCGCCCCTTCCGAAAGGGAGTCTCGCATTCCGTCGAAAACATGTCGCGGCTCACAGTGACGACTCCGCTGGGGATTTCTCAAAAGTTTTTTAAAAAAACGTAAAAGAATTTGACAAGCCCTGAAAAATGTCTAATCAAAATAAGGCGGATGATTCTTATATAGCATTTTATGTATTTTTGTAGTTAGACATTCTTGCATTAGGTTAAGTATCCATTATTTAACCCGGTGAATTGTTGAAGTGTCGCCTTTGTTCCTCTTGGTCTTAGGGGCACGGATACGAAACACCACCCATAGCCTCGTACGAACCCCTTCGTTCGAACCCTTGAGTGGGGAGAAGTGAGGAGTATATTTTGCTATGGGAGCCTTCATATTATCCTGACCTTGGACCGAACTCATTTAAGCAACCCTAGTTGGATTCCCTTAGGGTACCAAAATACATTGTATGAATATTTCTAAATTGCGCCTTCAACATCCCCGGTTGGTGGTCGAAGAGAACCCCTCCTAGGACTCGATTAGAATTTTCTCAAATTGACCACGTTTGGAGGAATAAGGTTGGAGGAATATGCTTCATATGTTATATGCTACGTGCTTCTCGTCCCTTCATAACATACCATCTTCCACATTTTTAACGAACATAACATACTACACGCAAAGCATTTGTGTGATACTAACTCACATCTTTTGTACAGCCCCTTGCATTTTTTGCATGTAAATACATTAATCGCCTGCGTGACATTTACACTAACCACATTTTTTACAGCCATGCATTTCCTCATTATGTGAAAAAAAATTAATTCATATGCATCATTTTTATGTCATAAGCATTAACCAATTTATTTTGTAGCCATATGGAACGCGTGTCATACATAAAACATTCATGTGGGCGTTGAACAACCCCATAATGGTCACACACATTACACCGCCTACCAAGTAGGAAATCATTTAGGTGCTCCATGAGCGCCGAAAAATTCATTTCATTCCATTGAATAATTTAGGTGCTCCACGAGCACCGAAAAAAATTCACTTCACTCCATTAAATCATTTAGGTGCTCCATGAGCGCCGAAAAATTTCATTTCATGCATTAAATCATTTAGGTGCTCCACGAGCGCCGTGAAATTCCATTTCATGCATTAAATCATTTAGGTGCTCCACGAACGCCGAAAAATTACATTTCATGCATTAAATCATTTAGGTGCTCCACGAGCGCCGAAAAAATTACATTTCATGCATTTAGGTGCTCCACGAGCACCGAAAAATTTCATCACATACATTAGATCATTTAGGTGCTCCACGAGCACCGAAAAATTTCATCATATACATTAAATCATTTAGGTACTCCACGAGCGCCGAAAAATTCCGTCGCGTGCATTCATTTAGACACTCCACGTGCGCCGAAAAATTTCATTGCATCCATTAAACCATTTAGGTGCTCCACGAGCACCGAATAATTACATTTCATGCATTACACCACTTAGGTGCTCCATGAGCGCCGAGAAAAAAATTCCATTTCATACACTAAATCATAGGTGCTCCACGAGCGCCGAAAAATTCCATTTCATGCATTAAATCATTTAGGTGCTCCACGAGTATTGAAAAATCTCATTCACACATTGAATCATTTAGGTGCTCCATGAGCGCCGAAAAATTTCATTTCACGCATCAAGTCATTTGGGTGCTCCACGAGCGCCGAAAAATTACATTTCATGCATTAGGTACTCCACGAGCGCCGAAAAATTTCATCGCGACATTAAATCACTTAGGCGTTCCCCGAGCACCGAAAATCCTGACCATGTGCCACGCTCATGTTCATCTCATATCATAACACAAAAACCCAAGGTGCTCCCCGAGCGCCGAAACTTTGCCTATGTGCCATTCTAACCACGTTTTCGTGCAGCCATTTTCAAGACATCAACATAAGCATGGCATTTATTCTAACCACATTTTCATGCAGCCACGACATTTTATTTGTGTGCCATGCATATGTACGTCCTGTATGTTGTTATCTTTGCAAAGCATACATGACATCATCATATATGTCATGCATCCTAACCACGTTTTTGTGCAGCCACTTGCATTTTTGTGTGACACAAGCATTCACGTGATTTCATATCATTTAAATTAAGGACATTCTAAGGATACCCTTCACGGTCATTTCATTTCATAACATATCGGGAGTCCTAAAACTACCCGTGTTCTGCCCGTGTACCGGAATAGACTCGGCCATTTCACTAGACCATTTCATTCAATAGGAGACAACAATGGTCTTAGGTCCATTGTCATGTAACAGGTCACACGACATCATTGCATGGCTTCACGTCATTTATCATTGGCGTCGTAGGGATGTCGAAGTTCTATTGGTGTGTCACGATCCATTTCGGATTGTTACATGACATTGACATTATTGTATCATTTGAGGTGCTCCACGAGTACCGGATTATTACATTTATAGCGGTATTTCATAACAACACTGAATCATGAAAGGCCTTCCATGAAAGCCTAACTTCCGTCCGTGTCCTTACCTACACGAGACTTGTCTGTAAGCATCATCTCATATCATATGCCTCAAAAGCATCAGAACTCTGTCCATGGGTCGTCCCCTGCGTGACCATTTCACTTCATCTCTTAGATCTACAAGGTGTCGAAACTCTATTCGTGTGTTGGCACACACGCGATCATTTCACGATATTCACTAGGTGCTCCAAGCCGAACCCCTGTTTGTGTGGCGGTCCACACGTGGTCTTTTTGCATTATCTCTTGCATGTCATCGGGTGTTCTTAGAATGTCCAAAAAAAAAAATTCATCCTCATCATCATCTCCCTCATGACATCATATACGCAACTCATCATTCATGCACATACATATCCCATCATGCATCCATGCCTACATCATCTCTGATTTGGTATTCTTCATGAGTATGCGCCCGTCAATGCTAATAAGTGTTTTTATCAAAGGCAAAAGGGAAAAGATTCTGAGAATGGCCAACCCAATGAACTCCAACTCCATAACAGATATCGTGAAGGATCATATCGCCTCATCACGGTTTCAAAAAGTGGTCAGGAAGGAAGCAGCGGCAATGTTGAGAGAAATGTTGGGAGATGATCTTAACAGAGTAGAAAGACTAACAGCGAGGTGCACCAAACTGGAGGCACGTGTGGCAGAACTCGAAGGGAAAATGAAAAATGCGGCATTCTCAGACTCAAATAGTGATGCTAGCGAGAAACAGAAAACTCAGATGGCTAACATTCGCCCTCGACACCTTGGAAGGCCCTCTCTCCAAGATTCGGGTTTGCCAAGGCCGACTGATGAAATAGACCTGAAGAGGCCTCGTAAGGCGAATGTTGATACCGACTCCATTTCACGGCATACCAAAAACTCACTAACCGTGAGTAGCGGAAAAGGCATTTCTCCATGGGCTGACTCATTAGGCAAGCTATTCCTCAGATGTAGAGAGGAGGGTCTCCTGTAGAGTATCAGGCCATTTGTAGAGCCTGTAAAAGCACAAAGGAACAATTTCTGTAGCTATTATGTGATGCTGGGCCATCGAACCAATGATTGTTTTACTTTAAGAAAGGAGATCCAGAAGCTAGTCGACGATGGGAAATTGGAAACCTCAACCCTCTCTGATAAACAACCAGGGGCAACCGGGGAGACCACCAAGGAAATTTCTCAAGTCTCCTGAGGAGAGGAATATGATGAAGAACTTCAGAGTCTGCTTTGATAAGAGTGGGTCGAGGATGCTGAAGCTGAAATGGTAACCAATCGGAAAATAATCGGATTCTATGAGATCAATGCCTCTTGGAGATTCCCTTTTTACAAGGGACTCATTTTGTTTGTGGGATGTATTGAATTCATTATGAATGCAATGAAATTTATTTTCGTCTTACTTATGTGATGATTTCTTTTCCATGGCATTATGCATGCATTTGACCATCTGAAATGACATATCCAACACACATAATATCAAAATGCATGACATCATTATGAGTATTGTGGGGAACCTAAAAGTGAACCTGGTCTTGAACGAACTCTCTCTTGAAAGGTGAGCTTGTGAGATAAATAAAATGATACGATGGTACCACTTTCGCTGAGGCATCTGCTGATTCAACTCAACAATCCTTGAAAGACACTACCAATCCTACCACAAAGCTTTAAATTAAAAGGCACAAACGATACCCAAATCGAAGAAATCCCTCCTTGAGGCAAAACCTGTTGGAAATGCCCTAGTCCCGAGGCATTGGTCCTTGTGTTTGTATGATACATTTGGTACATTAATGTAAACTTTATGTATTATACAATTTGTGTCAAGGAGATAAAGGCATTAATCTATTTATTATATGTCTTGTGCTATATTTTAAATAGAGTATCCAATGGACATATCCATATCCATGTTGTCAAGTGTGAGGCACTTGGCAGTAAGACTGTGGATAGTGAAAACGATATGACCATAAAGTCATCCGTAGTCTGTTCCAATCATGGGAATGAATGGAACCAAAGACTATCATTAGCCTGGTTGTATGGCGGTGTCTTACCGGTCATAGAACATGGAATGTCAACTAGGTTAATGGGTACATGCAAAAAGGGCATGGTACTGGATTGATCCACTTAACGGGAATCTGCATGGTATAGTATCACAAATGATTCTCGTGTAGTACTTGTATAAGTCCTTCGACCGGACCATATGATGGTGCTGCATGCGAGGTGGCACACTTTGGTGTACGCCCAACGGGCCTGTAAAAGGGTGCCAAGTACGGGTACGTTCGGGTGTGTCAGTAAGCATGGCAGCACTATGGATATGCAGAAGGGAATGTCACTCAGTGATTCACTGAGACGATATCATCGGCCTCTTGAAGAATGTTACTGATAAGTGTGCGGCCGCACCCGAACAAGATTGGATCTTGTTTGTGAGCATCAGTTCATTCAGTATCAAGTAAAGGTCCAGACACAAAGAGGGTGATACTTCCATGCCTCTGTGTTGGACACCGATATCAGCGACATGGGATTTACAAGTTCAAACTACTGGGTTACGTTTTCAGTTGGACTGCTTACTCTGTCTTAATTGGGGGCTGCAGTGGCTTGCTAGAGCCCGCCTGCAGTCTGTGGGCCTTGGCCCACTGCCAACATAAAGACGGGCCCATTGGATCGTACACATTGAACGTCTGGACTTTAACTAGTCGGATTAAGTGTGTACTTGGAGTATACACATTTGAAGAGAGAGAGATATATTAATTATATTATATGCATCAATTGGATTGATCAAAGTTATATAATTAATATTTATTTTGGCCTACTCATACTTAATTCAATGAATTAATTTATGGGGTTATTTCCTAGGTGGAAATATTATGACATGTATAGGTTTACATGTTTGTCATTTTATGTGTGTCTAATTTAATCCATTGATTAAATTAATAGGTCAAATGAATTTTAAATTTAAATGTATGTAATATGTTACATGGTATCATATATAAGCATACATGTTAAATTAAAGTTGCATTTGATGTAATTAAATCAAAGGAATTAAAATTGGGCTTAAGATGTAAAATGAATATTCCCACTTAAATAGGAATTGTGTTGGCCGAAATTTTGGTGTGGAATGGGCAAGGATGGTGAGTCATTTTGTTGGACAAAATGATGATGACACATTCCTTTAGGACCAATAGGAAAAAAGTGAGTCATTCTTTGATTTTGAGGTAGCAAAGTTGGACTTTGCTTCCTTAAATAAAAAGAATGATGACACTTTTTTTGGTGTTGGCCGAATGAATCTTGGCAAGTGAAATGATGAGTCATGGTTTTTGTATTAATGAAAAGGTGATGAGTCATGTTTGTTCATTGAATGAAAGGATGAGTCATTCTTTTCATTTAATATGATGGTGAGTCATATGAGATGAGTCATTGCTTTTGACTTTGAAATACAAGGTTGGACTTGGCTATCTCATAAGAAACTCACCAATTTGGCCGTCCACCACTTGTGCTTTAAGAGAGATTGGTAAAGTATTGAGATTGCCCACTTTAAGCTTGATTTTTCTTTTGGAAAGAAATTGGGTGCACACTTGAGAGAAACTTGGTTCTATCTTTGGCTAGATAGATTTTTCTTTTGGAAAGAAATTTGGACAGCCATATTTCCTCTTGTGGGCAGCCCTCTCTCCCTCTCTTCTTGTCATCCGAGTCGCGAGCACGGGTTTCGGTCCGAGAGCCGTTCGTGTACGCATCGGTGGAGGAAATCTACACTTGATTTCTGCAGTCTGCATCCGTCTCTTAGAGAGACTTTGTGGTGAGTTTTTGAAACCCTCCTTTTATGCTTTAAGTTTTTGATTTCCACATCTTAAGCTCCTGGGCCGGATTCGAGGAAATCGACGCGTTTTTCCGCTTTTATCGGTCGGTTTCCCGTGACGAATCCCAACAGTGGTATCAGAGCGGGCTTTTGATCCGTGGAAATCTTTAACTTGGCGGATCCCGTGTTTTAAAATTGGAGATTTTTGTGGACGGGATTCTTTTGGTTTCGGGTTTGTGATTTTGCCCGTTGAAATTTGCAAATGGAAAATTATGTTGCATATGGTGTATGCTAGGTTTTATTTTCCTTTTTGTGTTTTTGTTATGGAAATTTTATTTTGCATATTGGTTTTATGCTAGATTTAATTTCCTATGCATGATTTTATTTCTTGGTGATTTAATTTCATGTTGCTTGTTTTTATGCGGAAAAATCACGGACCGTTTTGGGTCGAAGCGGGGGCAGCAGCCGCTGCCTGCGGCGCTAGGCGCCACAGGCAGCAGCTGCTGCTGGCTGCTGCCTCGGCAGCAGCTGGGCTGCTGCTGGCCAGCAGCTGCTGCTGGGCAGCAGCTGCTGCACGCCAGCAGCAGGGCTGCTTCGCGCCAGCAGCTGCTGCTGGGCAGCAGCTGCTGCACGCCAGCAGCAGGCTGCTGCTGGGCAGCAGCCGCTGCGCGGCAGCGGGGCTGCTGCTGGGCAGCAGCGCCGCGGCTGCTCCGCGCAGCGGGCCGGGCCCGTTTTTGGATTTGGCGGGATTTTTTGGGCCGGGCCGGATTGAAAATTTTAAACATATGCGTGTTTAAATTTTGGTAATTTTTATACGCGTGGGATTTTAAAATTTTAATTGTTTTAAAATTGTGCGTGTTTAATTTTGGAAATTTTATGCGCATGTTTTATGAATGGATTTATTTTTCGTTCATGCGATATTTATTTTGGAAATAAATACGGTTAATTGAAATTGGTTCGGGTTTTCTTGGCACGATTACCCGGACGGCTAATTTTGGAATTCATGGTTTCCCAATTGGATTGGGAGCAATTTTGCCTGGGTTGGAGGCCTAAAGCCCGCACGGGTTTAGAACCATGATCGGCCAAAATTTGGCGATTTCAAAATAATGGCTATGGACATATTTGAAATGGGATTAATTCATGCATTTAACATGTTTATAAATTGTATGTATTGGATACGTGTATGTATGATTAAGTGCATGAATGGATGTTTTGGGCCTTATTTATTCGGGTTGTAATATTCTTTTGGTAAATACGGCCTACGCGCCGTTTTCTTTTTATGTAATTTTATTTTATTGTTTATTATGAAATTATGTAAAGAAGAAGCCGATTGGATTGGCGTGCTGGAAGGATGAGGATGCAGCCCACCTGATGTCGTTCTAGTATAGGTTTACTAGAATTATATTAGGATGTAAATTTTGGCCCATAGCATTTCATTTTTATTTAATTATGCTTTATTTATTTACATGTGAGAATGTATGTACAAACCCTATTTCACCCGCCTATGCATCTAAGCCGTTATTAATTGAATCTAATGACCAAAAGGTAATTACTAAGTCTCTTAAAAGTGCTTCCCTCATTCATAACCTACTCGAAGTGGGGATAGGCCAGCTGTAGACCAACCCTCGTTGGATGCACTGGAGTATCGTCATTTTGTATTGGGTTGGAGTATTGGTTACTCTAACACTTGGATGGAGGTTTTGACTTAGCGTGGGTAGTAGGATGTTCCTGGCCCTAAGCACAGATGGGTAAGTGCCAACAGACCCATCAAACCGAGAGTCCCTAGGTTGGGATTGGACGGCGTTCCTACCTAAAAATTGGGGTATAGTTGTTCCAGGCCCTCGTCTGGCTATATCTTGATATAATATGGATCTCGGCCCATGAGCCCAACAACTCGAGTTAATTAATAACACGATTCATTATTAATTATAATATGGGAAGAACATGTTAAGTCCTTTATTTACACTCGTAATTTTTCTGTGTAGAAACCAATGGCTACGAATGATACTTTATCACTGCGATCTTTCTTGGAATAGGACAAGCTTTCTGGCCCTAACTTTTGGGACTGGTCTATGACCTTAAGGAAAGTTCTAAGACAAGAGTCTAAAGAGTATGTGCTCGAAAAGCCTGTACCGGTTGTGCCAATGGGAAGTAATCCACCGGCTGCCCAGCTGGAGGAATACTTGGCACATGTAAAAGATAACCGGGATGTGACATGCCTGATGTTGGCTAGTATGGTTCCTGAATTGCAAAAGCAGTTCTTGGATCATCAGGCCTTTGCTATAATGACAACTCTTAACGAGATGTTTTATGAGCAAGCTTATCAGGAAAGGTACCTGATCCACAAGGCATTCCGCAGCTGTAAGATGGGAGCCAGGACATCTGTGAGTGCACACGTGCTCAAGATGAAGGGCTATCTAGATAATTTAGCCCGTCTCGGAACTCCTATCTCACGGGGGCTGGCGGTTAGCACAATCCTGGATTCTTTATCGGATTCTTATGATCAATTCATCCTAAACTTTTACAAGCAAGGGATGGACCGTACTGTTAGTGAGCTGCATTGGATGCTTGAGCTCGCTGAACTGTCGATCAAAAAGACTCCGCCGGTACTTGAGGTTAACAAGGGGAAACCTCCTTTTGCTAAAGGCAAGGCCAAGGCCAAGGCCAAGGCTAAGGAAGCCAAGGCTAAAAAGGCTAAAGCCCAGCCCAAGGCCCGTTCCAAGGATGTCTGCTTCGGTTGCAAGCAGGCTGGACATTGGAAAAGATCGTGTCCCAAGCTTTTGGGAGAGAAAAGGAAGATGCAGGGCGTGTCTTCATCAGGTATATATGTCATAGACATTAACCTCTGTTTCAACATCTTATGTATTGGATACTAGATGTGGTTCTCACATTTGTTGAATGTGCAGGGACTTAAGAACAGGAGATCACTGGGATCGGGACAAGTGGACTTGCAGGTCAGAAATGGAGCAAAGGTTGCTGCCATAAAGATCAGCGGGACCAGCTTATGATGCCTAGTAGATTAGTTTTGTTACTGCTGAAACAATGTTATTTTGTACCTGTTATGTACAGGAATATTATTTCTGTTTCAGTTTTGGATATTTCTGGATGTACATTTACTATTGATAATAGTAAAAAGGGTTTATCTAGAAAAGAATTATTTTATGGAGTAGCTCTATTAAATAATGTCTTTTATATCCTGGATCTAAATGAAACTAATCATGTCTATACTATACACACTTAAAGGGTTAAGCCTAACGAACTTAATCCGGTTTACCTTTGGCATTGTCATTTAGGCCACATAAACAAGAAGCACATAGCTAGGCTTCACATAGCTTGAATCCTAGGATCATTTGACATGGAGTCACTTGATATATGCGAGTCTTGTTTATAAGGTAAAATGACTAAACAACCTTTTAGCAAAGGGGCTAAAAGGGTCGCTAGCTTATTGGACCTAATGCATTGAGATGTATATGGACCGACAAGCATAGCAACCAGGGGTGGACATCTATACTTCGTATCCTTCACAGACGATTTCATCAGAAATGGCTATGCCTATGTAATGAAATATAAGTCTGAGACCCTTGATAGGTTCAAGGGAATAAGGAACGAAGTACAGAACCAACTAGGCAGAAATATCAAAGCCTTTCGGTTGGACCGAGGTGGTGAGCATATAAGCCTATAGTTTGACACATTTTGAGAGAGCATGGAATAGTTCCACAACTCACTCCTCCAGGAACACCTCAATGGAATGGGGTGTCCAAACGGAGGAATAGGACCCTGTTGGACATGGTCCGCTCAAACGATGAGTCATGCATCTCTCCCAATAAGTTTTTTAATGGATACGTTCTTGAGACAATGGCTCTCATTTTCAATTATACTCCGACTAAGGCTTTGGAAAAGACCCCATTTGGAAAATGGACGGGTAGGGTGCCTAATGTGTCTTTCTTACGGATTTGGGGTGGTTATGCACAAGTCAAGAAATTGACTGTGAGCAAAACTAGAACCCAAAACCGACTAATGCCTGTTTGTGAGCTACCCTAGGGAAACCAAAGGGTATTACTTCTACAACCCCGCTGAGAACAAGGTGTTCATGGCGCGAAAGGGGGTCCTTCTTGAAAAGGGGTTTCTTTCCAAGAAAGACAGTGGGAGCGATATTGAACTCAGGGAAGTTCAAAGCTCAGAAACTCCTGAAAAGGATAACTCGGAGACCAGGGTGAAGCTTCCAAAAGGGGAAGCACCAGCCCAGGTCACACAAGGACCTAAAAGGTCTGGTAGGGATCATCAGGAACATGGAAAACATCGGTTTTTGTTTCTAATGATTATGCTCTTTTTGTCTTGGATGAAGAGGAGCTCAAAACCTACTAGTAGGCTATAGCTAGCCCACTGTCTGCCATGGTGGTGGATTTGCAATCTATGTACGATTATCAGGTTTGGAACCAGGCGCTAAGGTAATAGGTTGCAAGTGGTGCTATAAGCTATAGGCCGACAATACCTTTAAGGGTGTGTATAAGAGGTTTAGTGGGAGCATAGTAATTTTCCTGGTATAACAAAGGGATGGCATCCTTCTAAGTTGAAGCGACATACCAACACTACAAAGGAATTGTAATGGTTGTGTAAGTGCTTCGCAATGAAGGACTTCGGCGAAGCTGAGACGATCCTAGGGATCAGGATCTACAGGGTTAGATCCAATCGGTTTCTAGGCCTAAGTCAGGCCAAGTACATAGACATAGTTCTGAAAAGATTCAGCATGGACCAGGCTGAGAAAGGTTTCTTGCCAATGGGTCATGAGCTGAAACTTAGCAAGAAGTACTGTCCTAAGACAAGGCAGGATAGGGAGAACATGATTTGGTCCTATATGCACTTCGGCTATGGGATCAATCATGTACTCCATGCTATGTACAAGACCTAATGTCGCCCATGAAAGTTAGGAAGAGCAGTCAGTTACTAGGTACACTGATGCAAGCTTCCAGACCGACCAGGATGAATATAAGTCGCAGTATAGGTATGTGTTCATGCTAAATGGTGGTGCTATTGTTGGAAAGGCTCCAAGTAATAGACCATCGCGGTTTCTATCACAGGAACTGAGTACATTGCAAGGTGTGAAGCAGCTAGGGAAGCTGTGTGGATAATGAAGTTTATCATGCAACTGGGGTAGTGTCAACTATCCAGTAACCAGTTGATATCTTCTGTGACACCGCGGGGCTGTTGCACAAGCTATGTGCCCCGGTCACACTTATACACGAAGCACGAACTCAGGGAGTTTCACCTATTGTGAGAAATCGCTGAGGGGGTGACATCTCATTACAAAGAGTGGACACCAAAGACAATGTCGCAGATCTTTTGACCAACATGCTTGGCTATGCCTCTGCACAAAGGTTATACTAGATCTATAGGGATTAGACCCATGCCTAGTAGGTACTAGTGCAAGTGGGAGATTGTTGGAAATGCCCTAGTCCCGAGGCATTGGTCCTTGTGTTTGTATGATACATTTGGTACATTAATGTAAACTTTATGTATTATACAATTTGTGTCAAGGAGATAAAGGCATTAATCTATTTATTATATGTCTTGTGCTATATTTTAAATAGAGTATCCAATGGACATATCCATATCCATGTTGTCAAGTGTGAGGCACTTGGCAGTAAGACTGTGGATAGTGAAAACGATATGACCATAAAGTCATCCATAGTCTGTTCCAATCATGGGAATGAATGGAACCAAAGACTATCATTAGCCTGGTTGTATGGCGGTGTCTTACCGGTCATAGAACATGGAATGTCAACTAGGTTAATGGGTACATGCAAAAAGGGCATGGTACTGGATTGATCCACTTAACGGGAATCTGCATGGTATAGTATCACAAATGATTCTCGTGTAGTACTTGTATAAGTCCTTCGACCGGACCATATGATGGTGCTGCATGCGAGGTGGCACACTTTGGTGTACGCCCAACGGGCCTGTAAAAGGGTGCCAAGTACGGGTACGTTCGGGTGTGTCAGTAAGCATGGCAGCACTATGGATATGCAGAAGGGAATGTCACTCAGTGATTCACTGAGACGATATCATCGGCCTCTTGAAGAATGTTACTGATAAGTGTGCGGCCGCACCCGAACAAGATTGGATCTTGTTTGTGAGCATCAGTTCATTCAGTATCAAGTAAAGGTCCAGACACAAAGAGGGTGATACTTCCATGCCTCTGTGTTGGACACCGATATCAGCGACATGGGATTTACAAGTTCAAACTACTGGGTTACGTTTTCAGTTGGACTGCTTACTCTGTCTTAATTGGGGGCTGCAGTGGCTTGCTAGAGCCCGCCTGCAGTCTGTGGGCCTTGGCCCACTGCCAACATAAAGACGGGCCCATTGGATCGTACACATTGAACGTCTGGACTTTAACTAGTCGGATTAAGTGTGTACTTGGAGTATACACATTTGAAGAGAGAGAGATATATTAATTATATTATATGCATCAATTGGATTGATCAAAGTTATATAATTAATATTTATTTTGGCCTACTCATACTTAATTCAATGAATTAATTTATGGGGTTATTTCCTAGGTGGAAATATTATGACATGTATAGGTTTACATGTTTGTCATTTTATGTGTGTCTAATTTAATCCATTGATTAAATTAATAGGTCAAATGAATTTTAAATTTAAATGTATGTAATATGTTACATGGTATCATATATAAGCATACATGTTAAATTAAAGTTGCATTTGATGTAATTAAATCAAAGGAATTAAAATTGGGCTTAAGATGTAAAATGAATATTCCCACTTAAATAGGAATTGTGTTGGCCGAAATTTTGGTGTGGAATGGGCAAGGATGGTGAGTCATTTTGTTGGACAAAATGATGATGACACATTCCTTTAGGACCAATAGGAAAAGAGTGAGTCATTCTTTGATTTTGAGGTAGCAAAGTTGGACTTTGCTTCCTTAAATAAAAAGAATGATGACACTTTTTTTGGTGTTGGCCGAATGAATCTTGGCAAGTGAAATGATGAGTCATGGTTTTTGTATTAATGAAAAGGTGATGAGTCATGTTTGTTCATTGAATGAAAGGATGAGTCATTCTTTTCATTTAATATGATGGTGAGTCATATGAGATGAGTCATTGCTTTTGACTTTGAAATACAAGGTTGGACTTGGCTATCTCATAAGAAACTCACCAATTTGGCCGTCCACCACTTGTGCTTTAAGAGAGATTGGTAAAGTATTGAGATTGCCCACTTTAAGCTTGATTTTTCTTTTGGAAAGAAATTGGGTGCACACTTGAGAGAAACTTGGTTCTATCTTTGGCTAGATAGATTTTTCTTTTGGAAAGAAATTTGGACAGCCATATTTCCTCTTGTGGGCAGCCCTCTCTCCCTCTCTTCTTGTCATCCGAGTCGCGAGCACGGGTTTCGGTCCGAGAGCCGTTCGTGTACGCATCGGTGGAGGAAATCTACACTTGATTTCTGCAGTCTGCATCCGTCTCTTAGAGAGACTTTGTGGTGAGTTTTTGAAACCCTCCTTTTATGCTTTAAGTTTTTGATTTCCACATCTTAAGCTCCTGGGCCGGATTCGAGGAAATCGACGCGTTTTTCCGCTTTTATCGGTCGGTTTCCCGTGACGAATCCCAACAAAACCAAATCCAAAGCCCTCCTTGAGGCACCCAAACCGAAAAAAGCCCTTCTTGAGGGAAGACCAAATCAAAAGCCCTCCTTGAGGCACCTGAACCAAGAAAGCCCTCCTAGCGGCAAAACCAAATCAAAAGCCCTCCTTGAGGCACCCAAACCGAAGAAAGCCCTCCTTGAGGCAAAATCAAACCGAAAAGCTCTCCTTAAGGCAAAACCAAATCAAAAACCCTCCTTGAGGCACCCAAACCGAAGAAAGCCCTCCTTGAGGCAAAACCAAATCAAAAACCCTCCTTGAGGCACCCGAACCAAGAAAGCCCTCCTAGAGGCAAAACCGAATCAAAAGCCCTCTTTGAGGCAATCACACCAAAAACAAAAAAAAAAAAAAAAGTCCTCCCGGAGGCAAAACTTGGTCTCATACCCCAGAAAGTACCCTATATCAAAACCCCAAAAATAAAAACCCAAACTTACCCAAAGCACTAACCACCAAGAAATTCAAATAACCTTCACCACCCATCTTATTGTAAAACTCTGAATCATTCCTTGGTTGTAGTGCATGTATAATCTTGTTTGGATGAAATTCCTGTGCACATGACATTACGCATGCATTGTTCATCCAAAAAGGCATATTAAGCACACATGACATGCACGAATTTGAATGCAGTAGGAAAATCAAGGGGTGGCTGTGGCTTGGATTTAGTCCCTTCAAAAAAAAAATCAATGCAGACGGAAGAATTTCTCTCTCATATGGCAGCTACAGTTAACACGGGGAATGACTCACCATCTCAATTTCCATCACCACCGGATCTTTCGCACCCTTTCTGTGAAAAATTTGGACTTTCTCATTTTCAAAACAACCTGTGAGAGATTTGGACTCCTATATTTTCAAACCTAAAACACTCCCCATCTCAATCTTCATCCATACCTTCAACACCCTTTACCCTCCGTTCAAGTCCAAAGAACAGTTTGCTTATGATTCCCTCTATTTGCCTATGGACTCTAGGATTGGAGAAAATATTGATTATACACTCGTTAACTTCACCAACAGTGTTGGGGCAACCAGGTTTTACAAACCCTTCAACAATCGTGAATGGGAGGACTTGCAAAGCCTCCTGCGACAATATCTAAAAGAAAGTTGCATTTACCAACCATTTCATGAACTCAGTCTCCGGCCACAACGGAAGTGACTACTTACCTGGGGCCGTACTTTGAAGGATTAAAAGCTGTGTTAATCTTTGAGAACTGTGCTCGAGTTGGAATCTGAGGTGAATTGGAAACATGTATATGGGGTTAAACTCTTGGAGGATCCAGTGGGTAATCAATTGATGCAGTTCAGTCCTCAGCTGTATATTTTGATACATGTTAGCGCAAAAAAAAATCTCCAATATGGAAAACCGAAAGGACATATTGGTAATTTGAAGGAGCATCAATCAAAACTAGAGCCACACTTTGGATTTTCCTAATGCATCCACATTCATTATGCCGTAGATGTTTTATATTCAATTTTGATGTTCAATATGTATTCGTCATGTCATTGCATGTCAATGTCCACATACGGGTGACAGCATGCAGCGAACCATGTCTGACTCGGTGTTTTATACCCCAAATATAAACCTCTAATACTAGGGGCAGGTAAAAGCCAAACCACTGGATGTCATTAGCAGCAGTGTTCTTACGACCTCTGATGAACATTGTCAAGGTGTGCTTCCCAATCTCAAAACGGATCAATACAAAGAGATCAATTTAGCTGTAATGCTCACGCAGAACTCTTGGATCAAAAAAAAAATCACAAAGAGAAAATTTCTAACACGGAAAACCGAGAGGACGTGTTGGTAACAAGAAGAGGGTGATTCTAAAGTCGGAGTCACTGTTAATTTCCCTATCGTAGTCATTATGATGTCGTCGTAATGATATTATGCATGTTTGATATTCTGCTTAGACTTTCATATCGCATACATCATGCCATTACGCATAAACATCCATCAGTAGGTTGTTGCATCCAAGTCCCATAATAATAAAAATGAAGTTCATGTTGTGTACAGCAATCCAATACAAAAAAAAAAGGACAAAAAAAAATGTGTGAAGCAAAGCACTCAATCTAGCTCTCATCCTATCCCTCCTCGTCCTCCTCAGACTCACTCTGATGCGTAGCCCTATAGGATTCAAAGTCCTCCTGCACTCGAGCCAGGTTAGCCTGCAGCCTGGCTATATCAGCTCACATCCGGTCCGCCTCCTGGGCTGAAGCCAAGGCCTGAGCCTCAGAAGCAGCAGCCTGTCTGGCCTGGTCCTGGATCATTTACACTCGAGACTGCAAAATAACAACATAAATTAACATGCATACATATATTCATACACATTTATGCATTGCATAAATCATCAGACAATGCAAAAAATGCAGAATGCTCACGGCCCAAGCGGCGTTCTCCTGGACCATGAAGGCCTCCAAGCCCATGTACTGATAGGCTATATCCTGCACCTGAGCCCGGGGAACCTAAAACATACCAGAAAGTCAAAAAAAAAAAGACTTACATGAGTGGTGTCCGCTGGAGCAAATGTAAGTGGCTGTTCATGGTGAACCGGCCACGACCTATAGGTATAGTTGCCATCCAGCCCCATCATGTTGAAGCCAGTCCTAAGCTCGGTCATCAGGTGACCCTCCACCATACCAGCAGCTTGAGAAGCAGATGCTGCGGCGCTACCAGCATACACGGGATGACTCCTATCCTGCACCGGGGCATGCCCACCGGCAGTGGTAGTCTCAGCACCCTTATATGCTGGACTAATCTGCTGAGTAGAACTGGACCCCCTACGTCTCTTGACCTGAAAATGGAAGAACATAAAAAAAAGAACTAAATGAATAAATGAATAAATACCTAACGAGAAGGAGGGGTCGCTGGTGCATCACTCCCGACTAGCAGCAGACACTGGCAGATGAAGGTCGGATAATCCCTGTCGACAGTGTCAACTCTGTAACCCTCTCCGAAGATGTCAGGATCTACAGTTGGATCAGCCAAATAGGGCCAGAATAATACAAGTAGGAGCGGCGGAGGTACAAGCCGACCAGCAGGGCCGTCCACATGGTCAGAAAGACGAAGGCGCTCACCCAAGAACCACTCCTGGGACATCGGGCACTCCAAGATGAACCGGCGGTCGTCAAACCGCGCAGATGTCTGCACAAGAAGAGAAATGGTGCCCTGACCACGCCACGGATGGTGCTGGATCAATAAAAGTACAATAAAAGAAATTCAACACAGGTAAATAAAAGTTAAATTAAATTTTCCTTACTAATGAGATTTGTTTACTTACCCTCTCCCAGGAAGCGTCGAGCAAACTATGCCTAACCTCCTATAAGTCACGACCAATGCCCTGCCACCCCTGCATCCAACAGCGCAGAACGGTCGGCTAATCATCATCTTGGACGTCCCTCAGCTCTGGCAGCTCTAGGATACGGTGCTTGAAGGCCCAAATCTGTAATTAACAAGAGTATTAAAAAAAAAAAGAGGAAAAGATAATACCAAGAGGCCGAACCAGAAGCCGAAGATCTCCTGCTGCCTACCCCTAGCACATAAATCCAATCCGTAGAATAGATGCCCCAGTGCAGCTTGAGCCTAATCCAGAGTAGGAAAGGCAGCTAAGTCCACTAGAGTGGGGAGTAGAGTCATATTACAAGTACTCTGCCCAGTGGGAAACAAGGTGCACGACAGCAGGACGAGCACGTAGGCCCGAGTGCACCTCTCCACATCCTCCCCTGATAGGTCTGGATGAGCATACCAGAAAGCCTCCACCTGCAAGCACAGAATCTTCCCCTTCTTAGGGGTGCAGCTAATCAACCTGCTAATGTAGTCGTCTGCCAGCTGGTGATGAGTCAGGTAGCAGTTGAACATAATCGCAATCCCGCCGAACCCGAATCCCGTGATCGCAGCAAAGTCTGAGGGAGTGACGGTGAACTCTCCGATGGGTAGATGGAATGTGTGGGTAGTGCAAACCCACCTCTCGCATAAGGTCGTCAATACGGCATGTGTAGTGTGCGGTGTGCTCGTAGGCAACGACATGATGAAGGTCTCAAGACCCAGAATCCTAACCCGAGCCCTCACGGATTCGGGGAGACGGTCCCACCAGACCCGAGGCAAAGAGAGATTCCGCTACTCGAAATCATCCGATCCTACACATTTAGGAAGTTTAACGCATACATATTCAATTTTTGCATAATATCAACATAATCAACATTAATTAAAAAGGAACATGTATAAATTATTCATTATTCATTATTCATTCATTCAAAAAAAAAAAGAAGGTTTTCCAGCTACAGTCGTACGACTGTAGCATGCGTCGCACGGACGTAACTACAGTTGGACGACTGTTCATCCCACAGTCATACGACTGTTCATAAAATAGGTGAACGGTCCACGAGTGTTCATGTTCCTGCGGACAGATTTCAAAATTCATGCGATTTTCACGGTTTCTAACTTTTTTTTCCTAGTTTTATGTTCTTATTAACTACAGGGGGCTCCTAACATGTATTCTACTCAATCAATTCACCTAGAAAGTAGTAAATCATGCCAAATCAAATCCAAAAATTCAAAAGGAAAAATATTGGAAAACTCAAAATTAAGGCTCAGATTCGGGTACCAACCTGAAATGAAGACAGATGGGAACCTATCTCTAGTAAAAGCAGAATCTCTGACCCGAAACAGACTCCAAGATGCTCCATATATCACGGATGACCGTACTCATTGGAAACACTGACAAATGGGATGTCCTGCGCATGTTCCGGTCTCTGAATCAAGTTATTGGAGAGTTTCCTCACCTTCTTTCCGAGCTTTTTCAACATTTTCGCAAATTTTGAGTTTGGGATTGGTTTTTTCTCTGAGGGAAAAATGAAGAAATGAGAAGTGGGAAAGAAAGGGGCAGAAACCGCCCATTTTATTTTTCTATCCCGCGAAGTACAGTCGTACGACTGTATTTCGTCTACAGTCGTATGACCGTAGTTGAAATTTGAATACAGTCGTACGACTGTAAAGGTAAAAAAGGGGAAAAATTCTATTATTTCCTTATTTATTTTCCTAAACCCTATTTTAGCACCGAATCTTTAACATTCCCCACGGCAAGATATTTCAGTAATTTTGCACGGCCAACCCGTCAGCGACTAATTTTTCCAGTGACAGTCCGCATCATCCAAGGGGCACGAAACCCGAGAAAAAATCACGAAAAATTCACTGTAAGTACAATTTCTTAAAATTGCATTTTCGAGACATCCTGTATGCCAAGTCATACCCGATTGCCTCACATCTTTAACCAATCTCAATCCACCACGACTTTAAAATGGAACTAGAAATTCCGTGTCAGTTCGTTGAGTGCGCCAAGTCGCATACGGCTGTCACACCCTTCACCAAATCTCAGTCCACCATGACTTTAAAATGGAACCAGAAATTCCATGTCAGTCCATTGAGTGCGCCAAGTCGCACACGGCTGTCACACCCTTTACCAAATCTCAGACCACCACGACTTTAAAATGGAACTAGAAATTCCGTGTCAGTCCGTTGAGTGCGCCAAGTCGCACACGACTGTCACACTCTTCACCAAATCTCAGTCCACCACGACTTTAAAACGGAACCAGAAATTCCATGTCAGTCCGTTGAGTGCGCCAAGTTGCACACGGTTGTCACACCTTTCACCAAATCTCAGTCCACCACAACTTTAAAACGGAACCAGAAATTCCGTGTCAGTCCGTTGAGTGCGCCAAGTTGCACACGGCTGTCACACCCTTTAACAAATCTCAGTCCACCACCACTTTAAAACGGAACCTAAAATTCCATGTTAGTTCATTGAGTGCGCCAAGTCGCACATGGCTGTCACACCCTTCAACCAAAATCTTAGTCCACCACGACTTTAAAACGGAACCAGAAATTCTGTGTCAGTCCGTTGAGTGCGCCAAGATGCACATGGCTGCCACACACTTCACAAACCCCAATCCACCATGAATTTAAAATGGAACCCGAAATTCCGTGTCAGTCCCTTGAGTGTGCCAAGTCGCACACGGCTGTCACACACTTCACAAATTCAGTCCTACATGACTATCAAAGGTAACCAAAAACGCATCTACCTGTATTTATTCTTGATCGAAGGGGCAAAAATTTTTGTTTCAAAATTATCGATCAAGGAATAAATACATTCACCAATTGCACACTACAAACACCATGGCTCCGTATGGTAGGTCATATGTGGCTATCTAGTCTCAAAAGTTATGTTTTTGTTGGCGTCCTCCTTATGTGAAAAAGAATCATAGGGAACCGCTTGGCTCCAAGAGCCGTATTTCCCTAGCGTCCTTCTTATGTGATAAGGGATTATAAGAAACCACCTATCTACCAAAAGTCTCATGAAATTAACCCACAAGCCACACACGTGCACACTACTTTTGATCCCGTGTTCTTTATCCTATACCTAAATCCGTGCAAAGAATCGGACTTTAGCTACACGAGGGGCAGCCTGTGAACATGAAATTTTCCAGGTCTCAAAATAAAAATCCTTGACTACCATGACTGTAATTACAGTGGTGAGTTTTTTGTTACACTCGTACGACTGTAACTAAATTACAGTTGTACGACTGTCAATTCGCGGCAGGTTGCAGAACCCATACCCATAAAATAAAAAATTGGGGGAAAATCTTGATGATTTAATGCTCAGGATTTCCCAGGAGAAAAAGGGAATAAGAGGTAGAAAAGAAAGAGAAAAAGGGCTTTTGGCAGATTTTAGATCTTAAGAAATATTTAGAGAGAGACAGAAGAGAGAAGAAAGAAAAAACCAAAAAAGACTTAAGTTTTCTAATCCTTTTCTTCTTAATTTCAGAGATTTAATGTGTAAAATGAGTTAGAAATTGTAGGTTAAAATCAACACACGAAATCTAAACCATTTCTAGACACAAAACTTGCTCAAATCCGTGACTTTTTGGAGGATTTTTGGACCCATTTGCAACCTTAACACACCGAGGAAAAGAAGCCATTTGTAGTGGATTGGTACGTTGCTAGGGGTCAATCCTACAGTGGATCATCGCCAAAGAGGTAAACACACTTCAATTCCTCATATTTTCGTGCTTTCTGGGTGTTTTGGTTGATTTTGTGCATTTTTATTCAACGTTTTACACTTCTGTTTCTGGAAAATTAAGAACAGTCGTATGACTGTTCTTGTCAGAAAGAACAAGGGCACGGCTGTAATTACAGTCCTGCCATTTTGATCTAAAGTCGTACGACTATTGTTGAATTTCCTCGGTTTTTAGCTTTTTTTCATTTAAATAGTTTCGGCTATTTCTACTTAAGGAAGAGCTACAGTCGCACGACTGTAGTTTACAGTCGTACTACTATAATTACAGTCTCACGACTGTAGTTCTCGGCCAGAAGCAAAAATTCCCTAAAAATCCAAAAAAATTCATAAAACCCCAAAAATTTCATAAAAATCAGAAAATTCAGAAAAATCAAAAAATCATGAAAAATGAAAAATCATCAAAAATGAATTTTGGAGTGTGCATTCACGACCCTAGATTTATTTTTCGGTGTTTTTGCATTTAGAACAAAACCATGATAGAGACCTAGTTCTCCTGGAAACCGACCCGCCTCGTATGCTAAATTAAAATAAACCGAAAAAATATTTTCAAAATGATTTTCTCACAAAACCAAAAATACAGGGACGTTTCAAAAATGGTTTTCCAGGTCTAACCAGGCCGGCCGACCGGGCCGACCCGGTTACCCCCAAATGCATGACCCCGAACTCTAAAATTTCCAATTCTGTCCAACTTGAGTCTTATGTGTGGTGTGCCATATATTTGTGCTAACCATTTGTTTTGCAGCTTTAATTTCTTTATTTTTTTATTTTTAATGTGTTTAATAGATTAATCTGTGTATATTAGGCGATTGTAAATTTTCTTAGATTCTCGTGTATTCTAGGGGTTTGTATTGTGAGGCCGAAAGTCTTTATTTTTCATTCGATCGGGGTTGTAACCTTCTTAAATTTTTATTCTTTTACTTTTATGTCATATTATTATGTATACGCGCCGCATGTTATTATTCAATAAAATCAATTTTTAGTAATTTAAAGTGTCGTTATAGAACATTGGCCATTTTATTTTGATTAGACATGAAATAAAGGACTTGTCTGAACCTAGATCTCTAAAAAGTGTGGTAGTTCCCGCTTTGGTTCAGCTACATTGTAATTTCCCAGTTGAGCTGAGCCGGGTGGCGACTCCTGCACTTTTTATCGAGATTTAGGTCTCGATTCTTTTACGAAATAATTACTCTTCTAAAAATGAATTTCCAATCCCAAAACCCCAAGCGAGGGAGGGTCCCGCCTGAAATTGAGGTGCCCCTTCCGAAAGGGAGTCTCTCGTTCCGTCAAAAACGTGTCGTCCGCTCACAATTATACTTTATATTTGGATATTTTGCATTATATATTTTGTGTTGAAATAAAGGCATGAATCTATTTATTCGTATCTTGTGCTATTTATAAATAGAGTATCCAATGATTGTAACCATACTAAAGTAAACCAATGTAGGCCATTGGATTATGAGACCTTTTAGTAGAGTTAAAGTTATAATCATAAAGATATCCATAGTCTGTTCTAATCATGGGAATGAATAGAACCAAAGACTAGCATATCCTTGACTAGATAACGGTGTCTCACCAGCCATTGGACATGGAATGTCAGTCAATGATATGGGTACATGTTGGGTTACATGGTACTGGATCGATCTGCCACGAGAACACCACATGGTTCGATCGTCATAGGTGTTTCTCAGGTAGGTGTTGCTATTATCCTTAGACCTGATGTTTGCTATAACATAACATAGGATCTCATACACTTTGATATACGCCTAACGGGCGCGTAACAGGGTGCCAAGTGTGGGTATGTTGGATAGGCTAGTGAACATGTTGATGTTGATAGTGAAGTTGATGGAATTGCCACTCAGCATCCCCTGAGATGACATCAATGGCCACTTGATGAGTGGGACTGACAAGTATATGGCCATAACAGAATAAGTTGGGATACTTATTCATTAGGTTTAGTCCATTCGATATCAAGAGATAAATAAGCATATAAGAGGATGAAAGGGCCATGCCTCTTGCCTATATATCGATGTTAGTTGGCAAGGGATATACAAGATCACTACCAGGTTATGTTTCACATTAGACTGTAACGGTTTGCTAGAACCCACTTACAGTCTGTGGGCTTTGGGCCCACTGCCAATATAAAGACGGACCCACAGGATCGTACACATAGAACGACTGAATGTTGGCAAATCAGAATTGGAACGAAAACCAAATTAATTGAGTTATTGATATTAGTTTATGTCATAATCAATTCAATTATAAGGGAGAAATTAATTTTATTTGATTAATTAATTACATGTACTAAATAATTAATTAAATAAAATAATATTTCCATACTGGAAATAAAAATACAAATGTTGTATTTATTAATGCTGACTTCTATTTAACTTGGGTTATTTTAATTTGATAAAATTGTATTTAATTGTATCAATTAGAATTTTATAATATGGTTTTATTTAATCCTAATGATACAAGGTAAATCAATTAAATCAAATTAAATAATCTATAGTTTAATTTAATCCTTGTACACTAAGTAGTGTAAAAGGAATTAGAAACCTAGTATACTAAGGATTACACTAAGGAGTATTTAAAGGAAGCCTTAACCTAATTCTCTCTAACCCCTAGAAGCAAAATTCGGCCAGCATAATAAAAAATTACAGCATCCCCTTTTTGCTCTCTCTCTTGGTTTTCGTTCAATCCGTTCGCTAGCACGAGTCTCGTTCAAGAGTTGTTCATGCACCGGATTGCGGAGTAAACACACTTGGATTTTTGTAGCAGTCTCTAGATGAGATAGTTAAGGTGAGAAAATTTAATATTCTCTCATTCTTGGTTTCATTCTATTAATCTACATGTATCTTGGGCTATGGAATCGAGGAAAATTTTAATCGGTATTCCGCTTCGCGTTTAATTTTTCCTATGACAATTCCCTATAGTTTGGAGTTTTGCAATGCACCATTTGACAATTTTTCAAGGTAAAAGGTATACTAATGCACCACACATTACGACATACACCATAATAGAACCAGGTTACAAAACGAATGAAACGAACACTAATACATAGAACGTATTGCATGTGCTTACGTGCTAGTCTTCTTAAGAGTTTCTAGGCAGTTAACACTACTTTTTATTTATTGAATCCTCAAGAGGTTTTGTTTGCTGAGCTTGTTGATTATTTTGAGTTGAGATTTTTTGGTTGTCTTACTTATGCTTATGTTAATGATGGCAAACTTAAGCTGAGGGCAATGAGATGCATATTTCTAAGGTATGCATGTTGAGTTAAAGGTGATAAATTGTGGTGTATAGAGAGAGGAAGAACTCCAAAGTAAGCAATTAGTAGAAATGTTACCCTTAACATATCTATTATGTTTAGCAAGAATGAGTTCAGTGATCTTGTTGTGTAAGGGTGTAAGTGGAGTTTGAAATTGAAGTTCCAAAGACACATGATTCAAGTTCTATAGGTGGAGAGTCTAGTGATGGGGGAGATTGGTCTTCTAGTATAGCAAAAATAAAAAGGAGAAGAGTTATTAAAAACTTGTTAGATATACAAATTGTGTCATCATAGTAGAAGATTCAATCAAGATAAATTATTTTGCATATGCTTTGGCAGTGATGCGTATTAAAATACACACACTATAGAACAAGTGCACTCAGTCGCTCAAGTAATAGAGAATGAATAGAATATCCATCCCACGAGGACCAATCATGCAATCACTAAACACAATCGGGTTACTTTCAACCTAGGCTAGATATTATAATTGATGACTGATTTTTATATCTAAGATTAAAACTAAAGAAAACAATTAATTAAAATAAAGAAAATTAAATAGAAAAATTCGATGGGAAGGCTAACTAAGGCATCCGGTTTCACTTAACATTTATTCTAGTAATTCTTTAAGTCATACAACTAACTCTATAGATTCCAAAGATGGCGATTTCCACTAACAATCAACACCAGTTAGGGCTATTAGTTCTAATTCTTAACCTAAGCACTTAAACCTCTCAGTTCTAAGCAATTAAGCAAGAAAGCATTAATTTCAAGAAATCCTAGCACAAGCTATTGAGCAAACAAAGAAATGGTCATGCAATGATTGTGTTATATGGTTCTGTTAATTTAGTTCATTGGTCAATTATAAATTAAGTAGAAGCATTGAAATTGATGGTCACGCATTCAAGGTAGTAAGCAAATATAACACAATCAATAGGAAATAATACGAGTAGAGTTGTACAAACCAAAAAGTAATTAAATTGAATTTATTCTAAGATCTACCATAGCCTTAGCTATGGTGGAATTAGTTCATAGCTAAACTAAATACAATAGAAGAAGACAAAGAAAACATAATGGAGAGGAAGTTCAAAAGAAACTAGAGAGTCGAAGATGATCGATGGAGGTTTGTATGAATCGTTGATGTAGATCAGATGAGATGTGCTCCAAACCCTAGCCTTCTCAAACTCTGCTCCACAAGTTCACGTTCTACAGTTCCTAAGGCAAAAAGAAAAATAAAAGACTAACTAAAAACTATAGCCCAAAACATAAAAATAAAGACTAATAATAATCCTTAAAATTTGTTGATTTCCTCCTTAAAAACTAACACTAAAAAGGAGAGATAGAAACAATCTAATTCCCCTAAAAGGAAAACAAGTTAATCAATCCTATTAGGAATAGAAATGGTACAAAAAAATAAGGAAAAACCCTAAAGAAAAGGCTTCGACTCCTTTCTCTTAAGTCAAACCCGCAGCTCCAAGTAGGCCCACCAATAAAGCTAGCCCATAAAGCAGTTTTAGCTTTAAGTCTTCAAAATCAGCATCCCATAAAGCATGGCCATGCCTTAAGACTGCTCTTGGACTGATCTAAGCCAATTTTGCTCCTTTTTCAAGCACTTTTAGCTCATTTTCCACTTTAAGATCCTAACACAGAAAATAGCACAAAGGAAGTAAAATACGCTTTAATTAGAGTTAAACAGCTCAATTAAAGCTCATAAACTAAGGCAATATAAGTATATAAAATACACTTATCAAGCAGTAGATGAAAGCTTAGATTCTAATGAACCCAAGGCATATATAAGAAAGCTTTACAAACTACACAAGCTTCAGAATAGTTGATGGCAATGAATGAAGAGATGTAGTCTCTTTACGAAGAATAGGACTTGATACCAATGATAGAGCTAGAAAAAATATTTTGAGGGAAACCAAAAGAGTAATGTGAACTAAAGCATATTTTTAGTAAGGTACATCTGTGTTACCTTTAATAACAAAATATACATATAGGTGATCCTCACAATTTCCTTTCAACATATATCAAAACAAAATGAACATATAAGGCTTATATCATTGCTCTAAAAAATATAAATATATGGATTTTGTACAATTATTTGTATTTGATTATATCAATAATTATTGTGTTAAAAAAATTTAGAATTAATTACTATACATGTTCAAATATATAGATTTGGAATTTTCAAATAATTACTTATATATATATATATATATATTAAATTTATTCATAAATTCGTTACAAATATATTGAATATAACTTATAATATACTGTTTTTTTAAAGTTCATATTGCTGCTTTTGAGTATATCTTGAATATATAAATTCTTTACTCATTACAACAAATACTAGATTTAGCAGCAAAAACACATTTAGCAACAAAAATCCAATAATTGTTGCCAAAAAATACATTTATCAGCAAAATTATATCAATTTTTTTGTTGTAAATATCTACAGCTACAACTTTGTAGCAGCAACATGCAACAATTAGTTTTTTTGCTGCAAAATGTGTTTTCATGTAGAAACTATTAGACTTTTGCTGCTAAATGTGCTTTTTGGCAACAATATCCAAAAGTTGCTGCCAAAAAATACATTTAGCAGTTAAAAAATTAGTTACTACTACAAAGTTGTCGTTATAGATATTTGCAATAAAAAAATTGACATAATTTTGCTGTTAAATGTATTTTTTTGGTAGAAATTATTGGATTTTTTTACTGCTAAATGTGTTTTTTTGCAGCATAATTTATTTTACTGCTAATTTTTTTGCTGTTAAATCTAGCATTTATTGTACCTATTATATAACCAAAATTTAGAATGATAAATGTTGGTTTTTGGTCCGCCCATGACATTTTGGAATGGCAGGGACTAAACTGTAATTATGTGTAAATTACAGGGACCAAATGTGTAATTTGATCCGACCCTATATATAGATGGAAGTTGGGATTTCCACTATAAATAGAGAAGAATTTTCTCTATTTCCAAATGATGGGAGAATCGTAGAGATTCCCTTCTAGATCCCGGGAAAACGTCCCTAGCGATAAACACGACATACTTCCTCGTTCGTCGGAAGAATTCATAGAGATAGCCCGTACTCAGTGTATTCATACAATCATAGGAAAGGCAACTAGAACGATCCGGTTTCTCGTGTAGATCAGATCCATTCCATAAACGAGTTTCCGCTGCATATAAACTGTTAGTTTGTTTATTTATTCTGTTTATGGTAATCTATACATTCGTTGTATGATCTTTATGGGATTCTGACTTCATTGGTATCAGAGCTGAAAGATTTATAGATTGATTTGTTCGAATATAGTTTTCTTGTATTTCATGAATGATTGATGTGTTCAAATCTTGATTTCAGGAATTCCGTGAATTAAAATAAGTTTTATCCGTTATGAATGCGTGTTTATTCGTTTAAATACATATTTGTTCATTTTGATATGGATTTATATTGATATCCGTGTCAAAATGATTACGTAAATATTAAAATCTGATGTTCCATGAATAAGAATATGTTTTCTTGTTCATTTGGCTTCGTTTTTTTTTTGTGTGGATATGGATTTACGTTGTTATCCGTGTCAAGATTATACCGTATTAGATCCAACAGTACAAAGTGTCAAAATTTTTTATCGGAATTTCAAAAATCTGACTATACCACTAAAATCAGCACGAAAAATCGAGTCAGAATCTCAAATTTCACGGCCAACAGAAGTCCAGAAGGCGGCGCGTGGACCTCAAGTGCCACCACTGCGAGTGGAGTTTGTTTCCAAAGCGGTTGGGGGAAGTTATGTTGCTGGACACATGGCACAATGGGATTGGTTATTTTTTCTGATGGTTGAAAAGTCTTCCTAATCACGTAACGACACGTGTACAAAGTCAACTGTTTTTGAAATAGTCAACCGACACGTGTCAGACACGTGGATCAATAACATGTAGCCACGTGTCAAAACAGTTGTGATTGTGCCATATCATTGCGATACATCATCTACCAAGTCATCACTGTGGACTAATAGGGTGATAACATGTGTCAAGAAAGGGCCACATCAGCATGACACATCATCATCTACGTCATTCGTTGACCCAATCAGGTGATGACACGTGGCTAGTGTGCCACATCAGCACGAATCACATGTTGCCAGGTGTCACGTGAGTAAGCAAACCCTTTGGAGTGCGTGAAGGCGGGTATCCGTGTGTGGAACAGCTTCAAGTGGTGCGTGTTAGTGCGTACGGGCGTTTCCGGCGTCCAAATTTTGTCAAATTTTTTCCAAAATTAAAATCTATATTTTTCTTGAATTTTTGGTATATTTTGATGAATTTTTGGAATTCATTTGATATTTTTAAACTAAATTTACTAGTATTTATTGTGTATAAATGCTTAATTTATGTTTAATAAATTCAAGAAAATTCAATATATTTATTGTGTATTTATATACTGAATTTTGGTTGATCATAACAAGTTTTTGTTATTTCTATATGTGTTATAGAAATAGCAATTTTCGCAAAAACGGTGAAAATAATCCAGTCTCAAGAGGAGGCAAGGACTCTACAAAAACTTGTAAATAAGCTTTTCTGTAAACGGTATCCTCCGTTAGAAAAAGAGGATATTGTTGGAGTTATGGAGCGGTTTAATGCGTTAAACCGTGAAATCCAAGAGCTTGTCTAGAAGGGAGGATTTTCCTCTAGAATTGATCAATTAAAAATGTTAAAATTTGAGAAAAATGCTTTTTGTGAAAAGCACTTTCAGAAATTTTGTTTTGGAGAAAATTCTGTTTTTTACGAACTAGTGGACTCCATTGAAGGATTAGTTCCTGAACAGGATTATGGATCCTAATGCAAAGTATTTGTGTTGAACTTGGCTGAAACAGGAGCTAAGTTATCTTATAATCCTAGAACCATGTTACTTAGAAGTAACAAGTTGGTTCATCGCCCATGTCTGGTGGCTGTTATCAAGGGTGTTGAGAACATGCCTATGGATCTCTACTACAAGTTCGTAGAGATGATCCCAGTCACCTTAAAAGAAATTGAGATAGTTCAACTCGATGGAAACGAAGATTGAGCTCTTAATTTTTCACTTTTTCTCTTACTGATTTCGTTTTTCAATTTTGTATTGAAGGGCTTTGTGCTAAAGTTTTTATTGTGGTGGTAATTTTGACTAAATGTTGGATAATTTTATGGTATTACAAAAATGTTTATTTGTTAAACATTGCTATTTTTGTTATTTGTTTTAGTAATTTTAATTTATTTATTTTGAGATTATAACTAAGTGTTACATTACTCATTAGTTTTATACTTAAGAGAAGTATAAATGTTAAATAAATTAAAATATAATCTAAAACAAAATTAAATATATAGTTATTATTGGAAATTTAAACCTAATATGGTGTTTGTATTAGCCTATGTAAATGGTGACTCGATGCATTACGCATGGATGTTCGATTTTACGTGAACCAAACACTATTTTTAGTTTTAAATGATCTTATAATAATCATGGTGTATCGCTTGCTTATTAGTGCTACTTTTGTCTTTAGCCGTTTTTTTTTTTTCAATTGCTGCTTCAAAAGCAATAGTTGCTTAACTAAATAAGGACCTTCGTTTGAACGGTGACAATTATGAAGTTTGGGCTATGAAAGTCCAATATGTAATTGAAGAGCAAAAGGCTCTTGACACTCTGGAGAGAATAATGGCTCCTCCTGCAGAGGGTAACACCACCCAAACAAAGAGGGACCTTGAGGCTTATCAAGCCTAGAAGAGGAAGAACTCATCTGCCCGTATCACCATGCTTAGTGCGATGAATGATGATATCGGGAAAAAGTTTCACCTATAAAACACATGCTTAGTACAATTTATGCTCTAGAGGAGCAGAAAATTTAAGTTGTGATATGTTCTCTGCCAAATGGGTGGGAGCATATGAAGTTGCAACTCACTCATGTCAACGACATTAAGGCCTTTGATGATATTGTTCATCATCTTGAACTGGAAGAGGACCGTCTGGCCTCTCTTAGTGTGAAATCTGAGGTTCGCATGGCTAGTTCAAGTCCTGGTCTGAAGTCCAAGGAGAGGAACAAAAGGTTCTTCCAGAAGAAGGCAAAGGGAACGGAGGGTAGTGTTCCAGTTCAAAAGAATGGCAAGAAAGATTTTAACATTTCTAGGGTGAAATGTTACAATTGCCGATAGAAGGGGTATTTTGCAAATGATTGCACAGCTCCTAAGGTAAATGTTACCGAAGTGTATAAGTGTTATACATTTGTTTCAAGTTTTGTTTTCCAAACTGAATCTCGTCCTTTATGGATCGTAGACTCAGGAGCAAGTCTCGTCCTTTGTGGATCGTAGACTCAGGAGCAACAGACCACGTAACAAAGGATCGAGATTCTTTTGTTGAGTTCCACAGTGTTCCACCGGGAACTAAGTGGATATACATGGGAAACAACTCTAAAGAGGAAGTCTTAGGGATTGGCTGTTGTCAGCTAGTCTTGAATGGTGGTCAACCACTATTTCTTAAAGATGTCCTCTATGCTCCTAGGAATTCAAAGGAACTTGATATCTATTTCTGGCCTTATGAATTTGGGATTCATGTTATCTTTTAAATTAAACAATTTTAGTCTCTTTATGAACAATATCTACTTTAGTGGTGGACATTTGTTGGATGGTTTTATTGTTTTGGATTTGGATCCAAATTATGTGTGTCATAATAGTTTTTCCTTTACTGTTAACTCATATGTGGATAATGTTAGCATTTCAAAAATGTGACATGTAAGACTTAGTCACATTGGTCAACATCGTTTAGTACGATTGGCTAAAGCAGGTTTGTTGGCTGATTTATCAAAAGTAGATCTCCCAACTTGTGAAAGCTGCTTAAAAGGAAAGATGACAAGAAAACCATTTGGTAAAGCTACGTGAGCTGACCAACCATTGCAACTAATCCATTCTGACATCTATGGCCAAATGAATGTTCGGGCAAGGCATGGTGTGTACTATTTCATTACATTCGTAGACGACTATACAAAGTATGGTCATGTCTATTTGATTACACATAAATCTAAAGCGTCATCATGTTTCAAAAGATTTATGGCTCTAGTTGCAAATCAATTAGAGCAGAGAATCAAAGCTTTAAGGACCGATCGGGGAAGAGAGTACCTCTCCGAGGACTTTAAAGTTTTATGTGATGAAACAGGTATTGAACATCAGTTGACAATACCTAGGACTCCACAACAAAATGGAGTAGTGGAAAGAAGAAACCGAACCTTCTGATAGATGTTAAGGTCTATGATGGCTGAAGCAATTTGCCTATCTTTTGGGGAGACACGCTATTGACTGCCATATATGTACTTAATAGAGTACCTTCTAAGTCCATTGAAACCATGCCTTGTGAATTATGGACGAGCTGCAAGCCCAATTTGAACCATTTGTGACCATAGGGATGTGCTACCTATGTTCATGATACATCT
The DNA here is from genome assembly GCA_039660915.1 of Euphorbia tirucalli. Classification (NCBI taxonomy): domain Eukaryota; kingdom Viridiplantae; phylum Streptophyta; class Magnoliopsida; order Malpighiales; family Euphorbiaceae; genus Euphorbia; species Euphorbia tirucalli. Next base: position 33,870,704 of record CM077633.1, read on the forward strand.
AGCGAGCATGGCAAGCTAGGCCCAAGAGGCAAGAAAGGTATCTTTATAAGATATCTTGATCTCTCTAAAGAATTCTAGTGGTAGAGAATGAGAATGGTCAAATAACAGAATTTGAGTCACGAGATGTTACATTCTTAGAGAATGAATTTCCTAAGCTGGGAGAAGTGGATAAGGAATTCACTTTCTTTGAAACTCAAGAGTCTAAAACTTCAGGATCGCTCAATCCGAGTGGGAGGAATGAAGTTGAAGACGTAAGGCAAAAGGAAGAGAATGATGTTTTTCAACCTTCACAAGCGGATTTGAGTAATCCTAACCCTGACTTGAGTGGTCTTGATTTGAGTAGGAGTCATGTTCCAAATTCAAGTGTGAATATGGATATAGATCCCAGTGCGAGTGGTCCCAGTGGGAGTTCTGCCCAACACCATGATGAATATATGAGATTTGTTTATCAAGAAGCAGAACCTCTAAGACGATCACAGAGGGGAAATATCTCGCGACACCATCATTTAATTGATAGCGAAGCACTCTCGGTTGTAGTTCAAATTGAAGATATTCCAACTAACGTGACAGAGTTATTGGAATCCCCAGCGAAAGAAAAATGGATTAAAGCAATGGAAAGTGAAATGGAGTCAATAAGGGTCAACAAAGTTTGGAAACTAGTTGACCTGCCCAAAGGGCGTAAAGCCATTGGGAATAAGTGGGTACATACGATAAAGCGATCAGCGGATAGGAAACCTATCCAGATTAAGAGTCGACTGGTTGCGAAGGGGTTTACACAACAGGAAGGAATTGACTATCAGGAGACTTTTTCACCTGTTGTCCGTTTCACGTCTATAAGAATTGTACTTGCTTTTGTAGCATGTATGGACCTTGAATTGCATCAAATGGATGCAAAAACTGCGTTCTTAAATGGTGAACTGAACGAAGAAATCTATATGGTTCAACCTGAAGGTTTCATCGTCCAGGGACCAGAACATAAGGTTTGTAAGTTGAAAAGATCAATTTATGGCCTTAAGCAGATTTCAAGACAATGGTATTTTCATTTCCATGAAGCGATTATATCAATACAATTTAAGGTGATTAATGCAGACTCGTGTGTCTACATTAAGCGTGAAAGCGGAGGGAAGTTTGTCATTCTAACATTATACGTTGACGATATTTTGTTAGCAGGAAATGACACTTCCTTACTCAAGAAAGTAAAGACTTAGTTGTCTTCTAACTTTGAGATGAAGGATCTAGGAGAAGCTAATTACATTCTTGGGGTTAAGATCTCCAGAGATTGACCTAAGAGATTATTGGCTCTTTCGCAAGAGACGTATATCAATAAGATCTTAGAACGGTTTGGTATGGCTCACTGTGATCCCCGATCCAACCCCTATTGCATAAGGTACGGAATTGAATGCAAGTATATGTCCCACGACTCCAGAAGAGACTAAAAGGATGGAGAGAATTCCTTATAGGTATGTAATTGGTAGCTTGATGTATGCTATGATTTGTACACGACCTGATATAGGTTTTGCGGTGGGTCTCGCAAGCCGTTATCAAGCTAATCCAGGTTTGAAGCATTGGGCAGCAGTGAAAAGGATATTGAGATATTTGAAGGGAAATTCAAATTATTCCCTTTATTACCAAGGAAAGGATCTACAGTTAAAGGGATACACAGATGCTGATCACGGAATTGATAAAGACGGGAGGAAGTCCACGTCTGGGTATATTTTCATTCTAGGAAATGGTGCAATTTCCTGGTATAGCAAGAAACAAACTTGCATGGCATTATCGACTATGGAGTCGGTATATGTAGCTGCAGTACAAGAAGCGGTTTGGTTCGCTTCATAGACCTTTTGGATCTATTGCCTAAAAGGAAATATACGACTATCTATTCCGACAGTACTGCATCGATAGCTTATTCCAAGAATACTTGTTATCATGGAAAAAACAAGCATATCAATATAAAATATCATTTTGTTAAAGACAAAATAGCACAGGGAGAAATAAGCTTAGTGCATGTTCCAACTGGTGATATGATTGCAGATTCGTTAACGAAGCCAATAGCTCCAAATGTTTTGAGTAAATACATTTTGGAATTTGGTCTTCGTAGGTTATAGGAACATGTTGTTGTTTTTGAACTGTTATAATAACTTTGGAAAATTCTATTGGAATAGAATGTGAGTTATCTATTGTGTTCAAATTCATTCACTATTTAAAGCGATACACATAGAGCTATTGAGTATAGTTCAGTATGTTGGCGAAATGTCATCTACTCATATGGATGAATCTTTTACTATGAATTGTGTGTTCATAGGTAAAAGTGGGAGTGTGAGTTACTCCATATGTGATATTTTGCATAATATTATCATTTCATTGATAACGAAAGCTATCCTGTGAAAGGCTTAAAAGTGGACTAGAGGTACTGATGCATGAGTTGCATTTAGAGACTGAATGCTTTCGCATAGTGTTTATAAAACATACGTCCTAAGTGGATTAACACTATGGCATATTTGAGTAATATGTGTAAAAGCCGACCAAGGGATGGAAGGAAGAAAATTGATCTCAACTTTCCTAATGTGAGACCCAAATGAAACTATAAGTTTCAAGTTCACCCTTAAAGACTCTTGTAAATAACAAGAAGGGTATGTCTGATGATTAACTTGATTGGAACCCTAAACCAAGCTTCGTTACCTATGAACGGGCATATAAGGACTAGTCAGATAAGCATTAGACATATGGTGGAAGGTTATTTATAGAGAGGAAGTACATTTTCAATAACATATCACTTAGTAATCATATAATACTTAAGCTCAATACTTTTTCGTGGAAAAGGTATGTAGTGTATATGAATGTTTTCGTGAGATCAAAAGTGAGTTGAAAACTAGTGATCATGGAAAATAGACTAGGGGGAAGTCGCGTTAAGCTAAAGGTGGAACGATGAAGGAGAAATTTAAGATTTAACCGTTACGTTGACTAGTCGCGTGAATTCGCCGAATAAGAATTGAAAGAAGTGTATGTGTGTTCAATCATAATGAAAGTGTGTCTTGTCATGTGTGAGTGGGAGATGTTGGTTTTTGGTCCGCCCATGACATTTTGGAATGGCAGGGACTAAAATGTAATTATGTGTAAATTATAGGGACCAAATGTGTAATTTGATCCGACCCTATATATAGATGGAAGTTGGGATTTCCACTATAAATAGAGAAGAAGTTTCTCTATTTCCAAATGATGAGAGAATCGTAGAGATTCCCTTCTAGATCCCGGAAAACGTCCCTAGTCATAAACACGACATACTTCCTCGTTCGTCGGAAGAATTCACGGAGATAGCCCGTACTCAGTGTATTCATACACTAGTAGGAAAGGCAACCAGAACGATCCGGTTTCTCGTGTAGATCAGATCCATTCCATACACGAGTTTCTGCTGCATATCAACTGTAAGTCTGTTTATTTATTCTGTTTATAGTAATCTATACATTCGTTTTATGATCTTTATGGGATTCTGACTTCATAGTTAGAACTAAATGTTAACAAATTAAGTCAATGACTTTCAACATAAATTTCACTCTTTTTTTTGTGAAAAATATTGCCTATGGAAATTCGGTCGTCATTTCCACCTAGTTTCATTAGATTAGTTAGACAGTTGAAAGTTTTAAAATTACCTATGAAAATATTTGAAACCAAAGGATTCATTGAAGAAAATGTATACCGATAAATTTACTTTTTTCGATAATTTTTTCCATTTTTGTGGGGTCAACGGACTCTCCGTGACCTCCTGAGAATCCATTCCTACTTAATACTGCTATCAAAGGGTGCTAAACCAATTGGATGCAAATAAATGTTCATAAAGAGGAAGGGTATCCAAGAGTTGAACTAGAGAGGTACAAAAGGAGGCTTGTGGCAAAGAGTTTTCCACAAAAAGATGAATAAACTACAATGAAATAGTATCATTCAAACGCTGTTGAGTTTGGTAAGCACTTGTATATTCTCACCAGTTGTGATTGTTTCTCCCATGAAAAATATTTTCGAAACATATTATATTTAATTAAAAGTAGTTTATTAATAAAAAAACTACGTAATGGAAAAGTTGAAAGATTAAGGTTAGTTATTTTAAGTTTAACTGAATTGGAACAATTTCACCAAACTAAATAAATAAATGAATGAATTGGAATGATATGTACTGAGAAAAAAGATACATGTGCTTTCCGAATTCCGAGCTAATTAATTCTTAATAATTTATAAAAAAAAAAAAACAATTAAATGATTGGTTGACAATAATTAATTCCCTTAAATTTTTATTAAAAGATTGTCATTTAAAGGAATCCGAGATCCTAAAGATTTTTTGCCGGCGCCAATTGGAGAGGTGTGGTTAGAGAAAGTTCAAATAAATAAATTAATTAATTAAATTAAATTAAAATTAAAATTAAAATTAAAATTGACACTATATAATGATCTACTCTATCCCTTTTTTATAGGATCGTTCATACATAGATTAAAAAAATTTCATTAAAATGCTGTACTTATACTATTATTTTACCAAAAATTATTCTTATAAATATTATTGGAAATCAATTATTTTGTTAATTATATAATTACATAGATGAAATTGAAGAAAATTAATTCCTGGTGCATTCATTTTTCTATTAAAGTAAAAATATATTCTTTAGACGATATATTATAATAAATGTTAGATTTGACAGGAAAAAGAATTACAGTAAAATAAATTTTTTTTTGTTAAAAAGCTCATTTAGCGGTAATATTCAAAAATTGGTTTAAAAAAGTTCATTTAGAATCTAAATTATATTATATTTCTATTGCAACTATATACGGTCATAATTTTATACTAGTAATATTCAACAATCTTTTTATTGTTACAATAAATTTTATACTTTTAACAATAAATTTTTTTTAACCAAATTTTGATTGTGGTGAGAATTTTAAATTAATGAAAGTATATATTATAATTGAAGATATGTTGCCTTGATTGTTGTTTCCAGAACATTATTTATTGTATAAAAGATTGGTTTTATTTATTGGCATGTCATTGCATGTGGAACGTGGTCTTCTTCATTAATCGTCCATAAAATTAAATTATCAGAGCCACAAATTAAATATCACATGATTTGGATATTGAATACCAGAATTAAGTAATGCAGATTTTTAAACAGCATACACGTCCATGATTGCATTGCAACTCGTTCAATTGATTACATACTCGCATAATCTTCGAATTAGGTATTTAAAATTTGTAATTATCTCAGTTTCATGATCATATCAAATATCTATACATTATCCGTATTAAATGATGTGTGCACCTCGAGTATACTAATAAAGATTTTTGTAATAACAATATTACACATATATAGTTTGTGGTTGCATAGGTAATTAATAGAGAATTTTAGTAAAATTAATATTAATTTCCAAAATACCAAAACACGCCGATTCTCTAAAATAAAAAAAAAAAATGGAAAACAAATTAAGTTAACAACTGTTTTTTTTTTTTTTTTTTTTTTTTTTTTTTTTTTTTTTAAATTCTTTGGGTAAATCTTTTAATTGACATAATCGTAGTGAAAATTTTCAGAATATGTTTTCTGGAAGAAAATTTCAAATTCTATATTCATCATTATTAGCCGTGAGTACCAGATTAGGGGCAAAATACTTTGTTTAGGCCATCATTCATTAATTTTTTTTAAAGATTTATCGTCAGAAACCATTTTATGATTTTTTTTTTTTAAGGCGCAATTTCGAGCTCATAAATTAAAATGCCACCTAAGTTGAGTTTGATTCTTAATAAATGGAGTACATTTTAAATAAAAAAGTTACCATATAAAAAGACACATTATAGTATTTTCTTACTAAAAACAGTTGTAATACATTGATATCATCTGCGAAAGTATTGTTATTTTGGTGAATTCTTACTGAAAACACTTGTAATATCTGGTTTTACAAAACAATCTCTTGATATCATTTGGTATTAGGATGTTATGATACCTTTTTATCTGATATATGTTACATACAAACTCAAATAAGTTTACTTAGAGGAGGAATAACTCTTCATATGTTCTTAAATGAGCTTAAAATCATATTTGATTATTGATGGGAACCATATTTGATTAATTATTCATAACTATACTAATTGCTGATTTTTTTCACTAAGAATTCAATTACTCTAGTCATTATAAGAAATTTGAATTTAAAAGTCAAATAAGAAGTTTGATTACATTAACGGAGTTGAATTAAATACAGATTATAAATAACAAAATTAATCATTTTAATTACAGAATATAAACAGAAAAGAAAGAATAAAATATCATTTCAATCCTTTCATGCATAATTTCAATCTTCTTCTGGCAGAGACCCGAAATGTGGCCTGGAAACAGGTGTGGAAGTTAAATTTGGCGCCAAAGATAATCAATTTTATGTGGTGGGCATTGATTGAAGTTCTTCCTACAAGAGTTAACCTGCATAAAAGAGGGATGAATATTGATACTCAATGTCCTCTTTGCCAAAGGGGGGAAGAAACAATCTAACATGCTTTGGTCCATTGCCCGTGCTTGCAAAACCTTTGGCGTGGAGCTGCTTCTTTTTCTAACATTAATTTTGTAGCTAATTTTGCAGATTGGTGGAATCATTTCACTCAAAATGCTTCATCTTCTCAACTGGAAAATTTTGTTACTCGCATGTGGAGCATATGGATGGCGCGCAATAATTCTGTTTGGTCTAACAACTGTGCAACGGACCACAACATAATTATTCACTCAACCAGTTTTGTTCATGGATGGCAGCAGATTAGATTCAAAGACAATTCGTCTACCTTCCGGGATAATCCAAAGTGGCAAACTCCTCCACTTTACTTTGTAAAGTACAATTTTGATGCGGCGGTTTCCCGTTCAGGTTTGATTGGTTACGGTTGTGCTCTCCGAGATCACCAAGGCCATCATTTCTTAGCAACCAAGATTGGTAGAGTTCATAGTACGTCAGACCCTTTACTTGTGAAAGCAATCAGTTGTCGAGGAGCTTTAAGTTGGTTGACTTATTATTCTCCAACTCAAGTCATCCCAGAAGGAGATTGCCAAATGATTATTATGTCTTTCAAGAAGAAAGAAACGAAAGACATCTCGTTAGTTGGTCTAGTGTTGGAGGATTATAAATCTTTGACTCAATACTTTCGTTTCCTTAGTTTTTCCTTCACTAAACGTAAAAATAATAGGGTTTTTCATAAGCTAGCTCAATTAGGATTACAAAGGATTAGTGATTGTCCTGTTATGAACAACCCTCCTACAGAGATTGTGGGTGATTTACATCTTGATTTAATAAATCTATAATGCATCTTTCAATTAAAAAAAAAAAAGAATAAAATATCATTAAAAAAAATCATATATGGTTAACCGAGATTTTCTATACATTAATATACATATACGTAGTTGCACATTGTTTATGATAGAATTATGATCCGCCCGTGACTCTAATGAAATAATATAATCGCAATTCAAAAGAATTATTATTATATTATTTAATTAATTAATTGGACTCCTGGTTCTATTGGGACTATGACTATGCTCTCCATAAATAAGAAGACATAGGTCTAATTAATGTGTGTATGATTTAAGGTAATTGATCTAAACACAAAACTCTCTCCCCTTCTCTCACTGAAATCTTTCTCTGTCCCTTTCTCATGTTCGATTGACTTTTAGATGTGAAAACTTATTATTATCCCGAACATGTGGATAATAATCCGACCAATAACATAAACAAGATTATTTCTCTTGTGCTAAGGGTTAATAAGATTATTTCTGATGTGCTTAAGGATTGGACTAGGAGCAACTATGATCAACTCTAATCGTATTATCATTGTGACCGATTAGGATCTATGTTTGCACTGATTTGTATTCCATATTAAATTGCTTTCATTGCTATCAAAGCTTTAAGTTTGTGTTCTGGTTTGCAAGTTTATTTTCATAAAAAAATGAAAGAATTTGATTTTAGGGTTTAAAAATTCGTTTTTTATCTGTTAAAATCGGACTAGATTGTGTATTAAATTTACTTCTCTTCTTTGTTCTTTCTTCAACCCGGGGGGGATGCATGAATTAATAAAACGAAATACTAGAAGTCAGGATAATTTATCTTTTACCACATCATAGAACTCACAAACCCCAAAAACCCACTACTAGTCGGAATCTAGACAACTGATTCAGCTAGAAAGGCAGTGCATGGCACGCATGTGCTATCGACACAAGGAGCTTGCACATGGGAGGTGGCTTACGCACACATGCCATGCATGTACGAAGATGGCTCCCATGCACATGTGGACAAATAGGGGAGCACCGTACTAACATGGACCAATTGACAAATGACACGTGGCAAGGGTTGTCTGAAGTCAATAAACACGTACCAGCGCATGATGTGCGTCATAGAATTTTCCGCCAGTGCGTACGGTGGTTTCCGACCATAGTTTTTTCATCGTTTTTTGTGCAGATCGAGTTTTACAATTTTCTAAATTTTTTGGTATATTTTGTTTATTTTTTAGAAACAAGAAGTTTTTGGATTATTTATTTTTTTATTTCACTATGTTATGTTTTATAAAAAAATATAAATATTTGAAATTGAGAATTTCAGAATTTATTTTTCCAAAAAATAAAACTTTTTTTGTTTTTTTTTTTTTTTTTTTTTTTTTTGTTTTTTGCAAATTTGATTTTATTTTCATCTAACTGAGTTATTTAAATATGTTTAACTATTGACCGAATATACACGGTATATTTATTGGTCATCTTTTTTATTGTTGAAAAATGTTGCAATAACAACAACAATATTTTGGTTATATGTAAGTGTATAATTAAAAATGCTTTTTTATTTTCGAAAAAGGTTACATAAATAATGGTGATAATGACATCAAAAATTTTTCGATCTTAAGAGTAACTAGCTCGCACAATCACAAGAGAATGTCTCGTAAAGGTGATGAAGGTGAGTCTTCGTATTAGAGAAGATGATATTGATGCAATAGTGCATCACATAATCAAAATGAACCATAAGCTGCAAAAATGAATATGGATTAATGGTCTTAGAAGGGGTCATAGTCAAGGGTTGCTTTATAGGGTCATACTTAATTCTTTCGAGAATCATTCTCAACTATGTGCCACAGTGGTGCAAAATTGAAAATTATATAACAGCAATTAGGAGAATTCCATTATTATTTTTATGTATAAAGTTAGAAAAAAGTGACCCTAAGAAGCAATACTATTGATTCAATATTGAAATTGAAAAGTGGTCACACAATTAAACTATCTTTGGATGGAAAATTAGAGAACTGTAGGGATTTTTCATAGAAAAACAACTGATTAAAGGGGAAGCTCGCATTGTTTTTCTCAAATCCGTGACCCAGGAGCAATTGATGTGGAAATAAAAAACAACAAAATTAAATAAGATAAAGTTAGATTCTCACCAAGTGAATCTCTTTCAAAGATGGCTGCAGAAACCAAAATTGATCTCCTCCACAATCCCGTACACGAACGGCTTCAGAGCGAGAACCCGTGCTAGTGTCGGATCATCGGAAGAGACGGAAATTTGGGGCTGAAATTTTCTGCCCTGAAAGTATCTCTTTGGCCGAAAATTACAGCAGCTTTTTAATTCCCCTTGGCTGAGTTTCTTCCCATGGGAATTAAGGTTTTAGGGTTTTAATTTTATGTGGGCTTTTTCTTTACTAAAGCCCAAGTCCGAAATTAATCGTTTAGGTTTAGTTTTAATTACAAATTTAATTTTAATCTTTCATGTATGTGAATATATTATACCATATAATATATTACATGCCATTTCAAATTAAAATCAATTTGAACGAGTAATTTAACCTATAAATTAAAATTAGACTCTTCATAAAATTTAATACATGTAAACCTATACATGTGAAATATTTCCACCTGGGAAATAATATCTTAAATTAATTCATTTGAATTAATTATAAGAAACCCAATACAAATATTAATTATATTATTATGATCAATCCAATTGATCAATATAATATAATCAATAGAATCCTCACTATCCAGTTGGTATTCTCCAAGTATACAGTTGATCTGTTAAGTTCAAGCTCAGACGTTCAATGTGTACGATCTTGTGGGCCCATCTTTATATTGGCAGTGGACCCATGGTCCATAGATTGTAGGCGGGCTCTAGCAAGCCACTACAGCCCCCAATGAACACGGAGATAGCAGTTTAACTGAAATCGAAACCCTATAGTTTAAACTTATATATATCCCATGTCAAAGATATCCGTGTCCAACACAGAGGCATGGTTTAATCATCATCTTTTGTGTCTGGACTTTAACTTGATCCGGAATAAACTGATGCTCATAAACAAGTTTCAACTTGTTTGGGTGTGGCCACACTCTTATCAGTTGCACTCATCAAGTGTCCGGTGATATTTCTCAGTGGACTACTGAGTGACATTCCCTTCTGCATATTCATTGCCTTGCCATATTCATTGACACACCCGAATGTACCCATACTTGGCACCTTGTTACAGATCCTTTAGGCGTACACCAAAGTGTGTCACTTCACATGCAACACCATGATATGGTCAGGTCAAAGGATCCATACAAGTACTACACAAGAATCACTTATGATACTATACCATGTGGATTTCTCATTTAGTGGATCTTATCCAGTACCATGCCCCTTTGCATATACCCATAAACCTGGTTGACAATCCATGTCCAATAACTGGTAAGACACCGCTATACAACCAAGTTACGATAGTCTTTGGTTCCATTCATTCTCATGACTGGAATAGACTACGGATAACTTTATGGTCATATCGTTTTCCCTATCCATAGTCTTACTGCCAAGTACATGACACTTGTCAACATGGATATGGATATGTCCATTGGATACTCTATTTATAATATTACACAAGGTACATAATAAATAGATTAATGCCTTTATTTATTAACACAAGTTGTATAATACATAAATCCCATTATAAAATACAAAATGCTTGATACAATACAAGGACCAATGCCTCGGGACTAGGGCATACTTAACATTAAGTTCCCAAAAGAATTCAAAGAGAAGATCTTGTAGGGATTCGTCATCAGAACAATAACATGGCGCAGCGAAAATTACACCGTTAAATTTTTCTAGAATCCACTGATTGTGTCTGATTACCATTGATTGGAATAAAATCAATTTTGAATCAAGAGAGATTCACTCACCAACTCCGTCTCTTCTAGAGACTACTACAGAATCGATTCTTGTGACGAAAGCGATCTCCACAATCTGGTGCACGACCAACTATCGAGCGGGAACCAGTGCTAGCCGAAGAATGAAGGAATGGATTATTTTCTACTGGAATTTTTGACTATGGGGCTGGTCTTGAAATTCCTTATGCAATTAGGTTAGGGTTAGGTTTCCTTCCTTAAGTGTGCCCTTTTATAGACTCCTTGTCTAATTGGGTTTTAATTAGGTTAATTAGACCCAAGCCCACTAGGATTATAATAACTAAACTTTAATTAAAAAGTATATACTATGTAATTTAATTCCGTTTGGCTAAATTTAATTACCCCTAAATAAAATTAAATCACACTTAAGTAAATACAATACATGTATTTAATTTTCTTACTTAGGAAAATTATTTAATTTATTTGTTTACTTTATGTAGTTCAATTAATTAATAAATTAATTAATTACATTATGCAAACTTATAAATTAAATTAAATCAACCCAATGTTAATTAATTACCTTAACACCAAATGCTAACTAATTGATTAACGCATTCCTTCCAATGTACATTACATATACAATTTCTATAAGTTTCGACTTAGTTGATCTATGTGCACGATCCTATGGCCTGTCTATATGTTGGCAGAAGGCCCAAGGCCCATAGAGTGTAAGTGGGTTCTAGCAAAATGTTGCAGCCCACAATTAAGACAGAGATGCAGCAGTCAATTGAAGACACTGACCCAGTAGTAATCTCGCAGCGTCCTTTGCCAAACGATATCGATATGAATAAACAAGAGGCATGGAGTTCGTCATCCTCTTCTGGTGTTTATTATGTTTCTTGATCTTGAGTTGACTGATTAAACAAATAAGCAACCAACTTATTTGTGTATGGCCATACACTTATCAGTCCCACTCATCAAGTGGCTAGTGATATCATCTCGGTGTTATCCGAGTGGCAATTCCATCAGTTCATTATTAGTATCAACATGTTCACCTGTCCACCTAATCATACCCATATTTAGCATCCTTTTGCAGACCTGTTAAGCGTATGTCAAAGTGAATTGGATTACATATTGATACCATAATAAAATCTGGTCTGAGGATAAAAGGGACCTACTTGAGAAAGACCTATGACGCGACAACCATGTGGCTTTCTTGTGCGGATCTATCTAGTCCCATGTCAACGACATGTTCCTATATTCATGATTGACTATACGAGTACTATGGTTAGTTAAGAACTGCCATACAGTCATTGAATATACAAGTCCGTGGTTCTATTCGTTCCCACGATTAGAACAGACCTGGGATAGGTTTTATGATTATCAATCAATGGAAACTCCATTCCTGTTATAGCATAAGATATAAATGAAATAGATTATTACCTTTATTAATGTGACACAAATGATGTATACATACATAGAGTCTTAATGTACAATACAAAATATAAGAATCCAATGCCCTAAGAAGTAAGGCACACTAACAGATCTTTGATACATTCCTGACAAATAGGATGTATTTGTAATAGCTTCCAATTTTTCTAATTTTATTTTGAAAATTAGTGTCAATTTATTTTATTTTGGTTTTATTAGTTTATGAAGAATTAATTTTCTTCTTATAAATTTAAATTTAGTATTTAAATTAGAATAAATATTTCCAATCGGACTACTAAACTTGGTGTTTAATTTTTGAGTTGTTGGAATAAACGTTTTTCAACTAAATTTAAATTTAGTGTTTAAATTTGGATGATTGGAATAATTTTTATTTAGTTGGTTGTTTAAATGCATATGGACATTTAACTATGACTTGTTATAATTATAATTATAGTTATAATTATAATTATGATTATGATTATAATTTATTATTGTCACTAATGACAGAATTGCCATTTAATATATATGCGTATATTAAATATTTTATGTTCTATGATTATTGCATGTCTTTAGTTATTGATTAATTAATTGTGCCCACATAAGTTTAAAAACATATTTAATTTTTATAGTTCTATGATATTTATTATGCATGAAATAACTAGTAATATTTATTATGTTTTGATGGATATATACACCTAAATATCCGAATACAGTAATCCAGTTACCTCTTGTAGCGCAGATTACCGGAGATTGATTTGTAGCGGAAAGATCTTGAACCACGGACTTGTATTGCCGATCACAATTACTCCATGTCAGTTGTTTGTGAGAGAGTAAGCGATAAATCTATGAACTAGATACACGAAGAACAAAGAGAAATCTCACAGAGAATTTTCGGTCAGAAAAGGCTAAAGAGAAAACTTACAGGCACTGATTTGTGTCTTAGTCCTTTTTCATTTTGATTCATTGCTATTGCAAGTGAATGAGACAATCCCAATTAGAATCAAACTCTAGTAGTAGAACAATTCCTAATTGCCTTAGTAATTATATATCTATTTGGATTGTATTTATCCACCCATCACAGTTACGGGCAGACTACAACTCTAAACCTGATATAATTCCTACATCTCCCACTCGCACGTAACAAAACAAATTCTATTATCTTTGTTCCTCTTGGTGAAAATAGTTCGTGTGACCAACATACAGTTGAGAGCTATTTGCTATACACCTGTTAGGGATATATAGCCTATCATTGAGAGCAGAACCTATACACCTGTTAAGGATATATAGTCTCTCATTAAAAATAGAGGATTGTATACACCTGTTAGGGATATATATTCTCCTTGAGTAAATACCTTCATTGTATACCTTATCTTAGATTTTTTTTCACATTCACTATACTTTCTTTGATCTTTATAGTTTTCTATTATCACAATTATGTACCAATACATAATTACCATGGTGGTGAGAGATAGAAACATTAGATGTGAATCCAAGAAAATCTTCCCTTCCTACTAAATTCTTTCTGCACAATTTAACTCACTTATCTGGTTGGACAGGCGGGCTGAATTTTTACATAGTCCTTAATGGTATCCTTCCAAGGTAGCCACATTAAATCATGTTTCTAGAAATAATAAATGGTTATAAAGATATATTAATATCGAGAAAACTTTATTTCCCGAGGTGAGTCTCTTGCTAGGAAAAGCTAAGATCACATCTTTTCCATCTCGGTGGTCATGAAAGCACATGTATGCCTTAATACGTGCTATGGTGTTTTCTTCTTTTGAAAGAAGCACATGTCATTAAATTTTGTTACATATATCAATTAATTTAACACCATACGAAAGTATAAGTAACAATGTACCGAAACATTTTACTCTAGTCCAAACCATTAGGACACCTTTCGGCTATGAAGACAGAATTAGGTCATGGTACTGTTTAAACCTTGCCCGATGATTACACTTAACCCATTAAGATACATGTATGCATCTTTTAATCTTGCTACTTTTATGAAACAGTCTTTCATAGTTTCTAGCAAGATGACTTATGTTTATTGGAAGAAGCTCTCATTTATTACGAAAAATAGTCTCATCCTTATTAGCATCATCTATAGTGTAATAAGGGTAAACACCTATGTGAGTAGGTGTCATATCTATCCGCAATGTTCAGTAACAATAATTATTTGAAATATTTGCACTCATGTATTGTAAACATCCATAAAACTTTATTAAACCAACAAGATAAAAGAACACAAGAAACTCATATCCTAAAAAGTCCTTGTGATCTAATATGCTTTACAAAATCATTTCTCATGACTGGTTTTGTAAGCGGGTCTGCTACCATGTTATGCAAGATATGTATTGCATGTTAACTTCTTGACGTGCAACTAGTTCTCTCATAAAGTGATACTCGATCTCTATGTGCTTGGATTTGCTATGGAATCTCTAATCTTTAGCAAAGGCCACTGCAGATTGAGTAATGCTATTTATGACAACTAGAGTATGAAAGCTAGTAACATGTAAACGGTTCAAGAACTGGCTTAACCATACTACATCTTAGACTACTGATGAGTATACGACATACTCAGCTTCCATTATGGATAAAGCAACATATGTTTATTTCTTACTACTCCAGGATATTAGACCATTTCCTAGCAAGAAGACGTTTATAAAGTGTGTCCTCTCAATTTCAAGTCTTTTCCTTGGTAACATAGAGAATAGTTTGCAGTAGCCTTAAGATACCTCAATATCCTCTTTACTGCTGTTCAATGCTCTTTTCCAGGGTTGGTTTGGTATCTACTCACCATCCCAATGACGTGAAAGATATCAGGTCTAGTACACATCATTACATACATCAGACTACCAGTAGCACTAGCTTAAAGAATCCTTTTCATAAGCTCTTGCTCTAGTTGTGTTTTGGGACACATGTTCTTGCTTAGGAGAACAGATTTGTTCATAGGAGTATCTATGGGTTTGCAATTGTGCATATTGAATCGTTCTAGAATCTTATTGATGTATATCTCTTGAGACAAGGCCAATAATATCTTTGAGCCATTCCTTGAAATCTTAACTCCAAGAATGTATGCTGCTTCACCCATATCATTCATTTCAAAACTTGATGCAAGCTAAGC
Organism: Euphorbia tirucalli; assembly: GCA_039660915.1. Classification (NCBI taxonomy): domain Eukaryota; kingdom Viridiplantae; phylum Streptophyta; class Magnoliopsida; order Malpighiales; family Euphorbiaceae; genus Euphorbia; species Euphorbia tirucalli. Next base: position 33,886,397 of record CM077633.1, read on the forward strand.
TATAATCTTGTTCACATATTTAATGTCATTTTTTGCTATTAAAATATCATCAACATATAATGAAAAAATGACAAACTTAATTTTAGAACCTTTCGTATAGACACAATGGTCTTCTTTAATTGAATTGAAGCCATTCAACATCATCTGATTATGAAATCGAAAATACCATTGTCTAGAAGACTACTTAAGGCCATAAATTAACTTTTTCAAGTTACATACCTTATGTTCGTTGCCTTTTTCAATGAATCCTACAAGTTAAACCATGTAGATTTCTTCCTCTAATTGTCCATTGAGGAAGGCAGTCTTCACATCCGTTTGATGCAGTTCTAGGTCTAGTCTTGCCATAATAGCTAGAATCAATCTAATTGATGTAAACCAAACAACTGGAGATAAAGTTTCCTCATAATCTATCCTTTCCATTTGTGTATACCCCTTTGCTACTAATCATGCTTTGTATCTTTCAATACTTCCATAAGCTTTTCTTTTGATCTTGAGAACCCACTTGTTCCTAATAGCCTTGTGTCCCTTTGGGAGATCAACTATTTCCTAAACTTTCTTAGATCTAATGGAAGACATTTCAAGTTCTATTGCTTTATTACGTTTATCTTTGGCAAGGCATGAAAGAGCCTCTTGAATGTTCTTGGGCTCCTCATCATCTTGTGGGCATACTAAAAGAGTTGTGCCTTCGATCTCATATCGATGACGACTTCGTACCTTTTAGTTCTACGCAGTTCCATATCTTAATAAACATGATGTATATATTCTTCAAGATTTGGAATGCTCCCACTAGGACCATGGTCCATACTCCCACTAGGGTTAGGATCATTAAGACTTCCATTTAAACTAGGATCTCAAACATTCGGATTATTCTGGGTTGGAAGATCATAAGCCATATCATGATCTTTTTGATCCCCAAAATTTCTCCCACTCGAAGGAAGAGGTCCTGATGTTTCCAGTTCCTCATACAAGGGGTGAGACATGGTTTATCTTGCCAAATTTAGGGAAATCATTCTCTAAAAAGACAACATCAAATGATTCAAAATTTATAATCTTCTTATCATCATTTTTTCCCACCAAGACATATCCTATTGACGTGTCTAAGTATCTCATAAAGATACTCTTTCTAGCTCTTGGGCCTAATTTCCTATACCTACTTGAGGTATCGTGAGCGAACACTATGCAACCCCATGGTTTTAGGTGACTTAAATCCAGTTTATGAGTTGTTCACTATTCATATGGTGTAGAAGATACAAACTTGGAGGGCACACGGTTAAGAACATAAGTAGTTGTAAGTAATGCATCTCCCCAATATGCTACGGGTAAATTAGCTTCAGCCATCATTGACCTAACCATGTCGAGAAGAGTTCTATTTCTCCTCTCGGCTACTCCATTTCTTTGTGGGTTATGTGGGATCGATAATTCATGTTTAATTTCCTTTTCATCACATAAAGCTTTGAACTCATCTAAAAGATATTCCTGACCAAAGCAGTTTTTATCTTTCTATCTAATTGATTCTCATCAAGGTTTAAGTAAGATTTAAAGTAACTCAAAGCTTGTGGCTTATGAGAAATGAAGTAGACATGACCATACCTAGTATAGTCATCGATAAATGTAATGAAATAGTAGGCTCCATGCCTAGCCCTCACATTCATTGGACCACATATGTCAGAGTGTACTAATTGCAATGGATATTTAGCTTTAGTTCCTTTTCGAAATGGTTTTCTAAACATCTTTCCTTAAGGCATGAATAGCAGGGTGGTAGTTGAATCTTAGTTAAATTACTTAATAAACCTTCTTTGGCTAGACGGTTCATACGATCTTGGCCTATACGGTTTAAGCAAGAATGCCATAAGCTACCTTCACATTCTTTATCAGTCATTACAAAAGAAGAATATAAAGAATGCAAAGGAAAAGTTTTTGAATTATTTGAATCAATATTCAAAACAATCAAACCATCCGAAATAAAACCAGCACCATAAAATGTATTTCCATAACCCAAACTTAAACTATTATCCTTGAAAAAGAAATTAAATCCTAATTTCAACAAAGTAGTAATAGAAATTAAATTCTTTCAAATTCTAGGAGCATAAAGAACTTCATAGAGGACAAGAACTTACCACCTTGTAGTCTCAATCTACGGGTACCAACTCCTCGTACTTCAACTCTTGGGTTATTTCCTACATAAATCCACTTGGATGCTGTTGAATATGTCCTAGTCCTAAGGCATTGGTCCTTGTTTTTGTATCATACATTTGTGCTTTGATATGAGTTTTATGCATTATACAATTAGTGTCGTTAAATAAAGGTATCAATCTATTTATTATATATCTTGTGCTATGTTTTAAATAGAGTATCCAATGGACATATCCATATCCATGTTGTCAAGTGTCATGCGCTTGGCAGTAAGACCATGGATAGGGAAAATGATATGATCATAAAGTCATCCATAGTCTGTTCCAATCATGGGAATGAATGAAACTAAAAACTATCATTAGCCTGGTTGTATGGCGGTGTTTTACCGGCCATTGAACATGGGATGTCAACCACGTTAATGGGTACATGCAAAGGGGCATGGTACTGTATAGATCCACTAAACTAGAAATCCACATGGTATAGTATCACAAGTGATTCTCGTGTAGTACTTGTATGGATCCTTTTGACCTGTCCATATGATGGTGCTGCATGTGAAGTGGCAGACTTTGGTGTACGCTTAAAGGGCCTGTAAAAAGGTGCCAAGTATAGGTGCATTCGGGTATATCAGTGAACATGGCAATGCTATGGATATGTAGATGGGAATGTCACTCAGTAGTCCACTGAGAAGATATCACCGGCCTCTTGATGAATGCAACTGATAAGAGTGTGGCCACACCCAAACAAGTTGGAGCTTGTTTGTAAGCATTACTTCATTCGAGATCAAGTAAATGTCCGACAACAATAGAGGGTGATCAATCCATGCCTCTATGTTGGACATCGATATCAATGACATGAGATATACAAGTTTAAACTACAGGGTTACGGTTCTAGTTAGACTACTATCTCCATCTTAATTGGGGGCAGCAGTGGCTTGCTAGAGCCTGCCTGTAGTCTGTGGGCCATAAGCCCACTGCCAACATAAAGAAGGGCTTGTAGGATTATATATATAGAACGTCTGGACTTAAATTAAAAGGATTAAGTGTGTACTTGGAGTATACACGCTCGAGAGAGAGAGTTCTATTAATTATATTATATAAATCGATTGGATTGATCAAAATAATATAATTAATTTTTGTATAGGCCTTCTTATAATTAATTCAATAAATTAATTTATGAGATTATTTCCTAGGTGGAAATATTTTACATGTATAGGTTTACATGTATTTAATTTTATGAAAGTCTAATTTAATTCATCAGTTAAATTAATAGGTCAAATTGATTTAATTTAAATGTATGTAATATATTATATGGTATAATATATAAGCATACAGGTTAAATTAAAGTTACATTTGAAATTAAATAAAACCAAAGGAATTAAATGGACTTGGGCTTTAAAGTATGAAAGCCCACATATAATTAAATGGGTTGGGCCTTATTTCTATGTAAAAGGAAGCTTGCCCACTAAGTTTTATCAACTTAGATATTTTGCCTATATAAGTGGATAAGGATGAGAAGATATTTTAAGGTTGAGTAAGTGACTTTGCTTCCTTTTGAGCTTATCCTTTCTTTTCTTCTCTTCTCTTCTTCAGTTTTTCTAATTGCTAGCACGGGTTGAGTTCAAAAGTCGTTCGTGTACGTGACGGTGAAGGAAGTCTAGTTTGATTTCTGCAGCCATCTCTTTTAGAGATATACTGGTGAAAATCTTTTCTTCCTCTTTCTGGTTTTGGTTTTTCATTTCCACATAATTAGCTCCTGGGCACGGATTTGAGGAAATCAAAGTGTTTTTCTGCTTTTATCGGTTGATTTCTGGTGATAAATCCCAATAGTGGTATCAGAGCAGGCTTTTGATCTGTGGAAATCTTTAACTTGGTGAATCCCTTGTTTTGAAATTAGAGATTTTGTCTTTGCGATTCTTGGTTTAGGGTTTCATGATTTCTCTCCTTGTTTTTTCAATGGAAAATTTATTTGAATATTGGTTATGTTCTTGATTTATCTTTTAATTGATTGTTTGGTGATTTTTATTGCTATTTTATTTTTATTTTTTGTTAATCATGGGCTGTTTACACGGATACGGGGCTACTGGCGGCGAGCGGCCTGCTGCTGTTGAGACTAGTGGCACCAGCCGCTGCCGTTGAGACCAGCTACTACTGCTGGGTAGTGGCAGCCGCTTGGCAGCAGTGGGTCGGGCCCTGTTTTGGATTTGGCAGGGTTTTGGGCCGGGCCCAGTTTTAAAATTTTAATTGGTTTTAAAATTTTGCATGTTTAAATTTTTGTAATTTAAATGCATGTGGTTTTATGAATGAAATTTAATTTTTATTCATTGGATATTAATTTTGGAAATTAATATGGTTTAATTGAAATTGGTTCGGGTTTTCTTGGCACGATTAACCAGATGGCTGATTTGGATTCATGGTTTCCCAATTCCAGTGGGAGCAGTATTCTACCTGGGCTTGAGGCCCAAAGCCCACAAGGGCTTAGAACCATGATGGGCCAAAATTGGTGATTTCAAAATAATGGCTAAGGACATAGTTGAAAAGGGATTTATTTCATGCATTTAACATGTTTATAAATTGATGTATTGGTTTACATGATTGTATGATTAAATGTATGAATGGATGCTTTTGGGCCTTATTTATGTTGGGTTGTTTTATTCTTTTGGGTTATTACGGCCTGCGTGCCGTTTTCTTTTTACATAATTTTATTTTGTTTATTTATTATAAAATAATGTAAAGAAGAAGCCCCTTGGAGAGGCAAGCCCTAAAGGAAGAATAGAAGGCCCACCTATTGTATTTCTAGTATAGGTTTACTAGAATTATATTAAGCTGTAATTTTGGCCCATAGCAGCCCATTATTTAATTATGCTTTATTTATTTACATGTAAGAATGTATGTTCCAATCCCAATTTCACCCGCCTATGCATCTAAGCCATTAATAAATTGAATCTAATAACCAAAAGGAAATTACTAAGTCATTTAAAAGTGCTTCCCTCATTCAAGGCCGACTCGAAGTGGGGATAGGCCAGTTGTAGACCATTCTCTCATTGGATGCACTGGTGTATCGTCATTTTCTATTGGGTTGGAGTATAGGTTACTCTAACACTTGGATGGAGGTTTGGACTTAGCATGGGTAGTAGGATTCTCCTGGCCCTAAGCACAGATGGGTAAGCGCCAACAAGCCCATCAAACCGAGAGTCCCTGGGTTAGGATTAGACGGAGTTCCTACCTAAATAACTAGGGTATAGTTTTTCCAGGCCTTCGACTGGCTATATCTTGATGAAATATGGATCTCGACCCATTAGCTCAACAACTTGAGTTAATTAATAACATGATTCATTATTAATTATAATATGGGAAAAACAATATAAGTCCTCTATTAATGCTCTTTATATTTTTCTATGTAGTAACCAAATGGCAACGAGTAATACATTATCACTGTAATCTATCTTGGAAAGGGACAAGCTATCTGGCCCAAACTTCTTGGACTGGTCTAGGAACTTAAGGATATTTCTAAGACAGGAGTCCAAAGAGTATGTGCTAGAAAGGCTTGTATTGGCTCATGTTAAGGATAACCGGGATGTGACATGCCTTATGTTGGCATGTATGGTCCCTGACCTGCAAAAGCAGTTCATGGATCATCCGGCCTTTGCTATGATAACAAATCTTAATGAGATGTTTCAGGAGCAAGCTTGTTAGGAAAGGTACCTGACCAATAAGGCATTCCACTCCTGTAAGATAGGGGCTGGGACATCTGTGAGTGCACTCGTGCTCGAGATGAAGAGCTATCTGGATACTTTAGCCTGTCTCGGATTGCCTATTTCACAGGAGCTGGCGGTTGACATGATCCTGACTTCCTTACTGGATTCTTATGCTCAGTTCATCTTGAACTATAACATGCAAGGGATGAACCATGCTATTAGTGAGCTTGGTGAGCTGTATGGGATGCTCAAGCTCACTGAGCAATCGATCAAGAAGACTCTGCTAGTACTAATGGTTAACAAGGGGAAACCTCCTCTTACTAAGGGCAAAGGCCAAGGCCAAGGGTAAGAAAGCCAAGGCTAAAAAGGCTAAGGCCCAGCCCAAGGCCAGTCCCCGAGGATGTCTGCTTCAATTGCAAGTAGGCTGGGCATTGGAAAAGATCGTGTCCCAAGCTTTTGGGAGAGCAAAGGAAGACCCAGGGTGCGTCTTCATCAGGTATATATGTCATAGACATTAACCTTACTATTTCGACATCCTAGGTATTGGATATTGGATATGGTTCTCACATTTGTTGTAATGTGTAGGGACTTAAGAATAGGAAATCACTGGGATCTGGAGAGGTGGACTTGTGGGTCAGAAATGGAGTAAGGGTTGCTGCCATAGAAATCAGCGAGTACCAGCTTATGATGCCTAATGGCTTAGTTTTAATACTAGAAAAATGTTATTTTGTGCTTGCTATACACGGGAATATTATTTCAGTTTCAGTTTTGGATGTTTCTAGATTTGATTTTACTATTTGTATAGTAAAATGGGTTTATCTAGAAAGGGATTATTTTATGGAGAAGCTCTGTTAAATAATGGCCTATATATCCTGGATTTGAATGAAACTAATCATGTCTATAATATAAATACTAAAAGGGTTAAGCCTAACAAACTTAGTCCAGTTTACCTTTGGGATTGTCGTTTAGGCCATATAAATGAGAAGCACATAGCTAGGCTTCACAAAGCTGGAATCCCAGGATCATTTGACTTGGAGTCACTTGATATATGCGAGTCTTGTTTATGAGGTAAAATGACTAAAGTGCCTTTTAGCAAGAAAGCTGAAAGGGCTACTGGGTTATTGGACCTAATACATTCAGACGTATGTGGGCCAATGACCGCAGCTACCAAGGGTGGACATCTATACTTCATCACCTTCACAGATGATTTCAACAGATATGGCTATCTCTATCTGATGAAACATAAGTCTGAGACCCTTGATAGGTTCAAGGAATTTAGGAACGAAGTACAGAATCAACTAGGTAGAAATATTAAAGCCCTTCGATGAGACCAAGGTGGCGAGTATATGAGCATAGAGTTTGACTCATATCTAAGAGAGCATGGAATCATTCCATAGCTCACTCCATCAGGAACACCACAATGGAATGGGATGTCCGAATGGAGGAATAGGACCCTGTTGGACATGGTCCGCTCAATGATGAGTCATGCCTCTCTCTTAATAAGTTTTTGGGGATACTGTCTTGAGACAGCAACTCTCATTTTGAATCCGACAAAGGCTATGGAAAAGACCCCATAGATGGGCAGGGCGCCTAATGTGTCTTTCCTACAGATTTAGGGTTGTGATGCATATTTCAAGAAATTGACTGGGGGCAAACTAGAACCCAAAACTGACAAATGATTGTTTGTGGGCTACCCTAGGGAAACCAAAGGGTATTACTTCTACAACCCTGCTGAGAACAAGGTGTTCGTGGCATGAAAGGGGGTCTTTCTTGAAAAGGATTTTATTTCCAAGACAATGGGAGCAATGTTGAACTCAGGGAAGTTCAAAGCTCAAAAACACCTAAAGAGGATAACTCGGAGACCAGGGTGGAGGTAGCACTAGCCTAGGTCACACAAGGACCTAAAAGGTCTAGTAGGGATCATCGGGGAACCTGAGATATATGGGTTTCTCGTTAACGATGATCACACTCTTTTTGGAAGAAGACCCCAATATCTACCAGGAGTCTATAGCTAGCCCACAGTCTGCCAACTAGTGAAAGGCCATGGAGGCAGAAATGCAATCTATGTACGATAATCAGGTTTGGAACCTGGTTGATCCACCACCGGGTGTTGGGATTTTTCACCGAAAATCAACTGATAAAGGGGAAACACGTGTTGATTTCCTCAAATCTGTGCCCAGGAGCAATTGATGTGGGAACTGAAAACAACAAAACAAAATTAAATAAATGGAGATTCTCACCAGCAAATCTCTAAAAGAGATGGCTGCAGAAACTGAAACCGATTCCCTCCACATTCACGTACACGAACGGCTATTAAACACGACCCGTGCTAGCAAGAGGATCGGCCGGAAGAGAGTTTTTGGTGGCTGGAATTTTCTACTATTTTTTCTATACCTTGGCCGAATTCTCTAGGTTATTTTTAACCTAAAAGGCTGAAATTTTTCTTTAAAAATTTCGACCCATTTTCCTTTAATTTTATGCGGGCCTATTCTCCTTTAAGCCTAAGTCTGATTCAATTCTTCCGGTCTAATTTAATTTCAAATTCTATTTTAATCCAACATATATGTGAATATTTTATACCATATAATATTTCACATACATTTAAATTAAAATTTATTTAACCAAGGAATTAAATTAGACTTTTATAAAATTAAATACATGTAAACCTATGCATGTAGAATATTTCCACCTAGGAAATAATCTCATAAATTAATTCATTGAATTAATTATGAGAAGGCTAATACAAATATTAATCATATTATTTTGATCAATCCAATTGATCTGCATAATATAATTAATACAATCCTCTCTCTCCGGTGTGTATACTCCAAGTATACAGTTAATCCCTTCAGTCCGAGTTTAGACGTTCAATGTGTATGATCCTGTGGGCCTATCTTTATGTTGGCAGTGGACCTGTGGCCCACAGGCTATAGGCAGGCTCTAGCAAGCCACTGCACCGGGTGCTAAGGTGATAGGTTGCAAGTGGTGCTATAAGCTAAAGGCCGACAATACCTTCTAGGGGCAGCTGGTAGTGAAAGGTTTTAGAAAAGTCCATGGAATAGACTATGACGAAACTTTCTCACCAGTTGCTATGCTCAAATCCATAAGGATCCTATTGGCCGTAGCCACTTTGTACGACTATAAGGTTTGGCAGATGGATGTCAAAACCATTTTCCTTAACGGAAATCTACTCGAGAATGTGTACATGAAATCCTAAAAAGGTATGCAAGCTTCAAAGGTCCATTTATGGATTGAAGTAAGCATCCCAAAGTTGGAATCTTAGATTCAATGAGGCCATAAAGGAATACGGCTTCATACGTAATCAAGATGAGCCTTATGTGTATAAGAAGATTAGTGGGAGCATTGTAACATTCCTGGTATAATATGTCGATGACATCCTTCTGATTGGAAGTGAGATACCAACACTGCAAGGTGTAAAGTAGTGGTTGTGTAAGTGCTTCGCAATGAAGGACTTAGGCAAGGCTGAGACGATCCTAGGGATTAGGATCTATAGGGATAGACCCAATCGGCTTCTGGGCCTAAGTCAGGCCAAGCACATAGACAAAGTTCTGAAAAGATTCAGTATGGATCAGGCCAAGAAGGTTTCTTACCGATGAACCATGGGCTAAAACTTAGTAAGAAGAACTGTCCTAAGCAAGGCAGGACAGGGAGAACATGAAGTTGGTCCCATATGCATTAGCTATAGGATCAATCATGTACTCCATACTATGTACGAGACCTGATGTCACCTTTGCACTAAGTATGACAAGTCGTTACCAGCAGGATCTCGGTGAGGGTCACTGGAAGGCTGTCAAAGCAATCCTGAAGTACCTTAACTGGACTAAGGATAGCCTCTTGGTGTATGTAGGTCAGGAAGAGCTGTCAGTTACTGGGTACACTGATGCAAGATTCCAGATCGACCAGGATGAGTACTAGTCCCAGTCTGGGTATGTATTCATGCTAAATGGTGGTCCTGTTAGCTAGAGAAGCTCCAAGCAACAGACCATCACAGATTCTATTACAGAAGCTGAGTACATTGCAGCGTGTAATGCAGCTAAGGAAGCTGTATGGATAAAGAAGTTTATCACTGAACTGGGGGTAGTACCAACTATCCAAGATCCAATTGATATCTTATGTGACAACGATGGGGCTGTTGCACAAGCTAAGGAGTCTCGGTCACATAAAAACTCAAAGCACATACTCAGGAAGTTTCACCTCATACGAGAAATCACCAAGAGGGGTGACATTTCATTACACAGAGTGGACACCGAGGACAATGTCGCAGATCCCTTGACCAAGCCGCTGGCTCAGCCTAAGCACAAGGGTCATATTAGATCTATAGGGATTATGCCCATGCCTAGTTGGTACTAGTGCTAGTGGGAGATTGTTTGATATGCCCTAGTCTTAAGGCATTGGTCCTCGTTTTTGTATCATACATTTGTGCTTTGATATGAGTTTTATGTATTATACAATTAGTGTCATTAAATAAAGGCATCAATCTATTTATTATATATCTTGTGCTATGTTTTAAATAGAGTATCCAATTGACATATCCATATCCATGTTGTCAAGTGTCATGCGCTTGGTAGTAAGGCCATGGATAGGGAAAACGATATAACCATAAAGTCATCCGTAGTCTGTTCCAATCATGGGAATGAATGGAACTAAAGACTATCATTAGCCTAGTTGTATGGCAGTGTCTTACCGGCCATTGAACATGGGATGTCAACAGGTTAATGGGTACATGCAAAGGGGTATGGTACTGGATAGATCCACTAAATGAGAAATCCACATGGTATAGTATCACAAGTGATTCTCATGTAGTACTTGTATGGATCCTTTGACCTGACCATATGATGGTGCTGCATGTGAAGTGGTATACTTTGGTGTATGCCTAAAGGGCCTATAAAAGGGTGCCAACTATGGGTACATTCGGGTATGTCAGTGAACATGGCAGTGCTATGGATGTGTAGATGGGAATGTCACTCAGTAGTCCACTGAGAAGATATCACCGGCCTCTTGATGAATGCAACTGATAAGAGTGTGGCCACACCCAAACAAGTTGGAACTTATTTGTGAGCATCAATTCATTCGGGATCAAGTAAGTGTCCGGACACAATAGAGGGTGATCAATCCATGCCTCTGTGTTGGACACTGATATCAATGACATGGGATATACAAGTTTAAACTACAGGGTTATGGTTCCAGTTGGACTGCTATCTCTGTCTTAATTGGGAGTTGCAGTGGCTTGCTAGAGCCCGCCTATAGTCTATAGGCCGTAAGCCCACTGCCAACATAAAGACGGCCCCACAGGATCATACACATAGAACGTCTGAACTTAAATTAAAAGGATTAAGTGTGTACTTGGAGTATACACGCTGGAGAGAGAGAGTTCCGTTAATTATATTATATAGATCGAATGGATTGATCAAAATAATATAATTAATTTTTGTATATGCCTACTTATAATTTATTCAATGAATTAATTTATGAGATTATTTCCTAGGTGGAAATATTTTACATGTATAGGTTTACATGTACTTAATTTTATGAAAGTCTAGTGTAATTCCTCGGTTAAATTAATAGATCAAATTAATTTTAGTTTAAATGTATGTAATATATTATAGGGTATAATATATAAGCATACAGGTTAAATTAAAGTTACATTTGAAATTAAATAAAACCAAAGAAGTTAAATGGACTTGGGCTTTAAAGTATGAAAGCCCATATGTAATTAAATGGGTTGGGCCTTATTTCTTTGTAAAAGGAAACTTGCCCACTAAGTTTTATTAACTTAGATATTTTGCCTATATAAATGGATAAGGATGAGAAGATATTTTAAGGTTGAGTAAGTGACTTTGCTTCCTTTTGAGTTTATCCTTTCTTTTCTTCTCTTCTCTTCTTCAGTTTTTCTAATTGCTAGCACGGGTTGAGTTCAAAAGCCGTTCGTGTATGTGACAGTGGAGAAAGTCTAGTTTGATTTCTGTAGCCATCTCTTTTAGAGATATACTGAGTTTTGGTTTTTGATTTCCAGACCATTAGCTCATGGGCACGGATTTGAGGAAATCAACATGTTCTTCAGCTTTTATCGGTTAATTTCCGGTGATAAATCCCAACAGATGCTTTGTCACATTGTCAATGGCTCCTGAATTAATAATCCACATAGGATCAAATTTGGTTAGCAAAATACTATACTGATACATTTAATTCACTTATAATAGAGTTGATTAATTATACCTTAGCCTCAACTGTGCAATCTTTTGCATAATACCCTTTGAGCTGACATCTAAAACATTTCACACGTGAGATGTTTGGCTTTTTCTTTCTCTTTGACCTTTTATTTTTCTTCTGTTTTGATTCTTCAGATCCTTTAGCCTTCGCATTGCGATTACCATTGGAACGCTTACATTTTTGACCTTGACCTTGCTTTCCAACTGGTTTTGGAGTAGCAGAGTTTGCTTCAGCATTAATCTTAATTCATGCTAGGTAATCCCCTTCAAGTTCAAGGTGGTGAGTTGCATCATCGAAGGTTCTTATACCCACGGTGTGAGTCATGTGCATCTTCATATGCTCCTAACTGTTAGGCAAGGGATGAATCATAGCTTGAACTTTTTGCTCATCGGTCATTTGGTGACCAACATCACTCAGCCCACTGATCATGGTGGACATTTCCCTCAAATTTTTCCTCATTGTATGATCATCATGTTTCTTATAGGTGTCAAACCTGACAGTCACAGAGCAGAGCTTGGTTAGAGACACACCTCCGAACTTCTCCTTCAAAGTATCCCACAGTTGCTTTGCGATCTCATGACTTCAAAATTGCTTAGTGATGTCATCATCCATTGCACTGAGCAAGATGATTCATGCAGTGGAATTCCTTTTCTTCCGTGAATTGTAGAGCTCACAGTCTTGCCTATGTTGGGCCACAGTACCTTTTTATGGTTCAGCCCTAACTATACCCGATGCATCAAGAACATCTTATTCCTCTAGCACATACTGGATTTTCATACTAGAGAACTTATAATTGTCCCCATTGAACTTAGGGTCTTTATTCAATTCAACAACAATTGACTTAGAAGCTGATGCCATTTCTAGGATACATGTCTAAAAAATAACATAGTTGCATGGTTTAATAAAGGTTTTGTCATTATAATACATGCTAGTTCTTTATGTAACTATTGTCTAACTAGAGTACTATTCACTAGATTTCAATTCAAAAAGAAGACCTATGGTCCCAATTACCCCCTCTTTTCTAATGCTTAATTCTACTAGTTATTCATACATGTATAGAGAACTAAAATAGGATATGAAAGATACTCGTACCATATAACAAGCATTTATGTTATTTCAAGGACATATCACCAAAAAGAGCATGTATAATATTAAGAACAACATTTAATATCAAATCAATAAATAAACTTATTTATTATAACAAAAAACTCTTTATTCATAAAACAATAAGTTGAATCATTTTAACAAAGAAATACCATAATAAACTAAAGGTAATGGAAATTAACTAATTAGATTCTAAAACCTTGACATAAAGGATAGGAAATAAACTCTAATGAAAGATAAATTTCCGGTTGACCAAAACAGACATCATCACTTGATAATGAAATTCTCTTGGGACTTGGTGAAAAACACATTTGTACCAAGGTGCTTTGAGAATTTTTCCATGTCTCAACCTCATATCAGATAATCTTGATCTCATAGTGACCTTTTCCACATCAAGTGCATACATAATCTCTCAATGAACTTTAAATAGTTTCCCTCCCCCGCAGACCAGCAAATATCAGATAAACTCTTAAGTTTGCAAGCACAGAAAGAACTTTTTAACAATTTAAAAAGCAATCTAGGGCACATTCCCTTAACAAGCCTCCCTCCTATATGTAGTCTTACATCAACCCATGAATCTTAGTTATGTTATTAACTATAGTGATAAGATCATCCCATCTAGCAAACCGATCCATCTTACAATTCTTAATCTCCTTTCTCAATTTGTACACCCTGCTTGTTGAGTAGAAGAACAAATAATAACGGGAGTTGAAAGTATTCGAACCATTTTCTGTAACACATTACAAAAAAAAATTTCAAAAAATCAATGTACACATACAAGAATTTCCAATAAGAAATATTAGAAAGCCTTTAATTATTCAATTAAGTAATTTCTGATTTTAAAAAAAAATTCAGAAAATAGGTTTAATATAAAACCATAAAATAGAAATAAAATATAATTCATATACATATATTTATATAAAAACCTTTTAATATAATATATAATATGACATTTTGTTTTATGTTCTCTGAAAAATTTCATATAAAAAATACCAAAAAATCAGAAAAATTGTAAACACATGGTCTGTAATAAAAAAGGGGCAAAAATAACCCTCCGGAGCTGTCAACATGCTCGGCATGTGCTGCTTATGCGCTTGACCCAAGCACTGGTTCGTGTGAACTAGTGGGCCACGTGACAGGTAACGAACCAATCGCTACACACCACGTGGCCAGGCGCGTGCATGCCAAGGGTGGCGCGTGTGTGCCACGCGCCACCTTTTAGGCTACGGGTGATCTTGAAACTTTTTCCATCCTAGGGTTTTTGGGGTCTTTAGTCATGATGGTAAGGTCGGTTTGTCCATTTGACAAACGTAAATTAGAGTTTGAGGTACACATACCCTTTGCTGAGATTGAAAACATATAGAATAAAAATAAAAAAGTAATAACAGATTTGACTTTTTGAGTTTTCAAGGCTACTACGAATTCTATGCGATTTTTAGTCAATAAACAACACAAATCAGTCCCTATAAACACTAAAATATGCATAAAAATTAACTATAACCACATATAACCAACTAATCATGCATATAGAAACTTCTAATCATATTTTTAGGGAGTTTTAACCAGAATACAGTCCTATGGCTTCGATACCAATAATGGATAGATACACTTAAATATTCGAATACAGTAATCGGGTTACCTCTTGTATTGCAGATTACCCAAGATTGATTTATAGCGTAAAGATCTTGATCCACGGACTTGTATTACCGGTCACGATCACTCTATGTTAGTTGTTTATAAGAGAGTAAGCGATAAATCCATGAACTAGATACCCGAAGAACATGCAAAAATCTCACAGAGAAATTTCGGTCAGAGAGGGCTAGAGAGAAAACTTGCAGCCATTGATTTGTGTCTTAGTCCTTTTTTAATTTTGATACATTGCTATCTTTTATAGCAAATGAATGGGACAATCTCAATCAGAATCAAACTCTAGTAGTAGGACAATTTCTAATTGCCTTAATAATTATATCTCTACATGAATTGTAATTATCCACCCATCACAGAACTACAACTCTAAACTGGATATAATTCCTACAAGTTTAAAGGGTAATTAAATGCTACAAGTATTTTTCTTTCAAATTTGAACATGATAGAATCTTTTACTAGCATATTTTTCTGAATGCATAATAAATTGAAAGTACTATTTTTGTGTGACTATTATTATTTTGTATAATATTATTTGTGCAATTATTTTAATTAGATCAAACGATTGATAGTGTTTATTGCTTCCAAATTAATTGCTTAATGATACAATTATGTGGCCTAAGATGTGAAATGTAGATTGTGCTTCAAGAGCAACAAACTTTAAAAACTATAAGTTTAGTTATGTCGAAACTTGAAGATGGCTCGACCACCCAACATATGCAAATAGGATATGATCAAATGAGTTTACTGTGAGCGAATGATGTTTTGATACATGGAACGCAGTGAAGAAAAGCGAGGATGAGGAATTTTTCTTAAGAATTTGTTTATATAATTATAGTAGGAAATTCATTTTGGAATTCCTCATCCTAGGTTTGCTTCGCTGCATTCCATGTATCAAAATGCCATCCCTTACAGTGGCGACTCTGTTGGGGACTTTTTTAAAAAAAAATTTCAAAACTTAAAAGATTTGATGAGCATTAAAAGTGTCTAATTAAAATAGCTTCAACAAACCTCTTATAGCATTTAACGTCCATTGCATATTAGCTAGATTGAACATTATATTAAGGTACCATTATTAGCTCGGTGAATTGTTGAAGTGCGGCCTATGTTCCACCAAGTCGTAAGGACACGGATACGAAACACCATATATAGTCTCATACGAACCCCTTTGCTTGTACCCTTGAGTGGGGAGAAGTGAGGAGTATATATTTGCTATGGGGACCTTGATGTTATCCCAGACTTAGACCGTACCCATATAAGTAATCGTAGCAATTTTCCACTAAGATACAGAAACGATGCATATATAGATATATATATCTGTAGTTTCACCTTTATCATCTCCCGTTGATGATTACAGAGAACTCCACCTAAGAATCGGTTACAATTGAGAATTAATTAAATTATTTTTCTAATTATCTACTTTATGCAATTCAATTAATTGATAAATTAATTAATTACATTATGTAAATTTATTAATTAAATAAAATCAATCCAATATTAATTAATTACCTTGACACCTAATGTCAACTAATTAATTAACACATTCCTTCCAATATACATTACATGTACAATTTCTATAAGTTCCGGCTCAGTTGATCTATGTGCACGATCCTATGGGTCTATCTTTATGTTGGCAGTAGGCCCAACGCCCATAGACTATAAGTGGGTTCTACCATACCGTTACAGTCCCCAATTATGACAGAGATGCATTAGATATCGATATAAATAAACAAGAGGCATGATGTTCGTCATCCTCTTCTACTGTTTATTATATTTCTTGATCCTGAGTTGACTGATTAATCAAATAAGCAACCAACTTATTTGGGTATGGCCATACACTTATTAGTCCCACTCATCAAGTGGCCAGTGATATTATCTCAGCATTACCTGAGTGGCAATTCCATCACTTCATCATTAATATCAATATGTTCACATGTCTGCCTAATCATACCCATATTTAGTATCCTTTTACAGACCTGTTAGGAGTATGTCAAAGTGAACCAGATTCCATATTGATACTAATGAAATCTAGTCTGAAGACAAAAGAGACCTACTCAAGAAAGACCTATGACGTGACAACCATGTGGCTTTCTTGTGCGAATTGTTTCAGTCCCATGTAAATGATATGTACCCATATTCATGACTGACTTAACAAGTACTATGGCTAGTTAAGAACTACCATACAGTTATTGAATATACAAGTCTGTGATTCTATTCATTCCCACGATTAGAATAGACTTGGGATATGTTTTATGATTATCAATCAATGGATACTCTGTTCATGTTGAAGCACAAGATATAAATGGAATAGATTAGATGCCTTTATTAATGTGACACAAGTAACGTATTCATACAATGAGTCTTAATGTATAATATAAAATACAAGAATCCAATGCCCTAAGAACTAGGGCACACCAACACATATATCATTGTAGCCAGCAGAATCTAGTTAACCCTTTTCAATACTCCCTGAGTACCAAACCTCTTTCTGTGTGTAGACTCACACACACCCAAAACCCTAGGTTGTTTTAGGTTTGAAGACTTCAAAATTATCTAGTATAGCCCCCACGAGTGCTGAACCTCTGTCTGTGTGCAGACTCATACGTATATTGCTGTAACTAGCAGAATCTAGTTAACCCTTTTCGATACTCCCTAAGTACCGAACCTCTATCTGTGTGTAGACTCACATGCACCTCCAAACCCTAGGTTGTTTTCGGTCTAAAGACTCCAAAACTTTCTAGTATCACTCTTAGGTGACCTAAGGGTGCTGAACCTTTGTTCGTATGCAAACTCATATGACTGTGACTTCCAAAATATAGTTAACCTAATTTGATACTCCCCGAGTAGTGAACACCTGTCCATATATCGAATCCTCACCTATCCCACATAAATATCCATATCATATGCATATCATGCATCAACCATATCACACCATCCATACATGCACACATACCATTTTAGGTCAAAGGGCTGTTATGCATTCATCCATAATGCTAACATGCACTTATGACTCTTTATAATTTGGAACTGCGCTCATGAAGGAAGACTAGAGAGAGTCGGTTATGTAGATCCTCAACCAAGGTGGTGGATCAAACCAAGATTAGTCAATGTGGCATCCGAGTCAGTGGTTGTGGAATCAGGGTCAGATTCAGAACAAGAGGAACAGATTCAGACTTTAGGGGTAGATAGTTTGTTTATGCTAAAGGAGAATGCTGCAGAGACAAGAGATCAGCAGAACACCAACCAGTAGAATGGCGCTTTTATCACTCCTTCTATGGTGGTAGCCATCAAAGACCTTTTGGGTTCACATGAGTTCAAAGCCAACATTCGTAGTCAGGTGCAGGCCACTATAGGTAGCATTGTTACTAACAGGCAAACAAAACCTGTGGTAGATCAGGGGGTCAACAATAGATAGACCAAATAGAATGTAGACCGAGGGAATGTTGGTAGGCAAGCTCTAGCAAGGGATGGAGATCACCAGACTAAATAAAGGGATGCTTCTAGGAGAGTTAGAGAAGTACCAACTGAGTTGGTGGCCGAAAGGAAGTTGAAAGAGAAATATTTTGAGCTTGATGAGCTCCTCCCCATGCTTTGCCAGATGGCATAAATTCCTACTATGAAATGCATCGGCCCAAATGCACTAAGGGCTGAGGAAATTAAATTGATGCCCCTAAGCTTTCAAATGCCTAAGTTCACCCCATATAAGGGAATCAAGCTCCCAAACCTCACATTGACAACTATGTGACGATAATAATGATGAATGGCTTGACTACCAGCTAGTTGTTGGGTTTATTCTTAACCACTCTTAAAGATGATGCCACTCGGTGGTTCAGCAATCAGCCTGCACACATCAAGAAAGACTGAAACTCTTTGGCTGAGGCCTTTTTGAAGCATTACAGCTATAATACTCAAACTGAGGTAACACTGCAAGAACTAGAGGCAGTGAAATAGAAGTCAAATGAGATCTTCATAGAGATTAAAGAGATGGATGGACAAACAAGTTCTGTTGGAGCAGTGTGAGCACAGGTTTTTTCCCGGTCTCGGTGATGAGAATTCCCTAATTACCTGTGGATCGGACGGGCTCGAACGGGACTTGAAAGCGACCAGAAAGCTGCCTGGGGAATCTCAGATGACCTAAAAACTAGGCTACTGTAAGCACCGGAATTTTCTATACTTAAACAAAAAAAAATTTTATGGTCGTACGACTGATCTTACAGTCGTGCAACTGTAATTTAAAAATTACAGTCGTACGACTGTAATATCAGAAAAGTTGCAAGAGCCCATACCTCTGCAGCAGAAAATAGAGGAGAGAGGGTGGCGCAATTAATGCGCCGGGATGGACAGGAAGCAACCAGGGAAAGCAGGATAAAAAGAAGGAAAGGAAGGGAGAGAGGGGACAACTTGATTTCTGGTGGAAAATTAGAGAGAGAAGAGAAGGAAAGAGACAAGAAAAAGGGGAAAGAAAATTTGCTCAAGAATCCTCTTTTTCTCTTCTATTTCTTTCGAATTCGTTAGGATTAAAGCTAAAACTTGATAGAAATCCTTAGGCTAATCAATTAACTTCACAATCAAATCAAAATTCCGGACTTAAATCATCAGAATCCCTAACATTTTTGGATTTTTGGACATAAAGCCCTCAACTTCAATTTCAAAGAAAAAGTGCGAATTTGTTTGGATTGGAGCGATACCAGGGGTCAAATTGACTTGGATTAGCTTCTAAAAAGGTAGACACTACCTTTCCTTACACTTTTTCTCGCTTTCTGGGTGTTTGAAGTGAATTTTTGTGCATTTTCTGCTATATTTTCGTGCTTCTACTTCTGGAAATTAAGAACAGTCGCACGACTGTTCTTGGATTGATGAACAGTCGTACGACTGTATATACAGTCATACGAGTGTTCTTAATTTCCAAATTGTTTTTCTTCAATTCTGATTCAAAATAAATTTTGCCGAAATCTTGATTCTGGGTCGTTTACAGTCGCACGACTATAACTCTCGTTACAGAATCAGAATTTCAGCTTTTACCCATAAAAATTCCCAAAAATCCATAAAAATTCAGAAACTCTAAAAATCAGAAAAATGAATTTTGTTGTGTGCATTCACGACAGTAGATTCAATTTTCAGTAAAATTGCATTTAGAACAATTCAACGACGGAGACCCGGTTCTCCCGAAAACCGACCCACTTAATATATAAAAATGCATGTAAACCGGTAAAATTCTTTTCAAAAATGATTTTCCCACAAAACCAAAAATACAGGGATATTTCAAAATGTTTTCCAGGTCTAATCGGGCCGGCTAGCCGAGCCAACCCAGTTATCCCCTAAATGCATGCCCCCAATACTTGATTTCCCAATTCTGTCTATTTGAGTCCAACTTGTGGTGTGCCATATAAATTGTGCTAACCTTTGTTTTGCAACTTTTATTTATGTACATTTTTATTTTTATTTGTATTTAAATAGAATTAATCGTGTATCTAGGCGATTGTAATTATTTTTAGATTCTCGTGTATCCTAGGCGATTGTATAAGTGAGGCGAGAGTTTTTATTTTTCCATTCGATTTGGTTGTAAGCCAATTAATATATACTTCTTTTCCTTACTTTTGTATTAAATATTTGTATGCGCGCTGTATGCTTTTTATATTCAATAAAATTGACTTTAGATTTTGAAATACCATTTGAGAACATTGGCAATATTTACTTTAATTAGACAAGAAATAAGGGACTTGTCCGGACCCGAATCTCTAGATAGTGTAGCGGCCGTTCGTCTGGTTCAGCTACATTATAAATTTCCCAGTTGAGCTGAGCTGGGTGGCGACTCTACAATATTCATCGAGACTTAGGTCTCGGTTCTTTTATACATCAATTCCATTTATTTTCCAAAACCGATTTTCTATTTATAAAAACCCCGCGCGAGGGAGGGGCCCGCCTGAGATCGAGGCGCTCCTTTTGAAAGGGAGTCCCGCGTCCCGTCGAAAACACGTCGTCCGCTCACAGTGGCGACTCTGCTGGGGATTTCTTAAAAAGTTTTCTTAAAAACTTAAAAGAATTTTGACAAGCCCTGAAAAGTGTCTAATTAAAATAAGGCGGATGATTCTCTTTTGGTATTTTATTTGCATTTTAGTTAGCCATTGTTGCATTAGTTTAGGTATCCTTTTATAGCCCGGTGGATTGTTGAAGTGTCACCTAAGTTCCTCTTGGTCTTGGGGGCGCGAATACGAAACACCACTTATAGCCTCGTACGAACCCCTTCACTAGAACCCTTGAGTGGGGAGAAGTGAGGAGCATATCTTGCTATGAGAGCCTTGATGTTATCCTGACTTTAACCGAACCCATATAGGCAGCTCTAGTTGGATTCCCTTAGGATACCAAAATAATTGTGTGAATAATAATAATAAAATCGCACCTTCATCACCCCCGGTTGGTGATCAAAGTGAACCCCGCCTAGGACTCGGTTAGAAATTTTTTGAGACTGACCACGTTGGAGGAATAAGGTTGGAAGAATTCGTTTTGCTTGCTATGTATTTCTCGCCGTCTCATGACACATTGCCATTGCTACCTACACGTGCATAACATACCATAATCACCATTTTCCATAAACGTGACATACCATACACAAACATTTTTGTGTGATACTAACCCACATTTTTATGCAGCCATTTGCATTTTATTCCGTGTGTAAAACATTAATTCATTTGTTTGTCATTCACACTAACGATTTCTTTTTCAGCTATAACATTAAACTTGTGTGATTAGCATTTTTTTACATAACATACATAACATCGTTATGTGTGTCATGCATCCTAACCCACGTTTTCGTGCGGCCATTTGCATATTGTGTGACATGTTCATTCACCACATTTCACTTAAATTAAATTAAGGGGCATTTCAAGGATGCCTATCATGACCATCCCATTCCATTTCATAACATATCGGGTACCCAAAATTACCCGTGTTTTGCCGATGCACCGGATTACATTCGGCCATTCCACCAAAATCATTTCATTCAATAAAAGCCACAGCAGTCTTAGGCCCATTTTCGTGTAACAATTTACACGATGCATTTCATGACATCGCACCCATTTATCATAAACATCATATAACACTGTGGTCCACATCCGACCACTTCATGACATTACTTTACCATTCAAGGTACTCCTTGAGTGCCCAATTAGTATGCATATAGGTCCATAACATCGCCAAATCATAAAAAGGTATTCCCCGAATGCCGAATCTTTGTCCGTGTCCCTGTTTCACGTGACTGTCTCATGACATCATTTCATATCATATGCTTAAAAGCAACAAAACCTTGTCCGTAGGCCCGGCCCATGCGACCATTTCATATCATCTCTTAGACCTTCAAAGTGTCAAACTCCGTCCGTGTGTCGGTACACATGCGACCATTTCACGAATTCATTAGGTGCCCCAAAGGTGCCTAAACTCTGTCCGTGTGACAGCCCATACGTGACATTTTTGCATAAGCATTGGGTGTTTCCGGAATGCTCCAAAAAGAGGAAAGATAAAAAAAAAAAAGAAAACATTCATACCATCATTTCATACATAATCCCATTCCACTCATTTCAAGCATTCTCAATGCCTTAGTTTTCATGTCACATCACGTCATTCATTCACAACCCTAATCCTCCTGTCTACTCCCAAGCAGAATACACTAGAGCGACCTTAGACAAGATCCCAAGCTTCAAAGGCAGCTAGGAGACAGAGGGTAGTTGAGAGTGATAGCGATTCTGAGCCTAGGGAAGGAGTGAATATGGCAGAACAGACACCAAGCATGGCTGATGTTTTGAGAGATTTCTTCAGATCCCAAGACTTCTGCGACATGTTAAAGGAAGAGATGCGGGCAGTTGTAAGGGAAGCTGGTGAAGCCGGTGGTAGTGGAGCCGGGAAAGAAAAAGAGGATGAGTCATCCTAATATGGTGGTGACGCTTCGGCTAGCCTTGAGAAGCTAGAAGGTATAGAAGCAGCTATGGAACAGAGGATGAAGGCAAAGTGTTCTGAACTAGACGAAGTTGTGGCCTAATTGAAGAAGGGGGTCAGTATCAGTGTTGAATCGAAGAAGGGTGTAAATATGGATGCCATGATCAGTAAGGGCATCGAGATATTCCCCATTGGCTTCCAAGTGCCGAAGATCCCTACTTACAAAGGGATGGGCTCGCCGGAGGCCCATGTGAATCTGTATGCCCGAGTTATGCTGACGGCGGGTGCCATGAAGCAGCAGCTGATCAATTTATTCCCCACCACACTGGAGGGAGGTGCTTTAGGATGGTATAACTCACTGTCAGAAGAGGAACAATTTGATTGGCAAGTTTTGTCTGCGGCCTTCATTAAATACTACAGCTTCAACACCAAAATCCAGGTGAAGCTGTATGATTTGGAGAGGGTGAAGTAGAAATTCAACGAGCCCTTTGATGAATACTACCAAAGGTGGATGAACAAGATGATCCTCCTAAAGAACTGCCCTGATGAAGACGAGCTTGTATAGAAGCTCATTGACGGTAGTAAAGACATTTTCAAGAACAACATGAAATTCCATCCCTTTAAGGAGCTTAGTGAGGTTTACAGCATGGCTATGAAGATAGAGAGGGATGAAGAGGAGAAGCTGACCGGTCACAAGGGAGGAAGAAGCACAGGGTACACCTCGGGGTATAGATCAACCGCAGCAGCTGGGTCTGGCAGTGGTTCTGGTTCAGGTTCCAGTGGCAAGCAGGGGCAATCATCAGAGGTGAAGCAGGTTGAAGTGGCTACTGTGAATCAGCAGCAAGGCAACCAGAATAGGGGTCCTGGAGGACAAGGCATATCGCCTTGGACTCTTACTTTAGCAAAGATATTCGCCAAGTGTAGGAATGGTGGCCTGCTATAGTCTTTAAGGCCATTTGAGAAGCCATCTGAAGCTGACAAAGATAATTTCTGCACTTATCATGTAGTGACAGGCCATCAAACCAACAACTGCTATAAGCTAAGGGATGCTATCCAAAAGCTCATTAACAAGGGAAAGCTACAAGAGCCAGCCAAACCTAGCACTAAAACCAACCCACTGCCGGCATTCAAAAAGCGGGTTAACATGGTCCAGTCAGGGTTGCCGGCTAACTTCATATTTGTCCAAGTTCTGCAAGCGAACCCTATGATTCAGGCAGTAGCGGTAGGGGAACCCAAAGTGGAACCTGAGTGTGAGGAAAAGGAGGGATGTAAGGAGATCAAGCCCATAAGTCTTGATGATCTCGACTCCGAAGATGAGTATGAAGAATGTGACAAAGGAGAAGCGGTCAAACTCCTAGTTGTTGAAAAGCTGAAGATTCCAGAACTGCAGCACGTGACCTGAAGTGGAAGGGTATATCAGCCGGTAGATCAGATGAAAGATAAAGCACCAATGAATGGGTCGGGTAGTACTTCGACGCTAGAAGGAGTTGAGAAAGAAGACCTAGTCATTTCCCAGCTAAAGAAAACTCCTACCCAAGCTAGCTTGTGGCACTTGCTTCTGACCTCCAAGGAGCACAGGGTTGCTCTGGTAAAGAAATTGTCAGAAATTGAAGTCTCCCCTATAGCTTCATTAGAGGCCATGTGCTGTTTGTTAGACAATGTTCATGTTGGGAGTCCTGATATTGTCTTCGCCGAGAAAGACATGCCTGCTGAAGGGAAGGCCCATAACAAGGCTCTTTATGTCAGGGCCCATGTGATGGATAAGGTCATGCCTTGCGTCATGGTGGATGATGGGTCAGCACTGAATATTTGTCCACTAAAGATGTTGCCATTTCTAAGGCTGAGTGAAGAAGTGTTAAAGAGATCCTCAACAATCATACGAGCATATGATGACTCTAAAAGAACGGTGATAGGGACGTTTGAGGCGAAAGTAGAGGTTGGGCCAGTTAGGTCCACAGTTGCTTTTACAGTGATTGATATCCCAGTCACATTTTCCCTATTGCTTGGAAGGCCCTGGTTCCATCCTTTGGGAGGTGTCCCTTCCACATTGAATCAAAAGATCAAGTTCTCTATGAACGGCAGAATTGTGATTGTTGAGGTGGATGCCCAGTCAATGGTAGCTGCAGTGAATGAAGAAGTGGTTCCCTTTGGTGGGTTTCAAGTCGCTCTAATCGAAAAGGAAGAGACCACGGATGCCCCTATTGTCCTTTATGGGAATTATATGCCGGAACGGCTATCCCGGTATCTGTATAAGTAGAACTTTGTCCCGGGAATGGGATTCGGAATCAATTTGCAGGGGGTTCAGGAATTTAAAATTGACTAGGGAAAGTTGAAGCAGTATGGCCTTGGCTATGTAGAAGGGGCTTCTGAGCAAAAGAATCTGAAAAAGAGCAAGAATGGAAAGATTATGATGAAGCCATTTCTAAAGGCGGTAGAAGGCCTTTACAAGGGCCAAGCTAAACCGGTGATGGTAGGAGGTGTCGAATATCCTGGCTTTGAGATCTTTGCAGATGTGGTTAATTTTGACAAAAGCCAGGAAGAGCCAGTAGCCCCTGTAATGGTGGAAGAAGCAACTGTTGAATCTAAAATTTTGCAAGGAGAATCATCTGAGGTGGTGGCAGAAGCCATAGAGGTGGCCGAGGAAGAGGATAAAAAGAAGACCTATGCTGAAGCTACAGAAGTGATCTCGGGAGCTTTGACTGCTACATTAAGCAAAGATTTTAGGAAATCCAAGGAGGGATTCGGCAAAGAATTAATGGCCAAAGTGAATTTAGACTCTGTGTCGTCGAAATTGCCAAAATTATAGAGAGGGCTAAGATGCAAGCGACCGGAAAAGAAGCAGAGAAAGCTGCAACCCTGGATAATGCTCTGAAAGGGGAGATGGAAGCTGATGAAGAACAAGGCCCTCCACCTGTGGATGATGAAAATGATTTTGTTGTATCTATTTCTTCCATTTTCAATGTAACCGATGTACTTTATGATAAGTTCAATGCAATGAAATCCCAGTTTGCTTACTTGTGTGATGTTTATCTTGATAATTCTGTGCATGCGTTTCAATGACCATCAAGCATATTTAGCATACATGACACGGCATTGCATGAAATCAATATAAGTACAGATGAAAACCCTAAAATGGTACTCATTTCACACGAGCTAAAATCTGAGGAAGAGAAAGAATTAATAAAAATACTCCAGAAACATGTTAAAGCTTTCGCCTGGTCGTATGAAGACATGCCAGGTGTGGACACAGAAATAGCAGTGCACAAAATCCCAACGGACCCCAAGTTCAGACCGGTAAAGCAAAAGTTAAGAAGACTAAGGCCGAAATGGGCTACGTCGGTGAAAGAAGAAGTGGCCAAACAGATAGATGCCAGGTTTGTCGAAGTGGTGGAGTATACAGAACGGCTAGCCAATATTGTCCCTGTGCCTAAAAAGGATGGAAGGGTCAGAGTATGCGTCGACTACAGGGACCTAAATAAAGCATGCCCAAAAGATAACTTTCCACTGCCCCATATCGATGTCCTAGTTGATAGCGCAGCAAAAGCGGCAATGTACTCCTTCATGGATGGCTTTTCAGGGTACAACCAGATTCTGATGGATGTGATCGACAAGGTGAAAACATCATTCATCACCGAATGGGGTACTTTCTGCTACAGAGTGATGCCTTTCGGGTTAAAGAATGCCAGAGCCACTTATCAAAGGGCTATCACAACTCTGTTGCACGATATGATCCATAAAGAAGTCGAAGTGTATGTCGATGATATGCTTGTTAAATCAACAACCCGGGAGGAACACCCTGTTATCCTGGATAGATTTCTAACACGCATTGGAGAGCACAACTTGTGACTTAACCCTAAGAAGTGCATATTCGGGGTCACATCAGGGAAGCTGTTGGGCCATGTAGTCAGCCAGAGGGGGATAGAAATGGACCCAGATAAAATCAAGGCCATCCAAGATATGCCAGCTCCAAAGACAGAAAAGGAAGTCAGATCATTCCTGGGTCCCTTGCAGTATGTCAGCCGCTTCATAGCACGGTTGACTTCCACTTGTGAACCAATTTTCAAGCTATTAAAGAAAGATCAACCAATCGTATGGGATGACAGGTGTCAACTGGCATTCGAGAAGATCAAGGCTTACCTGGTAAAGCCACCAGTATTGAGTCCTCCAATTCCAGGAAAGCCTCTGATTTTGTATTTGGCAGTTGAAGAATCCTCTATACGGGCAATGCTTGCACAAGAACAAGATGGCAAGAAGGAATATCCTATCTACTACCTTAGCAAGAAATTGCTGGAGAATGAAACCAAGTACACACTGGTGGAAAAGACATGTGTGGCAATGATTTGGCTGACCAAGAAGCTGTGCCACTATTTCCAGTCCTACAAAATACAAGCCGTGGCTAAGGTGGATCCAATGAAGTGTCTTTATGAAGCACCAGCGTTGGTTGGGGAGCTATCCAGGTGGTTGTTACTTTTATCTAAATTCGACATCGAGTACATCACGAAGAAAACCATTAAAGGGCGAGTCGTGGCAGAGTTTCTGGCAAACCAACCACTAGAATCAGATTACACAGAGAATCTAGAATTCCCTGATGAGCAACTACCCATGGTGGAAGTGAAAAGATGGGTTATGTGCTTCAATGGGGTAGTGAATAGAAAAGGCGCTGGAATCGGGGTACTTATAGCAACACCGGATGGTGAGATTATTCCTTTATCCAAGAGGCTGATCTTTCTTGTAACCAATAATGGGGCGGAATATGAAGCATGCTTATTTGGAATGGAGGCTCTATTAACCTTAGGGGCAAATGATGTCTTAATTGTCGGTGATTCACTTCTAGTGATCAGGCAAGCCCAGGGTGAATGGGAGCTAAAAGAAGAAGCCTTGCGGCCTTATTTGGAGCTGCTACAGTTCAGAAAAGGTTTATTCGGCCAGTGTGAATTCAGAGATGTCCCCAGGGATGAGAATAAGATGGCTGATGCATTAGCTACTTTGTCCTCCATGTGGGAAAATCCAGAGGAAACACAAGTACAACCACTAGTCATAGCCACTTCCAGACATCCTTGCTTCGAAGTGCATGAAGTGATGGAATTATCAGCTGAAGAAAAGCCATGGTTCTTTGACATCTACCAGTATGTTAAAGAGGGAAAGTACCCAGAAGGGGCTAGTGTTACTGATAAGTTTACACTAAGAAAAATGGCTAGTCAATTCAGAATCTTTGAGGACAAGTTATACAAAAGAACAGCACATGGAGTCCTTTTAAGGTGTCTAACAGAGCAAGAAGCAGAAGAAGTGATGCAGCAGGTACATGTAGGATCCTGTGGGCCACATATGAATGGGCTTGCCATGGCTAGGAAGATCATGAGACAAGACTACTTCTGGATGACAATGCAAGCAGATTGTATAAGAAAAGTGAAGAGATGACATGAATGTCAGATCTATGCAGACATTAGTCATCTTCCCCCACTCGAACTTCAGAATCTGGCATCGCCTTGGCCCTTTTTAGCATGGGGGATAGATATGATTGGTGAAATTCATCCAGCTACATCTAATGGGCATAGATTCATAGTTGTGGCAGTTGATTACTTCTCCAAGCAAATGGTCAAGTTCATCCAGAAGAACATTTTCACTCGGTATGGGATTTCTCATCACCTAGTGACTGACAATGGAGTACAGTTTCAAGGGGCAATAGCTGAGCTACTTGCAGAACATGGTATTGAACATCATAGGTCTTCTCTATACAGGCCTCAGGCTAATGGTGCAGTGGAAGCAGCTAACAAGGCAATAAAGAAGATCTTATCAAAGATGGTAACCACTTACAGAGATTGGGCCGATAAACTGCCTTATGCCCTTTGGGGTTACAGAACCAGTGTCAGAACACCGACGGGATAAACTTCTTATGCCTTGGTATATGGAATGGAAGCAGTGTTGCCAGTGGAAATAGAACTCAAATCACTCAGAGTTGCCCTGGAAGCTCAATTACCAGAAACTGAATGGGTTCAAGCCAGATATGAACAATTGGCAGCACTAGATGAAAGGCGACTGAGGGCACTGGATCATCTTCAGATGTACCAGCGTAGGATGGCCAGAGCCTATAATCGGAATGTGAAGTATTCCAAACGATAGTTGAAAACAGCTGACTTGGTTCTAAAGCAACTGAGGCCTTCAAATGTCGATGTTAGGGGCAAGTTTAGACCCAACTGTGAAGGACCCTATATGGTGAAGAAGGTGCTATTAAAAGGCGCTGTCAGCATCATGGTCATGGACAAAAATGAGTTCACTAATCCTATCAACCAGGACAGGCTAAAGCTTTAACATGTATAAAAAAAAGAGAGGAGAAAAGGGGGTCTGCTAGGCTGAAAACTCCAAAAGAGCGGCCTAGGCAAAAGTTAAGACACGAGAGAAAATAATCAATCGGAAAACCTAAAAAGGACGACTGATGATGGGTTCTGGCTCAGTGTGGATTCTGTACCATTTAGGAACCAACTTGTTTCAAATGTACTCATTTTGACTTCATTAATAAAGTGAAGTGTTTGTTCAAATATATTTGCATGGTTATGACAAATGCACAAACAAAGTTGTCTTGCATAAACACACATTTAAAGAAAGCACTTTGCATTCAACTGATTGAAATCATCGCATTATTTAACAAGTGAAAATGCACTAATACATGTAATTTGAAATCTTTTGTCGACCTCTAAAATCCGGTTCATGTTCCTAAAAAGAGCAATAAAATCGTCATGGTGACATTTCAATCATCTTAAAAAAAAAAGAAAAGAAAAAAAAAGGAGATCTTGCTGAGGTGAAAACTGATAAGGCGCCTCAGGCAAAAATTAGAGAAGCTCGCTGAGGTGAAAACCGAAAAGGCACCTCAGGCAAAAATTAGAGCAGCTCGCTGGGCTGAAAACCCGTATTGGGCAACCCGGGCAAAAATTAGAGCACTTACAAACTCATAATTTCCCTACAAAGCAGGAAAAGCAGAATGTCCCCAACATTCCCCATAGAAGTCATCACATCGACTCTCCATAGAGTCATCACGTAATTCCCCAACAGAGTCTACATAAAGAACACCATAATTATTTCCCCAATCGAGTTACCACACTCTTCCCTAGCAGAATCTCTGTAAGGAGCACTATGATTGTTCCCCCAGCAGTATCACACATCCCTAATAGTCACCTCATTCCTTCGAAAATCACCAAGCAAAGCCTCAAAGAAAGTAAAATCAATCAGGGGCATGACATATCTTTCTCCAGCGGAAGGCGGAAACGTCAAATGATGGAAAATGCATACACGTACATCTGCATCATCATGCATTCATACATTACATACATCAATCACTTATCCCCAGCTAGTCTTCATTCTTGATTGAAGGGGCAAAAATTTTTGTTTAAAAATCTCTCGATCAAGGAATGAAGACTTGCTATCTTAAGTGCAGGAATTCATCATCTCCAGCTTCACTTCCTCAGCAGATCCGCCTCGAGTAATGCAAACTCGGTATCGGCCCAGATCGGCTTCATCATCCATTTCCCCAGCAGATCCGCCTCGAGTAATGTGAACTCAGTATCGGCCCAGATCAGCTTCATCTATTTCCCCAACAAACCCGCCTCGAGTAATGTGAACTCAGTATCGGCCTAGATCGACTTCATCATCCATTTCCCCAACAAATCTGTCTCGAGTAATGTGAACTCAGTATCGGCCCAGATCAACTTCATCTACTTCCCCAATAAAGCTCGCCTCGGGTAACCTAGACCCGGTATCGGCTAATCCGTAATCCATCTTCCTTTGCCTCAGGTAACATAGACCCGTTATCGGCTTAACCACATTCCATCTTTTCTTGACTCGGGTAACCTAGACCTGATATCGGCTTATTTCTTCCTCAGCTTTGCCTCGGGTAACCTAGACCTGATATCGGCTTATTTCCTCCCCAGCATCGCCTTGGGTAACTTAGACGCTGTATCGGCCTATCTCATTAGAAGGTTCATTCCAGTGTTCACGGTGCTTTGATTCGCTCTCTCAAATTCATTATCTCAGGTGTTGTAAACCTGGAGCTAGGTGTCGAATTTGATCACGCGAGGGCCAGCTGTAAGCGCCGAAATTTTCTATACCTAAAAAAAAAAAATTTTATGGTCGTACGACTGATCTTACAGTCGTACGACTGTAATATCGGAAAAGTTACAGGAGCCCATACCTTTGCAGTAGAAAATGGAGAGAGGGTGGCGCAATTAATGCGCCGGGATGGACAGGAAGCAACCAGAGAAAGCAGGATAAAAAGAAGGAAAGGAAGGGAGAGAGGGGACAACTTGATTTCTGGTGGAAAATTAGAGAGAGAAGAGAAGGAAAGAGACAAGAAAAAGGGGAAAGAAAATTTGCTCAAGAATCCTCTTTTTCTCTTTTATTTCTTTCGAATTCGTTAGGATTAAAGCTAAAACTTGATAGAAATCCTTAGGCTAATCAATTAACTTCACAATCAAATCAAAATTCCGGACTTAAATCATCAGAATCCCTAACATTTTTGGATTTTTGGACATAAAGCCCTCAACTTTAATTTCAAAGAAAAAGTGCGAATTTGTTTGGATTGGAGCGACGCCAGGGGTCAAATCGACTTGGATTAGCTTCTAAAAAGGTAGACACTCCCTTTTCTTACACTTTTTCTCACTTTCTAGGTGTTTGAAGTGAATTTTTGTGCATTTTCTACTGTATTTTCGTGCTTCTACTTCTAGAAATTAAGAACAGTCGCACGACTGTTCTTGGACTGATGAACAGTCGTACGACTGTATATCAGCCGTACGATTGTTCTTAATTTCCAGATTGTTTTTCTTCAATTCTGATTCAAAATAAATTTTGGTGAAATCTTGATTCTGGGCCGTTTACAGTTGTACGACTGTAACTTACAGTCGTACGACTGTAGTTATAGTCGCACGACTGTAACTCTCGTTACAGAATTAGAATTTCAGCTTTTACCCATAAAAATTCCCAAAAATCCATAAAAATTCAGAAACTCCAAAAATCAGAAAAATGAATTTTGTTATGTGCATTCACGACCGTAGATTCAATTTTCAGTAAAATTGCATTTAGAACAATTCAACGACGGAGACCCGGTTCTCCCGAAAACCGACCCACTTAATATATAAAAATGCATGTAAACTGGTAAAATTGTTTTCAAAAATGATTTTCCCACAAAACCAAAAATACAGGGACGTTTCAAAATGTTTTCCAGGTCTAATTGGGCCGGCTAGCAGAGCCAACCCGGTTATCCCCTAAATGCATGCCCCCAATACTTGATTTCCCAATTCTGTCTATTTGAGTCAAACTTGTGTTGTGCCATATAAATTGTGCTAACCTTTATTTCGCAGCTTTTATTTATGTACATTTTTATTTTTATTTGTATTTAAATAGAATTAATCGTGTATCTAGGCGATTGTAATTATTTTTAGATTCTCGTGTATGCTAGCCGATTGTATAAGTGAGGGGAGAGTTTTTATTTTTCCGTTCGATTTGGTTGTAAGCCAATTAATATTTATTTCTTTTCCTTACTTATGTATTAAATATTTGTATGCGCGCTGTATGCCTTTTATATTCAATAAAATTGACTTTAGATTTTGAAATACCATTTGAGAACATTGGCAATATTTACTTTAATTAGACATGAAATAAGGGACTTGTCTGGACCCGAATCTCTAGATAGTGTAGCGGCCGTTTGTCCGGTTCAGCTACATTATAAATTTCCCGGTTGAGCTGAGCCGGGTGGCGACTCTACAATATTCATCGAGACTTAGGTCTCGGTTCTTTTATGAATCAATTCCATTTATTTTCCAAAACCAATTTTCTATTTATAAAAACCCCACGCGAGGGAGGTGCCGGCCCGAGATCGAGGCACTCCTTCCGAAAGGGAGTCCCGTGTCCCGTAGAAAACGTGTCGTCCGCTCATAGCTACCCACGATCTAAAGCCCCGAAAAGGTCTCTCGAATCATTCCTAGGGTTTGGTCTGCATGTCTGACTTTTCGAAATTCTGCCCTGACTCTTGGTTGAACCGGATGGCTCTGGTTTGTTGAACCAGAGCCGGCCGGCTCTAACTAGAGCTGTACGGCTCTAGTGCCAACTAGAGCCAGCCGACTTTAGTGATCAAGAATAGTTGCTCTACAAAGCAGAGCAACTTGTCTTGACAGAAGAGAGTTTTTGGCAGATTTTGGAAAGATTTTCAGTCTACTGATTGATGGAACGAGAAAAGACAAGGAGAGGCAGATAAAAGGAAAGAAAAAAGAGAGATGGGGGGGTTTTTTGGGTTTCTCAAGCAAAAAATAGAGAAAAAAAAAAGAAAAAAGCAGAAGAGAGAAAGAAAAGGAAGAAGAAGAGAGATCGAAAGAGATAATCAAAAACAAATCCCATAAACAATCTCATCTAACCCTAAACCAATCCTCAAGTATTAACAACATCACCAACAACCTCTACTCCTTCATTCGGGATTATTTCGGCTTGGTTTCGGATTGTTCTGGGTCATTGAAGGATTCGGTCAATTAAGTTCCAGTGCATATTCCTAAGCTTTCAATTCGTTTCTTGACGCTCCAAACATCCAAACAACAATCCAGGTAAACTCTAAGAGGCCCTAAAACTTGTCTGTATCAATTTTCTGTGCATTTCTATCATTTATGCCAAAATCCGAAACTAGTGCTACCCATCACAGCCGTACGGCTGTGCTTCTGAAGAACAAATCCGGCCGGCTCTAACCCAAAGTCGGCCGATCTGTGCTTCTGAAGAACAAATCCGGCCGGCTCTAACCCAAAGTCGGCCGACTCTATTCCTTAGGGACAGATCCTTGATCAATCCCAATCGGCCGAAACAGCCCGTTTTCCATTTTGATTTTTCTGTTGGGATCATTTTCGACCCAGAATCATCTGTATGTATTTGTATTTTTGATTTTCTGACTATTGCATACTCGAATATCAGGGTTTTTAGTATTTCCTGGGGTTTATTTTATGAGTTTTGGGGTAGTTTCATCCGATTCGGATCCATTGTCCAGCATTTGCGGACCCCCGAATCCCACAAAATCTCTGCAAAAACATTGAAAACGAGGAAAACAATATTTTCACAAATGTTTTTGGTGTGTTTATTGCATTTTGAACCCTAGACGGTTTGTGCATTTAGGAACCCACACGAACGGAACCCTGAGTTCCGGGATAACAGACCCACAAAAATGGAAATTTGCATGAAACCGAGGCAAATGGTTTCTAAAATTGATTTTCCAGCACAAAAATTACAGGGCGTTTCAAAGCCGATTTCCAGGTCTAACTGGCCCGACCGATCGGGTCGAACTGGTTACCCCCTAAATGCATGCTCCCAATCCTAAAATTCCCATTCTGTTCTGATTTGAGTCCTACTTGTGTTTATGATTTAAAATGTGCTAACTAATCTGTTTTGCAGCATTTATTTTTATTTTTACTGTATTTAATAGATTAATTTGTGTAACTAGGCAATTGTATTTTTAGATCCTCGTGTAATTAGGCGTTTTGTAAAAGTAAGGACAAGAGTTTTTATATTTTATTCAATTTGGTTCTATAATCGGCCTCTATTATTCTTTTGTATATTTGTGTGGATGGTTTAATTTCCCGCAATTCATTTTATGCATTTTCGCCTTAGCATCGGATTAATAAATTAAACGAAATTGGGGTTAGAAAAGATAATAAATTGAATAACCATGACTTTATAAATAATAAACGAATACAAGCTTTAGGTTAAGTAGCTAAGTTGCCCGAACCCTAAATCTCTGGATTAGATACAGTAGTCTGCACTCAGTAGGGAGCTGTACCGGAATTTTCCAGATGACCTAATCCGGGTGGCGACTCTGTCACTGATCTCGAAATTTAGGTTTCGAGGTTTTTAAGTTATAAAACGTAAAATCATTTTCTACAAAATAAATTTCAAAAAAAATAAATCCATGATTTTCCTAAAATAAGATAAACTAAATCCGCTTTTCCTAAAACATTACTCACCTAATACATTTCTTTCTTTTTCCCCAGTTCGCTTCGCCGTGTCCGTTTCATGAAAAGGTCGTCCGCTCACAGTGGCGACTCTGCTGGGGATTTTTTTAAACTTAAGGAACTTAGGCAACTATTGAAATATAACCTCGCTTGTATTCGTTTATCAATTTATAAAACCCATATTTATTCATGCTTTGCATATCATGACATTTTCTTATTCTCAACCCCTCGAACACACTGTTTCACCCCGGTTTACCCAAGAAGGTGGCCTACCTCTACCGCCAGGATTGGAGACACCCGACGGGGTAAACCACTCATAGCCCCTCATGACCTTACATCATGTTCTACAGTGGGGAAGTGTTTATTCGCTATGGGAGCCTGTACGACCCTTGGTTTGACTTTGGCCCATATATAATGGCTTAGCAATTTCCCCTAGGGTTACCAAAACATAAATTAAAATTGAACAATCGAGTGTGTGCCTTTGGTATCCTCTGTTGATGCCAAAGAGACCCAATACCTAGGAAGAGTTACGAGACCAATCGAAAGGAGAAATAAGGTTGGAAGGGAGCGCATATTTTTGCGTGTGCTAACATTTGTTCTATGTTGTTTTTCCTTTCCCTTTTTACCTTTCATAAAGCATCCAAAAGGCATAATCATCTCATATGCCATTTCTGATCATGTTTTCGTGTGGCCATCTTTAAATACATATGCATATGTGTGACATTTATACTGACCACATCTTCATGTAGCCACAATATTTTACTCGTATGACATACATATACATCCTGTGTGCCAAGATTTCCATGAAGCATACACGACATCATTCCGCGTGTCACACGTTCTAACCGTGTTTTCCTGTAGCCACTTATATGTTTGTGTGACATACGTGTCCATTCCATTCACCTATTTGGGGACGTTCTAAGAATGCCCATCATGATCATTTCATTTCATCGCATGTCGGGTACCCCAAAACTACCCGATTTCTGCCCGTGCACCAGATTGCACTCGGCCATTTTACAAAATATCATATCATTCAATAGTAGACCACAATGGTCCTAGATTTCCTTCCGTGTGACAGTTCACACGATGCCATCACATGACATCACATTCATTCATCATAGGTGTCCGAGTGACGCCAAGTCCTGTTTGTGCATTATAGTTCATATCGAACCATTTCATAACATTGTGAAATCATTCGAGGTGCTCTCCGGGTGCTAGATTATTACACACATAGGAGTATATCATAACATTATCAAATCATGCAAGGTGTTCCACGAACGCCGAACTCCTGTTCGTGTCTTGAGTTACAAGCGACCTTCATGCAACATCATTTCATATCACATTGCTTCAAAAGCATTAGAACTCTGTTCGTGGGGCAGTTCCCATGTGACCATTTCACTTCATGCTATCGACCTACAAAGTTTCGAAACTATGCCTATGTGCCGGCTCACACGTGGCCATTTCATAATAATTCATTAGGTGCCCCAGGCGCCGACTTTTACTCGTGTGACAGTCCACATACGGTTTTCTCTGCGTTATTTTTGCACAGTATAGGGCATTCTTGGAATGTCCGAAATAAGGAATTCGTGCCCATTTTCATCTTCATTCGTGAAACATCAAATGCACATAATCATCTATATGTCATTCATATTATGTTTTGTATAATCATTCCCAAGGCATCAACATTTGTGTAGCATTGATACTAACCACATTCTTCTGCAGCCATGATATTTTATTCACATGTGCCATACATATATTGTGTTAATATTTCCATGAAACATGCAAGGCCTTACTTTGTGTGTGTGTTATGTGTACTAATCACGTCTTTGTGTCTCTACGATGCTTTATTTGGGTGACATATGCATTCATTCCTTGCACGCATAACATCATCTTGTATGCCATGCATCCTAACTACATCTTCTGTAGCCACCTGCATTCTGTGTGACATGTGCATTCACACCATTTCATATCATTACTCCTAAAAAAGGATGTCCCAAAGATGCTCATCATAATCATTTCATTTCATAACAGGTGCCCTAAAGTCGCCTGTGTTTTGCCTGTGCCTTGGTTTGCACTGGGTCATTTCTACATTCCATTCATTAGGAGACCACAACGGTCCTAAATCTATGATTATGTGGAGAGTCACATGATAAGCATTACACTACATCCCATATATCTGTTTGCTCCCGGTGTCATTGGGATACCGAGATCTCGCTTGTGTGTTGCGATCCACGTCGGGTTGCTCATGACATTATTAAATCATCCAAGGTATTCCATGAGTACCCAATTACTACATATACAGGGGCATGTCATGACATTAATAAATCATGTAAGGTGTTTCATGAATGCCAAACTTTTGTCTGTACCTCGAGTACACGTGATTTGTCTGTAACATCATTTCATGTCAGATGCATCAAAAGCATCAGAACTCTATCTGTGTCTCGGCATACACACGACCATTCCATAACATGCATTAGGTCCCTCAAAAGCATCAGAACTCTGTCTGCGTGTCGGCAACGCGTGACCATTTCATGACATCCATTAGGTGCTCCAAAGGCATCGAACCTATGCCCATGTGCAGGATCACACGCGGTCTGTTTGCATTGCCTTTTTGCATAGCATAGGGGCATCCGCGGAATGTCCAAAATATATAATAAGGTAAATCATCTTGATTCTTATCTCCACCCGTCTGACATCATTCAATCACATCAACCTATGACCGTACATCTCATTCATGCATAAATACAAGTCGCTTCCCGAGCGCCGAAACACAGCTCGCGTACCAAGCACGTTATCTCATATCATTTCATCACATAAAAGCCCAAGGTGCTCCCCGAGCATCGAAACACTATCCGCGTACCGAGCACACCATTCCGTCTTACTTTATTTCATTTCATGCATGAAAACTCAGGGCGCTCCCTGAGCGCCTAAAATTATGTTTGTCCATTGTGCGCATACATGCACCCTATCTCAACACTTCCTTCGCAAGCAGTGTCTTACTTCGACCCATGGAAACCCCAGTGTGTCATTCTTCCTAGGGGCATAACTATGCACCCTATCTCAACACGTCCTATGTAAGCAATGTCTTGCTTCGACCTGTGGACACCCCAGTGTGTCATTCTTCCCAGGAGCATAACTATGCACCCTATTTTAACTTCCCTCGCAAGCAGTGTCTTGCTTCGACCCGTGGACACCCCAGTTGTGTCGTTCTTCCTTAGGGGCATAACTATGCACTCTATTGCAAGTACTACTTGTTTCGACCCGTGGACACCCTAGTGTGTCATTCTTCCCAGGGGCATAACTATGCACCCTATCTTAACTTCCCTCGCAAGCAATGTCTTGCTTCGACCCGTGGAGACCCCAGTTGTGTCGCTCTTCCCTAGGGGCATAACTATGCACCCTATTGCAAGTACTGCTTGTTTCGACCCGTGGACACCCCAGTGTGTCATGCTTGCCAGGGGCATAACTATGCACCCTATCTTAACTTCCCTCGCAAGCAATGTCTTGCTTCGACCCGTGGACACCCCAGTTGTGTCATTCTTCCCCAGGGGCATAACTATGCACCCTATTGCAAGTACTACTTGCTTCGACCCGTGGACACCCCAGTGTGTCATTCTTCCCGGGGGCATAACTATGCACCCCATCTCAACTCTCCTTGTAAGTAATGACTTGCTTCGATCCGTGGACACCCCAGAGTGTCATTCTCCCTAGGGGCATAACTATGCACCCTATTGCAAGTAATACTTGCTTCGATCCATGGACACCCCTGTGTGTCATTTTTATCCCTGTGGTGTATATTTATACACCATGTTTTATTTTAGCATGCATCATCCCGACCAGCATCCATTGCATCTATATGGTCGGTCCCGAATAGTATAGCATGACATGGCATTACATGACATCATGTGTGCAACTCACCATCCATGCATGTACATATCACGTCACGCATATTCATGTATACATGGTTCCCTATTTGGTATCTGACGTGCATAAACCAGTCGACACTGACAAGTGCTCTCATCAGGGGAAAGGACCTTAAGAATGGTCAGCCCATAGAACGTCGACGCCATAGCAGATGTGGTGGAAGACTATGTCGCTTCACCCCAATTTCGGAAGATAGTCAGGGAGGAAGCGGTAGCAATGTTGAGAGAAATGCTAGGGAATGATCCTGACAGAATAGAGAGGCTGACGGTGAGATGCCCTGAACTGGAAACCCGGGTGGTAGAAGTCGAAGGGAAAATAAGGGACATGGCGAGCATGAACTCCAATGTTGGTATGGGTAAAGAGCAGAATGCCAAAATTTTCGACACTCCTTCTCGACACCTCGGAAGGCCCTCTCACCAAAATTTGGGCTTATCGGAGTCGTCCAATGAAGGAGAACTGGAAAGACCTCTTGACACCAGTGCCAACATTGACTCTGCTTCGCGACAAATCTAGGGTTCGCCTCCCGAAGATAAATGGGCAGTCGCATCTGCTAGGCCTCGTTTAGTGACCAGATTATTCGCCATCTGCAGAAAGATGGGCTTGTTGTAGGGTGTCCGGCCATACGTGGTGCCAACA
The DNA here is from genome assembly GCA_039660915.1 of Euphorbia tirucalli. Lineage (NCBI taxonomy): Eukaryota > Viridiplantae > Streptophyta > Magnoliopsida > Malpighiales > Euphorbiaceae > Euphorbia > Euphorbia tirucalli. The sequence goes on from CM077633.1 coordinate 33,925,661, forward strand.
TTGGAACAAAAGGATAACTATTGCAGCTATCATGTGATAGCAGGCCACCGGACTAATGAATGTGTCGTTCTATGAAGGAAGATCCAGAAGCTGGTCGACGAAGGAAAATTGAGGGTGCCCTCCGCCTCTAACAGGCGATCAGTTGTGAGCAAGGGGACCACCATAGGGATTCCTCAATCCTCTCGGGAAGAGGAATATGGTGAAGAGCTACAAGGTCTGATCTGACGAGAACGGGGCAATGGTACTGAAGTCGAGGCAGTGACTAGTTGGGGGCTAAAAAAAAAGAAACAACAACAACCCTCAGACCTGTCCTTTTTATAGGGAACTCATTTTTTTTGCTATGGTGTATTAATATCATTTTGAATGCAATGCATTTTGTTATCTCTTTACTTATGTGGTGATTGCATGTATATGGCATTGCGCACACATTTGATCATCTAACGTGACATGTCAAACACGTATAATATCAAAATGCATGACATTAATCTGAAAGCTATAGGAAACTTAAAAGTGAATCTGGACCTGTCCAAACTCTCTCTTGAAAGGTGAGCTAGTGAGATAAATAAATGATATGATGACACCACCTCCGCCGAGGCATCTGCTGATCCAACTCCATGATCTTTTCAAGATGCTACCAGACCTGCCCCAGAATTTCAATTTAAATGGCACACATAATGCCCCAAACCATTCCAAATCGAAAGCCATCTTTGAAACCCCAAATCCAACCCCAAAAAGGGAAAAGCCCTCCTTGAGGCACCCAAACCGAAGAAAGCCCTCCCTGAGGCAAAATCAAATCTAAAAAGCCCTCCTAGAGGCAATTAAACCCAAGGAGTCCTCTCAGAGGCAAAACTTGGTCTCATATCCAAGAGGACATTCCATGCCAAAACCCTAAAACTAAAACTCCCCATTCGCCAAAAATCTCCAAGCTTTGGGGAGTACAAATGGTTTTCATCACACACATCATCCGCCATGTGTAAAATGCTGAAACAATCTTGGTCGTAGTGCATATATTATCCTGTTTGTGTGACATTCATATGTACCTGACATTTCGCATGCATTGTTCATCCAAAAAGCATATTAAACACGCATGACATGCATGGATTTGAATGCAGCAGGAAAACCGATAGGTGGCAACAGTTTAGGTATAGTCCTAAAAAAAAAAAAGGAGAACATACAAAAAGGGGATCGGTGTGGATAGGAGTCTTTCTCTCTCTCATGCATGGCCACCATACCTATCACTGGAGTGTCTCATAGCATTAAAGAGTAATCTTCAGCTCTCGACATTGTCAGATCCTTCCCTCCTATCTGTGAAAGATTTGGACTTTCCTGTCTTCAAAACCAAAGCTCTTCCCGTTTCCTTTTCAAATTTCTCCCACACCTTCAACACCCATTGTCTTCCGTTTACCACCCAAACCGCCAACACCTATTTGACAAAACCCCTTTTCACCCTATTCCTTGAACTAACCCTGTGAAGCCTCATTTTCCACCATCAATGGCTTCTAACAAGAAATTGAACCCCAATGCTGTTCCATATTCGCATCATCTCATTATCAAAAAGGTGACAGGGGCCTATGACAAAGTACTGACTCAATCAGTTTTTTTTTATCATCAACCTGTACCAGATTAGGAATTCTCTTTCTATCCCATACCACTTCTCCTCAACCTAAACCCCAGACCAAATATTTTGTAACCTCAGACTGACAAGAAGGGCCTTGATTTCATGACAGAGAGAGGATTTGAATATCAGCCTGCTTCAATTGAGTTGGAGTTTGCCACTGCTCAAGCAACTATTGACGAAACTCCTAGTTGACCACTGTTCTCGTCCAGCAAAGTCCGCACTATACCCTGTGCTGAACTTCAGGGAAAAGAGGAGTTGGTGGAACACTTTGAGATGGTCACCCACCAGTATCACTCAACCTGGTAAGGAATGGTTCTGTTGAGCAAAATGTGCTACAGAAAGGAGAAGACTGACGCACACCCCTATGAACTTCACCAACAATGTTGGAGCAACCAGGTTTTACAAAGCTTTCAACAATCATGAATGGGATATTCCCATCAACAGAAAGACTTGCAAAGCCTGCTGTGCTAATATTCAGGGGAAAGTTTCATTTACCAACCATTTCAAGAGCTTAGTCTTTAGCTGCAACAGAAATGACCACTTACCAGTGGTTCCCTTCATATCCTAGCCATGGTGTGCCTTGCTCTAGGGTTATTGTGGTTCACAGATAAAGGAAAACCACAATTAACTCAAGTCATTCTGAATCATGCCATGCCTTAAAGGAATAATGCATCCCGCTTTAGAGACTACGCATAAGCTGGAATCAGGGTGAATTGAAAGCAGGAATAACAGTTCCAAAACCTTGGAGATTTCATTGGTTAATTGACTCCATCTCAGGTGGTCTACTCAACAGAGGCGGCTCTATCTAGTGGTCGGCTGTACACTTTGCTGACCTGCTCTTAGCGTATCCCCAGCGGATCCTTTAAAAAAAAAACAAAAATAAGTGTAATGAAGAGACGTTGATCCACACCGGAACCATGGGTTGGAATTTCCTAATGCATTCACATTCATCATAACATAAATGTTTCATATGCTATTTTGATGCTCAGTAAGCATGTGTCATGCCATTGCATATAAATGTCCATGTTCAAGTTACCGCACGCAGCAAACCAGATTTGACGAAGCATAAACCTTTAACACTTGGGGCAGGAAAAAGTTAAATCATAAAACATCATCAAGGACAATTCTATCATAATCCCCAGTGGAATCGTCAAGGCGCACTCTCCAATCCTAAGACAAGCCAGTGGTATGAGATCCACTTAGCTAGCGCACTCTTAGAGAATTGGCCATCGTTCATATATAAAAAAACAACAACGATCTTCAGCGAGAGAATCTCCAATACGGAAAACCGAAAGGACGTGTTGGTAACAAGAAGAGAGTGACATACAGAGGTAGTGTCACTTTTGAGTTTCCTATCGCATTCATTTTGATGTCATCATAACGATGCTAAGCATGCTTAATTTTCTGCTTAGATGTTCATATTGCATGCATCGTACCATTGCATATAAACACCCATCAGTAGGTCATTGCATCCAAACCCACGGTGACATCAACAAAATTGTTGCTACAAATGGTAGCTACCGGCTCAGTTGTACCATCCCCATTATAATCATTCTCGGCCAAGTAATCCTCAGCAAGGTCCGCCACAGAGTCTCTAACAAAATCCCCAGTAGGGTTCCCAGCTAAAACAATTCCTACTGGATTAGAATCTCCAACAGATCTCCCAGTGAGGTTAAATGGATCAGAATACTCCCCAGCTGAGTTCTCAGCCAAAACGATCCCCACTAAATCAAAATCCTCAGCAAAGTCATCCGATGAGAACAGTCCCCATAGAAGATCATCGGGAGTCACCAGTTCACTAAGAAACATAGTGCAGATACCAAACATATTATCAGAAGCATCATGACGCATGCATACACATGAATCATGCATGCATTCATGCATACATGCATCAAACCGACTCAACCGTATTTACTCTTGATTGAAGGGGTAAAAATTTTTGTTTCCAAAATTATCGATCAAAGAATAAATACGTGCTCTAGCATACAAATTTTTTGAGATGCTCCTCATCACCATTAGGTCGTCTCGAGATGGGATTCTTCTCAGGATTCGTCATCGGAAAAATAATGTGGCGTAGCGGAAAATACACCGTTTAAAATTTCCTAGAATCCACCTATCGTGTCCAATTACCATTAATTAGAATAAAATCAATTTGAATCAAGAGAGATTAACTCACCAGATTTGTCTCTTCTAGAGACTGTTGCAGAATCGTTTCTTGAAACTGTGATCTCCAAAGTCCGGTGCAATACCAACTATTGAGCGGGAACCGGTGCTCGCCAAAGACGCGAAGGAATGGAGGTTTAATGCTGGGATTTTCAGCTATTTTGGGGCTGCTCTTGGTGGTTGAAACTTCCAGCAATTAATTAGGGCTAAATTAGGTTTTTATTCATTAAGTGTGCCCTTTTATAGACACCTTGTCTAATTGGGTTTTAATTAGGTTAATTAAATCCAAGCTCACTGGGATTATAATTACATAAATAAACTTTAATAAAAAGTATATACTATGTAATTTAATTCCATTTGGCAAAATTTAATTACCCCTAAATAAAATTAAATCACAGTTAAGTAAATACAATATATGTATTTAATTTTCCTACTTAGGAAAATTATTTAATTAATTGTTTACTTTATGTAATTCAATTAATTGATAAATTAATTAATTACATTATGTAAACTTATTAATTAAATTAAATTCAACCCAATGTTAATTAATTACGTTGACACCGAATGTCAATTAATTAATTAACACATTCCTTCCAATGTACATTACATGTACAATTTTTATAAGTTCCGGCTCAGTTGATCTATGTGCACGATCCTATGGATCTGTCTTTATAATGGCAGTAGGCCCAAGGTCCACAGACTGTAAGTGGGTTCTAGCAAACCATTACAGCCCCCAATTAAGACAGAGATGCAGAAGTCTTTAGAAGACACTCACCCGGTAGTAATCTCATAGTGTCCTTTGCCTAACGATATCGATATGAATAAACAAGAGGCATGGTGTCCGTCATCCTCTTCGGTTGTTTACTATATTTCTTGATCTTGAGTTGACTGATTAATCAAATAAGCAACCAACTTATTTGGGTATGGCCATACACTTATCAGTCCCACTTATTAAGTGGCCAATGATATCATCTCGGTGTTACTCGAGAGGCAATTCCATCACTTCATCATCAATATCAACATGTTCACCGGTCCACCCAATCATACCCCGTATTTAGCATCCTTTTACAGACTTGTTAGGTGTAGATCAAAGTGAATCAGATTCCATATTGATATTATAATGAAATCTGGTCTGAGGACAAAAGAGACCTACTCAAGAAAGACCTATGATGCGACAACCATGTGGCTTTCTTGTGCGGATCGATCCAGTCCCATGTCAACGACATGTACCTATATTCATGACTGACTATACAAGTACTATGGCTAGTTAAGAACTGCCATACAGTCATCGAATATATAAGTCTGTGGTTCTATTTGTTCCTACGATTAGAACAGACCTAGGATAGGTTTTATGATTATCAATCAATGGATACTCTACTCATATTATAGCACAAGGTATAAATGAAATAGATTAATTGCCTTTATCAATGTGACATAAATAATGTATTAATACAATGGGTGTTAATGTATAATACAAAATACAAGAATCCAATGCCCTAAGAACTAGGGCACACCAACAATCTCCCACTTGCACTAGTTCCAAGTGGGCATTGCCCTAATTCCTATAGATCTGGTATGACCGTCGTGCTATGTCTGCGGCAGTGCTTTGGTCAATGGATCAGCGACATTATTCTTGGTGTCAACGCTCTGCAATGATATGTCACCTCTATTCACGATCTCCCAAATGAGGTAAAACTTTCTGAGCACATGTTTGGATCTCTTGTGTGAGCAGGGCTCCTTAGCTTGTATGATGGCCCCGTTGTTGTCACAAAAACATCAACTAGGTCTAGGATAGTGGGTACTACTCCTAACTCAGTTATGAATTTCTTGATCCAAACAGCTTCCTTTGAGCTTCGACCGCAGCCATGTACTCAGCTTCCATTGTAGAGTCAGCAATGGTGGCCTGCTTTGAGGACCTCCAACTAATGGCACCGCCATTCAGGAGAAAAACATAACCAGACTGTGACTGGTTCTCATCCTCATCGGTCTCAAAGCTTGCATCAGTGTAACCTGACACTACCAGCTCATCTTGACCTCCATACACTAAGAAAGCATCCTTAGTCCGGTTAAGGTACTTCAAGATTGCCTTGACTGCCTTCTAGTGTTCCTCACCAGGGTCCGATTGGTATCTGGTAGTCATACTTAGTGCAAACATGACATCAAGCCTCATACATAACATGGAGTACATGATAGATCCAATAGCAGATGCATAAGGGATCTTTTCCATGTTCTCCCGGTCCTTCTTTGTTTTAGGACCATCTTTCTTACTTAGCTTCAACCCGTGGCGCATAGGCAAGAATCCTTTCTTTGCCTTGTCCATGCTGAATCTTTTCAGAACATTGTCAATGTACATGACCTGACCTAGGCCTAGAAGCCGATTGGATCTATCTTTGTAGATCCTGATCCCTAAGATTGTCTCAGCTTCACCTAAGTCCTTCATTACAAAGCACCTACTCAACCACTGCTTAACCCCTTGTAGTGTTGGTATGTCACCTCCAATGATAAGGATGTCATCAACATACAGCACTAGGATGGTGGAAACGATCCCACTAACCATCTTATACACACAGGGCCATTTGCAACCTATCACCTAAGCACCCGGAGGTGGATCCACCAAGTTCCATACTTAGTTATCGTGCATAGATTGCATCTCAGCCTCTATGGCTTTGCGCCATTGATCTGAGTGTGGGCTTTCAACAGCCTCCTGATAGGTCTTAGGCTCCTCTTGGTCAACGACCATAAGGTCCCCATCATCAGTCACGAGAAAGCCGTACCTCTCTGGCTGATGGCGTGTCCTACCAGACCTTCTAAGGTCCTGTGCAACCGGTTCTGGTTCCCCAATTTCTTGAATAGTCAGATCGGTTTCCGAAGCATCCTTAGTAGTAGTTGTAGGAGTTTGTGAGTCTTGAACTTCTGAAAGTTTAACATTACTCCCACTGTCTCTCTTGGAAAGGAATTCCTTCTCCAAGAAGACTACATCTCTGGCTATGAAAACTTTGTTTTCGGCCAGATTGTAGAATGAATAACCCTTAGTTTCCTTAGGGTAACCCACAAACTAGCACTTGACAGATTTGGACTCGAGTTTGCCACTTGTCAATTTCTTAACATGTGCATCACGGCCCCAAATCTTCAAGAAGGAAACATTGGGCTTTTGGCCCTTCCATAGTTCATATGGTGTTCCCTCAACTGCTTTACTTGGTGTATTATTAAGAATGTAAGCAGCTGTCTCTAAAGCATATCCCCAAAAGGAGACAGGGAGTATAGCATGACTCATCATCAAGCGGACCATGTCATGCAAGGTCCTATTCCTCCTTTCTAACACTCCATTCCACTGGGGTGTACCAAGAGGAGTGAGTTGGGATACAATCCCACACTCTTTCAAAAATGAGTAAAACTCTTGGCTTAAATATTCACCCCCTCGGTCAGACCGAAGTGCTTTTATTTTCTTGCCAAGTTTGTTTTCTACTTCATTGTTAAAGTCCTTGAACCTTTAGAGAGTCTCAGACTTATGCTTCATCAGATACACGTAACCGTATCTGCTGAAGTCGTCCATGAAGGTGACGAAGTACAAAAAACCAGATCTAGCACTAGTGCTCATTGGGCCACATACATCAGAATGTATTAGCTCCAATAGCTCTGAGGCCCTTTCAGCAGTCTTGCTAAAAGGCACCTTTGTCATCTTGCCTCTCAAACAAGATTCACATGTGTTATAAGATTGGATGTCAAATGACCTTAGCACTCCACTAGAGTGAAGCCTAGCTATGCACTTCTCATTTATATGGCCAAGTCGACAATGCCAGATGTAAGTAGGATTAATTAAATTTTGTTTAATCCTTTTAGTATTTATGTTATAGATTGAGCTTTCACGTTTTAGATCAAGGATATATAAGCCATTTTCAAGAAATGATGTTCGATAAATAATATTGTCACATTGCATAGAAATTCTACCATGTCCAATATTAAATACGAAACTAGAAATATCCAACAAAGAAACAGAAATAATATTCCTGCGCATCGTAGGTACAAAATAACAGTTTCTTAGTTCTAAAACAAGTCCACTAGGCATCTCCAAGAAATAATCTCCGATCTCCATGGCCTAGACCCGAGCACCATTTCCGACTCGAAGATCTACTTCTCCAGATCCTAATAATCTCCTATTTCTTAGACCCTGCACATTTAAACAATTGTGAGATCCACATCTAGTGTCCAAGACCCAAGATGTAGAAATAGCCAGATTAATCTCAACAACATAAATACCTAAAGCAGCAGTTTGCCCTTCAGTTGCTCCCTTAGCTTTAGACAGGAGCTCTTCCAGTGCCCCTTCTCATGACACTCATGGCAGACATCGTCAGGAGAAGCAACCCTTGCTTTAGGTTGGGCCATCACCTTTTTGCCCTTATCCTTGGCCTTTTGGGCCTTAGCCTTAGCCTTAGATTTGGCCTTTCCCTTAGCAATGGGTGTATTGCCCTTGTTCACCAACAATACTTCGGGAGTCTTCTTAAGAGATTGCTCAGCAAGCTTGAGCATGCCATGCAACTCCACAACCGATTTATCCAACCCTTGCATATGGTAATTCATGATAAAGTGGTTGTAAGACTCAGGAAGTGACCCAAGAATAATGTCTTATGCCAAGTCCTGCAGAACTGGTGAGCCGAGGCTAGCAAATATACTCCTTCAACTTTAGCACATGAGTGCTAACAGAAGTCCTAGCTGCCATCACAGTAGTGTAAAGTGTCTTAGTTGTAAGGTAACGTTCCTGATGAGCCTGATCTTGGAACATCTTTTTAAGTTGATCCATCATCTCATAAGCATGCTTGTCCATAAACTGCTTCTGAAGATCAAAAGCCATGGTACCCAGCATGAGGCACGAGACATCTTGGTCATCCCTCACATGCCGATCGTACTGCTCCACCATTGCCGTGGTGATGCCTCGACCTGCGGGAGGGCTCTTGTCTAAGAACTATTTGTAAGTTCCTAGCCCAGTCCAGGAAGTTAGTCCCCGAAAGCTTCTCCTTCTCCAAGAGTGACCTAAGTGAGAGTGAGTTGTTGTTTGTTGCAGCCATTTAAATTGCTTAAGTGAAATGGGATTATCTACATGGAAGAAATCATTGCTTGAGTTAGAAATAAAGGACTTTTAAGCCAATTCAAATTAATAATCCGATTTTAATTTGTTTGTTGGTGATGTTAATTAGCTGAGTTGACCAAGATCCACAACTTATCAATGACTGGCCGAACTAGGGCTCGCCAACCAACCATTGATTCGTTTGGCAGGACAACCTATCCAATCCTTCCACGAAGGACTCTTGGTTTGATGGGCTTATTGACACTTTACCCATCTGTGCTTAGGGCTCGCTCTGAGCTAATGCAACCCATGTTGAGTCAAACCACCATTCACATGTTAACCATACCAAGTATCCTAACCCTCGACGGCCCATCGAATACTACAATGTACCCAGCTAGGGCATGGCGCACATTGTAGCATCAATGGGAGGAAGAGGTGTGAATGTGGGAAGCACTTTTAAATGACTCAATATTTTAATATCCGGATTATAATTAAGTGATACGGCTTAGCATGCATAAACGCGGGTAATAATTTGGTGATCCATACATCCATATTATATGACAAATGCAATAGCATACTTAATTTGAAATAAATGAGATCCTATGGGCCTTTAATTACAACCTAATGAAAAACTAGATATCCTATCTAATTCTTCATGGGCCGGATTGCAATCCTTCTTGGGCTCCCACCATGGGCTTGCTCCATCTGGTGCAATTACAATAATTTTGTAAAATAAAATCTATTCTAAATTACATCAAAATAAAAAATGGCACACAGGCCATATTTCCCAAAATTAAATTACAACCGATAATAATTTAGGGCCTATAGAACTCAACATCACATTTCAAACGAAGTACCTGTCGTGCATATACATACCAATATGATGCATGATCATGGCATTCCAAATTATAAATAAAAATGTTAAGCCGAGTTACTTAGGGTGAAATCGCCAATTTTAACAAATGTGACTAAGGCCTATAAAGGACCAATCGATAACATCCATAAATGCAAAATTAACAATTTTGCCCCCACTTGAATTTGGGTTGTCACAAATTTAAAATTTAGCTCTCCGTAAAATCCAAAGCCGGACCCAAAACCCGCGCGCGGCAGTAGCAGCCCAGTGGGCTGCTACCGTAGCTGCTTGCTGCGGCCAGCAGCAGCTGCTGCACATGGCATAAGGTGGAATCGCACAATGCGATTCCACCTTTTGCCCACTATTTTTTTTTAATCATAAACATAAAAATGTTTCCAGCAAAAAATGTATATAATTAATATAGAAAACAATTTTAGATGGAAAACAATTGGGAAAAAATAATCAAAAACCCCAATCCAAAAAATTCTAGGGTTTATCAAAACTAAAACCAATTGAATAAAACCCTAAAATCAAAAACTTGAAACCCATTCTTTCTTCAAGAACGCTTCCAAGAACTAATTCCAATCAATCTAATGGACAAAACCTAGGCTTTGATACCACTGTTGGGATTCGTCATCTGAAAAATAACGTGGCGCAGTGGAAAATACACAGTTTAAAATTTCCTAGAATCCACCTATCGTGTCCAATTACCATTGATTAGAATAAAATCAATTTGGATCAAGAGAGATTAACTCACCGGATTCGTCTCTTCTAGAGACTGCTGCAGAATCGTTTCTTGAAACTGTGATCTTCAAAGTCCGGTGCACGACCAACTATTGAGCGGAAACCGGTGCTAGCCGAAGATGTGAAGGAATTAAGGTTTAATACTATGTAATTTAATTCCATTTGGCTAAATTTAATCACCCCTAAATAAAATTAAATCACACTTAAGTAAATACAATACATGTATTTAATTTTCCTACTTAGGAAAATTATTTGATTAACTGTTTACTTTATGTAATTCAATTAATTGATAAATTAATTAATTACATTATGTAAACTTATTAATTAAATTAAATTTAAACCAATGTTAATTAATTACCTTGACACCAAATGTCAATTAATTAATTAACACATTCATTCCAATATACATTACATGTACAATTTCTATAAGTTCCGGCTCAGTTGATCTATGTGCACGATCCTATAGGTCTGTCTTTATGTTGGCAGTAGGCCCAAGGTACACAGACTGTAAGTGGGTTCTAGCAAACCATTACAGCCCCCAATTAAGACAGAGATGCAGTAGTCTTTAGAAGACACTCACCCGGTAGTAATCTCATAGTGCCCTTTGCCTAACGATATCGATATGAATAAACAAGAGGCATAGTGTCCGTCATCCTCTTCGGTTGTTTATTATATTTCTTGATCTTGAGTTGACTGATTAATAAAATAGGCAACCAACTTATTTGGGTATGACCATACACTTATCAGTCCCACTCATCAAGTGGCCAATGATACCATCTCGGTGTTACCCGAGTGGCAATTCCATCACTTCATCATCAATATCAACATGCTCACCGGTCCACCCAATCATACCCGTATTTAGCATCCTTTTATAGACTTGCTAGGCGTATGTCAAAGTGAACCGGATTCCATATTGATATTATAATGAAATCTGGTCTGAGCACAAAAGAGACCTACTCAAGAAAGACCTATGACGTGACAACCATATGGCTTTCTTGTGCGGATCGATCTAGTCCCATGTCAACGACATGTACCTATATTCATGACTGACTATACAAGTGCTATGGCTAGTTAAGAACTGCCATATAGTTATCGAATATACAAGTTTGTGGTTCTATTCGTTCCCACAATTAGAACAGACCTAGGATAGGTTTTATGATTATCAATCAATGGATACTCTACTCATATTATAGCACAAGATATAAATGAAATAGATTAATTGCCTTTATTAATGTGACACAAATAATGTATTAATACAATGAGTCTTAATGTTTAATACAAAATACAAGAATCTAATGCCCTAAGAACTAGGGCACACCAATAATTCCTCCCAAAGCAGAAATGATTTAGTCCAGGGGCACCCTCAGAGTCACAACACGTAAATCGGAGCCCAAAGACTCCTAAACCTTAGGTATGAAAAATTTCTATAATTATCAGAATTTTTCGTTCACGCCAATATAATACTGAGACGGGTATTTCTTACCTTTAACAAATTCTGGGGGAAAAACAATCTTATATCAATCTTCACGGGAACTCCACCACACGGAGAATCAACTTATTACTCGGTGCTCCACCACACGAAGAAGAAAAACACACTTATTTCGACCTTGTCGTCACATAGACAGGGAAGAATCTCTGTTGAAGAACTTCTCACTTTTAATAGTTATCTGGGGGCAAAAAACCAGAATAATTCGTTCAACCTTTTCATCACATGGGAGAGGAAGAACATTCATTTCAATCCTGTCATCACAGAGGTAGGAAATAAATCCCTATTGAAGAACTTCTTGCTTTTAACAGGGATATGGGGGTAAGACAACTATCAACCTCGTGCTGCTTCTTCGCCACATAGAAGGGACAGCAGATCTCTTATTTTAACCTTGTCGCCATATATACAGGGAAGAATCTCTGTTGAAGAACTTCTCGCCTTTAACAGGTATCTAGGGGCAGAACAACAAAACAATTCGTTCAACCTTTTCATCACATGGGAGAGGAAGAACATTCATTTCAATCCTGTCATCACATGGGCAGGAAAGAAATGCCTATTGAAGAATCTCTCGCCTTTAACAGGGATCTGGGGCAAGTCAATTCAACCAATATCGTGCTACTTCTTTGCCATATAGAAGGGACAACACATCTCTTATTTCGACCTTGTCTTCACATAGACAGGGAAGAAATGTCAGTTAAAAAACTTCTCACCTTTAACAAGTATCTGGGGGCAGAAAAACAGACCAGCTCGTTCAACCTTTTCATCACATAGGAGAGGAAGAACATGTATTTCAACCTTGTCGTCACATGGGCAGGGAAGAAATGCCTATTGAAGGAGTTTCTTGCCTTTAAAAGGGATCTGGGGGCAAGACAACAACCAACCTCATGCTGCTTCTTTGCCACATAGAAAGGACAGCACATCTCTTATTTAGCCCTTGTCACCATATAGATAGGGAAGAATCTCTGTTGAAGAACTTCTCGCCTTTAACAGGTATCTGGGGGCAGAACAACAGAACAGCTCGTTCAACCATTTCACCACATAGGAGAGGAAGAACACTCATTTCAACCTTGTCGTCACATGGGCAAGGAAGAAATGCCTATTGAAGAATCTCTTGCCTTTAATAGGGAACTGGGGGCAAGACAACATTAAGCTCGTGCTGCTTCTTCGCCACACAGAGGGGGACAGTACATCATCTTTCATTTCAATCCTATCATCACATGGGCAGGAAAGAATTGCCTATTGAGGAATTTCTTGCCTTTAACAGGGATCTGGGGGTAAGACAACTATCAACCTTGTGCTGCTGCTTCGTCACATAGAAGGGACAGTACATCTCTTATTTCGACCTTGTCGCCACATAGACAGGGAAGAATCTCTATTGAAGAACTTCTTGCCTTTAACAGGTATCTGGGGGCAGAACAGCAGAACAATTCGTTCAACCTTTTCGTCACATGGGAGAGGAAGAGCATTCATTTCAATCCTGTCATCACATGGGCAGGAAAGAAATGCCTATTGAAGAATCTCTTGCCTTTAACAGGGATCTGGGGGCAAGTCAATTCAACCAATCTCGTGCTACTTCTTCACCACATAGAAGGGACAGCACATCTCTTATTTCGACCTTATTGTCACATAGAGAGGGAAGAAATGTCTGTTGAAAAACTTCTCGCCTTTAACAGGTATTTAGGGGCAAAACAATAGACCATCTCGTTCAACCTTTTCGTCACATAAGAGAGGAAGAACATGTATTTCAACCTTGTTGTCACATGGGCAGGGAAGAAATGACTATTAACGGAGTTTCTTGCCTTTAACAGGGATATGGGGGCAAGACAACAACTAACCTCGTGCTGCTTCTTTGCCACATAGAAGGGACAGTACATCTCTTATTTCGACCTTGTCGCCACATAGACAGGGAAGAATCTCTGTTGACGAACTTCTCACCTTTAACAGGTATCTAGGGGCAGAACAACAGAACAGCTCGTTTAACCATTTCGCCACATAGGAGAGGAAGAACAATCATTTCAACCTTGTCATCACATGGGGAAGGAAGAAATGCCTATTGAAGAATCTCTTGCCTTTAACAGGGATCTGGGGGTAAGACAACATCATGCTCGTGCTGCTTCTTCACCACACAGAGGGGGACAATACATCATCTTTCATTTCAATCCTGTCATCACATGGGTAGGAAAGAAATGCCTATTGAGGAGTTTCTTGCCTTTAACAGGGATCCAGGGGCAAGACAACAACCAAGCTCGTGCTGCTTCTTCATCACACAGAGGGAGACAGTACAACATCACTTATTTCGACCTTTTCGTCACATGGACAAGGAAGAAATGTCTATTGAAGGCAATCCAACCAACCTCGTGCTGCTTCTTTGCCACATAGATGGGACAGCACATCTCTTATTTCGACCTTGTCACCACATAGACAGGGAAGAAATGTCTGTTGAAGAACTTCTTGCCTTTAACAGGTATCTGGGGGCAGAACAATTGAATAGCTCATTCAACCTTTTCGTCACATAGGAGTGGAAGAACATTCATTTCAATCCTGTCGTCACATGGATAGGAAAGAAATGTCTGTTGAAGAAGTTTCTTGCCTTTAACAAGGATCTATGGGCAAGACAACAACCAACCTCGTGCTGCTTCTTCGCCATATGGAAGGGACAGTACATCTCTTATTTCAACCTTGTCATCACATGGACAGGGAAGAAATGTCTATTGAAGAAGTCTTTTGCCTTTAACAGGTATCTGGGGGTAAAGCAATTCAACCGTATTTTTTCTTGATCAAGGGGGCAAAAATTTTTGTTTCCAAAATTATCGATCAAGAAATAAATACGCTACTTGATGTCAATTTCACGGGGAACTCCACCACACAGAGAAAAACCTCCAAGTTTGTGCTGCCTCTTCATTACATAGGAGAGACAGTAAGTTTTATTCAGCCTTCTCGCATTGAAAGGAGAAGGAAGAGCCGTACATACAATACTCCACCATATGGAAAAGAATTGAATCTTTTAAGGGCACGCTCCGCTGTAGAGAGCCAACATTATGGGCACGCTCCACCACAGTGAGCCAACATTACGGGCACACTCCACCACAGTGAGCCAACATTAAGGGCAGGCTCCACCACAACAAGTTGATGCTACGGGCACACTCCACCACAGCGAATCAATACTACGGGCACACTCCACCACAGTGAGTCAATACTACGGGCACGCTCCACCACAGTGAGCCAACATTAAGGGCACGCTCCACCACAAAGAGCCAACATTACGGGCATGCTCTGCCACAGAGAGCCAAAATTACGGGCACGCTCCGCCACAAAGAGCCAATATTATAGGCATGGAGAGTCAACATTATGGGCACGCTCCACCACAGTGAGCCAATGTTATGGGTGTACTCCCCCACAGTGAGTCGACTTGGAACCACGGCCGGCACCTCTAGCAAGGAACGCCAGGTACGTTTCGTTTTCCTCCCTCACCGCACTCCCAGTCACGAGACCAAACTCGATATAGGCTTTGGAGCCCATGATGATCCGACTTTGATCCCGCGAGGGGCAGCTGTGAGCATGGGTTTTTTCCCGGTCTCGGTGATGAGAATTCCCTAATTACCTGTGGATCGGATGGGCTTGAACAGGACTTGAAAGCGACTGGAATGCTGCTTGGGGAATCTCAGATGACCTAAAAACTAGGCTACTCAAGATAAAAGCCCCCGAAAAGGTCTTTCGAATCATTCTTAGGTTTTGGTCTGCATGTCTGACTTTTCAAAATTCTGCCCTGACTCTTGGTTGAACCAGGCAGCTTTGGTTTGTTGAACCAGAGCCGACCAGCTCTAGTGGTTAAGAATAGTTGCTCTGTAAAGCAGAGCAACTTGTCTTGACAGAGGAGAGTTTTTGGCAGATTTTGGAAAGATTTTCATTCTGCTGATTGATGGAACGAGAGAAGATAGGGAGAGGCAAATAAAAGGAAAGAAAAAAAAGAGAGATGGGGGGGGTTTTTGGGTTTCTCAAGCAAAAAACAGAGAAAAAAAAAAGAAAAAAACCAGAAGAGAGAAAGAAAAGGAAGAAGAAGAGAGACTGAAAGAGATAATCAAAAACATATCCCATAAACACTCTCATCTAACCCTAAACCAACTGTCAAGTATTAACAACATCACCAACAACCTCTACTCCTCGATTCGGGATTATTTCGGCTTGGTTTCGGATCGTTCTAGGTCGTTAAAGAATTCGGTCTATTGAGTTCTAGTGTACATTCCTAAGCTTTCAATTCGTTTCTTGATGCTCCAAACAACCAAACAACAATCCAGGTAAACTCTGAGAGGCCTTAAAACTTGTTTGTATCGATTTTCTGTGCGTTTCTGTCATTTTTGCCAAAATCCAGAACTGGTGCTTCCCATCACAGCCGTACGGCTATGCTTCTGAAGAACAGAGCCGGCCAGCTTTAGAACAGAGCGGCCGACTCTGTTCCTCAGGGACAGATCCCGGATCTGTCCTAATCGGCCGAAACAACCCGTTTTCCATTTTGATTTTTCTATTGGGATCATTTTCGACCTAGAATCATCTGTATGTATTTGTATTTTTTATTTTCTGACCATTGCATACTCGAATATCGGGGTTTTTAGTATTTCCTGGGGTTTATTTGATGAGTTTCAGGGTAGTTTCATCCGATTCGGATCCATTATCCAGCATTTGCGGACCCCCGAATCCCACAAAATCCCCTGAAAATATTGAAAGCAAGGAAAACAATATTTTCACAAATGTTTTTGGTGTGTTTATTGCATTTTGAACCCTAGACGGTTTGTGCATTTAGGAACCCACGCGAATGGAACCCTGAGTTCCGGGATAACAAACCCACAAAAATGGAAATTTGCATGAAACCGAGCCAAATGGTTTTCCAAAATTGATTTTCCAGCACAAAAATTATAGGGCGTTTCAAAACTGATTTCCAGGTCTAACCGGTCCGACCGGTCGGGTCGAACCGGTTACCCCCTAAATGCATGCTCCCAATCCTAAAATCCCCATTCTGTTCTTATTTGAGTCCTACTTGTGTTTATGATTTAAACTGTGCTAACTAATCAGTTTTGCAGCATTTATTTTTATTTTTACTGTATTTAATGGATTAATTTGTGTAATTAGGCGATTGTATTTTTAGATCCTCGTGTACTTAGGCGTTTGTAAAAGTGAGGACGAGAGTTTTTATATTTTATTCAATTTGGTTGTATAATCGGCCTCTATTATTCTTTTGTATATTTGTGTGGATGGTTTAATTTCCTGTAATTTATTTTCTGCATTTTGCTTTAACATGGGCTAATAAACGAAATTGGGGTTAACAAAGATAATAAATTAAATAAATATGACTTTATAAATAATAAACGAATACAAGCTTGAGGTTAAGTAGGTAAGTTGCCCGAACCCTAAATCTCTGGATTAGGTACAGTAGTCTGCACTCGCTAGGGAGCTGTACCAGAATTTCCCGGATGAGTTGATCTGCGTGGCGACTCTGTCACTGATCTCGAAATTTAGGTTTCGCGGTTTTTAAGTTATAAAATGTAAAAAAATTTTCTACAAAATAAATTTGAAAACAAATAAATCCATGATTTTCCTAAAACAAGATAAACTAAATCCGCTTTTCCCAAAACATCACTCACCTAATACATTTCTTTCTTTTTCCCCGGTTCGCTTTGCCACGTCCGTTTCACGAAAAGGTCGTCCGCTCACAACAGGCCGAGGGATTTCGAGCTTTGTAGGAACCTATCCCGGTGGTAAACGAAAAATATTATGGAACATATCATCTACAACTAAGATTCATGCCCAAAATCACATGGCTAGATTATGGATAAATAAGAAATCAAAAAGGAAAGAAAAGGTTTTTTCACCTTAGCCGTCCTCGCACAAAAATCGTTTCTGTTACAAACTAATGTTGATCATAAATACACTTCCCGAAGTCAAATTTAATCTCCACCATCTCGAATTGAGCCACAAATGTCAGGAACCCCTAGTTAAAATTTCACACCGATCTGACAGTCCAAACTTCAAGAATAGACAAAAATGTACTGCCGCATAAAAATTGAAAAACAGTTTCTGCTGCAATCTGATCACCATAGGATAAATACTTTTTGTCTTCTGAATCCGATCTCCACCATTCACAATTGAGATATGTATGTTAGGAACTTCCAGTTAAAATTTTACACCGATTTGATGGTGCAATCTCTGGCAATACGTAAAACACTAGTTCAAACATCCCTCCTCTATGCTCACACATGCAAAACATTGCGGTAGATAGAGTGCTAGCTCCGGACAAATCTCTAATGGAAGAAACACCCTTTTCTTCCAATGTCTCTAAATCGCTAAGAGATGGAAAGGATGAGAGTGGAGACTAGAGATGAGATTAGAGAATAGGGTTTCATCATATTCCTTTTATATGACACATAAAAGGTGGGAATCCCTATTCTACCCCTCCTTTATAAAATATCTAGATATTTTCTCCTTTGAAATATCTAGAATATTTTACCATACTTTTAACTTAACTAAAATTCACCATGTGGTAATTTTAATAAGTTAAAATAATGACTCTCATAATTGGACTATATAATTTTGTTTGACCTTAAACATTTAGTCCATAAAATCTATATAATCCATTATATAAAATATTACTATGTAACCATTGCATATCAAAATGGTCATTAATAAAACCACCCAGACTTCTATATGTGCAATCCTGTAGGTTCATTCATATGTTGGTAGTGGGCCCAAAACTACGGTTTGGCCCACAGATTGTAAGTGGGCTCTAGCAAGCCATTACAACCCCAAATTAGAATAAAGATGTCAAAATCAAATCGACATACACCTGTAGTATTCTTATATGATCCTTTGCACATTTGATATCAGTGTCATACACAAGGCATGGCTCTATCATCCTTTTACATACTAGGACTTTACTTGACATCCAAGTAGACTGAAGAAATCAAATAAATGATTATCTAATAATTGTTCTATTTGGGTACAGGCGTACACTACTTAATCTCACTCGTTAAGAGGCCGGTGATATCATCTCTTTAGTGAAGAGGTAGACAATTCCTTCATATTACTCACAGTCCCAGCATGATTCCCGATATGCCCAATGTACCCATACCTGGCACCCAATTATGGGCCTATTAGACGCACATCAAAACATAGAAGGTCACATCTAGGAGTGCAGTAATATCTAGTTTAAGGATCTAATATAAGCAATACATGAGAAGCACTTATGACACTAGACCATATAGTATTCTCATAAGCAGATCGATCCAGTACACTGTTCACTAACATGTACCTATGTCCTTGATAGACTTTCCAAGTCCTATGGTCGATTGGACACCACCCATCCCACAAGGAACATATTAGCCTTTAGTTATATTCATTCCCATGATTATAACAGACTAAGGATAGCTTTAAAACTGAGCGAACACCAATTTATGGATTCTCAATATTTATTAATTGTACAAGTAATTCAATAACTATGATTATGCCTTTTATTAATATTTAGAATATGTATATACAAATTTACAAAATACTAAGTGTAACATCTAAGGACTAGGGCACAACAAGCTTATCATCAAACTTGTGGACGGGAATTTGAAAAACTACCAGGATAACATAAAACTTTGTGACTTCAATTATTTTGTGGATGTATACAACCTGGCCAAAAGGATTGAGAAGTACAAAGAGGAGGACCAACAGAGCAGTGGTATTGGTAATAGTTACCAAGGTGGTTGCAGCTAACCCGAGTTCAAGAGCAGCAGTGGTACCACCGCTACTCCAACCAGTTCTAACTACAACCCAAAGCCTACATAGGCTTCTACCTTTGTTAAGCAAATCGAGGTAGTGGCAGTAGTTCAAGGGTCGGCTCCCCAGGCTAATCTTAAAAGGATCTCAACATGGGCCAAGTCATTAAGTAGAATATTCGGTAAATGTAGAAAGTTAGGACTCTTGCAAAGTTTTAAACCTTTCACTCCTCTCGCTGAGGTGATTAAAGACAATTTTTGCACTTATTATATGGCGAGAGGCCACCATATGAATGACTACCTTCATCTATAGGATGCCATTAAATAGTTGTTAATTGAGAATAAGATCCAAGAGCCGGATGCCAAGCTGAGTATGCAGAGAAATCCACCGCCCAATTTTAGAAGTCAAGTCAATATGGTGCAAACGGGGCTACCTTCTAATTTTGTATTTGCATAGATTATCTGAGCCAATCTTGTAGTTCAAGCAGTTTCCTTTGGTAGAGAGGTTGAGAAGGTAGTCAAGTTGAAAAGAAGCTAGAGCCGATCAACTTGAATGAGGTTAAGCTAGACGATGACTATGATGAGTATGAAGTCCTTAAACCTGAGGCGATTCTGTTTGTACCAAGGCTAGGATGTATGTAAGAAAGGAGGATGGACCGATCAATCACATTAATAGGAGTAGGAGAGTCTACCAACCCACCAATCAATCATGGCAGAACGAGTCAGCATTCAGGACAGAAACACCAATCCATAATGACTCCTGCCACTCTAGTAGAAGAAAATGACCTGGTAGTCGAACAACTAAAGGGAATACCCGCAAAGCTAGTGTTTGGCATTTGTTGATGGAATCCTAGAAACACTGTACCCCAGTGGTGAAAAAGTTAATGGAAATGGAAGCAACCCCTCTGACTTCTCCTGAAGAAGTATGCATGTTGATAGGCAGATCCATCAACCATGCGATAGATCGTCCTTTAGAGATAACATTTAGTGATGCTAATCTATAGCTAAAGGGTGTAAATCACAATAAAGCCCTGTACTTGAAAGTTGAGATCATATATAGAGTCATGCCATGTGTCATGGTGGACGATGACTCTGCCCTAAACATCTATCCTCTGAAGATTTTACCATGTTTGAATATGAGTGAAGAGTCCCTGTTGAGGTCCAGTACTGTGATCTGTGCTTATGACGACTCTAAGTGCACAGTGATTGGAACAAAGCTGATGTGGTAGTTGGGGAATTGAAGTCTAAGGTGCTATTCACGGTCATTGATATCTTAATGACCTTCTCTCTACTATAAGGGCATCCATAGTTTCACTCATTGGGGGTTGTGCCTTCCACTTTGCACCAGAAGGTCAAGTTGCCCATTGGGGGGAAGATAGTGACTCTTGAGGCTGATGAACCTTCAGCTATTACTGCTTTGAGTGCCTCTGATCAGCCTATGACTGGTTTCTAGGTCATTGTCATATCTGGTGAGAAGGTCAAGGAACCAATGTTTATGGATTAGGTCCAAAAATATTTAGAGAAGCAAAAGTTCATCCTGGGAAAAGGTCTAAGAGCAAATCAGCAGGGCATGCCTAAGTTTGATATCGATATTGGGCATACCCATCAGGCAGGCCTTGGATACAAAGGCAAGACCTCAAAGAGTATACCTAAGCATAAAGTAGTGCACCTTGTTAACAGCTTTGTCCGTGCCACCGGTAAGGCTTATGATGGCAAGCCCGAGCTAGTGGAGGTAAAAAGAGAGGTGGTTCCAGGATTTGAGATCTTTGTCAACATGGTTGATTTCTCCAAATATATAATAGAACCAATCGAAGGCATGCTCAAGCCTAAACCCAAAAAGGAGAAAGAAGAAGTTCACCCAGTAGCCCAGTTGAAATCCAAAGAGGCTGTGAATGCTGTTGCCCAGAATAAGAATCCCTAAGGAGAAGGTCAGGGGATAAAGGATATGGATGTAGTTGTGGATGCCATCTCTAGGGCATTGTTTGCCCTTCTGAAGAAAGGCTTTAAGGATTAGATCAAAGAAAAGCCTGCAGCAATGGAACAGAACGATAAGTTCAATAAGGTAGTAGCTGAATTGGCCGAGTTAATGGGCATAGGGAAAGCACTGATGAAAGAATCTACCCTCTTTAATGCGTAGAAAGAGGCTCTGGAATATGACCTGGATGATCTACTGGAAGAGGAGACAGTTGAAATTGTGGTAGTCGCCAGTGAAGACCCTCCACATTTAGAGGAGGAAAGTGACATCTATGTATCAATTTCTTCTATGTTTGATGTGAAAAATTTTGCCTATGAGGCTTTGAATGAAATGAAATCTAACTTTGATTACTTGTATGATGTTTTTCCTGATAGATCTGTACATACATTCAAGCATTCATACAATGTGTTTAGCATATATGACGCTCCATTATATGAAATTAACTTGGGAACAGATGAAAATCCCAAAATGGTGTCCATCTCGAATGATCTTAATCATGAGGAAGGGAGAGAGATCACATTGTGGTAAAGCATGTTGGACCCTTTTCCCAATCACATGAGGATATGTCGGTGTCCATCTGGAATGATCTTACTCATGAGGAAAGGAGAGAGATCATAAAAGTTCTGGAAAAGCACGTTGGAGCCTTTACCTGGTCACACGAGGATATGCTGGGAATTGACAGAGAAATTATGGAGTATAAAATCCCCACTAATCCTAAATGTAAGCCTGTGAAGTAGAAGCTCAGACATCATAGACCAGAATGGGCGAAAAAGATTAAGGATGAAGTAGGTAAGTAGATCAAAGCCAAATTCCTAGAAGTTGTAGAGTATCCCGAGTGGTTAGCTAATATTATGCCAGTCGTGAAAAAGGATGAAAGAGTTGGAGACTATATTGATTATAGAGATATAAATAAAGCATCTCCTAAAGATGAATTCCCTCTGCCACATATAGAAGTACTGATTCATAGTACAGCCAGAGCAGTCATGTATTCATTTATGGATGGGTTCTCTGGGTAATATCATATCATACTGGATATCATTGATAAGGTCAAGATAGCTTTCATCATATAATAGGGAATGTACTATTACACGATGATGCCATTCAAATTGAAGAATGCTAGGGCCATGTACCAAAGAGTTGTCATCATACTTCTTCATGACATGATCACAAGGAGGTCAAAGTATATGTCGATGACATGTTGGTCAAGTCCATGACCCGGGAAGAGCACCCTGCTGTCCTAGATAGATTTATGACCAGGATTGAGAAATATAACCTCTGACTTAATCCGAAGAAGTGTGTATTTAGAGTCTCTTCGGGTAAGCTGCTAGGGCACATAGTCATTCAAAAGGAAATCGAGATGGATGCAGACAAAATCAGAGCCATCCGAGATATGCTGGTACCAAAAATGGAAAAGGAAGTCAGATCGTTCTTAGGGTCACACTAGTATGTCAGCAGGTTCATCACCAGATTGACTACAGTTTACGATTCGATCTTCAAACTCCTCAGGAAGCAACAACCAATGATATGGAATGACCAGCGCCAGATTGCATTTGATAGAATAAAGGCTCACATGATGAATCCACCTGTGTTGAAACCTCTAACACCGGTTAAACCTTTAATCTTGTATCTAACCATCAAAGAGACTTCGATAGGGGCAATACTGGTGTAGGAGCAAGATGACAAGAGAGAGCATGCCATTTACTACCTCAGTAAAAAGCTACTAGACTATGAAACCATATACACCA
Source organism: Euphorbia tirucalli (assembly GCA_039660915.1). Lineage (NCBI taxonomy): Eukaryota > Viridiplantae > Streptophyta > Magnoliopsida > Malpighiales > Euphorbiaceae > Euphorbia > Euphorbia tirucalli. Next base: position 33,949,058 of record CM077633.1, read on the forward strand.
TAGTTGAGAAGACCGATACAACTATAGTTTGGCTGACAAAGAAGCTGAGACACTACTTCCAATCCTACAAGATACAAGCAGTAGCCAAGGTGGACCCAATGAAGTATCTGTGTGAGGCACCAGCATTGACCGGGAAGTTATCTAGGTGGTTGTTATTGTTATCCGAATTTGACATTGAGTACATAACCAAGAAGGTGATAAAAGGCAGAGCAGTAGCAGAATTCTTAGCCAATCAACTATTGGATTCGGAATATGTGGAGAACTTAGAATTTCCAGATGAACAGCTTGCAATGATCAAAGTCGACCTGAGAAGATGGACAATGTACTTTGATGGGGCTGTAAACAAGCGAGGCTATTGCTTAGGAATTATCATCGCTACCCCAGATGGAGAGATCATCCCACTCTCCAAGTGTTTGGAATTCCCCATGACTAATGATAGAGCAAAATATAAGGCCTACTTATTCGGTATTGATGCCCTGATTACTTTAGGGGAAAATGATGAATTGATAATTGGAGATTCTTTGTTGGTCATTCCCCAAGCCATAGGAGAATGGGAAATCAAGGAAGAGTAGTTGCGATAGTATCTGAAGTCCGTATGGCAGTTGATCAAAACATTTGGCTGTTGTGAGTTCAAGCATGTGATCAGAGATGACAACTAGATAGTAGATGCTCTGGCAACACTCTCATCTATATAGGATGGTCCACAGAAATAACCTATAAAATCTTTGGTCTTAGACGTCTCTAAGAGACCCTTCTATTACTGTGATGATGTGCTGAGTGTGTCGATGGATGATAAACCATGGTACTCTGACATCTTTAGGTTTCTACAAGAAGGACAATATCTAGAGGGAGAAGACATGGGTCATAAACTAGCAATTAGGTGACTGGCAATACAGTTCAGAGTATTTGAGAACCAACTCTTCAAGAGGACAACAAATGGTTTGCTTTTAAGGTGTCTGGCAGAGTCAAAAGCGTAGCAAGTGATGAAATATATGCATTCAGGATCTTGTGGTCCATATATGAATAGTATGGCTTTGGAAAAGATGATCTTATGGCAATGTTATTTCTGGCTTACCATGCAAGTAAATTGTGTTGATAAGGTAAGGAAATGTCATGAATGCCAAATTTCTGGAGATATTTTTCACCTCTCACCAATGGAGCTATAAAGCCTCTCTACTTCTTGGTCTTTTTGGATATGGGGAATAGATATCACTGGTGAAATTCAACCTCCAACATCAAATGGTCACAGATTCATCATGGGGGCAATTGACTATTTCTCAAAGTAGGTAAAGGTTGAATCCAACATTAATATTACGGCGAAGAAGATGGCTAAGTTTATAGAGAGGCATATTTTCTCATGATATGGTGTTCCACACCATGTAGTGACTGATAATGGTATGCAATTCTGAGGTGTGACAGTAAAATTATTTGTAGAACATGGTATAGAGCGTCACAGATCTTCCCCCTATAGACCACAAGCCAACGGGGTAGTAGAAGCTGCTAACAAGTCCATTAAGAAGATCCTAGCTAAATTGGTCACCACTTATAGAGATTAGGCAGAGAAATTACCATTCGCTCTCTAGGGTTACAAAACTAGAGTCAGGGCTTTTACTGGTGAAACCTCGTGTTCATTAGTACATGGGATTGAAGCGATGCTGCTAGTGGGAACAGAATTGAAGTCCCTGAGGATCACCTTAGAAGCTTAGCTACCAGAGACAGAATGGGTCAAGGCCAAGTTTTAACAGTTGGCTATGATCAATGAAAAGCATTTGAAAGCCTTAGATCATTTGTAAATGTATCAGTAGAGGATACCAGGGCATACAATCATCGGGTTCATCACCAGAAGCATCCTTTGAAAGTAGGAGACCTAGTAATAAAATAGTTGAAGCCTTCCAACCCAGATGTCAGGGTAAGTTCAAGTTGGATTAGGACGGCTTATATGTGGTAAAGAAGGTCCTCTTGAAAGGCGTAATTAAGATACTGGATATGGGCGAGAATGAGTTCACCAACCCAATCAACCAAGATCATCTCAAGCACTATCATGTTTAAAGGAGCCTAAATGGTTTGCTAAGGTGTAAAGGTGGCTTAGGCAAAAATTAAGGCATAAAAAAGAGAGGTGTTAGCTAGAAAACCTGTGAAGGCTAGTTTATTGCATAAGTAAATCATTCGAGATGTATATTATTTTATGACCCTTACCACTTTGATTTCATCAATGAAATGTCATTCTGCTTAACATATTTCATGAATGTTTGAATGTATGTTTGGATCCATCTGCTAAAACATCTAAGTAAGCTGAGCATTCAAACATATATGTGCGTGAGCTATCACATCGAACTAAAAACTTGCAATCAAGAAGTCTCCCTTTAAAAAAAGAGAGAAAGAAATAATAATAATAATAATAATAATAATAATAATAGTAATAGTAATAGTAATAACAATAATAATACCCTAATAGATTGAGAACCTAATAAAGGGGATTGGGGTAAAAGTTAAGGTGATTCGATAGATTGAAAAACTATGTAGGGCAGTCTATGTAAAAGTTAGAATCATACAACATTTGAACAATAATAACAGCAATAAGGGAAACAGACAGTAGCTACACCCTCCTCCTCAATGCCAGTCAATCGAAGCCACTTAAGAGTCACACTTTGGTGCTCATTTTGGGTATGTAAATCTCGGATCTCCATTAGTCACAATCTGTATGGCTCGTAAGTGTCCACAGTAGCAAGGAAATTGTACCTTAGCTCCTCGTAATGCACACTGCCTGACCATCAAGCCAGAATGTGATCAAGCCATTGTGAAGTATACTCCATGCTTTCAGTGATACAAGATGACTCTATTGGAACCTATCCCGTAGTGAAAACAAAAATTAATTGCGGAATACATGTCTGCAAGCTAAGGTTCATGCCCAAAACCCCAGAGCTGGGTTATGGATTCAACAAAACCAAAGAGGGAGAAATTGAATTTCTCACCTAAGTCATCCCCACACTAGATTGATTTGACCAAAGGCTTCACGTGTCGCCCCACTATGTTCCCACACACGGAGTCTCATCAACTGGGATTAAGTGCTAGCTCTTGGACCAATGGTTCTCCTTTTGTGCCAATACCCTTTTTCCCAAGGGAAGAAGATGAGATGGTGGCTATCTTAGACCATTAGTTCTTAGGGTTTTACACTTTACCCTTTATGTATGAAACATATGGTAAAATACCCAAAGTACCCTTAATGTAAAATATCCATTATGCTTTAACCAAAGTGACCACATGTTAAATTTGAAAACCATAAAACCTAATTCTCATCATGGGTTATTTCATTTTATTTGGACTTAACAATTAATCCCATAAAATAAATAACCAAATAATTAATATGTATCCAATACATATCAATTGGTCCATCACAAAGCCTGTCTAAACTCCTAAGCGTGTGATCCTGTAGGCCAATCCGTATGTTGGCCATGGACCCAAAATGACATTCAGCCCTGTAAGTGGGCTCTAGTAAGCCATTACAACCCCGAATTAGGATGGAGATGTCAAAATCATAACGGCATACACCTGTAGTATTCTTATATGATCCTTTGTACATCCACTATTGGTGTCCTACATAAGGCATGGCACCGTCATCCTTCTAAGTGCTAGGACATTTACTTGACATCCAAGTGGACTGATAAGATCAAATAAATGATTATCCAATAATCATTCTATTTGGGTATAGCCGTACACTACTCAGTCTCACTCGTCAAGAGGCCGGTGATATCATCTCTTCGATAAAGAGATAGGCAATTCCTTCACATTACTTCCAATCCTAACAAGCTTTCCAATTTACCCAACATATCCATACTTAGCACCTAGTTACGGGCCCATTAGGTGGACTTCAAAGTATACAAGGTCACATCTAGGAGTGTAGTAATATCGAGTCTAAGGATCCAATATAAGCAATACGTGTGAAACACTTATGACACTTGACCAAGTACTGTTCTTACAAGCGGATCGATCTAGTACATTGTTCACTAACATGTACCTATGTACTTAATAGACTTTCAAAGTCCTATGGTCGGTAAGACACCACCCATCCCACAAGGAACATACTAGTCTTTAGTTATATTCATTCGCATGATTATAACATACTAGGGATAACTTTAAAACCGTGTTCTTCAAACTCATGGTCTTACTCTTTTAGTACATGCTACTAACAAAAATGAGTGAACACCAGTTTATGGATTCTTAATGTTTATTAATTGCATGAGTAATTCAATAAATATGCCTTTTATTAATATAGAGCAAATGTGTTCTCATACATAAAATAAACAGAGTAAGGACTAGGGCATAAACCAACAGACTCGGGGATTCCATGCACTTGCCCATATTGCTTATGAAGGTGGCCTGGAGAGTAGAAACTCATAATGTTCAGGCCTAGTAGCTGAATACCTCTAGCCTATATGTCTACAGCAGCGTGGGTGATCCTCCACCAAGGGCACATCCACCTAATCTAATCATCAGCTTTTTGAGCTAACCAGGCTTCCCAATCTTCTGTAGTCATCCAACTGTAGACCACCATAGTGAAGCCTTACTCCCATAAGTTGGCAGGAAGGTACTTCTTAAAATTCCCTCGAGGCACATAGATGAGAGCCAACTACTCCATATGCCATATCTATGACAGAACAAAGGTTCAAGGGTGATGACTTGATGAAACTCAACATTCAGGCATCAGCACTGACAGAAAAGAGTTACCTGAAGCAGCAAGAACTGGTTGTCAATCTTAAATGACCGATTGGAATGGGCAGAATCTAGTTGAATCAAAGTCTCAACCAGAATCAATGCCACGGGTAAAGCTCCAGTAGCCATTTGAGGAATGACATAAGCAAGTCGGAATGGGCACACCCCAGAGCTGACATAGCACAGATGTTGACTCATCAACAACAAGCTAACTATATTAGCCCATCCAGAATGATCCCGAGAAGCATCTATACAACCGCTCAACATAGAATTCAAGTGAAAGCCCGAGGTTGAAGCAGTAGTAGAAAATAATGTTTTTATCTGAGACTGTGGAATGCTGAACAAATTGGCCAAGGAAGGGGCATCACCAAAGACAAATTTAGGAATGGCAATCTTGGTACCTTTTGGGCAAGGCACATTTAGGATTGCATTAAATTCCTCAAACAAAGGATATAGCTCCTGATGCTAGAAGCGAAACGCATGATCAACTGGATCCCTGCAGCATATGACAGCTTGTAGTAAAGCTGGATTTCTTAACCCATTGTAATAGGCCTTCATATTTCAAAGCTTGAAAGGCTTTAGTTTCAACCAATCTGAGTCATTCAGAGATCTGGGAAATGAGCGAAGGCGAGAATCAAAAGAATCCATAATTGAATCGATGTCAAATGAATGAAAGTTGAGAATCTAGACTTAACAGCCGTGCGGGTGATGCATGACCCGTGTGGCTGATTCGTGAACCATGCAGCTATTGATCAACACCCGTGCGACTGTTGATTCTACAGCCATGCAGCTATATCTATAGTCGAAATGATTTTCTTTGATCCATGAGGTTGTTTATGATTTGGGTGTTGGTGTGCCCTAGTTCTTAGGGCATTGGATTCTTGTATTTTGTATTATACATTAAGAGTCATGTATGAATACATTATTTGTGTCACATTAATAAAGGCAATTAATCTATTTCATTTATATCTTGTGCTATAATATGAGTAGAGTATCCATTGATTGATAATCATAAAACCTATCCCAAGTCTGTTCTAATCGTGGGAACGAATAGAACCACAGACTTGTATATTCGATGACTGTATGGTAGTTCTTAACAAGCCATAGTACTTGTATAGTCAGTCATGAATATAGGTACATGTCATTGACATGGGACTGGATCGATCCGCACAAGAAAGCCACATGGTTGTCATGTCATAGGTCTTTCTTGAGTAGGTCTCTTTTATCCTCAGACCAGATTTCATTATAATATCGATATGGAATCTGGTTCACTTTGACATACGCCTAACAGGTTTGTAAAAGGATGCTAAATACGGGTATGATTGGGTGGACCGGTGAACATGTTGATATTGATGATGAAGTGATGGAATTGCCACTCGGGTAACACTGAGATGATATCATTGGCCACTTGATGAGTGGGACTGATAAGTGTATGGCCATACCCAAATAAGTTGGTTGCTTATTTGATTAATCAGTCAACTCAAGATCAAGAAATATAATAAACAACAGAAGAGGATAACAGACACCATGCCTCTTGTTTATTCATATCGATATCGTTAGGCAAAGGACACTATGAGATTACTACCGGGTGAGTGTCTTCTAAAGACTGCTGCATCTCTGTCTTAACTGGGGGCTGTAATGGTTTGCTAGAACCCACTTACAGTCTGTGGGCCTTGGGCCTACTGCCAACATAAAGACAGACCCATAGGATCGTGCACATAGATCAACTGAGCTAGAACTTATAGAAATTGTACATGTAATGTACATTGGAAGGAATGCGTTAATTAATTAGTTGACATTCGATGTCAAGGTAATTAATTAACATTGGGTTGAATTTAATTTAATTAATAAGTTTACATAATGTAATTAATTAATTTATCAATTAATTGAATTACATAAAGTAAACAATTAATTAAATAATTTTCCTAAGTAGGAAAATTAAATACATGTATTGTATTAACTTAAGTGTGATTTAATTTTATTTAGGGGTAATTAAATTTAGCCAAATGGAATTAAATTACATAGTATATACTTTTTAATTAAAGTTTATTTATGTAATTATAATTCTAGTGGGCTTGGGTTTAATTAACCTAATTAGAACCCAATTAGACAAGGTGTCTATAAAAGGGCACACTTAAGGAATAAAAACCTAATTCAACTCTAATTAATTGCTGGAAATTTCAGCCACCAACAGCAGCCCCAAAACAGCCGAAAATCCCAGCATTAAACCTCCATTCCTTCGCGTCTTCGGCTAGCATCGGTTCCCGCTCAATAGTTGGTCGTGCACCGGACTTTGGAGATCGCAGTTTCAAGAAACGATTCTGCAGCAGTCTCTAGAGGAGACGAATCCGGTGAGTTAATCTCTCTTGATTCTTATTTGATTTTATTCTAATCAATGGTAATTGGACACGATAGGTGGATTCTAGGAAATTTTAAATGGTGTATTTTCCGCTGCGCCACGTTATTTTTCCAATGACGAATCCCAACATTGGGGGTGTTTTTCAGCATATTTAGGCATTATAGTGTGTGATTATGTGTGTTCATGGACGGAAATGATCAAATTTAATGAAACAATGAAAATTTCCATGAAAATCGAGACTAGAGATGTAACTCAAGCAATGATTTCTTCCATGTAGATAATCCCATTTCACTTAAGCAATTTAAATGGCTGCAACAAACAACAACTCACTCTCACTTAGGTCACTCTTGGAGAAGGAGAAGCTTTCAGGGACTAACTTCCTGGACTGGGCTAGGAACTTACAAATAGTTCTTAGACAAGAGTCTAAGGAGTATGTACTGAATGCTCCTTTACCAGCTGGCCCTCCTGCAGGTCGAGGCATCACCACGGCGATGGTGGAGCAGTACGATCGGCATGTGAGGGATGACCGAGATGTCTCGTGCCTCATGCTGGGTATCATGGCTTCTGATCTTTAGAAGCAATTCATGGACGAGCATGCTTATGAGATGATGGATCAGCTTAAAAAGATGTTCCAAGATCAGTCTCGTCAGGAACGTTACCTGACAACTAAGGCACTTTGCACGACTGTGATGGCAGCTGGGACTTCTGTTAGCACTCATGTGCTAAAGTTGAAGGGGTATATTGATACACTTGCCCGCCTCGGCTCGCCAGTTCCGCAGGACTTGGCAACAGACATTATTCTCGGGTCACTTCCTGAGTCTTACAACCAGTTTATCATGAATTACCATATGCAAGGGTTGGATAAATCGGTTGTTGAGCTGCATGGCATGCTCAAGCTTGCTGAGCAGTCTCTTAAGAAGACTCCTGAAGTATTGCTGGTGAACAAGGGCAATACGCCCATTGCTAAGGGAAAGGCCAAATCTAAGGCCAAGGCTAAGGCCCAAAAGGCCAAGGCTAAGGGCAAAAAGGTGGTGGCCCAACCTAAAGCAAGGGTTGCCTCTCCTGACGATGTTTGCCATGAGTGTCATAAGAAGGGGCACTGGAAGAGCTCATGTCCAAAGCTAAGGGAGCAACTGAAGGGCAAAACTGCTGCTTCAGGTATTTATGTTGTTGAGATTAATCTGGCTATTTCTACATCTTGGGTCTTGGACACTGGATGTGGATCTCACATTTGTTCAAATGTGCAGGGTCTAAGAAATAGGAGATTATTAGGATCTAGAGAAGTAGATCTTCGAGTCGGAAATGGTGCTCGGGTTCAGGCCATGGAGATCGGAGATTATTTCTTGGAGATGCCTAGTGGACTTGTTTTGGAACTAAGAAACTGTTATTTTGTACCTGCGATGCGCAGGAATATTATTTCCGTTTCTTTGTTGGATATTTCAAGTTTTGTATTTAATATTAGACATGGTAGAATTTCTATGCAATGTGGCAATATTATTTATGGAACAGCATTTCTTGAAAATGGCTTATATATCCTTGATCTAAAATGTGAAAGTTCAATCTATAACATAAATACTAAAAGGATTAAACAAAATGAAATTAATCCTACTTACATCTGGCATTGTCGACTTGGCCATATAAATGAGAAGCGCATAGCTAGGCTTCACTCTAGTGGAGTGCTAGGGTCATTTGACATCCAGCCTTATGACACATGCGAATCTTGTTTGAGAGGCAAGATGACCAAGGCGCCTTTTAGCAAGACTGCTGAAAGGGCCTCAGAGCTATTGGAGCTAATACATTCCGATGTATGTGGCCCAATGAGCACTAGTGCTAGATCTGGTTTTCTGTACTTCGTCACCTTCACGGATGATTTCAGCAAATACGGTTACGTGTATCTGAAGAAGCATAAGTCTGAGACTCTCCAAAGGTTCAAGGACCTTAAGAATGAAGTAGAAAACCAACTTGGCAAGAAAATAAAAGCACTTCGGTCTGACCGAGGGGGTGAATATTTGAGCCAAGATTTTGACTCGTTTTTGAGAGAGTGTGGGATCATATCCCAACTCACTCCTCCTGGTACACCCCAGTGGAATGGAGTGTCAGAAAGGAGGAATAGGACCTTACTTGACATGGTCCGCTCGATGATGAGTCATGCTACACTCCCTGTCTCCTTTTGGGGATATGCTTTAGAGACAGCTGCTTACATTCTTAATAATACACCAAGCAAGGCAATTGGGGGAACACCATATGAACTATGGAAAGGCTGAAAGCCCAATGTTTCCGTCTTGAAGATTTAGGGCTGTGATGCACATGTTAAGAAATTGACAAGTGGCAAACTCGAGTCCAAATCTATCAAGTGCCAGTTTGTGGGTTACCCTAAGGAAACTAAGGGTTATTGCTTATACGATCCGGCCGAAAACAAAGTTTTCATAGCCAGAAATGCAGTCTTCTTGGAGAAGGAATTCCTTTCCAAGAGAGACAGTGGGAGTAATGTTGAACTTTCAGAAGTTCAAGACTCATAAAATCCTGCAGCTACTGCTGAGGATGCTTCGGGAACCAATCTGACTACTCAAGAAATTGAGGAACCAGAAACGGTTACACAGGACCTTAGAAGGTCTGGTAGGACATGTCATCAGCCAGAGAGGTACGGCTTTCTCGTGACTGATGATGGGGACCTTATGGTCGTTGACCAAGAGGAGCCCAAGACCTATCAGGAGGCTGTTGAAAGCCCACACTCAGATCAATGGCGCAAAGCCATGGAGGCTGAGATGTAATCTATGCACGATAACCAAGTATGGAACTTGGTGGATCCACCTCTGGGTGCTAAGGTGATAGGTTGCAAGTGGTGTTTCAAGTTAAAGGCCCTGTGTGTATAAGATGGTTAGTGGGAGCGTTTCCACCGTCCTAGTGTTGTATGTTGACGACATCCTTATCATTGGAAGTGACATACCAACACTGCAAGGGGTTAAGCAGTGGTTGAGTAGGTGGTTTGCAATGAAGGACTTAGGCGAGCTGAGACGATCTTAGGGATCAGGATCTACAGAGATAGATCCAATCGGCTTCTAGGCCTAAGTCAGGCCACGTACATTGACAAGGTTCTAAAAGGATTCAGCATGGACATGGCAAACAAAGGATTCTTGCCTATGCACCATGGGTTGAAGCTGAGTAAGAAAGATGGTCCTAAAACAAAGAAGGACTGGGAGAACATGGAAAAGATCCCTTACGCATCTGCTATTGGATCTATCATGTACTCCATGTTATGTACGAGGCCTGATGTCGTGTTTGCACTAAGTAAGGCTAGCCGGTACCAGTCGGACCGCGGTGAGGAACACTGGAAGGCAGTCAAGGCAATCTTGAAGTACCTTAACCATACTAAGGATGCTTTCTTAGTGTATAGAGGTCAAGATGAGCTGGTAGTGTCAGGTTACACTGATGCAAGCTTTGAGACCGATGAGGATGAGAACCAGTCACAGTCTGGTTATGTTTCTCTCCTGAATGGTGGTGCCATTAGTTGGAGGTCCTCAAAGCAGGCCACCATTGCTGACTCTACAATGGAAGCTGAGTACATAGCTGCGTGCGAAGCTCAAAGAAAGCCGTTTGGATCAAGAAAGTCATAACTGAGTTGGGAGTAGTGCCCACTATCCTAGACCCAGTTGATGTTTTTGTGACAACAACGGGACCATCGCACAAGCTAAGGTGCCCCGGTCACACAAGAGATCCAAACATGTACTCAGAAAGTTTCACCTCATTCAGGAGATCGTGAACATAGGTGACATATCATTGCAGAGGGTTGACACCAAGAATAATGTCGCTGATCCATTGACCAAAGCGTTGTTGCAGACACGGCGCGACGGTCATACCAGATCTATAGGAATTAGGGCAATGCCCACTTGGAACTAGTGCAAGTGGGAGATTGTTGGTGTGCCCTAGTTCTTAGGGCATTGGATTCTTGTATTTTGTATTATACATTAAGAGTCATGTATGAATACATTATTTGTGTCACATTAATAAAGGCAATTAATCTATTTCATTTATATCTTGCGCTATAATATGAGTAGAGTATCCATTGATTGATAATCATAAAACCTATCCCAAGTCTGTTCTAATCGTGGGAACGAATAGAACCACAGACTTGTATATTCGATGACTGTATGGTAGTTCTTAACAAGCCATAGTACTTGTATAGTCAGTCATGAATATAGGTACATGTCATTGACATGGGACTGGATCGATCCGCACAAGAAAGCCACATGGTTGTCATGTCATAGGTCTTTCTTGAGTAGGTCTCTTTTATCCTCAGACCAGATTTCATTATAATATCGATATGGAATCCAGTTCACTTTGACATACGCCTAACAGGTCTGTAAAAGGATGCTAAATACGGGTATGATTGGGTGGACTGGTGAACATGTTGATATTGATGATGAAGTGATGGAATTGCCACTCGGGTAACACTGAGATGATATCATTGGCCACTTGATGAGTGGGACTGATAAGTGTATGGCCATACCCAAATAAGTTGGTTGCTTATTTGATTAATCAGTCAACTCAAGATCAAGAAATATAATAAACAACAGAACAGGATGACAGACACCATGCCTCTTGTTTATTCATATCGATATCGTTAGGCAAAGGACACTATGAGATTACTACCGGGTGAGTGTCTTCTAAAGACTGCTGCATCTCTGTCTTAATTGGGGGCTGTAATGGTTTGCTAGAACCCACTTACAGTCTGTGGGCCTTGGGCCTACTGCCAACATAAAGACAGACCCATAGGATCGTGCACATAGATCAACTGAGCTGGAACTTATAGAAATTGTACATGTAATGTACATTGGAAGGAATGCGTTAATTAATTAGTTGACATTCGGTGTCAAGGTAATTAATTGACATTGGGTTGAATTTAATTTAATTAATAAGTTTACATAATGTAATTAATTAATTTATCAATTAATTGAATTACATAAAGTAAACAATTAATTAAATAATTTTCCTAAGTAGGAAAATTAAATACATGTATTGTATTAACTTAAGTATGATTTAATTTTATTTAGGGGTAATTAAATTTAGCCAAATGGAATTAAATTACATAGTATATACTTTTTAATTAAAGTTTATTTATGTAATTATAATCCTAGTGGGCTTGGGTTTAATTAACCTAATTAGAACCCAATTAGACAAGGTGTCTATAAAAGGGCACACTTAAGGAATAAAAACCTAATTCAACTCTAATTAATTGCTGGAAATTTCAGCCACCAACAGCAGCCCCAAAACAGCCGAAAATCCCAGCATTAAACCTCCATTCCTTCGCGTCTTCGGCTAGCACCGGTTCCCGCTCAATAGTTGGTCGTGCACCGAACTTTGGAGTGTTGGGAATTAATCGCCAAAATAAATACGCAGCGGAAATAAAAGGATTAATCCCCACCAAGGACCCATGTACATTGCATTGAATTGGAAGGAGGGTTAAAGAATTACCTTAATTCTTTGTAGATTTTGAATCAATTAGGAACCAAAGTAGCTTCCCTCTACGGTTGATCCACACCGAGCAATTGACTCACCGCGTGCTAGCGCCGGGATCGGAGAACAGTTCTTCGAATGAGAAGGTGAAAAATCGATATTTTTCACTCTTGGCCAAAAGCAATTTTCGGCCATTTTGATGGAGATAAGGCGGCTGCTCCTGTATCACATCCTTGTTATAGGTTTTTTTTTTTTTTTTTTTATTATTAACTTATAATTGTAATTAAATACTATATTTAATTATAATTATAAATTAGCCCCCATAAGTTTTATTAATTCTCAATTAATATTAAACTTAGTCAATTCTCCATCATATACACATATGTATGTAAAATTAATTATATCTCCATATAATATAATTAGCATACTTTATGCTATATTAATCTTATTAATATTTACATACATACATACATATATATATATATATACACATATACGTAAATGTATATTATAATTAATTATATCACCATATAATATAATTATAATATACACATATATATATAGCATATTTTATGCCATAAATATATTAATCTTATTAATATGTTCATGTGTATATACATATACATGTAAATATATATCTTTATATATATTTAATTTCTCATCAATAATAAATCATTATCTCATAATGATTTATCCCCGAATTAAGTGAATCTCATTTTGCTCTTTGTGTGTGACCCCGTAGGATCATATAAATTGGCAATGAGGAAATTACCATAATGCCCTCATAAGTCATAAGCGGACTCTAGCAAGCCATTATGACTACCCAATTCATATGATTGGTATAATCCAATAAACCTACTTATAGAATGTGTCATATTCCCTTTTGTCTCTTGATATCATGATTAATTATAAGACATGGTACACTTGTCAATCTTATATAAATTAATCATATGCTTTCTCGATCTCAAAGTAAACTGTTCAGACAAATCAATTGATACTCTTATCAATTATTTGAGCACGGCCATGCATTTAACAGTCTCACTTATCGAGGGGCCCAGTGATATCGCTCTCTTGATAGAGAGGGACAAAATCCCATATCTGTCACTCACATCCCAAAGCATGAGTCATATCGTACCCAACCACAGCCTTTATAACTACTCTGTTACAAGCAGCGTTTGACTGCGTCAAAGCACAACATAAATTCATCCCGGAATCCATGGTGACCTCAGGTCAAAGGAATCAGCTGATGACACTACTATAATCAAGATCAGTTGTGACACGTGACCATGAACTTGATCTTATAGTGGGTCTCCAGCAACATGTTCTCTAACACATTGCCCGTGAGTATAATCTGTATCTGTATACACTATATTCATCTTATGAATATCCATTATCACTCACACTAGTCTTAGTTTGTTATTATTCCCATAATAACAATCGACTAGGGATATTTAGAATAACACGATTTATTCATGGATACTTATCATAAATGCTAACATACAAACATAAATGATAATATTAATCTACACTAGATTAATCTTAGAAGTCAAATTACATAATCCAATATTGGCCTTAGGGCACAATCTCCAACAATCTCCCACTTGCACTATGGCCAATCATACATGTATCTTATACCCATTGACCTACATGACTTTCATGTATTCACTCGTGCAGGAGTCTTTGTCAATGAATTATTAATTTTTGCTTCCGTTGCTACTTTACACATATTCACTCTCTCTTTAGAGACAGCCTCTCTAAATTAGTGAAAAACGCCTAAGTATATGCTTGTGTCATACAAGGTTCTTACGCATTGAACTATTGTCCCTACAATAGTCTCACAGGATAAGCAATGCTTAGAACAAAAACATAAAATTTTGATGAACTTCTTCATCCAAAATTTACATCATATGTAGCTATATACTTTGACTATTATTATAGATATTTAGCTATAACGTTTTATTTTGAACCTTTCAAAATCATAACATCTCTTTTAAGAGAATACGATATCTCGATTGATATATTGCAACTAATTGCAATCAGTTGTATATGTGCAACTATTTACACAGTTAACATAAGCAAGCTTCTTTTAAGTCTTTCTCATTGAACGCTTTCAATGCTTTGACTTAAACCTAAACATTCTTTTGGATCTATCTCTATAGATTCTAATTTCAAGAATATAGGCAGCCTTGCTTAAACATTAATTGAAATTACTTTCTTAGCCAAGATTTTACTTCTTGCATGGTAAGAATGTTATTTCAAACAAGCAATATGTCATCCACATATAGCATTAGGAATACCGATATGCTCCCACTGATCCTTTTGAAACACAAGATTCATCATCCTTTTGATAAAATCAAACCATTTGATTTCTTTATCAAAACTATGACTCCAACTATTTGATGCATGTTTTGATTCTTATAAGAATCTTTGAAACTTGCATACGCTACTTAAATTCTTTGGATGCTCAAAACTTTGGGTTGTGTCACTTACACATCCTCAATCATGTTTTCACGTAGAAAACAGATTTTGATATCCATTTGCCATATTTTATAATCATATTATGCGGATATGGCAACAAGAACTCAATATGACTTGATCATGATTAATGGCGAAAGAGGATTTTATCATAGTCCGTACTATGAATTTGCTCGTATCCTCACAGTCACTACTATGAATTTGTTTATAATCCCTTTTGTCACTAGTCGTGCTTTATAAGTTTGAAGATCACCATCCATGTCGGTTTTCAATTTGAAAACTCGCTTGCAACCATTGCATATGCATCTTCTAAAAGATTTATCAAAGTCTATACTTTGACTGTCACACATGGACTTATCTTCAACCTTTGTAGCATCAAGTCACTTATTAGATTCATAATCTAACATTGCTTCTTCATAAAAGAAGACTTACTTCAATCTAGTAAAATTACATCATGACTTTGAGAAATCCATATCTCTCCTATTCATGTCGTATTCTACTAGACTTTCATTGGTCTTGTGTAATTTCAACAATGATCATGAAACCATTTCCATGTTCCTCTTCAACGTTAATGTCACTTTGTGAATTACGAGTTTTGTAGGTGTACTTTACTCCCACTAACTCTTCTAGAAATTAACTCCCTCTTCAAGGGGAAACCATTTCTAGCTACAACTACTTTGTATCCCAAAGAAACACAGGAGTAACAACTCCTACTTTCCTTTTGAGTAATCCACAATACGACATTTAAATTTAGGTGCCAACTTATTCGAAATAAGCTTTACAGCCCTAAACTTATTCAATGAAACAACTTGGGTCTCTTACCCAACCATATCTCATATGTTGATTCATGAATTGTTTTAGACGGAACAATATACACAGCTGCTTTAATGGCATATTCTCGAGAAAACGATGATCAACTTGACTTCATCATAGATTGAACTATATCTGTATAGAGTTTGACTACTCCCTTTTCGACACAACTTCCTTTGTGGCGTAATTGGAGGAGTTAATTGTGAGACAGTCCCACAATCTCTAAGATGATTGTCAAAATCTTGACTCAAATGTTCACCACTTGGATCATATCTAAGTGACTTTACTATCATGTCAAGATACTTCATACTCCTTTTACAAGCTTTTGAACACTTCAAAAGTTCCAAACTCGTGTTTCATTTGATACTCTTATCTAGTGAAAAGTTCCATAAAGGTAATGAAGTATTAAAACCTTCTTTAGCAGTTGATTTATAATTCATATACATCCACATGTATAATGCTTAATAAATCGATTGTTCTTTGACTACTTTTAGCAAAAAAAACCTTTTGTCATCTTTTACAATAAACAACATTCGCATGATTCAAGATGATTCATAATCTCATGAATCCAAAGGTCCATTCTCATGGAGTTTCGAAATGCAACTTTGCTTATGTCTCCAAGACGACACTGCCAAAATGGGTTGGATCAAACTATTTGATTCGATCCTTACAGTATTTATGTTACAGATGGGCTCCACATATAAAGACAATTATGTAAATCTATATTTCATAATCATGTCTTTATAAAGTTTATAATTCACAATTATAAAATAAACAACATTTGTTTACTCAAGCCAACAAGCTCAATAGACAACAAGAGTTCGTAACTCACATGTAAAAGTTCATAACCTTTAACCAAAGTTCATAACTTTCATATAAAAGTTCATAACTTTTATGAAAAGAGGTTCGTAACTTTTAACTTGAAGTTCACAACTTTCATGTAAAAGTTCAGAACCTTCGAGTAGCAACCTTTGCTTCTCTTGTCTATTCGCATTCTACCTTTCACCTTCATAAGGTTTCTATTCAAGTTGCGATTCATCATATTCTACTAATATGAGATCCACAACTGGTATCTAATACCTTTGATATAGAAACAAAAGTAGAATAGTTAATAAATACTTAAGGTGGCAGTCTTACTGCCTTTCATCTTCTCATAGATCTCCAAACAAAGTTTGCTATTTCCATTCTAATGAACGATTCAATCTAAAGATGGCAACATCCTTCTTTTGGAGATCTCTCTATGCCAACAGCTTTGGCCTTTAAAATACTTTCACCGAAACCCTTTCGGTATTTATACTTTTCGACCCTACTATTATCCTTTTCTTTTTGAACCATAAGCACACAATTCGAGGCGGGCTTATCCTTTATGGATAACTTAACATTCTTCTGCATCTTATGCAACTAATTCACAATTTTCTCCATGTCATTCAAATGATAGTTCATCACCAATGACTATCAAATAATGAATTCAAGATCACATCTTAATGCCTTTTGGATGCCAATGAGAAATTGTTGCCTCAAACACTTATCTTTTCTTGCTCACTAACTGATGGAACATTTCCATTTGTGATGTATCATATACCTCAAGTAAAACTTCCACGTGCGGAAGAATTGGTGGCAAGTGTAAGATAATAAATTTTAAACAGAGTCCCTTCGATGCTTCAAGTAAGCATCTTTTATACTCATGTTACAATTGCTAGTGGTTCATTGGGCAAAAGGATTATTGAGAACATATGATTCCTTTTGATTTGAGAACAATTCTCAAAGTTCAATAACAATCGAGATCATGGTAATAGCAATCATAACTATAATAAAGCGTGTAAAGATTTTTATTTAAATGCTCCCACTTAAATTATAAAACCCTTTAAAATATTTAAGTGGGTGAAGATCCAAAATCCATACTTAACCATAGCACTGCTTTGGCATGTCCCTATGATTAAATATAATTTCGGTAGGCAAAGACTCAAAATCATGCTTTAAACCATTTAAACATATTTTGGATGTGCACTTCTTTGCCAATTGCATCATTATGCAACTCTTCTAATTTATGAGATGCATGATATCATATATCATATTTAATTGTATGTTACTCATCTCATCTTTGCCTCGGGCTCAAACACCGTTTTGATTAACCCTTTGTTAAACCAATTACAACACAATGAGAATCACCATTTCTCATATTATCGCTTCGCTAAGGTCACAACATGCGTACCCGCTTTGGCGTGGCTACCATGATGCGAACATAGTACTTGACTAGTGTTATACGTAATTGGGTGGCAAATATAAACTTCATAAGTTTATTTAGGGTTTGTTAAGTCCTGTGATTTAATTGTATCATATACAATTCATGGCATTAATATTAAGCATACTCTTGTTAATACTAATTAGCATGGCATCCTATGTCATACATATGTTAAGCATGCAATCTAGCATGGCATCACATGGCATCCAATTGTCTAGCATGCATATAGAATATCTAGCATGGCATCACATGGCATCTAAATAAAAATAAAACATGCATATGACTCGAACCGTGTTATGGTATGGTTTAAATCTACATTGATTTTCATAGGCCAATATGAAAATCAACAAGGTCATATCCTAGGTGGTAGCATCCATCACATGGTCATTGCACCGCCTCTTGGATCCGCCTCCACGTCTTTGCTTCTAAGCACCATCTCATGGATTTATATTTTACAAAAAAAAATTGCAACCTATACAATTTGTCTAGTAAAATAAATTTTACATATCATAAATTGCATCCTATACAATTTATCTAGTAAAATTAAAATTAAAATTTACATAAATACAAACGACTCGCAGGTCGTATTTATATAAAACCATAATAAATAAAATAAAGCATCCACGGGGTCCAAAACCATACCATAACACCATGCATAAAATTATCAACAATAATTTTATATCTAAAATATTTAGGGTTCAAAGTGGTAAAATACAATCACATTGTATTTAGAATTAATTAATTTGGAAAAATTCGTAAATATGCAGAAAACAATTTTCCACACTTAAAACGAAAAAGGGTTAAAAAAAAACTGTCGGACAGCAGGCTCATCGGGCTGCGCATACTGCGCGCAGCCCATGCTGCGTAAGCACACGGCAATTGCAATTAGTATTCTGGGCATTATGCCCAGAATACGAACAGTAGCATTTTTTTTTTTTTTTTTTTTTTTTGATTAAATTGAATTGAAACAATTTCAATAAAAACCCATGAATCAAATTCATGATTCCAAAAACCCCTTAAACATTCCAAATCATTAACATAAAATCATTCACAATGATTAATCAATAAAATCAAATTTTATTTTGTTATTCACAATAACATAGAACCCTAAATAAAACATACAAACTCCTAACAACAATTTTGATCCAATCAAAATTATACAAACCCTAACATGCAATTTTGATCCAATCAAAACATAAATCCAATTCAATCAAAATACAAGTGGCTCTGATACCACTGTTGGGAATTAATCGCCAAAATAAATACGCAGCGGAAATAAAAGGATTAATCCCCACCAAGGACCCATGTACATTGCATTGAATTGGAAGGAGGGTTAAAGAATTACCTTAATTCTTTGTAGATTTTGAATCAATTAGGAACCAAAGTAGCTTCCCTCTACGGTTGATCCACACCGAGCAATTGACTCACCGCGTGCTAGCGCCGGGATCGGAGAACAGTTCTTCGAATGAGAAGGTGAAAAATCGATATTTTTCACTCTTGGCCAAAAGCAATTTTCGGCCATTTTGATGGAGATAAGGCGGCTGCTCCTGTATCACATCCTTGTTATAGGTTTTTTTTTTTTTTTTTTTTTATTATTAACTTATAATTGTAATTAAATACTATATTTAATTATAATTATAAATTAGCCCCCATAAGTTTTATTAATTCTCAATTAATATTAAACTTAGTCAATTCTCCATCATATACACATATGTATGTAAAATTAATTATATCTCCATATAATATAATTAGCATACTTTATGCTATATTAATCTTATTAATATTTACATACATACATACATATATATATATATATATACACATATACGTAAATGTATATTATAATTAATTATATCACCATATAATATAATTATAATATACACATATATATATAGCATATTTTATGCCATAAATATATTAATCTTATTAATATGTTCATGTGTATATACATATACATGTAAATATATATCTTTATATATATTTAATTTCTCATCAATAATAAATCATTATCTCATAATGATTTATCCCCGAATTAAGTGAATCTCATTTTGCTCTTTGTGTGTGACCCCGTAGGATCATATAAATTGGCAATGAGGAAATTACCATAATGCCCTCATAAGTCATAAGCGGACTCTAGCAAGCCATTATGACTACCCAATTCATATGATTGGTATAATCCAATAAACCTACTTATAGAATGTGTCATATTCCCTTTTGTCTCTTGATATCATGATTAATTATAAGACATGGTACACTTGTCAATCTTATATAAATTAATCATATGCTTTCTCGATCTCAAAGTAAACTGTTCAGACAAATCAATTGATACTCTTATCAATTATTTGAGCACGGCCATGCATTTAACAGTCTCACTTATCGAGGGGCCCAGTGATATCGCTCTCTTGATAGAGAGGGACAAAATCCCATATCTGTCACTCACATCCCAAAGCATGAGTCATATCGTACCCAACCACAGCCTTTATAACTACTCTGTTACAAGCAGCGTTTGACTGCGTCAAAGCACAACATAAATTCATCCCGGAATCCATGGTGACCTCAGGTCAAAGGAATCAGCTGATGACACTACTATAATCAAGATCAGTTGTGACACGTGACCATGAACTTGATCTTATAGTGGGTCTCCAGCAACATGTTCTCTAACACATTGCCCGTGAGTATAATCTGTATCTGTATACACTATATTCATCTTATGAATATCCATTATCACTCACACTAGTCTTAGTTTGTTATTATTCCCATAATAACAATCGACTAGGGATATTTAGAATAACACGATTTATTCATGGATACTTATCATAAATGCTAACATACAAACATAAATGATAATATTAATCTACACTAGATTAATCTTAGAAGTCAAATTACATAATCCAATATTGGCCTTAGGGCACAATCTCCAACATGGAGATCGCAGTTTCAAGAAACGATTCTGCAGCAGTCTCTAGAGGAGACGAATCCGGTGAGTTAATCTCTCTTGATTCTTATTTGATTTTATTCTAATCAATGGTAATTGGACACGATAGGTGGATTCTAGGAAATTTTAAACGGTGTATTTTCCGCTGCGCCACGTTATTTTTCCAATGACGAATCCCAACATTGGGGGTGTTTTTCAGCATATTTAGGCATTATATTGTGTGATTATGTGTGTTCATGGACGGAAATGATCAAATTTAATGAAACAATGAAAATTTCCATGAAAATCGAGACTAGAGATGTAACAAAAGGTTTCAAAAGTCTAAACTACATAAATCCAATATACTAAATGTATAAAGAAAGAATACAAATAATAAAAATGTAAATGAGATCCTATCATTTACTGCCTAAGACTCGGAGATCTCATCTTTATCCTTATCAGCGTATGAATCCACTGAAACTACCTTAACATCTGGATACCTAGTCTTGTACCAGTCCAAGTTGATCCATAGTCTTTGAGTCTCCTGCTCATACTGCGTCCGCAGCCTCTGGTTCTCCTGCTCTAAGTGTGCCAACCGCTCATCACCCCCTAATTAGCCCGTAATGACTAGATATGAGTCTGCAAAATCAAACTACAATGATTCACGTTAGCACACTCATGCATCCATACATCTCATGCATACATCGCATAATACATTATAATAAATAGTTGTAGGAAACTCACTGACATCACTACGTTATCCCGAAGAAAGAGATGGTGCAAAGACTGGTACATCCGCACGGGCCTTTCTACGACCTGCAAAAATCAAACCTTAAGTAAAAAAAAAGTGCTCATGTGGGTGGTATTAGGTGGGATAAAGTCCAATGGGAATAGGTTGTACGGGGGCAACTCCCTCTCCTCGTATCAGCCATTCATATTCATTAGGCTGAACTGACTGAAGAGAGGAATCAAGAAGTCCCCGTAAACCACTCCAGTCGGTGTGGAAGAAGGGGTAACCCCACTAGCAGCACCTGAAGAAGACCTAACTCCCAGGGATCTAGACCTAACCCAGTGCCACACCCCTGTGGGCTCTGCATCATCTCTAGTGGCCTCAGCATCAGCATCCTCATCCTTATTTGTCTCAACCGATTCTTTCTTCTTTCCTTTCTTCTGCATGAAAAGAGAAAGAAGAAAAACATAGGTTAAAAACCAATTAAAATGAGAACAAGCTCATTAGAATCCCAGATTCATAAATTAAGGTCAGTTACCTCATGAGGAATCTGGACTTGAGGAGTCTCAGGCAGCAAGCGGCTCATGAAGGTGATGTAACTACTCGGTATGAGGGGGACTTCCAGTCCGGCTCCAAAAATCACTGCTCAATTAGCTGAAGAGTAGATATGAGGCTAAAAGAGAGTTAATGGAAGCTCTAAGGGCACCAGCCTGGCAGCAGGACTGGTAACAGTATCCCAGTTCCTCACTCTCTCGACTAAGTACCACTCCTTTGAGCATGGGTACTTCATCACAAACCATCGATAGTCCCATGCTATGACAGTCTACACAACCTAAGGATTTTGGATATGGTCCCATGGATCCGGGTTCACCTATTCCATAAAAGAAGAGAAAATTAAAACACTTATCAAGCACGAATCACAAATATGGTCAATTAAGTTTGAACTAATGAGTTTCAGTTTGTATTTTTCATACCTCGTCCTAGGTCATTCTCCTCAGCTCTTGCCGGGTCTGTTTGACATCCCTTATGATGTCACTCCAGCTTTGAGTCCAACTCAGTAGTGTGGTTGGCCTATTGACCCACTCTAGCACCCCTAGAGTAGGCTGGGTTAAGAACCTATGCTCGTAGGCCTAAATATGCAGAAAGATACATAGCCAAAAAAAAGGGAAAGAAAAGTTAGGATTCTTACCAAAATGGTGATCCAACAACGCTTGAGCTCCTTCTGCACTGTCCGAGCGCATAAGTCAAGCTCATAATAAAATTGCTCGAGTCCTTCCTAGACCCAATCAAAGTCCTTAGCCTTCTCTAGGTCGGCCAGGCAAGGAAGTACCGCAATGTTCACATAACTCCCCCTAATTGGGAAAAGGATTATGGACAGAAGAGTGGCAATAAAGGCACGGGCATGCTGGTCAACTATACTGGTGGGGTGTATTTGATGCCAGTGCTGTTGGAGGTCTAAAAACAATACCTTCTTCTAAGTGCTACCTAGGCCAATCATCTACATTAAATATGAGTCCCGGTAGGAAACCTGAGACATGAAGCAGTTGAACTCTAGGGGGCTCCCACAAAACGGTAGCCTAGTAATAGCTGTGAAATCAGAAGGTGTGATGGTGCACTCCCCTATTGGAAAATGAAAGGTGTAAGTCATGTCCACCCACCGCTTAATCAGAGTCGTCAACGCCCCATGGCTAGCATGTGGGGCAAAAGAAGAGATGGACCTAGCCAGGTCAGCAAAGCCGAGAGTACTGACGTGCCTCTTCACATATGAGGGCATCTCATCCCATCAAAGGTAGGCCTTAGTCAAGGATCTGGCACCTTGATAATGATGCTCCTATAAAATCAAACGACAAATCAACACCAAAATAAAGAGTTTTCATCAAACCCTAAATCTATCCATCATGCATATAGTCTAATCCATTTGCATACAGGTTCCTAGTCTTAGACATGTTGAAAAAAAAAGTCTCTAGGTTCAACACCCCCGCAGGTGATGTGACTCCCATGTGGGTGTAGCATCAAGAGCTGCACGACTCTCGATGGACAGCCATGCTGCCTAAACCAGGCCTACATGACTGTCGACCCAAGAAACCCTAAAAATCCAAAATCTCCATTTTTTGCTCGGTTTTTCTCCAATTTTTTTGTTCTTATAGTTTCTAAAGGGTCCCTAGCATCATTTTACTCATCAATTTCACCAAACAACCATAAAATCATAAAAAAACTGATTCAAAACCTAACTTCCTAAGTTTTGATTTTTAACTCTAAATGAGGAAAGTTTTGGCACTTACTTGGTGTTGTGAGGCATGATTCAGAAGTTCCAAGAGCAGAAGATGTTTTGCTTGAAAGAAACACTCCAATGGAGCGTGTCCCGTGTCAACCCACATCCATTAGCAACAAAGAGGAATAGGAGCAACTGTGGGTCCTTGCTCACCTGAATCAGCCTTGTCGGGAGGTGTTTATCTTGTTTCTTCATCATTTTGGCTGAGATATAAGGGAAAAATTGAAGTTTGGCGAGAAAAAGTTTGAGAGAAAAACTTAGGGATCACGTGAAAATGACAACTCTCTGCAGCTCCTACCTATATCTTAGGTGCGACACCCGTACGGATGACGCATCAGTCACAGCATTACCGGCATGGGTGTTAACTGTCAGTCACATGGGTATTATGGTCAACCACGCCAACTCCACTTTCTCCCCTCTTTTTGATTTATTTTTGCTATTTATTAGCCTTAGCCATGCATTTATTTTACTATTATTATTATAACCGCCGACTTTATCTTTATAATTATCAATTTCATCAATGATAAATTAATTGGCTTTTTTCCAAGAAAGTTTTATTTTGTTCTTATGAAGGTATAGAAGGTCTCGTTGAATCCTGGTTTTCCAAAAAACCATCAACCAAAAGTATAATTACTGTCAATTGACATTCATTCTCTTGTTCTAAGTTTTCCATGTTACACTAAGAACTTCACTCATCGCTCGAAGTATCCAATATATTAAAGCTCATTTCACCAAGACTCGGCATTCAATAGTCAATCTTTCTCCCTGTATTTATTCTTGATCGAAGGGGCAAAATTTTTGTTTCCAAAATAATTGATCAATAAATAAATACATAACCCACATCTTGCTAGCTTATCCAACATCCCTTAAAAAGTCTCACATACTCTAAAAGGTAATCAGTCCTACACGATCCTAAAAGGTAATCATCCTACACGTCTCTAAAAGGTAATTAGTCACACACGACTCTTAAAGGTAATCAGTCCCACATGACTCTAAAAGGTAATCAGTCCCACAACTCTAAAAGGTAATCTGTCCTACACGACCCTAAAAGGTATCCGTCCCACACGACTATGAGCGAAAGTCCTTTTTTATGGGCGAAACGCGGCGAAGCAAATAGGGGAAAAGAAAAAAAAATGGAAAATGGGTTTGAGTTTTGGAAAACGGGATTTCGATTATCTTGTTTTAGAAAAACCTTTGACTTGTTTGGAAATTCCTTTTTAGAAAACCTTTTCCCATTTTATTAACTTAAAGACCTCGAAACTTAAATTTCAAGATCAGTGACAGAGTGGCCACCCCAATCAGCTCATCCAAGAAATTCCGGTACAGCTCCCTACCGAGGGTAGACTACCGTACCTGATCCAAAGATTTAGGGTTTGGGCAACTTACCTATTCAACCTCAAGCTTGAATTCATTTTCTGGTTTATATTACCATGTTTTATCCGTTTTATCATCTTTCTCTACCCAATTTAGTTTTGTATTTATTCAGCCCGTGCTCAAGCGAATGACAGGAATAAATTACAAGATAAATAAATCATATACCCAAGCAGTTCAAAAGAATAAAAATAAAGGCCACTTATACAACCAGATCGAATAAAAAGGAAAACTCTTGTCCTTACATTACAAGCGCCTAATATACATGAGGATCTAGAAAATTTACAATTGCCTAGAATACAAGATAATCTATAAATTACATAAGAAATAAAAATTAAAAGCTATAAAACAAATGGTTAGCATAATTACATTATAGACACGCATAGGACTCAGACAAGATAGGATGGGAATTTAAGGAATTCGGGACATGCAACTAGGGGATAGTCAGGTGAACTCGGCTAGTCCGCTTGACTAGACCTGGAAAAAACTTTTGAAATGCCCTGTAGATTTTGTGCTGGAAAACGGCTTGGCTCAATTACATGCAAATTTCTTCCTTTCATCGGGTCTATTATCCCGAAACACGGGGCTCCGTTCGTGCGGGATTCCTAATCTTTAACATTCATCTAAGGTCCAAAAGTCATAAACATATAAAAAACGGTTTAATCTGAAGACAAGATCACACGACGATATTCATGTGGGTCGTTCTGCTATTGTGCCTTCTCTCTGCCATTACAACCATGTAGATTAAACTATACGACTGTAATGCTTTACTGTACGACTGTAATGTGCAACACCTGAGAGTGATTTTCTTCATTTTCTAAAATCATTTTTTTCAAAGGATTTTGGTAATTTCCTGGATTCTGGGAATCTGAGGATTCGTTAACACCGAACTGGGGATCCGATTGTGGATTCAACAATCCCCAATTCCAAGAATAGAAATTAACAAAATCCTAAAATCTCACATCTGTATTATTGGAGATCCGAAAACCACAGCTTTAGAGTATACAGATGTGAATTGACTGAATTAAATGATGAAAAATCATTTAAAATGGAAAAACTGGCTATATTCGGTCATTTCTGAGCTTTTCGGGCTACTGCCCAGAAGAATACAGGCTGTGTTAAAGAACAATTACAGTCGTATGACTGTAATTATAGTCGTACGACTATAATTATAGACACGTAGCTGTAATTGTGCAGACAGTTTTCCAGCAAATTTCAAAAACATAAAATGCACACACAAATAAGCATGAATCGAGTTTTAAGGCCTCTCCGAGCTTACCTTATAGATTCCTTAGTATGTTTGATGTCCGGAATAGGTTTGAGAAGCCGAATACACCTTGGATTCCACAACCATCCCAAAATTCCCAAACCAAGCTTTAAGTCCAATCCGAATTAAACCCGAACAAACCCGGACAAATGTGATGAGGTCTAGAATATGACCCTTTTGGTTTCCTAGATGTGTTTATTGTATTTTTTTATGGTTTCTTTTTCTTTTTCTCTTCCTCTCTTTCTCTCTTTCTCTGCCTCTTTTCTTTCTTTCACTCTTTAATTTTTTTTCTCAATTCCTCTTCCCCAAAATCCCCCCTCTTTCTCTCTTTTCTTTCCTTTTAAACCCCTTTCCTGAGATTTTCACCAAAAACCGGCCAAAATCTCTAAAAATCAACAAAAACCCATCCCTCTGTCACCAACTCTTTGATTTCCAGTGGAAAACCCGACTGCCCACTAGAGTCGCACGACTGTAATATTACAGCCATGTGGCTGTAGTTTCTACAGTCGTACGACTTTAACTACAGTTGTGTGATTGTAGTTACAAAACTACATCCGTGCGGCTCTAGGTAGAGCCACCTAACCTTCTCACTCACTCAACGGACTTTATTCAGGATTTCGGATCGAATATCAGTTGGTTTTCAGGATGTTGGAGACATCCCAGGTGACATCTCGTCTATCCTCAAGTCCCGTTCATGCCCATCTGCCATAATAGGTAACATGGGTACTCATCATATAGGTTGGGAAAAACCCAGGGCTTATAGCTGCCCTTCATGTGATCAAATTCAGCACCTGATTCCAGGTCTAAAATACCTAAAGTGAATTTGAAAAAGCGAATTGAAGCACCATAAATGTAAGGAAAGAAAGACTTACCTGAATTGTCGAAGTCCCATTATCATGGAGGTGACGGTGCCAGGTCTACATTACCCATGGTGATATTGAAATAAGCCGAAGTCGGGTCCACATTACCCGCGACGAGGAGGGAATAAGCCTGAGCTGAATCTATATTTATCTGAGGTGATGATGGAATAAATCTGAGCCGGATCTACATGATCTGAGGTGATGATGGAATAAGCCTGAGCTGGATCTACATTATCTGAGGTGATGATGGAGATAAGCCTGAGCCAGATCTACATTATCTGAGGCGATGATGGAATAAGCTTGAGCAGGATCTACATTATCCGAGGCAATGTGGAGATAAGCCTGGGCCGGATCTACATTATCCGAGGTGATGTGGAGATAAGCCTGAGCCGGATCTACATTATCCGAGGCGATGATAGAATAAGCCTGAACCGGATCTACATCATATGAGGTGATGTAGAGATCAGCCTGAGCCGGATCTACATTATCCGAGGCGATGTGAGATAAGCCTGAGCAAGATCTACAGTATCTGAGGCGATGATGGAATAAGCCTAAACTGGATTTATATTATCCAAGGAGATGTGGAGATAAGCCTAAACCGGATTTATCTGTACCTCAGGTGGTGTGGATGGAATAAGCCTGAACTGGATTTATCTGTACCCGAGGCGGTGATGGAATAAGCCTAAGTCGGATCTACATTGTTCGAGCCAATGATGGAATAAGCCTAAGTCGGATCTACATTGTTCGAGGCAATGATGGAATAAGCCTGAGCCGGATCTACATTATCCAAGGCAATGATGGAATAAGCCTGAACTAGATTTATCTGTACCTGAGGCGGTGTGGATGGAATAAACCTGAACCGGATTTATCTGTATCCGAGGCAAGGATAAATTTCTGCATTTGAAACAATGAGTCTTCATTCCTTAATCGAGAGATTTTGAAAAAAAAAATTTCCCTTCGATCAAGGAGGAAGACTAGCTAGGGATGAATGCTCCGTGTATGTTATGTATGTATGCATGATGATGCATATGCATGTGGATCCTAAAGGATGCATTTCCCATTGTTTGTCCATGCTTGATTTTTCACGTTTTTGCTGGGGAGAATGCATCATGCCTCTGGCCAACATTAGCTAGAGAAAGTATATTCCGTGCGTAATTCAATCTTTGCGTCTCTGTTGAGATATCCTGTGTAATTTTTCCACTGGGGAATAATGAGAAGGCTTTACCATCTTGCCCCTAGGCAGAATGATAGACAAGTTCTGCTAGGGAACAATGAAATGGCTTTACCATTTTGCCCCTAGGCAATATGGGTTTGGGAAGTGCTCTAATGTTTGCCTAAGCTGCCCGATGTGGGTTTTCAGCTTAGTGAGCTACTCTAACTTTTGCCTGAGGTGCCTTTTCGGTTTTCACCTCAGCGAGCTTTTTTTTACAACATACTAGTACATGTTAAAAAACAAGTCATCCGAATATACAACTGAACATTAAACGAAGTTAATTAATTAACCATTGATGTTGAACGAAGTTAATCAATTAACCGCTGGATTCTCCAAATGTGTGAACCTATATACATGTTCCCAGTTTACCTTAGATTCCAATTCACACATAGCTCCCAAAGATGGACACAGCTTTTAGTCCTTTAAAGCATGGCTTGATTCACAATGACTTGAGTTAGTTTTGGTTTTCTTATGCCTTCCTATCATAATAACCCTAGAGTAAACCACACCATCTCTAAGAGGTGAAAGGACTATGGTAAGTAGTCACTTTTGTTGCAGCTGAAGACTGAGTTCTTGAAATGATTGACAAATGCAACTTTTCCCTGACTATTAGCACAGTAGGCTTTGCAAGTCTTCCTGGTGACAGGAACATCCCATTCATGATTGTTGAAAGCTTTGTAAAACGTGGCTGCTCCATTACTGTTGGTGAAGCTCACACATGCATAACCGAAACTTCCTCTGATCTGAAACTGATTTGGTATATTTCTGATCATCAGGCTTGTTTTGTCCACCAAAGTTGGCTTTAATCTCTTTCTTATTCAGCTTGGTCTTCATCTTTATTTAGATTAGATAGGAGGGAGCATCCTACCACCTACTTTAAGCAAGGACTTATAAGGATAGGTGCCAATCTCCACCTTCTCCCTATCACCTTTTGCTTAACTGAACTCCTTATACCATCCTTTGCTGGGTTAGATTTTGTTGTTAAATAATCATCCCCTTCACACTCAAATATTGACCTCTCAAAGTGCCTCACCAGCTCCTCTTTTCCTGAAGCCTAGCATAGACTATAGTTCAAACTTTGCTAGATAAGAAAAGAGGCCATCTCTCATTGTTAACTGCTCGCTAAAACTTGCATACATCTTTGGGTCTGAGAAATTTACAAATGCATACCTTTTATTCACTTTGAAATCAATAGGAAGGTGTGAGAAATCAAAGGCTGACACTGATTTTCTATCTAGGAATTCCATCAATAATTCTCCCATGTATTGGTTGGGTATATTCCTGATCATCAGGTTTGTTTTCCTGCTAAAGTCAACTTCAATCTCTTTCTTATTCAACTTGGTCTCCTCAACAGTCAAGTTCTTGGTCAACCATTGTTGCTCTTTTAAAAGATGTATTAGATTGGGAGGACAATAAAAGATTTCAGATTGTATGTATTTAGTACATTTTCATTGTTAAATAACATGATATTCTTAACCAGTTAAATGCAAAATGCTTTACCTAAATGGATGTTTAAGCAAGATAACTTTGTTTATGCATTTGTCATAACCATACGAGTAATTTAAACAAACACTTCACTTTATTGATAAAATCAAAATGAGTACATTTGAAAGGATTGATTCCCAAAATGATGTACACTTCACACAGAACTAGGGCCCGTTATCAGTAGCTCATTTCGGATTTTCCAACTGATCATTTTCTCTCATGTCTTAACTTTTGCCTAGGATGCTCTTTTCGAGGTTTTCAACGTAGTAGACTTTTTTTTTTTAAACATGATAAAGCTTTAAGTGGTCTTGGTTGATAGGATTTGTGAACTCATTGCCATCCATATCCATGATGCTGACACCACCTTTTGATAGCACTTACTTCACAAAATAAGGCCGTTCCCAATTTGGTCTGATTTTTCCCTGAACATCAACATTTGAAGGCTTTAATTGTTTCAGAACCAAATGTCTTGCTTTCAACTGCCGTCTGGGATACTTCGCCTTTTGATTATAGACCCTAGCCATTCTGCATTAGTACATCTACAAATGATCCAGTGCTTTCAGTCGTTTCTCATCCAGCATTGCCAACTACTCATATCTAGCTTGAGCCCATTCAGTCTCTGGTAACTGAGCTTCCAAGGCGACTCTGAGTGACTTGAGCTCTATTTCCACTGGTAACACCACTTCCATACCATACACCAAAGCATAGGGAGTTTCACCTGTTGGTGTTCTGACACTGGTTCTATAACCCTAAAGAGCATACGGCAGTTTGTCGACCCAATCTCTGTAGGTGGTTACCATCTTTGATAGGATTTTCTTTATCGACTTATTAGCTGCTTCCACTACACCATTAGCTTGTGGTCTATATGGAGAAGACTTATGATGTTCGATG
Source organism: Euphorbia tirucalli (assembly GCA_039660915.1). NCBI lineage: Eukaryota > Viridiplantae > Streptophyta > Magnoliopsida > Malpighiales > Euphorbiaceae > Euphorbia > Euphorbia tirucalli. The sequence continues at coordinate 33,980,111 of CM077633.1, forward strand.
CCGTGTTTTGCAAGTAACTCAGCTATTGCCCCTTGAAACTGCACTCCGTTGTTAGTCACTACATGATGGGGAATTCCATACCAAGCTAAGATGTTCTTTTGAATGAACTTGACCATTTGCTTAGCTGTTACACTAGCAAAGGACTCTACGTCTACCCACTTTGAGAAATAGTCGACGGCAACCACTATGAATCTGTCCATTAGATGCCACAAGATGAATTTCTCTAATCATATCTATCCCCCATGCTGAAAAGGGCCAAGGAGATACCAGATTTTGTAGTTCAAGTGGTGGCAAATGACTGATGTCAGCATAGATTTGGCACTCATGACATCTTCACACCTCCTTCACACAATTAGACTGCATCATCATCCAGAAGTACCCCTGTCTCATTATTTTTTTGGCCATAGCGATTCCATTCATATGTGGTCCGTAGGACCCTGCATGTACCTGCTGCATCACTGTTTCTGCCTCTAGTTCTGTTAGGCATCTTAGAAGAACTCCATTTGTGGTTCTTTTGTATAGCCTATCTTCAAAGATTCTAAACTAGCTGGCTAATCTTCTTAATGACAACTTTATCAACAATACTTGCTCCTTCTGGGTATTTTCCTTCATGGCTTTTCTTCAACCGTCAATTCCATTACTTCGTACACATCAAAGAATGGTCGTCTAGAAGTCACTATAACCAGCTGTTGTATTTGAGTCTTCTCTGGATTCTCCCACATAGAGGACAATGTCACTATTGCATCCACCATCTTATTCTCATCTCTAGGGACATGTCTTAATTCATATTGGCCGAATAACGCTCTTCTGTATTGCAGCAGTTCCAAGTAGGGCTGTAAGGCTTCTTCTTTCAGGTCCCATTCACCTTGTGCTTGCCTAATCACCAAAAGTGAATCTCCAATGATCAACACATCATTTTCCCCTAGTGTCAAGAGAGATTCCATCCCGAATAAGCATGCTTCATATTCTGCCCCATTATTAGTTATGGGAAAATCTAGTCTCTTTGACAATGAAATAATCTTACCATCTGGTGTCGCTATGATTACCCCAATTCCAGCGCCTTTTCTATTCACGGCACCATCAAAGCTCATAACCCATCTCTTTACCTCGACCATAGCCAACTGTTCATTAGGAAATTCTAGATTCTCCGCATAATCTGATTCTAGTGGCTGATTTGCTAGAAATTCTGCCACAGCTCGCCCTTTGATGGTTTTCTTGGTAATGTACTCAATGTCGAATTCTAAAAAAAGTAGGAGCCATCTAGATAATTTCCCAACCAATACCTGCACTTCGTATAGATATTTCTTTGGATCCACCTTAGCCACGGCTTGTACCTTGTATGACTGAAAGTAATGGCGCAACTTCTTAGTTAGCCAAATCATGCCACACATGTCTTCTCCACCAGTGTGTATCTGGTTTCATACTCCAGCAGCTTCTTGCTAAGGTAGTAGATAGGGTACTCCTTCTTTCCATCTTATTCTTGTGCCAGCATTGCCCCTATGGAGGAATCTTCGATAGTAGATACAGAATCAAAAGCTTTCCCGGAATTGGTGGGCTCAGAACTGATGGACTCAAAAGATAAGCTTTGATCTTTTTTAACGCCAACTGACATCTTTCATCCCATACAATTGGCTTATCCTTCTTCAATAACATGAAAATTGGCTCACAATTCAAAGTTAACCATGCTATGAAACGACTGACTTACTGCAAGGAACCCAAGAAAGATCGGACCTCCTTTTCTATTTGAGGAGACGGCATGTCTCGAATAGCCTTGATTTTGTCTGGATCCATCTCTATTCCTTTCTGGCTGACTACGTGACCCAGCAGCTTTCTTGATATGACCCCAAATATGCACTTCTTAGGGTTAAGTCAAAGATTATACTCCCCAATACGTGTAAGGAATCTATCCAGGATGGCAAGATGTTCTTCCCGGGTCATTGATTTAACAAGCATATCATCAACGTACACCTCTACCTCTTTATGAATCATGTCATGTAGCAATGTTGTGATAGCTCTTTGGTAAGTGGCTCTAGCATTCTTCAATCCTAAGGGCATTACTCTGTAGTAGAAAATAACCCACTTTGTGATAAATGATGTCTTCACTTTATCAATCACATCCATCAGGATCTGGTTACATCTAGAAATCCATCCATAAAAGAGTACATTGCTGCCTTAGCTGCGGTATCGATCAAAACATCAATGTGAGGCAAGGGGAAATTATCTTTCGGACATGCTTTATTCAAATCCCTGTAGTTGATGCATACTCTAATCCTTATACTCCACTACTTTGAGGAATTTGGCTTCTATCTGCTTAGCCACTTCCTCCTTTACCAATGTAGCCCACTCTGGCCTCAGTCTTCTCAGTTTCTGTTTCACTGGCTTGAACTTTGGGTCCGTTGGGATCTTGTGAACTGCTATTTCCATGTCAATACCTGGCATATCCTCGTATGACCAAGCGAAAGCTCTAACATGTTTTTGCAATACTTTTGTCAATTCTCTCTCTTCCTCGGGTTTTAGTTCGTGTGAAATGAATACCATCTTTGGATTTTCATTTGTACTTATATTGATTTCATGGAATGCAGTGTCATGAATGCTAAACATGCTCAATGGTGATTTGAATGCATGCACAGAGTTATCAGGATAAACATCACACAAGTAAGTAAATAGAGATTTCATTGCATTGAACTTGTCATAGAGTACCTCGTTTATATTGAAAATGGAAGAAACAGATACAACAAAATCATTTCCATACTCCATAGGCGGAGGGCCTTGTATTTCTCCATCCTTCTCGTTCAGATCCAGGACATCGTCCAGATCTGCAGCTACCTTAGCCTCTCGTTCAGTAGCAAGAGCAGTCTCCTTAACCCTAGCCATCTGTGCCTTAGTCTTCGTCATAATTTCTGCAGTTTCAGCAACTACAAAATTTAGGTTCACAATGGACTCGCACCCTTCATTGGTCCTCGCAAGAACTTTGCTCAAGGCGATGGCCAGTGCCTCTGATATCTTCTTTACAGATTCATTGCAGATTTCCTCTTTGGCTTCCCCCTTTGACACTTCCTCTACATTTACTACCTTTTCAGATAGTTCTTTCTTTGGGGTAATAGGCTTGAAAACCACCTCTTCCTCTGCCACAGTTGCGACTAGCTCTTCCTAGCTCCTTTCAAAATCCACTACATCAGAGAAAATCTCGAAGCCTGGGTACTTTATACTCCCGAACTTCCCAGGCTCAGGTTGCCCTTTATATAGCTCTTCACTAGCCTTAATGAATGGCTTCATCATGGGCTTGCCATTCTTTCCTTTCTTCAAACTTTTTTTTAGATGCCCCTGCTGTGTAGCCTAAGCCGAACTGCCTCAACTTCCCAAAATCAATGTTGAATTCGGGCACCCTTTGTAGATTAGCTCCGAGTCCTATACCAGGAACAAAATTCTACTTATGCAGTTACTCGGACAACCATTCTGGCATATAGTTCTCATAGATAACCATCGGAGCATCTGTGGTTTCCTCCTCACTAACCATGGTGATTTTGAATCCGCCGAATGGTATGATCTCTTCATTAACAGCAGCAATCATGGACTAAGAATCTGCCTCAACTGTCATGACCTCATTGTCTATCGAGAATTTTATCTTCTGGTGCAAAGTTGAAGGGACAACCCTTAACGGGTGGAACCATGGTCTCCCCAACAGCAAGGAGAAGGTAACTGGAATGTCTATCACAGTAAAGGTGACCATCGACTTGACCGGTCCCACTTCCACCTTAGCTTCAAAAGTTTCGATCACGATTCTTTTCAAATCCTCTTAAGCCCTGATCACAGTGGAGGACTTTTTCAAACTATCTTCACTCAGTCCCAAGTATGGCAACATCTTTGATGGACATATATTCAATGTTGATCCGTCATCTACCATCACGCAAGGCATGACCCTGTCTATGATGTTAACTTTAACATGAAGAGCTTTGTTGTGAGTCCTTCCTTCTTGTGGAAGATCTTTCTTGGAAAATACAATATCAGGGGACCCTGAATAGACCTTGTCTAGTAAGCAACACATAGCCTCCGGAGATGCAATTGGAGAAACTTCAATTTCAGATAGCTTTTTAACCAATGCTGCTCTGTGCTCCTTGGAGGTTAGCAGCAAATGCCACAAACTGGCCTGATCTGGAGTTTTCTTCAGTTGTGAAATGACTAGATCTTCCTTTTCTACTTCCTTTGGTGCTGACATACTGCCTGATCCAGTCACTGGGGTCTTATCATTCTGCTAACTTACTGGCTGGTAGACTCTGCCACTCCTTGTCACATTCCAGACTTTGGGAACTTTTGGCTTCTCAACAACCGGTAGCTTAACTGTCTCATTAGAGACATACTCTTCATACTCGTCTTCTGAGTCTAGATCATCCAAGCTCACTAGCTTTACCTTCTTTTGCTCTGTCAGCTCTCCACATTCTAACTTTGCTTTAGTTTCATTGGCCACCATAGACTGTACGGTGGGGTTTGTGTTGGAAATGCCCTAGTCCCGAGGCATTAGTTCTTGTATTTGTACTATACATTTATTGGATTTATGTGTTGTACTCATTTGTGTTATTAATAAAGGCATCAATTCATTTATTATATCTATCTTATGCAATATATTAAATGAAGTATCCAATGGACATATTTATATCCATGATGACAAGTGTCATGCACTTAGCAGTAAGACCATGGATAGGGTAAACGATATGACCATAAATAGATCCGTAGTCTGTTCCAGTCATGGGAATGAATGGAACAACAGACTATCATTAACCTGGTTGTATGGTGGTGTCTTACCGGTCATTGGACATGGAATGTCAACCAAGTTAATGGGTACATGCCTGGAAGCATGGTACTGGATAGATCCACTAAACGAGTAATCCACATGGTATGGTATCACAATGGATTCTCGTGTAGTACTTGTATGGATCCTTTGACCTGACCATATGATGGTGTTACATGTGAAGTCGCATACTTAGGGGTACGCCTAAAGGGCCTGTAATAAGGTGCCAAGTATGGGTGCTTTCGGGTACGTCACTGAACATGGTATACTATGGATATGCAGAAGGGATTTGTCACTCAGTAACCAATTGAGAAGATATCACCGGCCACTTGATGAATGTGACTGATAAGAGTGTGGCCACACCCAAACGAGTTGGAACTTGTTTGTGAGCATCAGTACATTCGGGATCAAGTTAATGTCCGGACACAAAAGAGGGTGATCAATCCATGCCTCTGTGTTGGACACCGATATCAATGACATGGGATGTACAAGTTTAAACTACAGGGTTATGATATCAGTTAGACTGCCATCTCCATCTTAATTGGGGGCTGCAGTGGCTTGCTAGAGCCCAACTGCAGTCTGCAGGCCAAAGGCCCGCTACCAACATAAAGATGGGCCCACGGGATCGTACACATAGAACGATAGAATGCAGACTTAAGGAATCACATGTATACTTGGAGTATACACAATGGAGGGAGAAGTGTGTATATATTAATTATATTATAAAGATCAATTGGATTGGTCATAATAATAAAATTAATATATATTCAATTGGCTCTTCATAATTAATTGGATTAATTATGAAATTATTTCCTAGGTGGAAATATTCATATGTATGGGTTTACATATGATTTTATTTTATGTAGATTTAATTTTAATTTGATGGATTAAATTAATTATCAAACTAATTTTAATTTAGATGTAAATAATATATTACTTGGAGTAATATAAATACATGGGTATGTTAAAATTGGGCTTGAAATTAATTTAAACCAGAATAATTAAAATTAGACTGGGCCTAAATTAAAACATGGAAGCCCGCACAGAATGGAATGGAGCCATCTTGGGCCTGAATTCCCCTAAGGGAATTCGGCCACCCTAGGTATAAAACCTAGGGTGAAATTTCGGCCAACAGACCCTAGCACACCAAGTAGCCGAAATTCCCTAGCCCTCTCCTCGCTATTGTTTCGTTTTTCCGACGCTAGCACGGGTTGCATTCGTTAAGCGTTCGTGTACGTGAGAGTGGAGGGATTCTACATTGAATTCTGCAGTCATCATCCATCTCTAGAAAGAGATTTTTCTAGTAAGAAATTTAATCCCTTTCTATTTAATTTTAAGTTTTTCAATTTCCACTTCAATTGCTCCTGGGACTGGATTTGAGGAAATCACCGCATTCTTCCGCTTTTATCGGGTGATTTCCGGTGAAAAATCCCAACAGTTTGCTTGCAGGACCTGGGCAAAAATGAAGTTAGATGGCAACCCCGAATGTACCATACTGACCTGACTCTCAAATTCTGGCATTGTATTAGTCTTCGTGCTAGGTTTGGCAGGCTTTTGTAACTTCCCTTCGTCAATTAGCTTCTGGATGGCGTCCTTAGAGAGTTGCTAGGTGTGCCACCATGACGTGATAAGTACATAAGTTGTCCTTATCAGCATCCGCTGGCTTCATAAATGGCCTTAGAGAGTTCAATAAGCCACCATTTCTGCACTTCGCAAAAATCTTAGCCAAGGAGAAAGCCCAAGGGGATATGCCTTGACCCTCTGAACTTCTACTTTGGTTTCCTCGCTGCTGAGACACTACGGCAACTCCAGCTTGCTTAACCTCTGGAAATTGCTTGCTTTTATTTGTTGAACCAGAAAGACCCACTACTTGTCCCAGCCGTGGTCATCGACCGGTACCCAGAACTGTACCTGGAACTTCTGCTACCCCTATGGCTTGCTGCCTTCTCCTGTTCGTCTCTCTCAATCTTCATAGCCATGCTATACACCTCACCGAGCTCATTAAAGGAATGAAATTTCATGTTATTCCTGTAGATATCCTTGCTACCATCAATCAACTTTTAGATCAGTTCATCTTTGTCAGAGCAGTCTTTCAACAGGATCATCTTGTTCATCCACGTCTGATAACATTCATCAAAGGATTCATTAAGCTTCTACTTGACCCTTTCCAAGTCATACAGCTTCACCTGGATCTTAGTATTGATGCTATAGTATTTGATGAAAGCCGCTGACAAAGCTTCCCAGTCCGACTACACATCTTCAAATAAAGAATTATACCAGCTCAATGCTCCCCCCCCCCTCGAGTGTAGTTAGGAAGAAGTTGATTAGCTGCTGCTTGGTGGCGCCTGCCGTCAGCATAACTCATGCATAAAGGTTCACATGAGCTTCTGGTGAACCAATCCCCTTGTAGGAAGGAACTTTTGGCACTTGAAACCCAATAGGGAAGGTCTCAATGCCCTTGTTTACCATAGCGTCTACATTTACGCCCCTCTTGGAGCCCAAGCTGATATTGGCCCTTTTCTTTAGCTCGGTGACCACTTCATCTAACTCTAAGTACTTTGCCTTTATTTTCTTTTCCATGGCTGCCTCAATCTCTTGCAGTTTCTCTACACCAGCTGAGACATTAGCCCCGTACTGAGAAGATTCAGCCATCTTTTCCTTTCCAAGCCCACTGGTTCCGACTTCCCCACTTTCTCTTACAACAGCCCGCATCTCCTCTTTTAGAATGTCACGAAAATCCTGAGATTTTAGGAAATCCTTTAGAATGTTATCAAGGTTTGGTGTTTGATTTGCCATTTCCACTTCCTCCCTGGACTCAAACTCACTTCCTATTTCTACTGTCCTCTGTTCCTCAACAGCCCTTAAAGTCTGAGATCTTATCCTCCGTCGATCCAGCTTACTCAGTGAATTATCTGTGGAGCTTTGGTCTTTTCTAGTCTCATGTACATGCTGTCCTACATCATATGTGGAGACTTAGGGATGATAAATGAATGAAGTGATGACGTGAAGAATGATACTGGGATGATGCTTCATGAATGGAAATGAAAATGAGGATGATCTTTGCATTTTGATTTCCTTTGTTTGGGACATCCCAAGAGTGCCCAATGCCATGCAAAAAATAATGCAAGAATGTCTTATGTGGGCCGTCACACGGACAGAGGTTCGGTGCCTTTGGGGCACCTAGTGAATGTCGTGGAATGGCAGCATGTGTACCGACACATGGGCAAAGTTTTGACGCTTTATGGGTCAACGAAATGACATGAAATGGTCACATGTGGACCATCCCATGGACAGAGTTCTGATGCTTTTGAGGCATGTGATATGAGGTGATGTTATAGAAAAGTCAAGTGTAACTGGGGACATGGACAGGGGTTCGGCGTTCGTGGAACACCTTGCATGATTTGATAATGTTATGAAATGCCCCTCTATGTGCACTAATCCGGCACTCGGAGAGTACCTTAAATGATTTCACAATGTCATGAACTGATCTGATGTGGACCATGATGCGCAAGCAGGACTCTAGCGTCACCGTGACACTTATGATGAATGATATTATGTTATGTTGTCGCACGACTTGTAGCACAAACACAAACCTAAGATCGTTGTGATCCTCTAATGAATGACATGGTGTAGCAGGATGGCCAAGTGCAAACCGGTGCACAGGCAGACCATGGGTAGTCTTTGGGATACCCGATATGGTATGAAATGAAATGATTGTGGCAGGCATTCTCAGAACGTCCCTTGTTAGATGTAATGGAATGAAATGGCATGAATGTGTATGTCACCTAAAATGCAAGTAGCTGTAGAAAAATGTGGTTAGGATGCATAACACATTGGGTGATGTCGTGTATGCTTTATGGAAATGTTGGCACATGAAATGTTCATGGCAAACAAAATGCCATAGTTGCACGAAGACATGGTTAGCATAAATGCCATACATATGTATATGTGTCAAAAATGGCTGCACGAAAATGTGATAAAAATGGCACACAAATGATTATGCGTGTTTGATGTTTCGTGAAAAGATTAAAAGAAAATCATCATAGAGCAAACGTTAGCACACACAAAAATATGCTCTCCCTTCCAACCTTATTCCTCCTTTCGATTGGTCATGCAATTCTTCCTAGGTGTTGGGTCTCTTTGGCATCAACAGGGGATACCAAAGGCGAACACTCAATATCCAATTTTAATTTTATGTTTTGGTAATCCTAAGGGAAAGTTACTAAGGCATTACATGTGGGCCAAAGTCAAAACCAAGGGTCGTACAGGTTCCCATAGTGAATATACACTCCTCACCGTAGAACACGATGTAAGGTCATGCGGTCCTATTATTGGAAATGCCCTAGTCCCGAGGCATTGGTCCTTGTGTTTGTATAATACATTTGTACATTAATGTAATCTTTATGTATTATACAATTTGTGTCAAGGAAATAAAGGCATTAATCTATTTATTATATGTCTTGTGCTATATTTTAAATAGAGTATCCAATGGACATATCCATATCCATGTTGTCAAGTGTGAGGCACTTGGCAGTAAGACCGTGGATAGGGAAAAACGATATGGCCATAAAGTTATCCGTAGTCTGCTCCAATCATGTGAATGAATGGAACTAAAGACTATCATTAGCCTGGTTGTATGGCAGTGTCTTACCGGGTCATAGAACATGGAATGTCAACCAGGTTAATGGGTACATGCAAAAAGGGCATGGTACTGGATTGATCCACTTAACGGGAATCTACATGGTATAGTATCACAAATGATTCTCGTGTAGTACTTGTATAAGTCCTTCAACCGGACCATATGATGGTGTTGCATGTGAAGTGGCACACTTTGGTGTACGCCCAATGGGCCTGTAAAAGGGTGCCAAGTACGGGTACGTTCGGGTGTGTCAGTGAGCATGGCAGCACTATGGATATGCAGAAGGGAATGTCACTCAGTGATTCACTGAGACGATATCATCGGCCTCTTGAAGAATGTTACTGATAAGTGTGCGGCCGCACCCAAACAAGATTGGATCTTGTTTGTGAGCATCAGTCCATTCGGTATCAAGTAAAGGTCCAGACACAAAGAGGGTGATACTTCCATGCCTCTGTGTTGGACACCGATATCAGCGACATGGGATTTACAAGTTCACACTACTGGGTTTCATTTTCAGTTGGACTGCTTACTCCGTCTTAATTGGGGGCTACAGTGGCTTGCTAGAGCCCGCCTGTAGTCTGTGGGCCTTGGCCCACTGCCAACATAAAGACGGGCCCATCGGATCGTACACATTGAACGTCTGGACTTTAACTTGTCGGATTAAGTGTGTACTTGGAGTATACACATTTGAAGAGAGAGAGATATATTAATTATATTATATGACTCAATTGGATTGATCAAAGTTATATAATTAATATTTATTTTGGCCTTCTCATAATTAATTCAATGAATGAATTTATGGGATTATTTCCTAGGTGGAAATATTATGACATGTATAGGTTTACATGTTTATTCATTTTATGTGTGTCTAATTTAATCCATTGATTAAATTAATAGGTCAAATGAATTTTAATTGAAATGTATGTAATATGTTACATGGTATCATATATAAGCATACATGTTAAATTAAAGTTGCATTTGAATTTAATTAAATCGATGGAATTATAATTGGGCTTGGGCTTAAAATGAAAAAGCCCACATGATGTGGGACTTATGTTGGCCGAAATTTTGAGCATGGAAAGGGCTAGAAAGATGACTCATTTTGTTGGACAAAAGAGATGATGTAAGTGTTAAGTCATGGAAGACTTTTGGGGTGGCAAAGTTGGACTTTGCTACTTGGATATTTTGGTTCATTCTTATGGTAAGAATGGAATAAAACAAAATCATCCCACCATCTTTTAGCTTGGCCGAATATTATGGCAAGTGGTGAGTCATTTTGTTGACAAAAGTGAATGATGAAAAGTGATGACTCATGGTGTGAGTCATAGGTTGAAAATTGGAAAGCAAAGTTGGACTTTGTTTACTTTTCAACTCATCCTTTTTCTTTCTTTTGATAATGACAAGAAATAAATGGATGGATCACTTTTCTTCTCAATTTGGTGAATTGGCCGTAGATATATACATTCTTATGGTAAGAATGTTTGGCAACATTTACTTAATGCTCTTTGTTATATGGGAAGAAACAATTGTGAGAAAAAGAGGGTTTGCACTTTCTTTTGGAAAGAATAGTTTTGGGCAGCCATTACACTTGGCTTGGCCGCTCCTCTCTTCTTCTTTTTCTCCCTCTCTTCTTATAATCCGGGTCGCTAGCACGGGTTGGGTCCGAGAGCCGTTCGTGTACGTGACGTTGGAGGGAGTCTACTTTGGTTCCTGCAGTCCGCATCCGTCTCTTAGAGAGACTTTGTGGTAAGTTTTTGAAACCCTCCTTTTTATGCTTTAAGTTTTTGATTTCCACATCTTAAGCTCCTGGGCCGGATTCGAGGAAATCGACACGTATTTCCGCTTTTATCGGTCGGTTTCCCGTGACGAATCCCAACACCTATAAGTGGTTTACCCCTTTGGGTGCCTCTAATCCTAGCGGAAGAGGTAGGTCACCTTCTTGAGCAAACTGGGCTGATCAGTGTATTGAAGGGGTTGAGAAGAAGAAAATGTCATGATATGCAAGTGCGAATAGAATATGATATTATAAACTAGTAAAATGACTGCAAGCGAGGTTAAATTTCAGTAGTTGCCTAAGTTCCTTAAGTTTTCGTGAAAACTTTTTAAGAAACGTTTTATCCCCAGTAGAGTTGCCACTGTGAGTGGACGAGCTTTTTTTATGAGCGGAACGCGGCAAAGTGAACCGGGGGAAAGGAAAAAAATGGAAAATGAGTTTGAGTTTTGGAAAACGGGATTTTGATTAGCTTGTTTTAGAAAAACCATTGACTTGTTTGGAAATTCCTTTTTAAAAAACATTTTCCCATTTTATTAACTTAAAGACCTCGAAACATAAATTTCAAGATCAGTGACAGAGTCGCCACCCGGATTAGCTCATCCGGGAAATTCTGGTATAGCTCCCTACCGAGGGTAGACTACCGTACCTGATCCAGAGATTTAGGATTCGGGCAACTTACCTAATCAACCTCGAGCTTGCATTCATTTTCTTGTTTAAGTTACCATATTTTATCTGTTTTATTATCTTTCTTTACCCAATTTAGTTTTGTATTTATTCAGCCCATGCTCAAGCGAATGACAGGAATAAATTGCAAGATAAATAAATCATACATCCAAGTAGTTCAAAAGAATAAAAATAAAGGCCGCTTATACAACCAGATCAAATAAAAAGGAAAACTCTCATCCTGGCATTACAAGGGCCTAATATACACGAGGATCTAGAAAATTTACAATTGCCTACAATATAAGATAATCTATAAATTACATAAGAAATAAAAATTAAAAGCTGCAAAACAAATGGTTAGCACAATTACATTATAGACACGCATAGGACTCAGACAAGACAGAATGGGAATTTAAGGAATTTGGAGACATGCAACTAGGGGGTAGTCGGGTGAACTCGGCTTGTCCGCCTGACTAGACCTAGAAAACAATTTTGAAATGCCCTGTAGATTTTGTACTGGAAAACAATTTTAGAAAATGGTTTAGCTCAATCACATGCAAATTTCTTCCTTTCAGCAGGTCTGTTATCCCGGAACTTGGGGTTCTGTTCGTGCGGGATTCCTAATTTTTGACATTCATCTAAGGTCCAAAAGCCGTAAACACATCAAAAATGGTTTAATCTGAAGACGAGATCGCACAACGACGTCTGTGTGGGTCATTCTGCTATTCTGCCTTCTCTCTGCCATTACACTTATGCAGATTAAACTACAGCCATGCGACTGTAATATACAGTTGCACGACTGTAATTATTACACCGTACAACTAAAACACCCGAAAGTGATTTTCTTCGTTTTCTAAAATATTTGTTTCAAAGGATTTTGGTAATTTTTGGGATTCTAAGAATATGAGGATTTGTTAACACCGAACTGGGGATCCGATTATGCATTCAACAATCCCCAATTCCAAGAATAGAAATTAACAAAATCCTAAAATCTCACATCCATATTATTAGAAATCCAAAAACCATGGCTTTAGAGTATACAGATGTGAATCGACCAAATTAAATCATGAAAAATCATTTAAAATGGGAAAACCGATTGTATTCGGTCGTTTCTGGGCTTTCCGGGCTGCTACCCAGAAGAATACAGTCGTGCGACTATAATGTACAGCCGTACGGCTATATTCAAGAACAATTACAGTCGTACGACTATAATTACAGCCGCACTACTGTAATTATGCAGACAGTTTTCTAGAAAATTTAAAAAACGTAAAATGCACACACAAATCAGCATGAATCGAGTTATAAGGCCTCTCAGAGCTTACCTTATAGATGCCTTAGTATGTTTGATGTCCGGAATAGGTTTGCGAAGCCAGAATACGCCTTCGATTCCACAACGGTCCCAAAATTCCCAAACTGAGCTTTGAGTCCAATCCGAATTAAGCCCGAACAAGCCCGGACAAATGTGATGAGGGCTGGAATGTGACCCTCTTGGTTTCTTAGATGTGTTTATGGTATTTTTTCTGGTTTCTTTTTCTTTTTCTCTTCCTCTCTTTCTCTCTTTCTCTGCCTCTTTTCTTTCTTTCTCTCTTCAATTTTTTTTCTTAATTCCTCTTTCCTAAAATCCCCCCTCTTTCTCTCTCTTTTCTTTCCTTTTAAACCCCTTTCCTGAGATTTTCACCAAAAACGGGCCAAAATCTCTGAAAATCAACAAAAACCCATCCCTCTGTCACCAACTCTTTGGTTTCCAACGGAAAACCCGACTGCCCACTAGAGTCGCATGACTGTAATATTACATCCATGAGGCTATAGTTTCTATATTCGTATGACTGTAACTACAGTCATGCGATTGTAGATTACAATCGTGCAACTGTAGTTGCAAAACTACAGCCACACTGCTTTAGGTAGAACCACCTAAGCTTCCCACTCACTCAACGGACTTTACTCAGGATTTCGGATCGAATATCGGTCAATTTTCAAGATGTTGGAGACATCCCAGGTGACATCTCGTTCATCCTCAAGTCCTGTTCACGCCCATCTGCCATAGTAGGTAACATGGGTACTCATCATAGAGGTTAGGAAAAACCCGGCGCTTACAATGACTTTAAAGTTAATCAGTCCCACATGACTCTAAAAGGTAATTAGTCTCACACGACTCTAAAAGGTAATCAGTTCTATACGACTCTAAAAGGTAATCAGTCCAACAGGACTCTAAAAGTTAATCAGTCCCATATAACTCTAAAAGGTAATTAGTCCCACAAGACTCTAAAAGGTAATCAGTCCCACACGAAGCTAAAAGGTAATCAGTCCCACATGACTCTTATAGGTAATCAGTCCCACATGACCCTAAAAGGTAATCAGTCCCACACTACCCTAAAAGGTAAATGGTCCTATACAACCCTAAAAGGTAAACAATCCTACATGACTCTGAAAGGTAATGAGCAACTAAGTCCTCCAGCTAAAGTAAGGGATAGGCATGTTTCTTTTCTTTCTCATCGCGCTCTCTATTATGCATCCAAATTTACCACGGGACAAGGTAAACCTACAAGCCGTGAATTTAGATACACGAGGGGTAGCCTGTGAGTGCTGGATTTTCATCCCCGGTTTCAGTGATGAATAACTTTTTTTTTTTGCTTCTATAGCTTTCTACAGCCATAGGAGTTAAAGTTAATTCAAGATCAAAACTTTAGTCGTCCAAACTTCAAGCCTTAAAATGTTTTCTGGGTGAAGAGGAAGCTGTCTGGGAACAACAGCCGCACGGTTGTCATATTAACTATAGGGCTATTGAGCCATCAACCTCATGGCTACTGTGTCAACACCAGCACGGGTGTCGATGTCTGATACAATCATGACTCTTCTCCTTGGAAATGATTTTTTGGATGTGTTTGGATGGATTTAACAATAAAGGAACTAGTTTTCTTCCTATATATCCTTGACCAAAATAGGAAATAGGGGTTGGCAACTTTTATTTAGAGAGAAAGGAGAAGAAAAGGGAAGAAAAGTAAAAAGAAAAGGCAAGCTTTTTCTTCAATTTTCACCTTCAATCTCTGTTCTTGGGCTTAAAATCAGTTAGAAATCTTAGGAAAACACTTCACTAAGACTTCTAATAGGTTTAGAGGCTAATATGACCACTAAAACCTTAACTTTCGGAGCTTGAAGTTCGGGTTCAAAATTAAAGCTTTTCTTGAAGGATTTTCATCTCCTAAAGTTGTGGATCCATACTACAAAGATAAATATTTGAGAAACCAAAGCATTTGACATGTTTGTATTTTATTTAGGCATCATTTGCATCATAATCACTAACAGATGAGCTCGGTGCCATCTTGTAGGTGTATAAAGCCTTTGTTGTCGAGAACCTTTCTTGACGGGCTTGTACCTGGAACATCTCCTTGAGATTCTCCATAATAGCATATGCCTCCATGTCCATGAACTGCTATTATAGCTCAAAGGTCATAGTGGCTAGCATCAAACAGGTGACATCTCGAGAGTCCTTTTGTGGTCCTTAAACTGAGCCACAACATCATCAGATGCATTCCTTGGCAATGCTATAGGTAAGGTCATATTTAGGACATACTCCTTGACTTCCTGTCGCAGGACAATCTACAGATTCCTTGACCAGTCCTAGAAGTTAGGTCCACACAACCTGTCCTTCTCAAGGACAGATAGCAGTGAAAAAGTGTTGCTATGGTTTGCCATTAATCTACATAAAAACATTAAGGTTTTGATTAATAAAAGGACTTTTGATTTTTCCACTTAATGAACAAAATTCCAATTTTTCTTATTCATATTGGCTATAATCTTTAAGTGGACCAAGATCCATATTTTGTCATGACTTAGTCAAGCTGAGTTTGTACACCTAACCCATGGTTATTAAGGTAGGATAAAATCCAATCCACATCCTTTGTGACTCTTGGTTTGGTGGGATTATTGGCACTTTCTCACCTGTGCCTTATGTTAAGTCAAACCACCAATCGAGTGTTAAAGCGCAACTCTTGCCCTTAACCCCTGTCTCATAAAGATAGCCCAAATGCACCCGGCTTTGGCACAAACGACATTTAGACAATTGACACTTTGCCGAGGTTCAATTGTGGAAGGCATTTTTAAGCGACTTAATATTTGATGGAATCAATTCAATTTAAATGGGTTTACATGCAAATGCGGGTGATCTAGATAACATATACAACATGCAAAAAAAGATATATGCCAATGTGACAGATCATGGGCCCATGATACAACCTATTAAAACAACTAGCATCCTATACTAGCTGCAACCTCCAACAGGCCGGGCATGGATGCCATCTCCAGGCTCCTTCACCTCTGGGCTTAGACTTGCAAATTACAAAAGAATTTGGCCTAAAATTTTTCTAACTATTCTAAATGAAAGAAAAATTACAACAAATATAACGGCACGCAGGCCATAACAACCAAAAACCGAATTTACAATCCATCTTCAGAAGGGCCCATGAAATGCACAGCTAATCAAATTACAACATACATCACAACATCCGATCAAATCACATTTATTGGAATAAAGTATGCATGATTATGTTAACCAATTTTATTTGCCACAGCCATTATGGAAATTGCCAATTTTGGGATTCTTGGTCAAAGCCTTGTTACAGGCTTGGGACCGAAACCTATTGACCAATCATATTGTCTCCCACTAGAATGGGGCAACCAAGAAACCCGAGTCAGCCATTCAGAGATTCGTGCCAGAAACTCTCAAATCAATTTCCTTTACCAATTTCAATTTCAACATATCCAATATGATAAAAATATCAATCAAGAAACCATACGTATTTAAATTCCCAAAATTTAAACACACTAAATTTTAAAACCATAAAATTAAAAACTGGGCCTAAAACCAAAAACCTGCAAAATCCAAAATGGGCCCGACCCACAGTAGCAGTAGCCCATCACTGCTTGGTAGTAGCTGCTTTTGCCGTGATGGCGGCTGCTAGGGGCGGATTCCGTCACTGTCAACCCCGTTGCCCTGAAACAACCCCTTTGATTTTTTTTAAACAATTAAAATAAACAAACAATCACAAATAGAAAATCAAGAATGTAATATACCAAATATCCCCAATTTTCAATTCATGAAACCATTTGGAAAAATAAAAAAAAACCCAATCGAACAAGGATCCCAAATCAAAAAAAGATCTAGGTTAAAAAACAAAAGGGATCCAACCAATTAAAGATTTCATCAGATTATAAGTATGCTTTGATACCATTGTTGGGATTCATCATGGAAAATCAAACCAATGGCAAGGAAGCTGATTCAGATTCTCTAGAATCCGTGTTCCAAAAACTTATGAAAACAAAATCAAATATCAAATATCAGAACGAACAAAGGAGATTCGATCTCACCTTACAAGTCTCTTCTAGAGATGTCTTAGAATCACAACAAAAAAATCTACCTTCCAATCAAAGATAGGCTGCTCGACCTTATTTTGTGGAAAAATAAAGCCACACGGCCTTATTTATATGAATTTAGGTCGTATGATCCAATCTAACCCCTGGATCAGTGTTGCCTCTTTACTAATCTTTTACTTAGCTTTTGAAAATAATTTTTCTAATAATAATTTCACTTAGAGATTAGTGCTCGCAATTATACGAATCGCAATGTAGTAATAAAAGATATCGATTCCACGAGGAATAAGTATGTAAACTTTAGTTTGTTTTTCTTTACGTTTATAGAGTATCGAATTATAAAGTGATATGAGAAATTGGGTAAATGGAAAATTAAATCAATTAAAGTACTAGTTATGAATTGAGTGGTTGTTTAATACCTAGTCACATAAATATATAAGCATTTTATCTTAGCTAATCGTTGCACATGCATTAATTATCTATTCAATCCCTATGATAAGAGTATGTCGGATTAGTTCTATTTCAACGGGCATGTCTAGAAATAGATTTTATTCAATAACTCATAGACAAATTATCGAATACCTTTGCCAAAATAACTAAAGGTCTTAATACACAATGGTCAAGCTATATTAAGATGATCTCCAATTAATTTAACAAAGTGAAGCAAAACAATCATACATCATAATTTATTCTATCTTAGTAACTAAACAAGACAAAGTAAAATGCGAACTTCTCTATATCTTATTATGAATCACAATACATACTTGGCGTTAGTCATGCAATCTAAAACAAGAAATCAAAGCATACTTGGTGTTAGTCATGCAATGAAGAGTAAGATATAAGAAAACTTATCGATATTGATCTCGTAAATATTCAGATACAAATACAAGTGTGACGCTCTCATAAAGGAAAAGCATAAGAATAGACTTAAGAAAGTGATAGTATTCCCGTTTGTCACACAGGAAACACTCCCTCACACCTATAGGTATATTGCAACCTCGAAGGTATCTTTTCTCTATACAGCAACAATACTTGATTCAAGGACCTTGGCGTTAGGCTCCCCTTTACGTACACTAAATATTACAACAACACTCAAACTCTCTAGACACTTTATTTCTCTAACTTCTGTCGATTCTTCCTCTCTCTTGGCATCACATTGGGGGCACACACTTTATTTCGTGAAGAACTTTGACCCTTCTTGGTAGCAATTCTCTTTTGTCTAGGCATAGTAAATAATTTGGCTAGGGTTTTGAAAATGTTAACTTGAAAGATAAAAGATGAAAAGAATTTTGAGCAATCTGAGTTGTAAAAGAAGTATAGTGAATTTCACCAAAAGACACATCCTTTCACCGCTTTAATTCATTGAATATAATAAAATTTTAATCAATTAGAGTTATTAACCAATAGAAACACGTTTTAACTGATCCAACGGTCATAAAACGGTCAAATTTTGAAAATTGGAGCCAATTTTACCGTTTGAAAGTTAAAATAGACCCTTTTTTTTCTTTCAAGTCGCGATCATAACACCCAGGTCATGATCGTGACATGCACGACCATAAAAATATTACATATGAAAGAGGCTGAGTCATGATCATGACACGCATGTCACGATCGCGATTTGGAAACAAAAAGTTTTTACCTATTTGTGCACTTGAGTCGCGATCATGACGCTTGGTCACGAGCGTGACTCATGCTTCTTCTTCATTTTCCTTCTCTTGTCTTGCTTAATCACGATCGCAATGGTTTGCCATGATTGTAATTCACATAGTTCATGAAATTTTAACCTTTTAACCTTATTTTTCAATGGAAATAACAAAAACTTACAAATCACACACCAAATTAGATTTATTTATGCAACAACAAACATATTATGCATTTCATCAACTTAACACTACTCTACTATAGTATATACTTAACACTAAACTTAAACGCACATCTGTATTTATTAATACTTAACTAATACACACTCAAAAACACATCACAACAAACAAAACACACATAAAAAATAAAATAAAATAAAATTCTATAATCCATAAATACTTAACAAACACCAAATGACATAAAAATTATTCCCTGGCAATGGCGCCAAAAACCTTGTTGCCTGTTTACTAATCTCTTACTTAGCTTTTGATAATAATTTTTCTAATGATAATTCCACTTAGAGATTAGTGTTCGCAAGCATATGAATCGCAACCTAGTAATAAAAGATATCAATCCCATAAGGATAAAGTATGTACACTTTAGTTTGTTTTTCTTTGCGTTTATAGAGTATCGAATTATAAAGTGATATGGGGAATTAGGTAAATAGCAAATTAAATCAATTAAAGTACTAGTTATGAGTTGAGTGGTTGTTTAATATCTAGTCACCTAAATATACAAGCATTTTATCTTAGATATTCATTGCACATGCATTAATTATCTATTCAATCCCTATGATAAGAGTATGTCGAATCAGTTCTACTTTAACGGGCATGTCTAGAAACAGATTTTATTCAATAACTCATAGACAAATTATCGAATACCTTTGCCAAAATAACTAAAGGTCTTAATACATAATGGCCAAGCTATATTAAGGTGATCTCTAATTAATTTAACAAAGTGAAGCAAAACAATCATACATCATAATTTATTCTATCATAGTAATTAAACAAGATAAAGTAAAATGCGAACTTCTCTATATCTTATTATGAATCACAATACATACTTGGCGTTAGTCATGCAATGTAAAATAAGAAATCAAAGCATACTTGGCGTTAGTCATGCAATGAAGAGTAAGATATAAGAAAACTTATCGATATTGATCTCATAAATATTCAATACAAATACAAGTGTGACGCTCTTATAAAGGAAAAGCATAAGAATAGACTTAAGAGAGCGATAGTATTCCTGTATGTCACACGGGAAACACTGCCTCATGCTTATAGGTATATTGCACCTCGGGGGTATCTTTTCTCTATACAGCGACAATATTTGATTCAAGGACCTTGGCGTTAGGCTCCCCTTTACGTACACTAAATATTACAATAACACTCGAATTCTCTAAACACTTTATTTCTCTAACTTCTGCCGATTCTTCCTCTCTCTTGGAGTCCCATTGGGGGCACACACTACAATCTGGAATTCCTTCTCTATTTATAAGCATTGAAGCATTATGTCTCTTTGTGAAAGATTGTATTGGTTCATTGAATAGTTGTGTCTCTTGAATACTATTGGTTCTTCTTGGAAAGTTGTGTCCTTTCATGAAGAGTTGTGTCTTTACATGAAGGGTTATGTCTTTTCATGAAAGGTTGTGTCTTTTCACGAAAGGTTGTGTCTTTTCATGAAGGATTGTGTCTTTCCATGAAGGGTTGTGTCTTTTCATAAAGGGTTGTGTCTTTCCATAGTGGTGGTTGAAGTTCCGAATGGATAAGATCAAATAACTACTGCTGAGTGCATGTCACGATCATGACAGAGTGTCGCGGTCGTGATTCACACGGGTTTCTTTACAAAATGCTAAAGTCAAAGTCTGCCCATATACTAAGTCGTGACCGTGATAGCCATCACGCTCGTGATCTATCTCTTTTCTTTAATTTCTTTGTTTTTGCTTCCTTTTATAGCTAAATTCCACATATTTGCATACTTAGTCTTTAAAACTGTAAATCATCAAAAACAAGCAATACCAACGTGAAATCTAATATATAATAAGTAAAAACAACGCAAATTCCTTATAGATTATATCATATATAAGTGTCTTTTTAGCACTTATCAATCAGTGGTGGCACTGTTTCTCTTAGCGTTAGGTTGAAAGGACTATCTTTGGCAGATTTGAGCTGTACGGCTCATTTATTAAGTCGCATGGCTCATCCTTACTTTTTATAATTTGTTTTAATTTGCATTTCATTTATTTTCTGCATTACTCATCATTTGGAAATTGATTTTGGGTGTTTATATGCTTTCTGACCTAGTTTAATTTTGAAGCATTTTTAGAACCCAAACGAAAGGGAAATCCCAATAAATCCATGGATATCCGACCCACATTTCACATGTTTAGTGATAATAAAATTGGCAAAATTATTTTCCAAAACCGTTTTCTCCAACCCAAAATACATGACATTTATAAAATCATTTTTTAGGTCCGATCGGAAAAACCTTCTGGGTTTTCTTGATTATCCCCTAAATGCCTGACGCCGAACTATCTTATTATCCCATGCTGTCCTATTTGAGTCCAACTTGCTTATATATATCTGTGCCACTAACCCTTATTTTGCAAGTAGATGTATGTTAGGTTATATCTATACCAACTTTCTATTTTTTTATATTATTTCGTGTAAACTAGGCGCTTGTAACCCTAATCCCATTTTATCAATTGTATCTTCTATGATAGTCTCTTCAATTTGGTTGTAATAATTTTATTTCCCAAATTTATTTATCACTTTCAGCATTTATTTATGGTTTTCTGTACGAGCATATATAAATATAACTAGGGTTGAATACTGAATAAGGAATTAAATAACAAAAAGCATATATTTAGTATAGTTAAATGTTATTTCAATATAAAGCAGAAGTATGTGGTTTGTTTGGACCAGAATCTCTGTCTTAAAGGTATAGGAATCCCTCTTGGGTTGCTATACCACAATTTCCTGGTAAGAGTTGAACCGCTTGGCGACTTTGTCAACCATTAAGGTGTGAGGAATTAGTTTCGTTCATTCATTTTTGTTTCACTTTTTCCCAAAACCCCAAAATCGCAATTTCCAAACTCCAAAACCCGTTTTCTACAAAACTCATTTTCAAAAACCCACTTCCATAAAAGAAAACCCTCCAGCACCAACCTCGCGGTTGCTTGTCTTGAGAATCACCTGCTTACACCATTCAATTCAATTTTAGATTTTTTTATTTAGATTTTTTGTCCATTATAAGGATTTTTTTGGTAGAATCAATGGGGAGAGAGGAGTGGATTACTCATTTTGCAATGTATTTATCAATGTTATCAAAATTAGATTGAACCAGCCAATTAGGTTAGTTTAATTGTGTTGGTTTTTTGTCCGCCCATGACATTTTGGAATGGGAGGGACTAAACTATAATTATGTGTAAATTACAGGGACAAAATATGTAATTTGGTCCGACCCTATATATAGATGGAAGTTGAGATTTCCACTATAAATAGAGAAGAAGTTTCTCTATTTCCGAATGATGATGGAATCGTAGAGATTCCCTTCTAGTTCCGGGGAAAACGTCTCCAGAGAGAAAAACAATATATTTCTTCGTTCATCGGAATCATTCACGGAGATAGCCCGTACTCAGTGTATTCATACACTCGTAGGAAAGGCAGCCAAAATGATCCGGTTTCTTGTGTAGATCAGATCCATTCCATAAACGAGTTTCCGCTGCATATAAACTGTAAGTCTGTTTATTTATCATGTTTATGGTAATCTACACATTCGTTGTATGATCTATATGGAATTCTGACTTCATTGGTATCAAAGCCGAAAGGTTTATAGATTGATGTATTCAAATCTAGTTTTCTGGTATTCCATGAATGATTGATGTGTTCAAATCTTGATTTCTAGAATTCCGTGAATTAGAATAAGTTTTATCAGTTTGAATGTGTGTTTATTCGTTTAAATACATAATTGTTCCTTTTGATACGGATTTATATTGATATCCATGTCAAAATGATTCCGTAAAACTTAATATCTGATGTTCCATGAATAAGAATTTTTTTTTTTCATTTGGATTCATTTTTTGTTCGTTTTGATATGGATTTACATTGTCATCCGTATCAAAATTATACCATATTAGATCCAACAGTACAAAGTGTCAAAATTGTTTGTTGAAATTTTGAAAATCCGATCACACCACTGAAATCAGCACGAAAAATCGAGTCAGAATGTCAAATTTCACGGCCAACGGAGGCCCAGAAGGCAGCCCGTGGACCTCAAGCGCCACCACTGCGACTGGAGTTTGTATCCAAAGCGGTTGGGTGAAGTTGGTATGAGGGACACGTGGCACAATGCTATTGGGTGACTTTTCTGACGGTTGAAAATTCCAACCAATAAAGTGTCAACACGTGTACAACAGTCAACGATTTTTGAAATGGTCAAATGCCACATGTCTGACAAGTGGACCAATAGCACGACGACACGTGGCAAACTGATTGTGTCTGTGCCACGTAAGCATGACACGTCATCACTGTGGTCCAACAGGTGATGACATATGTCAGGGGGCAGTGCCATTTCATCATCCACGTCATCTGTTGACCCAATCAGGTGATGACACGTGGCCAGGGAGCCACGTCAGTATGAATCAAAAGTTGCCACGTGTCATGTGAGTCAGCAAACCCTATGGAGTGCGTAGAGGTGCATGGAACAGATGCAAACAGCGCATGTTGGCGCATATGGTGGCTTCCAGCGTCCAAATTTCGTCAAATTTTTTCCAGAATTAAAATCTACATTTTTCTTGAATTTTTGGTACATTTTGATGAATTTTTTGGAATTCATTTGATATTTTTAAACTAAATTTACTAGTATTTATTGTGTATGAATGCTTAATTTATGTTTAATAAATTCAAGAAAATTTAGTCTATTTATGGTGTATTTATATATTGATTTTTGGTTGATCATTAACAAGTTTTTTTTGTTATTTCTATATGTGTTATAGAAATGGCAACCTTCGTAAAAACGGCAAAAATAATCCAGTCTCATGAGGAGGCTGTAAGCGCCGGAATTTTCCATACTTAAAAAAAAAAAAAGTTTATGGTCGTACGATTATAATATCGGAAAAGTTGCAGGAGCCCAGACCTCTGCAGCAGAAAATGGAGGAGAGAGGGTGGCGCAATTAATGCGCCTGGATGGACAGGAAGCAAGCCAGAAAGGAGGGATAAAAAGAAGAAAAAAAGAGGAGAGAAAGGACAACTTGATTTCTAGTGGAAAATTAGAGAGAGAAGAGAAGGAAAGAGACAAGAAAAAGGGGAAAGAAAGTTTGCTCAAGAATCCTCTTTTTCTCTTCTATTTCTTTCGAATTCGTTAGGATTAAAGCTAAAACTTGATAGAAATCCTTAGGCTAATCAATTAACTTCACAATCAAATCAAAATTCCGGACTTAAATCCTCAGAATCCCTAACATTTTGGATTTTTGGACATAAAGCCCTCAACTTCAATTTCAAAGAAAAAGTGTGAATTTGTTTGGATTGTAGCGACGCCAGGGGTCAAATCGACTTAGATTAGCTTCTAAAAAGGTAGACACTCCTTTTCCTTTCGTTTTTTTCTCGCTTTCTGGGTGTATGAAGTGAATTTCTGTGCATTTTTTGCTGTGTTTTCGTGCTTCTGCTTCTGGAAATTAAGAACAGTCGCACGACTGTTGTTGGATTTGTGAACAGTCGTACAGTCGTGCGAGTGTTCTTAATTTCCAGATTGTGTTTCTTCCATTTTGACTCAAAATAAATTTTGGCGAAATCTTGATCCTGAACCGTTTACAGTCGCACGACTGTAACGTGGTTTCCAGAATCAGAATTTTCGTTTTTATCCCAAAAATTTCTAAAAATCCATAAAAATCTGAAAAATCTGAAAATCATCAAAATGAATTTTGATATATGCATTCACTACCTTAAGTTTAATTTCCAGTAAAATTGCATTTAGAACAATTCAACGACGGAGACCCGGTTCTCCCGAAAACCGACCCACTTAATGTATAAAAATACATGTAAACCGGTAAAATTGCTTCAAAAATGATTTTCCCACAAAACCAAAAATACAGGGCCGTTTCAAAATGTTTTCCAGGTCTAACCAGGCCGACTAGCCGAGCCAACCCGGTTATCCCCTAAATGCATGCCCCCGACTCTTGATTTCCCAATTCTGTCTATTTGAGTCCTACTTGTGGCGTGCCGTATAAATTGTGCTAAACTTTGTTTTGCAGCTTTTATTTTATCTTAATTTTCATTTACTTGTATTTTAATAGAATTAATCGTGTATTTAGGCGGTTGTAATTATTTTTAGATTCTCGTGTATTCTAGGCGATTGTATAAGTGAGGTGAGAGTTTTTATTTTTCCATTCCTTTTCCTTACTTTTGTATTAAATATTTGTATGCGCGCTGTATGCCTTTTATATTCAATAAAATTGACTTTAGATTTTGAAATACCATTTTGAGAACATTGGCAATATTTATTTTAATTAGACACGAAATAAAGGACTTGTCCGGACCCGAATCTCTGGATAGTGTAGCAACCGTTCGTCCGGTTCAGCTACCTTAAGAATTTCCCGGTTGAGCTGAGCCGAGTGGCGACTCTACAATATCCATCGAGACTTAGGTCTCGGTTCTTTTATGTATTAATTCCATTTATTTTCCAAAACCAATTTTCTATTTATAAAAACCCCACGCGAGGGAGGGGCCCTCCCAAGATCGAGGCGCCCCTTCCGAGAGGGAGTCTCGCGTCCCGTTGAAAACACATTGTCCGCTCACAGTGGGGACTCTGCTGGGGATTTCTTAAAAAGTTTTCTCAAAAACATAAAAGAATTTTGACAAGCCCTGAAAAGTGTCTAATTAAAATAATGCGGATGATTCTCTTTTGGTATTTTATTTGCATTTTAGTTAGCCATTGTTGCATTAGTTTAGGTATCCTTTTATAGACCGATGGATTGTTGAAGTGTCGCCTAAGTTTCTCTTGGTCTTAGGGGCACAAATACGAAACACCACTCATAGCCTCGTACGAACCCCTTCGCTAGAACCCTTGAGTGGGGAGAAGTGAGGAGTATATCTTGCTATGGGAACCTTGATTTTAACCCGACTTGGACCGAACTCATATAGGCAGCCCTAGTTGGATTCCCTTAGGATACCAGAATAAATCGTGTGTAAATAATAATAAAATCGCGCCTTCATCACCCCCGGTTGGTAATCGAAGTGAACCCCACCTAGGACTCGGTTAGAATTTTTGAGACCGACCATGTTGGAGGAATAAGGTTGGAAAAGTTCATTTTGCTTGCTATCTGTTTCTCGCCGTCTCGCGACACATCGCCATTGCTACCTACACGTGCATAACATACCATAAACACCATTTTCCATACACGTGACATACCATACACAAACATTTTTGTGTGATACTAACCCACATTTTTATGCAGCCATTTGCATTTTATTTCGTGTGCAAAACATTAATTCATTTGTTTGTCATTCACACTAACGATTTCTTTTTCAGCCATAACATTAAACTTGTGTGATTAGCGTTTTTCACATAACATACATAACATCATTATGTGTGTCATGCATCCTAACCCATGTTTTCGTGCAGCCATTTGCATATTGTGTGACATGTTCATTCACCACATTTCACTTAAATTAAATTAAGGGGCATTTCAAGGACGCCTATCATGACCATCCCATTCGATTTCATAACTTATCGGGTACCCAAAACTACCCGTGTTTTGCCGATGCACCGGATTGCATTCGGCCATTCCACCAGAATCATTTCATTCAATGAAAGCCACAACGGTCTTAGGCCCATTTTTCGTGTAACAATTTACACGATGCATTTCATGACATCACACCCATTTATCATAAACATCATATAACATCGTGGTCCATATCCAACCACTTCATGACATTAATTCACCATTCAAGGTACTCCCCGAGTGCCCACATATAGGTCCATAACATCACCAAATCATAAAAAGGCATTCCTCGAATGCCGAATCTTCATCCGTGTCCCTGTTACACGTGACTTTCTCATAACATCATTTCACATCATATGCTCAAAAGCATCAAAACCTTGTCCATGGGCCCTGCCCATGCGACCATTTCATATCATCTCATAGGCCTACAAAGCGTCAAAACTCCGTCTGTGTGCCGGTATACACGCGACCATTTCACGAATTCATTAGGTGCCCTAAAGGCGCCGAAACTCTGTCCGTGTGGCGGCCCACACGTGACATTTTTTACATAAGCATTGGGTGTTCTTGGAATGTCCCAAGAAGAAGAAAAATAATAAAAAGAAATCATTCATATCATCATTCCATACATAATTCCACTCTATTCATCTCAAGCATGTTCAATGTCTTAATTTTCATGTCACATCACGTCATTCATTCACGACCCTAATGCCTCCTGTCTACTCCAAAGAAGAATACACTAGAGCGACCTTGGATAAGATCCCAAGCTTCAAGGGCAGCTAGGAGATAGAGGGTAGTTAAGAGTGATAGTGATTCTGAGCCTGGGGAAGGAGTGAATATGGCAGAACAGACACCAAGCATGGCTGATGTTTTGAGAGATTTCTTCAGATCCCAAAACTTCCGTGACATGTTGAAGGAAGAGATGCAGGCAGTTGTAAGGAAAGCTGGTGAGGCCGGTGGTAGTAGAGCCGGGAAAGAGAAAGAGGCTGAGTCATCCCAACATGGTGGTGACGCTTCGGCTAGCCATGAGAAGCTGCAGGAAATAGAAGCAGCTATGGAACAGAGGATGAAGGCAAAGTGTTCTGAGCTAGACGAAGTTATGGCCCAGTTGAAGAAGGGGGTTAGTATCAGTGCTGAATCGAAGAAGGGCGTAAATGTGGATGCCATGATCAGTAAGGGCATCAAAACATTCCCCATTGGCTTCCAAGTGCCGAAAATCCCTACTTACAAAGGAATGGGCTCGCCGGAGGCCCATGTAAATCTATATGCCTGAGTTATGCTGACGGCGGGGCCATGAAGCGGCGGGCGCCATGAATTTATTCCCCACCACACTAGAGGGAGGTGCTTTAGGATGGTATAACTCACTGTCAGAGGAGGAACAATCTGATTGGGAAGTTTTGTTTGCGGACTTCATTAAATACTACAGCTTCAACACCAAAATCCAGGTGAAGCTGTATGATTTGGAGAGGGTGAAGTAGAAATTCAACGAGCCCTTTAATGAATACTACCAGAGGTGGATGAACAAGATGATCCTCCTAAAGTACAGCCCTGACGAGGACGAGCTTATACAGAAGCTCATTGATGGCAGCAAAGACATTTTCAAGAACAACATGAAATTCCATCCCTTTAAGGAGCTCAGTGAGGTTTACAGCATGGCTATGAAGATAAAGAGGGATGAAGAGGAGAAGCTGACTGGGCATAAGGGAGGAAGAAGCACAGGGTACACCTCGGGGTATAGATCAACCGCAGTAACTGGGTCTGGCAGTGGTTCTAGTTCAGGTTCCAGTGGCAAACAGGGGCAATCATCAGAGGTGAAGCAGGTTGAAGTGGCTATTGTGAATCAGCAGCAAGGCGACCAGAATAGGGGTCCTGGAGGACAAGGCATATCGCCTTGGACTCTTACTTTAGCAAAGATATTCGCCAAATGTAGGAATGGTGGCCTGCTACAGTCTTTAAGGCCAATTGAGAAGCCATCTAAAGCTGACAAGGATAACTTCTGCACTTATCATGTAGTGACAGGCCATCGAACCAACAACTGCTACAAGCTAAGGGATGCTATCCGGAAGCTCATTGATGAGGGAAAGCTGCAAGAGCCAACCAAACCTAGAACTAAAACCAACCCACTGCTGGCATTCGAAAAGCGGGTTAACATGGTCCAGTCAGGGTTGCCGGTTAACTTTATATTTGCCCAAGTTTTACAAGCGAACCCCATGATTCAGGCAGTGGCGGTAGGGGAACCCGAAGTGGAACCCGAATGTGAGAAAAAGGAGGGATGTAAGGAGATCAAGCCCATAAGTCTGGATGATCTCAACTCCGAAGATGAGTATGAAGAATTTGACAGAGGAGAAGCAGTCAAACTCCCAGCTGTTGAAAAGCTGAAGATTCAAGAAGTGCAGCACATGACCCGAAGTGGAAGGGTATATCAGCCGGCAGATCAGATGAAAGATAAAGCACCGATGAATGGGTCGGGCAGTACTTCGGCGCCGGAAGGAGTTGAGAAAGAGGACCTAGTCATTTCCCAACTAAAGAAAACTCCTGCCCAAGCTAGCTTATGGCACTTGCTTCTGACCTCCAAGGAGCACAGGGCTGCTCTGGTAAAGAAATTGTCAGAGATTGAAGTCTCCCCTATAGCTTCACCAGAGGCTATGTGCTGTTTGTTAGACAAAGTTCATGTTAGGAGTCCTGATATTGTCTTCTCCGAGAAAGACCTACCTGCTAAAGGGAATGCCCACAACAAGGCTCTTTATGTCAGAGCCCATGTGATGGATAAGGTCATGCCTTGAGTCATAGTGGATGACGAGTCAGCACTGAATATTTGTCCACTAAAGATGTTGCCATTTCTGGGGCTGAGTGAAGAATTTTTAAAGAGATCCTTAACAGTCATACGAGCATATGATGACTCTAAAAGAACGGTGATAGGGACGTTTGAGGCGGAAGTAGAGGTTGGGCCAGTTAGGTCCATAGTTGCTTTTACAGTGATTGATATCCCAGTCACATTTTCCCTATTGCTCGGAAGGCCCTGGTTCCATCCTTTGGGAGGTGTCCCTTCCACATTGCATCAAAAGATCAAGTTCTCTATGAACGGTAGAATTGTAACTGTTGAGGCGGATGCCCAATCGATGGTAGCTGCAATGAATGAAGAAGTGGTTCCCTTTGGTGGATTTCAAGTTGCTGTGATTAAAGAGGAAGAGACCACGGAGGCCCCTATGGTCCTTTATGAGAATTACATGCCGGAGTGGCTATCCCAGTATCTGTATAAGCAGAGCTTTGTCCCGGGAATGGGACTCGGAATCAACTTGCAAGGGATTCTAGAATTTAAGATCGACTCTGGGAATTCGAAGCAGTGTGGCCTTGGTTATGAAGAAGGAGCATTTGAGCGGAAGAATCTAAGGAAGGGCAAGAATGGGAAGATTATGATGAAGCCATTTCTAAAGGCGGGAGAAGGCCTTTATAAGGGTCAAGCTCAACCGGTGATGGTAGGAGATGTCGAGTATCCTGGGTTTGAGATTTTTGCAGATGTAGTTGATTTTGACAAAAGCCAGGAGGAGCCAGTAGCTCCTGTAATGGTGGAGGAAGTAACTGCTGAATCTGAGATTTTGCAAGGAGAATCATCTGAGGTGATAACAGAAGCCATAGAGGTGGCCGAGGAAGAAGATGAAAAGAAGACCTGTGCCGAAGCTACAGAAGTGATCTCGGGAGCTTTGACTGCTGCATTAAGCAAAGCTTTTGGGAAATCCAAGGAGGGATTCGGTGAAGAATTAATGGCCAAAGTCAATTTAGACTCTGTGGTCACTGAAATTGCCAAGATTATGGAAAGAGCTAAGATGCAAGCGACCGGAAAAGAAGCAGAGAAAGCTGCAACCCCGAATGATGCTCTGGAAGGGAAGATGGAAGCAGATGAAAAACAAGGCCCTCCACCTGTGGAGGATGAAAATGATTTTGTTGTATCTATTTCTTCCATTTTCAATGTAACTGATGTACTTTATAATAAGTTCAATGCAATGAAATCCCAGTTTGCTTACTTGTGTGATGTTTATCCTGATAATTCTGTGCATGCATTTAAATCACCATCAAGCATATTTAGCATACATGATGCTGCATTGCATGAAATCAATATAAGGATGGATGAAACCCCTAAAATGGTACTCATTTCACACGAGCTAAAATCTGAGGAAGAGAAAGAATTAATAAAAATACTCCAAAAACATGTTAAAGCTTTCCCCTGGTCGTATGAAGACATGCCGGGTGTGGATACAGAAATAGCAGTGCACAAAATCCCAACGGACCCCAAGTTCAGATCGGTAAAGCAAAAGTTGAGAAGACTAAGGCCGGAATGGGCTACGCTGGTGAAAAAAGAAGTGGCCAAACAGATAGATGCCAGGTTTCTCGAAGTGGTGGAGTATACAGAATGGCTAACCAATATTGTCCCTGTGCCTAAAAAGGATGGAAGGGTCAGAGTATACGTCGACTACAAGGACCTGAATAAAGCATGCCCAAAAGATAACTTTCCACTGCCCCATATCAACGTCCTAGTTGATAGCACAGCAAAAGCGGCAATGTACTCCTTCATGGATGGCTTTTTAGGGTACAACCAGATTCTGATGGATGTGATCGACAAGGTGAAAGCATCATTCATCACCAAGTGGGGTACTTTCTGCTACAGAGTGATGCCTTTCGGATTAAAGAATGCCGGCACCACTTAGGCTATCACAACTCTGTTGCACGATATGATCCATAAAGAAGTCAAAGTGCATGTCGATGATATGCTTGTTAAATCAACAACCCGGGAGGAACATCCTGTTATCCTGGATAGATTTCTAACACGCATTGGAGAATACAACTTGTGACTTAACCCCAAGAAATGCATATTCGGGGTCACATCAGGGAAGCTGTTGGGCCATGTAGTCAGCCAGAGGGGGATAGAAATAGACCCAGATAAAATCAAGGCCATCCAAGATATGCCAGCTCCAAAGACAGAAAAGGAAGTCAGATCATTCCTGGGTTCCTTGTAGTATGTCAATCGTTTCATCGCGCAGTTGACTTCCACATGTGAACCAATCTCTAAGCTATTAAAGAATGATCAGCTGATTATGTGGGATGACCAGTGTCAACTGGCATTCGAGAAGATCAAGGCTTACCTGGTAAAGCCACCAGTATTGAGTCCTCCAATTCTAGGAAAGCCTCTGATTTTGTATTTGGCAGTTGAAGAATCCTCTATAGGGGCAATGCTTGCATAAGAACAAGATGGCAAGAAGGAATATCCTATCTACTACCTTAGCAAGAAATTGATAGAGTATGAAGCCAAATACACACTGGTGGAAAAGACATGTGTGGCAATGATTTGGCTGACCAAGAAGCTGCGCCACTATTTCCAGTCTTACAAAATTCAAGCCGTGGCTAAGGTGGATCTAATGAAGTATCTCTATGAAGCACCAGCGTTGGTTAGGAAGCTGTCCAGATGGTTGTTACTTTTGTTTGAATTCGACATCGAGTACATCACGAAGAAAACCATTAAAAGGCGAGCCGTAGCAAAGTTTCTGGCAATCCAACCCCTAGAATCAGATTACATAGAGAATCTAGAATTCCCTGATGAGCAATTAGCCATGGTGGAAGTGAAAGGGTGGGTAATGTGCTTCAATGGGGCAGTGAATAGAAAAGGCACTGGAATCGGGGTACTTGTAGCAACACCGGATGGTGAGATCATCCCTTTATCCAAGAGGTTGATCTTTTCTGTAACCAATAATGGGGCAGAATATGAAGCATGCTTATTTGGAATGGAAGCTCTGTGAACCTTAGGGGAAAATGATGTCTTAATTGTCGGTGATTCACTTCTAGTGATGAGGCACGCTCAGGGTGAGTGGGAGCTGAAAGAAGAAGCCTTACGGCCTTACTTGGAGCTGCTACAGTTTAAAAAAGGCTTATTCTTCCAGTGTGAATTCAGACATGTCCCCAGGGATGAGAATAAGATGGCTGATGCATTAGCAACTTTGTCCTCCATGTGGGGAAATCCAGAGGAAACACAAGTACAACCACTGGTCATAGCCACTTCCAGACATCCTTGCTTCGAAGTGCACGAAGTAATGGAATTATCAGCTGAAGAAAAGCCATGGTTCTTTGACATCTACCGGTATGTTAAGGAGGGTAGGTATCCCGAAAGGGCCAGTGTTGCTGATAAGTTGACACTAAGAAAGCTGGCTAGTCAATTCAGAATCTTCGAGGATAAGCTGTGCAAAAGAACCGCACATGGAGTCCTTTTGAGGTGCCTGGCAGAGAAAGAGTCAAAAGAAGTGATGCAGCAAGTACATGCAGGGTCCTATGGGCCACATATGAATGGGCTTGCCATGGCTAGGAAGATCATGAGACAAGGCTACTTCTGGATGATGATGCAAGCAGATTGTATAAGAAAAGTGAAGAGATGTCATGAATGTCAGATCTATGTAGACATTAGTCATCTTCCTCCACTCGAACTTCAGAATCTAGCATCTCCTTGGCCGTTTTTAGCATGGGGGATAGATATGACTGGTGAAATTCATCCAACTGCATCTAATGGGCACAGATTCATAGTTGTAGCAGTTGATTACTTCTCCAAATGGGTTGAAGCAGAATCCTTCACTAATGTGACAGCCAAGCAAATGGTCAAGTTCATCCAGAAGAACATCTTCACTCGGTATGGGATTCCTCATCACATAGTAACTGACAATGGAGTATAGTTTCAAGGGGGGACAGCTGAGCTACTTGCAGAACATGGTATTGAACATCATAAGTCTTCTCCATACAGGCCTCAGGCTAATGGTGCAGTGGAAGCAGCTAACAAGGTAATAAAGAAGATCTTATCAAAGATGGTAACCACTTACAGAGATTGGGCCGATAAACTACCTTATGCTCTTTGGGGTTACAAAACCAGTGTCAAAACACCGACAGGAGAAACTCCTTATGCCTTGGTATATGGAATGGGAGCGGTATTGCCAGTGGAAATAGAACTCAAATCGCTCAGAGTAACCCTGGAAGCTCAATTACCAGAAACTGAATGGGTTCAAGCCAGATATGAACAATTGGCGGCACTAGATGAAAGGCGACTGAGGGCGCTAGATCATCTTCAGATGTACCAGCGCAGAATGGCCAGAGCCTATAATCGGAATGTGAAGTATTCCAAACGGCAGTTGAAAACAGGTGACTTGGTTCTAAAGCAGCTGAGGCCTTCAAATGTCGATGTTAGGAGCAAGTTCAGACCCAACTGGGAAAGGCCCTATGTGGTGAAGAAGGTGCTATCAAAAGGCGCTGTCAGCATCATGGACATGGATGGAAACGGGTTCACTAATCCTATCAACCAGGACAGGCTAAAGCTTTATCATGTATAAAAAAATAAATAAAAAAGGGGGTCTGCTAGGCTGAAAACTCGAAAAGAGCGGTCTAGGCAAAAGTTAAGACACGAGAGAAAATAATCAGTCGGAAAACCTGAAAAGGACGACTGATGACGGGTTCTGGCTCAATGTGGAATCTATACCATTTAGGAACCAACTTGTTTCAAATGTACTCATTTTGACCTCATCAATAAAGTGAAGTGTTTGTTTAAATATATTTGCATGGTTATGACAAATGCACAAACAAAGTTGTCTTGCATAAACATGCATTTAAAGAAAGCACTTTGCATTCAACTGATTGAAATCA
Source organism: Euphorbia tirucalli (assembly GCA_039660915.1). Taxonomy (NCBI): domain Eukaryota; kingdom Viridiplantae; phylum Streptophyta; class Magnoliopsida; order Malpighiales; family Euphorbiaceae; genus Euphorbia; species Euphorbia tirucalli. The sequence goes on from CM077633.1 coordinate 34,014,366, forward strand.
TCGCATTATTTAACAAGTGAAAATGCACTAAATACATGCAATTTGAAATCTTTTGTCGACCTCTAAAATCCGGTTCATCTTTCTAAAAGAGCAATAAAATGGTCATGGTGACATTTCAATCATCTTAAAAAAAAAAAAAAAAAAGGAGATCTCGTTGAGGTGAAAGTCGACAAGGCGCCTCAAGCAAAAATTAGAGAAGCTCGCTAAGGTGAAAACTGAAAAGGCACCTCAGGCAAAAATTAAAGCAGCTCGCTGGGCTGAAAACCCGCATTGGGCAACCCAGGCAAAAATTAGAGCACTTAGAAACTCATAATTTCCCCACAGAGCAGGAAAAGCAGAATTTCCCCAACATTCCCCATAGAAGTCATCACATCAACTCTCCATAGAGTCATCACGCAATTCCCTAGCAGAATCTACATAAAGAACACCATAATTATTTCCCCAATCGAGTTACCACACTCTTCCCTAGTGGAATCTCTGTAAGGAGCACTATGATTATCCCCCCAGCAGTATCACACATCCCTAATAGTCACCTCATTCCTTCGAAAATCACCAAGCAAAGCCCCGAAGAAAGCAAAATCAACCAGGGGCACGACATATCTTTCTCCAGCGGAAGGCAGAAACGTCAAATGATGGAAAATGCATACACGTGCATATGCATCATCATGCATTCATACATTACATACATCGATCACTCATCCCCAGCTAGTCTTCATTCTTGATCGAAGGGGCAAAAATTTTTGTTTAAAAATCTCTCGATCAAGGAATGAAGACTTGCTATCTTAAGTGCAGGAATTCATCATCTCCAACTTCAATTCCTCAGCAGATCCGCCTCGAGTAATGCAAACTCGGTATCAGCCCAGATCGGCTTCATCATCCATTTCCCCAGCAGATCTACCTCGGATAATGCAAACTTGGTATCGACCCGGATCAGCCTCATCTATTTCCCCAGCAAAGCTCGCCTCGGGCAACCTAGACCTGGTATCGACCAATTTCTTCATCAACTTCGCCTCGAGTAATGTAAACTCGATATCGGCTAATTTCACTCTTCCTTCGCCTCGGGTAACATAGACCCGATATCGGCCAATCCGTAATTTCACCCATTCCTTTGCCTCAGGTAACATAGACCCGATATCGGCTTAACCACAATTTCATCTTCCTTTGCCTCGGGTAACCTAGACTCGATATCGGCCAATCCGTAATCCATCTTCCTTTGCCTTGGATAACATAGACCCGATATCGGCTTAACCGCATTCCATCTTTTCTTGCCTCCGGTAACCTAGACCTGATATCGTCTTATTTCTTCCTCAGCTTTGCCTCAGGTAACCTAGACCTGATATCGACTTATTTCCTCCCCAGCACCACCTCGGGTAACCTAGACCCCGTATCGGCCCATCTCATCAGAAGGTTCATTCTAGTGTTCGCGGCGCTTTGATTTGCGCTCTCAAATTCATCATCTCAGGTGTTGTAAACCTGGAGCTAGGTGTCGAATTTGATCACGCGAGGGGCAGCTGTAAGGACCAGAATTTTCTGTACTTAAAAAAAAAACTTTATGGTCGTACGACTAATCTTACAGTAAAAAAAAAAACTTTATGGTCGTACGACTAATCTTACAATCATACGAGAGGGTGGTGCAATTAATGCACCGGGATGGACAGGAAGCAAGCCAGAAAGGAGGGATAAAAAGAAGAAAAAGAGAGGAGAGAAGGGACAACTTGATTTCTGGTGGAAAATTAGAGAGAGAAGAGAAGGAAAGAGACAAGAAAAAGGGGAAAGAAAGTTTGCTCAAGAATCCTCTTTTTCTCTTCTATTTCTTTCGAATTCATTAGGATTAAAGCTAAAACTTGACAGAAATCCTTAGGCTAATCAATTAACTTCACAATCAAATCAAAATTCCGGACTTAAATCCTCAGAATCCCTAACAGTTTGGATTTTTAGATATAAAGCCCTCAACTTCAATTTCAAAGAAAAAGTGTGAATTTGTTTGGATTGTAGCGACGGCAGGGGTCAAATCGACTTGGATTAGCTTCTACAAAGGTAGACACTCCTTTTCCTTTCTTTTTTTCTCGCTTTCTGGGTGTATGAAGTGAATTTTTATGCATTTTCTGCTATGTTTTCGTGCTTCTGCTTCTGGAAATTAAGAACAGTCGCACGACTATTCTTGGATTTGTGAACAATCGTATAGTTGTGCGAGTGTTCTTAATTTCCAGATTGTGTTTCTTCCATTTTGTATCAAAATAAATTTTGGCGAAATCTTGATCCTGAACCGTTTACAGTCGCACGACTGTAATATGGTTTCCAGAATCAGAATTTCCGTTTTTATCCCAAAAATTTCTAAAAATCCATAAAAATCAGAAAAATCCAAAAATCATCAAAATGAATTTTGATATGTGCATTCACTACCTTAAGTTTAATTTCCAGTAAAATTGCATTTAGAACACTTCAACCACGGAGACCCGGTTCTCCCGAAAACCGACCCACTTAATATATAAAAATGCATGTAAACCGGTAAAATTGTTTTCAAAAATGATTTTCCCACAAAACCAAAAATACAGGGACGTTTCAGAATGTTTTCCAGGTCTAACCGGGCCAGCTAGCCGAGCCAACCCGCTTATCCCCTAAATGCATGCCCCCGACTCTTGATTTCCCAATTCTGTCTATTTGAGTCCTACTTGTAGCGTGCTGTATAAATTGTGCTAACCTTTGTTTTGCAGCTTTTATTTTATCTTAATTTTCATTTTACTTGTATTTTAATAGAATTAATCGTGTATTTAGGCGGTTGTAGTTATTTTTAGATTCTCGTGTATTGTAGGCGATTGTATAAGTAAGGCGAGAGTTTTTATTTTTCCATTCGATTTGGTTGTAAGCCAATTAATATTTATTTCTTTTCCTTACTTTTGTGTTAAATATTTGTATGCACGCTGTATGCCTTTTATATTCAATAAAATTGACTTTAGATTTTGAAATACCATTTTGAGAACATTGGCAATATTTACTTTAATTAGACACAAAATAAGGGACTTGTCCGGACCCGAATCTCTGGATAGTGTAGCGACCATTCGTCCGGTTCAGCTACCTTAAGAATTTCCCGGTTGAGCTGAGCCGGGTGGCGACTCTACAATATCCATCGAGACTTAGGTCTCGGTTCTTTTATGTATTAATTCCATTTATTTTCCAAAACCCATTTTCTATTTATAAAAACCCCAAGCGAAGGAGGGGCCTGCCCAAGATCGAGGCGCCCCTTCTGAGAGGGAGTCTCACGTCCCGTCGAAAACGTATCGTCCGCTCACAGAGGCAAGGACTATACAAAAACTTGAAGATAAGCTTTTCTCTAAACGGTATCCTGCGTTGGAAAAAGAGGATATTGTTAGAGTTATGAAGCGGTTTAATGCGTTAAACTGTGAAATCCAAGAGCTTGTCTAGAAAGGAGGATTTTCCTCCGGAACTAATCAATTAAAAATGTTAAAATTTGCGGAAAAGGCTTTTCATGAAAAACATTTTAAGACATTCTATTTTTGGATAAAATTCTGAATTTGACGAACTGGTGGACTCCATTGAAGGATTAGTTCCTGAACTGGGTTATGGATCCCAATGCAAAGTATTTGTGTTGAACTTGGCTGAAACGAGAGCTAAGTTATCTTATAATCCTAGAACCATGTTACTTAGAAGTAACAAGTTGGTTCGTCGCCCATGTCTGGATGCTGTTATTAAGGGTGTTGTGAACATGCTTTTGGATCTTTACTATAAATTCGTAGAGATGGTCCCAGTCACCTCAAAAGAAATTGAGATAGTTCAAGTCGATGGAAATGAAGATTGAGCTCTTCATTTTTACACTCTTTCTCTTGCTGATTCTGTATTTCAATTTTGTATTGAATGGCTTCGTGCTGGAATTTTTTTTGTGGTTGTCATTTTTACTAAATGTTGGATATATATTTTTTGTGGTTGTAATTTGTTTTAGTAATTTTAATTTATTTATTTTGAGATTATAACTAAGTGTTATATTACTCATTAGTTTTATACTTAAGAGAAGTATAAATGTTAAATAAATTAAAATATAATCTAAAACAAAACTATATATATATTTATTATTGGAAATTTAAACCTAATATGGTGTTTGTATTAGCCTATGTAAATGGTGACTCGATGCATTGCGCATGGATGTTTGATTTTAGGTGAACCAAACACTATTTTTAGTTTTAAATAATCTTATAATAAATATGGTATATCGCTTACTTATTAGTGCTACTTTGTCTTTAGCGGTTTTTCAATTGCTGCTTTAAAAGCAATAGTTGCTTAACTAAAAAAAAGGGACCTTCGTTTGAACGGTGACAATTATAAAGTTTGGGCTATGAAAGTCTAATACATAATTGAAGAACAAGAAGTCCTTGACACTTTGGAGAGAATAACGGTTCCTCCTGCAGAGAGTACCACCGTTCAAGCAAGGAGGGACCTTGAGGCTTATCAAGCTTGAAAGAGGAAGAACTCATCTGCCCGTATCACCATGCTTAGTGCGATGAATGGTGATATCGTGATAAAGTTTCACGTATAAAACACATGCTTAGTACGATTTATGCTCTCGAGGAGCAGAAAGTTCAAGCTGTGATACATTTTCTACCGAATGAGTGGGAGCATATAAAGTTGCACCTAACCTATGGCAACGACATTAAGACCCTTGATGATGCAGTTCGTCATCTTGAACTGGAAGAGGACCGTCTGGCCTCTCTTAGTGTAAAAATCTAAGGTCCGCATGGCTAGTTCAAGTCCTGGTCTGAAGTCCAAGGAGAGGAACAAGAAGCTCTTCAAGAAGAAGGCAAAGAGAACGGTGAGCAGTGTTCCAGTTCAAAAGAAGGGCATGAAAGATTTTAACATTTCTAGGGTGAAATGTTACAATCGCAGACAAAAGGGGCATTTTGCAAAAGAGTGCACAACTCCTAAGGTAAATGTTACCGAAGTGTATAGGTGTTATAAATTTGTTTCAAGTTCTGTTTTGTTAACTGAATCTCGTCCTTTGTGGATCGTAGACTCAGGAGCAACAGACCATGTAATAAAGGATCGAGGTTCTTTTGTTGAGTTCCGCAATGTTCCGCGGGAACAAGGTGGATATACATGGGAAACAACTCTAATGAGGAAGTCTTAGGGATTGGCTGTTATCAGCTGGTCTTAAATGGTGGTCGACCATTTTTTTTTTTTTTTGAAGCTGTCCTCTATACTCCTGGAATACGAAGGAACTTGATATCTGTTTCTGCCCTTATGAATTTGGGGTTCATGTTATCTTTTGAATTGAACAATTTTAGTCTCTTTATGAACAATATCTACTTTGGTAATGGACATTTGTTGGATGGTTTTATTGTTTTGGATTTGGATCTAAATTTTATGTGTCATAATAGTTTTTCCTTTACTGTTAACTTGACTGTGGATAATGTTAGCATTTCAAAAATGTGGCATGTGAGACTTAGTCACATTGGTCAACATTGTTTAGTACGATTGGCTAAAGCAGGTTTGTTGGCTGATTTATCAAAAATAAATCTCCCAACTTATGAAAGCTGCTTAAAAGGAAAGATGACAAGAAAACAATTTGGTAAAGCTACGCGAGCTGACCAACCATTGCAACTAATCCATTCTGACATCTATGGTCCAATGAATGTTCGGGCAAGGCATGGTGCATACTATTTCATTACATTCATGGACGACTATACAAGGCATGGTCATGTCTATTTGATTGCACATAAATCTGAAGCATTAGCATGTTTCAAACAATTTATGGCTCTAGTTGAAAATCAATTAGAGAAGAGAATCAAAGCTTTAAAGAACCGATCGGGGAAGAGAGTACCTCTTCGAGGAATTTAAAGTTTTATGTAATGAAAAAGGTATTGGACATCAGTTGACCACACCTAGGACTCCATAACAAAATGGAGTAACGGAAAGAAGAAACCAAACCCTCTTAGAGATGGTGAGGTCTATGATGGCTGAAGCTAATTTGCCTATCTCCTTTTAGGGAGACGCACTATTGACTGCCATATATGTACTCAATAGGGTACCTTCTAAGTCTGTTGAAACCATGCCTTGTGAATTGTGGACGAGCCGCAAGCCCAATTTGAACCATTTGCTACCATAGGGATGTGCTACCTATGTTCATGATACATCTAGCAAGCATGGCAAGCTAGGCCCAAGAGGCAAGAAAGGTATCTTTATAAGATATCCTGATCTCTCAAAAGGATATGTTCTAGTGGGAGAGAATAAGAATGGTCAAATAACAGAATTTGAGTCACAAGATATCACATTCTTAGAGAATTTCCTAAGCTGGGAGAGGTGGATAAGGAATTCACTTTCTTTGAAACTCAGTTTGAAACTTCAGGATCACTCAATCCGAGTGGGAGGAATGAAGTTGAAGACGTAGGGGAAAGGGAAGAGAATGATGTTTTTCAACCTTCACAAGTGGATTTGACTAATCCTGACCCTAACTTGAGTAGTCTTGATTTGAGTGGGAGTCTTGTTCCAAATTCAAGTGTGAATATAGATATAGATCCCAGTAGGAGTGGTCCCAGTGGGAGTTCTACCCAACACCTTGATGAATATATAAGATTTGTTTATTAAGAAGCAGAACCTCTGAGGCGATCTAAGAGGGGAAATATTCCACGACGCCATCATTTAGTTGATAGCGAAGTTCTCTCGGTCGTAGCTCAAATTAAAGACATTCCAACTAACATGAAAGAGATATTGGAATCTCCAGCAAAGGAAGAATGGATAAAAGCAATGGAAAGTGAGATGGAGTCAATAAGGATCAACAAAGTTTGGGAACTAGTTGATCTACCCAAAGGGCGCAAAGCCATTGCGAATAAATGGGTACATACTATTAAGCGATCAGCGGATGGGAAACCTATCCAGACTAAGAGTCAGCTGGTTGCGAAGGGGTTTACACAATAGGAAGGAATTGACTATGAGGAGACTTTTTCACCTGTTGTCCGTTTCGCATCTATAAGAATAATACTTGCTTTTGTAGCATGTATGGACCTTGAATTACATCAAATGGATGTAAAGACTACGTTCTTGAAATGGTAAACTGAACGAAGAAATCTATATGGTTCAACCTGAAGGTTTCATCATCCAAGGACAAGAACATAAGGCTTGTAAGTTAAAAAGATCAATTTATGGCCTTAAGCAGTCTTCAAGACAATGGTATTTTCGTTTCCATGAAGCGATTATATCAATGCAATTTAAGGTGATTAATGCAGACTCGTGTGTCTACATTAAGCGTGAAAACAGAGGGAAGTTTGTCATTCTAACATTACACGTTGATGATATTTTGTTAGCAGGAAATGACACTTCCTTACTCAAGAAAGTAAAGACTTGGTTGTCTTCTAACTTTGAGATGAAGGATCTAGGAGAGATAATTACATTCTTGAGGTTAAGATCTCAAGAGATCGATCTAAGGGATTATTGGCTCTTTCACAAGAGATGTATATCAATAAGATCTTAGAACGGTTTAGTATGGCTCACTATGATCCCGATCCAAACCCCTATTGCAAAAGGTATGGAACTGAATGCTAGTATGTGTCCCACGACTCCTGTGACACCCCCTATAAATAAAACTAAGCATGTATGTCACATTCCAATAACCAAGGATGTTATGAAATCATCATCCTATATTCATAATAACCTACTAAACTCTAATATTATCTATTAATTCGGTCCATGCATCCATTTTCCATACGTTATATGGAGAAGAAGATTTCGGTTTCTTTAAGAAAAATGGTAAAAATGGGTAAAGAAGAAGAAGAAAAAGAAGAAGAAGAGGGAGAAGAAGTATACCTTTATGAGCTGATGGAAAATCAGATTTTATTTGGCTTAGAGGTGTAAAATTACACTTTAGTCCTCGAAGAAAAATAAATTTTCACAACACCTATCACAACTTAACTCGTTAACCCTTTCTCGTATTTTAACTCTATAAACGAATAATATACACTACATTCATTATTTCCACCATCAATTATGCCATCACACTTCCGTATATATTTAATTTGAGAAATTTTCGGATTTCAATTTTACCGATTACGGGTACAAATTTGACCATCGGTCAAACTTGTCTTATATTTATTTCACACCATGACTTAAACCCTTAATTATTACTTCTATGATATTGTCTTAACCCAAAATTTATCTCCAATTATATTGTTCACGAGTTCAAACAATATTATTTGAGATTTCTAAATTTCGGGTCGTTACAATTCTCCCCCTCTTAAGAATTTTCATCCACGAAAATTACGTGATGTAAACAGTTATGGATATTGAATTCTCATAGTCTCTTCGGGCTCCCAGGTAGCTTCTTCAACCTTATGATTCCTCCATAGCACCTTTACCAACGTGATAGACTTGTTTCGTAATTGTTTAACCTCCCTGGCCAAGATCTCTACTGGTTCTTCTTCGTATGTCAAATCCTGTTGGATTTCCACAATATCCGGAGGTAAGATGTGTGACGGATCTGATCTATATCTCCTTAGCATCGACACATGAAACACATTATGAATCTTGTCTAATACTGGTGGTAATGCCAATCGGTAAGCCACCGGTCCAACTCTCTCTATTACTTCATACGGCCCAATGAATCTTGGACTTAGCTTGCCTTTCTTGCCAAATCATAAAATCTTCTTCCAGGGTGACACTTTAAGAAACACTTTTTCTCCTACCTCGTATACAACATCTTTCCTTTTTAAATCAGCATAAGATTTATTTCTATCGGCTGCTGCCTTTAATCTTTCCTGGATAAGTTTCACCTTGTCCTTCGTCTCGTGAATTAAGTCTAACCCCACAAGCTTATTCTCACTAAGTTCAGTCCAACACAATGGACTTCGACATTTCCTTCCATACAATGCTTCATACGGTGCCATTTTTATGCTTGATTGGTAACTGTTGTTATAGGCAAACCCATAAGAGGTAAATATTTGTCCCAACTTCCCTCAAATTCAATGATACAACTTCTCATCATGTCCTCCAACACTTGGATTACTCTTTCAGACTGACCGTCAGTTTGAGGATGAAAAGCAGTGCTAAAAGTTACTTTAGTACCCATGGCTTCTTGCAATTTTCTCCAAAACCTCGATGTAAATCTTAAATCCCGATCAAAGATAATTAAAATAGGCACCCCATGCAACCGTACTATTTCTGCCATATATATTTCTACCAATCGATCTAGCGAATAATCAGTTCTGACCGGAAGAAAATGTGCTGACTTGGTCAATCTGTCCACAATAACCCACACTGCATCATGTTTCTTCTGAGTAAGAGGTAAGGATGTCACAAAGTCCATGGTAATTCTTTCCCATTTCCATTTGGGAATTGTTAGTGGCTGTAACAATCCAGATGGAACTTGATGTTCAGCCTTCACCTGTTGGCAAGTCAAACACTGCCCCACATAATTGGTAATATCTTTCTTCATTCCACTCCACCAATAATGACCTTTTAAATCTTGATACATTTTGTTTGCTCCTGGATGCATCGTATATGGGCTATTATGTGCCTTATATAGGATCTTTTTCCTTAATTCTTCATTGTTTGGCACACATAGTCTTCCCTTGTAGTATATGCATCCGTCTTCTTGAACCGTGTAATCACCTTCTATGCCAACTTCTATCTGTGTGTGAAGGACTTTCATTTCATCATTTTCATTATGTGCTTCCTTTATTTGTTGCAACAATATGGGTTGAACCATCAACTCTGTAATTATAGCCCCATCATCGGTCAAAGTTAATCCTGTATTCATAGCTTTTAGCGCCATCATAGTCTTCCTGCTAAGGGCATCCGCTACTACATTAGCCTTTCCCGGATGATAATCAATAGCACAATCATAATCTTTGATAAATTCCATCCATCTCCGTTGTCTCAGATTCAACTCTTTCTGTGTTGGCAAATATTTCAAACTTTTATGATCTGTGTAAATATAACACTTCTCTCCATAAAGGTAGTGTCGCCAAATTTTTAAGGCAAAGACTATCGATGCCATCTCCAAATCATAAGTTGGATAATTCTTTTCATGATTCTTTAATTGCCTAGAAGCATAGGCAATTACTTTTCCTTCTTGCATCAATACACATCCAAGGCCATTAAGTGAGGCATCACTATAGATTATGAAATCTTTTCCTGGCTCCGGTTGTGTAAGTACAGGTGCTTCAGTCAACATAGTCTTTAACTTCTCAAAACTAGCTTGGCATTTATCATTCCACTCAAATTTTACGGTCTTATGAAGCAATTTTGTCAATGGGGTGGCAATGAGTGAAAATCCCTTTACAAATCTCCTATAGTAAGCCCGCCAACCCCAGAAAACTGCTAACTTCAGTAGGGTTCCTCAGCGGTTTCCACTCAAGGATTGCTTCTATCTTTTTGGGATCCACTTTAATACCTTCTGCTGAGACAATGTGTCCCAAGAAAGAAATTTTTTCAAGCCAGAACTTGCATTTGCTAAGCTTAGCATACAATTGATTCTCCCTCAAAGTCTGAAAAACTATCCGCAAATGTTGATCATGCTCCTCCCTCGTCTTAGAATACACTAAAATATCATCAATAAAGACCACCGCAAATCGGTCTAAAAATGAATAGAACACACGATTCATAAGGTCCATAAATGCTGCTGGTGCATTAGTAAGACCAAAGGGCATCACCAAAATTCATAATGCCCATATTTGGTCCGGAAAACTGTTTTTGAGATATCATCTTCTTTTACTCTCATTTGATAATATCCTGATCTCAAGTCAATCTTGGAGAAGTATTTAGCACCCTTAAGTTGATCAAATAAATCTTCAATGTGTGGTAATGGATACTTGTTCTTCACCATTAGTTTATTCAACTCCCAATAGTCGATACACAATCAAAGTGATCCGTCCTTCTTCTTAATAAACAACACTGGTGCACCCCATGGAGATACACTTGGGCGCATAAATCCTTTGTCTAACAATTCCTGCAACTGGATCTTTAACTCCTTAAGTTCAGCTGGTGCCATTCTATAGGGTGCTTTAGATACCGGTGCGGTACCTGGTAGCACATTAATCGTGAATTCCACTTCCCTTTCTGGTGGCAACCCCGGTAATTCTTCTGGAAAGACATCTGGAAAATTGCACACCGTAGGAATACTCTATACTCCTAACTCCTCCTGTTTAGATTCAAGAGAAAAGATTAGGTAGGCCTGACATCCCTTCCTAATCATCCTCTTAGCCTTCATAAACGAAATTATGTTGGAGAGATAGTCTGATGTCTCTCCCACCATAACTATCTCTTCTCCACCTGGAACTTGTAGAGACACCCTCTTATTTCTGCAATCCACCTATGCTCGATGCTCTGACAACCAGTCCATTCCTAAAATAATATCGAAATCTATTAAAGGTAATTCAATTAAGTTTGCTAGGAAAGTTTGATGTTGAGTCCTAATAGGGCAAGTTCTAGACACCTTATTTACTACCACACTATGCCCTAAAGGATTTGTGACTTCAATGTTCTCTCCTAATTCTTCTACGTGCAACCCCTTCTCTCGTACTAATGTAGTACATATGTATAAATGTGATGAACCCGGATCTACTAATGCATAAACATCATTATTAAAGAATGAGAATTTACCAACAACAACTTCAGTAAATGCTCGAGTTTCTGGTCCTCGGATTGCATAATTTCGTGCCATTCCTCCTGATCTAGCACTCTGTTGTGATTGAGAAGCCACATTCTGTCCACTAGACCCAAAAGCATCACCTCTCCCATGACCCCGTCCACCTTGTACCGTAGGAGTAGACACTATAGTGGGGGCAGCTGCACTTGTCTTCCCCTGGGGACAAGTTGCTACTAAATGACCCCTGGAACCACATCTAAAACAAGCTCTGCCTGCTCCCCAGCATTCCCTTGTATGTCTTCTTCCACATTGAGGACATGGTGGAAGATTCCCTCTCCGTCTACCTGAAGGTGTACTGGCCACTGACCCAGTACTAACTGCTTGACCCTGAGAATAGCCTCTGTTTTGGGATTGTGCTTGCTCTGATGTTCCCTTCTGTTTCTTACTAGGTGGAGGTTCAGAACTTGCTTGACCTCGTGATTCTTTTTGAAATCATGTTCTTTTGGCCCTCCTTTGTTGTCTGTCTGAATTGATTTTCTCAATACCAAGGGTAGCATCAATTAATTCTGTGAACACTCGGATCTTTTGTGCAAATAAATGCACTCTGATTTCATCATTCAACCCATCTTCAAATCGCTTACATCGCTTTGCTTCATTGTCAACAATATCATGAGCATATCTCTCAAGCATACTAAATTGGTATTCATACTCAGAGACAGTCATTCTACCCTGCCTCAATGTCAAGAACAATCTCTTTTGCTCATCTCTGAATCTTTCACTAACATACTTCTTCTTAAATTGTTCCAAGAAAAGAGCCCACGTAATTTGTTCTATGGGCCTTTCTCTCACAATGTTATCCCACCATCTCCTAGCTTGTTCCTTCAGTAAACCCTGCACACAATCTATTCTTTCTTTATCAGTAAAGTGTAGCCTGTTCATACACCATGTGGTATGATCAAGCCAATCTTTTGCAGCCGCCGGTCCTACTGCTTCCCCTTTAAAATCATCGGTGGGGAGTTTCTTGATTCTTTCTAAAGGAGTTCTCTCCTCTCTTTTATCTGCTGGAGGTCATGCTAGAGCTTGAGATATAGGTATATTTTGCAATACCTGCGTGATAACTTCAGCTGTCATGTGCTGAAGAAAAGCGGCTTGTGCCGGAGTAGGTTGCTTCGGAAATCTCGGTGGTGATGAGGGTACTTGTCCTTGTTCATCCCCTAGTCCACCACTGTGAACTCTACTTTCATCCTCCTCTTCCTCATTCACTCCCACTCTAGAAGGAGAGGCCATGACTTATTTCTAAAAATGGACCAAAGTGGATCAATAATAACCAACACAACACATTTATCACCTAAATGGCATGCACTTTCTAGTCTTAGAATCGCCTAAACCTCGCTCTGATACCACTAAATGTGACACCCCCTATAAATAAAACTAAGCATGTATGTCACATTCCAATAACCAAGGATGTCATGAAATCGTCATCCTATATTCATAATAACCTGCTAAACTCTGATATTATCTATTAATTCGGTCCATGCATCCATTTTCCATACGTTATATATATACCTCGCAAAAATTTATAATACTTAGAATAAATATGCACAACTCCAAGGCTTTTAAATAAAATATCCAAATGAAACTCCAAGTTACACATCTAACCATTTAGTACATGCCATACTATTACAACAATTCACCAATATATATACATTATACTAAATATCCACCTTAGCACGCTTCCACTATCTGCTCTGCACACACTTGATCCACTTCTACCACTGGTCCAGGCTATCTACAGCTTCAAAACTACGTGTAGAAAAACAAACTACATGCTAAGCAACTTTGCTTAGTGGTGTACACTAACTTTATTTCATATAATTCAATCACTCAATTTTTCCTTTAAAACAATCACTTAAATATATAAAAGTACAAATAAATAAAATTGACCCAAAAACCATATAAAGCTCCATTAAAATGTCATAACTTTTAGTTATCCAAATATCTCAAAAAAAATAATATCACATATTATTGCCCAAGTAACTCAAGTAAAATATAAATAGGAATTGGATAAGGGGGCGGACAAGCCCAAAGCCGAAGCTCCAATAACAATCATATCGGTCAAGCCCGAAGCCGAAGCTCCAAAATTAAATATTCACAATGATTGAACAAGCCCAAAGCTGAAACTTCAAAATCAAATATCCATAATCTTAATAATCTCATAATATCGGCCAAAGCCTGAAGCAAAAGCTTCAATTGTTTGTGCAGTACTGCACCCCCCCTTTATTGGTGCCAATCTATCCGAACCCATTCTTTACTTGAATACTAAGGGCAATACAATGTATCTTATATAATTCAAACAAGAGCTTAAACTTAATTTCATAAAACCAACAGCCCAAAAATCATATCACCAAAAACAATATCATCAAAACAATATGGCAATTTATTTCACAATACAATACAAACCTATTTCTATCCCAAAACAGGACAGCTTCCAACATCAATTTGGAAACCTAAATTCAAACCTTTAACCAGCCCAAAATTCAAAATAAACATCACAAACATGTTCCCCTACCTCTTAAGATCACTAGGAATTTCGAATCATGAAATTTCAAGTCATACACATGAAGTTATAGCCACACAATTAGACCACACTCCAAAAATTTCTGCCTAGAAATAGAATTCGAGCATCAACTTCAACCATGAATTCGAACCAGAAAAAAATCGAATTTGACAAAATTTTCTTCGAAACATATCTTTCTCTATGTCTTAAGAATCCACAGAAATTGGAATCACCTAAATCAGACTTGTAAAACATGAGAAAAGTCACAAACAATCCACAGTGCTCAAATCTGAAATTTTCAGCAAAAGGAGATAGAAATAAAATTAGTGTACACAAACCTTATCAAAGCCCTCACTAGCCTTCTTCTACCTCTTTTCCTCTTTCCCTACTTGACCTTGGTTCCTCTACACATAACCACAATGGATTCAAGATATATAACCACAATTGATTCAAGATATATAATACATAATTAAACCATCAAATGCATAAAACATGCTTAATTAACCTTAAACCCTAATTTAAAAGCTTCAATTTCATCAATTTCTACTTACCTCAAATTTGGGTTACTATTCACCAAGAACCCTAACTTCTTTAAATCCCTCTTTTCTTGACTTAATAGGTGAAATTGATGAGCTTAATGAGCTTAATCATCAATTTCTAACAAGAATTTGACATTGGATTGAAGGAAGGAGAAGATTTCGGTTTCTTTAAGAAAAATGGTAAAAATGGGTAAAGAAGAAGAAGAAGAAGAAGAAGAAGAAGAAGAAGCATACGTTTATGAGCTGATGGAAAATCAGATTTTATTTGGCTTAGAGGTGTAAAATTACACTTTAGTCCTCGAAGAAAAATAAATTTTCACAACACCTGTCACAACTTAACTCGTTAACCCTTTCTCGTATTTTAACTCCATAAACGAATAATATACACTACATTCATTATTTCCATCATCAATTATGTCATCACACTTTCGTATATATTTAATTTAAGAAATTTTCGGATTTCAATTTTACTGATTACGGGTACAAATTTGACCGTCAGTCAAACTTGTCTCATATTTATTTCACACCATGACTTAAACCCTTAATTATTACTTCTATAATATTGTCTTAACGCAAAATTTATCTCCAATTATAGTGTTCACGAGTTCAAACAATATTATTTGAGATTTCTAAATTTCAGGTCGTTACAACTCCAAAAGAGACTAAAAGGATGGAGAGAATTCCTTATAGGTGTGCAATTGTTAGCTTGATGTATGCTATGATTTGTACACGACCTGATATAGGTTTTGCGGTGGGTCTCGCAAGCCGTTATCAGACTAATCCAGGTTTGATGTGTTGGGCAGCAGTGAAAAGGATATTGAGATATTTGAAGGGGACTTCAAATTATTCCCTTTATTACTAAGGATAGGATCTGAAGTTAAAGGGATACACAGATGCTGATCACGGAACTGATAAAGACGGGAGGAAGTCCACGTCTGGGTATATTTTCACTGTAGGAAATGGTGCAATTTCCTGGTGTAGCAAGAAATAAGCTTGCGTGGCATTATCGACTATGGAGTTGGTATATATAGCTGCAACAGCTGCAGTACAAGAAGCGGTTTGGTTAAACCGCTTCATAGATCTTTTGGATCTATTGCCTAAAAGGAAATATACGACTATCTATTCCGACAGCACTGCATCGATAGCTTATTCCAAGAATACTTGTTATCTTGGAAAAAGCAAGATATCGATATAAAAATATCATTTTGTTAAAGACAAAATAGCACAGAGAGAAATAAGTTTAGTGCATGTTCCAACTGGAGATACGATTGCAGATTCGTTAACAAAGCCAATAACTCCAAATGTTTTTAGCAAACAAATTTTGGAATTTGGTCTTTGTAGGTTATAGGAACATGTTGTTGTTTTTGAATTGTTGTAATAACTTTGTTAAATTCTATTAGAATAGAATGTGAGTTATTTGTTGTGTTCAAATTCATTCACTATTTAAAGCCATACACATAAAGCTATTGAGTATAGTTCAGTATGTTGGCGAAATGTCATATACTCATATGGATGAATCTTTTACTATGAGTTATGTGTTCATAGGTAAAAGTGGGAGCGTGAAAAACTCCATATGTGATATGTGAAATATCATTATTTCGTTTATACCGAAAGCTGTCCTGTGAAAGGCTTAAATGTGGACTAGAGATACTGATGCATGAGTTGCATTTAGAGACCGAATGCTTTCGCATAGTGTTTATAAAACATACGTCCTAAGTGGATTAACACTATGGCATATTTTAGTAATATGTGTAAAAGCCGACCAAGGAATGGAAAGAAGAAAATTGATCTCAACTTTCCTAATGTGAGACCCAAATGAAACTATGAGTTTCAAGTTCACCCTTAAGGACTCTTGTAATGTCTGATGATTAACTTGATTGGAACCCTAAACCAGGCTTCGTTAGCTATGAACGGGCATATAAGGACCAGTCAGATAAGCATTGGACATATGGCGGAAGGTTATTTATAGAGAGGAAGTACATTTTCAGTAACATGTCACTTAGTAATCATATAACACTCGAGCTCAATACTTTTTCGTGGAAAAGGTATGTAGTGTATATAAATGTTTTCGTGAGATCAAAAGTGAGTCGAAAACTAGTGATCATGGAAAATGGACTAGGGGGGAGTCGCGTTAAGCTAAAAGTGGAACGATGAAGGAGAGTTTCAAAGGTTTAACTGTTACGTTGACTGGTCGCGTGAATTCGCCGAACAAGAATTGAAAGAAATATGTGTGTTCAATCGCAATGAAAGTGTGTCTTGTCATGTGCGAGTAGGAGATGTTGGTTTTTGGTCCGCCCATGACATTTTGAAATGACAGGGACTAAACTGTAATTATATGTAAATTACAGAGACCAAATGTGTAATTTGGTCCGACTCTATATATAGATGGAAGTTGGGATTTCCACTATAAATAGAGAAGAAGTTTCTCTATTTCCGAATGATGATGGAATCGTAGATATTCCCTTCTAGTTCCGAAGAAAACGTCTCCAGAAAGAAAAACAATATACTTCTTCGTTCGTCGGAAGAATTCACGGAGATAGCCTGTACTCAGTGTATTTATACACTCGTAGGAAAGGCAACCAAAACGATTCGGTTTCTCGTGTAGATCAGATCCATTCCATAAACGAGTTTCCGCTGTATATAAACTGTAAGTCCGTTTATTTATCATATTTACGGTAATCTATATATTCGTTGTATGATTTACATGGAATTCTGACTTCAAACCGTGAACTAGACATAGATCCATCAATTTAATTAAAAATCCCAATTTTAAATAATATTTTTTTAAACCAATACAACCGTAATTTATTATAATATATTATTAAATAATATTTTTTAAACAAAATAAATATCTAGTTAAAACAGTGATTCGCTCCCGGGTCAGCTTTTAATTACATTGGTATTTGTCCCTTTCCCTAGCGCTCTGCTTTTCTCACAAGTCTCAACCAATCACAATTCAATTAAATTTGATTTTAGAGAAAATAGGAATTTAGTAAGACCTTTGTTCTTTGCCCCAAGAGCCTGTGAGTGACTGACAGTCATCGATTATTTCGATCGGAATTATCCAAAAATCCATGGAAAAGACAATTTCAGAATTTGAAAAACCAGGAATAGAATCAGAATCACGATCAGACGAAGACGAAGAGGAAGATACAGACGAGGGCGACGACCAAGTACCGGAGAAATGGATAAGTCACTATTCGTCAAAACATAGAATATTAATGGTGGGAGATGGAGATTTCTCCTTCTCTGTTTGCTTAGCCAGAGTTTTTGGTTCTGCTTACAACATGGTCGCCACTACTATTGACACCCAAGGTAATTACTCTTTTACTCTTTCTCCATTTTCTTAATTTCCAGTCACTCAAATTGATTTTAGGGGTTTCTAATTTTTGGCGCAGAGAAAATTGAGAACAAGTACAGTAATGGAGTGACAAATGTGAGGGAATTAGGAGAGAGAGGATGTTTGGTATTGTACGGAGTGGATGCAAAGCAGATGAGTCAACATTTCTTCTTAAGAACTCAAAGATTTGATCGGATTGTGTACAATTTCCCTCACGTTGGTTTCCTCTACCCTGAAGATAGTTATTGCCAAATCCAGTTAGGTTTTTGTTCTATACTATTTCTTTTTTTTTTTTCAGCTTAAACATAGTATGCTTTTTGTGGTGATGAGTACATGATCTCTCAATTTTAGCCAAGTAGCTAGAAATTGACATGAACCTGAAATCCACGGAGTAGAAATTAAGTTAGATACTTTCAAAGTGATGAGAGGATGATCAAGTGTTTCGCTCTATCAATTTCTTTGCCTCAAAGAGAAGGCAAAAAACTATAATTTGGCCATTTCTACTTGGTAATATTTGTCATTTTGAGTATTTTGGCACATTGGATCACTATATGACTCATGCTTTTTCAAACTTTGACAATCCTCAATAGCTGGTGTAGTTAGCATGTATCACCAGGCTTTGTTAAAAGCCTTGAGATCAAATTGTGTCATCCAATTGTGCATCGGTGTGCATGGTTTTGAACCTTCATGTCTCAAATTTTGCAAAGAATCGAAGTAGAGAGGGTCGAATGTATAAAATTAGAGTACGTGGATGGATCAAAATTATAAATTGTGCCGATGCTATATGTTTGAAATTGAAGTATGAGGATTGAAATGATTAATTGTGCCAAATACAAGAATCATCCTCAAATTGATAAAGTATGATTATCATGATTATTCTTATTTCTTTTGCAAGATGTATAACAACGATACATATGACTTTGCACTTCTTTTATTCCTTTTGCAAGATGTTTCTTATGATTGTCTTTGCATCATATTTCATATGGTTATTTGATAAAGTATTAAAATTTCGTACATAGAATTAATCACCTTAAATCTGTTTTATAAATACTTTGTCATGTCTGTGTAGTAGAACTTCAAATTTTGGATTTTTGTTGATGTGAATGGATATATGTTTTTTGGGGATTGAATTAGGTTAAACAAGAGACTGGTATGATTTCTTTCCAATCCCAAGAGTTAAAATAAAAAGGGTTAAATGTATGAAAACTGAGGAAGATGGATCAAAATGATAAATTGTGCCAAATATAATAATCAAATTTCACATCTTTCGGGTAAAGAAAGATGATCCCATTTGCAAGACATTTCACATGATTGAATGCAATGAAAAACTAAACAGTAAGGACATATACTGACATGCTTAGTAAAGTGTCAAGGAGACTTCAAACTATGGATTAATATGTGAATAAATGACATATATTTATATGCATTTATGTGTAATCAGTTGTCTGTGCATTTAAAACTACAGATTTTTGGATCTCTGTTGATGAAAATTTGAATGGGTACATTTGGTGGGACTGAAATAGGTTAAACAAGAGATTGATAAAGGGGTTTCTATCCAATGCCAAACTGCTGTTGAAGGAGAATAATGGGGAGATTCATGTAACACACAAGGAAGGTCATCCTTATGACAAATGGGATATAGTTAAGAAAGCAAATAAGATTGGCCTGACTATGCATCACAGTGTACCCTTCTCTAAATATGATTATCCCGGCTATCACAACAAAAGAGCTCACGGAACCCTTTCTGATGATTCTTTCCACCTGGGTGATTGCAGAACTTACATGTTCAAGCTCAATTCCCATTAAAAAGCAGGTAATATGTGCTAGAATTGAGACCTTACGGACATAGATCATGCATAAATTCCTGATAAATGTTGTTCTAGTTTTAGTACTGACAACCGAGTCAAGAAATTTGCTTCTGGATCTGTGCTATGTGCAGAGATTGTAGCTTGTTGTCGGACAAAGCCATATTTTGGCCTATGTACTTGCCTAAATTTCTTTAATAAGCACTTTGGCCTTAGTTATTAGTTGTAATTTTCGGATAATCTAGCCCCTGATTAATAAATCTGTCAAACATGTCTCACAATTGGATTTGGTAGAAACTGATAAGACTACATTTGACGTGATGTTGACGAGTCCAGTAAACAAAAAATAGGAGAGAGAGAGAGAGAGAGAGAGATGGTCTTTACCTTAGTAAATGTAGTGGGATTCCACTATAAAAAGTTTGAGATGTGTGTTGCCTTTACCTTAGTTAATGTAGTGGATTCCAATATAAAAAGTTTGAGATGTGTGTTGCCTTTGTGTATCTAATGCAGATGCTAAGGCATACAGAAATCCAAGTAAATCCATTTCCGATTAAGTTAAACATATTTAAAAATTTCAAATACATATGACTTGTGAGTTATTTTTAATTATTTAAAATATTAATTTCAATGAAAGTATTTAATAGTTAACCGACCAAAATATAAGTTAACCAACGAAACTAATAGGTTATGACTTGTGACTTATTTTTAATATTTAAAATATTAATTTCAATGAAAGTTTTTTAATAGTTAACCGATCAAAATAAAAGTTAATTGACGAAATTAATAGGTTAACAGATGTTTGTTTAATGGATGCTAACAGACACATTAATGTATTTCTTATTAGTGAATTGGTTAATCAATCATGTGCACTCTTACTAATAATATTATTCTTAAATTGCGCTTGTAAGATATTGATTGTATTTATTTGATTTACAAGTAGATTGGTTGACCATGTTCCTCCTAGTTTTACTATAAAGATTTTTTTTTTTAACCATAAGTTTTTTTCACATTAAATATTAAAATTTAGTCACAGTTAAGACTCTTCAATTCTTATGTCTTTTTGTAAATATACTCAGTTGGAGTTTGAACCTGATAGTTCTGTCATAATCTTAGCACTGCCTACTAGTTATAAGACATGTTCATAGGCTCAATATCGCCTAGGTGTGAGCACGAGATTTTTAATCCCCAGTCTTAATGATGAAAACAAAGCTTTATTTAATTTGTTTTTGTAGCCACATAGGTCAATGTCAACTCAAAGTCAAAGCTTCAGATTGCTAAATCGATCGATAGTTAACACACCACAACCATATGGATATAGTCCATGTTGGTATGGTTGTAGTGCAATGATTGTACAATCATAGCCTATAGCCGTATGAATGTTCAATAAAATACAACCATTTGCATCTAGATCGGATGTAAATCGCCGTTTGATAAGGTGTTAGTAAAGGTCGGTCATTTGTGAGCCTAGCAATCCAGATTAGGCTTTTGAGAGAGTTAAAGAGAAAAGAGAAAGGGAAAATTCAAGGCTTTTTCTTCATTTTCTTCCTTAATTCTCTGATATTAGGCTTTTTCTATTAGATTTCGTAAGTGAACACATCACTAAGATTAATAATGGTTCAGAGTCTAAAATGAATCACAAATTCGTTACTTTTGGAGATTTTTAGTGATTTTTAGAGTTATGGAGTCTCAATTGAATTTCAACAATCCGAAGCTCCTTTGAAGTGTTTTTGAACCCATAAACTATGGATTCACGCATCAAGGGTATATTTCTGAGAAACCAATAATTTTCCTGCATATTTCTATCATTTGAGAATCATTTTATGCATTTTTCAACTTGTCCTATTTTTGTTCATTTCTGGTTTCTGTCTAGAAATAACATTTGTACGACCATCGCAACAACCGCACAGATGTAGTGATGGTCGTACGGATTTTGTTCTTTGGCTACACGGTCATTAAGATCCAGAAATCCCTAAATAAATTGCTAAAACTTTGAATCTACTTGTGACCTACATCCGTATGGATATTATATTCGGGCAGAACGAACTCAAAAAGGTTTTTCGACCTTTTCATTGAATAATGGACTTTAGATCTAATTTCTAAATGTTAGACCAAATCAATGATACAGACCCGATCTCTTAAAAATCGACTTATTTAACATATTAAATGTCAGCCGATAAAACCGTCTTCAAAACCATTTTCTCGAAAATCAATACAAGAACGTCTCAAAACTATTTTCCATCCCTCGTTATTGTTTTTGAATCTCATGTGCATAAATATTTGTTGTGTTACTAACATTTTTTTGCAGGTTTAAATTTGCTCTATTATTTTTTATAGGGAAATTTAGGGAACTATGCCTATTATAGACTATTATAACAAAAATACGTAAGGTGCTAAAACTCCAAAATTAAAATGCAAAGTATGGAACATTCCTTAAGTACGCTAATCCAAAAATTCATCAAATACGCCAACTATAAAAGAAACACAACATATTAATGTTTCATAAATTCCAAATTACCTCAATTCTCGAAGTCGCGATCTCTCTCCAACTCAATATGTCTCCAATCGAAACCTCTATACAATTGTGATCTCTCTCCTTTTCTCTGATCAACTTAAACAACTGCAACAAACAGACAAAAGTCAAAATTCAATCCTACTGTGAACACGAAATTTTTAGTATATATATGCATAAAAGTTGACCGTTGACCCACGACTGTATTTACAGTCGTGGGATTTTGCTTACAGTCGTACGACTGTACTTTCGGAGGCAGGTTGCAGAACCCATACCCCTTGACTTAAAAAAATGTGGGAAAATCTTGAGCATTTAATGCTCAAGATTTCCAGGATAAAGAAAGATATAAAAGACCAGAAAATAGAGGTGAGAGGACTTTTGGCCAGAATCCAGATTTTTAGGCAAATTTAGAGAGAGAAAAAGGAAGAAAAAGAAAGAAGAGAGAAAAGGAAAAGCCTTACTTTCTTCTCACATTTTCTTCTTGATTTCTTGTTATTAATCACTAAAATGAATTAGAAATCCTAGGTTAACATCTACATAAGAAATCTAAATCATATTTGGACAAAAACCAACTCAAATCCGTAACGTTTTTGGGGATTTTTTGGACTCTTTTGCAACCTTAACTTTTCAAAGAAAAGGAGCGAATTCACGTGGATTGGTGCGTAGCCAGGGGTCATTCCAGCTGTGGATCATCGCCAAGGAGGTAAACAATCTTTAACTTAACTCATTTTCCAGCTTTCTGGGTGTTTTGATTGTTTTTGGTGCATTTTTATTTAAGTTTTAAGCTTCTGTTTCTGGAAAAATAAGAACAGTCGTACGACTGTTCTTTTCACAAGAACAGGGGCACGACTGTAATTACAGTCGTACCACTGTTTCTATTTTCTCAGTTTTAAGTTCTCTTTTTAGGGTTTTTTAGCGATTTCTGCCTCTGGTAAGGATTACGGTCGCACGACTGTAGTATACGGTCGTACAACTGTAACTACAGTCGCACGACTATAGTCCTCGGTCAGGAGCAGAAATCCCTAAAACCCAAAAAATTTCATAAAAATTGAAAAATTTCAGAAAATCAGAAAAATCTTGAAAAATAAAAAATCATCAAAAATGAATTTTGAAGTGTGCATTCACGACCATAGATTTATTTTTCGGTGTTTTTGCATTTAGGACAAAACCACGACGGAGACCCGGTTCTCCCGAAAACCGACCCATCTTGTATGCTAAGTTAAAATAAACCAAAAAAATGTTTTCAAAAAAGATTTTCTCACAAAACCAAAAATACAAGGACGTTTCAAAATGAATTTCCAGGTCTAACCCGGCCGGCCGACCGGGCCAACTCGGTTACCCCCAATTACATGACCCTGAATCCTTAATTTCCCAATTCTGTCTATTTGAGTCCAATCTGTGGCGTGCCGTAAAATTGTGCTAACCTTTGTTTTGCAGCTTTTATTTTATTTTAATTTTCTTTTCATTTGTATTTAATAGAATTAATCGTGTATTTAGGCGGTTGTAAATATTTTTAGATTCTCGTGTATTCTAGGCGATTATATCAGTGAGGCGAGAGTTTTTATTTTTCCATTCAATTGGGTTGTAAACTTCTTAAATATTTATTTTCTTACTTTTATGTTTGTATTATTCTGTATGTGCGCCGAATGTATTATTTAATAAAAATCAATTTTTAGCAATTTAAAGTGTCGTAACTAGAACATTGGCTAATAATATTTAAATTAGACACGAAATAAGGGACTTGTCCGAACCTAGATCTCTGAAAAGTGTAGCGGTTCTCACTTCGGTTCAGCTACGCTGTAATTTCCTGGTTGAGCTGAGCCGGGTGGCGACTCCTATATTTTTTTTATTATCGAGAGTTAGGTCTCGATTCTTTTTCGAAACAATCCGCTTTTTCAAAAAACGAATTTCCAATCCAAAAACCCCACGCGAGGGAGGACTTCGCCCGAAATCGAGGCGCCCCTTCCGAAAGGGAGTCCCACGTCCCGTCGAAAACGCGTCGTCCGCTCACAGTGGCAATTCCGCTGGGGAATTCTCAAAAGTTTTTCAAAAACTTAAAAGAATTTGACAAGCCCTGAAAAGTGTCTAATTTAAATTAAGCGGATGATTCTTATATGGCACTTTATGCATTTTTGTAGTTAGACATTTGATACATTAGGTTAGGTATCCATTATTTAGCCCGGTGAATCGTTGAAGTGTCGCCTAAGTTCCTCTTGGTCTTGGGGGCACGAATACGAAACACCACCCATAGCCTCGTACGAACCCTTTCGTTCGGACCCTTGAGTGGGGAGAAGTGAGGAGTATATTTTGCCATGGGAGCCTTGATGTTATCCCGAATTTGGACCGAACTCATTTAAGTAACCCTAGTTGGATTCCTTTAGGATACCAAAATAAATTGTGTGATTATTTCTAAAATGCGCCTTCATCATCCCCGGTTGATGATCGAAGAGAACCCCTCCTAGGACTCGGTTAGAATTTTATCGACCTGACCACATTTGGAGGAATAAGGTTGGAAGATTACGATCTGTGTGCTAATTGCTACGTGTCTTCCTGTCCCCCCATGACACATCATCATCCGCATTTTTCACGAGCATAACATACCGCATATAAGGCATTTGTGTGATTCTAACCCACATCTTTTGTGCAGCCATGTCCATTCATTTTCGTGTGTAAATACATTGATCACCTGTGTGACATTTACACTAATCACATTTTTTGTAGCCATGCATCTTTTCATTGCGTGAAAAAAAATTAATTAATTCACATACATCATTTGAATGTCATAAGCACCAACCATTTTATTTTGTAGCCATGGGAAACGCGTGTCATGCATAAAACATTCATGTGAACCTTGAACAATCCCATAAGGGTCACACACATTACACCGCTTACCAACTAGAAAATCATTTTACGCGCTCCACGAGTGCCGACAAAATTCATCACATTTCATCAAATTATTTTAGGCGCTCCACGAGTGCCGACAAATTTCATCACATTTCATCAAATTATTTTAGGTGCTCCATGAGTAGCGACAAAATTCATCACATTTCATCAAATCATTTTAGGCGCTCCACGAGTGCCGACAAAATTCATCACATTTCATCAAATCATTTTAGGCACTCCATGAGTGCTGAAAAAATTCATTTTCCACATCAAATCATTTTAGGCTCTCACGAGCGCCAAAAAAAAAATTATTTTGCACATCAAATCGTTTAGGTGCTCCTCGAGCGTCGGAACTCTGCCCGTTCACCAAGAACGCAGTCATCTCACATCACGACACGGAAATCGAGATACTCTCCAAGTATTGAAATTTCGCTCGGACACCAAGCACGAGTTCACTTCATATCATCAAAAATCCAAGATATCCCCCGGACACCGAAACCCCGACCATGTGCCATGCACATGTCGATCTCACATCATAAAAATCCAAGGCACTCCCCGAGTGCCGAAACTCTGTCCGTTCGCTATGAACATTCATCTCATGTCACAAAACCCGAGGTACTCCCCGAGCGCCAAAGGTCTCATCCATGCATCAAATACTTAAATTGCAATTCATACATACATAAATAGGAATTCATGCATACTTCACCACCTGAAGGATTAGTTGTTCAAGGTTCGCATTGCAAATCCATTTCATGCAACACCCGCAAATCATTCATCTGACACGCCATGCATACATGCATATCCCCTAGAGTTCATAACTCTTTGGGTGATCATCTTTCACTAACTCTTGTTCGAAATGTTTTGTAGTTTGGCTCTGATCGAGATAGAGACTCGTGAGACTAGAGCACAGTGATTCGTCGTCCAGTGAGTTTGAGGAGTCCGTTCAGTTCAGAGAGGTTGAGACGGCATCTGAATTGAGTGCTGAATTTTCACCCGAGTTTGAATAGTTACAGCAAAGCTTTCAAGACATGGCACTCACACCTGAAGCTATAGCCGCCATGATGGCCACTACTGCCATCCGAGAATTCATGAACTTTAATGAATTCAAGAACCAAGTGCAGAGTGCATTGACTGAGTCATCCAACCAGTGACCAGAGAGGGCTGCCCGAGAGGAGAGCAGTGGGGGAAGACTGAATGATGGGCAGTCAGATGCCGAAGAAGGCCGAAGGGATAATGCTGAACGACCCGTGGAGTTTGCTTTAGAAAGAAAGATGAAGGAGATGGAAGAAACTATAGCGGAGCTGCGTGCCAGTTCTAAGATCCAATCTGCCAAGCGCATTGACCCATCCACACTCATAGCCGGAGAGGTTGAGATGTTACCTGTGGGCTTTCAGATGCCTAGAATTGCACCATATGTTGGGAAAAGTCCTCCTACGGCTCACTTGAACCAATATGTGCGGATTATGAATATGGCGGGGCTTACAATGAATCAATTAGTGGGACTGTTCCCCACTACTCTGGAAGGAGGAGCCATCACTTGGTACAACAAGCAGCCCGAGAGTGTGCAAGGCGATTGGGATGCACTGTCTGATGCTTTCATAAAGTATTTCAGTTTCAATACACAGCTAGAGGCAAGCTACAAGATCTAGAGGCAGTGAGACAGAAACCGAATGAAACCTTCTCGGAGTATTATCAAAGGTGGATGGACAAGATGATCCTCTAAAATTTTTTTTTTTTTTTTAGCTTAATCGCTTGTTTGGTACCCCAAGGAAACTTGTGTGTGAATAAAAGCCCTATTTATCCTTTGTTTGTGTGATTGATTGAAGAGCAACTTAGAAGTGTACTCTTTTCGTGATGCAGCTCATATTCTTGTAGTTAATTGAATCACTTTGATTACTTGAAGTTCAGTTAAGTGTCCGATTGTTGTGATCTCTCCTTTGGGAAATGTGCTGGATTTACTAGAAAAGTTTTGCCTTTAAATAAAACTCAAATAATAGATCTTAGAAACCATAACTCCAAACTCTTCTAGTAAATCCAGCACATTTCCCAAAGGAGAGATCACAACAATCAGACACTTAACCCGAACTTCAAGTAATCAAAGTGATTCAATTAACTACAAGAATATGAGCTGCATCACGAAAAGAGTACACTTCTAAGTTGCTCTTCAATCAATCACACAAACAAAGGATAAATAGGGCTTTTATTCACACACAAGTTTCCTTGGGGTACCAAACAAGCGATTAAGCTAAATATCCCCGGCAACGGCGCCAAAAACTTGATGCGTCTAAAACACACACTATAGAGCAAGTGTACTCTGTCGCTCAAGTAATATAGAAATAAGAAGGATGTCGATCCCACGGAGACTATGTATGCTAATCCTAAATGCAATCGGTTTCTGTTAATTTAGGTGGGTGAAATTATATCTTTCATTTTGGATTTATAAAATAAAATCTACTGAAAAACAACAAATTAAATAAAATAATTTAAACTAAAATAAGGATACAAGCGGATAAATACTCAATAGAGAAATTGGCTAAGGCAAATGGTTTTACTTAGATTCATTCGAGCAATTTCCACGGGTTATGCAATCAAACTTATTAAATTCCCAAGATGGCGAATTCCTCAAACAATTAACACCGGTTAGGGCTGCTAACTCTAATCCTCAACCTAACTACTTAAACTTGTTCGGTCTTAAGCAATTAATTTGAGAAGCATTAAGCATACGAAAACCTAGCACGAACTAGTGAGCCACAAAGCAATGGTCATGCATTTGTCATGTTATGAGATTCCGTTAATTCAGTCCTTTGGTCAATTATGAATTAACTATGAACTTTTGAAATAGATGGTCACGCATTCAAAGCTTTAAGCAATCATAACGCAATAATGGAAAAATAATACGAATGAATTGCATTAAACAAGGGAAATTACATAGAAATCCTACTAAGCTCCACCATAGCCTTAGCTATGGAGGAATTAGTTCATAATTGAGTTATAAACAAATGAATAAATGAAAGAAAACATAATAAAGGGAGTTAAGAAGAAAAACTAGGAAGATGAAGATCCCAATGGAGGCTTGTGGAGAGAAATCGGAGAGGAGTTGCGGATTGAACCTTGAAAACCTAGCTTCTTGCCCCTTTCTTCCCCAAAAATCACGTTTTCTCCCTCAGAGAAAATAAAAAATCCAGACTTGATGAATGATGCTGAAAACGTGCCCCTCTACCACTAAAACACGTTTCCTTTTCCAAGATGGAGAGAGAGAGAGAGAGAGAGAGAGAGAGAGCCCTACTTGGGAAATAACTCCTAAAATTAATGCTAAAAACTAATTCTTTAATTAGAGTTATTCCTAAAATAAAAGTCTTAAAATGCTAGTTATTTCTTCCTATCCTACTTGCCAAAAAAGGAGAAAATAAAACAGCCCACAAGCTAAAAGGAAAACTCCTAAAATTAGTTGGAGTACAAAATTCGTAATTCTGCAGCCCGAGCGTGTCTTATGACTGGTCAGCTTCTAATTCTCAAAAATTCTTCAGTTTTGGCTCTTCATGAGGTACGCCCATGCCTTGGGACTTCCTTGCTCTTTCAAACTACACGTTTGAGCTCCAAAATTAGGCGATTTAGTCTCCAAATGTTCAAATTCCTCTTTTAAAGCCCTAAAACATAAAAATAGAACAAATGAAATAAAATCCGCCTAAATTAAACCAAGATGGTGCAATAAAAGCCACAAAATAGGACAAAAATATATGCACAAAATATACCTATCAACTTCCCCACACTTACACTTTGCTTATCCTCAAGCAAATAACAAATTTCCAACTCTAAAATAAAAGAAAGAAACTTGAAAAGTTTTGCCTTTAAATAAAACTCAAATAATAGATCTTAGAAACCAAAACTCCAAACTCTTCTAGTAAATCCAGCACATTTCCCAAAGGAGAGATCACAACAATCGGACACTTAACCCGAACTTCAAGTAATCAAAGTGATTCAATTAACTACAAGAATATGAGCTGCATCACGAAAAGAGTACACTTCTAAGTTGCTCTTCAATCAATCACACAAACAAAGGATAAATAGGGCTTTTATTCACACACAAGTTTCCTTGGGGTACCAAATAATCGATTAAGCTAAAAAAGAAATTTTTTTTTTATTATTATTCACAACACTTAACCGTGCTTGAGATGTCACTTAGCCTTTCCGAACGAGCAACAATGATGGAGCAAACAACAATGCACCCGACTTAATCAACTAAGCACATTCAATCAAGTGGCTACTAGCACTATTCATAACTTTACTTTGTAAAAGTCAGCGGAATAGAAATGTAATTATATATTATAAATTGATTCATTCTTTTTTCTTCTTTTCTTCTTCTTTTTTTTTTTTTAATAATAATACCCCAAGAATGCACAAAATAAACACACAAATTGCCTATCTCATTTCCTTAGCCATGCTCAATCAAAAAAAAGTTCCTTAGAAAATCTAGCTCTTGAAGTGATACATCTCAACCCAAGAATTTATGACATCACAGAGATTTCAATCAACTAAGGCTTCATATCACAAATTGTGTGATCAACTCCCTCAACAAGAACACTAGACATAAAAGAAAAATTATGAAAGCCATGATCCAATCAATTTCTTTTCAATTTTCTTGAAGAACAAAAACAAATTCAAATTTTTTCTTTGATTTGAGTTGGATGGTAAAAGTTAACGAGAGGACAAACAAAGCATAAGAAATCACCAAGCATGCCAAAAATCAAATAATAATTCCCTTCCCCACACGTAAAACAAGCATTGTCCTCAATGAAGCAATTAAAATGAAGCCAAACACAACTAAGAAAAAGAAGGGAAAAAAGAGACTCCCCGGGTTGTGAAGGCAAACGAGGAAGCATCACTGAGGAGAGGGAGGACAAGAAGGCTCACGTCCTTGTAGTCGGAACAGCTCGGCAATATTCGCCTCATTCCTGGCACCCTGGCGGACTAACCGCTGCAAAAGCCCATAGATGGTGACCAAATCAATGGAAGAAGGGGAAGAATCAATAGGACCCTCCGAGGCCGGCCTAGAAACTTCAGGCTCACTCTGCTTGGTCTTACCCATCGGATTTGGCCGATGAGAGTTTCGCACATACCACTGCCAATAGCCAGTTGACTTATCCACAGAAATAACCTGCATATTTTTAAGGCAATCCAAATCCAAGGGAAAAAGCCTATAGGCCTCATGCAAACCATTGTCAGTTAAGCTAATCAACTTGGCATTCTCTGCTATACAAGTATTGATCGATCCTAGGATGAGAGGTCGTTCATGAGAAAGAACAGCAACAAATTGTTCAGCAATCCAACACCCTAAATTAACTTGCACACTGTTTTCCATACACCACAAAAAGAAAAGTTCTGCCTTATTGCATGTATTAGAGTTATCTTTTCGCCCATAAAATGCAAAAGCTAAGAACCGATGAATATACTGCCAAACAGGTTTCCGCAAATAATAAGCTTTGGATTTACTATGTATCCCAGGACATATTAACCCATGCAATAGTTGAATTGAATTCAGGCACAAAATCAAGGGCAGCATTTCTATATGCATCCGTGTTAGCATAAGCAGAATCAATAAATCCACAAGACAAGTTAAATTCCGTGATAGATTGCTTAAATTCTCTCCCCATTAGACGATATTCAATTACTTTAGGCGAATCTATAGTGAGACACTTTGGTTTATTGAACTTAAAAGTCGTATAAAATTCCCGAATTAATTCAATATAACCAGGTTTGTTCAAAGCAAAGAAGGGTGTCCAACCAATATTAGCAACCAAAGAATTAAACTCATCAACCATACCAAACTCATCCAACACAGCCAAATCAATCAATTTATGAGCAACAAAAGTCTTAGTCCTAATGTTTTCATAAAGTTTAGAATGGGCTTTCCCAAATTTGATATTACCATGCAATTGAGATTCAAGGACAACTAAAATTGTACCTCGAGGGAGCCGAGATCGAGCCGAGAAGCTTTAGACGCAGGAGGCATATCCGTTGGGATGGTGGCGTGCTCCGATCCAGAAGAAAATTTGGCAGCAACCTTTGGAGTAGTGGGTTTCCCTTTCTTCGAAGCCGCCTTTGAGTGAGAAGCAAATGCGGTGGCTTTCCGTTTCGCATTGTTCCGGGTAGACACAGTGTCGGGTACAGAATTTTCTAGCGCCGGAATGTTAGGTGGACTGACCGGACGGGGAACGGGGACGGACTGCGGGTCTAGCAGTGGCAGAGAGGCAAGGTTGGAGAGCTCAGGTGACGGCGGCGACTGGGTTACGGAGACCGACGGTGGATCTGCCGGAGGGGAAATCAGCGGCGGCTGAGTTGGGCGGACGGCGGAAGGAGGTGTGACGGAAACGGAAGAGGGCGAGGATGGTGGTGACGGCGACGGATCTGCCGCAGAAGGGGCCGGCGGCGGCGGATCGGACGGCTTGATGGGGCGCGATCTCCGTTTTATGGAGAGATTCCGGCCGGCGGGTGTCTTGGTGCGGACCATCGGTGGGGGCCACGGCGGGGAAGAGCGGCTTGACCGGTGGAGAGCTCTTGAGCGGCGGCGGAAGGAGGCCAAGAGGGGCGGCGGAATGATCTGCTGCAACAAAAAAAAAAGAAAAAAAAAAAGAAAGAAAGCCAAAAGTGAGGTAGAGAAGATGCAGATGCTGCTTTTATGCCTTTGACCAAAATTTGCTTTTTTTTTTTTTTTTTTTTTTTGAAAAAAAAATAAATAAATAAAAGTTTTTAACAAAAATTGAAAGCAAAGGACACAATTCTCTTAATGAGAAACAGAAGACTCTTGTGCACAAAGCAAGGGCATGCCTTGTGCCAAGAGTTTGAATTGATAAAATTTATTCATAAAGCACGGGCGTGCCTTGTGCACAGCGTCACTACTCAAGTAAAATAAAAAAAAAAACAGAAGACTATGCTGCACAGGACACGGGCGTGCCTTAGGTGAAACTTCAGCGCTCCCATTTTTTTAAAAAAAGAAACACACAAGGCACGGGCGTGCCTTGTGGACAGAACCTGAAACTAAGATTTTACACTACACAAAGAAAGTTAAGTAACTAATCATGCAATAAAATAAATAAAGCAAGTAAATTAAATTGGGTTGCCTCCCAAGAGCGCTAATTTATAGTCAATTAGCTTGACTTTTCCCGGCTCAAATTGGGGCCGAAAGTATTATGGTGACTGTATTGGCTTCAAAATCACCACCATCATAGAACTTAAGTCTTTGGCCATTAACTTTAAACGGAGGTTCATCATCCCGTTTAATTTCTACTGCTCCGGATGGAAATACAGCAGTTATTTCAAATGGACCGGACCACCTGCTCCTTAGCTTTCCAGGAAAGAGACGGAGGCGAGAATTAAATAATAACACTTTGTCGCCCACATTAAACACCCTCCTAAGTATCCGCTTGTCATGCCATCTCTTCGTTCTTTCCTTATACAGTTTTGCATTCTCGTATGCACTAAGACGGAATTCCTCTAATTCATTGAGCTGCAAAAGGCGTCTTTCGCCTATAGCCTGCATATCAAAATTTAAGAATTTAAGCGCCCAATACGCTTTATGCTCCAATTCAACAGGTAAATGGCATGCCTTTCCGAAAATTAAACGATAAGGGGACATACCAATTGGTGTTTTAAATGCAGTGCGGTATGCCCATAATGCATCATCTAACTTAAGGGACCAATCCATCCTAGAAGAATTTACCATTTTTTCTAATATGCACTTTAGTTCCCTATTGGATATCTCTACCTGACCGCTTGTCTATGGGTGATACGGTGTTGCCACCTTATGGGTGACACCATATTTATTCAGCAGTTGATCAAATTGTTTGTTACAAAAGTGGGTTCCCCCATCACTAATAATTGCTCTAGGTGTGCCAAAACGAGTAAAGATATTCTTTTTAAGAAATTTAATTACCACCCTAGCATCGTTTGTTGGTAGAGCTACGGCCTCAACCCATTTTGACACGTAATCGACAGCGACAAGTATATACTCATTGTTGAAAGACTTAGGGAACGGTCCCATGAAGTCGATACCCCAAACATCAAAAAGTTCACAAATCAAAATACCATTTTGAGGCATCTGATGCCAACGAGAAATACTACCAGTTCGTTGGCATGCATCACAAGATTTAACAAAATCATAAGCATCTCTAAACAAGGTCGGCTAATAGAAACCACATTGCATGACCTTGGCCGCCGTCCTAGTTGGGCCCAAGTGGCCACCGGGTTCCTTAGTATGACAAAGGGTAAGGATAGAGGTTACCTCTTCGCTTGGTACACAACGACGAATCATATTATCACCACAAATTTTGAACTGATATGGATCCTCCCACAAATAATGTCTAGCGTCAGAGAAAAACTTACGCTTTTGCTGATAAGTGAGTCCTGGTGGAATGATATTACCTGCCAAAAAGTTAGCGAAATCAGCATACCATGGTAGGGAGGAGATTGCCATCAACCTTTCATCTGGAAAGTGCTCCTTTATTTCCTCGCATGGTAAAGATTCGTTGGCTTCAAAGTTAATTCGAGAGAGGTGATCTGCAACTACGTTCTCGGTTCCCCTCTTATCTTTTATTTCAACATCAAATTCTTGAAGTAGAAGAATCCAGCAGATTAATCTTGGCTTGGCATCCTGTTTTGCTAACAAATACTTAAGGGCTGCATGGTCAGTATAAACAATAACTTTTGAAAGCACTAGATATGAACGAAATTTATCGAAAGCAAAAACTACAGCAAGTAATTCCTTTTCAGTGACAGTGTAGTGTTGCTGTGCATCATTCAATGTTTTACTAGCATAGTAGATGGGATGAAAAATTTTGTTCAATCTTTGCCCTAAGCATGCTCCTACAGCCAAGTCGCTAGCATCACACATTAATTCAAAAGGAAGAGTCCAATCTGGGCTAGTCATAATTGGTGCATTAATTAATCTCTCTTTTAACTCATTAAAAGCATGCATGCATTCAGCAGAGAAATCAAACATAGTGTCCTTTGTGAGCAAATTTGACAAGGGTTTAGCAATTTTGGAAAAATCTTTAATGAACCGCCTATAAAAGCCTGCATGTCCAAGGAAACTACGTACCAATTTGACATTCGCAGGTGGGGGTAATTTACCAATCACCTCCACCTTGGCCGGATCGACCTCTATCCCCCTCTTGGAAACCTTATGACCCAAAACAAGACATTCTTGTACCATGAATTGGCACTTCTCCCAGATAAGTGCCAAATTAGTATCCTCACACCTTTGTAAGACTAAATCAAGATTATGAAGACAACTATCGAAAGAGGATCCGAAAACAGAAAAATCATCCATGAAGATTTCCATGAAATCCTCAATCATGTCAGAAAAAATAGCTGTCATACATCTTTGAAAAGTGGCCGGTGCATTACATAATCCGAATGGCATACGTCTATATGCAAAAGTACCATACGGACAAGTGAATGTGGTTTTCTCTTGGTCCAAAGGGTCTACTGGTATTTGCATATAACCTGACAGACCATCTAAACAACAGTAAAATTCATGCCCAGCCATTCGTTCTAAAATTTGATCAATAAAAGGAAGCGGAAAATGATCTTTTCTGGTGGCTTCGTTTAATTTTCTATAGTCAATGCACATACGCCATCCAGTGACTTTTCTCACAGGAATCAATTCCTGCTTGTCATTTTCCATCACAGTGGTGCCACCCTTCTTAGGTACCACTTGTACCGGGCTTACCCATGAGCTATCAGAAATAGGATAGATAATACCTGCATCAAGTAGCTTGATTACCTCAGCCTTTACCACTTCCTTCATGTTCGGATTCAACCGCCTCTGAGGTTGCACCGTGGGTTTTACCTGCTCCTCCATAAAAATCCGGTGTGTGCATAAGGACGGGTTAATTCCCTTGATGTCTGTGATTGACCACCCGAATGCTCCCTTGTGGCTTTTAAGCACTTGCAGTAATTTCTCTTCTAAGTCACCTGGCAAAGATGAAGAAACAACAACAGGTAAGGAAGATGGAGGGTTAAGAAATGCATATTTCAAGTGGGAGGGTAGAGGTTTCAATTCTAAAATTGGAGCTTCTTCCAATGAAGGTTTTGCCCTTGGTTTATCCTCTCGGTTTAGACTTTCAAAGTGATCCCTCACCCACAAGCAATCCTCCTTATTATCATTAAGAGAAGCAATAATAGCTTGGGTTTCTAGATCAGTCAAGTCTTCCTCTGCACTCCCCCCAAAGCTAACTCTCATCATGGCCTTTCCCAATGGGTCGGTCCAATGCATCGCCTGAAAAACATCCTCAACACACTCATCAGTAGAGTCAATAAAATGGACACTCTCAAATTCAGCACTAGGATACTTAAGCGAATTATAAACATTGAAAACCACTTCTTCATCTTGCAATCGAAGAATTAACTTCCCTTGTTGAACATCAATCAATGTTCTACCAGTTGCTAAGAATGGCCTACCCAACAAAATAGGAACCATATCATCTTCTGCCATGTCAATCACCACAAAATCAGCTGGGAAAATGAACTTATCTACTTTAACCAGTACATCTTCCACTATCCCCCTTGGATGAGCAATTGATCTATCAGCTAACTGAAGGGTCATGTTGGTCGGCTTCGGGTCTCCTAGTCCCAATTTCCTGAAAACAGACAACGGCATCAAATTAATACTGGCACCTAAATCACATAATGCCCTTTTAAAGGTACAGTTACCAATGGTACAAGGGATAGAGAAACTCCCTGGATCCTTAAGCTTAGGAGGTAGCTTATTAAGAATAATAGCTGAACATTCCTCTGTCATTGCAACTGTTTCATACTCCTCTATCTTCCTTTTCTTGGACAGTATATCCTTCAAGAATTTAGCGTAAGCAGGCATCTGTTCTAAAGCTTCTGCGAAGGGTATGTTAATATGCAATTTCTTAAAAATCTCAAGGAATTTAGAATATTGCTGATCTTGTTTTTCCTTTTTTAACCTTTGAGGAAAAGGTAATTTAGGCAAATAAGGTTTTATGACAGGATCAACAAATAGTTTAGGAGGTACAGGATTTTCATGTTTATCGTTAGAGTCACTTACCTCTTTTGGTTCTTTACCTGCTTGTAGAGACTGGGATAGTTGCTTAGGAGGTTGAGTGTCCACTTCCTTTCCACTCCTCAGAACTATAGCTTGAGCTTGCTCCCTCGGATTTGCCTCAGTATTACTAGGAAGAGCACTATAATAGGAACCATATCATTCTGTACCCGACACTGTGTCTACCCGGAACAATGCGAAACGGAAAGCCACCGCATTTGCTTCTCACTCAAAGGCGGCTTCGAAGAAAGGGAAACCCACTACTCCAAAGGTTGCTGCCAAATTTTCTTCCGGATCGGAGCACGCCACCATCCCAACGGATACGCCTACTGCATCTAAAGCTTCTCGGGCTCGATCTCGGTTCCCTCGAGGTACAATTTTAGTTGTCCCTGAATCTCAATTGCATGGTAATTTCAAATTTGGGAAAGCCCATTCTAAACTTTATGAAAACATTAGGACTAAGACTTTTGTTGCTCATAAATTGATTGATTTGGCTGTGTTGGATGAGTTTGGTATGGTTGATGAGTTTAATTCTTTGGTTACTAATATTGGTTGGACACCCTTCTTTGCTTTGAACAAACCTGGTTATATTGAATTACTTCGGGAATTTTATACGACTTTTAAGTTCAATAAACCAAAGTGTCTCACTATAGATTCGCCTAAACTAATTGAATATCGCCTAATGGGGAGAGAATTTAAGCAATCTGTCACGGAATTTAACTTGTCTTGTGGATTTATTGATTCTGCTTATGCTAACACGGATGCATATAGAAATGCTGCCCTTGATTTTGTGCCTGAATTCAATTCAACTATTGCATAGGTTAATATGTCCTGGGATACACATTATAATCCTAGTAAATCCAAAGCTTATTATTTGCGGAAACTTGTTTGGCAGTATATTCATCGGTTCTTAGCTTTTGCATTTTCTGGGCGAAAAGATAACTCTAATACATGCAATAAGGCAGAACTTTTCTTTTTGTGGTGTATGGAAAACAATGTGCAAGTTAATTTAGGGTGTTGGATTGCTGAACAATTAGTTGCTGTTCTTTCTCATGAACGACCTCTCATCCTAGGATCGATCATTACTTGTATAGCAGAGAATGCCAAGTTGATTAGCTTAACTGACAATGGTTTGCATGAGGCCTATAGGCTTTTTCCCTTGGATTTGGATTGCCTTAAAAATATGCAGGTTATTTCTGTGGATAAGTCAACTGGCTATTGGCAGTGGTATGTGCGAAACTCTCATCGGCCAAATCCGATGGGTAAGACCAAGCAGGGTGAGCCTGATCATGCTTGGTGATTTCTTATGCTTTGTTTGTCCTCTTGTTAACTTTTACCATCCAACTCGAATCAAAGAAAAAATTTGAATTTGTTTTTGTTCTTCAAGAAAATTGAAAAGAAATTGATTGGATCATGGCTTTCATAATTTTTCTTTTATGTCTAGTGTTCTTGTTGAGGGAGTTGATCACATAATTTTCCGGTGCCGGAATGTTAGGTGGACTGACCGGACGGGGAACGGGGACGGACTGCGGGTCTAGCAGCGGCAGAGAGGCAAGGTTGGAAAGCTCAGGTGACGACGCCGACTGGGTTGCGGAGACCGACGGTGGATCTGCCGGAGGGGAAATCGGCGGCGGCTGAGTTGGGCGGACGGCGGAAGGAGGTGTGAGGGAAATGGAAGAGGGCGAGGATGGTGGTGACGGCGACGGATCTGCCGCAAAAGGGGCCGGCGGTGGCGGATCGGACGGCTTGATGGGGCGCGATCTCCGTTTTGTGGAGAGATTCCGGCCGGCGGGTGTCTTGGTGCGGACCATCAGAGGGGGCTACGGCGGGGAAGAGCGGCTTGACCGGTGGAGAGCTCTTGAGCGGCGGCGGAAGGAGGCCAAAAGGGGCGGCGGAATGATCTGCTGCAACAAAAAAAAAAAAGAAAAAAAAGAAAGAAAGCCAAAAGTGAGGTAGAGAAGATGCAGATGCTGCTTTTATGCCTTTGACCAAAATTTGCTTCTTTTTTTTATTTTTTTATTTTTTTTATTTTTTTTCGAAAAATAAAATTAAAAAAAAATAAAAGAAGAAGAAAAACACAAACGGGAATTTTTTTTTTGAAAAAAAAAATAAATAAACAAATAAAAGTTTTTAACAAAAATTGAAAGCAAAGGACACAATTCTCTTAATGAGAAACAGAAGACTCTTGTGCACAAAGCAAGGGCATGCCTTGTGCCAAGAGTTTGAATTGATAAAATTTATTCATAAAGCACGGGCGTGCCTTGTGCACAGCGTCACTACTCAAGTAAAATAAAAAAAAACAGAAGACTATGCTGCACAGGACATGGGCGTGCCTTATGTACAGCATCACTGCTCAAATAAATATAAAAAAAACAGAAGACTATGCTGCACAGGACACGGGCGTGCCTTTGGTGAAACTTCAGCGCTCCCATTTTTTAAAAAAAAGAAACACACAAGGCACGAGCGTGCCTTGTGGACAGAACCTGAAACTAAGATTTTACATTACACAAAGAAAGTTAAGTAACTAATCATGCAATAAAATAAATAAAGCAAGTAAATTAAATTGGGTTGCCTCCCAAGAGTGCTAATTTATAGTCAATTAGCTTGACTTTTCCCGGCTCAAATTGGGGCCGAAAGGATTATGGTGACTGCATTGGCTTCAAAATCACCACCATCATGGAACTTAAGTCTTTGGCCATTAACTTTAAACGGAGGTTCATCATCCCGTTTAATTTCTACCGCTCCGGATGGAAATACAGCAGTTATTTCAAATGGACCGGACCACCTGCTCCTTAGCTTTCCAGGAAAGAGACGGAGGCGAGAATTAAATAATAACACTTTGTCGCCCACATTAAACACCCTCCTAAGTATCCGCTTGTCATGCCATCTCTTCGTTCTTTCCTTATACAGTTTTGCATTCTCGTATGCACTAAGATGGAATTCCTCTAATTCATTGAGCTGCAAAAGGCGTCTTTCGCCTATAGCCTGCATATCAAATTTAAGAATTTAAGCGCCCAATACGCTTTATGCTCCAATTCAACAGGTAAATGGCATGCCTTTCCGAAAATTAAACGATAAGGGGACATACCAATTGGTGTTTTAAATGCAGTGCGGTATGCCCATAATGCATCATCTAACTTAAGGGACCAATCCTTCCTAGAAGAATTTACCATTTTTTCTAATATGCTCTTTAGTTCCCTATTGGATATCTCTACCTGACCGCTTGTCTGTGGGTGATACGGTGTTGCTACCTTATGGGTGACACCATATTTATTCAGCAGTTGATCAAATTGTTTGTTACAAAAGTGGGTTCCCCCATCACTAATAATTGCTCTAGGTGTGCCAAAACGAGTAAAGATATTCTTTTTAAGAAATTTAATTACCACCCTAGCATCGTTTGTTGGTAGAGCTACGGCCTCAACCCATTTTGACACGTAATCGACAGCGACAAGTATATACTCATTGTTGAAAGACTTAGGGAACGGTCCCATGAAGTCGATACCCAAGCATCAAAAAGTTCACAAATCAAAATACCATTTTGAGGCATCTCATGCCGACGAGAAATACTACCAGTTCGTTGGCATGCATCACAAGATTTAACAAAATCATAAGCATCTCTAAACAAGGTCGGCCAATAGAAACCACATTGCATGACCTTGGCCGCCGTCCCAGTTGGGCCCAAGTGGCCATCGGGTTCCTTAGTATGACAAAGGGTAAGGATAGAGGTTACCTCTTCGCTTGGTACACAACGACGAATCATATTATCACCACAAATTTTGAACAGATATGGATCCTCCCACAAATAATGTCTAACGTCAGAGAAAAACTTACGCTTTTGCTGATAAGTGAGTCCTGGTGGAATGATATTACCTGCCAAAAAGTTAGCAAAATCAGCATACCATGGTAGGGAGGAGATTGCCATCAACCTTTCATCTGGAAAGTGCTCCTTTATTTCCTCGCATGGTAAAGATTCGTTGGCTTCAAAGTTAATTCGAGAGAGGTGATCTGCAACTACATTCTCGGTTCCCCTCTTATCTTTTATTTCAACATCAAATTCTTGAAGTAGAAGAATCCAGCGGATTAATCTTGGCTTGGCATCCTGTTTTGCTAACAAATACTTAAGGGTTGCATGGTCAGTATAAACAATAACTTTTGAAAGCACTAGATATGAACGAAATTTATCGAAAGCGAAAACTACAGCAAGTAATTCCTTTTCAGTGACAGTGTAGTGTTGCTGTGCATCATTCAATGTTTTACTAGCATAGTAGATGGGATGAAAAATTTTGTTCAATCTTTGCCCTAAGCATGCTCCTACAGCCAAGTCGCTAGCATCACACATTAATTCAAAAGGAAGAGTCCAATCTGGGCTAGTCATAATTGGTGCATTAATTAATCTCTCTTTTAACTCATTAAAAGCATGCATGCATTCAGCAGAGAAATCAAACATAGTCTCCTTTGTGAGCAAATTTGACAAGGGTTCAGCAATTTTGGAAAAATCTTTAATGAACCGCCTATAAAAGCCTGCATGTCCAAGGAAACTACGTACCAATTTGACATTCGCAGGTGGGGGTAATTTACCAATCACCTCCACCTTGGCCGGATCGACCTCTATCCCCCTCTTGGAAACCTTATGACCCAAAACAAGACATTCTTGTACCATGAATTGGCACTTCTCCCAGCTAAGTGCCAAATTAGTATCCTCACACCTTTGTAAGACTAAATCAAGATTATGAAGACAACTATCGAAAGAGGATCCGAAAACAGAAAAATCATCCATGAAGATTTCCATGAAATCCTAAATCATGTCAGAAAAAATAGCAGCCATACATCTTTGAAAAGTGGCCGGTGCATTACATAATCCGAATGGCATACGTCTATATGCAAAAGTACCATACGGACAAGTGAATGTGGTTTTCTCTTGGTCCAAAGGGTCTACTGGTATTTGCATATAACCTGACAGACCAATCTAAACAACAGTAAAATTCATGCCCAGCCATTCATTCTAAAATTTGATCAATAAAAGGAAGCAGAAAATGACCTTTTCTGGTGGCTTCGTTTAATTTTCTATAGTCAATGCACATACGCCATCCAGTGACTTTTCTCACAGGAATCAATTCCTGCTTGTCATTTTCCATCACAGTGGTGCCACCCTTCTTAGGTACCACTTGTACCGGGCTTACCCATGGGCTATCAGAAATAGGATAGATAATACCTGCATCAAGTAGCTTGATTACCTCAGCCTTTACCACTTCCTTCATGTTCGGATTCAACCGCCTCTGAGGTTGCACCGTGGGTTTTACCTGCTCCTCCATAAAAATCCTGTGTGTGCATAAGGACGGGTTAATTCCCTTGATGTCTGTGATTGACCACCCGAATGCTCCCTTGTGGCTTTTAAGCACTTGCAGTAATTTCTCTTCTAAGTCACCTGGCAAAGATGAAGAAACAACAATAGGTAAGGAAGATGGAGGGTTAAGAAATACATATTTCAAGTGGGAGGGTAGAGGTTTCAATTCTAAAATTGGAGCTTCTTCCAATGAAGGTTTTGCCCTTGGCTTATCCTCTCGGTTTAGACTTTCAAAGTGATCCCTCACCCACAAGCAATCCTCCTTATTATCATTAAGAGAAGCAATAATAGCTTGGGTTTCTAGATCAGTTAAGTCTTCCTCTGCACTCCCCCCAAAGCTAACGCTCATCATGGCCTTTCCCAATGGGTCGGTCCAATGCATCGCCTGAAAAACATCCTCAACACACTCATCAGTAGAGTCAATAAAATGGACACTCTCAAATTCAGCACTAGGATACTTAAGCGAATTATAAACATTGAAAACCACTTCTTCATCTTGCAATCGAAGAATTAACTTCCCTTGTTGAACATCAATCAATGTTCTACCAGTTGCTAAGAATGGCCTACCCAACAAAATAGGAACCATATCATCTTCTGCCATGTCAATCACCACAAAATCAGCTGGGAAAATGAACTTATCTACTTTAACCAGTACATCTTCCACTATCCCCCTTGGATGAGCAATTGATCTATCAGCTAACTGAAGGGTCATGTTGGTCGGCTTCGGGTCTCCTAGTCCCAATTTCCTGAAAACAGACAACGGCATCAAATTAATACTGGCACCTAAATCACATAATGCCCTTTTAAAGGTACAGTTACCAATGGTACAAGGGATAGAGAAACTCCCTGGATCCTTAAGCTTAGGAGGTAGCTTATTAAGAATAATAGCTGAACATTCCTCTGTCATTGCAACTGTTTCATACTCCTCTATCTTCCTTTTCTTGGACAGTATATCCTTCAAGAATTTAGCGTAAGCAGGCATCTGTTCTAAAGCTTCTGCGAAGGGTATGTTAATATGCAATTTCTTAAAAATCTCAAGGAATTTAGAATATTGCTGATCTTGTTTTTCCTTTTTTAACCTTTGAGGAAAAGGTAATTTAGGCAAATAAGGTTTTATGACAGGATCAACAAATAGTTTAGGAGGTATAGGATTTTCATGTTTATCGTTAGAGTCACTTACCTCTTTTGGTTCTTTACCTGCTTGCAGAGACTGGGATAGTTGCTTAGGAGGTTGAGTGTCCACTTCCTTTCCACTCCTCAGAACTATAGCTTGAGCTTGCTCCCTCGGATTTGCCTCAGTATTACTAGGAAGAGCACCAGGGGCCCTTTCTGCTCTACCCCTGTTTAATTGAGCTACTTGAGTACCCAAATCTCTACAATATGCCTCATTGTTTGCTAGGCGAGTCTGAATGTCCTTTAGAATGGATAGAACCGGGTCAGCTGAAGAGGAATTCTGCCTTGGAGTCTGCTGAGCTTGTTGGTGATGTTGAGTTCTCTGCTCATTCCCATTAAATCCCGGGGGTGGTCTCAACACATTCTGCTGATTGGAATAAGAGAAATTAGGATGATTCCTCCATCCCGGATTATAGGTGTTGCTGTAGGGGTTGTTTTGAAATCTGTTTTGACTAGTTCCCATGTATCTTACATTAACCGTGTCTTCTTCGAATGGGTTACCCAGTTGGCATTCATGGCTTTGGTGATCTCCTCCACAATTTGCACACACCACGACCTGTGCTGGTTGCTTTAGACTTAGATGTGCCATCATCAAGTCCATCTTGCGACTTAACTCAGCTACAACCGGATCGCTTGCCCTTGTTTCCGTGGCAAACGCACCATGTCTCCTTCCACTTGGCTTCTCAGCTTGCCACTGAGCACTCTTCTTGGCTAACTCATTAACCAACTCATACGCTTCCCCTTGTGTCTTTCTGAATATGTTACCACCTGCAGCCGAATCAATGGTGGAACAGTTGGAGGGGGTCAACCCATTGTAAAAGGTACTCACTTGCTGCCATTTAGGAAGATCATGGTGCAGACAATTCCGCAGTAGCTTCCGGAACATTTCCCAAGCTGTGAATAAAGTTTCTGACTCGAATTGCCTGAAGGAAGTGATTTCATTCCTCAATATTGCTGTCTTGGAAGGTGGGAAGTAACATGATAAAAATTCTTTCTCCAACTCATCCCAAGTTCTAATCGATCCTGGCTCCAGGGATTTCAACCAATCCAGTGCTCTCCCCTTCAGAGAAAATGGAAAGAGCTTTATCTGAATAGAATCCGTTGAGACGCCTTCCTGTCTAAAAGTATCTGCATGCATCAAAAATTTATCCAAGTGATCATTTGGATTTTCATCCGGCTCTCCCTCAAATTGGCCACAATGCTTGATCAATTACAGCATCCCAGTTTTAATCTCAAAGCTCGTCGCATTTATAGGTGGAGCAACGATGCTTGAGTTATTCTGATGTCTATGCGGAGCCAAAAGTTCCATGATTGGTCGGTCATTCTGCTGTCTCGCTTCCTCAGCTAGCCGAGCTTGTCTTTGCTCTTCGCTTTCCATAGCTTGCCTTTGTTCC
Organism: Euphorbia tirucalli; assembly: GCA_039660915.1. NCBI lineage: Eukaryota > Viridiplantae > Streptophyta > Magnoliopsida > Malpighiales > Euphorbiaceae > Euphorbia > Euphorbia tirucalli. The sequence continues at coordinate 34,058,562 of CM077633.1, forward strand.
TCACGCTTTTGCTTCCGGTTCCTGCGACAAGTTTTTTCAATTTCAGGGTCAATAGGTAAAGGAAGAATACCACTGCTTCTACTAAGCATACACAATCAGCAAAATAAAAGAAAAGAAAGAAGAACCTAAATTAAAGAAACCTATTAATTAGTATCGCAAAAAAAAAAAATAGTCCCCGGCAACGGCGCCAAAAACTTGATGCGTGTAAAACGCACACTATAGAGCAAGTGTACTCTGTCGCTCAAGTAATATAGAAATAAGAAGGATGTCAATCCACGGAGACTATGTATGCTAATCCTAAATGCAATCAGTTTCTATTAATTTAGGCGGAAGGAATTTTATCTTTGATTATGGTTTATAAAATAAAATCTACTGTAAACAATAAATTAAATAAAATAATTTAATTAAAATAGGAAGGCAATTGGATAAAGCTCAATGGAGAAATTAGCTAAGGCAAATGGTCTTACTTAGATTCATTCCAATAATTTCCTCGGGCTATGCAATCAAACTTACTAAATTTCCAAGATGGCGAATTCCTAAAACAATTAACACCGGTTAGGGCTGCTAACTCTAATCCTCAACTTAGCTACCTAAACTTGTTCGGTCTTAAGCAATTAATTTGAGAAGCATTAAGCATACGAAAACCTAGCATGAACTAGTGAGCCACAAAGCAATGGTTATGCATTTGTCATGTTATGAGATTCCGTTAATTCAGTCCTTTGGTCAATTATGAATTAACTATGAACTTTTGAAATAGATTGTCACGCATTCAAAGCTTTAAGCAATCATAACACAATAATGGAAAAATAATACGAATGAATTGCCTTAAACAAGGGAAATTACATGGAAATCCTACTAAGCTCCACCATAGCCTTAGCTATGGAGGAATTAGTTCATAATTGAGTTATAAACAAATGAATAAATGAAAGAAAACATAATAAAAGGAGTTAAGAAGAAAAACTAGGAAGATGAAGATCCCAATGGAGGCTTGCGGAGAGAAATCGGAGAGGAGTTGCGGATTGAATTAACTAAGGCTGACGGCGAGGATGGTAATTAGGATAAGGAGAAATAACTTCTATTTAAGACTTTTATTTTAGGAATAACTCTCAATTAGGATTTAATTATTAATTTTGGGAGAGTTATTTCCTAACTAGGTTTTTCTTCTCTTTCTCCCTCTTAAAAAGATGTTTTGGTGGAGCTAGGGGGGACATTTTTTTTTTTTTTCTAGTTTTTAGGCTGCAATTTTATTTTTCTTCGTTGGAGAAAACGTGATTTTTGGGAAGAAGGGAGGAAGCTAGGTTTTCAAAGGTTCAATCCGCAACTCGTCTCCGATTTCTCTCCGCAAGCCTCCATTGGGACCTTCATCTTCCTAGTTTTTCTTCTTAACTCCCATTATTATGTTTTCTTTAATTTATTTATTTGTTTATAACTCAATTATGAACTAATTCCTCCATAGCTAAGGCTATGGTGGAGCTTAGTAGGATTTCCATGTAATTTCCCTTGTTTAATGCAATTCATTCGTATTATTTTTCCATTATTGTGTTATGATTACTTAAAGCTTTGAATCCGTGACCATCTATTTCAAAAGTTCATAGTTAATTCATAATTGACCAAAGGACTGAATTAACGGAATCTCATAACATGACAAATGCATGACCATTGCTTTGTGGCTCACTAGTTCGTGCTAGGTTTTCGTATGCTTAATGCTTCTCAAATTAATTGCTTAAGACCGAACAAGTTTAGGTAGCTAAGTTGAGGATTAGAGTTAGCAGCCCTAACCGGTGTTAATTGTTTTAGGAATTCGCCATCTTGGAAATTTAGTAAGTTTGATTGCATAGCCCGAGGAAATTATTGGAATGAATCTAAGTAAGACCATTTGCCTTAGCTAATTTCTCCATTGAGCTTTATCCAATTGCATTCCTATTTTAATTAAATTATTTTATTTAATTTATTGTTTACAGTAGATTTTATTTTATAAACCATAATCAAAGATAAAATTCCTTCCGCCTAAATTAATAGAAACTGATTGCATTTAGGATTAGCATACATAGTCTCCGTGGATTGACATCCTTCTTATTTCTATATTACTTGAGCGATAGAGTACACTTGCTCTATAGTGTGCATTTTACACGCATCATCCTTCTCCACCAGAAGCCGTTAGAGGATGAGCTGATTGTGAAGTTGATTGATGAGAGCTTAGAGGTCTATCGGAACGTGATGAAATATCACAAGTTTCAATCCTTGGTGGAAGTGCATGAGTTGGCCCGTAAAGTGGAGAAATATGAGATTGACCTGGCCCATAACAGTTCTAGGGGAGGATACCGAAGCCGGACATATTCCTCAGGGTATAAGAGTAATAACAATCCTGCAGCCTCCTCGTTGACAACTGCCAAGCCGAGTCAGCCGCCTGCCCCTGTCAAGCAAGTAGAAGTAGCGGCAGTAGCACAAGGGGCAAATCAATAAACAGCTGGAAAAGGGATTTCTCCTTGGGAGGATTCTCTTGGGCGGATTTTTCTGAAGTGCAGAAATTTGGGTTTTCTTCAAAGCCTGAAGCCGTACACGCCTCCGGCCGAGGCGGACAAGAACAATTTTTGCTCTTATCATGTGACTAAGGGGCATCGAACTAATAAGTGCCATTCTTTGAAAAAGGCAATTCAGTAGTTGATTGATGAAAAGAAGATAGAAGCGCCTCGCCCAAAGCCCAATGTTCAGAGTAATCCACTGCCTCAATTTGAAAGGAGGGTGAATATGGTACAGTCGGGGTTGTCTCCTAATATTGTCCTGCTCAGATTGCAAAGGCGAATCCTGCAATACAAGTAGTAGTGGACGAGGATGCTGAACCACCTGTGGAGGAGAATAAGCCCGTGAATTTAGATGATGTGGAATTGGATGACGATGCGGATGAGTTCGAACAAATGAGTAGACCCAAGCTTGTGGGCCGGACAGCACCTGTTTATCCTGTTTGCACCAAGGACGGGATGTACATAAGAAAGGAGGACGCCCCTGTGAATAATGTCACGAGGAGTGGAAGGGTGTATCAACCTGAGCCACAGCGATTAGGGGAGCTGAGTAAAAGAACAGAAGCCCCGGTCCAGGATTATTTACCTATCAAGGTGGATGAAAAAGAAGATCTAGTGGTGGAGCATCTCAAAAAGATGCCTGCACGTGCATCTGTGTGGCATCTGCTTATGGAGTCCCAAAGACACCGGGCTGCGGTGGTGAAGAAGCTTATGGAAATGGATGCTAATCAGTTGATGTCTCCCGAAGAGGTGTGCATGGTAATTGGGAGTACAAAAAGTCCACAGCCTGATAGTCCCAAAGGGATCACTTTCACTGATGATGACCTGCCGCCGGAAGGGACTAATCACAACCGTGCCTTGTACTTGAAAGTGGAAATGATGGACAGAACTTTACCTTGTGTAATGGTTGATGATGGTTCAGTGCTGAACATCTGTCCTTTGAAGGTATTACCTAGCCTCCACCTGTCTGAAGAAGCATTCTCATGATCTAACACAGTGATCCGGGCCTATGACGATTCGAAGCGTACTGTGATTGGTACTTTTGAGGCAGAGGTGTCAGTTGGGAAAGTTAGATCGACTGTGCTATTCACCGTCATCGACATTCCGGTGATGTTTTCCTTGCTTTTGGGAAGGCCCTGGTTCCATGCATTGGGAGGAGTGCCCTCAACCCTACATCAGAAAGTGGAGATTCCAATGGGAGGGAAGATCGTGACTCTTAAGGCGGATGAATCTTCTGTGGTAGCTGCATTGAACTCATTTGAACAACCCCTGACTGGCTTCCAGGTGGCGGTCGTCTCAGAACACAAGGAGAAAGACCTGATGTTTTCCCCATGGATCCATAAGTACTTTCAAAAGCAGAATTTCATCCCAGGAAAGGGGCTTGGAGTCCACCAATAAGGGGTTGCAAAGTTTGATATCACTATGGGCCAATCACACCGAGGGGATCTTGGTTACAAAGGTGCTGAAAAGAAGGAGATCCCTGAGACAAAGAAAGTCCATCTCTTGGACACTTTTGTTCGAGCAAGTGGTGGGTCATATGATGGTAAGCCGGAGCCGATGATGATTGATGGGGAAACAGTCCCCGGGTTTGAAATCTTCGCTGATGTCGTCAACTTCTCGAAGTATGCAGTTGGTTTGGTGGAAGAAATGCTTAAGCTTGAAGCCGTGAAAGAAATCAATACTCCTCCAATAACCCAAGTTGAAGTAGTGGCTCCCATCATTCCGGAGGAGCAACCAAAAGAAGATACAGATCCCCTGGTGGATGCCATTACTAAGGCATTTTCTTCTTTGCTGAAGAAAGGGTTAAAAGAGAGTCCTGTGAGAAAGGAAGCTGTTTCGGGGCAGGCAGAGTTGGTAGAAAAGGCTATTGCTGAGCTCACCAAGATGATGGCTACAGGGAAAGCGAAGAAGGAAGAAGATGTTCTGTCAGAAGCACAGAAAGAGACCCTCGAGGCTGACCTGAATGACTTGTTCGAGGAAGGACCTGCTGATCGAGAAGACCTTGCTACTGAAGACCCTCCGCATGTGGAGGAAGAAAATGATTTCTTTGTAAACTTATCTTATGTATTTGATGTGAACAATTCCGCTTTTAAGGCGATGAATGAAATGAAGTCTAACTTTGCTTATTTGTGTGATGTTTTTCCTAATGGCTTTGTGCATACATGCAATCATTCATTCAATGTGTTCAGCATTCATGATACTGCATCACATGAAATTAATTTGGGTACAATTTAAAATCCTAAAATGGTATCTATCTCTAACGAACTCACTCCTGAAGAAGAGAGAGAATTGACAAAAATACTTAAAAAACATATGGGAGCGTTTGCCTGGTCTTACGACAATATGCCGGGGGTTGACAGAGAAATAGCAGAACACAGAATTCCGATTGATCCCAAGTTCAGTGCAGTAAAGCAGAAACTCAGGCGTCTACGTCTAGAATGGGCTGAGAAAGTCAAGGAAGAGGTAGCAAAGCAGATTAAGGCCAACTTCCTGGAGGTGGTGGACTACCCTAAATGGTTAGCCAATATAGTCCCTGTGAGCGGACGACGCGTTTTCGACGGGACGCGGGACTCCCTTTCTGAAGGGGGCACCACGATATCGGGTGGGCCCCTCCCTCGCGTGGGGTTTTTATGAATGAAAATCGGTTTTGGAAAAAATAAATAGAATTAGTGCATAAAAGAACCGAGACCTAAGTCTCGATGAATATTGTAGAGTCGCCACCCGGCTCAGCTCAACCAGGAAATTCTTATGCAGCTGAACCGGACGAACGGTCGCTACACTATCCAGAGATTCGGGTCCGGACAAGTCCCTTATTTCGTGTCTAATTAAAATAAATATTGCCAATGTTCTCGAATGGTATTTTGAAAAATCTAAAGCCAATTTTATTGAAATAAAAAAAGACATGCAGCGCGCATACAAATATATAGTACAAAAATAAAGAGAAATAAATATTAATCGGCTTATAACCAAATCGAATAGAAAAATAAAAACACTCGCCTCACTGATACAATCGCCTAGAATACACGGGAATCTAAAAAATAATTACAATCGCCTAAATACACGATTTAATCTATTAAAATACATCAAAAATAAAAATAAAAGAAATTAAAGCCTGCAAAACAGAAAGTTAGCACAATTTATACGGCAGGCCACAAGTTGGACTCAAACAGACAGAATTGGGAAATCAAGTATTGGGGGGCATGCATAGAGGGGATAACCGGGTTGGCTCGGCTAGCCAGCCCGGTTAGACCTGGAAAATATTTTGAAACGTCCCTGTGTTTTTGGTTTTACGGAAAAATCATTTGAAAACAATTTTACCGGTTTACGTGCATTTTTCATATGTTAAATGGGTCGGTTTTCAGGAGAACTGGGTCTCCATCGTTGAATTGATCTAAATGCAAATTTACCAGAAAATTGAATCTATGGTCGTGATGCACACAACAAAATTCATTTTGATGATTTTTGGGGTTTTCTAATTTTTTGGGATTTTTTGGAAATTTTTGGGGATTTTTATGGATTTTTTAAGAAATTTTTGGGTTTTAAAAGTGAAATTCTGATTCTGAGAACTACAGTGGTACGACTGTAAATTACAGTCGTGCAAACTCAACTACAGTTGTACGACTGTAATTACAGTCGTACGACTGTAAATGCTGAAAATTCAGGATTTCACCAAAATCTTATTTAAAACAAGCTGGAAATAAAATCACCTCGAAATCAAAAATAGTCGTACGACTGTAACTACAGTCGTACGACTGTTCATCAATATCAAGAACAGTCGTGCGACTGTTCTTGATTTCCAGGAGCAGAAACGCAGAAAATGAGATAAAAATGCACAAAAATCACAAATCAACACCCAGAAAGCAAGCAAAAGTAGAGAGAAATGGGGCGCCTACCTTTTAGAAGTCCCTCCAAGTCGAAATTGACCCCTGGCGCCGCTCCAATCCACAAGAATTTGCACTTTTCCTCCTGAATTGGAGTTGAAAGCCTTGAGTCCGAAAATCCAAAATGCTTGGGATTCTGATTGTTTTAGTCCGAAATTTCAATTTGTTTGTGAAGTTAACTCATTAACCTATGGATTTCTATCAAGTTTTAATCCTAATTTCGAGAATTAAAGAAAATAGAAGAGGAAAAGATGAGTTTTGTGGGTTTTTTGTCCTTTTTCTTTTCCTTCTCTCTTTTCTCCTTTCTCTCTCTAGATTTCACCAGAATTCCAAAACTCCCTTCTCTCTCTCTTTTCTTTCCTTTTTCTCCTCTGATTTTCTCCCATTTTCTCTCCAAAATCCGGGCATTAATTGCCCAAAATCCTCTCCTCCTCCTTCTTATGTCATGGGTATGGTGTTCTGCACCTGCCCCGATAATACAGTCGTACGACTGTAATTACAGTAGTACTACTGTAAATTTTTTTTTTCAAATTTTTTTTCTCTTTTTTTTTCTTTTTTTTTTCTTCTTTTTTTTCTTCTTCTTTTTTTCTTCTTCTTTTTCTTCTTTTTTTTTTTCTTTTCTTTTTTTCTTTTTTTTCTTTTCTTTTTTTTTTCTCTCTCTCTTTTTTTTTTGTAAGAAAATCCCGGCGCTTACAGTCCCAGTTGCCAAGAAAGATGGAAGAGTCAGAGTTTGCATGGATTATCGAGATTTGAATAAGGCCTCCCCAAAGGATGACTTCCCACTTCCTCACATCGATGTCCTGATCGACAGTGCAGCAAGGGCAGTTATGTACTCGTTTATGGATGGTTTCTCTGGGTATAATCAGATCTTAATGAATGTCATTGATAAAGTCAAGACGGCCTTCATCACTGAGTGGGGAGTGTACTACTACAGAGTAATGCTTTTCGGGTTGAAGAATGCTGGGGCGACCTATCAGAGGGCGGTTACGACGTTGCTACATGACATGATCCACAAAGAGGTCGAGGTGTATGTTGATGATATGCTAGTGAAATCCATGACCCGGGAAAAGCACCATGCTATCCTGGATAGATTTATGACCAGGATTGAAAAGTATAACCTGAGGCTCAATCCGAAAAAAAGTGTATTTGGAGTTGCATCGGGCAAACTATTGGGGCACATTGTCAGTCAGAAAGGCATTGAGATGGACCCAGATAAGATTAAAGCTATTCAAGATATGCCAGCGCCGAAAACAGAGAAAGAAGTCAGATCTTTTCTAGGGTCACTTCAGTATGTCAGCAGATTCATTGCCAGATTGACCACTATCTGTGAGCCCATTTTCAAGCTTCTTTGGAAAGAGCAACTCGTCGTGTGGAATGACCAGTGTCAGGTTGCATTTGATAAGATCAAAGAATACTTGATCAATCCGCCAGTGCTGAAGCCTCCAACTTTGGGAAAGCCTTTGACTTTGTACTTAGCCATTGAAGAGACCTCCATAGGGGTGATGTTAGTTCAAGAACAAGATGATAAAAGGGAGCACGCCATTTACTACCTCAGTAAGAAGCTGTTAGATTATGAAACTCGGTACACCGTGGTGGAAAAGAGCTGCACCGCTATGGTTTGGCTGAGAAAGAAACTAAGACACTATTTCCAATCCTACAAGATACAAGCTGTGGTGAAAGTTGATCCAATGAAATACCTCTGCTCTGCCCCATCCTTAACAGGGAAACTGTCCCGGTGGTTGCTTTTGCTATCGGAATTCGACATTGAGTATGTGACGAAGAAGGTGATCAAAGGAAGAGCAGTGGTTGAGTTCCTAGCCAATCAGCCGCTTGAATCTGATTATGTGGAGAACCTAGAGTTTTCGGATGAACAGTTGGCCTTAGTGGAGGTGGAGGTCAGAAAATGGATCATGCACTTTGACGGAGCCGTAAATAAAAGAGGAGCAGGTCTCGGAGTAATTATTGTAACTCCTAAGGGGGAGATAATTCCTTTGTCAAAGCGGCTAGAATTTTCGGTGACTAACAATGGCGTAGAATATGAAGCCTGTTTATTTGGCATTAATGCTCTCATCACACTAGGGGCAAATGATGTGACCATTGTTGGAGATTCGCTGTTGGTGATTCGTCAAGCCACCGGGGAATGGGAAGTCAAAGAAGAATCACTTCACCCATACTTGGAGACCTTGTGGGAAATGGTGAAAGTATTCGGGCATATTGAATTCAGGCATGTGGCAAGAGATGATAATCAGATGGCAGATTCGTTAGCTACCTTATCATCCATGTGGGAAGGACCTCAGAAGGCACCGATGCAACCCTTGATCCTAGAGACCGCCAGAACACCATTCCATCGTTCTAGTGATGTCCTGACATTAGCTGCAGATGATAAGCCCTGGTACCAGGATATAGCTGACTTTCTACAAAATGGCCAATATCCCGAAGAAGCTAATGCATCAGATAAGGCCACCTTAAAAAGATTGGCAGCTCAGTTCAGATGGTTTGATGGACAGCTTTTCAGAAGGACCGCTGATGGATTGTTACTAAAGTGTCTGACGGAAGCAGAAGCCAAGAAGGTTATGCAAGAAATGCATTCAGGGATTTATGGCCCGCATATGAACGGTTTAGCTCTGGCAAAGAAGATCATGAGACAAGGGTACTTCTGGCTTACTATGCAAATAGACTGTGCAGAAGAAGTGAAAAAGTGCCATGAGTGCCAGATTTACGGGGACATCAGCCATCTTCCACCTATGGAGTTGCAGAATCTCATGACTCCTTGGCCGTTTGCAGTATAGGGTATAGACATAATTGGTGAAATTTGGCCTCCCACATCGAATGGTCACAAATTCATCGTAGTGGCAGTGGACTATTTCTCCAAGTGGGTTGAAGCCGAGTCTTATGTCACCGTCACGGCTAAGAATATGGCTAAGTTTGTAAAGAAGCACATTTTCGCAAGATATGGTGTACCACATCACGTGGTGACTGATAACAGAGTGCAATTTCAAGGGGCCACAGCTGAACTGTTTGAAGAATACAATGTGGAACATCGTAAGTCTTCACCTTATAGGCCACAAGCCAATGGAGCAGTGGAGGCGGCAAACAAGTCTATTAAGAAGATCTTATCCAAGACCACTTCAACCTACAGGGATTGGGCAGATAGATTACCTTATGCTCTATGGGGATACAAAACCAGTGTTAGAATGCCAACTGGGGAGACACCTTATTCGCTGGTTTATGGGATGGAAGCAGTCCTTCCTTTGACGTGGAATTGAAGTCATTAAGGACGGTCTTGGAAGCCCAATTGCCTGAAACAGAATGGGTAAAGGTGAGATTTGAACAGGTGGCTTTGGTCGACGAAAGACATCTCAAGGCTCTAGATCATCTACAGATTTACCACCAAAGGATGGCTAGGGCCTATAATCGACGGGTTCGTTATCAGAAACAGCCTCTGAAGGCGGGGGATCTAGTGTTAAAACAGATGAGGCCGACTAACACGGATGCAAGGGGCAAATTCAAACCCAACTGGGAAGGGTCGTATGTGGTTAAGAAAATACTTTCCAAAGGTGCAGTGAAGATTATGGACATGGACGGTAACGAGTTCACCAATCCGATTAATCAAGATCACCTCAAACGCTACCATGTGTAAAAAAAAAAACCTGTTAAGTCGAAAACCCGCAAGGGAGGCTTAAGCAAAAATAAAGGTGACGAGAGTTAGATTATCGATCATAAAACCTGTATAGGATGATTGATAACGGGAATGAGTTCGTTCGAGATATGTACTAATTTTGGCATTTTCAATTGATACAATAATTAAATTTCATTAATGAAGTGCGTCTTGCTGAACATATTGCATGAATGTTTGGAGTATGTTACATGATTCATTTGTCGAAACATCCAGATAAACAAAGACATTTAGACGCCAAAGTGTGCAATTGCGAACATCATCCATTCATTCAAAAAAAAAAAAAGAAAAAGAAAAAGAATATCGCGCCAATAATAAAGGAGATATATATAAATAATAATAATGATAGTCAATACATGCATAATGATGAAAATCACTTTTTTCTTTCATGTTCTCGTTTTCTTGACAGGGAGTGATCTCGCAGCCTCAGAAGGAGCCAGCCAGTGGATAGTCGCACGCTCACGCACCTCGCGGGTCGGTAGGTCCTGGATCTTAACCAGCCACATGACGGGTATCTGTAGCCCAACGAAGTCTGATGTGATCTGGCCAAGAAGCAGTGTAATCCTCACAAGTAGTGACACAAGAGTGCTGGGGGATATCCTGTGGATGGCCGTACTGTCGACAGAGGCAACTCGGAGAATAGAATGTCACCCTGGTTAATCCCAACAACTACACACCATGCGCCCACATATCCACAATCACGTGGGTAATCTTCCACCAGGGCACACCCACCTAATCCGATCATCGGTCAGGTGAGATAGCCAAACACCCCACTCATCAGCAGACATATCAGTATAGGAGTCAATGGAGAAGCCTCTTTCCCTGAAATTGGCCGGATGGTATTTCTTAAAATTCCCTCTCGGGATCTTAAGAATCAATAGCTTCTCCAACAACCAGATCTGCAGTTGATAGGAAGCAAGAGTTAGAAGTTCATTTGGTCTGGAAATACACAGGACAATAAGGAGATTTACCTGGAGCAGTGTGAGATGAGGGCCGATGTGGAGAACACCGCTTGTCTTGGATGTATGCAAACTGATCAATATCTCAGAAAGTGCAAAAGGAGCTTGAGATGCCCTCGTAACTATCTGAGGGATAAGGGAGACAGCCCTGAAGGAGACAACCCCATCACTAGGACAAAAGAAATACCAGCTCACCAGTAACAGACTAACCATAGAAGCCTAGTTCATATGGTCCCTAGGGGCATTGATACACCACTCCAGTACAGAATCCGAGCTCAACCCAGGAGAAGGGGAACCAGTGGAAAGCAAAGCTTCCACCTTGGGATTGGGAAGCCCGAACAAGCTCACCAAGGAAGAAATGTTGCCAAAGGTGAACTCAGGGACGGCAATGTCTACCCCTTTGTGGCACGGGATGTTCAGAATGACGCTGAATTCTTCATATAAGGGGCAGAGCTCTTGGCATGAGAAACGGAAAACGTTATCCATCGGATCCCAGAAACGATGACAGGTACTCAACAGTTCGATGTTCCAAGGATGTTTGTAATAGGCCTTGATATTCCACAACTCGAAGGGCTTCAATTTAAGCCAACTAGAGTCTTGTAATGATTCTAGAAAAGTGTAAAAGCCTGGATGGAAGGAAGCAACAAAATTGAAAAAGAAAAAGAAGAAGCATGGATTCTCAAAAATTAATAAAATAAAATCCCATAATGTGAAAATGCAGTTCATGATGTGCATAAAAATCCAATATAGAAAAAAGAAATAAAACAAAGATAATGGATGTGAAAATCAGAGCACTCCATCTAGCTCTTGTCCTGCCCCTCATCCTCCTCCTCCTCCTCAGACTCACTCTGATGCGTGGCCCTGCAGGAATCGAAGTCTGCCCGCACCCGGGCCAGCTCAGCCTGTACCCTGGCAGTCTCAGCCCTCGCCCAATCCGTCTCTTGGTTCGCAGCCCAGACCCAAGCCTTAGAGGAAGCAGCCTGCCTGACTTGATCCTGTAGCATCTGGACTCGAGACTGCAATCAATAACATAAATTAACATTCATACATACATACATGCACACTCATGCATTACATAAATTATGAGATGGTGCAGGAAATGCGGAATGCTTACCACCCAAGCGCTATTTTCCTGGACCATAAAGTCCCCTATGCCTTTATACTGGTAGGATATGTCCTCCACCTCAGCCCGTAGAACCTAGAGAATACCAGAAAATTAAAAAAAAAAAGCTTAGATTTGCGTGGGTGGTGTCGTCCGGAAAGAATCTAGCCGGCTGCTCGCAGGGAATATGCCACGTCCTGTAAGAATAGGTGCCATCCAGCCCCATCATGCTAAAGCCAGTCCGGAGCTCGGTCACTAGATGACCCTCCACTACACCAGCAGCCCGAGAAGCTGAGGCTGCAGCACTACTCGCATGAACAGGGTGGCTCCTACCCTGAATGGGAGCGTCCTCGCCAATTGTGGCTGCCTCAGCACTCTCACCTGCAGGCCCACTCGGATGAGTAGACCCGGTTCCCCTGCGCCTCTTAACCTACAAGCAGAATGAAGTCAAAAAAAAAGGAGTGAATACCCGACGAGGAGGAGCCGCTGGCGCGCCACCCGCAACCGGCATTAGACACTACTAGATGTAGGCTGGGTAATCCCCGTCAACAGGGTCAATACTGTAACCCTCTCCAGATATGTCAGGGTCTACCATGGGGTCAGCTAAATAGGGCCAGAATAGCGCGTGTGGAAGCGGTGGAGGCACGGGCCGACCAACTAAACTGTCCACATGGTCGAAAAGGGTGAGTCGCTCGCCCAAGTACCACTCCTGTGACATGGGGCACTCCAGGACAAACCGGCGAGGGTCGAACCGCGCGGATGTCTACACAAGGAGGACGATAGCACCCAGGCCGTGCCAAGGATGATGCCGGATCTGTAGAAGTACAACAAAGGAAATTCAGCACAGGTAAGTAAAAGTTGATTAAATTTTTCCTACTAATGAGTTTCATTTACTTACCCTCTGCCAGGTGGTGTCGAGTAAACTCTGCCTCACCTCCTCCAAATCCCGACCGATGCCCTGCCACCCCTGCGTCCAGCAACGTAGGACGATCGACTGAACATCGCTCTGAACATCCCTCAGCTCGGGCGGCTCCAGAATGCGGTGCTCAAAAGCCCAGATCTGTAGTTAACAAAAAGTATCAAATAAGCATTAAAAAAAAGAAGAAGAAGAAGAGAGAGACAATACCAGAAGGCCAAACCAAAAGCCCAGAATCTCCTGCTGCTCTCCCCGGGCACATAAGTCCAGCCCATAATACAGCTGCCCTAACGCAGCTCGCGCCCAATCCAGGGAAGGGAAGGCAGCCAAGTCCGCCAAAGTGGGCAGCAGAGTCAAATTACAGGTACTCTGTGTTGGTGTGCCCTAGATCCAAGGCACTGTTTAGGACATTGTATCGTACTTTAGTTTATTGTACTGTTATACTTTGTTCCTTGTGTTATTGAATAAAAGCATTAATTCATTCAAGTTATGTATCTTGTACTACAGTAACTGTATGAAGTATCCATTGATTGTTAATCATAAAAATTATACCAGAAGCTAATCCAAGTCATGGGAATGACTTGGGTGTAAGCTTTTATATTCAGGATAAATACAGGATCATGTAGGTTGCATGACATGTATGGATATGAATATAGGTGTGTGTGGGGAGCACGGGACTTGGTCGATCCGCTTTAGAAAGTACATGGTGGAAGTGTCATTAACCTTTCTATAAATGTAGATCTCTTTTATCTCCAGACCTGATTTCAATACAGTAGATAATGAGGAATCAGATTAAATTTAATATACGCCTAACAGGTCCGTAGTTGGATGCCAAATATGGGTATGTTGGTTTAATCAATGAACTCATTACTGCGGGTAGTTGAAGTGATGGGATTACCACTCACTATTTAGTGAGAAGATATCATGGGCCACTTGATGAGTTATAACTGTGAAATGTGTGGCCACACTCAGATAAGCAGGATACTTATCTGTTCAACAGTTTAACACAATATCAAGAAATAGATCAAACTATAAAGGATGACATCACCGTGCCTCTGGTTTGAGATATCGATATGCGATGGTGAGAGATAAATAGAATATCTACAGGGTGGTACATCTACTAGATGATGGCATTTATCTGTAATCAATTTGGGACTGTAATGGTTTGCTAGAACCCAATTTCAGTTTAAGTTGTATACTTAACCCTAATTGATTCGGACCCTAAGGATCGTGCACAATGAACACTGAGATCAACACTTATTAATTTATACATGATAATGTATAAATTGGAATGATGAACAAGATGTAATAATTATTAATTGATAATTAATAATTAATACTATTTGATTATTTGTTATTAAACAAGTTAATCAAGTTAGTATACAGGAGAGATAAATTAATCGGGTTAATTTATTAAACGATTAATTAATTCTAATTGTATTATGGGTAGTAAATATTTACATTTGAACCTAATTGATGTTAATTGAATCAATTAAATATATTTATATTTTAATTGATTTAATTAAATTAATTAAGAGGTCAATTTACAATTAATTTATTTTAATTGTAATGTTTACCCTAATAGGAATTGGAGTGTGGGTAAAACACCTTAAAAAGAAAAGAAAGGGTTTTGTAGCAAGGGGCAGCCGTCACTTTAAGAAAAAAAGGGGGTGAGGGGCTAAATTCTTTTTGGGTTCTTCCATCTCTTTTGTTCATTCATTCCGGTTAAAAAGGCTAGCACCGGGTGTAGATTGTTCGAGGTGTTCGTGCACGTGATAAAGGAGGAATCTCAATTGATTTTCTGTCATCCCTAGTGGGGATTCTATGTAAGTTTTTCGAATTTATTTTCTATTAAATTTATTTTCTCTTCCATCTACATATTCTCCTGGGACTGGAATTTAGAGAATTGAACCTGGCTTCCGCTGTCTATTCGGTTCGATTTTCGATGATAATTCCCAACAGTGGTATCAGAGCGGGATTATGTTCCGTTGGAAGATTTTTTTTTGGTTTCGTTGTTAATCTTTGATTTTAATGGAACCCTATAACTTGCAATTTTTTTTTTTCAATTGAAATTTTTGTTAACCTAAAATTAATTTGTTAATTAATTGTTGGGTTGATGTTGTTTTAATGCATGGATGTATGATCATTCATGGGCGTGATTGGTTATATGATTTGTGTTTTTGTTGTTATAAAAAAAAAAAAAAAAATATTTATGTTTCATGAGAATTGCGATCAACAGTGATCGCAATTCTCATGGCTGCTGCGCAAGCAGCAATATTTTGTTGCTGCTTGCGCAGCAGCTTGTGCTGCCTGCGAAGGCAGCAACAGCTGTTTGCTGCCTCGCGCAGGCAGTTGGGCGGGCTGTAGGTGCAGCCCGTCCCTTTAGTCGGGACGTTTTTTTTATGGACCGGATCGTTTTAATTTAATAAATTTTTTTTGTTGTTCCATGCATTTATATGTTAATAGATTTAATTTTCTGTTATATATAAATGAAATTGTTATAATTATGAGATTGAATTAATAGATTGGGGCACCAATGGTATTAATTGGACATTTTAATTTCACTTGAGTAATTTCCAAATTCAAGTGGGAGCAATGATTTAATTCATTGGGCCTTTATGGGCTTAATTACTGGTTGTGAAATTAATAATGGTCTCATGTATAGGATTGGCTTAATAATTGTTATTATTAGGATTGCCATGATCATGCATTATTTTATATTGTTGTTCTAACTCTAATGCAGCAATATGTTTAGAATCCTATGGGCTTTATTTTTCAAGATTGGTTGTAATTTTTATTTAATTATTTAAATTGAAATTAGATCATATGTATAGGCTTTATTTCATTTTATGTAACAAAAGCCGGAGCTGGAGATCCAAATGCATGTGGCGTGGTGGTGGCCCTGAAGACCTATTTTTAATTCATAGTTAAAAATTATAGGTTGTAATTTTAAAGCCCATAGGATGTCTATTATTATTATTTATTTTATATATTGCTCTCTCTTGTTGGAATATATATTAAAATAAATTGCTTAGTGATCACTTGATTTTTCCTATTAACATGTTTAAGCTAATCAACCTAATTAATCTGTTAAAATAAAAATATCGGGTATTTTATAAGTGCTTTACCTAATTCTCACCTCTTCCTCCCAGGTGGTGCTGCAATGTACGTCATGCCCTAGCTGAGTACATTGTGGTAACTGGTGGGCCGTTGAGGTTTTGGATACTTTTTTAAAGTATGGTAAATATGAGGATGTAGGTTTGACCCGAAGGTGGGGTATCATGGCTAACTGCGGGCCCCTAAGCACGGATGGGTAAAGTGCCAATAGGCCCATCGAACCAAGAGTTCTCTAGGTGGGAGAATTGAGTTGGAAGCTCTACCAAGTGTGCCAATAATTGGTTGACAAGCTCTAGCTTGGTCAATTATTAGTAGAACTGTGGATCTTGGTATAACCGTGTCAAAATTAATTCACCAACATAAATTAATTATGACAGATTATTAATTTGTTTTTTTGACATATAAAGTCTTTCATTCTTATTCTCTCTTTCTCTCTATTTTCTGTAGAAACTACTTGAACGTAAACCTTAAGAAATGGCAACAAACAACCCTCTTAAACCACTACTTGAGAAAGAAAAGTTGACGGGGACCAACTTTCTTGATTGGGCTAGGGCGGTGCAAATCGTCTTGAGGCACGAGGCAAGAGAGTATGTACTGACAACTGCCATACCCCCTCGTCCTACGGGTAGAAATGCTACTCCACAAGCTATTGAGGAGTATGAAAAGCATGTAAAGGATGACAGAGAGGTGTCTTGTATTATGCTTGGTACCATGTCTGCTGATTTACAGAAGCAGTTCATGAATCAAGGTGCCCGTGAAATGATGAGCAATCTGAAAACTATGTTTGAAGATCAGGCTCGTCAAGAGAGGTACTTGACTACCAAGGCATTATGTAGCACGGTCATGCAGCCGGGTTCTTCTGTCAGTGCACATGTGCTGAAAATGAAGGGCTATGTTGATAGACTGGCTAGTCTCAATGCACCAATGCTTGAGACAACTGCTGTAGACATCATTCTGGGGTCACTTCCAGATTCTTACAACAGCTTCATCCTGAACTACAATATGCAGGGTCAGGATAAAACGGTTATGGAGTTGCACGGCATGCTAAAACAAGCCGAGCAGACTATGACCAAGGGTAAGAAGTCTGAAGTGCTGATGGTAAACAAGGGCAAGAAGCCCAGTGGGAGTGGTAAGAACCAGTCTAGGTTCAAGACCAAGGGCAAAAAGGCCCAAGCAAAGGGCAAAAAGCCTTTTAAGCCACACCCATTGGACTTATGCCACGAGTGTGGTGAAAAGGGGCACTGGAAGAGTGCTTGTCCAAAGCTAAGGGGAAATACAAAGAAGAAACAGCAGGCTACTGAATCTTCAGGTATTTATGTTATAGAAATAAACCTTACTATTTCAACATCTTGGGTCTTAGACACTGGATGCGGGTCTCACATTTGTTGCAATGTGCAGGGGCTGAGAAATAGAAGGAAACTGGTTCCAGGTGATGTGGATCTCCGGGTTGGCAATGGTGCTCGAGTCGAGGCCATGGAAGTCGGCGATTATTACTTTGATTTGCCCACAGGGCTAGAACTAGTTTTGAAAGACTGTTATTTTGTACCTGCTATGCGCAGGAATATTATTTCTATTTCATGTTTGGATGATTTGGGATTTTCATTTTATATTGAGCATGGAACTTTTTCTATTAAATGTCAATATAAATTATTGTACAGGCGTTCTTCAGAACGGGTTGTATGTTTTAGATACAACAAATCATTCACACATCTATAACATAAATAAAAGGATTAAACAAAATGATATTGATCCTACGTATGTCTGGCACTGTCGTCTTGGGCACATAAACGAGAAACGTATCGCAAAGCTCCACTCAAGTGGTTTGTTAGGGTCATTTGACCTGCAAGCTTTGGATACTTGTGAATCTTGTTTACGTGGCAAGATGGCAAAAGCTCCTTTCACTAAAACAGCTGAAAGGGCTACTGAACTGTTGGGGCTAATACACACTGATGTATGTGGGCCAATGAGTACATGTGCCAGGTCTGGTTACTTATACTTCGTCACGTTCACAGATGACTATAGTCGGTTCGGCTATATGTATTTGATGAAACACAAATCTGAGACTTTACAAAAGTTCAAAGAATACAAGAACGAAGTAGAGAACCAACTTGACAAAAGGATAAAGATACTCCGGTCTGATAGAGGGGGTGAATATCTGAGTCAAGAGTTTGACGAATTCTTGATAGAGTATGGGATTGTACCTCAACTCACTCCCCCTGGTACACCCCAGTGGAATGGGGTTTCAGAGAGGAGAAATCGGACTTTGCTTGACATGGTCCGCTCAATGATGAGTCAAGCTAATCTCCCTATATCCTTTTGGGGATATGCTTTGGAAACCGCTGCTATTATTTTGAATAATACACCCAGCAAGGCAGTTGAAAGAACACCATATGAACTATGGAAGGGCAGGAAACCCTGTGTGTCTTTCATGAGGATTTGGGGCTGTGATGCCTATGTCAAAAAACTGACTAGTGGCAAACTAGAGTCCAAATCTATAAAATGCCAGTTTGTCGGTTACCCTAAGGAAACTAAGGGTTACTGCTTCTATAACCCAGAAGAGAATAAAGTGTTTGTGGCTCGAAATGGGGTATTCATGGAGAAGGAATTCCTTTCCATGAAAGACAGTGGGAGTAGTATTGAACTTAGAGAAGTTCAAGAACCACAAACTTCTACGGCTGAGGCTGTGGATGCTGAGACAACTGTTTCGGATGTTCAATCAAACGAACAGGCTGAACCAGTTGTACAGGAACCTAGAAGGTCAGGCAGGACACGTCATGAGCCTGAGAGGTATGGTTACCTGGTCACGCATAATGAGGAACTTATGATCATTGAGCATGAAGATCCTCAGTCTTATCGAGAAGCACTGGAAAGTCCACATGCGGATAAATGGCGACAAGCCATGGAATCTGAGATACAATCCATGTACGACAATGAGGTCTGGAGGTTGGTGGATCCACCCCCTGGAGTCAAAGTAGTGGAATGTAAGTGGCTTTTCAAATTGAAAGCTGATAACACCTTCAAGGGGCGACTGGTTGCAAAAGGTTTCAGGCAAATTCATGGCATTGATTATGATGAAACGTTTTCACCAGTGGCTATGCTCAAATCCATAAGGATATTACTTGCCATAGCGGCATGGCACGACTATGAGATATGGCAAATGGATGTCAAAACTGCTTTTCTGAATGGAAAGCTCGAGGAAGAAGTCTATATGGCTCAACCTGAGGGTTTTGTCGATTCGAAATATCCTAACCGGGTTTGCAAACTTCAAAAATCCATTTATGGATTGAAGCAAGCATCACGGTCGTGGAACAAAAGATTCAATGAATCCATAAAAGAGTTTGGTTTCATTCAGAACTCTGATGAGCCCTGTGTGTATAGAAAAGTTAATGGTAGCTCTAACACTTTTCTAGTGTTGTATGTAGATGACATACTTATCATTGGTGGAAACATTTCAGAGTTGCAAGCAACCAAGCAGTGGCTGAATAAATGTTTCTCAATGAAGGACCTTGGAGAAGCCGAAACGATCTTAGGGATCAAGATCTATAGAGATAGATGCAATCGGCTGCTAGGGTTAAGTCAAGCTGGTTACATAGATAAAGTCCTTAAGAGGTTCAACATGGCGAACTCAAAGAAGGGTTTTACCCCGATGCGTCATGGGTTGAAACTGTCTAAAAAGGACTGTCCAAAGACATCAAAGGACAGAAATGACATGATGAGGATTCCTTATGCATCAGCTATAGGATCTATTATGTATGCGATGCTATGTACCAGGCCTGATGTTGCATTTGCCTTGAGTATGACTAGCCGCTTCCAGTCTGATCCAGGAATGGAGCATTGGAAGGCAGTCAAGGCAATTCTGAAGTACTTAAGACGTACTAAGGATCATTTCTTGGTTTATGGCGGTGATGAGGAATTGGTAGTCACAGCATACACTGATGCTGGTTATCAAACTGATCAGGATCAAAAGCAATCCCAGTCGGGTTTCGTTTTCCTCCTCAATGGCGGTGCCATCAGTTGGAAGTCAACTAAGCAACCTACCATCGCCGATTCCACTACAGAATCTGAGTACATTGCTGCTTGTGAGGCTGCAAAAGAGGCAGTCTTGATGAGGAAGTTCATCATGGATCTTGGAGTAGTTCCTTCTATCCAGAATCCTATTACTCTACTGTGTGACAACAATGGGGCTATTGTACAAGCTAAAGAGCCTCAGTCAACAAAGAGGAACCAACATGTGCTCAGGAAATTTCATCTGATTAGAGAGATCATCCAGAGAGGTGATGTACAGATAGAGAGAGTTGACACAGTAAACAATGTCGCTGATCCGATGACCAAAGCTCTTTCTCAAGTAGTGAACGATGGTCATGCACGATCTATTGGGATTAGGGAGATGCCTGCTTGGACCTAGGTCAAGTGGGAGATTGTTGGTGTGCCCTAGATCCAAGGCACTGTTTAGGACATTGTATCGTACTTTAGTTTATTGTACTGTTATACTTTGTTCCTTGTGTTATTGAATAAAAGCATTAATTCATTCAAGTTATGTATCTTGTACTACAGTAACTGTATGAAGTATCCATTGATTGTTAATCATAAAAATTATACCAGAAGCTAATCCAAGTCATGGGAATGACTTGGGTGTAAGCTTTTATATTCAGGATAAATACAGGATCATGTAGGTTGCATGACATGTATGGATATGAATATAGGTGCGTGTGGGGAGCACGGGACTTGGTCGATCCGCTTTAGAAAGTACATGGTGGAAGTGTCATTAACCTTTCTATAAATGTAGATCTCTTTTATCTCCAGACCTGATTTCAATACAGTAGATAATGAGGAATCAGATTAAATTTAATATACGCCTAACAGGTCCGTAGTTGGATGCCAAATATGGGTATGTTGGTTTAATCAATGAACTCATTACTGCGGGTAGTTGAAGTGATGGGATTACCACTCACTATTTAGTGAGAAGATATCATGGGCCACTTGATGAGTTATAACTGTGAAATGTGTGGCCACACTCAGATAAGCAGGATACTTATCTGTTCAACAGTTTAACACAATATCAAGAAATAGATCAAACTATAAAGGATGACATCACCGTGCCTCTGGTTTGAGATATCGATATGCGATGGTGAGAGATAAATAGAATATCTACAGGGTGGTACATCTACTAGATGATGGCATTTATCTGTAATCAATTTGGGACTGTAATGGTTTGCTAGAACCCAATTTCAGTTTAAGTTGTATACTTAACCCTAATTGATTCGGACCCTAAGGATCGTGCACAATGAACACTGAGATCAACACTTATTAATTTATACATGATAATGTATAAATTGGAATGATGAACAAGATGTAATAATTATTAATTGATAATTAATAATTAATACTATTTGATTATTTGTTATTAAACAAGTTAATCAAGTTAGTATACAGGAGAGATAAATTAATCGGGTTAATTTATTAAACGATTAATTAATTCTAATTGTATTATGGGTAGTAAATATTTACATTTGAACCTAATTGATGTTAATTGAATCAATTAAATATATTTATATTTTAATTGATTTAATTAAATTAATTAAGAGGTCAATTTACAATTAATTTATTTTAATTGTAATGTTTACCCTAATAGGAATTGGAGTGTGGGTAAAACACCTTAAAAAGAAAAGAAAGGGTTTTGTAGCAAGGGGCAGCCGTCACTTTAAGAAAAAAAGGGGGTGAGGGGCTAAATTCTTTTTGGGTTCTTCCATCTCTTTTGTTCATTCATTCCGGTTAAAAAGGCTAGCACCGGGTGTAGATTGTTCGAGGTGTTCGTGCACGTGATAAAGGAGGAATCTCAATTGATTTTCTGTCATCCCTAGTGGGGATTCTATGTAAGTTTTTCGAATTTATTTTCTATTAAATTTATTTTCTCTTCCATCTACATATTCTCCTGGGACTGGAATTTAGAGAATTGAACCTGGCTTCCGCTGTCTATTCGGTTCGATTTTCGATGATAATTCCCAACACTCTGCCCGGTGGGGAATAGCATGCATGACAGAAGAACGAGCACATAAGCTCGAGTGTACCGCTCCACATCATCCTCGGATAAGTCTACGCGAGTGGCCCAATAATCTTCCACCCGTGAACACAGGATCTTCCCCTTTTCAGGGGTGCAGTCGATCAACCTGCCTATGTAAGCATCCATCAGCTGATGACGGGTCAAGCAACAGTTGAACACGATGGGGGTCCTACCAAACCAGAACCCGGTGATCGCGGCAAAATCTGAGGGAGTGACGGTGAACTCCCCGATGGGCAGGTGGAATGTATGGGTAGTACAAACCCATCTCTCGCACAGGGCCGTCAAGACGGCATATGTAGTATGAGGAGTGCTCGTGGGCAGTGACGGTATAAAGGACTCTAAGCCCAGAATCCTAACTCAGGCTCTCACAGGCTCGGGTAGCCGGTCCCACCAAACACACGGCAGAGAAAGATTCCCGCTGCCGGAAATCCTGTTCGCCTGCATTATTGGGAAGTACAACACACATACATTCAATTTTTGCATAACAGTAACATAATCAAAATCAATCAAAAATAAAAATTTTAGGCCTGATTTTCTTGCTACAGTCGTACGACTGTAGTATGCTTCGCACGAGCATAACTACAGTCGCACGACTGTAGTGCCCATAGTCGTACGGCTGTTCTTCATAGGCAAGAACAGTCGCACGACTGTTCATATCCCTACAGGCAGAATTTGATTTTTGTGCAATTTTCATGATTTCTAACTCGTTTCCCCTAGTTTCTTATTCCTATTAACTACAGGGGACTCCTAGCATGCATTTTACTCCACCAATCAACCCAGAAAGCAATAAATCATGCCAAATCAGATCCATGCATTCAAAGAAAAAATATCCAAAAAAACTCAAAATCAAGGGTTAAAAATAGGGTACCAACCTGAGTAACAGACAAATGGGAGTCCATCTCCAGCAGAATTGGGATCTCCATCCCTAGCCTAATCCCGAGATGTTCCATATATAGCGGGTGGCCGTATCCTTGTGCAATGCCCACGAAGGGGATTTCATGTGGATTGTTGGGTCTCTAAATCAAGTTGCTCTGGAGTTTTTTCAGTTTCTTTCCCATTTTCTTCAACATTTTTGCAGGTTTTGGGGATAGGAACCGGTTTTCAGAGAGAAGAACAGAAGAAGTTTTTGGAAAAATGAAAGTGGGAGAGGAAAGGGGCGGAAACTGCCCCTTAAATGCTTTCTGCCCACGAAGTACAGTCATACGACTGTACTTCATCTACAGTCGTACGACTGTATTCAAAATTTGAATACAGTCACACGACTGTAGTGGAAAAAAGGGGGGAATTTTATTTAATTTTTCTTATTTATTCTTTAAACCCTATTTTCATTACTCAATGCTTAATTATTTCCCACGGGAAGATATTTCAGTAATTTTGTAGGGCTAACCCAGCAGCGACTAAATTTTTCTGGCGACGGTCTGCCTCACCCAAGAGGCACGAAACTTGAGAAGGCCGTGAAAAATTCACTGTAAGTACAATCTCACCAAACTGCATTTTCAACACGTCTCGTGTGCCAAGTCACACCCGATCCTCACAAAATCACAGTCCACCACGACTTTAAAAGGGAACCCAAATCCAACCTCAATCCGTCAAGTGCACCCAGTAGCACGCGACTGTCACACATTTTCATAAAATCACAGTCCACCACGACTTTAAAAGGGAACCCAAAATTCAATTCCAGTCCTGTGCACCAAGTTGCGCGTGACTATCACACTTTCAAATCTCAGTCCACCACGACTATAAAACGGAACCAGAATTCCCGACTCAGTCCGTTGAGTGCGTCAAGTCGCGCACGGCTGTCACACTCTCCACATTTACAAGTTCAGTCCCGTACGACTATAAAAGGCAACCAGGACACACTTTCCCGTATTTATTCTTGATCGAAGGGGCAAAAATTTTTGTTTCAAAATTATCGATCAAGGAATAAATACGTTCACCAAGCACACATTACATGCATTTTTTGGCTCTGTATGGTAGATCATACACGACCATTTGACTCTAAAAGTCATTTTATCTCGGTGCCATCTTTATACGAAAATCATCATAAGGAACCGCCCGACTTCAAAAGTTGTCTCTTTTCTCGGTGTCATCTTCATGCAAAAGGCATATGGACCACCTGACTACCAAAGTCACCTGAAGTTAGCCCGCGAGTCACATGCTTGCATATCATCACGATTTCATGTTCTTTATCGTGTACCTAAATCTGTTTCGGGAATCGGACTTTAGCTACACGAGGGGCAGCCTGTGAACACGAAATTTTTAGTATATATATATATATATATATAAAAAGTTGACCGTTGACCCACGACTGTATTTACAGTCGTGGGATTTTGCTTACAGTCGTACGACTATAACGTAAGTACAGTCGTACGACTATACTTTTGGGGGCAGGTTGCAGAACCCATACCCCTTGACTTAAAAAAATTTGGGGAAATCTTGAGCATTTAATGCTCAAGATTTTCGGGATAAAGAAAGATATAAAAGACCAGAAAAGAGAGGTGAGAGCACTTTTGGCCAGAATCCAGATTTTTAGGCAAATTTAGAGAGAGAATAAGGAAGAAAAAGAAAGAAGAGAGAAAAGGAAAAGCCTTACTTTCTTCTCACATTTTCTTCTTGATTTCTTGTTATTAATCACTAAAATGAATTAGAAATCCTAGGTTAACATCTACATAAGAAATCTAAATCATATTTGGACAAAAACCAACTCAAATCCGTAACTTTTTTGGGGATTTTTTAGACTCTTTTGCAACCTTAAATTTTCAAAGAAAAGGAGCGAATTCACGTGGATTGGTGCGTAGCCAGGGGTCATTCCAGCTGTGGATCATCGCCAAGGAGGTAAACAATCTTTAACTTAACTCATTTTCCAGCTTTCTGGGTGTTTTGATTGTTTTTGTGCATTTTTATTTAAGTTTTAAACTTCTGTTTTTGGAAAAATAAGAACATTCGTACGACTATTCTTTGCACAAGAACAAAGGCACGACTATAATTACAGTCATGCCAAACCTTGTACAGTCGTACCACTCTATTTTCTCAGTTTTAAGTTCTCTTTTTAGGGTTTTTTAGCGAGTTCTACCTCTGGTAAGGATTACGGTCGCACGACTATAGTATACGGTCGTACTACTGTAACTACAGTCGCACGACTGTAGTCCTCGGTCAGGAGCAGAAATCCCTAAAAAATCCCTAAAATCCAAAAAAATTCATAAAACCCAAAAAATTTCATAAAAATTGGAAAATTTCAGAAAATCAGAAAAATCTTGAAAAATAAAAAATATCAAAAATGAATTTTGGAGTATGCATTCACGACCATAGATTTATTTTTTGGTGTTTTTGCATTTAGGACAAAACCACGACGGAGACCCGGTTCTCCCGAAAACCGACCCGTCTTGTATGCTAAGTTAAAATAAACTGGAAAAATGTTTTCAAAAAAGATTTTCTCACAAAACCAAAAATACAGGGACGTTTCAAAATGAATTTCCAGGTCTAACCGGGCCGGCCGACCGGGCCAACCCGGTTACCCCCAGCTGCATGACCCCGAATCCTTAATTGCCCAATTCTGTCTATTTGAGTCCAATCTGTGGCGTGCCGTAAAATTATGCTAACCTTTGTTTTGCAGCTTTTATTTTATTTTAATTTTCTTTTTATTTGTATTTAATAGAATTAATCGTGTATTTAGGCGGTTGTAAATATTTTTAGATTCTCGTGTATTCTAGGCGATTGTATCAGTGAGGCGAGAGTTTTTATTTTTCCATTCAATTGGGTTGTAAACTTCTTAAATATTTATTTTCTTACTTTTATGTTTGTATTATTCTGTATGTGCGCCGCATGTATTATTTAATAAAAATCAATTTTTAGCAATTTAAAGTGTCGTAACTAGAACATTGGCTAATAATATTTAAATTAGATACGAAATAAGGGACTTGTCCGAACCTAGATCTCTGAAAAGTATAGCGGTTCTCACTTCGGTTCAGCTACGCTGGAATTTTCCGGTTGAGCTGAGCCGGGTGGCGACTCCTATATTTTTTTTATCGAGAGTTAGGTCTCGATTCTTTTTCGAAACAATCCGCTTTTCTAAAAAACGAATTTCCAATCCAAAAACCCCACGCGAGGGAGGGCCCCGCCCGAAATCGAGGCGCCCCTTCCGAAAGGGAGTCCCATGTCCCGTAAAAAACGCGTCGTCCGCGCACACCTACTGCAACATCCTCTCAGGAATCGCAATGACAGAAATCACAATTCCACTACACTACAGTAGTGAATGGAATGAAGAAAATAGCTACATAAACTATAGAGTAAGTGGAGTTCTAGTACCAACAACTTCCACATTCTATGAATTCAAACATATAATCACATAAAACATCAACATCGTCTAAAATAAAGAGGACATCCAGATACAATTCCAAGTAACAGATGCATATCCACCAATGCAAGTTAACAATGAAATGACAATCCGATTCTACCTATAGCTCAAAACTCAAAGCAACAATCTCATGCAATATCCTCTGTGCATTACAACCACACAAAAAGAAACAATGGATCAGACAAATACTATTATCACATAAACTGTATCACAAATGCAGCAGAAAGTTAAAGTTATTTATGCACATACATAATATAGAAAGTATCACAAAAAGTATGACAAAAGTATCACAAAAAAATCATAGAGGTAAAACAAAAGTATCATAATTGTATCACAACTGTATTAAAAATGTGTCAGAATTATATCAGAAAGGTATCACACATGCAGACGACAAGAAAGTATCGAAATTGTATCAAAATTGTATCACAAATGTGTCAGAATTGTATCAGAAATGTATCTAAATGTATCAGAAATGTATCACACATGCAGTTTTAATATGATAGGAATGCATTATAATTGTATCACAAATGTGTCAGAATTATATTAGAATGGTATCAAAATGTATCAGAAAGGTAACACACATGCAGTTTTAATTCAATAAAGAATGTAACAAAAATATATCAAAAGCTAACTCTTTTGTATATCACTGTGCAACTATAATGCCAAACACACCAAAACATGAACAACTAGAAGCAGAAATGCATGAATCTCAATACACAATAGTATGCAACTAAGAAGAAGAAGATGATCACCAACTTTACATAAGTTATATTACAGCCAACACAATTCAAGAAATATACAAACAATAAACAACAGAGCAAGATGATGAAGAATAAGACAACAAAATTACAAATCCTGATGTAGGCATTATACAAACTGGACAGATATACAAAAACAAGGACAAACTAAAAAAAGTCATTGCTCATATGCAATTCAACAAAATTTCCAGTCCAAAGTGAATAAATCATGTCTAAGACAGTACTACCTCAACTGCATCGATGACAAATGCATATGGATATTTAGAGCTTCTAAAAAGGGTAAACCAGAATATTTATAGTAAGGAAATACAATGAACAACACACATGCAACAATGATGAGAGAAATAGTGAAAAAAGACAAGCAATAAGTAGATTCATTGCAAATATGATTAAAAAAACAAATACCTGAGACTGAAGAGAATATGCATAGCTTCAGATATAGTTCATGATATGATAGACCAAATTTGGAGCAGAAATTAGTTATCAGAAAGCCTAGAAATCAAAAGAAGAGGCACTTAAAATCATAAGAGGAACATCATCAGAATCATACAAAAAACTACCAAACTGCCTCTACATGATCAAAATGACAAATCCAGGAACAATAATCAACCTTGAAACAAGAGAAAATAGATTCCTATACCTCTTTGTATCTATGGAAGCATCAATATGAGGTTGGCAGCACTGTAGACCCATTGTAGCTGTTGATTTCACATTCCTACAAACATGCTATAATAGAACATTAATATCAGCATGCATACATAATGCCTCAGGTAAAGCAAATTATTTAATAAATAACACACTTTTGATCTATTTTGATCCTAATACATTCATGATACATACCTAGTATATTTATGATACAATGTATCATTTATGTATTAAAAAAGTATCACCTAAGTAACAAAAGTAAAAAGAAAAAGAAAAAGAAAAAGAAAACTAACATAAAACTACGTTATGTAAATGCAAAGAAGATATTCCCACTCGCATATGCAGTAGTGGATACGGAAAATGATGAATCCTAAGAGTAGTTATTTAACCAATTTAAACAAGTGTATAGCCAAAGAATATGAATGACCATAGTTTCAAATAGACACAAAAGCATAGAAAAAGCTTCAAAACAGTGTACCTAGAAATATCACACTGTGTGTGCATTTCACCTCCTTCAAAACCTCAAGACCAGACACAACCAAAAATGACAAAGTTCTACAACCCAGCATCAAGAGCATACAGTGAAAAAGTTTGACAAGTATATCTCTAAGATTCTGGATACGAAAAATGGAGCAGAGTACATTCACCAAAAAAAAGATATAATAGTCTCACAACAAACATAGCAGAATCAATAAACTCAATCAATAAAGCAGCAAAGGACTACCGATCACAACACTCATAGAGTACCTACGCAGCATGACCCAAGATCTCTTCTACAAAAAGAGAAATATCGCTCTAGCAATAATGACAGAACTAACATAGAAGCAGGAATAGAAAATAAGAAAGAACTACATTCCAACATTGCAAATGTAGGAAAACATATAAAAAAACAAAACAACTGTGTTATGTTTTGCTTCTAATACATTCCTGATACATTTCCGATATATTCCTGATATATTTCTGATACATTCTTAATACATTCCTAATTTTATCAGAAATGTATCAAGAACTTATCAAAAATGGATCAAAACTTAACTCATACAATTCTCATATAGTACATACATGATACATATATGATACAATTTTATGACTAACAAAAACAAAACTTGTAAAAAGATAGGTAAAACCATTAACAAGTCACCTAGTCACAGTCTCAAAAGATGGCATAGACTACACAGTTGACATGAAAGAAAGACATGTACCTGCAACAGATTCTAAATAGATGAGATCCCCTGTGCACATGCCCTAGCATACATAAGGAAATTTCACCTCAGCACTTATGATTACTACTCAGAATACTACAAAAAAGAAAAGATGTTGGACACATATAAGGGAATAATATACCCAATACCATCAAAAGACACATGAGACATACCTGAAGAAATCATAAATTAGCAACTTCAATCACCATAAGCAAAATAGAAATCAGGACGACCAAGGAAACAGAGAATGAGACCTGCTTGGAAAAGAAAATCAGCAAAGAGACTCAAATGCGAAACATGTAGACAAAGAAGGCACAATAGGAGAACATGAGGAGGAGCAACATAAAATTAATGTAATTTCACTTTATAATAATAGATACTATAGAAAATATAAAAAAATTACTAATTCAATAAAAAAAAAGGCATTCAAAAAAATTGAGCCCTTGTATATGTTTTAACCTCAATTCCATAAAAGAAAATACATCCAATGTACATATTTAAATAAAAAAGAAACTAGACCTTTGTCAACAAAAAAATATTCTACAATGTACAATACTGCCTTAGAAAAAAAAATCACTTTCCATCCAGCATCTCAGCATACTCTGTATCACTCTCCAGCCCTTCTTCAACCTTTGTCAATCCATGATTATATAAACTAATGGTCAACCTGAACCTATAAGCTTTCACATAAAGAGGATTAGGGAACTCCCTTTGCTTTATCAGATACTTTACAAAAGACAAAGAAAAGATTCCACAATCACTGAAAGAAAAAATAAAACATCAACTCCATGCCAAAAAATGTATTCCAAATGTATCAAGATTGTATTAGGAATGTATCAGACTTGTTTCAGAAATGTATCATAAAATGAATCAGACTAACATTATAAAATGTATCAGACTTAGATGAAATGTATCAATATTTTATCAAGAATGTATCAGGTATCTAACAGAAATGTATCAGAACTGTATCATATAAAAAAACTTACCAATCGGTCTGCTGAGGTACATTATCAATAGCCATAACATCAAGTGGACGAAGAGGATCCTTCCTAGAGTACTCTTAAAACACAAGTGTGTCAGGCCTTGAAGTAAAATATCTATAACTTCTCTATGAAATAAGGAAGCAGGGTTGCATACTCATTATTAGAGTCATATGTCGTATGAAACCAACCCTCTCCTTCAATGAATAATAGATATACAGCTTCCGATCCAAAAACACAAAGCTTCCCAACACCCAGTTTTATCCAAAGGAGCAGGATCAACAAAATCTAAAAAGCAACTAGAGGAATCCTGAACATATATAAAAAAATATCAGAAATGTATCAGACTTGTATCCAACATGTATCACAAATGTATCAGACTTGTATCAGAAATGTATAATACAAAACGTACCATAATAGTAGAATAATATTATCAATAAAGTATGCAGAAAAGTTAACACTAAACAATCATAAAAACAACAAAAGTTAAAAAAAAAAAACATATTGCTTCCTTAAGCTTTCCAAATGTAGCCACAACTTCAAGCAGAGCCTTATCACTAGCAATAGTGTGAGCGGATGACCTTTTTCGAAAAGAGAAATGGAAAGGAACGCGGCGAAGCGAACCGGGGAAAATGTCTTCATTTCGTTTTGGTTTTTGAAAATGGGTTTTGTTTATCTTGAGTTAGGAAAAATCATGGACTTGATTTGGAAATTCCTTTTGTAGAAAACATTTTCCCGTTTTAACTTAAAGACCTCGAAACTTAAATTCCAAGATCAATGACAGAGTCGCCACCCAGATCATCTCATCCGGAAAATTCCGGTACAGCTCCCTACCGAGGGTAGACTACTGTACCTAATCCATTGATTTAGGGTTCGAGCAAGTGACTTACTTAACCTCTAGCTTGCTTTCACTTTACCATTCATATTACTATATTTAATTCACTTTATTATCTTTTTCTATCCCATTTGGTTTATTTAAATCAGCCGATGCTAAAGCAAAATGCAAAAAATAAATTGTAGAAAAATAAAGCATACATCCAAAATATACAAGAAAATAGTAGAGGCCGATTATACAACCCTATCGAATAAAAGATAAAAACCCTCGTCCTCACATTACAATCGCCTAAGTACACGAGAATCTAAAAATTACAACCGCCTAAAAATACACAAAATTTATCACTTACATAAAAAATGAAAATAAAAGAAAGATAAATGCTGCAAAACAGACGGTTAGCACAGTTTATATTGCACACACAGATAGGACTCAAATAGGACAGAATTGGGAATTTAGGAAACGGGGGCATGCACTTAGGGGATAACTGGGTCGACTCGACCGGTCGAACCGGTTAGACCTGGAAAACGGTTTTGAAACACCCTATAATTTTGTGCTGAAAAACATTTTTTGGAAAACAATTGGTTCATTTACATACAAATTTCTATTTTTTATGGGTCTGTTATCCCGAAATCCAGGGTTCCGTTTGTTCAGGTTACCTAATTCCAACATCCATCTGGGGTCCAAAAAGCAATAAACACACTAAAAACAATTTGAATCTGAAAACATCATCGCACAACAAATACAATATGGGTCATTCTGCGACTATGTTTTCTCCTGGGGATTACAGCCGTGCAGCCGTCATTTAAGCCGTGTGGCTGTAATTTCTAGGACCCGAAAATGGATTTCTCAATTTAGAAATATCGTTTTACTCGTTTTCAGAATTTCCTAAAAATTCCCGTGGGAGCCGGGGGTCCGCAAATGCTGGACCATGGATCCGGTGTAGATCGAACAACCCCAAATCTCAGAAAAATGAAAATTTAGGAAACCGAAAACCCTATATTCGTGAGATTGGAAATCTGAAAACCAAACTTTTACAATACACAGACACATTTAGGTCGAGAATGGATCAAGATCAGAAGGAAAACGTGGAAAACGGGTCAATCTCGGCCAAACAGGCAGTTTTCGGGAATCTGCCCTTAAAGGACAGAGCCGTGTAGCTCTGAGTACTAGAGCCACCTGGCTCTGTTCATGTTGAACATAGACATGCGGCTATGATGGGTTGAAGCCGTTTTCCAAAAAATGCAAAATAGAGAGAAACACACAGAAAAGACAATGCAAACAGGTTTAAGGCCTCTCAGAGTTTACCTTGATATTGTTTTGATGCTTTGAACGTCAAGAAACAGATTGAGAACTTGGAATTTGCCTTGGAAACTCAACCGGCCAAAAATCAAAACAATCCAAAACAATTCGAAATTAATCCGAAATAATCCCGAATCAAAGAGCAAAGGTTAAGGAACTTGTTATTAGAGTTTAAGGATTAGTTTTAGGTCTTAACTTCTTTGTTTTTAGGTCCTCTCTTGGCTTTGAATGTCTCTGTTAACTTCTCCCTTTTTCTCTGCTTTCTTTTTTTCTTTTTCTGTGTTTTTCGGTTTTTCAAGTTTTTTTTGCCTATGATTACTAACCCCTTCCTTGATTTGATTTTTTTCTTTTATACTCTTCATTCATATCATTTTAAACAATTAATGTGCCGCCTGATTTCCTAAAATTTCGCCCATATATCTCTTCTATCAAGCAACTTGGCTCACCCACTAGAGCCACCCGACTCTAGTTTGTGCTAGAGCCGTAGAACTCTAGTCTAAAGTCGCATGGCTCTAGCAAGAGCTAGGATAAAATTCTCAAAAATCCGACGCTCACCCTAAACCCTAAAAATCACTCGAGAGACCTTTTCAGGGGTTTCGGATTGCGGATAGCTCAGTTTTCAGGACATTTGAGATACTC
This sequence comes from Euphorbia tirucalli, assembly GCA_039660915.1. NCBI lineage: Eukaryota > Viridiplantae > Streptophyta > Magnoliopsida > Malpighiales > Euphorbiaceae > Euphorbia > Euphorbia tirucalli. The sequence goes on from CM077633.1 coordinate 34,091,505, forward strand.
TGGGCGACATTCCAGTTTTTTCCAAGTCCAATTTGAGTCCGTCTGCTTCACAGGTAATACAGGAATTCTCATCATAGAGGTCGGGAAAACCTGGCACTTACGGCTGCCCCTCGCGTGATCAAATTCAATTCCCGATACTAGGTTTAGGTTACCTGAGGGGAATTTAAGAATAGGAATGAAGCGTCGCAAACAGAAGGAAAGAGAGACATACCTGAGTTGCAGTGGTGAAGCCGATCTGGACCGATACCGAGTTTAGGTTACTCGAGGTGGATCTGCTGAGGATTTGGAGTAAAGCCGATCTGGACCGATGCCAGGTTTAGGTTACCTGAGGTGGATCTGTTGAGGATTTGGAGTAAAACCGATCTGGATCGATGCCTGGTTTAGGTTACTCGAGGTGGATCTGTTGGGGATTTTGAATGAAGCCGATCTGGACCGATGCCGGGTTTAGGTTACCCGAGGTGGATCTGCTGGAGAAATAAGCCGATACCGGGTCTAGGTTACCCGAGGCAATTGATGAAGCGGATCTGGACTGAAACCGGGTCTAGGTTACCCGAGGTGGATCTATTACAGAAATGAGCTGATACCGGGTCTAGGTTACTCGAGGCAATTGATGAAGCGGATCTGGACCGATACCGGGTCTAGGTTACCCAAGGTGGATCTGCAGGAGAAATAAGCTGATACCGGGTCTAGGTTACTCGAGGTGGATCTGCGACAAAAATGAGTCGATACCGGGTTTAGGTTACCCGAGGCAATTAATGAAGCGGATGTGGACCGATACCGGGTCTAGGTTACCCGAGGTGGATCTACTACAGAAATAAGCCGATACCGGGTCTAGGTTACCTGAGGCAAAGTTGGTGAAGCGGATCTGGACCGATGCCGGGTCTAGGTAACCCGAGGCAAAGTTGGTGAAGCGGATCTGGACCGATACCAGGTCTAGGTTACCCGAGGCGGATCTACTGATGAAGTTGATGTAAGCCGATACCGGATCTATCTGTATCCATGGCGAACCAAAGTTGATGAATTCTTGCGTTTGAAACAGCGAGTCTTCATTCCTTGATTGAGAGATTTTGAACAAAAATTTTTACCCCTTCGATCAAGAATGAAGACCAGCTGGGGATGAGTGCTTTATGCATGATATGTATGTATGCATGACGATGCATATGAATGCAGACTCTAAAAGATGTGTTTCCTGCCGTGTCCAAACCGGGTGTCTCACATTCTTGCTGGGGATGTTTGTGGAGATTATGCCACGACTCTGACTGGCTTTTAGCTGAGGAAGTACACCCTTTGGGTGGCGTGATCCTTATAGCCTTGTTGGGGATGTGCGATGGCTTACTGAGGAGGAAATGAAAACGCCCCTTGTAAGGGTCCTACTGGGAGTAGTGTGGATGCTCTTGCTAGGGAAGATATCATGGAAGGGTTCCTGCTGAGGAGAAAGTGGTGGCACTCTTTGTGATATTTCCGCTAGGGAATAATGCAGGTTATCCTGCTGGAGGGCATATGGAAAGGCTTCTACCAAGGAATGGTGAAAGGGATCTCCGCTAGGGAATGAAAGTGTCTTCACTGGGGAATGACTAAAGTGTCTTGTCTTTCTGTCCCTAGGAGTGGTGAGTTCAGAAATGCTCTAAATTTTGCCTGAACTACCTGGCGTGGGTTTTCAGCTCAGCTAGCTGCTCTAACTTTTGCCTAAGGTGCCTTTTTGGTTTTCACCTTAGCGAGCTCCTTTTTCTTTTTTGAAGGTCCTGTGGCTCTTGAACTTGGATCTGTTTCGAAATTTTCGACCGCTTTAAGGAATGATGAATTGAATTCGAAGGAAAAGAGAAGATTGTGAGTTGCAAGCATTTTAGCACATTTCATCGTTGAATAATGCGAGTCTTTTAACTAATTTAATGCAAAGTGCTTTCTTTAAATGGATGTCCAGGCAATATAATTTTGTTATGCATCTGACATAACCAAGGAAATATATTTAAACAAAACATCACACTTTATTGATGAAAGTAGCATGAATACATTTGAAAAGGTTGGTTTGTTGGATATGCCCTAGTCCCGAGGCATTGGACCTTGTATTTGTATTATACATTTATTGGATTTATGTATTATACTAATTTTGTGTTATTAATAAAGGCATTAATTTATTTATTATATATATCTTGTGCAATATCTTAAATGAAGTATCCAGTGGACATATCCATATCCATGATGACAAGTGTCATGCACTTGGCAGTAAGACCATGGATAGGGTAAATGATATGACCATAAAGAGATCCATAGTCTGTTCCAGTCATGCGAATGAATGGGACTAGAGACTATCATTAACCTGGTTGTATGGCAGTGTCTTACCGGTCATGAGACATGGGATGTCAACCAAGTTAATGGGTATATGTAAAAAGGGCATGGTACTTGATAGATCCACTAAACGAGAAATCCACATGGTATAGTATCACAAGTGATTCTCATGTAGTACTTGTATGGATCCTTTGACCTAACCATATGATGGTATCGCATATGAGGTCACATACTTAGGGGTACGCCTAAAGGGCCTGTAATAGGGTGCCAAGTATGGGTGCTTTCGGGTATGTCACTTAGCATGGCAATGCTATGGATATGCAAAAGGGATTTGTCACTCCGTAGGCCATTGAGAAGATATCACCAGCCACTTGATGAATGTGACTGATAAGAGTGTGGCCATACCCAAACAAGTTGGAACTTGTTTGTGAGCTTCAGTACATTCGGGATCAAGTAAATGTCTGGACAAAAAAGAGGGTGATCAATCCATGCCTCTGTGTTGGACACCGATATCAATGACATGGGATATACAAGTTCAAACTACAGGGTTATGATTACAGTTGGACTGCCATCTCCATCTTAATTGGGGGCTGTAGTGGCTTGCTAGAGCCCAACTGCAGTCTGTGGGCCAAAGGCCCACTACCAACATAAAGATGGGCCCATGGGATCATACACATTGAGCGACTGAACACTGACTTAAAGAATCACACGTATACTTGGAGTATACACTCTGGAGAGAGAGGATTATATTAATTATATTATATAGATCAATTAGATTGATCATGATAATAAAATTAGTATTTGATTGGCTTTCTCATAATTAATTGGATTAATAATGAGATTATTTCCTGGGTGGAAATATTCATATGTATGGGTTTACATATGAATTTATTTTGTGAAGATCTAATTTTAATTTCATGGATTAAATTAATTAGTCAAACCAATTTTAATTAAATGTAAATAATATGTTACATGGTGTAATATATTATATACATGGGTAAATTAAAGTTGGGCTTGAAATTAATTTAAACCAGGCCAATTAAAATAGATTTGGGCCTAAAATGAAAGAAGGTAAGCCCACACAAAGAGGAGCCAATTGGGCCGAAATTTTCCTTGAGAATTTCGGCCACCTAGGGTTAAAAGGGTTGAAATAACCCTAGGTATTTTCGGCCAAGATGACTCAAGCCACCATAGCCGAATTCTCCCCCTCTTCCTTCTCCATTGTTTGTGTTTTTCCGATGCTAGCATGGGTGGTGTTCGTTAGGCGTTCGTGTACATGAACGAGGAGGGATTCTATCTTGATTCCTGCAGTCTGTATCCATCTCTTGTAAAGATAATCTGGGTAAGAGATTTATCTCTTGTTATTAAATTTTTGTTTTTATAATTTCCATCTCAATTGCTCCTGGGCACGGATTTGAGGAAATCATCATGTTCTTCCGCTTTAATCGGGTGATTTCCGGTGACAAATCCCAACATGGTTCCCAAAATGGTATGCACTCCACACAGAGCCAGAATCTGTCACCAGCCGTCCCTTATGGATTTTCCGACTGATCATTTTCTCTTGTGTCTTGATTTTTGCTTAGGTCGCCCTTTTCGAGTTTTTAACCAAGCAGACTCTTTTTCTTCTTCTTCTTCTTCTTCTTCTTCTTCTTTTTTCAAGCATAGTAAGGCTTTAGGCGATCTTGGTTGACAGGATTTGCAAATTCATTCCCGTCTATGTCTGCGATGCTTACACCACCCTTAGATAGCACTTTCTTCACCATATAAGGGCCCTCCCAATTCGGTCTTAATTTCCCACGGGTGTCCACATTTGTACGCCTTAACTGTGTCAGAACCAGATCCCCGACTTTCAGCTGTTGTTTGGGATACTTCACATTTCGATTGTAGGCCCTAGCCATTCTACGTTGATACATCTGTAGATGATCCAGTACTTTCAACCGCTTTTCATCTAACGCTGCCAACTGCTCGTATCTAGCCTGAGCCCGTTTCTGGTAGCTGGGCTTCCAAAGCTACTCTGAGTGACTTGAGTTCCATTTCCACTGGCAACACTGCTTCCATCCCATACACCAAGGCATAAGGAGTCCCACTGGTTGGTGTGCTGACACTAGTTCTGTAACCCCAAAGAGCATATGGTAATTTGTTAGCCCAGTCCCTGTAGGTGGTTACCATTTTTTATAGGATCTTTTTTATCGACTTATTGGCCGCTTCTACTGCACCATTAGCTTGTGGTCTATATGGAGAAGACCTATGATGTTTGATGCCATGTTCTGAGAATAGCTCAGCTGTTGCCCCTTGAAATTGCACTCTGTTGTCAGTCACTATATGGTGAGGGATCCCATATCGGGAGAAGATGTTTTTCTGAATGTACTTGACCATGTGCTTAGCTAACACACTGGAGAAGGATTCCACTTCTACCCATTTTGAGAAATATTCGACTGCAACCACTATGAATCTGTGCCCATTAGATGTTGCAAGATGAATTTCTCCGATCATGTCAATCCCCCATGCCGAGAATGGCCAAGGAGATGCTAGGTTTTGTAGTTCAAGTGGTGGCAGATGGCTGATATCCGCATAGATTTGACACTCGTGACATCTCTTTACCTCCTTCACATTATCAGACTACATTTTCATCCAGCAGTATACCTGTCTCATTATCTTTCTGGCCATAGCAATTCCATTCATATGTGGCCCGCAAGGTCCTGTATGTACTTGCTGCATTACAGTTTTTACTTCTCGTTCTCTCAAGCATCTCAGAAGAATCCCATTTGTAGTTCTCTTGCACAGCTTATCTTTGAAGATTCTGAACTGGCTGGCTAATCTTCTTAATGACATCTTATCAGCAATGCTAGCTTCTTCTGGATACTTTCCCTCTTTCATATACCGATAGATGTCAAAAAAACCAGGGCTTTTCCTCGGTTGTTATCTCCATCACTTCATGCATATCAAAGCAGGGTTGCCTGGAAGTTGCTATGACCAGATGACTAGAGGCTATATCTGTGTCTTTTTCGGATCTTCCCACATGGAGGGCAGTGTAGCTAGTGCATCCGCCATTTTATTTTCCTCTCTGGGAACACGTCTGAACTCGCACTGCTCGAATAACCCTCTTCTATACTGTAGTAGTTGTAAGTAGGGCCGTAAGGCTTCTTCTCTCAAATCCTAGTTGCCTTGTGCCTGCCTAATCACCAAGAGTGATTCCCCAATGATCAAGGCATTGTCTTCCCCTAGTGTCAGGAGGACTTCCATTCCGAATAAGCATGCCTCATATTCTGCCCTGTTGTTGGTTATGGGGAAGTCTAACCTTTTTGATAGTGGAATGATCTCGCCATCTAGCATCGCTATGATCACCTTAATTCCAGCACCCTTTCTGTTTACGGCACCATCGAAGCACATAACCCATCTTCCCACTTCTACTACAGCCAACTGTTCATCAGGGAACTCCAGATTTTCTGCGCATTCCGACTCTAATGGCTAATTTGCTAGGAATTCTACCACAGCTCGCCCTTTGATAGTTTTCCTAGTAATGTACTCAATGTCAAATTCTGACAGGAGTAGTAGCCACCTAGATAATTTTCCAACCAACACTACTGCTTCGTATGGATATTTCATCGGATCCACCTTAGCCACTGCTTGTACCTTGTATGATTGAAAGTAGTGGCGCAACTTTTTCGTCAGCCAGATCATTGCTACACATGTCTTCTCTACCAATGTGTACTTGGTTTCATATTCCAGTAGCTTTTTACTGAGATAATAAATGGGGTACTCCTTCCTACCATCTTGCTCTCGTGCTAGCATTGCCCCTATGGAGGAATCTTCGACGGCTAAATACAGAATCAAAGGCTTTCCTGGAGTTGGCGGACTGAGAACTAGTGGATTTACCAGGTAAGCTTTGATCTTTTCAAAAGCCAACTGACACCGGTCATCCCATACAATCAGCTGATCTTTCCTTAGCAGCTTGAAAATCGGCTCACACACTGAGGTTAACCGTGCTATGAAACGGCTAACATATTGCAATGAACCTAAGAATGATCGGACCTCCTTTTCTGTCTTAGGAGCTGACATATCTTGAATGGCTTTGATTTTGTCTGGATCGATCTCTATTCCCCTCTGTCTGACCACATGACCCAGTAGTTTTCCCGATGTAACCCCAAATATGCATTTCTTGGGGTTAAGACGTAGGTTGTACTCTCCAATGCGTGTAAAAAATCTATCCAGGATAGCAGGGTGCTCTTCCCGGGTCATTGATTTAACAAGCATGTCATCGACATACACCTCCACTTCCCTGTGAATCAAATCATGCAGCAACGTTGTGACAGCCCTTTGGTAAGTGGCTCCAGCATTTTTCAACCCGAAGGGCATTACCCTGTAACAGAAGGTGCCCCATTTTGTGATGAAAGATGTTTTCACCTTATCAACAACATCCATTAAGATCTGGTTATGTCTCAAAAATCCATCCATAAAGGAGTACATTGCTGCTTTGGCTGCACTATCGATTAAAACATCAATGTGAGGCAAAGGGAAATTATCTTTTAGGCATGCCTTGCTCAAGTCCCTGTAATCAACACACACCCTAACCCTTCCGTCTTTCTTAGGCACTCACATAATGTTAGCTAACCATTCTAAATATTCCACCACCTCAAGAAACTTGGCTTCAATCTGCTTAGCCACTTCCTATTTTACCAATGCAGCCCATTCTGGTCTTAGCCTCCTTAGCTTCTGCTTTACCGGCTTGAACCTGGGATCTGTCGGAATCTTGTGGATTGCTATTTCTATATCAACCCCTGACATGTCTTCATATGACCAAGCGAAGGCTTTAACATGTTTTTGTAGTATTCTTGTCAATTCTCTCTCTTCTTCGGATTTTAGTTCATGTGAAATGAATACCATTTTGGGGTTCTCATATGTACTTATGTTAATTTCATTCAATGCAATGTCATCAATGCTAAATATGCTTGATAGTGATTCAAATGCATGCACAAATTATCAGGATAAACATCACACAAGTAAGCAAATTGGGATTTCATTACAGTAAACTTGTTAAAAAGTACATCGTTCACATCAAAAAGAGAAGAAATAGATACAACAAAATAATTTTCATCCCCCACAGGCGGAGGGCCTTGAACTTCTTCAGCATTCTTGCTCAGCTCCAAGATGTTGTCCAGGTCAGTAGCAATCTCAGATTCATGTTCAGTAGGAAGAGCAGTCTTCTCAATCTCAGCCACCTGTGCCTTGGCTTTCATCATGATTCCTGCTATCTCGGCAACCACAGAATCCAGGCTTGCCTTGGTCATCAGCTCCTTAGTGGATCCTTCCCTAGATTTTTTAGATGCCTTGCCTAAGGCAGCAGTCAGTGCCTCTGAAATTGCTTTCACAGACTCATTACAGACTTTCTCTTCAGCTTTCTCCATGGCCACTTTTACTGCTTTTGCTATTACTTCATATGGTTTCTCCTAGAGGACGACAGGCTCAACAATTGCCTTCTCCACTATTACTGGTGCAACTGCTCCTCCTGGCTCTTTTCAAAGTCCACAACATCAGAAAATATCTCAAAGCCTGGGAGTTCGATGCTCCCGACCTATACTGGTTCAGTTTGTCCTTTGTATAGTTGTTCGCCAGCCTTAATGAATGGCTTCACCATGGGCTTGCCATTCTTTCCCTTCCTCAGACTTTTCTGCTCATACACCTTAGCTGTGTAGCCTAAGCCAAACTGCCTTGGCTTTCTAGAATCAATGTTAAATTCAGGCACGCCTTGTAGATTGGCGCCGAGTCCTATGCCTAGAACGAAATCATGCCTGCAAAGGTATTTAGACAACCATTCTGGCATATAATTCTCATAGATGACCATTGGAGCATCCGTGGTCTCCTCCTCGCTGACCATGGCAACTTGGAAAATGCCGAATGGTATGGTCTCCTCACTAACTACAGCAATCATGGATTGGGACTTTGCCTCGACTGCCACAACCTCACTGCCTACTGAAACTTGATCTTCTGATGTAGAGTCGAAGGGACACCCCCCAACGAATGACACCAGGGCCTCCCTAACAGCAAGAAGAATGTAACCGGAATGTCAATCACACTAAAAACAACCGTCGACTTGACCGGTCCCACTTCTACTTCAGTCTCAAAAGTCCCAATCACGGTCCTCTTCGAATTATCATGAGCCCTAATCACAGTGGATGACTTTTTTAGGCTGTCTTCACTCAAACCCAGAAATGGCAATATTTTCAATGGACATATGTTCAGGGAAGACCCGTCGTCTACCATCACGCACGGTATGACTCGATCCATGATGTTGACCTTGACATAAAGGGCTTTGTTGTGGGCCCTTCCTCAGTGTGGTAGGTCTTTTTCAGAAAATAAAATGTCAGGGGACCCGACATGGATCTTATCCAGTAAGCAACACATGGTCTCCAGAGATGCAAGTGGAGAAACCTCTATTTCAGACAGCATTTTAACCAGTGCTGCTCTGTGTTCCTTGGAAGTCAGCAATAAGTGCCACAGACTGGCCTGTGCGGGGGTCTTTTTCAGTTGTGAGATAACCAGGTCTTCCTTTTCTACTTCTTTCCACACTGACATACTGCCTGACCCAGTCACTGGAACCTTGTCACTCTGCTGAACCACTGGCTGGTAAGCCTTGCCACTCTTTGTAACATTTCTGACTTCGGGTACCCTCGGCTCCTTGGCAATCGAAGGCTTAACTGTCTCACTGCAACCATACTCTTCGTACTCATCTTCGGAGCCTAGATCATCCAAACTCACTGGCTTTACCTCTTTCCGCTCTGTCAACTCTTCACATTCTGACTTTGCCCCTGTTTCATGGGCCATCACAGACTGTACCATAGGGTTTGCCTGCAGGACCTAGGCGAAGATGAAATTGTCCAGTAGCCCCGATTGTACAATATTGACCTGCCTTTCAAATACTGGCAGTGGATTCGTCTTGGTGCTAGGCTTGGTCGGCTCTTGTAGCCTCCCCTAGTCGATCAGCTTCTGGATCGCATCCCTCAGCTTATAACAATTGTTGGTTCTATGCCCCACCATGACGTGATAGGTATAGAAGTTATCCTTGTCTTCCTCTACTGGCTTCTCAAATGGCCTGAGAGAGTCCAACAGACCGCCATTTCTGCACTTGGTGAAGATCTTAGCCAAGGAGAAGGCCCAGGGTGATATGCCTTGACTATCTGGATTTCTGCCTTGGTTGCCTCGTTGCTGAGACACGACAGCAACCCCTGCTTGTTTACCCTCTAAAAACTAACTGCCCTTGCTTGCAGCACCAGAGCTGGACCTACCGCTCGACCTAGCTGTAGTAGTCGACCGATAGCCGGAACTATACCTGAAGCCTCTGCTGCCCTTTTGGTTTACTGCCCTTTCTTCTTCATCTCTCTCAATTTTCATTGCCATACTGTACACTTTGCTGAGTTCACTGAAAGAGTGGAACTTCATGTTGTTCCTGAAAATGTCCCAACTACCATCAATCAACTTCTGGATTAACTCATCCTCGTCGGGGCGGTTCCTTAGCAGAATCATCTTGTTCATCCATCTCTGATAGTATGCATCAAAGGATTCATTGGGCTTCTACTTAACCCTCTCCAGATCGTACAGCTTCACCTGGATCTTGGTGTTGAAGCTGTAGTATTTGATGAAGGACACCGACAAGGCCTCCCAGTCTGATTGCACATCTTTAGACAAAGAGTTATACCATCTCAGTGCTCCTCCTTCGAGTGTAGTCGGGAAGAAGTTAATCAGTTGCTGCTTAGTAGCACCTGCAGTCAATGTGACCCGTGCATATAGGTTCACATAGGCCTCCGGCGAACCAATCCCCTTGTAGGAAGGGACTTTCGGCACTTGAAACCCAATAAGGAAGGTCTCAATGCCCTTGTTGATCATTGCATCGACACTTACTCCTCTCTTGGAGCCTAGGCTGATCTTGGCCCCTTTCTTCAGCTCGGCGACTACTTCATCCAACTCAGAGTATTTCGTCTTCATCTTCTTTTCCATAGCTGCCTCCATCTCTTGCAGCTTCTCCACACTGGCTGAGACATCAGCCCCAAATTGAGAGGACTCATCTACCTTTTCCTTTCCAGGTCTGCTGGTGCCGGTTTCCCCAGTTTCCCTTACAATAGCCCTCATCTCTTCTTTCAGCATGTCACGGAAATCCTAGGATCTCAGGAAATCCTTCAGGGCATGGGTAAGACTTGGTGTTTGGTTGGCCATCTCCACTTCCTCTCCGGAATCAGAATCACTATCAGTCACTACTGTTCTCTGTTCCCCAACAGCCCTCAAAGCCTGAGACCTTGTCCTTGGTCGATCCTGCTTACTTTGTGAACTGTCTGTACGGAGCTTTGGTATTTCCTGGTCTCACGTGTGTATGGCCCTACATCATAAATGGAAAGTTAGGGATGGTAGATGAATGATGTGATGTCATGGAGAATGATGCTTGGATGATGCTTCATGAATGGAAATGAAAATGAGGATGATCTTTGCATGTTTGAATTTCCTTTGTTTGGGATGTCCCAAGAGTGCCCAATGCTATGCAAAATAATGCAAAAATGTCTCATGGGAGCTGCCGCACGGATAGAGGTTCGGCGCCTTTGGGGCACCTAATGAATTGTAGTGAAATGGTTGCGTGTGTGCTGACACACGGGCAGAGTTTCGATGCTTTGTAGGTCAATGGCATGAAATGAAATAATCGCATGGGGACTGTCCCACAAACAGAGTTCTGGTGCTTTTAAGGCAAGTGATATGAAATGATGTTGCAGAAAAGTTACGTTCAACTCGAGACACGGACAGAGGTTCGGCGTTCGTGGAACACCTTGCATGAGTTTGGTAATGTTATGAAATGCCCCTATATGTGTTATAATCTGGCACTCGAGGAGCACCTCGATTTCATGATGTTATGAAATGATTCGATGTGAAACATAATGTGCAAACAAGACTTCGGCATCACCGGGACACCTATGACGAGTGCGTATAATGCCATGTGATGACATCATGTGAACCGCCACACAGAAATAGACTTAGAACCATTATGGTCTTCTATTGAAAGATATGATATTTGTGAAATGGCCGAGTACGATCCGATGCATGAGTAGTTTTGGGGTATCCGATATGTTATAGAATGAAATGATCGTGAAGGGCACACTTGGAATAATCCTTTATTAGGTGAGATGAAATGATGTGGATGTGTATGTCACACGAAAATGCAAGTGGCTACACGAAGATGAGGTTAGAATGTATGACACACAGAATGATGTCGTGTATGTTTCGTGGGAATGTCGCACGTGAGATGTAAATGGCACATGAATAAAATGTCATGGCTGCACAAAAATGTGATTAGTGTCACGCATATGTCGATGTTCGAAAATGGCTGAATAAAGATGTGGTTAGAATGGCACACGAGGACTGTGCATGTTTGATGCTTCATGAAAAGTCAAATAGAAAACATCATGGAGTAAATGTTAGCACACGCAAAAATATGCACTCCCTTCCGACCTTATTTCTCCTTTCAATTGGTCTTACATTCTTCCTAGGTGCTGGGTCTCTTTGGTATTAACAGGGGATACCAAAGGCACACACTCAATGTTCATTTTGAATTTTAAGTTTTGGTAATCCTAGGGAAGTTGCTAAGCCATTACATGTGGGCCAAAGTCAAAACCAAGGGTCGTACAGGTTTTTATAGCGAATATACACTTCCCCACCGTAGAACATGATGTAAGGTCATGCTATGCTATGACTAGTTCACCCCGTCGGGTGTCTCCAATCCTGGCAGAAGAGGTAGTCCACCTTCTTGGGTAAATCGGGGCTGATCAGTGTGTTGGAGGGATTGAGAAGAAGAAAATGTCATGATATGCAAGGTGCAAACAAATATGGTAGTATGAACTAGTGAAGTGACTACAAGCGAGGTTATATTTCGGTAGTTGCCTAAGTTCCTTAAGTTTTTGTGAAAACTTTTTAAGAAACCATATTCCCCAATAGAGTCGCCACTGTGAACGGACGACCTTTTTCGAAAAGAGAAATGGAATAAAACACGGCGAAGCAAACCGGGGAAAACGTCTTCGTTTCGTTTTGGTTTTTGAAAACGGGTTTTGTTTATCTTGAGTTAGGAAAAATCCTGGACTTGATTTGGAAATGCCTTTTGTAGAAAACATTTTCCCGTTTTAACTTAAAGACCTCGAAACTTAAATTTCAAGATCAGTGACAGAGTCGCCACCCGGATCAGCTCATCCGGGAAATTCCGATACAGCTCCCTACCGAGGGTAGACTACTGTACCTAATCCAGTGATTTAGGGTTCAGGCAAGTAACTTACTTAACCTCTAGCTTGCTTTCACTTTACCATTCATATTACCATATTTAATTCGTTTTATTATCTTTCTCTATCCCATTTGGTTTATTTTAATCAGCTGATGCTAAAGCAAAATGCATAAAATAAATTGTAGAAAAATAAAGCATACATCCAAAATATATAAGAAAATAGTACAGGCCGATTATACAACCCAATCGAATAAAAGATAAAAACCCTCGTCCTCACATTACAATCACCTAAGTACATGAGAATCTAAAAATTACAACCGCCTAAAAATACACGAAATCTATCAATTACATAAAAAATGAAAATAAAAGAAAGATAAATGCTGCAAAACAGACGGTTAGCACAGTTTATATTGCACACACAGATAGGACTCAAATAGGACAGAATTGGGAATTTAGGAAACGGGGGCATGCACTTAGGGGATAACCGGGTCGATCCAACCGGTCGAACTGGTTAGACCTGGAAAATGATTTTGAAACACCCTGTAATTTTGTGCTGAAAAATCATTTTTTGGAAAACAATTGGCTCGGTTACATGCAAATTTCCATTTTTTGTGGGTCTGTTATCCTGGAATCCAGGGTTCCGTTCGTGTGGGTTACCTAATTCCAACATCCATCTGGGGTCCAAAAAGCAATAAACACACCAAAAACAATTTGAATCTGAAAACAGCATTGCACAACAAATCCAATACGGGGTCGTTCTAAGACTCTGTTTTCTCTTGGGGATTACAGCCGCGCGGCCATGATTTGAGCCTTGTGGCTGTAATTTCCAGGACCCAAAAATAGTTTTATCAATTTAAAAATATCGTTTTACTCGTTTTCAGAATTTCCAAAAAATTCCTGTGGGAGCCGGGGGTTCGCAAATGCTAGACCATGGATCCGGTGTGGATTGAACAACCCCGAATCTCAGAAAAACGAAAATTTAGGAAACCGAAAACCCTGTATCTGTGAGATTGGAAATCCGAAAACCAAACTTTTACAATACACGGACACATTTAGGCCGGGAATGGATCAAGATCAGAAGGAAAACGCAGAAAACGGGTCGATCTCGGCCAAATGGGCATTTTTTCAGGAATCTGCCCTTAAAGGACAGAGCCGCCCGACTCTGTTCATGTTGAACATAGCCGTGCGGCTGTGTTCTTGAAGAACATAGCCGTGCGGCTGTGTTCTTGAAGAACACAGCCGTGCGGCTATGATGGGTTGAAGCCGTTTTCCGGAAAATGCAAAGTAGAGAGAAACGTACAGAAAAGACAATGAAAACAGGTTTAAGGCCTCTCAGAGTTTACCTTGATATTGTTTTGATGCTTTGAACGTCAAAAAACGAATTGAGAACTTGGAATTTGCCTTGGAAGCTCAACCGGCTGAAAACCAAAACAATCCGAAATTAATCCAAAACAATCCCGAATCAAAGAGCAAAGGTTAAGGAACTTGTTATTAGATTTTAAAGATTAGTTTTAGGTCTTAACTTCTTTGTTTTTAGGTCCTCTCTTGGCTTTGAATGTCTCGATTACCTTCTCCCTTTTTCTCTGCTTTCTTTTTTTCTTTTCTGTGTTTTTCAGCTTTCCAAGTTTTTTCTGCCTAAGATTACTAACCCCTTCCTTGATTTGATTTTTTTTCTTTTATACTCTTCACTCATATCATTTCAAACAATTAATGTGCCGCCTGACTTCCTAAAATTTCGCCCATATATCTCTTCTGTCGAGCCAAGTTGCTCCGCTTTGCAGAGCAACTTGGCTCACCCACTAAAGCCGCCCGGCTCTAGTTTGTACTAGAGCCAGGGTAAAATTCTTGAAAATCTGAAGCTCACCCTAAACCCTAAAAATCACTCGGGAGACCTTTTCAGGGGTTTCGGATTGCGGATAGCTCGGTTTTCAGGACATTTGAGATACTCCGGGTGACATTTCGGTCATTTCCAAGTTTGATTCGAGTCCGTCTGTTTCACAGGTAATACAAGAATTCTCATCAAAGAGGTCGGGAAAACCCGGCCCTTACAAATAGCTTCTTAAATAATTGAACTATTAGCTTTACTAGTCACATCATCTTCCACAACAGATTTCACAACATCACAAGCTACACCAACTAAATCACTGAAGTCAGTTGCACGATTAAAAGTGAAAACTGGATTAACATCAAGAAGAGCTCTTTCAACATCCTGCTTATCAATAGACATATTCTGCTCTTCATAAATCTTGTCATTCTCATTTCCCCTGTCATACTCATCTCCATTCTCCTTCTCCTCATCTTTCTCCCCTTGATCTTTCTTTTCATTCTCCTCCTTATTTACCTTCTCATCAGCATCAACCATATCAACGTCATATTCCTCCTCTTCCTCCTTCCCATCCCCCTCCTCTTCCTCCTTCTCCTTCCCATCCTCTTTCTCCTCCTCCTCCTTCTCTTCCTCCTCCTTCTCTTCCTCCTTCTCATCCTCCTCCTCCTCCTCCTCATTCTCATCTTCCTCCTTCTCCTCCTCCTCCTCCTTCTTCTCATCCTCGTCCTCATCCTCCTCCTTCTCATCCTTCTCATCCTCCTCCTCATCCTCCTCCTCATCCTCCTCCTTCTCATCCTTCTCATCCTCCTCCTCCTTACCATCCTCCTCTCTTCCTCCTTCTCATCCTTCTTCTCCTCCTCATCCTCCTCATTAATCTAGTATCATAAAATATATCATAAAATGTATAAGACTTGAATCAGAAGTTTATCATAGATGTATCAGACTTGTATAAGAAATGTATCAGAAATGTATCATAAAATGTATCAGACTTGTATCTAAAATGTATCAAAAATGTATCAAAAACATATCATAAAATGTATCAGACTAACATTATAAAATGTATAAAAAATGTATCAGACTTTGTATCAGTAAAGTATCAAAAATGTATAATAAACATAAAAAAAAAACAAACCTTTTCACCACTAGACCTCACAGCTTCTTGCAAAACATAGAAAGAAGACAATAATAAATTAAAAACACATTATAAAACAACCAACAAAAAAATACTAAATAAAAGCAAATTACCAATTTATCCAGACGTTGGCTAATAGAAGTCAGCATTCCAACAATAAAAAGAAAAGAAGACTCAACAGATGCCCAAAAAGAGGCAATCTCAACTAAAAAACTAGCCTCACCAGAAGACCATTTCCTAGCATCAGTATTCTTATTCCCAGTATTAGTCTTCTTAGACTTCCTTTCTCCAATAAACTTAGCAACACCATTCTTACCCTTACTTTTGGAGTGAAAATCCCCCAAATCCAGCTTCTTAATCTCTTCTGCATAAGCTTCTAAATCCTTCAAACCCAACTAAAGAAAAAACAAAATAGAAGAAAAATAAAAATAATAACAGCAAACATAAAAAAAAAGTAAAGGAAGAAAAATGAGAGGTATAGAAACATACAATCCTAGCAGATCTTGAGAAAATCAGAAAATCCAATTAACCATTCTGAAACTGCTTATCAAAAGCCTTCCATTTATACATCCTAGGAATGGAAGCAGTCTTCCCAACCTTGCTGTAAATAACACCATTACAGCCAAGACACACTTCGTAAAACCAAATCTGAGAAAACAAAGGATAACCCTCTAAACGATAACAGCTAGGATGAGTCCTTGAAAGACCAATTTTCTTCAAATGATAAATGGTTTTATCAAACACCGTAGAACCCCAACTATACTTCATATAGTCACCAGAATCAACCAAATCAATATGCTCCTACGGCACAAAATGCTTCGGATCTAAACCCTATAAAAAACCCTCCACAAAATACAATAGAGCAATCTTAAAAAAGTCCTCATCGGACTTAAACTTTCCTTTCTTCAAGACAGAGATTCAAATCATGTTTGTACACCTTAAAATTTCTAGGAAAATATAAATTCACCAACCTAGAACTAACACCATTATAACGAATCTCAAAACCCCCATCCCCATACATTTTCATTCCAGGTATCAAAATAAAATCTTAAACTCTTAAATGAGCCCTCTTCCCATTCACATCAATCAACATAGAATCATTGTCTCCATCATATATCTCTCGAAGCAAAAGAGAATGTACCAACTGTTTGCTCACCCTAGTATCAGGCAAATCCAAAAAATAACCAAAAATAATGCTCCTAAACATACCAATAACTTTCTTCGGCAAATCCAACTTCAAAAATTGAATAATATCAAGATCAGAAAACATATAGACCCCAGCTTGCCAATGCTCATCTACATTATACACAGGTTGACCAACCTGAGAAATATTACAAAACATTTTCAGAAAAGTATAAAAAATGTATCAAATTCCAACAAAAGTATAAAAAGTATCAGAATAACAAAACAATAAACAAAATGTACTAGAAAAGTATCAAAAATGTATCAAAGCACAGAAAATATCAGAATACCAAAACAACAGCAAGGTATAAAAAATGTATCAAAGAACTAAAGAAGTATCCGAATAAATTGCAACATACAAAACGTAACACAAAAGTATCAGAAACGTATCAAAACTGTATAAAAACAAAAAAATAAGAAAAAACACAACATGCAAATGTATCAAAAATGTATCAGAACAACAAAAATATCAGAAAAAACAAAACATACAAAATGTATCAAAAAAGTATCAGAAAAGAATCAAAACTGTATTAAAACCATAAAAATCATTAGAAAATCACAAAAATACAAAATGTTCCAGAAAACAAAAAAAAAAGTATGAAAGACATGAATCAACTCCAATCTCCTAGTAATCAGTTCTTTCTTCACTTCCTTCACAGCCTTCTTACGAGAAACCTTCTTAGTTTTAAGTTTTTTTTACTCTTAAGTTCACTAGAAACCCTTTGGGAACTAGAGGCTTTAACTGACTTCAACTTAGAAAGGGGAATATCATCATCACCATCAAAGCCATCTCTCTTCCTCTTTGCCATTTTTAAACTAAAACAAAACACAAAAGAACCTAAATACAAAATAAAAAACCAAAAATAAAATGAATAACAAAAATCATGGAGAAATGCATAAAAATTATCTCAAATATAAAGCAAAGAAAAGCAAATAAACATTGCCCTACAAACGCAGAACAATCATGCAGAAATGCCTAAAAAAAGAAGTGAAATCGTGCAGAAAAAAGAGCACAAAATGATCATAGAGCAAAAACACGAATTCCAAAAGGCGGTTATCAAAAAAGAGCGTAAATATAAAAACTTAGGAACGTACACACAAAATGAACTTGAATTTGGGGTAAATCCGATAATTTCCCTTTTTTTATATTAGCTGAACTCATGTATTTTAGGAGGTTGTACCCCGATTCCCCTTTTGATTCATGCATATTGGTGGATCTTAGGCAAAGTAGTGAAACTAAACCTAGAATCGCACAACTAAGGCAGTGTACCTATCGTTGACAAGTAATAATTCTGGTTGGTCCAGGTATCGATCCCACAGAGAAAAATATTCTGCAAACACTAAACTAATTGGGTTCCTTGCGTGTCCTAGGCGGAACTTAATTTTAGGTTTGATTATTCTAACAACTAAATTATCCTACTCCTAGTTGATCTATCCCAGCTTACTTTGCACTTGAATTTGGGTTATCAATTGGCGGTTTACCGACCTATGAATGCTAATGGAGATGGCTTTATCAATTAATTACAATAAATGAATTTAACTCAACAATTAACCCTTAATTATGTTCTTTCGATAATTCAACCTAGAGTGTCTAGATCTTTTAGGTCCTTAGCCGGTTTCCCTTGTTTAGAGGCGGTCTAATTCTAAAGCTCAGAAAATAGGGGCACGTAAGTTCCACAATGTCGTCAATACTAATGGTTTCCTAGGCGTCAATCTAGGTAATGCCACAAATATGAACTTAATAAATTAAGATCTTATGAGACTAGATTATCATTAAAGGAATTGCATAAAGAAGAGGTGTAAAAATTGAAATTAAATTGCAATCAATTGTATTAATCAAGAAAGATGATACGAATTCAATGTTTACAACCAAACACAATCAATTGCAGAATCAAAAACCAACTTAATCGAATTACAAAAGAGAAGAAGGAAAACTTATGCCCCTTTGGTCCGATTAACCGGATTCCGACGGTGTGAAGATGCTTGAGGTGTAGCTCTATAAACGAACTCAAGCCGGAACTAAGAACGTCGCAAAAGGGGAAGGTTTTATGTAAAACTTCTACCAATTGATGGTTCAAAACTCAAAGAAACAAATAGTTAAAGCCAAAAACCTAGCTACAAGTTTCTGCTTTACACTCTAAAAGTTTGGAAAAAGATCCTTGAAACTTGGAAAATAACCTATTTATACGGCTAGGTTAAAACCAGGAAAAAGAAAAGATGAAAGTAGGGCAACAGCAGAATTCCGGAGCTCGGCACGCCGTGCTGGTGGAAGCGGCACGCCGTGCTGTGCAGAATTAGAGGTGGCAAGCCGTGCTGGTGGAGATGGCACGCCGTGCTGTGTAGATTTGGAGTTGGCACGTCGCGCTGGTATGAGTGGCACAATTTCGTGCCACTCCACTGGATTGCATCTCTTGGCACGCCGGATTGGCACGCCGTGCCCTAACTGTGGCATGCCGTGCCACCTTGATTTTCAGCACTTCAAACTCTTCCTTGCCGCCGATGCTCTAACTTTCGGTCCGGGTCATAATGCCTGTCCAAAACAAACATAAAGAAACATAACCGCACCAACGCCACGGACCATAAAAACGACATATTATCCAAAATTACAAAAACACCCCTAGAAAACACGAAAAATACTAAAAGTTATGAAAATCTATCCAAAACATAAAAATCACAAAATACTCAAAAACCAAACAAACATTCACACAAAGGACTCTAAAAATTGCCGTTCAAACCACGAAATTGCCTAAAAGATAAGGTCAAAAACCGACCTTATCAACCACCCCACACTTAAACTCTTGCTTGTCCTCAAGCAAATAAACTAAAGACAAAGGAGTAAACTTGCTCGCTTTTACTTGTAAACCCAACTAAGGGTTTAACCGTATGAAATTCATACACTCAAGAAGGTAAAGCATCACTTTCGAAATGACACTAGGCGCACCAGGTTCAAAACCACTTAATACCCGAACCCAACAAAATTTAGCTAGTCAAAGGGCGAGGAACAAATAGAGTTTATACGACCACAAAGCACCTCACAAGATGTCACTCTAACACTCAAGTTCAAGGCAAGGCGGATGAGCACACAAAAACAAACAATGGTACACATCACATAGCGAACTAATGGCAATCCCGGTGAAGTCATTGGTCAAGGAGCAAAATCAGAGAACCTGGGGCTTGTAATGTTACGGCTTGGGGTAGGTTTGATAAAAGGGAAATTTTAGGTATACAACTCCTACGAATCAAGTAAAACATACAAATTGACTAAGAACTAAAGACGGGTCATGCAACATTCAACTCAAAACTAGTCCTAAGAGTGTTTGCTTTGCTATATATATATATATATATATATATATATATATATATATATATATTGAAATTAACTTGACAAAAAGAAGGCCTTATCCACACCCAACAGCCAAAACACAACTTAATGGGGAAAAGAAAAAAAATGACAAGACATGGGTCAAGGCAATTAGATGATCGCCCTAATCCTTTATTCAAACAAATGAACTGGAAATGGAACACATATACCGGCTTAAAGATGAAAACCGGACAAACAAGACATGTGTCTACAAACTCCGAATTTTACGAAAAGAAGCCGAACATACACATTGACTCTATTTGGATTTTTGTTTTTGTTGTTGTTGTTGTTGTTGTTTTTATATAAACACAATTTTTCCATAGGACTAGATGTGAAAGAGTTGAAATGCAAACGGCGATTGACCCCAAAATGAATTAACAACTTAGCCAATTACTTGATTTAGGAGAGGAGGGTAAGAAAGGAAAATCAAAGTTAATGGTAAAAAGTTAGGATGATAGAGTTGGCTTGGTGAAGGTTTTTTAAGTCAAAAAGGTTAATTTAGTGGCTTTGGGTGATCTAAGGGATAATTAGTAGTTAGGGTTAGGCGCATTTAAGTCAAGGGGTTAATCCTAAGGGTCTCCACATATTAAGCTCTCGATGCCAAGTACAAAACGACACCGGGTTCTACGATCTAGTGTACCACGATTGTTTTTACTCTCATAAAGAAATAGAACCGATGTGAAATGGTTCCAAAGGCTCAAATTCTCATAAGTGTACTAGGGGTTGTATGCTAGGTCGTGTGACTCAACCAATGTTCCAAGGCGTAATCCTAGCTCGATCATGCAAGTAGAGGTAGAGGGTTACTTCCCTAATGCAACCTTAATGACAAATCTAACCAATGGTTACCATCAAGAATCACAAATCACGCACAAACAAGCTAATGACTGGCAAACAACTCCTAGTATCCCTAGCCAATTGCTACCAATCCAAGCACAGAGACTTAGGTTCGAGGGTGGATTAAGCAATGTTATTCAAACGGCAATTGACACATAAACAACCTAAAACCACTATCAAACCAAAAACAAACCAAAACCAACTCGACATGCATTAAAAACTAAAGCCTAAATCTAACCAAAAACCAACACAAAACATCCAAATATGCAAAAACACCAACAAACATATGAAACAAACAATCAAAAAGTGCAATGTAAAAAGAAGCAAAAGAAAGGGAGAAATCCCTTTACCCACCCCACACTTAGATTGCACTTACTTCCAAAAGTGCAATGGAAGAAGGAGCAAACTTAAGTGGGAAAGGAAAAAGGTTACCTCACATATCGGGGGCTGGTGGCGGCAGGTATGGCCACCCTTGGGCTGCACAAAAACGAGAGACGAACGCCTCGACATTGGCGAGCTGAGCTGCTTGCCTATCAAGGCGCGTGTTCATCCGCTCCTCAAGCATAACCTGATGGATGGTTAAGCCTTCCAGTTGTTCAATTATGCCATCCAACCGTCCTTCGATCTGCCCCATAAAATCCAGGCCCATGGAAACATTCTCCTCATCTTCCTCGTTATCCTCAGCTTCCTCACTCTCGTCCTCCTCAATAGGAGCCTTTCCCCTACTCAAACCTCCTGCACTTGAAGTACCTGCAGCTGTCACAACATGGGAGCAAGACAAGATTCCCCTCGAAAGCTTCTTGGGAAGGATGCTATAGAGGTTCCTATAACAAGTATTACTATGAAAGAAGCACGCAATACAAGTTACAATATGTCCTAACCCTAGTTCGGACTTAGCTCTGTTGTGGTGGTTGTATAGGGCTTCCATGACGAAGAAGCCCATATGCACCTTAATCTCATTACGCACATGCCACAGTATTAAAAGTTCAAATGCATTAACTCGGTTGCTTTTAGTTTTTCCCGAAAAATTAAAACACACAAATTTGTGAATTAATTGCAAGATAGGGTCATGAATTTGGGAAGTTTTAGCAAACCTAGGTTGGTATACCCCTTGCCCTACCATACGCCAAAATTTCTTGGCATCCATATTTTCCGACCATCTGTAACCATTCCTCTCAATACCTATGCAAGCCTTAAGGCCCTCAATATCTAGAGATCGTTCAGTACCAAATAGGCGAAATGTCATGCTCCTAAGGCCCGTATCAGGGTTTGTTTTGAAGCTTAAGGTGGAGTAGAATTCGAGGTTCAACTCCCTAAAGACGGGTGGGTTAGACTTCACAAATTCATACCATCCTAGACTAGTCAATTTAGCAAGTACAGCCTCCGACCTATCTTGCACAAATAAAAATTCCCAATTGAAGGTTCGAAAGGGGGTCCTTTCTAAAGGAAATAGGGTTTTGTATCTTTTACCTTCATCATCCGAAAGTAGAAGGAAGGGGAATTTATACTTCCTTGAGAGGCTCGTCAAAGGGGCCATCTGCTGTTCGGTAGGTAATTCGTCGCGTGGCACCGGTTCCGGTGATGGGTCCATGGGCCGTCGTGACGAACCGTGTCTCCGATCAGCGACAGTCTTCTTCTTCATCCTACAATTGCACAACCATAAAAACAAAACAAAAATCAAAAACAAAAGAACCCAAATCCAAAGAAAACCTACTGTCATAAATACAAACCACTAAAAAGAAAAAGAATGCAAAACAATCACCCTATTAAGCAGTCAATCAATCAAAATCAAAGTGAGAAAAAGAACAAACAATAAAAAAAAGAGTAAAGGAAGAGCAAAGCATGAATTCACACCTGGTTGCAAGAAGAATGAAGCAAAATAAAATCCTAGGTCAAAATAAGAGTGGAAGAGAAGGTGAGAGGGAAAAAATGAGAAAGGAAGGAAGAATAAGGGTAGAGAGGGAGAAGGTGAGAGTTGGTTCTAGAGAGAGAAAGTGGAGAGGGAGAGAGAAAGTGAGAAAGTGAGAGAGAGTGAGAAAGAAGAAGAAGAAGAAGAAGAAGAAGAAGAAAGATGGGGCGGTTACAAAGAGAAAAGTGGAAAGTGCTTTATATAGGTGGGCAGATTTGACCTAGAATTTCAAAATTTCAATGCTCGGCACGCCGTGCCAAAAAATCAACACGGCGTGCTGAGCAGAGCATAAACACTTACCTGGAAACAGCTTGAGGGCACGCCAGCGTGCTGTCTCGGGACGTCGTGCTGTCCTGAAAATTGCATATGTGGCACGGCGTGCTCTAATTTTGCACGGCGTGCTGCTCACTCTACATCAATACACATTAGAAACAGTGTGACGGCACATTGGCGTGCTGTATTGGCATGGCGTGCAAACTTGAAGACCCTGAAATTGGCACGGCGTGCTGCTCTCTAATGCACAACCCCCTTCCGAAACAGCACGATGGCACGTGGGCGTGCTGTATTGGCACGTCGTGCCACCTTGAAGACCCTCACTTTGGCACGGCGTGCTCTCTATCAGTCACGGCGTGCTTAATTGCTCTTGCACGTGATTTCGGAACAGCGTCCTGGCACGATTGCGAGCCACATTGGCACGCCACGTGCTAGGCCAATCTCACCTTGGCACGGCGTGCTGCTTGTGACACGGCGTGCCATCCTGAATTCTGCCAACCTTTACTTTTTTCCACATTTTGATCACGACTTTTGATTAACTTGCTTAATTACCTATTCCTACACACAAAAACACATAAAAAACATATTAGCACAAAAATTAATGTACAAGGGAGGCACACGTACCTCATTGCTATGTTTATAGTCGGAATAGCTCGACTTCTACGTCCACGATGTAGCATTACACATCACGAAGGAGTAAGACTTGCTTCTCCTCCTTCATTCCTCCGCTGACATAGGGCTTCAACCGATGCCCGTTTACTTGTTGAATTCCCTCCGGGGTTTCAATTTCCACCATCATGGAGGGATAGACCTTATGCACGGTAAACGGCCCCGTCCACCGACTTCTCAGTTTGCCCGGAAATAGTTTCAATCGGAAGTTATACAAGAGCTCCAACTCCCCTTGATTGAAACTCTTTTCTATCGCATAAGCATCGATAGGGCAAAAGGACTCTATAAAATTACAGCTTTCAACATCTAATGGATATTTCATTGAGTTATAGATGTTGAAACTTACCTCCTCGTTGTGTAACCTAAGAATGATCTTACCTTCCTGGACATCTATCAAAATCCTACCGGTTGCAAGAAATGGCCTTCCAAGCAAAAGAGGCACCGAGCTATCTTCCTCCATATCCATTACCACGAAGTCCGTGGGGAAGATAAACTTGTCCACCTTTACTAGCACGTCCTCGACCACCCCCTTTGGCCTCGTGAGAGATCTATCCGCCAACTGGAGGGTCATATTGGTCGGCTTTGGGTTTCCCAGTCTGAGTCTCCTGAAAAACGACAGAGGCATCAAATTTATACTTACACCCAAGTCACATAGGGCATTGGCAATCTCCAAGTTTCCTATCCGGCATGGGATAGTAAAACTGCCCTTATCTTTGAGCTTGGGTGGAAGTTTGTTAGTGATTATTGCCGAACATTCCTCTGTTAAAACCACCACTTTGTCCTCACCTAGCTTTCGTTTCCCTGCCAGAAGTTCTTTAAAGAATTTAGCATAAGAAGGCATCTCTTGGAGAGCCTCAACCAATGGCAAATTAAATTCTAACTTCTTAAAAATTTCCAGGAATTTGGAATATTTCTGCCCCAGTTTATCTTTCTTCTCCCTTTGAGGATAAGGGAGTTTAGGCATATAGGCTCTCACTGGGTCAGGAATTTTCCCCTTGTCATTTGTGCTAGGTTCGGGTTCAGAAATCGAGTCGGGGTTGCTTACCTCTCCCGACTCTTCACTTACCTCAGTAGGTTGGGATGGAATATCAGCATTTTGCACTCGGTCCTCCACTTGCCTACCACTTCATAGGGTTATAGCTTGAGCTGTCTCCCATTGATGTCCCTTAAGGTTTTGCTCAGTTTTACTCGGGAGTGCTCCTAGAGGTCTTTCCTGCCATTCCCTACTTATTTGAGCCACCTGCTTACCCAAATCCCTACAGTATGCTTCATTATCAGCAAGCCGAGACGAGATGTCTTTTAATAAAGACAAAACCATCTCATCTTGCTTAGACTGTTGAGGTTGCTGTGAGGATTGATCATTAGGAATAAATGGGGCCTTACCTAACCCTTGCTCACGGTGCTTATAATGGAATCCGGAATGAGGTCTCAACACATTTTGGTTATTACCATAAGACATGTTCGGGTGTTGATACCTTCTTCCGTAATTATTATTATTATTGAAATTTTGTAGGTAAGAGTTAGAATTATTGTACCTTTGGTTTCCTCCCACAAAACTTACATTTTTGGACGATTGGGCGAATGGATCGCCCAATGCACATTCTTGCCTGGGATGCTCCGCTCCACATGATACACACAACACCGGCTGGTATTGTGGTCCATTTAAATTCATGCTGGACATCAATAGGTCCAGCTTCTTGTTCACATGGTCCATGGCTGCATCTTGGCGTCCCAAATCCGCAGCCCGAACCTCATTCCTTGTTGGCGTGTCCAACTGCCACAAGGTACTCTTCCTAGCCAGCTCCGCAATCAACTCCTCGGCTTGCGTAGCAGTCTTCTTAAAAATGTCTCCACCTGCAGAAGAATCAATAATGGCATAGTTAGCTAGTGTCAAACCATGATAAAACGTGCTTACCTGAGTGAAACGCGGCATGTCATGGTGGGGACAGTTCCGCAATAACCGTTGAAACCTTTGCCATTCCTCATTAAGAGTCTCAGTCCCAAATTGCCGGAATCCCATGATCTCGTTCCTTAACTGAACCATCTTTGATGGTGGGAAGTAGTATGCTAAGAACTATTCTTCCAATTGATCCCATGAAGTCACTGACCCGGGCCTCAAGGACTTGTACCATTCCATTGCTCCACCGCATAATGAGAAGGGAAACAACTTTAACCGCACAGCATCTTAGGGCACCCCACCGATTCGGACTGTATCGGCCACCATGAGAAACCGGTCTAAGTGATCATTGGGGTTGTCACTTATTCCGCCATTGAATAGTTCCCTTGGATCAAATGGATCATACTGGACTTCAACTCAAAGTGGTTAGCAGTGATGGCTGGGAGAACCACTCCGGATCTGTTCCGGGGCCGGTGTGGAGCCATTAGGTCAGTTATGACCATGTTGTCTCTATCATCACCCCTTCTTCTATCAAACTCCTCCTGCTCTCGCCGGAGTCGCTCTTGCTCAGCTCTTTCCAGAAGCTGTCTCTCCTCATCCTCATGTTGCTGATGATCCATTTGGACAATTCACTCTTGTTGTATTCTACGGTTCCTGCTACACAAACGTTCAATTTTAGGGTTATAAGGTAAAAGCTCAGGGTGCTGAGAACGCGTTCGCATAAGCTAGAAAGCACACACACATTGAAAATAAAAAAAACAAAAATAATAAAAATAAATTGCAACAAATATCCACAGAAAAGAAAAATTATTTCACTATATGAACATAAACAGTACCTAGATCAGCAAATAGACCTTTGGTTCAATGATGCAGGAAAATAAATTTCCCCGGCAACGGTGCCAAAAACTTGGTGGATCCTAGGCGAAGTAGTGAAACTAAACCTAGAATCGCACAACTAAGGCAGTGTACCTATCGTTGACAAGTAATAATTCTGGTTGGTCCAGGTATCTGTAAGCGCCGGATTTAAAAAAAAAAAGAGCAGATTTTACACGACTGTAATATATAGTCGTGTAGATGTGTTACAGTCATGCGACTGTACTTAAAAAGTTAGAGTCAATACGACTGTAACATCCACTTGCATCTGCCTGCAGCAGGGATGGCGGGCTGCAAAAGGGAGGGCAATTAATGCCCGCCCCTTTTGTAGCAAATCCGGGCGGCGAGACATGATGAAAAGAAAGGGGAGAAGATTGAGATAAAGGGGAATCTGGTGAAAAAAGGGACAGGTTTTTAAGAGGGAGATTTTCTAGAAAGAAAAAAGAGAAAAAAAGAGAGAAAGAAAGAAAGAAAAAGAAGAGACAAAAAGAAAGGTGAACAATCCGGTTTCTTCATAAGATCGTGGAATTAACGCGGGAAGTTCATTGAGTCGATAAAGAAATGGCCCAATCTTGCTAACAAACTCAAAATTCCAAGCAGAAATCGTAAAGAACCTTATCAATCGAGGATTTCGGACCCAAAACTCTCAAACCCAATTCAAGGAGAAAATTGCAAATTCCTGCGGATCGGAGCGACGCCGGGGGTCTAATCGACTTGGATAAGCTTCTAAAGAAGGTATACACTCCTTTGCTTGCACTTTTTATTACTTTCTGGGTGTTTGAAGTGTTTTGTGCATTTTGCTCTGTTTTTTTTCGTACACCTCTGTTTCTGGAAATTAAGAACTGTCGTACGACTGTTCTTGGATTATGAACAGTCGTACGACTGTAATTACAGTCGTACGAGTGTTCTTAATTTCCAGTCCCTTTTTTCCAGATTATTTCGAATAAATTTCAGCGGGATTCTGACCCTGAAATGCTTATAGTCACACGACTATAGGTTACAGTCGTACGACTGTAATTATAGTCGTACAACTGTAACTTGTATTCCAGAATCAGAATTTCCGTTTTTATCCCAAAAAAAAAAATCCAAAAATCCCAAAAAAATTAGAAAACCCCAAAAATCATCAAAATGGATTTTGTTGTGTGCATCATGACCCTAGATTCAATTTTCAGTAAATTGCATTTAGGACAATTCAACGACGGAGACCCAGTTCTCCCGAAAGCCGACCCATCTAACATATGAAAAATTGCATGTAAACCGGAAAAATTGTTTTCAAAATGATTTTCCCGCAAAACCAAAAACACAGGGACGTTTCAAAATGTTTTCCAAGTCTAACAGGACCAGCTAGCCGAGCCAACCCGGTTATCCCCTAAATGCACGCCCCCAATTCTTGACTTCCCAATTCTGTCTATTCGAGTCCTAGTTGTGGTGTGCTGTATGTATTGTGCTAACCTTCTGTTTTGCAGGTTTTAATTTTTTTATTTATTTTTATTTTCGATGTAATCTAATAGATTAAATCGTGTATCCTAGGCGATTGTATTTTTAGACTTTCGTGTATCCTAGGCGATTGTATAAGTGAGGCGAGAGTTTTTATTGTTCTATTCGATTTGGTTGTAAGCCAATTACTATTTATTTCTTTTCCCTATTTTTGTATTAAATATTTCGTATGCGCGCTGCATGTCTATTTGCTTCAATAAAACTGACTTTAGATTTTGAAATGTCACCTTTGAACATTGACCAATTTTATTTTAATTAGACACGAAATAAGGGACTTGTCCGGACCCGAATCTCTGGATAGTGTAGCGACCGTTCGTCCGGTTCAGCTACATAAGAATTTCCTGGTTGAGCTGAGCCGGGTGGCGACTCTACAATATTCATCGAGGCTCAGGTCTCGGTTCTTTTACTTATTAATTCCATTCATTTTCCAAAACGCGGTTTTCCATTCGTAAAAACCCCACGCGAGGGAGGGGCCCGCCCGAGATCGTGGCGCCCCATTCCGAAAGGGAGTCCCGCGTCCAGTCGAAAACGCGTTCGTCCGCTCACAGTGGCGACTCTACTGGGGACTTCTTAAAAAGTTTTCTTAAAAACTTAAAAGAAATTGACAAGCCCTGAAAAGTGTCTAATTAAAATAAGGTGGATGATTCTCGATTGATATTTCATTTTGCATCTTTAGCTAGACATGCTTGCATTAGATTTAGGTATCCCTTTATAGCCCGGTGGATTGTTGAAGTGTCGCCTTTGTTCCTCATGGTCTTAGGGACACGGATATGAAACACCACTCATAGCCTCGTACGAACCCCTTCGCTAGGACCCTTGAGTGGGGAGATGTGAGGAGTATATCTTGCTATAAGAACCTTAATGTTATCCCGACTTTGACCGAACCCATATAGGCAGCTCTAGTTGGATTCCCTTAGGATACCAAAATAATTGTGTGAATAATAATAAAATCGCGCCTTCATCGCCCCCGGTTGGTGATCGAAGAGAACCCCACCTAGGATTTGGTTAGAATTTTTGAGACCGACCACGTTGGAGGAATAAGGTTGGAAGAATTCGTTTTGCTTGCTATGTGTTTCTCGCCATCTCGTGACCATCGCCATTGCTACCTACGCATGCATCACATACCATAATCACCATTTTCCATACACGTGACATAACATACACGAACATCTTTGTGTGATACTAACCCACATTTTTATGCAGCCATTTGCATTTTATTCTGTATGCAAAACATTAATTCATTTGTTTGCCATTCATACTAACCCTTTCTTTTTCAGCCATAACATTATATTTACGTGGTTAGCATTTTTCACATAGCATGCATAACATCATTATCCGTGTCATGCATCCTAACCCACGTTTTTGTACAGCCATTTGCATATTGTGTGACATGTTCATTCACTACATTTCACTTAAATTAAATTAAGGGGCATTTCAAGGATGCCTATCACGTCCATCCCATTCCATTTCATAACACATCGGGTACCCAAAATTACCCATGTTTTGCCAATGCACCGGATTGCATTCGGCCATTCCACCAAATATCATTTCATTTAATAAAAGCCGCAACAGCTTTAGGCCCATTTTCGTGTAATAATTTACACAATGCATTTCATGACATCACACCCATCTATCATAAACATCATATAACGCTGTGGTCCACATCCGACCACTTCATGACATTAATTCACCATTCAAGGTACTCCCCGAGTGCTCAATTAGTATACATATAGGTCCATAATATCGCCAAATCACAAAAGGCGTTCCTTGAATGCCGAACCTTTGTTCGTGTCCCTGTTACACGTAACTTTTTTCATGACATCACTTCATATCGTATGCTTAAAAAAAGCACCAAAACCTTGTCTATGGGCCCAGCCCCATGCGACCATTTCATATCATCTCATAGACCTACAAAGCGTCAAAACTCTGTCCGTGTGCCGGTACACATGCGGCCATTTCATAAATCCATTAGGTGCCCCAAAGGCGCCGAAGCTCTGTCCGTGTGACGGCCCACACATGACATTCTTGCATAAGCATTGGGTGTTTTTGGAATGCCCCAAAAAGAAGAAAGATAATAAAAAAAGAACATTCATATCATCATTTCATACACAATCCCATTCCATTCATTTTAAGCATTCCCAATACCCTAATTTGCATGTCACATCATGTCATTCATTCACGACCCTAATACCTCCTGTCTACTCCTAAGCAGAATACACTGGAGCGACCTTGGACAAGATCCCAAGCTTCAAGGGCAGCTAGGAGACAGAGGGTAGTCAAAAGTGACAGTGATTCTGAGACTGGGGAAGGAGTGAATATGGCTGAGCAGACACCGAACATGGCTAATGTTCTGAGGGATTTCTTCAGATCGCAGGATTTCCGCGACATGTTGAAGGAAGAAATGAGGGCAGTGGTTAGAGAAGCTGGTGAGACCGGTGGTAGTGGAGCCGAGAAGGAGAAAGAGGCTGAGTCATCCCAACATGGTGGTGACGCTTCAGCTAGCCTGGAAAAGCTGCAGGAAATAGAGGCAGCCATGGAACAGACGATGAAAGCCAAGTGTTCTGAATTAGACGAAGTCATGGCCCAGTTGAAGAAAGGGGCCGGTTTCAGTGCTGAATCCAAGAAGGGGGTAAACGTTGATGCCATGATCAGTGGGGGCATCGAGACATTTCCTATAGCCTTCCAAGTGCAGAAAGTCCCCACTTACAGAGGAATGGGCTCGCCGGAGGCCCATGTGAATTTTTATGCCTGGGTTATGCTAACAGCAGGTGCTACAAAGCAACAGTTGATTAATCTTTTCCCCACCACACTGGAGGGAGGTGCCTTGGGATGGTATAACTCACTCTTAGAGGAGGAGCAATCTGACTGGGAGGTATTGTCAACAGCCTTTATCAAATACTACAGTTTCAACACCAAAATCCAGGTGAAGCTGTACGATTTGGAGAGGGTGAAGCAAAAGTTCAATGAGCCCTTCGATGAATACTACCAACGCTGGATGAACAAAATGATTCTCCTGAAGAACCGTCCAGATGAAGACGAGCTTATATAGAAATTGATAGATGGCAGCAAAGACGTCTTTAAGAACAACATGAAGTTCCATTCCTTCAAGGAGCTCAGCGAGGTTTACAGTATGGCAATGAAAATAGAACGGGATGAAGAGGAAAAGGCAGCTAGCCACAAGGGTGGTAGGGGCTCAGGATACGGTCCTGGTTATAGGTCAACTACAACAGCTGGGTCTGGCAGTGGTTCTGGTTCGAGTTCCGGCAGAAAAGGGGGGCAGACCTCGGAAGCAAAGCAGGTGAAAGTTGCTACTATGACTCAGCAACAGGGCAATCAGAGTAAGAATCCGGGGGTACTAGGCATATCACCTTGGGCCTTTCCTTTGGTGAAGATATTTGCCAAGTGTAAAAATGGCGGATTGCTGCAATCCTTGAGGCCCTTCGAAAAACCTTCCGATGCAGACAAGGGAAATTTCTGCTCTTATCATGTGGTCGTCGGTCATAAGACTAATAATTGCTATAAGCTGAGGGATGCCATCCAAAAACTTATTGACGAAGGGAAGCTGCAAGAGCCACCCAAGCCCAGCACTAAAACCAACCCGCTGTCGGCATTTGAAAAACGGGTTGATATGGTTCAGTCTGGACTGCCCACCAATTTCATCTTCGCACAAGTTCTGCAAGCAAACCCTACCATTCAGGCCGTGGCAGTAGGGGAAACCGGAGTGGGAACAGAATGTGAGGAACAGGAGGAGCGAAAGGAGATCAAGCCAATAAGCTTAAATGATCTCAATTCTGAGGGGTCTGATGGAGAGGAAATAGTCAGGCTTCCAGCCATTAAGAAGTTGAAGGTCCAGGAAGTGCAGCATATGACCCGAAGTGGTAGGGTGTATCAGCCAATAGATCAGATGAAAGACAAAGCCCCGGTGTCTGGGTCGGGGTAGTTCATCGGCATCGGAGGGAGTAGAGAAAGAGGACCTGGTTATCTCCCAACTAAAGAAGACTCCCGCTCAAGCTAGCTTGTGGCACTTACTTCTGACCTCCAAGGAGCATAGGGCTGCCTTAGTAAAGAAACTGTCAGAGATTGAAGTCTCCCCTATAGCTTCACCAGAGGCTATGTGTTGTTTGTTAGACGGAGTCCATGCTGGAAGTCTTGATATTGTCTTCTCCGAGAAAGATCTGCCTACTGAAGGGAAGGCCCACAACAAGGCTCTGTATGTCAGGGCCCATGTGATGGATAATGTAATGCCTTGTGTCCTGGTTGATGACGGATCGGTGCTGAATATCTGCCCACTGAAGATGCTGCCATTTATGGGGCTGAATGAAGAAGTGTTAAAGAGATCCTCAACAGTCATCCGAGCATATGATGACTCCAAAAGGATGGTGATATGGACATTTGAGGCAGAAGTAGAGGTTGGGCCAGTTAGGTCCACAGTTGCTTTTACAGTGATTGACATCCCAGTCACTTTTTCCTGCTACTTGGAAGACCCTGGTTTCATCCTTTAGAAGGTGTCCCTTCCACATTGCATCAAAAGATCAAGTTCCCTATGAATGGCAGAATTGTGACTGTTGAGGCGGATGCCCAATCAATGATAGCTGCAGTGAATGAAGGAGTGGTTCCCTTTGGTGGATTTCAAGTCATTGTAATCAAGAAGGGGGAAACCATGGATGCTCCTATGGTTCTTTATGAAAACTACATGCCGGAGTGGCTATCCCGGTATTTGTATAAGTATGACTTCGTCCGGGGAATGGGGCTCGGAATCAATCTCCAAGGGATTCTAGAATTCAAGATCGACTAGGGGAAGTCGAAACAGTGTGGCCTTGGTTATGTAGAAGGGGCATCTGAGCAGAAGAATCTGAGGAAGGGAAAGAATGGGAAGATTATGATGAAGCCATTTCTGAAGGCAGGAGAAAGCCTTTACAAGGGCCAAACTGAACCTGTGATGGTTGGAAATGTCGAGTATCCTGGCTTTGAGATCTTCGCTGATGTTGTGGATTTTGAGAAAAGTCAAGAAGGGCCAGTGGCCCCTGTGGGGATGGGAGAAGCAGCTGTTGAATCTGAGATTTTACAAGGAGAACCATCTGAGGTGATAGCAGAAGCCATGGAGGTGGCCAAGAAGCAAGATGGAAAGAAGACCTGTGCTGAAGCTACAGAGGTGATTTCAGGTGCTTTAACTGCTGCTTTAAGTAAGGCATTTGGAAAATCCAAGGAAGGCTTTGATGAAGAACTGATGGCTAAATTGAACTTAGATTCTGTGATTGCTAAGATAGCCAGAGTCATGGAGCAGGCTAAGATGCAGGTGACCGGAAAAGAAACAGAGAAAGCTGCAACCTCTGATGATGTTCTGGAAGGGAAGATGGAAGCTGAGGAAGAATAAGGCCCTCCGCCTGTGGAGGATGAAAATGATTTTATTGTATCTGTTTCTTCCATTTTCAATGTAACTGATGTACTTTGTGATAAGTTTAATGCAATGAAATCCTAGTTTGCTTACTTGTGTGATGTTTATCCTGATAATTCTGTGCATGCATTTAAATCACCATCAAGCATATTTAGCATACATGACACTGCATTGCATGAAATCAACATAAGTACAGATGAAAACCCTAAAATGGTACTCATTTCACACGAGCTAAAATCCTAAGAAGAGAGAGAATTAATAAGAATACTCCAAAAACATGTTAAAGCTTTCGCCTGGTCATATGAAGACATGTTGGGTGTAGACACAGAGATAGCAATGCACAAGATCCCGACAGACCCCAAATTCTGACCAGTAAAGCAGAAGTTGAGAAGATTGAGGCCAGAATGGGCCACACTGGTAAAAGAAGAAGTGGCTAAACAGATAGATGCCAAGTTCCTTGAAGTAGTGGAGTACACAGAATGGCTGGCCAATATTGTCCCAGTGCCTAAGAAGGATGGAAGGGTCAGAGTATGCGTCGACTACAGGGACTTGAATAAAGCATACCCAAAAGATAACTTTCCATTGCCCCATATTGATGTCCTAGTTGACAGTGCAGCAAAAGCAGCAATGTATTCCTTTATGGACGGCTTTTCAGGGTACAACCAAATCTTGATGGATGCGATCGACAAGGTGAAAACATCGTTCATCACAGAATGGGGTACCTTCTACTACAGAGTGATGCCTTTTGGATTGAAGAATGCTGGTGCCACTTATCAGACGGCTGTCACAACTCTGTTGCACGATATGATACATAAAGAAGTCGAAGTGTATGTCGATGATATGCTTGTTAAATCAGCAACCCGGGGAGGAACACCCTGTTATCCTGGATAGATTTCTAACACGCATTGGAGAATACAAATTGCGGCTCAACCCTAAGAAGTGCATATTCGGAGTTACATCAGGGAAGCTGTTGGGTCATGTAGTCAGCCAGAGGGGGATAGAAATGGACCCAGACAAAATCAAAGCCATCCAAAATATGCCTGCCCCAAAGACAGAAAAGGAAGTAAGATCATTCCTGGGTTCCTTACAGTATGTCAGCCGCTTCATAGCATGGTTGACCTCCACTTGTGAGCCGATTATCAAGCTATTAAGGAAAGATCAGCCGGTTGTGTGGGATGACAGGTGTCAGCTGGCGTTTGAGAAGATCAAGGCTTATTTGGTAAAGCCACCAGTATTGAGTCCACCAGTTCCAGGGAAACCTTCGATTTTGTATTTGGCAGTTGAAGAATCCTCTATAGGGGCAATGCTTACACAAGAACAAGACGACAGAAAGGAATACCCTATCTACTACCTCAGCAAGAAATTGCTGGAGTATGAAGCCAAATATACACTGGTGGAGAAGACATGTGTGGCAATGATTTGGCAAACCAAGAAACTGCGCCATTATTTCCAATCCTATAAGATACAAGCCGTGGCTAAGGTGGATTCTATGAAGTATCTCTATGAAGCACCGGTATTGATTGGGAAGCTATCCAAATGGCTGTTACTCTTATCTGAGTTTGACATCAAGTACATCACGAAGAAAACCATTAAAGGGCGAGCCGTGGCAGAGTTTCTAGCAAATCAACCGCTAGAATCGGATTACACAAAAAATTTAGAGTTCCCAGACGAATAGTTGGCCATAGTGGAAGTGAAAAGATGGGTTACGTGCTTCGATGGAGCAGTAAATAGAAAAGGCGTCGGGATCAGGGTACTTATAGCCACGCCAGATGGTGAGATTATTCCTTTATCCAAGAAGCTGATTTTTCCCGTGACCAATGATGGGGCAGAATATGAAGCATGCTTATTTGGAATGGAAGCTTTGTTAACCTTAAGGGTAAATGATATTTTAATTGTCGGGGATTCGCTTTTGGTGATTAGGCAAGCTCAGGGTGAGTGGGAACTGAAAGAAGTAGCCTTGCGGCCTTACTTAGAGCTATTACACTTTAGGAAGGATTTGTTTGGCCAATGTGAGTTCAGACACGTCCCTAGGGATGAGAACAGAATGGCCGATGCATTAGCGACTCTGTCTTCCATGTGGGAGAATCCAGAGGAAACACAAGTTCAACCACTGGTTATAGCCATTTCCAGACATCCTTGCTTTGAAATGCATGAGGTGATGGAGCTGACAGCCGAAGAGAAACCATGGTTCTTTGACATCTACCAGTATGTTAAGGAGGGTAAGTATCCCGAAGGGGCTAGTGCTACTGATAAGTTGACACTAAGGAAGCTGGCTAGTCAATTCAGAATCTTCGAGGGTAAGCTGTACAAAAGAACAGCACACGGGGTCCTTTTAAGGTGTTTAACAGAGCAAGAAGCAGAAGAAGTAATGCGGCAGGTACATGCGGGATCCTGTGGGCCACATATGAACGGGCTCACCATGGCTAGGAAGATCATGAGACAGGGATATTTCTGGATGACTATGCAAGCAGATTGTTTGAGAGAGGTGAAGAGATGTCATGAATGTCAGGTCTATACAGATATCAGCCATCTTCCTCCACTTGAATTACAGAATCTAACGTCTCCTTGGCCATTTTCAGCATGGGGGATAGATATGATTGCGGAAATTCACCCAGCTGCATCTAACGGGCACAAATTCATAGTCGTGGCAGTTGATTACTTCTCCAAATGGGTGGAGGCAGAGTCCTTCGCCAAGGTGATAGCCAAACACATGGTCAAGTTCATCCAGAAGAATATCTTCACTCGGTATGGAGTTCCTCACCACATAGTAACAGACAATGGGGTGCAGTTTTAAGGGGCAACAGCTGAGCTATTTGCTGAACATGGTATTGAGCATCATAAGTCTTCTCCATACAGACCTCAGGCTAATGGTGCTGTGGAAGCAGCTAATAAGGCAATAAAGAAAATCCTATCGAAGATGGTAACCACCTACAGAGATTGGGCCGACAAACTACCTAATGCTCTTTAGGGTTACAGAACCAGCATCAGAACGCCAACAGGAGAAACCCCTTATGCCTTGGTATATGGTATGGAAGCAGTGCTACCAGTGGAAATAGAACTCAAGTCACTCAGAGTTGCCCTGGAAGCTCAATTGCCAGAAACTGAGTGGGTTCAAGCCAGGTATGAGCAGTTGGCTGCACTAGATGAAAGGAGGCTAAAGGCATTGGATCACCTACAGATGTACCAGCGCAGAATGGCCAGGGCTTACAACCATAATGTGAAATACTCCAAAAGGCAGTTGAAAGCGGGTGACTTGGTCCTAAAGCAGTTAAGGCCCTCCAATGTCGATGCTAGGGGCAAATTCAGGCCTAATTGGGAAGGACCGTATGTGGTGAAGAAGGTGCTATCAAAAGGCGCTGTCAGAATTATGGACATGGACGGAAATGAGTTCACCAACCCGATCAATCAGGACCAGCTGAAGCTTTATCACGTATAAAAAAAAAAGTCTGCTAGGCTGAAAACTCGAAAAGAGCGGTCTAGGCAAAAATTAAGACACGAGGAGAAAATAACCAGTCGAAAAACCTGAAAAGGACGACTGGTGACGGATTCTAGCTCGGTGTGGAATGTGTATCATCTAAGGGTCGATCATTTTAAATGTAGTCATTTTGTCTTTCATCAATAAAGTGAAGTGTTTGTTTAAATATATTTGCATGGGAATCATAAATGCATAAACAGAATTGTCTTGCATGAACATACATTTAAAGAAAGCACTTTGCATTTAACTGATCAATGTCATCGCGTTATTTAACCAATAAGATACACTAAATGCATGTGACTTGAAATCTTTTATCATCCTTCCAGATCCAATTCGTCTTCCTATATGTGCAATAAGGGGCCAGGGTGCCGTCTTCATCATTCAAAAAAAAAAAAAAAAAGCTCGCTGAGGTGAAAACCGAAAAGGCGCCACAGGCAAAAATTAGAGCAGCTCGCTGAGGTGAAAACCGAAAAGGCGCCTCAGGCAAAAATTAGAGAAAGCTCGCTGAGGTGAAAACCGAAAAGGCGCCTCAGGCAAAAATTAAAGCAGCTCGCCTGGGCTGAAAACCCGTATCGGGCAACCCAGGCAAAAATTAGAGCACTCACAAATTCACAATTATCCCAGGAGCAGAAAAAGCATGATTTCCCTGGCAATGCCTCGCGGGATTCTCCGCGTACTCTCCAACAGGGTTCACTCACACTATTCCACAGCAGGATATCCATAGAGAATGCTACAGTCAATTCCCCAGTAGAATCATACATTCCCCAGCAGAATCATACGTCCCCAGCAGTCACCTCACTTCCTTGACAATCATCGAACGACGCCCTCAAAGAGAGCAAAATCAACCGGGGGCACAGTATATCATCCCCAACAGAAAGAAGGAGCACCCAATAATAAAAAGCACATGCAGATGCATATACATCATCATCATGCATGCACGCACTGCATACATCAATCATTCATCTTCGGCCAGTCTCCATTCTTGATCGAAGGGGTAAAAATTTTTGTTCAAAAATCTCTCGATCAAGGAATGAAGACTTGCCATTTTAAGTGTAGGAGTTCATCATCCAATTCCCCAGCCACTCAGCCTCGAGTAATATAAGCTCGGTATCGGTACAGATTGGTTCGTTTTTTTTTCAACAGATCAGCCTCGAGTAATTTAAACTCGGTATCGGCCCAGATCCGCCCCAACATCTCAAGTTCTCCTGCAGATCCGCCTCGAGTAATATGAACTCGGTATCGGCCCAGATCAGCTTTGTCTCAAGTTCCACGGAAGATCCACCTCGGGTAATGTAAACTCGGCATCGGCTCAAATCTATTCCACTTCAAATCTTCATCAACTTTGCCTCGGGTAACATAGACCCGATACCGGCTTATCTCTACACCAATTTTGCCTCGGGTAACATAGACCCGATACCGGCTTATCTCTTCATCAACTTTGCCTCGGGTAACATAGACCCGATATCGGCTTATCCCTTCATCAACTTTACCTCGGGTAACATAAACCCGATATCGGCTTATTCCATCCGAACAATTCAACACATCACTGTAGCAGCGAAGCTTTGGTAGCCCGGCTACGTGCTTCATTTCCTGTGTCTACGGTGCTTTGAGTCGCGCTCTCAAATTCACATCAACTATCCCAAACTAAAATTGGATATTGAATTTGATCACGCGAGGGGCAGCTGTAGGTGCCGGATTTTTTTTTTTTTAAAAAGAGC
Organism: Euphorbia tirucalli; assembly: GCA_039660915.1. Classification (NCBI taxonomy): domain Eukaryota; kingdom Viridiplantae; phylum Streptophyta; class Magnoliopsida; order Malpighiales; family Euphorbiaceae; genus Euphorbia; species Euphorbia tirucalli. Next base: position 34,130,077 of record CM077633.1, read on the forward strand.
AGATTTTACACGACTGTAATATATAGTCATGTAGATGTGTTACAGTCGTGCGACTGTACTTAAAAAGTTACAGTCGTACGACTGTAACATCCACTTGCGTCTGCCTACAGCAGGGATGGCAGGCTGCAAAAGAGAGGGCAATTAATGCCCGCCCCTTTTGCAACAAATCAGGGCGGCGAGACATGATGAAAAGAAAGGGGAGAAGATTGAGATAAAGGGGAATCTGGTGAAAAAAGGGACAGGTTTTTAAGAGGGAGATTTTCTAGAAAGAAAAAAGAGAAAAAAAGAGAGAAAGAAGGAAAGAAAAAGAAGAGTGAAAAAGAAAGGTGAACAATCCGGTTTCTTCACAAGATCATGGAATTAACACGGGAAGTTCATTGAGTCGATAAAGAAACGGCCCAATCTTGCTAACAAACTCAAAATTCCGGGCAGAAATTGCAAAAAACCTTATCAATCGAGGATTTCGGATCCAAAACTCTCAAACACAATTCAAGGAGAAAATTGCAAATTCCTGCGGATTGGAGCGACGCCAGGGGTCTAATCGACTTGGATAAGCTTCTAAAGAAGGTGTACACTCCTTTCCTTGCACTTTTTATTGCTTTCTAGGTGTTTGAAGTGTTTTGTGTGTTTTGCTCTGTTTTTTTTCATACACCTCTGTTTCTGAAAATTAAGAACTGTCGTACGACTGTTCTTGGATTATGAACAGTCGTACGACTGTAATTACAGTCGTACGAGTGTTCTTAATTTCCAGTCCCTTTTTTCCAGATTATTTCGAATAAATTTCAGCGGGATTCTGACATTGAAATGCTTATAGTCGCACGACTATAGGTTACAGTCGTACGACTGTAATTATAGTCGTACGACTGTAACTTGCATTCCAGAATCAGAATTTCCGTTTTTATCCAAAAAATAAAAATCCCAAAAATCCCAAAAAAATTAGAAAACCCCAAAAATCATCAAAATGGATTTTGTTGTGTGCATCACGACCCTAGATTCAATTTTCAGTAAATTGCATTTAGGACAATTTAACGACGGAGACCCAGTTCTCCCGAAAGCCGACCCATCTAACATATGAAAAATTACATGTAAACCGGAAAAATTGTTTTCAAAATGATTTTCCTGTAAAACCAAAAACACAGGGACGTTTCAAAATATTTTCCAGGTCTAACCGGACCGGCTAGCCGAGCCAGCCCAGTTATCCCCTAAATGCACGCCTCCAATTCTTGACTTCCCAATTCTATCTATTCGAGTCCTAGTTGTGGTGTACTGTATGTATTGTGCTAACCTTCTGTTTTGTAGGTTTTAATTTTTTTATTTATTTTTATTTTGGATGTAATCTAATAGATTAAATCATGTATCCTAGGCGGTTGTATTTTTAGACTTTCGTGTATACTAGGCGATTGTATAAGTGAGGCGAGAGTTTTTATTTTTCTATTCGATTTGGTTGTAAGCCAATTACTATTTATTTCTTTTCCCTATTTTTGTATTAAATATTTCGTATGTGCTCTGCATGTCTATTTGTTTCAATAAAACTGACTTTAGATTTTGAAATGTCACCTTTGAACATTGACCAATTTTATTTTAATTAGACACGAAATAAGGGACTTGTCCGGACTCAAATCTCTGGATAGTGTAGCGACCGTTCGTCCGGTTCAGCTACATAAGAATTTCCCGGTTGAGCTGAGCCAGGTGGCGACTCTACAATATTCATCGAGGCACAGGTCTCGGTTCTTTTACGTATCAATTCCATTCATTTTCCAAAACGCGGTTTTCCATTCGTAAAAACCCCACGCGAGGGAGGGGCCCGCCCGAGATCGTGGTGCCCCATTCCGAAAGGGAGTCCCGTGTCCAGTCGAAAACGCGTTCGTCCGCTCACAATATCGATCCCACAGAGAAAAATATTCTGCAAACACTAAACTACTCGGGTTCCTTGCGTGTCCTAGGCGGAACTTAATTTTAGGTTTGATTATTCTAACAACTAAATTATCCTACTCCCAGTTGATCTATCCCAGCTTACTTTGCACTTGAATTTGGGTTATCAATTGGTGGTTTACCGACCTATGAATGCTAATGGAGATGGCTTTATCAATTAATTACAATAAATGAATTTAACTCCATAATTAACCCTTAATTATGTTCTTTCGATAATTCAACCTAGCGTGTCTAGATCTTTTAGGTCCTTAGCCGGTTTCCCTTGTTTAGAGACGGTCTAATTCTAAAGCTCAGAAAATAGGGGCACGTAAGTTCCACACTATCGTCAATACTAATGGTTTCCTAGGCGTCAATCTAGGTAATGCCACAAATATGAACTTAATAAATTAAGATCTTATGAGACTAGATTATCATTAAAGGAATTACATAAAGAAGAGGTGTAAAAATTGAAATTAAATTGCAATCAATTGTATTAATCAAGAAAGATGATACGAATTCAATGTTTACAACCAAACACAATCAATTGCGGAATCAAAAACCAACTTAATCGAATTACAAAAGAGAAGAAGGAAAACTTATGCTCCTTTGGTCCGATTAACCGGATTCCGACAGTGTGAAGATGCTTGGGGTGTACCTCTATAAACGAACTCAAGCCGGAACTAAGAACGTAGCAAAAGGGGAAGGTTCTATGTAAAACTTCTACCAATTGATGGTTCAAAACTCAAAGAAACAAATAGTTAAAGCCAAAAACCTAGCTACAAGTTTCTGCTTTACACTCTAAAAGTCTGGAAAAAGATCCTTGAAACTTGGAAAATAACCTATTTATACAGCTAGGTTAAAACCAGGAAAAATAAAAGATGAAAGTAGGGCAACAGCAGAATTCCGGAGCTCGGCACGCCGTGCTGGTGGAAGTGGCATGCTGTGCTCTGCAGAATTGGTGGTGGCACACCGTGCTGGTGGAGATGGCACATCGTGCTGTGTAGATTTGGAGTTGGCACGCCGCGCTGGTATGAGTGGCATGATTTTGTGCCACTCCACTGGATTGCATCTCTTGGCACGCCGTGCCACCTTGATTTTCAGCACTTCAAACTCTTCCTTGCCGCCGATGCTCCAACTTTCGGTCCAGGTCATAATGCCTGTCCAAAACAAACATAAAGAAACATAACCGCACCAACGCCACAGACCATAAAAATGACATATTATCCAAAATTACAAAAACACCCCTAGAAAACACAAAAAATACTAAAAGTTATGAAAATCTATCCAAAACATAAAAATCACAAAATACTCAAAAACCAAATAAACATTCACACAAAGGACTCTAAAAATTGCCGTTCAAACCATGAAATTGCCTAAAAGATACGGTCAAAAACTGACCTTATCACATATCCCTTTAGGATAGCTTACTTGATCCAGTTTGTAATTTATTTATTGTTACATGTACCTTGCATGAACGTCGTATGCCATAAAGTTAAAATCAATCTAGTTCTATAAAATACTATAATCAAATGTTGAAGCTGCTATTTTAATTGGGTAATAAGTAAGTGACTCGTCCGAATTCATATCTCTAGAAAGTACAGTGGTTCTCACTAGGTTTCAGCTATACCTAAATTTTCCGGTTGAGCTGAGTCGGGTGGCGACTCCTATACCTTCTTTTTTAGATTTCTGTTTTGAAATCTTTTACGAATATTGTTTTTCAAAAATGAATTTATATATCTAAATTATTACTTATCTGACAAACAAAACCCCTAATCTTGTAGTCAGCTTGACAACTTCATTTTATTTCATTTTTCATTTCGCGAAGACATCGTCCGCTCACACCAGGTCTACTCTCTATAGGTTGGGTTTGGATACAGATGCATTAAAAGTACCTTACTCAAACGTAAATTAGATAGTATTTATGATTTTTTTTTACACATAAAGACTACAATTTTACAGGGGTGTATTCAATTTAAACTTTTATAGACTTTTAAAATCCAGTGGTATACAATTAAGATTTTTTAGGAGTTTTTAAAAGTCATCAGGTATTCAATTAAGGCTTTTTAAGAGTCTTAAAAGTCATCAGGTATTCAATTAAGACTTTTATAGAGTCTATAAAAGTAATCATGTGTTCAAAAAGTCATTAACAATTGATGACAATGACTTTTATATACTTTTTTATAATTTTTTAACTCAAAACATAATTAAAAAAATCATGCATATTGAAGAAAGACTTTTTATTTTGATGGAAGACTTTTTATTTTCACTGTCAATCGTGATTTTTCATAACTCTCCCTCCTTCATTGCCTCTCTCTGCTCTCCCCACTTTTCCTCCACCTCCTCTCTCTCCTCCATCCTATCGCTGCCAGAAACCTCTACTCAGTCTCCTCTTCTCGTTGCTGATTGGCTGCTCTCCTCTTGCCACCGTTCTATTCCACTGCTCCTCCTTTCCAAGCCACTTGCCATTCTTTTAACAAGGTATTTGTCGAGTCTCTTCCTCCATTCTTTGCTTCTTTATTGAATCTCCTTGAAATTGATCAACCGTAAGCAAATCAACTCTTAAGTCTGGCCTAAATATTTTTTTATGGTAAAATTTATCGGTTTGAGATGGAATTCAAATAAATATGAGTTTTGAGATTATTTTTATTGTTTGAGCTGATTCTATACTTCTTTTAGATAGATTACCTTTATAATTTATGCTCCGATAGTCTACTCTTTTGAATGGGATATTCTCTTAGTGAACTTCTGTAAATTTTATTCGATACTTCTGAACCAAATGGTGAAACTTTTTCATCTACACCAATGTCAATTAATCAAGAAGAATATTTTGAACAATTTGTTAGAACGCAAGAGCAACATAGAAATGATGCTAATGAATGGAGAGCTATGATTGCTACTTATATGTGGAATAATGTTGAGCATGTGAATGATAATGAAGATTAGAAATTTTATAGTTAAGTTACAATTTTTTTAATTAACATTGCTATTCAATATTAGTGTATTATTTTATATTTTATGCTTGTAGATTTTTGTAGTTATTTATGTTTTGGTGTATTATCATTGAATACATGGAGATTATTATATTTTAGTATTTTAATAAGTCTATAAAAGTTTATGAAAGTCTATAGAATAAACTTTTTAAAAGTCATCAATATTTTTAAAAACTCTATAAAAGTAATTAAAAGTCACTAAAAGTCATCAAAGTCTATAAAAGTCATTCACTTAAAAAAAGTATATACAAGTCTCAATTGAATACCACCCCTTTAGTTAAAACCTATACCCTAAATTTCACAATTTTAACCCTAAAATCGAAACCCTAAACCCCAAATCTAAAGTCTAAATATTAAACCGTAAATAGTAAACCCTAAATGCTAACCCCTAAGTTTTAAATACTCAACCCATTAGATTAAACCCTACCAATCTCTAAAGTCTAAGCCATAAATGCTAAATACACAATAAACCTTACATGCTACAAGCCTAATTTAAACCCTAAATGCTAAATCCGTAGATAATAAACCCTAAACTCTAAATTCTAAACCCTAATTGCTACGGACCTAATTTTAAACCCTAAATGCTAAATCTCTAGATAATAAACCCTAAATGCTAAATTCTAAACCCTATATTCTAAACCCCAAATCCTAAACCCTAAACCCTACATTCTAAAACCCCTATCCCAAAATGCTATACCCTTAAATTTTAAACCTTAAAAGCTAAACCCATTGATATATGCTGTGAGCGGATGACGCGTTTTCGACGAGACGCGAGACTCCCTGTCGGAAGGGGCGCCTCGATTTCGAGCGGGGCCCTCCCTCACGTGGGGTTTTGGATTGGAAATTCGTTTTTTGAAAAAGTATAGAAGTCGCCACCCGGCTCAGCTCAACCGGGAAATTACAGTGCAGCTGAACCGAAGCGGGAACTACCACACTTTTCAGAGATCTAGATTCGGACAAGTCCCTTATTTCATGTCTAATCAAAATAAAATGGCCAATGTTCTATAATGACACTTTAAATTGCTAAAGTTGATTTTATTGAATAAATACATGCAACACGCATACACAATAATACAAAATAAAAGTAAAGAAATAAATATTTAAAAGGTTTACAACCCAATTGAATGAAAAATAAAACTCTCAGCCTCACGGTATAAACACCTAAAATATACGAGAATCTAGGAAAAGTTACAATCGCCTAGAATACACGAGTTAATCTATTAAATACATTAAAAAAAAAAGAAATTAAAGCTGCAAAACAAATGGTTAGCACAAATATATGGCACACCACACATAGGACTCAAGTTGGACAGAATTGGGAATTTTAGAGTTCAGGGTCATGCATTTGGGGGTAACCGGGTCGGCCGGGTTAGACCTGGAAAACAGTTTTGAAACGTCACTGTATTTTTGGTTTCGTGAGAAAATCATTTTGAAATCGTTTTTCCGATTTGTTTTAATTTAGCATACGAGGTGGGTCGGTTTTCGGGAGAACCAGGTCTCCGTCATGGTTTTGTTCTAAATGCACACTCCAAAATTCATTTTTGATGATTTTTTATTTTTCAAGATTTTTTTATTTTTCTGAATTTTCTGATTTTTATGAAATTTTTGGGGTTTTTATGAATTTTTTTGGATTTTTAGGGATTTCTTCTTCTGGCTGAGAACTACAGTCGTACAACTGTAAACTACAGTCGTGCGACTATAGTCCTACCTTAAGCAGAAATTGCCAAAAAGCTTAAAATGAAGGACTAAAACTGGGAAAAATAATAACAGTGGTACGTCTATAGTTCATATGGCACGACTGTAATTACAAGCGTGCCTCTGTTCTTTGTGACAAGAACAGTCGTATGACTATTCTTAATTTTCCAAAAACAGAAATGAACAAAGTTGAATAAAAATGCATAAAATCAACCAAAACACCCAGAAACCAGGAAAAAGAGAAGGGAAAAGGAGTGTCTACCTTTTTGGCATGTGTCCACTGTAGGATTGACCCTTGGCAACGCACCAATCCACGTGAAATTGCTCATTTTCCTTGGTTTGTTAAGGTTGCAAATGAGGACCAAAAATCCTCCAAGAAGTCACGGATTTGAGTTTGTTTATGTCCAGAAACGATTTAGATTTTGTGTGTGAATGTTAGCCTATGATTTCTAATTCGTTTTAGACATTAATATTCTGAAATTAAGAAGAAAAGATTGGGGAAAGTTAAGTTTTCTTTGGTTTTTCTCTCTTCTCTCTTCTCTCTTTTTTTCTTTTTCTCTCTCTAAATTTCTTCCCTCAATTCTTTCTCCCCCCAAAAATCCCCTTTTCCTCTCTTTTTCTGGTCTTTTTATCTCCCCCTACCCCGAAAAATCTTGAGGCATTAAATGCCCCCCTGATTTTCCACCATTTTTTAATTTGGGGGTATGGTTTCTGCAACCTGCCCCTGAAATGACAGTCGTACGACTGTAATTAAGTTACAGTCGTACGACTGTAACCAAAATACCACGACTGTAATTACAGTCGTGGTAATCAAGGTTGCTTTGCTTTTTTTTTTTGAGACCTAGAAAAATCCGTGTTCATAGGCTGCCCCTCGTGTAGCTAAAGTCTGACTCTTTGCACGGATTTAGGTACACGATAAAGAACACGGGATCAAAGGTAGTGTGCATGTGTGTGGCTTGTGGGTTAATTTCATGAGACTTTTGGTAGATATGCGGTTTCTTATGATCCTTTTTCACATAAGAAAGACGCCAGGGAAAAACTATTCTTGGAGCCAAGCGATTCCTTGTGATCCTTTTTCACATAAGGAGGACGCCAGCAAAAACATGACTTTTGAGAACAGATAGCCGCGTACGACCTACCTTACAGAGCCATGGTGTTTGTAGTGTGTAATTGGTGGGCGTATTTATTCCTTGATTTAATTTTGAAACAAAAATTTTTGCCCCTTCGATCGAGAATAAATACGGGTAGATGCATCTCTAGTTACCTTTTATAGTCATGTAGGACTGAAATTTGTGAAGTGTGTGACAGCCGTGTGCGACTTGGCACACTCAACGGACTGACATGAAATTTCTGGTTCCGTTTTAAAGTCGTGGTGGACTGAGATTGGTAAGGGGTGTGACAGCCGTGTGCGACTTGGCACACTCAATGGACTGGCACGGAAATTCTGGTTCCGTTTTAAAGTCGCGGTGGATTGAGATTTGCAAAGGGTGTGACAGTCGTGTGGGACTTGGCACACTCAATGAACTGGCACGGAAATTCGGGTTCCATTTTATAGTCGTGGTGGACTGAGATTGGGTGAAGGGTGTGACAGCCGTGTGCGACTTGGTGCACTCAACAAACTGACAAGGAAATTCGGGTTCCGTTTTATAGTCGTGGTCGACTGAGATTGGGTGAAGTGTGTGACAGCCGTGTGCGACTTGGCACACTCAATGAACTGACCCAGAAATTCTGGTTCCATTTTATAGTCGTGGTGGACTGAGATTGGTGAAGGGTGTGACAGCCATGTGCGACTTGGCGCACTTAACGAACTGACACAGAAATTCTGGTTCCGTTTTATAGTCATGGTGGACTGAGATTGGTGAAGTGTGTGTGTGACGGATTGGTATGACTTGGCATACAGGATATGTCAAAAATGAAATTTGGTGGAATTGTACTTACAGTGAATTTTTTTGTGATTTTCTCGGGTTTCGTGCCCCTTGGATGAGACGGAGCGTTGCTGGAAAAAATTAGTTGCTGACGGGTTCGCCCTGCAAAATTACTGAAATATCTTCCAGTGGGGAATAATTAAGCATTTGATAATAAAGTAGGGTTTAGAAAATAAATAAAGGAAATTAATGAAAAATTTTCCCCTCTTTTCCACTATAGTCGTGCGACTGTATTCAAATTTGACTACAGTCGTACGACTGTAGATGAAGTACAGTCGTACGACTGTACTTCGCGGGACAGAAAAATAAAATGGGCGGTTTCCGCCCCTTTCTCTCTCACGTCTCATTTCTTCAGTTTTCCCTCAGAGAAAAATCGATTCCTAACCCCAAAATCCTGTGAAAATGTTGAAGAAACTCGGAAAGAAAGTGAGAAAACTCTCCAACAACTTGATTCAGAGACCGGAACATGCGCAGGACATCCCATTTGTCAGTGTTTCCAATGGCTACGGTCACCCGCGATACGTGGAGCATTTCGGGATTAGACTCGGGATGGAGATCCCAATTTTGCTGGAGCTGGGCTCCCATCTGTCTACCACTCAGGTTGGTACCCGAATTTAATCTTTAATTTTGAGTTTGTGAATATTTTTCCCTTTGAATATTTGAATCTGATTTGGCATGTTTTACTGCTTTCTGGGTTGATTGATTGAGTAGAATGCATGCTAGGAGTCCCCTGTAGTTAATAGGAACAAGAAACTAGGAAAAACAAGTTAGAAATTGCGAAAATTGCATGAAAATCGAATTCTATCTGACTATTCAAGAAAATTATGAACAGTAGTGCGACTGTTCAAGCAAATTATGAACAGTCATACTACTATGGGATGAGCAGTCGTGCGACTATAGCCATGCTCGTGCGGTTCATGCTACAGTCGTACAACTGTAGCTAAAAAACAGAGGTTTTTTTTTATTAATGAATAATGAATGATTTATGCATTTCCTTTTTGGATTGATATTAATTATGTTGATATTATGCAAAAATTGACTATGTATGCATTATACTTCCCAAATATGTAGGGTCATTCGATTTCCGGTAGCGAAAATCTCTCCTTGCCTCGGGTCTGGTGGGACCGCCTTCCCGAGTCCGTGAGGGCTCGGGTTAGGATCTTAGGTCTTGAGACCTTTATCATGTCGCTGCTGATGAGCACGCCGTATACTACCCACGCCGTGTTGACAGCCTTGTGTGAGAGGTGGGTTTGCACTACCCACACATTTCATTTGCCCATCGGGGAGTTCACCGTCACTCCCTTAGATTTTACTGCTATTACTGGATTCGGGTTCGGCTGGACCCCGATCAGCTTCAACTGCTATTTGACTCGCCATCAGCTGGAGGACGATTATATCGGCAGGTTGATTGGTTGCACCCCTGAGAAGGGAAAGATTTTATGCTCCAAGGTGGAGGCTTATTGGGCTGCTCACCCAGACCTGTCCGAGGAGGACGTGGAGCGATGTGCTCAGGCTTATGTGCTTGTCTTGTTATCATGCACGCTTTTTCCTACCGGGCAGAGCACTTGTAATATGACACTGCTGCCGACTCTGATGCATTTGGCTACCTTTCCTTCTTTGGATTGGGCTCGAGCTGCATTGGGGTAGCTGTACTACAGACTTGACCTGTGTGTTCGGGGGGAGGCAGCAGGAGATCCTCGGCTTCTGGTTCGGCCTCTTGATATTATCTTTTCCTTCTTCTTTTTCTTTTTTTTTTGACCCTTTTATTAATAACAGATTTGGGTGTTCGAGCACTGCATTCTGGAGCCACCGGAGCTGCGAGACGTCCAGGATGACGATCAGCTAACCGTTCTGCGCTGCTAAACGCAGGGGTGGTAGGGCATTGGCGCCAACTTGTGAAAGGTTAGGCAGGGTTTGCTTGGCGCTTCCTAGCAGAGGGTAAGCAAACAAAGCTCGTTAATAAGAAAAAATTTAATTTAACTTTTATTTACCTGTGTTGAATTTCTCTTGTTGTATTTTTGCAGATCCAGCACCATCCGTGGCGTGGTCAGGGCACCATTTCTTTACTTATGCGGACATCCGTGTGGTTTGACAACTGTTGGTTCATCTTGGAGTGCCCGATGTCCTAGGAGTGGTACCTGGGTGAGCGTCTTCGCTTTTCCGACCACGTGGACGGCCCTGCTGGTCGGCTTGTACCTCTGTCGCTTTCGTTCGCTTTGTTCTGGCCCTATTTTGCCGATCCTGCTGTGGATCCTGATATTTTTGGGGATGGGTACCGTGCTGATACCGTTGACAGCGATTATTTGGTATTTATCCGCCAGTGTCTGCTGCCAATTGCGGGTGATGCGCCGGCGGCCCCTCACACTCGTCAGGTATTTACTTCTTCTTCTTCTTCTTCTTCTTCTTCTTCTTCTTCTTTTTACTGTTCTTCTATTTGTAGGTCAAAAGGCACAGGGGGTCTAGTTCTGCTTGAGCGGCCCAGCAGGCGAGGGTGCTAAGACTGCCACTACTGGTGGGCACGCTCCGGTTCAGGATAGGAGCCACCCTGTCTATACTGGCAGCGCCGCAGCCTCAGCTTCTCAGGCTGCTGGTGTAGTGGAGGTTCATTTGATGACCGATCTTAGGACCGGCTTCAGCATGATGGGGCTAGATGGCGGCCATTCCTATAGGTCATGGCCGGTTCACCGTGAGCAGCCACTTACATTTGCTCCAGCGGACACCACCCATGTAAGTTGTTGTTTTTTTTTTTTTTGACTTTCTGGCATGTTATAGGTTCCTCGGGCTCAGGTGGAGCATATAGTATATAATTACTTGGGCTTGGAGACCTTTCTCATTCAGGAGAACGCCATCTGGGCAGTAAGCATTCTACAATCCCTGCATTATCTCATGATTTATGTAATGCATGAATGAATATGTATGTATGCATGCATGTTAATTTATATTGTTATTTTGCAGACTCGAGTGCAGATGTTCCAGGACCAGGCAAGACAGGCTGCTGCTTTTGAGGCTCGGGCCTTGGCTTTTGCCCAGGAGGTGGATCAGATGAGAGCTGATGTAGTCAGGTTGCAGGCTGAGCTGACCCGAGTGTGGGAGGACTTTAACTCCTATAGGGATACACATCAGAGTGAGTCCGAGGACGAGGAGGAGGGAGAGGGACAGGATGAGAGCTAGATAAAGTGCTCTGTTTCACACTTTTTTTGTATTGGATTGCTATACACAACATGAACTTCACTTTTATTATTATGGGATTTGGATGCAACAATCTATCGATGGATGTTTATGTGTAATGGCATGATGTATGCGATGAACATCTAAGCAGAATATCAGACATGCATAATATCATTACGATGACATCATAATGAGTACAATAGGGAAATTAACAGTGACTCCGACTTTAGACATCACCCTCCTTTTATTACCAACACGTCCTCTCGGTTTTCCGTGTCAGAAATTTTCTCTTTGTGATTTTTTTTTTTGAATGGCCCAAGAGTTCTGCGCTAGCGTTCCAACCGAATTGATCTCTCTGTATGAATCCCTTTTGAGATTGGAAAGCACACTTTGACAATGCTCATCAGAAGTCGTGAGAACATTGCTGCTGATGACATCTAGTGGTTTGGCCTTTACCTGCCCCTAGTATTAGAGGTTTGTATTTGGGGTATAAAACACTGAATCAGACATGGTTCGCTTCGTGTTGTCACCCATATGTGGACATTGACATGAAATGACATGACGAATGCATATTGAACATCAAAATTGAATATAAAACATCTACGACATGATGAATGTGGATGCATTAGGAAAATCCAAAGTGTGGCTCTAGTTTTGATTGATGCCCCTTCAAATTACCAATATGCCCTTTTGGTTTTCCACATTGGAGAAATTTTTTTTTAACATGTGACAGAGTGTACAGCTGAGCACTGAACTGCATCAATTGATTACCCACTGGATCCTCCAAGAGTTTAACCGCATATGCATGTTTCCAATTCACCTCAGATTCCAACTCGAGTGCAGTTCTCAAAGATGAACACAGCTTTTAATCCTTCAAAGTACGGCCTCAGAAGATGAAAGAACCATCGGTGAGTAGTCACTTCCGTTGTGGCCAAATACCGAGCTCTTGAAATGGTTGGTAAATGCAACTTTCTTTTGGACATTGTCGCAACAGGCTTGGCAAGTCCTCCCATTCACGATTGTTGAAGTGTTTGTAAAACTTGGTTGCCCCAACACTGTTGGTGAAGTTCATGAGTGCATAACCAATATTTCCTCCAATCTGGGAGTCCATAGGCAAATAGAGGGAACCATAAGCAGACTGTTCTTTGGGCTTGAACGGTGGGTAACGGGTGTTGAAGGTATGGATGAAGATCGAGATGGGGAGTGTTTTGGGTTTGAAGATATATAGGAGTCCAAATCTTTCACAGCTTCTTTGAGAATGAAAAAGTCCAAATCCTTCACAGAAAGGGTACGAAAGATCCAGTGGCGATTAAAATTGAGATGGTGAGTCATTCCCGTGTTAATTGTAGCTGCCATATGAGAGAAATTCTTCCGTCTGCACTGATCCCCTTTTTTTTTAAGGAATTAAATCAAAGCCACAGCCACCTTTTGGTTTTCCTACTGCATTCAAATTGGTGCATGTCATGTGTGCTTAATATGCCTTCTTTTATGAACAATGCATGCGTAATATCATGTGCACAGGAATGTCATGCAAACGAAATTATACATGCACTACAACCAAGGAATGATTCAGAGTTTTACAATAAGATGGATGGTGAAGGCCATTTGAATTTCTTGGCGGTTGGTGCTTTGGATAAGTTTGGGTTTTTATTTTCGGGGTTTTGGTATAGGGCACTTTCTGAGGTATGAGGCCAAGTTTTTGCCTCCGGGAGGACTTTTTTTTTTTGTGATTGCCCCAAGGAGGGCTTTTGATTCGGTTTTGCCTCTAGGAGGGCTTTCTTGGTTTGGGTGTCTTAAGGAGGGCTTTTTGGTTTGATTTTGCCTCAAGGAGGGCTTTTTAGTTTTATTTTGCCTCTAGAAGGGCTTTTTAGTTTTATTTTGCCTCTAGGAGGGCTTTTTAGGTTTGGGTGCCTCAAGGAGGACTTTCGATCTGGTTTTGCCTCAAGGAGGGCTTTCTGGTTTGATTTTGCCTCAAGGAGGGCTTTTTAGTTTGATTTTGCCTCTAGGAGGGCTTTTTAGGTTTGGGTGCCTCAAGGAGGACTTTTGATCTGGTTTTGCCTCAAGGAGGGCTTTCTGGTTTGATTTTGCCTCAAGGAGGGCTTTCTTGGTTCGGGTGCCTCAAGGAGGGCTTTCGGTTTGATTTTGCCTTATTGAGGGCTTTTTAGATTTGGGTGCCTCAAGGAGGGCTTTTCGGTTTGATTTTGCCTCAAGGAGGGCTTTTTAGGTTTGGGTATCATGTGTGCCTTTTAAGTTGAAGCTCTGGGGCAGGATTGGTAGTGTCTTTCAAAGATTTTTTGAGTTGAATCAGCAGATGCCTCGGTGGAAGTGGTACCATCGTATCATTTTATTTATCTCACAAGCTCACCTTTTAAGAGAGAGTTCGTTTAGGACCAGGTTCACTTTTAGGTTCCCTACAATACTCACAATGATGTCATGCATTTTGATATTATGTGTGTTGGACATGTCGATTCAGATGGTCAAATGCATGCATAATGCCATGTACAATTAATCATCACATAAGTAAGACGAAAATAAATTTCATTGCATTCATGATGAATTCAATACATCCCACAAACAAAATGAGTCCCTTGTAAAAAGGAATCTCCAAGAGGTATTGATCTCATAGAATCCGATTATTTTCCGTTTGGTCACCATTTCAGCTTCAGCATCCTCGACCCACCCTTTTCAAAGCAGACTCTGAAGTTCTTCATCATATTCCTCTCCTCGGGAGACTTGAGAAGTTTCCTTGGTGGTCTCCATGATTGCCCCTAGTTGTTTATCAGAGAGGGTCGGGGTTTCCAATTTCCCATCATCGACCAGCTTCTGGATCTCTTTTCTTAGAGCAAAAAAATCATTGGTTCGGTGGCCCAGCACCACATGATAACTACAGAATTGTTCTTTTGTGCTTTTGCCGGCTCTACAAATGGCCTGATACTCTGCAGGAGACCCTCCTCTCTACATCTGAGGAATAGCTTGCCTAATGAGTAAACCCATGGAGAAATGCCTTTTCCGCTACTCACGGTAAGTGAGTTTTTGGTATGCCGTGGAATGGAGTCGATGACAACATTCGTCTTAATGGGCCTTTTCAGTTCTATCTCATCAGTCAGCCTTGGCAAACCCGAATCTTGGAGAGAGGGCCTTCCAAGGTGTCGAGGGTGAATGTTAGCAAACTAGGCATTCTGTTTCTCGCTAGCATCAGTGTTGGAGTCTGAGAATACTGCATTTTTCATTTTCCCTTGGAGTTCTGCCACTCGTGCTTCCAATTCGGTGCACTTTGCTGTCAGTCTTTCTACTCTGTCAAGATCATCTCCTAGCACTTCTCTCAGCATTGCTGCCACTTCCTTCCTGACCGCTTTTCGAAATCATGATGAGGCGATATGATCCTCCACGATATCTATTACGGAGTTGAAGTTCATTGGGTTGGCCATTCCCGAAATCTTTTCCTTTTCTGTCTGATAAGAACACTTATTAGCATTGACGGGCGCATACTCATGGAGAACACTAAATCACAAATGATGTAGGCATGGATGCATGATGGGATATGTATGTGCATGAATGATGAGTTGCATATATGATGTCACGAGGGAGATGATGATGAGGATGATGATTTTTTTTTTCTCGGACATTCCAAGAACACCCGATGCCATGCAAGAGATAATGCGAAAAGACCACGTGTGGACCACCACACAAATAGGGGTTCAGCGCTTTTGGAGCACCTAGTGAATGTCGTGAAATGATCGCGTGTGTGCCAACACACGGATAGAGTTTCGACACCTTGTAGGTTTATGAGATGAAATGGAATGGTCACATAGGGGCCGGCCCATGGATAGAGTTCTGATGCTTTTGAGGCATATGATATGAGATGATGTTTACAGACAAGTCTCGTGTAGGTAAGGACACGGACGGAAGTTCGGCGTTCATGGAACACCTTTCATAATTCAATAATGCTATAAAATGCCCCTACATGTGTAATAATCCGGTGCTCGTGGAGCACCTCGAATGATACAATAATGTCAATGTCATGTAACAATCCGAAATGAATCGCGACACACCAACAGAACTTCAACATCCCCACGATGCCAATGATAAATGACGTGAAGCCATGTAATGATATCGTGCGACCTGCTACACAAAAATAGACCCAAGACCATTGTGGTCTCCTATTGAATGAAATGGTTTAGTGAAATGGCTGAGTGTATTCCGGTACACGACCAGAACACGGGTAGTTTTAGGACTCCCGATATGTTATGAAATGAAATGACCGTGAAGGGTATCCTCAGAATGTCCTTACTTTAAATGATATGAAATGACGTGAATGCTTGTATCACACAAAAATGCAAGTGGCAGCATAAAAACGTGGTTAGGATGGATGACATACATGATGATGTCGTGTATGCTTTGCGAAGATAATAATATACAGAACATAAATATGCATGGCACACAAATAGAATGTCATGGCTGCATGAAAATGTGGTTAGAATAAATGCCATGCTTATGTTTATGTCTTGAAAATGGCTGCACGAAAACGTGGTTAGAATGGCACATTCGGCGCTCGGGGAGCACCTTGGGTTTTTTGTGATGTGAAATGAGATGAACATGCGTGTGGCACATGGTCGGGATTTTCGGCGCTCGGGGAGCACCTAAACGATTTGATGCATGAAATGTAATTTTTCGGCGCTCGTGGAGCACCTAAATGATTTAATGTGTGAAATGAGATATTTCGGCGCTCGGGGAGCACCTAAATGGCTTAATGGATGTGATGAAATTTTTCGGCGCTCGTGGAGCGCCTAAGTGATTTTAATGTATGTGATGAAATTTTTTTGGCTCTCGTGGAGCACCTAAATGATTTTAATGTATGTGATGAAATTTTTTCGGCGCTCGTGGAGCACCTAAATGCATGAAATGTAATTTTTTCGGCGCTCGTGGAGCACCTAAATGATTTGATAGAATGAAGTGAATTTTTCCGGTGCTCGTGGAGCACCTAAATGATTTAATAGAATGAAGTGAATTTTTCTGGTACTCGTGGAGCACCTAAATGATTCAATTGAATGAAATGAATTTTCCGGTGCTCGTGGAGCACCTAAATGATTTAATGGAATGAAATGAATTTTTCGGCGCTCGTGGAGCACCTAAATAATTTAATGGAATGAAATGAATTTTTCGGCACTCGTGGAGCACCTAAATGATTTAATGGAATGACATGAATTTTTTGGCGCTCGTGGAGCACCTAAATGATTTCCTACTTGATAGGCGGTGTGATGTGTGTGACCTTTATGGAATTGTTCAAGGCCCATGTGAATGTTTTATGCATGACACGCGTTCCATATGGCTACAAAATAAATCGGTTAATGTTTATGACACTCGAATGATGTATGTGAATTAATTTTTTTCACACAATGAAAAGATGCATGGCTGCAAAAAATGTGGTTAGTGTAAATGTCACGTGGGTGATTAATGTATTTACACACGAAAAAATGGAGATGGTTGTACAAAAGATGTGAGTTGGTTTCACACAAATGCTTTACATGTGGTATGTTATGTTCGTGAAAAATGTGGATGATGGTATGTTTCGAAGGAACGGGAAACACGTAGCATATAGCACACGAATCGTATTCCTCCAACCTTATTCCTCCAAACGTGGTCAAGTCGAGAAAATTCCAACCGAGTCCTAGAAGGGGTTCTCTTCAATCACCAACCGGGGATGATGAAGGCGCAATTTATAAATATTCATACAATTTATTTTGGTACCCTAAGGGAATCCAACTAGGGTTGCTTAAATGAGTTCGGTCCAAAGTCGGGATAACATCAAGGCTCCCATAGCAAAAATATACTCCTCACTTCTCCCCACTCAATGGTCCGAACGAAGGGGTTCGTCCGTGGCTATGGGTGGTGTTTCGTATCCGTGCCCTTAAAACCAAGAGGAACTTAGGCGACACTTCAACAATTCACCGAGCTAAATAATGGATACTTAACCTAATGCAAGGATGTCTAAGTACAAAAATGCATAAAGTGCTATACAAGAATCATCCGCCTTATTTTTATTAGACATTTTTCAGGGCTTGTCAAATTCTTTTAAGTTTTTTGAAAAACTTTTGTAAGAAATCCCCAGCGGAGTCGCCACTGTGAGCAGACGATGCGTTTTCGACGGGACGCGAGACTCCCTCTCGGAAGGGGCACCTCGATTTCGGACGGAGCCCTCCCTCGCGTGGGGTTTTGGATTGGAAATTTGTTTTTTGAAAAATCGGATTGTTTCGTAAAAGAATTGAGACCTAAATCTCGATAAAAAGTATAGGAGTCGCCACCCGGCTCAGCTCAACCAAGAAATTACAGTGTAGCTGAATCGAAGCGGGAACTGCCACACTTTTCAGAGATCTAGGTTCGGACAAGTCCCTTATTTCATGTCTAATCAAAATAAAATGGCCAATGTTCTATAATGACACTTTAAATTGCTAAAGTTGATTTTATTGAATAAATACATGTGGCGCGCATACACAGTAATACAAAATAAAAGTAAAGAAATAAATATTTAAAAGGTTTACAACCCAATTGAATGAAAAATAAAACTCTCAGCCTCACAGTACAAACGCCTAAAACACACGAGAATCTAGGAAAAGTTACAATCGTCTAGAATACACGAGTTAATCTATTAAATACATTATAAAAAAAAAAAGAAATTAAAGCTGTAAAACAAATGGTTAGCACAAATATATGGCACACCACACATAGGACTCAAGTTGGATAGAATTGGAAATTTTAGAGTTCGGGGTCATGCATTTGGGGGTAACCGGGTCGGCCCGGTTGGTCGGCCCGGTTAGACCTGGAAAACAGTTTTGAAACGTCCCTGTATTTTTGGTTTCGTGAGAAAATCATTTTGAAAACATTTTTCCGGTTTGTTTTAATTTAGCATACGAGGTGGGCGGTTTTCGGGAGAACCGGGTCTCCGTCGTGGTTTTTTTCTAAATGCAAAAACACCGAAAAATAAATCTAGGGTCGTGAATGCACACTCCAAAATTCATTTTTGATGATTTTTTATTTTTCAGGATTTTTTTATTTTTCTGAATTTTCTGATTTTTATAAAATTTTTAGGGTTTTTATGAATTTTTTGGATTTTTAGGGATTTCTACTTCTGGCCAAGAACTACAGTCGTACGACTGTGATTATAGTCGTGCGACTGTGATTACAGTCATGCGACTGTGATTACAGTTGTACGACTGTAAACTACAGTCATGCAACTATAGTCCAACCTTAAGCAGAAACCGCCAAAAAGCTTAAAATGAAGGACTAAAACTGGGAAAAATAACAATAGTGGTACGACTGTAGTTCAGATGGCACGACTGTAATTATAGTCGTGCCTCTGTTCTTTGTGACAAGAACAGTCACACGACTGTTCTTAATTTTCCAGACACAGAAATGAACAAAGTTGAATAAAAATGCACAAAATCAACCAAAACACCCAGAAAGCATGAAAAAGAGAAGGGAAAAGGAGTGTCTACCTTTTTGGCATGCGTCCACTGTAGGATTGACCCCTGGCAACGCACCAATCCACGTGGAATTGCTCCTTTTCCTTGGTTTGTTAAGGTTGCAAATGAGGTCCAAAAATCCTCCAAAAAGTCACAGATTTGAGTTTGTTTATGTCCAGAAACGATTTAGATTTTGTGTATGAATGTTAGCCTATGATTTCTAATTCGTTTTAGACATTAATATTCTGAAATTAAGAAGAAAAGATTGGGGAAAGTTAAGTTTTTTTTTTTTTTGTTTTTCTCTCTTCTCTCTTCTCTCTTTTTTTCTTTTTCTCTCTCTAAATTTCTGCCCTCAATTCTCTCTCCCCCCAAAAATCCCCTTTTCCTCTCTTTTTCTGGTCTTTTTATCTCCACCTACCCCGGAAAATCTTGAGGCATTAAATGCCCCCCTGATTTTCCACCATTTTTTAATTTGGGGGTATGGGTTCTGCAACCTGCCCCTGAAATGACAGTCGTACGACTGTAATTAAGTTATAGTCGTACGACTGTAACCAAAATACCACGACTGTAATTACAATCGTGGTAATCAAGGCTGCTTTGCTTTTTTTTTTTTTTTGAGACCTGGAAAATTCCGTGTTCACATATGCTAAATTCTAAATGTTAAAACAATACTAAACCCTAAATGCCAACCTTTAAATTCTAAAATCTGAACCCAAAACTCTACTAAACCCTAAATTCTAACCTCTAAATGTTAACCCCTAAATTAAATCGAATTGAATATTTAATTCATTATCACCATAAATTAAGTTCAAAATGATGATGCACCAATGGATTTTTTTGATTTGATGAATTTTAATTTTATGGTTTTCAAAGGAGGAAACACTGCTCTTTTTGGTCATTGAACTGTTGGTAAAATAATATCAATAATATGTAATGAATCTATTGTTAAAATAATATCAATTTCTTATATATATAGATAAGCCGAAACATTCAGCATTGTTAGAAATTGTTAGAATTGACACATCAGTATAACTGCTGACATGTCAAAACACAAAATAAAAAACAAATGGAAAAAACATAAAAAGAAAATAAATATCAGTATCAATATGTGCATCCCCTTCTCCCCTTTACAACATTCTTATATGCCCATTCTTTCATGCCTATTTCTCCTCATTTTCCATATCAGTTACACAAAAAAAATCCTTTCTTTCATGCCTATTTCTTCTCATTTTTCATATCAGTAACACAAAAAATTCTCTCAATCCACTTTCATCATTTGCTTCTCCTCATGCAGTTTCATACATGTTCTTCT
Organism: Euphorbia tirucalli; assembly: GCA_039660915.1. Lineage (NCBI taxonomy): Eukaryota > Viridiplantae > Streptophyta > Magnoliopsida > Malpighiales > Euphorbiaceae > Euphorbia > Euphorbia tirucalli. The sequence goes on from CM077633.1 coordinate 34,150,538, forward strand.
TCCCAATACATATATATCTCTTCCCCTTCTCAGCTTAATTTCACCTCTAAATCTATAACAAAATAAGGGGTTTGAGCAGGTTTATAATCGTTCGTGATAATTGAGAATCTGCCTCCTCTATCCAAAGATCAAAGCATCGGTTTGATCAATCGATCAAGTCCTACGGAGTTGGATACCAATTGATTAGCCCCCTAGAGAGTTTGTTTGAGCCTACTAAAAAAACCAGAAGGAAAATCTGTCCTTGTGTACAAATTTGTAAATATTTGTTTTTCAAAGAAAATTATGGTTCTTTTTTAATTTAGCAATACTCTTGCCAGTCGTTTTAAGGCAAACCTTATCTGTATATGTATATAATGTTTGTTCTGTAAGGGTTAGCCTTAATAGTTGTTCTCATTTCTAATGAACATTTGAATCAAATTTCAAGTTATTTTGTTTTTAGGAATCATCTTCTTCCTCATGTTCATCATCTCTAATCGATGATAAAGTGGTTTATTATTTTATACATTAATTTTATTTTATAGAGAAAAGGAAAGAAAACAAAAATTCAGTTTATTAATTAATTTTTGTACAGCTTTTGAATTTTGTTTTTCCATGCTCATGTTTCTAGAAAAGGAAAATTTCAAATCTGTTGTAATTGCTCGAGTGTTTTAACTTGGATGGAAAAGCTATAGTTGGTTTATCCAATATATAAAAGGCATTTGTAGGTACATATGATGGATCAAGGTTTGCACACCAAAATAAATTTGTTCATATGGTAGTAAAATGGTTTAGATGAAAGAGAATTTTGATGTGAAGCTAAATTACAATAATTCACAGTTAAATATAACATAAAAGAATATTAATTATTTCTCTTGTGCAATACAATTTCAAATAAACCCACGCATGGGTTAGGACTTAGGACTAGTAATATTTAATGAATTAGTTGTTAAAATAATGTGGAACAGTTGGAAGAGGGGGGAGAAAAACTAAATTGAATGGAAAATCAATTAGTATTAATAAAATCATGTCAGTCACTAAAAGAATGTATGGCTGTCAAAATGGGTTCGCGTGTCGTATTCGTGTCGTGTTAACACAGTTTGGTGACACTTATAAGGTCAACACTGACACTATCCATATATTAAATGGGTTGACAGAACACGACACTATATTATAACGGGTTGATACTATTAACATGTTCAACCCTTTTATTTAAAAATAGATTATTTATAGTAACAAAAAAAATAGATTATTTTTAGATCAATTCAATATTGAATCACATTATCTATAAAAATAACAATTACACTTTTAAAAATTAATCAACATAAACTCATTAGCTCAATTAAACATGCAACTTTACAAATAGGCAATAAAAAGTAAAAATTAGTTTAAATTTCTGCATTTTTACTAATTAAACATTATATGGTGAAAATTTTACGTCTCATTCATGCAGTCCCTTCGAAACTGCAATTTCTACATCAAAAGCCATAATAGCTACTAGCCTAGTATAGTCCAAAAATTATCCATTAAATCATAATGAATAAGGGTTTGAAAGTATTGAAGAAATAATAAATTTATACTATCAGCTCTCAAGTGCAAATGACACTTTTAACATTCATATTAGTCAAAATTACTAATTTGTTAAACGGGTTATACGGGTTCATGGGTTGACTCGTGACCCAACTTGTTTATCGCGTGTCATAAAAGTGTTGACCCTTTTCCGACACTAACCCTCATAAACCCAACCCTAATTCGTTAAATTCCATGTTAAACGAATCGTGTTATCATGTCACCACCCATTTTGACAGCCCTAAAAGAATGTTGGAACCGTTCGAGCTAAAAAAAAAAACAAAAGATGGGCATTAAAAACAACATTTTAATTTGATAAAAAAATATTTTTAATTAAATTAAAATGAATATTTAATTAGTAAAAGAAACTAATGTTGTAATTAATTAACGTTAGATTGACAAAAGTAATATAAGAACATTAATTATTGAAATTTTATTGTGATAAAATTAATATGGGAATGAAGTCTAATTTCATTGTAAAATAATTATGGAAAGTGATTTTTGGCGTAAATTTCTCTAGTAATAAAATTAGATGCATAGGTTTGAACTAGGTTTGAGAATTGCATTCAAGTCCAAGCCCAAGCCCGAGCCCGTGCCCATATAAAATCAGGTGGGTGTGTGTGGAATGCACTTGGACAAACATTTTTTAGGTAAATCCAGTTAGACTGCATGAATCCACATAGACCCAGCCCACAAACCAGTCTAGGCTCACAAGTCACAACCCTTAAAAGTAATTAAGTTGACTGCTTGGATGGCTTTAATTTTTCTCAAATTATGCAAGTAAAAGTTGTTTCAATTGAGTTTCCCTATAGCAGAGGCAATTTGTCTTGCAATATAAATTAACCATTGGCAGAACCTATATTTATCAAGTATATATTATTTATTTAATGATTGAATAGTCTAAATAATTCAAATAGAAATTAGTTAACATAAAAAAAATTTGGGAAAATGTAACTTAAGAAATATAAATTTTATTGGGAAAGATAATAGGAAAAATTAAGTTGAGATTTTGAAGGAATCATAATTTTGTAATTACTTGACAAAAATTAAAAAGTATAATCATCATACATTACGAAATAAAATACATATAATTAAATACTGCAAAAATATTATCAAATTTTATTTAAAGGTGCAAAGTTGAATTGTCAGATATTATATATAACTAATTAACATAAGAAAATGCAATAAAAATAATAATTATATCAAATAGGATTATATTCAGATGAATTTTCTTCGAAAATCGTTTTATCATTGCATAAATCCTAGTTTCATTGTGGCATTATGACTTTTATAATTATTCTAACCCTCATCCATGCTAAATTTTTGGGCTAAAAGTGTGCACGACATAAGTCTATTTTACCACGTGTTAAAATTTAATCAATTAATGAAACTGTCAAAATTCGAACTTCTGATTTTTAAGTTTAAGAAAACCTGATACTATGTTATGAAATCAATTAACCCAAAAATTTAAATTGATAGGTAAAACCGAATTATAAGTTTCATTATTGTTATCTCCAACACTACCCATAGTGCATGCAAATTCCTTGTAGATTTGAAACGTTTTACAATACAGACCAATCCTATCATGTTTTCAAATAATATCACTACATGGGGTTATTATAATTCAAACGATTGACCTTTAAATCTAAAAAGTTCTAATACCATGTCATAAAAATCATTTTACCCACAAAATTAAGTTCATAGATAATTAAAACTCAATAATATATTTTATTATCATCTCTAACACTTATCATACATGTTTACATGAGTTTAATAAGAATAATTTGAAAACTGTAAGTGAAGAGGCAAAAAAGAAGAAGAATATATATGTTTTTGAAGATATATTCCTCTAGGAGCTTCACGTGTCACAATGCAATGTGAATATGATCATTTGCTAATTTAATTAAGGGAAATTGTCATAATTACCCTGTTTTAAAGATTTCTTTCTTGGTGTACATTGTTCCCCTTTCATAATTACGTGTTTTTGTTTTCTCTTTCTCATCTTTACCTTTTTCTTCTGCTTTCTCCCATCTTTACGCCTTTCTTCTCCTTTCTCCCATCTTTACGCCTTTCTTCTCCTTTCTCCCATCTTTACGCTTTTCTTCTTCTTCTCTCTCTGTTCACTACTTTTTTCTTCTTCAAACCTTCACTCAATATAAACAGCTGCTGGAGTTGTTTAAGAGGAATCTGATGGACGACGGTGAAGATAGTGGGATAATCTATTACCGGAGAAGCCTAGCCGGAGCGATTGGCAAGTGAATGCGGCGGAGGCTGCTGATTTTGGGAATGGAAATGAGGGTGTTATTGGCGATAACGTTGCTGGTTCTACAGTCCCTGAACCAATGTTGCAGGAAGAAACAACATTGTATAAACCCTTGGTTTCACAAATGGATCTGAAATCGAGTGGGTTGTTGCTGAGAATATAATGTGGGAGAGTAATGTCACTACTCCCTCAACTCAGGTAATTTCACTCCTTTCACTATTACATAATTTACTTTCAAGTTTTGTTGCTTTCTTGACAGGGAAAGGTTATACCTTAGTTATACCTGAATTATACCTTAGTTATACTGAGTTATACATTAGTTATACCCTAAGATACATTGTTATTGTGATTATACCTTTGTTATACATTCAGATACACTTTTTTCACTGTTTATACCTTAGTTATACCTGAATTATACCTTAGTTATACCTGAATTATACCTTAGTTATACTGAGTTATACCTTAGTTATACCCTAAGATACATTGTTATTGTGATTATACCTTTGTTATACATTCAGATACACTCTTTTCACTGATTATACCTTAGTTATACCTGAATTATACCTTAGTTATACTGAATTATACCTTAGTTATACCTGAATTATACCTTAGTTATACTGAGTTATACACTAAGATACATTGTTATTGTGATTATACATTTGTTATGCATTCAGATACACTGTTTTCACTGATTATACCTTAGTTATACCTGACTTATACTTCAGTTATACCTTAGTTATACCTTTGTTATACATTCAGATACACTATTTTCACTGACTATACCTTAGTTATACTGAGTTATACCTTAGTTATATATTCTGATACACTTTTTTCACTGTTTATACCTTAGTTATACCTGAATTATACCTTAGTTATACCTTAGTTATACCCTAAGATACATTGTTATTGTGATTATACCTTTGTTATACATTCAGATACACTCTTTTCACTGATTATACCTTAGTTATACCTGAATTATACCTTAGTTATACTGAGTTATACTTTAACAATACCCTAAGTTACACTGTTATTGTGATTATACCTTAGTTATACATTTTGATACACTTTTTTCACTGTTTATACCTTAGTTATACCTGAATTATACCTTAGTTATACTGAGTTATACCCTAAGATAAATTGTTATTGTGATTATACATTTGTTATACATTCAGATACACTTTTTTCACTGATTATACCTTAGTTATACCTGACTTATACCTTAGTTATACCTTAGTTATACCTTTGTTATACATTCAGATATACTATTTTCACTGACTATACCTTAGTTATACTGAGTTATACCTTAGTTATATATTCTGATACACTTTTTTCACTGTTTATACCTTAGTTATACCTGAATTATACCTTAGTTATACTGAGTTATACCTTAGTTATACCCTAAGATACATTGTTATTGTGATTATACCTTTGTTATACATTCAGATACACTTTTTTCACTGATTATACCTTAGTTATACCTGAATTATACCTTAGTTATACTGAGTTATACATTAGTTATACCCTAAGATACACTGTTATTGTGATTATACCTTTGTTATACATTCAGATACACTATTTTCACTAACTATACCTTAGTTATACTGAGTTGTACATTAGTTATACCTTAAGATACTCTATTTTCACTGATTATACCTTAGTTATACCGCAATTATACCTTAGTTATACTGAGTTATACATTAATTATACCTTAAGATACACTGTTATACCTGATTTATACCTTTGTTATACCTTAAGATACACTGTTATTGTGATTATACCTTAGTTATACATTCTGATACATTAAGTATACCTTAGTTATACATTGAAAATACACTATTTTCACTGATTATACATTAGTTATACCTTGCTATGTCTGTTTTTGCAGTGATCGATTGATTTTGCAGTGATCGATTGAATTTGTAGGAGAGAGATCGATCCAGTTGTGCGATCCTGATTTTTGCGTCTCTGATCGATGCTGATGTGTTGCAATTTTTGGCGAAACTGATCTGTGATTCTTGGTGAAATTAATCTTCGATTTCTTGGCGTTTGGGAGGTTTTTGCGTTTGGGAGGTTTTTGAGCAGGCGCGATTCACGTATTTTGGAGATTTATGGTTTTCGGTTTTGTGTTTTTTTGCTACAGATTTACGTAAAACAGGAATTTCCTGTTTTAGGTATTTTTGAAATTTTGGAAAGTTTTTAAAGTATTTAAGCAAACTTTTCCTTTGTAGGTAAAAAAGTTAGGTGGTGCCAAAAGGTAAGTATTTATGTAAAAAGCCCTTTAATTAAACAGAATATCGCAAAAAGCCTGATTTCAAGAGTAATTAAACTCGAATCTCATGATTTGCATTAATTAAACTTATTTATAGCCTTTCGATCCTTTTCAACTCTGCAAAAGCCAATTGATGAATTAAGAAATATTCAAAGTCCGACTTTAATTACATATCTTACATCTATTTTTGGGTGCATATTGTAAAATAAATAAATAAATAATCTCCAACCAAACCTTGTCGTTTGTGTTATAAACTTATAATATATTTAAGAGAAATTGTCAAAAAAAAAATACTTCTGTTTTAGGTTTTGTTTTGCTACTCTACCTTTTCAAAATTACTTTTCTACCATTTTTTTTGTTTCATAATTATTGAATTGACTTTTTCTCTTAATTCGTATCTTATATATATTTTCCCTTGTAAAAATTCATTTTAAACTTTTCAAATTTACTCAAATACGTAATCATACTTTGTCCACATTTCTCTCCCCTCTTTTCATAATTTTAATCTAATTTTGCATTTATCTTTTAATCCGTTTATTTTTTTGTTATGCGACTTTCGAAAGTTTTTTTTTTCTTTTTGAAATAAGATCCATATGTATATATTTTTTTCGACATTTTTTTCCACTAAGGTATAACTAATTATACCTTTGTATCTTAAGATATAATTAAGGTATAACTAAAGTATAATTAAGATTAACTAAAGTATAATCACTGTAATAGTGTATTTTAAGGTATAAGTAAAGTATAATTAAGGTATAATATCTGTAATAGTATATCTTAAGGTATAATTAAGGTATCACTAAGGTATAATCACTGTAATAGTGTATCTTAAGGTATAACTAAGGTATAATCATTATAATAATATATTTTAAGGTGTAATTAAGGTATAATCAATGTAATAGTGTATTTTAAGGTATAATTAAGGTATAATTACTGTAATAGTGTATCTTAAGGTATAACTAAGGTATAATCACTACAATAGTGTATCTTAAGGTATAACTAAGGTATAATAATGTAATAGTGTATCTTAAGGTATATTAAGATATAACTAAGGTATAATCATTGTAATTAAGATATAATTAAGATACAATTAAGGTATAACTAAGGCATAATCACTGTAATAGTGTATCTTATGGTATACATAAGGTATAATCACTGTAATAATGTATCTTAAGGTATTACTAAGATATAACTAAGGTCTAATAACTGTAATAGTGTATCTTAAGATATAACTAAGGTATAACTAAAGTATAATCATTATGATTGTGTATCTTAAGGTATAACTAGTGTATAATCATTGTAATAGTGTTATTATACCTTAGTTATACCTTTGATACTCCTATTATATCTTACTTATACCTTTGTACAATTGTTATACCTTAGTTATACTTCAGTTATACCTTAAGATACATTATTATACTGATTACACCTTAGTTATACCTTAAGATACACTATTACAATGATTATACCTTAGTTATACCTTAATTATACCATAAGATACAAATGTATAATGAGTTATACTTTAGTAAAAAAAATGTCGGAAAAAATCTTGTTTCGAAAAGAAAAAAAAAACCTTTCCAAAGTCGCATGATAAAAAAATAAACGGATTGAGAGATAAATACGAAATTAGAAAAAATTATGAAAAGATGAGAGAGAAATGTGGATAAAGTAGAATAAGGTATTTGAGTAATTTTGAAAAATTGAAAAGTGATTTTGGTAAAAGTTTCAAGTTCACGTAAAAAAAAATATAGTGCTAAAATGTAAGTGTTTTTGTAAAATCCCCCTATATTTAAAAAGTTAAACAATTTATTAGTCCCTGTAGTTTTATATATTATACTAGTTAGTCACTCTATTACCTCTTTAATCCCTAAGTTTTTTCTTAATTAACTCTTTAATCCTTTTATTAAGTCAATGGTCAAATTGAATTAAATAATTATAAACTTATCATTTATCCTATTTTATAATGTTAAAAAATTTTATTTCTCTTATTTTATATTTCTTTTTTTTTTCAACGTAATCTTGGCATTTCTAATATTGATTAATATATTTATTTATTAACTTTATTTCATATAATTATATAACTTTAACTTAACGGCGTAGATTTCATTTTATTCCAATAAATAATTAATTAATTATTTTACAAAATATAGAGTTGGTAGTGAAAATATATATATAATTGTAAACATATATGAACTTTTTCATCCCTAATATACCTTATGACTACTATTAACCAAAAAAAATATTTTGAAAGATTTATAAGATTCATAATAACATGCATTATTCTTTGTTATATTATATTAAATTGAAAGAAAAATTATAATAGAAATTACGGAATTAATAATAGATTTTTTTTATTTTTGTAACACACACACATATATATATATATATATATATAAGTGCACCATTTTTTTGTGTATATGTGTTACAAAAATGTATTAGAAACTTTTAAATTAAAATTTAAAAAATAAAAAATAAATTTTTATTTACAAGGGCAGTTTTGTACTTTTGTGTATAAAAATAAATAGAAGAACTAAACAGTTTATTAAAATAAAATTTAGGGACTAAAAAGTTAATTGAGGGACTGACTAGTATAATATTTATAACTATAGGGACTAATAAATTATTTACCCTCTTTAAACTATCAAAGAAATCGAAAAATTATTAATATATATAACTTCAAAGACAAGTTGGACACTACAAATTAGCTTAATTCCTCCATTTGTCAATCGATTTTTCCAACATAACAGCTATATACGTTTCAAACTAAAGCAAACCGTCTCATTTCAAACAATAAAATAAATAAATCCACAAAATTATTATTTTAAATTATTCCTAATAAAATATGTATATGTATACGATCGAAGTAAAGCAGACATTGAACAATGAATATAGAACTTGATCAAACTATTATTTAAAAACTAGGTACATGTATTTTAAATTCTTTCATGAATATTCAATTTTAAAATTTTCAAGCACTCAAACACCTATTTTTTTTTTAAAAAATAATAATACCTTAAAGAGTCAAATTGGCTAAATAATTCTCAATATGAAGAACAAAAGAAGGGGAATTGTGAGAGGACGACCTAAAAAGGAAAGAACGCGGCGAAGCGAACCGGGGAAAAGAAATTAAGGGTTTGGCATGATTTGTTGATTTGAAAACGGGTTTTGCATTTTGCTTCGGAAAACTATTGATTTGTCTGGAAATTCCTTTTTTGTATAAAACCTTTTGTTTAAATATGAGTTTTAGAAAACTGGTTTTAGACCTTTTAGAAAATCCCGTTTTATCACTTAAAAAACTCGAAACCTAAATTTCGAGATCAATGACAGAGTCGCCACCTGGATCAGCTCTTCCGGAAAATTCCGGTATAGCTCCCTATCGAGCGTAGACTACTGTACGTAATCCAGAGATTTATTTCATTTTCTAATTTATATTACCATATTTTATTCACTTATTATCTTTCTCTAACCATTTATGTTTAATTATCAGCTGATGCTCATACAGATGACAGAAATAAATCGCAGAATAATAAAGTGCGAAAAGGTAAACATACATCCAAACAGCCCAAAGAAATAGAGGCCAGCTTATACAACCAAATCGAATAAAAAAAGGAAAACTCTCGTGCTCACATTACAAACACCTAGATACACGAGGATCTAAAAAATTACAAACGCCTAAAATACACGAGTTAACCTATTAAATACATTCAAAATAATAAAAAGAAAGAAACTAAAAGCTGTAAAACAGATGGTTAGCACAGTTATATCAAACCACGAATAGGACTCACAATAGGACAGAATTGGAATTTTAGGAGCGGCGGCATGCATTTAGGGGATAGCCAGGTAAACTCGGCCAGTTGGCCCGATTAGACCTGGAAAACAGTTTTGAAACGCCATGTGGGTTTTATGCTGGAAAGCAGTTTTGAAAAACGATTTGGCTCGGTTTCATGTAAATTTCTCCTTTTTAGCGAATCGGTTATCCTGGAAATCGGGGTTCCGTTCGTGTGGGTTTCCTAATTCTGACATACATCTAGGGTCTAAAAATGGTAAACACGCCAAAATCATTTTGATTTTGAAGATAGCATTGCGCAACGACGTCCGTACGGGTCGTCCCGTGATTCTACCTCCTTCTAGAAACTACAACCGTACGGTCTTAGTTAGAGCCGTGCGGCTCTAACAACCATAGCTGTACGGCTGTAATACCCAGAACCCGAAATCAGTTTTCTCGCTTTGAAAATTGCTATTTTGCTCGTTTTCAATGTTTTCTAAGGATTTTCGTAGAGCCCGAAGGTCCACTAATGCTGGACAATGGATCCGATTTGGATCGAACGACCTCGAATTCCAGAAAAACGAAATCCAGGAAACCAAAAACCTCACATCCGCGCAATTAGAAATACGAAAACCAAAATTTTGTAATGCACAGATGTATATGGATCGAAATGGATCATAATAGAAAGGATGAAATGGAAAACGGACTACTTTCGGTCATTTGGGGCTTTTTCAGGTTTCTATCCCAAAGAACACAGCCATGCGGCTGTAATATTATAGCCGTACGGCTCTGTTCTAAGGAACTATAGCCGTGCAGCTGTGTTCAAAGCAAACACAGCCGTGCGGCTTTAGCTGGGTAGTCAGCTTTCCGGAAATTGATAAAACAGAGAAAAAAATGCATGAAAAAGCAATAAACACAAGTTTAAGGCCTCTCAGAGTTTACCTTGTTGTTGTTCCAGTGTATTGGACGTCCGGAAACGGATTGAGAAATCAAAACGCATGTAGAATTCCGAAAACGACCCGAAACACTGAAGTTGAATCCCGAATCGATCCGAAACAGAGGCAGGCCTGGACAAATGAGAAATGGTCAAGAACTCTAGCACTCGGTTTCCAGTGTGTGTTTTGTGTTTTCGGTTTTTGGTTTACTCTATCTTCCTTTGCTCTGTTTTTCTCCTCTATCTCTAACTTTTTCTCTTTTTCAATTTGCACATGATTTTCAATTCTCATCCCTCTTTCATCTGATTTTTTTACTCTTTTATGTCTCCCTTTTCTCCTCTGTCATTTCCAATTAATGAGCTCCATCTTAAGCCCAGCCCCCCTTGCAGCCAACGTGCTCTGTTTTCTGCAAGCAAGTTGGCTGCCCGTCAGAGCCGCGCGACTGTAGCACTACAGCCGTACGACTCTGGCTCTACAGCCGTGCGGCTCTAACTAGAGCCAGGGCAGATACTCCTAAATCCTACACTCACCTTTAAGTCCTCTAATCACTCGAAGGACCTCTCTCGGGGTTTTGGATCAAGAACGGTTCAGTTTTCGGAGCGTTCGGGGCATTCTAGATAGCATCCCACTCATTCTCGAGTCAAATTCATGTTCGGTAGCTTGAAAAGATAACGTAGGACTCTCATCACAGAGGTCGGGAAAACCCGTGCTCACAGGAATCTTTAACAAGAATTACTGGATGAATAAAAGAAGATTCCCATTTTGCTAAGCAATGGGCCATACAATTAGTCAGCCTCTTTACAAAAACAAATCTAATTCTATCAAAACTTTGTGCAACATAACAAATGTCTTTAGCTACAATGCCAAAATACCCTTTCATTAGACCCTTCTTTACACAAGCCTCAATTGTTGGTCCCTGCATAAATACAATCAATAAAAAGAAAATCAATAGTGATAATAACTAAACACATCAATATCAAATATGATCAATACCAGTTGTTGTGTAACTAACTAAGTAATTAACTCAATACTGAAAAATATGATAAGTTAATAATACCAACAGTAGGGCTTAATTTCACGCATGGTACACCATCTTTTTTTGTTTTCACAATATGATACACCAACTCAATTTCTCACATTATCATACACTAACTTGTGGATGACCTCCCACTATAGTACATATGACCTGTTATTACAGGTTAATAGTGACATGTCAACATTTTACTAATTTTCAAAATAAAATATACCATTTAAGCCCTATACATTTTTTTTATTACTGAAAATGTATATACTATATTATTGTTTCTTTTTCTTTCTTCCTTCTTGTTTTAAGCGCTGGAATTTTCGGACTCTAAAAAAAAAATCGCACGTGTCACACGACTATAGTTACAGTAGTGCGATTATAGTTACAGTCGTATGACTGTAATTACGGAGCAGGTACAGCAGCCCATACCTCTGGAGCAGAAAAATGGGAGAAAAAGAGAGAGCAATTAATGCTCGTCTGGGACAGGAAGTAAGGGAAAAAAAATAAGAGAGGAAAAGAAAGAAGTAGGGGGGGGGGCTTTTGGCTTAAGAAAAATCAGTGAGAATTTAGAGAGAAAAGAGAGGAAAAGGGAAGGAAAAGAACCACCACAAAACATAAGCTTTTTTCCTCTTCTTTTTCTTTTAATTCTCAAGTGTTAAGTTAAAAACCTATTAGAAATCCTAGGTTAATAATCTAACTCTCTAAACTCAATCAAATTCGGACTAAAAACCCTAAGAATCCTTGACATTTTGGAGATTTTGGACCCAACTTTGTAAACCTCAACTCAAAGGAAAGAAGCGATTTGGAGTGGATTGGGGTGTTTCCAGGGGTCATCCCTACGGTGGATCAGCTCTAAAAAGGTAAATACACTTCAATCCTTCATTTTCTTGTGTTTTCTAGGTGATTTGGTGTGTTTTTGTGCATTTAAGTTTAATTTTCGAACCTTCTGTTTCTGGAAATCAATAACAGCCGTAAGATTGTTTTTGAATTGAAGAACAGTCGTACGATTGTAATTACAGTCGTACGGATGTTCTTGATTTCCCTCCAAGTTTAGTTTCTTTTGAATAAAATTTTGGCGAAATCTTGCATCTGGGTAATTTACAGTCGCACGACTGTAATCTCCGTCCAGGAGCAGAATTTCCATTTTAACCCAGAAAAATTTCTAAAAATCCATAAAAAATCAGAAAAGTCAGAAAATCATCAAAATGAATTTTGTTGTGTGCATTCATGACCCTAGATTTAAATTTCAGTATTATTGCATTTAGAACAATACAACGACAGAGCCCCGATTCTCCCGAAAACCGACTCACCTCACATGCTAAACTAAATTAAATCGGGAAATAAAATGTTTTCAAAATGATTTTCTCACAAAACCAAAATACAGGGACGTTTCAAAATGTTTTTCAGGTCTAATCGGGCTGGCTAGCCTAGCCGACCCGGTTATCCCCTTAAATGCATGTCCCTGAATCCTTAAAATCCCATTCTGTCCTACTTGAGTCCTATTTGTCGTGTGCCGTAAACTGTGCTAACCGTCTATTTTGCAGCTTTTATTTTTATTTTTATTTTTATTTTTATTTTTGATGTATTTTAATAGATTAATTCATGTATTTTAGGCGATTGTATTTTTCCTAGATAAATCGTATATTTTAGGCGGTTGTAAAGTGAGGTTGAGAGTTTTTATTTTTGTTCGATTGGGTTGTAAGCCATTTAATTATTTACTGCTTTACTTCTATTTTTATTTTATATGTATGCGCACTGTATGATTTAATTCAATAAAATTGACTTTAGAATTTTAAAATACCATACTTGAACATTGGCCATTTTTATTTTGACTAGACACGAAATAGGGGACTTGTCCGGACCTAGATCTCTGGATAGTGTGGCGGCCGTTCGTCCGATTCAACTACACTAAAATTTCCCGGTTGAGCTGAGCCGGGTGGCGATTCCGACACTATTCATCGAGACTTAGGTCTCGGTTCTTTTATGAAATTATCTAATTTTCTAAAAATGGATTTCCATTCTAAAAACCCCACTCGAGGGAGGGTTTGCCCGAAATCGAGGCGCCCCTTCCGAAAGGGAGTACGCGTTCCGTCGAAAACGTCGTTCACTCACACTTGTCTTTCTTTTTCTCTTTCCCAGAACCACCTTCTTTCCAACTACTCCCACTTGCATCGGCATCACTTGACCTCATTACCACCGCCGTCAATTTTCTTTCACTTTCAACGTCTTCAACGTCTCTAGCCTCTCTTTTTCGGTGCTGCATGACTTAACGATAACCCCAAAAAAGATGAACAGAGGATAACTCCATAGATCCGGACGACAAATCTAACAACAGCTAACTGAGTTTCTTGAATAGGAGTCAATCGAGTTAAAGATGGAATGCAGGAGTCGATCGGGTTTTATTTCCTTTTGTTTTAGTATGTTGGTTTGTAGTTTTGCACTTGGTGTTTTGGCCATTTTTCATGTTGTCTTTACTCTCATGGACAATTAATTAACGAATTGATATGGATTTTCAAAGAAAAAAAAGAGAAGCTTGTTATCTACTCAGATAAGAAAAGAGAAAGAGTATGGCCAAGCAATTTTTCTTCTTTTGTGAATTTTTGCCTTTGTTTATCTAAATTTGGTTAGATTGTTTTCTTTACTTTACATATATGCAAAAATTAGCCAGTGTCAAGATGAACAAGGTTGGCGGTGTCGCTCCTACAATTGGTAAAAAACCATGTTTGGATTGGTAATTTGGGATTTGGATTTAATTTTAGTAAAAAACCATGTTTGGTTTCATAATTTGGGGTTTGGATTTGATTTTAATCAGCCTTGTTAATTATGGATTTGAATTTTTATGTGTGGGTATAAAACTTAGAATTTGATATTTATTTTAATTGGTTTTAAGTGCTCTATGGAATGGAATACTGTGAAGAGAGAGATTGAAGAGTATTTAAAGAGAGAAAGTTTTAGGGATCAGAGGAGGAAGTGAATGGGAAAATTTTCTTTTAGGAGGATAAAGCAGTAAATTTGCAAGGCATAGGGCCTATCTATTTATTTGACTTTGGTCAAAATGTTGAGATGGCACAAGTAACATATAATAACAGGTCATATGTACCATAGTAGGAGGTCATCTACAAGTTGGTGTATGATAATGTGAGAAATCAAAGTTGGTGTACCGTGTTGTGAAAACATGTAAAGTCGGTGTACCAAGGGTGAAATTAAGCCCCAACAGTAGTATTGCAACTTAAAATAGTTTACAGATCAATAGGATGTATATCAATACTAATAATTGTTGTTGTGTATCTAACTAACTGTATTGTCTCAATATCATGGTTAGCCAAGCTACCAACACCAATATCTCTTTCAACAAATTATAGTAAGAATTCAAACTCAGTAGCATAGCACATAAGTAATCAGTATCAAATAAGTCGTAGTGAAGTAAAGAATAAGGGTTGAGAAAATCAAACACAATAGATTTATAGAGGTTTAGCTTTTCTTACCTACTCTCCCAAAGGTACTTTCCCTTGAGAGTTTTCAATCTACTATGAATTCTTTTCAAAAGAAGAATTCAAACCTCTTTACAACTTAATGCTATCTCACTCAAGAAATACCTTCTTTACAAGCTTTGATATATTAAGTCACTACTTCTCTCAAGTAGTACAACAACAGAATCAGAATGTAAAATTATAAAGAAAGATTATAATGTATTTTTAGCACACTAATTTTTCTCTCAAAAATTTTTTCTTCTTGATATCTTCGGTCAATCTTCAATGGACCTTTAAGCTTCAATTTATAAGCCATTTACATCAACTAATCATTGTGTGATGGTTTATCGCATGTTACTAGCCGTTTAGAGAGATGAGACAAAGACGCCAAAAATACTAATAGCCATTTGAATAGTTTTGGCAGGCCTTGACTCGAATAAACTTTTCTCAATACTAAACGAGTCTCAATAGCACTTTAACTGTTAACTAGTTTCCAGAAAAGGGCACATGTCAGTTGTTTCTATTGGACGATGATTTTAAACTTTCACTGAATTAGGCATGTGCCAGTCTAGTTTTTCTGACTTTCCTGTTAGTGATTGGTTGGTAGAGATTTTCTCTTGGAGACCATTTTTTCACATGCATTTTTATTTCTTCAAGGCTCATGATTTTTTATTGGAAACCTATTTACGTCAAAACATAGTATGCCCCTTTTTGTTTTCTATTTTCAAGGATCCAAAATAAGTTTGAGTACCATCAATTGGGATCTCCTTAAAGCAATAAATCCATATATTTATAACTTTTAAGATTGGACATTATTTTTTAAAAAAATTGATAAATTTTACAAGGAACTTATTTTTTTTTTCTTAGCCTTAGTATTTTTATCATATTCAAAAATCTTATTTTTATGTGACTTCCAATTTCAACATTAATCGCACTGCTACTATCAGAAGCAACTAGAAAATTCCAAAAACTTACTTGCCTTGCCACCATTAACCCTTATAAAATACTGCTAAGCTATGCATGAAAAACTAATAGTCAATTTCCCCACAGAGAACTACTTGACAAAAGCAGTGCTCCCTTGCAATCCCTAACCACAAAAAACTTGCAAAACACCTTTTCCCATCCTCCAACACTGTTGCATCCACATTCAACTTAAAAAACTCATCTGGAGGAGGTTTCCAACATAAATCCAAAGCAGCCTTTTCCAGCATCGAGTCATCAACATTAACAGCTACACTATTTTGCAAAATGTTATCAGCAGTCTCCACTAACTTACACACCATCATCTTCTTTTCTCCATGCACTATCTATTATGCTCAAACCACAACTCCCAAATAATTGAATAAATTTGAGCTTGATCAGATTTAGGGTAGCAATCAAAGACATTTTGGGACCATTGTAAAAAAATTTCCCCTGCCATTTTGTAAACTTTACCACAATAATGCACAGCTTTCCAGACCAGTTTAGCAAAAGAACAAGGCTTGAAAATGTGAATCAAGCAATCCTTTGCACAACCTCAAAAAACACACTCTGCCTCAATATTAATATGTCTTGCCACAAGGGCTGATTTATATGGTAAAGTCTCTGCGACTGCACTATAGATGCAATGCAAAACCTTAGGGGGAATAGGAACCTTCCACAACAATCTCCAAAAGGAACCTGGTCCCTTTGATGAAGAAGGAAAATCACCACTTCTCATATTGATATTGAAAGCATGATGATAGCCAGACCTTACGATATTATTTCCATCTCTAGTAAATCTCCAAAAATGACATCAGGTGTTGGAAATCACTAAGTGGGAGTCTCTTCACTGCAATTGCATCCTCAGGGAACAACACTCTATCAATGTACATCCACTTTCCATCTCCTTCCCTGCTGATTGATAAAGCAACTAACAAAATTTGAAGCTGGAGCTTCCTTAAGACATAATGGTCTGGCACATGGAACTCCATCCAACCAATTGTGTCGTCTGATGTTAATTTCCTCACTTGTACCCATAACCCAGCAATAACCACCAGCTAAGATAAATTTTGCCCCTATGGGGCTTCTCCAGACTGAGTAATTTACTTCATAAGAATCTCCTTCCCCGCCTTCAACAAAACTTTTTTCTTTCCAGCTATTCACTTTCTTCTGAATCCCCTCCTTGAGAAAGCTAAAAATAACCTTCTTGGATCTTCCAACTACCATAGGCATCCCAAGGTATTTAAGGAATTGACCAACCTCTTTTACCTTTAGCATTGATTTAATCTCATCTCTACAATCTTGAGTAATTCCCTTACTAAAACTGATCTCTGTTTCAGCTGTTTTATCAAAATTTTTAATATGATTGAGATTTGCATCTCTCTCTCTCTATATATATATATATATTAAATCTATAATATAATATTATTTTTTTGTCACTTAATAAATTATCTGATTTATTATTTTAATATTTAATATTTAATTGAAAATTATCTGAGTTTTTTTTTTATATATCCTTAATATTCTTAACTTAATTAATCAACCATAATTATTTAAATTCACTTGCAAAAATCATTAACCATGATTACATTAACCATAATTACATTAATTAGGAATGGTACCATCCATAAAATCGTAAAAAGAAAATAGTTCATTTCATGAATTAAATGATTTTTAATAGAATCAGCTAATCAGGCTGATGGGACCCACACCCATAGATTAGTTTTTTTTTTTTTTTTTTTTTGAATGAACCCATAGATTAGTTTAGCATTATTGAAATCCACGAAATTAATTATAGACGCCTTTTTGCGGAATAGAATTCTTAGGACTTTTCAATTATTTTCTTGTTCTGCCCATTGATTGAAACTTAGCAAGGAAGAAAATTTTCTAAAATTTTCTATTTTTATAAAAATTATTTTAAAAAAATCAGTAGATTTTTTTCATAATTCTTTTCAATTAAATGTTTTAATAATTGAAATTTTTAATATGATACTATTATATATTTTATTTCAACACTTCATTTGAACTTTATCCATCAAAAGATGACAGTTTCTTTTCTTTATTTATCAATGTAGAAATATAATTCAAAATACCAAGTAATGCTTGACAAAAAAAAAAAAAAATCCTCTCTCTTTATTAATTTAGAAAATCATAATTTTACAATTACTTAATATTTAATTATATAAATTGGAATTATCTACATATATATTATTGATCTATTATAACATTCTAAATATTAAATATATAATATATAATTATTTTAATATTATATTTTATAATAATTTATAGTAATATTTAATATTCATAATATATCATTAAATAAAATTATTCAAAAATATTTTTAAGCTGTTTTAAATAGATAATCTTATTTTAAGAACATAAAGAAAAAAGCTACATCTTGGTGTTAAATGCATTTTTTTCTAAATTTGGAGTTTGTGTCTCTTTAATACCACATATTACACTCTTATATAGAATATCAATTATTAAGAAAAATAAAAAAAATAATAATAATAAAAGAAAGGATAAAAGAGTAATTACAAAAGTGGCTGACTCCAAAAACAAAATCAAATATTACAACGGGAAACTGGTAGGATTTGCGATTCACGTAGTTGGCTTTTTTGATTTTGATTTGGAAAAAAGGAGGAGTTACGTACGTGGCTTCTGTTCTGACAGTTTCTTGGGCTGCTAATCCTTCTCCTCTCCTCTCCTCTGTCCATTCGATACGTTGTTTCCAGTAAAAATTTCCCCCTTTTTTTCTTCTTCTCCATCCACTGTAAAACTGTTCCATTCATAAAGATTTCTCTTTTAATCATTTTGCATGTTCTTTCTTGATTTTCTTGGCTCTCAAATGGGATTCTTGAGCACTTTGTTGGGTGTTCTGGGTTTTGGTTTTGGACTTCCCATTGGTCTTCTACTTGGCTTCTTTCTCTTCGTTTATTCTAAGCCTCTAAATGTCAAGGTACTTTATTAATTCCTTCTTTTGATCAGTTTTACAGTTCTCTTCTCGTTGTCCTTATCATCATCTTTGCTTGATTTTCCCTCTTTTTTCTAATTTTGTGATGTTGCTATCAATTTTGGGTGTTTAGTGGATTTTGATGAACTTGAATGAATTTTTTTTTTCTTGCCCTTTCTGGGTTAGTTATGAACGTTGCATTGGCTTTTTTTTTTTTTTTTTTTTTTTTTTTGTCTTACTTGATTATTATGTTTGTTGTGATTTTTGCTTTTTTGGTGTGTGGTTGTTCAACTTACTGATTTCCTTTTCTTCTATTGAATTGTTTTATTTCGTTTATGTTGCTTCATACCAATTACAAAATTCTGATATGTTTCAGGATGAATCAGCAACGAAAATTTTATTGTTTATATGTCACAAGTTGAGCCTCAATTGATAAATTTTGTTAGTTTTGAGCAATTTTAGGCAAAATCTAATTAATGGTTTTCATATACATAGTGCAGAAGAGTTGTTTGATTTAATGACCATTTGAAGGAGAATTTGTGTTCTTTGAATGCACATATTTGTCAAAATTCACTTCTTAATCAACTTTATCCCTTCACTATTTGAAGGGAATAGAATCATTTTTTTCTTTGCTTAAATTGCTCTGTAAAAAATAAACTGACTGAAGCAACTAATGTGATCATACTCTTACCTCTGCTGGAGAACTCATTGATTGTTGGGCTATCAAATGCAGGATCCAGTGGTAAGGCCACTTCATGAATTAGACTCAATCACCTTGGATGAAATTCTGCCAGAGATTCCATTATGGGTGAAATGCCCAGATTATGAACGGGTAAGCGTAGTACATTTGCTTGATCCATTCTTGTATGGCCGATATTTTTATCGTGCTGTCATTGACCGTATAAAAATCTGATTTGTAGGTGGATTGGCTGAACAAGTTTCTCTTGGATATGTGGCCTTACCTTGATAAGGTAATCTTATTGCTTGAATAACCTTGATTATACTTGCTGATTATGCTCAAAAAGGTTGTTTCAAATTGACTGTGATCTTGGTACAGGCAATCTGTGCTACTATAAAAAGCACGGCAAAGCCTATATTTGCTGAGTATATTGGGAAATATGGGATAGAAGCTATCGAATTTCAGCATTTGACTCTTGGAACTCTTCCTCCAACGCTTCACGGTACAGCTTTGTGACTACATTGATATTGTCAAAACTTGAACAATTTGCATAATTGAGAAGGCCTTAAATACCTATTCATGTTCTTGAGGGTGCACATTTTACGTTCTTTTGCATTTGAAACTGGTGTTGTTTGTGACAGTTGATGAACATATTTTACAAAATTTAGAAGACGCTAGGCATACTTTATTGTATTTTATTTGATGTGCCTATATCAAAATTGTACAGGTATGAAAGTCTATGAGACTAACGAGAAGGATTTGGTTATGGAACCAGCTATCAGGTGGGCTGGAAACCCCAACATAATTTTGGTGTTAAAACTAATGTCTCTGCAATTTACAGTTCAGGTCAGAAAATTGCGAAAGCAAAATTGTTGTTAAATACTTGCAGTTCAGTTTTTAAAATCCAAAGATTGAAACTTGCAGTTCAGTTTTTAGAAATCCAAAAATTGAAATTGCTTTCCTGCAGTTAGTTGATTTGCAAATATTCGCAGCACCACGGGTATCTTTGAGACCTCTAGTACCAACCTTTCCATGTTTTGCAAGCATTGCGGTATCCTTGATGGAAAGGGTAAGTTTATTTTTATTTTTCTATTTGTCAAATGAAAGCCTCGGTAAAAACGTATGGTGATTCACTATTGCTTATCAACAGCCGCATGTGGATTTTGGACTAAAGATTCTGGGAGGGGATGTAATGTCCATACCTGGTCTTTACCGACTTGTTCAGGTGCTGCACTGGTAATACTTGCATGGATAGAATGTGGATACAGTAATTCAACGTGAGTTTTAGAGAATTCAACTAATTCATGATATTTGCAGGATATGATCAAGAAACAAGTAGCACACCTGTACCTTTGGCCTCAATATCTTGAAATACCTGTCCTCGATGCATCAACGTGAGTTTATAATTATACAATTTCTCTTAGAATTAGTGAGTTTAATATGTTATTTTTTTGGTTTTACTTGTCCTATCTGCCTTGGTCCTAGAGTCCATATATTTTAGATGTGTAAACAGTGGTTTCTGATTGACCTTGTTAGCTTTACACTGAGCAAATTTTAGGTCTTTATGAATGTAAAAGAATTTAGCACGAGTTTTACTGTTTTATCTCGTCTCAAAGAAATGAGTCTGCATGAAGATTACGTTGATCAAAATCGATATCTTGATGCTTGAGTTAATTCTGTGAATGAGGTACAAGCATAATGATTTGTGATGTCTAAATCCTTCTGTTGCATCCATTTATAACGATTCACAAATTTCTTAATATGATTTTCTTTTAATTATTAACTTTAGTGTGGCTGTAAAGAAGCCCGTGGGAATTCTGCATGTGAAGGTTGTGCGGGCAACAAAATTGTTGAAGGCTGATATATTGGGATCATCTGATCCCTATGTCAAACTCAGCCTGACTGGAGAGAAGCTTACCTCAAAGAAGACCACGATCAAGAAAAAGAATTTGAATCCTGAGTGGAACGAGAAATTCAAGCTTGTTGTCAAGGATCCTCAATCTCAAGCGCTGCAAATAGAAGTGTTTGACTGGGATAAGGTTTCTCACTTTGAAACCTAGAATATTAATTGATTCTTTAGCCTTTTTCACAATCCATGTTTGCATGCAGTTCATCAGTTTTTGACATAATACATGTTTCTTTTGTTTCTATGGGTAGAATACTGATTGTTGAAGTTCATCAGCATGGTATTTTTAATTCCGCTATTTGTAAAGTCGCAATACTTGACTTGATTTCTCAATCAGAAATATTTTTTTTGAAATGGCACATTGAATAAGCAGTGCATAGCTGCATTCCTGGAATAGAATGATGAATTTGAAGGTGTAATTCATCTTTCTAAGCAATATAATTTCAGCCCGAATGTGAAGAATTTTGAACGAACTTGATAAAATTTGGATAGTTTTGGTACACAAAATGTTTGTTATTTTCTTGTCCAACACATTTAGCGTATGTGGTTTTGTAGGTCGGCGGACATGACAGATTAGGAAGGCAGATGGTTCCTCTGAAAGTGCTGACAGCATACGACACAAAGGAATTTAATCTCGATTTGCTAAAACACACGAATGTTTCTGATCCTCAAGACAAGAAGAAAAGAGGGCAAGTTGTAGTTGAGCTGACTTATGTGCCCTTCAGACAAGATAGTAAAAAGTCGAACGAAGACTTGGATGGTGGAAGTGAACAGTGTTCTGATGAGGAGATGTCAATAAGCGGAGCAGGTTTACTTTCAGTTATAGTTCAAGGAGCCGAAGATGTAGAAGGAGAGCACCACAATAATCCGTATGCTCTTGTCCTTTTCCGGGGAGAAACGAGGAAAACTAAGGTGAAAAAACTTAATACTTTGCCTTTTTGAACAATGACTTATGTTAGCATTTTTAACCATTATCGTTTGTCTGTTGCAGATGCTTAAAAAGACTCGTGATCCGCGTTGGAATGAGGAATTTCAATACACACTTGATCAACCTCCTCTGCATGAAAAGATTCGAGTTGAGGTTATGAGCAAGAGGACGCGATTTAGTTTTCGATCCAAGGTACTGCAAATATATGATAGGTTACATTTCTTTTCTTTTTTGTGATAAATGTGCGAATTTGTTCTGTATGTTGATAATGTTTGACAATGTAGGAATCACTGGGACATGTGGAAATAAATTTGGGAGATGTTGTGCATAATGGACGAATCAACCAGAAATACCATCTAATTGATTCGAAGAATGGAGTGATACATGTAGAGATTCGTTGGGATACAGTTTAAAAGTATGTTGTTTTGATAGCTAAAAACATGTAAAAGGACCAATACAAGAAAGAAATAGAAACAACTGTTGCATTTGTTTTTACATTCTTTTGTTGCTTTAGTTTTTGTGACTGTGATGAATATGGCTTGAAAATGGGTCATCCAATAGTTGTCCAAAACAAATTCAACCCCTTCAATCCAACCCAGAAATTTTTATTTTAATAATTTATCTTTGGGTTAGATTAAGATTATATTGGATTTGGTAGGTTTAGATTGGATTAGTTGGTTGGTTGGTTGGGCTGGTTTTGATAACTATCAATTTATAAAAAAAATTACGAATATTTTTTTTTTATTAAATATAACATAATTTACAGTATAAGATGTAATTGAATTCGTCAGATAATTATTGTCTATTTTTCAAATTCATTTTACCTCAATCAATATGCTAAAGTCGGTTTCCTTTCCAAAAAAGAAAAGCTAATATAATTAATTATACACTATTTTATTAAATTAATTTTATTTATTTATTTATTTATTTATTTTTTTTTTTTTTGGTATTTTCATTCTTAACTTAGGATGTAGTACCTGGTCTCAGTAAGACTCAAATTGAACTTCCCTTCCCGATTGAGAAGAGGTGTCTTCACTAACAAGTTATAGCTGGATTCATTTTACCTGAGTCAATATACCCAAAAACACCCAAAAAAAAAAAAAAAAAGCGCTAAAATTAAGTATACCTCATGAATTACATTATAGGTCAGTTTAAGTTCCTTTTATTACTCACTCTTTTGTACAAAAAAATTTCATCAAATGTATACAATATGGTACTTTTTAAAAATACCTTAGCAAAAAAGGGTTGTTGTCAGCCCTTTTAGGGTATAATAAAAAAATTCAAATTTCTTATAACTAAGGGAATATATAGTCTAGGAGTACTGTAAAATTTCTTTGGAAAATATACTGTAGGAGTATTGTAAAATTTCTCGTTTTCCAAATCTCATTTTGAAAACTACTTTTTTAATCCTTTTCAACTTACTTTCTTATTTAATCTATGATTCCCAATTGGTTTGAATTTAGATTTTAGGGAAAACTTCAAAAACCACTCCTATGGCTTCACTTTTTAATAAATTAAGAATTGTGTTTTTTTTTTTTTATCAAAAAGCAGACTTATGGTTTCAAAAGTTAGTAAAAAAAGGATAACTAACAATTTTCATTAAAAAATAATGATGTGACATATGTCATTTTTGTCTATTAAGCATTCTAATAGTTTATCCATATTATTTAAGAATTTTATATCAAGATTTGAATATTTTTCATAACTTTTCTTTTTTTTTTAATTTATAATCACTATTTAATTAAAAAATATTTTTACTTCTCAAAAAATTTTAAAATTTATCGCAAATATCTATTGTATTTTTATTAATCAACTCGAAAATTTTCGGTTCAAAATGGATAAAAATACCCTCTCATATGTCATGATTTAATACTAGTTATCCTTTTTTTGTAAACTTTTGAAACCACAAGTACTTATTTGACAAAAAAAATATACAATGCTTGATTTGTTAGAGAGTGGAACCACAATGGTGGTTTAGATTTTATTGTAGCCTATATAAAGGTATTAGATGCGTGTTTTAAGGGGTGAGATTATTTGTATGGACATAATATTTCTCCTCTCCCGTGGACATAGGCATTATTGGCGAACCACATATATATTGGGTCTTGTGATTACATGTTAATTATTTTTGCACATATTAAGTCTATTTAATTAATACGCGATCTGTTTCAATATTAAAGTAAAAACTCAATCTCATCTATTAAAAAATAAAAATTGTGTGTGTTCAATCTCATCTATTGAAAAAAGACATTATGTGATATCAAAGTAAAAATTCAACTTCACCCACTAAAAAACAATTGTTTCGGTTTCATTTTGTAGATAAAAATGATGTGTGTTCATCTATTAAACAACTGATACATATCTAATGAATAAGAAAACAAAACAGGGCAAAAGATAAACTTTACTAAGTGGTAATAGTGGAAGAAGCCAAGAATACAACGATAACAAGCAGTTATTATTCCATCCTTTTAAATGAATTTTGTTAAGACATAGATTTAGGGTATTTTTCACTAGATTCATTAGGGCCAAGTCTCCTTGCACTAAAAAGGCCAAATCCATAGATATCCCCCTAAACTTGTCCAAAAACGCTTACTGCCTTTCTGAACTTTTAAAATGTCCTAATACCCCCCATCAATTTTGAAAAAGTGACCTAGTTTGCTTCCTTGCTGGGGATATTGACTAAATTATGGCACTATTCCATAGTATTTACGTTTTTGTGGTGAAAGGGGGGTAATTGACAAGTTTGTGGTGTTTTGATGGAAATCCGCTTGTCAAAACAGAGGATGGAATGATTGTTTTTTTGCTGCCATCACTTCGCCGGTCAAGGAAGCGGACGGCTCGTGTCCGCTATTGTGAATAGCGGAAGAATTTGATGCTCCTGCACCACCCTGCCATCTCTGCACCTGCTGGACAAGACATGACACGGAAAAAGTTCAACGCTATTATAAAAAGCGGATGGAATATGACCGTTGATCTAAGATGATCAACGGTCTATTCTGTCTGCTTTTTAGAAAAGCGGACGAAGCCGAGCAGCCAATCAACGGCTGTCCGCTTTTATCCACTTTTCTAAAAAGCGAACAGTTTTTGACTCCTCCCCAGCCGTTGATCGTTTGATCAACTGCTGATTTTAAAATTACTTCCAATAATTCACTCACTCACAAACTTTTGTTGCAGAAACGAAATTACTACCACACAAACAATAATTCACTCACCCAACCGCTCAATTAAATTTTATCCTCTTTCACCCAATTTTTTTCTCCCTTTCCTTTCCTTTCCTTCCCTATTCATCATCTTCTTCATCTATTTTATTTCTGTTTCTCGGCTAAACCTCTCCTTTTTTTTTTAATAATTCCCTTAGTCACATTGTTGAAGTAATTAAGAGCAACAAAGAATATATTTACTCAATCACTTTGTTAAAGGTTAGTATTTTAAATAAGTAAATTTTTTTAGAATTATTAATATTTTTAAGTCTTTTAAATTAATAGTTGTTAGATTATGTTGATATTAGTAATTAATTTATTTATTGCATTTTTTAAGTAAATGTGTTGTTTATTTTTTCTTATAGTAGTTACTAATTTATATTTTTTACCTAAGTTGGTTTTTGTTGCATTTTGTTATGGTAGTTACAATTTTTTTTTTTTTTTTAATTTAGGGATTTGTATTTTTACTACATGTTAAGTAAATATATTTATTATAAATTTGTAATATATGATGAATGTACTATGTTTGTTGAAATGTGGTTGTAATTAGTAATTTGGATACTTAAATTTGTATTATATAGTGAGAGAAAAATATTGATTAGGGGTTATGATTGTATGAAAAAAATGAAATAATGTTATGGTAGTGACTAATTTATTTTTTGCTTTATTTTTTAATTTACGTGATTTGTATTTTTATCACATTTTAATATAAATTTGTAATACATGATGAATATATTATGTTTGTTGAGAGGTGGTTGTAATTAGTAATTTGGACACTTTAATTTGGAATATATAGTTAGGGATATATTGCTTAGGACTTATGATTATATGAAAAAATTAAATAATATTATTGTAGTTAGTAATTAATTTGTTAGTTTTTTTTTTCTACAAATTTAGGATTTAAATTTTTATCACATGTTAAGTAAATATCATTATTATAAATTTGTAATATATGATTAATTAGGGTGAGCAAAATACGGTTCAATTAAAAAATCAAACCGAACCAAATTCAAATAAAAACTAAACAATTAAAAATATTTAAACCAAAACTAAAACGAATATACATTCGGTTTGGATTGAACCGAACCGAATCGGTTCCAAACAAAATTTTCAAAATTTTAAATTTAAATAATATAATTTGATTATGATTATTATCAATAAATTATTATTAATTATATATAAATTATTGTAAAAAATAGTCTATATTACATATATTATTAAAATCTTATAAATATGAATATAAATTATATAATAATATAAATATATATTAATTGTTATATCTCAACTTAATGATAATGATTAAATGGTAATTTAATCATAGAATTAATGTTTCTTTTATTTGTTTATAATTATTGACAGAATAATGTCGATTTCATTGACTATATTGATTCGTTGGGGTGGAAAAGTCATTAAGAATCAATTCGGTGTGGATTATGAAAATGAATATTCGAAAGCAATACTGTTTCCTCAACAATTCGATTTTGCATTTTTGATTGATAAACTTAGGGCTGCTATGAGATTAGGGAGAGATGAAAAAATCACGCAAGTAGAATTCCGAAACCTTGTGGCAACTTACAGTGAAACCTTAGTGTTTAGCAGTCAACAAATATGAGATGATGATGATTTAAATATAATGTTGGGCATTATCAGGAGTATTACTACAGTGTTTTTCTATGAATTATATGTAGAATATATTCATGATCAATCTAGTGTAGCACTTGATAGTAGAGCAGGACCATCTACTTCTAAATGTCCTCAGTTCAGTGTCACTAATTCTGCAAACACTGAGGATGAGGAGGTGGAGGAGGAGGAGGAGGAGGTGGAGGAGGAAGAGGAGGAGGAGGAAGAGGAAGAGGAGGAGGATGAGGATTCCGAGGATGAGGATAAGGATTCCAATGAGGGTCAGGAGGATGATGACGAGGGTGTAAGCATTAATATACCCACTAATCATATTATACCTCCATCAAATGCAGATGGTACTGTGGGATGCAATAATTTTGTCCCTATGTTTTTTCCAAATCTGCCTCAGTATTCAGAAGTTGATATTTCAAGGATGACAGTGGTCCCATAAGATCAAAATGCAATTGCTGTAGTATGGAATTCCTCATTGGATCTTACAGAAGGAATGCTTTTTAAATCAAGGGAAGAAGTTAAAATGGCAGCTAAGGAGTACTCAATGAGAAAGAATAGAGAGTTCAGAAGTAGAGTGACTCGGCCAAACACTATTACATTAGTTTGTCATCAATTCGATGAAGGTTGTCCGTGGAGGTTACGCGCCACTCTTAAAAAAAAGCCTTATTTTGGGAGATCACAAAATACATTGGTGAACATACTTGTCCACCTTTGACATCGCAAGATCACAGGAATCTTGACTCGGACTATATGTTGGGTATAGTTGAGGCTATAGTGCATGAGGATCATACATTGTAGGTGAAGGCTATTGTTGCAATCATGTCTCAGAGATTCACAATCACAATCTCTTACAGAAAGGCGTGGTATGCAAAAATGAAGGCAATTGCAAAGATATTTGGAGACTGGGAGGAGTCATATGAATATCTACGTCCGTGGATGCATGCAGCAATATATATGAACCCTGGATCAGGCTACCTGATTGAAGATTGGCCATATATTATGTTAATGGGCAACTGATATAAGGAGTAAGAGTGTTTGACCGTATGTTTTGGTTTTTCAAACCATTTGTTGAAGGTTTCAAACATTGTCCTCCTGTTTTGTACATTGATGGAACTTTTCTAACTGGAAAGTATAAGGGGGTATTACTCACAGCTTCAGCACTGGATGGTAACAACAATGTACTTCTTTTAGCATTTGCTATTGTTAATGTGGAAAATAACGAAAATTGGGACTACTTCATGCGCTGTATACGAGGCATTGTTTGTCCAGACAAGCTTGATGTATGTGTAATCACTGATAGGCATGCTGGAATCTTGTATGCAATGAGAAGTGAGTGTGGGGATGAAGTAGCTCATCGATTCTACATACGCCATATTGCAAGCAATTATAATAAGAAGTTCAAAAATACAGCGATAAAGAATTTTATCATCAATGCAGGTAACCATTACTTGCTATTCTTAGTGGAGTTTTAATAAAATTTCACGCTGTAATAAAATCCATTATACTATTCTTTTGTAGCATATCAAAGTCAAAAGACAAAATTCGATAAGATGATGAAGACACTTGAGGAGAAAGATCCTGAAAGTTATAAGTGGTTGGAGAAGATCCCAAAGGAGAAATGGGCTGTTTCATATGACGATGGATATCGTTGGGGCAGTATGACAACAAATATTGCTGAATCTGTTAATGCATTATTGAAAAAAGCTCGAGGCATGCCTATCACAACAATGATGGAAATGATATATGTTAATATTGTCGATCTTTTTGACAAGCAAAGGAGTGCTTATCAGAGTCAAATGGATGAAGGCTTCAAATTTACTGCAAATGCAATTAAGACATTGAAGAAGAGGTATGAAAATGCAAATGGTCATCATGTACGAAGGTATGATAGAAGAAGGGGTATATTTGAAATAACTACAACAAGGAGAAATTCATCCGGGAAAGGGGGCAAGAAGCAGGTGGTTAACTTAAGTGAGAAGAGTTGCAGCTGTGGGAAGTTCCAATAGTTTAAAATTCCTTGTTCTCATGCAGTTGCAAGATGTTTAAAACACAATACTGATGCAACTCTCTTTATTGAACCTGTTTATAGAGTAGAAAACGCCATAAAATGTTGGTCCAAGTGTTTTGTCCCTTTAGGCAACCGTGACTATTGGCCAATTGTAGATGGATTACCACTTGTACCGAATCCAGAGTGGATGAGGAAAAGAGGTAGACCAAAGACATCCCGGATTCGAAATGAGATGGACTGGAAAGTTACCGAAGCTAATACTTTGACTTTTTGTAGTAAATGTGGAAAATCCGATCATAACACTAGGACATGCAAGCATGGTTGATTATTATGTATTATATACTGTTTAGTAATTTATGTTATGAATTTTGTATACTTTGAACATTGATATGTTTGGCATGATTTTTGTAATATTTTATGTATGAGCATATTTTTCCATACTAGTTGTGTGACATATGAAAAATAATTTGAATGCGTTGAAATTTGATACTGTAATAAGTTTATACATGTGAAATACTGATATAATTTTATTAACGTAGCTATGTCAAATCATATACCTCAGCGTGCTTACATCGATCCCTGGCCGATTGATCCGATTGTATTACGTCTACAGCGATCACATAGGTTGGAAGCCGTTTGGTATAACCAGGTACTTCATGAATTTGTCATACAGTAGTGTAATCAATAAAGCAAATGAGTACTCTATTTGTATTTTATTCTTCTGATCCAAGTTAGTATTCTTATTTAAAATCTTGATTGCATAGCACTGAAATACTCAAAAGTAATAGCTTTCTATAATTATAATTATTATTTGATAATGAGGGATTGCAAAGGCTTTATATCAGCATGCCCCTATTGATCCAATAGAAATAGTTTAGCTTAAATAAGTAGTTAAAAACCACAATGTATCGTAATTGTTCTTTTTTGACATTACATTGGTTTGAGGTAAAAATATGTCTATATGTATGTATGTATATAGTATGCTTTATGAATCCTTGTTACTGTAAAATATAATTGCATCAATTTAGAAATGTGTTGAAAATGGATAGAAGTTACAAATTATATTAGTAAATTGGTACATATTGTTTTATTACATTGACATTTTTTTAAAAGAAAAGGGAAACGACTTTTTAAAGCTCTACATACAATCATTTGAAACCAAACCCTTTATTATTGAATAATTGATTGAGAGCAAATGCATTTATAATACTAGTAAATTGGTACATATTGTTTTATTACATTTATTTTTTTTCGTATCTTAATTTGTTACATATTGATTTATAACATTGATATTTTTTTTAAAACTTTATATATTAGGATGATAATAATGTGCTCAATTGTAGAAGAGAAGCAGGCATCATTCGTCTTGATGTTAATGATGAGAGGCTTATTCACATATTAAGACAAACAGGATTTTACGGTTTGTCTCGATTAGGTTTTTTCCAGCTTGATCATCATCTCATCACAGCATTAGTGGAGAGATGGAGACCAGAGACACATACATTCCATCTTCCTGAGGGTGAGGCCACAATTACATTACAGGATGTGGCTATACAAACAGGATTACCAATTGATGGTAATGCATTGATTTGCCCTCTTCCCAGAAATTGGGAGGTTGAGTGTGAAAGGTTGTTAGGTATTCTTCCTCCCGATCTTCCATTAAAAATATGTACTTGAAGCGTTCTTGGCTGGTAGAGAATTGTTATTTCACCCAGATACCTGCTAATGCTGATGATGTGATAATGGCACATTATACACGTGCATATTTATTGCAATTAATTAATATGTTGTTTTGCACAAAAAGCACAGGTAGTGTGAATCTGGTGTATCTACCACTTTTAGAAATCATTAATGCAATTAGTACATATAGTTGGGGAGCAGGTTGTCTAGCATTTTTGTATAGGGAGTTATGCAATGCCATAAACCCAGTCACGGCATAGATTGGTGGTGCATTATTTTTATTGCAGATTTGGGCATGGGATCGATTAAAATTTTTGTCACCTGGGTTAATGCATGGAGACATTGTGCCTGGCATACCACTTGGTCGTTGGTATATTCCAAAAACTATAATTTTATTGTATATTACAGTCGTATCATTTATGATAGTATCTAATTAACTAAAATGTGACAGGTGGAGTACCCCTAGACAACCACTGAAATAGTAACACATAGTATCTCACATATACGTTATGTGCTTGATCTTGCCGATAAGGATGCTGTAAGTCACATGGAATATTATTTTGACACATATTTTTAATTAATATTCTGATATTAATTGCACTTTGCTTGATTTTCAATATAAAGTAGTTGCAATTTTATTTCAATTTTAATATAACAAGTCCCAAAATTTTTTTATTATTAGTATTATGGTATTTGAAATATTTGCCTCATTTCAGTTTGGATCCATATACTCCTGGAATTCATATGGCATATTATTTTGACACATTTATAATTGATATTCTGCTCTTAATTGCACTTTATTTTATTTTCAATATAAACTACTAGCAATTTTATTTGAATTTTATTATAAACAAGTATCGAATATATTTAATTATTAGTATTAATGGTGTATGAAATATTTGTCTTAGTTCATTTGGGATCCATACACTCCTGAGATCCGAGCAGCATTGCCAGCATATTGCTTTCAAGGTCAACAAATATGGAGAGCTGTTGTGCCACTGATATGCATGCATATTGTAGAATGGCAGCAGCCTGACAGGGTTCTTCGCCAGTTTGGATTGAAGCAACATATTCCATGTGAACCTCGTCAGACGGATGCATTGCATTCCATTGACTTGAAAGAAGTGAAAAATGAAATTATGGCAAAACAAGCTCACTGGATTGCAATTTGGAATGATAGGGTACGCTATGTTTTCATGGCTGAACCTTCTGATGCCCCGCTCCATTATCATTCCCAATACATGGAGTGGTATAGGAACATAACAAGGAGATGGATTTCCATTCGAGGTGGTTCTCATGGTGCTTGTGTAAGAAACTGATATCTTTTGTATAATTCATTAACTTCACAATTTTTTTTTTTAATTTTATGCTAAGAATATATGATGTGTGCAGGTAAATGGACTCGAGAGAATGGCATTAGAGTCTGATGTCGATAACCTCCAAAATATCAGGAGGAGTATATATGGTGCACTTAGGGAAGAAAGACATTATGTTGTTAGTGCACCACCTCAGCCAGCTACAACAGCCACGTATCCTGATGTAGAAGTGGATGAAGCTGAACCTACTAATACCACTAGTAGACGACACCCACGGGATGCACCACGTAGGCGTGAGGTCCCACGACCACAAACCCCTTCGTGTGACATTGTTCCGCATCCGGTGACCTATCATTTACCGGGTTCATTTGAAGCAGGTACATCGCAGCCAACTCAGCCTCAAGCTTCATTCTTTGCTGGCCCCGTCTGTACCAAATACTTATGAACATAGAGCATCTTCATCAGCAAACCATCCATCGGGATCATCTCAGTATGGATTGGGTGTTTCACAAAATCCTTTTTTACCTTGGACTACTCAATCACCTTAGGGTGCACACAATATGGGTTTTCAACCACAACATTCAGTTCAATTCGGTACACCCCAAACACCTGCTAATATGATTTTTTTCTACATTTACTCGGCCATCGTTGGTAGAACATTATCCAGGCTTGTCTAGTTTTCCATCTTACCAATATCAAGGCATGACACACCCTCATTTTGGAACAGCATCCACAGATCAAAACGATCCATCACATACAATTGCACCACAGCCAGGCAGACGACAGCCTCCACGGAGAGGAAGACATCAAAATTGATTTGTCTTCAAATTTGGTCTTATGTTTTCTTTATTTTTGTAATTACAAAACTCCAAAACTTATGGATTAAGACTTTTCATTGGTTAATCCTATTTTTTTTAATTTATGAATCAATGCTCTAGTTCATATTATTACTACATAATTTTAGGTTACATATTATTACAATTAACTTTATATATACCTTCAGGTATTAAGAAAATAAAAATATTGCATAACATGATAAACAAAATTATTAAGTTTAATTAGTTTTTTTATTTGTTGCTCTAAAATTTTACGATTTCATATTATTGAAAATCTGGTATTTGTAAAATTTTCAATTTAATTAGTTTAGAGTTTTTACAAATTTAATTGAATGGATGAGTAATAGTTATGAGTAACAATTAAGTATTACTCTAATTATATAGAATTATATAATTCTGTATATATTCCTATTAAAAATAATTATATACATAATTCTATAAAAAATTACATAATCCTACATAAAATAATTCTATTTATACAAAATATAAAAAATTTAAACAGTGGACAAAGTATGGGGGCCGGATTTGGGCCAAAATCCACATCTTGTCCGCTGTTGTAAACTAGTGGATAGTGCTGGCCCGCTATTATAACTAGCGGACAATTGGGCCCCTGTTCCAACTCATGGGCCGGCTGACAATTCTCACTTCATCCGCTAATATGAATAGCGGATGAAGGATATCCGCTATTTACAAGTGCGGATATATATGTCCGCTACTCTAAAAAGCGGATCTGACCAAAAACACCATAAATTTGTAAATTGGCCACTTTTCACCCCAAGTCTGTAATTAGTTTGAAATAGTGCCATAATTTAGTCAATATCCCTCCTTGCTGCCACATGTCACTCAATTATTAGTTGTCTCATGTTTGACTTTTCAAAGCAAACTCTGGTTTTTATGGGACTTAGGGGGCAAACTGTGCCAATTTTAAGAAATTCAGAGGGGGCATTAGAACCAATTTGTAAGAAGTTCAGGGAGGCATTAGGACATTTTCAAAGTTCAGGAGGACAGTAGGCATTTTTGGCCAAGTTCAGAGGGATATCTATATATTCAGCCCACTAAATATTCTTTAGATATTTTATTAACCAAGTCTACTTGCATTATTTAGTCTCTAAGAATTAAATTAAGAAAGTATTTCACAAGCATTTATTATTTATGCAAAACTCCCAACATATGGTTGTTCATGTCTCCAACCTTAGCAAACATATGCCTTGTAGTGGTTCAGTCTCCTAAACAAAGTCTCATTGCATTTATTTGACAATATATGAGTTAGCTAAACCCATAAAACTAAAAGTATACCATTAAACAACCATCAAAATACATCATACATTGGACGTGTACCAACCCATTGTTGGTCTTGACCTAGAAGTGGATTACTCGCTCATTTTCATTTTTCATGCAGAGAACATTAAATATATAGAACAAGATGTTAAAATTTAAAAAAGAGAAAAAAGACAAAGGGAAATGCTGAAATTTTGAAAGGAAATAAAGTAGAATAAATTCAAGATCAAAGATTATGTCTTACCATTCCAATAAATTGATTATATAATCTCCTACGGTGCAATAAGATTGTAGAATGAGTGGAGTAAATTGCTCACTTTAAAAATTTTTGCAGGGAATAACCAGATCTAAACTTATTCCGTACAATTCTTAGCCAAAATAGATAAGAGATAACTTTACAGCTGTAATGTCTTCTCCAGCCTTCTTTATAGTTTCTCCTTTAACCCAACCCATTCAAGTGATTTTAGGCCTCCAATTAGCAAAAGTGAATAGCCCACTTTTGTCTCAAAATAGCCGGCCATTCAAGATATTTTCTTATAAAACTCAATAGTTAACACCAAATAAATATATAATTACGCTAAACTACTGGGTATAATTTATACTGATCACACTTGTTGCATTTAATCTATAAATATTTTAACATCATTTGTACCCGATTGCACCTCTAATAAACAAATTTTATACACTTCCTACGATAGTCTTAAATACTTTTTAAACAATTTTTAAATGGTTGTTAAACAATTTTTTATACGTTTTTCTATTACTTTGTTATATTTATTCTATCTACTTTTAGTAACATGGATTGGGATTCTAACTTTGTTTCTAAAAAGTTAGAAGAGGGAAAATATATCAAAACTCCTTCAATAACTGATCAAATTCATTCTACTTCATTTGGTCGTCATTACTATCAAATTCTTGACATCAGAATAAAAAGCTCGCAATATCATGAACAAAACAGTACAAATTTTTACATAGAATTTCCACTATTTGAAAATCTAGAAGAGAGAGAAAATGTGTCTAAGTGATAGTGACCCTTAACTCAAGATGTCCACAAATCTTTGGGTAAAGGTGAGATCCAAGCATGCAAGGTTGAGTCTATGGTGAAATGCATGGTTGAAGTTTTTTTTTTCTCTTTGAAAATTTAATGTATTTTTTTCCTTTTTTTGTTGGACTAAATACCTTTTTGGTGCCTATGTTATCACTGGTTTGCCTTTTTGGCCCATGTCCTATTATAATTTTCCTTTTGCCCTCTGTACTATTATTGATGTTTCCCTTTTGTCCCCCTGTGCTATTAAAAAATTTTCCAAAATGGCCCTTAATAAGCACATTTCGTTAACAAATTTGTTAATGGAATATGCTTGCTAGACGTCATTTTGTAACTTTTTGCATACTACATAGGTTAAAAGGAAAATGTTTAGGACTGAGGTCAAAAGGACAAACCAGTAACCTCGCAGAAGGCAAAAAGTTCTTTAGTCATTTTTCATTTGTTATTAACTAGTTTGGAATATTTATCTTATGTTATTTCGGAAACAAATTTGGAGCAATCAATGTTATTTTGAAGCAACAAATTTTGTGATTGACAATTAGAGCCCGTTTGTAAACCTATTTTTCAAGTGTTTTCTATTGTTTAATGCCAAACAACAGTTTTAGAGGTGTTTGATTAGGTTTTACTAACAATTATTCATAACTTTTTAGGAAGGAAAAACT
Organism: Euphorbia tirucalli; assembly: GCA_039660915.1. Lineage (NCBI taxonomy): Eukaryota > Viridiplantae > Streptophyta > Magnoliopsida > Malpighiales > Euphorbiaceae > Euphorbia > Euphorbia tirucalli. Next base: position 34,186,893 of record CM077633.1, read on the forward strand.
ATTGTTTTCCATCAGCAAATAAAACTTCTATTTCAAAAAAAAAAAAAAAAAAAAACACTTCATTGTATTTTTTTTTTCCATATTAGTTATTTTACATCCTAACAGCAAAAATTTATCATGTTTTTACTAAACAATAATTATCAATCAGCAAACAACAACCAGCAACCATCAATAGTAAATAGCAAACAACAACAATGAAACCAAACGGGACCTTAAGTTAGTTTTCAGTGTTTTTTGGAAAATTATCAAATTTACATTGATTAAAGATTTTTTTTTTTCTCCCATAAATTTTTTTTCTTTATTCTTTCCTCCATACTTGATTGCTTTACTTTTCTCTCTCATCTTTTATAATTTATACTTAATTTTGTCATTTATCTTTTAATCTGTTCATTTTCTCATCATGCTACCTTACAAAGTTTTTTTTCTGTTTTTTTTTTCTCTTTGAAATGAGATCCATATGTATATATTTTTTTCCTCTGTTTTTTTATCTTCGGTTTTGGTATAAACAAAATATCAAAATGGTGTCAAAACTATATAAGAAGGTATAACAAAAAAATGCGTATATAACGACATATAATATATGTATTTTTTGCAAAGGTATCACAATATTTTTCACAATTGAACATCACTTTTAGTGTCACCATTGTTAATATTGACCCTGCCATTGTGCTTCCATATATCGTATTATTTGCCTTCCCATAATTAACTACACATTTATATTAAATCTCCTTAAATTAATTCATACTTATTATTAATTTCTATAATAACACAATTCGAATTTGACTAATTAACCTAACGCCATGGAAATTTGTAAGAGACGACAAAGCAATAGTAATAGCAGGATTGAAATGGCCAAAAGACACATGTCTCAAACTATATATCATCATCATTACAACAAGTCCCCATGCCACTGCCTCTCTTATTCCCCACGCTGCAAATGAATATCTAGTTCCAATTATCATACTTCCACACCCTATCAATGTTATTATATATGTCCATACTAGCTCTGCAATTATCTACCAAATTAACATCTTCATTAAAATTTCATATAAATGCATTCAATTGCAACAATAATTAAGTTGTTAATAAGGAAAAAATAAAAATAAAATCATGCCTTATATGCATTGATACCATTTGATACAATTATGATATCAATTTGATACCATTACGATACCATTTGATACCATTACAATGCCATTTTGATACCTTTACGAAAAATATATATGTAACAGCAAAAAAAACGCATATACAAAATTGTTTATACCTTCATTATACTTTTATAACCTCATATACCATTATGATACATTTTTTATATTTTCTTTATACCTTGGAGATACTTTTAAAACTTTATATATCATTTTGATACCATTACGATACCATTTTGATACTATTATAATATTGTAAACATGAATTTTTGTCTGACCTCTATGATAATGATTTCCGGTTATCATTTATCCGAAATTGTTCAAAATACGGCCCGAGGAGCAAAGAACAGATTGTAACTTGTGTCGAAACGAACCGAAAATCACAGAAAATCGAAATAGGGATTGTCATCATTACAAGATGGGCCGTGCGACCCAATTTAGAAGGAGGCATAACCTAACTTTTAAGGGTTAAGCCGTGGGAGTGAGTGCTTAAAGTGGGTGCAGATGTGATATGAAGATGAGTCGAACGGCTCAAAAGATAGGCCGCACGGCCCAATTTGGAAGGCAGATGGGCCGTACAGCCTATCTCTGGCCTACTTGTAGAATAAAAAATGGTTTTCTTGAGAGATGATGTCATTTACTTGAAGGAGGAATTGTTATAGGAAATAAAAAGAGAAGTAATCGTACTTACCAAGGATAACAATCACACTTACCAACATTTGCTAAGACCACGGCCCTTCTCACATCTCCTTCATCAAACTTTTCCTGCTCCTACTTTAAGCACTCACTCCCATAGCTTAACCCTTAAAAGTTGGGTCATGCCTCCTTCTAAATTGGGCCGTACGGCTCAAAAGATAGACTACACCACCAAATTTGGAAGGCAGATGGGCTGTACGGCCCATCTCTAGCATACTTGTAGAATAAAAAATGGTTTTCTTGAGAGATGATGTCATTAACGTGAAGGAGGAATTGTTACAGAAAATAAAAGAGAAGTAATCATACTTACCAAGGATAACAATCACACTTACCAACATTTGTTAAGACCATGGCCCTTCTCTCCTCTCCTTCATCAAACTTTTCGTGCTCCTGCAACCCAAGTTTTTAACACTTCAACAACTCCATCACCCCCATTCCAATACTCACCAACTTTCCAAGCACCAAATCCAAGACAAATCCAACCATTTCAAACACTAAACCACATTTTCATACTTAAAACACCTCGGTTTGAAGCTATATATGGCTGCATTTTGGTTTCCTAGTGAGTTTCGGTTCGTACTCACGAGTTGTACCGGTTTGAAGCTCCAAGGAACATATTCGGATAATTTACCAAAAACCTAGATAAACAAGCTATAGCTAATCTCTGAGAGGCCATAAAATCCTATCTCTCTATTCCTGTAATATTTGATTTGTTTGTGCCGTGTTAAAACGAAAAAACAAATTGCAATAAATTTCAAGAACAGGGCCATACGATCCATCTTTAGGCTGCACGGCCCATCTTTGAGAGGAATTGAGCCGCACTGCTCATCCTGGCCTATGAGCCATGCGCTAAAATGTTTCTCCATTTTCTGTGAATTTTAGCTTTATGAATCTAGCGTAAAAATCTCTGATTTTTCAGTCTAATCAATCGATAGACCCACAAAGGATCATAAAACTCAAAAGAAGAAACACTAAAATGAATTTCTACGTGTTAAAATCACGAAAACAAAAATTATTTTTATCATCAGATTTGGATCCCGTGATCCACATTTAATCCATTTTTGAACCCCTGCGGTTCCAGAAATTCATTTCGTAAGCATAGCATTTATTTATGTTATTATTCATTGTGTACACATTTTTTATAAAATTGATTTTGGGTGTTTATGAGCTTTATTAACCTAGATTTAATTTTGAAGTATTTTTCAAGACCCACATGAAAGAGATTTTCAATAAATCTCTAGATAACCGACCCACATTTGCCATGCATAAAGGAAAATAAATATAAATTGTTAAAAATATTTTCCAAAATTGTTTTTCCCAGATCCAAAAATACAGGGCGTTTCCAAAATTGTTTTCTAGGTCTAATCGGGTAAACTTGTCGGGTTTTCCCAATTATCCCCTAAATGCATGCCCCGAGCTATTTCGATATCCCATTTTATCCTGTGTAAGTCCTACATGTATATTTATCTGTATCACTATGTTGGGATTTGTCACCGGAAATCACTCAATAAAAGCGGAAGAACGCGGTGATTTCCTCAAATCCAGTCCCAGGAGCAATTGAAGTGGAAATTGAAAAACTTAAAATTAAATAGAAAGGGATTAAATTTCTTACCAGAAAAATCTCTTTCTAGAGACGGATGATGACTGCAGAATTCAATGTAGAATCCCTCCACTCTCACGTACACGAACGCTTAACGAATGCAACCCGTGCTAGCGTCGGAAAAACGAAACAATAGAGAGGAGAGGGCTAGAAAATTCGGCTAGGTGTGTAATGCTTAGAGATAGCCGAAATTTCTAAATACCTAGGGTTAGCCGAATTCCTTAGGGGAATTCAGGCCCATCTTGGCTCCTGTCTATTCTGTGCGGGCTTCCATGTTTTAATTTAGGCCCAGTCTAATTTTAATTATTCTGGTTTAAATTAATTTCAAGCCCAATTTTAATATACCCATGTATTTCATATATTACTCCAAGTAATATATTATTTACATCTAAATTAAAATTAGTTTGACAATTAATTTAATCCATCAAATTAAAATTAAATCTACACAAAATAAAATCATATGTAAACCCATACATATGAATATTTCCACCTAGGAAATAATTTCATAATTAATCCAATTAATTATGAAGAGCCAACTGAATATATTAATTTTATTATTATGACCAATCCAATTGATCTTTATAATATAATTAATATATACACATTTCTCCCTCCATTGTGTATACTCCAAGTATACATGTGATTCCTTAAGTCTGCATTCTATCGTTCTATGTGTACGATCCCGTGGGCCCATCTTTATGTTGGCAGCGGGCCTTTGGCCCGCAGACTGCAGTTGGGCTCTAGCAAGCCACTGCAGCCCCCAATTAAGATGGAGATGGCAGTATAACTGATATCATAACCCTGTAGTTTAAACTTGTACATCCCATGTCATTGATATCGGTGTCCAACATAGAGGCATGGATTGATCACCCTCTTTTGTGTCCGGACATTAACTTGATCCCGAATGTACTGATGCTCTCAAACAAGTTCCAACTCGTTTGGGTGTGGCCACACTCTTATCAGTCACATTCATCAAGTGGCCGGTGATATCTTCTCAGTTGGTTACTGAGTGACAAATCCCTTCTGCATATCCATAGTATTACCATGTTCAGTGACATACCCGAAAGCACCCATACTTGGCACCCTATTACAGGCCCTTTAGGCGTACCCCTAAGTATGCGACTTCACATGTAACACCATCATATGGTCAGGTCAAAGGATCCATACAAGTACTACACAAGAATCCATTGTGATACCATACCATGTGGATTACTCGTTTAGTGGATCTATCCAGTACCATCCTTCCAGGCATGTACCCATTAACTTAGTTGACATTCCATGTCCAATGACCGGTAAGACACCGCCATACAACCAGGTTAATGATAGTCTGTTGTTCCATTCATTCCCATGACTGGAACAGACTATGGATCTATTTAGGGTCATATCGTTTACCCTGTCCATGGTCTTACTGCTAAGTGCATGAAACTTGTCGTCATGGATATAGATATGTCCATTGGATACTTCATTTAATATATTGCATAAGATAGATATAATAAATGAATTGATGCCTTTATTAATAACACAAATGAGTACAACACATGAATCCAATAAATGTATAGTACAAATACAAGGACCAATGCCTCGGGACTAGGGCATTTCCAACAATCTCCCACTTGCACTAGTTCCAACTAGGCATAGGCCTAATCCCTATAGATCTAGTATGACCCTCGTGCTTGGGCTGGGCCAGCACCTTGGTCAATGGATCTGCGACATTATCCTCGGTGTCCACTCTGTGCAATGCAATGTCACCTCTCTCCGCGATTTCTCATATGAGGTGAAACTTTCTGAGCACGTGCTTTGTGTTCTTGTGTGACCGGGGCTCCTTAGCTTGTGCGATGGCCCCATTGTTGTCACAGAAGATATCGACTGGGTCCTGGATAGTTGGCACTACTCCCAACTCAGTGATAAACTTCTTCATCCACACAGCTTCCTTAGTTGCATCACACGCAGCGATGTACTCAGCTTCTGTTGTAGAGTCCGCTATGGTTGGCTGCTTTGAGCTCCTCCAGCTTACAGCACCACCATTCAGCAAGAATACATACCCTGACTGCGATTGGTACTCATCTTGGTCTGTCTGGAAGCTCGCATCAGTATACCCAGTAACTGATAGCACTTCCTGACCACCATACACCAAGAAGCTATCCTTAGTCCGGTTAAGGTACTTGAGGATCGCCTTGACAGCTTTCCAGTGATCCTCCCTGGGATCCTGCTGGTATCGGATCATCATACTCAGTGCAAAGGCGACATCAGGTCTCGTACATAACATGGAGTACATGATTGATCCAATAGTCGAAGCATATGGAACCAATTTCATGTTCTCCCTGTCCTCCCTTGTTTTAGGACAGTTCTTCTTACTAACTTTCAGCCCATAGCCCATTGGCAAGAAACCTTTCTTGGCCTGGTCCATGCTGAATCTTTTCAGAACTTTGTCAATGTACGAAGCCTGACTTAGGCCTAGAAGCCGATTTGATCTATCCCTATAGATCCTGATCCCTAGGATCATCTCAGCTTCGCCTAAGTCCTTCATTGTGAAGCACTTACTCAGCCACTGCTTTACCCCTTGCAGTGTAGGTATGTCGCTTCCAATGAGTAGGATGTCGTCTACATAAAGTACCAAAAATGTGACAATGCTCCCACTAGTCCTCTTATACACACAAGGCTCATCTAGATTCTGTATGGAGCCATATTCCTTTATAGCCTCATTGAATCTTAGATTCCAACTATGGGATACTTGCTTCAGTCCATAAATGGACCTTTGAAGTTTACATACCCTTCCCGGATACTTAGGATCGACAAAACCCTCAGGTTGTGTCATGTACACATCCTCGAGTAGCTTCCCATTAAGGAAAGCGGTTTTGACATCCATCTGCCATACCTCATAGTCATACCATGCGGCTATGGCCAGCAGTATCCTGATGGACTTGAGCATGGCTACTGGTGAGAAAGTTTCATCATAGTCTATTCCATGGACTTGTCTGAAACCTTTCGCAACCAGACGCCCCTTAAAGGTATTATCGGCTTTCAGCTTATAGCACCACTTGCAACCTATTACTTTAGCACCCGGAGGTGGATCAACCAAGTTCCAAACTTGATTATCGTACATAGATTGTATCTCTGCCTCCATGGCTTTACGCCAATTTGCAGACTGTGGGCTAGCCATAGCCTCCTGGTAGGTTTTGGGTTCTTCTTCATCCCAGATGAGAAGAGTTTGATCATCGGTGATGAGGAAACCATACCTCTCCGGTCCCCGACGATCCCTACCAGACCTTCTAGGTTCTTGTGTGGCTTGGGTCGGTGCTTCCACGTATGGAAGTTCCACCTGGGCCTCCGAGTTATCCTCTTCAGGAGCTTGTAGACCTTGAACTTCCCTGAGTTCAACGTTGCTCCCACTATCTTTCTTGGAAAGGAACTCCTTTTCCAGAAAGACCCCCTTCCTTGCCACGAACACCTTATTCTCGGCGGGGTTGTAGAAGTAATACCCTTTGGTTTCCCTAGGGTAGCCCACAAACAGGCATTTGTCGGTTTTGGGCTCCAGCTTGCCACTAGTCAATTTCTTGACATGTGCTTCGCATCCCCAAATCCTTAGGAAAGACACATTGGGCTCCTTGCCCGTCCATTTCTGATATGGGGTCTTTTCCACAGCCTTAGTCGGAGTATTGTTTAAGATAAGAGCTGCTGTCTCGAGGGCGTGTCCCCAGAAACTAATTGGGAGAGATGCTTGACTTATCATTGAGCGGACCATGTCCAACAAGGTCCTATTCCTCCGTTCAGACACCCCATTCCATTGTGGCGTTCCAGGAGGAGTGAGCTGTGGAACTATTCCATGCTCTCTCAAGTATGAGTCAAACTCTAGGCTCATATACTCACCGCCTCGGTCCGACCGAAGGGCTTTGATATTCCTGCCTAGCTGGTTCTGTACCTCGTTCCTAAATTCCTTGAACCTATCAAGGGTCTCGGACTTGTGCTTCATCAGATAGACATAGCCATATCTGCTGAAATCATCCGTGAATGTGACGAAGTACAGATGCCCACCTCTGGTCGCTGCGCTCATAGGTCCACATACATCTGAATGTATTAGGTCCAATAAGCCAGTGGCCCTTTCAGCCTTCTTGCTAAAAGGCGCCTTTGTCATCTTGCCTCTTAAACATGATTCGCATGTATCAATTGACTCCAAGTCAAATGACCCTAGGACTCCAGCTTTGTGAAGCCTAGCTATGCGCTTCTCGTTTATATGGCCAAGACGACAGTGCCATAGGTAGACAGGATTAAGTTCGTTAGGCTTAACCCTTTTCGTGTTTATGTTATAGATATAATTGGTTTCATTTAAGTCCAGGATATACAGGCCATTATTTAATAGAGCATCTCCATAAAATAATCCCTCTCTAGATATAGAAATTCGACCATTTAAAATAGTGAAATTAAATCCAGAAATATCCAACATTGATACAGAGATAATATTCCTGCACATAGCAGGTACAAAGTAACAATGTTCTAAAATTAAAACCAATCCACTGGGCATCATTAGGTGGTATTCGCCGATCTCTATGGCAGCAACCCTTGCTCCATTCCCGACCCGCAAGTCCACCTCTCCCGACCCCAGTAACCTTCTGTTCTTAAGTCCCTGCACATTGCAACAAATGTGAGAACCACATCCAGTATCCAATACCCAGGATGTTGAAACAGTAAGGTTTATATCTATAACATAAATACCTGAAGAGGACGCACCTTGGCCCCTTCTTTGCTCTCCCATCAGCCTGGGACACGATCTCTTCCAATGACCCGCCTGTCTACACCCGAAACAGACATCATCAGGACCTGCCTTCTACTGGGCCTTGGGTTGGGCCTTGGCCTTCTTGGCTTTGGCCTTTTTGGCCTTGGCCTTGGCCTTTTCCTTGGCCTTACCCTTAGCAAGAGGAGGGTTCCCCTTGTTGACCAGCAGCACCGGCGGAGTCTTCTTGATCGACTGCTCAGTAAGCTTAAGCATCCCATGCAGCTCACTGACAGTGCGGTTCATCCCTTGCATGTTATAGTTGAGGATGAACTGATCATAAGAATCCGGCAAGGACGCGAGGATTGTGTCCACCGCCAACTCTTGAGAGATAGGCGATCCGAGACGGGCCAAAGTATCCAAATAGCCCTTCATCTTGAGCACGTGTGCACTCACAGATGTCCCGGCCCCCATCTTACAAGAGTGGAATGCCTTATTGGTCAGGTACTTTTCCTGACGAGCTTGCTCTTGAAACATCTCATTAAGAGTTGTTATCATAGCATAGGCTTGGTGGTCCATAAACTGTTTTTGCAGTTCAGGGACCATGCAAGCCAACATAAGGCATGTCACATCCCGGTTGTCCTTGACGTGCGCCTCGTATTCCTCCAGCTGGGCAGCCGGTGGATTACGTCCTTGAGGCGCAGCCGGCACAGGCCTTTCCAGCACATACTCTTTTGACTCCTGTCTTAGAACTATCCTCAAGTTCCTAGACCAGTCTAAAAAGTTAGGACCGGAAAGCTTGTCCTTTTCAAGAATGGATCGCAGTGATAAGGTATTTGTGTTTGCCATTTGGGTATTTCTACACAGAAAAACATTGAGAGTGTTAATAAAGGGCTTTGCTTTGTTCTTCCCATATAAAATTAATAATGAATCAAGTTATTAATTTAGACCGAGTTGTTGGGCTCATGGGCCGAGATCCATATTTCATTAAGATATAGCCAAACGAGGGTTTGGTACAACTACACCTTAATTATTTAGGTAGGAACGCCGTCCAATCCCAACCTAGGGACTCTCGGTTTGATGGGCTTGTTGGCACTTACCCATCTGTGCTTAGGGCCAGGAGAATCCTACTACCCACTCTAAGTCAAAACCTCCATCCAAGTGTTAGAGTATCCCATACTCTAACCCAATACAAAGTGACAATACTCCAGTGCATCCTGCGAGGGCATGGTCTACAACTGGCCTATTCCCACTTTGATTCGGTTTTGAATGAGGGAAGCACTTTTAAGCGACTTAGTAAAGCGGGTGAATGAGCTATTGGAACATACATTCATACATACAAATGAATATAAAACGTGATTAAATAAAATTAAAATGGACTGCTATGGGCCTATGTTACATCCTAATATTATTCTAGTAAACCTATACTAGAAATGGATATTAGGCGGGCCTCCATCTTCTCCTTCTGGGCTTGGACCTCCAATTTGGGCTTGCACCTCCATTTGGGCTCACCACTCCATGGACTTCTTCTTTTACAAATTTTATAATATTTAATTTAAGTAAAATAAAATTACATTAAAAAGAAAAAACGACACGCAGGCCGTATTTACCCAAAAAGAAAAATACAACCCATCTCGTAAAAGGACCAATAGCATCCAATCATACATTCATTCAACCATTCATATGTATCCAATACATACAATTCAAAAGCATGTCATAATGCATGATTTAAGCCCATTTAAATTATGTCAAAGCCATTATTAGGAAATCGCCGATTTTGGCCCACCATGGTTCTAACCCTTAACGGGCTTTGGGCCTCCAGCCCAGGCAGTCCAACTGCTCCCACTGGAATTGGGAAACCATGGGTCCAATTTAGCCGTCCGAGTAATTGTGCCAAAATTACCCGAACCAATTTCCATTAACCACATTAATTTCCAAAATTAATATCACATGAACGAAATTAAAATTCATCCAAGAAACCATGCGCATTTAAATTACATAAATTTAAACACATGAATTTTAAAACCAATTAAAATTTCAAAATTGGGCCCCGGACTCAAAAACCAGCAAAATCCAAAATACTGGGCCCGGCCCGCTGCAGCTAGGGCAACGGAGTTGCCCTAGCAGCAGCAGCGGCACAGCCGCCTAGCGGCTGCCCGCTGCTGGAACCAGCGGTGGCATCCGCTTGCGCGGCTGCTGCTGCGCAGCGGCTGCCGCCGCGCCTCCCGCCGCCAGCAGCCCCGCACCCCGGGAGGCAGATTTTAAAAAAAAAAAAAAAAAAAAACAGAATTAAAAAAAAATCACCATCCATCCACAAAGCAATTCACCAAGAATTCCAATAATACAACAAAATTAAAACAACATAAACCAATATGCAATATTAATTTTCATTGTATTAAAACATATGGGAAAAATCATAAAACCCATACAAAGAATCCCAATAAAAAACCTCCAATTTCAAAATAGGGATTCAACCAAATTAATCAATTTCCACGGATCAAAAGCCTGCTCTGATACCACTGTTGGGATTTGTCACCGGAAATCACTCGATAAAAGCGGAAGAACGCGGTGATTTCCTCAAATCCAGTCACAGGAGCAATTGAAGTGGAAATTGAAAAACTTAAAATTAAATAGAAAGGGATTAAATTTCTTACCAGAAAAATCTCTTTCTAGAGACGGATGATGACTGCAGAATTCAATGTAGAATCCCTCCACTCTCACGTACACGAATGCTTAACGAATGCAACCCGTGCTAGCGTCGGAAAAACGAAACAATAGAGAGGAGAGGGCTAGAAAATTCGGTTAGGTGTGTAATGCTTAGAGATAGCCGAAATTTCTAACCCTAGGTATTTATACCTAGGGTTGGCCGAATTCCTTAGGGGAATTCAGGCCCATCTTGGCTCCTGTCTATTCTGTGCGGGCTTCCATGTTTTAATTTAGGCCCAGTCTAATTTTAATTATTCTGGTTTAAATTAATTTCAAGCCCAATTTTAATATACCCATGTATTTAATATATTACTCCAAGTAATATATTATTTACATCTAAATTAAAATTAGTTTGACAATTAATTTAATCCATCAAATTAAAATTAAATCTACACAAAATAAAATCATATGTAAACCCATACATATGAATATTTCCACCCAGGAAATAATTTCATAATTAATCCAATTAATTATGAAGAGCCAACTGAATATATTAATTTTATTATTATGACCAATCCAATTGATCTTTATAATATAATTAATATATACACACTTCTCCCTCCATTGTGTATACTCCAAGTATACATGTGATTCCTTAAGTCTGCATTCTGTCGTTCTATGTGTACGATCCCGTGGGCCCATCTTTATGTTGGCAGCGGGCCTTTGGCCCGCAGACTGCAGTTGGGCTCTAGCAAGCCACTGCAGCCCCCAATTAAGATGGAGATGGCAGTCTAACTGATATCGTAACCCTGTAGTTTAAACTTGTACATCCCATGTCATTGATATCGGTGTCCAACACAGAGGCATGGATTGATCACCCTCTTTTGTGTCCGGACATTAACTTGATCCCGAATGTACTGATGCTCTCAAACAAGTTCCAACTCGTTTGGGTGTGGCCACACTCTTATCAGTCACATTCATCAAGTGGCCGGTGATATCTTCTCAGTTGGTTACTGAGTGACAAATCCCTTCTGCATATCCATAGTATTACCATGTTCAGTGACATACCCGAAAACACCCATACTTGGCACCCTATTACAGGCCCTTTAGGCATACCCCTAAGTATGCGACTTCACATGTAATACCATCATATGGTCAGGTCAAAGGATCCATACAAGTACTACACGAGAATCCATTGTGATACCATACCATGTGGATTACTCGTTTAGTGGATCTATCCAGTACCATGCTTCCAGGCATGTACCCATTAACTTGGTTGACATTCCATGTCCAATGACCGGTAAGACACCGCCATACAACCAGGTTAATGATAGTCTGTTGTTCCATTCATTCCCATGACTGGAACAGACTACGGATCTATTTATGGTCATATCGTTTACCATGTCCATGGTCTTACTGCTAAGTGCATGACACTTGTCGTCATGGATATAGATATGTCCATTGGATACTTCATTTAATATATTGCACAAGATAGATATAATAAATGAATTGATGCCTTTATTAATAACACAAATGAGTACAACACATGAATCCAATAAATGTATAGTACAAATACAAGGACCAATGCCTCGGGACTAGGGCATTTCCAACACACTAAACCTCTGTTTTGTAGGTAGATGTATATAATGTTAGATGAATGCTAGCTTTCTATTTTTTAGAATATTTTTTGTAAATTAGGTGATTGTACCCTTTCCCATTTTTGTCAAATGTATCCCCTAGGATATTTTACTCAATTGGGTTGTAATAATTTCATTTTTCGAATTTATTTATGGCTTTCCATATGAGCATATAGTAAATATCTAGGGTTGAATACTGAATAGGGATTAAAATAACAAAAAGTGCAAATTCGGTATGGTTAAAGCTATTTCACAATAAAGCAAAAATAAATGAGTTGTCCGGACCAGAATCTCTATCTTAAAGGTATAGAAATCCCTATAGGGCTTGGCTATATCACAATTTTCCGGTAAGACCTGAGCCGGGTAGCGACTCCTGTCAACCTTTAAGGCACGAGGAATCGGTTTCATACGTTCCTTTATTTTGTCTTAATATTTTCCAAAACCCGAAAACCAAGTTTTCTAAAAACACAAATGAGCTTTCTAAAGAGCTCTTTTCAAAACCTTTGGCACCGGCCTCACGGCCGAAGTTCACGTTCAAGGATCGTCTGCTCACAAATACCATTATGATACCATTAGGATGCCATTTTGATACATTTGCAAAAAACACATATATTATATGTTGTTATATATGCATTTTTTGTTGTTAAACCTTTTCATACCGTTTTGATGCTTTGCCAAAAATACATATGTTTATATGTTGTTATATATGTTTTTTTTTTTTTTTTTTTTTTTTGTTATACCTTTTTGATACTTTATTTATATCAAAGCTAAAGATGAAAAAAAAAGGAGAAAAAACATTTACATATGGATCTCATTTCGAAGATAAAAGAAAGGAGAAAAATTTTCCAAAGCGGCATATCGAAAAAATGAACGGATTGAAAAAGTATTCTAAGAGATTAGAGAGAAACTAAGGAATCTGATAGGGGAAGGAGGAGTGTATTTTGAGAATTTTGAAAAGTTTTTGAAGTATTTTGGAGAAGATCTCTTTTATAGAGTAAAAACAAAATATATAGCTAAAAGTGGAGTACTTTGCTAGAAATCCCGTGTTTTAAGAAAATGCTAATATTTGGATTAAAATTTCCGGGCTGATGAGCGTATTAACATGTTTGAAATAAAAAATCTTTTAAATATGCCAAAATAAAATTTAAAATCTTGGATAACCAAAATATACAAATTATATTCTAATTGGTGCAAATCAATAGGGATGAGCAAAACCGAACAATGTCCAAAAACCGAAAATCCAAACCGAACCGAACCGAACCGAACCGATCCATTTTATAGTTTGGTTCGGTTTAATTAAGAAGTTTAGACTTCGGTTCGGTTCAAAAGCGAAAAAACCGAAAAACTGAATAATTGGTAAAATATTAAAATTAATTATAAAATTAATATATACTAATTGTAGAAAATTTTAGACATTATATTCTTTTATATTTTTATATTGTGATTTTTGGATGCTAATTTATAGTTGTTAAAACTTTAGAGTTGAAAAAAAAAAGTAGAGAATTTTAGTATTTTATTATGATGTAATAGTATTATTTAATATTACTGATTTTTAAGTTAATTTTTTTTGTATTTCTTTTTTTTTTTTTAAACAAACTACTTATATAAAATTTTTATTTTTTATTTTTTTTAAAAAGTTGATGTTTTTGGATCAACCTAGTCCAAACCGAACCAAAATTTAGTTTGGATCGGATTGGTTTATAAAATATAATGTTTTTTGGATCGGTTTTTCGGTTCGGTTCGATTTTTGAACCGAACCGGTCCATGCTCACCCCTACAAATCAATATAGATTCACAATCGTTCCAAAATTTATGGGTTTTAATATTAAAAATAATTAATTAGATTCTTTAGTCAGATAATTATCGTGTACAACAAACATAATCCTAATATAACTAAAAAGTAATAAATAAATATAAATACGAAAAACAAGATATTGAAAATTAAAATTTTCATCATCCTCTATCGACTTGTGCATCTTCTTATTCCATAATATATATACATATAATTAATATCTAAATTTTAAAAGACTTAAACTCCGAAAAAAAAAAAAATGTAACAAGCACAAAACATATCATAAGTAAACCAAAATTTGATTCATAATAATTCAAGACAGGAGAACTCAACGATAAAAATACTAGTATAAATTAATATACCATAAATATGGAAAAAATAATATCACTCAATAAAATAATAAATACTCCTAAAATAAACAAATATTCCATAAATATAAGAGGAATGTGCAATATCCCTACAATGATAAGCAAATATTTCATAAATATAATATAAATATGTCATCAATATTAAAAAATATATATTTTTAATAAAATATATTCTATCAAATATTTCATGAATATAACAAAAGTATAAATATTCCGTGAATCTAAGATAAGATGAATATCATGGAGCCAAAAATAAGAAAAAGAAATTTATCGCTACAATACATTTTAACTTATTCTAAATATATAATATATTGAAAACTAAAGTATATTGGTAAAACATTGAAAATATATTTGTAATATATTGTAAGTATATTAGAGCATGTATAATATGCTCCATAGAAAAATAAATACCAATTACAAGTTAAAGAATAAGATGGAGACATACTTGATAATATGATTGATTAATATTGGAATTGGAAGTATTAATTTCTTGGTGAATGGCTAATGACATGTACAGGAGAAAAAAAAAAAAAAAAAAGCATGTCAAAGTATTGAAAGACATCAGTGGATTGGTTAATAGATTTGAATATATATATATAGCTAGAATAAAAAAAAAAAAAAAAAAATTGTTCTACAAATTTTCAAACTAAAATTGATATGTCTCCCAGGGAAGGGAACCCAAAGGAAAAAAAAAAAAAAAAAGGAAAAGCAATGACTAATTAAGATGCTTAAAGATAATATACTTTTTAATTAAAAAGAAAAAGATAATAATAATAATAATATAAAAATAAAATTTTTAAAATAATGACAACTTTGATATTGGGCTAAATGAAAGATAAGTATACTTATCATCTAAATACAAAAATAATGAAGTGTTTAAATAGAGAATAGTACAAATCTATAGATAAATTGGGTGATTTTCTCAAAATTTCCATCACAACTCACGCCTTACAGTCTCTTGAATCAAATGCTTTTTTTTTTTAAGATCTCTCCCATTTAATGTAATAATGAATAATATCTAATCAATTTTTATTAGAAATTATGGAGTTATTTTTTAAAAATAATCAATTCATTGATTTTTGGTAAACAATTTAAACATATATGAGGTTTGATTAGATACATTCTAGTATGTTCTTATATTTTTAAAAATAAATTTAACATTCTGTATTTCGATTCCAATCATATTATAATCCTTTTTTGTTCCCTTAAATATTTGTTTTATTTAATAAAATGGATGAGTACACTATGTACCAAAGTGTGACTCTTACTACTAAGTTCAAATGAGACGTTGCTTACATCGCCTTCCACTTCATTTTCTTGTTAATGCATTGTGTAATGCATTGTGTGTCCGTTGTTTGTCTTCGTTGTGAATTCTTGAAACAATAAAAAATAATGTATTGCTTATAAGTTAATGGGGTGTTTTCTACACTCAACCTTTGTCTTTGTTGAAATATTTTCCTTCCTTTTTTTGTTTCCTTGTTCTTTGTTTACTTTTATTACCAATGTTAACAAAACCATATCAAACCGGTTGGTTCGAGCAGTTCAACTACAAATCAGCCATAGATTCCATCATTTTGATTAAAATTCAATTTTTGAAAAAACTAACAAAAAACAGTTCAACCGATGATTAAACTAGCGAACCAGCAGGTTGAACTATAATTCATTATAATCTATTATTAAATAATTTTTTAAAAAAATAAATATCAAATTAAACGATCCATTCGAACCAGTCACCATACTGATTCTCTCCGGTGCGGTCTTAATAGCATTGCTTATTACATGATGGTCTCTATGTATAACATAAAATCGATAGGTTTATGTCAAGGCCAATCTACTCTACTTATATACCACTTTTTATTTTCATTTATTTCCGGTATGAGATTTTCAACACTCTTCTTCAAGTACAACTAGATTTGGACTAGTTGTCACTTGTCAAATATCACTTTGTCTATCTCCTTTTGAGGTCCAATGTCATAAATCAATATAGTCTTTTCTAGTAGCTTAAACTCCACCAGGTCTTAAATACATGCAATGATCTTTTAACTATTGCATTTTTCTGCTATGATACCATGAAGAGATTCTGTGGGTTTTGAGAGCGTTAGGCTTCCTATATGAGTGAACATATATGTAAGATTGGACTTATGTAACACAAAACAAATTGGATTATGTTAAGACTCAATTTAAACCAGTTGCATGATATGGCATCTCCAACATTCCTAATGTTGAGAGAATGATTTTGATACAATGAATGAGACATACAGATCTATTTAACAACTCTTTAAAAAATTAAAATAATAAGTAAAACAAAAAATTTAAAAAAAAAAAAAAACTTATTTAAGGTCTGAAAAAATGCTTATAAATTGTTTCTAAAGAATGAAAAGTATACATGAATAAATGGAATCTCATAATTAAATTACCAACAGTGAATAAACATAACAAAATAATAACATTAAGCCTTTATTAGGTGATTTCATTTACGGTCAAATAAAAATGGGCTGGGCCGGGGGTGGCGACCCCAATTAGAAGGTAGATTTATAATTAAAGCCTTTGGGCCAAAATTACTTGATCCAATGGGGTAATTATTGTAAGTTTGGGTAAGACTCATGAGGCTACTAGCTAGGCAAGGTGTAGCAGTAGTGGGTACCCAAGCTCCAAAATTAAATTAATTGCTTTTTGTTTATTAATTTCTATTGCTTCAACTCTTAATTAAATGCTCATAGGATGCAATAGGAAGAAAAATAGGATATATATGTTGGTAATTGATGATTTGCATTATCAATACATACTTAATTATGCCACAATATCATTAAAGATGCATAAAATACATAATCACATCACACAAAATTGACCTCTAGAATCTCACGCGAATCTTTAATCCATAGATACAATAAGATTTAATTGATTGAAAGAATAGGAAGAAGCAAGATGGTGGAAGAGAAAATACAGAGGTTATGTGTTTTATGTTTTTTTTTTTTTCTATTAAACGTAAGGTCTCTTGGATATTATTGAATTAACTTTTTTCATTTTAATATGTAGTAAAATAACGGCAGGAGTAGTTATTAAACTAGCAAAATAGGTTAGATCAAGTCCCATCAAGGGCGACCCGTGTCAGAAATAATAATAAAAACTATAATTAGACATTCCCTATCAGTTTAAGTTTTTAAATCAATTAGTTCATGACACTCCGCAAAAATTTCCTACAATAATTAACGGGGATTGTTTTCCTACGATAATAACATCTTATTAGAAACGTCATATATAGGCAATTAAGTGATGAGTAGTATTGCCCCCAAAAAGCTTCCAATGTAAATGATTTCGTGGACCTTTCTGTGCAATAAATTCATTGGCCGTCAAGAAAGATAAAAAGATTAGCTGCAAAGCCATCTATCTCACTGTAAGCACTAAGATTTCTTATGAATTATTCATGTAGAGAGAGTCATATGATGATATGAACATTAAATTAGCAATAAAAAAAAAAAAAAGGAAACATCATATTGGGATACCATAATTCAAAAAGCTTGACATCATAAAAAAATTAAAGTCAAAATTTCATAACACCATATGTATATAAAGCTCTTTTCGTTCTCTCTTTTTTTTTTTTTTTTGTTCAGTTTCCACATTATGTGCCAACCCCACCTTTCAACAAGCTTACAAATCAAACTTAATTGTGAGGAAATTAACCCTAATCAGAGGAGTTATTTTTGCATAACTTTTACTTTTTTAATATATATATTATTACTAGTTGAATTCGATAAAAATCGAATGAGGGGGCAAAACTCTACCGCGAATAATATATGTAAAGTCAATAAGAGGAAATACATACGGTTTTATTAAAATTCACGAGATGTTTCCAAATAATCTAAAATTTAGTTTTTATATAAGATTATTCCTTTGATTGAATTGCTATATAAATTAAAAAAAAAAAAAGTGAAATTTTATGAACATAAAAATTGAACAATGGTATAATGGAATTTGTTATTTGGTTGATGGTTTATGTATAGAAATGAATAAAGTGGAGTACTATGGCTTGAGTAATGACACATTAAGAAGCCATTAATATAATTTTAAAAGCACACAAATTAATTAAGGGACCCCAAACGCATGGATTAGCTTTGACTTGATTATCACTATAAAGTTTTATATATATATATATATATATATAGAACATGTGACAATATGATTAAGCAAAGCCAGCATCTGATAGTGGAAATTTCTGCATGGTTGTAGTCTTTATATTTACTTATTATCTTTTCAAGAGATATGATGAAGAAAACTGATGTGTAATAATGCTATTGCTATAGCTACCCCTTACTTTTTTTTTTTTGGAAAATGTCAATTCTTTTTATTATTATTTTATTATTCTTTTGCTTATAATATTTTCTGTACACATTCACTTGCAAAGCTCAAGACAAACTACTATTAATTTAAGTTAATCAGCATATGTAATATTTACATATAAGAAATTAATAGGAGAAAATCAATGCATAGATAAACCTATAGTTGACATAAAAGTACATATATTCAGAGTTCCAAAACAATATATTCCCTGGGAATTGAAAATATTCATCTTAATGGGATGAAGACAATGATTTTTGTAAGTGCAAGACATGCCATACCGTTGTTGAGTGGGAAACACAATAAGAAAGGGGGGGAAGAAGAGGTTCCCCTTTGCATATTTAATAATAATTATTATTGTAATTCTCTAATTAATTAAAAACACACACACATATATATATATATATATATATAATTAAAAGAAAGAAATAAAAAGGTCTATCTTTCTAGCTCGTTGACTTGCCCTAGAAAGTCTGGCAAATTTAATAGCATAAAGGGGGGAATCCTATCCTATCCCTCCTCCCCACAATTTTTTTTTATTTTCTTTTAATTTATATATATGTTTTTTTGAATTTTTCATATCGAGGATTTCTTTCATTCATAATGGATGTCCACTCATTTCTTTGATAATGTATGTGCGAGGCATGCATGTGTATTGTTCTCAAAAGGGAAGAATAGAGGGTGTAATAATTTTGTTTTAAACAAAAAATACAAAATAAAAATAGCAAAATACAAAATAAAAAAAATATATATATAAGAAAGAAGAAGTCATTGTCTTGGTCCTTTGTGTGATGTTGTTTAGTGGGGAGGGGAATATAATAGCTTTTTAGAATTGTAAAAAGATGGGAGTATTTTTTATTTTTTATTTTTAATTTATAAAAGGTTGTCTTTTAGAGGGTAGTAAAGTAAGTGGGAATACGGGGAAAATCCACTAAAAATCTCTATTTGCTTCTTTGATTCTTATGTAATATATATTTTTTTTTTTCTCTCTCATTATATTTTTGTGAATATATGCTTAGATAGTGTATTAGTGTTCTCTTCTCCCAACCTTCATGTCTTCTTATAATATATATATTTGCCTTACTACCAAATTATCTTTGAATTTTTTTTAGATAGAGAGAACACAAATTCTTCCTCCACTACTCAGTCATATCCTTTACAAAAATTTTTCATACTTCAAAAATATATAACATTGAAATTCCTTTATATCATAATCGTAAAATATAAGTCACTCAGTTTATTTCATAAAAAATACTCAATATTTAACTTGAAAATAAAATTCCAAAGAATAAATATATTCTCTTATATTTGCATCTTTGAAAGTGACTGTCTATGAAACTTCAATACAAACAATGCAAATCTTTTTTATGCAAAAAGTAAATTCATTACTGACAAAGTATAACGGTTTCTTTTATAATTAATTTTATTAATTTGATAGATTGAAAAAATAAAGATTTCAACTATAAATCTTATATGAGAAGTGTTAGAAATATTGGAGAATGAATCTCACATCGGAAATAAATGAGTAGTATATAAGTGGTGTAATTAGACCTTAACACGAGCCAATTGGTTTTGTGTTACATGGGCTCAACCTTATGTGCTCGATCACATATTCTCTTCATGATATTAGAACAAAAGAAGGTCTGATAGCTGAAAAGATCATAGGCTCGTGTTTGAAGTCCTAGTAGAGACTTGTTGATGACCGTGAGTCTTAAAGGAAATAGACTAAGAAATGCTTGATAAGTGACAACTGGTCCAAGTCCAGTTGCATTGAGGGAGAGTACTAGAGATGTTGGAGAATAAATTTCACAAAGGAAATAAATGAAATCAAAGAGTAGTTTATAAGTGTTGTAAATTGGACCTTAATACAACTAATTAGTTTTGTGTTACATGTGCCCAACTCCACTTATGTGCTCGTTCACAGAGTCTCTTCAAGAAGTATGCACGGTAACATATAAGAAAATCAATGAAGTTTGCATTAGTGGAAATAGTCGCCAAACACTTAATTAAGTAGGATTTTAGGTATTATAATATTTTTTTCTATATACATAGAAAATTGTAATTGTAAGAGAGTTTATCAAAAGAGTGTAAAATAAATCTCGATGCGATTATCCCAATCCGCATAAGAGAAAGAAAAAAAAGAATTATGAGACTCGAATCATTTAAATTTTTTTTTGAACCGAGCCACTTTAATTTGTCACTCATAGCATGATGGTAAAGTTGCTGACTGAAGTGTTGTTGCCGATGCCATAAGGAAGGCGGAAGAGAAGAGTCCACCAGATTCCATAAGGAGAAAGATTTCTAAATGAAGGAGATCCTAATGATGACAATCTGGAAGAGTAGCAATGGTGACAACCCTAGTGTGAGCATGGGTTTTTCCGACCTCTGTGATGAAAATCTTATGTTACCTGTTATACAGATGAACGTGAGTAGGATTTGAGAATGAGCGAAATGATACCTGGAATTTCTCAAACGCACCAAAAACCGAATAGTCCTCGATCCGAAACCCCAAGAAAGGTCCTTCAAGTGATTAGAGAGCTTAGGTGTGAGTGTAAGATTTAGGAAAATCTGTGACAGCTCTGGTTAGAGTCGTACGGTTATAGTTTCACAACTATAGCCGCGTGGCTGTAACACCAGAGTCGCACGGCTATAACATTAAAGCCGTGCGGCTCTAACGAGCGACCAATTTACTTCCTAAATAACCAGCATTAGTCTTTGACGCGAGACAGGATTCCTAAATTAGAGGGGATTTAAGCTAGGATTCTCTAGGTTTTTGGGAGGCAAAAAAACACAAAAAACATAACACAAAATAGGAGAGAATTCGAAGGAAGAAAGATCACTCAAAAGAGAGAAAGGAAAAAAAGAAGAGAGAAAACCAAGAGAAAAAAAAAGACGGACAGAGAGAAAACACAGACTAGAAACACATAGGGTAAGAGTTCCCAGTCACACTATCCCTTATTTGGTTCGTTCTTGGGTGTGTTTGGATTGATTCGATGTCTGTGTTCGAAGTTTCGGGGTGTTCGTGACGTTTTAAGTGGATTTCGGCATCCAAATCCAATTCCGATCATCAAACACTCTGGAACATCAAAAAGGTAAACCCTGAGAGGCCTTAAACTCGTAATTATTTATTTTGTTATGTGTTTTTTCAGTGTTTTGTAAAAATTCTAGAAACTTTTTGTTTGATTACAGCCGTACGCCTTTAACTAGAACCAAGCGACTGTAATCCCTTAGAACAGAGCCGAGCGACTATACCGCTATAGTCACATGACTGTGTTTTTCTAGGCAGAAACCCGAAGTACCCTAAATCGACTGAATACAGTTAGTTTCCCATTTTAACCGTTCTATTATTAACTACTTCGGTCCAATCACATCCGTTGCATTCAAAATTGTGGTTTTCGGATTTCCTAGAATGTTGATGTGAGATTTGAGTTTCGTTGATTTCGATTTTTGGAATCTGGGGTTGTTCGATCCAAATCAGATCCACGGTTCAACTTTAGCGGACCCCTAGATTCCACAAAATCCTTAGAAATCATTGAAACGAGTTAAAACAGTGTTTACAAAAACAAAGAAAACCAATTTTGGGTTCTAGACACTACAGTCGCATGGCTATAGTGGCTATAGCTACACGGCTCCAAGCCGCACGGCTATAGTCACCATATAGAGGCAGAATCTTGGAACAACTCCCACGGACGTCGTCGCGTGATGCTGTCTTCAGAATCAAACTGTTTTTGATGTGTTTACCCCTTTAGACCTTAGATGGATGTTTGAAATTAGAAAACACCCACGAATGGAACCCCAAGTTCCAGGATAATCGAAACACTAAATGGAGAAATTTGCTAACCGAGCCAAATGGTTTTCTAAAATTGTTTTCAAGCACAAAAACCTACAGGGCATTTCTAAGATGGTTTTCCAGGTTTAACCGAGTAAGTCACCCGGACTTCTTGGTTACCCCTAAATCCATGCTCCCGTTTCATGAGGTTCCCCATTTTGTCCTGTGTGTGTTTATGAGTCCTATGAGTCCTATGTGTGTTTATGATATAATTGTGCTAACCATCTATTTTGCAGCTTTTATTTCTTTTTATTTTTATTATTTTGGATGTATTTAATATATCAACTCATGTATCCTAGGCGATTGTACCTTTTTTAGATATTCGTGTATGGTAGGCGGTTGTATTGGTGAGGATGAGAGTTTTTATCTTTTTGGGTTGTAATAAGCAGCCTCCATCTTTTTGTTTGGTTTGGATGTATGGTTTACTTTTCTCCACTTCAATTTTATGCTATTTATTTATGTCATCTGAATGAGCATGGGCTAACAATAAAAGATAAAATGGGTAGAGAATAAGTGAGTGTGAGCGGACGACGTTTTTCGGGACGTGCAGTGAAGAGGGAACCGGGGATTTTCTTTTCGAAGTGATGATGTATGTGTGTGGTTTTGAAAACGGGTTTTAATCTTCTTTAAGAAAGCCTTTCATTTTATTGGAAAAAAAACCCTTTTTGTAGAAAACTTAATTGTAAGTGTGAATTTTAGAAAATAGGTTTTTAGAAAATCCCAATTTAAACTTAAAGATCTCGAAACCTAAATTTCGAGATTAGATACAGAGTCACCAGCGGGATTAACTCATATGGGAAATTCCGGTACAGCTCCCTACCAAGTGTAGACGTGGTACCTAATCCAGAGATTCAAGGTTCGGGCAACACATCTACTAATCCTCAAACTTGTTTTCAATTATTATTTCATAATGTGATATGACATCCACTTAAATCTACCCATTTTATCTTCTTTAATTTTTAGATAATGCTCATACACATGACATAAATATAAATCCAAAAATAAAGTGCAGAAAAGTAAAGTGCGGGAAAAGTAAAATAGAGGCCAAATTATACAACCCAGAAAAGAAAAACTCTCATCCTCACCATTTTACAACTGCCTATAATACACAATGATCTAAAAAGTACAATCGCCTAGGTACACGAAATGATCTATTAAGTACATCAAAAATGAAAAATAATAAAAAGAAAAGCTGCATCCAAATACGGTTAGCACAAGTAAATAAGGCACATCAAGGACTCACACAGGACAGAATATGGGATTTTAGGAAGTGGGAACCTGCATTTAGGGGATAACCGAGAAGTCCGGGCGACTTGCTTGGTTAGACTTGGAAAATGAGTTTTGAAACGCCCTGTAGATTTGGTGAATGAAAAACCAATTTTGAAAACAATTTGGCTCATTTTACATGCAAATTCCTTCGGTTTAGTGGATCGATTATCCTAGCACTCGAGGTTCCATTCGTGGGGGTTTCTAATTCCAAACATTAATTTATGGTCTGAAAATAGTAAACACACCAAAAACAGGTTTGATTCTGAGGACAGTATCACGCAATGATGTCCGTGCGGATCGTCCCGTGATTCTGCCTTCTACCTGATATTATAGTCGTGCGACTTTAAATTACATTCGTACGACTGTAATGGTTACAGCCGTGCGACCATAATGAATAGTGCCCGACAGTGGTTTTCTTATTTTATAAAGTCACTAGTTTATCGATTTTGATGATTTCAAGAGTTTCTAGGAATCCAAGGGGCCGTTATCATTGAACCAAAAATCTGATTAAGGATCTAACAACTGTGAATTCCGAGAATTGAAACCAACAAAACCCCAAACCACCATCCGTATCTTTGGAAATCTGAAAACCATAATATTATAGTGTATAGATGTGATTAGACCAAATTAAATCATTAAAAATCATTTAAAATGGAAAACCCGTTGTATTCGGCAGAATTTGGGCTTTTTAGGCTTCTGCCTAGAGGCATATAGTCGTGTGATTGTAATATATAGTCGCACAACTGTTCTCCAGAACTATATTCATACGACTGTAATATATATTCGGATGACTGTTCTCCAGAACTATAGTCATACGACTGTAAATATAATTGTGCGACTATAATTACGGTCATACGGCTGTAATTCCACAGACAGTTTTCCGGAAAAAATTTTCAAACACAGAAACAATCGCAAATCAATATGAAATGAGTTTTAAGGCCTTTTAGAGTTTACCACTTTTATGATCCAGTATTTTTGATGATCAGAATCGGATGTGGATGTCGGAATCTGCCTAGAATCTCCAAACAACCTGAAATTCCCCGAACACGCGTCCCAAATTGATCCGAACGAAAGCTGAGTATAGTTTTGAATCAGTGATGTCAGATTAGGGATCTCACACTATGTGTTTCTGATCTCTCTTCTCTTTTTTCCTCTTTCTCCCTCTTTCTATCTCTAGAAATCTCTTTCTCCCTCAAGCACCCTTTTTTTTCTCTTTCAGAATGATTTTTTTTCTATGGTTTTCTGCCTTTTCTGGCTCTTAATTCCCATGATTGATGCCCAAAATCCAAGCCAAATCAGTGTTCTTTCTTCTTCAGGAATCTAAAGACTAGAGTCGTACGACTATAACTGTAGTTGCACGACTGTAGTGTTACAGTCGTGCAGCCGTAGTTGTTACAGTCGTACAACTGTAATGTACAGTCGTGCTACTGTAATCTAGAGTCGTACGACTATAGTTGTGAAACTACTGCCGTACAGCTCTAGATAGAGCCTGCACGCCTTACTCTTAACCCACACTCACACCTAATTCCCCTAATCACTCCACGAACCTCTCTCGGGGTTTCGGATCAAGGATTCTTCTGAATTTCAGACCGTTGGAGAACATTCCGGGCGTTATTCCACTCATTCTTAGATCTAATTGAGGCTCATCTGTCTAACAGGTAACAACAGGTTTTACCTGGGGGTTCTCCTCGTGTCGGACTGATGTGATGTTCGTAGGGACTTGTCTCGGTTGATTCATGAAACAACAGTCTTACTTGAGTTGACTTGATTTTTCTGGGACTTACTTCGACTCCGTTGCGAAGCATAGGACTTTGCCCGAATTGATTCGATGTTCTCCAGGGACATGCTTTGACTCCAGTTTGAAGTAGAGGACTTTGGACAGATTGGATTGGTGCTCCAAGGACGTGCTTCGACTCTATTATGAAGTAGAGGACTTTGCCTGGATTGAATTCCTTGTCATTTGATGTTCATAAAAGGAAAGGGTATTTTGATAATTTTGCAACTTGGGAAGTTGGCATCCCTTGAAGGAAGGGTACATTGGTCATTTGACTTCTCATGGAGACTACGTCACGAAAAGAAATGATTTCAGTGGTTTGGTATCCCTTTTTGATGGGAAAGGGGTATTTTGGTCATTTGGTAGCTTGGTGGCTAACAAAAAGGGTATTTTGGTCATTTCACCTCTAGTAGAGCTTGTGTCACTAGGGGAAGAAATATTTTAGTGATTTGGCCTTCCGTATAGCTTGTGTCGATAAAGGAAAGGTGTTTTGGCCATCCAGTAGAGTGGTTACTAACGGAAGGGCATTTTGGTCACTTCACTTCTAGTGGAGCCTGTGTCATTGAAGGAAAAAGTAATTATGTTTCTCATAGAGCTAATGTAGCCAAGGAAAGATGCTTTAGTGATTTGAGAAGCTTGATTATCTCTTTTGAAGTTTTGGAGTTGTTTCGGGCACGTGTTCGTTCCTTGACCGATAATTTTGGAAACAAAAATTTTTGCCCCTTTGATGAAGAATGAATAAGGACTAAACACCTTGCCCCTCAATACCATTAAAATCGGCTCTCTGTGGTGGAGCAATACCATTGAAATCGGCTCTGTGTGGTAGAGCAATACCATTGAAGTTGGCTTTTTGTCGGTGGATCAAAACCGTTGAAATTGGCTCTCTGTGGTGAGCAATACCATTGAAATTGGATTAAGAGTGCGTATTTATTCCTTGATCAATAATTTTTTCACCCTTCGATCGAGGATAAATACGGTTTGATTGTTTTGCCCCTGGATACTTGGGATTTGAGGATACCCCAGTGTCAGGTTATTTCCGCTTTTGGAGTACTCATGGCTCGAAACAGCCTGATGGTGACAGCATGTACCTGTACTTGAGTTAACATTGATGCGTGTATGCATATGTGTGTATGTTTTGAATGTATGTGTATGTGCATGTCCTGGATGCCTATATATGTGATTATGGTGCTTTTTATGAGTTGCTTGGTGTAAACGACGATTGGGATTGAGTGCCGAGAGTCCACTCGCGTGAGGGCGGAGGTTGACCAGTTGCGTCGGTGGGTCACTGAGCTGGAGGTCATGAATCAGACTTTCAGAGACCGGGCGGATGATTGGGACACCCAGATGGGTCTGTCCCTAGTGGGATATCGCTATTGAGTTTGCCTGATTGACCTGATTGCTTGCCCCACGAGGCCCAGACGTGAGGGGCTGGCTTTGATGTACCTCAGTTTTTATAGGATTAGAGTTGTCTGAGCTTGATACTACTGTGTGACTTTTATTCTATTTTTATTTCATGTCTTAACTTTTGCATAGGTTGCCCTTTCAGGTTTTCGGCCTATCAGACTGTCTTTAATTTTGCCTGAACTACCCTTTTGGGTTGTCAAATTAGTAGACTTTATTTTATGTCCTAGTTTTTTCATAGACCGCCCTTTTCGGGTTTTCAATCTATCGGACCCTTTTTTTTCACGTATATACATTCAATCTATGGATGTGAGATGTATAAAGATACGTAAAGCCTAATACGCATAAAATAGTCTGAATTGCAATTGAACTCGAGATATTTAAGCGAATGGAACCGATTATTCATTCATTCATTTATAAATAATATTTTAGCATAATGTACATCAAATGATGAAATGAAACTAGGGATAGAATTGATGATGGTATACACTCGACTGAATCCACACTTGCCACCAACCGGTCTTTGCATTTCCAGTTGATAGTCCTCGCATCTCTGTCCTAACTTTTACATGGATCATCCTTTCGTTTTCGACCTATCGGACTATCCTAACTTTTGCATGGGTCGCCTTTTCGGTTTTCAACCCATCGGACTCCTGATTGATGGGGTTGACAAATGCATTTTCGTCCATGTCCATAATCTTTGCAGCACCTTTCGAAAGCACCCTCTTGACTACATACAGGCCCTCCCAGTTCGATTTGAATTTCCCCTGTACATCCGTGTTGGTCTATTTCATTTGCTTGAGCACCAAATCCCCTGCCTTAAATGGACGCTTCTGATGACGAACCTTATTATTGTAAGTTCTAGCCATTTGTTGTTGGTACATCTGTAACCGGTCTAAGGCCTGAAGATGTTTTTCATCAATCAGTGCCAACTGTTCATGTCTCGACTAGAGCCAATCAGATTCTGGAAATTGTGCCTCCATGCCTACTCTTAATGATCTGACTTCCATCTCTACTGGCAACACCACTTCCATCCCGTAGACCAGTGAATATGGTGTTTCTCTGGTAGGGGTTCTAATGCTTGTCCGGTATCCCCACAAAGCCAATGGTAACATGTCAGCCTAATCTCTGTAGGTCACCACCATTTTTGACAGAATCTTCTTAATAGACTTATTGGTCGCTTCCACCACCCTATTGGCTTGTGGACGATATGGGGATGATCTATGGTGCTCAACTTCCTTCTCTTGGAACAACTGTGCCGTCACCCCTTGAAATTGTACCACATTATCAATCACGACATGATGAGGGATCCCATATCTCGCAAAGATGTTCTTTTCTATGAACTTGGTCATCTTCTTGGCATTGATATTTGCAAACGATTCTGCTTCGACCCATTTAGAGAAATAATCCATAGCCACGACAATGAATCGGTGTCCGTTTGAGGCGGGCGGCCTTATTTCACCAATTATATCTATGCCCCAAGCGGCAAAAGGCCACGGAGTCGAAGATACTTAAAGTTCTAGTGGAGGGAGACGATTGAGGTCTCCATACACTTGACATTCATGGCATTTCTTAACTTTCTCGATACAATCAGCTTGCAGAGTGAGCCAAAAATATCCTTGTCTCAGTATTTTCTTTGCCAGGGCTAGTCCGTTCATATGCGGTCCACACGTTCTGGAGTCTATCTGCTTCATGACCATAACTTCCTCTTCCTCTGTTAGAAACTTCAGAAGGACTCCGTTAGCTGTTCTTTTAAAGAGCTGATTCTCAAATACCCAAAATTGAGCTGCCAATCGTCAAAGGGAAACCTTATCGACCTCATTAGCATCTTCGGGGTACTGACCATCCTGAATGACCCGTAAAATATCATAATACCAGGGCCGTTCTACGATGGTTGTAACTGCATTGACTGATGAATAGCGCGGATTTTGAGCAATTTCCAGAATTGCTGGTTGTATCGGCTGTTTCCGGGGTCCTTCCCACATTGATGATAGTGTAGCCAAAGAATCCGCCATCTAATTCTCCTCCCTCGGCACGTGTTGAAATTCACACTGAGTGAACACCTTCGCCCTTTCCCAAACCATCCCGAGATAAGGCCGGAGTGACTCTTCTTTTATCTCCCAATCTCCGTTGACCTGTCAAATCACCAAAGCTGAGTCCCCAATGACTAATGCCTCATTTGCCCCTAAAGTGATCAGGGCATCAATCCCAAAGAGGCAAGCTTCGTACTCCACTTCATTATTGGTCATTTGAAAGTCAAGCCTTTTTGCCAGAGGAATGATTTCACCTTCGGGTGTAGCAATGATTACCCCTAAGCCTGCACCGTGTTTGTTCACCACCCCATCGAAGTACATCACCCATCTGTTTGACTCTTCTTCGACCACCACCAGCTATTCATTAGGAAATTCCAAGTTCTCGACGTAATCTTGATTAATTGGCTGATTAGCTAGAAATTCTGCTACGGCTCTTCCCTTGATTGTCTTCCTTGTCACATGTTCTATGTCGAATTCTGACAGCAAAAGCAACCACCTTGATAACTTCCCGGTTAGTACTAGAGCTTGGCATAAGTATTTCATAGGATCCACCATGGCTACCGCCTGAACTTTATATGACTGGAAGTAGTGTCTTAGTTTCTTCGTCAACCATACCATAGCAGCACAAGTCTTCTCCACTATCGTATACTTAGTCTCATATTCCAGTAACTTCTTGCTTAAGTAGTAGATCGCATGTTCGTGTCCATCTTCTTACTCTTGTACCAACATGGCTCCTATAAAAGTCTCTTCAATGGCCAAGTACAGAATCAGGGGTTTGTATGGTACCAGAGGCTTTAAAACTGGAGGGTTTATCAAATAAGCCTTAATTCTATCGAAGCCTATCTGACACTGTTCATTCCATTTTATTGGCTGGTTCTTCTTTAAAAGTCTAAAAATTGGCTCGCAAACTATTCTCAATCTTGCAATAAATCGAATAACATACTGTAGTGAACCCGAAAACAACCTTACTTCCTTTTCTGATTGCGGTCTCGGCATATCTCTGATGGCCTTAATTTTGTCAGAATCTATTTCAATTCCCTTCTTGATGACTACATGACCAAGTAGTTTCCCAGAAGTTACCCTGAATACACACTTCCTAGGGTTGAGGCGAAGATTGTATTTCTCGATTCTGGTTAGAAATCTATCCAGGATAGCTGGGTGCTCCTCTCGGGTCATGGATTTGACTAGCATGTCATCCATATAAACCTCGACCCCCTTGTGGATCATATCATGTAGAAGTGTTGTGACTGCTCGCTGATAAGTTGCCCTGGCATTCTTCAACCCAAAAGGCATGACTCTGTAGCAATAGACCCCCCCACTCTATGATGAAGGCTGTTTTCACTTTGTCGACTACGTTCATCAGAATCTGATTATACCTCGAGAACCCATCTATGAAGGAATACATAGCTACCCTGGTGGCACTGTCGATCAGAACATCAATATGTGGAAGTGGGAAGTCGTCTTTGGGGGATGCCTTATTTTAGATCTCGGTAGTCCATACAAACCCTGACTTGGCCATCTTTCTTTGCAACCGGTACAATGTTGGCCAACCATTCTGGATACTCTACTACTTCTAAGAACTTGGCCTTTATTTGCTTAGCTACTTCTTCCTTACCCTTTTCAGCCCATTCTGGTTGAAGTCTTCTGAGTTTCTGCTTAATCGGTTTCATCTTCGGATCCATCAGGATTCTATGTTCTGCAATTTCCCTGTCAACCCTAGGCATGTCGTTGTAGGACCAAGCAAAGTCTTTGACGTGTTTTTACAAGATTTTTACAAGTTCGTTTCTCTTGTCCGACATGAGGTCTTTCGAGATGGATACCATCTTTGGTTCATCATCTGTCCCTAGGTTCATTTCATGCAATGATGCATCATGTATGCTAAAGACATTAAATGAATGTTTGTATGTATGCACAGTTCCATTCGGAAAAACATCACACAAGTAAGCAAAATCAGATTTTATTGCATTGTGGGCCTTATAGGTAGAATTTTTCACATCAAAAATTGAAAAAGCATATACATTTGAAAAATTGCCATCCTTCACATGCGAAGGGTCTTCATCAACAGCAGCACAGTCGAACTCTTCGAACAGGTACCCCAGGTCTCCTTCCAGGTCTTCCTTTTGTTCCTCGGTCAGCTCTTCCTCAAATGTCTCAGCCTTACCCCTCATTACCAGCTTGGTGAGCTCCTTCACAGCTTCCTCCACTAGCTCTTCATGTGTCCTCCCAGCCGATGGCTTCTTCTTTTTTGAGCCCTTGCTTGGTTCCATTAGAGTGGATAGTGCTCTTGTGATGGATTCCATAGTCACCTCCATCTCACTTCTCACCAGGTCAGTTTTCTCAAAGGCTTTTCCCTTGTCCCTAAATTCAATTCTGACTTGGTCAACGGCTTTCTACCTTGGAGTTTCCTTGTCTTCATTTCCGGCTCTAGCTCGCAGCATGTTCACAACAGGCTCAGTTCCGTACTTGCTGAAATCAACAACATCAACAAAAATTTCAAACCCAGGGAGCTGAACTCCCTCGATAATTATCGGCTCAGGAGTCCTATCATACACTGATTCTGTGGCCCGGACGAAGGTGTCCACCAAGTTCACGCGCTTCCTTTCCTGCTTAGTCTTTCCCTCGTGATACCCCAGCCCAAACTGATCGTACTTGCCGGCTTCAATATTAAACTCAGGGATACCTTGCTGTTTGGCTCTTAGTCCTTTCTTCGGCTCATAGTTCTGCTTGGAAAAGTATCTGTGAATCTAGTCTGGAAACTCAGGCTTATCAGAGATGACTGCAACATGGAAACCGGTCATCGGCTGCTCAGTAGCGCTCAGGGCAGCCACGACAGAAGGCTCATCCGCTTCAACAGTTACCACTTTCCCCTCAATCAAGAACTTTACCTTCTGATGCAAAGTTGAGGGCACTCATCCTAGGGCATGGAACCAAGGCCTTCCCAAAAGCAGAGAGAATGTGACAGGAATGTCGATCACGGTGAATAACACCTTTGACTTAATCTCTCCTACCTTGACTTTGGTTTCAAATGTCCCAAGCACAGCTCTCTTGCTATCATCATACGCCCTAATCACAGTGTTGGATCAGCAAAGAGCTTCAGTACTCACCCCCAAGAAAGGCATGATCTGAAAGGGGCAAATGTTCAAGGCTGAGCCGTCATCCACTATTACACTCGGCATTACCTTATCCATGACTTTCACTCATAAGTATAGGGCCCTGTTATGGTTGACTCCTTCCGGCGGGAGGTCTTCGACTCCAAAACTGATCTCTGGAGCCCTATTGGCTTTCAAGTCCACTCCCTTGATCATTGCGCACACCTCATTAGGGGACATAGTGGGATTGGCTTCCATCTCCATTACTGCTTGACCACCGCCTCGCGATGCCTCTTCGACTCCATTAGTAGGTGCCAAACACTGGCGCGAGTTGGTGTCCTCTTCAGTTGGTCCACTACCATGTCTTCCTCCCTGGCCACTGGAGGTGATTGGATAGTATCATTCTGCACCGGTGTAGTATTACTTCTCGGGGCTGCTGGAGGTGGTACATTGGTGGGTTGATAAACCCTTCCACTCATTGTGATGTGCATCACCGGCCCATCTTTTGCAATGATAGTCCCTCTCTTCGTCTCCACCGGATAAACTGGCTTTGACTCTTGAACCTCAAAATCGTCGTATTCATCGTTAGCTTCAAACTCATCTAAATTGATGTGACCCGCCTTATCCTTCTCTGCTAAAGACTGTTCTTCAACTATTTCTAGCTCTTCCTCACTTTCCACCAGTACAGCTCGCACACTCGGATTTGCTTTGATGATCTGGGCGAACACATAATTGGCCGCTAGACCAGACTGCACCATATTCACCTGACTTCCAAAGGTGGGGAGTGGATTTTTCTGCATACTCTACTTCAAAGCCGACTCAACAATCTTGCCATCGGTGACCAATTACTTGATGGCTTTAATCAGCTGGGCCCACTCGTTCGTATGGTGACCCGTCATCACATGATAGGAGCAGAAATTATCCTTATCTGCCTCAGCTAGAGGCGAGAACGGCCTCAGACTCTGCAACAGCCCAGCCTTTCTACACTTTGTAAAGATCCGATTAGCCGACTCAGGCCATGGATTAGTGATCCTCTGAGTAGTTGGTCTCCCTTGATTCACAGCAGCCACCTCTGCCTCCTTCATTTCTATAGAGGCTGCTTTCAGCGTCATCTTGGAACTAGACCCCACTGCAGTAGTCTTAGAGCTGCTACCCTTGTACCCCTGGGAGTACCATTGATTATTTTTGTAGGAGCCCGAACTCTGTCTGCCCCTTTGTTCCTCCTCCTCGTATCGCTTGATATGCTTGGCAAACTCCACCACCTCGTTAAAGGAATGGAACCTTTTGAGCTGCATCTTATCCTTGTACTAGGGCAAACTACCATCCACCAGCTTCACTATCAGAGACTCCAACTTCGGTGCCCCATCCACCAGAACCTGCACATCCATCCACCATTTGTAGTAAGCCGGAAAAGACTCATTCGGCTTCTGGCAGATTCTCTCCAGGTCTTCAAGAGTTGTCTCAACCTGGGTGTTGTAGGTGTATTGCTTCACAAAAGCATCAGATAAATCCTCCCAAGTGGAACGGGTATACAGGGGCATCTTCATGTACCACTTTGCTACAACACCCCTCAGAGTAGTTGAAAACAAGTTCAAGAAATGACCTTTTCCAATCCCCATACTGGTCATCAGCCTCACATAACTGTCCAAGTGGGCTTCCAGTGGGCCTTCCCCAGTGTAGGGAGGAAGGTAAGGCATGTGAAAACCGGCATCAGTGTGGCACGATCAGCACACTTAATAGGATTAAAGTGGACCATCTCCTTCAGCTTAGGCATCATTGCTGCTGTGTCAGAAAATTTCTGATTGAGATGCTTCTCCAGCATCATCTCAATCGAGGCTTCCCTTTCCATCTCAAAGGCCTCATCCTCTTTGGACTCACGGTCAGGTTCTCTGTGGTTGATGACTCCACCACTTCCTCTGGGAAGACTTGCTCCAGTAGCATTAGTAACTTGGAGGAACTGTTGTCCCCCACTTCCAACCGAAGTCTGAGCCGGTGGAACAGCCTGAATAGGGATGGTGCTTATCACTGCCTGCACTTGCACCCTAAGAGTAGCCTTAAACTCGTCTGAACTTAGGAAGCTCCTTATAAAAGCAGCCATATCAAAGGGCAAGTTTCCATTGTTTCCGTCGGCCATCTCTGCTCTGTCCACTTCTTCTAACAAAACCTAACTACATGACCAAGCAACTGAACTTCGACCTCCCCATCTGAATCTGACCCTGAGCTGATTCCCTCCATGGTCACAGGCTCTAATTGAACTGACTGAATCGGTGGGTTCAGCTCTGATTCAACACAAACTAACCATTTCGAGGTGCGACTCCAAACTGCACATTCAACATAAGGTTAGAATCGCGGATAGATGTCATGGACCTAAACTCGACACACTAAATGGGGTGTATGGCATGTACATGTTCATGATCGGATGATGCTTCGTGGATAGGAATGATGATGAAAATGACTTGTGTATTTTTCTTTTTGTTTTGGATGTTCCAAGCATACCCCATGCCATGCAAAAGACAATGCAAAATTGTCACATGTGAGCTGTCATACGGACAGAGGTTCGGCACCTTCGGGGCACCTAGTGGATGTCATGAAATGGTCACATATGTACCGACACACGAATAGAGGTTTAACACTTCATAGATCAATGAAATGACATGTGACGGTCATATGGGAGCCGTTCCATAGACAGAGGTTCGATGCTTTTATGGCATCTTGGATGAAGTGATGTCACAAACAAGTCACGTGTAACTCGAAACACGGACAACATTTCGGCATTAGTGGAATACCTTGCATGATTTAGGCATGTTATGAAATGTCCTAATATGAGTGCTAGTTCGGCATTCATGAAGTACCTTGAATGAATCATCAATGTTATGGAACAGTCCGATGTGGATCGTGACACGCAAGTAAGACTTAAGTGTTGCCATAACACCATGATGAATGGAAATGATGTCATATGATGATATTGTGTGATCTGCCACATGAAAATAAGCCTAAGACCATTGTGGTCCTCTAATAGTATAATGAAATGGCCAAGTGCAATCTGGTGCACAGGCAGAATACGGGTAGCCTTAGGGACTCCCGATATGTCATGAAATGAAATGGTCGTGAAGGGCACACTTAGAACATCCTTACGTTTTGGATGGGATGAGATGGTATGAATGCCCATGACATACAAGATGCAAGTGGCTGCATAAAGACATGGTTAAGATGCATGTCACACAAGATGATGTCATGTATGCTTTATGAAATGCGAACACACAAGATGTATATGACATACGGGTAAGATGTTATGGTTGCCCGAAAATATGGTTAGTGAAATACCATACGTATGATGATGCTTCAAAATGGCTGCATAAAAATGTGGTTAGAAAATGACATACAAATGATGCATGTTTGATGTTGTATGTAAAGGTCAAAGATAAAACAACCATGGAACAAACGTTAGCACACATAAAAAATATGCTCACCCTTCCAACCTTATTCCTCCATTCGATTGGTCTCGCATTCTTCCTAGCTTTTGGGTCTCTTAGGCATCAACACGGGATACCAAAGGCGCACTCTCAATGTCCATTTTCAAATATATATTTTGGTAATCCTAAGGGGAAGTTGCTAGGCCATTACATGAAGGTATGAGTCAAACCAAGGGTCGTACAGGTTCCCATAGCAAAAATATACTCTTCACTTCTCCCCACTCAAGGGTCCAAAAGAAGGGGTATGTACGAGACTATGAGTGGTTTACCCCCTCAGATGCCTCTAATCCTAGCAGAAGAGGTAGGTCACCTTTGGAGATAAACCGGACTCAATCATGTGTTGGAAGGATTCAAGAAAAGAAAATGTCATGCTATGCGGTGTGGGTGAAATATCTAATTATGATTTAATAATTGACTATAAGCGAGGATGTACTTCAATTGTTGCCTAAGTTCCTTAAGGTTTTATGAAAAACTTTTTTAAAGAAACCGTTAATCCCCAGCAGAGTCGCCACTGTGAGCGGACGACATTTTTCAGGATGCGCGGTGAAGTGGGAACCAGGGATTTCTTTTCGAAGTGATGATGTATGTGTGTGGTTTTGAAAACGGGGTTTTAATCTTTTTTAAGAAAGCCTTTCATTTTATTGGAAAATAAAAACCTTTTTTGTAGAAAACTTAATTGTAAGTGTGAATTTTAGAAAATAGGTTTTTAGAAAATCCCAAATTAAACTTAAAGATCTCAAAACCTAAATTTCGAGATTAGATACAGAGTCGCCACCCGGATCAGCTCATCTGAGAAATTCCGGTATAGCTCCCTACCAAGTGTAGACGTGGTACCTAATCCAGAGATTCAAGGTTCGAGCAACACATATACTAGTCCTCAAACTTGTTTTCAATTATTATTTCATAATGTGATATGACATCCACTTAAATCTACCCATTTTATCTTCTTCTATTTTTAGTTAATGCTCATACACATGACATAAATATAAATCCAAAAATAAAGTGCAGAAAAATAAACTGCGGGAAAAGTAAAGTAGAGGCCAAATTATACAACCTAGACAAGAAAAACTCTCATCCTCACCATTTTACAACCCCCTATAATACACGATGATCTAAAAAGTACAATCGCCTAGGTACACGAGATGATCTATTAAGTACATCAAAAATGAAAAATAATAAAAAGAAAAGATGCATCCAAATACGGTTAGCATAAGTAAAAAGGCACATCAAGGACTCACATAGGACAAAATATGGGATTTTAGGAAGTTGGAACATACATTTAGGAGATAACCGAGAAGTCTGGGTGACTTGCTCGGTTAGACCTAGAAAATGATTTTTGAAACGCCCTGTAGATTTTGTGAATGAAAAACCAATTTTGAAAACAATTTAGCTCATTTTACATGCAAATTCCTTCAGTTTTGTGGGTCGGTTATCTTAGAACTCGAGGTTCCGCTCGTAGCGGTTTCTAATTCCAAACATTCATCTATGGTCTGAAAACAGTAAACACACCAAAACAGGTTTGATTCTGAAGACAGCATCACTCGAAGATGTCCGTGCGGATCGTCCCGTGATTCTACCTTCTGCCCGACATTACAGTCTTACAACTATAAATTATAGTCGTACGACTGTAATGGTTACAGCCGTGCGACTATAATGAACAGTGCCCGACAGTGGTTTTCTTATTTTCTAAATTCACTAGTTTTATCGATTTTGATGATTTCAAGAGTTTCTGGGAATCCAAGGGCCCGTCATCATTGAACCAAAAATCTGATTAAGGATCTAACAACTGTGAATTCCGAGAATTGAAACCAACAAAACCCCAAACCACCATTTGTATTACTGGAAATTCGAAAACCACAATATTATAGTGCACATATGTGATTAGAGCGAATTAAATCATGAAAAATCATTTAAAATGGAAAACCAGCTATATTCGGCCGAATTTGGGCTTTTCGGGCTTCTTCCTAGAGGCATACAAGTCGTGCGACTGTAAATATAATCTTGCGACTATAATTACGGTTGTACGGCTGTAATTCCGCGGAAAGTTTTTGGAAAAAATTTTCAAACACAGAAACAATCGCAAATCAACATGAAACGAGTTTTAAAGCCTCTCAGAGTTTCCCTCTTTTGTGTTCCAGTATTTTTGATGATCAGAGTCAGATGTCGATGTCAGAATCCGCCTAGAATCTCCAAACATCCTAAAATTCCCAAACACGCGTCCCAAATTGATCCGTACGAAAGCCGAGTATAGTTTTGAATCAATGATGTCAGATTAGGGATCTCACACTATATGTTTCTGATCTCTCTTGTCTTTTTTCCTCTTTCTCCCACTTTCTCTCTTGAGAAATCTCTTTCTCCCTCAAGCACCCTTTTTTTTCTCTTTTAGAATTATTTTTTTTCTATGGTTTTTTGACTTTTCTGGCTCTTTTTTGCCTCTTAATTCCTATGATTGATGCCCAAAATTCCGAGCCAAATCAGAGTTCTTTCCTATTCAAGAATCTGCAGAGTCAAAGACTAGAGTCATACGACTATAACTATAGTCAAACGATTGTGACTGTAGTGTTACAGTCATGCGGCCATAGTTGTTACAGTCGTACAACTGTAATGTATAGTCATGCGACTGTAATCTAGAGTCGTACAACTGTAGTTATGAAACTACAGCCGTACGGTTCTAGATAGAGCCTACACACCTTAGTCTTAACCCATACTCATACCTAAGTCCCCTAATCACTCCATAAACCTCTCTCGGGGTTTCAGATCAAGGATTCTTCTGAATTTCGGGCCATTTGAGAACATTCCGAGTGTTATTCCACTCATTCTCAGATCCAATTCACGCTCATCTGTCTAACAGGTAACAACAGGTTTTCATCGTAGAGGTCGGGAAAAAACCCATGCTCACAGTGAGCATAATATTGTAATATGAACTTAAAAATGAAAGCAAGCTTGAGGTTGAATAGGCAAGTTGCCCGAACCCTAAATCTCTGGATTAGGTACGGCAGTCTACATTCGGTAAAGAGTTGTATCAGAATTTCCCGGATGAGCTGATCCGAGTGGCGACTCTGTCACTGATCCCAAAATTTAGGTTTTGAGATCTTTAAGTAGTAAAATGGGATTTTCTAAAATGTAAAAACCATTTTTCCCAAAACTCATATTCAAAGAAAATGTTTTCTACAAAAGGATTTCCAAACAAATCAATGGTTTTCCTAAGCAAGATAACCCGTTTTCAATTCGAACTACAATCATTCGTTTTCTTTTTCCCCCATTCGCTTCACCGTGTTCCGCTCTCAAAAAGGTCATTCACTGACACCTAGCTTGATCTTAATTAATATAGTTCTTACTAATCAAAAGAACTATCTATTATGCTATGATTCAAGTCTTAACAATAAAAGAGAAGGTGGATTATGTTCTCGAAGACACTGAAGTAGCAAACGTGCATACATATGCTTATAAGATGTGGCACAAAAATGATTATTTAGTCTCTTCTTGGATCATAAACATGATCTCGAAGGAAGTAGCAAAAGGTTATTTGTATGTGGCATAAGCAACAGAATTATGGAAGGATCTTAAGCATCGGTTTGGCTATAGCAATGGCCCCATGTTTTTCAAGATTGAAAGAGAGTTTAACACATGTTTCAACAAGGTAATCTCTCATTGATATTGTATTTTAACAAAATGAAATGATTTTGAAATGAATTGAATAAAATGACTTCTATGCCAAGCTACAAATGTGGAGTTGGTAGGACATGTGCTTGCAATGCTTTTAAAAGATTAGCAAATATTGTTAGAATTACAACACCGACATAGGAAAGTTCTATTAGTTTCTAGTGTTTTCCATTCAATAATTAAGATTGATAAAAAATCCTAATGTGTGGTCTAGATTATTTGGTTGCTGACTTAATGAGACTATAAATATGTAATGGACTTGTGAATTGGGTGTGCTCAAATTATAAAAGGAATTGTAAAAAGGAGCGCTCCAAATAAATAGATGTGTGTGTGCATGAGGCACTATGCGTGAGATTTGTAAAGTATCAGTTTGATATTAATAAAAATATATTCTTTCAAAATTAATTTCTCGAAAAAACTTATCATTTGGTATTAGAGTAGACGATCAGAGACCAACAATTGAGTTAGAGTCTTTGCCATTGGGTTAAAGCTGACAATCAGGGACTAACAATCGAGTCAGAGTAAGTGGTCAGGGACCAACTATCAACTGTGACCAAGTAGTCGGGAATCGATTATCGGGTCAAATTAGTGGTCAGGGACTAACAATCCATTGCGAGTAGGCAGTCAGGAACCAATTATCATATCAAAGCTAGCAGTCAGGAACTAATTATCAACTATGAGCAGGTAGTTAGGGATCAAATATCGATTGGGTTAGAGTAGCAATAGGGACCGATTCTTGAGTATAAATAGGCGATCAGGGACCAGTTGTTGAGTGCTTTAGGAGACACGGTCTGGGATCTTGGTGGAACGAGATCTTGCTAGTACACAGTTTGGGACTATGGAGATTATTGGTCTGAGACCAAATTAATTGGCTTAATAAAAAGAAAAAATTAAGTCGACATGGCAAATATGTCAACCTTGTTAAGCACTCTGGAGAAGCTCAATAATTTACTCAGCTAAGACCGGTAGGAGCTTGTTGGAATTAGTGAAATAGCATCTCCGACAAATGAGAATGACCTTAAAAACTGAAAGGTCAAGACCAGTAAAGTGATAGCATTTTCAATTTCTATGCACGACAATATGCTAGAGTGCATCAAGGATGCCAAGTAGTGATATAAAGATTAATCCTTTTACATTTTTGGTAAAGGGAGATTCAATCGAGAAGGATTATCAAGAAGATAACAAAGATGGAGCTGATAGCTGTTGGATGTGCCCTAGTCCCGAGGCATTGGACCTTATATTTGTATTGTATATTTATTGGATTTATGTATTATACAATTTGTGTCATTAAATAAAGGCATTAACATCTTGTGCTATATTTTAAATAGAGCATCCAATGGATATATCCATATCCATGTTGACAAGTGTCATGCACTTAGCAGTAAGACCATGGATAGGGAAAACGATATGACCATAAAGTCATCCGTAGTCTGTTCCAGTCATGGGAATGAATGGAACAAGAGACTATCATTAGCTTGGTTGTATGGCGGTGTCTTACCGACTATTAGATATGGGATGTCAACCGAGTTAATGGGTACATGCAAAAAGGGCATGGTACTGGATAGATCCACTAAACGAGAAATCCACATGGTATAGTATCACAAGTGATTCTCGTGTAGTACTTGTATGGATCCTTTGACCTGACCATATGATAGAGCTGTATGTGAAGTGGCAAGAGCCTGTAACAGGGTGCCAAGTATGGGTACATTCGGGCATGTCAGTGAACATGGCAATGCTATGGATATGCAGAAGGGAATGTCACTCAGTAGTCCACTGAGAAGATATCATCGGCCTCTTGATGAATGCAACTGATAAGAGTGTGGCCACACCCAAACAAGTTGGAACTTGTCTGTGAGCATCAGTTCATTTAGGATCAAGTAAATGTCTGGACAAAAAAGAGGATGATCGATCCATGCCTCTGTGTTGGACATCGATATCAATGACATGGGATATACAAGTTTAAGCTACAGGGTTATGATTATAGTTGGACTGCTATCTTCGTCTTAATTGGGGGCTACAGTGGCTTGCTAGAACTCGCCTGTAGTCTGTGGGCCATAGACCCACTGCCAACATAAAGATGGGCCCACAGGATCGTATACATTAAACGTTTGAACTCAAACTAAAAGGATCAACTGTATACTTGGAGTATACACACCGGAGAGAGAGGATTCCATTAATTATATTATATAGATCAATTAGATTGATCAATGTAATGCAATTAATATTTGTATTGGCTTTCTCATAATTAATTCAATGAACTAATTTATGAGATTATTTCCTAGGTGGAAATATTTTACATGTATAGGTTTACATGTGTTTAATTTTATGAAAGTCTAATTTAATTCATAGGTTAAATTAATTGGTCAAATTAATTTTAATTTAAATGTATTTAATATATTATATGGTATAATATGTTAGCATACATGTTGAATTAAAATTGGATTTGAAATTAAATTGGACCAAGTGAATTAATGCAAACCTGGGCTTAAAGAGGAGAAACAAACCAGTATAAAATTAAAAGAAATTGGGCCTCAAATTCCCCAAGGGAATTCAACCATCTAGGGCTAAATGCCTAGATGAAAATTTTGGCCAACACAAGTGTAATTGCAGAAAAATTACAGCAACAATTCTCTACGGGTTGAGTTCGTTAGCCGTTCGTGTACGGGAATGTGGAGAAAGTCTCTATTGATTTCTACAGCCATCTCTAGAAGAGATATCTCGGGTGAGAATCTTGTTCTCTTCTAATTTTTTGTTGTTTTGATTTCCACCTAAATTGCTCCTGGGCACGGATTTGAGGAAACTAACACATTCTTCCGCTTTATCAGTTGAATTCCGGTGACAAATCCCAACAATAGCAAGGGGGACGAAGAGAAGGCGCATCAATGCAATAATACTTAGTGTTACGTGTATGACAAAGGAGATCACTATGCTCAGTATTAGGACTTCTAGGTTTCATGTGCGATGGTAGAAAAAGGCATGAGAAAAATCGATGTTGAAGGGGGTGTTAGAATTACGACACCGACATAGGAAAGTTCTATTAGCTTGTAATGTTTTCCATTCAATAATTGAGAATGATAAAAATCCTAATGTGTGGTCTAGATTTATTTGGTTGCCAACTTAGTGAGACTATAAATATGTAATGGGACTTGTGATTGGATGATCATAGATTATAAAAAGAATTGTCAAAAGGAGTTCTCCAAATAAATATATACATGTGTGTGAGGCAATGTGTGTGAGAGTTGTAGAATATCAATTTGATATTAATAGAAATATATTCTTACTAAATTAATTTCTTCAAAAACCTTAACAAATATCGAAGAGGAAGATAAACTAATGTAGTTCTTGATAAGGTTGAATGAGTCTTATAGTCAGGTGAGTAATCAAATCCTGCTTACGGATTCATTATGTGATGTTAATCATGCCTATTCCATGGTTCTTCACATTGAAAGTCAAAATGATGCTTTGGTTGATCATAAAGTTAAAATTACATGTTTTAGTGAACAAACATTCAAAGATTGGTGATTATAAAGGTAAAGGCAAGGTGAAATAAGGACAGTGTGAAAATTTTCATATCGAAGGACATACATGAGCTACTTCTTTTAGTAAATAGGCTATCTAAAATGGTAAGGGAGCATTTAAGCCTAAAGGTAAACCTCCAACCTAAAACTTTTACAATTCATTCTAACAATGCATTTTCTTCTAATGCTATTACAACATATAAACAATATTATAGTGAAAGTGAAGATAGTAGTGAGAGAAATGATAATCTGACCTTACTGATAAAAGAAGTTTACAAAATGATGAAGGAAAATAATGCAAGTGGAGAAAACACCTATGCATAAAGATTCAAATTTCTCAGCTTTTTCTTTTCAAGTAATAGATTTGTTACTGAAACAACAAATTTTTTAATAATAGATGGTGGAACAACCACACATATGTGTGAAGATCTTAGCTGATTTCAAACTTATTTAATCATTAAGAATAAGTAAGAAGTTTGTATGCATGATGGATATTTCCAAGTTATCAAGTATATGGAGAATATACAGTTGGTAAAGCGTTCAACTTATAAGTGTGACGACAAAAGCGTTTGTGCTAAGTATCAGGTGGAAGAGAGATACTGAGTCGTGGATTATGGGACTAGCAGCAGTTAATGAAAGGCAAATTGTAAAGATTTTTCTCACTATTCCCCAGCAGAACCATAATAAAGAATATCACAATTTTCCTCAATAGCTATCATATATCCCCAGAGGAAGTACAAGGATTTCACTGAATAAAGAATGTACTCCCCAGCTAAAGTCAATAAGGGGCATGATACATTTCTCCCCACCAGATCAAAGAATCTCAAACCTAGATAATAGTTGAAAGAGTATCCTTTGATGTTTACATTAGCATTCATGCCTGCATAACATGCATTAAACATCCATTCATAGGAAATTTAAATTTGTCCTCAGCTAGTCTTTATTCTTGATCGAAGGGGTAAATATT
The DNA here is from genome assembly GCA_039660915.1 of Euphorbia tirucalli. Taxonomy (NCBI): domain Eukaryota; kingdom Viridiplantae; phylum Streptophyta; class Magnoliopsida; order Malpighiales; family Euphorbiaceae; genus Euphorbia; species Euphorbia tirucalli. The sequence continues at coordinate 34,230,836 of CM077633.1, forward strand.
TTTGTTTCCAAATTATTTTATCAATGAATGAAGACTCATTGCATCAAAGACAGAAATTCAGCAAATCCTCAATGGAAAGAATTTCATCTCCAGCAAACTACTTAACGAAGGATTTACAAAGCTTCAAACAGAGTGACATATAGTGATGATAGAGTACCGAATGTCATATATCCCTTTAGTTCATTTCGGGAGTTGATTCAAGAAGCAAAGATCCAAATTTGATTAAACTTGAAATTTGAAATCAAGAAGAATTTGAAGAATTAAGGTTGAATAAAGACAACAGCTGCACAGCTATTGTGTTAACAGTCGCACAACTATATTGTTCATTTTAGAATTTAGGGATTTCTAGATTTTAGCGATTTATGTGTTGTATTTAAAACTAAAGCCGTATGGATGTTTTTATAGCCGCACGGATGTAGATTTATTTCCAGAATTAATTTTTGTGAATTTTTACATTTTTACATATCGTTTTGACCTAGATTTACATTTTGTATTTATTTAATTTCAGTATTAAAGTTCTATAAACCAGTGCAACGATAGAAACATAAGTTTCTTGAAATCCGACCCACTTTTGCATGTGTGAGCACGGGTTGTCCCGACCTCTGTGATGAGAGTTCATATGTTACCTATGGAGCAGACAGACTTGTATTGCGCTCAAAAGCGACCGAGTTGCTGCCTAAAATGTCTCAAACGTCCTGAAAACCAAGCAATCCGCAATCCAAAACCCCCAGATAGGCCTCCCGAGTGATTTCTAGGGTTGAAGGTGCATGTCCAACTTTTCGATTTTTGCTCCGGCTTTCGCTAGAACCGGGCAGCTCTGGTTTCTTGGACCAGAGCCGTACGGCTCTAGTGGGCAAGACAAGTTGCCTTGCAAAACAAAGCAACTTGTCTCGCGAGAAGAAGATATGGGCAACATCAGAAAGTCAAGCGGCCAATAAATGCTAGATATGATATGTGAGAGGAGAGTATAGATAGAAAAAATCAAATCAGAGAGGGGGAGATTTTTACGATCTTAAGACAGAGAAAAAAAAAAGGCAGAAGAGAGAAGAGAGAAAGGAGGCTGAGGAAGAGGAAAGGAAGAGTAAACCAAAGAATCAAGATTAAAACCCTACATCATTCTAAAGATATTGAGATCAAGTTCTAAGACCTTTGTTGATCAATCTGGGACGCGTTCGGGATGGTTTCGGTTTGCTTTGGATTGCTGCGGTTTTCAACTAGTTGAGTTTCCAGCATCAATTCCAAGCTTTTTAATCCGTTCTTACATATCCAGTACACTGGAACAACACCAAGGTAAACTCTGAGAGGCCTTAAACCTTTTTGCATTGTGTTTTCCGCATCTTTTTCTCTGTTTTAAATTTTCCGGAAAGCAGACTCGACCCATCATAGCCGTACGACTGTGTTCTTCATGAACACAGCTGCACGGCTGTGATTGTGATGAACAGAGCCAGCCGGCTTTGACCCCTGAGCAGCCCGGCTCTGTTCCTCAGGGACAGATTCCCGATCTGTCCCGATCGGCCAAAAGGAGTCCGTTTTTCATTCTATGCCTTCTGTTTTGATATTTTTTGGCCCAAGAATATTTGTACGTCCTTTTAGCTGCGGTTTTCAGATTTCTAGACTCGTGAATATTGGTTTTTCAGTTTTTTCCGGGTTTTATATTTCGGTTTCGGGGTTGTTCGATCTGTTACGGATCCGTAGTTTAGCATCAGCGGACCCCCGAACATTATAAAATCTTAGGAAAACATTGAAAAAGGGGCAAAAATAGCAATTTTTCGAAAAAAAATGAGAAAACTGGTTTCGGGGTCCGGGTATTACAGCCGCCCAGCGTGGGTTAGAGCTGGCCGGCTCTAACCAGAGCCGCCGGCTCTATTTTCAGCCGCGCGGCTGTGATTCCCGGAAAAGACAGAATCGCCGGAATGTCCCGTACGGAGGTCATTGCACGATGCTGTTTTTGGATTCAAACTGTTTTTGGTGTGTTTACTGCTTTTTGGGCCTTAGATGTTTGTGAAATTAGGAAAACCCATACGAACGGAACCCCGAATTCCGGGATAACAGACCCGCAAAAGTTGAAGTTTGCGTGTAACCAAGCCAAATGGTTTCCAAAATATGTTTTCCAACATAAAATCTACAAGACGTTTCAAAACCGTTTTCCAGGTCTAACAGGTCCGACTGGTCGGGTCGACCCGGTTACCCCCTAAATGCATGCCCCCGTTTCCCAAATCCCAATTCTGTCCTGCTTTGAGTCCTATGTGTGTTTATAATATAAACTGTACTAACCATCTGTTTTGCAACATTTATTTTCATTATTTTGGCTGTATTTAATAGATTAATTCGTGTATTTTAGGCGTTTGTAAACTTTTAGATCCACGTGTACCTAGGCGATTATAAATGTGAGGATGAGAGTTTTTATCTTTTATTCGATTGGGTTGTATAATCGGCTTATATCATTTTCTTGTATATTTTGGATGTATGATTTATTTTTCTGCTATTTATTTCCTGCATTTTTGCTTGAGCATCGGGCTAATAAAATAAACAAAATTGGGGTTAGAAAAGATAATAAATTGAATAAATATGGCTTTATAAACAATAACTTGAGGTTAAGTAGATAAGTTGCCCAAACATGAATCTCTGTATTAGGTACAGTAGTCTACGCTCGGTAGGGAACTGTATCGGAATTTCCCGGATGAGCTGATCCGGGTGGCAACTCTGTCACTGATCTCAAAATTTAGGTTTCGAGGTCTTTAAATTTAAAAACAAAAAATTTTTTTTCTACAAAATGGAATTTCAAAATAAACGAACGATTTTCCCTAAAACAAGATAAACGAAAATCCATTTCTTCCAAAACATCGCGCGAAACCTGTTTTCCGAAAACCCCCGGTTCGCTTCGCCGCGTCCCGTTGAAAAAGGTCGTCCGCTCACAGTGGCGACTCCACTGGGGATGTTAAAAGTTTCTTTAAAAGTTTTTTTATAAAAACTTAAGGAACTTAGGCAACTATTGAAATATACCTCGCCTGTATTCATTTATCGGTTTGTAAAAGCTATACTTATTCAAGCTTTGCGTATCATGTCATTTTCTTCTTCTCAACCCCTCAAATATACTGATTAGCCTCGGTTTACCCAAGAAGGTGGACTACCTCTACCACTAGGATTGGAGACACCCGATGGGGTAAACCACTCATAGCCCCGTATGACCTTACATCGTGTTTTACGGTGGGGAAGTGTTTATTTGCTATAGGAGCCTATACGACCCTTGGTTTGACTTTGGCCCACATATAATGGCTTAGTAACTTCCCCTAGGATTACCAAAACATAAATCTAAAATTGAAAAATTGACTGTGCGCCTTTGGTATCCCCTGTTGATACCAAAGAGACCCAACACCTAGGAAGAATGCGTGACCAATCGAAAGGAGAAATAAGGTTGGAAGGGAGAACATATTTCTGTGTGTGCTACGGTTTGTTTTGTTTTGTTTTTCCTTTTCATAGAGTATCCAAAATGCATAATCATTCGCGTGCCATTTCTAATCACCTTTTTGTGTAGCCATCTCTTACATATGCATATGCATGGCATTTATGCTAACCACGTCTTCGTGTAGCCACGATGTTTTATTCTCATGCCATACACATATATGTCTCGTGTGCCAACATCTTCATAGAACATACACGACATCACCTCGTGTGACATTTCTAACCACATTTTCTGCAGCCACTTGCATTTTACGTGACATACACATCCATGCCATTTCATTCCATTCCATCTAATAAGGGGACGTTCTAAGAATGCCCATCACCACCATTTCATGCCATATCGGGTACCCCAAAAACTACCCGTAGTCCGCCAGTGCATCGGTTTGCACTTGGGCATTCCATTACATCATGCATTCATTAGAAAATCACAAAGATCTTAAGCCTCGTTGTGTGGCAGGTCACACGACAACATAAAACTATGTCATCTCCATTACATCTTTATTCGTTCTTGGTATCACGGTGATGTCGGAGTTCTGCTTATATGTCACAATCCACATCGGATTTGTTCCATGACATTAATAACTCATTTTAGGTACTCCACGAGTACCGGGTTTTTATGCATATAAGAACATTTCATAGCATTAGTAATCCATGCAAGACGTTCCATGAACATCGAACCTCCGTCCGCGTCCCTGTTTACACGTGACTTGTTTGCAACATCACTTCATATTTGATGCCCCAAAAGCGTCAGAGCTATGTCCAGGGAACGGTTTCCATGTGATCATTTCACATCATTCCATTTCGACCAACAAAGTATCGAACCTTTGTCCGTGTGTCGGTACATACGTGACCATTTCACAACATCTGTTAGGTGCCCCAAAGGTGCCGAATCTCTATCCGTGTGATGGCTCACATGTGACATTTGTTTGCATTGTCTCCTGCATAGTTTTGGGGCATTCTTGGGACGTTCAAAATAAAAATGAAGAAAATCACATTCATCGTCATTCTCACTCATGAAGCATCATTTAGTTACGATCATTCAACGATCATACCATCCATATCATCTAGTACTTTGTATCTAGGGTCATGACATTCATCTGTAATGCTAACCTTATGCTAAATGTGCAGTTTGGCGACGAACCTCGAAAAGACTTGAACGAGTCAACTCAGAGTCCAGACAATCAATTCAGTCAGTTTAGACTAAATCAACCATAGTGGAAGGGGTTAGAGTCAGTTCAGATTCAGACTCGGAGCAAGAATTTGTGGGACAGTAGCCTGCATTACCTGTTGACAGTCCGTTTATTCTAGAGGAAGTTAACAGAACTGAAATGGCCTAGGGCAGAAATGGTAGGAGTCCTCTTTTTGATATGAACACGTTCATGATGGCTTTTCTGAATTTTGATCAGTTTAAAGCTACTATTAGAGAACAGGTGCAGACCGCAATGACTACTGCAGGGGGTGTAACTAGCCAATGAGCCCAGGTTCTAGTTGAGAATGAGGGGAATGTTATTCAAGGAGCCCTGAATTCAGGAAGGAATGCGCCAGGTAGTAGTAGAGTGGTCATCCCACCTTGGGAGGTCGACCATCACTATGAGGAAGATGAAGCCTTCGAGAGGGCGAGGGAGGCCTCAATTGAAATAGCTGCTGAGAAGTGTCTCAAGGAAAAATTTTCTGATTTTGAAGTGCTATTGCCAAAGTTGAAAGAGATGGTGCACTACCAGCCTGTTAAATGTGCAGATCCATCCACTTTGTTTGCATAGGGGGGAGAGCCGCTCCCGGTTGGATTCTAAATGCCTTACTTGCCCCCACATACTGGGGAAGGTCCTCCAGAAGCTCATCTGGACAGCTACGTCAGGATTATGTCTAGCCTGGGGATTAGAAAGGTCCATCTCCTAAATCTGTTCCCGACTACGCTGCAGGGCGCAGCTGCCAAGTGGTATCTAAAGACGCCGATCCATACCCCGTTCTACTTTGGAGGATCTGTCGGAGGCATTTGTGAAGCAGTATGCTTACAACACTCAGGTTGAGACCACATTGGAAGACCTAGAAAGAATCCACCAAAGGCCCAATGAATCCTTTTCGACCTATTACAAAAGGTGGATGGATGTTCAGGTGTTGGTGGATGGAGCTCCTAAATTGGAATCCCCTATTGTGAAGCTTGTGGATAGTAGCTTGCCAACTTACAAAGAGAAAATGAAGTTGAAGAGATTTAATTCCTTCAATGATGTGGTGGATTTCGCAAAGCAGGTTGAGAGGTACAATGAAGAAGAACAGTAGAGCAAGCAGAGTTTGAGTACCTATCGAGGAAGCCAGGGATACACTCAGGGGTACAAAGCCAGCGGTTCTATGTCATCTTCAACAGGGTCTAACTCTAAACTTGGCTAGACTGCAGTGATAGTTGATCGAGCGAAAGAGGCTGATATGGCAGTTGTGGCCTAAGGGGGCCAAGCAAGAACGCCCCAGAGACTCACTAATCCGTGGGTAGAGTCCTTGGGTTGTATCTTTGCCAAGTGGAGGAAAGCTGGCCTGTTGCAGAGCTTGAAGCCTTACATTCCCCTTGTCAGAAGCTGACAAGGAGAATTATTATGTCTATCATATGACGGTAGGTCATCGTACCAACGATTGTACAGGCCTGATAAGGGCTATTCAGAGGCTAGTCACTGAAGGGAAGATTGTGGAGCCTGAACTGAAGCCGAATGTGCAGAGGAAACCCTTGCCCAATTTTGGGAGCCAGGTTAATATGGTTCAATTTGGTATCCCAGCCAACAGCGTCTTTACATAGATAATTGAGGCCAATCCAAGTGTTCAGGTGATTGCAGCCAAGGTAGAAGAGGAAGAACTGGAGGAGACTGAGCTCCAAACTTCAGTGGTGCTGAAGGGACAGGTTCCCATTGATTTGAATGATATTGAATTGGAAGATGATGATGAAGATTTTGGGTTTGAAGAGCTCAAGTTGGTGTATCCAGTAGAAACGAGACGGGGGACAGTGGTCACGAAAGACGGCCCTGTCATGCATATTACCGAAAGTGGTAGGGTTTATCAACCCATCAATGTGGCTCCCCGACATTACCCAGAAGGAATCATCCTACCGTAGAATCAAGCACAGAAGCCCAGGGGTCAAAGAGTAAAGAGGATGACTTGGTAGTCGAACAATTGAAAAGGACGCCTGCCCAATCTAGCATTTGGCACCTCCTCATAGAGTCAAAAAGACACCGTGAGGCGGTAGTGAAGCAGCTGATGGAGATGGAGGCAACTCCTATGATGTCACCAGAGCAAGTTTGCGCTATAATAAGAAGAATTGATCTGAAGGCCAACAGGTCCTAAGAAATTAGCTTTGGGATGTCTGACCTACCACCAAAAGGGGTGAATCATATCAGGGCTCTGTATAGACCATGCCGTGTGTGATGGTCGATGACGGCTCAGCCCTCAACATTTGCCCTTTAAAAGTTTTGCCTTACCTAGGTGTTGAAGTGGAAGCCCTCGGCAATTCTGGCATGGTGATTAGGGCGTATGATGATAGTAGAAGATCGGTGATCGGCACCTTTGAAGCCGAGGTTAGTGTAGGGGAGGTCAAGTCAAATGTGATGTTCATGGTCATCGACATCCCTGTCACATTTTCTCTCCTCCTAGGGAGGCCATGGTTCCATGCCCTAGGAGGTGTACTTTCCACCTTGCACCAAAAAGTCAAGTTCTTGATAGGTGGGAAAGTGGTGATAGTAGAGGCGGATGAGCTGTTAATGGTGGCTACCCTAAGGGCTGAGGAGCAGCCGATGACAGGATTTTAAGTGGTTGTTATGACGAAAGAAGGTTGGGATGGGCCGAAGTTCCCAGAATAGATATATAAATACTTTGCTAAGCAAAAGTTTCAGCCTGATAAGGGCTTCGGGGTGAGGCTACAGGGTGTCCCCAGGTTTGATATAGAACCAGGAAAGTATCGTCAATTTGGGCTTGGTTATAGTTAGAAAGGAGGTGAGCCGAGTAAGAGGTCCGCGAATCTAGTAGACACTTTTGTCCATCCGTCTGAAAAGGCATATGATGGGGCCTCGGAGTTAGTGGAAATTGAAGGAGAGTAGTTGAACCGATTGTCAGTATGCTCCGTACTGAGGCTAAAAAAGTGGCGGAGACGGCAGCAGTCGAGCTGAAGCGGAATTTGAGGACAAGGGAGAGTTCTCTGAAAAGGTGGACCCCAGGAGTGGGGAATCTGAGGAGGCTATTGCGGCCGTCACCAAAGCACTGGCCGCACTCATGAAAGCTAACGTGGAATCTGAATCAGAACAAGCAGCTATACGAAAAACTCAGGAGGAGTTGGTAAATCAGGCTGTGAAAGAATTGGCCAAGCTGATGATGGCCGGAAAAGCAAAGATGATCGAGGAAGACCCAATTGTTGACCAAGAACAGTCCTTGGAGGATGACCTAGGAGATTTGTTCGAGGAAGTGGAAGGAGCTGCAGCAGGGGAAGACCCTCCGCATGTGGGGGGTGAAAACCATTTTGATGTATCTTCATTCTCTGTTTTTTATGTAAATAACTCAACCTATAAGGCCTCCAATGCAATGAAATCTGACTTTGCTTACTTGTGTGATGTTTTTCCAGACGGAACAGTGCATACATACAAACATTCATTTAATGTTTTTAGCATACAAGATGCATCATTACATGAAATGAATTTAGGAACAGATAATAATCTAAAAATGGTATCCGTCTCAAAAGACCTCATGCCTGGAGAGAGAAGAGAAGTGGTGAATGTGCTCCTGAAACATGTAAAGGCCTTCGCCTAGTCTTACGATGATATGCCCGGGGTTAACAGGGAGATTGCAGAGCACCAAATCCTAACATATCCAAAAATGAAGCCTATAAAAAAAACTCAGAAGACTCAGGCCGGAATGAGAAGAAAAGGTCAAAGAAGAAGTGGCCAAGCAAATAAAAGCAAAATTTCTAGAAGTTGTGGAATATCCAGAATGGTTGGCTAACATAGTGTCGGTTGCTGAAAAGGACGGCAGAGTCAGAGTCTGTGTCGATTATAGAGATCTGAACAAGGCATCTCCTAAGGATGACTTTCTGCTGCCGCATATTGATGTGTTGGTCGATAGTGCTACCAGAGCCACAATGTATTCACGGATGGCTTTTCAGGGTATAATAAGATCCTCATGAACATAGTCGACAAGGTGAAGACAGCCTTCATTACAGAGTGGGGAGTCTACTATTACAGAGTTATGCCGTTCGGACTAAAGAACACCGGAGCCATCTACCAGAGGGCTGTCATAACACTGTTGCATGACATGATTCATAAAGAGGTTGAAGTTTATGTGGACGACACTAGTCAAATCAATTACCCGAAAAGAGCACCCTGCTATCTTGGATAGATTTTTTACTAGGGTTGAGAAGTACAACCTCCGCCTCAACCCAAAGAAGTGTGTGTTCGGGGTGACTTCAGGAAAGCTTCTCGGCCATGTAGTGAGCCAGAGGGGAATCGAAATGGACCCGAATAAAATCAAGGCAATTAGTGGCATACCTGGGCCAAAGATAGAGAAAGAAGTCAGATCATTTCTGGGGTCACTCCAATATGTCAGTAGGTTCATTGCAAGGTTGACTATAATCTGTGAGCCCATCTTCAAGCTCCTAAAGAAAAATCAGCCGACAAAGTGGAATGATCAATACCAGTTAGCCTTTGACAAAATCAAGACTTACTTGGTAAATCCACCAGTTCTGAAGCCTCCAATGCCAAATAAGCCTTTGGTTCTGTATTTGGCCATTGAGGATGCTTCAGTAGGGGCAATGCTGGTTGAAGAATAAGAAGATACGAGAGAACATGCAATCAATTACCTGAGTAAGAAGCTGCTCGACTACGAAGCCATATATACTATAATGGAAAAGACCTGTACCACTATGGTATGGCTAACCAAGAAGTTGAGGCATTAGTTCCAGTCGTACAAAATTCAGGCAGTGGCAAAGGTTGATCCAATGAAGTATTTATGTCAGACCCCTGCACTAACCGGGAAATTATCAAGATGGCTACTCCTGTTGTCCGAATTCGACATTGAATACGTGACTAAAAAGACAATCAAGGGAAGGGTTGTGGCAGAATTTCTGGCCAACCAACCCCTAGAGTCAGACTATGTCTAGAATCTGGAGTTCCCTGATGAGCAACCGGCCGTAATAGAAGCAGAACTGAGCAGATGGATAATGTACTTTGATGGAGCTGTGAACAAGCATGGGGCAGGATTGGGAGTAATCATTGGCACGCCTGACGGAGAAATCATTCCCCTACTAAATGCCTAGAATTCCAGGTGACTAACAATGGGGCAAAGTACGAAGCTTGCCTATTCGGGATTGATTCTCTGATTACACTAGGGGCACTGGAAGCACTGATAATTGGAGATTCGGCACTGGTAATTCATCAGATCGCCGGTGAATGGGAAGTAAAGGAAGAGTCGCTCCGACCATATCTCCAATTGGTTTGGGACAAGGTGGAAGCTTTCAGGCTATGCAAATTCAAGCACGTGCCGAGAGAAAATAATCAGATTGTGGACTCTCTAGCCACACTCTCGTCAATGTGGGAGGAACCCCGGAAGCATCCCATACAGCCAGTGGTAGTGGAAGTCGCACAAAATCCCTGTTGCTTACCGGTCAACGTTATAGCAACAGCTGAAGAGCCCCTATGGTATCATGATTTTACAGCTTATTCAGAGTGGGCAGTATCCTGATGGTGCTAGCGATTCAGATAAGATCTCGCTCAGGAGGTTAGCAGCGCAGTTTAGATTATTTGAGGGTTAAATCTTCAAGAGAACCGTCGGCGGCTTGTTACTGAAATGCCTAATGAAAAAAGAGGCTAAAGAGGTTATTGTTGGTGTGCCCTAGTTCTTAGGGCATTGGATTCTTATATTTTGTATTATACATTAAGACTCATTGTATAAATACATTATTTGTGTCACATTAATAAAGGTAATTAATCTATTTCATTTATATCTTGTGCTATAATATGAGTAGAGTATCCATTGATTGATAATCATAAAACCTATCCCAGGTCTGTTCTAATCGTGGGAATGAATAGAACCACAGACTTGTATATTCGATGACTGTATGGTAGTTCTTAACTAGCCATAGTACTTGTATAGTCAGTCATGAATATAGGTACATGTCGTTGACATGGGACTGGATCGATCCGCACAAGAAAGCCACATGGTTGTCACGTCATAAGTCTTTCTTGAGTAGGTGTCTTTTGTCCTCAGACCAGATTCATTATAATATCGATATGGAATCCGATTCACTTTGACATACGCCTAACAGGTCTGTAAAAGGATGCTAAATATGGGTATGATTGGGTGGACCGGTGAACATGTTGATATTGATGATGAAGTGATGGAATTGCCACTCGGGTAACACCGAGATGATATCATTGGCCACTTGATGAGTGGGACTGATAAGTGTATGGCCATACCCAAATAAGTTGGTTGCTTATTTGATTAATCAGTCAACTCAAGATCAAGAAATATAATAAACAACAGAAGAGGATGACGGACACCATGCCTCTTGTTTATTCATATCGATATCGTTAGGCAAAGGACAGTATGAGATTACTACCGGGTGAGTGTCTTCTAAAGACTGCTGCATCTCTGTCTTAATTGGGGGCTGTAATGGTTTGCTAGAACCCACTTACAGTCTGTGGGCCTTGGGCCTACTGCCAACATAAAGACAGACCCATAGGATCGTGCACATAGATCAACTGAGCTGGAACTTGTAGAAATTGTACATGTAATGTACATTGGAAGGAATGCGTTAATTAATTAGTTGACATTCGGTGTCAAGGTAATTAATTGACATTGGGTTGAATTTAATTTAATTAATAAGTTTACATAATGTAATTAATTAATTTATCAATTAATTGAATTACATAAAGTAAACAATTAATTAAATAATTTTCCTAAGTAGGAAAATTAAATACATGTATTGTATTAACTTAAGTGTGATTTAATTTTATTTAGGGGTAATTAAATTTAGCCAAATGGAATTAAATTACATAGTATATACTTTTTAATTAAAGTTTATTTATGTAATTATAATCCTAGTGGGTTTGGGTTTAATTAACCTAATTAGAACCCAATTAGACAAGGTGTCTATAAAAGGGCACACTTAAGGAATAAAAACCTAATTCAACTCTAATTAATTGCTGGAAATTTCAGCCACCAATAGCAGCCCCAAAACAGCCGAAAATCCCAGCATTAAACCTCCATTCCTTCGCGTCTTCGGCTAGCACCGGTTCCCGCTCAATAGTTGGTCGTGCACCGGACTTTGGAGATCGCAGTTTCAAGAAACGATTCTGCAGCAGTCTCTAGAGGAGACGAATCCGGTGAGTTAATCTCTCTTGATTCTTATTTGATTTTATTCTAATCAATGGTAATTGGACACGATAGGTGGATTCTAGGAAATTTTAAACGTGTATTTTTCGCTGCGCCACGTTATTTTTCCAATGACAAATCCCAACAGTGGTATCAGAGCCTAGGTTTTGTCCATTATATTGATTGGAATTGGTTCTTGAAAGCGTTCTTGAAGAAAGAATAGGTTTCAAGTTTGTTATTTTAGGGTCTTTATTCAATTGGTTTTGATTTTGATAAACCCTAGAATTTTTGGATTGGGGTTTTTTTATGATTTTCCCCAATTGGTTTCCATCTTAAAAATTATTGTTTTATTGATTATTTATTTTGATGGATTTTTTTTATGATTAAAAAAAAAAAAAGAAGTATATATTTGTTTTGCTGCAATTTGGAATCGCAGGATTCCAAACTGCAGCTGCTGCTGCCGCCAAGCAGCAGCTTGGCAGCAGCCCATTGTGGACTGCTGCCGCGCGCGGGATTTGGGTCCGGTTTTGGATTTTGCGGGTATTTTTTTTATCCCGGACCCTAATGCAAATTAAATTAAATTTTTTAAATTAATTTGTGTTTAAATTATTTATTTTGTTGGCATGCATATTTACTTTAATTGTTTGCATATTAAATTGAATATGGACTTTGTGAAATTGGCCCAATAAACCGTGACACCGGTTAAAATTGGGAGAGCTAAATTTTAAATTTGTGACAACTCAAATTCAAGTGGGAGCAAAAATTGTTAATTTTGCATTTATGGATGTTATCCATTGGGCCTTTATGGGCCTTAGTCACATTTGTTAAACCCTAAGTAACTCGGCTTAAAATTTATATTTATAATTTGGAATGCCATGATCATGCATCATATTGGTATGTATGTGCACGATAGGTACTTTGTTTGAAATGTTATGTTGAGTTCTATGGGCCCTAAATTATTATCGGTTGTAATTTAATTTTGGGAAATATGGCCTGCGTGCCATTTTTTATTTTGATGTAATTTTAGAATAGATTTTATTTTACAAAATTATTGTAATTGCATCAAGTATGGAGGAAGGCCCAAATGGAGCATGCCCATGGTGGGAGCCCAAGAAGGATTGCAGTCCGACCCATGAAAAATTAGATAGGATATCTAGTTTTTCATTAGGTTGTAATTAAAGGCCCATAGGATCTCATTTATTTTAAATTAAGTATGCTATTGCATTTGTCATATAATATGGATGTATGGATCACCAAATTATTACCCGCGTTTATGCATGCTAAGCCGTATCACTTAATTATAATCCGGAAATTAAAATATTGAGTCGCTTAAAAGTGCTTCCCACATTCACACCTCTTCCTCCCATTGATGCTGCAATGTGCGCCATGCCCTAGCTGGGTATATTGTAGTATTCGGTGGGCCGTCGAGGGTTAAGATACTTGGTATGGTTAACATGTGAATGGTGGTTTGACTCAACATGGGTAGCATTAGCTCAGAGCGGGCCCTAAGCACAGATGGGTAAAGTGTCAATAAGCCCATCAAACCAAGAGTCCTTCATGGATGGATTGGATAGGTTGTCCTACCAAACAAATCAATGGTTGGTTAGCGAGCCCTAGTTCGGCCAGTCATTGATAAGTTGTGGATCTTGGTCAAGTCAGCCAATTAACAACACCAACAAACAAATTAAAATCGGATTATTAATTTGAATTGGCTTAAAAGTCCTTTATTTCTAACTCAAGCAATGATTTCTTCCATGTAGATAATCCCATTTCAGTTAAGCAATTTAAATGGCTGCAACAAACAACAACTCACTCTCACTTAGGTCACTCTTGGAGAAGGAGAAGCTTTCGGGGACTAACTTCCTGGACTGGGCTAGGAACTTACAAATAGTTCTTAGACAAGAGTCTAAGGAGTATGTACTGAATGCTCCTTTACCAGCCGGCCCTCCCGCAGGTCGAGGCATCACCACGGCGATGGTGGAGCAGTACGATCAGCATGTGAGGGATGACCGAGATGTCTCGTGCCTCATGCTGGGTACCATGGCTTCTGATCTTCAGAAGCAGTTCATGGACGAGCATGCTTATGAGATGATGGATCAGCTTAAAAAGATGTTCCAAGATCAGGCTCGTCAGGAACGTTACCTGACAACTAAGGCACTTTGCACGACTGTGATGGCAGCTGGGACTTCTGTTAGCACTCATGTGCTAAAGTTGAAGGGGTATATTGATACCCTTGCCCGCCTCGGCTCGCCAGTACCACAGGACTTGGCAACAGACATTATTCTCGGGTCACTTCCTGAGTCTTACAACCAGTTTATCATGAATTACCATATGCAAGGGTTGGATAAATCGGTTGTTGAGCTGCATGGCATGCTCAAGCTTACTGAGCAGTCTCTTAAGAAGACTCCTGAAGTATTGCTGGTGAACAAGGGCAATACGCCCATTGCTAAGGGAAAGGCCAAATCTAAGGCCAAGGCCAAGGCCCAAAAGGCCAAGGCTAAGGGCAAAAGGGTTGTGGCCCAACCTAAAGCAAGGGTTGCCTCTCCTGACGATGTTTGCCATGAGTGTCATGAGAAGGGGCACTGGAAGAGCTCATGTCCAAAGCTAAGGGAGCAACTGAAGGGCAAAACTGCTGCTTCAGGTATTTATGTTGTTGAGATTAATCTGGCTATTTCTACATCTTGGGTCTTGGGCACTGGATGTGGATCTCACATTTGTTCAAATGTGCAGGGTCTAAGAAATAGGAGATTATTAGGATCTGGAAAAGTAGATCTTCGAGTCGAAAATGGTGCTCAAGTTCAGGCCATGGAGATCGGAGATTATTTCTTGGAGATGCCTAGTGGACTTGTTTTGGAACTAAAAAACTGTTATTTTGTACCTGCGATGCACAGGAATATTATTTCCATTTCTTTGTTGGATATTTCTAGTTTTGTATTTAATATTGGACATGGTAGAATTTCTATGCAATGTGGCAATATTATTTATGGAACAGCATTTCTTGAAAATGGCTTATATATCCTTGATCTAAAACGTGAAAGTTCAATCGATAACATAAATACTAAAAGGATTAAACAAAATGAAATTAATCCTACTTACATCTGGCATTGTCGACTTGGCCATATAAATGAGAAGCGCATAGCTAGGCTTCACTCTAGTGGAGTGCTAGGGTCATTTGACATCCAGTCTTATGACACATGCGAATCTTGTTTGAGAGGCAAGATGACAAAGTATGTGGCCCAATGAGCACTAATGCTAGATCTGGTTTTCTGTACTTCGTCACCTTCACGGATGACTTCAGCAGATTCGGTTACGTGTATCTGATGAAGCATAAGTCTGAGACTCTCCAAAGGTTCAAGGACTTTAAGAATGAAGTAGAAAACCAACTTGACAAGAAAATAAAAGCACTTCGGTCTGACCGAGGGGGTGAATATTTGAGCCAAGATTTTGACTCGTTTTTGAGAGAGTGTGGGATCATATCCCAACTCACTCCTCCTGGTACACCCCAGTTGAATGGAGTGTCAGAAAGGAGGAATAGGACCTTACTTGACATGGTCCGCTCGATGATGAGTCATGCTACACTCCCTGTCTCCTTTTGGGGATATGCTTTAGAGACAGCTGCTTACATTCTTAATAATACACCAAGCAAGGCAGTTGAGGGAACACCATATGAACTATGGAAAGGCCGAAAGCCCACTGTTTCCTTCTTGAAGATTTGGGGCTGTGATGCACATGTTAAGAAATTGACAAGTGGCAAACTCGAGTCCAAATCTGTCAAGTGCCAGTTTGTGGGTTACCCTAAGGAAACTAAGGGTTATTACTTCTACGATCCGGCCGAAAACAAAGTTTTCATAACCAGAAATGCAGTCTTCTTGGAGAAGGAATTCCTTTCCAAGAGAGACAGTGGGAGTAATGTTGAACTTTCAGAAGTTTAAGACTCACAAACTCCTGCAGCTACTGCTGAGGATGCTTTGGGAACCAATCTGACTACTCAAGAAATTGAGAAACCAGAAATGGTTGCACAGGACCTTAGAAGGTCTGGTAGGACATGTCATCAGCCAGAGAGTTACGGCTTTCTCGTGACTGATGATGGGGACCTTATGGTCGTTGACCAAGAGGAGCCCAAGACCTATCAGAAGGCTATTGAAAGCCCACACTCAGATCAATGGCGCAAAGCCATGGAGGCTGAGATGCAATCTATGCACGATAACCAAGTATGGAAATTGGTGGATCCACTTCTGGGTGCTAAGGTGATAGGTTGCAAGTGGTGTTTCAAGTTAAAGGCCCTGTGTGTATAAGATGGTTAGTGGGAGCATTTCCACCATCCTAGTGCTGTATGTTGATGACATCCTTATCATTAGAAGTGACATACCAATACTGCAAGGGGTTAAGCAGTGGTTGAGTAGGTGCTTCGCAATGAAGGACTTAGGCGAAGCTGAGACGATCTTAGGGATCAGGATCTACAGAGATAGATCCAATCGGCTTCTAGGCCTAAGTCAGGCCACGTACATTGACAAGGTTCTAAAAGGATTCAGCATGGACAAGGCAAAGAAAGGATTCTTGCCTATGCGCCATGGGTTGAAGCTGAGTAAGAAAGATGGTCCTGAAACAAAGAAGGACCAGGAGAACATGGAAAAGATCCCTTATGCATCTGCTATTGGATCTATCATGTACTCCATGTTATGTACGAGGCCTGATGTCGTGTTTGCACTAAGTATGGCTAGCCGGTACCAGTCGGACCCCGTTGAGGAACACTGGAAGGCAGTCAAGGCAATCTTGAAGTACCTTAACCGGACTAAGGATGCTTTCTTAGTGTATAGAGGTCAAGATGAGCTGGTAGTGTCAGGTTACACTGATGCAAGCTTTGAGACCGATGAGGATGAGAACCAGTCACAGTCTGGTTATGTTTTTCTCCTAAATGGCGGTGCCATTAGTTGGAGGTCCTCAAAGCAGGCCACCATTGCTGACACTACAATGGAAGCTGAGTACATAGCTGCGTGCAAAGCTCAAAGGAAGCCGTTTGGATCAAGAAAGTCATAACTGAGTTGGGAATAGTGCCCACTATCCTAGACCCAGTTGATGTTTTATGACAACAACGGGGCCATCGCACAAGCTAAGGTGCCCCGGTCACACAAGAGATCCAAACATGTACTCTGAAAGTTTCACCTCATTCGGGAGATCGTGAACATAGGTGACATATCATTGCAGAGGGTTGACACCAAGAATAATGTCACTGATCCATTGACCAAAGCACTGTTGCAGACATAGCACGATGGTCATACCAGATCTATAGGAATTAGGGCAATACCCACTTGGAACTAGTGCAAGTGGGAGATTGTTGGTGTGCCCTAGTTCTTAGGGCATTGGATTCTTGTATTTTGTATTATACATTTAGACTTATTGTATAAATACATTATTTGTGTCACATTAATAAAGGCAATTAATCTATTTCATTTATATCTTGTGCTATAATATGAGTAGAGTATCCATTGATTAATAATCATAAAACCTATCCCAGGTCTGTTATAATCGTGGGAACGAATAGAACCACAGACTTGTATATTCGATGACTGTATGGTAGTTCTTAACTAGCCATAGTACTTGTATAGTCAGTCATGAATATAGGTACATGTCGTTGACATGGGACTGGATCGATCCGCATAAGAAAGCCACATGGTTGTCACGTCATAGGTCTTTCTTGAGTAGGTGTCTTTTGTCCTCAGATCAGATTTCATTATAATATCGATATGGAATCCGATTCACTTTGACATATGCCTAACAGGTCTGTAAAAGGATGCTAAATATTTGTATGATTGGGTGGACCGATGAACATGTTGATATTGATGATGAAGTGATGGAATTGCCACTCGGGTAACACCGAGATGATATCATTGGCCACTTGATGAGTGGGACTGATAAGTGTATGGCCATACCCAAATAAGTTGGTTGCTTATTTAATTAATCAGTCAACTCAAGATCAAGAAATATAATAAACAACAGAAGAGGATGACGGACACCATGCCTCTTGTTTATTCATATCGATATCGTTAGGCAAAGGACAGTATGAGATTACTACCGGGTGAGTGTCTTCTAAAGACTACTGCATCTCTGTCTTAATTGGGGGCTGTAATGGTTTGCTAGAACCCACTTACAGTCTGTGGGCCTTGGGCCTACTGCCAACATAAAGACAGACCCATAGGATCGTGCACATAGATCAACTGAGCTGGAACTTATAGAAATTGTACATGTAATGTACATTGGAAGGAATGCGTTAATTAATTAGTTGACATTCGGTGTCAAGGTAATTAATTGACATTGGGTTGAATTTAATTTAATTAATAAGTTTACATAATGTAATTAATTAATTTATCAATTAATTGAATTACATAAAGTAAACAATTAATTAAATAATTTTCCTAAGTAGGAAAATTAAATACATGTATTGTATTAACTTAAGTGTGATTTAATTTTATTTAGGGGTAATTAAATTTAGCCAAATGGAATTAAATTACATAGTATATACTTTTTAATTAAAGTTTATTTATGTAATTATAATCCTAGTGGGCTTGGGTTTAATTAACCTAATTAGAACCCAATTAGACAAGGTGTCTATAAAAGGGCACACTTAAGGAATAAAAACCTAATTCAACTCTAATTAATTGCTGGAAATTTCAACCACCAATAGCAGCCCCAAAACAGCCGAAAATCCCAGCATTAAACCTCCATTCCTTCGCGTCTTCGGCTAGCACCGGTTCCCGCTCAATAGTTGGTCGTGCACCGGACTTTGGAGATCGCAGTTTCAAGAAACGATTCTGCAGCAGTCTCTAGAGGAGACGAATCCGGTGAGTTAATCTCTCTTGATTCTTATTTGATTTTATTCTAATCAATGGTAATTGGACACGATAGGTGGATTCTAGGAAATTTTAAAAGGTGTATTTTCCGCTGCGCCACGTTATTTTTCCAATGACGAATCCCAACAGTTATGAGGCAAATCCATGTGGGAACCTACGGGCCACACATGAATGGGTTAGCTTTGGCCAAGAAAGTACTACGGCAAGGCTATTTCTGGCTTACATTGCAAGCGGATTGTATTGAAGAGGTGAAAAGATGCCACGAATGTCAGGTGTATAAAGACCTTAGTTATCTCCCACCGCTTGAACTTCAGATATCAGCAACTCTGTGGCCATTTGCTACTTAGGGAATAGATCTTATTGGGGAAATAAGGCCACCTACATCCAATGGACACCGATTTATTGTCGTGGCTATTGATTACTTCTCAAAATGGGTGGAAGCCGAGTCATTTGTGCATGTGACGGCCAAGAAAATGGCCAAGTTCATCGAGAAAAGTATCTTCACAAGGTATAGGATCCCGCATCATGTCGTTACGGACAATGGGGTGCAGTTTCAAGGGGCTACGGCACAGTTGTTTCAAGATAAGAGGATTGAGCACCACAAGTCTTTTCCATACTGACCGCAAGCTAATGGTGCGATGGAAGCGACCAACAAATCCATCAAGAAGATTCTATCGAAAATGGTGGTCACCTATAGGGATTGGGCCAATATGTTGCCATTTGCTTTGTGGGGTTATAGAACCAGTGTCAGAACCCCCACCGGCGAAACACCTTACTCCCTAGTCTACGGAATGGAAGCTTTGATGCCAGTGGAAACCAAGATTAAGTCGCTGAGGGTGGTTATGGAAGCACATTTGCCAGAATCAGAATGGATTCGATCAAGGTATGAACAGTTGGCACTGATTGATGAGAAGCATCTCCGAGCACCGGATCACTTACAGATGTATCAGCAGAGAATGGCTAGGGCTTACAACAGCAAAGTCCGTCACCAGAAACATCCACTCAAGGTCGGGGACTTAGTTCTAAAGCAGATAAGACAGGTCAACACGGATGTGAGAGGGAAATTTAGGCCTAACTGGGAAGGTCCTTATTTGGTGAAGAAAGTACTCTCCAAAGGCGCCATAAAGATCATGGATATGGATGGAAACGAGTTTGTCAACCCCGTCAACCAGGACAAGCTCAGACGGTACTACATGTAAAAAAAAAAAAGAGATAGTTTGATGGACCAAAAACCGAAAAGGCGACCCATGTGAAAGTCAGGGCAGAAAGGTGGACACTATCGGCGGGAGAAGCTGTGACGATCAGCTGGTAGCAGCTCCGAGTTCAGTTGAGACGGATACCATTTTTAACTCTGTTCCTAACTTTATTTCATTATTGATACACGTTGTACTAAAATGTTATTAATGAATGACTGAATGAATGCTTTTTCTATCCGCTTAAACGTTTTGAGTTTGCCTGAAATTAGATTCTTGTTATATATTGATGATTGTGCACGTTCCATGTTTTGCATGTGTCATATGTTCAAAAAAAATCTGATGGATCAAAAACCGAAAGGCGATCCATGCAAAATTTTAAAAGTCTACTGGGTTGAAAACCCGAAAGGGCGGTCCAGGCAAAAGTTAAGACAGTACGATAGATTGAAAACCATAAGGGCAGTCTATGCAAAAGTAAGGACATAAAACAAAACATCAAAATAAATGTTGTTCAGTGACATCTCCGTATAGCATAGATAAGATCTATAGGCTGAGATACCTCAGGGTCAGGATCTCACGCTCGCGTCTAATAGGACAGGACACTAGCTCATCCAACCAGGCTCTATAACAACCATCTGTCTCCGTCGAAGCTACATTGTCATATCTTAAAACCTCAAAGCGGAGAGGATTCATCCACTGCTATTGCACATGCCGGGGCCATCGTCTTGTGAATCCCTCGCACTCGGTCGTGCATAAAGAACGAGGCACCCCTTGTGCTTGCCCGTATTGTCTACATAATCGTGCAGGAGAATAAAATGTCACCTCGTACAGTCTGAGGAACTGTACACCCCCTTCCCAAGTCTCTGTAGTCACCTACGAGATTTTCCACCAGGGGCAAACCCAATGGATTGATGCGTCTGTCCTTTCTCTCAGCCAATTGAGCCATTCCTCTGTAGCCCATGTGGCAAAGTCTGTAAGTTCAATACGCCGGGCCCAAAAACGTTTCGGAACGTATCTCAGCTGAAGTGGAGGAATGCTTAGGAGATTCAGCTTCTCCAATAGACAAATCTACAGACAAAACTGGCATGGAACTTGTTTGTGAGCATCAGTACATTCGGGATCAAGTTAATGTCCGGACACAAAAGAGGGTGATCAATCCATGCCTCTGTGTTGGACACCGATATCAATGACATGGGATGTACAAGTTTAAACTACAGGGTTATGATATCAGTTAGACTGCCATCTCCATCTTAATTGGGGGCTGCAGTGGCTTGCTAGAGCCCAACTGCAGTCTGCGGGCCAAAGGCCCGCTGCCAACATAAAGATGGGCCCACGGGATCGTACACATTGAGCGACTGGACACCGATTTAAAGAATCACAAGTACACTTGGAGTGTACATTCTAGAGAGAGAGAACTGTATATATTAATTATATTATAAAGATCAATTGGATTGATCATTGTAATAAAATTAATATTTGGCTTCACATAATTAATTGGATTAATTATGAAATTATTTCCTAGGTGGAAATATTCATATGTATAGGTTTACATATGAATTCGTTTTGTGAAAACTAAATTTTAATTTGATGGATTAAATTAATTAGTCAAACCAATTTTAATTTGAATGTAAATAATACATTACTTGGAGTAATATATTAAATACATGGGTTAATTAAAATTGGGTTTGACATTGATTTAGATCAGACTGATTAAAATAAGTTTGGGCCTGAATTAAAAGGAGCAAGCCCACACAGACACAGGAGCCAGACTGGGCCCAAATTCCAGCAAGGGAATTTGGAAGCCCTAGGGTTAAAAACCCTAAGGAGAATTCGGCCAATACACACGAGAGCTCCTAGCCCCCACTTGGCCGAATCCTCCTCCCCTCCCTCACTCTCTAATTTTGTGATTTTTGACGCTAGCACGTGCGGTGTTCGTTAGGCGCTCGTGTACGGGAACGAGGAGGAATTCTATTTTGAATTCTGCAGTCATCATCCATCTCAGAAAGAGATTTTTCTGGTATGAAATTTCAATCCCTTTCTATTTAATTTTAAATTTTTCAATTTCCACTTCAATTGCTCCTAGGACTGGATTTGAGGAAATCACCGCGTTCTTCCGCTTTTATCGGGTGATTTCCGGTGAAAAATCCCAACAGTGGTATCAGAGCAGGCTTTTGATCCGTGGGAATTGATTAATTTGGTTGAATCCCTATTTTGAAATTGGATGTTTTTTTTTATTGGGATTCAAGGTATGGGTTTTTATGATTTTTTCCATGTGTTTTAATACAATGAAAATTAATATTGCATATTGGTTTATGTTGTTTTAATTTTATTGTATTGTTGTAATTCTTGGTGAATTGCTATGGATGATGTTTGGATATTTTTTTTTGGATTGATTTAATTCTGTTTTTTTTTTTAAAAAAAAAAAAAATCGGCCTCCCGGCGGCCGCCGCACGCGGCGGGAGGCGCGGCAGCAAACGGCTGCTGCCGCTGGTTCCAGCAGCAGCCGCTGCAGGCGGCTGCAGCGGGCCGGGCCCAGTTTTTTGGATTTTGCGGGTTTTTTTGGTCCGGGGCCCAGTTTTGAAATTTTAATTGGTTTTAAAATTCGTGTGTTTAAATTTATGCAATTTAAATGCGCATGGTTTCTTGAATGAATTTTAATTTCGTTCATGTGACATTAATTTGGAAATTAATGTGGTTAATGGAAATTGGTTCGGGTAATTTTGGCACAATCACTCGGACGGCTAAATTGGACCCATGGTTTCCCAATTCTAGTGGGAGCAGTTGGACTGCCTGGGCTGGAGGCCCAAAGCCCGTTAAGGGTTAGAACCATGGTGGGCCAAAATTGGCGATTTCCAAATAATGGCTTTGACATAATTTAAATGGGCTTAAATCATGCATTTTGACATGCTTTTGAATTGTATGTATTGGATGCATATGTATGGTTGAATGAATGTATGATTGGATGCTATTGGGCCTTTTACGAGTTGGGTTGTATTTTCTTTTGGGTAAATACGGCCTGCGTGTCGTTTTTCTTTTAATGTAATTTTATTTTATTTAAGTTATATATTGTAAAATTTGTAAAAGAAAAAGCCCATGGAGTGGTGAGCCCAATTGGAGGTGCAAGCCCAAATGGAGGTGCAAGCCCAGAAGGAGAAGGAGGAGGCCCACCTAATATGTATTTCTAGTATAGGTTTACTAGAATTATATTAGGATGTAACATAGGCCCATAGCAGTCCATTTTAATTTTGTTTAATCATGTTTTATTTTCATTTGCATGTATGTATGTTTATAGCTCATTCACCCGCTTTATGTATGTAAGCCGTTATAATTGAATCTAATAACCAAATGGAATTACTAAGTCGCTTAAAAGTGCTTCCCTCATTCAAAACCGAATCGAGGTGGGAATAGGCCAGTTGTAGACCATGCCCTCGCAGGATGCACTGGAGTATTGTCACTTTGTACTGGGTTAGAGTATGGGATACTCTAACACTTGGATGGAGGTTTTGACTTAGCGTGGGTAGTAGGATTCTCCTGGCCCTAAGCACAGATGGGTAAGTGCCAACAAGCCCATCAAACCGAGAGTCCCTAGGTTGGGATTGGACGGCGTTCCTACCTAAATAGTTAAGGTGTAGTTGTACCAAACCCTCGTTTGGCTACATCTTAATGAAATATGGATCTCGGCCCATGAGCCCAACAACTCGGTTAAATTAATAACTTGATTCATTATTAATTTTATATGGGATCAACAAAGTAAAAGCCCTTTATTAACACTCTAAATGTTTTTCTGTGTAGAAACACCCAAATGGCAAACACTAATACCTTATCACTGCGATCGATTCTTGAGAAGGACAAGCTTTCCGGTCCTAACTTTTTAGACTGGTCCAGGAACTTGAGGATAGTTCTAAGACAAGAGTCAAAAGAGTATGTGCTGGAAAGGCCTGTGCCGGCTGCGCCTCAGGGACGTAATCCGATAGCTGCACAGCTAGCGGAATACGAGGCGCACGTTAAGGACAACCGGGATGTGACGTGCCTTATGTTGGCGTGCATGGTCCCCGAACTGCAAAAGCAGTTTATGGACCATCAAGCCTATATGATAACAACTCTCAATGAGATGTTTCAGGAGCAAGCTCGTCAGGAAAGGTACCTGACCAATAAGGCATTCCACTCTTGTAAGATGGGGGCCGGGACATCTGTGAGTGCTCACGTGCTCAAGATGAAGGGCTATTTGGATACTTTGGCCCGTCTCGGATCGCCTATCTCTCAAGAGTTGGCGGTGGACACGATCCTGGCATCCTTACCGGATTCTTATGATCAATTCATCCTAAACTATAATATGCAAGGGATGAACCGTACTGTCAGTGAGCTGCATGGGATGCTTAAGCTTACTGAGCAGTCGATCAAGAAGACTCCGCCGGTGCTGTTGGTTAACAAGGGGAACGCTCCTCTTGCTAAGGGTAAGGCCAAGGAAAAGGCCAAGGCCAAGGCCAAGAAGGCCAAAGCCAAGAAGGCCAAGGCCCAACCCAAAGGCCAGCAGAAGGCAGGTCCTGAGGACGTCTGTTTCGGGTGTAGACAGGCGGGCCATTGGAAGAGATCGTGTCCCAAGCTGATGGGAGAGCAGAGAAGGGGCCAAGGTGCGTCCTCTTCAGGTATTTATGTTATAGATATTAACCTTACTGTTTCAACATCCTGGGTATTGGATACTGGATGTGGTTCTCACATTTGTTGCAATGTGCAGGGACTTAAGAACAGAAGGTTGCTGGGGTCGGGTGAGGTGGACTTGCGGCTCGGGAATGGAGCAAGGGTTGCTGCCATAGAGATCGGCGAATACCACCTATTGATGCCCAGCGGATTGGTTTTAATTTTAGAACATTGTTACTTTGTACCTGCTATGTGCAGGAATATTATTTCTGTATCAATGTTGGACACGTCTGGATTTGAATTTTCTATTATAAATGGTCGAATTTCAATATCTAGAGAGGGGTTATTTTATGGAGATGCTCTATTAAATAATGGCCTGTATGTCCTGGACTTAAATGAAACCAATCACATCTATAACATAAACACGAAAAGGGTTAAGCCTAACGAACTTAATCCAATCTACCTATGGCATTGTCGTCTTGGCCACATAAACGAGAAGCGCATAGCTGGGCTTCACAAAGCTGGGGTCCTAGGGTCATTTGACTTGGAGTCATTTGATACATGCGAATCGTGTTTAAGAGGCAAGATGACAAAGGCGCCTTTTAGCAAAAGGGCTGAAAGGGCCACTGGCTTGTTGGACCTAATACATTCAGATGTATGTGGACCTATGAGCGCAGCGACCAGAGGTGGGCATCTGTACTTCGTCACGTTCACGGATGATTTCAGCAGATATGGCTACGTCTATCTGATGAAACACAAGTCCGAGACCCTTGATAGGTTCAAGGAATTTAGGAACGAGGTACAGAACCAGCTAGGCAAGAATATCAAAGCCCTTCGGTCGGACCGAGGCGGTGAGTATATGAGCCTAGAGTTTGACTCATACTTGAGAGAGCATG
Source organism: Euphorbia tirucalli (assembly GCA_039660915.1). NCBI lineage: Eukaryota > Viridiplantae > Streptophyta > Magnoliopsida > Malpighiales > Euphorbiaceae > Euphorbia > Euphorbia tirucalli. The sequence goes on from CM077633.1 coordinate 34,256,207, forward strand.
GAATAGTTCCGCAGCTCACTCCTCCCGGAACACCACAATGGAATGGGGTGTCCGAACGGAGGAATAGGACCTTGTTGGACATGGTCCGCTCAATGATGAGTCAAGCAACTCTCCCAATTAGTTTCTGGGGACACGCCCTTGAGACAGCAGCTCTCATTTTAAACAATACTCCGACTAAGGCAGTGGAAAAGACCCCATATCAGATATGGACGGGCAAGGAGCCCAATGTGTCTTTCCTAAGGATTTGGGGATGCGAGGCACATGTCAAGAAATTGACTAGTGGCAAGCTGGAGCCCAAAACCGATAAATGCCTGTTTGTGGGCTACCCTAGGGAAACCAAAGGGTATTACTTCTACAACCCCGCCGAGAACAAGGTGTTCGTGGCAAGGAAGGGGGTCTTTCTGGAAAAGGAGTTCCTTTACAAGAAAGATAGTGGGAGCAATGTTGAACTCAGGGAAGTTTAAGGTCCACAAGCACCTGAAGAGGATAGCTCGGAGGCCCAGGTGGAGCTTCCACAAGTGGAGGCACCGACCCAGGCCACACAAGAACCTAGAAGGTCTGGTAGGGATCGTCGGGAACCGGAGAGGTATGGTTTCCTCGTCACCGATGATCAAACTCTTCTCATCTAGGATGAAGAAGAACCCAAAACCTACCAAGAGGCTATGGCTAGCCCACAGTCTGCGAATTGGCGTAAAGCCATTGAGGCAGAAATGCAATCTATGTACGATAACCAAGTTTGGAACTTGGTTGATCCACCTCCGGGTGCTAAGGTAATTGGTTGCAAGTGGTGCTACAAGCTAAAAGCTGATAATACCTTCAAGGGGCGTCTGGTTGCGAAAGGTTTCAGACAAGTCCATGGGATAGACTATGATGAAACTTTCTCACCAGTAGCCATGCTCAAATCCATCAGGATACTACTGGCCATAGCCGCATGGTATGACTATGAGGTATGGCAAATGGATGTCAAAACCGCTTTCCTTAATGGAAAGCTACTCGAGGATGTGTACATGACACAACTTGAGGGTTTTGGCGATCCTAAGTATCCGGGAAGGGTATGCAAACTTCAAAGGTCCATTTATGGACTGAAGCAAGCATCCCGTAGTTGGAATCTAAGATTCAATGAGGCTATAAAGGAATATGGCTTCATACAGAATCTGGATGAGCCTTGTGTGTATAAGAGGACTAGTGGGAGCATTGTCACATTTTTGGTACTGTATGTAGACGACATCCTACTCATTGGAAGCGACATACCTACACTGCAAGGGGTAAAGCAGTGGCTGAGTAAGTGCTTCGCAATGAAGGACTTAGGCGAAGCTGAGATGATCCTAGGGATCAGGATCTATAGGGATAGATCAAATCGGCTTCTGGGCCTAAGTCAGGCTTCGTACATTGACAAAGTTCTGAAAAGATTCAGCATGGACCGGGCCAAGAAAGGTTTCTTGCCAATGGGCCATGGGCTGAAGCTTAGTAAGAAGAACTGTCCTAAAACAAGGGAGGACAGGGAGAACATGAAATTGGTTCCATATGCCTCGGCTATTGGATCAATCATGTACTCTATGTTGTGTACGAGACCTGATGTCGCCTTTGCACTGAGCATGACGAGCTGATACCAGCAGGATCCCGGGGAGGATCACTGGAAAGCTGTCAAGGCAATCCTCAAGTACCTTAACCGGACTAAGGATAGCTTCTTGGTGTATGGTGGTCAGGAAGTGTTATCAGTTACTGGGTATACTGATGCAAGCTTCTAGACAGACCAAGATGAGTACCAATCGCAGTCAGGGTATGTATTCTTGCTGAATGGTGGTGCTGTAAGCTGGAGGAGCTCAAAGCAACCAACCATAGCGGACTCTACAACAGAAGCTGAGTACATCGCTGCGTGTGATGCAGCTAAGGAAGCTGTGTGGATGAAGAAGTTTATCACTGAGTTGGGAGTAGTGCCAACTATCCAGAACCCAGTCGATATCTTCTGTGACAACAATGGGGCCGTCGCACAAGCAAAGGAGCCCCGGTCACACAAGAACACAAAGCACGTGCTCAGAAAGTTTCACCTCATACGAGAAATCGCGGAGAGAGGTGACATTGCATTGCACAGAGTGGACACCGAGGATAATGTCGCAGATCCATTGACCAAGGCGTTGGCCCAGCTCAAGCACGAGGGTCATACTAGATCTATAGGGATTAGGCCCATGCCTAGTTGGAACTAGTGCAAGTGGGAGATTGTTGGAAATGCCCTAGTCCCGAGGCATTGGTCCTTGTATTTGTACTATACATTTATTGGATTTATGTGTTGTACTCATTTGTGTCATTAATAAAGGCATCAATTCATTTATTATATCCGTCTTGTGCAATATATTAAATGAAGTATCCAATGGACATATCTATATCCATGACGACTAGTGTCATGCACTTAGCAGTAAGACCATGGATAGGGTTAACGATATGACCATAAATAGATCCGTAGTCTGTTCCAGTCATGGGAATGAATGGAACAACAGACTATCATTAACCTGGTTGTATGGCGGTGTCTTACCGGTCATTGGACATGGAATGTCAACCAAGTTAATGGGTACATGCCTGGAAGCATGATACTGGATAGATCCACTAAACGAGTAATCCACATGGTTTGGTATCACAATGGATTCTCGTGTAGTACTTGTATAGATCCTTTGACCTAACCATATGATGGTGTTACATGTGAAGTCACATACTTAGGGGTACACCTAAAGGGCCTGTAATAGGGTGCCAAGTATGGGTGCTTTCGGGTATGTCACTGAACATGGTAACACTATGGATATGCAGAAGGGATTTGTCACTCAGCAACCAACTGAGAAGATATCACCGGCCTCTTGATGAATGTGACTAATAAGAGTGTGGCCACACCCAAACAAGTTGGAACTTGTTTGTGAGCATCAGTACATTCGGGATCAAGTTAATGTCCGGACACAAAAGAGGGTGATCAATCCATGCCTCTGTGTTGGACACCGATATCAATGACATGGGATGTACAAGTTTAAACTACAGGGTTATGATATCAGTTAGACTGCCATCTCCATCTTAATTGGGGGCTGCAGTGGCTTGCTAGAGCCCAACTGCAGTCTGCGGGCCAAAGGCCCGCTGCCAACATAAAGATGGGCCCACGGGATCGTACACATTGAGCGACTGGACACCGATTTAAAGAATCACAAGTACACTTGGAGTGTACATTCTAGAGAGAGAGAACTGTATATATTAATTATATTATAAAGATCAATTGGATTGATCATTGTAATAAAATTAATATTTGGCTTCACATAATTAATTGGATTAATTATGAAATTATTTCCTAGGTGGAAATATTCATATGTATAGGTTTACATATGAATTCGTTTTGTGAAAACTAAATTTTAATTTGATGGATTAAATTAATTAGTCAAACCAATTTTAATTTGAATGTAAATAATACATTACTTGGAGTAATATATTAAATACATGGGTTAATTAAAATTGGGTTTGACATTGATTTAGATCAGACTGATTAAAATAAGTTTGGGCCTGAATTAAAAGGAGCAAGCCCACACAGACACAGGAGCCAGACTGGGCCCAAATTCCAGCAAGGGAATTTGGAAGCCCTAGGGTTAAAAACCCTAAGGAGAATTCAGCCAATACACACAAGAGCTCCTAGCCCCCACTTGGCCGAATCCTCCTCCCCTCCCTCACTCTCTAATTTTGTGATTTTTGACGCTAGCACGTGCGGTGTTCGTTAGGCGCTCGTGTACGGGAACGAGGAGGAATTCTATTTTGAATTCTGCAGTCATCATCCATCTCAGAAAGAGATTTTTCTGGTATGAAATTTCAATCCCTTTCTATTTAATTTTAAATTTTTCAATTTCCACTTCAATTGCTCCTGGGACTGGATTTGAGGAAATCATCGTGTTCTTCCGCTTTTATCGGGTGATTTCCGGTGAAAAATCCCAACACAAACCTGAAGCAGAAAGGGGCACCCGTAGGTCTCGACTGGGTGACCTGAGTGGACGGAGTTCAGATAAATCAGGGTCCCAGCCAAACTGATCCCCATGGGTGAAGCACCCTCGGCCATCTGGGCCACCACTAGGATTAATCGGACGTCACAGGTCCCATCTCGTGACTCACGCAGATAGAGGGACATCAGCAGCAGACTCATTAGAAAAGCCCAACCAGGGGCAGAGGGGTCCAAGGTAGAACACATATCCATGACAACGGACAAGTCAAGTCTCCTAGGAATAGCCTCACCAGGAAGCAAATGGTCTAGATGTGTTGTATCCAGTAGCCCCTGAAGTGTCTGTAGGCTGTTTGAATCAGGTTCAGGAACAGCTAACCTGACTCCACGTGGACAGGAAGGGAGGAGGATGGCCCCGAATTCCTCCACCATGGGGCACAGCTCTTGCTCGGAGAAGCGGAAAACATGATCCATCGGGTCCCAAAACCTGGCTGCAGCCCCTAGAAAGGATCGATTTAGGGGCAGATTCATATAAAACTTCATGGAATACAGACCGTAGGGTGCCAATAAGGCCCAGTCAGAAGATCGACATATTCTCCAGTAGTCCCTGAGGCGGTCACAAAGTTGATCCATTCGAAGCGGCACAGGAAGAAGAACTGGGTGACTATGGCACCGAAAACAAATAAAACACAATCAAAAAAGCAAATCCAGAGAGGTGAAAATGATAGATCAGTAAAAAAGGGGAAGGAAATTCCATAAAATATCAACGAAAGCGGTACACCAGTCGACGGTCAAATAATGAAATATGTAAATGTACATGATGATGTCTAATCCTAGCCCACAAACGGGCTGCATAAACACGAAACTACAAAACTACATAAGAAAGTCTACGACTATCCCCCATCAGTTGAATCATCATCCTCCTCGCCTTGGACTCCGACACCATCACAAAAGATACACCGACCGGCCTCCTAGTCGTCTAACTGAGTACGGAGAGTCCCATTCATGAATGTGATATCCGTAATAGTCCTCTGCATCTCCTCCATCTCCACCCTCACATGGGCATCCTCGCGTCGACGGGGGGTAAGTATAGCCTGGGTCAGAGTTAAAACAACATAAGCATCATTTCATACATACACTTGCATCTGAAACATACATACATACATGCACATACACATATCGACACAGGTACTCACCGTCATCACCTCGTTATCCCGAAGCGAGAGCTATCTCAGAGCAGAAGTTGCCTGGCACAAAGCCATCCCCTACGTCACTGAAATCTGCATATAGAACAACGCACAGATCAGACCAGTGGCAAGGCTAATAGTCAAAAGTAAGCTGGGACAGGGATTTGTTGGATATGCCCTAGTCCCGAGGCATTAGTCCTTGTTTTTGTATCATACATTTGTACATTAATGTGAACTTTATGTATTATATAATTTGTGTCAGGAAATAAAGGCATTAATCTATTTACTATATGTCTTATGCTATATTTTAAATAGAGTATCCAATGGACATATCCATATCCATGTTGTCAAGTGTCATGCATTAGGCAGTAAGAGTATGGATAGGGAAAACGACATGGCCATAAAGTCATCCATAGTCTGTTCCAATCATGGGAATGAATGGAACTAAAGACTATCATTAGCCTGGTTGTATGGCGGTGTCTTACCGGTCATAGAACATGGAATGTCAACCAGGTTAATGGGTACATGCAAAAAGGGGCATGGTACTGGATTGATCCACTTAACGGGAATCTACATGGTATAGTATCACAAATGATTCTCGCGTAGTGCTTGCATAAGTCCTTTGACCGAACCATATGATGGTGTTGCATGTGAAGTGGCACACTTTGGTGTACGCCTAACGTGCCTGTAAAAGGGTGCCAAGTATGGGTACGTTCAGGTGTGTCAGTGAGCATGGCAGTACTATGGATATGCAGAAGGGAATATCACTCAGTACTTTACTGAGACGATATCACCGGCCTCTTGATGAATGTTACTGATAAGAGTGTGGCCACACCCAAACAAGATTAGATCTTGTTTGTGAGCATCACTTCATTCGGGATCAAGTAATGTCCGGACACATATAGAGGGTGATCAACCATGCCTCTGTGTTGGACACCGATATCAGTGACATGGGATATACAAGTTCAACTACAGGGTTATGGTGACAGTTTGACTGCTATCTCCATCTTAATTAGGGGCTGCAGTGGCTTGCTAGAGCCTGCCTGTAGTCTGTGGGCCTTGGCCCACTACCAACATAAAGACGGGCCCATTGGATCATACACATTGAACGTCTGGACTTTAACTAGTCGGATTAAGTGTGTACTTGGAGTATACAAGTTTGAAGAGAGAGATTTATTAATTGTATTATAGATCAATTAGATGGATCAAAAGAATATAATTAATATTTATTTTGGCATTCTCTTAATTAGTTCAATGAATTAATTTATGAGATTATTTCCTAGGTGGAAATATTTATACATGTATAGGTTTACATGTATCTCAACTTATATGTGTCTAATTTAATTCCTTGATGAATTTGATGTGTCAAATTAATTTTAATTTAGATGTATGTAACATATTATATGGTATAATATACTTACATACATGTTGAATTAAAATGTTATTTGAAATCAAATAAAAACCAAAGAATTAAAGTGGGCTAGGGCTTGAAATGGTAAGCCCACTTATTCATCATGTCTTGTCCGAAATTCATGGTGGATTTTAAGGCAAGAATGATGAGTATTTAAGATGAGAAGAGTAAGTCATTGTTGGACAAAAGGTAATGATCAAATGGGTAAGTCATGGTGGACTTTTGGTTAGCAAAGTTGGACTTTACTAACTTGGATATTCTTGGTCATTATGATTAAAGACAAATGAGAAAAATATCCCATCCTTTTGATCACCTCTTGGCTGAATTCTACATGTGATGTGTCAAGGAAGATGACTCATTTTGAGACAAAATGTGATGAGTGAATTGGTGAGTCATGGCTGACTTTTTGGTAAGCAAATTGGGACTTTGCTTACTTGGATATTTTGCCTTCTTCTTTGGTAAGATATATAAGGGAAAATTTGATTCTACCAATTTACTCTAACAAGTACTCTTGGCTGCCCAAAATTGCTCTCTCCCTCTCTTCTTGAATTTTCCGAGTCGCTAGCACGGGTTTCAGTCTGAGAGCCGTTCATGTACGCATCGGTGGAGGAAATCTATACTTGATTTCTACAGTCTTCTTTACGAGATATCTTGGTAAGACATTTATACTCCTCCTTTGTGTTTTGTTTTTGATTTTCACTACTTAAGCTCCTGGGACCCAGATTCGAGGAAATCGAAGCGTGTTTTCGTACTTTTGTCGGTCGGTTTCCAGTGACAAATCCCAGCAGGATACTCATATGTGTCGTGTCAGGAGGAATAGCAGTGGGAGGGGGGTGTGCATCGATGTGTAGATCAGCTTGGTAAAGCTCCCCCGCCTCATTATGTAGCATCACCCAAGGCTCCACCAGATACTCCAGATGTCCTGGGATTAAGCCAGCAGGAGGAACCATCGAGGGAATGGGCTTAGTGTACCCTACCTCGGTGTCAATGCCAGGCACACCCATGTAGGCAGAGGAACCTCCATCCCCTCAGCCGCCAACAGTCCCAGATCCGCGGCCATTGAACGTCTGCTAGATGAAGAGTGCGGGCGATTACCCCTCTCAAATGGCTAAAAAAAAAAGAAGAAGAAGAAAAAAAAAGAGAAGAAGTAATAGATTAATCTTAAAACAAGCAGAAAATAAAAGCAAAGCAGTTCCCCAGTTGGCGCATCCTCCGGTGGTGCAGTTCCGGTGGGAGGAAGAAGCTGTGTGCTGATGAACTGTGGATAGTCGCCATCATCTCCCATAACTACATAGCCGGACCCAAACAGATCCGGGTGGTCCTTCAACGGTAGTAGGTGCGGCCAGGCCAAAACAGTCCTACTGGAAGTGCAGGTGGGATCCTGCGCTCCTGAGGCCCAGCACGCCAATCAATGACTCTCTCCCCGAGTTACCACTCCAACCTGACGGGGCTCTCTATGACAAACCATCAGGGCACCAGCCTCTAAGCATCTATAAGCTTTAGGGGCCACACAGCATTTCCCCACGGCTCCTTGATCACCTGAAGATGAACAAAAAGTCAAAAACAAAAAAAAAAAAAAGAAAAGAAAAAGAAAGAAGAAGAAGAAGAAATTTTGTTGGAGGAATACCTGCTCAAAAGTCATACCCGCTAAAAGCTAGCGGCAGATCCAAGGGTTGGTGTCCACCTCACTCCAACCGAAGCCTAGCCACCGCCACAGTCGGGAAAAGTCAGGGATCTCCGCATTAGCCGGTATGGCTAATTTTGGTTCAGGGATGAAGGCGTACTCATACACCCAAATCTGCATAACAACAAAAATCATCAAAAAAAAATGTATATATGTAGGTAACTCACATGAAGAACTATCCATGCACCCTTCACCTCCCGGTGCCTCCCGCGGACGCAGATGTCGAGACCATAATATAGCTGAGCCAGTCCGGCTCGTCCCCAGTTCAGACTCCCTACGTCCTCCAGCTGTACCAGTGAAGGGAGCACAGCAAGGTTCAGGTCACTCTGACTTGTAGGGAATAACAAAGTGCTCAAGGCATGTAGCAGGAACACCCGAGCATAACGTCTTACATCCCTAAGCGGGAATGAGGAGCCCTCGGGCAAACTGTCCTGTCTACTTAGCCAATAATCTCGCAAGGTACTCCCCTGGACCCGCTTGCCCGTGGGAGTCAAGCCAATCAGCATGGTGACCACCTCTGGTCTAAAGCCTCCTCGCTCCAACGTCTGATTAAAGTATATGGTACGCCCACCGAAGGGCCACAAAATCCTTGGCGTGATGGTGAATTCCCCAATTGGGAAGTGAAAAGTGTGAATGGAGTCCATCCACCTCTCCAAAAGCGTTATCGGTAAACCCCGGCTCATCCGAGGTGTAGGCTCACACATCGAACAGACAAACCGGTCCAAGCCGGTCGAATCAACCAACTCCCGCACCTCATCAGGGAGCTTTCGGTACCAAGCCAGTGCATTCGTTATGGAGCCGGTGTTGGAGATTGTGCCCTAAGGCCAATATTGGATTATGTAATTTGACTTCTAAGATTAATCTAGTGTAGATTAATATTATCATTTATGTTTGTATGTTAGCATTTATGATAAGTATCCATGAATAAATCGTGTTATTCTAAATATCCCTAGTCGATTGTTATTATGGGAATAATAACAAACTAAGACTAGTGTGAGTGATAATGGATATTCATAAGATGAATATAGTGTATACAGATACAGATTATACTCACGGGTAATATGTTAGAGAACATGTTACTGGAGACCCACTATGAGATCAAGTTCATGGTCATGTGTCACAACTGATCTTGATTATAGTAGTGTCATTAGCTGATTCCTTTGACCTGAGGTCACCATTGATTCCGGGATGAACTCATGTTGTGCTTTGACACAGTCAAACGCTGCTCGTAACAGAGTAGTTATAAAGGCTGTGATTGGGTACGATATGACTCATGCCTTGGGATGTGAGTGACAGATATGGGATTTTGTCCCTCTCTAACAAGAGAGCGATATCACTGGGCCCCTCGATAAGTAAGACTGTTAAATGCATGGCCGTGCTCAAATAAATTGATAATAGTATCAATTGATTTGTCTGGACAGTTTACTTTGAGATCGAGAAAGCATATGATTAATTATATAAGATTGACAAGTGTACCATGTCTTATGATTAATCATGATATCAAAGAGACAAAAGGGAATATGACATTCTATAAATAGGTATTGGATCATTCCAATCATGTTAATTGGGTAGTCATAAAGGCTTGCTAGAGTCCGCTTATGACCTATAAGGATATTATGGTAATCTCCTTATTGCCAATTAATATGAACCTATGGGGTCACACACAAAGAGCAAAATGAAGTTCATCTTATCGGGTATAAATTATTATTGGATAATAATTTATGAATGAGAAAGAGAATAAATATATATAGTGATATATATTTAAGTGTGTATATATATAAATATTAATTTGATTAATATTGCATAAAGTATGCTACATATTATAATTAAATTATATAAGGATATAATTAATTATAATATTATATATACATATGTGTATTATGGAGAATTGATTTGATTTAATGTTAATTGAGAATTAATATTAAATTGTGTGGGTTAATATATAATTATAACTAATAGGTGTATTAGGTTATAATTATAATTAACTAATTAGGTTTTATATTTAAGGAAATAAAAACCTAAACCTAATCACTCTCTCTCCAAAAATACACTAACTGAATTCGGCCAGCCACCATAAGAAAAGCAGCCAGCCGAAATTCTCCTCCCAAGCCAAAGGGAAAAATCTGATTTTTCTGCTCTTTTCTCTCGTTCGAAGAATTGTTCTTCAATCCCGGCGCTAGCACGCGGTGAATGAATTGCTCCGTGTGGATCAACCGTAGAGGGAAGCTACTTTGGTTCCTAATTGATTCAAAACCTACAAAGAATTAAGGTAATTCTTTAACCCTCCTTCCAATTCAATGCAATGTACATGGGTCCTTGGTGGGGATTAATCCTTTTATTTCCGCTGCGTATATATTGTTTTGTGCGATTAATTCCCCAACAGCCGGCCCCTCGGTTATGTTGCTGCTTCTGCAAGCAATAAACAGGGAGTTTTATGAGTTATTTATATGTTGCTTTGCATGAATAAAGCATTTAAAATAAAATTTGAATCTCATAATTTTGGTTTTGGTCGAACCAGAGCCGTCCAGCCATGGTTAGAGCCGTCCGGCCCTAACCACAGCCGGCCGACTCTGCTCTTTCCAGAACAGGGCCGGCCGGCTCTGTTCTTGAGCAGAGCCACTGAGCCAAAAACACAGCCGCCCGGCTCTAGCGTTGAGCCAACTGACTCTGTTCGGAAAACCAGCGGTTCGGTTCCTAAAACCTAGGTTTTGCAATTTTCACCCTAAAATCAACTCTAAATCGTCAATTGAGTTTTCTAGGGGCAAAATCTACTCTAAACATGCATCAATTTCATATAATTTTACCTAATTTTGCCTATTTTGTGGAAATTCAAAAGTAAGAGGAAAAGAAATAAATTAAAGAAAACTAACCAGATTCTGAATAATGTGTGTAGATGGTTTCAAAGTCACAGGTACGGGATCATCTCTCCCAATCCTACAGTACGAGACCATCTCTCGCAATCCATACACGTCCACTATAGATTCAGTGGACAGGAAGAACTCCCCTTCGGGTAAAGAACATCTTACATGAGGAGATGGTTGTGTGGGAGCATTTGGAAGAATAGCCTTTCGCATTTTCCTCATTTTGGCCGAAAGGAGATAGAGGAATTTTTCATAGAATAAACAAGAGAAAGGAAGAAATGAAGTTGCAGGGGGAGTTTCCTCCTTTTATTTTCAACCTTAACCTACTAGAGCCGTACGGCTCTAGCCTTGAGCCCGACGGCTTTATGTTGGAGCCACCGGCTCTGTCTCACCAAGATAGAGCCGCCCGACTCTGTTTCTCCAGGTATCGTGTTTCTCTCGATTTTTCACGATTTCCGCTTATGCCAATTTGATCCCGAGAAAGGTATTTCTTCGATTTTGCAGGTATCCAGGGGCCAAAAAAGCCCCCAGGCCGTATTTATTCTTGATCGAAGGGGTAAAAATTTTTGTTTCCAAAATTGTCGATCAAGGAATAAATACGTGCTTTCGACTCAACTTCAATGGTATACTCCACCACACGGAGAAAACAGTCTTATTTTGTTGCTCCACCACACAAAGAAGAATTAAAATTTTTCACGAGCACACTCCACCACAGCGAGTCGATATCACGAGCACACTCCACCACAACGAGTCGATATCACGGGCACACTCCACCACAGCGAGTCGATATCACGGGCACACTCCACCACAGCGAGTCGATTTCACGGGCACACTCCACCACAGCAAGTCGATATTAAGGGCACACTCTACCACAGTGATTCGATTTCACGGGCACACTCCACCACAGCAAATCGACATAACGGGCACACTCCACCACAGCGAGTCGACAACTCTCTTCCTCTAACAAGGGGCATCAGGTGCGTTTTCTCATCCTTTCTCACCACGCTCTTAGTCACGAGACCAAACTCGTTCTAGGCCTCATAGCCCACCATGAGCCGACTTTGGTCCCGCGAGGGGCAGCCTGTGAGCACGGGTTTTCCCGACCTCTGTGATGAGAGTTCATATGTTACCTATGGAGCAGACGGACTTGTATTGTGCTCGAAAGACCGGGTTGTTGCCTGGAATGTCTCAAACGTCATGAAAACCAAACAATCCGCGATCCGAAACCCCCGGATAGGTCTCCTGAGTGATTTCCAGGGTTCAGGGTGCATGTCCGACTTTTCGATTTTTGCTCCGACTTTCTCTAGAACCGGGCGGCTCTGGTTTCTTAGACCAGAGGCCGCCGGCTCTAGTGCACACTAGAGCCTGGCAGCTCTAGTGGGCAAGACAAGTTGCCTTGCAAAACAAAGCAACTTGCCTCGCCAGAAAAAGACATGGGCAACATCAGAAAGTCAGGCGGACAATAAATGCTAGATATCATATGTGAGAGGAGAGTATAAATAGAAAAAATCAAATCAGGGAGGGGGAGATTTTTACGATCTTAAGACAGAGAAAAAAAAGCAGAAGAGAGAAGAGAGAAAGGAGATTGAGGGAGAGGAAAGGAAGAGTAAACCAAAGCATCAAGATTAAAACCCTACATCATTCTAAAGATATTGAGATCAAGTTCTAAGACCTTTGTTGATCAATCTGGGATGCGTTCGGGTTGGTTTCGGTTTACTTTGGATTGCTGCGGTTTTTGACCAGTTGAGTTTCCAGCATCAATTCAAAGCTTTTTAATCTGTTCTTACATATCCAGTACACTGGAAAACACCAAGGTAAACTCTAAGAGGCCTTAAACCTGTTTGCATTGTGTTTTCCGCATGTTTTTCTCTGTTTTACATTTTTCGGAAAGCAGACTCAACCCATCATGGCCGTACGGCTGTGTTATTCATGAACACAGCCGCACGGCTATGATTGTGATGAACAGAGATGGCCGGCTCTGACCCCAGAGCTGCCCAGCTCTGTTCCTCAAGGACAAATTTCTGATCTGTCCCGATCGGCCGAAAGGAGTCCGTTTTTCATTCTATGCCTTCTGTTTTGATATTTTTCGGCCCAAGAATATTTATTAGTCCTTTTAGCTCCGGTTTTCAGATTTTTGGACCTGTGAAAATTGGTTTTTCAGTTTTTTTCCGGTTTTATATTTCGGTTTTGGGGTTGTTTTATCCATTACGGGTCCGTAGTTCAGCATCAGCGGACCCCCGAACATTATAAAATCTCAGGAAAAAATTGAAAAACAGACAAAAATAGCAATTTTTCGAAAAAAAATGAGAAAACCGGTTTCGGGTCTGGGTATTACAGCCGCCCAGCGTGGATTAGTGCCGGCCAGCTCTAACCAGAGCTGCCCGGATCTATTTTTAGCCGTGCGGCTATGATTCTCGAAAAAGACAGAATCGCGGAACGGCCCATACGAAAGTTGTTACGCGATGCTGTTTTCGGATTCAAACTGTTTTCTGTGTGTTTACTGCTTTTTGGGCCTTAGATGTTTGTGAAATTAGGAAAACCCACACGAATGGAACCCCGAGTTCGGGGATAACAGACCCGCAAAAGTTGAAGTTTGCGTGTAACCGAGCTAAATGGTTTCCAAAATTTGTTTTCCAGCATAAAATCTACAGGGCGTTTCAAAACCGTTTTCCAGGTCTAACAGGTCCGACCGGTCGGGTCGACCCGGTTACCCCCCTAAATGCATGCCTCCGTTTCCCAAATCCCAATTATGTCCTGCTTTGAGTCCTATGTGTGTTTATAATATAAACTGTGCTAACCATCTGTTTTGCAGCATTTATTTTCATTATTTTGGCTGTATTTAGGCGTTTGTAAACTTTTAGCTCCACTTGTGCTTAGGCGATTGTAAATGTGAGGATGAGAGTTTTTATCTTTTATTCGATTGAGTTGTATAATCGGCCTCTATCATTTTCTTGTATATTTTGGATGTATGATTTATTTTTCTGCTATTTATTTCTTACATTTTTGCTTGAGCATCGGGCTAATAAAATAAACAAAATTGGGGTTAGAAAAGATAATAAATTGAATAAATATGGCTTTATAAACAATAAATCGAATACAAGCTTGAGGTTAAGTAGGTAAGTTGCCCGAACCCTGAATCTCTGGATTAGGTACAGTAGTCTATGCTCGGTAGGGAGCTGTACCGGAATATCCCGGATGAGCTGATTATAGTGGCGACTCTTTCACTGATCTCGAAATTTAAGTTTCGAGATCTTTAAAGTTAAAAACGAAAAAAACGTTTTTCTACAAAATGGAATTTCAAAATAAATGAATGATTTTCCCTAAAATAAGATAAACGAAAATCCATTTCTTCCAAACATCGCGCGAAACCTGTTTTCCGAAAACCCCCAGTTCGGTTCACCGCGTCCCGTTGAAAAAGGTCGTTTGCTCACAGCATGCAGAAATAACAAACCGAACAAATTTTATTTTTCAAATGAATTTCTAGCCCCATTAAAATTGCATTTAAAAATATTTTCCAAGTCAAATCGGGTAATTTATCGAATTTCTTGATTTTTCTCGTTTCACGTCCCGAGCTATCTCAAATCCCAATTCTAAGTCTGTTTGTGTCCAATGTGTATATATTTATCTGTACTAACTTTGTTTTATAGGTAGATATATGTTAGATTAGATGAATGTTTAGCTTTCTACCTTTAGATATTAGACATAATTTGTACCCCGAATTCCTTTTTACAATTATACCCTCTTAGGTTAGTCATTTGATCATCTGTATATTTTAGATTTCCCAAATTTATTTACTGCTTTTAAAATTTATTTATCGCTTTCTGTATTTTATTTATATCTCGTGTATGAGAATCGATATAAATTGTTAAATGTATTTTGAATTGAAAAGAAATAGGTTAGTTGTCCAAACCCGAATCTCTAATTAAAAGGTACAGTGAGTGAGTTATAGCCCATTTTGGCTGTACCGCAATTTCTTGGTTAATCTGAGCTGGGTGCCAACTCCTGTCACTTTTCAGTGAGAGTATTCGAGTTTGTTTGTTTTCTCACTCTAAAACCCTATTTTCATAAAACCCAATTGAAAATCTTCCTGGCCTGGTTGCGAGACCCATCTCTTTAGGATCGTCTACTCACACTACTCTCAATTAAGAAAGGCAAGTCCCATCATATCACTCACATCTCCATCATGATCACTGGTATACCCAACCATATCCATACTTGGCACCCTGTTAAAGGCCCATTAGGCATACATCAAAGTATGTGAGCTAAAACTTAGATCTATAGTCATATCAAGTCAAAGGATCTGATATAAGTACTACTCGAGATCCACTTATGACATAGGTACCATATGGTGTTCTCATAGCGAATCGATCTAATACGATGGAACTTAACATGTACCCATGTTCTTGATTGACATTCTATGTCCAATGTTCGATAAGACACCGCCATACAATCAAGACACATGTTAGTCTTTACTTAAAATCATTCCTATGACTTTAACACACTAGGTATAGTTTTATAACTGGTGTTTTTTCCCTACTCATGGCTTTACTACCCGAAGAACGTTACCCACATACATGAGTAAAACATTAGTTAATGGATTCTCTTTATTTATTAAATTGCATAATAAATATAATAAACAAGATTATGTCTTTTATTATAAAAAATCACTTGGTTACATAATACAGGGACTCGAGCATACACTAACATCATTTTGGTTTTTAGGACTTAGCCACTAGTACGATGATTGTTATTGTTTGGTTAATAACGGATCATAATTGCTTTATAAGGAGTCTTTTTCTATTTCTATGATAAATAAGATGAAGAATTTTTTTTTCCTATGAAAGCATTTTCTCTTTCTGATGTAAAGAATAATATAGGTATATGGCATATGTGTTTGGGGCATACTTTTTTTGATTCTCGTAGTCTCATCTCTACCATAAAGTTGTAATTCCTTAAATTGTATTATTTGACCTAGTACAAAACGACATAAGATGCCTTTTAGTAAACGTGACAGTGGTACTACATAAAGGTTACAAATGTAACATATATATGTTAAGGAATATAAAAAATAGCCTTTTACTGGAGGAAAGTATTTCCTCACTATAGTTGATGATTTTACTAAAATTACATGGATTGTTTTATTACAATCTTAAGCACAATTTTTTCAAGACATAAATGTTTTCCCGAGAATGATCAAAAGAAAATATAATGCATAAGTGAAAATTATAAGAAGTGATAGTGAGAAAGAGCTTATTAATCAATGTTATGTTAATTTGTTTGCTAAACTGGAGTAGTAGAAAGAAAACATAAACATCCACTTAAAAGTAGCTAAAGCTATTCAGGATTTGTACCTGGGGTGAACTAATTCTGATGGTTGCTATAATAATCAATATGTTACCGAGTAGGAAGCTGGATGGTTGAGTCCTCATGAGAAATTTTCAATCATGCACCTTCTCATCACAACTTTCATGTTTTTGGATCTCAATGCTTTTAAAAAGATCTTACTTTGTGTTGATAAGCTAGTGTGAGCAGGGATTTTTGTCCGACCTCTATGATGATGATTTCCGATTATCCTTTATCTGAAATTCATAGAAACACGGCCCGATGAGCAAAGAACGGACTGTAACTCGAAATAGGGATTGTCATCATTACAAGGTGGGCCGTACCGCCCAATTTAGAAAGAGGCACGACCTAACTTTTAAGGGTTAGGCCGTGGAAGAAAGCTGCTTAGAGTGGGTACAACTGTAATTTAAAGATGAGTCATACAGCTCAAAAGATAGGCCGCACGGCCCAATTTGGAAGGCAGATGGATCGTCCAACCCATCTCTTAAGAAATCAGATGACCAATTTGGACCACTTGAGAATAGAAATTTGTTTTTTGGAAGATGATGCCATTTATGGGAGAAGATTTGTATTACAGAAGTCTTAAGGCAGAGATATAATCATTCATAATCACACTTACCAATCATCATCAATTCCCATAGCCCAAACCTCTCCTATTCCATCTTCAACATCTTCTCCTGCAAACCTTTTTTCCCTTGGCCTTCAACACTTCCATTAACGTATTCATCAAACCTTTAAACACTAATCCTTAGGCAAAAACACCCCTTTTCAACATCCAACCTCATTCCCATACCTAAAACTCCTCAGTTTGAAGCTACACACAGTTGCATTTCGGTTTTCCGGTGAGTTTTGGTTCATTTTCGCGAGTTACACCAGATGTAAAGCTCCAAAGAACAGATTCAAATTATTTCCTGAAAATCTAGATAAACATGCTAAAGGTAATCTCTGAGAGGCCATAAAATCATGTCTCATAATTCCTGCATTATTTGATTTGTCTGTTGTGCGAAATCCAAAAACTGTTTTCTGTAAGTTTTAAGAACAGGGCCGTACGGCCCATCTTTAAGAGGAATTGAGCTACAGGGCTCATCATGGCCCATGAGCCATGCGATCGAGTTCTTTTCTGTTTTCTAGGAATTTTGGTTTTGTGCATCGGGGCCGAAAATCTCTGATTTCTTAGTCTAATCAATCAATAAAACCCCAAAGGATCATAAAACTCAAAAGGAGAAAACCCTAAAATAAATTTCTATATGTTAAAATAACAAAATAAAATTGTTTTTATCATTGAATCTGGATCCTGAGATCAATATTTAATATGTTTTTGAGTCTCTGCAGGTTCGAGAAATTCATTTCATAACATAGCATTTATTTATATTTTGTGCTTACAACTTTTTTAAAATTGATTTTGGTTGTTTATGTGCTTTATTTGCCTAAATTTAATTTCGAAGCATTTCTTAGGACCCACAAGAAAGAGGTTTCCAATAAATCTTTGGAAAACCAACCCACATTTGCCATGCAGAAAGAAAAACAAATATAAATTGGTAAAACTATTTTCCAGCACTGTTTTCTCTAGATCCAAAAATACAGGGCGTTTATAAAATTGTTTTCCAGGTCTAATTTGGTAAACCTACTGATTTTTCCCGATTATCCCCTAAATGCATGCCCCGAGTTATCTGGATATCTCATTCTGTCATATCTGAGTCCAATTTGCTTATGTTTATATGTATCACTTACCTCTGTTTTGCAGGTATATGTATGCTAGGTTAGATGAATGTTAGCTTTATATTTTTTAGAGTAATTCATGTAAATTAGGTGATTGTACCCCTATCCCCTTTTTATTAAATGTATCCCCTATGGTAGTTTATTCGATTTAGTTGTGATAATTTTATTTCTCGAATTTATTTATCACTTTCCGAATTTATTTATGGGTTTCTATATGAGCATATAGTAAATATCTAGGGTTGAATATTGAATAGGGAATTAAATAACTAAAAGTACAAATTGGGGATAGTTAAATGCTATTTCACATTAAAGCAGAAATAAGAGAGTTGTCCATACCAGAATCTCTGTCTTAAAGGTATAGGAATCTCTGTCGGGCTTGGCTATACCACAATTTCCCAGTAAGAGCTGAGCCGGTGGCAACTCCTGTCAACCTTTAAGGCATGAAGAATCAGTTTCGTATGTTCCTTCGTTTTGCCTTGTTTCTCAAAATCTAAAAACCAAGTTTTCCTAAACAAATTTTATGAATAGTTTTTCTAAAAGAATAACTAAAAAAATACTCTCCTGGTCCTGTCTCGCGGCCCATTCAATTTTTAGGATCACCCACTCACAGCTAGCACCAAGGGCTTGTCAATGAGTTTTCATGGGGTCTTCACTTGGATAAAAAGAATAAGATGTTGAATTTAGTTACACAAAGATAGTAGTATCCAGGGAAGTTAATTTCAGTTGGACTATTTTCCCTTTAATGACTAATATTGATATGTTGATTGAATTTGGTGTTAAGAATACAGTAATGCAAAGACCTATTGTGACACATGTTTCTACTGTAAAATTAGATGATGCGGCATCATCTTTATTAAGAAGATCACTAAAAACTAGACATCCCCCTTCCTAGTTGCAAGATTTTGCTTTAACCAATACAAATGTTGTTCATATTACTGATATTACTAATGCAAATTTCCCTCCTTGTTTGGTAGGATTTATTGATACATATAAGGAATTTGTTTCAAATTTTTCATAGCAAAGTGAACAAAGAAATATGTAGAGTTATAGAAACATCCTGGTTGGGTGCAGACATGTAAGATGAATTAAATGCACTTGAGTCAAACTAGACACGAATTATTACCAATTTTCTAGTATAAAGAAAAACACTAGCCTCAAAGTGGGTTTACAGAATTAAGTACAAGCCAACAAGGGAAGTAGATTGGTTTAATCCGGGAGGTGGTAGAGAGGTTTAAATCATTGGAAGGGATACATTTTTATGAGACTTTTAGACCAGTTGCAAAGACATTAACAGTTAGGTTGTATTTAGCAACTAATGCTATGATTAATTGGTCTTTAAATCAAATAGATGTCAACAATGCCTATATGCATGGCCATATAAAGATACTCATGTTGTTCCTTCACTTAGATTTCAAAGAGCAGAAAAAGGAAAGAATTGTAAACTTGTTAAGTACTTATATGGGCTTAAACAAGCTGGCAAACAGTGGGATATAAAACTATCTACTAAGTTGATTAAATTTGATTTTAAGAGATTTTATAATGATCATTGCTTGTTTCTCAAAGGTAGTGATGCTAATTTTATTAATCTGGTGATTTATGTAAATGATATACTACTTGCTAGTCCATTTGAGAAAGCAATTACTATGATTAAGTCCTATCTACATTCTCTGTTCACAATCAAAGATTTGGGACCAGTTAAGTGTGAGCACTGGTTTTCCCGACCTTTATGATGAAAATCCTATGTTACCTATTAAGACAGACGAACATGAGTTGGATTTGAAAATGAGCGGAATGTTGCCTGGAATATCTCAAACGCTCCAAAAACAGAACAGTCCTCGATCCAAAACCCTGAAAAAGTCCTTCGAGTGATTAAAGAGCTTAGACATGAGTGTAGGATTTAGTAAAAGCCTTGTTAGCTCTAGTTAGAGTCGCACGGCTGTAGCTCCACAACTACAGCCACGCGGCTATAACATTAGAGTCACACGGCTGTAACCTTACAGCTGTGCGACTCTAACAGGTGAACAGGTTACTTCCTAAATAACCAACCTTAATCTTTGACAGGTGTTTAATTCCGAAATTAAAGGAATTAGTAGGGATACTCTACGGTTAAGAGGAAAAAGAGGCAGAAAACAAAAAGGGGAATGAAGAAGAGAGAAAGGATTCTAAAGAGAGAATTCAAGAGAGAAAAAGAAAAAAAAAAAAGAGAAAAAAAGAGAAGAGGGAAAAAGAACAAAAGAAAAAGAGAGAAAAAGGGATCAAAACACTTGGGAAATACATTGAGGGTAAGTTTTTTGTCACTTAAACTACTGAAATATAACCTCACTTGAAGTCATTTTATTAGTTCATAATACCATATCTTACTCACAACTACATAGCATGACATTTTCTTCTTCTTAACCCCTTAAACTCATTGATCAACCTAGTTTATTCCAGAAGGTGACCTACCTCTTTCGACAGGATTGGAGGCACCGGAAGGGGTAAACCACTCATAGCATCATATGAACCTATCATGTTCTATGTGGAGGAGTGTATATTCGCTATGGGAACCCGTATGACCCTTGGTATGACTTTGGCCCACATGTAATGACCTAGTAATTTTTCCTTAGGATTACCAAAACATAAATATGAAATTGGACATTAAGAGTGCACCTTTGGTATTCTCGGTTGGTACCAAAGAGACCCAATACCTAGGAAGAATGCGTGCCAATCAAAAGGGGGAATAAGGTTGGAAGGGTGAGCATATTGTTGCGTGTCCTAACGTTTGTTCTGTGATGGTTTTATTTGACCCTTTCGTGAAACATCAAACACGCATAATCATTCATGTGCCATTCTAACCACATCTTCGTGTAGCCATTTTCAAGACATAAACATGTGTATGACATTAATGCTAACCACATCTTCGTGCAGCCATGACATTTTATTTGTGTGCCATATACATTTACATCTCATGTGTTGACTTTTCCATGAAGCATACACAACATCATCCTATATGTCATGCATACTAACCACATCTTCGTGTAACCATTTGCATCTCGTGTGACATGAACATTCATATCATCTCATCTCATCCCATTTAATGTAAGACATTTTGAGAATGCCTATAACAGTCATTTCATTTCATATCAGGTGTCCCAAAACTACCCGTGCTCTGCCTGTGCATCCGATTACACTAGGCCATTCCATTACACCATGTCATTCATTAGAGGACCACGAAGGTCTTAGGTCTATATTCGTGTGGCGGGTCACATGGTAACATTACATAACATCATGTCCATTCATTGTTGGCGTCACGGCGATGCCGGAGTCTTGTTTGTGTGTCGCGATCCATATTGGATTGTCCCATGACATTATTAAATCATTTGAGGTACTCCACGAGTACCAGATTATTATTCGTATAAGGACATTTCACATTACTAATCATACAAGGCATTCCACGAATGCCAAATCTCTGTCCATGTATCGACTCACACGTGATTTTATTGTGACATCATTTCATCTTAGATTCCCTAAAAGCATCGAAACTATGTCCGTGGGATGGCTCCCATGTGACCATTTCACATCACTTCATTAACATACAAAGCGTCGAAACTCTGTCTGTGTGTTGGTATGCACGTGACCATTCCATGACATTTACTAAGTGCCCCAAAAGCATCGAAACTCTGTCCGTGTGAGGGCCACACGTGACCATCTCGCATTGTCTTTCGCATGGAATTGGGTATTCTTTGAATGTCCAAAGTAAAAGAAAAAGAATCATAAAAGAAGATCATCCTTATTGTCATTTTCACCCATCTGACATCATTCAACCATGATCATTTCACTACCATATCATACACGTTTCTTTGTGCATCTTGTCTAAATTCATGACATTCATCCACGATACTAACCTTATGTCTAACGTGCAGTTTGGAGTCAAACTTTAAAATGGTTTGTACACATTGAATCAGAGTCCAATCAGTCAGTTCGGCCAGTTCAACCAGAATCAGTCACTGTGGAAAAGATCAGGGATGGTTCAGGGTCGGAATCAGAGCAGGAATTTAGGGATCAGTTACCTTCTTTGCCTGTTGACAGTCAATTTGTGTTAAAAGAAGTGAACGGAGTAGAAATTTCTAATCCGAATGTATCTGGTGAAGTGCCCGCTTTTGATATGAATGCTTTCGTAGATGCACTGTTGAACTCGGATTAGTTTAAGGCTACTACAAGAGAACAGATGCAAGCTGTAATGTCTGACTATTCAACCGGCCTAGGCTCTAAACGAGAATAGGGCAAGGAAACTTCAATGGAGATGGATGCATAAAAGCACCTCAAAGAGAAATTCTCTAACTTGGAGGCTTTGCTATCAAAGCTGAAGGAGATGGTGTATTACAATCCCATCAAATGTGTGAACCCAGCTAGTTTAATGGCGGAAGGAGGAGAGCCACTCTCTATTGGTTTCCATATGCCATAATCACCCTATACACCGGGGAAGGTCCGCTAGAGGCTCATCTGGATACTTATGTGCTGCTCATGTCTAGTATGGGGATTGGCAAAGTCCATCTCTTAAATCTGTTTCCAACAACTTTATGGGATGCTGCTATGAAGTGGTATTTGAAAATGTCGTTTCATACCCATTCCACGTGGGAAGATTTGTCTGAAGAATTTGTGAAGCAGTACGCTTATAACACTCAAGTGGAAACCACTTTGTATTTATCCAAAAACCTAACGAGTCTTTCCCAGCTTACTATAAGAGATGGATGGATGTCCAAGGGCTGGTAGATGGGGCTCCAAAGTTGGAATCCCTTGTTGTGAAATTGGTTAATGGAATTTTTCCCCAATATAAGGACAAATTGAAACTGAAAAGACTCCATGCTTTTACAGATGATGTCAAATTTGCTAAGCATATTGAAGGGTATGAAGAGGAAGACCAAAGGATCAAGCAGAATTTGGGTACTTATCAAGGCAGTCGAAGGTATTCACAGGGTTACAAGAGTGGGAGTTGTATGACTATGCCAGCTAGGTCTAGTTCAAAACTGGCTCAAACTATAATATTAGATCTGGTGATAGTAGTAAATGTGGCTATAGTAAATCAGGGTAGGCAAGAAGTGGTTCCTCAGAGGATCACTAACCCATGGGCTGAATCTTTGGCTAGTATCTTCACCAAATGTAGGAAGGCTAGGTTGCTACAGAATTTGAAGCCATATTCCCCTCTAGCTAAGGTAGACAATGGTAACTTCTACGCCTATCATGTGGTGGCGGGTCATCACACAAATGATTGCACTCAATTAATAAGGGATATCCGGCAATTGATTACTGATAAGAAGATTGTGGAACCACCATTAAAGCCAAGTGTTCAGAGTAATCCCTTGCCAACTTTGGGGGTCAAACCAACATGGTTCAATTTAGGCTCCCAGCCAACTGGGTATTCACTCAGATCATCAGGGCTAATCCTGGTGTGTAAGTTGTTGAAGTTGATGATGTTGTAGCTAGAGAAGACCCTTCATATGTGGAGGATGATAATTTTGATGTGTCTATTTCTTCTATTTATAATGTGAACAATTCAGCCTATAGAGCATTTAATGCAATTTGATTTTGATTACTTGTGTGATGTTTTTCTGGATGGGACTATGAATACATGCAAACATTCATTTAATGTTTTCAGCATACATGATGCATCATTGCATGAAATGAATCTAGGGACAGATGATGATCCAAAAATGGTATCCGACTTGAAAGACCTTACGCCTGATGAGAGAAAAGAAATTGTAAAAGTACCATAAAAGCATGTGAAAGCCTTCGCCCGCTCCTATAAAGATATGCCCGAGGTTGACAGGGAGATTGCAGAACATAGAATTCCGACGGATTCGAAAATGAGACCTGTCAAATAGAAGCTTAGAAGACTTGGACCAGAATAAGCATAGAAGGTTAAGGAAGAGGACCAATTGGGTGCAACTCGATCGGTACTCCTCTCAATATAGAGATTGAAGATTGTGGGTCAATGCTGAACCTCTTCAAAATCCAAATTTACCAAAAAAAAAAAAGAATACGACCCAGTTTATAGAAAAGAGCATATTTGCACGGTATGGAATCCCGCATCATGTCGTGACCGATAATGGAGTATAATTCCAAAGGGTAACATCAAAGTTGTTCCAGGATAAAGGGGTTGAACATCATAGATCATCTCTGTATCGTCCACAAGCTAATGAGGTGGTAGAGGCGGCCAATAAGTCTATCAAGAGAATCCTATCAAAAATGGTAGTTCCCTACAGAGATTGGGCCGACATGTTACCATTTGCCTTGTAGGGATACATGATTAGCATCAAAACACCTACTGGAGAAACACCGTGCTCGTTGGTCTGTGGGATGGAAGCCATTCTACCAATGGAAACAAAGATTAAGTCGCTGAGAGTTGTCATGGAAGCATAGTTGCCAGAATCAGAATGGGTCCTATCAAGATATGAACCATTAGCACTGATCGATGAAAAGCATCTCTGGGCATTAGACCACTTATAGATGTATCACCAACGAATGGCTAGAGCTTACAATAGCAGAGTTTGCCATCAGAAACACCCACTCAAGGCCGGGGATTTGGTGTTTAAACACATGAAGCAGACCAATACAAACGTGCTGGGAAAATTCAAACCGAATTAGGAAGGTCCGTATGTAGTCAAGAAAGTGCTTTCAAAGGGCACTGTGAGGATCATGGACATGGATGGAAATGAATTTCGTCAACCCCATCAATCAAGATAAGCTCAGGCGCTGCTACGTATATAAAAAAAAAGAGTCCGATGGATCAAAAACCAAAAGGACGGTCCATGCAAAAGTTAAGACAGTTCAATGGATCGAAAGCCAAAAAGGTGATCCATGCAAAAGTTAGGACAGTGAGGTGAGTTCTATCAGTAGGAAAATCTACAAAGACCAGTTGGTAGCAGTCATGGATTCGATCGAGATGAATACCATTAATGATTCTGTCCTTAGCTTCATTTCATCTTTGATGTGCATTGTGCTAAAACATTATTAATGAATGAATGAATGAATGCTTTGCTCTGTTCATTTAAATGTCCCAATTTTGCTTGAAATTGAGTTCGTATCGTGCATATATGGCCATATACATTTTCTGTTTACAGGCATCCCACTTAAAAAGAAAAAGAAAAAAAATCCGATAAATTGAAAACCTGAAAAGGTGATCTATGCAAAAGTTAGGACATAAATAAAAGTCTACTAAATTGAAAACCCAAAAGGGTGGTTCAGGCAAAAATTAAGACAGTCTGATAGGCTGAAAACCTAAAAGGGCATCTATGCAAAAATAAGGACACAAAATAAAACAAAAAGTCACACAGCAACAGCGTCAATGCTCCGCGCTCATGGCCAATGTACCAAAACAAAACAAATATGTAGAAATGGGCCCACGCATAGGCCATACAACCAGTATAGCAGAATGAGCCCACACACGGGCTAGAATGTCAAAGAAGGAAAAAGGAAGGATCTAGGGCTGTGCTCCGTTATCCCCCTCATGGCTATGGCTCCCGACATCCTCATCATCCATTCCACATCCCTTAAATATGTCAACATGCATTGGGAGGTTCTGATTCATGCACTCCAAGTCAGAGACCCGCCTCCGCGGACTAACCACCTTAGGTCGCAACTCAGCCGACTCTTGACACACTAAACGCTAAGTGCGGACTACACCAAAACCAACAGTAGAAACATCATGTCACATACATGCATACACTCAAAACATACACATACACATGCATACAAGCATCAATGCTAACTCAATTACAGGTACTTACTATCAACATCAGGTTGTCCCGAATCGTGGGCCCTTTGAAAGCGGAAATAGCCTGACACCAGGGCATCCTCTACATCTCAGGTAAAGACTTTTCTCAGTTTTTAGAATTCACATTTATGCCGATATAATCCTGAGAATGGTATTTCTTGCTTCTTGTAGGTATCCAGGGGTGGAACAATCAAGCCCTATTTATTCTTGATCGAAGGGGCAAAAATTTTTGTTTCCAAAATTATCGATCAAGGACTAAATATGCACTCTCGACACAACTTCAGAATCATTGCTCCATGGAGAGATGACACAACTTCAGAATCATTGCTCCACGAAGAGCCGACATAACTTAAGAATCATTGCCCCACCAGGAGCCGACACCACTTCAAACCAACACTCCCTGAGTCAACTTCATACCAAAGCTCCCTGAGCCGATTTCAAACCAACACTCCCTGAGCTGACTTCAAAACAAAGCTCCCTGAGCTGACCTCAAACCAAAGCTCCTTAAGCCGACTTCAAACCAAAGCTCCTTGAGCCGACTTTCAAACTGAAGCTCTCTAGATCAACTCAAATCGGGCTAGACCACTGTTTCGCACAACCTTCAAAACAAGTCCCTGAAATCAACTCGGGCTAGACCGCTGCTTTACATAAACATCAAGGTAAGTCCCTGAATCAACTCAAATCGGGCTAGACCACTGTTTCACACAGCCTTCGAAATAAGTCCCTGAACTCAACTCAGGCTAGACTGCTGCTTTGCATAGACACTGAGGTAAGTCCCTGAAATCAACTCGGGCTAGGCCGCTATTTCACATAGCCTTCAAAACAAGTCCCTGAAATTAACACAGGCTAGACTGTTGCTTCGCATAGACACCGAGGCAAGTCCCTGAAATCAACTCGGGCTAAACCACTGCTTCGCACAGACACCAGGGCAAGTCCTTGAATCAACTGAAATCAAGCTAAAACGGACATCGATACAAGTCCCTAAATCAACTTAAATAGGTATAGACCGCTGTTTCATGCAAACATCGAAAAAAGTTCCCAAAGTCAACACAATTCCATCCGTGACATAAGCACTATGGAGAACCAACACGAGAAAGACGTCAGGCACGTTTCCTCTTTCTTTTCTCACCATGCTTTCTATCGCAAGACCAAACTCGAACCGGGCACAATAACCCGACCATGAGTCGACTTTGATCCCACGAGGGGTAGCCTGTGAGCATGGGTTTTCTGGACCTCTGTGATGAAAATCCTATGTTACCTGTTAAGACAGATGAATGTGAGTCGGATATGAAAATAAGCGAAATGTTGCTTGGAATGTCTCAAACGCTCTAAAAACAGAACAGTCCTTAGTTCAAAACCCCGAAAAAGGTCCTTCGAGTAATTAAAGAGCTTAGACGTGAGTATAGGATTTAGGAAAAGCTTTGTTAGCTCTGGTTAGAGTCGCACGGCTATAGCTCCACAACTACAGCCGTTCGGCTATAACATCAAAGTCACACGGCTGTAACTTTACAACCGCGTGACTCTAAAGGACGACCAGGTTACTTCCTAAATAATCAACCTTAATCTTTGATAGGTGTTTATGTTGGGATTTGTCACCGGAAATCACCCGATTAAAGTGGAAGAATGTGATGATTTCCTCAAATCCGTACCTAGGAGCAATTGAGATGGAGATTGAAAAAACAAAAATTTAATCACAAGAGATAAATCTCTTACCCAGAATATTTCTTTAAAAGATGGATGCAGACTACAGGAATCAATCTAGAATCCCTCCTCGTTCGCGTACACGAACGCCTAACGAACATTACCCGTGCTAGTGCCGGAAAACACGAAACTTTGGAGAGGGAAGGAGAAGAATTTCAGCCACAGTGTGATTCTCTTGCTAGGCCGAAAATCCTAAGGTTATTTTGACCCTAGGTGGCTAAAATTCTCAAGGAGAATTTTGGCACAATTGGCTTCTCTATCTGTGTGGGCTTCCTTCTTTTATTTTAGGCCTAAATCTATTTTAATTAGTCTAGTTTAAATTAATCTCAAGCCCAACTTTAATTTACCCATGTATTTAATATATTATACCAAGTAATATATTATTTACATTTAAATTAAAACTGGTTTGACTAATTAATTTAATCCATCAAATTAAAATTAGATCTTCACAAAATAAATTCATAGGTAAACCTATACATATGAATATTTCCACCCAGGAAATAATCTCATAATTAATCCAATCAATTATGAGAAAGCCAATCAAATGTTAATTTTATTATTATGATCAATCCAATTGATCTTTATAATATAATTAATATATTCCTCTCTCTCCAGAGTGTATACTCCAAGTATACATGTGATTCTTTAAGTCAGTGTTCAGTTGCTCAATGTGTACAATCCCGTGGGTCCATCTTTATATTGGCAGTGGGCTTGTGGCCCACAGACTGCAGTTGGGCTCTAGCAAGTCACTGCAGCCCCCAATTAAGATGGAGATGGCAGTCTAACTGTTATCATAACCCTGTAGTTTGAACTTGTATATCCCATGTCATCGATATCGGTGTCCAACACAGAGGCATAGATTGATCACCTTCTTTTGTGTCCGGACATTAACTTGATCCCAAATGTACTGAAGCTCATAAACAAGTTCCAACTTGCTTGGGTGTGGCCACACTCTTATCAGTCACATTCATCAAGAGGCCGATGATATCTTTTCAGTGGATCACTGAGTGACAAATCCCTTCTGCATATCCATAGCATTGCCATGCTAAGTAACATACCCGAAAGTACCCATACTTGGCACCCTATTACAGGCCCTTTAGGCGTACCCCTAAGTATGTGACCTCACATGCAACACCATCATGTGGTCAGGTCAAAGGATCCATACAAGTACTACACGAGAATCCCTTGTGATACTATACCATGTGGATTTCTTGTTTAGTGGATCTATCCAGTGCCATGCCCTTTTAACATGTACCCATTAACTTGGTTGGCATCCCATGTCCAATGACTGGTAAGACACCGCCATACAACTAGGTTAATGATAGTCTCCCGTTCCATTCATTCCCATGACTGGAACAAACTACGGATCAATTTATGGTCATATCGTTTACCCTATCCATGGTCTTACTGCCAAGTACATGACACTGGTCATCATGGATATGGATATGTCCATTGGATACTTCATTTAATATAATGCACAAGATATATATAATAAATGAATTAATGCCTTTATTAATAACACAAATGAGTATAATACATAAATCCAATAAATGTATAATATAAATACAAGGACCCAATGCCTCGGGACTAGGGCATATCCAACAGTTTAATTCTGAAATTAGAGGAATTAGCGGGGATACTCTACGATTAAGAGGGAAAAAAGGTAGAAAACAAAAAGGGGAACGGAGAAGAGAGAAAGGATTCTAGAGAGAGAATTCAAGAGAGAAAAAGAAAAAAAAAAGAGAAAAAAAAGAAGAGGGAAAAAGAACAAAAGAAAAAGGGATCAAAAGGATCAAAACACTTGGGAAATACATTGAGGGTAAGTTTCTGGTCACTTCATCACTTGTTCGGGTCATTTTTTTTTTTGTTCCGATTGATTCGAGACGTGTATTCTAGTAATTCGGGACATTCATGAGTTTCTAAGAGGATGCCGGCATCCAAATCCAATTTCGGATGTCAAATACGCTAGAACACAAAAAGGGAAAACTTTCAAAGGCCTTAAACTTGCGATTGATTACTTTATGCTGTGTTTTTATTTGAGTTTTGTGAAATCTGAAAACTGTTTGTTTGATTATAGCAGTGCGGTTCTAACTAGATCTGAGAGGCTATAATCCCTTAGAACAGAGCTACGTGACTGTACCTCTATAGCTGCACGGTATGTTATTCTAGGCAGAAACCCGAAATCCCTTAAAACAACCTAATACAGTCAGTTTCCCATTTTAGTTGTTCTGTTATGAATTAATTCGGTCGAATCACATCCGTTATATTCAAGATTGTGGTTTTCAGATTTCCAATAATGTTGATGTGAGATTTAGGTTTCGTTGATTTCGATTTTCAAAATCTGAGGTTGTTCGATCCACATCAGATCCTTAGTTCAACTTTAGCAGACCACCCCCAGATTCCCCAAAATCCTTAGAAATCATCACAATGAATCAAAATAGAGATTTACAAAAAGAAAGAAAACCGATTCGAGTTCTGGACACTATAGCTACACAGCTGTAGTGGCTATAGCCGTGCGGCTCTAACCAAAGCTGCACGGCTATAGTTGCCAGAAGGAGGTAGAATCTCGGGACGACTCCCACGGACGTCCTCTTGTGATGCTGTCTTTGGATGCAAACTGTTTTTTATATGTTTACTACTTTAGACCTCAGATGGATGTTTGAGATAGGAAACCCCCATGAACAGAAACCCGAGTTCCAGGATAACTGACTCACCAAAAGGGAGAGATTTGCATGTAATTGAGCCAAATTGTTTTCCAAAATTGTTTTCAAGCATAAAAACCTACAGGGCATTTCTAAAACGGTTTTCCAGGTCTAATCGAGTAAGTTGCCTAGACTTCTTGGTTACCCCCTAAATGTATGCTCCTATTTCTTGAAATTCTCCATTCTGTCCTGTTGTGAGTCCTATGTGTGTTTATGATATAATTGTGCTAACCGTCTGTTTTGCAGTTTTTATTTCTCCTTTTTTTATTTTATTTTGGATGTATTTAATAGATCAAATCGTGTATTCTAGGCGATTGTACCTTTTTATAGATTTTTATGTATCTAGGCGATTGTAAGGTGAGGATGAGAGTTTTTATCTTTTTTGGGTTGTAATAAGTGGCCTCTATTCTTTTGTTTGGTTTGGATGTATGGTTTACTTTTTCCGCACTTTATTATTTCTGGTATCTGAATGAGCATGGGCTAATCAATAATAAAAGATAAAATGGTTAGAGAATAAGTAAATATAACATGGTACCATAAACTATTAAATGAAAACAAGCTTGAAGTTGAATAAGTAAGTTGCCCGAACCCTGAATCTCTGGATCAGGTATAGCGGTCTACACTTGGTAGGGAGCTATACCGGAATTTCGCGGATGAGCTGATCCGGTGGCGACTCCATCACTGATTTCAAAATTTGGTTTTCGAGGTCTTTAAGTTAATAAAACAGGATTTTCTAAAATGCAAAACCAGTTTTTTGAAAACTCACATTCTAAATGATGTTTCCTACAAAAAGGGATTTTCAATCAAATCAATGATTTTTTCCTAAGCAAGATACAAACCCGTTTGCAATTCAAATTTCAAACCGGTTCTCTTTTCCCGGTTCGCTTTGCCACATTTCGATTTTAAGGTTGTCCGCTCACACTAAGTATTTCCTAAGGATTGAGCTGGCTCGTTCAACCCTAGGTTACATATCAAACATGATTAAGGATGTAGCCCTTTACAACATCACATCTTGTCCTTCGTACACAAGCTATAGGAATTCAAATGCATAA
Source organism: Euphorbia tirucalli (assembly GCA_039660915.1). Taxonomy (NCBI): domain Eukaryota; kingdom Viridiplantae; phylum Streptophyta; class Magnoliopsida; order Malpighiales; family Euphorbiaceae; genus Euphorbia; species Euphorbia tirucalli. Next base: position 34,287,575 of record CM077633.1, read on the forward strand.
GCTAAGAGAGTTACTACCAGATCCTACATAATACGGAAGAATAGTTGGAAAGTTGTTGTATCTTGGCTTTACAATGCCACTCAATAGCTCAGTCAGCATATGCAAACTCCATCCAAACATCGCTTCACTATAGCTTTACATGTTTTAAAGTACTTAGAATGTACATTACAATATAATCTCTTTTATTCATCGGATGGAGGGTTCAACTTAAAGGCTTAATGATTCAGACTAGGGAGGATGCAAAGCAAATAAGAGGTCTTTCTCAGGATTTTGCATTTTTCTTGGAAATTCCGTTATCTCATGGAAGACCAAGAAGCAAATATTGTTAATAGGTCTTCAGCTAAGGCAAAATAAAGGACTATGGCTACTAACTGCTGTGAGTTGCAATTGATGACATATCTGCTAAAGGATTTTTCAAATTCCAGCTTCATTGCCTATCCCACTGATATGTGACAGTCAAGTTGTTATTACTTTGTTAAAGATCCTATTTCTCATGAGTAGACTAAACATGTTGACATTGAATACCATTTCACTAAAAAAGATTCCATTGATTTTAGTTTCATCTCTACTACATACATTCCTACACAGTATTAACTTGTAGAGTTATTTACCAAATGCTTGAGTGCTTCCCATATGCAACCAACATTGTCCAAGCTGGGCCTTATCTCATATACACTAGCTCCATCTTGGGGGGGATCATAGCATGATGTGTTGTGATGGTGCTGCTTGAAGTGTTGCTAGTGAAAAGAATCAAATCTGTTGTACTTATTGTCATTACCGATCACTGTTGATGCACTTGGTGTTGATCATTGCAAATTCCTATTGTACTACTTGCTACGATGTTGTGCCTGAACCAATACTGATTACAGTTGATGTAACTACTATTGTTCCAACTCATCATACCTTAATTACTTATATATGCTGCTTAAGGAAGCCATTGGATACGCAAGCTATGTAACAAACTTATGACAGCTTATTTAAGTCATTCTAAAATCACCATTTTGCCTATATAAATGTAATCTCTAGTGCATGGTATTTTACCTTGAACTAAGCTTACGTATCACCAACTTGTAAAGCTTTATTTTATTTTATTTGTTTTTTGTTTTTTATGGGATTGTAAAGCTTGATTTCAATTTTACTGAGATTGTTCTTCATTTTTTATTCTATTTTGATTTCAGTCACATTCATATTTCAATCAATTGTACATAATTGTACATATTTGATATGACATTAAATTAGGTTAAGAAGGTGACTTATTTCATTAGCATTTGACATCACATTTTTTACAGTTTAAACTAGTAAATGTATATTTTTATATCTGATATGGCTATAGAATAATCATGATGTGAGTAATATATAATTTCTAATTAATACATGAAATTTAAAAGATAAGAGACCTGACGATGTATTTTTCATATAAAAAAAAATCCTAAATATAAAGTTTTAAGTGTATTTTTTCAATATGTATATAGTAAAAACAATGTGCTAAAATTATATTCCGATAGTAGTGGATACATTGGTTGCATTGAATCCAATCGTTATATTGACTTGTATATGTTGGTGGTGGCCTAAATGATCCTCCACTTGCAATTTAAGTATTCTAGAATCCGTTCAACAACCAATGCATAGTGCTTAGTTATTTTCATCTTTGCTTTCTTTTCTTTTCTTTTCTAATGTTACTTTTACAATGTATTATAATTGGAATGTATATATACCATAATTTCAGTAAATAAACAACTAACTTAAATTGGTACCGGTTATCAAACTTTTTTTCTTAATTGAAAAAAGTAAATTAATTAGTGATACACTATTTATGCTTTAAAAAAATAAAATAACGTAACATAATATATTTTAGGATCCAAGGTTTATAAATTAACCTCTAGAGTTTATATTTTAGAATCAAAAATTTTTAATTTAGGATATAAAATTTTATTTAAATAATTAATTAATTGCACATTCATTTTTTATTAATTAAAATATAATTTATTATAATTTTATTAGCTGAGCAAACAAATAACATGGTGTGTGTGAAATACAATAAAACTCTACTGGCGGATGCACTTTATTAATTTGAAGCCTATTTAGATAAGAACAAAATCTTTTGTCCAATTAATTTATGAATATTAATTTTGTTACTTTGATTTCACAAATGCTTACAACATCAATTAGCGAAAAAAGGAAAACAACCAAAATAGTGACAACAACTGTATTCATATGTCATATTTCCAACTAAATAACTAGAAAGATTGAAGCCAAGTCAATCAAGAAATCAAATTAAATTAATCAAATAATATAAAACAAGATTATAAAAATACAAACTATACAATTCGTACTCATTTAATAACATTGTAATTTTTAAAAGGCAGGCCAAAGACTTGGAATTTATCAAACTTTAAATATATTAAATATTAAAATTTCAAATTATGGGGCTACGTTGAATCTGATTTTTGACTATGCATTTCACACCAAGGAAAGAGGCTATTATATTAAATATTTAAAAAATAATGATCTTAAATATATAATGCCATTTTCATATCAATTTAAAAACTTTCGTTTTCTTCTCAATGAGACAAAAAGGCCTAAATTAAAAAGTGTTGAAAGAAAATTATGAATAATTAGATGGGAAATTTGGAGTTACGTAATGTAGTTAGGTTGATATATTGCAGCTAGGCACATCCTTTAATTAATTAGAAACTTCAACTTGCTCGTATATGTCACTAACATTTGTAATATTTTTGTTTTATTAATTAGCAGTCAAATTGTTAATTGAGAGAAATAATGGAGGAAGAAATTCTTTTTTGTATATCTCAAGTAGGGTTACATACAAGTCTTATATAGCCAACAAGTAAGAATAAATACAAGTGTTAATGATATAAAATAGACGTGGAAGCAGATTAGAAATCTATCCCTTATCACAAATATCCTAATCAGCTAACAAATTGATCCATTAGATTAGTTGGTTGAGAATTTTAAAGAAAGCTTCAAGGTTCAGAAACTGGAACTCAATTCATCACCAAAAAAAACAAATGGAACTCAACACCTTCTTTTCTCATTTGAATTTATTTTATAAAAAGCAAAATTATAATACGTTAATATCATGATAATTAGTAAATTATTTCTTTTATGATAGAGTAAGCTAGAAGTTTCTTTTTAGAGTTTGTTGGATTTTTGTTTCTCTATTGCTGATTAGAGATTTTTTTTTTTTTTTTTCCTTTAGGATTGTCTAGAGTTTTACGGTCTTCAATGTACGTGAGAGTTATTTTGCGTTTTATTCTCTAGATTTTTTGCTGGAGTTTATGTTTTTTTTTTTTTTTTTTATCTCTTTGCACCATCGCTCATCTCATTGACGTTGATATAAAACATTGAACGTTGGAGGAAAAAGATAATTCCAAATATTTTATCCTGATTCTAGGCCGGTAGATAAAGCGTGCTGACTCATAGATTTGTACAGATAAAGTAGTTGCTTGATGAGGAGATGGATTATGCAGCGTTTCAAAGTACAAATGAATTAGTATGGCATCCTAAACTTCGATTTATTATTTATGATGAAGTATTAAGTTGGATTAAGTCTATAGGAATTAAATTCAATAATTTTAGAGTTTGATATTAAAGTTGTTGTGAATATTCTGATTACTACTTCAGCTATATGTTCATTCATAAATTTGTGTCAAAGGATTATGTAATATTAGATTTACTTTTGTGAACTGATATACGAATATTGTAGCTCATACATTAGTTGCTTATTCTTCAACAACTTTGAAAGTTTAGTTTAATGCATCATCTCCTTTTGCAATTAATGGTTGTAAATTAATCTTGATTTAAGTAATTTAAGGTTCTTTTTGTTAAAATAGTTAATTTTCGAGACAAATCAGAAAATAAACTATGTAGTTTGGCAGATTTGTGAAATGAGATCTTTGGTTTAAAAATGGACAAAATAAGATCTGAAGTTTACTCGTTAGCAAAAGTAGTCTACCATCCACTATATCCACGTAAAATCAGGTCTTGGTTCCACCACTAAGAATATATATATTGTCGTAAGAGAATTGGCTTCTAAATAGAGTTACAACAAACTAGGAATACACAACAAACCCTAACCGTAATAGGAAATGGCAAATTAGAGATGGTAGTGGGGCAGGGCAAAGCAGGATAGGGGCCCACTACTAGTGGGGAATTCTCATCTCCATCTCAGTGAGGATAACATAGAAAATATCTTATCATCCCGTCCTCGCAAGGACTCCCGTAAATCCCCTTTCCTATTGAAATATTTTTAGAATCTTTTTTATACTTAAAAAAATCAAATTTCATACATTTTATATTTTTGCCGATATTGTCCCAAAATATAACACTAGCAAGTGCACTAGGTCAGATTGTAGCACAGTGGTGAGTTCAAGTACCGTTTCCACAAGGATTGATGTAAACAATCTCAAATTTTTAAGTAAATAAGCATATCTGATTTTTTTTCCAATAAATAAATAAAGATTTAAAGATAAAAACAACTAAGAAAGCTAAAATAAAATACAACACAAGCAGAGTTAAGATTGCTAAAAACAAAAATATAGAAGACAACAATGATATGATAGTAGACTTAAAGTAAGTAGGATCAAACATGTTCAGTGACATTTCTCTGCTTAAATACTATGAGCAAGGTTACAACACATAGATCTAGGGTCTCTTACTCTAAAATCACCACACTAGGAACCTCCGGATATGTGAATTCTATGATAAGCAGCATAATCAAATTTCTTCAGCAATAGACCACTAACTAAGCATTAAGTTCTTGTAAGCATTTTATCAAAAGATAAAAACTCCTAGCATGCAATCTACTTGAATTTCTTCAGCAATAGACTATATGTGTTTTATGGTCTTTTCCATAGTTATGAATCTCCTATTGGTCTAATCACAACTACTAAAGTATGAGGTGGTCAAACTCATAAACAATTAAAGATCACCATAAAACAATCAACAACAAATATACCTGTGAGTGCAGGATTTCATCCCCCGGTTTCAATGATGAATAAATCGTTTATTTGCTTCCATAGATTTCTACAGCCGAAGGAGCCAAAGTCAATTCAAGATCGAAGTCCGATCAACTAAACCAAGCCTCGATTCATTTCCCAGACGAAGAAGGAGGTTGTCCTGGATCAACAGCCACACGGCTCTAACATCAGCCGCACGGCTGTTGCGCCATAAGCCACATGACTGTCGCCACTAGACCCGCACGATTCTCATTGTTTAGCAAAACTGTGATCTTCTTCTTGGAAATAATATTTTGGATTTTAGGAGGCAGATTCTACAAGAAGAGGCCTCTTTTCTGCCTATTTAAATCCCTTTTGATTCTAGTTTAAGGGTAAGCAATTTGAATCTAGAGGGAGAGAGGAAGAAAAAGGAAGAAAAGGAAAAAGGAAAACCAAACTTTGTCTTCAATTTTCATCTTCAGTCTCTGTTTTTAGGCTTAAAATCTATTAGAAATTTTAGGTAAATACTTCATTAAAGTTTTTAATAGGATTAGAGACTAATTTGGACACCAAAATCATAACATTTGGAGCTTTAAACCATTTTCAGAGCTTAAAGTTCGAGTGTTCAATCGGAGCCTCTTCTGAAGATTTTCACTTCCTAAAGCTATGGATTCACGCTACAATGGTAAATATCTTAGAAAACCAAGTCTTTGACTTATTCGTGCTGTATTTGGATCATCATTTTACATATTTTTTAAAAATGCTCTGTTTTTGAATTCTAGTCTGAGAACCAGAGACGTGTGGCCATCGCAATAGCCGCACGGCTATTGTTACATCCATGTAACTATAGCGTCAACAATTACACGGCTCTGGATCTTGGGATAGTAGCACGAAAGTTGAAAATTTAAATTTTGACTCTAGCTTTGAAGTGACACCCACACAGGTGTAAATATACAGTCGCACGGCTGTTGTCTTTACATCCGTGCGGGTATCAATTCAGGATAAAATCACCAAAAACTGATTTTTGCACATTTCATGGCATTTAAGCTTTAGATTTACATTCTAGAAGTATGTATTAGACCAGAACAACGATAGAAACTTAGTTTCTTCAAAACCGACTCACTTGCCATGCTAAACAATTAACTGAAAAAACCGTTTTCAAAACCATTTTCTCAAAAATCAATGCAAGGATATTTCAAAATGTTTTCCACATCTAGTCGTTGAGATTTATCGAGTTTCTCCGACTATCCCCCCAAATGTGTGATCCCGACTCATTTATTATCCCCATTTTATCATGGATGAGTCCTAAGTATGATTATTCATGTACTAACATATGTTTTTCAGGATTAATATATGTTTAAGTTTTATTCTTGCATTAGATGAACCCATGTATTTTAAGCTATTGTACCCTGATTCCCCATTTGATTCATATGTATCCTCTAGGGTAGTTTATTTGATTTGGTCTATATAATTAATTTATTTACTACTTTCTATACCTTACATGAACACCTTATGCTCTAAATAAAACTAACTTAGTTTTATAAAATGCTATAATATGATTGTTAGAGTGTTTATTTTAATTAAATAGCAAGTACGTGACTCGTCCGAACCTAGATCTCTAGAAGGTATAACAACCCTAACTTGGTTTGGCTGCACCTAAATTTTCCAGTTGAGCTGAGTCAGGTGGTGACTTCTATATCTTCTTTGAGATTTTGGTCTTGAGTCTTTTATGAATATTATTTTTGAAAATAAATTTCATATTATAATTATATAACCAAACAACACTTAATAAAAATTTCTTGGTTCGCTTTGTTTCGTATATAAAAAGTCGTCCACTCATAATACCCATAATAAATAAGAAGAAAAAGCACTTACTAATGCCAGTTCAAGCTGGCTCAAGCATGTTGGATGAACTATTTATTGCTCATACACTACCTTAATAAAATTTAAAATTAAAATTAAAATGAAAGAACTTACTAATTGATTATAAGAAGAGAATGTTAAAAGAGTAGAGATAAATTGAGTATTCCAAGCTCTCAACTACCAAAAGAGAGAGAGTATTTATAGCACTCCAAAGATCTTTCTAGAGCTAAGGCTAAAAGTATTTAATACTGTTCAACAGCCTTGCTGGAATAATTTTGAACACACATGTTTCACTCTTTTTAACCACACAAATAAAATATTGTTTCGTTCACCTAATAAGGTAAAAGAACACAAAAGTCAAATCCACATTAAGATTATCTTCTCCTCTCCTTATGGGCTGCACCTCAATCCATCTTTGGCTCATCCGAATCTCTCAACCTAAATCATGTTCCAGCCTGCTTTTTTTACCTTTTTTCAACAAATAATTAGGTAAAATATTAACTTATCAACCGGTAATTTTTTGCACTACAAACTATTTTCTACAGTGTAGAAAATACATTTTAGTATACAATGGAGGGCACAAAAACAAATATAGAATTCAGAGATTAATAAATATGTTTATATTAGGATTTTTTCGTTTACTTTTTTTTTCCTTAATTTAAGTTATTGATAATATATATATATTAGAAAAATTAAATACAATATATATACGTAAATATTTCAATTTTTTAATCAAAATAAATTCTCAGCAGAAATATCATGGGAATTCTTGTGGGGACTAAAATAGAGATGAAGTGGGAATTCAAGACGAGAGTCTCTAAACCACTTTCCACCTTGTTCTATTGATTAGTAAAAAGGTTATTGATTGGTTAAAAAAAGGGATATTTTAGGAAAATACTTCAATGTTAAAGAATCCTTTCAAAAATACATAAAAAGGAAATCCTCTCCAAAATACCTCCAAAACTTTTACTAATTTTTAAAATACTACCATTTGTCATTTTTAAAATACATGCATTTAGTTGAACAAAACAGGAACACAACAAATCAAAAATCTCAAAATACACTTCCTTTATCCATGCGATCCATCTTATTTTCCCTCCTTTTTTATATTTTAAATGTTATTTTTTCATTTATCTCTCAAAATGTTTACTTTTTCGACATTCCGCTTTAGCAAGTTTTTTTCTTTTTTTTTTTATCTTCAAATTGATATACATATGTATATATTTTTTCTAATTTTTTTAGATCCTCACGAAAGTATCAAAAAAGTATTCATATGCATCAAAAATGTATTAGAAAAGTATCAACAAACAAAATTGATAAAAAAATTTATTTGTACAATAAATAAATCAGTTTAGGTAATTCCTTATCATATATAAAATATGTGAAATTAATACATAACATATAATACACAAAGTATTAGAAATATATCAGAACTGTATCAAAAATGTATTGGAGTTGATATCATGGAAAATGGAGTTAAAAAAATAACGTAAACAGTGCATTTGAGGAGTAAAACTTAAAAAGATAGTATAAAATAAATTGCATGAGTCTATGTGGGGAACGGATTTTAAAAGAGAATATTCATGGTAATTTTTCTAAAAGAATTAGTAAAAAATTAAAATTGATAAGTATATCGATTGGTTCAAAAATTAGTCAAAAATACTATTTAAGTGGTTTTCTCTCAATTAATTAATTCAAATCTAGTGTGCATACCAAGACTGTAGACTACAACTTAGACATAGATAAGAAGTCAACTCTAGAACGTGGGGCCCACAGTGGAATGATGTGCACGTGTGCCATACTTATCACCTCATGTGAAAGACAAAAGAATAAGATTAATAAAAATTAAAAATGTTGAAGCATAATTAGGAAAAAATGAATATGATTAGAAAAATCCCACCGTTTGGACTCATGCATAGCTAATAATCATTTTTCATTATGGCAGCTGCTCCCAGCTTAATTATATAATCCCACTCATACATCTAACTTTTTTTCATGTAATAATCATGGAATTTCATATAACACATTAATATAAATTTATCGGAAATAAATCAAACTGACTTTCTTATAACAATCAAACATTACATACAAAACTCATCATATAGAGATGATAAAAATTTATTATTGGAGTAAGAAGAAATGTATAAAATATAATAAAAGTAACATTACAACCTAAATTTTGTTAAACTCAACCATGCATTACTAGAGATTCATAGACATAAATAGGGTTTGTCATGAAAATTGGATATAATGGATCAGACCGAATAAAGATCTGGGATTGGACTGAACTGTTGATTTTTTTTTTTAAAGAACTAGACTACTTTGGATCGAAATTTATCCATAACCGGACCGAAGACTGGACTAACTTGGACTGAACCGAGGACCAGACTGATAGAACTGAGAGTTTGTTAATATTAAATTCACATTTCATATATAAAGAGATTATTTAATTTTACAAATTTTATAATATATTTGAAAAAAATAATTATTACCATGTAAAATAATTTATAATATTTCTAACCACTAAGCCAACGTAATTTATAATATTTTGATTGATTTTATTTGAATTTGTATTTTTTAGTTGAAATTATATGAGAAAATATATGCGTTTGTTATTTTTACAATTTATTTTATGTATTTGGTTATTCATCGGATTGAATTCCCGGACTCCATAACTGAATAGGATTGAAACTGAATCTACGAATATTCAAACTAGATTGGGCCGAAATTTTTGGGACAATTCAATTCTAGAGATTTCTAAATCTCTATATTGGACCGAACTGTGTCCAGTCCTAGGCATAAAGACTCCATCTTACTACATAACACCAAGCATATAGCAAATTTGGATAAATTTTGCATAAAAAAAATAGATCTGAGTACATAAATGCAAAAATCTTAAGAAGAATCTTTGATAAATAGTAAACGATGATCTATCATGAAATAGAAACTATCAAATTTGTGTTGTACAGAAGCAGATCTATTGCTGAGAAAGCCGAATACGAAGTTGAAAAAAAAACACTGGATGTAGATTATTTGGAACAAAAACTACAAAACAAAAACAAACAAAGAGTAGTAAAAGAGATGGAAAAGGTGAAAGTGAAAGTGAGAAGAAAGACTCCACAGAGATGAAGAACTACGAAGGTTTTTCTTTTTAGGAGAAAATTAGATAGATACATTCCCGAAAGACTCATGCATCAACTACTAATGTTCTTTCTTCTTTTAATTAACATTCAAATTTCAATATATACAAATAGTTAATACAAATATTTCCAACTTATTCTAATTTTATCAAAAATAAACAATAAATTGTATTACAAACATATTATTATATTTTTCTTTTCATTTAATATCGCCTAAATGTATCAAATTGCGAACACATTTTTTTCATTTAGGGCTAGCTTGAAATGAATAAATTCAAGATATGAAATTCATTTGTAAATGAATTCTATGTAGAATTCATTTCCAAATGAATTTCCATACTTGGTATAACATAATTTAGAAAATAAAATTGAATCTAATTTCCTAATTTTATGCTTAGTATGAATGAAGAAATTAATTTTATTTTCTAAGCATCCTAATTAAAATAAATTTGATTTGTTTAAATTACTCAGAAAGTTCATATATATTGGAATAAAGTACTTAATATATTCTTCTAAAAAGACGTACTCAATATATATACCAATGTCTATTGCATGAATAATTAAGATATGTTGAAGTAGTAAGACTAATTTTAATAACTAGAACAACCGTGTGTATATGCCATTGGTGCAAGAAAAAAAAGTTATCTATCACCATGAAGTAGTTTTGGAAATACTATTTACCAAAAAAAAAAAAAAATTGGAAATACTAGAAAATTAGATTGAGTAAACTTAAAAGCACAAAAAATATAAGGATATTATTTACTCATAAATTTTTAACACTTTAAAATGTGGAATTTATTTGCAAATTCCACCTATTTTAGTGGGATTTGCTTAAAGCATGATGAATTCCATGAAATTTAATTCTAGGAATTGAAAATCTATTTTTTTGTCTTGTTCCAAGCAAGAAAAATTGGAATTGTAAATGAATTCCATAAAATTTTATGGAATTCATTCATTCCAAGCTAGCCTTAGTTTCAAAATTTCTCAACCTAAACCACCATTAATAAAAAAAATTTCTAATGAAAAAATTAAAAATTGTTAAAATATATTATTTTTACTAATTAATGTGTTATTGGTAATAGTATTTTATGTTTTTGTTAGAATAAAAAAATGGTTAACTTTTTGTAGAATCTAAAGAAACCCGAGCCACCCTCTCCTCTCACTCTCAAAAGCAAACACCTTTAAAGTTTCAATTTTTGAGGAAAAAAAAAAGAAAGCCGATCTTCCTTCTTCCTCTTTCATATTCCTCTTCTTTCCCATTTTTATTCTTTCGTGTTTTTGTTTCATTTTGAATGATTTGATCGAAAATACTTCTTCAAAGATTGATTTATAACTACTGAATCAATATCTTTGTTTCACTATCTACTTGGTTTATATCCTTTCAAGTCTAGCACAATGAGCGGAAGTGTTTCTTTCTGTCAAAGACCTTCGGTCATGATTAGTGCATTTTATTAAAACGATCTTTTTAGATCTATTTACTCGGAAGGATTATAGCATTGGAGATTATCTTGCAATTGTTATCCTGCAATTGAGAATCGATCGACAATAGCTGGATTTCTTTAAATTACATTTTATTGTCCTAGTTTTTATTTTTTTGTTTCTACCCTTTGTGGTTTTATTTTTGCTCTTTGTGGTTTTCTCGTTTGTGGAATTTGTTATTTAGCTATAGTTTGGATTATGATGGGGATATTTTCCCTTTTTCCTTAATATATTATTTCCCTTATTGAAATAATATATACTTTATTATAAAAAAATGGTTAACTTTTTGTAGAATCAATTAATTCCTCTTTTTAAAATTATTATGTTCAATTAAAGCTGAATTTCGGAATTATTTGTTTAATTTACATATAGTTTGTTAAATTTGTAGAAAATTAAGCTTATGTGTGGCTTGGTTTGTTAAATTGTATATATTTATACTTTAATTTGTATATTTAAATGGATAAGACGTACAGGGATACTCACAGGTACCATAAAATTATAGGGGGTCAGAATTTAATTTAACATATATTCTTACACAAGTAATGAGACGAGACAGGTAAGACATGTGGATGCTTTACATGTTGTCATCCATAGTCTTTTATGGTCAATATTCATTTTGCATATAAACTTGAGTCACTTTTTTTTCTTTTTTTATAATAGAGCAAATATAACACTCTAAGAAAAAAATACACCAACAAAAAGAGAAGGATAAAATCTCTATCGAATTCCATGTTATAGCCAAAAAATACACTCCACAGACAGAAAGAAAAATCCACAAAAGTAATGATAAGGCCACAAAAAGCGAACACATAACAATAAACACCTAAACCATAAATTGAAATTTGATGAAATTCCAATAATTGTCAATCGATCCACCATTACATGATTACAATTGCGATAAGATCTCCATTACTACAACACTTTCAAGTTAATAGATCTAAATAAATTGTTTTGACTGCATGGATTGTGACATAGATAGTTAGATTGTTGTCTAGAAAAAACAATTCCTCACATTATGTTGAACTTGAAAGAATATAAATAAAGTATATGATGAAACACAAATGTATATCCAACAATTATTAATCAATTTTCAGAATGAGAATTCTACCAAATCATATAAAAACTAAAATAAGATACAAAAGACAAAGATCAAAAAAAAAAGAAGTAAAGTTTTTTCTCTTCGAGAGGAGTGTCTTTCGAAGAATATGAGTGTCGTTACTTGTAACATTAGATTAGATAAATATAGATACATCAAGATTAGGGTTAATTAGGAATTAAAACTATACAATGATTCCTAATTAAACACAACTACAACTACTTGACACACAAGTTATCCTTATCCTTACACCCTCCCTCAAGTTAAACAGGGTTAGACACTGTCAACTTATCACAAAGAAATAAAAATCACTGTTTCGATAACCCTTTAGTTCAAGCATCAACAATCTGATCCGTGGGACATAAGTAATGAACATGAAGAACCTTTTTAGAAACACAATCACAAACAAAATGAAAGTCAACTTCCAAATGTTTGCTACGGTTAAGAAAGACAAGATTAAGAGTCAAGTATATTGCATCTAGATTATCACAATAAGAGTAACCAACTGTTGTAGAGAGAAACCAATTTCTCAAAGAAGAATTTGTAGCCATTGAAGTTCAGAGGCAGTAGAGGCCAAAGCTCGATATTCTACTTCTGTAGAGGAACATGAAACCAATTTCCGCTTTTTGCACGACCAAGAGACAATGTTCAAACCAAGAAAAACAACAAAGCCAGTCGTAAACTTTTGATCATCAATGTCACCAACCCATTCAACATCAGTATAACCATATACAAAGGCTAAAATTTGTGGAAAAAAATGCCAAAAGTGGTTGTTCTTGTAAGTATCTCAATATGCGTTTGACTGCCCCACAATGAAGAAGAGATGGAGCATGCATAAATTGAGAACTCGATGAACATCAAAAGAAATGTCTAGACGAGTGAAGGTTAAGTACTACAGACCCTTAACAATAGAACGATATAATGTTGGATTATGAAATGGTTCACTACCATGTAATGTGACATTTTCCAGAAACATTGACAAGAGTAAAAATAGGACGGTGGGTTGTCATCTTGGCATGAGCTAAAATGTCCAAGATATATTTGGATTGGTGTAATAATAAACCATTTGAACTCTAAGTAGCTTCAATTCCAAGAAAATAATGTGGCTTGCCTAAGTCCTTCATCTTAAACTTACTTTGCAACTAAGAAATAATCTTTTGAATAAAGGAAACATTATCGCCCATAAGAAGAAGATCATCAACATAGACCAAATAGAAGACTTCAACAGCTTGTGTGACTAAGTAGAATAAGGAAGTGGTAGATTTGGAAGCCCGAAATACAATATCCAACAAGGCTAGAGTCAATAAATGATTCCAAGTACAAGGAGCTTATTTAAAGCCATAGATAGACTTGTTAAGTTTGCAAACAAAGTCATATAGACTCGAATCAATAAATCCAGGCAGTTGCTCCATAAAAACATTCTCAGCTAAATCACCATGAAGGAAGGCATTAGACACATTTAATTGATGGACTAACCAACCAAGAGCAAGAGCTAGGCTGAGAAGAACTTGAATTGTCGCTTGTTTGACTATAGGACTGAAGGTATCATGAGCCATTAGCAATTAAACAGGCTTTGTATCGATCAATACTACCATCCGCTTGTGTGTCAAGTAGTTATAATTGTGTTTAACTAGGAATCCTTGTATAGTTCTAATTAGGATTAGAAAAGATGGGAGGAGATGGAATTAGTGGCTGAACTGATATGGGGAGGCAGTAACAGTTGGTATCAAAGAACTAACAGGAGCAATGCTGGAAACAAGCACGCCGACATCTTCATCGGTGGCAGTAATGGAGGAGGTTGGCGGCTGAAGAGACATCTCTCTTTCTCTTTCTTATTTTTCTTAGGATTTTGGTATTATAACCTATTTTTGCTATGATACAATGTAGAATATAAATGTGGCTACTTGTAACATTTGATTAGACAAATATATATACATCAAGAGTAGGGCTAATTAAGAATTAAAACTAGGAGTGAGCAAAACCAAACCGAATTTGAAAACCAAACTAAACCCAAATTAAATAACACGAACCAAAATCAAACCGAATATAATTTAGTTTCAGTTTGGTTTCAATATATGTACTATTTTGGGTTTCAGTTTGGTTTCATGTTTTATTGGAAAAAACCAAACAAACCCAAACCTGAACCGGATAATAACAATAATATTAAAAAAAGTCTAATCATAGTTTGAAATTATTTGGTTTACTCATAGTTTTTAATTATGACTTATTTTTGATAATGTTATCAAAATTTGAAATGTTGGTGCAAATTTAGATTTATTATGGTTCAAAAGTCTTATTAGTATTACAAAATTGTTTAAGGTAATGTAATTCATTATTATTTAAAAGTTGGGCAAATGGAAATTTGGTATTATTAAAATTTAAAACTATTTGGTCCATTATTTATGGTCCATTTTATTATAGTTCTTTCCAAAAAAAATTGGAAAAATGCAAATGTTTTTTAATCATTTTTTCATATTTAAAATTCTTTTAAAATGATAATAATTCGGGTTGAACCCGAACCAAACCGAATCCAATCCAAATTAATTTGGTTAGATTTAAACCAAACCAAATTTAATTTAGTTTTGGTTTGGTTTCTGTTTTATACACAATTTGGATTCGGGTTCGGGTCAGGTAGGGTCAGTTTTCAATCCAATCTGACTTTTATTCACCCCTAATTAGAACTATACAAGAATTCATAATGAAACACCACTACAACTACTTGACACACAAGTTATCCTCATCCTTACATTTGGGCTTATTAATCTAATGGTTGAAAATGATCGAAATAAGCAGAAAAGAAACTAGAGTTAAATTAAACTGTATAACTCTTTAATTAGTTTTTTTTTTATAGAGAGAACTTTTAGAAGTTATAGTCTTATATTAAACAGTTTTGTTAATTCAACTATTAATTTTAGTAGGATTGGTTTTATTTGTGCTTTGAATTTAGCCACCCAACACATGACAAATTTAGGTATTATACTTGGCCTAAATTTTTCCACATATATAGACTAATTTTGGTCAAGTTTTGTTACTGAGTTAGATATGACACTTGGTCCAAATTATTTCAAGTTGCAGTTACCTTGATCAGAAGTTTAAGTATGAATAAGCGTATAAATGGATTAGAAACTCTATTTCATTTATATGAAGTGCAAGAAGAAAAATAGAGAGTTGGAAACATTTGAGCATAGATTTTCTAGGAAAAATATTGGGATTATGAGTTTCAAAATTATCTTGTAATTTGTTCTTGGTGCTTCTATAATAAAAGGCTTCTTCTCTCCCAAGGACGTAGGCATAAATTGGCCAAACCATGTAAATTCTTTGTGCTGCTTGTTTGTTTTATTTTAATTGTTCAATTAATTCGCACAAGGAAATCCAAATCTCCTAATAATTGAATCATAGGTCATTTTTTTTATGAATTAATTCTTTTTCAGTCATCATTGTTTTCCACTACAAAGTTTGATATTGAAAACTTTAATAGATCAATAAACTTTAGTTTATGAAAAGTGAAGATGCATGTTATACTCATCCAAAATGAATGGGATGAGGTGTTTGAAGGGATTGAAAGAAGCTTGTTTCTATGATAGATGAGCAGTGGAAGTGATGCGTCTAAAACACACACTATAGAGCAAGTATACTCTGTCGCTCAAGTAATATAGAAATAAGAAGGATGTCGATCCCACGGAGACTATGTATGCTAATCCTAAATGCACGGGTTTCTATTAATTTAGGTGGAGGAAATTATATCTTTGATTGTAATTTGTAAAATAAAATCTTCTACTAAGCAACAAATTAAATAAAATAATTTAAACCAAGATTGGAATGCAATTGGATAAAAATCAAGGGAGAAATTGGCTAAGGCATATGGTTTTACTTAGCATTCATTCTAGCAATTTTCAAGTTATGCAATTAAACTTATTAAATTCCCAAGATGGCGAATTCCTAAAGCAATTAACACTGGTTAGGGCTGCTAACTCTAATTCTCAACCTAACAACTTAAACTGGTTCGGTCTTAAGCAATCCGTTTGGAAAGCATTAAGCATACGAAAATCTAGCATAAACTAGTGAGCCACAAAGCAATGGTTATGCATTCATCATGTTATGAAATTTCGTTAATTCAGTCCTTTGGTCAATTATGAATTAACTATGAACTTTGAAATAGATGGTCACGCATTCAAAGCTTTAAGCAATCATAACACAATAATGGAAAAAGTATACGAATTAATTGCATTAAATAAAAGAAATTACATAGAAATCCTACTAAGCTCTACCATAGCCTTAGCTATAGAGGTATTAGTTCATAATTGGGTTATAAACAAAAAAAATAAAATATAGAAAACATGATAAAAAGAGTGAAGAAAAAAAATAGGAAGATGGAGATCCTAATGGTGGCTTGCAAAGAGAAATCGGAGAAGAATTATGGATTGAACCTTTGAAATGTTAGGATTTTATGGACTTTGTTATGGTCCCTGGTTGAGTGTAATTCCTAAGGAAAACACATATTCCTTAAACTCAGAGAAAAACCCCATCATTTCCCAAGCCTCAAGAGGAATTACAAATCAACTCGAAGATCAGATACCCGGATTCAAATAAGAGATTGCTGTGATCATGGAACCAGGTACGCTTCCGTTAATACTGTTTAGTAATCAATAATTTCTACATAAGAATTAGATCCTGGATTATTAGATTATTAGCTTAATTTTAATCTACATGAAACCCTAGCTTCTTGACTCTCTTCCCAAAATCACGCTCTCTTCAGTTTAGAGACCAAAAAAATATTCTGCCTTCCAAGAATGAAAAGAATCAGTCTTTTTCCTCCCGAAAAACACGTTCCAAGTAAGAGAGAGAAGACCTCTAGTTGGGAAATAACTCTCCTAAAATTAATGATAAAATAAATCATAATTTAGAGTTATTCATAAAATAAAAGTCTTAAATAGAAGTTATTCCTCCTTATCCTAATTACAAAAGGAGAAGAAATAAAATAGCCCAAAAGTTGAAAAGTCAAAACTCATAACCCTAGTTGAAGTACAAAATTCATAATTCTGCAGCCCGAGCTTGTCTTAAGACTGGTCAGCTTCTGTTTCTCAAGAATTCTTGAGTTTTGGCTCCTCATAAGGCACGCCCATGCCTTAGGAGTTCCTTGCTCTTCCAATTAGCACGGTTGAGCTCCAAAAATAGGAGATTTAGCCTCCAAATGTTCAAATTCCAATTTTACTACACTAACACATAAAGATAGAACAAATGAGATAAAATCCGCCTAAATTGAAGCAAAATAGCACAATTAAAGCCCACAGAATAGGACAAAAATATATACACAAAACGCACTTATAAGGAAGCGACTGGATAAAAAGGCACTATCAATACTATTCTTGTGTCTCTCGAATGAGGTTCTAAGGGAGGTTGCCTAGGAGAATAGTCTAGCCAGTGTTTGGCTAAAGTTAGAATCATTGTACATGATAAAATCATTGATGAATCTACTTTTGTGAAAAAGCATATTGAAATATTTTCGTCTATAGGAAGGTAAATCCATAAAATCTCATCTTGATGAATTATTTGTAATTGTTATGGACTTAAAAAAAATATTTATGTGGAAATTGATGATGAAGATTTAATTATTACCTTGTTTTGCTTATTACCAAAGTGGTATAAGTCTTTTTAGGAGACTTTATTATATGATAGGGAAGAGATCACTTTGGAAGAGGTTAAAACTATGTTGTTACAATGTAAACTAATAGATAACCAATTAACTAATAATAATGAGTGTGTAGGTGAGAGTCTTGTAGTTCGTGGAAGAATTTTTTATAGGGGTTCAAGTAGTAACAAAGGAAAGGGTAGATCTAAGTCTAGGTTTCATAAAAATCTTATTTATCATTGTTGCCATATAAAGGGGCATATAAGGGCTAATTGTCTAAAGAGGATAAACCAAAATAAGAAAAAAAGATAGACATGTTGAAAAAATTATAGAAGCTAGTGTTGTAGAGGGAGATAGTGAGGGGGGTGTCTTCATTGTTATTAGTGAGAATGTGACTTTTGACTCTTATTAGGTATTCAATCCTACATGTTCATACCATATATTTCCTAATAAAGAGATGTTTTCTTAGCTGAATTTTATTGATGGTGGGTCTGTACTTATGGGTAATGATATTGTATGTAAAGTTTGGAAAATTGAGACAGTTAAATTGCATATGCAAAATGGTATTATAAGAACATTGACAAATGTTCGATTTATTCCTAATTTGAGAAAAATCTTATTTTCCTAAGCACTCTTGACACTAATGGGTGTAAATTTATTGGTTAGTGAAAGAGTATCAAAAGTTATTTATGGTGCACTTATTCTAATGAGAGCCACCAAGGTGTGTTCTTTGCATGTGCTCAATGGAAGTACTATTATATGATCCACTTCTGTATCTTCTGGTTTATATGATCGAGATGCTTTAAAATTCTGACATTTGAGACTAGGGAATATGAGCGAGAAGGGCATGGTGGAGCTATACCATAGAGGTCTATTAAGAAGTCAACATTCTGTGAGCATTGTGGTTTTGGAAAGCACAAACGAGATAGTTTTGGCACTAGGATCCATAACTCAAAGGGTTTTAGAAGATATCAATTCTGACATATGGGGTCTATCTAAAGAGCTGTCTATTGGTGGTGCAAGGTATATGCTAACATTTATTAACGACTATTCTAGAAAATTTTCGATCTTCTTTCTTATAAATAAAGGTGATTTGTTTGAAAAATTCAAACAATGGAAATGATGATTGAGAAACAAATTGGGAGAACTAATAATGATCTTGAATTTGTTTATGGTGAATTTATTAAATTTTGTAAAGATGAAGGAATAGTTAGGTACCACACATGTACATGCAAACCACAATAAAATGGCGTTGCTTAATGCATGAATAGGATAATTATGGAGTAAGCTTAGTGTATGTTGTCTAATGAAGGTTTGGAGAAGAACTTTTGGGCTGAACCTGTTCACACAGCTTGTTATCTTTGTGAATTGTTCTCCTCATGCATCCATTAACATAAAAACTCCTGAGAAGGTATGGTCTGGAAAACATTTAATTAAAAATTTTTTTGTTGTCCAACATATGCGTATGTCAATGATAGCAATAAATTAGGACCAAGAGCTAGAAAATGTATATTTACTAGTTATAATGTTGGGGTCAAGGGTTATAGACTTTGGTGCCCTATTTCCAAGAAGATTGTAATAAGTAGGGACGTAAAATTAGATGAGCCAGTTATGATACACCCAAAAGGGGAATGTTCTATTTCTAGTAATGCAAGTACACGTGGAAGAACTAACAACTCAATTAAGATAGAGGTATCTCTCTCACCTCTTGAGACATCATCCATCACACCAACATTTGAGAACTTGTTATTAACAAGATGAGTGAATTGGGATTTAGGTCCCTGGTTCAATAAGTGTCGAATTCTATTGCCAAGAATAGACCAAGGAGACAAATACACCTCCTACAAGGTATGGAAATTTAATTTTGTACACACTTGCAGTTGCAAATGAGGTAGAGTAAAATGATTATGCAAGTTCCTAAAATAAGGCTATCAAATTAGTTGATTCTAATAAATGATTGGTTGCGATGAAAAAAGAAGTTGAATCTTTTCATCAGAATGGTATATGAAATCTAGTTTTGGCGTCTAAAGGCAAGAAGATAATTGGCTGCAAATAGGTGAATAAGAAAGAGGGTACTATTGGTGTGGAGGAGGTAAGATATAAGGCAAGTCTTGAGACATAGGGGTTCATTCAAGTTGCTAAAGTTGATTTCCATGATGTTTTCTCACCTATGATAAAACACATAACAATTCATGCTTTATTTGCTCTTGTTACTATGAACGACTTAGAGTTGGAGTAGCTGGATGTCAAGATAACTTTTCTACATGAAGAGCTAGAGCAGTAGATTTATATGCAGCAGCCTAGGGGTTTGAGATTAATGAAAAATAAGACCGTGTTTACTTGTTGAAGAAATCTTTGTATGGGCTAAAGCAGTCATCGAGGTAATGCTACAAAAGGTTTGATTCATTTATATTGTCAAATAGTTGTTTTAGATGTTCTTATGATAGTTATATTTATCTGAAGAAAGTTGGTAATTCTTTCATCTACTTATTGATGTATATTACTAATATGCTCATTGTTTACAAAGATAAGTCTGAAATTTGTAACTTGAAAGAATTATTGAAAGGTAAATTTGAGATGAATGAGCCAAGAGATATCTTAGGTATGGATATTATCAAGGATAGAGAAGCTCGTAAATTATACCTTAGCTAAGAAAGGTACATTGAGAAAAACCTGGAGAGTTTTGGTATGAAGAATGAAAAATCTATTATTACTTTATTGGCAGCTCATTTCAAGCTTTCTGCTAAAATGTCACCATAAACTGAAGAGTGGGAGAAGTACATGACATGTGTCTCTTACTATAACGCAATTGGTAACATGATGCATGTTATGGTTTGTACTCATCCAGATTTAACTAAAGCGGTTAGTATGGTTAGTCAGTACATGTTGTGCCCTAAAAAGCACACTAGAAAGCAGTAAAGTGGATGTTGAGGTACTTGCATAGAACTTCTCATTCTTGGTTAGAATTTCGGATATCTTATGGTAGTTTGGTTAGAATTTTGGATGAAAGAAGATCATTAACAGGTTATTTTTATACCCTTAGAGATACTGCTATTAGGTGGAAGGCTTTTCTGCAGCTTACAGATGCTTTGTCAATAACAGAAGCGAAACATTATCTGAAGACATTAAAGAAGCTATAAGGCTTAGAAATTTGCTTGGTGAACTTACGACAAAACATGAGGTTATGTATGTTAATTATGATAATGAAAGCATTATACAGTTGACCAATGATCAAATTTTTCATGAAAGAATGAAACACATTGACATACGATATCATTTTGTGTATGAAGTTGTAAGTGAGGGGCAAATTTTGGTGAAGAAAATTCACTTTTCTAAGAATCATTTTACATGTTAACTAAACTTGTACAATTTAACAAATTTGAGTTGTGTAACGACTTATTAGGTCTCAGAGCTTATTGATTGCGGCCCTAAAGGGCATGACGAGAGGAGTAATATGAAATTAATATTTAAAGAGGAGATTGTTAAGTTAACAATTAATTTTGGTAGAGCTGATTTTATTTGTGGATTGAATTTAGCCATCTAACATGTGGCAAATTTAGGTATCATACTTGGCCTAAATTTGTCCACCCATATAGGCTAGTTTTGGTCACAAGTTTTGCTGGTGAGTTAGATATAGCATTTGGTCTTCTTGATCATAAGTTTAAGTATAAATAAGCCTATAAATAAGTGAGAAACTCCACTGCATTTGTATGGACTGCAAGAAAAAAATATAAAGAGTTAGAAAACACTTGGGTATAGATTTTTTAGGAAAAATATTAGGATTGTGAGTTTCATAATTCTCTAGTAATTTATTCTCGGTGGTTCTATAATAAAAGAATTCTCCTTTACTATGGATGTAGGCACACATTGGTCGAACCACGCGAATTCTTTGTGTGGCTTGTTTATGTTAATTTTAATTGTTCAATTAATCCACACAAGGTGATCCTAATATCCTAACAAGATTCCATTGCCAATTTTACCTGTATATGATCAAATTGCACAGACTGCGGATGCAAAAGGAATTTATATGGTTAAGCCTACTATTTGTTAATGGAAAGATATTAGACTAGTAACTCTAGTTTTGGACATTGATTGACAAAAAATACGGAACTTAAGGGTTCCTCCAAGATTTAAAGATTTTGTTGGCGTTTATTATAGGTTCTTTATGGACACAAGCTAAAATTTTAAGCCATGGTATTCATTTGGATAATGTTTGTTTGTCAAATGGAGATAATTAATTTCACATATTCTTTTCAAATGCGCATCTATTTCAGAGGCATGAGCTAATTTTTGTAAATATTGATGTTTTTTATGGATATTGTGCACTAGCATAGAGAAACACTTCTTATGAGCAATTGATTAAGATCATAGCCCTTGGTTGGAGCATTTGGTTTGCCAAGAATGAGAGGGTTTGGAAGGATAGGGTGATTGAAATGACAAAAATTCCAAGTTCGGGGTAGTGGTTTCTTGAAGAATGGCAGGTTGCTTCAGCTCGATTTAGTTGAGCGAGGGTCCGAAGTTGTTGTTGCCGAGTGGGAGCCACCGTTTTCTGGTTCGATCAAATGTAATACCAGTGCAACTTTTTTTCAACATTAGGCATAGTTGTGTCATTTGAATCTTTCGAGTTTGGTAGTTGCGATTAGAAGTAAGTTTTTGGGTGGTGCAATAAATTCGACACAGAGTCTATTTGTTGCAAGGAGGCATTGAGCTGGATTAAGGATCTTCGATTGCATTCAATAGTGGTGGAGATGGATGAATATGCAATTGCAATTGTTTGAGCTTTAATTCTTAAGAGGATTGAACTTTATTGCATTTTGTTTTGGATGATTATTTGTCGTAATGTAGTGATAGTTTATGTTCGTCATTTCCAAATAGGGTTACACATTAGCTTGCTCAACCTATTTATTCTTGGACTAATTGTGGAGTATGATTTTCTACCCTCCAACTTTCCGTTCCAATGTTTTGGCTTTGGATAATTCATTTTAATAAAGTTAAAAAAAAAAAAAATAAAGGATGAAAACAAAACATCAACATTAACATACGAAAAAGGCTAATTAATACACAAAAATGAAAATGTCAATACGAAACATTAAAATGTCAAAACGAAAAATCAAATGTTAATTTTAATAGAATATAGGAAAAGAAGTATTATTGAAGTCAAATTCCAACAATGATGATGATAGCAATTAACCCTATTAAAAATGACACTTTTGGCACTTGTGAGCTGTGACCCTTCTTCCCAAATTGTCGGCTTTGAATCATCATCCATTATAATATATTATTTATTACTAAATCACAAATTAATTAATTAAGGCACAAATAAAATACTGGGAAAAAAGTTACAAATTAAATCAAAAGAATGAAATGATTGCAATTAAATTGTCCCTTTCCGGTTCATATCTATTATATAATAATCTATCCATTTCCATTATTCTATTGAAGATATCATTTACAAATTAAAACTCACAGCCAGGTGACAATTGACAAAATCGATTCACAATTGGCAGTGAAAAGATTATTTTTTAATATTCTTATAATTAATAATCAATAGTATACATAGCTGTTAAATATTAAATTTATTTATTTTTAATCACGAAATATTTTAATTATAGTGTAGTGTCAATATTACAATTGGTGTAATATTAATCTATTATGAGTTGTTAAGTATTATGATACTATTAAGGCTAAATAATTTATTAGTCTATATATATTTTTTTATTATATTAGTCAGTTTATAGACATATTTTAAGAGTTTTAAGTTTTATCTTGATAATATTTTTAGTCATTTCCTTCATTTTTGCATATGAAAGTACCAAATTACCCTTGGTTATGAGTATAAAGATTTATCTTTTAGTTTTCAAATTTAATTAAAGTATTTCTAATAAAAGTTTTGTACTATATATACATATACCAATATTTCTATACTTATAAATATTATTTGTAAAAATAACAATTATCGTTATTATTTATTCTCTTTGATATATATTGTCATTTTTATTAGTTTAATATAATATCTTGAAACTAACAATAAATATTATTATGAATTTTGATATTTTTTTAAAATAATTTCTTTTTATTTATTAATGTTATCCATAA
This sequence comes from Euphorbia tirucalli, assembly GCA_039660915.1. Classification (NCBI taxonomy): domain Eukaryota; kingdom Viridiplantae; phylum Streptophyta; class Magnoliopsida; order Malpighiales; family Euphorbiaceae; genus Euphorbia; species Euphorbia tirucalli. The sequence goes on from CM077633.1 coordinate 34,311,833, forward strand.
AGTATATTGAAAATGAAAAATTTGAATTCATAATTTTATACAGTTCTACTCCCAATTTTGTATTTTTAATATATATTTTTAGTTGTTTTAATAAAAAAAAATGTGAATATAGTTTATATAGTTTTATAATTATATAAAATTTAATAAATAAATTAATTAATATTAATAATATTAGAGTTATGTGAGAAGAAAATGTAAAATATGATATGTTTTACTATTGTAAAATAGAATAAATGGTAAATTTGACAGTTAATAATGAGAAAACTTAGAGACTATATGATTATCATAGGGACTGACTAGTATAATATGTAAAAACATAGGGACTGATAAATTGTTTACCCTATTATTTAATTATAGTGTTTTGAAAAGTAATTATATAGTTTCTAGATTTTGTTTCTGTCAATTATTTAGTCATTCCTTTTAAAATCATTCCAAAGTTTTGTTACTCAAAATTTTTTTTCCCAAAGCATCATGACAAATTTATGCTTGTTAAATAAGACTTTTTTTTTCAGTAAAAAGAGAGAGTAGCCCATTTAGCAGGAATATTCAAAAGTTGTTGCCATATGTATATTAATGGCAACAAAATTTATCAAATTTGGTTACCAAATACATATGGCCACAGCTTTATAGCAGCAACATACAACAACATCTTTATCGCTACTTAAAGCTATAACAACAGCTTTTATACTTTTGGCAGCACAGGTATTTACTGCCAAATCTCTTATTCTTTCATTTTTTCTCTTTTTAACTCACTTCTCCTTTATGAATAATAATTGTTTTGCATACTATATACTATGATATGCATTTTTAATATATGATAATTTGTGATTGTGAGTAAACAAATTCCCTCTTATTCAATTAGATGCAAAATTCGAAGTTGAAGCATTAAAGCGCCAAAGAGAAATTTTAACGTTGTTATGTTTGGTAGAGTTCATTTTGTTTATGTTAATCGGTCTGTGAACAATATGGTACATGCTTTAGTAAGGGCTATTTGTTCTTCGATGAGTGTAGCAATGTGGTATTACAAGTCCCCTCCTTTTGTTCGATCTATCGTGAATTTTATCTTGTATTTTATAATGTGATTTCTAAAAGTAAAATCTAATACACATACTAAGAAATACATTAGTTCTCCCCATTGGACATTTCTAATTAACCACGTCAAAACTTTATCATTTTAGTTTCATATTCAATACAAAAGATATAAAAATGAAAAAGGAAAACATGAATTTTATGGGCTAAAGCTAAAAACTCACTTAAAATGGACCTCTCTTCCATTACCAATAGCCCACTTAAACCCTATGTTGACATCATCTCTAATCTTCACTTAAGTCTGTCGAATAAAAGACATATCATTTCCAGGTTAATGTCAGCCTTTAGAAAATTTCTGCAATTATACTTTTGAAAGAGACTATCATCCCAAAGAGAGCCACGATCAGCTATAAAGAGAATTCCCAGCTTCTTTAAAAATGTTGTATTCATATCCTAGGCTTACGAGCATGTGACCCACCATTATAAAGAGGTTGAAAAATCTTAGCGCAATCCACTAAATGAATTTTTCAATACCTTTAGAAGATAGCTAGATGAAATTGCAGATAATAGCTTTTATATTTGCAAATATACTCTCAAGAATCTAGGAAGTTTGCATTGAAAACGAAGGGATAGATCCTAAAATTGTCTTAGCTAAAGTAATTCTACCCACAAGCGAATGGAGTAAAGGAACTTTAAGGTACCGCTCTAGATCATTACTTCTCTGAAACCTAAAAATACTTACAATATCACTAGAAGTTTGACTGTCTATATTCGAAGAGAAATAAATATCATTTTTCTCCCTACTAACCTGTTATTCAGAGCTATCACCAAAAGCATTAAGGACCTGATCAATAGAAGCCCTAACAAAAAGCATCAAATCATAAGCAAAGAACAGGTTTATCAAACCTGGAGAATTACGGCTTAACTGGATATGACCCATTGATTCATTCCCACTGCTTAATTTATTCCTTAAGCAAGCTGCTCCATGCAGAAAACAAATAAGTGCGAGGACATGGGTCCCCTTGTATAATCCCCTTGAAGGATGGAAGCAACTAGTCAAACCACCATTCCAAAGAATTTGGATCAAACTCAATCGAACACCCCTTCATCACCATTATACCTATTATTCTTTCTTCTTAAGCATAGAATGCATGATTTCTTCTAAATTTATGATGTTATTCGTTATGTGCCCAACTTGGAAAAAAACTTAATTGTTGCGATAAAACCACTAGAGGCATAGTTGTCCTAAGTTTATTAGATATCACCTTCGTGATTATCTTATAATTCACAGTATATAAACTAGACTCAGAAAAAACTTCGGAGAATCTTTCATCGGGATCAAAACTATAAAAGTTCGGTTAACATTTGGAGGAATGGCATCACCTTAAAAATTGCCCCAAACAAAATTGCACACACAAGGCTCAATTGTGTTCCACATGTGCTAAGAAAATCTTACTTGAAACCCGTCACTTCCCGGACCCTTTTAAGGGCTCATATCGAAAAGAGCCTTCTTAATCTCATCACTAGACAAACTATCCCCTATGGAGGTTAAGAGATTCTCAAGAATTTTAAGGAAGTATCCTTTATAAGGAAGTAATGCAAACTCTCGATCTTCTTTTGTATAAAGCCCCTTAAAAGAATTCCATTACTTCTTTAATCAAGTGATCCTCAATACTCCAACAACCATTAGCCAAACTAATGCCTTCTATTTTGTTTCAACATCTTCTAGATATAGTAAAGACATGAAAGAATGATATGATCTATATCCAAATTGCATGCAGTTCAGGCAAGATTTTTGTTGCCAGAAATCCTTTCTCTATCATAGAGTTTCTTCAAACTCGATGATAAACTCTTTTGCCTAATTAAAGAGTTGCTCTCTCCAAAGCTCTCTGAACCCCTTTAATCTAGTTAAATATCTTCTTTTTCTTTTGGAAAATATTTCCAAATGTATTTCCGTTCTATTCTATAAGAGAAGTAGATAATTGCTTGACATTCTCACAAACCGACTTATTTGGATCCTAACTTCTCTTAACAATATCCTGGAAGGACTCATGATTCAACCACATACTAAAAAAATGAAAAGGTTAAGCAATACAATTTCTACTCATCCTATTGAAGGGATATTAGTAAAAGTTAGTGATTTGATATTACTCTCTCCAAATGATAAACATTGTATTCTGATACTTAGTTAGCCAAAGATTAAAGCTATATTAAGCTTCCGTTTTCTAAGTCAATTTAACAACTAAAAAACCTAAATCCATAAAAACAAACGAATTCATAAATTAATGAAATCCACACTGGCCTTATTTATATTAAATCTAGCTCCCATTTTCAGTAACAAATGGGATGGGTGTGACTAGAAGCCTCCTCATAACTTTTGCTCTATCATTTAGAGTGATGTCTTTCCAGGCTTCTCTCCCTTCTCGATCAGTCCTGTGGGGCTAAGAGATTATAAGAGAGAACCCTACATTTTAAACCATGAAGATGAGCCAAAAATAAGTGATCTCTTCATTGAAGGGAAGTGTGTCTTTCTTGGAGATGGGTTGTTGCATGTGATCTTAGGCTTATAATTTGGGTAGCCCGGTGTTGATGCTATATTGTTTGCTCAATAGGAGTCATCTCTACAAAGTAAGTCAGTTGCATCTCATTTATTGAGTCTGGCACAACACAAACATTATATAACAATTGTTTAGTGAGACCATCCCTGAAGGCTTGGCTTTGAGGATCGATTGATTCTAAATGAGGGTTCTTGCATTGATCAAGATTTGGTGTGCATGAACTAATATTAAGTGGCATGCCTGATGCATCTATTAGGGTTTTTATCCACTATGGAGATTGAACAACACCATATTGTGATGAAATACAAGTGAGAAGGGATAGTGGTAGTGTTGTTGGGGGTGTATGAGTTAGGGTGCAATGGTTTTTTTAAGCTTTCTCAATATTTCTAGAGACTAAGTTCCCACTGGTAGCCATGGGATATGGAAAGAATCCACGCTCATTACACTAATTTGGTACTTGAGAATGTGGGTAAATTATCTTAAAAAATAACTGATGATGGGTGGAGGACGGCGAGCCGACATCTACACCTTCATAGTAAAGTCAGGCATTGTCTAAAAGTGGATAAGAATCGAATAAGATTTTAGGGTTTTAATGCTACCTTTATATGGTATACCAATTGTGGAGGTGGACTGTGCTCGGAACGAGCTTCGGTTAGAGATGGATGATCCTTATTGAGGCTCGTATACGTTGAAGATGGAATCATCTTTGCATAGTGTTTTGATAGCCTTGTGTACAAATAATGATACCGAAAGCGGTTGTCCATTTAATACGCGTCTCAATCCTACACGTGGATAGACGATGGGATGAGATTGTACCCTCGCTCATACTTGTTGAGCGAGGTGTAATCTCAGTCATCCACATATGGGGAGCATTGAGATCAACATGAGTACTCGGTGAGCAACTTTTAATCTGGTCCATCCATGTGTCCAGTGGGGGATTGAATATTGTATTTTGCATTTTTTCAATATGCATCCAACGTTCATAATCAAACTAGGATGAATCCATACTTATAAAAGGGCCTTCACTATTAGTAAGTAAAGCCTAATTTGTAATCATAATTATGAGAAATTTTACTTTATCTCGCTAAAATGATTATTGACTTTCGGCATTAATACATTCCCTTTGTCACCACTTGGGTCTAACTTTCCTATTTGGAAGGTTTCTATTAGACTCCAGGAGTTAAGCCTTAGTACAATATTTTCGCTCAAATTATCATTCCTTAATTTTTACATACAAAAGTCAACCTCAAATTAACAATTAGAAATGATGATTTCCTTATAATGTGTTTTGTAGTTTGCTTACCAAAAAATATTGAAAGAATTTCTGTTTCTCTTTCAATAACATTAACAGTAAACATGAAATTACATAACGAGCTTAAGGAGCAAATTTTATGAATGAATTGCATAAAACAAATCTTCTCTTAAAAATATATCATTCTTTCTTATTTTCTTTAGATATTTGATTTTCAACAAAATTGATTAAAACTTTCTAAAGAAATATACAAATGTAAAGAAACAAAAGAGTTTTTGGAAAAGAAGGGGTAAAATGGGAACGTAGAAAAAAGAAGATAACCCAACAAGAAATAGTGTTGTAGTGAATGATTTATGGATAAAGCAAACAACTTTTCTCTATTCAACCCAAAACGTGCTTTTTTTTGGCCCCTTTAGTTTTTGCTCTTTCTTCAAAGTCTCAATAAACCAGCGACAACAGCTAAGGTCAAAATCCCTCTCTCTCTCTCTCTCTCTCTCTCTAATGGCGGCCATGAGCACCAACTTGAAGACTAATCGCTGCTCTCTCACCATCCATTCTCTCCGGTATTCATTGCCTCGCCTTGACAATTTTTAGCTCTAAAAAAACCCCACATTTCTCTCTGCAATTTACTCACCCACAAAAAGAAGGGTAATTGGAGCTACTCTCTCTACGCTCTCTATCTATCCCTCTCTTGGTTTTCGTGTTTCAATTCAACTTTTGTCAAAAACCCATTATCTCTCTCATTTCAAGAAAGATTAATAAAAAAAAAAAAGAAAAACAAAAGGAAGCAGCTTGGCTCAAAGCACTTTGAGATCTGTTTTTGTTTTGGTTTTGTTGGTTGTTTATATCCTCTCTCTTATCTTCTCTCCTCTTTGCTCGCTTAGATCTCTACCTGTTGGATTTGTGTTAGTTCTAGTTGTTTGAAATATTTTCAAAGTTTACAACTTTGAAGTAAAAATGGCAGCAAGTAAATGGAGAAAAGCAAAGCTTGCTTTGGGTCTAAATCCTTGTTTTTATGTACCAAGAACTTTAGAAGATTCACCTCCTCAAGGAAGTGAAAGATTATCTGATGCTGCTTTACTTTCATCTACAAATTGGGAGTCAAAACCCATGACACCAACCCCTTCTTCAAATGGTTTAAGGTTGTCCAAGAATGGAAGCAAATCATCCAAGGTTTGTTCTTTTCTTCTTTTTCTTTTTTATTTTCCCCCATGCTTTAAGCTGCAAAAAAAAAAAAAAAAAAAAAGCTTTTTTTTTATTTTTTATTTTTTCATGGGTTTTATTAGGGCTGAGCTGATCTTAAAACCCATCAAGAGAAATAAAGATTTTGTTTCTGGGTTTGGAAATTGAGTCTTTACTGCTCTAGATTTTGTACTTGTTTGGATTTTGCTATTTCTGCAATTTTTGTTGGTTTAATTTTACCAGTTTGTTTGTAACTGTTAAGTATGCTGGTTTTCTACCTATGGTATTCTGCTGCTGAATAATTTTTTTTTTTTACTGTGGACGGTGGGGCTTATGAAAGGAAATGAAGTGATGGGTCTTATTCTTTTTATTTTGGTTTATCTAGATTATGTTGAATGTTCTGTGCTTAATTATTGATTAGTTTTAGGCCTTCAAGTTGATTAGAAAAGTATTTTTAAGGTCTCATCATGTCTTTTTGTTAATGAATTCTTGTCAACTTCACCGAAAAATTAGTTGAACAGTATTATTTTGGTTAATTGAATTAGTAGTTCCTCTTTTCCATGGTAATTGGCATATTGAAGAATATTCTTTCCTATAAATATTTTTTACTTTTTCCTACATAGCATAGGTATTTAAGGAGCATTTATTTTCTTTGTATTTTTCTTGCACATTTACAGTTGAAAAAGAGCTTAGGAATTTAAGTTTCATTTATGGCAAATAAACTTACATGATTTTGTGCCCTAAATTAAGCATCTTGATTTTTAAAATTATAGAAATCTGTTCTGTATAACTATTGACTTTAAATTTACATGATTTTTGAGTTGTGGATGAAATTATTGAGCTGGTTTGGTGATGTCATGTTGCTTCCCATTCTTTGACCTTGTGGGGTTGATGCATATGTCTATTTATATTGTCAATTGCCTTAACAGTAAAAGAAAACTTTCATCTTTCCTTCTCTTGGGATGAAGAAAAGTAGATAGCTTGATTGTGTGGTTGCTTGAACTATTTGTGTGTTTGATTGCAGGCTTTCTTTTTGTGAAACTTCTTCAAACAAGTAAAAGAAAATTAATGTTTGATTTCCTTATATTGGTGGACTATTTCCTTCTCTATTTGCATCAAGAGACCTGGTTCATTTATTTTTGTGTGTTGATAGAGTTATGTTTGACTGTTTACATTTGACTTCTTCTAAGCCATTAACCCTTTACAATAATTTTTTTTAGTATGACAATCTGGCCTCAATTCTCAAATCTATTGTCTCTATCCTGTTGTAAACGTGTAATTATTGGGGCTGACCAAGCCAAAAGCATACAATGAGCAACAATTTCATTATATCTTTAAGAGAATTTCTATGTTGCTTTTTAGCTGGAAAATAAATTAATCAAAGAACTAGGTTGGTTGGAGACGGAAGTAGGCCGATCTTATGCTCTTGGTGCTTGATTATGACATAAAAAGTAGCTTACACATGCGTGCCTCGCCATGCTTTTGCTCACCATTGAATGCCCTGATCATAGGTGATCCATCTAAAACAAAATAAATGATCACAGAGCCTATTCATTGTTCTTGGGAATTCTACAATTGGTTGAACTTGTCAAGTGTTTTTCTATTCTGGTATTTGGTCATAAGCTTTTGGTAGGCAAGTTCTTAAATTTGTATTGTAGATGTTTGGATCAATTGCTTTATTTTGCTGCTTTCTTTTTTTTCACTACATATTGTTCAGACTTGAAAGTAGAAAGATACTGATCTAATCACCAAACTATTCAGTTTGTAGAACTTTGCTCCTTTCAAATGAAAATTTCGGCGACACTGTTTAATAAGTTTTTTTTCACGTGGATGAATATCTGAGAATTTTTTTTTCGTATCCCCCATGAACCCTGCTTGCTTATGCGTGGATGCAGTTACTTGTTCTCCTTGCATGCTGTTATTGATCCTAAAGATGTGAGAGTGTCTTATAATTTTCACATTTTACACGGTATTTATTCTTCTCTGGCTTGTTTTTCTTTAATTTCAGCAAACGTGTCCAATCTGCTTGACCAAGGTGAAGCAAGGAGATGGCCATGCTATCTTTACTGCAGAGTGCTCACATTCTTTCCATTTCCACTGCATTGCTTCAAATGTGAAACACGGCAACCAAATCTGTCCTGTTTGCCGAGCTAAATGGAAAGAAATCCCTTTGCAGGCTCCCAGTTTGGACCCTCCACCTGGCAGAGCCTCAGTGAATGCTGTCGGTTGGCCTCATAATGATGCTTTGATGACTGTGGTCCGTCGATTACCTCCTCCTCGTCGAGACTCGAATAGGCGGCCAATTGTGCTTCCTGTTTCAGAGCCTAGTGTATTTGATGATGATGAATCTTTAGATCTGCAACCCTTGTATGCTGATGGAAGTTCCAGCGATAAAAAATCTCCAGATAACAGTTGTGCAAGAACAATGGAGATCAAAGTATACCCAGAAGTTTCATCTGTCCCGTGTTCCAGTTCATGTGATAACTTTACTGTCTTGGTCCACCTGAAAGCAGCTGCTACAGTTACAGTACAGAATCTGATGAGAAGCCAGACTAGCTTGCCTCAAATCTCTCAAACTCCTCGTGCTCCAGTTGACTTAGTCACAGTGCTTGACATTAGCGGAAGCATGGCTGGTACAAAGCTAGCATTGTTGAAACGTGCTATGGGTTTTGTAATACAGAGCCTTGGCTCAAATGATAGGCTTTCAGTTATTGCCTTCTCCTCAACTGCCCGGCGTCTCTTCCCCCTCCGCCGTATGTCAGATACAGGCAGGCAGCAGGCACTCCAAGCTGTCAATTCTCTGGTTGCAAATGGTGGGACTAACATTGCTGAAGGCCTGAGAAAGGGAGCTAAAGTAATGGAAGACCGAAGGGACAAAAACCCGGTGGCGAGCATAATACTGCTGTCAGATGGGCAGGATACTTATACTGTCAATGGTTCTGGTGGTAATCAACCTCAGCCAAATTACCGGTTGCTCCTCCCTTCATCTATTCATGGTGGTGATGCTACAGGTTTCCATATTCCAGTCCATACTTTTGGCTTTGGTGCTGATCACGATGCTTCATCGATGCATTCAGTTTCAGAAATTTCAGGTGGCACGTTCTCCTTCATTGAGACTGAAGCTGTAATCCAGGATGCATTTGCCCAATGTATTGGGGGACTTCTAAGTGTTGTAGTTCAGGAGCTGCAAGTAGGACTTGAATGTGGACAACCCAATATCCGCCTTGGCTCCCTGAAAGCGGGAAGTTACCCAAGTCGCGTGATGGATAATTCACGGAGAGGATTTATTGATGTGGGAGATTTATATGCGGATGAAGAGAGGGATTTTCTGGTTTCAGTCAATGTCCCAGCAGAATCTTCTGGGAGTCGAACATCACTCCTAAAGGTCAGATGCGTATACAAAGATCCATTGACTAAAGAAGTGGCAACAGTGGAAAGTGAAGAGGTTATGCTTGAGAGGCCTGAAATAACTGGGGAAGCAGTAATGTCGATTGAAGTGGACAGGCAACGCAACAGGCTTCAAGCGGCCGAGTCGATGTCGCAGGCAAGAACTGCTGCTGAACAGGGAGATTTAGCTGGTGCAGTTTCTATCCTTGAGAGTTGCCGGAGGATGTTGTCAGAAACCATATCCTCTAAATCTCATGACCGATTATGTGTTGCATTAGATGCAGAGCTCAAAGAGATGCAAGAGAGGATGGCAAGTAGGCATGTATACGAGGCGTCTGGCAGGGCTTATATTTTATCAGGTCTAAGCTCACACTCGTGGCAACGAGCAACAGCAAGAGGAGATTCAACAGACGGCTCGAGTCTTGTTCAGGCTTATCAAACTCCATCGATGACTCAAATGCTTACTCGATCTCAAGCAATGTTACTCGGTAGTCCATCGGCTCAAAGGCTTATCCAACCATCATGGTCATTTGGGTCACAACCAAATCCAAGGTGATCATTTTCAGAAATGGGGCATTATGTAGCCATTTCCAGTGCCTTTTTTTTTTTTTGTCCTTTTTGTTTTGAAATATTATTTTGGGGTGAACAGGGATAAATTGGGGAGACAAGAAGAGGATTTTTTTTTACTTTGATTTTACTGGTCAGATAATGTAAATGAATAATCACTGGTTGGGGGATATAATTTAGAGGAAAAAGAGTAGGCGGTAGTATTAAGGACTTGTATTCCCTTTGTTTTGTGTTGTTGAAAGGGTGATGTACATAAGGGGAAAATATGCTATTTTTCTCTTTGGAGAAGAATTGGGTATAAGTTTGTAATTGTTGAGACGGTTGGGGTGAATTTTTTTTTTTTTTTTTTTCTGCCTAATATAGTTTTAACTGTCGTCAATTCTTTTCAGATTTATGTTGTTACTTCTTTGCTATGTCCTTTTGCTTGGCCTTCCAATTTGACTTGCCAAGTTTGGGTGTTTGTTTGTTCTAATTAGCATCTTTTTGCTAAATTAGGCCAAAATCGGCATCAACAAATTTGACTAGTGTTAAAAAGTCACTGATTATACTTGATATCTGTCATTTTTGGGACTAATTTGATTAAATTTTGAAAATTGTGGACTGAATGTGTCAAAAGTTCATTTTGGCTAAAATGATTCTACAAGTGAAGTTGGTGCTGCCTTTGAGATGATTGAATCATTCAAAATTCTGGGATTGAGAAAAGTGTGTTTATGTTATGATGATGGTTTTGTATAAAATGTGTTCTAGTGGTTTGATATACCTTAACTTTTCCACTTTTGATACAATTTTTTTATGAATTGAAAAAATAAAGGTAAGAAAAAAAAGTGTCCAACATGTCAAAGGTCAAAAGCTGTCCAAAAGATACGAGGACAAAGATCTAATTTAAGACAGCTATTTAATGTAATTAGTCTTTTTAGGTAAACCCTTAGTTTTACTCATTTTATTTTTTAAATTAAGTGGTGAAATTCTTAAGATGAATTACAATAAATTTGAAAAATGGCGTGCTTTCTAGAGTAAATTATAAAAGATACGTTGCATATGTTAGTTCCTAAATTGATTGGTTCCAAATGAGTTAGTTATTTGTGATAGAGAAAAATGAAAAAGAATCTGTAACTGTAATATTAGAGGTCTAGAATCTTGAGTTAGTTTGTTGACTAGAATATAAGAATCAGGAAATAAGGGAGAGATTCTGAATGTGACAAGCTTTTCACAGTTGACGATGAAAAGGCAAGTGTTGAATTCCAACCAAAATATGAGCTTTCTACATAAATCCCATGACAAAATATGCATCGTAAAAAATAAAAAATAAAAAAAAACCTTAAAAAACTACCCATATGTTTTTACTATGTAACAAATCGGAAATCATTATTATTTTTTTGGTCAAAAAAATAATATGTGATTTCAAAAATTAGTAAAAAAATGATAACTAATATTTTTCTTTTAAAAATGATGATTTGACAGATAACATTTTGTCCATTTAACTATATTATTTAAAAATTTTCTATCAAAATTTGAATATTTTTCATAAACTTTTCATTTTTTTTTTAATTTATAATCATTATTTAACTAAGAAAATATTTGCACTTGTCGAAAATTTTCAAAATTTATCACTATGGTTCAAAATGGATAAAACTGTCCTCTGCTTTGTTATGATTTAATGTAAGTTATAATTTTTTTGCTAACTTTTGAAATCATATGTCCTCTTTTTTATAGCTAAAAACACAATTCTCGATTTTTAATTAGTGGAACCACATGAGTGGTTTTTGAAGTTTTTCCAAAAATAAATTACAAAATTAGTATTTTTGTATATTGTAAATTACAAGACATAACATCTTTTACTGGAGAGAGAAACATGCTCCTTAAAATATGGAGGATAATGTTATGATGACATCATCTGTCAATTTTTTGTGCAATATTTCATAATATAAAATCAATATAATCACAATACAAAACTAGTATGAAATCAGTATAAAAGCACTACATACGTAGTATTTGCAGTTCGTGTGCAATATTAGTGACAGTGTGTGTGTAGCATTTTCATAGTATACAATCACTATAATCACAGTATAAAAATAGTATGAAATTGGTATAGAACCACTATAAAAGTGATATATATGTACTATTTGTAGATTATGTGCAATATGAGTGCCAAAAATGAAGATTATATATATATATATATATATCATTTCGAAAAAAACAAGAAAAGATTTTCTAAAATCAAATGGCAAAAAAATGAACGAATATAGATATAGATGAAGAATTAATTTTTAATAATAGAAGATGACAAACAAAAATAGAGATAAGGGATAGAGAAATATTTTGGAGAGAGAAAGACAACACGTTAAAAAGAAAATGCTAATATATATAATTTGTGAAAGATATTTAATCTAACAAATCCAATAATATAATGTTTAAAAATATGAATGCTTTTAAGATGTAAAAACAGATCATTTTTTGTATTTATTTATTGAAAAAGAGATATGAGGGAAAATTATTTTTTTTTATTTGTAGATAATTCTGTTAAAAGATAATATCTTATATTTAAGTCATGTTTGGTTCATGGAATGAAATAGGGTGAGAATAGAATAGTTATTTCATGGAATGGAATAGAAAATCAATGGAATAATTATTCCTTTTCCTACCCTATTCCAATGTTTGGTTCAGTGCTAGAATAATATATGGAATATGTTATAATAAAACGGAAAAAAATGAAAAATTCTAGATGAAAACAGGTTAAACAAAAAAAAGAAAAAAAAAATCAAACAACGAAAATAAAAAAAGAAAAAAGAAAAAATGAGATAAAATGGAGAAAAAATGGATAAAATTGAGTTAAAAAAAAATTAAAAACTAAGAAAATAGAAAAAAGGGAAAAAAAATGAAAACAAAATATCAAGGAAAAATGAAGAAATTAGAGAAAAATGACTAAAATAAAAATTAATATAAAAAATTACAACATTTAGCGAAGCATGGAATATATATTCTTTGGTTTCATAAAAAATAACTATTTCTTACTTTGAGGAATGACTATTCCATGGCAAAATATTAAACCAAACATTGAAATAGCTACTCCACATAAAATAGTTATTCTATTCTCTCTCCATTGTATGAACCAAACATGACCTTAGGGTTTTGTTCGTGGAAGTTCAAATTCTATAACTTTCTATTAGTTTGGAAAAACATGTAGTCAAATTTACCAAGAAAAGCTAACTTCCTTCAATTTTTTTTTTTTTTAATAAAAAAAAAGGAAAAGATAACTTCCTTATTTCATTTTCAAGTACCTTACCGTAGGTTTTTGCTTATTTCGGAAAAAACTAATACTAAATTGATAAAAATAAGTTTAGCTCGGTTGTTTAGTTATTTTGGTTCAGTTTGGTTTTTACTTTGAAAAATTCGGTAATTGGTTATTGATTCAGTGTTTACTTAAAGTTTTTATTAGATCGGAACCGAACCAAATATTAAATAGAATATTAAAAAATATATTTTAAAAGTGTTTATATAATATTTATTTTTTTTTACAACTTTACTTATTTATCTAGTATATTTAATATTAACATATTAATATTTTGCCTTGTTTTATATATATATATATATATATATATATATATATCGATTAGTAACTGAACTAAATCGAGAATTTCAATTCTGTTATATTAGATTATTAAGCTTTTTTCTATGCTAACCTTTGATATCAAAGCCCACAATGGTGTGTTTCTTAAAGAAATTTTAAGTATTGATCAAACTAAAGAATCTTATCATAGTCGCATAGAAATTTTACCACTCCAGAACTACAGACTCTTAATTATAAACTAAAATTTGTATTCTTTTATCATAACCTAAAAGCACATACATCAACTTTGAGTATTCTAAGATTTTCCCATTGTCAGATTCTTTCTCAAAGCCAAATAACAGAGGAAGGAGGACAAAAGTTTCCTTCCTTCAGTCAACAATAGCAAAAAATTTTACCAATGAATTAAATGATAAGTTTGTCAGATAACACTATTTAAAAGTTTCAATTAAATTAAAAAAAAAAACCATTTACTCTAATAAATTAAAATATTTAACTCAAAAAAAATTAAATACTATCAATAATTTTTTTTAATTTAGCACTTTATTTATTTGTATAAACAACTGTCATTCATAATTAACTTAAAACCACGAAAAATGGGTAATGACTAAAAATAAATTAATAACAGTGTTTATTTCTTTAATAAAAAAACATATATTGAATGACATATAAAACAGACATTCAAGTAACATTTTACGCAAACAATAATTTCAGTAATTTAGGGTACATACTAAAAGTGGAAAGAAAACTTTAAAAGTCGACAATAAACAATAATCTATATAAATATATTAAAGAAAAGTTGAAATCAAATGCTGCTTATGTAACAAAATTTGAGTGTCAAGTAAAATTTGGAAGCAGTGCATTTGATTTGATTATGTACTGCAACTTCGAACAACTTCGCATGTATTATTATAGTATCCTTCACCATATCAGCTACAGGTCAGAAGAATTCATTCTTAGCTGCAAAGTGCAAAGAATAGTTAAATCCTACACAAGATCAGTGGTTAAATTGTACCAAAGGGCACTGAATTTTAGAGTTTGTGTGTCCAGAGTCATTAAAGTTTAATGTGTCAATAATGGCTCTTAACTTTTATTCTAGTATCAATGAAGTCACTTTCGCCGTAATATGTCGAAATCTAGCACTAAACTTATGACGCGGCAAGTCAACGCCAAGTTTGACCCACCAACATGATGTCACAATGATACGTGTCACTGCCATAACACCAATGTGTACAACACTATCCGGAACAAAATAAAAAAAATTTGAAATTCAATATTAGTTGGAGCTGATGTGTGCCGCGCTAACAAGTTAGACAAGGGATTGACTTGCCACGTCATCATTTCGGAACCAGATTTCAATGGATTAGACTGAGAGTGACTTTTTGACACCATATTGAAAGTTCTGTGACTATTGACGCAAAGTAATTTAATAACCATGGACACACAAGATAATACCTTTCACAGAAGGTACAACCTGAATAACTACATTCATCTGCCTTCACTAGGCTTAGGAATTCTTTTGTATTCGTAATTGTTTATGTCCACTTTCTGTTGTAAAGCCTGTATTAACACATACAACCAAGTTATAAAATAACCCCATTATATAGTATACGGCTATACGCCAATTTGAGGTGCTACCTAAAACAATACCTTAAGTTCCTCTTCCAATGAAATCTTTTTGGGCTTGTACGCTGCAACAGGTCCTGTTCTAGATAATGCCTTTCTCGTCTCAATAATCTCCCATTCTTGATCATCTTTCACCTTTGCAATATCCTTGCTGAACTAAAAAATCCAAAGCCATCTTAAAATAGAGAATTTAAAAGACCAGATGCTGTAGAAGACTTTAAAATGGGGACTGTCATACAACTCTATAGTAACTACCCCCTAACTAATATAAGGCAGTCATCAAAGCATAATGTAAATTGTTCTCATAAACGTCATCCTAATTGGGAAAACTTCATGAGCCTGGCATATCAGCATCTGCCATGAGGCAATTTTTGAAATAAAATAATATTATTTTAATTATTAAAAGTGCCATGAGGAACATGATGATACACCAGTGCGCACTTACCAGGTGTCCAGCAATATTACTCTCCTGAATGTGAGTTGCAGAAAGCAGGCACAAGCGTGATCACTTACAAAGATTTCGACCATAGAGCTAAATTAGCACCTAACTTTCAAATGAATGGTAGTTAAACCAAGAATTGCATTGATCCAGAGTTGCTTGGGACTGCAAATACATTACACTTGAGAAGACAAAGGATCTAAAATAGCATTTCTATCCATTTTTTAAGCTTGCTAGGGAAGCTACATATGTGGATCCACACTGAAGCTATACAAAGGCTTTATGTAAGTAGTATTTTACAAGAATGAGCAGATATGTGAGGACAAGCACCATCATACTTTCTTCCGTTGATCCTTTCAATCTAAGTAATGGTGTTTTGGTAATTTGATTTAACTTAGATTTAGATTCACCATGATGTAGTCTTTATTTAATTATTAAGAGGTTTCCCATTCAACATAATAAGTCTAGTCCTAAATTATGCTATTTTCCAATATAACAAATTAAAGAAGTTATGCCCTTCAACTTGTTGATGCAACAAAATTTTTCCATTATTTCCGTACTTTCACATCCCAGCAACATCCACTCTTATTGGGCAAAAGAAGAAAAATATATACAAAAATACCCCGATATACTTGAGCAACACATTCCTGGTATGAAGGATCATACTGCCTGCGTACCAGAAAAATAAGTTTCACACAGAATGATTTGAATTACACTCCAATGGTAGACGGTACATCAAATTTGTTCCACACTGCAAGTGTGCCATTCTACGGTTGGAACTAGTGCTGCAATAATCTCTTATTCGATCAAAACTTTGTTCTTTCCCATGTTCAATGAAATCCACTAACCCACTAATCCATTTAAAATTTGAAAGTTTCAGATTGCATCATCATATGTAATTTATTGCAACAGCCAAAATGAAATTCTCATATCTGTCCCGACAGATGTTCCTCTCGCAGAAGATATGCCTAATTGAAAGATACTTCTATTAAATAAGAGTATCTTTTAATCAGAAACACATATCTACAAAGCTATCAACCCATTCTCAGAGCTAAAGCGTCCAAAAGTTCTAGACCTAGAATATCAATAATCCCCTCTAATGAGATTGATAGAAACATAACACTCAAAGACACAAATAATAAAAGCAAAAATATGAAGAAATAGAGCTGATATTAGTGGTTCTCAATTTGTATATTCCAGTAATAACACATAAAAAGAAGGAAAAAAAGCACAGAAAAGAATAATCGATGCAGAAGCACAACCCAGGGAGAAACTCTTTTCCTAGCAGAAAGCTAACAGACCCAAATACCAAAATGGATTTCCCAAAAGCTCCTCTATGACAAAAGACCTATATATAATCACTAAACCACTCACACTAATGTCCTGACACAACCTACTCCAGCAATCACTAACTCATGCCCCCGGTTCATTTCCTTGTACCCTTGTATTCGCTTTACTACTCTCAACTCCTCTATTCAGAGATCTTTAAGAACAATGGATTTCAAGGAATTTGCTCCCCTGTCTAATTTGGTATACAACCATTTCAAAGGAATTCAAAGCGGTTGTTATGGAATTACAAAAAGTTGTTATAAATCCATCACCTCAATCAAATGGGTGACTTCAAAACTCCACACTCCAAAGTGATATTGCAAATCCCAAATTTTGAGACTTCAAATAATTGATTTCTTGAAGCCCATCAATTCTCTCTTTATTCTCAATCAAGCAATGAGTTTTCCTAAGCCACTCATAGTTCTAGTTTCCTCATAAAGAACCCATAACACAAAACTTAGTCTTGCAATCCAATTTAACATAAAGCCAAATCAAATTCATTTGCATAAACATTCTTTTTTAGAGGCCTGGCTCGGCCCCACAGATCTAACATGTATCCACCATAGCATCTGAATTCTATAACTACTGGATGATCCCCTCTCCAAGGCACTCTTCCATCAAGTGCATAAGATTGACAGAATGCTCAAAGCTCATTAACAAAAGAAATTCTAAAAACGTTCCATATAAATTGACCCTATCAGCCTATCCCAGACAAGGAAAATCTTTGACCAATACTATTTAAAATAATAAAAAATGGTAAAAGAATAATACACCATGAAACTTCCTAAATAGAAAATTAAAAAGAAAAAAAAATATTGATTTAATCCCTAAACCTAACCTTCGCTATCAACTGAACTGCTTTTTTATTAACAGCATCATCCGTGATATAGCCCATCCTGAATAAAAAGAATCATCTAATAAAAAGTGGGAGGGCAATCAACTGATCCCTAACTAGGGCAAAGAACTATGAACAACAGTAACAATATAGGATGAACTCTTCAAGATAACCTTACTGCGCTCCAGCATTGCATTTGACTCAATGATTAAATGAAATGAAGATGCAAGCCTTGTTTGGGAATTAGAGAACTGAGGAGAACAGTAGACGGCATTGCATTTGACTCAATGATTAAATGAAATGAAGATTCGAGCCTTGTTTGGGAATTAGAAACCTGAGGAGACCAGTAGACAAGGTAAGGGATGGGAGGCTTGATCTAAGTTTCACACTGCTTGACTAGATATATAAGAATCTTAGTATCATGACTTCAAATTTGTAAGCTTGCTATATGAAAAACAGCACCAACCTGCCTTGCAAAAGATGACCCAGGCCAATGGCTCCAAAAACAGTGAGTGAAATCATGGGGAGCCCATATCTAACAAATGGATGCCTCCTTCCCAATCTTTTGAATGATGAAGTTGAGCTCTGAATCTTAGCAGTGGCAGCAGCAACATTACTTTTTGGTGGTTGACCCATTCCTTTCTCAACAGTTGTCATCTTCCTACACCCAAAACGCCAAAATGCAGTATAAGATATATTCTGTGGCCGCGTGAGCTAGGCTACCTTCACAAGTTTACTTGGCAAAATAAAATAATATAGTATGTGCCTCCCTAAAGGGGAAAAAATATTTGAACCTCAATTGTACCATCTCATAAATACAGCTTCAATTTATAAGAATAATTTGACATCATCTTCAGCTATATCCCCCTAATTATTTTGCTCCAAAATTCTCATAATGAATGGAAAGTTCTTTACAAGGAAGAACCAACAGAAGGCCATGAAAGATGTTAAGATTGAAAGTCCAACAACATAAACCACCAATTAGTCACTTCATCCAAAAAATAGAATTATATATCTTGCGTTTTGGTGGCACATTTTCGCATTTGTCACTGAAAAGTTTCCATTAAATTAATACTGTTTTTGTAAAAACTTAGCCATGTCATAATGCTACTAAATTCTCATATAATTACGCCAATATCATGAACAAACTCATCTTATCAATTGTTTACATAAAAATTACTTTTAGTTGCTTTCTCCCCTATCCTAAAAATTGATATTTAAAGAGTACACTCTCATAGGAAGCAATAGCAGATTGGTCATAGCTAGACTAGGACACTTCAACTAGCGACATTGCCCATTTTAACTAAAATTAGGATTGCATTTTGATGCTTATCTCCACTTTATAAACTGATATCTCTTAACATTTAGTTGCAGATATAACATCGATATCTGTTCCGGTTCAAAAAATTGAGAAAGAAAATGTGCCATCACGGAATAGTATGTCAAACGGACATCAGAAATAATCAGGATATAAACTATGTGAATGAGAGGGAGAGAATAATTTGTAGACGACTTTTTAACAAATTTACCATCCTTCTGCACGATTTTTTTAATGAGTCGGATATAGAAGTTCTATAATGAATGTAATATATCTTTATGTTGCAGTATTATCATATGCATGAAGAAAAAAGAAAAGGAAAACGAAAAGACCCTAAGACAATTTCATCAGCCATAGAATATGTATCGAGAGAGAATTGAAACCTGAAAAACAGACGGTTGGCGTACAGATTTCGCGGTGTAGCTCCGGCGTAGAGGTTTCACTTGCTACCGCAGAGGGGTGATCGACGTAAACTCTAGCTGACCGTGTCGTGGTGGCCGCTGGTGTGGTGGGACAGGGCAGTAGAGAGGGCTGTGCGGAAGAACGAGAGAAAGTGCGAGAGGGTATTAGGAATGATAAAGTCGAGTAAAAGTTACTCCGTCCGTTTTTTTATTAGACCTTGTTTTAGATTTTTTAATTTGTTATTTTTTATTTGATGTTTTATATTATTAATATATTTTTTATATTTATTATTATATAAAATATAAGAGAGGCTTACTATTTAATATAAAAGATACTATATTAAATTTTGATAATTAAAAAAAAATTTTTTTTCATGAAAAATAGAGTTTTATGAAAAAGAATATTAAGGGTAAACTAATTATTTTAGTAACCTAATTAATACTTCATTAGTCTTAGTAAACAACCTTAAACATCATATAATAAAAAACGGAGGAAGTATTAGAAATGTCCTTAAACTTTCCTTCTTATTTTTATTTTTATTTTTATTTTTATTTTATTTTTATACAGAAGTACCCCCTAACCTATTTACTTGCCACTAAACCGCCCTTTTTATTAGCTTATTAACAATTTTTTTTAATGTTCAAATTTTAGTTGTTGAGAAAAAAAAGTTTGTTTCAAGTTTTTTCTTATTTTTCAATTACCATTCGCCTGGTGAAATTGTATTTTGTGTTCACATTGTTATTTTTTTAAATTTCGTTGTTACTTTTGTGATCAAGCTCTTCCTTATTATGATTGTTTTGCAATTAAAGTTCATTGTAATGGGTTTTTTTTTTCCTGTTAGGATATGTTTTTTTGTTGTATACTTACATTTCGTCAATCATCTCTTTTGGACAAAATATCTAACTGTCTCGTAAAGAGCCGAATACAGGATTTGATTATTTCACAGCAAACTGGGTCTGAAGTGGAAATTCAATTTTGGAAAATTCATCATTTATTTCATAAAAAAATCGAGGCCTAAATCTCGAAAGAAAATGTAAGAGTCGTCACCCGATTCAACTAAACCAGAAAATTACAGCGTAACCGAACTGGACAAGGGCCTCTACATTTTCTAGAGATCTAGATCCGGACAAGTTCATTATTTCATGTCTGATTAAAATAAATTTGGCCAATGTTTCGTTGATATCATTTCATTTTTTTTTCTAAGGTTGATTTCCATTTATTTAATCATGCGGCATATATACGAATAAGAGCGATAAATAAATTATTTACAACCCAATCGAATCATATCAAAACTATCCTGGGGGATACATTTGTATAATTTGGGGATTGGGGTACAATTGCCTATTTTACACGAGTATCTAATGAGTTAAAATTGGAATAAATAAAAATAAACTAAATTAAATTCCTGCAAAACAAAGGTTAGTACAAATATATGTAACAAGTTGGACTCAAATAGACAGAACGGGGAAATGAGAGATTTGGGGACATGCATTTAGGGGTGAGTCGGGCAAATTCGGCTAGTTCGCCCGACTAGACTTGGAAAACGGTTTTGAAATGTTCCTGTGTTTGTTTCATGAGAAAATACATTTTTGAAAATATTTTCTTTTACCGGTTTATTTCCATTTAGCATGTAAAGTGGGTCGGTTTTTGGGAGATTGGGATCCCCGTCGTTGTTTTGTTCTAATTGCAACAACTCAAAAAATAAATCTATGGCCGTGAATGCATGACATGGATTTATTTTGGTTTGTTTTTGATGATTTTATGATTTTTGTGCATTTTATAATTTTCTTGATTTTTTTGAGATTTTTCTGAATTTTTATGAATTTTTTGTGATTTTCTGTTTCTAACAAAAAACTACAGCCGTGAGGCTGTAATTACAATCGTACGGTTGTAATTACAATCGTATGACTATAATTACAGTCATACGATTGTAGTTCGTTTCTGATCAGAAAATGGCTGAAATTATTTAGATGGACTGGATCTAGAGCCGTGGTGACAAATCACAATCGTACAACTTTAATTACATCGGTATAGTTGTTCAACCTTTCTAGAACTAGAAAACTTTATTTTGGTGTCTAGATTATTTTATGCATGAAAATGAACCAAAACACCCATAAAACAAAGCAAAACACTAGTTTTCAGATATATTACCTTTGTAGCGTGGATCTAACGTCGATTTGACCGAATAAAACACCTTGAACGGGCTCCAGATTGCTTCTCATCCTTAGAATGCTTGGGTACAAAAATAATGTCCAAAAATTCCAACAAGCCAAGGATTCAGATGATTTTAAGTTCTAGAATCAATTGTATTTGGTATGTCAAGTTCTTAACCTATGATTTCTATCCAATTTTAAACCTTACGACACAAAGATCAAAAAGAAAAGAGTGGAAGAAAGTACTATGTGAATATCTTTTCTTCTCTTCTATTCCCTTCTCTCAATGCTAAGAACTCTCTTCAATCCAAATTTCTTGTGTTTTCTGGTTGTTTTTTTCTCTCTTGCAATCATTTTTGCTTAAATATGGGACAATAAGACAAGAAAACACCTCCAAAATCCGCCTCCTCTCCTAAGTGGGCTTGGCTGGAATGTCAGAAAATAGATCTACAGTCGTACGATTGTAATTTGTCGGTAACTACAGTCATACGAATATAATTACAGTCGTGCAACTGTAATATTTTTTTGTTTTATTTTATTTAATTAGTTATTTTTTTTTCAGAAACTTCCGTGTTCACAAGCTGCCCCTCGTGTAACTAAAGTCTGATTTTGGGTACGGATTTATGTACACGATAAAGAACACGGAGTCAATAGTGGTGTGCACGTGTGTGGCTTGTGTATTTATTCTTTGAGACTTTTGGTAATCAGGCGGTCTTATATGATGATTTTCGCATAAGGATGACACTAGGGAAACATGACTTTTGGAGTCAGGCGGTTTCTTATGATGATTTTCGCATAAGGATGACGCCAGGGAAATATGACTTTGGACTTATGATGATTTTTGCATAAGGATGACGCAAGGGAAACATGACTTTTGGAGTCAAGCGGTTTCTTATGATGATTTTCGCATAAGGATGACGCCAGGGAAATATGACTTTTGAAGTCACGCGGTTTCTTGTAATGATTTTCACATAAGGATGACGCCAGGGAAACATGACTTTTGGAGTCAGGCTGTTTCTTATGATGATTTTTGCATAAGGGTGACGCAAAGGGCAAGAAGTTACGAGACTTTTGGGATCAAATGGCCGTGTATGACCTACCATACAAAGCCATAGTGTTTGTAGTATGCAATTGGTGAGCGCATTTATTCCTTGATGGATAATTTTGAAACAAAATTTTGTACCCCTTTGATCAAGAATAAATGTGGGTAAATGTGTTTTGGTTACCTTTTATAGTTATGTGGGACTGAATTTGTGAAGTGTGTGACAATCGCGTACGACTTGGCATACAAGACACGTTGAAAGTGTAATCTAAATTCCTCGGTTTAAGGTTGTGGGAGACCGTGATTTGTGAAAAGTGAGATGATCTCATATGGCTTGGCGCACGGGATTTGTTGAAAATGAATTTTGGATTCCTTTTAAAGTCATGGTGGAATGTGATTCGTGAGTAGTGAGCCGATCTCGTATGACTTGGCATTCTGGATACGACGAAAATGAATTTTGGATTCCCTTTTAAAGTCATGGTGGATTGTTATTTGTGAGTAGTGAGACGATCTCGTGTGACTTGGCACCCGAGATACGTCAAAAATAAATTTTGGATTCCCTTTTTAAAGTCGTGGTGGATTGTGATTTGTGAGTAGTAAGACGATCTCTTGTGACTTGGCACTCGAGATACGTTGAAAATAAATTTTGGATTCCCTTTTAAAGTCGTGGTGGACTGTGACTTATGAGTAGTGAGAGTATCTTATATGACTTGGCACTTGAGATACGTCGAAAATGAATTTTTTGGAGTGAAATGGTGTATAAGAATGTGCTTACAGTGAATTTTTTTGCCATTTCCTGGGGTATCATGCCATTGGATGAGGCGGATCGTCATTGAAAAAATTGGATGCTGATGCGTTGGTCTTGAAAATTATTGAAATACTTTCCCGTGGGGAAAATTAAATATTTGGTGATAAAATAGAGTTTAGAAAATAAATGAGGAAATTAAAATAATAGGAATTTTTGAACTACATCGTGAGATTGTATTACATCCGTATGACTGTAAGTACAGTCGTGCGACTGTAATTGAAATACAGTCGGACGAATGTATTTCACGGGGAGAAAAAATTAAAAGGGCGATTTGCCCCTTCTCCTTCACTCTCATTCCCCATTTTTCTCTTATTTTCTCTGAAAAATTTGATTCTAAACCATATATCTGTGAAAATGTTGAAGAAATTGGGCAAGAAGTTGAGGAAGCTTACTCCTGCTTAGATTCGAAATATGGACAATGCACAAGATGTGCCATTTGTGGGTATTTTAGACGGGTACAGACACCTTCGGTATAGGGACCCTTTTGGGGTACGTTTTGGCTCGGATACCCCCATTTTGCTGGAAATGAACTCACATCTCGCCTCTCTCTAGGTTAGAACCCGAATCCAAGCTTTGATTTTGGACTTTTTGAATTTTTTTAGCTTGAATTCCTGGTTTAACTTGCGTGCTTTTATTGCTTTCTGGATGATTCTTTGAGTAGAATGCATGCTAAGGGTCCTTGTAGTTCATGGGAGCAAGAATCTAGGAAAAACGAGTTGAAAAACATGGAAAATCGAACCCGGAACAAATCTGCTAATTCAGGGATGAACACTCGTACGAGTATAGCTTAAACACTCGTACATGTGTAGTTACAGTCGTGTGACTGTAACTACAGTCGTATGACTATAGATTTTTTTTAATAAATTTGTGTAAAAATTAAATAAATGTTGATTTTTACTTTATTGGATGTGCAGGATGGAGAGATATCGGATTGCGAGAATCTTTCCTTGCCCTGAGTCTGGTGGGAACATCTCCTTGAGGCTGTGAAACCCATGTGAGGTCTTGATCTGGAGGCCTTCATCCTTTCTCTGCCAGAGAACACACCTCATACTACTCATGCCATGATGACGGCCTTATGCGAGAGGTAGGTTTGCACCACTTACACCTTCCATCTACTTATTGGCGAGTTCACGGTTACTCCTTCAGACTTCACCAGGATCACCAGATTTGGTTTTGGTGGGACACCGATTCGGTTTAACTGTTATTTGAACCGACAGCAGTTGGTGAATAACTACATCAGCCAGTTGATTGGCTATACCCTCGAGAAGGGGAAGGTCCTTTGTTCTCGGGTGGAGGCATACTGGGCCGCTCGCCCACATCCATCCGAGGAGGACGTGGAGCGATACACCCGGGCCTACATGCTTGTCCTACTGTCTTGCATGTTTTTCCTACTGGGCAGAGTATGTGCAACCTGACTTTGTTGCCGTCTTTGGCTGATTTGTCCATCTTCATGACCTTGGACTGGGCTCGAGCTGCGCTTGGTCAGCTGTATTATGGGTTGGACCTGTGCGCCAAAGTGAGGCAGCAGGAGATCCTGGGCTTCTGGCTCTGGCTTTTAGTATTACCTTTCTCCTTTTCCGTTTTTTTGACTTTGTTTTATTGATTGCAGATTTAGGTGTTTGAGCACAGCATTCTGGAGCCGCCTGCTTTGAAGGATGTGCAGGGCGAGGAGCATCCCACTGTTCCGTGTGCTTGGACGCCAGGATGGTAGGGCATCGGCCGTAATCTGGCGGAATCTGGTAGGGTCTTTGAGGAGTTTCCTGGGAGAGGGTAAACAAACTAATTTCGTTAATCAACAAATTTTAATTCAGTATTTACTTACTTGTGATTGAATCTTTGCTTCTTTGATTGTGTTTTTGCAGCTTGATCACTCCCCATGGTTTAGTTAGGGAGTTCAGCCTCCTGTTGTATAGGTGTCCTTGCCGTTTGATGACCGCCGGTTTGTCATGGAATGTCCCATATCCTAGGAGTGGTACTTGGGCAAGCATCTCCGCCTTTCAGACCATGTGGATGGCCCTGCTGGCCGGGCAGTTCCTCTACTGCTCCCGCACACCCTATTTTGGCCCCACTTATTGGAGCCTGCTGAGCACCCGGATATCTATGGGGATGGATATACTGTTGACTCCGTTGAGGGCGACTATTTGACTTTCATCCGAGAGTCCCTGCTGCTAGTCCGGCTCAATGCCCCGGCAGCTACTTCCCGTCATGTTTTTCTATTCATTGTTCCTTTATTATTCGAATTTGATTTTCAGTGTCGAATCTCCCATTAATTGCAGGTCAAGAGGTGTAGGGGGTCGAGTTTAGCTACGCAGTCTACTCCAGAAGATGAGGACACTGAGCCACTATTACTGGAGGGTATGCTCCTACTTAGGGCAGGAGACACCCTATACATTCCGGCAGTGCTGCAGCGTCCACTTCCCAGGTTACTTCGGTAGTAGAGGGTAGATTGGTGACACAGCTGAGGAAGAGCTTTAGTCTGATGGGACTGGATGGTAGATATGCTGCTAGGGAGCTGCCCCCTTATCAGGACCATTAGATCATATTCACCTCGGAGCACTCTACTCTTCTTCTTCTTCTTCTTCTTCTTCTTCTTCAGCACACTACTCTTCTTCTTGACTTGGGTGCGAGCTGATTATCAGGCTCAGTTGGGCTAGATACAGGCCGACTTTGATGCTTATAGACCGGCTCATCCAAGTGAGTCGGAGTCTTCCGAGGAAGGAGACGATGAGAGTTAGATTAGGGCTCTTTGTATTTTGTACTGAATTTTTGCACATAACATGAACTTCATTTTCATTATCGTGGCCTTTCATTTTGCTCATTTTAATGATTCACTCCTTTTTCAACTTTGCTTCTTTTCATTAAGGCTTTTACAATTTCCTAAAATTGTTACAAGATTCCGATTGGTTCAAATTAAAGCCTTTCGGGCTATGGAACATTAAGGAATATTATAGACACCCATTAAATAACAGATTGTTCAGTGCTTGATGTCGCTATTGGGACCCAATTGACAATGTTTTCCATTTCTCGCACCAAAAACTCTGCCCTTTGTTTGAAGAATTCAGTGCCATCTTGAACATCTCGTGCCACAAAGGGATCAACTTTGCAATTCCTGAGTTCACCTTCGGCAATACTCCTTCGTTGGCGAGTTTGTTCGGGCTTCCCAATCCTAAAGTGGAAGCTCTACTTTCCACCGAAACTTCTTCCCCTGGCCTTGACTTAGGATCCGTACTAGAGTGGTTTATTAATGCTCCTAGAGACCATGTTGGCTGGGCTAGCATGGTTAGCCTATTGCTGGTGAGTCGATACTTCTATGATACTAGCAACATGGTTGCTGTAGGGAATCGTCACAGGAAAAATTAAAGGCGAGGCGGAATACCAATTAAAATTTTCCTCAATTCCAAAGCCCAAGATACATGTAGATTAATATAATGAAATCAAGAACAGAGAAAAATAAATTTTCTCACCTTAACTGTCTCATCTAGAGACTGCTGCAGAAACCTAAACGCGTTTCCTTCATAATCCGGTACACGAACGACTCTGAAACGGGACTCGTGCTAGTGAACGGATTGAACAAAAACCGAGAGGAAGTGCAAAAGGGGGCTGTTGTAATTTCTGTATTGTGGCTGCAAATTCTCTATTAGGGTTAGGGAGAATTAGGTTAAGGCTTCCTATATATACTCCTTTAGTATATATACTCCTTAGCCTACTAAGATTTTAATTAAAACTAAGATTATTTAATTTGATTTAATTGATTTACCTTATATCATTAGGATTAAATAAAACCATATTATAAAATTCTAATTGATCCATTTAAATACAATTTCATCAAATTAAAATAATCCAAAGTTAAATTAAAGTCACCCTTAATAAATACAACCTTTGTATTTTTTATTTCCACCAAGGAAATATTATTTTATTTAATTAATTATTTACTACATATAATTAATTAATCAAATAAAATAAATTTCTCCCTTTGTAATTAAATTAATTATGACATAACCTAATGTCAATAACTCAATTAATTTGGTTTCTATTCCAATTCCGATTTGTCAACGTTCAGTTGTTCTATGTGTACGATCCTGTGGGTCCATCTTTATGTTGGCAGTGGGCCTAAGGCCCACAGACTGTAAGTGGGTTCTAACAAACCGTTACAGCCCCCAATTAAGATGGAGACTTGCAATCTAATGTGAAACATAACCCGGTCGTGATCTTGTATATCCCTTGCCAATTGACATTGATATATAAGCAAGAGGCATGCCCCTGTCATCCTCTTATGTGCTTATTTATCTCTTGCTACCGAGTGGACTGAACCTAACAAATAAGTATCCCAACTTATTCGAGTATGGCCATACACTTGTCAGTCCCACTCATCAAGTGGCCAGTGATGTCATCTCAGGGGACGCTGAGTGGCAATTCCGTCAGCTTCACTATCAACATCAACATGTTTACTACCCACCCAACATACCCATTCTTGGCACCCTATTATGAGCCCGTTAGGTGTATATCAAAGTGTATGAGATCCCATGTTATGTTATATCGAACATCGGGTCTAAGGATAATAGCAAGACCTACCTGACCATGTGGTGTTCTCGTGGCAGATCGATCCAATACCATGCAACCCAACATGTACCCATATCATTGATTGACATTCCATGTCCAATGGCTGGTGAGACGCCGCCATCCAGTCAAGGATATGCTAGTCTTTGGTTCCATTCATTCCCATGATTAGAACAGACTAGGGATATCTTTATGATTATAACTTTAACTCTACTAGAAGGTCTTATAATCAAATGATCTACATTGGTTTACTTTAGTATGGTTATAATCATTAGATACTCTATTTATAAATAGCACAAGTTATGAATAAATAGATTCATGACTTTATTTCAACACAAAATTGTATAATACAAAATATCCAAATACAAAGCACAATACAATACAAGAACCAATGCCATTTGGACTAGGGCACACCAGCAGTTGCCTCCTTCAGGACTGTTTCTCTTATTCTGCATATGGTTGTTGTAGCATCTCTGGCTCCGTTTGCACTTGCCGAGACCCTGATTAATTTGCATGCTTCCAAGATGTCCACTCTGAGTTGGCCCGCATGTTATGTTGCTCCAGGTAATTCCTTTCATTGGCTTGTGTACATTCTGGTGTCCAAATTAGTTTCTGACCTTTGCTTCAACCTATGTTGCAGATCTGGCTGTTAGAGAAGTTGTCAATTCTTAAAATTCCAAGAGGAAATTTTAAGAAGTATTACCCGACCAACTTCAAGGAAAGGGGCTTCTTTGTAGACTCTTACGTTGACATGTTCGCCAATGAATGGGCCGCTTGGTTAGCTTTGCGTAAGCAATGATCAGATTAGATGGGTCTACCCCTGGTGGAAGATTACCCATGTGGTTATGGAGATGTGGGGTCATGGTGTCCAATTGTTAGGATTAATTAAAGTAACTTTTTATTCTCCAAGTCACCTTCATCGCCAGTACGGCTAATCACAAAACATTCCTCAGCTTTCATATATTACCACGTGTGTGAAATACACTGCTTCTTCTCCAAATCATATCAGGTTTCGTTGGACTAACAATACTTGCCATGTGACGTTGAACTATGCTTCCTTTGCTTCTGTGGAGATGGATGAATGCTATAAGCATTGGTTGGCTGAGATTAAGGACTTGCTGACCCGTGAGGCACGTGAACGTATGACTCGCCATTGGCTGGGTTCTTCCGAGGCTGTAAAATTGCTTCCTGTCAAGAAGAGACAAATATGAAAGAAACATTTTTCCTATTACCTTTTTTTTTATATTTTTGATTTTTTTTGATGATGTTCGCAGTTCGTATGCCTAGGCGTATGAATGACTTTGTTCCTCTAGATGTTTCACCTAATGAGTCACGTACATACTCCAAACATTCATGCAATATGTTGAGCAATATGCACTTCATTAATGAAATTCAATTATTGTAACAATTAAAAATGCCAAAATCGATACATATCTCGAACGAACTCATTCCTGTTATCAACCATCCCGTATAAGTTTTCTGGTTGATAAACTACCTCTCATTGCCTTAATTTTTGCTTAAGCCACCTTTGCAGGTTTTCAACCTAACAGATTTTTTTTTACACATGGTAGCATTTGAGATGATCTTGGTTGATCGAATTGGTGAACTCATTGCCGTCCATGTCCATAATCTTTATTGCGCCTTTGGAGAGTACCTTCTTAACCATTTATGGCCCTTCCTAATTGGGTTTGAATTTGCCCCTCGCATCTGTGTTGGATGGTCTCATCTGCTTCAACACCATATCCCTCATCTTTAAAGGATGTTTCTGATAACAAACTCATCGATTGTAGGCTCTAGCCATCCTTTGGTGGTACATTTGCAGATGATCTAAAGCTTTGAGACCCTTTTCATTTATCATATCCAGCTGTTCGAATCTTGCCTTTACCCATTCTGTCTCGGGCAATTGAGCTTCCAAGATGGTCCTTAAGGATTTTAATTCCATTTCAATGGGAAGGACTACCTCCATCCCATAAACCAGCGAATACGGTGTTTCCCTTGTCGGTGTTTTGACACTGGTTCTGTAACCCCATAAGGCATATGGCACTCTATCCGCCTAGTCTCTATAGGTCGAGGTGGTCTTTGACAAGATCTTCTTAATAGACTTGTTCACCGCTTCCACTGCCCTGTTGGCTTATGGCCTATAAGGTGAAGACTTGTGATGTTCTACATTATGTTCTTCAAGTAGTTCGGCTGTTGCCCTTTGAAACTGCACTCTGTTGTTAGTAACCACATGGGGGGGTATGCCATACCTTGTGAAGATGTGTCCCTTTATGAATTTAACCATGTTCTTAGCCGTGACTTTGGCGTAAGACTAAGTTTCAGCCCACTTGGAAAAGTAATCCACCGCCACTACAATGAACTTATGACCGTTTGATGTCGGAGGCCGAATCTCACCGATTATGTCTATCCCCCATGCGGAGAATGAAGATGGCTGATATCGTTATAGATTTGGCACTCGTGACACTTCTTCACTTCTTTGGTACAATCTGTCTGCATGGTGAGCCAGAAGTACCCTTGTCTCATAATCTTTTTTTCCAAAGCTAGGCCGTTCATGTGTGGGCCGTAGATTCCAGAATGTATCTCTTGCATAACCCTCTTGGCTTCCATCTCTATCAGATACCTCAATAACAATCCGTCGGTAGTCCTTATGAAGATGTGTCCCTTTATGAATTTAACCATGTTCTTAGCCGTGACTTTGGCGTAAGACTAAGTTTCAGCCCACTTGGAAAAGTAATCCACCTCCACTACAATGAACTTATGACCGTTTGATGTCGGAGGTTGAATCTCACTGATTATGTCTATCCCCCATGCTGAGAATGAAGATGGCTGATATCGTTATAGATTTGGCACTCGTGACACTTCTTCACTTCTTTGGTACAATCTGTCTGCATGGTGAGCCAGAAGTACCCTTGTCTCATAATCTTTTTTTCCAGAGCTAGGCCGTTCATACATGGGCCGTAGATTCCAGAATGTATCTCTTGCATAACCCTCTTTGCTTCCATCTCTATCAGACACCTCAATAACAATCCGTCGGTATTCCTTTTGAAGAGTTGTCCGTCAAACCATCTAAATTGAACTGCTAGTTTCATGAGTGCAGTCTTATCCGCTGAGTCTGCTTCTTCGGGATACTGACCGTTCCATAGGAAATTAGCTATGTCTTGGTACCAGGGTTTATCATCCATTTTCAAAGTCAGGACATCACTAGAGTGATGGAATGGTGTTCTAGAAATTTCGAGGATCAAAGGCTACATTGGTGCCTTTTGAGGTCCATCCCACATGGACGATAAGGTTGCTAATGAATCAACCATCTGATTATCATCTTTGGCTACATGTTTGAATTCAATGTGCCCGAATATCTTCACCAGCCCTCATAAAATCTCTAGGTATGGGTGAAAAGATTCTTCTTTGATTTCCCATTCTCCCGTGGCTTGGCGGATCACTAATAATGAATCTCCAATAACGGTCACATCATCTACTCCTAATGTGATAAGAGCATCAATGATAAATAAACAGGCTTCGTATTCAGCACCATTGTTGGTTACTGGGAATTCCGGCTGTTTTGATAAAGGAATTATTTTCCCCCTTCTGGAGTTACAATGATTACTCTGAGACCTGCGCCCCTTTTGTTCACAGCCCCATCAAAGTGCATGATCCATTTCCTGGTTTCCACATCCACCACGGCTAATTGCTCATTCGAAAATTTTAGATTCTCTGCATAGTTAGATTCAAGCGGCTGATTTGCTAGGAACTCCACCATTGCTCTTCCTTTGATCACCTTCTTTGTCACATATTCGATATCAAATTCTGACAACAAACGTAGCCACCGGGAGAGTTTTCCTGCTAGAGATGGAGCAGAACAGAGGTATTTCATTGGATCAACCTTTTGCCACTACTTGTATCTTGTATGATTGGAAATAGTGTCTCAACTTCTTCATCAACTAGACCATGGCAATGCAAGTCTTTTCCACCACAGTGTACCACGTTTCATAATCTAGCAACTTCTTACTAAGGTAGTAAATAGCATGCTACTTCTTTTCATCTTGTTCTTGGACCAACATTGCCCCTATGGAGGTTCCTTCAATGGCTAGGTACAATATCAAAGGTTTGCCTGGAATCAGAGGTCTCAACATAGGAGGATGGGTCAAGTACTCTTTGATCTTATCAAATGCAACTTGACATTGGTCATTCCACTCTATTGGTTGTTCTTTCCGAAGTAGCTTAAAAATAGGTTCACAGATAGTTGTCAATCTAGCAATGAATCTGCTAACATATTGAAGTGCCCCTAGAAATGATCTAACTTCCTTTTCCATTTTCGGCGCTGGCATATCTCGAATAGCTTTGATTTTGTCTGGGTCCATCTCAATCCCTTTCTGGCTGACAATGTGCCCTAACAGTTTGCCCGATGTAACTCCATTGAGGCGTAAGTTATACTTTTCAATCCTGGTCATGAATCTATCCAGGACAGCAAGGTGCTCTTCCTGGGTCATGCATTTGATCAATATATCATCAACATATACTTCAACCTCCTTGTGGATCATGTCATGTAGTAGAGTCGTGATAGCCCTTTGGTAGGTTGCCTCAACATTCTTCAATCTAAAAGGCATCAGCACTACAACCCCCACTTAGTAATGAAAGCCATTTTGACTTTGTCAATGATATCCATCAAAATCTGATTGTATCTGGAGAAGCCATCCATAAATGAGTACATGACTGCCCTTGCTGCACTGTCAATTAGGATGTCAATGCGAGGAAGTGGAAAATCATCCTTTAGAGAGGCTGTATTCAAACTCTAACCCTCTCGTCTTTCTTAGAGACTGGGACTATATTGGCTAGCCGTTTTGGGTATTCTACCACTTCCAGGAAGTTGGCCTTAATCTGCTTTGCTACTTCTTCTTTGACTTTCTCGGCCCATTCTGGATGTAGACTTCTTAGCTTCTGCTTTACTGTGCTGAACTTGGGATCCATTGGGTTTCTTTGTTCAGTTATTCCTCTATCAACCCCTAGCATGTCGTCGTAAGACCAGGCAAACGCTCCCATATTCTTTTTAAGTACTTTTATTAACTCTCTCTTTTCCACAGGAGTGAGTTCATTGGAGATAGATACCATTTGAGGATTTTCAACAGTACCCAAATTAATTTCATGTAATGCAGTGTCATGAATGCTGAACACATTGAATGAATGTTTACATGTATGCACAGAGCCATTGGGAAAAACATCACACAAGTCAGTAAAGTTAGACTTTATTGCGTTCATCGCCTTATAGGTATAATTGTTCACATAAAAAACAGAAGAAATGTTTACCTAAAAATCAGCTTATTCGTCCACATGCGGAGGTTCTTCAGTAGAAGCATCCTTAGGGTCAGGTCCCTCTTCAAACAGGTCATTCAAGTTTGCCTCCAGACTCTCTTTCTATGCCTCTGACAGAGCAGCCTTCTTTGCTTTTCCTTTGACCATCATTCGAGTCAGTTCGGCAATAGCCTTCTCCACCAGTTCAGCTTGATCTGAGGTAGTTTCTTTCTTCGTAGGGTAATCCTTCAGGCCTTTCTTCAACAGAGCGAAAAATGCCTTAGTGATGACATCCACCAGTGCATCCGCCTCTTCTTCCTTTAGCTTCTCATGCGGGAGGATAGGAGCAACCATCTCAGCTTGCTTGGTTGGAGTCTTCTTATGGATCACTAGAGAGATGATCTCGGCCTTCATTTTAGGCTTGAGCATTTCCTTGATAGAGCCAACTCCATACTTTGAGAAGTCGACTATATCAGAAAATATTTCAAACCAGGGAATTGTTTCTCCCTCGATCATCACTGGTTTGGGCTTTCCATCATATGGCCCATCGCTTGCATGGACAAATGTGTCCATAAGGTGGAACCTCTTCAGTCCCGGCCCTTCCCTTTTAATCGTTCCTTTGTAACTGAGATCCCCATGGTGTGACTGGCCCGCTTCGATGTCAAATTTTGTGATCCCTTGTTAATGAGATTTGAGCCCCTTGCCCGGAATGAACTTTTGTTTCTGAAAGTACTTATGGATCCAAGGAGAAAACACAAGTTCCTTCGCCTCTTGCTTCGAGATGACTACCATATGAAAACCCATGATAGGTTGCTCGTAGGCATCCAATGCTACCACCATTGATGATTCGTCAGCCTTGAGGGTCACTACTCTTTCCCCCACCGGGATCTTTACCTTTTGATGTAGGGTTGAGGGCACCCCTCCCAATGCATGCAACCATGGTCATCCCAAGAGCAAAGAAAATGTTATCGGGATATCAATGATAGCGAATAACACTTTGGATCTTATCTCTTCGATCACCACTTCCACTCCAAAGGTGACGATGACCTTGCGCTTTGAGTCATCATAAGCAAAGATCACTGTGTTGGACCTCAAGAAGGCTTCTTCGCTCATGTTGAGACTCGGGAGCACCTTTAGAGGGCAAATGTTTAATGCTGATCCATCATCCACCAATACACAGGGAAGCACCCTGTCCATCATCTTAACCTTCAGATATAACGCCCGATCATGGTTGATACCCTTGGGTAGTAGGTCATCATCAGTGAAAGCAAAGACTTTGGTGCTGTTGGCTCGTTGACCTTCGATACTTCCAATCATTGCACATACATCCTTAAGGGACGTCAATGGAGTTGTGTCCATCTCCATAAGCTTTTTGACCACCGCTGCCCTGTGTTTTTGGGACTCCATAAGTAAATGCCATACAGATGCTTGTGCAAGCATTTTCTTAAACTGCTCAACCACCAAGTCTTCTTTTTCATCAATTTGGATCGGCACATATTCTTGGGTTAGGGCTTCGGCTCTCTGACCGGGCTCCTCCTACTGTTGTGGTACAGGTTGGTACACTCTCCTGCTTCTTATGACATGATTCACAGGGGTGTATTCCCTTCTCAAGTACATCCCATTTGTGGTGCAAACAGGATACCCGAGCTTTGTTTGGCTTACAAGCTTGGGCTGGCTCATTATCTCGCATTCGTCCGCGTCATCATCTAGTTCAATGTCATCTAGATTGATGGGCTTATTCTCCTTTGCAATCGGCTCAGCTTTTTCAACTGTCACCACCTGTATCGTCGGATTTGCCTTTGCAATTTGAGCAAGCATGAAATTAATGGGAAACCTCATTTGCACCATATTGATTCTCCTTTCAAACTAAGGCAAAGGGTTATTTTAAACATTGGGTTTCGGAAGGGGCTCTTCTATCTTCTTCTCATCAATCAACTGCTAGATAGACTTCTTCAAACTGTGGCAATCATTGGTACGATGCCCCTTTGACACATGGTAGGAGCAAAAGTTGTTTTTGTCCCCCTCAGCCAAAGGCGTATGGTTTCAGGCTTTAGAGGAAGCCCAAATTTCTGCACTTCAAGAAAATCCATCCCAAAGAATCCTCCCACAGGGAGATCCCTCTGCCAGTTACTTGTTGGTTCATCTCTTACACTACAGCCGCTACATCCACTTGTCTAACCGGAGCAGAAGACTGACTTGCTTAGCATTCATTGAGGAAGAGGCTGCGGGATTGTTGTTGCCCTTATATCTTAAATATGTCAGGCTTCGATACCCTCCTTCGGAACTGTTTTGGGCTGGATCAATCTCGTACTTCTCTACTTTTCAGGCCAGTTCATGTACCTCTACCAAAGAATGGAGTTTATGATATTTCATTAAATTTCGGTATACCTCCAAACTACCATCAATCATCTTTACAATCAATTCATCCTATAATGGCTTTTGATGAGGGAGGATCATCTTGTCCATCCACCTTTGGTAATATTTCGAGAAGGTCTTATTAGGCCTTTGTCTTAAAGCTTCTAAGTCTTATAGCTTGACCTCCAACTGAGTGTTGAAACTGAAGTATTTCACAAATGCATTAGATAATGCATCCCAGTCTCCTTGTACACTTTACAGCTGTTTATTGTACCAGGTGATTGCTCCGCCTTCTAGAGTAGTAGGGAATAACCCCACCAATTGGTTCATCGTGAGTCCTGCCATCGTCATGATTTGCACGTGCTGTTCAGGTGTGTGGTAGGAGGACTCTTCCCAACATAAGAAGCAATTTTGGGCATCTGGAAGCCCACTGGTAGTATTTCAATACCTCCGGCTATAAGTGTAGACAGATCAATGCATTTGGAAGTATGAGCTTTGGTGCTCCTATGCATTTCAGTCATGAATTCTTCCATTTATTTCCACTTCTTCTCCATGGCAGACTCAGCTGGTCTTTTAGCACTATTCATCTGAGCTTCCTCTATGTCAGACAGCCCATCATTCAATCTCCCTCCATTGCCTGGTTCTCGGGTAACTCTTTCGGCCCGATGAGAAGATGACTCATCTATGGCAATTTGGACTTGACCCTTGATGAGGTTTTTGAACTCATCCAAGTTCATGAATTCCCGGATAACAGTGGTGGCCAACATAGCAGCAGTGGCATCAGGTGAGGTCACCATTTCTTGAAAGTGTTGTTCGAGTTGTTCAACTTCTGGAAAAAGTCCAGATTTCGAGTTTGTCTCGGGTACTATCTCAACCTCTTCTGACTGGACAGACTCTTCAGACTCACTAGATGTTGAATCCGTATGTTATACTCTTTCAAGTCTGCCTTCCGGTCTATGCCAACCTACAAAACACATCAAACCAGAGTTAGTGAAAGATGTTCACCCAAAGAGTTATGAACTCTAGGTGATATACATGTATGCATGGTGTGTCAGATGAATGGCACGTTTATGTCACAAGAAATGACCTCATAATGCAAACCTTGAACAACTAACCAATTGGGTGGCGAAGTGTACATGAAGATATGGATAATACTTTT
Organism: Euphorbia tirucalli; assembly: GCA_039660915.1. NCBI lineage: Eukaryota > Viridiplantae > Streptophyta > Magnoliopsida > Malpighiales > Euphorbiaceae > Euphorbia > Euphorbia tirucalli. The sequence continues at coordinate 34,348,682 of CM077633.1, forward strand.
GCACTCTTAGAGTATTTAAGTACATGAAATGAAATGTGATTTTCGGTGCTCATGGAGCATATGTATGAGAAATGATGGAATTGAGTCTTCGGTACTCGTGGAGCACCTAAATGGGTAAACGCTTAATGAGGTGGTGTTTTCGGTGCTCATGGAGTACCTAAACAAAAATGTGATGACTTGGGGTTCTGGTACTCGTGAAGCACCTAAATGAGTTCCTACTTGAGTTGGTCATGCATTGACATTTGTGTGGTTGGCACATAGACAGAACTTCGATGCTTGTGAAGCACCTAAAGGTTTCATGCTTTGATATGAGATGAGATGGGTGTGTGCTTGGCACATGAGTGAAGTTTCGGCACTCGGGGAGCACCTAAATGAAATTATGCACGGATATGTTATGAAGTGTACATGTGCATGGCACACAGGCAGAGTTTCAGTGCTTGGGGAGCACCTTGGGCTTTTTTGTCATAATATAAGATGAAATGAACTCGTGCTTGGCACACATGCAGAGTTTCGGTGCTCAGGGAGCACCTTAGGCTTTTATGTCATGATATGAGATGAAATGAACTCGTGCTTGGCACACGAGCAGAGTTTCAGTGTTCGGGGAACACCTTGGGTTTTTATGTTGTGATATGAAATGAATGCGTGCTTGGCGCACGAGTAGAGTTTCGATGCTTGGGGTTTTTATGAGATGAAGTGAATGCATGCTTGGCACATAGGCAAAGTTTTGGCGCTTAGGGAGCACCTTGGGTTCTCATGATATGGAATTTTCGACGTTCGTGGAACATCAATGCATGAAGTGGAGTTTTTGGTGCTCGCGGAACACCTATGTATGAAGTGGAATTTTTGGTGCTCGTGGAGCACCTGAATGGGTTGATGTGTGAAACGAAGTTTTCGATATTCGCAGAACACCTAAATGACTTAGTGTATGAGATGAAGTTTTTGGTGCTTGTGGATGATGCATGAAATGATGTTTTCGGTGCTTGTGGAGCACCTAAATGGTTTGATGTATGAAATGAGGTTTTTGGTGCTCGTAGAGTGCCTAAATGGTTTGATGTATGAAATGAGGTTTAATGGTTTGAAGTATGAAATGACGTTTTTGGTGGTTGTGGAGCACCTAAACAGATTGATGTATGAAATGATGTTTTTGGTGCTCGTGGAGCACCTAAATGGTTTGACATATGAAATGATGTTTTCGGTGCTCGTGGAGCACCTAAATGGTTTGATGTATGAAATGTGATTTTCGGCGCTCGTGGAGCACTTAAATGAATAGATGTGTGAAATGAAGTTTTTGGTGCTCATGGAGCATCTAAACAAATTGATGCGTGGAGTGAATTTTTTCGGTGCTGGTGGAGCACCTATACAGTTTGATGCGTGAAATGTGGTTTTCGGTGCTCATGGAGCACTTAAACGGCTTAAGGTATGAAATGATGTTTTCGGTGCTCTTGGAGCACCTAAACGGTTTGATGTATGAAATGATATTTTCGGCATTCGTGGAACAACTATATGGATTGATGTGTGAAATGAAGTTTTTGGTGCTCGTGGAGCACCTAAACGGATTGATGTGTGAAATGAAGTTTTCAGTGCTCATGGAGCATCTAAATGAATCAATGCATGAAGTGAAGTTTCTCAATGCTCGTGGGACACCTATGCATAAAGTGGAATTTTTGGTGTTCGTGGAACACCTATGCATAAAGTGGAATTTTCAGCGTTCGTGGAACACCTATGCATGATTTAGAATTTTTGGCGTTCGTATGAGTTGGATTTTTTCAGCATTTATGGAACACCTGTATGGATTGATGTGTGAAATGAAATTTTCGGTGCTCGTGGAGCACCTAAATGGCTTGGTGTATGAAATGAAGTTTTCGGTGCTTGTAGAGCACCTAAACGGTTTGATACATGAAATGATATTTTCAGTGCTCGTGGAGCACCTAAATGACTTTCTGATTGGTAGGTGATGTGATGTGTGTGATCCTTATAGGCTTGTTTAAGGCTCACGTTAATGTTTTATGCGTGGCATACATTTCATATGGCTACAAAACAAATTGGTTAGTGCTTATGATATTCAAGTGATGCCCATAAATTAATGCTTTTCACATAATGAGGGGATGTATAACTGTAAAAGAAATATTTAGTGTGAATGTCACACGGGTGATTAATGTATTTACACACGAAAAATGCAAGTGGCTGTACAAAAGATGTGAGTTAGTATCACGTAAATGATTCACATGTTGCATGTCATGTTCGTGGAGAATGTTGATCATGGTATGATACGAAGAAATGAAAAACAAGTAGCACATAGCATGTGAAGTGTATTACTCCAACCTTATTCCTCCAATTGTGGTCAATTTTTGAGGCAATGCTAACCAAGTCCTAGGAGGGGTTCACTTCGATCACCAACCAGGGATGATGAAGGCGTAATTGTAACATTCATGCAATTTGTTTTGGTATCCTAAGGGAATCCAACTAAGGTTGCCTGCATGAGTTCGGTCCAAGCTGGGATAAAATCAAGGTCCCCATCATAAAATATACTCCTCACTTCTCCCCACTCAAGGGTCCAAACGAAAGGGTACGTACAAGGCTATGAGTGGTGTTTCGTATCCATGCCCCTAAAACCATGAGGAACATAGGCAACAATTCAACAATTCATCGGACTGAAAATTGGATACTCAACCTAATACAAGTATGTCTAACTAAAATGAAAGATAAAATGCCATGAATGAATCATCCACCTTATTTTGATTAGACATTTTTCAAGGCTTGACAATTTGTTTTAAGATTTGAGAAAACCTTATGTAAGAAATCCCCAGCGGAGTAGCCACTGTGAGCGGACGACGTTTTTGATGAGAGAATGCGCCGCAAGGCAGGCCGCTTTTCGGGGTTTTCAGTTTTAGTGGAAATTCGGTTTTGGAAAATTCATCATTTCTGTCATAAAAGAATTGAGACCTATATCTCAAAAGAAATATAAGAGTCCCCACCCGGTTCAGCTCAACCGGGAAATTACAGCGTAGCCAAACCGGATGAGGGCCACTACAGTTTCCCGAGATCTAGGTCTGGATAAGTCCCTTATTTCATGTCTAATCAAAATAAATTTGGCCAATGTTCATTGATAGCATTTCATTTTTTTTTATCTAATGTTGATTTCCATTAATTTAACCATGCAGTGTACATACAAATAAAAGCGATAAATAAATTATTTACAACCCAATCGAATCACATCAAAACTACCTTGGGGGATACATTTATATAATTTGGGAATCAGAGTACAATCGCCTATTTTACACGAGTATCTAATGAGTTGAAATTGGAATAAATAAAAATAAACTAAATTAAATTCCTGCAAAACAAAAGTTAACACAAATATATGCAACAAGTTAGACTTAAATAGACAGAATGGGGAAATGAGAGATTTGGGGACATGTAGTTAGGGGGCAGTCAAGTAAACTCGGCTAGTTCGCCCGACTAGACCTGAAAATGGTTTTGGAATGTTCCTATGTTTTGTTTTATGAGAAAATACATTTTTGAAAATATTTTCTTTTACCGGTTTATTTCCATTTAGCGTGTAAAGTTGGTCGGTGTTCTAGAGATTTGGATCCCCATCGTTGTTTTGTTTAAATTGCAACAACTCGAAAAATAAATCTATGGTCGTGAATGCATGACATGAATTTATTTTGGTTTGTTTTTGATGATTTAATGATTTTTGTGAATTTTTATAATTTTCCTTATTTTTTGGTATTTTTCTGAATTTTTTGTGATTTTTTTGTTGCTGACCAGAAACTACAACCGTGAGGCTGTAATTCCAATGAACCAAAACACCCAGAAAATGAAGCAAAACACTAGTTTTCAGATATAGTTACCCTTGTAGCGTGGATCCACCGTCGATTTGACCGAAGAAAACACCTTGAATGGGTTCCGAATTGCTTCTCTTCCTTAGAATGTTTGGGTACAAAAATAATGTCCAAAAATTCCAACATGCCAAGGATTCAGATGATTTTAAGTTCTAGAATCAATTGTATTGGTATGTCAAGTTCTTAGCCTATGATTTCTATCCAATTTTAAACCTTACAACACAAAGATCAAAAAGAAAAGAGTAGAAGAAAGTAATATGTGAATATCTTTTCGTCTCTTCTTTTCCCTTTTCTCAATGCTAAGAACTCTCTTCAATCCAAATTTCTTGTGTTTTCTAGTTAATCTAGTTGTTTTTTTCTCTATTGCAATCATTTTTGCTTAAATATGGGACAAGAAGATAAGAAAACACCTCCAAAATCCACCCATTCCTCTCCCAAGTGGGCTTGGCTGGAATTTCAGAAAATAGATCTATATGTTGGAGATTGTGCCCTAAGGCCAATATTGGATTATGTAATTTGACTTCTAAGATTAATCTAGTGTAGATTAATATTATCATTTATGTTTGTATGTTAGCATTTATGATAAGTATCCATGAATAAATCGTGTTATTCTAAATATCCCTAGTCGATTGTTATTATGGGAATAATAACAAACTAAGACTAGTGTGAGTGATAATGGATATTCATAAGATGAATATAGTGTATACAGATACAGATTATACTCATGGGCAATGTGTTAGAGAACATGTTGCTGGAGACCCACTATAAGATCAAGTTCATGGTCACGTGTCACAACTGATCTTGATTATAGTAGTGTCATCAGCTGATTCCTTTGACCTGAGGTCACCATGGATTCCGGGATGAATTTATGTTGTGCTTTGACGCAGTCAAACGCTGCTTGTAACAGAGTAGTTATAAAGGCTGTGGTTGGGTACAATATGACTCATGCTTAGGGATGTGAGTGACAGATATGGGATTTTGTCCCTTTCTAACAAGAGAGCGATATCACTGGGCCCCTCGATAAGTAAGACTGTTAAATGCATGGCCGTGCTCAAATAATTGATAAGAGTATCAATTGATTTGTCTGAACAGTTTACTTTGAGATCGAGAAAGCATATGATTAATTATATAAGATTGACAAGTGTACCATGTCTTATAATTAATCTTGATATCAAAGAGACAAAAGGGAATATGACATTCTATAAATAGGTATTGGATCATTCCAATCATATTAATTGGGTAGTCGTAATGGCTTGCTAGAGTCCGCTTGTGACCTATAAGGACATTATGGTAATTTCCTTATTGCCAATTAATATGATCCTATGGGGTCACACACAAGAGCAAAATGAAGTTCATCTTATCGGGTATAAATTATTATTGGATAATAATTTATGAATGAGAAAGAGAATAAATATATATATATAGTGATATATATTTATGTATGTATATATAAATATTAATGTGATTAATATTGCATAAAGTATGCTACATATTATAATTAAATTATATGGAGATATAATTAATTATAATATTATATATACATATATGTATTATGGAGAATTGATTTGATTTAATGTTAATTGAGAATTAATATTAAATTGTGTGGGTTAATATATAATTATAACTAATAGGTGTATTAGGTTATAATTATAATTAACTATTTAGGTTAATTATTTAAGGAAACAATTAACCTAAACAAAAATGACTCTATATACTAAGCACACAGCAGATTTTCGGCAGCCACACAAAGGTGAATAGTGGCAGCCGAAATTCTCAACAAAACTCCAAGGAAAAATCTGATTTTTCGCTTTCTCTGTTTCGTTCGAAGAATCGTTCTTCAATCCCGGCGCTAGCACGCGGTGAATGAATTGCTCCGTGTGGATCAACCGTAGAGGGAAGCTATCTTGGTTCCTTTGATTCAATCTTCAAAGAATTAAGGTAATTCTTTAACCCTCCTTCCGATTCAATGCAATGTACATGGGTCCTTGGTGGGGATTAATCTTTTATTTCCGCTGCGCATATTTTGTTTTGTGCGATTAATTCCCAACAGTGGTATCAGAGCCACTTGTGCATTGATTGAATTGTTTTTTTTTTATTTTGATTTGATCAAAATTGCATGTTAGGGTTGTATGTTCTTGTTTTAGGGTTCTTTGTTATTGTGAATAATGTTTGGAGTTGATTTGGGAATTGTTGTTTTGAACAAATTATCGCAGACTGTGTTTTTCAGCCTAGAACACGTCGGCGTGCAAGCTCTGCACGCCGTGAAAACGTGTGTTGCACGCCGTGTACTGGTTTTGCACGGCGTGTAATCGGAAATCGTTTCCGTATGCTGAGACTCAGTGCAGAACACGTTGGCGTGCAGGCTCTCCACGCCGTGCAAATGTGTGTTGCACGCCGTGTACTGGTCTTGCACGGCGTGCAACCGGAAATTGTTTCCGTCCGTGCTGAGTAACAGAAAGGAACACGGCGGCGTGCAAGTGCTGCACGCCGTGCAAACTGGTTTTGCACGCCGTGTTCCCTTGGTGCTGCTATGTAGAAATTGTTTCTATACATTTACTTTTCAAATCAATTTCTTTTAAATGCAATGAGATTGTATTTAGCTTTTGAACCCTAAATCTTGTACATGTAAAATTATTGTGATAATTTTATGCATGGTGTTGTGGTATGGTTTTGGACCCCATGGATGATTATTTGTTTTCTCTTGGTTTTGGTGGATGTAAAGTTTTATAAATACGGCCTGCGAGTCGTTTGTATTTATGTAACCTTATTTTTCTAGATAAATTGTATAGGATGCAATTTATTGTTTGTAAATTTCATTTTACTAGAAAATTGTATAGGATGCAATTTTGTAAAATGTGTAAACCCATGAGATGATGCCAAGGAACAAAGACGTGAAGACGGATCCAAGGGGTGCGGGAGTGCTGTGACCATACGATGGTTGCAACCACCTAGGAAATGACCTGTTGATTTTCATATTGGCCTATGAAAATCAATGTAGATAAAACCATACCATAACACGGTTTTGAGTCTTATGCATGTTGTATTTATTTTATGCCATAAGATGCCATGTTAATAAATATTGATGCATGTTAGAAATTATTTTGCATGTGATGCAAAATGTTAATATATATATGTAAATGCATGTTTTGTTTCTTTTAGATGCCATGTGATGCCATGCTAGATTGCATGCTTAACATATGTATGACATAGGATGCCATGCTAATTAGTATTAACAAGAGTATGTTTAATATTAATGCCATGAATTGTATATGATACAATTAAAATCACAGGATTTAACAAACCCTAAATAAACTTATGAAGTTTATATTTGCCACCCAATTACGTATAACACTAGTCAAGTACTATGTTCGCATCATGGTAGCCACGCCAAAGCGGGTACGCATGTTGTGACCTTAGCGAAGCGATAATATGAGAAATGGTGATTCTCATTGTGTTGTAATTGGTTTAACAAAGGGTTAATCAAAATGGTGTTTGAGCCCGAGGCAAAGATGAGATGAGTAACATACAATTAAATATGATATATGATATCATACATCTCATAAATTATAAGAGTTGCATAATGATGCAATTGGCAAAGAAGTGCACATCCAAAATATGTTTAAATGGTTTAAAGCATGATTTTGAGTCTTTGCCTACCGAAATTATATTTAATCATAGGGACATGCCAAAGCAGTGCTATGGTTAAGTATGGATTTTGGATCTTCACCCACTTAAATATTTTAAAGGGTTTTATAATTTAAGTGGGAGCATTTAACTAAAATCTTTACACGCTTTATTATAGTTATAATTGCTATTACCTTGATCTCGATTGTTATTGAACATTGAGAATTGTTCTCAAATCAAAAGGAATCATATGTTCTCAATAATCCTTTTGCCCAATGAACCACTAGCAATTGTAACACGAGTATAAAAGATGCTTACTTGAAGCATCGAAGGGACTCTGTTAAATTTTGTTATCTTACACTTGCCACCAATTCTTCCGTACGTGGAAGTTTTACTTGAGATATATGATACATCACAAATGGAAATGTTCCATCAGTTAGTGAGCAAGAAAAGATAAGTGTTTGAGGCAACATTTTCTCATTGGCCTCCAAAAGGCATTAAGATGTGATCTTGAATTCATTAATTGATAGTCATTGGTGATGAACTATCATTTGAATGACATGGAGAAAATTGTGAATTAGTTGCATAGGATGCAAAAGAATGTTAAGTTATCCATAAAGGATAAGCCCGCCTCGAATTGTGTGCCTAAGGTTCAAAAGGAAAAGGATAAAAGGAAGGTCGAAAAGCATAAAGACCGAAAGGTTCGGGTGAAACATGTTTTAAAGACCAAAGCTGTTGGCATAGAGAGATCTCCAAAAGAAGGATGTTGCCATTTCTAGAATGAATCGTTCATTAGAATGACAATAGCAAACTTTGTTTGGAGAACTATGAGAAGATGAAAGGCAGTAAGACTGCTACCTTAAGTATTTATTAATTATTCTACTTTTGTTTCTATATCAAAGGTATCAGATACCGTGGTGGATTTCACATTAGTAGAATATGAAGAATCTCAACTTAAGTAGAAACCTTATGAAGATGAAAGGTAGAATACGAATAGGCAAGAGTAGCAAAGGTTGTTACTTGGAAGTTATGAACTTCTGGTTAAAAGTTATGAACTTTTACATGAAAGTTATGAACTTCTAGGTAAAAGTTGTGAACTTTTACATAAAAGTTATGAACTTTGGTTAAAGGTTATGAACTTTTACATGTAAGTTATGAACTCTTCTTGCCTATTGGGCTCGTTGTTTTGAGTGAACAAATGTTGTTTATTTTATAATTGTGAATTATAAACTTTATAAAGACATGATTATGAAATGTAAATTTACATAATTGTTTTTATATGTGGAGCCCATCTGTAACATAAATACTATAAGGATCGAATCAAATAGTTGATTCAACCTATTTTGGCAGTGTCCTCTTGGAGACATAAGCAAAGTCGCATTACGAAACTCCATGAGAATGGAATTTTGGATTCATGAGATTGTGAATCATCTTGAATCATGCGAATGTTGTTTATTGTAAAAGATGATAAAGTGGTTCTTTGCTAAAAGTAGTTAAAGAATAATCGATTTATTAAGCATTATACATGTGGATGTATATGAATTATAAATCAACTGCTAAAGGAGGTTTTAATACTTCATTACCTTTATGGAACTTTTCTCTAGATAAGAGTATCTAATGAAACACGGTTTTGGAACTTTTGAAGTGTTCAAAAGCTTGTAAAAGGAGTATGAAGTATCTTGACAAGATAGTAAAGTCACTTAGATATGATCCGAGTGGTGAATATTTGAGTCAAGATTTTGACAATCATCTTAGAGAATGTGGGACTGTCTCACAATTGACTCCTCCAAGTACGCCACAAAGTATGTTGTGTCGAAAAGGGAGTAGTCGAACTCTATACAGATATAGTTCAATCTATGATGAAGTCAAGTTGATCATCGTTTTCTCGAACATATGCCATTAAAGCAGCTGTGTATATTGTTCCGTCTAAAACAATTCATGAATCAACATATGAGATATGGTTGGGTAAGAGACCCAAATTGTTTCATTGAATAAGTTTAGGGCTGTAAAGCTTATTTCGAATAAGTTGGCACCTAAATTTTAAATATCGTATTGTGGATTACTCAAAAGGAAAGTAGGAGTTGTTACTCCTGTGTTTCTTTGGGATACAAAGTAGTTGTAGCTAGAAATGGTTTCCCCTTGAAGAGGGAGTTAATTTCTAGTAGAGTTAGTGGGAGTAAAGTACACCTACAAAACTCGTAATTCACAAAAGTGACATTTAACGTTGAAGAGGAACGTGGAAATGGTTTCATGATCATTGTTGAAATTACACAAGTCCAATGAAAGTCTAGTGGAATACGACATGATTAGGAGAGATATGGATTTCTCAAAATCATGATGTAATTTTACTAGATGAAGTAAGTCTTCTTTTATGAAGAAGCAATGTTAGATTTTGAATCTAATATGTGACTTGATGCTACAAAGGTTGAAGATAAGTCCATGTCTGACAATCAAAGTATAGACTTTGATAAGTCTTTTAGAAGATGCATATGCAATGGTTGCAAGTGAGTTTTCAAATTGAAAACCGATATGGATGGTGATCTTCAAACTTATAAAGCACGACTAGTGACTATAAGGATACGAACAAATTCATAGTAGGACTATGATGAAATCCTCTTTAGTCATTATTCATGATCAAGTCATATTGAGTTCTTGTTGCCATATCCCCATAATATGATTATAAAATATGGCAAATGGATATCAAAATCTATTTTTTACGTGAAAACATGATTGAGGATGTGTACGTGACACAACCCAAAGTTTTGAGCATCCAAAGAATTCAAATAGCGTATGCAAGTTTTCAAAGATTCTCATAAGGATCGAAACATGCATCAAATAGTTGGAATCATAGTTTTGATAAAGAAATCAAATGGTTTGATTTTATCAAAAGGATGATGAATCTTGTGTTTCAAAAGGATCAGTGGGAGCATATCGGTATTCCTAATGCTATATGTGGATGACATATGGCTTGTTGGAAATAACATTCTTACCTTGCAAGAAGTAAAATCTTGGCTAAGAAAGTAATTTCAGTTAATGTTATAAGCATGACTGCCTGTATTCTTGAAATTGGAATCTATACAGATAGATCTAAAAGAATGTTTTGGCTTAAGTCAAAGCATTGAAAGCGTTCAATATAAAAGACTTAATAGAAGCTTGCTTATGTTAACTGTGTAAATAGTTGCACATATACAACTGATTGCAATTAGTTGCAATATATCAGTCGAGATCTAGTATTCTCTTAAAAAGAGAAGTTATGATTTTGAAAGGTTCAAAATAAAACGTTATAGCTAAATATCTATAATAGCAGCCAAAGTATACAGTTACATGTGATGTAAAGAAATTTTGGATGAAGAAGTTCATCAAAATTTTATGTTTTTGTTCTAAGCATTGCTTATCCTGTGAGACTATTGTAGGGACAATAGTTCAATGCGTAAGAACCTTGTATAACACAAGCATATACTTAGGCGTTTTTCACTAATTTAGAGAGGCTGTCTCTAAAGAGAGAGTGAATATGTGTAAAGTAGCAACGGAAGCGAAAATTAATAATTCATTGACAAAGACTCCTGCACGAGTGAATACATGAAAGTCATGTAGGTCAATGGGTATAAGATACATGTATGATTGGCCATAGTGCAAGTGGGAGATTGTTGGAGATTGTGCCCTAAGGCCAATATTGGATTATGTAATTTGACTTCTAAGATTAATCTAGTGTAGATTAATATTATCATTTATGTTTGTATGTTAGCATTTATGATAAGTATCCATGAATAAATCGTGTTATTCTAAATATCCCTAGTCGATTGTTATTATGGGAATAATAACAAACTAAGACTAGTGTGAGTGATAATGGATATTCATAAGATGAATATAGTGTATACAGATACAGATTATACTCATGGGCAATGTGTTAGAGAACATGTTGCTGGAGACCCACTATAAGATCAAGTTCATGGTCACGTGTCACAACTGATCTTGATTATAGTAGTGTCATCAGCTGATTCCTTTGACCTGAGGTCACCATGGATTCTGGGATGAATTTATGTTGTGCTTTGACGCAGTCAAACGCTGCTTGTAACAGAGTAGTTATAAAGGCTGTGGTTGGGTACAATATGACTCATGCTTAGGGATGTGAGTGACAGATATGGGATTTTGTCCCTCTCTAACAAGAGAGCGATATCACTGGGCCCCTCGATAAGTAAGACTGTTAAATGCATGGCCGTGCTCAAATAATTGATAAGAGTATCAATTGATTTGTCTGAACAGTTTACTTTGAGATCGAGAAAGTATATGATTAATTATATAAGATTGACAAGTGTACCATGTCTTATAATTAATCTTGATATCAAAGAGACAAAAGGGAATATGACATTCTATAAATAGGTATTGGATCATTCCAATCATATTAATTGGGTAGTCGTAATGGCTTGCTAGAGTCCGCTTGTGACCTATAAGGACATTATGGTAATTTCCTTATTGCCAATTAATATGATCCTATGGGGTCACACACAAGAGCAAAATGAAGTTCATCTTATCGGGTATAAATTATTATTGGATAATAATTTATGAATGAGAAAGAGAATAAATATATATATATAGTGATATATATTTATGTATGTATATATAAATATTAATGTGATTAATATTGCATAAAGTATGCTACATATTATAATTAAATTATATGGAGATATAATTAATTATAATATTATATATACATATATGTATTATGGAGAATTGATTTGATTTAATGTTAATTGAGAATTAATATTAAATTGTGTGGGTTAATATATAATTATAACTAATAGGTGTATTAGGTTATAATTATAATTAACTATTTAGGTTAATTATTTAAGGAAACAATTAACCTAAACAAAAATGACTCTATATACTAAGCACACAGCAGATTTTCGGCAGCCACACAAAGGTGAATAGTGGCAGCCGAAATTCTCGACAAAACTCCAAGGAAAAATCTGATTTTTCGCTTTCTCTGTCTCGTTCGAAGAATCGTTCTTCAATCCCGGCGCTAGCACGCGGTGAATGAATTGCTCCGTGTGGATCAACCGTAGAGGGAAGCTATCTTGGTTCCTTTGATTCAATCTTCAAAGAATTAAGGTAATTCTTTAACCCTCCTTCCGATTCAATGCAATGTACATGGGTCCTTGGTGGGGATTAATCTTTTATTTCCGCTGCGCATATTTTGTTTTGTGCGATTAATTCCCAACACTATAGTCATACGACTGTAATTTGTCCGTAACTACAGTCGTTCGAATGTAATTATAGCCATATGACTGTAATATTTTTATTTTATTTTTTTCCCGAAAATTCCTTGTTTATACTGGGTTTGATTGATTATTAGTGAGAAACTCATAGTGTAGTGAGCCAAGATCACCAGTCGGTTTAAGTATCAAAGGAGCTAATGATGGTAGCCAGCTATCGGTATGGGGTAGGAAGGATTGGAACTTGGATCATACGAGAAAGATACATGTTAGATAAAGATATTGCCTTGTGGATTACACCATTAGCATTCACGTATAAAAAGGACGGAATGGTCTAAGCCTTCCATATGTAGGGCAAGCTCATCATTACCTCACGACACCTGTCCAATCACATTGAAGCTGTACACAATGACGTGAAAGCAACTACACCCCAAAGGGTATAAAAGAAGACCATTGTTCATTGATGAGGTATCTCTTACTCTCTCTCTCTCTCTTATTTTTTCTCTCTTTCTTTTCCTAACTAAGATTTCTAACTTAGGCATCAAAGGCATCAAAGTATACTCTCGGGTGATCCTGTGTTTTACCATTATTATATTGCAGTTGTTTAGGCATTCAGGCCAATCCATCTAGTGATTTGGAGTTGTTTAGTCAATGGATACAAGTTTTACCAGCTTAGGACATCATTTAGTGTAGTGAGCATGGATTTGTTGATTCATAGCAATGTTAGTTTTGATCATTCCTCTTGAAGAAGGAAATTTGCCTTATTCGGTGGTGACAACTCCATTATCTAACGTCCTAGCTGCCACAGCTTCTCCTAACATTATTGACCATAACACCTGTGAGCGGACGATCCTAAAGAGATGGGCCTTACGACCAGGCTAGGATTATTTTTAATTGAAAATAGGTTTTATAGTAAGAAAATAAACAAAATCGAATGCTCTCACTAAAAAAATGATAGGAGCTGCCGCCCGACTCAGCTCAATCGAGAAATTGCGGTACAGCTAAAACAAGCTACACCTCACTGTACCTTTTAATCAGAGATTTGGGTTTGGACAACTCATCTATTTCTTCTTGATTCAAAATATATTTAACAATTTATATCAATGTCTTTTATACTTTCAACAATTGATTTTATCTTTGTTTTGTTAAGTCAATGCTCACACACGAGATGAAATACTGAAAGCAGTAAATAAATTCTGAAAGCAATAAATAAATTCGGGAAATTTAAAATATACAAACCAATCAAATGCCTACCCTAAGGGATACAATTGTGTAAAAAGGGATTCAAGATACAAATTTATCTATATGCAAATTCCTAAAACTAGAAAACTAAGCATTCATCTATCCTGACATACATCTACTTGCAAAAATAAGTTAGTATAGATAAATATATACATGTAGGACTTAAACAGACTCAGAATGAGAATTCTAAATAGCTCGGGATGTGAAATGGGGGAAATTAGGAAATTCGATAAATTACTCGATTTGAACGGAAAACATTTTAAAATAGGGTTTGATGGAACAGAAAATTCGTTTGAAAAATCAACTTATCCGGTTTATTATTTCCGCATGCAAAAGTGAGCCGATTTTCAAGAAACTTTCATTTCTATTGTTGCACTAGTTTACAGAAAATTTAAAGCAAAACTTTAATACTGAAATTAAATAAGTACCAAATGTAAATCTAGGTCAAAATGATATGCAAAATAAAGAAAAATTAACAAAAATAATTCTGAAATTAAAACAACAGTCGTACTGGTATAGCAAGAACAACCGTGTGACTGTAAAAATATCCATACAGCTCTAGTTTTAAGGGAATAAGAGAAATCGCTAAAAATCTGGAAATCATTAAATTTGAAACAAACAATAGCCGTACGGCTCTGGTTTGCCATAAAATAGAAAACAGAGCAAAATTTGAAAATAATGCAATGCACCAAAATTCAACCTAGAAAGCTGTAAAAAGGTTTAAGGGCTCTCAAAATTTCCTTTAAGATGTCTCTCCAGTTTTCAATTTGAAGAAGATCCAATTCTTAAAGCTTTAATCCGGATTTGAAATTGAAACTGAAATTTTCAAACCATGACTTGAAACCTCGAATCCAGCTCCAATTCTTCAACTCCAGCAACCTAAATGATCTCTGAAGGCATAGGATTGGTTTGGAGAATGATTTTGGTGTTTGTAATTGTTGATTTACAGTTTCGATTGTTGGAATTAAGCTTGAGAATTTGGGAATTTTTCCTCAGTTTTTCTTCCTTTCTTTCGCCTTTAATCCAAATTTTGTTATAATGAGAAGGACTAGTGGAGAAATTAGGTAGAGATTTGGTGTCAAGGTCCGTTTTCAATAGCTATCCATTTCATGCAAATCTGCTGGTGATTCATCAACAACCCACACGCCTATTGTGCCAACAAATGTACGGTTGTTACATGACAACCGTGCGGTTGTCATGTAACAACCGTACATTTGTTGGCACAATAGGCTTGTGGCTCTTCCAATAGGCATTCGGCTGTTGTCTTCATTCAACCATAATTCTTCAAATTTTTAGTTTCAAGTTAAATGAAATCTGAATCTTCACTTCTCAAATCGACTCCTAAAATGAACCAAAAGGATATATGACATTCAGTACTCTATCATTACTAAGGTCGAGAAATCCTGCGCTCACAACGCCCTTGAGTGACGAATTCAGTTCACCCGCTTCTATCATTTAAAAAATCACAAGAAATTATTTGATTAGTCCTCATGATGCTAATGGGTTTAGAAGACATCTACAGCGGATGGATGATTATGAAATGATGGGTTCGACAGTGAGTGGAGCAATGTTGTCATCAACCATAAATTCCTTGTTGAGGAGTTTAACTTTCCACAGAGAAGCTAAAGTATTATTGCCTCCCCATTTTGGTTCCAGAGTCCAGATGGTGATGTCAGAGGTGGATAGATTTGTTTAAAATGTCCTATCGACACTTACTTTTGGTATTGCTGAAGGAGGAATGATGGAGATCTTGGCCACAATAAGCTTTCAACCAACCTCTAACATGATGTCTCAGTGAAGTCCTTTATAATAACAGCACCTTAGAAAAGCCATGTTTGGTGTAATGCTAGGATGTGGTAGTTTTATGCCTCCTGCTGCTCCGAATGGCTACTTACAATGGATACCTTTTTATCAAACACCTCATCTTCCTTAGCCTAGCTCAATTTTACAACCCCCCTCAGGTTACGAATTTCATCCACTTATCAATTATTATTCACCATATGGGTACAAATATGCTGCAAGAACCAAACCTGTCTAGCTGGGTTATCCAAATCCTCTGTTAGGATACCAGATTCCCCAATTGGGTTATTAGAACCCTTGACTGGTTGCTTTCCAAGAGCGGAAGCAGACTTGATGGCAGATCCTAGATTCATGGGTGTTTTCAAGCAAGCTTTGAGTCATTATGCGGTACCATACCAAGAGCGTCTGATTGACATAAGAGTCTCACAGTTTTGCAAGAGGAAACTACAATTTCTGGGCTACCCCAACTTTAATTAGCCTAACATGGACAACTACATAAGAGCACAAATCCCAAGATTCATGTCCAGAATTTCAAAAATAAGATGGATATTGCAGGGGCCAACAAAGGGATGATTTTCCACTTGTTTTCTTTAACATTGGTGGAACCGAAAGCTTATTGGTTTGAGTCTCTAGAGTTGGGATCACCTTCAGAAGTTGTTTTGCATGAAGTTTAGTCGGTGAATTTGAACAGGAACTGCTAATCAGACTCTCTACAATGTAGTTCAAAAACTAGGTGACTCGGTTAGAGACTTTATAGATCATTTCAACCTGGCATGCCTAGAGGTAATGAAGTTGAATTTCAGCTAAACAATAGAGGTGATGGTAAAGAACACTTCAAATGAGCAGCTGAGGGGAGAATTGGTTCTGAGGAAGCTGCAAGCGGGCGATCCTCGATAGCAATGGGCTGTGAGGCCGATGCCGGAGGGTTTTAAATAGATATGGGTTTTTATGATTTTATAAAAATGGATTTAATAGTTTAGGAAAAGGCAAAACAAAAAGGAATGAACGGAACCAATTCCTCATGCCTTAAAGGTTGATAGGAGTTGCCACCCGGCTCAACTCTTATCGGGAAATTATGGTATAGCCAAGCCCAATAGGGATTCCTATACCTTTAAGACAGAGATTTTGGTCTGGATAAATCACCTATTTCTTCTTTATTTTGAAATAAACATTTAACTATATCAAATATGTGCTTTTTATTGCTTAATTCTTATCTCGTATTCATCCCTAGTTATATTTTATATGCTAATACAAAAAGCTGTAAATAAATGAAGAAAGCAATAAATAAATTCAGAAATTAAAATTATTACAACCAAATCAAAGAGACTACCCTAGGGGATATAGTTTGATAAAAATGGACTAGGGGGGTATAATTTCCTAGTTTATACGAAATACTCTAAAAATTGAAAGCTAGCATACATTGATAAGTGCAAAAATGCACTTATATATGATATAATGTATAAGAAATTTACAATGTTTTTATTTATTATATATTAGATTTCACATTGTTATTGCTTGTTTTTGATGATTTACAGTTTTAAAGACTGAGTATGCAAATATGTGGAATTTAGCTATAAAAGAAAGCAAAAACGAAGAAATGAAAGGAAAGAGACAGATCACAAGCATGATGGATATCACGGTCACGACTTAGCACATAGGCAGACTTTGACTTCAGCATTTTGCAAAGAAACCCGTGTGAATCACGAGCGTGACACTCTGTCACGATTGTGGCTTGCACTCAGCAGTAGTTATTTGATCCTATCCATTTGGAACTTTAACCACCTCTATAAAAAGACACAACCCTTCATGAAAAGACACAACTTTCCAAGAAGAACCGATAGTATTCAAGAGACATAACCTTTTGCAAAGAGACACAACCATTCATTGGATCAACACAACCTTTCACAAATAGGCACAACCATTCATTGAATCAATACAATCTTTCATAAAGAGACATAATGCTTTAATGCTTATAAATAGAGAAGGAATTCTAGATTACAGGGGTGTGCCCCCAATGGGATGCCAAACGGAGGAAAAATCGGTAAATGGAAGATACTTGTAGTATATAAAGTTAGAAAAATAAAGTGTCTAGAGAGTTCAAGTGTTGTTTGTAATATTTAGCATACGTAAAGGGAAGCCTAATGCCAAGGTCCTTGAATCAAGTATTGTCGCTATATAGAGAAAAGATATCCTCGAGGTTGCAATATACCTATAGGCGTGAGGGAGTGTTTCTCGTGTGACAGACGGGAATACTATCGCTTTCTTAAGTCTATTCTTATGAGAGCGTCACACTTGTATTTGTATTGAATATTTACGAGATCAATATCGATAAGTTTTCTTATATCTTATTCTTCATTGCATGACTAACGCCAAGTATGTTTTGATTTCTTGTTTTACATTGCATGACTAACGCCAAAGTATGTATTGTGATTCATAATAGGATATAGAGAAGTTCGCATTTTACTTTGTCTTGGTTAGTTACTAAGATAGAATAAATTATGATGTATGATTGTTTTGCTTCACTTTGTTAAATTAATTGGAGATCATCTTAATATAGCTTGGCCATTGTGTATTAAGATCTTTAGTTATTTTGGCAAAGGTATTCAATAATTTGTCTATGAGTTATTGAATAAAATCTATTTCTAGACATGCCCATTGAAATAGAACTTATCCAACATACTCTTATCATAGGGATTGAATAGATAATTAATGCATGTGCAACGAATATCTAAGATAAAATGCTTTTATATTTATGTGACTAGATATTAAACAACAACTCAACTCATAACTAGTACTTTAATTGATTTAACTTGCCATTTACCCATTTCCCCATAACACTTTATAATTCGATACTCTATAAACGCAAAGAAAAACAAACTAAAGTGTACATACTTATTCATCGTGGGATCGATATCTTTTATTACTACGTTGCGATTCATATACTTGCGAGCACTAATCTCTGAATGAAATTATTCTTAAAAATTATTATCAAAAGCTAATTAAGAGATTTGTACAAAGAAGCAACAAGGTTTTTAGTGCCGTTGCCAGGGAATAATTTTTATGTCATTTGGTGTTTGTTAAGTATTTATGGATTATAGAACTTTATTTTATTTTATTTTATTGTGTTTATTTTCATTGTTGATTTTTGTTATTTTATTAAATTTTCTTTTAAAAAAATTAATTATACAGTATAATTATACAACTACGGAAAAAGAGATGTTGGCTATTGTGTTTGCATGTGATAAGTTTAGATCTTACTTATTAGGTTCTAAAATTATAATTTATACTAATCATGCTGCTTTGCGATACTTGTTTGCTAAGAAAGATGCTACGCCACACCTTATTCGTTGGGTGTTACTTTTGCAAGAATTTGATTTAGAAATAAGAGATAAGAAAGGTTCAGAAAATTTGGTTGCCGATCATAGTGATTCTAATTTTATCTACATATGTCTATATATATATATATATAGTGTGGTGTGCTTATCTATATGTATTTCTTCTTCTAAGTGTGGTTTTCTTTTCTTATTCTTTATACAAGGAGAACCTTGTGTTCTTCAAGTGTAGGGAAGGGATATGAAGAAGCAGAATATAATGTTTGTTGTTGTTATATTTGTTGTTGCATAATATGTTTATTGTTGTTATAAGTGTTGTTGCATAAATAAATCTAATTTGGTGTGTGATTTGTAAGTTTTTGTTGTTTTCATTGAAAAATAAGGTTAAAAGGTTAAAATTTCAAGAACCATGTGAATCATGATCATGATGCATTATTGCGATCGTGATTGGGCAAGTCAAAGAAAAGGAAATAAAGAAGAAGCTTAAGAGTCACGATCGTGACCAAGCATCACGATCGCGACTTAAGTACACAAAAAGGTAAAAAATTTCTGTTTCCAAATCGTGATCGCGACTGAGTTTCTTTCATATGCAATTTTTTGTGTTTAATGTAGATGAAGATCATGACCTGAGTGTCACGATCACTACCTAGGCGAAAATTAACGATCCAGTTTTACATTCAACGGTAAAAGTGGCTCCAATTTTAAAAAATTTGACAGTTTTATGAACGTTGGACCAGGAAAAACATGTTTCTATTGGTTAATAACTCTATTTGATTAATATTTTATTATATTTAATGAATTAAATTGGTGAAAGGATGTGTCTTTTGGTGAAATTCACTACAAATAGGACTCCCTTTCTTTGTTGTTATTCACAAACCTAGTTCTTCTAATAGAATACTTCCTCTACAAATCAAACTACTAAAAAATCCTGTTCATCTTTTATCTTTCAAGTCAATATTTTCAAAACCTTAGCCAAATTATTTACTATGCCAAGGCAAAAGAGAATTGCTACCAAGAAGGTCCAAAGTTCTTCGCGAACTCCTCAACCGGTGGATTTGCATGAGACCTATGGTGCAAACTTCCCCATTCGTAATGAAAAGGAAGGGAGGCAATTCATAAGATTCAAAAACATCGAAATCATTGGTATGTTTTTCCTTGATGAGGTTTTCATGATAAATAATGGAATTCATGATGAGGTATAGAGGTTTTTGAATGTTCTTGGGCTTTCAACATTAGCTTCAATGTTCTTTTCACTAAACCGTGATTGGATTGTGGAGTTGTTAACAATGTTTCGCTATGTAGATAAAAGCCGAATGGCTATTATCTTCCATAATGAAGGTAATGAGTACACGGTTAGCTATAAGGAGATGACTAATTGGTTTGATTTTCCTACGAAAAGTGAGGGATGGCGTTATCCATTTTCTGAGTATTACCCACATCCTTTTTGGAAAAGTATAACTGGGTTAGAGAAATATTCAGCGAAGAATTCGCCAAATCGGTTGATTAAGAATAATGCGCTTTTGTATTTGCATAAGTATTTGTGCCATTCCATTTTCTGCAGGGTGGAAAGCAATAAGGTGCAAACAAAAGACTTATATGTCTTAAACCAAACCATGAAAGGAAGAAAAGTGGATTGCACATATCATATTTGGGAAGGAATCTCTCGAGTAGCAGATTCCAACAAGCAGAAAGTTGGAGGCAGTCATGTAATGACAGCCTTAATTTTGGCCTCTAGAGAAGAATTACCTTACATATTACAACATGGAGAAAAATTACGATTCCTTAAAGGGCAATTGATGAAAAATGCCGGATTAGAAAAAGAGATCAATGGAGCTTAATTCACTTCCTATGAAGAGAGAACAAAGAAGATTCTCATTACTTTGGAAGAGAAGGAGGAGCCGGACCTCGGATGCACAATCTGGGAGCAAAGGGAAGCAAGTGCAAAGGGAAGAAAGTGGTGATGGAGATGATGAAGAGAAGGAGAATGTTAATGAAGAGCAAGAAGCAGAAAATCAAGGTTGGCAACAAGTGCTAACAAAGGTTGAAGCGGTGGAGAAAAATGTCCACCAAGTTCGGCAAGAAGTAAAGGCGATGTGGAAGGAGAATGCATCATTAAAGAGAAAGCTCTTCAAGTTCTTCCGATATCAAAACATCGAGTTTACTCCAAGTCCACCAGGATCACCGGAGGCTTGATATGGTTTTTTCTACCCTTTTCTTCTTTATTTTATTTTATTTTCTGTTTTTAGTGCTTTCTAGTTTTTAGTTGAGATTGAAGTTAGTTTTGTTTCCTACACATTGAGGGCAATGTACAATTCAAGTGTACGGGGGTAAAACAGAGGTTAGCGACACAAATAAGATATATACACATTGGATTCAAACTAGAAAGAACGGGATATCCAGATAGCTCGGGATTAGGCATTTAGGGGATAAATGGAAAAACCCAGCAGGTTTACCTGATTAAACCTGTAAAACAGTTTTGTAAATGCCCTGTATTTTGGGTTGGAGAAAACAATTTTGGAAAACCATTTTGCCAATTTTATTATTTTTAAGCATGCCGAAGTGGGTCGGATATCCAAGAATATGTTGAAAATTCCCTTCGTCCGGGTTCGAAAAATTCTCCAAATTTAAACTAAGTCTAAAACAATAAAGACAACAAAAATACTTTTACAAAAAAAAAAAAATATAGATATATAAACTTTATACTCAAAATAATTATTTTTGACAAAATCTACTTACATATAATATAAAGTAAAATTCTGTTTAAGTATAAAAATTCCAGAAATATTTATTCTCGTTGCGATATTGGCTATTTTAGCCTGCATCTGGGGGCCTAAGATCACTGGATCATAAGAAAATAGATTTTGGAAGATAAGCCGTACGACCTAAAACCGAAATTTATAGAAAATGCTTGAAATCAATTTTTTTGGAGTCCGAAGAAAATGAGCCGTATAGCCTAAAACTGAAATTTACAGAAAATGTTCTAAATTAATTCTATAAAAGATTGGTTTTGAAGAACAAAGCCGTATGACCTAAAAGATAAGCCGTGCAGGCTAAAAGATAAGCTGTAAGGCCTAAAATTGAAATTTGTAGAAATGTTTTTAACCCAGACAATAGTAAACACACTTAAACATAATCAAACAAGTGGAAAATGTTGGGATTCGTCATTGGAAAAATAACATGGCGCAGCGGAAAATACACCGTTTAAAATTTCCTAGAATCCACCTATCGTGTCCAATTACCATTGATTAGAATAAAAACAATTTGAATCAAGAGAGATTAACTCACCGGATTCATCTCTTCTAGAGACTGCTATAGAATCGTTTCTTGAAACTGCGATCTCCAAAGTCCGGTGCACGACCAACTATTGAACGGGAGCCGGTGCTAGCCGAAGACGCGAAGGAAAGGAGGATCAATGCTGGGATTTTCGGCTGTTTTGGGGCTGCTATTGGTGGCTTGATCCTCCAGCAATTAATTAGGGTTGGATTAGGGTTTTATTCCTTAAGTGTGCCCTTATATAGACACCTTGTCTAATTGGGTTTTAATTAGGTTAATTAAACCCAAACCCACTAGGATTATAATTACATAAACAAACTTTAATTAAAAAGTATATATTATGTAATTTAATTCCATTTGGCTAAATTTAATTACCCCTAAATAAAATTAAATCACACTTATGTAAATACAATACATGTATTTAATTTTCCGACTTAGGAAAATTATTTAATTAATAGTTTACTTTATGTAATTCAATTAATTGATAAATTAATTAATTACATTATGTAACTTATTAATTAAATTAAACTCAACTCAATGTTAATTAATTACTTTGATACCGAATGTCAACTAATTAATTAATGCATTCCTTCCAATGTACATTACATGTACAATTTCTGTAAGTTCCGGCTCAGTTGATTTATGTATGATCCTATGGGTCTGTCTTTGTGTTGGTAGTAGGCCCAAGGCCCACAGACTGTAAGTGGGTCTAGCAAACCATTACAGCCCCTAATTAAGACAGAGATGCAGCAGTCTTTAGAAGACACTCACCCAGTAGTAATCTCAAAGTGTCTTTTGCCTAACGATATCGATATGAATAAACAAGAGGCATGGTATTCGTCATCCTCTTCTGCTGTTTATTATATTTCTTGATCTTGAGTTGACTGATTAATAAAATAAGCACCGACTTACTTGGGTATGGCCATACACTTATCAGTCCTACTCATTAAGTGGCCAATGATATCATCTCGGTGTTACCCGAGTGGCAATTCCATCACTTCATCATCAATATCAACATGTTCATCAGTCCACCCAACCATACCCATATTTAGTATCCTTTTACAGACCTGTTAGGTGTATGTCAAAGTGAACCGGGTTCCATATTGATACTATAATGAAATCTGGTCTGAGGACAAAAGAGACCTACTCAAGAAAGGCCTATGACGCGACAACCATGTGGCTTTCTTGTGCTGATCGATCCAGTCCCATGTCAACGACATGTACCTATATTCATGACTAACTATACAAGTACTATGGCGAGTTAAGAACTGCCATACAGTCATTGAATATACAAGTCTGTGGTTCTATTCGTTCCCACGATTAGAACAGACCTGGGATTGGTTTTATGATTATCAATCAATGGATACTCTACTCATATTATAGCACAAGATATAAATGAAATAGATTAATTGCCTTTATTAATATCACACAAATAATGTATTCATACAATACAATGAGTCTTAATGTATAATACAAAATGCAAGAATCCAATGCCCTAAGAACTAGGGCACACCAATAGAAAATGAATAAGAGTGGAATCATGGCCTCTTAGAAGTTACCTTTGAAGTGTGTATTTGAGATTTGATTGAGTCCTCAAATCTTATCCTCAGAGCCAGAATGGATTCTAACTCGTCGAATTTAAAGCTAAAACAGTTAAAAACTTGAGAACAGTCATGAATCACCCTGGTCCAAAGTTGATACGTGAATATCAGTAAGTTTTGGTGTTAAGAATGGTTGAGAAATGGGTCCCGAGCTTGGGGTTCCTTATGAGTTTTTAATGATTGAAGGAGTTAAAGATGGTGATGAACAGTTGAGGCTTGAAGGTTAGGGAGAGTTTTTCTTTGCTTAAAGGTTAAGTTTTCACCCTTTTTCCTATAAATCCTTGCTGGTCCTTTGATAATTTTTGAAGAAAAGCTTATATACTCTGTCTACGCAAGTAGGAAACTTGTTTTGATTTTCTACTTTCACAAATAGGCTGTACAACCTAACTCTCAGGTGCAGCTATTTCCACTTTAAGTAGCTCTCTTCTACAGCTTAACCCTTCTTGACATGGCTTAACTCACTTCCACTTAGGCCATACGTCCTATCCTGTGTAGTCAACACACTATTTTTAGGATTTTGATAGTTTTCCACTTGTTTCGACATGAGTTAGAATCCGAACCTTAATTCTCGGGCTGGTGTCTCTAGGAACTCAAGACAGTGGATAACTGATATGACTTCAACATAAAGGTTGGAATCTATGCTCACAGGCTGCCCCTCGTGTAGTTAAATTCAACACTCACCAAGTCTTGCTAGATCTTTGGGATGAATTTAGGTACATAATAAAGAGCACGGTGAAAAAATGATAGAGGATTGACCTGAGGTTTGTAAAGGTTGAATTTTATTGACTCGGAGACTAGGAGCATTTGGCTAAACATCATTGTCTCTCGGGTTTGGGTTCATTATGTTGAGTGATGATTATTCGACTTTTCCTGGCCGTGATAGACTCGTAATTTCCTTGGGAGAGTAGAAATGCTTCGTTGAACATTGTTATCTCTATGGGTTTGAATTGTTTTTGATGAGTGATGATTATTCGACTTTTGGTGGCCATGATAGACCTATAATTTCCTTAGGAGAGTTGGAGTGCTTCACTGAACATCATTATCTCCTTGGGTTTGAATTGCTTATGATGAGTGATGGTTGTTGATGTTGTTTGTGTTGGCTTCTTTATTCCTTTACCAGTGATTTTGGAAACAAAAGTTTTTTGCCTCTTCAGTTAAGAATAAAGACATGTTTAAGAGGCTTCGTTACTTATGGGTGAATGCTTAATATGAATCCATGTTATGCATGTAAATGTATATGAATGCATATGAATAGGTGCTCATATGTGCGATGTATGCATGATATGCAAGTGTATGCATATATGCTAGAATATATGTAGATTTGCCATTCTGGTTTCGGATCCTCTCCTAAGGCTAGTGGATAAAACTCTTGGTAGTGTTAACTTTTAGTCTTGATCCTGTGAATTTGGGTTCAAAGCCTATTATGAGCATGAATTTTTATCCGACCTCTATGATGAAGTTTTCTGGTTATCCTTTATCTTGAGTTGTCTAGAACACTAGCCTGAGAAGTAAAGACTAGATTCTTGTGTTGAAACGAACTAAAAACTGTTAGAATCAAAAAGGAGAAATTTCATTTTGAAGCTTGGGCTGTATGGCATAAGTGAAGAAAGGTACAACCTAATTAAAGAAGGTTAAGCTATGGAAGAGATCTACTTAAAGTGGACATAGCAAGCAAAAACCCATGGCTCATCCTCCTTCAACCTTCTTCTTCATTTTCAAAGAGCAAAAACTCAACCCAAGCCAACATCGATCTTAATCATTTTCCAACCCTTGAACTTCATCTTGGCATGTAAAGAAGTGATATATCAAAGTTGTTCATGACTACTTTCGGTTCTTTGTGAGTTTTGATTCGTTTCCATGAGTTAGAATCGGTTTTGAGTTTCAAGGATTAGATTCAGATAACCTAATCAAATCCTGGATAAATACATTAAAGGTAACTTCTGAGACGCCATAAAATCCATTCTTTCCATTCCTGCATTGTTTGATATGCTTATGCTGTGTTTATTCCACTGAAAACTGAAAAACAAAATTCTGTAATTTTTAAACTTAGGCCGTACGACCTATCTCGAGGGGATTTTAAGTCGCACGACTCATTGATGGCCTGTGAGACTTGCAGCTAAAATTTCCTCTATTTTCTGGGATCTTTGATTTTGTGGAATCCGGGGTGAAAATCTTTGATTTTGAGTGTAACCCATTGGTACATCCCCAAAGGATCTCAGAATCCAAAAAGAGAAAACACCAAAATGAATTTTTATGTTTTGAAATCAAAAATCAAAAGTCTATTTTCCTATTAAAGATTGGCCATATGGCCTTATTTTCTGGAAAAAACAAAGCTGTATGACCATGTTCATATGGATTTAGGTCGTATGATCCAATCTCACCTAGGATTAGAGCAGCCGCTATTTCTCCTAGTGATAGGTTGAGCGGCCTATCGTTGATTTCTTTGAGCCGTACGGCTCATCCCTTGAGCTGTACGGCTCTTTTTTATTTCCCCAGCATTATTTTAGCTTCTTATTTGTTTATTATTGCATTCATTCATCACTAGGAAATTGATTTTGGGTGTTTATATGCTTTTTGGCTTAGTTTAATTTCGAAGTATTCTTAAAACCCAAACAAAAGGAATTTTGGACAAATTCCTAGATAGCCAACCCACTTGAGCATGCTAAACAATAACAAAATCAGCAAAATCATCTTCCAAAACTATTTTCTCCAACCCAAAATATAGAACATTTACAAAACTGTTTTCCAGTTCTAATCGGGTGAACTTGTTTGGTCTTCTCGAGTGTCCCCTAAGTGCCTGATACCGAGGTATCTTATTTTCCATTCTTTCCTACTTCTTCCAATATGCATATATTTATATGTACCATTAAACCCTGTTTTACAGGTAAATGTATGTTAGGTTAGATGTATGCTAGCTTTTCATTTTTAGAATATTTCATGTAAACTAGGCGCTTGTATCCCAATCCCATTTTATTAATTGTATTCCTAGGATAGTTTATTTGATTTGGTTGTAATAATTTTACTTCCTGAGTTTATTTATCGCTTTCTGAATTTATTTGTGGCTTTTTGTATAAGCATATAGCATATAACTAGGGCTGAATACTGATAGGGGATTAAATAACAAAAAGCGCATATTTGGTATAGTTAAATGTTATTTCAAATTAAAGCAGAAATAAGTGATTTTTCTAGACTAGAATATCTATCTTAACGGTATCGGAATCCCTGTAAGGCTTGGCTATACCACGATTTCCTGGTAAGAGCTGAGCCGAGTGGCGACTCCTGTCAACCTTTAAGATGCAAAGAAATGGTTATGTTCCTATTTATTTCACCTTTTCTCCAAGACCCAAAAATGCATTTTCTTAAAGCCGTTCCAAAACCCTTTTTCTATAAAACCATCAAATCCATTTTCGAATGAAGACAGTAAACCCTCCTCCTGGGTCTCATGGCTTGTAGTCGAGGATCACCCGCTCACAGTGGCGACTCACACTGGGGATGATTTTTACAAAATCAATAGACAAACACTGAAAATGCTTCATATGAAATAACTTAACCTTACCAATTTGCGCTCTTTGTTTGCATCATATCACGGGCACTTTTGCACACAAGTTCCCGATATTCCCTTACCCCGATATGCTATTGAAGTGTAGCCAAAAGATCGAAAGCTCTTAGGGACACAGATATAGTGTATCACTCGTAGCCTAGTACGAACGCCTTCATTCGGACCCTTGAGTGAAGAGAAGTAAGGAGTATATCTTGCTACGGGAACCTTGATGTTAACCCTTGGTGTGACTTGAACTCATGTAGAAAGCCTTAGTAACTTCCCAATAAGGTATCCAAAACTTCAAATTTGCATTCTCGAGAGACACTTTTATTATCCCTGGATGATGAAAAAGGGATCCAATATCTAGGACAGTTTGAATTGACCAATTGTGGTGAGATAAGGTTGGAAGGGTGTGCATATTTATGCATACGCTAAAATGTTTGCTCGATGTGGAGGATTTGTTCTCTTTATCCCATTACACAAAACATAATGTGTGCCATGCATTCACGACTAATCCCTTTGTGCAGCCATCTTTTATTCTTGTGACATAAAGCATATCAAAAGTATCCACATCAAAGCATTATCATTTTAACAAGTCCCTGTATTATCTTGCATAGGCACTTGAGTGCCGATAAGATCCTTTTTGCACCAAACCCTTATTTGAAACTCTTGCAGTGTATGTGCTATGTTAAACCCTTATTTTAAACTTGTGCAATGGTTGCACTATCAAACCCTTATTTTGAAAATCTTGTAGTGAATGCACTGTTTGAAACCCTCATTTTGAATTCTCATTTTAAACCCATGCAATGGTTGCACTATCAAACCCTTATTTTGAAAATCTTACAGTGAATGCACTGATTTAAACCCTTATTTTAAATCCGTGCATTGGTTGCACTATTAACCCCTTATTTTTGAAATTGTGCAAAGAATGCACAGTTTTTTAACCGTTATTTCAAACCCTTATTTTATACCCATGTAGTGGTTGCACTATCAAACCCTTATTTTGAAATCTTATAGTAAATGTGTTGTTTTAAACCTTTATTGTGAACCCTCATTTTAAACCCTTATCTTAAACCCATGCGGTGGTTGCATTATCAAACCCTTATTTTGAAATTATGCCATTTATGCTTCATTTTAAACCCCTATTTCAAAACCCTTATTTGTAAGCCCGTGCAGTGGTTGCACCATCAAATCGTCATTTTTAAACCCGTACAGTGATTGCACTATTAGGTCCTTATTTTTTTAACCTGTGCAGTGGTTGCACTATCAAACTCATTTTTTGATTAAATATGCTCATCATGTAGTTCATAGGAAGTATCCTCTCACAAGCATCGTCTTGCTTCAGCTCGTGGAAACCATGGGTGTCATAATTTTTTATGGTGAAAAATTATGTACCTTGTCCCATTGTCGCAATTCTTCCCAAGTATTATCTTGTCTCAATTTATGGATGGTTATGTGTCACCTATCCATTTGGCATAAAACTTATGGCAATCCTACATGCATAGATTCCTTTTGTAAGTGTATCTCGCTCCCATTCATGGCTTCTTCGGTGGTCGCTATTCTATCCGCACAAATGTGTACTGCATAACATTTTTTTCCTGGTGTCGAGTAGTTTCGGTACATGTAGGTCAGAGGTCCAATCATTCATCATGACATGGCATCAGTCAGCATACACTTCATATCATTCATTCATACCATCCTATATTCTACACAATGATCTATCATTCATTGTATGAGTCCCTTAACATTGTTGTTTTGGCAGTCATATCCTGGAAAAGGCCTTAGTCTAGAGTGGAACACAAAGACACAGTGGAAATAGTAGCAGCAGTAGCATTAAGAGCATAGTTTTCAATATAAAGAATTAGTGACCCAGTGGTAGAGGTTGATACAGAAGTAGAAAGGGGTACAGAGTTTGGGTCGGATCAGTATACAGAGGCTAAGACAATCGAGATAATAGTGGAGGATGACAGTGTACCAATAGTAGTTGAGTGGTTTGAGTTTGATAAAGAAGACAATGGCCAGTCAACATCAGAATCAAAAAGTAGTGTTAGTGATCAGTCAATCAGAATAGCAAAAATGGCCAACCATAATTTCCAAGTGACGATGGTTGGGGGTGAATAAACTGATGCCCTATGTGTTGGGATTCGTCATTGGAAAAATAACGCGGCACAGCAGAAAATACACCGTTAAAAATTTCCTAGAATCCACCTATCGTGTTTGATTACCATTTATTAGAATAAAACCAATTTGAATCAAGAGAGATTAACTCACCGGATTCATCTTTTCTAAAGACTGCTGCAGAATTTACTCTTTAAGCAACCTCCAAAGTCCGGTGCACGACCATCTATCGAGCGGGAACCGGTGCTAGCCGAAGAAGCGGAGCAATGAAAGATTAATGCTGGAAATTTTGCCCAAAGGGGCTGCTGTAGGGGGCTGAAAATTCCAGCAATTAAAATAGGTTAGAGTTAGGTTTTCTTCATTAAGTGTACCCTTATATAGACTCCTTGTCTAATTGGGTTTTAATTAGGTTAATTTAACCTAAGCCCACTAGGATTATAATTACATAAATAAACTTTAATTAAAAAGTATATACTATGTAATTTAATTCAATTTGGCTAAATTTAATTACCCGCAAATAAAATTAAATCACACTTAAGTAAATACAATGCATGTATTTAATTGTCCTACTTAGGAAAATAATTTAATTAATTGTTTACTTTATGTAATTCAATTAATTGATAAATTAATTAATTACACTATGTAAACTTATTAATAAAATTAAATCAACTCAATGTTAATTAATTAGCTTGACACCGAATGTCAACTAATTAATTAACGCATTCCTTCCAATGTACATTATATGTACAATTTCTATAAGTTCCGACTCAGTTGATCTATGTGCACGATCCTATGGGTCAGTCTTTATGTTGGCAGTAGGCCCAAGGCCCACAGACTGTAAGTGGGTTCTAGCAAACCATCAGCCCCAAATTAAGACAGAGATACAATAGTTTGTTGAAGACACTGACCCAGTAGTAATCTCAGTTTGTCCTTTGCCAAACGATATCGATATGAATAAACAAGAGGCATGGTGTTCGTCATAAGTCTAAGGACAAAAGAAAGCTACTCAAGAAAGACCTATGACGTGACAACCATGTGGCTTTCTTGTGTGGATCGATCCAGTCCCATGTCAACAACACGTACCTATATTCATGACTAACTATATAAGTACTATGGCTAGTTAAGAACTACCATATAGTCATCGAATATACAAGTCTATGGTTCTATTCGTTCCTATGATTAGAATAGACCTGAGATAGGATTTATGATTATCAATCAATGGATACTCTACTTATATTATAGCACATGATATAAATGAAATAGATTAATTGCCTTTGTTAATGTGACACAAATAATGTGTTCATACAACGAGTCTTAATGTATAATACAAAATGCAAGAATCCAATGCCCTAAGAACCAACAATCTCCCACTTGTACTAGTTCCAAGTAGGCATTGCCCTAATTCCTATAGATCTGGTATGACCATCGTGCTGTGTCTATGGCAGCGCTTTGGTCAACGGATTAGCAACATTATTCTTGGTGTAAACCCTCTGTAATGATATGTCACCTCTATTCATGATCTCCCGAATGAGTGAAACTTTCTGAGCACATGTTTGGATCTCTTATGTGACTAGGGCTCCTTAGCTTATATGATGGCCCCATTGTTTCACAAAAAATATCAACTGGGTCTAGGATAGTGGGTATTGCTCCTAACTCAGTTATGAACTTCCTGATCCAAACGGCTTCCTTTGCTGCTTCACATGTAGCTGTGTACTCAGCTTCTATTGTAGAGTCAGCAATGGTGGCCTACTTTGAGGACCTCCAACTAATGGCACTACAATTTAGGAGAAAAACATACCCAGACTATGACTGGTTCTCGTCCTCATCGGTCTCAAAGCTTGCATCAGTATACCCCGACACTACCAGCTCATTTTGACCTCCATACATTAAGAAAGCATCCTTAGTCCGGTTAAGGTACTTTAGGATTGCCTTGACAGCCTTCCAGTGTTCCTCCCTAGGGTCCGACTGGTACCGACTAGTCATACTTAGTGCAAACGCGACATCAGGCCTTGTACATAACATGGAGTACATGATAGATCCTATAGCAGATGTATAAGGGATCTTTTCCATGTTCTCTCGGTCCTTCTTTGTTTTAGGACCATCTTTCTTACTCAGCTTCAAACCATGGCGCATAGGTAAGAATCCTTTCTTTGCCTTGTCCATGCTGAATTTTTTCAGAACCTTGTTAATGTACGTGGCCTGACTTAGGCCTAGAAGCCAACTAGATCTATCTCTGTAGATCCTAATCCCTAAGATCATCTCAGCTTCGCCTAAGTCCTTCATTACGTAGCACTTACTCAACCACTGCTTAACCCCTTGCAGTGTTGGTATGTCACCTCCAATGATAAGGATGTCATCAACATATAGCACTAGGAAGGTAGCAATGCTCCCACTAACCATCTTATACACACAGGGCTCATCAGAATTCTGTGTGAAGCCATATTCTATAATGGGCTCATTGAATGTCTGATTCCATGACCTTGATGCTTGCTTCAATCCATAAATGGATCTTTGAAGCTTGTATACCCGGTTAGGATACTTCGGATCAATAAAACCCTCAGGTTGTGCCATGTACACATCCTCGAGTAGCTTTCCATTAAGGAAAGCGGTCTTAACGTCCATCTGTCATATCTCATAATCAAACCATGCAGCTATGGCTAGTAGTATCCTAATGGATTTGAGCATAGCAATTGGTAAAAAGGTTTCATCATAGTCAATTCCTTGAACTTGCCTGAATCGTTTTGCCACTAATCAACTTGAAGGTGTTTTCGGCTTTTAAATTGAAACACCACTTGCAACCTATCACCTTAGCACCCCGAGGTGGATCCACCAAGTTCCATACTTGGTTATCATGTATAGATTGCATCTCAGCCTCCATGGCTTTGTGCCATTGATCTGAGTGTGGGTTTCAACATCCTCCTGATAGGTCTTCGGCTTCTCTCAGTCAATGACCATAAGGTCCCCATCATTAGTCATAAGAAAGCTGTACCTCTCTGGCTGATGATGTGTCCTACCAGACCTTCTAAGGTCCTGTGTAACTAGTTTAGCTTCCTCAATTTCTTAAGTCGCTGGTTCGGTTCCCAAAGCATCCTCAACATTAGCTGTAGGAGTTTGTGAGTCTTGAACTTTAGAAAGTTCAACATTGCTCCCACTGTCTCTCTTGGAAAGGAATTCCTTCTCCAAGAAGATTGCATTCCTGGCAATGAAAACTTTGTTTTCTGTTGGATCATAGAAGTAATAACCCTTAGTTTCCTTACGGTGACCCACAAACTAGCACTTGATAGATTTGGACTCGAGTTTGCCATTTGTCAATTTCTTGACATATGCATCACAACCCCAATTCTTCAAGAAGGAAACATAGGGCTTTTGGCCCTTCCATAGTTCATATGGCGTTCCCTCAACTGCCTTGCTTGGTGTATTATTAAGTATGTAAGCAGCTGTCTCTAAAGCATAACCCCAAAAGGAGACAGGGAGTGTAGCATGACTCATCATCAAGCGGACCATGTCTAGTAAGGTCCTATTCCTCCTTTCTAACACTCCATTCTACTGGAGTGTACAGGAGGAGTGAGTTGGGATACAATCCCACACTCTCTCAAAAACAAGTCAAACTCTTGGCTCAAATATTCACCCCCTCGCTCAGACTGAAGTGCTTTTATTTTCTTGCCAAATTGGTTTTCTACATCGTTCTTAACGTCCTTGAACCTTTGAAGAGTCTTAAACTTATGCTTTATCAGATACACGTAAGAAGTCATCTGTCAAGGTGATGAAGTACAGAAAACTGGATCTAGCACTAGTGCTTATTGGGCCGCATACATCGAAATGTATCAACTCCAATAGCTGTTAGGCCCTTTCAGCAGTCTTTCTAAAAGGCGCCTTTGTCATCTTGCCTCTTAAACAAGATTCGCATGTGTCATAAGACTGGATGTCAAATGACCCTAGCACTCCACTAGAGTGAAGCCTTGGCCAAGTCGACAGTGCCAGATGTATGTAGGATTAATTTCATTATGTGTAATCCTTTTAGTATTTATGTTATAGATTAAACTTTCACTTTTTAGATAAAGGATATATGAACCATTTTCAAGAAATGCTGTTCCATAAATAATATTGCCACATTCCATAGAAATTCTACCATGTCCAATATTAAATACAAAACCAGAAATATCCAACAAAGAAACAGAAATAATATTCTTGCGCATTGCAAGTACAAAATAACAGTTTCTTAATTCTAAAACTAGTCCATTAGGCATCTCTAAGAAATAATATCCAATCTCCATGGCCTGAACCAGAGTGCCATTTCCAACTTGAAGATCTACTTCTCTAGATCCTACTAATCTCCTATTTCTTAGTCCCTGCACATTTGAACAAATGTGAGAATCGCATCCAGTGTCTAAAACCCAAGATGTAGAAATAGCCAGATTAATATCAACAATATAAATACCAAAAGTAGCAATTTTGCCCTTCAGTTGCTCCTTTAGCTTTGGACACGAGCTCTTCCTATGCCCCTTCTCCTGACACTCATGCCAGACATCTCCAGGAGAAGCAACCCTTTCTTTAGGTTGGGCCACCACCTTTTCACCCTTATCAATGATTAGCCGAACTAGGGCTCGCTAACCAACCATTGATTCGATTGGTAGGACAACCTACCCAATCCTTCCACGAAGGACTCTTGGTTTGATGGGCTTATTGACACTTTACCCATCTGTGCTTG
The DNA here is from genome assembly GCA_039660915.1 of Euphorbia tirucalli. Classification (NCBI taxonomy): domain Eukaryota; kingdom Viridiplantae; phylum Streptophyta; class Magnoliopsida; order Malpighiales; family Euphorbiaceae; genus Euphorbia; species Euphorbia tirucalli. The sequence continues at coordinate 34,382,979 of CM077633.1, forward strand.
GGGCTCGCTCTGAGCTAATGCTACCCATGTTGAGTCAAACCACCATTCACATGTTAACCATACCAAGTATCCTAACCCTCGATGGCCCACCGAATACTACAATGTACCCAGCTAGGGCATGGTGCACATTGTAGCATCAATGGGAGGAAGAGGTGTGAATGTGGGAAGCACTTTTAAACGACTCAATATTTTAATTTCCAGATTAAAATTAAGTGATACAACTTAGCATGCACAATCGCAGGTGATAATCTGGTGATCCATACATCCATATTATATGCCAAATGCAATAGCATACTTAATTTAAATAATGAGATCATATGGGCCTTTAATTACAGCCTAAGAAAAACTAGATATCCTATCTAATTCTTCATGGGCTTGATTGCAATCCTTCTTGGGCTCCCACCTTGGGCTTGCTCCATCTGGGCCTTCATCCATAATTGATGCAATTACAACAATTTTATTTAAAATAAAATCTATTATAAACTTACATCAAAATAAAAGAAATGACACGCAGGTCATATTTCCCAAAATCAAATTACAATCGACAATAATTTAAGGCCTATAGAACTCAAAGTCACATTTCAAACAAAGTACCTATCGTGCACATACATACCAATATGATGCATGATCATGGCATTCCAAATTATAAATATAAATGTTAAGCCGAGTTACTTAGCGTGAAATCGCCAATTTTAACAAATGTGACTAAGGCCCATAAAGGCCTAATGGATTACATCCATTAATGCAAAATTAATATTTTGCTCCCACTTGAATTTGGATTATCCCAAATTTAAAATTTAGCCCTCCCAATTTTAATCGTTGCCGCGATTTATTGAGCCAATTTCACAAAGTCCATATTCAATTTAATATGCAAAACAATTAAATTAAATATGCATGCCAACAACATAGAAAATTTAAATACAAATTAATTTAAAATAAAACATTTAATTTAATTTGCATTACGGGCTCGGGATAAAAAAAAAAATACCCGCAAAATCCAAAACGGGACCCGAACCCCTCCCAACGATGCTGCTGTCCGGGGACAACAGCGCTACCGCACGGCAGCCTGCTGCTGCATGCTGCAGCAAGTAGCAATGCCTACTTCGGCAAGCAGCAGCAGCTGCAATTTGGAATCGCAATTGACAGCAACACTACCGTGCTGCAGCTTGCTACAGCAGGAAGCAATGCCTACTTCGGCAAGCAGCAGTAGCTACAATTTGGAATCGCAATTGCGATTCCAAATTGAATCACCGGATTCATTTTTTCTAGATACTGCTACAGAATCAACTCTTTAAGCGACCTCCAAAGTCCAGTGCACGACCAACTATCAAGCAGAAACCGGTGCTAGTCGAATAAGCGGAGGAATGGAAGATTAATGCTGGAAATTTTGGCCAAAGGGGCTGCTGTAGGGGGCTGAAAATTCCAGCAATTAAAATAGGTTAGGGTTGGGTTTTCTTCCTTAAGTGTGCCCTTATATAAACTCCTTGTCTAATTGGGTTTTAATTAGGTTAATTAAACCTAAGCCCACTAGGATTATAATTACATAAATAAACTTTAATTAAAAAGTATATACTATGTAATTTAATTCATTTGGCTAAATTTAATTACCTGTTAATAAAATTAAATCACACTTAAGTAAATACAATACATGTATTTAATTTTCCTACTTAGGAAAATAATTTAATTAATTGTTTACTTTATGTAATTCAATTAATTGATAAATAAATTAATTATATTATGTAAACTTATTAATTAAATTAAATCAACTTCATGTTAATTAATTGCCTTGACACCGAATGTCAACTAATTAATTAACGCATTCCTTCCAATGTACATTACATGTACAATTTCTATAAGTTCCAGCTCAGTTGATCTATGTGCATGATCCTATGGGTCTATCTTTATGTTGGTAGTAGGCCTAATGCCCACAGTTTGTAAGTGGGTTCCAGCAAACCATTACAGCCCCCAATTAAGACAAAGATACAATAGTCTGTTGAAGACACTGACCCAGTAGTAATCTCAGAATGTCCTTTGCCAAACGATATCGATATGAATAAACAAGAGGCATGGTATCTGACATCCTCTTCTGTTGTTTATTATATTTCTTGATCTTGAGTTGACTGATTAATCAAATAAGCAACCAACTTATTTGGGTAAGTCCATACACTGATCAGTCCCACTCATCAAGTGGCTAGTGATATCATCTCGGTGTTACCCAAGTGGCAATTCCATTACTTCATTATCAATATCAATATGTTCACCGGTCCGCCCAATCATACCCTTATTTAGCATCCTTTTACAGACCTGTTAGGAATATGTCAAAGTGAATCGGATTCCATATTGATACCATAATGAAATCTGGTCTGAGGGCAAAAGAGACCTACTCAAGAAAGATGGATTAAAGACCTTTTTAGCCCCTGTGCTATCATCAGTTTGCCCCTTTGACCCTTGTGCTATTGAAATTTCCCTTTTGCCCCCTGTGGTATGCAAAACGTACCAAATTGACACCTAGGAAGTATATTTCATCAGATTTTGTCAGATTCTGTTAACAATTTTATCAACGAAATCTGACAGAATATGCTTTCTAGGTGCCAATTTGGAACGTTTTTGCATACCACAGGGGGCAAAAAGGAAAGTTCAATAGCACAGGGGTCAAAGGGGCAAACTAATGATAGCACAGGGGCTAAAAAGGTCTTTATTCCTAAGAAAGACCTATGACGTGACAACCATGTGAATTTCTTATGTGGATCAATCTAATCCTATGTCAACGACATGCACCTATATTCATGATTGACTATACAAGTACTATGGCTAATTAAGAAGTACCATACAGTTATCGAATAGACAAATCTGTGGTTCTATTCATTCCCACTAATAGAACAGGCCTAGGATAGGTTTTATGATTATCAATCAATGGATTCTCTACTCATATTATAGCACAAGATATAAATGAAATAGATTAATTGCCTTTATTAATGTGGCACAAATAATGTATTCATACAATGAGTCTTAATGTATAATACAAAATACAAGAATCCTAAGAACTAGGGTACACCAACACTATGGTAATCTATGAGAATTATGTCCCATAATGGATTTTGAGGTACATGTATAAGCATAAGATTATGTCAGGAATGGGCCTAGGAGATAAGTTGCAAGGAGTCCTAAAATTTAACATCAGCATTGGAAATTCTCACCACCATGGATTGGGATATGACAGGAAGATCGCCAAGAAGCCCAAGAAAGGAAGGAATGGCAATGATCTTGTCAAGTCATTCGTTAAGGCTGGTGTAGGGTTATATCAGGGACAGCCTGAACCGGTGACAGTGAGTGGTGTGACAAAGTTAGGATTTGAAGTTCTTTGTAATGTCATAGACTTCAAGAATAGCCATGATGAGCTAGTAGCACTGTTGAAGCCTAAACCTGTAGTTCTGCTATCGTCTGTAATGGATCAGGGAGTCAAGAGCATCCCAAGTACAGAGGTTCCAAAGAAAAGAATCACCAGTCATGTTGATGAAGCTGAAAAAGAGTTAGAAGATCTATTATGGTCCAAAATTGCTAAGCATCATGCTACTGAACAAGAAGTAAGTGGCCTAGTAACAAAGCCAATTTTGGAAGAATGTGTTCGGAATGCCTTAGTCCCAAGGCATTGGTCCTTGTATTGTATCATACATTTTGTATCTTATAATATGATTTATGTATTATACATTCGTGTCAATGAATAAAGGCATTAATCTATTTATTATATATATCTTGTGCAATATTATAAATAGAGAATCTAATGGACATATCCATATCCATGTTGATAAGTGTCATGCACTTGGCAGTAAGACCATGGATATGGAAAACGATATAACCATAAAGTCATCTGTAGTTTGTTCTAGTCATGGGAATGAATGGAACCAAATACTATCATAAGCTTGGTTGTATGGTGGTGCTTACCGGCTATAAATCATGGAATGTCAACCAAGTTCATGGGTACATGCAATAGGGCATGGAACTGGATAGATCCACTAAACGAGAAATCCACATGGTATAGTATCACAAGTGATTCTCGTGTAGTACTTATTGGATCCTTTGACCTGACCATGTTATGGTCTTGCACGTGAAGTGACACACTTTGGTGTACACCTAAAGGGCTTGTAATAGGGTGCCAAGTATGGGTACGTTTGAGTGTGCTAGTGAGCATGGCAAGACTATGAACATGCAGAAGGGAATGTCACTCAGTAAACCATCGAGAAGATATCACCGGCCTCTTGATGAATGTAACTAATAAGTGCTAAAAAGGCACTTATATATGATATAATCTATAAGGAATTTATGATGTTTTTACTTATTGTATATTATATTTCACGTTGGTATTGCTTGTTTTTGATGATTTATAGTTTCAAAGATCAAATATGCAATTATGTGGAATTTAGCTATAAAAGGAAGCAAAACACAAAGAAAGATTAAAGGAAAGAGACAGGTCACAAGCGCGATGGATATCATGATCACTACCTAGCCTTGAATGCAGCATTTTGTGAAGAATCCCATGCGAATCATGATTGTGACACTCTGTCATGATCGTGACATGCTCTCAACATCAATTATTTGACCCTATCTATTTGGAACTTCAACCACCACTTTGGAAAGACACAACCCTTCATGAAAAGACATAACTCTTCATGAAAGGATACAACTTTCCAAGAAAAACCAATAGTATTCAGGAGACATAACTCTTCACAAAGAGACACAACTATTTAATGAACCAACACAACTTTACAAAGAGACACACCTCTTCATGAACCAACACAACTTTACAAAGAGCCACAACTCTTTAAGAATCAACATAACTCTTCAATAAAGGGACACAATGGTTCAATGCTTATAAATAGAGGAAGAAATTCCAGAATTGAACACACATTTTATATATATATATATATATATATATAAGAAGAGAGAAATCGGCAATGTTAGAAAAGAAAAGTGTCTAGAAAGTGTTGTTGTAATGTTTAGTATACATAAAGGGGAGCCTAATGCCAAGGTCCTTGAATCAAGTATTATCGCTGTATAGAGAAAAGATACCCCAAGGTTGCAATATACCGATAGGCGTAAGGGAGTGTTTTATGCCCAATTGCTTTCTTAAGTCTATCCTTATGCTTTTCCTTTATGAAAGCGTCACACTTGTATATGTATTGAATATCTACAAAATCAATATCGATAAGTTTTCTTATATCTTATTCTTTATTATGTGACTAACGCCAAGTATGCATTATTAACATAATTCATATTAAGATATAGAGAAGTTCATATTTTACTTTGTCTTGTTTAGTTAATAAGATAGAGTAAATTATGATGTATGATTGTTTTGCTCTACTTTGTTAAATTAGTTAGAGATCATCTTAATATAGCTTGGCCATTGTGTATTAAGACCTTTAGTTATTTTGGCAAAGGTATTTGATAATTTGTCTATGAGTTATCGAATAAAATCTATTTCTAGACATGCCCATTGAAATAGAATTAATCCGACATACTCTTATCATAAAGATTGAATAGGTAATCAATGCAGAAACAATGAATATCTAAGATAAAATGCTTGTATATTTATGTGATTAAATGTTAAACAATAACTCAACTCATAACTAGTACTTTAATTGATTTAACTTGCTATTTACTCAAATCTCCATATCACTTTATAATTCGATACTCTATAAATGCAAAGAAAAATAAACTAAAGTGCACATACTTATTCCTCGTAGGAGCGATATCTTTTATTACTATGTTGCGATTCGTATACTTGCGAGCACTAATCTCTGAAATTACTATCATTATTATTATTATTATTATTATTATTATTATTATTATTATTATTATTATTATTATTATTATTATTAAAAGCTAAGTAAGAGGTTTGTACTAAATCAAGCAACAAGTTTTTGGCGCCGTTGCTGGGGAATAATTGTTTTTTCATTTGATGTTTGTTAAGTATTTGCGGATTATAGAATTTTATTTTATTTTTAGTATATCTATTTAATTTTTGTTATTTTATGGAGTTTTATTTATTTTGTTTAGATTGTAGTTTATGCCCAGAAAGCATTGTTCTGTGGACGAACTTGAGCCAGTTAATCCTGAAATCGAGCGTCTTATATCAAAAAGAAAGAAAAAGTGTAAGAAGAAAAATCAGAAGGGATCAAAAGAAGAAATGGAAGAACAATCAAAGAAGTTGATGGATTATTCCATCCCTAGTCTTAATGGTATGTAGGATGGTGTAGTAAGGCCACCTATTAATGCAAATTCTTTTGAAATTAAACCTGCTCTTTTGCAGATGCTTTAAAATAGTGTTACTTTTCATGGTTTTCCTAATGAATGTCCTAATGCTCATTTATATAATTTTCTTGAAATATACGATACTTTTAAAATTAATGCAGTTTCGGCGGAAGCAATCACACTTCGGTTATTTCCTTTTACTTTGCAGGATAAAGTGAAATCTTGGTTGAATTCATTGTCGCCAAATTGGATAACAACTTGGGAACAACTTGCCTAAGCATTTTTATCTAAGTGTTTTCCTTTAGCAAAAATGGCTAGACTAATTAAAGAAATTACTTCATTTACTCAATTTGAAACTGAGTCTTTGTATGAGGCTTGGGAAAGATATAAAGAAATGCAAAGATTATGCCCTCACCATGGCTTGCCTAGCAATATATTAATACAAACTTTCTATGATCTTGTTACTAGAGGTACTATTGATGCCATGGCTAGTGGTTCTTTAATGCGAAAAACAACCAAAGAGGCTTATGAATTATTAGAAGATCTGGCTAGTAATAATACCATGTGGCCTACTGAAAGGGCACAAGTTCAATCTTCGAATAACTCAAATAGTCCTTCGAGTTCATAAAATTCTACTGTGAAAGGAGTGCATCATGTTGACTCTCTTACTTTGTTACAAGCACAAATTTCTACTTTAACTAATAAGGTTGATAATTTATCTATAGGAGTTACATCTCATAATCCTTGTATAGGATGTAGTCAACAAGGTCATGTTCTTAGTGAATGTAAGGAATTGAATACAGAGGAACAAGTGAATTATGTCCAAGGGCTAGTTCACAATAACCCGTATTCAAATACTTATAATCCGGGATATAGAAACCATCCGAATTTCTCTTGGAAAAATAATGAAAACCAAGATCGGATGAATTCTAATTACCAATCGCAAGATAGAATTGGAATGTTATCATCTAAAATTGATAAGTTTGTAGAAGGATTTCATGCTAAAGTTAGTAACCAAGATGAAAATTTTAAGAAAATGGAGTCCAAATTCGACCAACTTATTAAAAATCACTCATCTTCTATCCATAATTTAGAGGTTCAGATTGGGCAATTGGCCTATGCCATTCCTTCTACTGGACCGGGTGCATTTCCAAGCAATACGGAAAGAAACCCTAAAATAAGTGAATGCGGTGATATTAAAATCCGGTAAGAAGTATGAAAATGTAGATCTTACTAGTCTTAAAACTAACCCAGTGCAGACAAGATGTTCTAAGATGAAGAAATCATTCAAAATATAGAAGAAGAAGCAATTTTTGATCAATCAAATGTCGGCAAGGTTAAGAATGATAATTTTCAACCAAAACCACCATTTCCGAATAGGCTAAGAAGGAAAGATCAAGATAAGCAATTTCATGACTTTGTTAATAAATTGAAAAATCTTCATATTAAGTTATCATTCATTGAAGCCATTAGTCAAATTCCCAATTATAGTAAATTCTTGAAAGAACTTGTTTCTAAAAAGAAAAATTAAGCCAATGTTTCGACTATTGCTTTAAATGAAGATTGTAGTGCTATAGTATCTAGTAAAATTCCTACAAAGCTTAAAGATCCAGGTAGTTTTACTATTCTGTGTAAATTGGGTGAAATAGAATTTCCTAGATGTTTATGTGATTTAGGAGCTAGTGTGAATTTAATGCCATTAAATATTTTTAAGAAATTGTGCTTAAAAGAAGATGTAAAACGTACTTCTATGATTTTGCAACTTGCTGACCAATCTATTAAGAAACCTTTTGGTATTATTGAGGATGTTTTAGTCGAAGTTGATAAATTTATTTTTCCTACGGATTTTGTGATCCTAGATTTTGCTTATGATGAGCAATATCCGTTGATTTTGGGTAGACCTTTTATGAATACCGGTCATGCCTTGATTGATGTTTCGGAAGGAAAAGTAATTTTGCACATCGATGATGAAAAAATTGAATTTCACATGGATAAAGCTACTAAATACCCTATGGATAATGAAGTTTGCATGAAAATTGATGTTATTGATGAGTGTGTTAAGGAAATCTTAGATATAATTGATGATGAGGTTAATATGCAAGATAAGACTTTTGAACATGAAAATGAATTTGTTAAACTTGAATTATTAGTAAGGAATGAGGGTCCTTTACCCGCATCCATTGATGCTCCACCAACTGTTGAATTGAAAGATTTACCAAGTCATTTAAGATATGCATTTTTAATGAAAGATGATAAGTTACCTATAATAATCTTTGATAAACTTAGTTTAGACCAAGAAAAGGAATTAATTAAGGTGATTAGAAAAAGGATTAGAAGTATAGGTTGGCAAATCTCTGATTTAAGAGGTATAAGTCCTAATGTAGTAATGCATCGTATTTATTTAGAAGAGGGTATGTCACCTAAGGCAGATAGACAAAGAAGATTAAACCCTAATATGAAAGAGGTAGTCAAGCAAGAAGTGATCAAATTGCTTGATGCCGGTATCATATATCAGTTTTTGGATAGTGAATGGGTTAGTTTGATTCAATGTGTGCCTAAAAAGGGTGGTATGACTGTAGTTAACAATGAACAAGGAGAAATGGTACCCACAAGAACAACAACTGGTTGGAGAGTGTGTATTGCCTATAGAAAGTTAAATTCGGCAACTAGGAAAGATCATTTTCCACTTCCTTTCAATGATCAAATGTTGGAAAGAATTGCGAACATGCTTTTTATTGTTTTCTAGATGGATTCTCAGCTTATTTCCAGATTTTTATACATCTGGATGATCAAGAGAAAACCACTTTTACTTATCCATATGGAACTTTTGCTTACCGTAGAATGCCTTTTGGTTTATGCAATGCACCTGCTACATTTCAAAGATGCATGACTTCTATTTTTGGTGATTTTATTGAGGATATTATGGAAGTATTCATGGATGATTTTTCTGTTTATGGAGATTCATTTGAGGAATGTTTAGTTCATTTAGATAAAGTTTTGTCTAGATGTGAAGAGTCTAATCTAGTGCTTAATTGGGAGAAATGCCATTTTATGGTTGATGAAGGTATAGTTCTTGGCCATAAGATTAGTGAAAGAGGAATAAAAGTCGATAAAGCCAAAACTGACTTGATAGGAAATTTACCTCCACCAACTTCAGTTAAAGGAGTGAGGTCTTTCCTAGGACATGCTGGTTTTTATAGACGATTTATTAAGAACTTCTCGGTTATCGCTAAACCATTGACCAATTTGTTAGTTAAAGATACACCTTTTGTATTTACACCTGAATGTATGAATGCCTTTAACATTCTTAAACAAGCATTAGTTAGTGCACCTATAATCACAAGTCCAGATTGGAACTTACCATTTGAGATTATGTGTGATGCTAGTGATGTTGTTGTAGGATGTGTTTTAGGACAAAGGAAAGATAAGAAATTACATGTTATTTACTATGTAAGTCATACTCTTTTTGGTGCTCAGTGTAATTATACGACTACCAAAAAAGAGATGTTGGCTGTTGTGTTTGCATATGATAAGTTTAGATCTTACTTGTTAGGTTTTAAAGTTATAATTTATACGGATCATGCTACTTTATGATATTTGTTTGCTAAGAAAGATGCTAAGCCATGCCTTATTCGTTGGGTGTTACTTTTGCAAGAGTTTGATTTAGAACTTAGAGGAAAGAAAGGTTCAAAAAATTTGGTTGCCGATCATCTTTCTAGGTTATAAGATGAGAACGGTCCAATTGGTGAGTCTGAAACTATTAATGAAAAATTTCCTGACGAGAGTTTAATGGCTATGCAACATGCTAAGGAACCTTGGTATGCTGACTATGCTAATTACCTCGAAGCAAATGTTATACCATATAACTTAGATACGAATGCTAGGAAGAAGTTCTTCAATGGTGAAAAGATATATTTGGGACAATCCTTATTTGTTTAAGATATGTGCCGATAATATTATTAGGAGATGTGTTGATGAGTTAGAATATGAGTCCATGTTGGATATGCCCTAGTCCCGAGGCATTGGTCCTTGTATTTGTATCATACATTTATTGGATTTATGTATTATACTTATTTGTGTTATTAATAAAGGCATTAATTCATTTATTTTGTTTATCTTGTGCAATATATTAAATGAAGTATCCAATGGACATATCCATATCCATGATGACCAGTGTCATGCACTTGGCAGTAAGACCATAGATAGGGTAAAAGATATGACCATGAATAGATTCATAGTCTGTTCCAGTCATGGGAATGAATGGAACAAGAGACTATTATTAACCTGGTTGTATGGCGGTGTCTTACCGGTCATTGGACATAGGATGTCAACCAAGTTAATGGGTACATGCATAAGGGGGCATGGTACTGGATAGATCCACTAAACTAGAAATCCATATGGTATAGTATCACAAGTGATTCTCGTGTAGTACTTGTATGGATCCTTTGACCAGACCATATGATGGTGTTTGCATGTGAGGTCGCATACTTAGGGGTATGCCTAAAGGGCCTATAATAGGATGCCAAGTATGGGTGCTTTCGGGTATGTCACTTTGTTGGGATTCGTCACGGGAAACCGACCGATAAAAGCGGAAATATGCGTCGATTTCCTCGAATCCGGCCCAGGAGCTTAAGATGTGGAAATCAAAAACTTAAAGCATAAAAGGAGGGTTTCAAAAACTGACCACAAAGTCTCTCTAAGAGACGGATGCGGACTGCAGGAACCAAAGTAGACTCCCTCCAACGTCACGTACACGAACGGCTCTCGGACCCAACCCGTGCTAGCGACCCGGATCTTATTTCAAGAGAAAGAGAGAGCTGAAATTTTCTTTCCCAAAAGAAAATTTTACTAAGTGATGGGCGGCCAAAACTATTAAACTTATGGCAATGATATGATTTTTTTTCAAGTGTGAGTCACCACTTCTAATTGGTCCAAAAGATGCAAAGTCCAACTTTGCAACCTCTTAGTCCAAATGGTGACTCACCATACTTCTCTCTTGCCATGAGTTACGGCCATCAATGCACAATTGATGACTTAGTTTTGTTTTCTTTTCCAAAAGAATAAAACCTATGTCAATATGACACATCACTTTCACCCTTTAAATGCATAAGGAGTAAAGTCAATCTTTAGCTTAGAGACAAAAGAATGACTCATCCAAATGCTTTAAGGATTCGGCCAACACCAAAAGAAATGGTAATAATCTTTTCCACTTTCTTACCAAAAGTAAAGGAAAGATCAAATGGAGCAAAGTCCAACTTTGCCACTTCTTAAGTCAAACCAATGACTCACCATTTTCTTATTGGTGCATAAGAATTGGTCATCATCATTTTTGTCCATAAAATGACTCACATTCTTATCCCAAATGCATGAAAATTTCGTCCATCACAATTCCAATTCAAGTGGGAATATTCATTTTACATCTTAAGCCTAATTTTAATTCCTTTGATTTAATGAATATCAAATGCAACTTTACTTTAACATGTATGCTTATATATTATACCATATAATATATTACATACATTTAAATTAAAATTTCATTTGACCTAATAATTTAATCAAGGGATTAAATTAGACATACATAAAATGAGATACATGTAAACCTATACATGTAGAATAATATTTCCACCTAGGAAATAATCCCATAAATTAATTCATTGAATTAATTAAGAGAAGGCCAAAATAAATATTAATTATATAACTTTGATCAATCCAATTGATGCATATAATATAATTAATATATCTCTCTCTCTTCAAACGTGTATACTCCAAGTACACACTTAATCCGACTAGTTAAAGTCCAGACGTTCAATGTGTACGATCCAATGGGCCCGTCTTTATGTTGGCAGTGGGCCAAGGCCCACAGACTGCAGGCGGGCTCTAGCAAGCCACTGCAGCCCCCAATTAAGACGGAGTAAGCAGTCCAACTGAAAACGTAACCCAGTAGTTTGAACTTGTAAATCCCATGTCGCTGATATCGGTGTCCAACACAGAGGCATGGAAGTATCACCCTCCTTGTGTCTGGACCTTGACTTGATACCGAATGAACTGATGCTCACAAACAAGATCCAATCTTGTTTGGGTGCGGCCGCACACTTATCAGTAACATTCTTCAAGAGGCCGATGATATCGTCTCAGTGAATCACTGAGTGACATTCCCTTCTGAATATCCATAGTGCTGCCATGCTTACTGACACACCCGAACGTACCCGTACTTGGCACCCTTTTACAGGCCCGTTGGGCGTACACCAAAGTGTGCCACCTCACATGCAGCACCATCATATGGTCCGGTCGAAGGACTTATACAAGTACTACACGAGAATCATTTGTGATACTATACCATGCAGATTCCCGTTAAGTGGATCAATCCAGTACCATGCCCTTTTTACATGTACCCATTAACCTAGTTGACATTCCATGTTCTATGACCAGCAAGACACCGCCATACAACCAGGCTAACGATAGTCTTTGGTTCCATTCATTCCCATGATTGGAACAGACTACGGATGAATTTATGGCCATATCATTTTCCCTATCCACGGTCTTACTGCCAAGTGCCTCACACTTGACAACGTGGATATGGATATGTCCATTGGATACTCTATTTAAAATATAGCACAAGACATACAATAAATAGATTAATGCCTTTATCACCTTGACACAAATTGTATAATACATAAAGTTTACATTAATGTACCAAATGTATTATACAAACACAAGGACCAATGCCTTGGGACTAGGGCATTTCCAACAATCTCCCACTTGCACTAGTACCTACTAGGCATGGGTCTAATCCCTATAGATCCAGTATAACCTTCGTGCAGAGGCATAGCCAAGCATGTTGGTCAAAAGATCTGCGACATTGTCTTTGGTGTCCACTCTTTGTAATGAGATGTCACCCCCTCAGCGATTTCTCGCAATAGGTGAAACTCCCTGAGTTCGTGCTTCGTGTATATGTGTGACCGAGGCACATAGCTTGTGCAACAGCCCCGCATTGTCACAGAAGATATCAACTGGTTACTGGATAGTTGACACTACCCCCAGTTGTATGATAAACTTCATTATCCACACAGCTTTCCTAGCTGCTACACACGTTGCAATGTACTCAGTTCCTGTGATAGAAACCGCGATGGTCTATTACTTGGAGCCTCTCCAACAATAGCACCACCAATTAGCATGAACACATACCTATACTGCGACTTATATTCATCCTGGTCTATCTGGAAGCTTGCATCAGTGTACCTAGCAACTGACTGCTCTTCCTGACCTACATGGGCGACATTAGGTCTTGTACATAGCATGGAGTACATGATTGATCCCATGGCTGAAACGTATATAGGACCAATTCATGTTCTCCCTATCCTGCCTTGTCTTAGGACAATACTTCTTGCTAAGTTTCAGCTCATAACCCACTGGCAAGAAACCTTTCTTAGCCTGGTCCATGCTGAATCTTTTCAGAACGATGTCTATGTACTTGACCTGACTTAGGCCCAGAAGCCGATTGGATCTAACCCTGTAGATACTGATCCCTAGGATCGTCTCAGCTTCGCCTAAGTCCTTCATCGCGAAGCACTTACACAACCATTACAATTCCCTTGTAGTGTTGGTATGTCGCTTCCAATCAGAAGGATGCCATCCATATTTCATACCAGGAAAGTACTATGCTCCCACTAAACCTCTTATACACACCCTTAAAGGTATTGTCGGCCTATAGCTTATAGCGCCACATGCAACCTATTACCTTAGCACCAGGAGGTGAATCAACCAGGTTCCAAACCTGATTATCGTACATAGATTGCAACTCCACCACCATGGCAGACAGTGGGCTAGCTATAGCCTACTAGTAGGTTTTGAGCTCCTCTTCGTCCATGACAAAAGGAGCGTAATCATTAGAAACAAAACTGATGTTTTCCATGTTCCTGATGATCCCTACCAGACCTTTTAGGTCCTTGTGTGACCTGGGCTGGTGCTTCCCCTTTTGGAAGCTTCACCCTGGTCTCCGAGTTATCCTTTTTCAGGAGTTTCTGAGCTTTGAACTTCCCTGAGTTCAATATCGCTCCCACTGTCTTTCTTGGAAAGAAACCCCTTTTCAAGAAGGACCCCCTTTCGAGCCATGAACACCTTGTTCTCAGCGGGGTTGTAGAAGGAATACCCTTTGGTTTCCCTAGGGTAGCTCACAAACAGGCATTAGTCGGTTTTGGGTGCTAGTTTTGCTCATAGTCAATTTCTTGACTTATGCATAACAACCCCAAATCCGTAAGAAAGACATAATAGGCACCCTGCCCGTCCATTTTCCAAATGGGGTCTTTGCCAAAGCCTTAGTCGGAGTATAATTGAAAATGAGAGCCATTGTCTCAAGAGTGTATCCTTTACAACTTATAGGGAGAGAGGCATGACTCATCGTTTGAGCGGACCATGTCCAACAGGGTCCTATTCCTCTGTTCGGACACCCCATTCCATTGTGGTGTTCCTGGAGGAGTGAGCTGTGGAACTATTCCATGCTCTCTCAAAATGAGTCATACTATAGGCTTATATGCTCACCACCTCGGTCCAACCGAAAGGCTTGGATATTTCAGCCTAGTTCTGTACTTCGTTCCTTACTCCCTTGAACCTATCAAGGGTCTCAGACTTATATTACATAGGCATAGCCATTTCTGATGAAATCGTCTGTGAAGGATATGAAGTATAGATGTTCACCCTTAGTTGCTATGCTTGTCGGTCCATATACATCTCAATGCATTAGGTTCAATAAGCTAGCAACCCTTTTAGCCTTTTAGTCATTTTACCTTATAAACCAGACTCGCATATATCAAGTGACTCCATGTCAAATGATCCTAGGATTCAAGCAATGTGAAGCCTAGCTATGCGCTTCTTGTTTATGTGGCCTAAATGACAATGCCAAAGGTAAACCCGATTAAGTTCGTTAGGCTTAACCCTTTAAGTGTGTATAGTATATACATGATTAGTTTCATTTAGATCCAGGATATAAAAGACATTATTTAATAGAGCTACTCCATAAAATAATTCTTTTCTAGATAAACCCTTTTTACTATTATCAATAGTAAATGTACATCCAGAAATATCCAAAACCGAAACAGAAATAATATTCCTGTACATAACAGGTACAAAATAACATTGTTTCAGCAGTAACAAAACTAATCTACTAGGCATCATAAGCTGGTCCCGCTGATCTTTATGGCAGCAACCCTTGCTCCATTTCTGACCTGCAAGTCCACTTGTCCCGATCCCAGTGATCTCCTGTTCTTAAGTCCCTGCACATTCAACAAATGTGAGAACCACATCTAGTATCCAATACATAAGATGTTGAAACAGAGGTTAATGTCTATGACATTTATACCTGATGAAGACATGCCCTGCGTCTTCCTTTTCTCTCCCAAAAGCTTGGGGCACGATCTTTTCCAATGTCCAGCCTGCTTGCAACCGAAGCAGACATCCTTGGAACGGGCCTTGGGCTGGGCTTTAGCCTTTTTAGCCTTGGCTTCCTTAGCCTTGGCCTTGGCCCTTGCCTTGCCCTTGCCTTTAGCAAAAGGAGGTTTCCCCTTGTTAACCTCAAGTACCGGCGGATTCTTCTTGATCGACAGTTCAGCGAGTTCAAGCATCCAATGCAGCTCACTAACAGTACGGTCCATCCCTTGCTTGTAAAAGTTTAGGACGAATTGATCATAAGAATCCGGTAAAGAATCCAGGATTGTACTAACCGCCAGCCCCCGTGAGATAGGGTTCCGAGACGGGCTAAATTATCCAGATAACCCTTCATCTTGAGCACGTGTGTACTCACAGATGTCCCGGCTCCCATCTTACAGCTGCGGAATGCCTTGTGTATCAGGTACCTTTCCTGATAAGCTTGCTCATAAAACATCTCGTTAAGAGTTGTCATTATAGCAAAGGCCTGATGATCCAAGAACTGTTTTTGCAATTCAGGAACCATACTAGCCAACATCAGGCATGTCACATCCCGGTTATCTTTTACATGTGCCAGGTATTCCTCCAGCTGGGCAGCCGGTGGATTACTTCCCGTTGGCACATCCGGTACAGGCTTTTTGAGCACATACTCTTTAGACTCTTGTCTTAGAACTTTCCTTAAGTTCATAGACCAGTCCCAAAAGTTAGGGCCAGAAAGCTTGTCCCATTCCAAGAAAGATCGCAGTGATAAAGTATCATTCGTAGCCATTGGTTTCTACACAGAAAAAATTTACAAGAGTTAATAAAGGACTTAACTTGTTCTTCCCATATTATAATTAATAATGAATCGTGTTATTAATTAACTCGAGTTGTTGGGCTCATGGGCCGAGATCCATATTATATCAAGATATAGCCAGACGAGGGCCTGGAACAACTATACCCCAATTTTTAGGTAGGAACGCCGTCCAATCCCAACCTAGGGACTCTCGGTTTGATGGGTCTGTTGGCACTTACCCATCTGTGCTTAGGGCCAGGAACATCCTACTACCCACGCTAAGTCAAAACCTCCATCCAAGTGTTAGAGTAACCAATACTCCAACCCAATACAAAATGACGATACTCCAGTGCATCCAACTAGGGTTGGTCTACAGCTGGCCTATCCCCACTTCGAGTAGGTTATGAATGAGGGAAGCACTTTTAAGAGACTTAGTAATTACCTTTTGGTTATTAGATTCAATTAATAACGGCTTAGATGCATAGGCGGGTGAAATTGGGTTTGTACATACATTCTCACATGTAAATAAATAAAGCATAATTAAATAAAAATGAAATGCTATGGGCCAAAATTTACATCCTAATATAATTCTAGTAAACCTATACTAGAACGACATCAGGTGGGCTGCATCCTCATCCTTCTAGCACGCCAATCCAATCGGCTTCTTCTTCTTTACATAATTCCATCATAAACACATAAAATAAAATTACATAAAAGAAAAACGGCGCGTAGGCCGTATTTACCAAAAGAATATTACAACCCGAATAAATAAGGCCCAAAACATCCATTCATGCATTTAATCATACATACACGTATCCAATACATACAATTTATAAACATGTTAAATGCATGAATTAATCCCATTTCAAATATGTCCATAGCCATTATTTTGAAATCGCCAAATTTTGCCCGATCATGGTTCTAAACCCGTGCGGGCTTTGGGCCTCCAACCCAGGCAAAATTGCTCCCAATCCAATTGGGAAACCATGAATTCCAAAATTAGCCGTCCGGGTAATCGTGCCAAGAAAACCCGAACCAATTTCAATTAACCGTATTTATTTCCAAAATAAATATCGCATGAACGAAAAATAAATCCATTCATAAAACATGCGCATAAAATTTCCAAAATTAAACACGCACAATTTTAAAACAATTAAAATTTTAAAATCCCACGCGTATAAAAATTACCAAAATTTAAACACGCATATTTTTAAAATTTTAAATCCGGCCCGGCCCAAAAAATCCCGCCAAATCCAAAAACGGGCTCGGCCCGCTGCGCGGAGCAGCCGCGGCGCTGCTGCCCAGCAGCAGCCCCGCTGCCGCGCAGCGGCTGCTGCCCAGCAGCAGCCTGCTGCTGGCGTGCAGCAGCTGCTGCCCAGCAGCAGCTGCTGGCGCGCAGCAGCCCTGCTGCTGGCGTGCAGCAGCTGCTGCCCAGCAGCAGCTGCTGGCCAGCAGCAGCCAGCAGCAGCTGCTGCCTGTGGCGCCTAGCGCCGCAGGCAGCGGCTGCTGCCCCCGCTTCGACCCGAAACGGTCCGTGATTTTTCCGCATAAAAACAAGCAACATGAAATTAAATCACCAAGAAATAAAATCATGCATAGGAAATTAAATCTAGCATAAAACCAATATGCAAAATAAAATTTCCATAACAAAAACACAAAAAGGAAAATAAAACCTAGCATACACCATATGCAACATAATTTTCCATTTGCAAATTTCAACGGGCAAAATCACAAACCCGAAACCAAAAGAATCCCGTCCACAAAAATCTCCAATTTTAAAACACGGGATCCGCCAAGTTAAAGATTTCCACGGATCAAAAGCCTGCTCTGATACCACTGTTGGGATTCGTCACGGGAAACCGACCGATAAAAGCGGAAATATGCGTCGATTTCCTCGAATCCGGCCCAGGAGCTTAAGATGTGGAAATCAAAAACTTAAAGCATAAAAGGAGGGTTTCAAAAACTGACCACAAAGTCTCTCTAAGAGACGGATGCGGACTGCAGGAACCAAAGTAGACTCCCTCCAACGTCACGTACACGAACGGCTCTCGGACCCAACCCGTGCTAGCGACCCGGATCTTATTTCAAGAGAAAGAGAGAGCTGAAATTTTCTTTCCCAAAAGAAAATTTTACTAAGTGATGGGCGGCCAAAACTATTAAACTTATGGCAATGATATGATTTTTTTTCAAGTGTGAGTCACCACTTCTAATTGGTCCAAAAGATGCAAAGTCCAACTTTGCAACCTCTTAGTCCAAATGGTGACTCACCATACTTCTCTCTTGCCATGAGTTACGGCCATCAATGCACAATTGATGACTTAGTTTTGTTTTCTTTTCCAAAAGAATAAAACCTATGTCAATATGACACATCACTTTCACCCTTTAAATGCATAAGGAGTAAAGTCAATCTTTAGCTTAGAGACAAAAGAATGACTCATCCAAATGCTTTAAGGATTCGGCCAACACCAAAAGAAATGGTAATAATCTTTTCCACTTTCTTACCAAAAGTAAAGGAAAGATCAAATGGAGCAAAGTCCAACTTTGCCACTTCTTAAGTCAAACCAATGACTCACCATTTTCTTATTGGTGCATAAGAATTGGTCATCATCATTTTTGTCCATAAAATGACTCACATTCTTATCCCAAATGCATGAAAATTTCGTCCATCACAATTCCAATTCAAGTGGGAATATTCATTTTACATCTTAAGCCTAATTTTAATTCCTTTGATTTAATGAATATCAAATGCAACTTTACTTTAACATGTATGCTTATATATTATACCATATAATATATTACATACATTTAAATTAAAATTTCATTTGACCTAATAATTTAATCAAGGGATTAAATTAGACATACATAAAATGAGATACATGTAAACCTATACATGTAGAATAATATTTCCACCTAGGAAATAATCCCATAAATTAATTCATTGAATTAATTAAGAGAAGGCCAAAATAAATATTAATTATATAACTTTGATCAATCCAATTGATGCATATAATATAATTAATATATCTCTCTCTCTTCAAACGTGTATACTCCAAGTACACACTTAATCCGACTAGTTAAAGTCCAGACGTTCAATGTGTACGATCCAATGGGCCCGTCTTTATGTTGGCAGTGGGCCAAGGCCCACAGACTGCAGGCGGGCTCTAGCAAGCCACTGCAGCCCCCAATTAAGACGGAGTAAGCAGTCCAACTGAAAACGTAACCCAGTAGTTTGAACTTGTAAATCCCATGTCGCTGATATCGGTGTCCAACACAGAGGCATGGAAGTATCACCCTCCTTGT
The DNA here is from genome assembly GCA_039660915.1 of Euphorbia tirucalli. Taxonomy (NCBI): domain Eukaryota; kingdom Viridiplantae; phylum Streptophyta; class Magnoliopsida; order Malpighiales; family Euphorbiaceae; genus Euphorbia; species Euphorbia tirucalli. Next base: position 34,402,723 of record CM077633.1, read on the forward strand.
GTCTGGACCTTGACTTGATACCGAATGAACTGATGCTCACAAACAAGATCCAATCTTGTTTGGGTGCGGCCGCACACTTATCAGTAACATTCTTCAAGAGGCCGATGATATCGTCTCAGTGAATCACTGAGTGACATTCCCTTCTGAATATCCATAGTGCTGCCATGCTTACTGACACACCCGAACGTACCCGTACTTGGCACCCTTTTACAGGCCCGTTGGGCGTACACCAAAGTGTGCCACCTCACATGCAGCACCATCATATGGTCCGGTCGAAGGACTTATACAAGTACTACACGAGAATCATTTGTGATACTATACCATGCAGATTCCCGTTAAGTGGATCAATCCAGTACCATGCCCTTTTTACATGTACCCATTAACCTAGTTGACATTCCATGTTCTATGACCGGCAAGACACCGCCATACAACCAGGCTAACGATAGTCTTTGGTTCCATTCATTCCCATGATTGGAACAGACTACGGATGAATTTATGGCCATATCATTTTCCCTATCCACGGTCTTACTGCCAAGTGCCTCACACTTGACAACGTGGATATGGATATGTCCATTGGATACTCTATTTAAAATATAGCACAAGACATACAATAAATAGATTAATGCCTTTATCACCTTGACACAAATTGTATAATACATAAAGTTTACATTAATGTACCAAATGTATTATACAAACACAAGGACCAATGCCTCGGGACTAGGGCATTTCCAACAATCTCCCACTTGCACTAGTACCTACTAGGCATGGGTCTAATCCCTATAGATCCAGTATAACCTTCGTGCAGAGGCATAGCCAAGCATGTTGGTCAAAAGATCTGCGACATTGTCTTTGGTGTCCACTCTTTGTAATGAGATGTCACCCCCTCAGCGATTTCTCGCAATAGGTGAAACTCCCTGAGTTCGTGCTTCGTGTATATGTGTGACCGAGGCACATAGCTTGTGCAACAGCCCCGCATTGTCACAGAAGATATCAACTGGTTACTGGATAGTTGACACTACCCCCAGTTGTATGATAAACTTCATTATCCACACAGCTTTCCTAGCTGCTACACACGTTGCAATGTACTCAGTTCCTGTGATAGAAACCGCGATGGTCTATTACTTGGAGCCTCTCCAACAATAGCACCACCAATTAGCATGAACACATACCTATACTGCGACTTATATTCATCCTGGTCTATCTGGAAGCTTGCATCAGTGTACCTAGCAACTGACTGCTCTTCCTGACCTACATGGGCGACATTAGGTCTTGTACATAGCATGGAGTACATGATTGATCCCATGGCTGAAACGTATATAGGACCAATTCATGTTCTCCCTATCCTGCCTTGTCTTAGGACAATACTTCTTGCTAAGTTTCAGCTCATAACCCACTGGCAAGAAACCTTTCTTAGCCTGGTCCATGCTGAATCTTTTCAGAACGATGTCTATGTACTTGACCTGACTTAGGCCCAGAAGCCGATTGGATCTAACCCTGTAGATACTGATCCCTAGGATCGTCTCAGCTTCGCCTAAGTCCTTCATCGCGAAGCACTTACACAACCATTACAATTCCCTTGTAGTGTTGGTATGTCGCTTCCAATCAGAAGGATGCCATCCATATTTCATACCAGGAAAGTACTATGCTCCCACTAAACCTCTTATACACACCCTTAAAGGTATTGTCGGCCTATAGCTTATAGCGCCACATGCAACCTATTACCTTAGCACCAGGAGGTGAATCAACCAGGTTCCAAACCTGATTATCGTACATAGATTGCAACTCCACCACCATGGCAGACAGTGGGCTAGCTATAGCCTACTAGTAGGTTTTGAGCTCCTCTTCGTCCATGACAAAAGGAGCGTAATCATTAGAAACAAAACTGATGTTTTCCATGTTCCTGATGATCCCTACCAGACCTTTTAGGTCCTTGTGTGACCTGGGCTGGTGCTTCCCCTTTTGGAAGCTTCACCCTGGTCTCCGAGTTATCCTTTTTCAGGAGTTTCTGAGCTTTGAACTTCCCTGAGTTCAATATCGCTCCCACTGTCTTTCTTGGAAAGAAACCCCTTTTCAAGAAGGACCCCCTTTCGAGCCATGAACACCTTGTTCTCAGCGGGGTTGTAGAAGGAATACCCTTTGGTTTCCCTAGGGTAGCTCACAAACAGGCATTAGTCGGTTTTGGGTGCTAGTTTTGCTCATAGTCAATTTCTTGACTTATGCATAACAACCCCAAATCCGTAAGAAAGACATAATAGGCACCCTGCCCGTCCATTTTCCAAATGGGGTCTTTGCCAAAGCCTTAGTCGGAGTATAATTGAAAATGAGAGCCATTGTCTCAAGAGTGTATCCTTTACAACTTATAGGGAGAGAGGCATGACTCATCGTTTGAGCGGACCATGTCCAACAGGGTCCTATTCCTCTGTTCGGACACCCCATTCCATTGTGGTGTTCCTGGAGGAGTGAGCTGTGGAACTATTCCATGCTCTCTCAAAATGAGTCATACTATAGGCTTATATGCTCACCACCTCGGTCCAACCGAAAGGCTTGGATATTTCAGCCTAGTTCTGTACTTCGTTCCTTACTCCCTTGAACCTATCAAGGGTCTCAGACTTATATTACATAGGCATAGCCATTTCTGATGAAATCGTCTGTGAAGGATATGAAGTATAGATGTTCACCCTTAGTTGCTATGCTTGTCGGTCCATATACATCTCAATGCATTAGGTTCAATAAGCTAGCAACCCTTTTAGCCTTTTAGTCATTTTACCTTATAAACCAGACTCGCATATATCAAGTGACTCCATGTCAAATGATCCTAGGATTCAAGCAATGTGAAGCCTAGCTATGCGCTTCTTGTTTATGTGGCCTAAATGACAATGCCAAAGGTAAACCCGATTAAGTTCGTTAGGCTTAACCCTTTAAGTGTGTATAGTATATACATGATTAGTTTCATTTAGATCCAGGATATAAAAGACATTATTTAATAGAGCTACTCCATAAAATAATTCTTTTCTAGATAAACCCTTTTTACTATTATCAATAGTAAATGTACATCCAGAAATATCCAAAACCGAAACAGAAATAATATTCCTGTACATAACAGGTACAAAATAACATTGTTTCAGCAGTAACAAAACTAATCTACTAGGCATCATAAGCTGGTCCCGCTGATCTTTATGGCAGCAACCCTTGCTCCATTTCTGACCTGCAAGTCCACTTGTCCCGATCCCAGTGATCTCCTGTTCTTAAGTCCCTGCACATTCAACAAATGTGAGAACCACATCTAGTATCCAATACATAAGATGTTGAAACAGAGGTTAATGTCTATGACATTTATACCTGATGAAGACATGCCCTGCGTCTTCCTTTTCTCTCCCAAAAGCTTGGGGCACGATCTTTTCCAATGTCCAGCCTGCTTGCAACCGAAGCAGACATCCTTGGAACGGGCCTTGGGCTGGGCTTTAGCCTTTTTAGCCTTGGCTTCCTTAGCCTTGGCCTTGGCCCTTGCCTTGCCCTTGCCTTTAGCAAAAGGAGGTTTCCCCTTGTTAACCTCAAGTACCGGCGGATTCTTCTTGATCGACAGTTCAGCGAGTTCAAGCATCCAATGCAGCTCACTAACAGTACGGTCCATCCCTTGCTTGTAAAAGTTTAGGACGAATTGATCATAAGAATCCGGTAAAGAATCCAGGATTGTACTAACCGCCAGCCCCCGTGAGATAGGGTTCCGAGACGGGCTAAATTATCCAGATAACCCTTCATCTTGAGCACGTGTGTACTCACAGATGTCCCGGCTCCCATCTTACAGCTGCGGAATGCCTTGTGTATCAGGTACCTTTCCTGATAAGCTTGCTCATAAAACATCTCGTTAAGAGTTGTCATTATAGCAAAGGCCTGATGATCCAAGAACTGTTTTTGCAATTCAGGAACCATACTAGCCAACATCAGGCATGTCACATCCCGGTTATCTTTTACATGTGCCAGGTATTCCTCCAGCTGGGCAGCCGGTGGATTACTTCCCGTTGGCACATCCGGTACAGGCTTTTTGAGCACATACTCTTTAGACTCTTGTCTTAGAACTTTCCTTAAGTTCATAGACCAGTCCCAAAAGTTAGGGCCAGAAAGCTTGTCCCATTCCAAGAAAGATCGCAGTGATAAAGTATCATTCGTAGCCATTGGTTTCTACACAGAAAAAATTTACAAGAGTTAATAAAGGACTTAACTTGTTCTTCCCATATTATAATTAATAATGAATCGTGTTATTAATTAACTCGAGTTGTTGGGCTCATGGGCCGAGATCCATATTATATCAAGATATAGCCAGACGAGGGCCTGGAACAACTATACCCCAATTTTTAGGTAGGAACGCCGTCCAATCCCAACCTAGGGACTCTCGGTTTGATGGGTCTGTTGGCACTTACCCATCTGTGCTTAGGGCCAGGAACATCCTACTACCCACGCTAAGTCAAAACCTCCATCCAAGTGTTAGAGTAACCAATACTCCAACCCAATACAAAATGACGATACTCCAGTGCATCCAACTAGGGTTGGTCTACAGCTGGCCTATCCCCACTTCGAGTAGGTTATGAATGAGGGAAGCACTTTTAAGAGACTTAGTAATTACCTTTTGGTTATTAGATTCAATTAATAACGGCTTAGATGCATAGGCGGGTGAAATTGGGTTTGTACATACATTCTCACATGTAAATAAATAAAGCATAATTAAATAAAAATGAAATGCTATGGGCCAAAATTTACATCCTAATATAATTCTAGTAAACCTATACTAGAACGACATCAGGTGGGCTGCATCCTCATCCTTCTAGCACGCCAATCCAATCGGCTTCTTCTTCTTTACATAATTCCATCATAAACACATAAAATAAAATTACATAAAAGAAAAACGGCGCGTAGGCCGTATTTACCAAAAGAATATTACAACCCGAATAAATAAGGCCCAAAACATCCATTCATGCATTTAATCATACATACACGTATCCAATACATACAATTTATAAACATGTTAAATGCATGAATTAATCCCATTTCAAATATGTCCATAGCCATTATTTTGAAATCGCCAAATTTTGCCCGATCATGGTTCTAAACCCGTGCGGGCTTTGGGCCTCCAACCCAGGCAAAATTGCTCCCAATCCAATTGGGAAACCATGAATTCCAAAATTAGCCGTCCGGGTAATCGTGCCAAGAAAACCCGAACCAATTTCAATTAACCGTATTTATTTCCAAAATAAATATCGCATGAACGAAAAATAAATCCATTCATAAAACATGCGCATAAAATTTCCAAAATTAAACACGCACAATTTTAAAACAATTAAAATTTTAAAATCCCACGCGTATAAAAATTACCAAAATTTAAACACGCATATTTTTAAAATTTTAAATCCGGCCCGGCCCAAAAAATCCCGCCAAATCCAAAAACGGGCCCGGCCCGCTGCGCGGAGCAGCCGCGGCGCTGCTGCCCAGCAGCAGCCCCGCTGCCGCGCAGCGGCTGCTGCCCAGCAGCAGCCTGCTGCTGGCGTGCAGCAGCTGCTGCCCAGCAGCAGCTGCTGGCGCGCAGCAGCCCTGCTGCTGGCGTGCAGCAGCTGCTGCCCAGCAGCAGCTGCTGGCCAGCAGCAGCCCAGCTGCTGCCGAGGCAGCAGCCAGCAGCAGCTGCTGCCTGTGGCGCCTAGCGCCGCAGGCAGCGGCTGCTGCCCCCGCTTCGACCCGAAACGGTCCGTGATTTTTCCGCATAAAAACAAGCAACATGAAATTAAATCACCAAGAAATAAAATCATGCATAGGAAATTAAATCTAGCATAAAACCAATATGCAAAATAAAATTTCCATAACAAAAACACAAAAAGGAAAATAAAACCTAGCATACACCATATGCAACATAATTTTCCATTTGCAAATTTCAACGGGCAAAATCACAAACCCGAAACCAAAAGAATCCCGTCCACAAAAATCTCCAATTTTAAAACACGGGATCCGCCAAGTTAAAGATTTCCACGGATCAAAAGCCTGCTCTGATACCACTGTTGGGATTCGTCACGGGAAACCGACCGATAAAAGCGGAAATATGCGTCGATTTCCTCGAATCCGGCCCAGGAGCTTAAGATGTGGAAATCAAAAACTTAAAGCATAAAAGGAGGGTTTCAAAAACTGACCACAAAGTCTCTCTAAGAGACGGATGCGGACTGCAGGAACCAAAGTAGACTCCCTCCAACGTCACGTACACGAACGGCTCTCGGACCCAACCCGTGCTAGCGACCCGGATCTTATTTCAAGAGAAAGAGAGAGCTGAAATTTTCTTTCCCAAAAGAAAATTTTACTAAGTGATGGGCGGCCAAAACTATTAAACTTATGGCAATGATATGATTTTTTTTCAAGTGTGAGTCACCACTTCTAATTGGTCCAAAAGATGCAAAGTCCAACTTTGCAACCTCTTAGTCCAAATGGTGACTCACCATACTTCTCTCTTGCCATGAGTTACGGCCATCAATGCACAATTGATGACTTAGTTTTGTTTTCTTTTCCAAAAGAATAAAACCTATGTCAATATGACACATCACTTTCACCCTTTAAATGCATAAGGAGTAAAGTCAATCTTTAGCTTAGAGACAAAAGAATGACTCATCCAAATGCTTTAAGGATTCGGCCAACACCAAAAGAAATGGTAATAATCTTTTCCACTTTCTTACCAAAAGTAAAGGAAAGATCAAATGGAGCAAAGTCCAACTTTGCCACTTCTTAAGTCAAACCAATGACTCACCATTTTCTTATTGGTGCATAAGAATTGGTCATCATCATTTTTGTCCATAAAATGACTCACATTCTTATCCCAAATGCATGAAAATTTCGTCCATCACAATTCCAATTCAAGTGGGAATATTCATTTTACATCTTAAGCCTAATTTTAATTCCTTTGATTTAATGAATATCAAATGCAACTTTACTTTAACATGTATGCTTATATATTATACCATATAATATATTACATACATTTAAATTAAAATTTCATTTGACCTAATAATTTAATCAAGGGATTAAATTAGACATACATAAAATGAGATACATGTAAACCTATACATGTAGAATAATATTTCCACCTAGGAAATAATCCCATAAATTAATTCATTGAATTAATTAAGAGAAGGCCAAAATAAATATTAATTATATAACTTTGATCAATCCAATTGATGCATATAATATAATTAATATATCTCTCTCTCTTCAAACGTGTATACTCCAAGTACACACTTAATCCGACTAGTTAAAGTCCAGACGTTCAATGTGTACGATCCAATGGGCCCGTCTTTATGTTGGCAGTGGGCCAAGGCCCACAGACTGCAGGCGGGCTCTAGCAAGCCACTGCAGCCCCCAATTAAGACGGAGTAAGCAGTCCAACTGAAAACGTAACCCAGTAGTTTGAACTTGTAAATCCCATGTCGCTGATATCGGTGTCCAACACAGAGGCATGGAAGTATCACCCTCCTTGTGTCTGGACCTTGACTTGATACCGAATGAACTGATGCTCACAAACAAGATCCAATCTTGTTTGGGTGCGGCCGCACACTTATCAGTAACATTCTTCAAGAGGCCGATGATATCGTCTCAGTGAATCACTGAGTGACATTCCCTTCTGAATATCCATAGTGCTGCCATGCTTACTGACACACCCGAACGTACCCGTACTTGGCACCCTTTTACAGGCCCGTTGGGCGTACACCAAAGTGTGCCACCTCACATGCAGCACCATCATATGGTCCGGTCGAAGGACTTATACAAGTACTACACGAGAATCATTTGTGATACTATACCATGCAGATTCCCGTTAAGTGGATCAATCCAGTACCATGCCCTTTTTACATGTACCCATTAACCTAGTTGACATTCCATGTTCTATGACCGGCAAGACACCGCCATACAACCAGGCTAACGATAGTCTTTGGTTCCATTCATTCCCATGATTGGAACAGACTACGGATGAATTTATGGCCATATCATTTTCCCTATCCACGGTCTTACTGCCAAGTGCCTCACACTTGACAACGTGGATATGGATATGTCCATTGGATACTCTATTTAAAATATAGCACAAGACATACAATAAATAGATTAATGCCTTTATCACCTTGACACAAATTGTATAATACATAAAGTTTACATTAATGTACCAAATGTATTATACAAACACAAGGACCAATGCCTCGGGACTAGGGCATTTCCAACACACTTAGCATGGCAATGCTATGGATATGCAGAAGGGATTTGTCACTCAGTAGTCCACTGAGAAGATATCACCGGCCTCTTGATGAATGTGACTGATAAGAGTGTGGCCACACCCAAACGAGTAGGAACTTGTTTGTGAGCTTCAGTGCATTGGAGATCAAGTTAATGTCTGGACACAAAAGAGGGTGATCAATCCATGCCTCTGTGTTGGACACCGATATCAATGACATGGGATATACAAGTTCAAACTACAGGGTTATGATAACAGTTAGACTACCATCTCTATCTTGATTAGGGGTTGCAGTGGCTTGCTAGAGCCCAACTGCAGCCTGTGGGCCACAGGCCCACTGCTAACATAAAGATGGGCCCACAGGATCGTACACATTGAGCGACTGAATACTGACTTAAGGAATCACATGTATGCTTGGAGTATACACTCTGGAGAGAGAGGTATATATGTTGATTATATTATAAAGATTAATTGGATTGATCATAATAATAAAATTAATATATATTTAATTGGCTCTTCATAATTAATTGGATTAATTATGAAATTATTTCCTAGGTGGAAATATTCATATGTATAGGTTTACATATGATTTTATTTTATGAAGATCTAATTTAATTTGATGGATTAAATTAATTGGTCAAACTAATTTTAATTTAAATGTATATAATATGTTACTTGGTGTAATGTATTAAATACATGGGTAAATTAAAGTTGGGCTTGAAATTAACTTAAACCAGACTAATTAAAATAAGATTGGGCCTGAATTAAGAGAAGGAAGCCCACACAAATGAAAGAGCCAAGCTGGGCCAAAATTCCTTAAGGAATTTCGGCCAACCTAGGGTTTATCAACCCTAGGAATTTCGGCCAACAGAACAATACACAGTGATAGCTGAAATTCTCCCTAGCCTCCTTCTCCAAAGTTTGTGTTTTCTGACGCTAGCACGGGTGGTGTTCATTAGGCGTTCGTGTACGTGAATGAGGAGGGTTTCTAGTTTGATTCCTACAGTCTGCATCCATCTCTTGAAAGAGATATTCCTGGTAAGAAATTTATCTCTTTCTATTAATTTTTTGTTTTTCCAATTTCCATCTCAATTGCTCCTGGGCACGGATTTGAGGAAATCATCGCGTTCTTCCGCTTTAATCGGGTGATTTCCGGTGAAAAATCCTAACAGTCCATTCTATCTCATTCCCATGATAGTACTTATGGAGGCCATCTTACAGCAAATAAAACCGCTGCCAAAATTTTGGAAAGTGTTTTTTATTGGCCTACCTTGTTTCAAGATGCTCGTTCCTATGTCAATCATTGCGATAAGTGTCAATATGTCGGTAATATTAGTCATAAAGATGAAATGCCACTAAAGAATATCTTAAAAGTTGAAATCTTTGATGTATGGGGAATAGATTTTATGGGTCCTTTTCCTATATCTCAAGGACAGAAATATATCTTAGTAGCTGTCGACTATGTTTTTAAATGGGTTGAGGCTTGTGCTTGCCCGACAAATGATACAGGAATGGTTGTTAAGTTTTTGAAGAAATTATTTAGTTGATTTGGGATACCACGAGCTTTAATTAGCGATAGTGGTATGCAATTTATTAATAAATTATTTGAGTTGCTTATGAGGAAATATGGAGTTCATCATAAGGTTGCAACTCCATATCATCCCCAAACTAGTGGTCAGGTAGAAATTTCAAATAGAGAACTTAAATGGATTTTGGAAAAGATGGTATCTAATTCACTTAAGGATTGGGCGAAGAAGCTAGATGAAGCTTTATGGGCTTATCGAACGGCTTATAAGACTCCCATTGGGATGTCTCCTTATCGGTTACTATATGGTAAGGTGTGTCATTTGCCGATCGAGTTAGAACATAAGTCTTATTGGTCTATTCATTCCTTGAACTTTGATGGGGCTGGAAAGAATAGGCTGCTGCAAATATCTGAATTAGATGAAATTAGATCCATGGCTTATGAAAATGCTAAGATTTACAAAGAGAAAACTAAGAGGTGGCATGATATGAAAATCAAAGCTAAAACTTTTAAAGTTGGTGATAAAGTGCTTTTGTACAATTCTCGGTTTCGTCTATTTCTGGGTAAGTTAAAATCACGTTGGTATGGGGCATTCACCATTATTAATGTCTTTAGTAATGGAGCATTAGAATTAAGGAGTTCTAAGAATAATGTGTTTAAGGTTAGTGGGCAGCATTGTAAACCATATTTGCGATGGGATGATACCATTCAAGAGCAATTTATGGATGACCCTACACCTTAATTACTCTTCTTAACTTCGATTTTATTCTTGCTTAAGTATGTTTTCTATGTTTTGCTGTGTTTTTGAGTGTGTTTTAGTAACTACAGATGTGTGTTTAAGTTTAGTGTACAGTATATATTATGGTAGAATGATGTTATTTAGATAAAATGAATGAAAAGGTGAAATCTGAGTGCATCACGATCGTGACATACCATCAAGATCGCGACGCTTGCATTTTTCAGATTTTTGACTTTCGGTTATTTTTCCTTTCAAATGGCCATAAGTGATTAATTGCCATCCCTATCCATTTCTAACTATCATAGCTACTCCAAAAGTCATGTCCTTCCATGTTTTTACTATAAATACAAATCTCTCCATTTTAATTTTCTCACTTTCAAAGTAATCAAACCCTAAGATTTTCATAACTTCAAAAAAGAGTTTTTTTCTCAACCCTTTCAAACCTTTCTGTAACCTAACCCTTTTTCCATAAAAATGGTGACCTGTGTGAATGGAAGAGTCGATTTGAGGGAGGAATATGGAGCACCTTTCCCTATTCGAAGTGTCCATGAAGGGAAACGGTATGCACGGTTAAAGAAGATGGATTTTTGAGGAATGTTGTTTCTCGATATCTTGTTTCTTATCAATGATATCCGAGATGTAGTGTTCGGGTACTTGCAGTACTTAGGGTGGAGTAAGTTTGGGGCTATATTGTTTCCACAGAAAGATATTTATGTATTGGAGATGTTGTGCACATTTCAGTTTTTGGATAATACAAGGAGGAATTTTGTGTTTCTAACAATGGAGTCGAATATACTATAGGTTATGACCAGATGTTTGAATGGTTTGGTTTTCCAAAGGAAAACTTTGCTGTTATGCCTTCTAGTTTCAAGCTGGACAACATTTGGAGTTCCTTGATGGGCCTGCATTGTTATGTGCCAAGCCATGCATCCAATAAACTCATTCAAGATGAGGCAATGCTGTACTTACATAAGTTCCTTGCACATTCATTGTTTTGCTGAGTGGACAGTTCCATTGTTCAACCCCCTGATCTTTTTGTGTTAGAATGCGCATTTAAGGGTGTTCCCATTGATTCGTGTGACATTCTCTTAAGTGCAATTAACAGTGCATCAAAGCAAAGATATGGGCCAATTGGTGGAGCGAACGTCATGACTGCAATAGTAATAGGTGCAAGAGGAGAACTTCCATGTCGTGTTGATTTAAGAGCTTCTGTCAATTTCCTTAACGGTATGGTAATGATTCAAGAGGGACTTTCTAAGGCACATAACCTAGGGCACCACATGTTCTTGCCTTATATGGAATGCCTTAAATCTACCCTAAGTCCAGTTGATCCATATGAATCATTAAGCAATGACAACAAAGGAGATGACCACATTGATGATTCCCCGATAACTTGGGAGGATAGTCCAGAGCCTACAAGTACATTACATTGCATGGATCATATTGGAGAGTTGCAATACGAGATTAACAAGATGCGTAGGACCATTTTCCAAATTTGTCAAGCCCATACGTCTTTGAAAAATGAAATCCTGTCCTGGGCTGATAATGCCAACTTCACATTCACTCCGTGTTCCTTATTGTCATCCGAGGAGTAATTCTCCTTCAGTCTACACATGTCCATTTATATGTTAAGTGTGGTGTGCTATTTCCTACATATCTCTTATTCAAAGTGTTTGTTTGATTGGTTTGTTTGTTTACTTATGATTGTTGTTAATGTTTGGTAATCAAATAAATAAAGTGTCCATTGTTCTTATGTTTCTTTTTGCAATTTAGTATGTGATTTACAAGTTTCCGTGTCAGATTTTTGATTTTTGTTGTTTCCATTGACACAAAATATGATTAAAAGACTTAAATTGCATGAATAAAGTGTATCACGATCGTGACAAACCATTGCGATCGTGATTCAGCAAGATAAAAGAAGGAAAATGAAGAAAAAGCATGCGTCACGATCGTGATCAGGCGTCACGATTGCGACTCATTTACACAAATGTTTCCAAATCACGATCGCGACGTACGTATCACGATCGCGACCCGGCCTTCTCCATACATATATGTTTTTTTCCTCGTGTGTGTCACGATCGTGACCTGAGTGTCATGATCATGACCTGAACAAACAAAAACTGCCATCTTTTAATTTCTAACGGTCTAATTGGCTACAATTTTCAAAATCTGACCGTTGGAGTAGTCAAAAGCTACATTTATTGGTTCATGGCAATAATTTATTATTATTTGTATTGAATTGCATGAATATAAGTGTGAAAGAATGTGTCTTTTGATGACATTCACTATAAATGGGACTCAATTTCTTTCTTATTTGTCATACACGAAATTCTTCTCCTATTTTACTTCCTTTGCAAATTGTTTGTTATTCCATCTATTTTCTTCTTTTTAAAGTTCATCTTCCCATAAAGCCTAGTAAAAACAAAATTATTTGAGAATGCCTAGACAAAATAGGATTGCAACAAAGAAGGGTCAAAGTTATTCGTGAACTCCTCAACCCGTGGATTTACGAGAAACTTATGGTGCTAATTTTCCAATCCGTACTGAAACGGAAGGATAGCAATTCACGTGATTTAGAAATATCGAAATCATTGGTATGTTCTTTCTTGATGAAGTCTTTATGATCAACAATGGCATCCATGATGAGGTAAAAAAGTTCTTGACTGTTCTTGGGCTTTCAACATTTATGTCCATGTTCTTTCCCCTAAATCATGAATGGATTGTAGAATTATTAACAACCTTCCACTATGTGGATAAAAACCGTATGGCCATTACTTTCCGTAATGAAGGTAATGAATATACAGTTGGTTATGAAGAGATGACCAATTGGTTTGATTTTCCTACGGAAAGTGAAGGGTGGCGATCTCCATTCTCTGAATATAACCCGCATCCATTCTGGAAAAGTATCACCGGGTTGGAGAAATATTCAGCAAAGAATTCACCAAACCGGTTGATTAAAAATAATGCTCTTTTATATTTGCACAAGTATTTGTGCCATTCCATTTTCTGTAGGGTGGAGTGTGAGCGGATAACCTTTTTGATAGGAGTGGAACGCAGCAAAGTGAAACGGGGAAAAACGTTTTCGTTCGTTTGTTTTGATTTGGAAAATGGGTTTTGTTTATCTTGGAAAAATCATGGATTTTGAAATCCCCTTCTAGAAAACATTTTCCCATTTTAACTTAAAGACCTCGAAACTTAAATTCCAAGATCAGTGACACAGTCGTCACCCGGATCAGCTCATCCGAGAAATTCCGATACAGCTCCCTACCGAGAGTAGACTACTGTACCTAATCTAGAGATTTAGGGTTCGGGCAAGTGACTTACTTTAACCTCTAGCTTGCTTTCACTTTACATTTTATATTACCATATTTAATTCGCTTTATTATCTTTTTCTAACGCCAATTTGTGTTTATTTATTGACCCATGCTCAAGCAAATGACAATAATAAAATTACAGAAAAAATAAACCATGCATCCAAACTATACAAAAATAATAGAGGCCGCTTATACAACCAAATTGAATAAAAAGAAAAACTCTCGTCCTCACATTTACAAACGCCTAAATACATGAGGATCTAAAAAATTACAGTCGCCTAATTTACACGAAAATCTATTAATTACATTAAAAATAAAATTAAAGGAAATTAAAGACTGCAAAACAGACGGTTAGCACAATTTTATATTATAAGCACAGATAGGACTCATAGTAGGACAGAATTGGGATTTCAGGAACGGGGGCATGCATTTAGGGGGTAACCGGATTGACCAGACCGGTCGGACCGGTTAGACCTAGAAAACGGTTTTGAAACACCCTATAATTTTTGAGCAGGAAAATCAATTTTAGAAAATTAGTTGGCTCGGTTTCATGTAAACTTTTCCATTTAGCGGGTTTGTTATTCCGAAACTCAGGGTTCCATTCGTGTAGGTTTTCCTAAACTCAAATCCATCTAAGGTCCAGAAAATAGTAAACACACCAAAAATAATTTGAATTCGAAAACAGCATCACGCGACAACGTCCGTACGGGTCGTTTCATAATTCTGCCGTATTCTGGAAACTACACCTGTATGGTTGTAGTTACAGCCGTGCGGCTATGATTCCTGGAACCCGAAAAATGGTTTCTCATTTTTTGAAAATGCCGTTTGCTCGTTTTCGATGTTTCCTAAGGATTCTATAGGGTTTGGGGGTCCGTTAATGCTGGACTACAGATCCAATTCGGATCAAACAACCCCAAAATTCAGAAAATAAAACCTGAGAAAAACCGAAAACCCTAATATCCGTACGTACAGAAATCCAAAAACTAAAATTTTACAATATATGGATGTATTTAGGCCGAAATTGATCACAACAGAGTGCATAAAATGGAAAACCGACTATTTTCAGCCGATCGGGGCAGTTTCGGGAATCTGCCCCCGCAGAACACAGCCGTGCGGATCTACCAGAGTTGCCCGGCTCTATTCATCACAATTACAGCCGTGTGGCTGTGTTTATAGAGAACACAGCCGTACAGCTGTATTCGGGAAAATCCAGTTTCTGAAAGTTGTAAAAATAGGAAAAACGAAAAGAAAAAGCAATGCACACTGGTTTAAGGCCTTTCATAGTTTACCTTGATGTTGTTTCGATGTGTTTAATGTCAAGAAATGGATTGAAAACTTGAAATTCGCCTTGAATACTCAACCGGCTGAAAACCGTAACGAATCCGAAACAATCCGAAACGATCCCGAATCAATGTGCAAAGGTCAAGGAGCTTCCTATTGATGTTTGAAGATTAGTTTTAATTCTTGATTTTGGACTCTGGGTCACCCTAGCTCTCGGCCTTCTCCTCTCTTCTTTTTCTTTTTCTCTGTCAAAAATTTTCTTTTTTTCTTTTTCCCCTTTGATTGAAAGTTTCTGCCTCCTCTACTTTGATTTAATTTTGGTTTATATACCTTCTTCACTCATCATCATATCCTACAATAAATGAGCCGCTTGTCTTTCTGTAAATTTCAGCCCAAATCCTTCTGCTCAGCCAAGTTGCTATGCTTTGCAAAGTAACTTGGCTCAACCCACTAGAGCCGCACGGCTCTAGTTTTGCTAGAGCCGTGCTGCTTTAGGGTGAGCGTCGGATTTTTGCAAATTTCGGCCCGGCCCTTGCTAGAGCCGCACGGCTATAGTTTTTAAACTACAGCCATGCTACTCTAGGCTACAGCCGCACGGCTGTAGTTTGAAAACTATAGCTGTGCGGCTCTAGCAAGGGCCAGGCTGAAATTTGCAAAAATCTGACGCTCACCTTAAACCCTAAAAATCACTTAGGGGACCTTCTCAGGGGTTTCAGATCGTGGATAGCTCAATTTTCGGGATGTTTAAGACACTCCGGTCATTTTCAAGTCCGATTTGTGTCCGTCTACTCCACAGGTAATATGGGAATTCTCATCATAGAGGTCAGGAAAACCCGGCGCTTACAGCTGCCCCTCGCATGATCAAATTCAATACCCGATACCAGGTTTAAGTTACCTGAGGGGAATTTGAGAATGTGAATTAAAGCACCGTAAGTGGAAGGATAGGAAGACATACCTGAGTTGCGGCTGATCTGGGCCTGACATCGGGTTTAGGTTACCCGTGACGGACTTGCCGAAGTTGAGGGTGGATGCAAATCTGGGCCTGACACCGGGTTTAGGTTACCGATGATTGATCTGCTGAAGTTGAGATGGGGACAAATCTACCGGGTTTAGGTTACCTGCGGCGGATCTGCTGGATTTGAGATGGAAGCAAATATGGGCCTGACACCGGGTTTAAGTTACCCGTGACGGACTTGCTGAATTTTTGAGGGGAAGGCGATCTAGGCCTGTCACCGGGTTTATGTTACCCGCGGTGGATCCGCTGGATTTCTAAGGTTGTGTTGGTGATGCGTATTTATTCCTTGATTGATAATTTTGGAACAAAAATTTTTGCCCCTTCGATCAAGAATAAATACAGCTCAATTGTCCTGCCCCTGGATACCTGCACTTAGATCGATCACGATGCATGTATGCATGTGAATGTGTGTGTCTTGAATGCTTGTGTGTGCATGTTGCAATGTATACATATGCGAATGAACTCTGGGAGATGCGTTTCCTGCTATTCATCTAGCCTTGAAACACTATGCCCGTGATGGGGAGATCGGGTTGTGCCTCTGGTTAGGGAAAGTACATCATGCCTATGACTACCTCTAGCTGGGGAGTATATTCTTTATGTGATGTGACTCTTACACCTTTGCTGGGGATACACAGGGATATGCAATGGCTGTTAGGGAAGTCCGATGACTGCTGGGGAGAAAATGGTCATGTTCTTTGTAATGGTTCCGCTGGGGAATAGTGCAGAGGATCCTGCTGGAGAATAGTGGAAGAGTTTCTACTGGGGAATGGTGGAAGGGTTCCACTTTTCTGCCCCTAGGATGGTGAATCTGGAAGTGCTCTAAATTTTTCTTGAACTACCCAATGTGGGTTTTCAGCTCAGCGAGCTGCTCTAACTTTTGCCTAAGGCACCTTTTCGGTTTTCAACTTAGCGAGCTCCTTTTGTTTTTTTTTTGGTCCTATGACATTTGGATTTGGATTTTTTTCGAAATTTTGGCTACCTCGAGAAGCAATGAGTTAGATTTGGAGGATAAGGAAAGACTACAGATTGCATGCATTTAGCACATTTTCCTTGTTAAAGTAATGCAAGTCTTTTAACCAATTAAATGCAAAGTGCTTTCTCTACATGGATGTTCAAGCGAGATAACTTTGTTTATGCATTCTGATATAACCATGCGAACATATTTAAACAAAACATCACACTTTATTGATGAAAATAGCATGAATACATTTGAAAAGGTTGGTTCCCAAAATGGTATACGCTCCACACAGAACCAAAGTCCGTCACCAGTCGTCCCTTGTGAATTTTCCGACTGATCATTTTTTCTCATGTCCTGGCTTTTGCCTAGGCTACCCTTTTTGAGTTTTCAACCTAGCAGACTCTTTTTTTCTCCAAACATGGTAAGGCTTCAGGCGGTCTTGGTTGACAGGATTTGCAAATTCATTCCCATCCATGTCTGTGATGCTTACACCACCCTTCGATAATACTTTCTTCACAACATAGAGGCCCTCCCAATTCCGTTTGAATCTCCCCTGAGCATCCACATTTACATGCCTCAACTGTTTCAGAACCAGATCCCCGACTTTTAGCTGTTGTCTAGGATACTTCACTTTCTGATTGTAGGCCCTAGCCATTCTATGTTGTGACATCTACAAATGATCCAGTCCTCTCAACCGCTTTTCATCCAATGCTACCAACTACTCGTATCTAGCTTGAACCCATCCTATTTTTGGCAGTTGAGCTTCCAAGGCTATTCTTAGTGATTTGAGTTCCATTTCCACTGGCAACACTACTTCCATCCCACAAACCAAGGCGTACGGAGTCTCGCCAGTTGGTGTTCTAACACTGTTCCTGTAGCCCCAGAGGGCATATGGCAGTTTATCAGTCCAGTCTCTATAGGTGGTTACCCTTTTTGATAAGATCTTCTTAATTGATTTGTTGGCTACCTCCACTGTACCATTAGCCTGCGATCTGTATGGAGAAGACTTATGATGTTCAATGCCATGTTCCGTAAATAACTTGGCTGTTGCCCCTTGGAATTGCACTCCGTTATCGGTCACTACATGGTGAGGGATTCCACATCGAGAGATGATGTTCTTCTGAATGAACTTGACCATCTGCTTAGCTGTCACATTAGAGAAGGATTCTGCTTCTATCCATTTTGAGAAATAGTTGACTGCAACCACTATGAATATGTGCCTTTTAGAAGCTGCGGGATGAATCTCTCTGATCATGTCAATCCCCCACACCGAGAACGGCCAAGGAGATGCTAGGTTCTATAGCTCAAGCGGTGGCAGATGGCTGATATCAGCATGGATTTGGCACTCATGACATCTTTTTATGTCCTTCACACAATCATACTGCATTGTCATCTAGAAGTATCCCTGTCTCATTATCTTTCTAGCCATGGTGATCCCATTCATATGTGGCCCGCAGGACCCTGCATGTACTTGCTGCATTAATGTTTCAGCCTCTTGTTCTGTCAAACATCTTAAAAGAACCCCATTTGTAGTTCTCTTGTACAGCTTATCTTTGAAGATTCTGAACTAGTTGGCTAATCTTCTTAATGAAACCTTATCAGTAGTGCTAGCTTCTTCTGGATACTTTCCCTCTTTCACATACTGATAGATGTCAAAGAACCAGGGCTTTTCCTCGGCTGTTAACTCCATCACTTCATGCATATCAAAGCAGGGTTGTCTGGAAATTGCTATAATCAGAGGCTGTATCTGTGTCTTCTCTGGATCTACCCACATGGAGGATAGTGTCGCTAGTGTATCCGCCATCTTATTCTCCTCTCTAGGAACATGTCTGAACTCGTACTAGTAAAATAACCCTCTTCTATGCTACAGCAGTTCTAAGCAGGGTCGTAAGGCTTCTTCTCTCAAATCCCAGTTGCCTTGTGCCTGCCTAATCACCAAGAGTGAGTCCCCAACAATCAAGACATTGTCCGCCCCTAGTGTTAGGAGGGCTTCCATTTTGAATAAGCATGCTTCATACTCTGCCCCATTGTTGGTTATGGGGAAGTCCAACCTTTTTTATAATGGAATGAGCTCACCATCTGGTGTTGCTATGATTACCCCAATTCCAGCACCCTTTCTATTTACGGCACCATCAAAGCACACAACCCATCTCCTTACTTGCACTACAGCCAACTGTTCATCCGAGAAATCCAGATTTTCCATGCAGTTCGATTCTAGTGGCTGATTTGCTAGGAATTCTGCCACAGCTCGCCCTTTGATAGTTTTCTTAGTGATGTACTCAATGTCGAATTCTGATAGGAGTAGTAGCCACCTGGATAATTTTCCAACCAACAGCGGTGCCTCATACAGATATTTCATCGAATCCACCTTAGCCATAGCTTGTACCTTGTATGACTGAAAGTAGTGGCACAACTTCTTAGTCAGCCAAATCATTGCTACATATGTTTTCTCTACCAGTGTGTACTTAGTTTCATATTCCAGCAGCTTCTTGCTGAGATAGTAGATAGGGTACTCCTTCCTCCCGTCCTACTCTTGTGCCAGCATTGCCCTTATAAAGGAATCTTTGACAGCCAAGTACAAAATCAGAGGCTTTCCTAGGGTTGGTGGGCTGAGAACTGGTGGATTCACCAGGTAAGCTTTGATCTTGTCGAAGCCAATTGACACTTGTCATCCCATACAATCGGCTGATCTTTCCTTAATAGCTTGAAAATCGGCTCACACACTGAGGTTAACTTTGCTATGAAGCGGCTAACATACTGCAAGGAACCCAAGAATGGCCGGACCTCCTTTTCTGTTTTAGGGGCTGGCATATCTTGAATGGCTTTGATTTCTAGATCCATCTATATTCCCTTTTGACTGACCACATGTCCTAGCAGTTTTCCAGTTGTAACCCCAAATATGCACTTCTTGGGATTAAGACGCAGGTTGTATTCTCCAATGTGTGTAAGAAATCTATCCAGGATAGCAGGGTGCTCCTCCTGGGTCACTGATTTGACAAGCATATCATCGACATACACCTCCACTTCTTTGTGAATCATGTCATGCAGCAGTGTTGTTACAGCCCTCTGGTAAATGGCCCCAGCATTTTTCAGTCCAAAAGGCATTACTCTGTAGCAGAAAGTGCCCCACTTTGTGATGAAGGATGTCTTCACCTTGTCAATAACATCCATTAAGATCTGGTTATACCTAAAAATCCATCCATGAAAGAGTACATTGCTGCCTTGGCTGCACTGTCGATTAAAACATCAATGTGAGGCAAGGGGAAATTATCTTTCAGGCAGGCTTTGTTCAAGTCCCTATAGTTGACACACACCTGACCCTTCCGTCTTTCTTAGGCACTGGCACAATGTTGGCTAACCATTCTGTGTATTCCACCACCTCGAGGAACTTTGCTTCAATCTGCTTAGCCATCTCTTCCTTTACTAATGTAGCCCATTCTGGTCTTAGCCGTCTCAACTTTTGCTTTACTGGTCTGAATCTAGGATCTGTTGGAATCTTGTGAACTGCTATTTTTGTGTCGACCCCTGGCATGTCCTCGTAAGACCAAGCGAAAGCCTTAACATGCTTTTGTAGTATTCTTCTCAATTCTCTCTCTTTTTCGGATTTTAGTTCATGTGAAATGAATACCATTTTAGGATTTTCATCTATACTTATGTTAATTTCATGCAATGCAGTGTCATGAATGCTAAATATGCTTGATGGTGATTCAAGTGCATGCATAGAATTATCAGGATAAACATCACACAAGTAAGCAAACTGGGATTTCATTACATTAAACTTGTTAAAAAGTACATCGTTCAAATCAAAAAGAGAAGAAACAAATACAACAAAATGATTTTCATCCTCCACAGGTGGAGGGCCTTGAACTTCTTCAGCATCCTTGCTCAGATCCAGGATGTTGTCCAGGTCAGCAGTAATTTCAGACTCTTGTTCACCAAGAAGAGCAGTCTTCTCAATCTTAGCCACCTGTGCCTTGGCTTTCATCATGATACCTGCTATCTCGGCAACCACAAAATCCAGGCTTGCCTTGGTCATCAGCCCCTTAGCGAAGCCTTCCCTAGACTTTTCAAATGCCTTGCCTAAGGTGGCAGTCAGTGCCTCTGAAATTGCTTTCATAGATTCATCACAGACTTTCTCTTTAGCTTTCTCCTTGGCCACTTCTACTGCTTCTGCTATTACTTCATATGGCTTCTTCTCGGGGGTGACAGACTTAAGCATTGCCCCCTCCACTATCACTGGTGCAACTGGCTCTTCCTGGCTCTTTTCAAAGTCTACAACATCAGAGAATATCTCGAAGCCTGGGTGTTCAATACTCCTGACCTTCACTGGCTCGGCTTGCCCCTTGTACAGTTGTTCGCCAGCCTTAATGAATGGCTTCATCATGGGCATGCTACTTTTTCCTCTTTTTAGATCTTTCTTCTCATATGCCTCTACTATGTAGCCTAAGCCAAACTGCCTCGACTTTCCAGAATCAATGTTAAATTCAGGCACCCCCTGTAGATTGACTCCGAGTCCCATACCTGGAACAAAATCATGCCTGCGAAGGTATTTAGATAACCATTCTGGCATAGAGTTCTCGTAGATAACCATCGGAGCCTCCGTAGTTTCCTCCTCACTAACCATGGCGACTTGGAATCCACCGAATGGTATGGTCTCCTCACTAACAGCAGCAATCACGGATTGAGAATCTGCCTCGACTGTCATAACCTCATTGCCTACTAAAAACTTGATCTTCTGGTGCAAGGTTGAAGGGACACCCCTCAACAGGTGGAACCATGGCCTCCCCATTAGCAAGGAGAAGGTGACTGGAATCTCAATCACAGTAAAGGTGACCGTCGACTTGATTGGCCCCATTTCCACTTCAGCTTCAAAAGTCCCAATCACAGTCCTTTTGGAATCATCATAAGCCCTGATGATAGTGGAGGACTTCTTAAAAATGTCTTCACTCAGACCCAGGAATGGTAACATCTTTAATGGACATATGTTTAGGGCGGATCCAGCGTCTACCATCACACACGGAATAACCCGATCCATGATGTTAACCTTGACATAAAGGGCTTTGTTGTAAGCTCTCCCCCCGTGTGGTAAGTCCTTCTTAGAAAATATAATGTGTGGGGACCCTACATGAATCTTCTCCAGTAAGCAACACATGGCCTCTAGAGATGCAAGCGAAGAAACTTCTATTTTAGACATCTTCTTGGCCAGTGCTACTTTGTGTTCCTTGGAAGTCAGCAACAAGTGCCATAGACTGGCCTGTGCTAGTGTCTTTTTCAATTGAGAAATAACTAGGTCTGCCTTTTCTACTTCTTTCGGCGCTGACATGCTGCCTGACGCAGTCATTGGAACCTTGTCACTCTGCTGAACCACTGGTTGGTAAACCCTACCGCTCCTTATTACATTCTGAACTTCAGAAACTTTTGATTCCCCCATGACTGGCGGCTTGATTGTCTCATGACAGCCATATTCTTCGTATTCATCTTCTGAATCCAGATAATCCAGACTTATAGGTTTCACTTCCTTCTGCTCTGTCAACTTCCCACAATCAGACTTTGCTCTGATTTCACTAGCCACCATAGACTGTACGATGGGATTTGCCTGTAGGACTTGTGCAAAAATGAAATTGGCCCGGAAGTCCTGACTGTACCATGTTGACCTGCCTTTCGAATGCTGGCAATGGATTAGTCTTAGCACTGGGCTTGGCAGGCTCCTGTAGCTTTCCTTCGTTGATCAACTTCTGTATGGTGTCCTTCATCCTATGACAGTTGTTGGTTCTATGTCCCACCATGACATGGTAGGTACAGAAATTGTCTTTGTCCTCCTCTGCTGGCTTCTCGAAAGGCCTAAGAGAACTTAACAGGCCGCCATTCCTGCACTTGCCAAAAATCTTAGCCAAGGAGAAAGGCCACAGAGATATACCATGGCCTTCTGAATTTCTGCTCGGGTTTCCTTGCTGCTGAGACACAACAGCAACCCCTGCTTGCTTGGTCTCTGAGAACTATCCACTTTTTCCTGCAGAACCAGACCTGGACCCACTGCTTGGCCTAGCTGTAGTAGTCGACCGATACCCTGAGCTCTACCCGGAGCCTCTGTTGCCCTTTAGCTTGCTACCTTTTCCTTTTCATCCCTCTCAATTTTCATAGCCATACTATACACTTTATTGAGCTCACTAAAGGAATGGAATTTCATGTTATTTTGGAAGACGTCCTTTCTACCATCAATTAACTTCTGAATCAATTCATCCTTGTCGGGGCGGTTTTTTAGCAGAATCATCTTATTCATCCACCTTTGGTAATATTCATCAAAGGGCTTGTTTGGCTTCTGCTTAACCCTTTCTAGGTCATACAGCTTTACCTGGATCTTAGTATTGAAGCCGTAGTATTTGATGAAAGCCACTGACAAGGCCTCCTAATCTAACTACACATCTTTGGATAAATAATTATACCAGCTCAGAGCTCCTCCTTCCAATGTGGTCGGGAAGAAGTTAATTTGCTGCTGCTTGGTAACCGTCAGTATAACCCATGCATAAAGGTTTGCGTGAGCCTCCGGTGAACCAATCCTTTCATAAGAAGGAACCTTTGGCACTTGAAACCCAATGGGGAAGGTCTCAATGCCCTTATTGATCATTGCATCTACATTCACTCCCCTTTTGGAGCCCAAACTGATGTTGGCCCCTTTCTTCAATTCAGCCACCACCTCGTCTAACTCTGAATACTTAGCCTTTGTTTTCTTTTCCATAGCTGCCTCAATCTCTTGCAGCTTTTCTACATTGGTAGAGACATCAGCCCCGTACTGAGAAGACTCATCCACCTTTTCCTTTCCAGGCTTGCTGGTCCCGATTTCCCTACTCTCTCTTACAACAGCCCACATTTCTTCCTTTAGCATGTCACGAAAATCCTGAGATCTTAGGAAATCCTTCAGAGCATGAGTAAGACTTGGTGTTTGATTGGCCATTTCCACTTCCTCCCAGGAATCAGACTCACTATCTGTTTCTGCTGCCGTTTGTTCCTTAACAGCCCTCAAGTTTGAGATCTTGTCCTTGGTCGATCCATATTACTTAGTGAACTGTTTATGCGGAGCTTTGGCCTTACGTGTTACCCTGCACCACATATGGAGAGTTAGGGATGACAAATGAATGAAGTGATGATGTGAAGTTTGGTGCTTGGATGATGCTTTATGAATGGATATGAAAACGAGGATAATCTTTGCCTCTTTTAATTTCCTCTACTTAGGATGTCCCAAGAGTGCCCGATGTCATGCAAAATAATGCAAAAATGTCTCGTGGGAGCCACCACACGGACAGAGGTTTGGCGCCTTTGGGGCTCCTAATGAATTGTAGTGAGATGGCCGCGTGTGTGCTGACACACGAGCAGAGTTTTGACGCTTTGTAGGTCAATGACATGAGATGAAATGGTGGCATGGGGGCCGTTCCATGGACAAAGTTTTGATGCTTTTGAGGCACGTGATATGAAATGATGTTACAGAAAAGTCACGTGCAATTCGAGACATAGATAGAGGTTCGGCGTTCATGGAACACCTTGCATGATTTGACAATGTCATGAAATGCCCCTATATGTGTCCTAATCTGGTACTCGGGGAGTACCTTGAATGATTTCGCAATGTTATGAAATGGTCCAATGTGAACAATAATGTGCAAATAGGACTTTAGCATCACCGGGACACTTATGATGAATGCGTATGATGCCATGTGATGATATCGTGCGAACTGCCACATGAAATAAGTCTAGGACCATTGTGGTCTATATTGAATGACATGGTATTTATGAAATGGCCAAGTGCAATCCGGTGCACGGGCGGAATACGGGTAGTTTTGGGGTACCCAATATGTTATGGAATGAAATGATCGTGAAAGGCACACTCGGAACATACTTTTATTAGGTGGAATGAAATGACATGAATATGTATGTCACACAAAAAATGCAAGTGGCTGCACAAAAATGTTGTTAAAATGCATGACACGTGGAATGATGTCATGTATGCTTTGTGGAAATGTTGCACATGAGATGTAAATGGCATAAAAATAAAATGTCGTGGCTGCAAAAAATGTGATTAGTGTCACGCATATGTCGATGTTCGAAAATGGCTACGTAAAGATGTGGTTAGAATGGCACATGAAAGCTATGCATGTTTGATGCTTTGTGAAAAGATAAATAGAAAACACCATGGAACAAACATTAGCACACGCAAAAATATGCGCTCCTTTTCAACCTTATTTCTCCTTTCCATTGGTCTTGCATTCTTCCAAGGTGTTGGGTCTCTTTGGTATCAATGGGGGATACCAAAGGTGTACGCTTAATGTTCAATTTGAATTTAAGTTTTGGTAATCCTAGGGGAAGTTGCTAAGCCATTACATGTGGGTCAAAGTTAAAACCAAGGGTCGTACAGGTTCCCATAGCGAACATACACTCCTTACAGTAGAACACGATGTAAGGTCATGCGGTGCTATGAGTGGTTTACCCCATCGGTTGTCTCCAATCCTTGCGGTAGAGGTAGTCCACCTTCTTGGGTAAACCAGGGTTGATCAGTGTGTTGGTGGGATTGAGAAGAAGAAAATGTCATGATATGCAAGGTGCAAACAAATATGGTAAAATGAACTAGTGAAGTGACTGCAAACGAGGTTTTATTTCGGTAGTTGCCTAAGTTCCTTATGAAAACTTTTTAAGAAACACGTATCCCCTGTGGAGTCGCCACTGTGAGCGGACGACCTTTTTGATAGGAGTGGAACACGTTGAAGCGAACCGGGGAAAAACATTTTCGTTAGTTTGTTTTGATTTGGAAAACGGGTTTTGTTTATCTTGGAAAAATCATGGATTTGGAAATCCCCTTGTAGAAAACATTTTCCCGTTTTAACTTAAAGACCTCAAAACTTAAATTCCAAGATTAGTGACAGAGTCGCCACCTAGATCAGCTCATCCGGGAAATTCCGATACAGCTCTCTACCGAGAGTAGACTACTGTACCTAATCCAGAGATTTAGGGTTCGGGCAAGTGACTTACTTTAACCTCTAGCTTGCTTTCACATTACAGTTTATATTACCATATTTAATTCGTTTTATTATCTTTTTCTAACCCCAATTTGTGTTTATTTATCGACCTATGCTCAGGCAAATGACAGAAATAAAATTACAGAAAAAATAAACCATGCACAAACTATACAAAAATAATAGAGGCCGCTTATACAACCAAATTGAATAAAAAGAAAAACTCTTGTCCTCATATTTACAAACACCTAAATACACGAGGATCTAAAAAATTACTGTCACCTAATTTACACGAAAATCTATTAATTACATTAAAAATGAAAATAAAGGAAATTAAAGACTACAAAACAGACAGTTAGCATAATTTTATATTACATGCACAGATAAGACTCACAGCAGGACAGAATTGGGATTTCAGCAACGGGGGCATGCATTTAGGGGGTAACCAGGTCGGACTGGTTAGACCTAGAAAACAGTTTTGAAACGCCCTGTAATTTTTGTGCTGGAAAATCAATTTTAGAAAATTAGTTGGCTCGGTTTCATGCAAACTTTTCCATTTAGCGGGTCTGTTATTCCGAAACTCAGGGTTCCGTTCGTGTAGGTTTTCCTAAACTCAACATCCATCTAGGGTCTAGAAAATAGTAAACACACCAAAAATAATTTGAATTTGAAAACAACATCATGCGACGACGTCCCTAGGGGTCGTTTCGCGATCCTGCCATATTCTGGAAACTATAGCCGTACGGCTGTAATTATAGTCGTGCGCCTGTAATTATAGCCGTGCAGCTCTAATTACAGCCGTGGCTATGATTCCTGGAACCCGAAAAATGGTTTTCTCATTTTTTGAAAATGCCGTTTTGCTCGTTTTCGATGTTTCCCGAGGATTCTATAGGGTTCGGGGGTCTGCTAATGCTGGACTACAGATCCGATTCGGATCGAACAACCCCAAAATTCAGAAAATAAAACCCGGGAAAAACCAAAAACCCTAATATCCGTACATACAGAAATCTAAAAACTAAAATCTTACAATATACGGATGTATTTGGACCGAAATTGATCACAACAGAATGCATAAGATGGAAAACGGACTATTTTCAGCCGATCGGGGCAGTTTTGGGAATTTGGCCCCGTAGAACACATCCGTGCAGCTTTGGGTACCAGAGCCACCTGGCTTTATTCATCACAATTATAGCCGTGTAGCTGTGTTCATGGAGAACATAGCCGTACAGCTGTATTCGGGAAAATCCGGTTTCCAAAAGTTGTAAAAATAGGAAAAATGCAAAGAAAAAGCAATGCACACGGGTTTAAGGCCTCTCAGAGTTTACCTTGATGTTGTTTTAATGTGTTTAATGTCAAGAAACGGATTGAAAACCTTAAATTCACCTTGAATACTCAACCAGCCGAAAACCGAAACGAATCTGAGACAATCTAAAATCAATCCGAAACGATCCCAAATCAATGTGCAAAGTTCAAGGAGCTTCCTATTGATGTTTGAAGATTAGTTTTAAGTCTTGATTTTGGACTCTGGGTCACCCTAGCTCTCAGCCTTCTCCTCTCTTCTTTTTCTTTTTCTCTATCAAAAATTTTCTTTTTTTCTTTTTCCCCTTTGATTGAAAGTTTTTGCCTCCTCTACTTTGATTTAATTTTTAGTTTTTATACCTTCTTCACTCATAATCATATCCTACAATAAATGAGCCGCATGTCTTTCTGTAAATTTCGGCCCAAATCCTTCTGCTCAGCCAAGTTGCTCTACTTTACAGAGCAACTTGGCTTAACCCACTAGAGCTGCACGGCTCTAGACTATAGCCTTGCGGCTCTAGCAAGAGCCAGGCCGAAATTTGTAAAAATCCAATGCTCACCCTAAACCCTAAAAATCACTTGGGGGTTTCGGATCGCGGATAGCTCTGTTTTTGGGACGTTTGAGACACTCTGGGCAACATTCTAGTCGTTTTCAAGTTCGATTCGTGTCCGTCTGCTCCACAGGTAATACAGGAATTGTCATCATAGAGGTCGGGAAAACCCGACCTTTACATGGAGAGTAATAAGGTGCAAACCAAAGACTTATATGTCTTAAACCAAGCCATGAAGGGCAAAAAAATGGATTGCACATATCACATTTGGGAAGGAATCTCTCAAGCAGCGGATTCCAATAAGAAGAAAGTTGGCGGTGGTCATGTAATGACAGCCCTAATTTTGGCCACTAGAGGAGAATTGCCTTATACATTGCAATAAGGCGAAAAATTGCGGTTCGTAGATGGGCAATTGATGAAAAACGCTGGATTGGCAAAAGAAATCAACGAAGGTTTCAAATTCACTTCCTATGAAGAAAGAACGAGGAAGGTTCTTATTACTTTGGAAGAAGAAGGAGGAGCTGGACCTTCAACCACACGGTCTAGGAGTAAAGAAAAGCAAGTGCAATGGGAAGAAAGTGGTGATGAAGATGACGAAGATGAGGCTACTGAGGAAAGACAAGAAACATAAACTCAAGGTTGGCAACACGTGCTAACCAAGGTTAAAGAGGTGGAGCAAAATGTCCACCAAGCTCGTCAAGAAGTTAAGGCAATGCTAAAGGAGAATGCATCGTTAAAAATAAAGCTCCTCAAGTTCTTTCCATGTTAAAACATCGAGTTTAATCCAAGTCCACCAAGATCACCGGAGGCTTGATTTGGTTTTTTCTTTTCTATCTTTTCTTCTTTATTTTTATTATTTTCTGTTTCTATAGGTTTCTAGTTTTTGTTGTGTTAAAGTTAGTTTATTTTCCTACACATTGAGGGCAATGTACAATTCCAGTGTAGGGGGGTAAAATTAGGATAATTTTAAATTTTTTTGTTCTTATATCATTAAAATATCAAGTCTTCTTGCATTTTTATCTTATTTTGTGATTGTCAAAAATTTATGATATCTTTTTCTATCTTGAGTTGAAGTATATGATCATGATAACACAATCTTTAGATAATGCAAAAGAAGATAATCTCACCTTAAGTTAAGAAATAAGAGGCATTGATTCTATAAAAGTATGTATGTTCAAGTGGTAAAAAAATTGAGTATGTTTATTTTTGAAATAGTTTGAAAAGCAAGATGAAAGAATAAATCCTATAAGTGTTTGGGTATCCATTGGCAATTCTTGTTTAAAAGCAATAAGATGCATGATTTTCTACCATAATACGGATAAGCATTGTTCAATAAAAGATGAGGGTATTGCAATTAGAGAAAAATTGAGTGTTGAGTGAATAACCAAAGTGTTATGTAAAAAGGGAGAGTGGTATGGAGCATAAAATGCAACCACTAAAAGCGAGATAAAGAATAAAAGAAAAATATCTTCTTTTATATAATACAAGGAAAGAAAAAATGCAATATGAGTGGTAACAAACGAGATAAAAGGGGAGGTGTGGTATGGAGCGAAACACAACCACACATGAGTGCTTAGAAAAACTCTAGGTTACCTAAAAATGCTTTGAGAACAATGGCTAAACGTGTGCTAATTAGTCCCTAAAAGCTTTCACCAATATGCTTTGGTTGAGTAAGCGGAAATTGTGTTGATTAAGGCATAAACACGGTTAAAGGTGTATACAAATTCTACTTATAGTCGATAATTCTAAGTTAAGCTCAGTAAGACAAATCTTTTGGCAATACACATACTTAATAATATAAAAGAAGGATATACATATGTGTTGTTAAGATTCAAAAAGCCTCATAGTTGCCTTAGAAGTTGAAGGTTGAGACTCTTTATTTTGTGTTTCAAAGATTAAAGTAAGATTGATCATCAAAGAAGATTAAGAGATTCATATTTTGCTTAAGGACAAGCAAAAAGATAAGTACAGGGGCTTGATAAGTGCTAAAAAGGCACTTATATATAATATAATCTATAAGGAATTTATGATGTTTTTACTTATTATATATTAGATTTCATGTTGGTATTGCTTGTTTTTGATGATTTTCAGTTTCAATGATCAAATATACAAATATGTGGAATTTAGCTATAAAAGGAAGCAAAAACAAAGAAAGATTAAAGGAAAGAGACAGGTCACGAGCGCGATGGATATCATGATCGTGACCTAGCCTTAACTGCAACATTTTGTGAAGAATCCCGTGCGAATCACGATCACGACACTCTGTCACGATCGTGACATGCACTCAGCAGCAATTATTTGACCCTATCTATTTGGAACTTCAACCACCACTTTGGAAAGACACAACTCTTCATGAAAGGACACAACTTTCCAAGAAGGACTAATAGTATTCAAGAGACATAACTCTTCACAAAGAGACACAACTATTCAATGAACAAACATAACTTTACAAAGAGACACACCTCTTCATGAACCAACACAACTTTACAAAGAGCCATAACTCTTCATGAATCAACACAACTCTTCAATAAAGGGACACAATGGTTCAATGCTTATAAATAGAGGAAGAAATTCTAGAATTGAACACACATTATATATATATAAAAGAAGAAGAAAGAAATCGGCAATGTTAGAAAAGAAAAGTGTCTAGAGAGTTCGAGTGTTCTTGTAATGTTTAGTATACATAAAGGGGAGCCTAACGCCAAGGTCCTTGAATCAAGTATTGTCGCTGTATAGAGAAAAGATACCCCAAGGTTGCAATATACCTATAGGCGTAAGGGAGTGTTTTATGCCCAATTGCTTTCTTAAGTCTATTCTTATGCTTTTCCTTTATGAAAGCGTCACACTTGTATATGTATTGAATATTTACGAAATCAATATCGATAAGTTTTCTTATATCTTATTCTTTATTGCATGACTAACGCCAAGTATGCATTATTAACATAATTCATATTAAGATATAGAGAAGTTCGTATTTTACTTTGTCTTGTTTAGTTAATAAGATAGAATAAATTATGATGTATGATTGTTTCACTTTGTTAAATTAGTTAAAGATCATCTTAATATAACTTGGCCATTGTGTATTAAGACCTTTAGTTATTTTGGCAAAGGTATTTGATAATTTGTCTATGAGTTATCAAATAAAATCTATTTCTAGACATGCCCGTTGAAATAGAACTAATCCGACATACTCTTATCATAAAGATTGAATAGGTAATCAATGCATAAACAATGAATATCTAAGATAAACTGCTTGTATATTTATGTGATTAAATGTTAAATAATAACTCAACTCATAACTAGTACTTTAATTGATTTAACTTGCTATTTGCTCAAATCTCCATATCACTTTATAATTCGATACTCTATAAACGCAAAGAAAAATAAACTAAAGTGCACATACTTATTCCTCGTGGGATCGATATCTTTTATTACTATGTTGCGATTCGTATACTTGCAAGCACTAATCTCTGAAATTACTATCATCATCATCATTATTATTATTATTATTATTCTTATTAAAAGCTAAGTAAAAGGTTTGTATTAAATCAAGCAACAGTAACTAATAAGAGTGTGGCCACACCCAAACAAGTTGGAGCTTGTTTGTGAGCATCGATTCATTTGGAATCAAGTAAATGTCCGGACACAAAAGAGGGTGATGACACCATGCCTCTGTGTTGGACACCGATATCAGCGACATAGGATATATAAGTTCAACTATAAGGTTAAGACTTCCGTTAGCCTGTTGTCACCATCTTAATTAGGGGCTGTAATGGCTCGCTAGAGCCCATCTACAGGCTGTGGGCCTCAGGCCCACTGCCAACATAAAGACGGGCCCACAGGATCGTACACATAGAATGTCTGAGTTTAAACTTGTCGAATCGCACGTATACTTGGAGTATACAGACTAGAGTGATAAATATTAATTAATTAAATTATAGATCAATTGGATTGATCAATATAATTTAATTGATATGTATTTTAATTGGAAATTTATTTCCTGGAGGAAATAAAATACATATATAGGTTATATGTATTTTGATTTAAGTTAAATCTCAATTAATTTATTGGGTCAATTTTAATTAGCAAATCAATTTTAATTTAGTGAAAAATTTAATTAAACAAAAACCTTAAATCAAGGCCTTGATTTGAGCCAGGAATTAATTCTCATAAATGAGAATTTTGGCTATAAGGGAAATATCAAGGATAAAATTTTAGGCCAACTGTTCCTCTCCACCTTTGATCCGCCGCTAGCACAGGTTCCACTTGATAGACGTTCATGTATGTGAGAGTGGAGGAAATCAATCTCTGTTTCTGCAGCCGTCTCTGTTGGGATTTTTCACCAGAAATCACCCGATAAAAGCGGAAGAACGCAGTAATTTCCTCAAATCCAGTCCCAGGAGCAATTGAAGTGGAAATTGAAAAACTTAAAATTAAATAGAAAGGGATTGAAATTTCATACCAGAAAAATCTCTTTCTGAGATGGATGATGACTGCAGAATTCAAAATAGAATTCCTCCTCGTTCCCGTACACGAGCGCCTAACAAACACCGCACGTGCTAGCGTCAAAAATCACAAAATTTTAGAGTGAGAGAGGGGAAGAGGATTCGGCCAAGTGGGGGCTAGGAGCTCTAGTGGCTTGGCCGAATTCTCCTTAGGGTTTTTAACCCTAGGGCTTCCAAATTCCCTTGCTGGAATTTGGGCCCAGTCTGGCTCCTGTGTCTGTGTGGGCTTGCTCCTTTTAATTCAGGCCCAAACTTATTTTAATTAGTCTGATCTAAATCAATGTCAAACCCAATTTTAATTAACCCATGTATTTAATATATTACTCCAAGTAATGTATTATTACCATTCAAATTAAAATTGGTTTGACTAATTAATTTAATCCATCAAATTAAAATTTAGTTTTCACAAAACGAATTCATATGTAAACCTATACATATGAATATTTCCACCTAGGAAATAATTTCATAATTAATCCAATTAATTATGTGAAGCCAAATATTAATTTTATTACAATGATCAATCCAATTGATCTTTATAATATAATTAATATATACAGTTCTCTCTCTCTAGAATGTACACTCCAAGTGTACTTGTGATTCTTTAAATCGGTGTCCAGTCGCTCAATGTGTACGATCCCGTGGGCCCATCTTTATGTTGGCAGCGGGCCTTTGGCCTGCAGACTGCAGTTGGGCTCTAGCAAGCCACTGCAGCCCCCAATTAAGATGGAGATGGCAGTCTAACTGATATCATAACCCTGTAGTTTAAACTTGTACATCCCATGTCATTGATATCGGTGTCCAACACAGAGGCATGGATTGATCACCCTCTTTTGTGTCCGGACATTAACTTGATCCCGAATGTACTGATGCTCACAAACAAGTTCCAACTTGTTTGGGTGTGGCCACACTCTTATCAGTCACATTCATCAAGAGGCCGGTGATATCTTCTCAGTTGGTTGCTGAGTGACAAATCCCTTCTGCATATCCATAGTGTCACCATGTTCAGTGACATACCCGAAAGCACCCATACTTGGCACCCTATTACAGGCCCTTTAGGCGTACCCCTAAGTATGTGACTTCACATGTAACACCATCATATGGTCAGGTCAAAGGATCTATACAAGTACTACACGAGAATCCATTGTGATACCAAACCATGTGGATTACTCGTTTAGTGGATCTATCCAGTACCATGCTTCCAGGCATGTACCCATTAACTTGGTTGACATTCCATGTCCAATGACCGGTAAGACACCGCCATACAACCAGGTTAATGATAGTCTGTTGTTCCATTCATTCCCATGACTGGAACAGACTACGGATCTATTTATGGTCATATCGTTAACCCTATCCATGGTCTTACTGCTAAGTGCATGACACTAGTCGTCATGGATATAGATATGTCCATTGGATACTTCATTTAATATATTGCACAAGACGGATATAATAAATGAATTGATGCCTTTATTAATGACACAAATGAGTACAACACATAAATCCAATAAATGTATAGTACAAATACAAGGACCAATGCCTCGGGACTAGGGCATTTCCAACAATCTCCCACTTGCACTAGTTCCAACTAGGCATGGGCCTAATCCCTATAGATCTAGTATGACCCTCGTGCTTGGGCTGGGCCAGCGCCTTGGTCAATGGATCTGCGACATTATCCTCGGTGTCCACTCTGTGCAATGCAATGTCACCTCTCTCCACGATTTCTCGTATGAGGTGAAACTTTCTGAGCACGTGCTTTGTGTTCTTATGTGACCGGGGCTCCTTTGCTTGTGCGACGGCCCCATTGTTGTCACAAAAGATATCGACTGGGTCCTGGATAGTTGGCACTACTCCCAACTCAGTGATAAACTTCTTCATCCACACAGCTTCCTTAGCTGCATCACACGCAGCGATGTACTCAGCTTCTGTTGTAGAGTCCGCTATGGTTGGTTGCTTTGAGCTCCTCCAGCTTACAGCACCACCATTCAGCAAGAATACATACCCTGACTGCGATTGGTACTCATCTTGGTCTGTCTGGAAGCTTTCGTCAGTATACCCAGTAACTGATAACACTTCCTGACCACCATACACCAAGAAGCTATCCTTAGTCCGGTTAAGGTACTTGAGGATTGCCTTGACAGCTTTCCAGTGATCCTCCCCAGGATCCTGCTGGTATCGGCTCATCATGCTCAGTGCAAAGGCGACATCAGGTCTCGTACACAACATAGAGTACATGATTGATCCAATAGCCGAGGCATATGGAACCAATTTCATGTTCTCCCTGTCCTCCCTTGTTTTAGGACAGTTCTTCTTACTAAGCTTCAGCCCATGGCCCATTGGCAAGAAACCTTTCTTGGCCCGGTCCATGCTGAATCTTTTCAGAACTTTGTCAATGTACGAAGCCTGACTTAGGCCCAGAAGCCGATTTGATCTATCCCTATAGATCCTGATCCCTAGGATCATCTTAGCTTCGCCTAAGTCCTTCATTGCGAAGCACTTACTCAGCCACTGCTTTACCCCTTGCAGTGTAGGTATGTCGCTTCCAATGAGTAGGATGTCGTCTACATACAGTACCAAAAATGTGACAATGCTCCCACTAGTCCTCTTATACACACAAGGCTCATCCAGATTCTGTATGAAGCCATATTCCTTTATAGCCTCATTGAATCTTAGATTCCAACTACGGGATGCTTGCTTCAGTCCATAAATGGACCTTTGAAGTTTGCATACCCTTCCCGGATACTTAGGATCAACAAAACCCTCAGGTTGTGTCATGTACACATCCTCGAGTAGCTTTCCATTAAGGAAAGCGGTTTTGACATCCATTTGCCATACCTCATAGTCATACCATACGGCTATGGCCAGTAGTATCCTGATGGATTTGAG
Source organism: Euphorbia tirucalli (assembly GCA_039660915.1). NCBI lineage: Eukaryota > Viridiplantae > Streptophyta > Magnoliopsida > Malpighiales > Euphorbiaceae > Euphorbia > Euphorbia tirucalli. The sequence continues at coordinate 34,438,034 of CM077633.1, forward strand.
CATGGCTACTGGTGAGAAAGTTTCATCATAGGCTATCCCATGGACTTGTCTGAAACCTTTCGCAACCAGACGCCCCTTGAAGGTATTATCAGCTTTTAGCTTGTAGCACCACTTGCAACCAATTACCTTAGCACCCGGAGGTGGATCAACCAAGTTCCAAACTTGGTTATCGTACATAGATTGCATTTCTGCCTCCATGGCTTTACGCCAATTCGTAGACTGTGGGCTAGCCATAGCCTCTTGGTAGGTTTTGGGTTCTTCTTCATCCCAGATGAGAAGAGTTTGATCATCGGTGACGAGGAAACCATACCTCTCCGGTTCCCGACGATCCCTACCAGACCTTCTAGGTTCTTGTATGGCCTGGGTCGGTGCCTCCACTTGTGGAAGCTCCACCTGGGCCTCCGAGCTATCCTCTTCAGGTGCTTGTGGACCTTGAACTTCCCTGAGTTCAACGTTGCTCCCACTATCTTTCTTGGAAAGGAACTCCTTTTCCAGAAAGACCCCCTTCCTTGCCACGAACACCTTGTTCTCGGCGGGGTTGTAGAAGTAATACCCTTTGGTTTCCCTAGGGTAGCCCACAAACAGGCATTTATCGGTTTTGGGCTCCAGCTTGCCACTAGTCAATTTCTTGACATGTGCCTCGCATCCCCAAATCCTTAGGAAAGACACATTGGGCTCCTTGCCCGTCCATATCTGATATGGGGTCTTTTCCACTGCCTTAGTCGGAGTATTGTTTAAAATGAGAGCTGCTGTCTCGAGGGCGTGTCCCCAGAAACTAATTGGGAGAGTTGCTTGACTCATCATTGAGCGGACCATGTCCAACAAGGTCCTATTCCTCCGTTCGGACACCCCATTCCATTGTGGTGTTCCGGGAGGAGTGAGCTGCGGAACTATTCCATGCTCTCTCAAGTATGAGTCAAACTCTAGGCTCATATACTCACCGCCTCGGTCCGACCGAAGGGCTTTGATATTCCTGCCTAGCTGGTTCTGTACCTCGTTCCTAAATTCCTTGAACCTATCAAGGGTCTCGGACTTGTGTTTCATCAGATAGACGTAGCCATATCTGCTGAAATCATCCGTGAACGTGACGAAGTACAGATGCCCACCTCTGGTCGCTGCGCTCATAGGTCCACATACATCTGAATGTATTAGGTCCAACAAGCCAGTGGCCCTTTCAGCCCTTTTGCTAAAAGGCGCCTTTGTCATCTTGCCTCTTAAACACGATTCGCATGTATCAAATGACTCCAAGTCAAATGACCCTAGGACCCCAGCTTTGTGAAGCCTAACTATGCGCTTCTCGTTTATGTGGCCAAGACGACAATGCCATAGGTAGATTGGATTAAGTTCGTTAGGCTTAACCCTTTTCGTGTTTATGTTATAGATGTGATTGGTTTCATTTAAGTCCAGGACATACAGGCCATTATTTAATAGAGCATCTCCATAAAATAACCCCTCTCTAGATATTGAAATTCGACCATTTATAATAGAAAATTCAAATCCAGACATGTCCAACATTGATATAGAAATAATATTCCTGCACATAGCAGGTACAAAGTAACAATGTTCTAAAATTAAAACCAATCCGCTGGGCATCAATAGGTGGTATTCGCCGATCTCTATGGCAGCAACCCTTGCTCCATTCCCGACCCGCAAGTCCACCTCACCCGACCCCAGCAACCTTCTGTTCTTAAGTCCCTGCACATTGCAACAAATGTGAGAACCACATCCAGTATCCAATACCCAGGATGTTGAAACAGTAAGGTTAATATCTATAACATAAATACCTGAAGAGGACGCACCTTGGCCCCTTCTCTGCTCTCCCATCAGCTTGGGACACGATCTCTTCCAATGGCCCGCCTGTCTGCACCCGAAACAGACGTCCTCAGGACCTGCCTTCTGCTGGCCTTTGGGTTGGGCCTTGGCCTTCTTGGCTTTGGCCTTCTTGGCCTTGGCCTTGGCCTTTTCCTTGGCCTTACCCTTAGCAAGAGGAGCATTCCCCTTGTTAACCAACAGCACCGGCGGAGTCTTCTTGATCGACTGCTCAGTAAGCTTAAGCATCCCATGCAGCTCACTGACAGTACGGTTCATCCCTTGCATATTATAGTTTAGGATGAACTGATCATAAGAATCCGGTAAGGATGCCAGGATCGTGTCCACCGCCAACTCTTGAGAGATAGGCGATCCGAGACGGGCCAAAGTATCCAAATAGCCCTTCATCTTGAGCACGTGAGCACTCACAGATGTCCCGGCCCCCATCTTACAAGAGTGGAATGCCTTATTGGTCAGGTACCTTTCCTGACGAGCTTGCTCCTGAAACATCTCATTGAGAGTTGTTATCATAGCATAGGCTTGATGGTCCATAAACTGCTTTTGCAGTTCGGGGACCATGCACGCCAACATAAGGCATGTCACATCCCGGTTGTCCTTGACGTGCACCTCGTATTCCGCTAGCTGTGCAGCTGTCGGATTACGTCCCTGAGGCGCAGCCGGCACAGACCTTTCCAGCACATACTCTTTTGACTCTTGTCTTAGAACTATCCTCAAGTTCCTAGACCAGTCTAAAAAGTTAGGACCGGAAAGCTTGTCCTTCTCAAGAATCGATCGCAGTGATAAGGTATTAGTGTTTGCCATTTAGGTGTTTCTACACAGAAAAACATTTAGAGTGTTAATAAAGGGCTTTACTTTGTTGATCCCATATAAAATTAATAATGAATCAAGTTATTAATTCAACCGAGTTGTTGGGCTCATGGGCCGAGATCCATATTTCATTAAGATGTAGCCAAACGAGGGTTTGGTACAACTACACCTTAACTATTTAGGTAGGAACGCCGTCCAATCCCAACCTAGGGACTCTCGGTTTGATGGGCTTGTTGGCACTTACCCATCTGTGCTTAGGGCCAGGAGAATCCTACTACCCACGCTAAGTCAAAACCTCCATCCAAGTGTTAGAGTATCCCATACTCTAACCCAGTACAAAGTGACAATACTCCAGTGCATCCTGCGAGGGCAAGGTCTACAACTGGCCTATTCCCACCTCGATTCGGTTTTGAATGAGGGAAGCACTTTTAAGCGACTTAGTAATTCCATTTGGTTATTAGATTCAATTATAACGGCTTACATACATAAAGCGGGTGAATGAGCTATAAACATACATACATGCAAATGAAAATAAAACATTATTAAACAAAATTAAAATGGACTGCTATGGGCCTATGTTACATCCTAATATAATTCTAGTAAACCTATACTAGAAATACATATTAGGTGGGCCTCCTCCTTCTCCTTCTGGGCTTGCACCTCCATTTGGGCTTGCACCTCCAATTGGGCTCACCACTCCATGGGCTTCTTCTTTTACAAATTTTACAATATATAACTTAAATAAAATAAAATTACATTAAAAGAAAAACGACACGCAGGCCGTATTTACCCAAAAGAAAATACAACCCAACTCGTAAAAGGCCCAATAGCATCCAATCATACATTCATTCAACCATACATATGCATCCAATACATACAATTCAAAAGCATGTCAAAATGCATGATTTAAGCCCATTTAAATTATGTCAAAGCCATTATTTGGAAATCGCCAATTTTGGCCCACCATGGTTCTAACCCTTAACGGGCTTTGGGCCTCCAGCCCAGGCAGTCCAACTGCTCCCACTGGAATTGGGAAACCATGGGTCCAATTTAGCCGTCCGAGTAATTGTGCCAAAATTACCCGAACCAATTTCCATTAACCACATTAATTTCCAAATTAATGTCACATGAACGAAATTAAAATTCATTCAAGAAACCATGCGCATTTAAATTGCATAAATTTAAACACACGAATTTTAAAACCAATCAAAATTTCAAAACTGGGCCCCGGACCCAAAAAACCCGCAAAATCCAAAAAAACTGGGCCCGGCCCGCTGCAGCTAGGGCAACAGAGTTGCCCTAGCAGCAGCAGCGGTGCAGCCGCCTAGCGGCTGCCCGCTGCCGCCGTGCGGCAGCCACTGCCCAGCAGTGGCTGCCGCCTGCAACAGCCCGCTGCTGCGGCAGCGGTTGCCGCCTAGCGGCAGCTGCTGTCCAGCAGCTGCTGCTGCTGGAACCAGCGGCAGCAGCCGCTTGCGCGGCTGCTGCCGCGCCTCCCTCCGCGTGCGGCGGCCGCCGGCGGCGATTCCGCCGCCGGGAGGCCGATTTTTTTTTTTTTTTAAAAAGAATTAAATCAAAAAAAAAAATACCCAATCAATCACCATCCATAGCAATTCACCAAGAATCACAAAATACACAATAAAATTAAACTAACATAAACCTATATGCAAATTTAATTTTCATTGCATAAAACATATGGGAAAAATCATAAAACCCATACCAAGAATCCCAATCAAAAACATCCAATTTCAAAACAGGGATTCAACCAAATAAATCAATTTCCACGGATCAAAAGCCTGCTCTGATACCACTGTTGGGATTTTTCACCAGAAATCACCCGATAAAAGCGGAAGAACGCGGTGATTTCCTCAAATCCAGTCCCAGGAGCAATTGAAGTGGAAATTGAAAAACTTAAAATTAAATAGAAAGGGATTGAAATTTCATACCAGAAAAATCTCTTTCTGAGATGGATGATGACTGCAGAATTCAAAATAGAATTCCTCCTCGTTCCCGTACACGAGCGCCTAACGAACACCGCACGTGCTAGCGTCAAAAATCACAAAATTTTAGAGTGAGAGAGGGGAAGAGGATTCGGCCAAGTGGGGGCTAGGAGCTCTAGTGGCTTGGCCGAATTCTCCTTAGGGTTTTTAACCCTAGGGCTTCCAAATTCCCTTGCTGGAATTTGGGCCCAGTCTGGCTCCTGTGTCTGTGTGGGCTTGCTCCTTTTAATTCAGGCCCAAACTTATTTTAATTAGTCTGATCTAAATCAATGTCAAACCCAATTTTAATTAACCCATGTATTTAATATATTACTCCAAGTAATGTATTATTTACATTCAAATTAAAATTGGTTTGACTAATTAATTTAATCCATCAAATTAAAATTTAGTTTTCACAAAACGAATTCATATGTAAACCTATACATATGAATATTTCCACCTAGGAAATAATTTCATAATTAATCCAATTAATTATGTGAAGCCAAATATTAATTTTATTACAATGATCAATCCAATTGATCTTTATAATATAATTAATATATACAGTTCTCTCTCTCTAGAATGTACACTCCAAGTGTACTTGTGATTCTTTAAATCGGTGTCCAGTCGCTCAATGTGTACGATCCCGTGGGCCCATCTTTATGTTGGCAGCGGGCCTTTGGCCTGCAGACTGCAGTTGGGCTCTAGCAAGCCACTGCAGCCCCCAATTAAGATGGAGATGGCAGTCTAACTGATATCATAACCCTGTAGTTTAAACTTGTACATCCCATGTCATTGATATCGGTGTCCAACACAGAGGCATGGATTGATCACCCTCTTTTGTGTCCGGACATTAACTTGATCCCGAATGTACTGATGCTCACAAACAAGTTCCAACTTGTTTGGGTGTGGCCACACTCTTATCAGTCACATTCATCAAGAGGCCGGTGATATCTTCTCAGTTGGTTGCTGAGTGACAAATCCCTTCTGCATATCCATAGTGTCACCATGTTCAGTGACATACCCGAAAGCACCCATACTTGGCACCCTATTACAGGCCCTTTAGGCGTACCCCTACGTATGTGACTTCACATGTAACACCATCATATGGTCAGGTCAAAGGATCTATACAAGTACTACACGAGAATCCATTGTGATACCAAACCATGTGGATTACTCGTTTAGTGGATCTATCCAGTACCATGCTTCCAGGCATGTACCCATTAACTTGGTTGACATTCCATGTCCAATGACCGGTAAGACACCGCCATACAACCAGGTTAATGATAGTCTGTTGTTCCATTCATTCCCATGACTGGAACAGACTACGGATCTATTTATGGTCATATCGTTAACCCTATCCATGGTCTTACTGCTAAGTGCATGACACTAGTCGTCATGGATATAGATATGTCCATTGGATACTTCATTTAATATATTGCACAAGACGGATATAATAAATGAATTGATGCCTTTATTAATGACACAAATGAGTACAACACATAAATCCAATAAATGTATAGTACAAATACAAGGACTAATGCCTCGGGACTAGGGCATTTCCAACAGTCTCTGGAAGAGACATAGAAAGGTGAGAATCTCATTCTTGATCTTTTGATTTTGTGTTTTTTATTTCCACTTCAATTGCTCCTGGGTCACAGATTTGAGAAAATCTATACGAGCTTCTGCTTTTATCGGTTAATTTTTTATGAAAAATCCCAACTGTGGTATCAGAGCGGGCTTTTGATCCATGGAAATCCTTAATTTGGATTGAATCCCCGGTTTTAAAATTGGTGCTTTTATTTTGGGATCCATGGTTTTGGGGTTTATAATTTTCCCCATATGATTTTGCAAATGAAAATTAATTTCACATATTGGTTTTATATATGATTCTTGGTTGAATTTTATTTATTGCTGTTTTTCAAAAAAAAAATAAAATCATGGGCTGCTCTCGTGGCTATGGGGCTGCTTGCTGCCGCCATAGTGGCGAGAACAGCGGTAGCAATTGCTGCTGCTAGGGCAGCAGTGGGCCAGGCTGTGTTTTGGATTTGACGGGGTTTTCCTGGTCCGGGCCTAATTTTAATTTTAACGGGTTTTAAAATTTTGTGTGTTTAAATTATGCAATTTAAATGTGCATGGATTCTTGAATGAAATTTTATTTTATTCATGATATATTAATTTGGAATTAATATGGTGTAATGAAATTGGTTCGGTTTTTCTTGGCATAATTAACCAAAAGGTGTAATTTAGACTCATAGTTTCCCAATTCTATGCTGGGATTCGTCATTGGAAAAATAACGTGGCACAGCGGAAAATACACTGTTTAAAATTTCCTAGAATCCACCTATCGTGTCCAATTACCATTGATTAGAATAAAAACAATTTGAATCCAGAGACATTAACTCACCGGATTCGTCTTCTCTAGATACTGCTGTAGAATCGTTTCTTGAAACTGCGATCTCCAAAGTCCGGTGCATGACCAACTATTGAGCGGGAACCGGTGCTAGCCGAAGACGCGAAGGAATGGAAGTTTAATGCTGGGATTTTCGGCTGATTTGGGGCTGCTCTTGGTGGCTGAAATTTCTAGCAATTAATTAGGATTGAATTGGGGTTTTATTCCTTAACTGGGCCCTTATATAGACACCATGTCTAATTGGGTTTTAATTAGGTTAATTAAACCCAAGCCCACTAGGATTATAATTACATAAATAAACTTTAATTAAAAAGTATATACTATGTAATTTAATTCTATTTGGCTAAATTTAATTACCCCTAAATAAAATTAAATCACATTTAAGTAAATACAACACATGTATTTAATTTTCCTACTTAGGAAAATTATTTAATTAATTGTTTAATTTATGTAATTCAATTAATTGATAAATTAATTAATTACGTTATGTAAAATTATTAATTAAATTAAATTCAACCCAATGTTAATTAATTACCTTGACACCGATTGTCAACTAATTAATTAACGCATTCCTTCCAATGTACATTACATGTACAATTACTATGAGTTATGGCTCAGTTGATCTATGTGCACGATCCTATGGGTCTGTCTTTATCTTGGCAGTAGGCCCAAGGTTCATAGACTGTTAGTGGGTTCTAGCAAACCATTACAGCTCCCAATTAAGACAGAGATGCAGCAGTCTTTCGAAGACACTCACCCGGTAGGAATCTCATAGTGTCCTTTGCCTAACGATATCAATATGAATAAACAAGAGGCATGGTGTCTGTCATCCTCTTCTATTGTTTATTATATTTCTTGATCTTGAGTTGACTGATTAATCAAATAAGCACCGACTTACTTGGGTATGGCCATACACTTATCAGTCCCACTTATCAAGTGGCCAATGATATCATCTCGGTGTTACCCGAGTGGCAATTCCATCACTTCATCATCAATATCAACATGTTCACCGTTCCACCCAATCATACCCATATTTAGCATCCTTTTACAGACCTTTTAGGCATATGTCAAAGTGAACCGGATTCCATATTGATATTATAATGAAGTCTGGTCTGAGGACAAAAGAGACCTACTCAAGAAAGACCTCTGACCCGACAACCATGTGGCTTTCTTATGCGGATCGATCCAGTCCCATGTCAATGACATGTACCTATATTCATGACTGACTATACAAGTACTATGGATAGTTAAGAACTGCCATACAGTCATCGAATATACAAGTCTATGGTTCTATTCGTTCCCACGATTAGAACAGACCTGGGATAGGTTTTATAATTATCAATCAATGGATACTCTACTCATATTATAGCATAAGATATAAATGAAATAGATTAATTGCCTTTATTAATGTGACACAAATAATGTATTCATACATGACTCTTAATGTATAATACAAAATACAAGAATCTAATGCCCTAAGAACTAGGGCACACCAACAATCTCCCACTTGCATTAGTTCCATATGGGCATTGCCCTAATTCCTATAGATCTGGTATGACCGTCGTCCTGTGTCTGCGGCAGCGCTTTGGTCAATGGATCAGCGGCATTATTCTTGGTGTCAACCCTCTGCAATGATATGTCACCTATGTTCACTATCTCGCGAATGAGGTGAAACTTTCTGAGCACATGTTTGGATCTCTTGTGTGACTGCGGCTCTTTAGCTTGTGTGATGGCCCCGTTGTTGTCATAAAAAACATCAACTGGGTCTAGGTTAGTAGGTACTACTCCCAACTCTGTTATGAATTTCTTGATCTAAACGGCTTCCTTTGTAGCTTCGCACGCAGCTATGTACTCAGCTTCCGTTGTAGAGTTAGCAATGGTGGCCTGCTTTGAGGACCTCCAATTAATGGTGATAAGGTCGGTTTTTGACCTTATCTTTTAAGCAATTTCGTGGTTTGAATGGCAATTTTTAGAGTCTTTTGTGTGAATGTTTGTGTGGTTTTTGAATATTTTGTGATTTTTATGTTTTGGATAGATTTTTATAACTTTTAGTATTTTTCGTGTTTTCTAGGGTTGTTTTTGTAATTTTTGTTAATTTGTTGTTTTTATGGTCCGTGGCGTTGGTGCCGTTATGTTTCTTTGTGCTTGTTTTGGACAGGTATTATGACCCGGACCGGAAGTTGGTGCATCGGCGGCGAGGAAGAGTTCGAAGTGCTGAAAATCAGGGTGGCACGGAGTGCCACAATTAGGGCACGACGTGCCAACCCGGCGTGCCTGGTTAAGCAGTCCAGTGGAGTGGCATGAAAACGTGCCACTCAGATCAGCGTGGCGTGCCAACCCCAAAATACACGGCACGGCGTGCCACCTCCAGCAGCACGGCGTGCCGCCTTTAATTCTGCACAGCACGGTGTGCCAACTCCACCAGCACGGCGTGCCGAGCCCCGAAACATGCTGTTGCCCTACTTTCATCTCTTCTTTTTCCTAGTTTTAACCTAGCCGTATAAATAGGTTATTTTCTATGTTTGAAAGGATCTTTTTTCAGTCTTTTTGAGTGAGAGCAGAAACTTGTAGTGAGGTTTTGAGCTTGAACTATTTGCTTTCTTTGAGTTTGAACCATCGAATGGTTGTAGTTTTACATAGAATCTTCCCCTTTTGCGACGTTCCTAGTTCCTGCTTGAGTTCATCTATAGAGGTACACCCCAAGCATCTTCACACCGTCGGAATCCGGTTAATCGGACCAAAAGGGCATAAGTTTTTCTTCTTCTCTTTTGTAATTTGATTAAGTTAGTTTTGATTCCGCAAATTGATTATGTTTGGTTGTAAACACTGAATTCATTCATCTTTCTTAATTAATACAATTGTTGCAAGTTAATTTCAATTTTTATTCCTTTTCTTTATGTAATTTCTTTAATGAATGTCTAGTCTCATAAGATCTTAATTTATTAAAGTTCATATTTGTGGCATTACCTAGATTGACACCTAGGAAACCATTAGTATTGACGACACTGTGGAACTTACGTGCCCCTATTTTCTGAGCTTTAGAATTAGACCGCCTCTAAACAAGGGAAACCGGCTAAGGACCTAAAAGATCTAGATACGCTAGATTGTATTATCGAAAGAGCATAATTAAGGGTTAATTGTTGAGTTAAATTCATCTTTTGTAATTAATTGATAAAGCCATCCACATTAGCATTCATAGGTCGGTAAACCGCCAATTGACAACACAAAACTCAAGTGCAAAGTAAGCTGGAATAGATCAACTAGGAGTAGGATAGTTTAGTTGTTAACATAATCAACCCAAACTACGTTCCGCCTAGGACACGCAAGGAACCCGAGTAGTTTAGTGTTTGCAGAATATTCTTTTCTCTGTGGGATCGATACCTGGACCAACCAGAATTATTACTTGTCAACGATAGGTACACTGCCTTAGTTGTGCGTTTCTAGGTTTAGTTTTACTACTACGCCTAGGCCCCATCAAGTTTTTGGCGCCGTTGCCGGGGAAATTTATATTTCTGCATCATTTAGCAAAAGGTCTATTTGCTGATCTAGGCAACATTTCTGTGCATATGGTTAAATAATTTTTCTTTTCTGTGAATATTTATTACAATTTAGTTTTCTTTAATTTCTTTGTGTGTGTGTTTTCTAGCTTATGCGAACTCGCTCTCAGCATCCTGAGCTTTTACCTTATAACCCTGAAATTGAATGTTTGTGTAGCAGGAACCGCAGAGACGCCAAGAGCAGATTGTTCAAATGGAGCATCAGCAGCATGATGACGAGGAGAGACAACTCTGGGAAAGAGTTGAGCAAGAGCAACTCCAGCGAGAGCGGGAAAAGTTTGATAGAAGAAGGGGTGGTGATAGAGATAACATGGTCATGACTGACCTAATGGCTCCACATCGGCCCCGGAACAGATTCGGAGTGGTTATCCCAGCCATCACTGCCAATCAATTCGAGCTGAAGTCCAGTATGATCCATTTGATCCAAGGGAACGGACTATTCAGTGTCAGAATAAGTGACAACCCCAATGATCACTTAGACCGGTTCCTCGTGGTGGCCGATACAGTCCGAATCGGTGGGGTGCCCCAAGATGCTCTGCGGTTGAAGCTGTTCCCCTTTTCACTATGCGGGGGAGCAATGGAATGGTACAAATCCTTGAGGCCCGGATCAGTGACATCATGGGACCAATTGGAAGAGCAATTCTTAGCATACTACTTCCCACCATCAAAGACGGTTCAGCTAAGGAACGAGATCATGGGATTCTGGCAATTTGGGATGGAGACTCTTAATGAAGAATGGCAGAGATTTCAACGGTTATTGCGGAACTGCCCCCACCATGACATGCCGCGTTTCACTCAGGTAAGCACATTTTATCATGGTTTGACACCAGCTAACCATGCCATTATTGATTCTTCTGCAGGTGGGGACATTTTTAAGAAGACTGCTACACAAGCCGAGGAGTTGATTGCGGAGCTGGCTAGAAAGAGTACCTTGTGGAAGTCAGACACGCCAACAAGGAATGAGGTTTGAGCTGCAGATTTGGGATGCCAAGATGCAGCTATGGACCATGTAAACAAGAAGTTGGACCTGTTGATGTCCTGCCTGAACTTAAATGGGCCACAATACCAGCCGGTGTTGTGTGTATCATGCGGAGCAGAGCATCCCGGGCAAGATTGTGAATTGGGCGACCCATTTGCTCAATCGTCCGAAAACGTAAGTTTTGTGGGAGGAAACCAAAGGTACAATAACTCTAACTCTTATTCACAAAACTTCAATAATAATAATAATAATTACGGAAGAAGGTATCAACACCCGAATATGTCCTATAGTAACAACCAAAATGTGTTGAGACCTCCTTCCGGATTCCATTATGAGCACTGTGAGCAGGGGTTAGGTAAGGCCCCATTTATTCCTAATGATCAATCTCCACAGCAGCCTCAACAGTCTAAGCAAGATGAGATGGTTTTTTCGTTACTAAAAGACATCTTGTCTCGGCTTGCTGATAATGAAGCATACTGTAGGGATTTGGGTAAGCAGGTGGCTCAATTGAGTAGGGAGAGGCAGGAAAGACCTCAAGGAGCACTTCCGAGTAGAACTGAACAAAACCTTAAGGGTAATCAACGAGAGACAGCTCAGGTTATAACCTTACGAAGCGGTAGGCAAGTGGAGGATCGGGTGCAAAATGCTGATATCCCATCCCAACCTACCAAGGTAAGTGAAGAGTCGGGAGAGGTAAGCAACCTCGACTCGATTTCTGAACCCGAACCTAACATAAATGAAAAAGGGAAAATTCCTGACCCAGTGAGAGCCTATGTGCCTAAACTTCCTTATCCTCAAAGGGAGAAGAAAGATAAACTGGAGCAGAAATATTCCAAATTCCTTGAGATTTTTAAGAAGTTAGAGTTTAACATGCCATTGATTGAGGCTCTCCAAGAGATGCCCTCTTATGCTAAATTTTTTAAAGAACTTCTTGCAGGGAAAAGAAAGCTAGGCGAGGATGAAGTGGTGGCTTTGACAGAGGAATGTTCAGCAATTATAACTAACAAACTCCCACCTAATCTCAAAGATAGGGGCAGTTTCACTATTCCATGCCGGATAGGAAACTTGGAGATTGCCAATGCCCTGTGTGACTTAGGTGCGAGTATAAATTTGATGCCTCTGTCGTTTTTCAGGAGACTCGGATTGGGAAACCCAAAGCCAACCAATATGACCCTCCAATTGGCGGACAGATCCCTCACGAGACCAAAGGGGGTGGTCGAAGATGTATTAGTAAAGGTGGACAAGTTTATCTTCCCTGCGGACTTTGTGGTAATGGATATGGAGGAAGATAGCTCGGTGCCCCTTCTACTTGGAAGACCTTTTCTGGAAACCGGTAGGACTTTGATAGATGTCCAGGAAGGTAAGATCATTCTTAGGTTGCATAACGAGGAGGTAAGTTTCAATGTCTATAATTCAATGAAATATCCGTTAGATGTTGAAAATTGTAACTTTGTGGACTCCTTTTGTCCTATTGATGCTTGTGTGGTTGAGAATTTATGCAGTGAACTAGATTGCATCATAGGAGAAGGTCTAGGTGAAAGTGAGGCAAATGAAGTGATTACTGAGGAATGCTTATGGGTGAAGGGACGGTTTGATAAGCTGGAGCGTGAAGTCAAACCAGCACCTAAATCCTCATTGGAGGAACCTCCATCATTGGAGCTCAAAACCCTTCCCCCTAATCTTAAATATGTTTTTCTGCATCCTCCAAAGGACTTACCCGTTGTAATCTCTTCTTTGTTAATAGGAGAGGAGGAGGACAAGCTGCTAGAGGTGCTAAGGAAGCATAAAGGAGCATTCGGGTGGACAATCCACGACATCAAGGGAATAAGTCCGACGTTTTGCACACATAGAATTTTTCTGGAAGATGAGGTAAAACCGTGTGCACAGCCTCAGCGTCGGTTGAACCCCAACATGAAGGAAGTGGTAAGAACCGAGGTGATAAAACTCCTCGACGCAGGTATCATCTTCCCTATTTCTGATAGTCAATGGGTAAGTCCGGTCCAATGTGTGCCTAAGAAAGGAGGCACGACGGTAGTGAAAAATGATAAAGGGGAACTAATCCCTACTAGAGCTGTCACGGGTTGGCGTATGTGTATTGATTATAGGAAGTTGAATGACGCCACCCGGAAAGATCATTTTCTATTACCGTTTATTGATCAAATGTTAGAAAGGATGGCCGGGCACGAATATTTTTGTACTTTTGATGGGCTATCCGGTTATATGCAAATTCCAGTGGACCCTCTTGATCAAGAGAAAACCACGTTTACGTGTCCATACGGGACATTTGCATATAGGCGGATCCTTTTGGATTGTGTAATGCCCCGGCTACCTTTCAAAGATGCATGCTAGCCATTTTTGCTGATATGATTGAGGATTTTATGGAAGTCTTTATGGATGATTTTTCTGTTGTTGGTCATACGTTTGAGTCATGTTTGGGGAATTTGGACCGGGTGCTTCAGAGATGTGAAGACACCAATTTGGCACTTAGTTGGGAGAAGTGTCAATTCATGGTCCGGGATTGCATTGTCTTAGGGCATAAGGTGTCGGGAAAGGGAATCGAGGTCGACCCGGTCAAGATTGAGGTGATTGAGAAACTGCCTCCCCCAGGTTCGGTTAAGTTAGTTAGGAGTTTCTTGGGACATGCGGGCTTTTATAGGCGTTTTGTGAAAAATTTTTCTAAGATTGCTAAGCCGTTGACTGAGTTACTCTTAAAGGATGCCCCATTTAATTTCAATGATGAATGTATGTATGCTTTTAATTTGCTTAAATGGAAATTGATTGAGGCACCGCTTATGGTGAGTCCGAATTGGGAAATCCCTTTTGAACTTATGTGCGATGCAAGTGACAATGCTGTTGGGGCATGTTTAGGTCAGAGGGTGAACAAAATTTTTCACCCAATTTATTATGCTAGTAAGACATTAAACGGTGCTCAAATGAATTATACTGTGACTGAGAAAGAACTACTAGCTGTTGTGTTCGCTTTTGATAAGTTCAGGTCTTACTTGGTCTTATCAAAAGTCATTGTGTATACTGACCATGCTGATCTTAAGTATTTGTTGGCTAACCAGATTGATTCGATGGATTCTACTCCTCCAGGAGTTTGATGTGGAGATTAAGGATAAGAAGGGAGTAGAGAACGTAGTGGTCGACCATTTGTCAAGACTACCAAGTGAAGGATCCGTATCCTCTCTGGAAGCGAACATTCATGACACATTCCCCGATGAATAGCTATGTGGGGTAACTTCTATACCATGGTTTGTGGACATCGCAAACTTCAAAGTCGGTAACATTCTTCCACCTAACCTTTCACATGCACAAAGGCGTAAATTCTTTTATGATGCTAAGGATTATTTTTGGGATGACCCTTATCTTTTTAGATTATGTGCTGATAGTGTGATTAGGCGGTGTGTTGCTTATGAGGAGGTTCCCTCAATTATTGAAATGTGTTATGATAGAGAAGCGGGTGGCCATTTTGGACCCGATAGAACTATAGGAAAAATCTTATCTAGTGGGTTTTATTGGCCAACTATGAAACAGGATGTCATTAGTTATATTCGGGCCTGTGATGTGTGTCAAAGGACGGGAAATATCTCCCAAAAGAATGAAATGCTCCAACAGGGTATCTTGGTGTGTGAACTTTTTGATGTTTGGGGCATAGATTTCATGGGACCCTTCCCAATATCTCACAACAACCAATACATTCTTGTGGCGGTTGAGTATGTGTCTAAATGGGTAGAGGCTGTCACTTTACCAACCAACGATGCAAGGGTAGTTGTCAGGTTTCTAAAGAAAAACATTCTTACTAGGTTCGGAACCCCAAGAGCTATCATCAGTGATGGGGGTTCCCATTTTTGTAATAGGTAATTTGACAATCTTTTGCACAAATATGGGGTTAAGCATAAGGTAGCGACTCCTTACCATCCTCAGACGAGTGGGCAAGTTGAGGTTTCGAATAGGGAACTAAAACGCATCTTAGAAAAAACGGCAAGTGCATCTAGGAAAGACTGGAGTTTAAGGTTAGATGATGCATTATGGGCATCTAGGACTGCTTTTAAGACACCTATAGGGATGTCCCCTTACCATTTGGTCTTCGGTAAATCCTGTCATCTACCTGTAGAACTAGAGCACAAGGCATATTGGGCTTTAAAATTTCTTAACTTTGATATGCAAGCTGCAGGTGAGCTTCGATTAAGGCAACTCATGGAGCTAGATGAGCTTCGGTTGAGCTCGTATGAGAATGCCAAGATTTACAAGGAGAGGACCAAGAAATGGCATGACCAACATGTAATAAAGAAAGGTTTCAACCAAGGAGAGTTGGTGCTCTTGTATAACTCCCGGTTGAAACTCTTTCCGGGCAAACTGCGAAGTCGATGGACGGGACCGTTTACCGTGCATAAGGTTTACCCCTCCGGGATGGTGGAAATTGAAACCCCGGAGGGAATACAACAAGTAAACGGGCACCGGTTGAAGCCCTACGTTAGCGGAGGAATAAAGGAGGAGAAGCAAGTCTTACTCCTTCGTGATGTGTAATGCTAAATCGTGGACGTAGGAGTCGAGCTATTCCGACTATAAACATAGCACTGAGGTACGTATACCTCCCGTGTACATTAGTTTTCACGTTAATATATTTTTGGGTGTTTTTGTGTGTAGGATTAGGTACTTAAGCAAGTTAATTAAAAATCATAATCAAAATGTGGAAAAAAAGCAATAGTTGGCAGAATTCAGGGTGGCACGCCGTGTCACTAATCAGCACGCCGTGCCAAGGTGAAGTTGGGTGTAGCACGTGGCGTGCCAAGGTGGAACGAAATCGTGCCAGGCTGCTGTTCCGGAAGAAAATTGTGCATAAGTAAACAGCACGCCGTGCCAAGGTAATGGTATGCAGGGCGGCACGGTGTGTCATTTCAGCATGCCCGCGTGCCGTTGTTCTGTTCTGCGAGAGGTTTGTGCATAGGTAAACAGCACGCCGTGCCACATTCGGCATGCCGTGCCAATCACAGGTTTTAAGGGCGGCACGACGTGCCAATATGGCACGCCAACGTGCCGTCCCTCTGTTCCTAAAGTGAATTGTGAGAAAAAGATTAGCATGCCATGTCAAAACATCAGCACGCCGTGCTGCATATTCAACTTTCAAGGCAGCACGCCATGCCCAGACAGCACGCCGGCGTGCCATCACTCTGTTGCCAGGTACGTGTTTTTGACCAGCTCAGCACGCCGTGCTGAGTGTTTGGCACGGCGTGCCGAGCGTTTAAATTTTGAATTCCAAGGGTTATTCCACCGCCTATTTAATGCCCTTTCCACCTTCCCCCCCTTCTCATAACCGACCACTTCTTCTTCTTCTCCTTCCTCTCTCTTACTTTCTCTCACCCTCTCACTTTCTCTCTCCCCTTTTCACTCTCTCTCTCTAGAATCCATTCTCTCCTTCTCCTTCCCTATTCTTCTTCTTCTTCCTTCCTTTCTCTCCTTCTCCCTCCCCTCTTACTCTCCTTTCCTTCTTCTTCTTCTTCTCCATCTCACCCCTTCCTCCATTATTTTTCCCTAGGGTTTTATTTTGCTTCAATTTCGTTGAACCAGGTATGAATTCTTGCTTTATTCTTTCTTTTGTTTATTATTATTATGATTGTTGTTCTTTTCCTCATTTTGTTTTTGATGGATTGACTGTTTAATAGGGTTTTTATTTTACTTTCTTTTTCTTTTTTTTGTGGTTTGTATCTTTGACAATAGATGTTCTTTGGCTTGGTGTTCCTTTGTTTTTGATTTTTGTTTTATTTTTATGGTTATGCAATTGTAGGATGAAGAAGAAAACCGTCGCCGATCGGAGACACGGTTCGTCTCGCCGGCCCATGGAACCGTCACCGGAGCTGGTGCCACGTGACGAATTGCCCACCGACCAATTGATGGCCCCGTTGACAAATCTCTCAAGGAAATACAAATGTCACTTTCCCTTACTTTCAGACAATGAAGGTAAGAAGTATAAAACTTTATTTCCTTTAGAAAGCACTCCATTTCACACTTTCGATTGGCAATTTCTCTTTGTACAGGATAGGTCGGAGGGAGTAAAAGCTAAATTGACTAGTCTAGGGTGGTACGAATTTGTGAAATCTAACCCTCTAGTATTTAGGGAGCTAAACCTAGAATTTTACTCCACCTTGAGTTTTAAAACCAACCTGGATACGGGCCTTACCTTCCGCCTCTTTGGCACTGAGCGGACTTTGGATATTGATGGCCTTCGGGCTTGCATAGGGATTGACGGGAATAGTTATAAATGGCCCGAAAATTTGGATGCCAAGAAATTTTGGCGCTTGATAGGGCAAAGGGTATACCAACCTCGGTTTGCCAAAACTTCCCAAATCCATAACCCTGTTTTGCAATTAGTTCATAAATTTGTATGTTTTAATTTTTCGGGAAAAACTGAGAGCAACCGGGTTAATGCATTTGAACTGTTGATCCTGTGGCATGTGCATAGTGAAATTAAGGTGCATTTGGGCTTCTTTGTCATGGAAGCTTTATACAATCACCACAACCGAGCTAAGTCCGAACTAGGGTTAGGACACATTGTGACTTGTATTGCATGTTTTTTTCATGGTAATACTTGTTATAGGAACCTCAAGAGCATTCTTCCCAAGAAGCTTTCGAAGGGAATCTTATCTTGTTCCCAGGTTGGGGCAGCTGCAGGTCCTTCAAGTGCAGGAGGTTCAAGTCGGGGAAAGGCCCCTATGGAAGTAGACGAGGAGGAAGAGAGTGAGGAAGGAGAGGACAGTGAGGAGGACGCGGAGAATGTATCAGTGGGGGTAGATTTTATGGGGCGGATTGAAGGACGGTTGGATGGCATAATTGAGCAATTGGAAGGCTTAACCGTCCATCAGGTTCTGCTTGAGCAGCGGCTGAACGCGCGCCTTGATCGGCAAGCAGCTCAGCTCGCCAATGTCGAGGCGTTCGCCTCCCGCTTCTGTGCCGCCCAAGGGTGGCCGTACCCGCCGCCACCACCAGCTCCCGATATGTGAGGTAACCCTTTTCCTTTCCCATTTAGTTTGCTTCTTCTTCCATTGCACTTTTGGAAGTAAGTGCAATCTAAGTGTGGGGTGGGTAAAGGGACTTCTCCCTTACTTTTTCTTCTTCTTATATTGCACTTTTTGATTGTTTGTTAGTGTTTGTTGGTATTTTTGCATGATTGGATGTTTTGCATTGGTTTTTGGTTAGATCTAGGCTTTACTTTTCAATGCATGTGAAGTTGGTTTTGGTTGTTTTTGGTTTGTTGGTATTTTTAGGTTGCTTATGTATCAATTGCCGTTTGAATAACATTGCTTGATCCACCCTCGAACCTAAGTCTCTGTGCTTGGATTGATAGCAATTGGCTAGGGATATTAGGAGTTGTTTGCAAGTCATTAGCTTGTTTGTGCGTGGTTTGTGATTCTTGATGGTAACCATTGGTTAGATTTGTCATTTAGGTTGCATTAAGGAATTAGTCCTCTACCCCTACTTGCATGATTGAGCTAGGATTACGCCTTGGAACATTGGTTGAGTCACACGACCTAGCATACAAACCCTAATACACTTGTGAGAATTTGAGCCTTTAGAACCATTTCACATCGGTTCTATTTCTTTGTGAGGGTAAAAACAATCGTGGCACACTAGATCGTAGAACCCGGTGTTGTTTTGCACTTGGCATCGAGAGCTTAATATGTGGAGACCCTTAGGATTAACCTCTTGACTTAAATAACCCTAACCCTAACTACTAATTCATCCCTTAGATCACCCGTAGCCACTAAATTAACCTTTTTGACTTAAAAAACCTTCACCAAGCCAACTCTATAATCCTAACTTTTTACCATTTCACTTTGATTTTCCTTTCTCACCCTCCTCTCCTAAATCAAGTAATTGGCTAAGTTGTTCATTTATTTTGGGGTCAATCACCATTTGCATTTCAACTCTTTCATATCTAGTCCTATGGAAAAATTGTGTTTAAAAAAAAAAAATATCCAAATAGAGTCAATGTGTTGTTCGGTTTCTTTTTGTAAAACTCGGAGTTTGTAAATTCCTGTCTTGGTTGTCCGGTTTGCATCTTTAAGCCGGTATTTGTGTTCCATGTCTTGTAATTTTTCATTGGTTGAATAAAGGATTAGGGCGATCATCTAATTGCCTTGACCCATGTCTTGTAATTTTTGTTTTCGTTTTCTCATTAAGTTGTGTTTCGGCCATTGGGTGTGGATAAGGCCTTCTTTTTGTCAAGTTAATTTCAAAAAAAAAAAAAAAAAAAAAAAAGCAAAGCAAACACTCTTAGGACTAGTTCTGAGTTGAAAGTTGCATGACCCGTCTTTAGTACTTAGTCAATTTGTATATTTTACTTGATTCGTAGGAGTTGTACACCTAAAATTTCCCTTATCAAACCTACCCTAAGCCGTAACATTACAAGCCCCAGGTTCTCTGATTTTGCTCCTTGACCAATGACTTCACCGGGATTGCCATTAGTTTGCTATGTGATGTGTGCCATTGTTTGTTTTTGTGTGCTCATCCGCCTTGCCTTGAACTTGAGCATTGGAGTGACATCTTGTGAGGTGCTTTGTGGTCGTATAAACTCTGTTTGTTCCTCGCCCTTTGACTAGCTGAATTGTGTTGGGTTTGGGTATTGAGTGGTTTTGAACCTAGTGCACCTAATGTCATTTCGAAGGTGATGCTTTACTTTCTTGAGTTTATGAATCTCGTACGGTTAAACCCTTAGTTGGATTTGCAAGTGAAAGCGAGCAAGTTTACTCCTTTGTCTTTAGTTGATTTGCTTGAGGACAAGCAAGACTTTAAGTGTGGGGTGGTTGATAAGGTCGGTTTTTGACCTTATCTTTTAAGCAATTTCGTGGTTTGAACGGCAATTTTTAGAGTCTTTTTTGTGAATGTTTGTGTGGTTTTTGAATATTTTGTGATTTTTATGTTTTGGATAGATTTTTATAACTTTTAGTATTTTTCGTGTTTTCTAGGGTTGTTTTTGTAATTTTTGTTAATTTGTTGTTTTTATGGTCCGTGGCGTTGGTGCCGTTATGTTTCTTTGTGCTTGTTTTGGATAGGTATTATGACCTGGACCGGAAGTTGGTGCATCGGCGGCGAGGAAGAGTTCGAAGTGCTGAAAATCAGGGTGGCACGGCGTGCCACAATTAGGGCACGACGTGCCAACCCGGCGTGCCTGTTTAAGCAGTCCAGTGGAGTGGCACGAAAACGTGCCACTCAGATCAGTGTGGCGTGCCAACCCCAAAATCACACGGCACGGCGTGCCACCTCCAGCAGCACGGCGTGCCGCCTTCAATTCTGCACAGCACGGCATGCCAACTCCACCAGCACGGCGTGCCGAGCCCCGAAACCTACTGTTGCCCTACTTTCATCTCTTCTTTTTCCTGGTTTTAACCTAGCCGTATAAATAAGTTATTTTCTACGTTTGAAAGGATCTTTTTCCAGTCTTTTTGAGTGAGAGCAGAAACTTGTAGTGAGGTTTTGAGCTTGAACTATTTGCTTTCTTTGAGTTTGAACCATCGATTGGTTGTAGTTTTACATAGAATCTTCCCCTTTTGCGACGTTCCTAGTTCCGGCTTGAGTTCGTCTATAGAGGTACACCCCAAGCATCTTCACACCGTCGGAATCCGGTTAATCGGACCAAAAGGGCATAAGTTTTTCTTCTTCTCTTTTGTAATTTGATTAAGTTAGTTTTGATTCTGCAAATCGATTATGTTTGGTTGTAAACACTGAATTCATTCATCTTTCTTAATTAATACAATTGTTGCGAGTTAATTTCAATTTTTATTCATTTTCTTTATGTAATTTCTTTAATGAATGTCTAGTCTCATAAGATCTTAATTTATTAAAGTTCATATTTGTGGCATTACCTAGATTGACACCTAGGAAACCATTAGTATTGACGACACTGTGGAACTTACGTGCCCCTATTTTCTGAGCTTTAGAATTAGACCGCCTCTAAACAAGGGAAACCAGCTAAGGACCTAAAAGATCTAGATACGCTAGATTGTATTATCGAAAGAGCATAATTAAGGGTTAATTGTTGAGTTAAATTCATCTTTTGTAATTAATTGATAAAGCCATCCCCATTAGCATTCATAGGTCGGTAAACCGCCAATTGACAACACAAAACTCAAGTGCAAAGTAAGCTGGAATAGATCAACTAGGAGTAGGATAGTTTAGTTGTTAACATAATCAACCCAAACTACGTTCCGCCTAGGACACGCAAGGAACCCGAGTAGTTTTGTGTTTGCAGAATATTCTTTTCTCTGTGGGATCGATACCTGGACCAACCAGAATTATTACTTGTCAACGATAGGTACACTGCCTTAGTTGTGCGTTTCTAGGTTTAGTTTTACTACTACGCCTAGGACCCGTCAAATGGCTCTGCCATTCAGGAGAAAAACATAACCAGACTATGACTGGTTCTCATCCTCATCGGTCTCAAAGCTTGCATCAGTGTAACCTGACACTACCATCTCATCTTGACCTCCATACACTAAGAAAACATCCATATTCCGATTAAGGTACTTTAGGATTGCCTTGACAGCCTTCCAGTGTTTCTCCCCGGGGTCTGACTGGTACTGGCTAGTCATACTTGGTGCAAACATGACATCAGGCCTCATACATAACATGGAGTACATGATAGATCCAACAGCAGATGCATAAGGGATCTTTTCCATGTTCTCCTAGTCCTTCTTTGTTTTAGGACCGTCTTTCTTACTTAGCTTCAACCCATGGCGCATAGGCAAGAATCCTTTCTTTGCCTTGTCCATGCTAAATCTTTTTATAACCTTGTCAATGTACGTGGCCTGACTTAGGCCTAGAAGCCGATTGGATCTATCTTTGTAGATCCTGATCCCTAAAATCATCTCAGCTTCACCTAAGTCCTTCATTGTGAAGTACCTACTCAACCATTGCTTAACCCCTTGTAGTGTTGGAATGTCACCTTCAATGATAAGGATGTCATCAACATATAGCACTAGGAAGGTGGAAACGATCCCACTAACCATCTTATACACACAAGGCTCATCAGAATTCTGTGTGAAGCCATATTCTGTAATGGCCTCATTGAATCTCTGATTCCATGACCTCGATGCTTGCTTCAATCCATAAATGGATCTTTGAAGCTTGCATACCTGGTTTGGATACTTTGGATCGATAAAATCCTCTGGTTGTGCCATGTACACATCCTCAAGTAGCTTTCCATTAAGGAAAGCGGTCTTAACATCCATCTTCCATATCTCATAATCATACCATGCAGCTATGGCTAGTAGTATCCTAATGGATTTGAGCATAGCAATTGGTGAAAGGTTTCATCATAGTCAATTCCTTGAACTTGCCTGAATCCTTTTGCCACCAATCGCCCCTTGAAGGTGTTGTCGGCTTTTAACTTGAAATACCACTTGCAACCTACCACCTTAGCAGCCGGAGGTGGATCCACCAAGTTCCATACTTGGTTATCGTGTATAGATTGCATCTCAGCCTCCATGGCTTTGCGCCATTGATATGAGTGTGTGCTTTTAATATCCTCCTGATAGGTCTTGGGCTCCTCTTGGTTAACGACCATAAGGTCCCCATCATCAGTCACGAGAAAGCCGTACCTCTCTGGTTGATGACGTGTCCTACCGTACCTTCTAAGGTCCGGTGCGACCGGTTCTGGTTCCTCAATTTCTTGAGTAGTCAGATCGGTTCTCGAAGCATCCTCAGCAGTACCTGCAGGAGATTGTGAGTCTTGAACTTCTGAAAGTTTAACATTAGTCCCACTGTCTCTCTTGGAAAGGAATTCCTTCTCCAAGAAGACTGCATTTCTAGCTATGAAAACTTTGTTTTCTGCCTGATCGTAGAAGTAATAACCCTTAGTTTCCTCAGGGTAACCCACAAACTGGCACTTGACAGATTTGGACTTGAGTTTGCCACTTTCAATTTCTTAACATATGCATCACAACCCCAAATCTTCAAGAAGGAAATATTGGGCTTTATATGGTGTTCCCTCAACTGCCTTGCTTGGTGTATTATTAAGAATGTAAGCAGCTGTCTCTAAAGCATATCCCCTAAAGGAGACACGGAGTGTAGCATGACTCATCATCGAGCGGACCATGTCAAGCAAGGTCCTATTCCTCCTTTCTGACACTCCATTCCATTGGGGTGTACCAGGAGGAGTGAGTTGGGATACAATCCCACACTCTCTAAAAAACGAGTCAAACTTTTGGCTCAAATATTCACCCCCTCGGTCAGACCGAAGTGCTTTTATTTTCTTGCCAAGTTGGTTTTCTACTTCATTCATAAAGTCGTTGAACCTTTGGAGAGTCTCAGACTTATGCTTCATCAGATACACGTAACCGTATCTGCTGAAGTCATCCGTGAAGGTGACGAAGTACAAAAAACCAGATCTAGCACTATTGCTCATTGGGCCACATACATTGGAATGTATTAGCTCCAATAGCTTTGAGGCCCTTTTAGCAGTCTTGCTAAAAGGCGCCTTTGTCATCTTGCCTCTCAAACAAGATTCACATGTGTCATAAGACTGGATGTCAAATGACCCCAGCACTCCACTAGAGTGAAGCCTAGCTATGCGCTTCTCATTTATATGGCCAAGTCGACAATGCCAGATGTAAGTAGGATTAATTTCATTTTGTTTAATTTTCTTAGTATTTATGTTATAGATTGAACTTTCATGTTTTAGATCAAGGATATATAAGCCATTTTCAAGAAATGCTGTTCCATAAATAATATTGCCACATTGCATAGAAATTCTACCATGTCCAATATTAAATACGAAACCAGAAATATCCAACAAAGAAACGGAAATAATATTCCTACGCATCGCAGGTACAAAATAACAGTTTCTTAGTTCCAAAACAAGTCTACTAGGCATCTCCAAGAAATAATCTCTGATCTCCATGGCCTGAACCCGAGCACCATTTCCGACTCGAAGATCTACTTCTCCAGATCCTAATAATCTCCTATTTCTTAGACCCTGCACATTTGAACAAATGTGAGATCCACATCTAGTGTCTAAGACCCAAGATGTAGAAATAGCCCGATTAATCTCAACAACCTAAATACTTGAAGCAGCAGTTTTGCCTTCAGTTGCTCCCTTAGCTTTGGACATGAGCTCTTCCAATGCCCCTTCTCATGACACTCATAGCAGACATCATCAGGAGAAGCAACCCTTGCTTTAGGTTGGGCCACCACCTTTTTGCCCTTAGCCTTGGCCTTTTGGGCCTTAGCCTTGGCCTTAGATTTCGCCTTTCCCTTAGTAATGGGTGCATTGCCCTTGTTCACCAGCAATACTTTAGGAGTCTTCTTAAGAAACTACTCAGCAAGCTTGAGCATGCCATGCAGCTCAACAACCAATTTATCCAACCCTTGCATATGATAGTTCATGATAAACTGGTTGTAAGACTCAGGAAGTGACCCGAGAATAATGTGTTCTGCCAAGTCCTGCGGAACTAGCGAGCCAAGGCGGGCGAGTGTATCAATATACCCCTTCAACTTTAGCACATGAGTGCTAACAGAAGTTCCAGCTGCCATCACAGTCGTGCAAAGTGCCTTAGTTGTCAGGTAACGTTTCTGACGAGCCTGATCTTGGAACATATTTTTAAGTTGATCCATCATCTCATAAGCATGCTCGTCCATAAACTGCTTCTGAAGATCAGAAGCCATGGTAACCAGCATGAAGCACTACACATCTTGGTCATCCCTCACTTGCTGATCGTACTGCTCCACCATCGCCGTGGTAATGCCTCGACCTATGGGAGGGCCAGCTGGTAAAGGAGCATTCAATACATACTCCTTGGACTCTTGTCTAAGAACTATTTGTAAGTTCCTAGCCCAATCTAGGAAGTTAGTCCCCGAAAGCTTCTCCTTCTCCAAGAGTGAACTAAGTGAGAGTGAGTTGTTGTTGGTTGCAGCCATTTAAATTGCTTAAGTGAAATGGGATTATCTACATGGAAGAAATCGTTGCTTGAGTTAGAGATAAAGGACTTTTAAGCCAATTCAAATTAATAATCCGATTTTAATTTGTTTGTTGGTGATGTTAATTGGCTGACTTGACCAAGATCCACAACTTATCAATGACTGGCCAAACTAGGGTTCGCTAACCAACCATTGATTCATTTCGTAGGACAACCTATCCAATCCTTCCGCGAAGGACTCTTGGTTTGATGGGCTTATTGACACTTTACCCATCTGTGCTTAGGGCCCGCTCTGAGCTAATGCTACCCATGTTGAGTCAAACCACCATTCACATGTTAACCATACCAAGTATCCTAACCCTCGACGGCCCACCGAATACTACAATGTACACAGCTAGGGCATGGTGCACATTGCAGCATCAATGGGAGGAAGAGGTATGAATGTGGGAAGCACTTTTAAACGATTCAATATTTTAATTTCCGGATAATAATAAAGTGATACGGCTTAGTATGCAAAAACGCGGGTAATAATTTGGTGATCCATACATCCATATTATATGACAAATGCAATAGCATACTTAATTTAAAATAAATGAGATCCTATGGGCCTTTAATTAGAACCTAATGAAAAACTAGACATTCTATCTAATTCTTCGTAGGCCGGACTGCAATCCTTCTTAGGCTCCCACCATGGGCTTGCTCCATCAGGGCCTTCCTCCATACTTGATGCAATTACAACAATTTTGTAAAATAAAATCCATTCTAAAATTACATCAAAATAAAAAAAAAAAGCACGTAGACCATATTTCCCAAAATTAAATTACAACCGATAATAATTTAGGGCCTATAGAAATCAACATCACATTTCAAACAAAGTACCTATCATGCACATACATACCAATATGATGCATGATCATAGAATTCCAAATTATAAATATAAATTTTAAGCCGAGTAACTTAAGATGAAATCACCAATTTCAACAAATGTAACTAAGGCCCATAAAGGTCTAATGGATAACATCTATAAATGCAAAATTAACAATTTTTCTCCCACTTGAATTTGGGTTGTCATAAATTTAAAATTTAGCTGTCCCAATTTTAACCGGTGTCAAGGTTTATTGGGCCAATTTCACAAAGTCCATATTCAATTTAATATGCAAACAATTAAATTAAATATGTATGCCAACAAAATAAAAAATTTAAATACAAATTAATTTAAAAAAATTTAATTTAATTTGCATTCGGGTCCGGGATAAAAAAATACCTGCAAAATCCAAAGCTGGACCCAAATCCCGCGTGCGGCGCTGCTGGCACGACGGGGCAGTAGTGCTGCTGTGCGGCAGCCTGCCGCGGCAAGCAGCTAGCTACTGTCACAGCTGCTTGCTGCGGCCAGCAGCAGATGGAATCGCAGAATTGCGATTCCATCTTTTGCCCAAAACACTATTATTTTTTTTTCAATCATTAAAAAAATTCCAGCCATCAAGAAAAAAAAATCAATAAAACAACTATTTTTTATGGAAACCAATTGGGGAAAAATAATCAAAAACCCTAATTCAACAATTCTAGGGTTCATCCAAAAACAAATCTAATTGAATAAAACCCTAAAATCACAAACTTGAAACCCATTCTTTCTTCAAGAATGCTTTCAATAACTAATACCAATCAATCTAATGGACAAAACCTAGGCTCTGACACCACTGTTGGGATTTGTCATTGGAAAAATAACGTGGCGCAGCAGAAAATACACTGTTTAAAATTTTCTAGAATCCACCTATCGTGTCCAATTACCATTGATTAGAATAAAAACAATTTGAATTAAGAGAGATTAACTCACCGAAGTCGTCTCCTCTTGAGACTGCTGCAGAATCGTTTCTTGAAACTGCGATCTCCAAAGTCCGATGCACGACCAACTATTGAGTGGGAACCGGTGCTAGCCGAAGACGCGAAGGAATGGAGGATTAATGCTGGGATTTTCGGCTGATTTGGGGCTGCTCTTGGTGGCTGAAATTTCCAGCAATTAATTAGGATTGAATTAGGGTTTTATTCCTTAAGTGTGCCCTTATATAGACACCTTGTCTAATTGGGTTTTAATTAGGTTAATTAAACTCAAGCCCACTAGGATTATAATTACATAAATAAACTTTAATTAAAAGTATATACTATGTAATTTAATTCCATTTGGCTAAATTTAATTACCTCTAAATAAAATTAAATCACACTGAAGTAAATACAATACATGTATTTAATTTTCCTACTTAGGAAAATTATTTAATTAATTGTTTACTTTATGTAATTCAATTAATTGATAAATTAATTAATTACATTATGTAAACTTATTAATTAAATTAAATTCAACCCAATGTTAATTAATTATCTTGACACCGAATGTCAACTAATTAATTAACGCATTCCTTCCAATGTACATTACATGTACAATTTCTATAAGTTCCAGCTCAGTTGATCTATGTGCACGATCCTAAGGTCTGTCCTTTGCCTAACGATATCGATATGAATAAACAAGAGGCATGGTGTTGGTCATCCTCTTCTGTTGTTTATTATATTTCTTGATCTTGAGTTGACTGATTAATCACATAAGCACCGACTTACTTGGGTATGGCCATCCACTTATCAGTCCCACTCATCAAGTGGCCAATGATATCATCTCGGTGTTACCCGAGTGGCAATTCCATCACTTCATCATCAATATCAACATGTTCACCGGTCCACCCAATCATACCAATATTTAGCATCCTTTCACAGACCTGTTAGGCGTATGTCAAAGTGAACCGGAGTCCATATTGATATTATAATGAAATCTGGTTTGAGAACAAAAGAGACCTATTCCAGAAAGACCTCTGACGCGACAATCATGTGGCTTTCTTGTGCGGATCGATCCAGTCCCATGTCAATGACATTTACCTATATTCATGACTAACTATACAAGTACTATGGATAGTTAAGAACTGCCATACAGTCATCGAATATACAAGTCTGTGGTTCTATTCGTTCCCACGATTAGAACAGACCTGGGATGGGTTTATGATTATCAATCAATGGATACTTTACTCATATTATAGCACAAGATATAAATGAAATAGATTAATTGCCTTTATTAATGTGGCACAAATAATGTATTCATACATGACTCTTAATGTATAATACAAAATACAAGAATCTAATGTCTTAAGAACTAGGGCACACAAACATTCCAGTGGGAGCAATTTTCTACCTAGGCTAGAAGTCCAAAGCCCATTAAAGGTTAGAACCATGATGGGCCAAATTGGTGATTTCTATATAATGGCTAAGGACATAATTTATTGGGATTAATTTCATACATTTTAACATGTTTATAAATTGATGTATTGGATTATATGCCTATGTGATTAAATGTTTGAATGGATGTTATTGGGCCTCAATTCAAGATGGGTTGTGTTTTTCTTTTGGGTAAATACGGCCTGCGTGCAGTTTTCTTTTAATGTAATTTTATTTTAATTTTATTATTATTATGAAATTTATGTAAAAGAAGCCCATTGGCGAGGCGAGCCTAGAAGGAAGGAAGGAGGCCCATTTGGTGTATTTCTAGTATAGGTTTACTAGAATTATATTAGGTTGTAATATAGGCCCATAGCATTCCATTATTTATTTAATTATGCATTTATTTATTTCAATGTTATATGCCATGATCCAATCCCTTTTCACCTGCTTATGCATCTAAGCTGTTATTAAAACTGAATCTAAACCAAATGGTAATCACTGAGTCACTTAAAAGTGCTTCCCTCATTTGAAACCGACTCGAAGTGGGGATAGGCTAGTTGTAGACTATGCCCTCTCAGGATACACTAGAGTATCATCATTTTGTATTGGGTTGGTGTATTGGTTACTCTAACACTTGGATGGAGGTTTGGACTTGGCATGGGTAGTAGGATTCTCCTGGCCCTAGGAATAGATGGGTAAGTGCTAACAAGCCCATCAAACCGAGAGTCCCTAGGTTGGGATTGGATGACGTTCTTACCTAAATAATTAGAGTATAGTTTTTTTAGATCCTCGTCTAGCTATATCTTGATGAAATATCGATCTCGGCCCATTAGCCGAACAACTTCACTTAATTAATAACTTGGGTTCATTATTAATTAATTATGGGAAAAACAACTAATACCTTTATTAATACTCAATAATTTTTCTGTTTAGTAATCAAGTGGCAAATAACAACTCTTTATCACTGCGTTCGCTCCTCGAGAAGGATAAACTTTTTGGGCCTAATTTCCTGGATTGGTCTAGGAGCTTAAGGATAGTTCTTAGACATGAATCTAAGGAATATGTGTTGGAGAGAGCTCTACTGCCTACACCTACTGGGCATAATCCACCTGCTGCACAGCTAGAGGAATACAAGGTGCATGTAAGGGATAACTGGGATGTGACATGCCTTATGTTGGCATGCATGGTCCCTAAGCTGCAAAAGTAGTTCATGGAACAGCAAGCCTTTGCTATGATAACAACTCTTAATGATATGTTTCATGAGCAAGCTTGTCAAGAGAGATACTTGACCAAAGGCATTCAACTCCTGTAAGATGGGGCAGGGACATGTGTGAGTGTTCATGTGCTTAAGATGAAGGGCTATCTGGATTCTTTAGCCCGTCTCAGTTTGCCTGTCTCTCAAGAGTTGGTGATTGACATAATCTTGGCGCCCTTGCTAGACTCTTATGATCAGTTCATCCTGAACTACGATATGCAAGGGATGAACCATACTATTAGTGAGCTACATGGAATGCTTAAGCTCGCAGAATAGTAGATCAAGAAGACTTCACCTATACTGCTAGTCAACAAGGGGAACCCTCCTTTTGCAAAGGGCAAGGCAAAGGTGAAAGCCAAGGCCAAAGCTAAGAAAGCTAAGGCTAAGAAGGCTAAAGCCAAGCCCAAGGACAGTCCTGAGGATGTCTGCTTCTAGTGCAAGCAGGTAGGACACTGGAAAAGATCTTGTCCCCAGCTATTGGGAGAGCAAAAGAAGAGCCAGGGTGCATCTTCATCAGGTATATATGTCATAGACATAAAACTCACTGTTTCAACATTATGGGTATTGGATACTGGATGTGATTCTCACATTTGTTGTAATATGCAGGGTCTTAGGAATAAGAGATCACTGGGATCTGGAGAGGTGGACTTGCGGGTCAGAAATGGAGCCAGGGTTACTGCCATAGAGATCGGCGGTACCATCTTATGATGCCTAGTGGATTAGTTTTAATACTGGAACAATGTTATTTTATACCTGCAATGTGCAGGAATATTATTTCTGTTTCAGTTTTGGATATTTCTGGATTTAATTTTACTATTGGTAATGGTAGAGTTACTTTATTTGGAGAGGGATTGTTTTATGGAGATGCTCCATTAAATAATGGCCTATATGTCCTGGATTTAAATAAAACTAATCATGTCTACAACATAAATACTAAAAAGGTTAAGCTTGACAAGCTTAATCCTGTCTACCTTTGGCATTATCGTTTAGGCCATATAAACGAGAAATGCTCATTTGACATGGAGTCACTTGATAAGTGCAAATCATGTTTACATGGTAAAATGACCAAAGCGCCTTTTGGTAAGAAAGCTGAAAGGGCTACTGGCTTATTGGACCTAATAAATTTAGATGTATGTGGGCCTATGAACGCAGCTACTAGAGGTGGACATTTGTACTTTGTCACGTTCAGGGATGATTTTCAGCAAATATGGCTATGTCTATTTGATAAAACACAAATCCGAGA
This sequence comes from Euphorbia tirucalli, assembly GCA_039660915.1. Classification (NCBI taxonomy): domain Eukaryota; kingdom Viridiplantae; phylum Streptophyta; class Magnoliopsida; order Malpighiales; family Euphorbiaceae; genus Euphorbia; species Euphorbia tirucalli. The sequence continues at coordinate 34,469,262 of CM077633.1, forward strand.
CCCTTGATAGGTTCAAGGAATTCAAGAACGAGGCACAGAACCATCTAGGAAGGAATATTAAAGCCCTTTGCTCACACCGAGGAGGCGAATATGTGAGCCTAGAGTTTGACTTATACTTAAGAGAGCATGGAATCATTCCATAGATCACTCCTCTAGGAACACCACAATGGAATGGGGTGTCCGAAAGGAGGAATAACACCTTTTTAGACATGGTCCACTCAATGATGAGTTATGCCTCTCTCCTCATAACATTCTGGGGATATGCTCTTGAGACAGCAGCTCTCAATTTAAACAATACTTCGACTAAAGCTGTGGAAAAGACCCCATAAGAAATATGGATGGGCAAGGTGGCCAATGTGCCTTTCCTGCGGATTTAGTGCACATGTCAAGGGATTAACTGGGGGCAAACTGGAACCCAAGACCGATAAATGCCTATTTATAGGCTACCCTAGGGAAACCAAAGGGTATTATTTCTATAACCCTGCCGAGAACAAGGTGTTCGTGGCACAAAAGGGGGTCTTTCTTGAAAATGATTTTATTTCCAAGAAAGACAGTGGGAGCAATGATGAACTCAGGGAAGTTTAGAGCACATAAGCTCCTACAGAGGATAATTCAAAGACTAGGGAGGAGCTTCCACAAGTGGAAGCACCAACCCAGGTCGTATAAGAACCTAGAAGGCCTGGTAGGGATCATCGAGAACCTCAGAGATATGGGTTTCTCATTACTGACGATCACACTCTTCTCATCTTCGATGAAGAAGAGCCCAAAACCTACCATAAGGCCATTGATAGCTTGTAATCTGCCAATTGGCATAAAGCCATGGAAGCGGAGATGCAATCTATGTATGATAATCAAGTTTAGAACTTGGTTGATCCAACTTCAGGTGCTAAGGTCATAGGTTGCAAGTGGTGCTACAAGTTAAAGGCCGACAACACCTTTAAGGGGTAGCTAATTACAAAAGGTTTTAGATAAGTCCATGGAATAGACTACAGCGAAACCTTCTCACCAGTTACTATGCTCAAATCCATAAGGATCCTGTTGGCCATAGCCGCTTGGTAAGACTATGAAGTCTGGTAGATGGATGTTAAAACTGCTTTCCTTAACAGGAAGCTACTCGAGGATGTGTACATGGCACAATCTGAGGGTTTCATCAATCCAAAGCATCCTGGAAGGGTTTACAAGCTTCAAAGATTCATTTATGGATTGAAGTAAGCATCCTGAAGTTGGAATCTTGAATTCAATGAAGCCATAAAGGAATACAACTTCATACAGAATCAAGATAAGCCTTGTGTGTATAAGAAAGTGGGAACATTATCACTTTTCTGGTGTTATATGTGGACAACATCCTTTTGATTGGAAGTGACATACCAACACTGTAAGGATTTAAGCAGTGGTTGTGTAAGTGCTTTGCAATGAAGTACGTAGGCGAAGTTGAAATGATCCTAGGAATCAGGATCTATAGGGATAGACCCAATCGGCTTATAGGCCTAAGCCAGGCCACATTCATAGACAAATTTCTAAAAAGATTCATCATGGATCAGGCCACGAAAGGTTTCTTGCTAATGATCCATGGGCTGAAACTTAGTAAGAGAAACTATCCTAAGACAAGGAAGGATAAAGAGAACATGAAGTTGGTCCTATATGCATTATCTATAGGATCAATCATATACTCCATGCTTTGTATGAGACCTGATGTCACCTTTGCACTAAGTATGATGAGCCGATAGTAGTAGGATCCTAGCAAGGACCACTAAAAGGTTGTCAAAGCAATCCTAAAGTACCTTAACCGGACTAAGGATAGCTTCTTAGTGTATGGTGGTCAGGAAGAGCTATCAATGACTGGATACAGTGATGCAAGCTTCCAGACTAACCAGGATGAGTACCAGTCACAGTTTGGGTACATGTTTTTACTAAATGGTGGTGATATCATCTGAAAGAGCTCAAAGCAGCTGACCATTGCTGACTCTACTACAAAAGCTGAGTACATTACAGTGTGTGATGCAGCTAAAGAAGTTGTGTGGATAAGGAAGTTTATCACTGAATTGGGAGTCATACCAGCTATCCTAGATCTAGTTGATATCTTCTATGACAACAATGGGGTTGTTGCATAAGCTAAGGAGCCCCGGTCATACAAGAACACAAAGCACGTACTCAGGAAGTTTCACCTCATATGAGAAATCACCGAGAGGGGTGACATTTCATTACACAGAGTAGACGCCAAGGATAATGTCATAGATCCTTTGACCAAGGCACTGGCTTAGCCCAAGCATGAGGGTTATACTAGATCTATAGGGATTAGGCCCATGCATAGTTGGAACTAGTGCAAGTGGGAGATTGTTGGGAATGCCCTAGTCTCAAGGCATTGGTCCTTTTATTGTATCATACATTTTGTATCTTATAATGAGATTTATGTATTATACATTCATGTCAATGAATAAAGGTATTAAGCTATTTATTATATACATCTTATGCAATATTTTATATAGAGAATCCAATGGATATATCCATATCCATGTTGACAAGTGTCATGCTCTTGGCAGTAAGACAATGGATAGGGAAAATGATATGACTATAAAGTCATCTGTAGTCAGTTCAAGTCATGGGAATGAATGGAATGAAAGACTATCATAAGCTTAGTTATATGGTGGTTTCTTACCGGCTATAGAACATGGAATGTCAACCAAGTTTATGGGTACATGCAATGAGGCATGGTACTGGATAGATCCACTAAATAAGAAATCCACATGGTATAGTATCACAAGAGATTCTCATGTAGTACTTATATGGATCATTTGACCTGACCATGTTACGGTCTTGCATGTGAAGTGACACACTTTGGTGTAGACCTAAAGGGCCCGTAACAGGGTGCCAAGTATGGGAACATTCGAGTGTGTCAATGAGCATGGCCAGACTATGAACATGCAAAGGGGAATGTCATTCAGTAAACCATTGAGAAGATATCACCTGCCTCTTGATGAATGCAACTGATAAGAGTATGGCCACACCTAAACAAGTTGGAACTTGTTTGTGAGCATCTGTTCATTTGGGATCAAGTAAATGTCCGGACACAAAAGAGGGTGATGACACCATACCTCCATGTTGGACACCGATATCAGCGACATGGGATATATAAGTGCAATTACAGGGTTAAGACTTCTATTAGACTACTGTCACCATCTTAATTGTGGGCTGTAATGGCTTGCTAGAATCCACCTATAGTATATGGGCCTCAGGCCCACTACTAAAATAAAGATGGGCCTACAAGATCGTACACATAGAATGTCTGAGTTTGAACTTGTTGGATCGCCCGTATATTTGGAGTATACAGACTGGAGAGATAAATATTAATTAATTAAATTATTGATCAATTGGGTAGATCAATATAATTTAATGATATTTATTTTAATTAGAAATTTATTTTCGGGTGGAAATAAAATACATATATAGGTTTATATTTATTTTGATTTAAGTTGAATCTCAATTAATTTATTGGGTCAATTTTAATTTAATGGCATGCACGTTATGTAATATGGTTTTATATAAATACATGCATGAAAATTAAAATAGAATTGCATTTAATTTACCCGTAATAATTAATTTAGATTTAGGGATTTATGGTATTAAAACCCTTACTTAAAATCTAATTAAACGAAAACCTGAAATCAAGGCCTTGATTTGAACCAAAAGTTAATTCTCATAAATGAGAATTTCAGCTTTAAGGGAAATATCAAGGCTGAAATTTTTGGCCAACTGTTCCTCTCTACCTTTGATCCACCGCTAGCAGGGGTTTCACTTGATGGACGTTCGTTTACGTGAGAGTGGAGGAAATCAATCTCGGTTTCTGCAGCCGTCTTTAGCAGAGACATAGAAAGGTGAGAATCTCACTCTTGATCTTTGGATTTTGTGTTTTTGATTTCCACTTCAATTGCTCCTGGGTCACAGATTTGAGAAAATCAATCCGAGGTTCTGTTTTTATTGGTTGATTTTCTATGAAAAATCCCAACAGAATGTAAGTCTGAAGCAATGAATGTATTGGTTAGAGAACTAGTTCTGTTTGAACATGCAAAGCAAAATAAAACAGAGAAAGCAACCAAGCTGGATGCAAGTGCAGAGGTAGCTAGTGTGGTCATTAGGGCACTGATAACCACCCTGAATAAAGCTTTGAGTAGAGAAAGAGAATGTAGTTAGGAGAGGTAATGGGAAGGGAGAACCTGGATATAGTCATTACTGAGATTGCAGAGATTATTTAAAGGGCTAAGATTCAGATGGTGGAAGATGTGGAAGCTAGGCTCAGTGAGGAGTAGGAGGCTGAGAGAGCACTGATATGGAAAGCATGCTGAAGATTGATGCTGAGGAGACAGAAATGGAAGGTTCTCTGCATGTGGAGGATGATGAAGATTTTTTTGTTAATGTTTCTTCTGTTGTTAATGCAGACAATGAATACTCACTTTGCTTACTTATGCAACGTCTATACTGATAGGCCTATGCATGCATGTAAGTCTCCATTAGGCATATTTAGCATCCATGACACTGCATTACATGAAATTAATTTAGGTACAATTAAGAATCCTAAATTGGTAGACATTTCATAAGATCTCACACCGAAGAAGAGAGAGAACTGACCAAAATATTCAAAGCACATGTTAGAGCATTTGCATGGTCATATGAAGACATGACGGGAGTTGACAGAGAGATAGCAGAGCACTGAATTCCAACTGATCCCAAATTTTCCCTAGTGAAACAGAAATTGAGGCGACTAAGGGCACAATTAGTGAAAGAGGAAGTGGCCAAACAGATAGAGGCAAAGTTTTTGGAAGTAGTAACGTACATTGATTGGTTGGCAAATATTGTTCTGATTTCAAAGAAGGATGTATAGGTGTAGACCACTTGGATCTGAACAAGACTTCACTGAAAGACAATTTTCCACTCCCTCACATCGACATACTCATCGACAGTGCAACAAAGGCCATAGTGTACTCTTTTATGGATGGATTCTCAAGGTACAATTAGATCTTAATGAATGTGATTAATAAAGTCAAAAATGCTTTCATTACATAATGGGGCATGCTTTGTTATAGAGTTATGCCCTTTGAACTAAATAATGCAGGAACATGTATATAATAAATAGATTAATGCTTTTATTCATTGACACAAATGTATAAATCTCATTATAAGATACAAAATGTATGATACAATACAAGGACCAATGCCTTGGGATTAGGGCATTCCCAACACTATTGGTGGTCGTGCTAGACCTGGAATTTCCTTTATAGAGTAGCAACATCTTGTTAAACATTATTATCCCCTTAGGTCTGAATTTGTTATGCTGAGTGATGATTGTTTAACTTTTAGCAGTCGTGCTAGACTTGCATAGGCGTTATCCTTGGTCAAAAGATAGACAAGCATTTTCGACCCATTTACTATGCAAGCAAAACACTCATTGATGCTCAATTAAATTATACCACCACTGAGAAAGAACTACTTTCTATGGTATATGCGTTTGATAAATTTAGATCACATCTTAAGCTATCTAAGGTTACTATATTTACAGATCACGTAGCCTTAAGGTACTTGTTTGTAAAAAGAGATGCAAAAACAAAACTCATTTGAGGGTTTTTGTTCAAGCTAGAATTTGATCTTGAAATCAAAGATAAGAAGGGCTCTAAAAATGTGGTTGCTGACCATTTATCAAAAATCCAAGAAAAGAGCCAGGGTGAGCAGCTTGAAGTTGTTGAATCCTTCCCAGATGAATAATTGTTTTATGGACAAAAGAAGACTCTTTCCCTTGGTATGCTGACATTGCAAATTACCTTGCATGTGGACAAAAATCCCACATCTATCTTTTTACCAAAAGAAAAACATCTTTGTCGATATTAAATACTACTTTTGGGAACAATTTTTGTTTAAGCTTTGTGCAAATCAAGTAATACGAAGATGTGTTTCTCACAAAGAGATAGATACAATATTAACAATGTGCCACACCAGAGAAGATGGAGGTCACTTCGATTCCACTCGCACAGCCTCAAATGTGTTGGAAGCAGGAATATATTGGCCCACTGTAGGGAATGCCCTAGTCCCAAGGCATTAGTCCTTGTATTGTATTGTACAGTTTGAATCTTTTAATAGATTGATGTACTCTACATTTGTATTATTAAATAAAGGTTTAATATATTTATCATAGTTCTGAAAACCGGACCGGACCGGGTTCGACCAGAACCGGAGGTCAGACCGGTTGGTTTGTATCCGGTTTTCACTTTGGTTAACAACCAGTCAATATTCGATCGGACCGATCGGTCAAACTGAAAAACCGTGAACCAGACCGGTTTTTCGGCTCGACCAGATTGTTTAAAAAACAATTATTTGAATATAAAATTTAAGTTATTATTTTGATGTATTTTTAATTAAAATAAAATATAGTTTGTATTTTTAAATTATTTTAAATTAAATTGACATTTAATTGTAACTATAAAAACTATATTTCATAAATTGAGTTTTTTTAATTACTATATTGTGTTTGAAATACTTAAACTTAAAGAATTATAATAAAAATGTTCAAATTTTCATAAATTATAAATATAAAAATAAAAATATTTTAATATTTTAATATATTTATTAAATCCGGTTTGATTTCGGTTTATTCCGGTTTAATCCAAAATCCATGAATCCATCCCTTCACCGGTTCGATGACCGGTCTGGGTCTGAAAACCATGATATTTATTTTATATCTTGTGCAAACATTATAAATAGAGTATCTAATGATCATAGCTATATCCATTATGACAAGTGTCATGCACTTGGCAGTGAGACCATGGATAGGGAAACAATATAACCATAAAGGCATCCGTAGTCTGTTCTAGTCACAGGAATGAATGGAACTAAAGACTATCATAGCCTTGATTGTATAGTAGTGTCTTACCAACTATAGAACATGGAATGTTAATCAACTTATGGGTACATGCAATGGGGCATGGTACTAGATAGATCCACTAAACGAGAAATCCACATGGTATAGTATCAAGAGTGATTCTCGTGTAGTACTTACATTAGATCCTTTGACCTGACCATATTATGGACTCGCATGTGAACTCATACACTTTGGTGTATGCCTAAAGGGCCTGTAACAAGGTGCCAAGTAGGGGTATGATTGGGTGTGCCAGTGAACATGGCAAAGCCATGAAAATGCAGAAGGAAATGTCACTCAGTAGTCCACTGAGAAGATATCATTGGCCAGTTGATTATTGCAACTGATAAGAGTATGGCCACACACAAACAAGTTGGAACTTGTTTGTGAACATCAGTTCATTCAGGATCAAGTTAATGTCTGGACACAAAAAAGGGTGATGATACCATGCCTCCGTGTTGGACACCGATATCAATGGCATGGGATATATAAGTTAAACTACTGGGTTACGACTTTCATTTTGGCTACTGTCTCCATGTTAATCGGGGGCTGTAATGGCTTGCTAAAGCCCACCTATAGTCTGTGGGCCATGGGCACACTGCTAACATGAAGACGGGCCCACAGGATTGTACACATTGAACGTCTGAGCTTGAACTAAATGGCTCAATTGTATACTTGGAGTATCCTGACTGAAGAGGAGAAATTTATTGATTAAATTATAGATCAATTGGATTGATCAAAATAATATAATCAATTTTTTTAATTGGGTTTCATAGAATTAATTTGAATAAATTAATTCATGAATTTATTTCCTGGTGGAAATATAATACATATATAGGTTTATATGTATCTCATTTAAGTAAAGTTTAAATTAATTTATTGAGTTAATTTAATCAGGTAAATTAATTTTAATTTAAATGCTATGTTATATTATATGGTTTAATATAATCACATACATATGAAATTAAAATTGAAATTGCAATTAAATTTTAACATATGCTTATTAATTTAAACCTAGGGTTTTGAAGGTATAAAAACCCACTTAAATGAAATGAAAACCTAAGCCATTTTATAGAGAAGACTTCGGCCACCACCATTTTTGTGGGAGAAAAAAATTTCGGCCCCCCTTCTCTCGCTCTCGATCTTTACCCTCCGCTAGCACGGGTTCTTGCTTTATAGCTTTTCGTGTATGGGATTATGGAGGGAGCCTCTGTTAGTTTCTACAGCCGTCTCTAGAAGAAACTTACAAGGTGAGATTGGTTTCTTCTTCTTGTTTCTATTTCTTTGTTTTTGATATCTATTGCATAAGCTCCTGGTCTTGGATTCGAGAAAATCTTAATCAGCTTCTGCTGCCATTTGGTTAATTTTTGATGATGAATCCCTTCACCCACCATCTTTAAGGATGCTCAAAGGTTTGTTATGCAGTGTGATGAATGTCAACACATAAGTAACATCTCAGACAGAAATGTTATGCCCTTGAACAATGTTGTTGTGTGAAATCTTTAATGTATGGGGTATCAATTTCATGGGGCCTTTCCCAACTTCTTATGGAAACAAATAGATTTTACTTGTTGTTGATTACATAAGTAAATGGTGAAGCGATTGCAAGCCCAACGAATGACGCACATGTTGTTGTAAGATTTCTTAAGAAGATTTTTGTAGGTTTGGCATGCCTTGCACAATCATTAGTGATTAGGTCACTCACTTCTATAATTCTCAATTTGAGAAGTTTCTTAAGAAGTATGTGTTGGAAATGCCCTAGTCCCGAGGCATTGGACCTTGTAGTTGTATTGTACATTTATTGGATTTATGTATTATACATATTTTGTGTCATTAAATAAAGGCATTAATCTGTTTATTATATATCTTGTGCTATATTTTAAATGGAGTATCCAATGGACATATCCATATCCATGAGTGTCATGCACTTGGCAGTAAGACCATGGATAGGGAAAACGATATGACCATAAAGAGATTCGTAGTCTGTTCCAGTCATGGGAATGAATGGAACCAGAGGCTATCATTAACCTGGTTGTATGGTGGTGTCTTACCGGCCATTGGACATGGGATGTTAACCAAGTTAATGGGTATATGCAAAAGGGGCATGATACTGGATAGATCCACTAAACGAGAAATCCACATGGTAAAGCATCACTAGTGATTCTCGTGTAGTACTTGTATGGATCCTTTGACCTGACCATATGATGGTGGTACATGCAAAGTCACATACTTTGGTGTATGCCTAAAGGGCATGTAAAAGGGTGCCAAGTAGGGGTACATTCGGGTATGTCTCTAAGCATGGCAGTGCTATGGATATGTAGAAGGGATATGTCACTTATGAGTCCACTGAGAAGATATCACCAGCCTCTTAATGAATGTGACTGATAAGAGTGTGGCCACACCCAAACAAGTTGGAACTTGTTAGTGAGCATTAGTACATTCGGGATCAAGTAAATGTCCAGACATAAAAGAGGGTGATCAATCCATGCCTCTGTGTTAGACACCGATATCAATGACATGGGATATACAAGTTTAAACTACAGGGTTATGATTTGAGTTAGACTGCCATCTCCATCTTAATTGGGGGCTGCTGTGGCTTGCTAGAGCCTGCCTGCAGACTGTGGGCCATAGGCCCACTGCCAACATAAAGATGGGCCCATATGATCATACACATTGAACGACTGAACACTTACTTAAGGGATCACATGTGTACTTGGTGTATACACACAGGAGAGAGAGAATTATATTAATTATATTATGAAGATCAATTGGATTGATCAAAATAATAAAATTAATATTTGTATTGTCCTTCTCATAATTAATTCAATGAATTAATTTATGAGATTATTTCCTAGGTGGAAATATTTTACATGTATAGGTTTACATGTATTTAATTTCATGAAGTGTCAAATTTAATTCCTTGGTTAAATCAATTGGTCAAATTAATTTCAATTTAAATGTATGTAATATATTATATGGTATAGTATGATGACATACATGTTAAATAGAAGTTGAATTTGAAATTAAATTGGACAATAAGAATTAAAATTGGACGTGGGCTTAAGGAGGAAAAAGCCCACATGAAATAAAAATCAGTTTAGGCCTAAAATTCCCCATGGGAATTTCGGCACCCTAGGTTAAAAACCTAGGAGACCATTCGGCCAAGGTAACCAAGAGGGATAGCCGAAAATTACAGCCCCCTCTCTCTCACTCTCGTTCGATCTCATCGCTAGCATGGGTCCTGTTCGATAGTCGTTCGTGTACATGAACGCGGAGGGAATATATTTTGGTTTCTATAGCCATCCCTAGAAGAGATATCTCTAGTGAGAAATCTATTTTTTTTCTATTTGATTTTAAGTTTACAATTTTCACATCAATTGCTCCTGGGCACGGATTTGAGGAAATCACCACGTTCTTCCGTCGTTCGTGTACATGAACGCGGAGGGAATCTATTTTGGTTTCTATAGCCATCCCTAGAAGAGATATCTCTGGTGAGAAATCTATTTTTTTTCTATTTGATTTTAAGTTTACAATTTTCACATCAATTGCTCCTGGGCACGGATTTGAGGAAATCACCACGTTCTTCCGCTTTTATCTGGTAATTTCCGGTGAAAAATCCCAACAGTATGGTGTCACAAATAGAGTTACTACTCCTTACCATCCATAAACTAGTGGATAGGCTGAAATCCCAACATTATGGTGTCACAAATAGAGTTACTACTCCTTACCATCCATAAACTAGTGGATAGGCTGAGATTTCCAATAGAGAAATCAAGTGTATTCTTGAGAAAACAATGTGCAACTCCAAAAGATATTGGTCGTGCAAGCTCGCCAATGGTCTATGGGCTTACCGTATGGCCTATAGGGCTCCTATTAGGATGTCTCCCTTTAGACTTCTTTATGGCAAAGCTAGTCACTTACTAGTTGAGCTTGAATTCAAAGCTTTATGGGATTTAAATTTGTTGAGAGCAAGCTACCAAAGAGATAAGAAAATTGCACTTGAATGAGTTAAACGAGTTTAGATTATTTGCATTTGAAAATACCACAATTAAAGAATGGCATGACAAAAAGGGATTCTGAATAAAGAATTTTGCCTCACATAGTAAGTACTTTTGAACAATTCTCATTTAAGCAAATCACAAGAATATTCCCACATGGAGCGATAGAAATTGCCAAATCTACCGAGGTAACTTTCAAAGTTAATGGTCAAAGGCTTAAGCCTTATCTTATTAAGGAGGTACCTAAGGTGATGGGTGATACCCAATATCTGCAATCACCTTAAGCAACCTCAAGTCACTAGTGTCCACTTCAAACACCAATTGAAACAAATTGGTTACGTAATCCCCAACTATTTTATACTTAAAACCTAACCCCTCAGAAACAATGTCTACCAGAAGATCCAAGAAATCCTTGATCTCTGCTCCAAAATCGCAATCTGCCACCACCTCTAAATCTTTCGCGGCACAGAAAATGCTAAAGAAGATGACCACCTTCTATGAGGATGAAGAGCAACAATGATATGCAACATTAGAGAAGCTTGAATTTGCTCCCTCATGAATTTTGTGTTGGGCAACATTGGAGAAATTAGGAATCGATCAGGAGGTTGAAACCTTGCTCACAGATGGAGGTTTCGATGCATTTGCCAAGGTGAACGAGCCTTCTTACAAGAAACTCACCCTTGAATTCATCTCCACTTTTTCTCACAATGCCACAATACCAAACCCTAAAAACCCAAAAAAGTACACATTTTGGGTCATGGGTATTCCTAAAATGGCATCCATCAATGATCTCAACCGCTATTTGGGCCTTGCTGATGAAGAGTGTGACTGTGGATGAATTTCAAGCCTCCCATGTTAATTATAGCCCTAATTTTGAAACCATCCGATTTGGAAGGAAATTACAGAGCTCGACAAGACATGCAACTCCAATAAGCTCACACACTATCCTCATAGGATCCAGTAGAAATTCATGGCTGGCTCTCTTTTTACTCGCTCTAACCAGTTAAATATGCCTGCTCAAGATTTATTCGCACTTTAGCCTCTCAACATTGGTCCATGGTTTGCTGATTACATCTTATCTTTTGGAGAAAATCCAGAAAGCAAGATTCTCTATGGTTCTTACATCACTCATATTGCCAAAGCCTATGGAGAGCTCAAGAATGAATATATTGAGCACCTCACGTTGGGCTGCCATCTTGATCCTATAGATTTCAATAGCTTGAGACAAATTGGTGTAGTAAAGAAAGTAAAGTCTACATGGTACTTATACCATATGGCCAAGGAAAAGGAGAAGTAAGCTAAGGCAGTGAAGAAGGCTAAGACTATTATGAAAGTAGAAGGTGCTTCATTAGTAAAGAAGAGGAAGATTGTTAAGCCTTCTGAACTTGTTGAGCAATTCAAACCCATTGAGCTGTGACAACCCTAACTTTTGCAAGCATGCAATGGCGGAAACATTACATAAAGTTTAGGTCATCATTTTCAAAACTTCCTTTTTATCTTTAAAATAACATAATCATAAATGAGTACTCAAAAATTTCCATTTCAAAAACAGTAATTTAACATAAATAGGTATTTCAAAAGGTAATATAACGGAGTAAAAAAAAAATAAAAAAAAAATAAATAAATAAATAAATCTTTGAACATCCATAACTACGAATAGATGATAAAATAACATGACGGAAACTCTCCACACAATCCCCGAGAACAGACATCAGGCATCTCCTATTCTGCACCGGCAAAATCTGAAAATATCAACAGCGCCACTTAGTGACGAGTAACTAATAAATCCCAAACATCAATTCAAAGTTCACATAGGAAGATGACAGATCATAAATTTCATATTACATTACTTAAGTATACTTCATCATGATTAATAGAAAACAAATTTATCAATTTATACAAGCATGCATAATTCTCATAGTAACAATCATGTATCAGGGATCTTACCCTTATTTGTTAGTTGCATCACATACAACATATAAAGTTCAAGTTCATCATATCACATAATTATCTATTTCAAATAATAGTACAAAACATTCCAAGTGGATAATCAATATCATCAAAATTCAGATTTCCAAGATAAGTCATGTACATACAAATACATACCAACATCCCAAATCAAAGTACTTCATCACAAACTTGACATCAACTCAATTATACCTTAACCTTTATTAATTTTGTGGTATACGCGTATAAATCATTTGTATTGACCTATACACCTATGTCCTTAGAGAGTTCGGCTCAGACGCTTCGGGGAACCACAACGGGACTTACCCCCTTATCAATAAGAAAAGAGTACCACGAAGGGATTTACCTCAGAGTGCCAACGAAGGGACTTACCTCCCAGAGTGCCAACGAAGGGACTTACCTCAAAAATAAAATAAATTAGAGTACCACGAAGGGATTTACCTCTCTGAGTGCCAACGAAGGGACTTACCTCGAAACAAAGGGCGCTGTCCTAGTGTCAACCAATCAAACATGGAAAACACTTAGCCAAACTAACCAAGACACCAGAGTATATGCCACTACAAACACCAATTTAATTATCATAATTATATCAATATTCAAAAGGTGCCTTTAACATAGGACTTATCCCAACCAATTCAATAACCATAAGGTGCCATTAAAATAGGACTTACCCCAAAACATAATCTGATACATCAATAAACACATGGTGCCATAAAAAAAATAGGACTTACCCCAAACTCGATTTCATAATTCCAACACGTATTAAATTTACCAAACCATATATGTAATTATTAGATTTCATGTCAAGAGTTCTAGCATAAATTCCTAGAATCAAATTATGCTTTGCACACATTAAAAAAATCAGTTCAAGGCCTAAGGTGAAAATTTCAGAATTCATAGTTCATGCCTCAACTTGCATATAATATTCCAGTAGGTTAGACTCAGAATTCAGCATGGCAATACAAAGGTAAATTTAGCCTTACATCTTAGGAACACACGCCAACTTAAATCATGCAATTCGGATTCCTATAGCAAAAGATATTAAGGAAACACTAAAAACACGCAATCTGTAAATTCACTTCAGATCACTGCACATAGTCTGACTTCAACAGACAAAACAGATGTGTTACTCACTGATTTAGCAAAAATAATATAAAGCAACATTGAACATCAGAATTTCAGGAATACATAGAATTTTGTTTCATGGCAAACGGAGCTACAGAGAGAAAATAAAGCCATAATCAACACAAACTGTACAAACTGAAATTCAGCAGTTCCAGGAAATCGGCACAGTGCACATAAGGCAGTTTCAACAGGGAATACGAGCACTTTACTCACAGAATTTGCCAAAATAGTATAAAACAACCTTGTACATTTATGTCTCAGGAAAACACAGAAAGTTGAATCATGCCAATCGGAGTTATATAACGAAAATAAAGCTAAAATTATCACAACCTGTACAATCTGAAATTCAGCAGTTCAAGAAAAATCGGCACAATGCACATAAGGCAGTTTCAATAGGGAATATGAGCACTTTACTCACGGAATTTTCCAAAATAATGTAAAACAACCTTGTACACCTATATCTCAGGAAAACACAGAAAGTTGAATTATGCCAATCGGAGTTATATAACGGAAGTTATGCCATAATTACCATAAACAGTCAATTCTGAAAATACAGCAGCTTACCAATTTCGACTCAATCACATGTATTTTCATATTTCTACCAATCTTTTAACCTAAAAGCAATTTCTTACACCAATATCATATACATTCATGTCTCAACAATAATTTCAGTAATAATACAACCTAGGATCAAATTCATCTACCATACATCCTATATAAATTTCGAACCGACATTTAGGGTTTAGTTGTTACACTGTTTGCAGTGAAACCAACTGAGGCAATTAACTCGGAATGGAGAAGAATGAAGCAGAGTCTGAATGAATGAAAGTGAGGGAGAGAAAGTTAAGAATTTCGGCTGCACTGGAGCTCCACACAATGGAATGGCAGAAATTTTAACCCTAATAGAGATGAAGAGATTGCCTTGGAGTGAAACTTGGAAAGTGGAAGAGATTAAGGAGAGATTTTCTCCTTAGGTTAAGGATTCCTAATTTTTTTGAATTGGTCAATTGAAAAATGGGATATTTATCATGGATTTTCGGAATTCCAACCTTCCCAACACAAAAATAAAAAGGCACAAAAAAAAAAATAAATTTAAGCCAGGTAAGGTTCGAACTCTAGACCACTAGCTATTAGTCAGGACTATCTACCGCTAGGCCAAAGCCTACGAATTGTTATAAGCATACAAAACATCGGTTAAATGCAAAAATGCTCACTCATATGCACACATCACAACATAACTAAGTCAACTTATATCTGGGGCGTTACAATCCTCCCCACTAATAAAAAGTTTCGCCCTCGAAACTCAAGGACAAAAGAGTAAGCTAGGTTCTAACCTTGATTAGTTGCAAACAATTCCGGATATTTGGATCTCATGGTCTCTTCTAGCTCCCAAGTAGCCTCTTCAAACTTCTGGCTACGCCAAAGCACCTTTACCAAAGGCATCTCTTTTCTCCTGAGTTTGCGAACCTGACGGTCGAGGATCTGAACAGGCTTCTCCTCATATGTCAAATTGGGTTCCACCTCCACCGAATCCACAGCAATAACGTGAGAAGGGTCGCTCACATATCTTCGTAGCTGTGAAACATGGAATACATTATGAACTTTTGCCAATTCCGGTGGTAGAGCCAACCGATATGCAACTTCCCCAATCCTTTCAAGCACTTCATATGGACCAATATACTTGGGACTGAGCTTGCCTCTCTTGCCGAACCTCATCACTCCCTTCATAGGAGATACTTTCAGCAATACCTTGCTACCGACTTCGAAGGTAAGAGGTCTTCTCTTGAGATCTGCATAAGACTTCTGACGATCCTGGGCAGCCTTCATATTCGCCTGAATCACCTTCACCTTCTCAACTGTATCCCGAATCAATTCCGGACCCAACACCAATGTGTCACTAATGTCGTCCCAACATGTCGGACTACGACATTTCCTCCCATAGAGGGCTTCATACGGGGCCATACGGATACTAGCGTGATAGCTATTGTTATAGGAGAACTCTACCAAACTCAGACATTTCACCCAAGATTTCTGGGAGTCAAGAGCACATGACCGCAACATATCCTCTAAGGTTTGGATTGTCCTCTCCGTCTGTCCATCTGTAGCAGCATGAAAAGCTGTACTCAACTTCAACCTAGTGCCCAAAGCTTCTTGCAATGATGTCCAAAAATGTGACAAGAACCGTGGGTCACGATCTGACACAATCTCCCTAGGCACACCATGTAGCCTTATAATTTCACTCGCATATGCCTCAGCTAACTGCTCCATAGACCAGGTCTTCTTCATAGGAATAAACCGAGCCACCTTGGTCAAACGGTCTATAACAACCCACACTGTGTCTAAACCATTAGCAACCTTTGGTAAACCCGACACAAAGTCCATAGAAACCGAGTCAAACTTCCATGCTGGAATAGCCAAGGGCTGCAATAATCCCCCAGGCCTCTGATGCTCAATTTTCACCTTTTGACAAGTCAAGCACCGGGCCACAAACTCAGCTACCTCTTTCTTCATTCTAGGCCACCAAAACTGCATCTTCAAATCTTTGTACAATTTCGCACCTCCCGGATGCACAGAGTAGGGAGTGCAATGAGCTTCACTTAAGATCTGCTCTTTCAACATTGAATCATTAGGCACACACCATCGGCCTTTAAATTTCATACTCCCATCTGCAAGAATCTCGAAATCTACAGCATTACCCTGCTCCTTCGCTGCACGAATCTTCTGAAGTACAGGATCACTCAACTGCTTCTCTTTCAATTCTACAAACAATACTGGTTCCACACTGATTGCATTTAAACTCGCCCGAACCACTCCTCTCGGGACCACTTCAATTTCCAACTTGCTAAACTCCTTGCAAAGATCAATAGGAAGTCTTTTCATGAAGTTCACCGAATGGATGCTCTTTCTGCTCAATGCATCTGCGACTCTGTTTACCTTTCCTTCTTTATACTCCAAGGTTAAGTCATAATCCTTGATAAGCTCTAACCAACGTCTCTGTCGCATGTTTAGTTCTTTCTGGGTGAAAATATATTTGAGGCTCTTATGATCGGTGTATATCTTGCACGGCACACCATACAAGTAATGGCGCCAAATTTTAAGAGCAAACACCACCGCAGCTAACTCCAAATCGTGAGTCGGGTAGTTCCTTTCATGAACCCTCAATTGCCTTGAAGCATAGGCAATCACTTTTCCCAACTGCATAAGTACACACCCAAGTCCGTACTTGGAAGCATCACTGAACACTTCATACTCTACTCCGTCAGTCGGCAATGCAAGAACTGGGGCTGAAGTAAGTCTCTCTTTTAATATCTGGAACGCTTCTTCACATTCTGCAGTCCATTGAAACCTACAGTCCTTCTTCATCAACTGAGTCAAAGGTCGTGCAATAATTGAAAAGTTGTGCACAAACCTTCTGTAGTATCCAGCAAGACCAAGAAAACTTCTTACTTCGGTCACATTAGTAGGACTGGACCATTCAAGAACGGCTTTAATCTTCGCCGGGTCCACCTTCACACCTTCTTTGGTAATCACATGGCCTAGAAAAGCCACCTCTCCAAGCCAAAACTCACACTTAGAGAACTTGGCATACCACTTCTGCTCTCTTAATACTTTCAACACCATTTTGAGATGCTTAGCATGCTCCTCTTCATTCTTCGAATATACTAAGATATCATCAATGAATACCACAACACACACATCAAGGAGCTCGTGGAAGGTTCGGTTCATCTGATCCATAAACACTGCTGGTGCGTTAGTGAGACCGAAGGGCATTACTTCGAATTCATAGTGCCCATACCTTGTCCGGAAGGCAGTCTTCTGAATGTCGTCTTCTTTTACCGGAATCTGATGATAGCCGGATCTCAGATCGATCTTAGAGAACACACCTGCACCCTTCAATTGATCAAACAAATCTTCAATTCTTGGCAGGGGATATTTATTCTTGATGGTCACCTTATTCAACTCACGGTAGTCAATACATAATCGCATGCTTCCATGAGTCAAGCATAGGAATTCCTCTCGTTTCTGCCACCTCAACTCACTTGGGTAGAAACGATTCTTCAACCTTTCAGTGAATTGTCCCCATCCAAACTCAGCCAATTCCAGGCACTCGGCCTTAACCATGCCCCACCAGTTATCAGCCTCGCCTTTCAAGTAGTAGGCTCCAATCACGACTTTCTCGGCGTTCGGACAGCCGGTCACATCAAAGAGTTTCTCTATCTCCCGGATCCATCCCTCAAGCACCACCGGGTCGGAAGATCCTTCATAAGTTGGGGGTCGGTGACGAGCAATGCGATCGAAGATAGTTTGGTTATTTGGATTTCTTTGAGCCATAGCGAGCACGGCATCTTCCAACAGCCGCATACGTCGCTGAGGAGAGTCATCGCGAACGGAATCTCTACGTGGAGGCATTCTAAAATTTTTGTTCTAGTTAGGTCTAAGCATATAATACATACAGCTAATAATAGAAAACAAGTAATCCAAAGCAATTAAACCCGTTCTACCTACCCATGCACCTCACACTATGTTCAAATCTCTATCCTAGGATTCTGAGTTTTGGTTCCAAGTGACTTATGCTACCAAAGCCTTGGAACCAACGCGGGCTCTGATACCAACTGTGACAACCCTAACTTTTGCAAGCATGCAATGGCGGAAACATTACATAAAGTTTAGGTCATCATTTTCAAAACTTCCTTTTTATCTTTAAAATAACATAATCATAAATGAGTACTCGAAAATTTCCATTTCAAAAACAGTAATTTAACATAAATAGGTATTTCAAAAGGTAATATAACGGAGTAAAAAAAAAATAAAAATAAATAAATAAATAAATAAATCTTTGAACATCCATAACTACGAATAGATGATAAAATAACATGACGGAAACTCTCCACACAATCCCCGAGAACAGACATCAGGCATCTCCTATTCTGCACCGGCAAAATCTGAAAATATCAACAGCGCCACTTAGTGACGAGTAACTAATAAATCCCAAACATCAATTCAAAGTTCACATAGGAAGATGACAGATCATAAATTTCATATTACATTACTTAAGTATACTTCATCATGATTAATAGAAAACAAATTTATCAATTTATACAAGCATGCATAATTCTCATAGTAACAATCATGTATCAGGGATCTTACCCTTATTTGTTAGCTGCATCACATACAACATATAAAGTTCAAGTTCATCATATCACATAATTATCTATTTCAAATAATAGTACAAAACATTCCAAGTGGATAATCAATATCATCAAAATTCAGATTTCCAAGATAAGTCATGTACATACAAATACATACCAACATCCCAAATCAAAGTACTTCATCACAAACTTGACATCAACTCAATTATACCTTAACCTTTATTAATTTTGTGGTATACGCGTATAAATCATTTGTATTGACCTATACACCTATGTCCTTAGAGAGTTCGGCTCAGACGCTTCGGGGAACCACAACGGGACTTACCCCCTTATCAATAAGAAAAGAGTACCACGAAGGGATTTACCTCAGAGTGCCAACGAAGGGACTTACCTCCCAGAGTGCCAACGAAGGGACTTACCTCAAAAATAAAATAAATTAGAGTACCACGAAGGGATTTACCTCTCTGAGTGCCAACGAAGGGACTTACCTCGAAACAAAGGGCGCTGTCCTAGTGTCAACCAATCAAACATGGAAAACACTTAGCCAAACTAACCAAGACACCAGAGTATATGCCACTACAAACACCAATTTAATTATCATAATTATATCAATATTCAAAAGGTGCCTTTAACATAGGACTTATCCCAACCAATTCAATAACCATAAGGTGCCATTAAAATAGGACTTACCCCAAAACATAATCTGATACATCAATAAACACATGGTGCCATAAAAAAAATAGGACTTACCCCAAACTCGATTTCATAATTCCAACATGTATTAAATTTACCAAACCATATATGTAATCATTAGATTTCATGTCAAGAGTTCTAGCATAAATTCCTAGAATCAAATTATGCTTTGCACACATTAAAAAAATCAGTTCAAGGCCTAAGGTGAAAATTTCAGAATTCATAGTTCATGCCTCAACTTGCATATAATATTCCAGTAGGTTAGACTCAGAATTCAGCATGGCAATACAAAGGTAAATTTAGCCTTACATCTTAGGAACACACGCCAACTTAAATCATGCAATTCGGATTCCTATAGCAAAAGATATTAAGGAAACACTAAAAACACGCAATCTGTAAATTCACTTCAGATCACTGCACATAGTCTGACTTCAACAGACAAAACAGATGTGTTACTCACTGATTTAGCAAAAATAATATAAAGCAACATTGAACATCAGAATTTCAGGAATACATAGAATTTTGTTTCATGGCAAACGGAGCTACAGAGAGAAAATAAAGCCATAATCAACACAAACTGTACAAACTGAAATTCAGCAGTTCCAGGAAATCGGCACAGTGCACATAAGGCAGTTTCAACAGGGAATACGAGCAC
The DNA here is from genome assembly GCA_039660915.1 of Euphorbia tirucalli. Classification (NCBI taxonomy): domain Eukaryota; kingdom Viridiplantae; phylum Streptophyta; class Magnoliopsida; order Malpighiales; family Euphorbiaceae; genus Euphorbia; species Euphorbia tirucalli. The sequence goes on from CM077633.1 coordinate 34,489,752, forward strand.
TTTACTCACAGAATTTGCCAAAATAGTATAAAACAACCTTGTACATTTATGTCTCAGGAAAACACAGAAAGTTGAATCATGCCAATCGGAGTTATATAACGAAAATAAAGGTAAAATTATCACAACCTGTACAATCTGAAATTCAGCAGTTCAAGAAAAATCGGCACAATGCACATAAGGCAGTTTCAATAGGGAATATGAGCACTTTACTCACGGAATTTTCCAAAATAATGTAAAACAACCTTGTACACCTATATCTCAGGAAAACACAGAAAGTTGAATTATGCCAATCGGAGTTATATAACGGAAGTTATGCCATAATTACCATAAACAGTCAATTCTGAAAATACAGCAGCTTACCAATTTCGACTCAATCACATGTATTTTCATATTTCTACCAATCTTTTAACCTAAAAGCAATTTCTTACACCAATATCATATACATTCATGTCTCAACAATAATTTCAGTAATAATACAACCTAGGATCAAATTCATCTACCATACATCCTATATAAATTTCGAACCGACATTTAGGGTTTAGTTGTTACCCTGTTTGCAGTGAAACCAACTGAGGCAATTAACTCGGAATGGAGAAGAATGAAGCAGAGTCTGAATGAATGAAAGTGAGGGAGAGAAAGTTAAGAATTTCGGCTGCACTGGAGCTCCACACAATGGAATGGCCGAAATTTTAACCCTAATAGAGATGAAGAGATTGCCTTGGAGTGAAACTTGGAAAGTGGAAGAGATTAAGGAGAGATTTTCTCCTTAGGTTAAGGATTCCTAATTTTTTTGAATTGGTCAACTGAAAAATGGGATATTTATCATGGATTTTCGGAATTCCAACCTTCCCAACACAAAAATAAAAAGGCACAAAAAAAAAAAAAATAAATTTAAGCCAGGTAAGGTTCGAACTCTAGACCACTAGCTATTAGTCAGGACTATCTACCGCTAGGCCAAAGCCTAGGAATTGTTATAAGCATACAAAACATCGGTTAAATGCAAAAATGCTCACTCATATGCACACATCACAACATAACTAAGTCAACTTATATCTGGGGCGTTACAGAGCAACCTGAGCCTACATTCAACCCAAATGACAAATTCAATGCTCCATCTCCCTAACCTCATGAGGGAATGCTTCGGAATAAAGCAGCCTTATGGTAGCATTATTCCAAAATCTCTATTGAGAAATTTGTATTATGGATTGATGACCTTTGGGTTCGTAGTGCTCAAGATCGTATCCGAATTTAACTTCTAGAAAAGAAGGTAGCAGCCTTAGAGTGCAAGCCGAGTTTGCTAAAGAAACATCTGACACCTCTGTTACCATACGTCTCAAGCCTACCGCCTCAGCCATCAAATCACCACCTAGAGAGGAAGAGGAAAAAGAAGAAGCCAATGAGGAGGAGCAACACTCCTCCCTTACTAAAAAGTAAATGTGTTTATCTCTCTCTTCACTCCTCTTGTATGTTTTTTGGTTCCAATCTCTTCTAAGTAGCCATTTTGCTTGCTGAAATAAGTATGATCTTTTGATTCCCTCTCACCCTTTTTCACCGTCTTAATTTTCCCATGCATTAGGGACAATGCATATTAAGTGTGGGGATGGGAACATAAATTGATTATGAGCTTAAATTTTTGATAATTTTCATTAACAGTGGTCATTCATGCTTGAACTTGAATAATTCTCCTTAGTAATTTTGTCTTTATTTCCTTCTTTGTTTTTCTTCTGTTTTATCTTGTTTTAATTTCTGTTTTTCAAAATTTTTCAAAACTTCTTCTGTAAAAGTTTTTTGTGGTAGCTTAAGTTGATCTATGTGAGCTTATGAAATTCATGTAATCATTTGTACAATTCAAAGAGTCTGAAGTTTGATGTCATTCGCACACTTGTAGTTACGCTAAGGTAGAAAAGCATGTAGGATTTCTAAATATTAAAGCATATTTCAACTTCTTAGCTTAATTGAAACTTAACTACAAAATGTCAACCCTGCTTTAAATTATGAGAAATTTGAGCCCGCTTTTTCTGATATTCTAGTTCTTTCATTGATTCATTCTTGTTAAGAGGCCTTGCACTTTAATTTCAGTTAGAACTTGAATTGGTTGTACTTTTTGAGATTACATGGTTGTGAACATACTTTAAATGATTAAGGCATTAGGTTTACCCCTATAATTTAAAAGGTCACCTTGTTTACATGTGTTTCCCCCATGGTAGTTAAGCCCCGTAAAGCACCCATGAATTCACCAAGGAAACAAATCTTTTTGTCCTTAGTAAAGTAATGTCACTTGTGGTTCATTAAATCATTCTTTCAAATTGAACTTCCAAGATAAATCATTCTTTCAAAGCATTCCATTCCTATTGGAGTAGTCTATGATAATTCATCAAAAATTCATCGTATTAAGACAACTATAAAATTTTGTTTTGTAAGCTTATCACTTTTCATCATCAAAATATTTGAGACTATTTGACTTGTTTATTATTCATCATTGATTGTACTTTTCCTCATTTTGAGGTTGTCATCTAAATTAGTAAATGACCTCAGTCTCTTTCTATAAAAAAAGATAATAGTAATAAAATAAATTATTGTGCTCATTGATGAATCATTCTTTCTATCGGACCTTGTCTTCATATCTCAATGATTGAAATTTCTCTCATAATTTTGCTTAAAGACTCACATTACAACAGTTGTTAAGATTGCCTGCTCATTTATCTTTTGTATGTTTTGATGTGAGAATTTGAAAGTGCCCAAAATCATAGCAAGTAATAGAGTGTAAGTAAAGATCGTTTCCACGAAGATTGTTTACTAATTACCAACTAATATACTCAAAATATTATGTAAGCAAGTAGCAAATAATGATTTAATTGATATTGAACTAAGAATTAAATTGAAAGACAATAAAAGCAATTTAAATAATTAGAGAAAATTCATTAAGAGAAATATCTAGGATTATGATTTCATACAACTTTTTAGCCTAATCAATCTATTGTGTATGCAAACAATTTGACTACTCATACAATTGAGAATGATTTGATATCAATAATATTCTCTCTCAAGATATATTATCATGCTAATTTATATGTCACTGACCATATTTCTCAGTAGTGATTAATAACCTATAGTTAACTCATTAAGCACGAATCATTCAAAAAGTCCTTACAAGTTCAAATTATATTACTCTCATTCAAATCTAAATTTGTGATTTTAATATCTTAGTTCTGGTTTCAATAATATTCCATCTCAATACTCTATACTATTTCAATCTAAAATCATGCAATTGGTTATAAGGCAAAGACAAATATTAAACAAGATAATAAGATGTGCACAAATAAAGTAAGAATACTACAATAATTTCACAAACTAATTAAGTTATACTACATCAATATCCTAGATAAAGAGAGTTTAACTACTTATGGTATCTAAATAACACAAGTAAGAAATAAGAAATAAAGACATGAAGAGGAGATGAAACTCTAAGATTGGTGTAGACATCTTTGCCAAATTCCTTCACCTTATTGGCTTCACTAAACCACTGGAATTTTTCTAAAAAAAAAAAGAATTAAACTAAGTTATTCGATAGCTAAACTAAAAAGTAAAAGCTCCTTTTATAGGAGAGACAATCTCCTAAACCAAAAAGGAGATAAAATAACTAAGAAAATCTAATTAGAAAAGGAGTCTCTATATTAACATAATTAAAATTCTTCCTAATTATAAATTTTTACTCGAAAAAGTGTTTAGGAATTATCTTTTTTTAGGACTTCAATTCCAATAGGAAAGTTTGAGTTTGGAGAAGAAAAGGTTAACCGAAACTTTGACCTGCATGTTTATGACCAGCTGTAGTAAATCCAAGATATCTTCATCGTTTCAACTCTGATTGGCATGATTTAAGATGCATTGGAATGATAACAGATAGATGCAAAACTTTTTAGAACAATTTCACAGCTAAATCAGTCTCTAACTATCTCAAAACTCCAGTCGGAATTTGAAACAAAATCTCCTATTTTGCACATAAAAGAAAACAAAATACTTAATAACAACTAAAGAAACAAAAATATACTAAATATTAAATAAATAACTAAAACTAATATTAAAAATGCATGAGTTAACGAAAACTACACTAAAATGCACCTAAGAATAACTATATGAAATTGAGTTATCATGTTTCCTTTGGTGATTCTTTAGCAAAAATTGTTTTCTTTTAACATACCCCTAATCCAAACACATTACAATCTTGTTTAAAGACCTTTTGATTTTGCATATGTTCAATACAAATTAGTGGAGATTAGTCCCATATTTAAGCCATGGTTTGAAGTTTTATGCAAGTTGAATAAGTGAGCACACTTTTATTAAGCTTATCTTTTTACATTTACTCTCCTTGACCCATTGAGTGAATTGAGTGAAATTTTTTGTGCGGTAGTAGTTGATGTGGGTCCCAATGACTAGCTAGATTCAAAAGGTGGGGTGAATTGAATAACTAGTTAATAGTGGTCAATAATGTCGAACACAAAACACTTGTAATAGAATACGGAATATAACACATAAGTATCTTACAATTATCAATAAGTATCTCCTTAAGCACAAAATCAACAAACATAAAGAATGTAACTTGATAATTAAAATGCTTGTAAGTAAATAGAGTAGATTTTAGAGAGATTGTGCTCAAGAGATTGATAAAGGTTCGACGACTCCGGCCTACTCCTCTCCTCAAGCTTCACCACTTAAGAGTTCCACTATGCTCCTTTTGAACATGCAAGAATCAAGTCTTGGCACTTTACAACTTAAAGCTACCTGAATAAGTAAATTGCCTTACTTATTCCCCTTATTTTTTCACAAGGAAATTGAGAAACTTCACCCCTAATTTTTACAAGCTTAATTAGGAAACTTATCACCGTCAATTTTAAAGGTTAATTAAGAAACTCTACAATGTTTATTTTCAAGCTGAAGTCAGAATTCCATAGATAACCATAAACAGATAGATAAACAGACTCACGGTTTATATGCAGCGGAAACTCGTTTATGGAATGGATCTGATCTACGCGAGAAACCGGATCGTTCTGGTTGCCTTTCCTACGAGTGTATGAATACACTGAGTACGGGCTATATCCGTGAATTCTTCCGACGAACGAAGAAGTAATTCGTGTTTTGCCGGTAGGGACGTTTTCCCCCGGAATAGGAAGGGAATCTCTACGATTCTCTCTTCTTAGGAAATAGAGAAACTTCTTCTCTATTTATAGTGGAAATCCCAACTTCCATCTATATATAGGGTCGGACCAAATTACACATTTGGTCCCTATAATTTACACATAATTACAGTTTAGTCCCTGCCATTTCAAAATGTCATGGGCGGACCAAAAACCAACATCTCCCACTCGCACATGACAAGACACACTTTCATTGCGATTGAACACACATACTTCTTTCAGTTCTTGTTCGGTGAATTCACGCGACCAGTCAACGTAACGGTTAAACCTTGAAGCTCTCCTTCACCGTTCCACCTTTAGCTTAACATGACTTCCCCCTAGTCCATTTTCCATGATCACTAGTTTTCGACTCACTTTTGATCTCACAAAAACATTCATATACACTACATACCTTTTCCACGAAAAAGTATTGAGCTCGAGTGTTATATGTTTACTAAGTGACATGTTACTGAAAATGTACTTCCTCTCTATAAATAACCTTCCACCATATGTCTAATGCTTATCTGACTGGTCCTTATATGCCCGTTCATAGCTAACGAAGCCTAGTTTAGGGTTCCAATCAAGTTAATCATCAGACATACCCTTCTTGTTATTTACAAGAGTTTTTAAGGGTGAACTTGAAACTCATAGTTTCATTTAGGTCTCACATTAGGAAAGTTGAGATCAATTTTCTTCTTTCCATCCCTTGGTCGGCTTTTACACATATTACTAAAATATGCCATAGTGTTAATCCACTTAGGACGTATGTTTTATAAACACTATGCGAAAGCATTCAGTCTCTAAATGCAACTAATGCATTAGCACCTCTAGTCCACTTTTAAGCCTTTCACAGGACAGCTTCCGGTATCAACGAAATGATGATATTACGCAAAATATCACATATGGAGTAACTCACACTCCCACTTTTACCTATGAATACACAATCATAGTAAAAGATTCATCTATGTGAGTAGATGACATTTCGCTAACATACTGAACTATACTCAATAGCTCTATGTGTATCGCTTTAAATAGTGAATGAATTTGAACACAACAAATAACTCATATTCTATTCCAATAGAATTTGCCAAAGTTATTATAACAGTTCAAAAACAACAACATGTTTCTATAACCTATGAAGACCAAATTCCAAAATCTGTTTACTAAAAACATTTGGAACTATTGGCATTGGTAATGAATCTGCAATCATATTACCAGTTGGAACATGCGCTAAACTTATTTCTCCTTGTGCTATTTTGTCTTTAACAAAATGATATTTCATATCGATATGCTTGCTTTTTCCATGATAACAAATATTCTTGGAATAAGCTATCGATGAATGCTGTCGGAATAGATAGTCGTATATTTCCTTTTGGGCAATAGATCTAAAAGGTCTATGAAGCATTTTAACCAAACGGCTTCTTGTACTACAACTACTGTAGCTACATATATCGACTCCATAGTCGATAATGCCACGCAAGCTTGTTTCTTGCTACACCAGGAAATTGCACCATTTCCTATAGTGAAAATATACCCAGACGTGGACTTCTTCTCGTCTTTATCAAATTCCGTTATCAGCATTTGTGTATCCCTTTAACTGCAGATCTTTTCCTTGGTAATAAAGGGAATAATTTGAAGTCACCTTCAAATATCTCAATATCATTTTCACTACTGCCCAATGCTTCAAACCTGGATCAGTCTGATAACGGCTTGCGAGACCCACCGCAAAACTTATATCAGGTCGTGTACAAATCATAGCATACATCAAGCTACCAATTGCACACCTAAAAGGAATTCTCTTCATCCTTTTAGTCTCTTCTAGAGTCGTGGGACACATACTTGCATTTAGTTCCGTACCTTATGCAATAGGGGTTGGATCGGGATCACAGTGAGCCATACCAAACCGTTCTAAGATCTTATTGATATACGTCTCTTGTGAAAGAGCCAATAATCTCTTAGATCGATCTCTTGAGATCTTAACCTCAAGAATGTAATTAGCTTCTCCTAGATCCTTCATCTCAAAGTTAGAAGACAACCAAGTCTTTCCTTTCTTGAGTAAGGAAGTGTCATTTCCTGCTAACAAGATATCATCAACGTATAATGTTAGAATGACAAACTTCCCTCCGTTTTCGTGCTTAATGTAGACACATGAGTCTGCATTGATCACCTTAAATTGCATTGATATAATCGCTTCATGGAAACGAAAATACCATTGTCTTGAAGATTGCTTAAGGCCGTAAATTGATCTCTTCAACTTATAAACCTTATGTTCTTGACCCTGAACAACGAAACCTTCTGGTTGAACCATATAGATTTCTTCGTTCAATTCACCGTTCAAGAACGCAGTCTTTACATCCATTTGATGTAATTCAAGGTCCATACATGCTACAAAAGTAAGTACAATTCTTATAGACGCGAAACGGACAACGGGTGAAAAAGACTCCTGACAGTCAATTCCTTCCTGTTGTGCAAACCCCTTCGCAATCAGCCGACTCTTAGTCTGGATAGGTTTCCCATCCGCTGATCGCTTAATAGTATGTACCCATTTATTCCCAATGGCTTTGTGCCCTTTAGGTAGATCAACTAGTTCCCAAACTTTGTTGATCCACATTGACTCCATTTCACTTTCCATTGCTTTAATCCATTCTTCTTTCGCTGGGGATTCCAATAACTCTCGTATGTTAGTTGGAATATCTTCAATTTGAGCTACGATCGAGAGAGCTTCGCTATCAACTAAATGACAGCGTCGCGGGATATTTCCCCTCTATGATCATCTTAGAGGTTCTGCTTCTTGATAAACAAATCTCATATATTCATCAAGGTGTTGGGCAGAACTCCCACTGGGACCACTCCCACTGGGATCTATATCCATATTCACACTTGAATTTGGAACAAGACTCCCACTCAAACCAAGACCACTCAAGTTAGGGTCAGGATTACTCAAATCCGCTTGTGAAGGTTGAAAAAAAACATTCTCTTCCCTTTCCCTTACGTCTCTTCAACTTCATTCCTCCCACTCGGATTGAGCGATCCTGAAGTTTCAGACTCTTGAGTGTTAAAGAAGGTGAATTTCTTATCCACTTCTCCCAGCTTAGGAAATTCATTCTCTAAGAATGTGACATCTCGTGACTCAAATTCTGTTATTTGACCATTCTCATTCTCTCCCACTAGAACATATCCTTTGGAGAGATCAGGATATCGTATAAAGATACCTTTCTTGCCTCTAGGACCTACCTTGCCATGCTTTCTAGATGTATCACGAACATAGGTAGCACATCCCCATGGTCGTAAATGGTTCAAATTTGGGCTTGCGGCTCATCCACAATTCATAAGGCGTGGTTTCAACGGACTTAGAAGGTACTCTATTGAGTACATAGGTGGCAGTCAATAGTGCGTCTCCCCAAAAGGAGATAGGCAAATTGGCTTCTGCCATCATAGACCTTACCATCTCTAAGAGGGTTCGGTTTCTTCTTTCCGCGACTCCATTTTGTTGCGGAGTCCTGGGTATAGTCAACTGATGTTTTATACCCTTTTCATCACATAAAACTTTAAATTCCTCGGAGAGGTACTCTCTTCCCCGATCGGTTCTTAAAGTTTTGATTTTCTTCTCTAATTGATTTTCAACTAGAGTCATAAATCGTTTGAAACATGCTAATGCTTCAGATTTAGGTTAAATCAAATAGACATGACCATACCTTGTATAGTCGTCTATGAATGTAATGAAATAGTACACACCATGCCTTGCCCTAACATTCATTGGGCCACAGATGTCAGAATGGATTAATTGCAATGGGTGGTCAGCTCGCATAGCTTTACCAAACGGTTTTCTTGTCATCTTTCCTTTTAAGCAGCTTTCACAAGTTGGAAGATCTACTTTGGATAAATCAGCCAACAAACCTGCTTTAGCCAATCGTATTGAACGATGTTGACCAATGTGACTAAGTCTCGCATGCCACATTTTTGAAATGCTAACATTATCCATGGATGAGTTAACAGTAAAGGAAAAACTATTATGACACACATAATTTGGATCCAAATCCAAAACAATAAAACCATCCAACAAATGTCCACCACCAAAGCAGATATTGTTTAGAAAGAGACTGAAATTGTTCAATTCAAAAGATAACATGAATCCCAAATTCATGAGGGCAGAAACAGATATCAAGTTCCTTTGAATTCCTAGGAGCATAGAGGACATCTTCAAGAAATAGTGGGCGACCACTATTCAAGACTAGCTGTCAACAGCCAATCCCTAAGACTTCCTCTTAAGAATTGTTTCCCACGTATATCCACCTTGTTCCTCGTGGAACACTGCGGAACTCAACAAAAGAATCTCTATCCTTTGTTCCGTGGTCTGTTGCTCCTGAGTCTATGATCCACAAAGGACGAGATCCAGTTTGGAAAACAGAACTTGAAACAAATGTATAACACTTATACACTTCGGTAACATTTACCTAAGGAGCTGTGCAATCTTTTGCAAAATGCTCCTTCTGTCTGCGATTGTAACATTTCACCCTAGAAATGTTAAAATCTTTCATGCCCTTCTTTTGAACTGGAACACTGCCTACCATTCTCTTTGCCTTCTTCTTGAAGAACCTCGTGTTCCTCTCCTTAGACTTCAGACTAGGACTTGAACTAGCCATGTGAACCTCAGATTTCACACTAAGAGAGGCCAGACGGTCCTCTTCCAGTTCAAGATGACGAACGGTATCATCAAAGGCCTTAATGTTGTTGACATGAGTTAGGTGCAACTTCATATGCTCCCACTCGACATGAGTTAGGTGCAACTTCATATGCTCCCACTCATTCGGCAAAGAACGTATCACAGCTTGAACTTTCTGCTCCTCGAGAGCATAAATCACACTAAGCATGTGTTATATACGTGAAACTTTTTCACGATATCATCATTCATCGCACTAAGCATGGTGATGCGGGCAGATGAGTTCTTCCTCTTCCAGGCTTGATAAGCCTCAAGGTCCCTCTTTGTTTGGGCGGTGTTACCCTCAGAAGGAACCATTATTCTCTCCAGAGTGTCAAGAACCTCTTGTTCTTCAATTATGTATTGGACTTACATAGCCCAAACTTTATAATTGTCACCGTTCAAACGAAGGTTCCTTATTTAGGTAAGCAACTATTGCTTTCGAAGCAGTTATTGAAAAAAACCGTTAAAGACAAAAGTAGCACTGATAAGTAAGCGATACACCATATTTATTATAAGATCATTTAAAACTAAAAACTAGTGTTTGGTTCACGTAAAATCGAACATCCATGCGCAATGCATCGAGTCACCATTTACATAGGCTAATACAAACACCATATTAGGTTTAAATTTCCAATAATAAATATATATTTAGTTTTGTTTTAGATTATATTTTAATTTATTTAACATTTATACTTCTCTTAAGTATAAAACTAATGAGTAATATAACACTTAGTTATAATCTCAAAATAAATTAAAAATTACTAAAACAAATAACTAAAATAGCAATGTTTAACAAATAAACATTTTATAATACCATAAAAAAATATCCAACATTTAGTCAAAATTACCACCATAATAAAAACTTTAGCACAAAGCCCTTCAATACAAAATTGAAAAATGAAATCAGCAAGAGAAATAGTGAAAAATGAAGAGCTCAATCTTCGTTTACATCGAGTGGAGCTGTCTTAATTTCTTTTAAGACGACTGGGATCATCTCTACGAACTTATAGTAGAGATCCAAAAGCATATTCACAACATCCTTAATAACAGCATCCAGACAGGGCGACGAACCAACTTGTTACTTCTAAGTAACATGGTTCTAGGATTATAGGATAACTTAGCTCCCGTTTTAGCCAAGGTCAACACAAACACTTTGCATTGGGATCCATAATCCTATCCAGGAACTAATCCATCAATGGAGTCCACTTTCGTCAAAATCAGAATTTTCTCCAAAATAGAATTTCTTAAAGTGTTTTTCACGAAAAGCATTTTTCGCAAATTTAACATTTTTAATTGATCAATTCCAGAGGAAAATCCTCCTTTCCAGACAAGCTCTTAGATTTCCCGGTTTTAACGCATTAAACCGCCCCAAAACTCTAACAATATTCCCTTCCTCCAACGGGGAATACCATTTAAGAAAAGCTCATCTTCAAGTTTTTGGATAGTCCTCGTCTCCTCGTGAGACTGGATTATTTTCACCGTTTTTACGAACGTTTTCATTTCTATAACATATATAGAAATAACCAAAAATTGTTAATGACCAACCAAAAATTAGTATATAAATACATAACAAATATACTGAATTTTCTTGAATTCATTAAACATAAATTAAGCATTTATACACAATAAATACTAGTAAATTTAGTTTAAAAATATCAAATGAATTCCAAAAATTCATCAAAATATATCAAAAATTCAAGAAAAATATAAAATTTAATTCTGAAAAAATTTGACAAAATTTGGACGCCGGAAGCCACTGCACGCGCCCACACGCACCTCCAGATTCTGTTCCACGCGACACCAAGAGCGGAAACGCGCCTCCACATGCTACATATGGTTGCTGACGAATGTGACACGTGGCAGATTGTGATTCGTGCTGACATGGCCTAAATGACACGTGTCATCACCTGATTGGGTCAACGGATGACGTGGAAGATGACGTGTCGTGATGATGTGGCACCGCCTTGACACGTGTCATCACCCTACTCGTCCACAGTGATGAAGTGGAAGGTGACACGTCACGATGACGTGGCAAAATCACAGCTTTTGTGACACGTGTCGGAATACTATTGGGACACGTTTCTGACACGTCGTCGTTGATCGTTGTAGAGGCGGTTGACTTGTAACACATGGCAATATACTATTGGTTAGACTTTTCAACGGTCAGAAAAAGTAACCAATCCCGTTACGCCACGTGTCCAGCAACAAAACTTCCCCAACCGCTTTGGAAACGAAATCCACTCGCGGTGGTGGAGAGTGAGGGCCACGCGCCGCCTTCTGGGCCTCCGTTGGCCGTGAAATTTGACATTCCGACTCGATTTTTCGTGCTGATTTCAGTGGTGTGGTCAGATTTTTGAAATTCTGAAAAAAAATTTTGACACTATGTACTGTTGGATCTAATACGGTATCGTTTTGATTCGGATAACAATGCAAATCCGTATCAAAACGGAAAAAAACGAATTCAAAATTAACAGAAACATATTCTTGTCATGGAATATCAGATTTCAATGTCTACGGAATCATTTTGACGCGGATTTCAATATAAATCCGTATCAAAACGAATGAATATGTATTTAAACTAATAAATACGCATTCAAACGAATAAAGAAACGTATTCTTATTCACGGATTTCCATAAACCAAGATATGAACACATCAATTTTTCATGGATTACCAGAAAACTAGATTCGAACACATCAATCTATAAACCTTTCGGCTCTGATACCAATGAAGTCAGAATTCCATAGATAACCATAAACAGATAGATAAACAGACTTACGGTTTATATGCAGCGGAAACTCGTTTATGGAATGGATCTGATCTGCGCGAGAAACCGGATCGTTCTGGTTGCCTTTCCTATGAGTGTATGAATACACTGAGTACGGGCTATATCCGTGAATTCTTCCGACGAACGAAGAAGTAATCCGTGTTTTGCCGGTAGGGACGTTTTCCCCCGGAATAGGAAGGGAATCTCTACGATTCTCTCTTCTTAGGAAATAGAGAAACTTCTTCTCTATTTATAGTGGAAATCCCAACATCCATCTATGTATAGGGTCGGACCAAATTACACATTTGGTCCCTGTAATTTACACATAATTACAGTTTAGTCCCTGCCATTCCAAAATGTCATGGGCGGACCAAAAACCAACATCTCCCACTCGCACATGACAAGACACACTTTCGTTGCGATTGAACACACATACTTCTTTCAGTTCTTGTTCGGTGAATTCACGCGACCAGTCAACGTAACGGTTAAACCTTGAAGCTCTCCTTCACCGTTCCACCTTTAGCTTAACATGACTTCCCCCTAGTCCATTTTCCATGATCACTAGTTTTCGACTCACTTTTGATCTCACGAAAACATTCATATACACTACATACCTTTTCCACGAAAAATTATTGAGCTCGAGTGTTATATGTTTACTAAGTGACATGTTACTGAAAATGTACTTCCTCTCTATAAATAACCTTCCACCATATGTCTAATGCTTATCTGACTGGTCCTTATATGCCCGTTCATAGCTAACGAAGCCTAGTTTAGGGTTCCAATCAAGTTAATCATCAGACATACCCTTCTTGTTATTTACAAGAGTTTTTAAGGGTGAACTTGAAACTCATAGTTTCATTTGGGTCTCACATTAGGAAAGTTGAGATCAATTTTCTTCTTTCCATCCCTTGGTCGGCTTTTACACATATTACTAAAATATGCCATAGTGTTAATCCACTTAGGACGTATGTTTTATAAACACTATGCGAAAGCATTCAGTCTCTAAATGCAACTAATGCATTAGCACCTCTAGTCCACTTTTAAGCCTTTCACAGGACAGCTTCCGGTATCAACGAAATGATGATATTATGCAAAATATCACATATGGAGTAACTCACACTCCCACTTTTACCTATGAATACACAATCATAGTAAAAGATTCATCTATGTGAGTAGATGACATTTCGCCAACATACTGAACTATACTCAATAGCTCTATGTGTATCGCTTTAAATAGTGAATGAATTTGAACACAACAAATAACTTATATTCTATTCCAATAGAATTTGCCAAAGTTATTATAACAGTTCAAAAACAACAACATGTTCCTATAACCTATGAAGACCAAATTCCAAAATCTGTTTACTAAAAACATTTGGAACTATTGGCATTGGTAATGAATCTGCAATCATATTACCAGTTGGAACATGCGCTAAACTTATTTCTCCTTGTGCTATTTTGTCTTTAACAAAATGATATTTCATATCGATATGCTTGCTTTTTCCATGATAACAAATATTCTTGGAATAAGCTATCGATGCAATGCTGTCGGAATAGATAGTCGTATATTTCCTTTTGGGCAATAGATCTAAAAGGTCTATGAAGCATTTTAACCAAACGGCTTCTTGTACTACAACTACTGCAGCTACATATATCGACTCCATAGTCGATAATGCCACGCAAGCTTGTTTCTTGCTACACCAGGAAATTGCACCATTTCCTATAGTGAAAATATACCCAGACGTGGACTTCTTCTCGTCTTTATCAAATTCCGTTATCAGCATTTGTGTATCCCTTTAACTACAGATCTTTTCCTTGGTAATAAAGGGAATAATTTGAAGTCACCTTCAAATATCTCAATATCATTTTCACTACTGCCCAATGCTTCAAACCTGGATCAGTCTGATAACGGCTTGCGAGACCCACCGCAAAACTTATATCAGGTCGTGTACAAATCATAGCATACATCAAGCTACCAATTGCACACCTAAAAGGAATTCTCTTCATCCTTTTAGTCTCTTCTAGAGTCGTGGGACACATACTTGCATTTAGTTCCGTACCTTATGCAATAGGGGTTGGATCGGGATCACAGTGAGCCATACCAAACCGTTCTAAGATCTTATTGATATACGTCTCTTGTGAAAGAGCCAATAATCTCTTAGATCGATCTCTTGAGATCTTAACCTCAAGAATGTAATTAGCTTCTCCTAGATCCTTCATCTCAAAGTTAGAAGACAACCAAGTCTTTCCTTTCTTGAGTAAGGAAGTGTCATTTCCTGCTAACAAGATATCGTCAACGTATAACGTTAGGATTTGTCATTTCTTGAGAATAATGTCTGCTGCCAAATCCTGCAGAACTTTAGCACATGAGTGCTAACAGAAGTCCTGGCAACCATTGCAGTCATGCAAAGTGCCTTAGTAGTTAGGTAATGTTCCTGATGAGCCTGATCTTGGAACATCTTTTTCAGCTGATCCATCATCTCATAAGCATGTTGCTCCATGAATTGCTTTTGAAGATCAAAAGCCATCATACCCAGCACAAGGCATGAGACATCACGGTCATCCCTCACGTGCCGGTAGTACTACTCCACCATTGTTGTGGTGACGACTCGACCTCCGGGAGGGCCGGCTGGTAAAGGAGCATTTAGTATATACTCCTTGGACTCTTGCCCAAGAACTATTTGTAAGTTCCTAGCACAGTCCAGGAAGAGTGACCTAAGTGAGAGTGAGTTGTTGTTTGTTGTAGCCATTTAAATTGCTTGTATGAAATGGCATTATCTACATGAATAAAAGACTTTATGCCAATTCAAATTAATAATCTGATTTTAATTTGTTCATTGGCAATGTTAGTTGGCTGACTTAACTAAGATCCACAACTCCTCAATGATTGGCTGAACTAGGGCTCGCTAACCGATAATTGATTCGTTTGGTAGGAAAACCTATCCAATCCCTCCACGAAGGACTCTTGGTTTGATGGGCTTATTGACACTTTACTCATCTGTGCTTAGGGCCCGCTCTAAACTAATGCTACCCATGTTAAGTCAAACCACCATTCATATGTTAACCATACTGTGTATCCTAACCCTTAATGGCCCACCGAATACTACAATGTACCCAACTAGGGCATGGCGCACATTGCAGCATCAATAGGAGGAAGAGGTATGAATGTGGAAAGCACTTTTAAAAGACTCAATATTCTAATTTGCGGATTAAAATTAAGTGATATGGCTTAGCAAGCATAATTTCGGGTTATAATCTGGTGATCCATACATTCATATTATATGACAAATACAATAGCATACTTAATTTAAAATAATGAGATCCTATGGGCCTTAATCACAACCTAATGAAAAACTAGATATCCTATCTAATTCTTCATGGGCCAAACTGCAATTCTCCTTGGGCTCCCACCATGGGCTTGCTCTATCTGGGCCTTCCTTCATACTTGATGCAATTACAATAATTTTATAAAATAAAATCTATTCTAAAATTGCATCAAAATAAAAGAAATGGCACGTAGGCCATATTTCCCAAACACAAATTACAACCAATAATAATTTAGGGCCCATAGAACTCAACACAACATTTAAAACAAAGTACCTGTCGTGCACATACATACCAATATGATGCATGATCATAGAGTTCCAAATTATAAATATAAATGTTAAGCCGAGTAACTTAAGGTGAAATTGCCAATTTCAACAAATGTGACTAAGGCCCATAAAGGCCCAATGGATAACATCCATTAATGCAAAATTAATAATTTTGCTTTCATTGGAATTTGGGTTGTCACAAATTTAAAATTTAGCTCTCCCAATTTTAACAGGTGCCATAGTTTATTGGGCTAATTTCACAAAGTCCATATTCAATTTAATATATAAAGCAATTAAATTAAACAAGAATGCCAACACAATAAATAATTTAAATACAAATTAATTCAAAATAAAACATTTTAATTTAATTTGCATTACGGGCCCGAGTTAGAAAAATACTTGTAAAATCCAAAACCGGACTTGAACCCCGCGAAACGACGCTGCTTTCCGGGGATAGCAGTGCTGCCGTGCAGCAGCCTGCCGCTGTAGCTAGGGAATCTCAATCCTCCCAAATTATAATTTTTTTAACAGAAATAAAAAATTTCCAACAGCAATAAAATGACACAACAGTAGAAAAATAATTACAGCAGCATCAAATAAATTGCAGTAGAAAAAAAACGATAAAACCAATGGGGAAAATTATCAAAGCCCGAAAAAAACCATTCTTGAAACCTATTCTTTCTTCAAGAACACTTTCAAGAATGAATTCCAATCAATCTACTGGAAAAAACCTAGGCTTTGATACCACTGTTGGGATTCGTTATCGGAAAAATAACATGGCGCAGTGGAATTTACATCGTTAAAATGTCTTAGAATCCGCCTATCGTGTCCTATTAGCATTGATTGGAATAAAATCAATTTTGAATCAAGAGAGATTCACTCACCAAATCCATCTCTTCTAGATACTAATGCAGAATCGAATCTAGAAACAGTGATCTCCAAAGTCCGGTGCACAACCAACAATCGAACGAGAACAGGTGCTAGCCGAAGAAGTGGAAGGAATGGAAGAGTATTGCTGGAAATTTTCGGCTAAGGGGCTGCTGTTGTGTTGGCCAAAAATTACAGCTTCTCCAATAGGGTTAGGGCTCATTTTTTTTATTCTTAAGTGTGCTTTTTATAGACTCCTAATCTAATTGGGCTTTGACTAGGTTAATTAAAGCCAATTCCACTAGGATTACAATTATATAAATAAACTTTAATTAAAAGATCACACTATATAATTTAATCACATTAGGCTAAATTTAATTACCCCTAAATTAAAATTAAATCACACTTAAGAAAATACAATACATGTATTTTAATTTCCTACTTAGGAAAATTATTTAATTAATTATTTACTTTATGTAATTCAATTAATGAATAAATTAATTAATCACATTATGTAAACTTATTAATTAAATTAAATCAACCCAATATTAATTAATTACCTTGACACCGAATGTCAACTAATTAATTAACCCATTCCTTCCAATATATATTACATGTACAATTTCTATAAGTTCTGGCTCAATTGATCTTTGTACATAATCCTATGGGTCTGTCTTTATGTTGGCAATGGGCCCAAGACCCACAAACTGTAAGTGGGTTCTAGGAAACCATTACAGCCCCCAATTAATACAGAGATGCAGTAGTCTTTAGAAGACACTCACCTGGTAGTAATCTCATAGTGTCCTATGACAAATGACATTGATATGAATAAACACGAGGCACAGTGTTCATCATCCTCTACTACTATTTATTATATTTCTTGATCTTGAGTTGACTGATTAAACAAATAAGCAACCAACTTATTTGGGTATGGTCATATACTTATCAATTCCACTCATCAAGTGGCCAGTGATATCATCTCGGTGTTACCCGAGTGCCAATTCCATCACTTCATTATCAGTATCAATATGTTCACCTATCCACCCAATCATACCCATATTTAGCATCCTTTTATAGACCTGTTAGGTGTATGTCAAAGTGAACTGGATTCCATATCAATACTATAATGAAATTTGGTATGAGGACAAAAGATACCTACTCAAGAAAGACCAATGATGTGACAACCATGTGACTTTCTTGTGCGGTTCGATCCAGTCCCATGTCAACGACATGTACCTATATTCATGACTGACTATATGAGTACTATGGTTAGTTAAGAACTACCATAGAGTCATCGAATATACAAGTCTGTGGTTCTATTAGTTCCCTCGATTAGAAGCGACCTGGGATAGGTTTTATGATTATCAATCAATGGATACTCTATTCATGTTATAGCACAAGATATAAATGAAATAGATTATTACCTTTATTAATGTGACACAAATGATGTATACATACATAGAGTCTTAATGTACAATACAAAATACAAGAATCCAAAGCCCTAAGAACTAGGGACACCAACACTCTTAACCTCTCAAACTGATTTGAGCTTCTTTTTATAGGCAACTATCCAAAAACTAGTTATTACTCCCTTTTTAAAACTAGCCTTTATTTTTGTCTCGCAATGACTGGCTTTCACTTTTAATCAGCTAAAATGAATCCGTCAGGAGAGTTAAAGACTGGCGAGTTTTGTTTGCCTCTTTTAGTTAACTACTTGTGATGCTTGTTCTGTGATAAACATTCTGATTCTGAAACTGTCCTTTTTAGTCAGCTAAAAGTTTTAATCAAGACATTTTGAAAAAAAACATATATGATAAAAATATTACTTTTCAATGGGATTGCATATACCAATCTCCCCTCTTAGATAGTCGAACCCTTCTGCACATTAAGGTTTTATAAAGATATCCACTACTTGATCATTTGTAAAGACAAATTCCAACACAATATCACCTTTTTTATCATAGTCTCTTATAAAGTGATGTCTTATGTCAATGTGCTTAGTCCTTGCATGTTGTATTGGATTCTTCATTAAACTTATAGCACTTGTGTTTTCACATCTTATGGGTATTTGGTTATAGGATAGCCTATAGTCCTTCAATTATTGTTTCATCCATAGGATTTGAGCAACACAACTTCCGATGGATACATATTCAGCTTCAGCTGTGAATAATGCGATTAAGGTTTCCTTTTTGCTTGACCAAGAAACCAAAGCACGTCCCAAGAATTGACAAGTACCAGAAGTACTCCTTTTATCTAATTTACTTCTCACATAATTTGCATCACTATAACCAATTAGATCAAAATAATCATATTTAGGATACCATATACCTATGTCTTATGTACCAATGCGGTATCTCAAATCATTTGACTGCAATGAGATGTGATTCCTTGGGATTTGCTTAGAAACGTGCACATAGATGCACACTGTATTGAATATATGGTCTACTTGATGTGAGATAGAGTAATGACCCGATCATGCTTCTCTATTGTTTGAGGTCAACACTCTTTCCTCTTTTATCTTCATCCAATGTTGTGGCCGTGCTCATTGGTGTTTTAAAACTTTTAGCACTTTCCATGTCAAATTTCTTCAAAAGTTCTTTGACATATTTGGATTGATTGATGAATATTCCTTTCCTACCTTGCTTTCAAGAAGAAATTCAATTCTCCCATCATAGACATTTCAAATTCCTTGTGCATTTCTCACGAAAATTTCTTGCATAAAGACTCATTAGTGGATCCAAATATAATGTCATCAACATAGATTTGCACAATTAGTATGTTATTTTTGACATGTTTAATAAATAAAGTAGTATCCACTTTATCTCTATTGAAGTCTTTATCAAAAAGAAAATTACTTAATGTCTCATACCAAGCTCTTAAAGCTTGCTTTAATCCATACAAGGCTTTGTCAAGTTTGTAGACATGATTTGGATGCTTATGGTCTTCAAAGCTCGGAGGTGTTTCACATATACTTCTTCTGAAATATATCCATTCAAAAATTACTTTTCACATCCATTTGGTATAATTTGAACTTCTTATTTGATGCATATGCACAAAGCATTCGGATAGCCTTAATTCTTACAATAGGGATAAAAGTTTCTTTAAAATCAATTCCCTCTTGTTGATTGTATCCTTGAGCTACAAGCTTAGCTTTGTTCCTTATGACATTTCCACGTTCAACAAGTTTGTTCCAAAACACCCACTTGGTACCAATTATATAATGATTTTGGGGTTTCGGAACCAATTTCCACACTTTGTTTCTTTCAAATTGTTCCAGTTCTTCTTGTATTGCTACCAACCAATTTTCATCATTTTTAGCATCATTGAAAGTCTTTGGTTCTAGTTGAGAAATGAAGGCAACATTTGCATTCTCAAGGTACTTCTTTAGTTGGCTTCTAGTCATCATCCTTTCTTTCGGAGTATCAATTATATCATCTTTGGGATGGTACTTGTGATATCTAAACTCCCTTGGTATTTCTTGTTTTTGCACATTATTTCTTTTCTTTCTCGTATTTTCTCTTGGTCAACATTATCTTGTTGAGTTTCAACATTCTGCATTTGTGCATTTAGCTGACTGTTTTTCATCTGTTTGACATTTTCAACAATATCTTCTTCTTTGTTTTCACAAGAAGAGTTAGTTTCATCAAAGACACATGTATGGATTCCTCTATACGATATGTTCTTTTGTTGTAAATCTATATGCCTTACTATGAGTAGAGTAACCAAGAAATATACCTTTATCGAAATTTGCATCAAACTTACCCAAGTTATCTTTGTTGTTTAGTATGAAGCACTTGCACCCGAAAGCATGAAAGTAACCAATGTTGGCCTTCTTTCCTTTCCATAGCTCATATAGTGTATTTTTCAAGATAGGATGAATTAGTGCTCTATTTCGGATATAAGAAGCTGTGTTGATTGCTTCACTCTAAAAACATTTTGGTAGAGCATTTTCATTGAGCATTGTCCTTACCATTTCTTCAAGTGTCCTATTCTTTATTTCGACTGCACCAATTTGTTGGGGTGTCCTTAGTGCAGAAAAGTTGTGATTGATACCTTTGTCATTGTAAAACTTCTCATATAGTTGATTCTCAAACTCTCTTCCATGATCACTTCTTATTGAGATGATTGAATATTGTTTTTCATTTTCAAATTTCTTGCAAAGATTCACAAACTTTTTCATAGGCTTCATCCTTCTTAGTAAGAAATATAGTCCAAGTATAATATGAATAATCATAGCATATTTCTCACCACCAAAGCTAGTTGGTTGAACCAAACCAAATAAATCAAGATGCAAAAGTTCAAGAGGTTTGCATGTAGACAGAACATCATTCAATTTAAATGAACTTCTTGTTTGTTTGCCTAGTTGACATGCATCACATATATGATCTTTATCAAATCTAATCTTAGGTAAACCTTTCACAAAATCTTTTCTAGATAATTTAAATAAAAGATGCATGCTAGCATGACTGAGCCTTTTATGCCAAAACCAAACATGTATCATGTAGAGATAATGCATTTAAATGAAACATCTGTACATTGTCAACTCTACGTACTTCAAATAAAAATTTGTTCATGATAACATCTTCAACTTTACACTTATTTGGATCAAATATAACTCTTTTACCTTTGTCACATAGTTGACTTACACTTAGGAGATTGTATTTGAGTCCTTTTACTAAAGAGACATCTTCAATGCAAGTATTTTTGCCAATTGTTCCTTTTCCAACAATTAATCCTTTCTTTTTGTCACCAAAGATTACATTTCCTCCTTTTTCATCCTTTAAGCTTTTAAACATATACTTGCTTTAGTCATGTGTCTTGAGCAAGCACTATCCACATACCAATTATTTGGATCTTTAGTGCTTCTCAAAGAAACCTCAAGGTTTTCATCATTGTTGGAGGTATTATCTTTCTCTTGCTCATTTGAGTTGGAGTCTTCACATACAAAGCACACTTGAGCACCTTCTTCTTTTTCGGATTCATCATCACTTGAGGATGTATCACTATCACTCCAATTGGCAATCATAGCTCTCTTTTTTTCTTCTTGAATTTCTTCAATTTTGGGTAATTTGTTTTCATGTGTCCCAGTTTCTTGCATTCAGAGCATGTGATTTCTATAGATGTATCTTTCTAAGATTCATCATACTTTGTGAAGTTTTTCTAGAAGAATTTCTTGCTATGTTTGTCACCTTTCTTGAAGGAACGTCTTAGCTTTCTAGCAAGCATGATAATTTCATTATCCAAGTCATTACTTGAGCTTTCATTGTTCAGGTTCTGAAAGCCATAGATCTTTGCTTTTTGTCTCCATCCTCTTTGTCATTGACATTCGTCATTTTAATTTCATGTCATCAACGAGCCAATGAACTCATCATAGCTATATTTTGATAGGTCATATGCTTCCTCAATAGCTGTGAGTTTTGGATCCTATTTGGATGGTATGACTCTCATCTTGATCAACTCTTCATTGGTAAGTGTTTTGCCAAGAGTTTTGAGTGTATTCACTATATGAGTGAATCTTGTGTTCATTTCGCCAATGGACTCATTTGGACTCATTTGAAATAGTTCATACTCTCGCGTATGAAGATTGATTTTGGAGTCTTTGACTTTTGTAGTCATTGACTTTTGTAGTCCCCTCATGAGTAACTTATAATTCATCCCATATTTCCTTAGTGGTGGAGCAACCTAAAATTCAATTGTACTCGTTAACATCAAGTTCACAATGAAGCATATTAATAGCTTTAGCATTTAATTGCAACCTTTTCTAATCATCATCATTGTACTCTCTTTCTTCCTTTGCACATGGCCTATTACCAACAATCTTACTAGGTATTTCCTTACCATCTCTAATAATCTTCGAAACAAATATACCATTTGATTGAATAAAGTTTCTCATCCTCACTTTCCAATAGGTATAGTTTTCACCATTAAACAAAGGAGGTCTATTAATAGATTATCCTTCTCTAATGTTGTTGGTCATGTCCATGTTGCTACTGCTAGCCATCTAGATCACTCTTAGATTGTTAAATCTATTGGGCACGGTGAGGCTCTAATACCAATTGTGGATCCCAATGACTAGCTAGATTCAAGAGGGGGTGAATTGAATAACCAGCTAATAGTGGTCAATAATGTCCAACACAAAATACTTGTAATAGAATGTGGAATTATAACACACAAGTATTATGTAATTGTCAATAAATATCTCCTTAAGCACAAAATCAACAAGCATAAAGAATGTAACTTTATCATTAAAATGCCTATAAATAAATAGAGTAGAGTTTAGAGAGATGGTGCTCAAGAGATTTATAGAGGTTTGACGACTCCGGCCTACTCCTCTCCTTAAGCTTCACCACTTGAGAGTTCTGCTATGATCCTTTTGAATGGGCAAGGATCAAGCCTTACTTATTCCCCTCATTTTTCATAAGGAAATTGAGAAACTTCACCCTAATTTTTACAAGCTTAATTAGGAAACTTATCACCGTCAATTTTAAAGCTCAATTGAGAAACTCTATAATGTCTATTTTCAAGCTCAATAGAAAAACTCAAGGTTTTTGTAAAGATGAGAATTTGATACGGTAACACACTTGTGATCTTCCAAAATAAAACACAAATATGCAATTTTGTTTTATGATTATGTGTTGTAGAAGAGACTTTGGAAGAAACTTGGTTTGAAGCTCAAAGCATTCAAATCTTTTAGAGAGAGAGGCACTTGGCTTAGAGTGAGAATGCTCGTGATGAATATTAAGTCTCTGAACCTCTCAAACCGATTTGAGCTTCTTGTTATAGGCAAATATCCAAAAACTAGCCGTTACTCCCTTTTTGAAACTAGCCATTATTTTTGTCTCTTAGTGACTAGCTTTCACTTTTAATCAGCTAAAATTAATCCATCTGAAGAGTTAAAGAATGGCGAGTTCTGTTTGCCTCTTTTAGTTGACTATTTGTTATGCTTGTTCCATAACAAACATTCTGCCTTTGAAAATCTCCTTTTTAGTCAGCTAAAAGTTCATTTCTGCATGAAGTTAGTTTTGATCATTATGTCTGCACTGCTTTTATTCGGCTATCATGTTCACTTCAGTTAACTTCACATTTGTCCATTTCTTGTTCTTGACATGAGATCTATAGAGGCAATAACTTTAATGTGCTTTTGTGAAGATCTTTTTGTAATAAGTCATTGGTTAGAATTCTTCCATTTATAAAGAATTGTAGCACTGAGACTATAAACTTCCAAGTATCACTTCTATTCTCAAGGATCTTCTCATATGAATGATATGGACTTAAATGTTTTCCTTTTTCAATTATTTCTCTTGTCCATTTGTTTATTATCATAAAAAAAATTATTGCCTTTAGTGCATTTAATTGTCTCTTAATCCAACATTTGAAATTACTGATAAGTTTTTGAAATATGAAGTCTAATTCTGCTTATCCTAAGGATTGCTTTAGAAGCTAAATCAAGCTACTTGTGTAAGTTTAATATCTTATCTTCTTAAGCTTCGCATTGTGCATTTGATTGTGGTGTTGCTCAAAATTCATAAGTGATCTTAACTACTGCCTTGTTTTTAAATTTGTGTATTTCTTGTGTTCTTGTAGTACCCTTTCTCTTTTCTTCATTTTCCTTCTCTTTGTTTCTTTTCTTTATCTCTTCTGTCATTGCTTGAGGATAAGAAATCTTTCAAGTATGGGGATATTTGTTAATTGAGAATTAAAACATAAAAATATGTATAAATGTTGATCATATTTATGCTAAATTTGAAGAAAAGCAAGCTTAAGGTGTCTGTTTTCAGGTTGCTTAGCAAAAAAGGTGTCAAAACTAACCAACCTCATTTCGCAAGCTAAATTGAAGGATTCATGATGCTTGAAGCCTGAAGATGGACTTGAGCCACCAGGAAGATGTTGTGAAATCCACTACAGGAGGAGAGAGAGAAATATGGTAGGGTGAAAAGACCAATTCGCCCTTAAAGAAGAAGATGAGATTAATCTAGTCCCTTTTTTATTAAGCAAGTGGAATTAGTGGAGCTGGCAGGATTAATCAAGTTGATAACAATGGTGCCATGAGAAGAAGATAGCTCCTGCTTGGTTATATTTGGATTGGTTTACTTAGCAACTTGTTTATGTGAAGTTTTACTCTTTTGTCCTTGATTACCACTATATATAATTGGTAGAATTCAGTAGTTAGACATCTTTTGAATCATTTTTCATCTTGGGATCTTTTTGGGTCTATATTAGTTTAGTTTGTACTTTCTCTCTCTAGATTTATAATATTTTCTCTTTCTAAATTTTTTTTTTTGAGATTGATTGACTTCCAAGCGTGAGTAGTCTTTCTTTGCAAGCTCGGGTCAGCTTGTCTACTACGAGTAAGTCTTTCTCTCTTTTTTTTTCAATAGGCATAAAATATTGATTTGGTTGGTAAATCAATAAGCTTAATTCTTATAAGTCTGATCATCTTGTATCAAAAAACTTTAATGAGACTAAAAGGAGATTTAGAGGTATGATTAATATGTTAAGGGTTTTATCTAACTAATAAATGCTTCGTAAAACTTAATACGTGAGATCTGATTTATTAGAGTGAGATGTGAAGTAAATGAAATCTCATAGAATCCATATGAGAGCAAGACGTGAAGCATAGTGACTAAAGAAAGAAGAGACCTTAAACCTATGTTCTTTACCTTGCCTATGCTGAATAATGGAGGAAGGACTGAAAAATATTAGATAATGCTTGATTTGAGTTTCTGACCCTTTTATATATTATTTTCATTACTGTTATATTTATCTTTATTTTTCTCATTCTTCATTTATATTGTTTATTTATTATTTTAGCTATTTATCATTATTATTCTCTCTCATTTTATCAAAGAAAGAAGACCAAATATATAGAAATCCCCTTGAACTTGTCCAAAAACGCCTACTGCCCCCCTAAACTTTTAAAATGTCCTAATGCCCCCCTGAACTTTGAAAAAGTGACCCAGTTTGCCCCTTTGTTGCCACATGTCACTCAATTATTGGTTGTCTTATGTTTGACTTTTTAAAGCAAACTTTGGTTTTTATAGGACTTAGGGGACAAACTGGGTCGATTTTAAGAAATTTAGGGGGGCATTAGAACACTTTTAAGAAGTTCAGGGGGGCATTAGGATATTTTCAAAGTTCAAGGGGGCAGTAGGCATTTTTGGCCAAGTTCAGGGGGATATCTATGTATTCGGCTAAGAAAGAAACATACATTAATCTATTGTTTTATTAAGAAGTCTGACATTACTTACTGCCAATTCCTATGGAAATGACACTTGTTCTCATCACTATATTACATATCCAATCTAGTACACTTGCTAGCAGTCACATTTGCACACAACAGTATGCACACACCTACCCATGCGGTGTGCAGTGATTAGTTTGCTACGTGTACATGGCTTGTTGGTCCCAGGATCAGTGTTCCTGCATCAGGCGTGTGAGCCGCACATGCCGAGCTCATGGGTGGCATGTGTCGGTGGGTGCAACATCCCTAGGGGGGTATTTTTGCCCTTTTTTTGGCAGATGATGTTTTTACAGTTTTTCTTATTTTTTGGTAATTTTTGTGAAATTTTTTTGAGAACAGAAAATAAAATGTCATATTATGTATATATCAATATTTTTATGTTTTATGGTTTTCATTAAAACCTATTTTCTAAAAAGAAAAAAATAAACTAAAAATTGTTTAATTGAATAATTAAATGTCTTCTATATTTTTTTTTTTTTTGAAATTTTTTGTATGTGTACATTAATTTTCAATTATTTTCGTAATGTGTTACAGAAATGGTTCAAATGCTTAAAACTCCTCTTATTATTTGTACTCGTACTCATCACGCAAGGGTGCGTAGATTGAAAAGGGAGATTAAGAATTGTAAAATGGATCAGTTTTCTAGATGGGATGATATTGTCACTGTAGTTAATAACATAACTAAAATGCATGGGTTGATGCAAGACTGCATATGGGAGGGAGGCTTAGTCAAGGAAACATGCCCTAGATTGCTTTTTAAATTGTTAAAAAGATCCTTCTGTGCTAGTAAACTTAAGATTTTGTTTAATATGTGATGGTCTGTAGGGGAGGAAGACTATTCAAAATTCATTGAGAGATTTTTGTATGCTCTTGATGTGGATAGGGTCATAGTGAGAACGAGATTGTTTGATATAAGGTTAAGACATGGAAAAGTTCTCAAAGCACCTTGGTATAAACGTGTTTTTCACCGAGTCCCAAGAGAATTTCATCATCAAGTAATCATGTTGGTTCTGGTGAACCAAAAATTTACTTTTCATTAGAGTTTATTTGCTATTCGTTATTATCAATGTTTTAGAATATAATTAGGTGGTTTCTATTTCCTTTAGTTTATTAAAATGATTTGAGTTATTGTTTCAATCTGATTTATTATTGTATGAAAGAGTATTTTATCATAATAAATGAGTTTATCTATTGATTTATTATTAAACGTTGTTTTAATATTATACATTCTCTTTTCGGTAATAGATCCTTAAAATAACATAATTACTTCTTATATCATATGAGTATCTATAATATCCTATTTTAATTCTCTATGCATGTATGTATAACTTATAAAATTAAACATTAGAAAAGAGAGTGTAATTAGGACCGTAGGTCTTCTTTTTGAATTGAACTTTAGTGAGTAGTTCTATTACTTAGACATTGTTTAC
The DNA here is from genome assembly GCA_039660915.1 of Euphorbia tirucalli. NCBI lineage: Eukaryota > Viridiplantae > Streptophyta > Magnoliopsida > Malpighiales > Euphorbiaceae > Euphorbia > Euphorbia tirucalli. The sequence goes on from CM077633.1 coordinate 34,517,522, forward strand.
ATATAGAACTAATGTGTATTGTAAAGTAAACCTTTATTAATCCATGCAACTATGTTATTTTTGTATATTGGTATCCTAGAAATGGCATTAGCTTCTAAGTCAATCGTTGTTAAATTAAATAAGGACCTTAAGTTGAAAAGGGACAACTGCATATGAGGTCTGGAGTGTGAAAATACAGTATGTGCTAGAGGAATAAGATGGTCTTAATGCATTGGTCAGAATTATGGATGAACCAAAAGAAGGGACTACAGCCCAGCATAGGTAGGATTGCGAGCTCTACAATGCATGGAAGAGAAGGAATTCCACTACACACATCATGTTGCTCAGTGTAATGGATGATGACATCACTAAGAAGTTTCGAAGCCATGAGATTGCAAAGCAACTTTGGGATGCTTTGAAGGATAAGTTCGAAGGTATGTCTCTAACCAAACACCGATCTCTAACTGTTAAGTTTGACACCAACAAGAAACATCTTGATCATACAATGAGGAAACATTTAAGGGAAATATCCAATATGATCAGTGACTGATGTTGGTCAGCAAATGACTGATGAGCAGGAAGCCCAAGCTATTATTCATTCCTTGCCTAACAGTTGGGATCATATGAAGATGCACTTGGCTCACACCATGGGTATAAGAACCTCCAATGATGCGGCTTATCACCTTGAACTTGAAGAAGATTGCCTAACATCGATTAAGATTAATGCTGAGGTGAACTATGCTACTCCGAAACTAGTTGGAAGCAAGGCCAAGGTTAAGGTAAAAAACCTAAACATTTCAATGCCAACCGCAATGATAAGGCAAAGGGATTTGAAGAGCCAAAATAAAAGAAAAGCAAAAGGTCAAAGAGGAACAAAAAGCCAAACATCTGTCGTGTGAAATGTTTTAGATGTCAGCTCAAAAGGCATTATGCAAAAAATTGCACAGTTAAGGCTAGGGTACAATTAATTAACTCTATTATGAGTGAATTAAATGTACCATCTAGTGTTTTGCTAGCAAAATTTGATCCTATGTGGATTATTGATTTAGGTGCCACTGACCATGTGACAAAGGAACTTGAATCCTTCAATGAATTCCATGAAATTCCACAAGCATCCATGTGGATTTAGGTAGAAAATAACTCGAAAGTTGAAATACAAGGAGTTGGTACCTGTAGATTGAGATTATAAGGAGGCCAAGTTCTTGTCCTACATGAAGTGCTTTATGCTCCTGGAATTCAAAGGAATTTAATTTCTTTTACTACTTTGTTGAAATTGGGATTTAATTTCTTTTTCAATAGTTTACAATTGTGTTTTGGAAGTACATTTTATGGCACTGGTTTTATTTCAGATGGTTTGGTTGTTTTGAATGTTAATTCAAATAATTCAAATATTTTTTCTTTGCATTCTGCATATGCTTCTTCTGTGATGATTGATAAAGAATGTGAACTTAGCTTATGGCATTCTTGCTTAAACCATATAGGCCAAGACCGTATGAATAGTCTAGCCAAAAAGGGTTTATTAAGTAACTTGAATAAGATTGAACTACCACCGTGCAAACCATATCTGAAAGGAAAGATGTTTAAAATACAATTTGGAATGGGAACTAGGCTAAATATCCATTGCAATAAGTACACTCTGACATATGTGGTCCAAAGAATGTGAGGTCTATGCGTGGAGCCTATTATTTCATTTTATTTTTCAATGACTCTACTAGGTATGGTCATGTCTACTTGATTTCTCACAAGTCAGAAGCTTTAATTTGCTTTAAATCTTATTTAAACCTTGTTAAGAATCAATTAGATAAAAAGATAAAAGCTTTGAGAAATGATCGTGGTCGGGAATATTTTTCAGATGAGCTCAAAGCTTTATGTGATGAAAGAGGAATTGAACATCAATTGTCAATTCCACATACCCCACAACCAAATGGAGTAGCCAAGAGGAGAAATAGAACTCTTCTCGACAATGTTAGATCAATGATGGCTGAAGTTAATTTACCCATCTCCTATTAGGGAGATGCATTATTTATAGCTACTTATGTTCTTAACCATGTGCCCTCCAAATATGTATCTTCTCCAGTGTATGGATTATGGACAACTCGTAAATTAGATTTAAAGTCACCTTAAATCGTGAGGTTGCACAGTGTTCGCTCACGACACCTTAAGTAGGTATGGGAAATTACGCTGAAGAGGTAAGAAGAGTATCTTTATAAGATACTCAGACACGTTAAAAGGATAAGTCTTGGTGGGAAAAAACAATGATGAGAAGATTACAGAATTTGAATCACAAGACAGTGCTCTTTTAGAGAACAAGTTCCCTAAATTTGGCCAGGTAAACCATGACTCACCCTTGTATGATAGAAATATCAAGGTCTCTTCCTTCGAGTGGGAGAAATTTTAAGGAAGAAGAAGATCATGATATGCTTTATGATCTTCCAACCCAAAATAATTTGAATGTTCGAGATCCTAGCTTCAATGGTAGTCTTAATGATCCTAACTCAAGTGGGAGTATGGAACATGGTCCTAGTGGGAGCATTCCAAATCTTAACCAATATATGCAATATGTTTATCAAGATACAGCACTGTGTAGAACTAAGGGCAAAAAGTCGATTGTCGTTGATATAAGATTGAAGGCACGACTCTTTTAGTATCCTCACAAGATGATGTCGAGCCCAAGAAAAATCAAGAGGCCCTTTCATGCACTGCCAAAGACAAATGGACTAAAGCAATGGAACTTGAAATGTTCTCTATGAGATCCAACAAAGTTTGGAAACTAGTTGATCTCCCAAAAGGGATGTAATACGTGTTGGTGTATGCCCTAGTCCCTAGATGTTATACTTGGTATTTTGTATGTTTATATATACATTTTCTAAGTATTAATAAAAGGAATAATCATGTTTATTGAATTACTTGTGCAATTAATAAATATTGAGAATCTATAAAATAGTGTTTGCTCATGTTTATTAGTAGTGCGTACTGAATGAGTAAGACCATGAGCTTAAGGAACATAGTTTTAAAGCTATCCCTAGTCTGTTATAATTATAGGAATGAATATAACTAAAGACTAGTATGTTCCTTTTGGGATGGGTGGTGTCTTACCGACCATAAGACTTGGAATGTCTATCAAAGACATAGGTACATGCTAGTGAACAGTGTACTGGATCGATCTGCTTGTGAGAACACTATATGGTCAGTGTCATAAGTGCTTCTCATGTATTGCTTATAATGGATCCTTAGACCCAATATTGCTACACTCCTGGATATGACCTTATATGCTTTGATGTGCGCCTAACGGGCCCATAACTAGGTGCCGATTATGGGTACATTGGGTGTATAGGGAATCATGCTGGGATTGGGAGTAATGTGAAGGAATTGCCTATCTCTTCATTGAAGAGATGATATCACTGGCCTCTTGACGAGTCAAATTGAGTAGTGTAAGGCCATACCCAAATAGAATGATTATTGGCTAATCATTTATTTGATCTTATTAGTCTACTTGGATGTCAAGTAAATGTCCTAGCACTTAGAAGGATGATAGTGCCATGCCTTGTGTAGGACACTAATATCATATGTGCAAAGGATCGTATAAGAATACTTCAGGTGTATGTTGGTTTGATTTTGACATCTCCATCCCAATTGGGGTTTGTAACGACTTCTGAGAGCCCACTTACAACTTATGGACCAAATGGCATTTCAGGCCCATAGCCAACATACGGATGGACCTACAAGATCACATGCTAAGGAGTTGAGGTGGGCTTTATGATAGACCTTTTGATATGTATTAGATATATATTAATTATTGATTAATGGATTATTTAATTTTATTGGATTAATTGTTAAGTTCAAAATAAAATATAATAGTCTATGATGAGAATTGGTTATATGGTTTTTCAAAGTTACCATGTGGTAATTTTGGTTAAATCATTATTTGTTAAATATAGTGGATATTTACAAAAGGGGGTAGTTTGGGTATCTTACCTTTATGTTTCATATATAAAGGATAAGGAGGAAACCCTAATACCTATGGGTTCATACCTAGCCACCAAAATTCTCATCATCTCCTCCACTTGAGAAAAAGTGTTTTGGCATCAAGGAGGAACCATTGGTCCAGAGAGCTAGCACTCGAGTCTCATCGGCAAGACTTCAAGTGTGTGAACATAGAGGGACGACAAGTGGAGCCCTTAGCCAAATCAATCTCTTGTGCGAGGACGACTTAGGTGAGAAATCAATTTTCTCCTCTTTTTATTCTAGATCCGTGACCTAGCTTTGTGTTCTTGGGCTTGAACCCTAGCTTGGAAACATCTAATTCCATAATTTGTTTTATTTTTCAAGCCGGGATGGGTTCCAACAATGCGATTGGGAACAAGTGGGTTCCTAAAATAAAAAGAAAAGCTGATGGAAGTTTCGAAACATACAAAGCACTATTAGTAGCGAAGGGGTACACATAAATGGAAGGTATAAATTATGAGGAAACTTTCTCTCTAGTTGTTCGGTTTACATCAATTAGATTGATTCTAGCTATTGTAGCAAGCCTGGACCTAGAACTGCATCAAATGGATGTAAAGACTGCCTTCCTTAATGGAAAATTAGAGTAAGAAATCTACATAGTTCAACCTATAGGATTTGTTGAAAAAGGAAATGAACATAAGGTATGTAAATTGAAAAAGTCAATTTTTGGCCTTAAGCAGTCCTCTAAACAAAGGTATATTTGATTTCATAATCAGATGATGTTGAATGGCTCCAATTCAATTGAAGAAGACCATTGTGTCTATATAAAAGGTTTTAAAAGTAAGTTTGTCATTTTGTCATTATATGTTGATGACATTTTAATGGCCAGAAATGACATTGAATATGTGAACCAGATCAAAGCTTGGCTTGCATCAAGTTTTGAAATGAATGATATGGGTGAAGCAACTCATATACTTGGAGTTATGATTTCAAGGAATTACTCCAAGAAATTATTTGCCTTGTCTCAAGAGACTTATATTAATAAGATTTTAGAATGATTCAATATTCATAATTGCAAACCCATAGATACCCATATGAACAAATCTATACTCGTAAGCAAAAACATGTGTCCCCAGAAACAACAAGAGTAAGAACATATGAAAAGGATTCATTACGCTAGTGTAGTTGGTAGTTTAATGTATCCAATGATGTGTACTAGACCTGATATCTGTCACATTGTTAAGATGGTGAGTAGATATCAAACCAACCCTGGCAAATAGACTTGGACAACAGTAAAGAGGATATTATGGTATCTTAAGGCTGCTGCAGATTATTATTATGGTATCTTAGGGCTACTGCAGATTATTCTCTATGTTATCAAGGAAAAGACTTGAAACTGGAGATTATGATGAAAGAAAATCCACCTTTGGTTATTTCTTCTTCCTAGGAAATGGTGCGATATCCTAGAGTAGCAAGAAATAGACATGTGTTGCCCTATCCAAAATGGAAGCTGAGTATGTCGCATAATCATCTGCAGTCCAAGGGGTAGTATGGCTAAATTGGTTCCTAAATCATGTGAATGTTACTAGCTCTCATACTCCAGTTGTTATAAATAGCGATAGTCAATATATAATCTCCTTTGCTAAAGATCAAAGATTCCATAGCAAATCAAATCACAAAGAGATCAAGTATCACTTTGTGAGAGAGCTAGTTGCACATCAAAAGTCAATATGCAATACTGATGGGTTGGGAATGCCCTAGTCCCAAGGCATTGGTCCTTGTATTGTATCATACATTTTGTATCTTATAATGAGATTTATGTATTCTAAATTCATGTCAATGAATAAAGGCATTAAGCTATTTATTATATGCAATATTATAAATACAGTATCTAATGGACATATCCATATCCATGTTGACAAGTGTCATACACCTGGCAGTAAAACCATGGATAAGGAAAATGATATGACCATAAAGTCATCTATATTCTGTTCTAGTCATGGGAATGAATGGAACCAAAGACTACCATAAACTTGGTTGTATGGTGGTGTCTTACTAGATATGGACATGGAATGTCAACCAAGTTCATGGGTACATGCAATGGGGCATGGTGCTGGATAGATCCACTAAACGAGAAATCCACATGGTATAGTATCACAAGTGATTCTCATGTAGTACTTTTATGGATCCTTTGACCTGACCATGTTATGGTCTTGCATGTGAAGTGACATAAAAAGGCCTATAATAGGGTGCCAAGTATGAGTATGTTCGGGTGTGCCAGTGAGCATGGCAAGACTATGAACATGCAGAAAGGAATGTTACTCAGTAAACCACCAAGAAGATATCACCGACTTCTTGATGAATGCAACTGATAAGAGTGTTGCCACACCCAAACAAGTTGGAACTTGTTTGTGAGCATCGGTTCATTTGGGATCAAGTAAACGTTCGGACACAAAAGAGGGTGATGATGCCATGTCTCCGTGTTGGACACCGATATCAATGACATGAGATATATAAGTTTAACTACATGGTTAAGACTTCTGTTAGACTACTGTCTTCGTCTTAATTAGGGGTTGTAGTGGCTTGCTAGAGCCCACCTACAGTCTATGGGCTTCGGATCTAGTGCCAACATAAAGACGGACCCAGAACACAAAGAATGTTTGAGTTTGAACTTGTCGGATTGCCCGTATACTTAGAGTATATAGACTAGAGAGATAAATATTAATTAATTAAATTATAGATCAATTGGATTGATCAATATAATTTAATTGATATATATTAATTGGGAATTTATTTCCGGGTGGAAATAAAATACATATATAGGTTTATATGTATTTTGATTTAAGTTGAATCTCAATTAATTTATTGGGTCAATTTTAATTGGCAAATCAATTTTAATTTAATGACATGTACATTATATAATATGGTTTTATATAAATATATGCAAGAAAATTAAAATAGAATTGCATTTAATTTTACTCATAATAATTAATTTGGATTTAAGGATTTATGGTATTAAATCCCAACTTAAAAACTAATTAAACTCAAGGCTTAAATTAAGGCCATAATTGGTGCCAAGTGAGTTAATTCTCTTAATGAGAATTCCAGCCATTATAGAGGTTTAAGGCTGAAATTTTCGGCCTAGCATTCTAGTTCTCCTTTGATCCGCCGCTAGCACAGGTTCTACTCGATAGGCATTCGTGTATGTAAAGTGTGGCGAATTGATTTTGGTTTCTGTAGCCATTTCTAGAAGAGACATTGAAAGGTGAGAATCCCACTCTTGATCTTTTGTTTTGTGTTTTTTATTTTCATTTCAATTGCTCCTGGGTCACGGATTTGAGAAAATCGATGCGAGCTTCTGCTTTAATAGGTTGATTTTCTATAAAAAATCCCTACATGACGGTCCCAAATAGGCTAGCTACAGTACTAGAGGGGGGGTGAATAGTTTTGTATACCTAATAAAAATTTCACAAAAGATTTAGAAAAATGCTTTTCAATGAAAAGCTATTTTCTTTCGAAATCACAAGATTTACAAAAATGCGAAAATAATGAAATAGTAAAACTTTGTGAAATATAAATTTGCTTGACTAAATAAAAATAACTTCAGAAATAATGTTTATTAAAATAGATTGCAGAAATTTAAATAGTAGTAAAATAGAGAGTATATGGATAGAAAATCAAAGACACCAAGATTTATACTGGTTTGACCCAACCGGTTTACGTCCAGTCCCCAAGCCAAGCACTTGAGATTTTCCACTAGTATTTCCTTTATGAGTAGGAAATAAGCCTGTGTTACTCTTTGCGAGTTCTAGTAACAAACTCAATACTTTTGCAGGCTAAGTATCGAACCTCTACCGTTTCTTTTTCAAAGTTCAAGTAACAAAACTCTTCCAATGCTTTTTCAAAGTTTAAGCACCAAACTTTTACGGACTTTGTTGATTATACTTTCAACAAAGAAACCCCCTTAACACAACCTTGTGTGAAAATACAATTCCCTTGAATAAACATTTGAATGTATAAACATTTGAATGCATGAACTAAGTTGAAACTTTTCTTCTCTTGATTGCTCTCTTAAAGGAATTTTGGAAGACTTTTAGAATAGCTTGTAAGTGTATGAATTTTGGTAAGTCTCCCACCAACAAATTTGATCTTTCTTGCTTTTATAGGAGGTGGAGAGCTCTTCATTAAGTGAGTTGGCCATTGCATTAGAGTCATAAAGGGAAAATGGTTGTTGGAAACACCTTATGAAGAAGATATGGTCATTGGAGCTCTTGAAGCAATAATAGGTAGTTGCTTTCACCTTGCAAATAGAATATAGTTGTTGGATTTGCTCTATAGAGAAAATGTGGTCATTTGTTATGCTTATTAAGTGAAGTTTGCAGCCTCTGAAGGGATATACATCATCTAAGATATAGGACTTATAGCTCTTAAATCACTTTATATTTCTTATAGCCGCTGGAATCACTTTTGAAGATAATGAGCATTAAGTTGTTTAGCTTCGTAAACAAAACTTTGTCATATAGTACTCTTTTGATCTCATAATGCTTTTTTATGGTCTTGTATCATATGACTTCAATTTCATTTATTCTTTGTTAATTACAATATAATTGTAATTATTTAAACAAGAAGAATTTCTTTTTCTTTTATGTCTACTTTTTGTGATCATCGGAACTTAAGTCAACAAATACATATGGTGGCAAATCTACTTATAAAACTAGTCATTAGAAACGATTTTGTAAATCATATTAGATCACAAGGACTTTTTAGGATATAAGTTTCTTATCTTCTTTTTATCATGTAAAGAACATAAAATTATGTCTTGGTTTAATAAAAGTTTTATGGATATTTACAATACAAGAGTGCAAATATTTCAAATAATTGATGTTATCAAACATTTCAGATAGAAGAACACCTACTCACATGGGTGTGTACTCTTATTGCCTCATGGATGATGCAAATAAGGATAAGATTTTTTTTTGCAACAAATGAGAGCTTGTTCCAATAAACATAACTCATCTTGCCAAAAAACTATGAAAGATTGTTTCATAAAGTAACAAGATAAAACGACGCATACATGTGTCTTAATGTATGAAGTGTAATCTATAAGGCAAGGTTTTAAATAGTTACCTTAACTTAATTCTGTCTTCATAGCCTAAAGGAGTGCTAATGGTTTGGACTAGAGTTAGATGTTTGGTATATTGGAACTTATACTTTCGTATGGTGTTAAATTAATTGATATGTGTATCAAATTAAATGACATGTGCTTCTTTCAAAAGGAGAAAATGCCATAGCATGTGGCATACGGATGCTTTCGCAACCACCAAGATGGAAAAGATGTGATCTTAGCTTTTCCTAGTGTGAGACTTGCTTCTTGAAATAAGGTTTTCTTAAATTGATCTATCCTCGAGACCTTTAACTATTTCTAGAAACACATATTAATGTGGCTACCTTGGAAGGATACCATTAAGTGCTACGTAAAAGTTCAACCTGGCCGGAATAACCAGACAAACGAGTTAAATTGTGCAGAAAGGATACATTATGAAGGGAAGATTTTCTTGAATTCACATTTAATGTTTCTATCTTTCACCACCATGTAATTATGTATTGGTACATAATTGTGATAATAAAAAAGTGTAAAGATCAAAGAATGTATACTGGATGTGAATAAGGCATATGATGACAATATTTACTCGGGGGAGAATATATATCCCTAATAGATGTATACAATCCTCTATTTCAATGAGATATTATATATCCATAACACGTGTATACAATCCTCTATTTCAATGAGATATTATATAACCCTAACAAGTGTATAGCTTCCGTTCTCAATGAGAGGCTATATATCCCTAACAGGTGTACAACAAGTAGCACTCAACTATATGTTGGTCGCATGAACTATTTACAACAAGAGGAACAAAGATAAGATAATGGAATGTGTTCTTAGGTGATTATATCATTCAAAAAGAAAACAAAATTGGTCAAAATGTTTCTTAAAAATTATTATTATTATTATTATTATTTATTGACATGTCCTCAAAATGGAATATTTGCCTATATCAAACATTGAAAAAGACACTAAAAATATTCCAATCAAGGTTCGAGTTGCATGATCCTGGGATTTTTTAAATCCAAGAGACGTTAATCAAATTTTTAGCTTCGAACAACTTTTCACTGATGAAAACGTCACATTATTGCCTCTCCCAAATCAATTTATATACAATATATACTTTATTATACAAATTTCTTAAAAGGTTGATACTATTCAAGGCACAATACAACATGCAATGGCATGGAAATTCCATCCCCTAGATATTCTACTGTGGAACGGGTCTACTGTGATCCGCACCATTTGATACTTGACACGTTATTATAGTTGCTGACGTGTCACATATTCAACGGTGCGGACCACAAGAACCTAATCAGTATTAGAAATTTTCTGGAATGAAATGTTTTACGATATATCCGGTTTTGTTGTAATCCTTTCCGAAAAGAATTACAAACTTACCAACCATGCTTTCCGACAAAGACTGCCTTTCAATACATATGTCAAGAAATTAGAAGACAATAACAACAAAATACCATATGATAAATTTAATTTCTTGGACTTCGCTTCAATCAAGGAACGAGTTAATCTCATTGATCACTCATGAGGTATAATACATGATTGAAGTTATTAAATGAAAACAATACATTATAACCTTTTTTTTTATACATTTTTTTTAGCTTAAAGTGTAGATACAATGGGTATGCTTACAGAAGTAGGAACCTACAACAAGTGCAAGCTCTTGATAAAATAAAAAATAAAAGGGCCCTCTCCCTTCAAAACACAAGGTACACACACATAGTAACTACTTTATTTTATATGTTATTCATTTGTTGTATGGGGTTCGATCCTTGGTCTTTCTGATAAAAGGTTTCAACACGAGCCTCAATATGCAAATTCATGCTTTTACAAATCAAATTGTTTACATTCTCTACATAGAGTGTATCCCATTGATAAAAATCATTACAATATACTTATATGTAAATATATTTATATATTACAACTTATGGATCCTTTTGATTTTCTATTCAACGTTATAGGCGTTAACCATGCAACTTATATTATTCGTAATCTCTTTAAATTTGGAGGTAGACTTGCATACTTTGTATTTCTAAATAGAATGATATATGTACATAAACAAGCAGGTGGAAAACTGATAAAGTTATTTCTAAATACAAATTAGCTTATTTTTATATGATATAATATCTATACATGTACGCAATTATTTAATATATCTACCACTGAATAATAATCAACGGACTATAGTGTCATGGAACCAATTGACCTAAAAGTTTAAGCTGATAGGTAAGGCCCAATAATAGCTTTTTATTATTATCTCTGACACTCCCCCGCACGCGAATACCCCTTGGGTTTGAAGCGTGTACAACACAGGCCCACCCTGCCATGTGTTGAATTTTAATCAACAAATGGAGCTGCCAGGATTCGAACCCTCGACCTCTAGGTCTAAGTGGCTCTGATACCATGAAGAGACTCCGTGAGCCTTGAGAGTGCTGGGCTTAACTGGATAAGTAAGCATATAAGTGGGGTTGAGTCCATGTAACACAAAACTAATTGGCTTGTGTGAAGGCCCAATCTACTCCACATTGGTTCCATGACATGGTATCAGAACCGCTTAGACCTAGAGGTCGAGGGTTCGAATCCTGACAGCTCCATTTGTTGATTAAAATTCAACACATGGCAGGGTGGGCCTGTGTTATACACGCTTCAAGCCCAAGGGGCATTCGCGTGCGGGGGAGTGTCAGAGATAATAATAAAAACTATAATTGGACCTTACCTATCAGTTTAAACTTTTGGGTCAAATGGTTCCATGACATCTAGAACTTAAACTCCTTTTTCACATGAAAATACTCGCTTCATGCAATATCATATAATAGTAGAACTAGGAATGAAGGGTTGACTTGCATAAATTATGATATTATGATTTGAATTACTTTAAAATACTAATTAAATTTAAATTGGCGAGAATCAACTTTAATATTTCTATTTAAAAAAAAAAAAAAAAAAAAAAGAAAACTAATTGGTTCTCCCCATGCCATTCAACTACAGCCGTGAAGAAACTGAGGTTACCCTATGGGAAAACATTGCATGTAATTTTCCTGAAGAACACATTATCTCAGTAGCGAAGGATAAACCTGTTATCATTGCTTTCGTCAACATGCTTTTGAAGCCTTTCAATGGTACATTCTAACTCCATGGCACAATATATTTTATTCACCAATTAGTACACAAGAATTAAGTCCAGTTTCAAGTTCATTTCCTTCTATTATGTAGACAAATTGACAATGAATAGCTTATCTGCAAAAAAATTGTATGGCAGCCCACAAATTCCAGAAGTCACAGCTTTTCTAAGTAAGGTATCATTCTGTTGCATAATATTCACCAACTTTATTGAACAAATCTACAACTAGAAACTAATTAAACAATTACTTTGTTTTAATTTTTCAGTGTGCGACAACCATATCCCGACCTAAGAAAAAATGAAATCATCCCAGTTCAAGTCCTTGATATTGAAACAGAAAAAGAAGTGAGCAGGAAAACAATTTCAGAGTTCTTACAAATTGATGTCCACACCACACTAATAAGGTGGATGACTGCCTATTCCATTTTAAACACATATAGCCAAGCTTTTAATAAACTGTTCATAAACTTATGCCAATGTAAATTACTCCGGGATATCAAATTCACTTGCAAAGCATTAATCAAAGGAATTGACCCGGCTGGTGGAATCGAGCATGCCCAAATTGCCGAGGGAGCATCGAAAACTCTAATGACAAAATTTGGTGCAACAACTGCAAATTCATAGAAATCGTGCCATGGATATCGTAAAATAATCACCTTCTCAAATAAAAATAATTTAAAAAATAGAAGATAACTTTTTTTCTAAAAAAAAAAATATAGTAGATCACTTATTTATACATACTTTTCATTTCAGATATAGGGTGAAACTAATGGTCGAAGATGACACCGGCATTACATCTTTTGTGGCTCCTGGTCATACGGTTGCTGACCTTATTGGCACACATTCACATGCCCTTCTGCTTATTTCAAAGAGAGACATGAAGTTCCACCTGCAATGACAAAACTTTACAGGATGGAAAAAATTTTCCAAGTGGAGCATAGCAACATAGTCCAAGATCCTTCCAATATATCATTTAAGTGGTGTATATTTTTAAAGATACATTCTTAACTCCCAAAAAAAGAAATTCCAAGCCCTATTTCAGCTCCTTCCACACATAACATCCCCAATGTCTACATTTTCAACTCCAACATCTGCACGTAGATCGCTACACTTCCATGAAAGCACATCCACAACTGATGAAGAACCCCCAACAAAGAAATCAGGCACCGAGTAAGCATAAAAACTCAAATTCTTTATCTAGTAATTTCACTATCATCTTTTAGTACATAATTATCTCCTATTTGTACAACAGTTTTGCATCTTCATCCTCTACGCAACCTTAAACACAAGTTACTTTTTCAATTACTTTACAACCACAAACTTTCAGAACTTAATGCCTTGTCACTTTCAAAACCTCATCACAATAACTTTATTTCTTCTTTTGCAGCTTGAATCTACAAACACCAAGTACCGTTAACACCATCCTATCACCGACACATTACTCCACGCTATGTTATTCTATGCTCTCGAACTTATGAAATCCTACTACGTTCTTATAATGTAAACTTTAAGCTTGGAAACTTATCAACGCAAACTACTTCGACGTATATTATTTATGATTAATATATTTTGTATCAATATCATCACAATCTATCAATTTAACTCCCAAAAAAAAAATAAATAAATAAATAACCCGAAGCTAGCATAGCGAGGGTATCTTCTAGTGTTGTTAAAAACTAGAAATGATTGATTAAAATTAATTGTAAATGATTTTAATCAGAATTCGAAATGCTTCAATTCACTTTATTAGCTTAAAACAAAATTATCATCATTGGTATTACAAGTTTTAAGTATAAACGTTACCTTATAGTTTTTTTTATTACTATTTGTAATTTAATATTTCTATAAGAATTTTGTATTATTTTATTATGTTAAAAATATTATACATCATTATAAATTTAGGTACTATGTACCCTCTAAAATACATCCTGATTTCGCCTTTCTGTAAATCATGTGCGTATATATATATATGCCTAGATTGTCAGACTTACTAGAAATTTGAGAAGCAAATTTTTATAAATCATGGGTTATGAAATTGAAAATCAGGTGCATATTAACTGAAAAATCCGTGAGAAATTTCTTGTCCACAGTTTGCTTAACTTTTCTGTTACTTAGATAACCGAAAATGGTAATATAGTATTGGACCAGATAATAACATAAAAAAACAATATGCTAAATATTATAAACTACCCTTTTTAACTGTAATTTAAGAACAAAAGAAAAAAAAAAAAAAAAAAGAAAACAGTATCAAGAAAAAATAAAAACAAATCAGCATGATCAAAGTAAAACGTTGATGTTCTAAAATACAAAGCCTAATATAATTACAGAATTGGCTAAACCAAGCATAAAACCAGCAATGAGAACAACTCGTTAGCTTCAACATAAGAAAATAATGGAAAATAGCTCTTTTTTTTTTTTTTCTTTTTTTTGGAGATTTTATTTATTATAGATCAGCATCCAATTTCACCGCTATAGTTGTCTTTTCCATTAATTAGTGGCTCAGAGGATGTTGGTGATTCTTTGGATATGGGAATACTGGATTTTGATGCTTTATTAAACCGAAATCTTCTGAATAATACATTCCAAGTACTACCTTTTGTCTTCACAAGCTTGTCAATTTCCTCTTTCATGTTCAAGCACTCCTTTTCGAGCTCTGAAACTCGGTCCTTCATTTCATCTACTTGTATGATATGTTGATCTTGTGTGCCTCTGGCTTGAGTTTGCTCATCAGTTCTAGCAAGTGTGAGATTCCCGCTTAGGTTTTGTGAATTGTCAAGGTTGTCAGAAACAAAGAACCAACCAGCAATTGAAGTTCGTAGTCTAAGTTGTTCGAAGAACAGAACTTGAACAATCACTCGAAGGGGTAGCCTTTCGTTCTGTGCTGCGTGCGTGCTTGCTTCCAATGACAACTTCTGGCAATTCATAAGCCTACAAACTTGTTCCCTTTCTGAATCTGTTAGCCATGGATGAGCCTGACATGAACATAGAGTATACATTTGTAAGTGTAAAATCCATTCATGATCATTAATACCAACGATCAGTGGCAGAGCTAGAATTTCAAATGAGTGGGTGCAAGACCATATATTATATGTAAACTGTACTATATGATAATTTTGCAAGCTTTTTTCTAACCTTGAGGTATATATCAATTGCCCGATAAATTCCATCATCTAATGCCCTGGCATAATCAGGAAGAGCACCAGCAAGTGACAGAAATGTTGTCATTTTCAAGTTCACATCAGGCGCTACTTCTGCCAAGTAACTATCGATAAGATTTGCCACCATTGTCATTGGGGTTAGTGAATTGGAACTTTCAGTGATTTGCCCTTCATTTACAACCTGATTTGATGCAGGATTGTCATGATATTGTAGTAAGAAATAATCAAGAATCCGCTGAACACAGTCAATATCATACAGGTTTTCCACAGTGTACCCTGTGTTTGGAATCAAAATATCTTCAAGCGCTGCTTGATCCAACTGGGCACCTATCTGTTTCTCTAAATTCTCTCGACATGATGGACTAACTTCCATGATCATTGCTGTACGTAGTAGCCTAATCAAAAAATTGCTTGGTACTAAACCCTTTTGATCTGGTAACAGTTCCACCACTTCTTCCAGGAGATTCCTTTGGTATGTATCAGCTGGATTTGAAACACTTGGTCCTGGTTCAGCACGTTTTCCACTCTCGAGTCCTGATTGTCTACCCAATAAAGGAAGATGCCTACCTGCGTAATACATTAGTGCTCCAGCAAGTTTCTCTGGCTTCATTCCACTTGAATGAACTGCCATGATTAGCCTTTTATACATTGGTAGTCTAAGGAATGAAGCATCATCATACCACCAATCCTTACCCACAGGCTGTGGCTTGACCGAAGTGTATATCCCGTTCCAGAAAGCTGTACCTTCAGAGGTTTGAATAGGCCAACTGAATAAACTTGGATCTGCACAAGCTTTCATTGCGAGGGAATTTATGCATCTTGAAACAATATGAAGCTCTTCTGCATATGGTAAAACCTCTTCGCAGGTCTCGAGAGCTTTAAGGGAGTCTCTCCAGCTGGTAAAAATTTCGTTGAGGAAATTTTCTGTTTGAGTGATGAGGTTTCCCTCTCCATAATCTTCCTTCATCCCAAGGTACTCAGCAGCACATCTAAGACTGACGACATTCAGTGCAGACAGTTCTATTTTTACTCCGTAACAAAACTTGGCTACATACAAGAAGGTTTTAGCTCCACCAGGTATATCGTCAAGTTGTAGAACACATTTTTTCAAATCATCAGTGCAATGTTCTCCAATAAGATCTTCAAGCACTTTACTTCTTGAAAGCAATGGAAACTAGAGATGCAAGAAGAGATGTCGAACTTTTCACAGTTAAATTAACCTCTATTTGATACACTGTACATTTAACTTCAAACATAAGTGAGCTAATGAAACAAGAAGAGAGAAAACTAGAGCACATCAATCTACATCAGAAAAAGGAGGGAAATGATTTTTGATCCATCAATACTAAGAAATAGTAGATAAGTAAATATAATCAAGTTCTGCTGTTAGTTCTCCAAATTCATTGCTCTCAAACTTCACAGGCACATTTTTGGTTTATATTATAAGTTGTAGAGCTGCTATTACACTTCGAGTTTCTTTCTAAATGATTGTAGAACATAAAATAACTGTTTCATAATAAGAGCTACCTGATTTGTTAATTCCTATGAGCTAAATTCATGGATGGTGGAACCTCAGGGAATTGAACACGAATTTGTATGGCAAAGTCTTGTGCTTAAGGTGCATTTCTCATGCCTTACCTCAGAGTGATAGATGATGCAAACCTCGAAAAGTCTTTTAAACATAGTCTCCACATAATGCACAATAATTTCTTTAGTTAAGTAAGAGATGAAGTGATGTTTTACTAATATAATACACACCTTGTGGAGATGGAAGGACATCTCCCCAATTTCAATGATGACATCACTTGGTAGCCCAGTAGAGCAAAACCTGAAGAAAACGAAAAGCATGATGTGTCTTTGTAATGGATTTGGATCAACTCATATTTAAACACAGAATAAAGAATGTCAGTTTTATATAATCTCAAACTGAAATGATGTCAAGACTATACATGCTACGAAGGAAAATGGCTCCCAACTGGTACGAGTATGGAAACCAGATTCATGACACAATAATCTAAAGAAATTTAGCATCCGTAATGATGTAGAACCTGACATGACTTAGAATAGAAAAACTCATTCGCAGGCTTAAAGTGATTCAAAAGAGAAGTGCAGAGCAACAGGAATCAACTCAACAACCTAACAAATATTCATAGATATAAGAGTATATGTAAAATTATACCAATATCATCCTTTTCCTATATACTCTAATTATTTGTTCGCCTATTAAGGTTAGACTTCAACCCATGATGATAAGAAATGAGGGGTTTTGAGGTGTTAGAGTTTGAAGCCAGGACCTCGGGGTTTCTTTTGGAACTCCCCCGATTCCATCTAAGAAATGATGATTTGGAACCATAGGTTGTCCTCCCAGCAATTTTGGTAATTGTGACCAACACTATCTCATGCTCATTTCTCAAATGCTTGTTCTAAATTTGTTGCTAGAGCTTAAGTGGATGACTACATACCAGCACATACTTTCAAGCATCGCTATCTAAAAAGAAAAACAGAGTCCCTAAGGCTATAATAATATGAGGAACACTATCAAATTCTAGAAAAATATACAAAAATGGATGTTATCTTTAACCAGCAAAATACAGAGTTTGAAACTTGTGAAGATTAATTAGGCAGATGTGTCATTTATGGTTTAGACTGCTTCCTGTCTTTAAATTCTATTGCCAAAATCTCCTAAAGTTCATCGTGGTGGTTATCAGGAAGCATCTCAGCTTAAGAGAAAAAAATCATTCGGATTGCAATGTGAATTTCCTTGCATAATTTTAAGAAGCATAGATTTCTGACCTCAATGCCCCTAATCCAGTTTTCTCTAATTTATATTTTTAAAATTTATTTCGGAAAAATTAACATGGACACTACAGATATATCCTAATGTTAACTAGTACAGTATTGTGATAATTTCAAAATGTTGAAAGGGTGAGAGAAATAGTCAGACTGCTTAATCAATGAGCAATGCAAACTCCACACCAAAAATTCACAAGTTTTTGTAAGCAATGACACATCTTCAATCCCCTGCCAAAAACAATGGATCAACTCAGATCCTAATATCAATATATTAAAATCAGAGATACATGAACCAATATCAGCTGAAAATCAGCATCAATCAACCTAAAATTCAGAAATCTAACGGACAAGAAGGTAAAGAAAAGTAAACATTTGATCTTACTGACCACACAAAACAAACACTGATAAACGCATTATCAGACATTAGGCCATAAAGAGACAAAGAAACGATTAACACATCAATAGCTTATCAGCAATAAGTTGGCAGTGTCACAGACGCCATTTCAACATATAAAAGGCATAAGAAAATTGGAATTCCAATCTCAGCAGGAACCGACAATGCATTTCCGAGTTAAATAATCAGTATTAGCAGAAGAATTTAGGAAAAAAAAAAAAACAAATATATGAAGAGAATTAGAAAACAGACCAGGAATTGCCATCAAGGCAAAACACTTCAGATTTTGATCCAAGCTTCATACAAGCCATGTTTAGGCTTAAACCTCAGGCTGTATTATCTTATCATTAAAAAAGAGATTTGTAAGAGAAAGTAAGAGAAGAAATGGAAATGATGAATAAAATTGGGAAAAAGGAAATAAAGAAAAGTTAGCGAATGTTAAGGGGGGAAAATCCAGGAAAAGAATCGGTCCCAGCTGTTACTGTTACGAAACCAGCAAAAAGGCATTGTTTGTTTTCTTTCATATCTTTTTGTAGTTTTTTGTTGTAGATATTTCTAATTCGACTCATGATCAATTTTTTTCTAAGTGACTTTACGGAAATACAACAATTTGGGTATAATATTTATAAAATACATACAACGGAAATTATTAAAAATAGGCTCGAAATTTTCCAAAATTTTGAAAGTACACTACTTCTTCGTCAAAATTAGATTCATTATTTTCTCTCACATCTTTTATAATTTTATTTTTATTTCGCATTTATATCTTAATCTGTTTATTTTTTCGTCATATAATTTTACAATAATTTTTTTTCTCTTCCAAATAAGATCCATATGCAGTGACTAAACTGGAATGATCTTCTAGAAGGGTCCATATTATATTAAGTTATATTAATACAAAATACTCTTAACATAATAAAATGTATATGCAAACTCAAAATGATATAAAAATACTTCTAAAAGTAATAAAAAATATATATATATAAGTCACATATCAAAAGAAATCAATGCATATTCTTCAATTTGTAGTAGAGGTCGAGCGATTGAGAATAGATAATTGTGTTGCACGTTTTTTCATTTTTGATAACGTTGCAAAATAGCTTCATTTTCTACTGTTACAAAACTCTCATGTTGGGAAATGCTCTAGTCCTAAGGCATTAGTCCTGGAGTTGTATCATACATTACTAGATCTTTATGGATTAATGTATTATACATTTGTGTTATTAAATAAAGGCATAATCTATTTGATTTATTGCTTGTGCAATGAATGTAAATAGAGCATCCGATGGTCATATCTATATTCATGTTGTCAAGTGTCATGCACTTGGCAATGACACTATGAATAGGAAAACGATATAACCATAAAATCATCCCTAGTCTGTTCCAGTCATGGGAAGGAATAGGACATAAGATTAGCATTACCTTGGTTGTATGGTAGTGTCTTACATGCCGTAGTACATGTATTGTCAATCAGGTACATGGGTACTGGATAGATCCACTAACGAGAAATCCACAAGTATAATATGAGTCATTCTATGATGAATCCCAACATCTCCTTCTCGATGTAAATAACCAAACTATCATTGAGTCATTCATCTCTCATTTTATTACACAAGTTAGTTTTCATGATCTTCATAGCAGAGAACACCCTTTCAACACTAGCAATCATTACTGGTAAAACAAAGGCTAGCTCCATCAGGCGATGCACCAATGAAACAATGGTATGCTTTTTTGTTTCAACCATCTTCTAAATCTCTAATTTCAGAAAATTGATCATTATGTCGTACATCATCAATGTAAGTCTCAAGTTGATTTTTAAGCATGAAACAATCTATGGATGAGAAATCATCTGGATAAAGTTTAGCAAGCCTAATTTACTTATTAATATCGAATTTCGAAAAAGAATTCTTTGGATCAAGGGATGCAATACAACTAAGTAACTTTATGCTTGCTTCTGAAAAATAATCATTCATCTCTCTTGTTACGAAATCCATAGCCTGACAATGATATTGAAACAATTAACAAAATGACTTATCAACATTAATTAAATGAAAAGTATAAAGATAATACCTGACAAAAAATTTCAACATGATAATGCTAAAAATTAGTGATGATTTGACCTCCATGTCTGCGATGATCCTGGGTTCTCATACTTTCTTCCATATTAACCATCGGGATCATATCTTTCTCACAAAATGCATTTGTTTCTTTCAACAAATTATCCCATCCCACCTCCCTAAAGTCTTGTCACTGAGTTTTTAGCACTTTAATCAAATCCAGCTTTTACAATGTTTTGATATTTTTGTTGCAAGGCCAAGGATAATTCATTTGTGATTCCTAATAATTTATTTAGAAAATGCAATATGAACACAAATTCATAACTTTCCATCTTATCAATTAAACTCATTATTATAGCAATATTTTCATTAGAAGTATTATCTTCATAAATATTTCAAGTACTTCTAATGTTGAATCCCATATAGAGAGTAGACGAGTTGTTGTTATATAGTGCGAACCCCAACGAGTATCATATGGTCCTCTTGTTAGTGTGTGCCCTAGTCCCTATGACTATGTAATCAGATTTTGATAATTAATAAAAGTTATTAATCTATTTTGTTAATTTCTTTTACAATTAATAATTATAAAGTATCTATTAGTTAAGTCATACTCTTGTTTGTTAGGAGCATCTCCTAGTAAGTAGGACTAAGAGTAGGGTTAACACTTTACTACAAATATCCCGAGTCTGTTATATCATAGGAATGATACTAACTAAAGACTAGCATGGTCTTTGATTGTATGGTGGTGTCCTACCAGCCATTGGACATGGATTTTCAATCAAAGAGATGGGTACATGTTAGGTTACATGATACTATATCGATCAACTCAGAGTATTTCACTTGACCCCTATAAGATAAGTGAATCTCTGGTAGCACTTATATTGGATCCTTAGACCTAATATTGCAATGGACTTAGGGATGATCTCACATACTTTGACATACGCCTAATGGGCTCGTAAAAGAGTGCTAAGTATAGGTATGATTGGGTATGCCAATGAATACTTAAGGATCATGGACAAGGTAAAGGGAAATGTCAATCTCTTAAATGAGATCATGATATCACCGACCGCTTGATGAGTGAGACTGAGAAGTGTTTGGCCAAGCCCAATACTTAATCACTAGGTAATTAAGTGATTAATGTTCTTCAATCTACTTGGTATCAAGAAATGTACTTGCAGCCATAGGGGATGACTTCGTCATGGTTCCTATAGTATAGAGATATCTAATAAGCATGGGATGTATAAGAAAAAGGCTACAAGGTATATATGTCCAAAAGATATATTTATCTTAATTGGGGGATTTAATGGTTTACTAGAACCCACCTATAGT
Source organism: Euphorbia tirucalli (assembly GCA_039660915.1). Taxonomy (NCBI): domain Eukaryota; kingdom Viridiplantae; phylum Streptophyta; class Magnoliopsida; order Malpighiales; family Euphorbiaceae; genus Euphorbia; species Euphorbia tirucalli. Next base: position 34,539,423 of record CM077633.1, read on the forward strand.
TTGTGGGCCCAAAGCTTTGGGGCCCACTGCCAACATAAAAATGAATCTACTGGATCGCACATATACGATCAAGATCGGATGTTAAATATATATTGGTTATGTATTTTAATTAAAAGTGCTATGTCATATTTATATTAATTTAATTATTGTATGGTGTAATAAATAAATTAATTAAAATATGACTTGTCAAATTTGGATTTTGACATTTATGGGATTAGAATTATATTCATGTTAAATTAATTATTGTACGTTACAATAAATAATTTAATTGGAATGTAATTTGTCAAAATTGGATTTTGACATAATAAGGAATTATATTATATTTAGATTAATTTGTTTTATTGCATGGTGCAATAAATAAATTAAGGCTGAAACATAATTATGTTAAAATTGGATTTTGACATAAGGAATTATTATTATTTTTATTTATATTATAAGGTTGATGGGGATTTAATTGAATTAAATCTTTAATCTAAAGTTTAATTAATTAAACCTTAATTAGCCTACAGTATAAATAGAATACTATTTCCTTAATTCCCTAACCTAACACAGACTGCCTCCTTCCCATGGAACACGGTGAAATTTTGGCCAGCACTAGTTCTCCCTAGGGGTTCGGCCTTTCTTGCTCCTGATCTAGCGCTAGCACCCCCATTTGATCATTTGAGGCCTGCATGTGTGAGGGTGGAGATGTCCTGCTTGGAAATTTGAGTAGAAAGCTTCAAAATCTGGGTAAGATTTAAATTGCTTTCTGGTAGAATCTGTTTCTTCCCAATCTGAATGGATTCCTTGGCTAGATTTGAGTGCAAAATCACTTCTTCCGTTGCTAAAATTTTTTATTTTGCATGGTGAAAATCCCTACAATGGTATCAGAGCGAACCATTCTTGATTGAGGAAGATTGATTTTGGTTGAATTTGTTGAAGTTGGTTTTTCAATTTGTTTTATGAACCCTAGAATTTTGGATTTGGGGTTTTTAATTGGTTTTCTCCAATTGTATTTTCTCTTTTTAATTAATTTTAATTTAAAAAAAATTGAGGTTATTGCGAATCACAATTTTTTGAAGTGAATCGTAAAATTGCGATTCACAATATTGGCCGCATCAAGCAGCTGTAGCATGCAGCTGCTGCGCAACGACACTATTGCCCTGCTCGAGATAGTAGTGCTGACACGCATTTTTTGGTTTAGAATTTTGGATTTTACTGGTTTTTATTTTTCCGGGGGGCCTAGCACGTGTTTTAATTGGTTTTAAAATTCTTGTGTTTAATTTTATGCATATCGGATGCGTATGGTTTTAGTATGAATGGATTTCATGCATTTAATTAAAATTGATTTTAGGTAAAATTGATTTTGATTGGAAACATATTTTGGAATTTTGGCACAATTTCTTGAATAGCCAAGTTCCAATTTAGTGATCACCCATTCAGTGGGAGCAATTGGATTGCATAGGGAGTGGGTCCCAAACTTGTCAAAAGGGTATATCATAAATTGGAATTGTTGGCAATTTCCTTTTGGCAAATTATCTAGTTTTTCAAAATCGGTATTTATTCATGCATTTAGACCAATTTTCAAATTAATTTCTATTTCAATTTTATTGATGTGAATTATTTGTGCATTTGGGTGGCATTGCATGTTTTAAGTCAATTTTTGACAAACTTGCAAATTGGATTTTCATAAGACCAAAGTTTAAAATTAATCTGTTAAATATTAAGTCGCTAAAGTGCTTTCCACAATTGGACCTTGTCGGGGTAGAGGTTACTTAATGTGGATCGTGGCAAAGCCGAGTGCATTAAGGTATCCATGTTCTGTAAAGGGTTAAGGGTACTGGGTATGCCTAAACATCCAATTGGTTGTTTGACTCAACATGGGTAGTAGGACATATCCTGGCCCTACCACAGGTGAGGCCAACTGCCAATTGGCTCACCAAACTGATAGTCCCTTAGTGGGATTGAGTGGAGTCTCTACCTAAATAACTGTGGCTTAGGTATCCAGGCTCAACTTGACTAAGTCACAATGAAATATGGATCTTGGTCCCATTTTACCTAGCTAACTAACTTTGATTTTCTTAGGATTTTAATCAAATAAGTGGGAAATTTTAAGTTCTTTTATTTATCCATCCTACATTTCTTTTTCTGTGTAGATTTGAAATGGCACAACCTCCTAATGGGCAGTTTATGCTGTAGCCCATTTCGGACAAAGAAAATCTGAATCTATCTAATTTCCTTGACTAATCCAGAAACCTAAGGATAGTCCTTAGGCAAGAGAGTAAGGAATATGTGATTGATAGGGTAGCACTAAAGGAACCCACTGGCAGGCATGCCACCTCTGAAGCAGTGGAAGAGTATGACCTGTATAGGAGGCATTCCAGGGATGTGACTTGTATCATGCTGGCAACCATGGTCCCTGAACTGCAAAAGCAGTGCATGGAGATGGAGGCATTTGGCATGATGGAGCATCTAAAGCAGCATGATGGAGCTTCTAAAGCAGCATGATGGAGCATCTAAAGCAGATGTTCCAGGAACAGGCCCGTTAGGAGAAGCTCTTGACAACAAAGGCCTTTAACCATTGCAGGATCGCACCAAGCACATCTATGAGCACCCATGTGCTTAAGTGTTGGATATGCCCTAGTCTCGAGGCATTGGTCCTCGTTTTTGTATCATACATTTATACTTTATTATGAGATTTATGTATTATACAATTTATGTCAATAAATAAAGGCGTTGATCTATTTATCATATACCTTGTGCAATATTGTAAATAGAGTATCCAATAGACATATCTATATCCATGTTGACAAGTGTCATGCACTTGGTAGTGAGACCATGGATAGGGAGAACGATATGACCATAAAGTCATTCATAGTCTGTTCCAGTTATAGGAATGAATGGAACCAAAGACTTTCATAAGCTTGGTTGTATGGCAGTGTCTTACCAGCCATTGGACATGAAATGTCAACCAAGTTAATAGGTACATGCAAAGGGGCATGGTACTGGATAGATCCACTAAACGAGAAATCCACATGGTATAGTATCACAAGTGATTCTCGTGTAGTACTCGTATGGATCTGACCTAACCATATCATGGTGTTGCATGTGAAGTGACATAGTTTGGTGTATGCCTAAAGGACCTATAACAGGGTGCCAAGTATGGGTACATTCGGGTATGTCAGTAAACATGGCAGGACTATGGATATGCAGAAGGGAATGTCACTCAGTAGTCCACTGAGAAGATATCACCGGCCACTTGATGAATGCAATTGATAAGAGTGTGGCCATGCCTAAACAGGTTGGAACTTATTTGTGAGCATCAATTCATTTGGGTTCAAGTAAATGTTCGAACACAAAAGAGGGTGATCAATCCATGCCTTTGTATTGGACACGATATTAATGACATGGGATATACGAGTTTAAATTACAGGGTTTCGATTTCAGTTGGATTGGTATCTCCATCTTAATTAGGAGCTGTAGCGGCTTGCTAGAGCCCGCCTACAGTCTGTGGACCATAGGCCCACTACCAACATAAAGACAAGCCCACAGAATCGTACACATAGAATGTCTGAGTTTAAACTTATCAGATCACCTGTATACTTACAGGCTGGAGAGATAAATACTAATTAATTAAATTATAGATTAATTGGATTGATCAATATAATTTAATTGATATATATTGATTGGAAATTTATTTCCAGGTGGAAATAAAATATATAGGTTTATATGCATTTTGATTTAAGTTGAATCTCAATTAATTTATTGGGTCAATTAATTGGCAAATCAACTTTAATTTAACGACATGTACATTATATAATATGAATTTTATATAAATACATGCATGAAAAATTAAAATAGAATTGCATTTAATTTTATCCATGATGATTAATTTGGATTTAGGGATTGATGGCATTAAATCCTAACTCAAATCAAATTAAACCCAAACCAAAATTAAGGCTCAACATTTGACCAAAATGAGAATTAATTACAAATGAAAATCACAGCCAAAAAGGAATTATATGCTGCTGATTTTTTGGGTAATTAATTGCATGAATTTTGGCAATTAAGTGGGGCTTTTATGGCACATAATTTTGGCCATAAGTGTGCAATTTTGCTAACTTTGAGGCAGAAATATTCAGCACTTTTTCTCTCTAATTTTCATTGATCCGCCGCTAGCACGGGTTCTACTCTATAGGCGTTCTTGTACGTGAGAGTGGAGGGAATCTGTTTCGGTTTCTGCAGCCATCTCTAGAGGAGATACTTTTGGTGAGAAACTCAATTTCCTCATTTGAATTTTGTTGTTTTGATTTCCATTTCAATTGCTCCTGGGTCATGGATTTGAGAAAACGTTCTGTAGTTCCACTTTAATCGGGTGTTTTGCAATAAAAAATCCCTACATGGTATCAAAGCCATGTTGGTGCCTTGAGATGCACTAGCAAGTATACTAGGTCAATTGTAGTATTAGGCAAGACAAGTGTTGTATCCACAGGGAATAAGAGAAATTCTTAAAGTTCTTAGTAAATCACCAGATTTAAAGGTTTTCCAGTTAAATTAACACAAAGAAAGTATATAAACCAAAAACAGAAAACATGCAAGGCAAGAAATATAAGATTGCATAGAACAGAATAATATAAAACAATAATGATAAAGACACAGGCTTTCACCAGCTAAACAAGCAATCTGAGAATATCTTCCTCTATAATTTACTATGAATATATTAAGGAACGTAGATCTAAGGTCTCTTGCCCTCTATTCACCAAGCTTATCTCTCGACTTCACTTAGATCTATGACCCATAACTAAGCTTATCTCTCGACCTCACTTAGCATAGAAAATCATGCATTAAGGTTAGCAAGCATTCCACATCAAGTAGAAACCCTTAGCATACCCCCAATCTTCTCTCGGTCTCATGGAAAGTGTGTGTGTGTGTGATTTCCTATATTCCTAAATCTTCTCTCGGTCTCATCAGGAATACTAAAAATATGAGAGGACCCTTTCCCATATTAATTAAGCGCTTCACCACACAATCATCAAAGCATGATATTCATAATAAAAACAGAGGAAGATTCTTAAGACCATCAGCCTAAGCTGGTTTCAGCCTGCTAGGAAACCTACTCACTACACATAATATCAATAAAACGAGATTTCCTATACAGAAAACTTGCAAAGAACCAATATAATTGCAAACTAAAATTAATTGAAATTAAGAAGTAGTTGAGACAAATAAATGCTACTCCCCCACCTCTAAATAGTTGAGTATTTATAGTTCTAAAAAGAGAGATCTAGAAAAGGTGAGGTGTCAAAAATGTATGGTGCAAGTACAAGATAAAATAGTGCCAAAGATTTACAACCACAAGAGCAAGTGGCTTCCTTGAAAACCTAAGGACAGTAGTGGAATTTCCACAAAAAAAATCTCCTACTCGCATGGGCCGTGCTCTTCTCTTCAAATCCGGCCCATCATTGCCGCTGCCTTCCACAATCTCTTTTTCTTCTTCTTGGACCGCTTTGAGATTTCCTTGGCTAAGCAACCTTGCTGCTAAGGCAGAAGACCTGGAAAAACACATATTTAGTCATGTTTCCTTTATTCTTAATAGAATTTTAATCAATTTAATGCTGAATTCTCACTAAATTACTTAGTATAATTTTCACTTATCACAGGTTTTTGATCCGTGGAAATCATAAATGTTTTGAATCCCATGGTTTTAAAATTAGGTATTTTAATTAAGGATTCATGGATTTGGGGTTTTAATATTTTTCCCCAATTTTAATTTTCAAATGGAAATCGGTTATTGCATATTAGGTTATATATGTTTATTTATATTTGATTGTTGGTTTTTGTTTTTGACTGTTTTGATTTTATTTTTTGTTTATAAAATCAATATTTAAAAAAAATATGGTATGAAGGGGCTGTCCCCTTGGCAGCACGTTGCTGCGTGCACAGCAGCGGCTGCTACATGGCGTGCTGCTACCGCATCCTGTTGCGGTGACACTATCCTGGGATCTCTACCTAAGTCTTTTGATCCTTTCATCCCGAACTATAATATGCCAGGGATGAATAAGACTGTTTCTGAGTTGCATGGGATGCTAAAAACTACATAACAGTCGATCAAGAAGACTCTTGCAGTTCTAATGGTGAGCAAAGGGAGCCACCCTGTTGCTAAGGGTAATGGCAAAGGAAAGGCCAAACCTAAGGCTAAGCCTAAGGGTAAGAAGTATGTTCATCCACGCCAACCTTAGCCCTCAACTGAGGATGTTTACTTCCACTGCAAGTTACTTGGGCACTAGGAGAGGACCTCTCCTCGATTGCTAGAAGAGCAAAGGAAGAACAAGGCTAGTTCTTCCACATTAGGTATTTATGTTTATGACACAAACGTTACTATTTCTACGTTATGGGTATTGGATACTGGATATGGCTCTCACATTTTTTGCAATGTACAGGGGCTAAGAAATAGGAGGGTGATGGGATCTAGCGAGTTGGACCTCCATGTTGGCAATGGGGCTAAGGTTGCAGCCATTGAAGCAGAAGAGTATCATCTGAAGATGCCCACAGGATTGGTTCTAATCTTGAGGCATGTTTATTTTGTACCTGCCATGTGCAAAAACATTATTTCCATTTCCTGTTTGGATATTAAAGGATACAATTTTAACATTGGACGTAATAAAATTAATATCTTTTATGGTGACATTTTTTCATGGACAAGGGCTTTTAAATAATGGTCTTTATATCCTTCATCTTTCGGAACTTAATCCAATATACAACATAAATACTAAAAGGATAAAACTAATGAGTTAAATCCTACATATTTCTGGCACTGTCTTTTAGGTCACATAAATGAGAAACACATAACTAGGCTCCACCAAAATGGAATACTAGGCTCATTTGACTTGGAGTCTTATAGGATATGTGAGTCTTGTCCTTGTGGCAAAATGACTAAAAGCCCCTTTAACAAGAAAGCTGAAAGGGCTTCAAGCTTATTGGACCTGATACACTCAGATGGTCATATCTATATCCATGTTGATAAGTGTCATGCACTTGGTAATGTGACCATGGATAGGGAAGCGATATAACCATAAAGCCATCTGTAGTTTGGTCCAGTCATGGGAATGAATGGAACCAAAGACTATCATAACCTTGATTGTATGGCAGTGTCTTACCGGTTATAAAACATCGATTGTCAATCAAGTTTATAGGTACATCTAATGGCACATGGTACTTGATAGATCCACTAAATGAGAAATCCACATGGTATAGTGTGAGCAGATGGTCTTTTTCGGATAAAGCGAAAGACGACCAAGCGAACTAGGGAAAAGGAAAAAGAACTTGTGTGTATGAAGTTGAAAACTAGTTTGTATCTTGCTTAGGAAAACCATTGATTTGTTTGGAAATCCTTTTGTAGAAAACCTCTTCATTTGAATGTGAGTTTTGGAAAAACTGGTTATACATTTTAGAAAATCCCATTTTACTACTTAAAGATCTTGAAACCTAAATTTCGGGATCAGTGACAGAGTCGCCACCTGGATCAGCTCATCCGGGAAATTCTGGTACAGCTCCCTACCGAGCATAGACTGGTGTACCTAATCCAGAGATTTAGGGTTCAGACAACTTACCTATTCAACCTCAAGCATGCATTCATTTATAAGTTTATATGACAATATTTTATTCACTTATTCTCTACCCATTTTATCCTTTGTTATTAGCCCATGCTTATTCAGATGACATAAAATAAATAGCATAAAAGTAAAGTGTAGAAAAATAAACCATACATCCAAACCAAACCAAAAAGAAATAGAGGCTGCTTATTGCAACCCAAAAAGAGAAAAAGCTCTCATCCTCACCAATACAATCACCTAGAATACACGAATATCTAAAAAAGGTACAATCACCTGAGATACATGAGAATCTATCAAATACACCCAAAAATAAAAAGAAATAAAAAGCTGCAAAACAAATGGGTTAGCAAAATTATATCCCAAACACACATAGGACTCATAATAGGATAGAATTGGGCTGGGGGTTCCGTTCGTGGGGGTTTCATAACTTTAACATCCATCTAAGGTCCAAAGCAATAAACACGCCAAAAACAGTTTGATTCTAAAGATAGCATCACACGACAACATCTCTGGGAGTCGTCCAGTGATTCTGCCTCCTTCTGGGAACTACAGCCGTGCGGCTCTAATTATAGCCATGTGGGTATAGCCACTACAGTCGCACAGTTGTAGTGTCTAGAACCCTAAAATTGGTTTCCTTCGCTTTTGTGAACACTGTTTCAACTTGTTTTCGATGATTTCTAAGGACTTTAGGGAATCTGGGGGTCCCTTAAAGCTGGACAATAGATTCGATTTTGATCGAACAACCTCGGATTCTAAAAACCGAAATCAAAGAAACCGAAAACCTTACATCAACGTTCTAGGAAAACCAAAAACCACAATTTAAAATGTAAAGGATGTGATTGCACCGAAATACTTTATGACAAAATGAACAAAATGGAAAATTGGCTGCTTTTGGTCGATTTAGGGCTTTTAAAGTTTCTGCCCAGAAGAACACAGCCGTGCGGCTGAAGTTGTACAGTTGCTTGGCTTTGTTCTAGAGGATTACAGCCGTTCGATTCTAGTTAGAGCCGTATGGCTGTAATCAAATAGACAGTTCTGGATTTTTCACAAAACACAGAAAATCACAACACAAAACGAATAATTACGAGTTTAAGGCCTCTCAGAGTTTACCTGGTTGGTGTTGTAGTGTGTTTGATGATTGGAAGTGGATTGGGAAGTTGGAATACACCTAGAATCTTGTGAATGCCTCTGAAACTTTGAATATGTGTTTCAAATCAATCCAAACAAAACCCAAGAATAGTCCCAAATGCGTGTGACATGTTCAGCAACTCTCACCCTAAGTGTTTCTGGTTTGTATTCTCTCTGTGTTTTGTGTTTTCCCTTGGTTTTTCTCTTTTTCTCCTTTAGAATAATTTTTTGTGTTCTCTCTTTTTCTCTATTTTGTTTTTCTCTGTTGTCATCTTCCCTTTTTCCCGTTATTTGGTGTTGTTCTGATATTAAAAAAAAACCTTTAATCACAATAGAGAATTCCCCTAATTAAGGAGTTCTAATACTTGTCAAATACTGATGTTGGCTATTTAGGAAGTAATCTGACCGATCGGTAGAGCTGCACGGCTATGAGGTTACAGCCGTGCGGCTCTAGAATTATAGCTACGCGGCTGTAGTTGTGAAACTATAACCGTCCGTCTCTAATCAGAGTCGTGATGGATTCTCCTAAATCCCACACTCACCTCTAAGCCCTCTAATCACTTGAAGGACCTTTATCGGGATTTTAGATCGAAGACTGTTCGATTTTCAGTACGTTTGAGACATTCCAGGCAACATCCCACTCATTCTCATGTCCGACTCATGTTCGTCTGTCTAACAGGTAACATATGATTTTCATCACAGAGGTCAGGAAAACCCATGCTCACAGGCTGCTCCTCGTAGGATCAAAGTTGATATATGTGCCTGGATCGAGTTTGGTCTCGCGATAGAGAGTGCGGTGAGAAAAGGAAAGGAAAACCTACCTAATGTCTTAGTTTGTTGAAGAAATCAGATGCAACATCTTGCTAGGGACGTGCCTCAGCTCTTCATGGGGCAATGATTCTGGATTTGGCCCAAAGGGATGCTGATTTTTGAATTTGGCCCAAAGGGGCACTGATTATTTAAGTCGATCCAAAGGGATGCTGATTTTTGAAGCCGATCCAAAAGGACGCTGATTTTGAAGTTGATCCAAAGGGATGCTGATTTTGAAGTCGATCCAAAGGGATGCTGATTTTGAAGTCGATCCAAAGGGATGCTGATTTTGAATTGGATCCAAAGGAATGCTGATTTTGAAGTCGATCCAAATTGATGCTGATTTTGAAGTCAATCCAAAAGGATGCTGATTTTGAAGTCGATCCAAAGGGATGCTGATTTTGAAATTGATCCAAAGGGACGCTGATTTTGAAGTCAATCCAAAGGGATGTTGATTTTGAAATAGATCCAAAGGGACTCTGATTTTGAAGTCGGTCCAAAGGGATGATGATTTTGAAGTCGATCCAAAGGGATGCTGATTTTGAAGTTGATCCAAAGGTTGCTAATTTTGAAATCGATCCAATGGGAAGCTGATTCTAAAGTTGATCAAAAGGGATGCTAATTTTGAAGTCGATCCAAAGGGATGCTGATTTTAAAGTTGAGTCGGGAGTACATATTTATTCCTTGATCGATAATTTTGGAAACAAAAATTTTTTCCCCTTCGATCAAGAATAAATACGGCTTGATTGCTTTTGCCCCTGGTTACCTGTAAAAGCAAAGAGTACCTTTCTCAGGATTATACCAGCATAAATGGAAATTATGAAAATTGAGAAAATTCTCTTAACTAAGGTTGAGAACTGCAAGGCTCTAATTTGCACGTTATAGCCCAAAGGATGTCCTAATGTCGGACTATTTCTAGTTTCAGAGCGCCCACAATTTTGGACAGCCCTATGATGATAGTAATGTTGGGATTCGTCACGGGAAACCGACCGATAAAAGCGGAAATACGCGTCGATTTCCTCAAATCCGGCCCAGGAGCTTAAGATGTGGAAATCAAAAACTTAGGAGGCATAAAAGGAGGGTTGCAAAACTCACCACAAAGTCTCTCTAAGAGACGGATACAGACTGCAGAAATCAAGTGTAGATTTCCTCCACCGATGCGTACACGAACGGCTCTCGGACTGAAACCCGTGCTAGCGACTCGGATGACAAGAAGAGAGGGAGAGAGGGCTGCCCACAAGAAGAAATATGGCTGTCCCATTTTCCTTTCCAAAAGAAAAAGAAAACCATATTTTTCAAGTGTGCAAAACTCATTCTTTCCAAAAGAATGAAATGTTCAAAAGTGGGCCAATTATTTCTTGAAAGAAATAATATATACGGCCAAACAAATAAAGGTGTGAATGAGTGTAATGATGCATGAAAGAGCAAAGTCCAACTTTGAATCCAAATAAGTCAATACCAATGACTTATCATGGTGACTCACCATCACCTTTCACCATCACACTTTCATCTTAAAGACTTTACCATTTAAAGTCAAAAATATGACTCATTCAATCCCTCCATAATTCGGCCAAGAGTGATGAATTCATGGGATTTTTTTTTTCTTTTCATTCTTACCATAAGAGAAAAAAAATATCTTAAGTAGCAAAGTCCAACTTTGCTTACCAAAAGATCATACATGACTCACCATATTCATCATCACTTTTTGTCAACAAAATGAGTCATCCCTTAGCCCAATTCTTCCATAAATTTCGGCCACACAAATCCCACTTCATGTGGGCATTTTTCATTTTAAGCCTAAGCCCAATTTAACATCCTTTGATTGAATTAATTTCAAATGCAACCTTAATAAACCATGTATGCTTATATATTATACCATAATATATTACATACATTTAAATTAAAATTCATTTGACCTATTAATTTAATCAATGGATTAAATTAGACATACATAAAATGAAATACATGTAAACCTATACATGTAATAATATTTCCACCTAGGAAATAGTCTCATAAATTAATTCATTGAATTAATTAAGAGAAGGCCAAAATAAATATTAATTATAATATATTGATCAATCCAATTGACCTATATAATAAAATTAATAAGTCTCTCTCTCTTCAAACGTGTATACTCCAAGTACACACTTAATCCAACTAGTTAAAGTCCAGACGTTCAATGTGTACGATCCGATGGGCCCGTCTTTATGTTGGCAGTGGGCCAAGGCCCACAGACTACAGGCGGGCTCTAGCAAGCCACTGTAGCCCCCAATTAAGACGGAGTAAGCAGTCCAACTGAAAACGTAACCCAACAGTTTGAACTTGTAAATCCCATGTCGCTGATATCGGTGTCCAACACAGAGGCATGGAAGTATCACCCTCTTTGTGTCTGGACCTTTACTTGATACCGAATGAACTGATGCTCACAAACAAGATCCAATCTTGTTTGGGTGCGGCCGCACACTTATCAGTAACATTCTTCAAGAGGCTAGTGATATCGTCTCAGTGAATCACTGAGTGACATTCCCTTCTGCATATCCATAGCACTGCCATGTTCACTAACACACCCGAACGTACCCATACTTGGCACCCTTTTACAGGCCCGTTAGGCGTACACCAAAGTGTGCCACTTCACATGCAGCACCATCGTATGGTCCGGTCAAAGGACTTATACAAGTACTACGCGAGAATCATTTGTGATACTATACCATGTAGATTCCCGTTAAGTGGATCAATCCAGTACCATGCCCTTTTTGCATGTACCCATTAACCTGGTTGACATTCCATGTTCTATGACCGGTAAGACACCGCCATACAACCAGGCTAATGATAGTCTTTAGTTCCATTCATTCCCATGATTGGAGCAGACTACGGATAACTTTATGGCCATATCGTTTTCCCTATCCACGGTCTTACTGCCAAGTGCCTCACACTTGACAACATGGATATGGATATGTCCATTGGATACTCTATTTAAAATATAGCACAAGACATATAATAAATAGATTAATGCCTTTATTTCCTTGACACAAATTGTATAATACATAAAGATTACATTAATGTACAAATGTATTATACAAACACAAGGACCAATGCCTCGGGACTAGGGCATTTCCAACAAGTAAGTACTTGTACTTGGGTTGGTCTTGATGCATGTATGCATGTATGTGTGTATCTTTTGAACGTATGCATGCATATGATGTGATGTTTTTGTTGTTGGTTTTCATGTCTGTGCAAGTCCAGAGATGGGATTTATGACTTCCGATTAGCCTCAGTGGCAGCCCAGATGTCCTACGGTGCTTCACCCGTAGGGGTTATCTTAGTTGAGACCCTAATTTATTTGGATTCCATGTATTTTGATTGCAATATTGAGACCGATGAATGCTCCTTCCTACTTCAGGCATGTTTCCATACCGTGCTTACGCAGTCTCATTGTCTCAATACCCTCCTGATCGATGAGTTATCATAAAGATTTGGTTACTGGAGAAATTGAGCCTTTTGAGTATTCCTCCACCTTATTTGTGGTATGCTCCAAAGTGCTATCAAGCTTGGCGTATCAAGAAGACTTTGCCACCCTTTTGCAAAGGAATGGTCTACTTGGTTGAGATAAAGGATGAGAGTTAGACTCCGTATTCTGTAATGCACTCTTATACATAACATCCTGACTGAGCTTCACTGTTTATGACTTGAATTCTATTTTCTTCATCGTGGGCTTGGATGCAATGACCTACCAATGGATGTTAACATGCAATGGCAAGATGATGCAAGATGAACGTCTAAGCAGAAAATCAAACATGCACAACATCATTATGATGACATCGGAATGAGCACAATAGCGGAATTAAAAGTGACTCTGACTATGAACATCATCCTTTTCTTGTTACGAACATGTCACTTCGGTTTTCCATGTCAGAAATTTTCTCTTTCTAATAGCTTCCTCTTTTTCTTTTTTAGAATGGCCTGAAATTCTACACAAGTATTCCAGCCAAGTTGATCTCTTCGATTGGCTCATCTTGGGATTTATGCCTTAACATGTTCATTGAAGGTTGCAAGAGCATTGCTCCTGATGATATCCAGTGGTTTGGCCTTTGCTTGCCCTTTGTATTAGGAACTTGTATTTGGACATAAGGCACTTTGTCAGATATGGTTCATTGCGTGCTGTAACCTGTGTGTGGACATTTATATGCAATGACATGATTTATGCATATTGAACATCAAAACAGAATGTAAAACATCAATGACATAATGAATATGGATGCATTAGGAAAGTCCAAACTGTGGCTCTAGTTTTGGTCAATGCCCTTACCAACATGGCCTTTCGGTTTTCCACATTGGAGAATTTTTTTTAAGGTATCAGCGTGGACTGATGCATGTCATTTCAATATCTCTCATCCCAGGCTTTTCCCTTTGTGAGTTTTGTTCTTTGGATCTGAAGTTTCCAATCCTCCCTTTAATGTAATGTCGAGTTTACTTGGGAAGGTATTTCATTTGTCGTCCTACCTATTTGGCATACATGGATCTATGTATCTTAAGCAGTTTCTAGAATTTGAGTGATAGTCACTTCTTCATTTTGTGCCCCTGGTGTAGGGAGTCATGTGATGATCCTTTGACTTGTGGTGTTTGGATACCAAATTGTACTTGCACCATCTACATTATTTGCGTCCTGCCTTGGACCCCAATGGCATCATATTGGACAGCTGTAATTGCCTTAGGTCATGCCTTTTATGGTGAAATGAGAAAAGTGGGTGAGACAACGTAGATGATGTTGTTCTAGGTTCGAACTTATGAAGGGAATGGAGTAATGGGATGACATGGGTGATATGGCATGGTAATTTGGTTGTGAGAAGAAATTGGTTTTTTCTTTTTTCTTTTTTTTTTTTGGGGGAAGGGGTGGGGGGGGGGGGACACAATAGAAGGTGTCAAGATTCTCATATATCAAAGAAGAATGGCTGATTTAAAGAATGGGTTGGTTATGACTTGGATAGGAAACTCAGGATGCAAATTTGGACGCCATTAGGGTTAAGATCCGTTAAGACCTAATAGTAAGAACTCCGAATAGCAGGTCGATCAATCATGTGAGTCTATCTCCCATTGGTTGAATGTATGTTTTATATGCCTTTTTGGATGAAAAATGCATGTGTAATGTCATGTACACATGAATGTCACATGAACAAGATAATACATGCACTACGACCATGAACTGTCTATGGGTTTTACCACATGATGGGTGATGAAGGTCATTTGAATTTCTCACGGGTTGGAGATTTTGGCGAGTTTGGAATTTTAGCTTTAGAGTTTTGGTATAGGGTACCTTCTTGGATAGGGAATTAGGCTTGGAGCTCCATTTTGGAGTTTGATTTTGAGGTGCAGCAGTAGCTTTTTGGCTCGAGAATGGTTTAGGTATCATGTGTGCTGCTCAAATTGAAACTCTAGAACAGGGCCAATAGCATCTTGAATTGTGATTTTTAAGGATTACTGATCTGGATTGGCAAATGACTCGGTGGAGGTAATGCCATTCTGTTATTTATTTATCTCACAAGCTCACTTTTCAAGAGAGAGTTGGATCAGAGCCAGATTCACTTTCAGGTTCCCTATAGTACTCAGATTGATGTCATGCATTTTAATATTATGTGTGTTGGACGTACCTTTTTAGATGGTTAAATGCATGCATAATGCCATGTACATGCAATCATCACATAAGTAAAAAGATAACAAATTGCATTGCATTCAAAATGAGTTCAATACACCTCACAAACAAAACGAGTTCCCTATAAGAAGGAAGTCCCTAAAAGGTGTTGATCTTACAGACTCTGATTATTTTCTGACTAATCAACATTTCGGCTTCAGTGCCACTACCCCACTCTTATCAAATCAGACCTTGTAGTTCTTCATCATATTCCTTTCCTCGAGAGGTTTGAGGAGTTTCCTTGGCAACTTCTTTGATTTCCCCAAGTCATCTATCAAAGCCAAATGAGATCTTCAATTTTTCGTTGTCAATTAGCTTTTGAATCTCATCGCTTAAAGCTAAACAATCTTTGGTCCAATGGCCTCCCATCACATGATAGCTGCAGAAATTACTCTTTGGTACTTTTGCTGGTTCCACTTATGGCCTGACATTCTGCAGCAGCCTTCCTTCTACACTTGGCAAATAGTATGTTTAACGAGTAGGGCCATAGGGATATGCCTTTTCCGTTACCCTTGGTAGGTGGGTTTTGGGTGTGTCGTGGAATGGAGTTAGTGTCAACATCAGTCTTAAGGGGCCCCTTCAGCTTTACTTCATTGGTCAGCCCTTGAACATCTCCTTGAAAGATCTGATCTAGAGAAGTCATCTCGGGGAGTGTCATGTGATTCTTTTGGCTTTCGATCAAAGTAGGGTGCCCCTGAAAGGCTACTACAATATTTTCTTTTAGATAGCCTACAGATTTCCTTTGATTTAAGGAGGTGTAGCAGCCGTGCTACAGTCTTCACAGTGGTTAAAGGTGACTCTGCATCCATGTTCAGCCCTGGTAGACCCAAGTTTTGGTAAGAGGATCTTTCAAGGTGTAGGGAATAAGCATCGACAATCTGGGCATTTTGCTTCCCGCTAGCATCAACATTGGAATTTATGCATACCATATCTCTTATTATTCCTTCAAGCTCCACCACTTTTGTTTCCAATTAGGTGCACTTTGCCGTTAGTCTATCTACTCTGCTAAAATCACCCACTAGCATTTCTATCAGCATTGCTGTCGCTTCCTCCCTGACTGCCTTTCGAAATCATGATGAAGCCACATAATCTTCCACAACATCTATTATGGTGTTAAAGTTCATTGGGCTGGCCATCCTTGAAATTTTTTTCCCCCCCCTGATAAGTACACTTGTTAGTGTTGACGGGCATATGCATGAAGAATCTTAAATAGCAGATGTTGTATGCATGAGTGTATGATGTGATGTATGCATGTATGAATGGTGAGTTGTACATGTGATGTCATGTAATGCCATGTCATGTCATACTATTCCAAACCAACCAAGTGTATGCAAAATCAAGAATAGAAATGTACAAATGTAATGAATGCCGTTGAGGTGGTCACAGATTAAGAGACAAGGTATGGCATATAAGTATACACCATGTGGATAAAATGACATGCAGGGTGCCTATGGATCGAAGCAAGATGATACTTGCGAAGGAACTTGAAATAAGGTGCATAACTATACACCTGGGGATAAAATGACACGCGGGGTGTCCACGGGTCGAAGCAAGATGATACTTGCAAAGGAACTTGGAATAAGGTGCATAACTATACACCCGAGGAATAAAATGACGCGACGTGTCCACGGGTCGAAGCAAGATGATACTTGTGAAGAAACTGAGAATAAGGTGTATAACTATACATCGGGGGAATAAACACGGGGTGTCCATGGGTCGAAGCAAGATGATACTTACGAAGGAATTTGGAAAAACATTCATAACTATACACCCGGGGAATAAAATGACACGCGGGGCATCTACGGGTCGAAGCAAGATGATACTTGCAAAGGAATTTGAAATAAGGCATATAACTATACACTCGAGGGATAAAATGACACACGGGGTGTCCACGGGTCGAAGCAAGATGATACTTACAAAGGAATTTGGAATAAGGTGCATAACTATACACCCAGGGAATAAAATGACACATGGGGTGTCCATGGGTCGAAGCAAGATGATACTTGCAAAGGAATTTGAAATAGGGTGCATGACTATGCTATGGATGTGTGCATGTACTGTTGGTGTGCCCTAGTTCTTAAGGCATTGGATTCTTGTATTTTGTATTATATATTAAGACTCATTGTATGAATACATTATTTGTGTCACATTAATAAAGGCAACTAATCTATTTCATTTATATCTTATGCTATAATATGAGTAGAGTATCCATTGATTGATAATCATAAAACCTATCCCAGGTCTGTTCTAATCATGGGAATGAATAGAACCACAGACTTGTATATTCGATGACTGTATGGCAGTTCTTAACTAGCCATAGTACTTGTATAGTCAGTCATGAATATAGGTACATGTCATTGACATGGGACTGGATCGATTCGCACAAGAAAGCCACATGGTTGTCGCATCATAGGTCTTTCTTGAGTAGGTCTTTTTTGTCCTTAGACCAGATTTCATTATAATATCAATATGGAATCCAGTTCACTTTGACATACGCCTAACAGGTCTATAAAAGGATGCTAAATACGGGTATGATTGGGTGGACCGGTGAACATGTTGATATTGATGATGAAGTGATGGAATTGCCACTCGGGTAATATCATTAGCCACTTGATGAGTGGGACTGATAAATGTATGGCCATACCCAAGTAAGTTGGTGCTTATTTGATTAATTAGTCAACTCAAGATCAAGAAATATAATAAACAACAGAAGAGAATGACTGACACCATGCCTCTTATTTATTCATATCGATATCGTTAGGCAAAGAACACTATGAGATTCCTACCGGGTGAGTGTCTTCGATAGACTGCTGCATCTCTGTCTTAATTGGGGGCTGTAATGGTTTGCTAGAACCCACTTACAATCTGTGGGCCTTGGACCTACTGCCAACATAAAGACAAACCCATAGGATCGTGCACATAGATCAACTGAGCCGGAACTTATAGAAATTGTACATGTAATGTACATTGGAAGGAATGCGTTAATTAATTAGTTGACATTCGGTGTCAAGGTAATTAATTAACATTGGGTTGAATTTAATTTTATTAATAAGTTTATATAATGTAATTAATTAATTTATCAATTCATTGAATTACATAAAGTAAACAATTAATTAAATAATTCTCCTAAGTAGGAAAATTAAATACATGTATTGTATTTACTTAAGTGTGATTTAATTTTATTTAGGAGTAATTAAATTTAGCCAAATGGAATTAAATTAAATAGTATATACTTTTTAATTAAAGTTTATTTATTTAATTATAACCCTAGTGGGCTTGGGTATAATTAACCTAATTAAAACCCAATTAGACAAGGTGTCTATATAAGGGCATACTTAAGGAATAAAACCCTAATTCAATCCTAATTAATTGCTGGAAATTTCAGCCACCAAGAGTAGCCCCAAATCAGCCGAAAATCCCAGCATTGAACCTCCATTCCTTGGCATCTTCGGCTAGCACCGGTTCCTGCTCAATAATTGGTCGTGCACCGAACTTTGGAGATCGCAGTTTCAAGAAATGATTCTGCAGCAATCTCTAGAAGAGACGAATCCGGTGAGTTAATCTCTCTTGATTCAATTTGGTTTTATTCTAATCAATGGTAATTGGACATGATAGGTGGATTCTAGGAAATTTTAAACGGTGTATTTTCTGCTCCGCCACGTTATTTTTCCAATGACGAATCCTAACATGTACGTGGTGTATGGATGGAGTTTCGGTGCTCGGGGAGCACCTTGGGTCTTATGTCATGATATGAAATGAGATTCTTTGACATTCGTGGAACATCGATGCATGAAGTGGGTTTTCAATGCTTATGGAGTGCCTAAATGGATCGATGTATGAAATGAAGTTTCCAGCGTTCATGGAACACCTAAATGACTTGGTGTATGAGATGAAGTTTTCGATGCTCATGGAGCACCTAAACAGCTTGGTGTTATGGAATGAAGTTTTTGGTGCTCGTGGAACACCTAAGCATTTTGATGGATGAATGAGATGTACGGTCATGAGTTGATGAGGATGACTTTCTTTGTTTTCATTCTTTTTATTTTGGACGTTGCAAGATTGCCCAATGCCATGTTGGAAATGCCCTAGTCCCGAGGCATTGGTCCTTGTATTTGTACTATGCATTTATTGGATTTATGTGTTGTACTTATTTGTGTCATTAATAAAGGCATCAATTCATTTATTATATTTATCTTGTGCAGTATAGTGAATGAAGTATCCAATGGACATATCCATATCCATGACGACTAGTGTCATGCACTTAGCAGCAAGACCATGGATAGGGTTAACGATATGACCATAAATAGATCCGTAGTCTGTTCCAGTCATGGGAATGAATGGAACAATAGACTATTATTAACCTGGTTGTATGGCGGTGTCTTACCGGTCATTGGACATGGTATGTCAACCAAGTTAATGGGTACATGCCTGGGTGCATGGTACTGGATAGATCCACTGAATGAGTAATCCACATGGTATGGTATCATAATGGATTCTCGTGTAGTACTTGTATGGATCCTTTGACCTGACCATATGATGGTGTTACATGTGATGTCGCATACTTAGGGGTACGCCTAAAGGGCCTGTAATAGGGTGCCAAGTATGGGTGCTTTCGGGTATGTCACTGAACATGGTAATACTATGGATATGCAGAAGGGATTTGTCACTCAGTAACCAACTGAGAAGATATCACCGGCCTCTTGATGAATGTGACTGATAAGAGTGTGGCCACACCCAAACAAGTTGGTACTTGTTTGTGAGCATCAGTACATTCGGGATCAAGTTAATGTCTGAACACAAAAGAGGGTGATCAATCCATGCCTCTGTGTTGGACACCGATATCAATGACATGGGATATACAAGTTTAACTACAGGGTTATGATATCAGTTGGACTGCCATCTCCATCTTAATTGGGGGCTGCAGTGGCTTGCTAGAGCCCAACTGCAGTCTGCGGGCCAAAGGCCCGCTGCCAACATAAAGATGGGCCCACAGGATCGTACACATAGAACGATAGAATGCAGACTTAAGGAATAGCATGTATGCTTGGAGTATACACATTGGAGGGAGAGGTGTGTATATATTAATTATATTATAAAGATCAATTGGATTGGTCATAATAATAAAAATTAATATATTCTATTGGCTCTTCATAATTAATTGGATTAATTATGAAATTATTTCCTAGGTGGAAATATTCATATGTATGGGTTTACATATGATTTTATTTTGTGCAGAGTTAATTTTAATTTGATGGATTAAATTAAATGTCAAACCAATTTTAATTTGGATGTAAATAATATATTACTTGGATTAATATATTAAATACATGGGTATATTAAAATTGGGCTTGAATTAATTTGAACCAAATTAATTAAAATTAGACTGGGCCTAAATTAAAACATGGAAGCCCGCACAGAATAAAGAGGAGCCAAGATGGGCCAGAATTCCTTATGGAATTCGGCCAGCCCTAGGTATAAATACCTAGGGTTAGAAGAATTCGGCCAACCTAGCTAAAAACCATTCATAGCCGAATTCTCTAGCCTCTCCTCTCCTTGGTTTTTGCTTTTCCATCGCTAGCACGGGTTGCATTTGCTAAGCGTTCGTGTACGTGAGAGTGGAGGAATTCTAAATTGAGTTCTGCAGTCATCATCCGTCTCTGAAAGAGATTTTTCTGGTATGAAATTTTAATCTCTTTCTATTTTATTTTATGTTTTTCAATTTCCACTTCAATTGCTCCTGGGACTGGATTTGAGGAAATCACCGCGTTCTTCCGCTTTTATCGGGTGATTTCCGGTGAAAAATCCCAGCAGTGGTATCAGAGCAGGCTTTTGATCCGTGGGAATTGATTAATTTGGTTGAATCCCCATTTTGAAATTGGATGTTTTTTGATTGGGATTCATGGTATGGGTTTTTATGATTTTTCCCATGTGTTTTTATATAATGAAAATTAATATTGCATATTGGTTTATGTTGTTTTAATTTTATTGTATTGTTGTAATTCTTGGTGAATTGCTATGGATGATGATTGGATATTTTTTTGGATTGATTTAATTCTGTTTTTTATATATATAAAAAAAAAAATCGGCCTCCCGGCGGCGGGAGGCGCGGCAGCAGCCGCTGCGCCAGCAGCAGTAGCCGTGCAAGCGGCTGCTGCCGCTGGTTCCAGCAGCAGCCGCTGCTGGACAGCAGCTGCCGCAGCAGTGGGCTGCTGCTGGGCAGTGGCCGCTGGGCGGCCACTGCACAGCGGCAGTGCCGCTGCAGGCGGCAGCCACTGCTGGGCAGTGGCTGCCGCACGGCAGCAGCGGGCAGCCGCTAGGCGGCTGCACCGCTGCTGCTGCTAGGGCAACTCTGTTGCCCTAGCTGCAGCAGGCCGGGCCCAGTTTTTTTTTGGATTTTGTGGGGTTTTGGGTCCGGGGCCCAGTTTTGAAATTTTAATCGGTTTTAAAATTCGTGTGTTTAAATTTATGCAATTTAAATGCGCATGGTTTCTTGAATGAATTTTAATTTCGTTCATGTGACATTAATTTGGAAATTAATGTGGTTAATGGAAATTGGTTCGGGTAATTTTGGCACAATTACTCGGACGGCTAAATTGGACCCATGGTTTCCCAATTCCAGTGGGAGCAGTTGGACTGCCTGGGCTGGAGGCCCAAAGCCCGTTAAGGGTTAGAACCATGGTGGGCCAAAATTGGCGATTTCCAAATAATGGCTTCGACATAATTTAAATGGGCTTAAATCATGCATTTTGACATGCTTTTGAATTGTATGTATTGGATGCATATGTATGGTTGAATGAATGTATGATTGGATGTTATTGGGCCTTTTACGAGTTGGGTTGTATTTTTCTTTTGGGTAAATACGGCCTGCGTGTCGTTTTTCTTTTAATGTAATTTTATTTTATTTAAGTTATATATTATAAAATTTGTAAAAGAAGAAGCCCATGGAGTGGTGAGCCCAATTGGAGGTACAAGCCCAAATGGAGGTGCAAGCCCAAATGGAGGTGCAAGCCCAGAAGGAGAAGGAGGAGGCCCACCTAATATGTATTTCTAGTATAGGTTTACTAGAATTATATTAGGATGTAACATAGGCCCATAGCAGTCCATTTTATTTTATTTAATCATTTATATATTCTTTTGCATGTATGAATGTATGTTACATATAGCTCATTCACCCGCTTTATGTATGTAAGCCGTTATAATTGAATCTAATAACCAAATGGAATTACTAAGTCGCTTAAAAGTGCTTCCCTCATTCAAAACCGAATCGAGGTGGGAATAGGCCAGTTGTAGACCATGCCCTCGCAGGATGCACTGGAGTATTGTCACTTTGTACTGGGTTAGAGTATGGGATACTCTAACACTTGAATGGAGGTTTTGACTTAGCATGGGTAGTAGGATTCTCCTGGCCCTAAGCACAGATGGGTAAGTGCCAACAAGCCCATCAAACCGAGAGTCCCTAGGTTGGGATTGGACGGCGTTCCTACCTAAATAGTTAAGGTGTAGTTGTACCAAACCCTCGTTTGGCTATATCTTAATGAAATATGGATCTCGGCCCATGAGCCCAAAAACTCGGTCAAATTAATAACTTGATTCATTATTAATTTTATGGGAACAACAAAGCAAAGCCCTTTATTAACACTCTAAATGTTTTTCTGTGTAGAAACACCCAAATGGCAAACACTAATACCTTATCACTGCGATCGATTCTTGAGAAGGACAAGCTTTCCGGTCCTAACTTTTTAGACTGGTCTAGGAACTTGAGGATAGTTCTAAGACAAGAGTCAAAAGAGTATGTACTGGAAAGGCCTGTGCCGGCTGCGCCTCAGGGACGTAATCCAACGGCTGCACAGCTAGCGGAATACGAGGCGCACGTCAAGGACAACCGGGATGTGACGTGCCTTATGTTGGCGTGCATGGTCCCCGAACTGCAAAAGCAGTTTATGGACCATCAAGCCTATGCTATGATAACAACTCTCAATGAGATGTTTCAGGAGCAAGCTCGTCAGGAAAGGTACCTGACCAATAAGGCATTCCACTCTTGTAAGATGGGGGCCGGGACATCTGTGAGTGCTCACGTGCTCAAGATGAAGGGCTACTTCGATACTTTGGCCCATCTCGGATCGCCTATCTCTCAAGAGTTGGCAGTGGACACGATCCTGGCGTCCTTACCGGATTCTTATGATCAGTTCATCCTAAACTATAACATGCAAGGGATGAACCGCACTGTCAGTGAGCTGCATGGGATGCTTAAGCTTACTGAGCAGTCGATCAAGAAGACACCGCCGGTGCTATTGGTTAACAAGGGGAACGCTCCTCTTGCTAAGGGTAAGGCCAAGGAAAAGGCCAAGGCCAAGGCCAAGAAGGCCAAGGCCCAACCCAAAGGCCAGCAGAAGGCAGGTCCTGAAGACGTCTGTTTCGGGTGCAGACAGGCGGGCCATTGGAAGAGATCGTGTCCCAAGCTGATGGGAGAGCAGAGAAGGGGCCAAGGTGCGTCCTCTTCAGGTATTTATGTTATAGATATTAACCTTACTGTTTCAACATCCTGGGTATTGGATACTGGATGTGGTTCTCACATTTGTTGCAATGTGCAGGGACTTAAGAACAGAAGGTTGCTGGGATCGGGTGAGGTGGACTTGCGGGTCGGGAATGGTGCAAGGGTTGTTGCCATAGAGATCGGCGAATACCACCTATTGATGCCCAGCGGATTGGTTTTAATTTTGGAACATTGTTACTTTGTACCTGCTATGTGCAGGAATATTATTTCTGTATCAATGTTGGACATGTCTGGATTTGAATTTTCTATTATAAATGGTCGAATTTCAATATCTAGAGAGGGGTTATTTTATGGAGATGCTCTATTAAATAATGGCCTGTATGTCCTGGACTTAAATGAAACCAATCACATCTATAACATAAACACGAAAAGGGTTAAGCCTAACGAACTTAATCCAGTCTACCTATGGCATTGTCGTCTTGGCCACATAAACGAGAAGCGCATAGCTAGGCTTCACAAAGCTGGGGTCCTAGGGTCATTTGACTTGGAGTCATTTGATACATGCGAATCGTGTTTAAGAGGCAAGATGACAAAGGCGCCTTTTAGCAAAAGGGCTGAAAGGGCCACTGGCTTGTTGGACCTAATACATTCAGATGTATGTGGACCTATGAGCGCAGCGACCAGAGGTGGGCATCTGTACTTCGTCACGTTCACGGATGATTTCAGCAGATATGGCTACGTCTATCTGATGAAACACAAGTCCGAGACCCTTGATAGGTTCAAGGAATTTAGGAACGAGGTACAGAACCAGCTAGGCAGGAATATCAAAGCCCTTCGGTCGGACCGAGGCGGTGAGTATATGAGCCTAGAGTTTGACTCATACTTGAGAGAGCATGGAATAGTTCTGCAGCTCACTCCTCCTGGAACACCACAATGGAATGGGGTGTCCGAACGGAGGAATAGGACCTTGTTGGACATGGTCCACTCAATGATGAGTCAAGCAACTCTCCCAATTAGTTTCTGGGGACACGCCCTCGAGACAGCAGCTCTCATTTTAAACAATACTCTGACTAAGGCAGTGGAAAAGACCCCATATCAGATATGGACGGGCAAGGAGCCCAATGTGTCCTTCCTAAGGATTTGGGGATGCGAGGCACATGTCAAGAAATTGACTAGTGGCAAGCTGGAGCCCAAAACCGATAAATGCCTATTTGTGGGCTACCCTAGGGAAACCAAAGGGTATTACTTCTACAACCCCGCCGAGAACAAGGTGTTCGTGGCAAGGAAGGGGGTCTTTCTGGAAAAGGAATTCCTTTCCAAGAAAGATAGTGGGAGCAACATTGAACTCAGGGAAGTTCAAAGTCCACAAGCACCTGAAGAGGATAGCTCGGAGGCCCAGGTGGAGCTTCCACAAGTGGAGGCACCGACCCAGGCCACACAAGAACCTAGAAGGTCTGGTAGGGATCGTCGGGAACCGGAGAGGTATGGTTTCCTCGTCACCGATGATCAAACTCTTCTCATCTGGGATGAAGAAGAACCCAAAACCTACCAAGAGGCTATGGCTAGCCCACAGTCTGCGAATTGGCGTAAAGCCATGGAGGTAGAAATGCAATCTATGTACGATAACCAAGTTTGGAACTTGGTTGATCCACCTCCGGGTGCTAAGGTAATTGGTTGCAAGTGGTGCTATAAGCTAAAAGCTGATAATACCTTCAAGGGGCATCTGGTTGTGAAAGGTTTCAGACAAGTCCATGGGATAGACTATGATGAAACTTTCTCACCAGTAGCCATGCTCAAATCCATCAGGATACTACTGGCCATAGCCGCATGGTATGACTATGAGGTATGGCAAATGGATGTCAAAACCGCTTTCCTTAATGGAAAGCTACTCGAGGATGTGTACATGACACAACCTGAGGGTTTTGTCGATCCTAAGTATCCGGGAAGGGTATGCAAACTTCAAAGGTCCATTTATGGACTGAAGCAAGCATCCCGTAGTTGGAATCTAAGATTCAATGAGGCTATAAAGGAATATGGCTTCATACAGAATCTGGATGAGCCTTGTGTGTATAAGAGGACTAGTGGGAGCATTGTCACATTTTTGGTACTGTATGTAGACGACATCCTACTCATTGGAAGCGACATACCTACACTGCAAGGGGTAAAGCAGTGGCTGAGTAAGTGCTTCGCAATGAAGGACTTAGGCGAAGCTGAGATGATCCTAGGGATCAGGATCTATAGGGATAGATCAAATCGGCTTCTGGGCCTAAGTCAGGCTTCGTACATTGACAAAGTTCTGAAAAGATTCAGCATGGACCGGGCCAAGAAAGGTTTCTTGCCAATGGGCCATGGGCTGAAACTTAGTAAGAAGAACTGTCCTAAAACAAGGGAGGACAGGGAGAACATGAAATTGGTTCCATACGCCTCGGCTATTGGATCAATCATGTACTCTATGTTGTGTACGAGACCTGATGTCGCCTTTGCACTGAGTATGATGAGCCGATACCAGCAGGATCCCGGGGAGGATCATTGGAAAGCTGTCAAGGCAATCCTCAAGTACCTTAACCGGACTAAGGATAGCTTCTTGGTGTATGGTGGTCAGGAAGTGCTATCAGTTACTGGGTATACTGATGCAAGCTTCCAGACAGACCAAGATGAGTACCAATCGCAGTCAGGGTATGTATTCTTGCTGAATGGTGGTGCTGTAAGCTGGAGGAGCTCAAAGCAACCAACCATGGCGGACTCTACGACAGAAGCTGAGTACATCGCTGCGTGTGATGCAGCTAAGGAAGCTGTATGGATGAAGAAGTTTATCACTGAGTTGGGAGTAGTGCCAACTATCCAGGACCCAGTCGATATCTTCTGTGACAACAATGGGGCCGTCGCACAAGCTAAGGAGCCCCGGTCACACAAGAACACAAAGCACGTGCTCAGAAAGTTTCACCTCATACAAGAAATCGCGGAGAGAGGTGACATTGCATTGCACAGAGTGGACACCGAGGATAATGTCGCAGATCCATTGACCAAGGCGCTGGCCCAGCCCAAGCATGAGGGTCATACTAGATCTATAGGGATTAGGCCCATGCCTAGTTGGAACTAGTGCAAGTGGGACATTGTTGGAAATGCCCTAGTCCCGAGGCATTGGTCCTTGTATTTGTACTATGCATTTATTGGATTTATGTGTTGTACTTATTTGTGTCATTAATAAAGGCATCAATTCATTTATTATATTTATCTTGTGCAGTATAGTGAATGAAGTATCCAATGGACATATCCATATCCATGACGACTAGTGTCATGCACTTAGCAGTAAGACCATGGATAGGGTTAACGATATGACCATAAATAGATCCGTAGTCTGTTCCAGTCATGGGAATGAATGGAACAATAGACTATCATTAACCTGGTTGTATGGCGGTGTCTTACCGGTCATTGGACATGGTATGTCAACCAAGTTAATGGGTACATGCCTGGGTGCATGGTACTGGATAGATCCACTGAACGAGTAATCCACATGATCATAATGGATTCTCGTGTAGTACTTGTATGGATCCTTTGACCTGACCATATGATGGTGTTACATGTGATGTCGCATACTTAGGGGTACGCCTAAAGGGCCTGTAATAGGGTGCCAAGTATGGGTGCTTTCGGGTATGTCACTGAACATGGTAATACTATGGATATGCAGAAGGGATTTGTCACTCAGTAACCAACTGAGAAGATATCACCGGCCTCTTGATGAATATGACTGATAAGAGTGTGGCCACACCCAAACAAGTTGGTACTTTTTTGTGAGCATCAGTACATTCGGGATCAAGTTAATGTCTGAACACAAAAGAGGGTGATCAATCCATGCCTCTATGTTGGACACCGATATCAATGACATGGGATGTACAAGTTTAACTACAGGGTTATGATATCAGTTGGACTGCCATCTCCATCTTAATTAGGGGCTGCAGTGGCTTGCTAGAGCCCAACTGCAGTCTGCGGGCCAAAGGCCCGCTGCCAACATAAAGATGGGCCCACAGGATCGTACACATAGAACGATAGAATGCAGACTTAAGGAATAGCATGTATGCTTGGAGTATACACATTGGAGGGAGAGGTGTGTATATATTAATTATATTATAAAGATCAATTGGATTGGTCATAATAATAAAAATTAATATATTCTATTGGCTCTTCATAATTAATTGGATTAATTATGAAATTATTTCCTAGGTGGAAATATTCATATGTATGGGTTTACATATGATTTTATTTTGTGCAGAGTTAATTTTAATTTGATGGATTAAATTAAATGTCAAACCAATTTTAATTTGGATGTAAATAATATATTACTTGGATTAATATATTAAATACATAGGTATATTAAAATTGGGCTTGAATTAATTTGAACCAAATTAATTAAAATTAGACTGGGCCTAAATTAAAACATGGAAGCCTGCACAGAATAAAGAGGAGCCAAGATGGGCCAGAATTCCTTATGGAATTCGGCCAACCCTAGGTATAAATACCTAGGGTTAGAAGAATTCGGCCAACCTAGCTAAAAACCACTCATAGCCGAATTCTCTAGCCTCTCCTCTCCTTGGTTTTTGCTTTTCCATCGCTAGCACGGGTTGCATTTGCTAAGCGTTCGTGTACGTGAGAGTGGAGGAATTCTAAATTGAGTTCTGCAGTCATCATCCGTCTCTGAAAGAGATTTTTCTGGTATGAAATTTTAATCTCTTTCTATTTTATTTTATGTTTTTCAATTTCCACTTCAATTGCTCCTGGGACTGGATTTGAGGAAATCACCGCGTTCTTCCGCTTTTATCGGGTGATTTCCGGTGAAAAATCCCAGCATGCCATACGAAAGACAATGCAAAAAGGTCACATGTGAGCCATCACACGGATAGAGTTTCTGTGCTTTTAGGGCACCTAGTGAATGTCATGAAGTGATCGCGTGTGCACCAACACACAGACAGAGTTTCGACACTATTTAGGTTAATGAAGTGATATGAAATGGTAATGTAAGGGCCGTCCCATGGACAGAGTTTTGGGTGCTTTTAGGGCATCTAACATGAAATGATGTCACAAACAAGTCACATGTAACTCGAGACACGGATAGGGGTTCGGCATTTGTGGAACGCCTTGTATTATTTGGTAATGTTATGAAATGCCCCTGTATGTATAGTAATCTGGTACTGGTGGAGTACCTCAAATGAGTCATCAATGTCATGAGACAATCTGATGTGGATCGCGACACAAAAACAAAACTACGGCATCACCATGACGCCAATAATGAATAAGCGTGATGCCATGTAATGTTATCATGTGACCCACCATACGAATATAGACCTAAGACCATTGTGATCCTCTAATGAATGACATGGTATAGTGGAATGGCCAAGTGCAATTCAGTGCACGGGCAGGACATGGGTAATTTTGGGACACCCGATGTGATATGGAATGAAATGACTGTGAAGGGCTGTTGGGATTCGTCGTCGGAAAAATAACGTAGCGCAGCAGAAAATAAACCGTTTAAAATTTCCTAGAATCCATCTATTGTGTCCAATTACCATTGATTGAAAAAAAAACAATTTGAATCAAGAGATTGAACTCACCAGATTATGTCTCTTATAGAGACTTCTGCAGAATCGTTTCTTAAAATTGATCTCCACAGTCTGGTGCAAGATCAACTATCAAACGGGAACCGATGCTAGTTGAAGAACGGAAGAAATTGCACTAAATAATTCGGCTATTGGGACTGATATTGTTGCTGGCCGAATTTCCTTTGTGCCTAGGGTTTTGAGAGTGATTCTTCCCATAATGTGCCTTTTATAGTCCTTATGCAAAATGGGCTCCAATTAGGTTAAGTAAACCCAAGCCCATTAGGATTTTAATTACATATTTAAATCCTTATTCCGTTAGATTTATAATATATAATTTAATTCCATATGGCTTGATTTAATTACCCCTAATTAAAATAAAATCACACTTAAGAAAATAATTTAATTAATTGTTTACATTATGTAATTCAATTAATTGATAAATTAATTAATTACATTATGTAAACTTATTAATTAAATTAAACCAACCCAATGTTAATTAATTACCTCGACACCGAATGTCAA
Source organism: Euphorbia tirucalli (assembly GCA_039660915.1). Lineage (NCBI taxonomy): Eukaryota > Viridiplantae > Streptophyta > Magnoliopsida > Malpighiales > Euphorbiaceae > Euphorbia > Euphorbia tirucalli. The sequence continues at coordinate 34,569,249 of CM077633.1, forward strand.
CTAATTAATTAACTCATTCCTTCCAATGTACATCACATGCACAATATCTATACGTTCCGACTCAGTTGATCTATGTGCACGATCCTATGGGTCTATCTTTATGTTGGCAGTAGGCCCAAGGCCCACAGATTGTAAGTGGGTTCTAGCAAACCATTACAGCCCCCAATTAAGACAGAGATGCAGCAGTCTTTAGAAGACACTCACCCGGTAGTAATCTCATAGTGTCCTTTGCCAAACGATATCGATATGAATAAACAAGAGGCATGGTGTCCGTCATTCTCTTCTGTTGTTTATTATATTTCTTTATCTTGAGTCGACTGATTAATCAAATAAGCAACCAACTTATTTGGGTATGGCCATACACTTATCAGTCCCACTCATCAAGTGACCAGTGATATCATCTCGGTGTTACCAGAGTGGCAATTCCATCAATTCATCATCAATATCAATATGTTCAACTGTCCACCCAATCATACCCATATTTAGCATCCTTTTACAGACCTGTTAGGCATATGTCAAAGTGAACTGGATTCCATATTGATACTATAATGAAATTTGGTCTGGGACAAAAGAGACCTATTCAAGAAAGTCCTATGACTCGACAACCATGTGGCTTTCTTGTGCCGATCGATCCAGTCACATGTCAACGACATGTACCTATATTCATGACTGACTATATAAGTACTAAGGCTAGTTAAGAACTACCATACAGTCATCGAATATACAAGTCTGTGGTTCTATTCATTCCCACGATTAGAACAGACCTGGGATGGGTTTTATGATTATCAATCAATGGATACTCTACTCATATTATAGCATAAGATATAAATGAAATAGATTAATTGCCTTTATTAATGTGACACAAATAATGTATTCATACATGACTCTTAATGTATAATACAAAATACAAGAATCCAATGCCCTAAGAACTAGGGCACACCAACAAGGGCATACTCAGAACATCCATTATTAAATGGAATGAGATGATATGAATGCCCATGTCACACAAAATGCAAGTGGTTCTACAAATTTGTGGTTAGGATGCAAGACACACGGGATAATGTCGTGTATGCTTCATGGGAATGTTAACATGCGAGATGTAAATGTATATGGCACAAAAATAAAATGTCATGGCTACACAAAGATGGGGTTAGCATTAATGTCACATATATGTTCATGTCTTGAAAATGGCTGCACGAAGATGTGGTTAAAACGGCACACGAAGTTTCATGTAAAGGTCAAAATGAAACCACCATAGAACAAACATTAGCATATGTAACAATATGCTCACCCTTCCAACCTTATTCCTCCTTTCGATTGGTCCAGATTCTTCCTCGGTGTTGGGTCTCTTTGGTATCAACCAGGGATACCAAAGGTGTACCATCAATGTCCAATTTCATGTCTTATGCTTTGGTAATCCTAAGGGGAAATTACTAGGTCATTACATATGGGCCAAAGTCAAACCAAGGGTTGTACAAGTCCCATAGAGAATATACACTCCTCCACATAGAACCTGAGAGGTTCATGCGGTGCTATGAGTGGTTTACCCATTCGGGTGCCTCCAATCCTGGCAGAAGAGGTAGGTCACCTTCTGAAGTAAATCAGGCTTATCAGTGAGTTTGAGGGGTTGAGAAGAAGAAAATGTCATGCTATGCAAGTGTGAGTAAAATATGGTACTATGAACTAGTGAATGACTGCAAGCGAAGTTATATTTCAGTAGTTGCCTAAGTTCCTTAAAAAAAAAGAACTTTTTAAGAAACATTTCATCCCCAGCGGAGTCGCCACTGTGAGCAGACGACCTTTTTTGGAAAAAGCAAAATGCGGTGAAAGGAACTGGGGAAAAAGAAAAAGAACTTATGTGTTTGAAGTTGAAAACGGGTTTGTATCTTGCTTAGGAAAACCATTGATTTGTTTGCAAATCCTTTTGTAGAAAACCTTTTCATTTGAATGTCAGTTTTGGAAAAACTGGTTTTGCATTTTAAAAAATCCCATTTTACTACTTAAAGATCTCGAAACCTAAATTTCGGGATCAGTGACAGAGTTGCCACCCGGATCAACTCATCCGGGAAATTTCGGTACACCTCCCTATCGAGCATATACTGTTGTAACAAATCCAGAGATTCAGGGTTTAGGCAACTTTCCTATTCAACCTCAAGCTTGCATTAATTTATAAGTTCATATGACAATATTTTATTCACTAATTCTCTACCCATTTTATCTTTTATTATTAGCCCATGCTCATTCAGATGACATAAAATAAATAGCATAAAAGTAAAGTGCAGAAAAATAAACCATATATCCAAACCAAACTAAAAAGAAATAGAGGCTGCTTATTACAACCCAAAAAGAGAAAAAACTCTCATCCTCACCAATACAATCACCTAGAATACACGAATATCTAAAAAAGGTACAATCGCCTAAGATACAAGAGAATCTATTAAATACACCTAAAATAAAAAGAAATAAAAAGATGCAAAACAAATGGGTTAGCACAATTATATTCCAAACACACATAGGACTCATAACGGGATAGAATGAGGATTTCAGGAAATGAGAGTATGCATTTAGGGGGGGGGGGGGTAACCGAGTAGTCTGGGCGACTTACTCGGTTAGACTTGGAAAACCCTTTTTGAAACGCCCTATAGGTTTTGTGCTTGAAAACAATTTTGAAAAATGGTTTGGCTCAATTACATGCAAAATTTATTCATTTAGTGGGTCGGTTATCCCGAAACTCGAGGTTCGGTTCATGGGGGTTTTATGACTTTAACATCCATCTAAGGCCCAAAGCAGTAAACACGCCAAAAACAATTTGATTCTGAAGACCACATCATACGATAACATCTGTGGAAGTTATCCCATGATTCTGCCTCATTCTGGGAACTACAGCCGTGCGGCTCTAATTAGAGCTACGCGGCTATAGCCACTACAGCCGTGTGGCTGTAGTGTCCAGAACCCGAAATAGGTTTTCTTCACTTCTGTAAACACTATTTCAACTCGTTTTTGATGATTTCTAAGGACTTTAGGGAATCTAGGGGTCCACTAAAGCTGGACAATGGATCTGATTTGGATTGAATAACCCTAGATTCCAAAAACTGAAATCAAAGCAACCAAAAACCTCACATCAACATTTTAGGAAAACTGAAAGCCACAATTCAGAATATAACGGATGTGATTAGACTGAAATAATTCATAACAGAATGAACAAAATGGAAAACTGACTGCTTTCGATCAATTTAGGGCTTTTTGAGTTTCTACCCAGAAGAACACAGCTGTGCGACTATAGTTGTACAGCCGCTAGGCTCTAGTTAGAGTCGCACGATCATAATCAAACAGACAATTCCAAATTTCTCACAAAACATAGAAAATCACAAACACAAAACGAATAATTACAAGTTTAAGGCCTCTCAGAGTTTACTTGGTTAATGTTCTAATGTGTTTGACAATCGAAAGTGGATTGGGAAGTTGGAATGCACCTAGAATCCCGTGAACACCTCTGAAACTTTAAATATGTTTCCCGAATTAATCAGGAACAAAACCCGAGAATGGTGTCGAACGAGTGTGACACGTTTAGCAACTCTCACCCTAAGTGTTTCTAGTCTATATTCTCTCTGTGTTTTGTGTTTTCCCTTGGTTTTTCTCTTTTTCTCCTTTAGAATGATTTTCTGTGTTCTCTCTTTTTCTCTGTTTTGTTTTTCTCTATTGATATTAAAAAAAACCTCTAATCACGGTAGAGAATTCCCCTAATTAAGGAGTTCTAATCCCTATCAAATATTGATGCTAGCTATTTAGGAAGTAATCTGACCGCTCGATAGAGCCATGCGACTGTGAGGTTATACCTATGCAGCTCTGGAATTACAGCCGCATGGTTGTACTTATGAAACTACAACTGTGCGTCTCTAATCAGAGCCGTGATGGATTCTCCTAAATCCCACACTTACCTCTAAGCCTTATAATCACTCGATGGACCTTTCTTAGGGTTTCAGATTGAGGAATGTTTGGTTTTTGGAGCGTTTAAGACATTCCAGGAAACATCCGGCTCATTCTCAAGTCTGACTCACGTTCGTCTGTCTAACAGCTAACATAGGATTCTCATCAAAGAGATCGAGAAAACCCATGCTTACACATAGTATCACAAGTGATTCTTCTGTAGTACTTATATCGGATCCTTAGACCTGACCATGTTTTGGTCTTGCATATGAACACGCACACTTTGGTTTATGCCTAAAGGGCCTGTAACAAGGTGGTGAGTATGGGTATGTCTGGGTGTGCTAGTAAACATGGCAAGGTCATGAATATGCAGCAGGGAATGTCACTCAGTGATCCATAGAGAAGATATCATCGGCCACTTGATGAGGGCAATTGAAAAGAGAATGGCCACACCCAAGCAAGTTAGAACTTATTTGTGAGCATCAGTTCATTTGGGATCAAGTTAATGTCTGGACACAAAAGACGGTGATGGCACCATGTCTCTATGTTGGATACCAATATCAACAACATGGGATATGTAAGTTAAACTACAGGGTTATGACTTCCGTGAGACTCCTATCTTTGTCTTAATTGGGGCCTATAATGGCTTACTAAAGCCTAACTACAGTCTGTGGGCCATGGGCCCACTGTCAACACAAAGATGGGCCCACAGGATCGTACACATTGAACGTCTGAGCTTGAACTAAACGGGTCGTCTGTATACTTAAAGTATATTGACGGGAGAGAAGGAATTTATTGATTAAAGTTATAGATCAATTGAATTGATTAAAATAATATAATCAATTAATTGGGTTTCATAGAATTAATTTGAATAACATTCATGAATTTATTTTCTGGTGGAAATAATATACATATATAGGTTTATATGTATTTCATTTAAGCAAAGTCTAAATTAATTTATCGGGTAAATTTAATTAGGCAACTTAATTTTAATTCAAATGCTATGTGTTATATTATATGATTTAATATAATACCATACATATGAAATTAAAATTAAATTTTTACCTATAGTAATTAATTTAGACCCAGGGTTTTGAATGTATAAATACCCATTTAATGAAAGAAACCCTAACCCTAAGCTATATACTGGAAATTTCGGCCACCATGATTTTTCCTAGGGAAAAATATTTGGGCCCCCTGATCTCTCTCTTTAGTTCACAGATCCTTCGCTAGCACGGGTTCCTGTCGCTAGGCATTCGTGTATGGGACTTTGGAGGAAATCTGCTTTGGTTTCTGCAGCCGTCTCTAGAAGAGATATTCAAGGTGAGAATCGGTTTCTTCCATTATGATATTTTGTTGTTTTTGATTTCTATTGCATAAGCTCTTGGGACTAGGTTTGAGAAAATTTAAATCAACTTCTGCTGCCAACGGTTGATTTTTGATGAAAAACCCCTACATTTATCACTTTTAGAAATGACTTCAGTAGATATGGCTATGTCTACCTAATGAAGTATAAATCTGAGGCCCTTGATAGGTTCAAGGACTTTAGGAATGAAGTACAAAACTAATTAGGCAGAAATATCAAAGCCCTCTGGTCGAATCGGGCTGGTGAGTATATGAGCCTAGAGTTTGATTTGTATTTGAGAGAGTGTGGGATAGTCCCGAACTCACTCCTCCTTGAACACCTCAATTGAATGGGGTGTCTGAAAGGAGGAATAGGACCATGTTGGACATGGTCTGCTCAATGATGAGTCAAGCTGCTCTTCCAAAATCATTCTGGTCTTATGCCCTAGAAACTGCAACTTTTGTACTGAATCGTACACCGAGTAAGGTAGTTAAAAAGACACCATAATAACTATGTTCTAACAGGGAGCCAAATTTGTCTTTTATTAGGATTTGGGGATGTGAGGTCCATGTCAAGAAATTGAGTATGGACAAACTATCCTCAAACACTGCCAAGTGCCTATTTGTGGGTTACCCTAAGGAAACTAAAGGATACTACTTCTACAACCCGGATGAGAACAAGGTGTTCATATCCAAAAAGGGTGTCTTTCTTAAAAGGGAATTAATTTCCAAGAAAGACAGTGGGAGGACTTGGGGATTGTATTAGGTGCTCAAGAAATTGAGTAGGCTGAACCAATCACACAAGAGCCTAGAAGGTCTGGTAGGATTTATCAACTGCCTAAAAGATTTGGTTTTCTTATGGCTAAGGATGACACTCTTATGGTCTAGGACCATGGAGAGCCGTTGACCTACCAGGAGGCTATAGCTAGCCCTAACTCATCTTAATGGCTAGGAGCCATGAAAGCTGAGATGCAATCGATGTATGATAACCAAGTTTGGTAATCCAACTCCGGATAAGGTAATTGGTTGCAAGTGGTGTTACAAGATAAAGGTTGATAACACCTTCAAGGGGTGGCTGGTTACAAAAGGTTTCAAACAAGTCGATGGAATTGACTATGATGAAACCTTCTCACCAGTCACTTTGCTCAAATCCATTAGGATATTACTTACCATACCTATATGGTTTGACTATAAGATGAGGCAAATGGATGTCAAAACTACTTTCCTTAATGGAAACCTCCAAGAGGATGTTTACATAGCTCAACTAGAGGGTTTTTTCAATCCAAAATATCCAAAATGGGTATGCAAACTACAAAGGTTCATTGGCTTAATTTCACCTATGGTATACCAACTGTCGACCTTATCACAGTTTGGTATACCAACTACCATTTTGCACATTGTAGTACCCCAACTGCCAGGTGACCTCCCATTGTGGTTTTTTTACCTATGACTTCTGGTTGAGCACACCACGCCAGTGAGTTGACCAATGTCAAGCTGAAGATGTGGACCCCACCATACATGAATTCCCAATAATACCCTCCATTAAAATTGAAATTTCTATCTTCCCTCCTTTTTTTTCCCTCTTCCTCCCCATGTCTGATTGTTTCTCTCTCCTCCTTAACCACTCTATCTCCTTACTCTCCTCACTCACCGGCATCGTCTCTCTCTCCCTCACTCCTCTCCTCTCCTTATTCCCCAAAATTTCTTTCGAAAACCCTAAAAATCGTCCTTCCTTCGACTTACCTGTTGTGATTTTGCGATTTACACAGATAGAGCACTGTTGTTGGTTTCCCCTCCTTATTTCCTCTCCTCTCCTTATTCCCCAAAATTTCTTTCGCAAACCCTAAAAAACGTCCTTCCTTCGACTTATTTGTTGTGATTTTGAGATTCGTACCGATAGAGCACTGTTGCAATTTTGCAATTTCCACTGATAGAGAATTGTTGTGATCTTGTGATTTTTACTGATAGAGTTTCCTGTTGGATGAAACCTAAGAAAAAGGACTACAATTTATGGATAAAATCTGCTAGATATACCATGCTCGATTGGTCCGGGTTTAACGGGCGGCTTTGAACTTGGAAATGGATGGATTCGGCTGTAATCTTCTACATTCATATAAAGTGGATTGCTTCCCCTCTTAATGATAAAAGAATCTTAAAAACTCTTATTTAGCTTTGCTGTTAATTTTGTTGCACATTTAAGAGCATTAAATCAAATGAAATTTGCGGTCTAATGTAAGTGGATTGTTATGGAGATTTACCTTACGCTCTTAATTTTGTTGCACATTTGCTGTGATAAAGGTGATAGTTGGCTCTCAATTTTGGTGCACATTTGCCATGATAGAGGCGATAGTTGGTATACCAAACTATCATAAAGTCCATAGTTGGTATACCATATTGTGATAAATGCGATAATTGGTATAATACGGGTGAAATAATTTTGATAGTTAGTATACCATGAGTGAAATAATTTTTTTGAATTATTTTGTCGCATAAAATAGCACAATGTGCAAATGGATTAACATAATATTCTAAAATTATGGAGACAATGTACAAATGAATTGCCATAATGTACAAGAAGTGCATTAAGGATACACATATACAATGTTGAATATTAGCTACAGATGGGCCAATGAATGAAAAGCAAACCAAAGAAGTAAAAGAAAATAGCCAAAATTCAAGCATGGACTAGCAGCACTAGTAGCCAACAAATTGGATTTTGAAAGGGAAGATGAAAAATGATGATAAACGCAAAGTTACAAACTGTACATAAAGTTACAAAACCGTACTTGCTAGTTTCATCCCTTCTCATCTATTGAACTACTAACAATGAAGTATAAATAAGAGAAATAATTTTGTTGGTCAACAGTTTAAGCAAAATTCTACCATATTTCTACTATATTGTCTTATTTGATCTCCATTGCCTTCTTGGTGCATTGAAAGTAGCACTTCTTGTAGTTGGCTTCCTAGCAACATTAGGCACAGCATTCCTTTGAGTTGCCTGACTTGGCTGACTTTTTGTTGCCTGACTTGGCTGACTTTAAGTTGCCTGACTGGGGCCAACACTAGTGACATTGCTTCCTTGACTGCCGAATGTAGTTTGAGTAGGTTGACTTGGCACATATTGAGTAGTTCCCTATTCAAATTGTGTAACATAAAACAAAAGTCAAGATAATTGCCATGTATTCATAATATGCCTAATTCAAAAACAATAGAATGCCATTTACTAGCAGAGTAGCTGCTAATTAAATTCAGCTACCAATTTGCCATAATTATATACCAATGTAATAGCAGGACAACTACCAAACAATATCAATTTGAACTCCTAAACCATAACAATTTGAACTCCTAATTTATATCAAATTAAACTCCTAAATCAGTGACAATTATCTATGAAGAAAAATTGAAATACTTACATCCATCATCCATCTCAGTGTCTATTCTCCTACCCCTGCTCCTCTGGTGTTGCTTCCCATTCCTGCCCCTGCTCCTCTGCCATTGCTTCCCCTTCCTGCCTGTGCTCCTCTGCCATTGCTTCCCCTTCTTGCCCGTGCTACTCTGGCATTGCTTCCCCTTCCTGCCCCTGCTCCTCTAGCATTGCTTCCTCTTCCTGCCCCTGCTCTTCTAACATTGTTGCCCCTTCCTACCCGTCCTCCTCTACCATTGCTTCCCCTTCCAGTATATGCTCCCCTAGGACTATTTCCACGACCTATTCCTATCATCCTTGCACTTTCGCTAGAAAATTCATTTTTCGGATCATCAGTAGTCCTCCTTCTCGTTACCTACATTAAGAAAGTAATTGCAGTAAGTTTCTAATTGTCATTCCTACTAAGAATTATAAAAGTTGTAGTTAAATAACTACTTACATTTGGGGTAGTGAATCTCAGTGGTTTTATGCACCTCCTTTTGTTATGGTCTTTGCTACCACAATTGCTACAAGTCATGTTGACTAGTCCCCTCTTGCTTAACTTCCCTTTTCAGTTGGATTCTTCTAGTTCTTCAGGCTCCTTTCTCCTGGACTTTTTCTTCCTTCCTCTTTTAGTTTTTACTAGTGATGGAGGCACAATTGGCATGACCTCTTCAGCATTGGGCCACTGATCACTCCCATTTGTTGGATCAATAAAGAAAGCATACACCTTTCGATATGTCTCCACTGAATAACATTCGGCTAAGTAGTTAGCCGGATTCTCGTTGTTGCCAATAATGGCAGCAATTCCATAGCTGCACGGTATGCCTATCTGTTGCCATCTTCTACAAGTGCAACTTTTGGCTTCCATATCAACTGTAAACTGATCACCAAACCCTGCCACCTGCACTCTTGGACCTCCAGAATATGTTGGCTCAAAATTGAAAGAGAACTCTCTGTTCTTCCATAGCTTCTTCATTATCTTTGGGCACCACACAAAAATCACTGTTCTTCAACATATCATACTTCTTCTTCATTCTTTTCATTAACTTCACTTTAATCAACTCATTCATTGTGATAACCCCTTTATCTCTTGCATCTAAGATGTACTTATTGAAGCACTCACACATATTATTAAAAAGCATATCACATTGTGATATGTCAGAAAACCGAACCCTAGACCACTACTCACAAGGTCTTTCCCCTAACCATTTTCTTGCTTCAGGGCATTTATCTTCAATCTTCTTAGGACACTCATCTAATTTGGCTTCACACAGTACCCTTGTTGCATTCCATAACATGTCCTTCAACTCCTTCCCCTTGAACAAAGTTCTAAAATTAATGTACATATGGCATACACAAAATCTATGTTCTGCTGATGGGAATAAGGTCTCCACTGCATTTATGAGTCCCTGATATGCAAATAAATAAATCCACATAAGCAACCATACAACACTAGATAATTGATGAAATGTACATGCTATTGTAATAATTATAAGTTAAAAATAATGCAGCTTAATCATTAAGTATTGGAAAAATGTACCTTTTGTCTATCTAACATAAAAGTCCAATGTTTGTTGCTATCAATCCCCAAATCTTCTGCTAGCAACTGCAAGAACCAAGTCCATGTCTTTGTGCTTTTTGTTTCAACCATTCCCCATGCAATTGGGAAAATGTAGTCATTTGGGTTTATGCCAACAGCAGACAATAGTTGCCCTCTATACAAGCCTTTAAGCCAGCAACCATCTAAACCAATCAAAGGTCTGCATCCTGCTTTGAATGTTGCTTTTAAAGCATTTAGGCAGACATACAACAAGACAAACTTTCCATTTTTGAATCTACCTATAACAGTGCTACCTGGATTTGATCTCAGTAACTTAGCTTTATACCTATAAATACATAGAATACAATTAATTAAAATACAATAAAATGCAATTCAGTAAAATAGTACAATGCAATTAATAAAAACATATTAATACAATTAAGTAAACTCTTACAATGCAATTAAAGAAAAATGTATAAAAAGTTTACCTATAAATGTTTGCATATTGTGCTCTTTCATCCCCGTTAATCTTTTCAAGTGCTAAACACTTAGCACGACTGAGCTTACATTTGTGTGAAGTGCATCATAATCTTCATATCCAGATGAACCTTCCTGTACCTCAAATCTCATATCAGTTTCATAACCAGTATTCCCTATGTTTTCACTAGGTCTCTGTCTGGTAATTGGCTTCGATGTCCTAGCTTTATCAATTTCATTTATTAAATCTTCATCACCATCTTCAAAAACATAATTAGGATCATGAAAATCCTCTTCATCCAATTGTTGTTCACCTTCAACATTCTCCTTATCACCCATCTCATTTTCTACACTATTGTTATCCACATTGCTATCATTAATTCGGGTGCTACAACCACTAATCTCATGATCCTCATTAACACCTTCATAAGAACTAAAGTCACCCATATATGGATTATCATCGAATGACACCCCAATTTCTTCATTAACAGTAGGAAAGTTATTAACAGTTGAAAAAAATGCATCTACAACATCACTTGTAGGATTATCTAAAAAATCAGCTTCAACTCCTCAATAAGAACCAAAATTTACACCACTCTCTACATGTACATCACCTACATTTACATCACCAACATTTACATCAACATTTACATCACTCACATCAATATTTAGCCTTGAGCTACTCCCTATCTCCCTTGTGTTATATTCAAGAAATTTGATTCCTCTTGTCCCCCCAACATTTAATTTCCTTTTACCCTTCCTATCAATCGCTATAACCAGTGGATTTTCCTCGAGAATTTCTTTAATTACAACATTGCTATGCCCTCTAGGTTCTAGTTCATGTAGTAGATCATCCACTTCTTTTGGATTTATAACCTTAACATGAAGATCAATTTCTCCACAATCAACCCCAACCAAAGCCATCCTATAGACATCTATATCATTGCCTAAGTAATTTAAATATCCTTGAATTGGCTTATCCTAAGGTTTCCAAAGATATTGCACAGTTCCATTAATCTCTAAATTTCCTAAACCAATTTGTCAATTATACATGTTGGATATGCCCTAGTCCCAAGGCATTGGTCCTTGTGTTTGTATTATACATTTGTACATTTTATGTAAGATATGTATTATACAATTTATGTTAATAAATAAAGGCATCAATCAATTTACTATATGTCTTGTGCAATAATTGTAAATAGAGTATCCAATGGACATATCCATATCCATGTTATCAAGTGTGAGGCACTTGGCAGTAAGACTGTGGATAGGGAAAACGATATGGCCATAAAGTCATCCGTAGTTTGTTCCAATCATGGGAATGAATGGAACTAAAGACTATCATTAACCTTGGTTGTATAGCAGTGTCTTACTGGTCATAGAACATGGAATGTCAACCAGGTTAATGGGTACATGCAAAAAGGGCATGGTACTGGATCGATCCACTCAACAGGAATCCACATGGTATCACATCACATCGGATTCTCGTGTAGGACTTGTATGGATCCTTTGACCTGACCATATGATGGTACTGGATGTGAAGTGGCATACTTTGGTGTACACCCAACGGGCCTGTAAAAGGGTGCCAAGTACGGGTACGTTTGGGTATGTTAATGAACATTGCAGTACTATGGATATGCAGATGAGAATGTCACTCAGTGTTCCACTGAGAAGATCATCGGCCTCTTGATGAATGCAGCTGATAAGAGTGTGGCCACACCCAAACAAGGTGGAACTTGTTTGTGAATATCAGTGCATTCGGGATCAAGTTAATATCCGGACACAATAGAGGGTGATCAAACCATGCCTCTATGTTGGACACTGATATCAATGACATGGGATGTACAAGTTTAAACTACTGGGTTAAAGTTTCAGTTGGACTGCTTGCTCTATCTTAATTGGGGGCTACAGTGGCTTGCTAGAGCCCAACTGTAGTCTGTGGGCCTTAGCTCACTGCCAACATAAAGGCGGGCCCCTCGGATCATACACATTGAACGTCTGGACTTTAACTAGTCGGATTAAGTGTGTGCTTGGTATATACACGTCAAAGAGAGAGAGAGATCTATTAATTATATTATATAGCTCAATTGGATTGATCAAAATATAATATGATTAATATTTATTTAGGCCATCACATAATTAATTCAAAGAATTAATTTTGTGTGTTTATTTCCTAGGTGGAAATATTTGTACATGTATAGGTTTACATGTATATCATCCTATGTATGTCATATTTAATCCATTGGTTAATTTGATGTCTCAAACAAAGTTTAATTTACATATATGTTACATATTATATGATATAATATATTAACATACATGTAGAATTAAATTTTATTTGAAATCAAATAAATACCAAAGAATTAAATATGGGTTTGAGCTTTTAAATATGAAAGCCCACTTTATGGATGATATGGCCGAAACTTTGGGAGATATTTTGCCAAGTTTTGGTGAGTCATTTTGGATAGGAAGAATGACTCACTAATTGGATGAAAAGTGATGATGAAAGATAGTGAGTCATAACCATGACTTTTGGGAGCACAAGTTGGACTTTGCTTCTTGAGATTTTTTTTTTATTTTGGATATAAAAGAAATATAACCAGCCATCTTTACTCACTTGACTTGGACGTCCAACATAGCCTCCCCTCACTCTCTCTTATTGATTTTTTGAACCGCTAGCACGGGTTTTCAGTCCGAGAGCCGTTCGTGTACGGGACGAAGGAGGAAATCTAATTTGGTTTCTGCAGTCATCATCTGTCTCTTGGAGAGACTTTAAGGTGAAATTTTAAAACCTTCTTCCTTGTGCTTTGTGTTTTTGATTTCCACTACTTAAACTCCTGGGACCGGATTCGAGGAAATCGACGCGTATTTCCGCTTTTATCGGTCGATTTCCTGTGACGAATCCCAGCAGTACATAAAGCCAACCCTTCTCCCAATTACAACCTTCCCATATGTACACATCACCGTTTATATAACTGTCCCCTTTAAATCTCCCATCATACCTAATTATAATATCAAAGTAGCCCTTTTCCGGATCTGCATTTACTGACAATGATAGTACTCAAAATTTAATTTCAAGTATAATTGCATACTATTACTATGAAAACACAAATTGGCACAAATTAAGAAACTAATCAACAAAGATTAATACAAATCTACTTAGATTAAAAAAAAGATTTATACAAATCAACAAATTACATGATCTAATCTAATATCCAATCAATTACAAATATAATATCACAATCCCCAATGACATATTTTCTAATTTAATAAAAAAATCAATTACAATTGCAAAAATGTGGTATAATGTGGCTAAGTATTACAGACAACATAACACCAATTAAAAATAACACCAATTCTACCAAACATTTAATTCAGTACCATCACTATCCAATAACCATTTAAAAATATAATAATTGCAAAAATAAAGAGCAAAGAAAGAGAACTCAGACTTACATGGGCCATAAGCCATCCCAGCCATTGATCACAGTTGCTTGTGGTCCAAAAGCTCCAAAAGGTATCAACTTTTCATCCGGGTCCACTGCATTCACAAACCCAAAATATTCCATCACTGTTAGGCATTTTTAGGCATTTTTTTCTACTATTTATGCAGCGACACAGGGTAAAAAAAAGCACATAAAGGCAATAATAGAGAGTGAGAGAAAGAACGAAGTTTATAGAGAGAGAATATCAAAGCAACAACAGAGAGTGAGCGAAAGAACAAAATTTATAGAGAGAGAATATCAAAGCAACAGTAGAGACAGAAATCGCAAAGACTCCACTTACCCATTCAAATGTTGTGCTTGAAGAACAAGAGCGCGATCAGTGCTTTATTGGTGATTCACGAAGGAAGGATGATTTTTAAGGTTTGCGAAAGAAATTTTGGGTAAAAAGGAGATAAAATCATATCGAAAATGAGTGAGGGAGTGAGAGACGAGGCCGCTGAGTAAGAGAGAGAGAGTGGTTGGGTGAGGGAAACAAAATGGAGGGAGAAGCGGTTTCAATTTTAATGGAGGGTATTATTAGGAATTCATGTATGGTGGGGTCCACATCTTTAGTTTGACATTGGTCAACACACTGACGTGGCGTGCTCAACCGGGAGTCATAGGTAAAAAAACCACAATGGGAGGTCACCTAGCAGTTGGGGTACTACAATGTGCAAAATGGTAATTGGTATACCAAACTGTGATAAGGTCGATAGTTGGTATACCATAGGTGAAATTAAGCCAAGGTCCATTTATGGGCTTAATCAGGCATTCTGTAGCTGGAACCTTCATTTTGATGAAGCCATAAAGGAATATGGTTTTATCAAGAACAAAGATGAGCCTTGTGTGTACAAAAGGATCAGTGGGAGCATGATTACATTCTTGGTCTTATATGTTGCTGACATCCTACTCATTGGAAATGATGTCACATCACTGCAAGGGGTAATAGTGGTTGTGTAAATATTTCACAATGAAGGACTTAGGGGAAGTTGAAATGATACTGGGCATCAAAGATTTATAGGGATAGATCACTTTGGCTTCTAAGCCTAAGTCAAGAAAAGTACATAGACAAAGTCCTTGCTATGTTCAACATGAGCAATGCTAAGAAGGGATTCTTACCAATGCATCATGGCTTAACCCTGAGCAAGAAGAATTGTCTTTCCAGAAGGAAGGAGCGAGCACATGAATGGGATCCCATACGCATCTGCTATTGGATCCATCATGTATACTATGTTATGTACTAGACCTGATGTCTCCCTTTCACTGAATATAACTAGCCGGTACCAATAGGATCCAAGTGAATCCCATTAGACAGTAGTCAAAGCAATCCTAAAGTACTTGAAAAGGACTAAGGATAGCTTTTTAGTGTATAGAGGTCATGAAAGACTTGCAATCAATGGTTACACATATGCAACCTTTCAGATAGATATGGATGACTATAGATCGCAGTCAGGGTTTGTATTCATGTTGAATAAAGGTGCTATCTGCTGGAAAAGCTCTAAGCAAGATACAGTTGCCGACTCTACCACAGAAGCTGAGTATATTGTTGCCTCAGAAGTTGTAAAGGAAGCTATTTGGATTAGGAAGTTTGTCACTAATTTAGGAGTTGTTCCCTCGATTCTAGACCCAGTTGACCTCTTCTGTGACAACAACGGGGCCATCGTACAAGCTAAGGAGCCTCAATCGTACTAGAAATCCAAGCACATACTCAAGAGATTTCATCTGATTTGGGAGATAATTGATCTCGGGGATGTTAAAATTTGTAGGGTTGGGTCTGATGATACCATTGCAGATCACATGGTCGTCTTGCTAGTATGTGCCCTAGTCCCTTTGACAATGTAATTAGATTTTGATAATTAATAAAAGGTATTAATCTATTTTATTAATTTCTTTTACAACTAATAGTTATAGAGTATCCATTAGTTAAGTCATACTCTTGTTTGTTACGAGCATCTCCTAGCAAGTAGGACTGAGAGTAGGGTTAACACTTAACTATAAATATCCCTAGCCTGTTATATCATGGGAATGATACTAACTAAAGATTAGCATGGTCTTTGATTGTATGGTGGTGTCCTACCAGCCATTGGACATGGATTGTCAATCAAAGAGATGGGTACATGCTAGGTGACATGGTACTGGATCAATCAACTTAGAGTATTTCACTTGACCCCTATAAGACAAGTGAATCTCTAGTAGAACTTATATTGGATCCTTAGAACCTGATGTTGCAATAGACTTAAAGACAATCTCACATACTTTGACATACGCCTAACGGGCTCATAAAAGAGTACCAGGTATAGGTATGATTGGGTATGCCAGTGAATACCTAAGGATCATAGGTAAGGTGAAGGGAAATCCCAATCTCTTAAAAGAGATCATGATATCACCAGTCACTTGATCAGTGGGACCGAGAAGTGCTTGGTGTAAGCGCCGGAATTTTCTATACTTAAAAAAAAAAAAAAAAAAAAGAGAACAGTCGTACGACTATTGTTACAGTCGTACGACTGTAATGTCGGAAAAACTGCAGAGGCCCATACCTCTGCAGCAGAAATGAAGGAAAGAGAAAGGGAGCATTAATTGCTCCCTTGTTGCAGCAAGCAAGGAGGAGGCAGAGAGATAAAAAGGAGAAAAAGAAAGAGAAAAGAGAGGATTCTGGTGAGAAGAAATTGAGAGAGAGAAAGAGAAGAGAGAGAAAAAGAAAACCACAAAAAACCCATATTCTTCCTCTTTGATTTTCCTTAATTCTTGAAATTAAGCCTAAAACTTGTTAGAAATCCCTAGGTTAATCAGTTAACTACTCAAACAAATCAAGAATTCGGACTTAAACCATCAGAAACCCTTGCAATTTGGATTTTGGACAAAAGCTCTCAACTTCCATTCCAAAGGAAAAAGTGCAAATTTGTTGGGATTGGAGCGACGCCAGGGGTCAAAACGACTTGGAATAGCTTCTAAAAAGGTAGTCACTTCTTTTCCTTACACTTTTCCTCGCTTTCTGGGTGTTTGAAGTGAATTTTGTGTTTTTTTTGCTGCATTTTTCGTATTTCTGTTCCTGGAAATTAAGAACAGTTGTACGACTGTTCTTGGTTTTCATGAACAGTCGTACGACTGTTTATACAGTCGTACGACTGTTCTTAATTTCCAGGTTTATTTCCTTCAGATTTGGATTTAAATTGATGTTTGCTGAAATTCTGACCCTGAACTGATTACAGTCGCACGACTGTAAACTACAGTCGTACGACTGTAGTCCTTGTTCCAGAATCAGAATTTCAGCTTTTATCCGTAAAAATCCCAAAAAAATCAGAAAACCCCAAAAATCATCGAAATGAATTTTGTTGTGTGCATCACGACCATAGATTCAATTTTCTAGTAAAATTTGCATTTAGAACAATGCAACGACGGAGACCCATTTCTCTTGAAAACCGACCCACTCAACATATGAAAAGTGCATGTAAACCGGTAAAATTGTTTTCAAATGATTTTTCCCACAAAACCAAAAATACAGGGACGTTTCAAAATGTTTTCCAGGTCTAATCGGGCTGGCTAGCCGAGCCAACCTGGTTATCCCCTAAATGCATGCCCCCAATTCTCGGTTTCCCAATTCTGTCTGTTTGAGTCCAACTTGTGGCGTGCCGCATATATTATGCTAACCCACTGTTTTGCAGGTTTTAATTTCTTTTTATTTTTATTTTTAATGTAATTTAATAGATTAAATCGTGTATCCTAGGTGATTGTATTTTTCTAGATTCTCGTGTATATAAGCTCTTGTATAAGTGAGGCGAGTGTCTTTTTATTTTCCATTCGATTTGGTTGTAAGCCAATTAATATTTATTCCTTTTCCTTATCTTTTGTATTAAATACTTTGTGTGCGCGTTGTATGCTTTTTTTTATATTTAATAAAATGGACTTAGATTTTGAAATGCCATTTGAAAACATTGACAATATTTATTTTAATTAGACACGAAATAAGGGACTTGTCCGGACCCGAATCTCTGGATAGTGTAGCGGCCGTTCGTCCGGTTCAGCTACATAAGAATTTCCCAGTTGAGCTGAGCCGGGTGGCGACTCTACAATATTCATCGAGACTTAGGTCTCGGTTCTTTTATTTATTAATTCCATTTATTTTCCAAAACGCGGATTTCCAATTACAAAAACCCCACACGAGGGAGGGGGCCCACCCGAGATCGTGGCGCCCATTCCGAAAGGGAGTCTCGCGTCCCGTCGAAAATGCGTCGTCCGCTCACAGTGGCGACTCCGCTGGGGAGTTCTCAAAAAGTTTTTCAAAAACTTAAAAGAATTTTGACAAGCCCTGAAGAGTGTCTAATTAAAATAACGTGGATGATTCTCTTTTGGCATTTTATTTGCATCTTAGTTAGCCATTTTTGCATTAGATTAGGTATCCTTTTATAGCCCGGTGGATTGTTGAAGTGTCGCCTAAGTTCCTCCTGGTCTTAGGGGCACGAATACGAAACACCACTCATAGCCTCGTACGAACCCCTTCGTTTGGACCCTTGAGTGGGGAGAAGTGAGGAGTATATCTTGCTATGAGAGCCTTGATGTTATCCCGACTTTGACCGAACCCATATAGGCAGCTCTAATTGGATTCCCTTAGGATACCAAAATAATTGTGTGAATAGTGATAATAAAATCGCGCCTTCATCACCCCCGGTTGGTGATTGAAGTGAACCCCGCCTAGGACTCGATTAGAAATTTTTGAGACCGACCACGTTGGAGAAATAAGGTTGGAAGAATTCGTTTTGCTTGCTATGTGTTCTTCACCGTTTCGTGACACATCGTCGACGCATGCATAACATGACATAATCACCATTTTCCATACACATGACATACCATACACAAACATTCTTGTGTGATACTAACCCACATTTTTATGCAGCCATTTGCATTTTATTTCATGTGTAAAACATTAATTCATTCGCTTGTCATCCATACTAACGATTTCTTTTTCAGCCATAACATTAAACTTGTGTGATTAGCATTTTATTTTTGACATAGCATTCATAACATCATTATGTATGCCATACATCCTAACCCACGTTTTTGTGCAGCCATTTGCATATTGTGTGACATGTTCATTCACTACATTTCACTTAAATTGAATTAAATTAAAAGGCATTTCAAGGACGCCTATCATGACCATCCCATCCCATTTCATAACATATCGGGTATCTAAAATTACCCGAGTTTTGCCAATGCATCGGATTGCATTCGGCCATTCCGCCAATATCATTTCATTTAATAAAAGCCACAACGGTCTTAGGCCCATTTTCGTGTAATAATTTACACGGTGCATTTCATGACATCACACCCATCCATCATAAACACCATATAACATTGTGATCCACATCCGATCACTTCATGACATTAATTCACCATTTAAGGTACTCCCCGAGTGCCCGATTAGTATACATATAGGCCCATAACGTCACCAAATCATGAAAGGTGTTCCTCGAATGCCGAATCCTTGTCCGTGTTCCTGTTACACGTGACTGTCTCATAACATCATTCCATATCATATGCTCAAAAGCATCAAGACCTCGTCTGTGGGCCCGACCCATGCGACCATTTCATATCATCTCATAGACCTATAAAGTGTCAAAACTACGTCCGTGTGCTGGTATACACGCGACCATTTCATGAATTCATTAGGTGCCCCAAAGGCGCCGAAGTTCTGCCCGTGTGATGGCCCACACGTGACATTTTTGCATAAACATGGGGTGTTCTTGGAATGCCTCGAAAAAAAAATAATAATAATAATAAAAATAAAATAATAATAAAAAGAAACCATTCATATCATCATTCCATACACAATTCCACTTCATGCATCTCAAGCATATTCAATGCCTTAATTTTCATGTCATATCACGTCATTCATTCACGACCCTAATATCTCCTACCTACTCCCAAGCAGAATACACTGGAGCCACCTTGGACAAGATCCCAAGCTTCAAGGGCGGCTAGGAGACAGAGGGTAGTCGAGAGTGACAGTGATTCAGAGCCTGGGGAAGGAGTAAATATGGCAGAACAGACACCGAGCAAGGCTGATGTTTTGAGAGATTTCTTCAGGTCGCAGGATTTCCGCGACATGTTAAAGGAAGAAATGAGGGCAGTGGTTAGAGAAGCTGGTGACACCGGTGGTAGTGGATCCGGGAAGGAGAAAGAAGCTGAGTCATCCCAACACGGTGGTGACGCTTCGGCTAGCCTTGAAAAGCTGCAGGAGATAGAGGCAGCTATGGAACAGAGGATGAAAGCCAAGTGTTCTGAATTAGACGAGGTCATGGCCCAGTTGAAGAAGGGGGCCGGGATCAGTGCTGAATCCAAGAAGGGGGTGAACGTTGATGCCATGATCAGTAGGGGCATCGAGACATTTCCTATCGGCTTCCAAGTGCCGAAAGTCCCCACTTACAAAGGAATGGGCTCGCCGGAGGCCCATGTGAATTTATATGCCCGGGTTATGCTGACAGCAGGCGCTACAAAGCAACAATTGATTAATCTTTTCCCCACCACACTGGAGGGAGGTGCTTTGGGATGGTATAACTCACTGTCAGAGGAGGAGCAATCTGACTGGGAAGTATTGTCAGCAGCCTTCATCAAATACTACAGCTTCAACACCAAAATCCAGGTGAAGCTGTATGATTTGGAAAAGGTGAAGCAGAAATTCAATGAGCCCTTTGATGAATACTACCAGAGGTGGATGAACAAGATGATCCTCCTAAAGAACCGCCCTGATGAGGATGAGCTTATACAGAAGCTCATTGATGGCAGCAAAGATATCTTCAAGAACAACATGAAATTCCATTCCTTCAAGGAGCTTAGTGAGGTCTATAGCATGGCCATGAAGATAGAAAGGGATGAAGAGCAGAAGCCAGCTGGTCAGAAAGGGGGAAGAAGTACAGGGTACAGTTCAGGGTATAGATCAACCACAGCAGCTGGGTCTGGCAGGGGGTCTGGTTCAGGTGCCGGTGGCAAGCAGGGGCAGTCATCAGAAGTGAAGCGGGTTGAGGTGGCTACTGTGAATCAGCAGCAAGGCAACCAGAATAGGGGTCCTGGAGGACAAGGCATAACACCCTGGACTCTTACTTTGGCAAAGATATTCGCCAAGTGTAGGAATGGTGGCTTACTACAGTCCTTGAGGCCATTTGAGTTCCCACCTGAAGCTGACAAGGATAACTTCTGCACTTATCATGTGGTGACAGGCCACCGGACCAATAACTGCTATAAGCTAAGGGATGCTATCCAGAAGCTTATCGACGAGGGAAAGCTGCAGGAACCACCTAAACCTAGCACTAAAACTAACCCACTACCAGCATTCGAGAAGCGGGTTAACATGGTTCAGTCGGGGTTGCCGGCTAACTTCATATTTGCCCAAGTTCTGCAAGCGAACCCTACGATTCAGGCAGTGGCGGTAGGGGAACCCGAAGTGGAGCTTAAATGTGAGGAAAAGGAGGGGTGTAAGGAGGTCAAGCCCATAAGTCTGGATGACCTTGACTCCGAAGATGAGTACGAAGAATTTGACAGAAGGGAGGCTGTTAAACTCCCAGCTGTTGAGGAGCTGAAGATTTCAGAAGTGCAGCACGTCACCCGAAGTGGAAGGGTATACCAACCGGTAGATCAGACGAAAAATAAAGCACCGATGAATGGGTCGGGCAGTGCTTCGGCACCGGAAAGAGTCGAGAAAGAAGATTTGGTCATTTCCCAACTGAAGAAGACTCCTGCACAGGCCAGTTTGTGGCATTTGCTTATGACCTCCAAAGAGCATAAGGAGGCTTTAGTGAAGAAGCTATCAGAAATTGAAGTCTCCCCTATAGCTTCACCAGAGGCTATGTGCTGCTTGCTAGACAAAGTCCATGCTGGAGCTCCTAATATTGTCTTCTCTGAGAAAGACCTGCCAGCAGAAGGAAAGGCTCACAACAAGGCTCTTTACATTAAGGCCTATATCATGGATAAGGTGATGCCGTGTGTTATGGTGGATGACGGCTCAGCTCTGAATATTTGCCCACTGAAAATGCTACCGCTTCTAGGCATGAATGAAGAAGTATTGAAGAGGTCCTCGACAGTCATTCGGGCGTATGATGATTCTAAAAGAACAGTGATAGGGACCTTTGAAACAGAAGTGGAAGTTGGGCCCATCAAGTCCATGGTTGTTTTCACAGTGATCGATATCCCGGTCACATTCTCCTTATTGCTTGGAAGGCCCTGGTTCCATCCTTTGGGAGGTGTTCTTTCCACTTTGCATCAGAAGATTAAATTCCCTGTGAATGACAAAATTGTGACTGTTGAGGCAGATGCCCAGTCAATGGTAGCTGCGGTGGATGAAGGAGTGATTCCTTTTGGTGGATTCCAAATTGCTGTCATTAAGAAGGAAGAAACCACAGATGCCCCTATGGTCCTTTATGAGAACTACATGCCAGAGTGGCTATCCCAATATCTGTACAAGCTGAACTTTGTCCTGGGAATGGGACTCGGGATTAATCTGCAAGGTGTGCCAGAATTCAAGATCGACTCGGGGAAGTCAAAGCAGTACGGCCTTGGTTATGTAGAGGGGCCATCCAAGCAGAAGAATCTGAAAAAGGGCAAGAATGGCAAGGTCATGATGAAGCCATTTCTGAAGGCGGGAGAAAGCCTTTACAAGGGCCAAGCTGAACCGGTGCTGGTTGGAAATGTCGAGCACCCTGGCTTTGAGATCTTTACAGATGTTGTGGATTTTGAGAAAAGCCAGGAAGAGCCAGTAGCCCCTATAATGATAGAGGAAGCAATTGCTGAATCTGAAATCTTGAAAGGAGAATCATCTGTGGTAATAGCAGAAACCGTAGAGGTGGCCGAGGAAGAAGATGAAAAGAAGACCTACGCCGAAGCTACGGAGGTGATCTCGGGAGCTTTGACTGCTGCATTAACCAAAGCTTTTGGGAAATCCAAAGAAGGATTTGGCGAAGAACTGATGGCCAAAGTGAACTTAGACTCTGTGGTTGCTGAAATCGCCAAGATTATGGAGAAGGCCAAGGCACAGGTGGCCGAAAAAGTTGCGGTCCCAGATGATGCTACGGAAGGGAAGATGGAAGCTGAGGAAGAACAAGGCCCTCCGCCTGTGGAGGATGAAAATGATTTTGTTGTATCTATTTCTTCCATTTTCAATGTAACTGATGTACTTTATGATAAGTTCAATGCAATGAAATCCCAGTTTGCTTACTTGTGTGATGTTTATCCTGATAATTCTGTGCATGCATTCGAATCACCATCAAGCATATTTAGCATACATGACACTGCATTGCATGAAATCAATATAAGTACAGATGAAAACCCTAAAATGGTACTCATTTCACACGAGCTAAAATCCGAGGAAGAAAGAGAATTAATAAGAATACTCCAAAGACATGTTAAAGCTTTCGCCTGGTCGTATGAAGACATGCCGGGTGTGGATACAGAAATAGCAGTGCATAAGATCCCAACGGACCCCAAGTTCAGACCGGTAAAGCAGAAGTTGAGAAGACTAAGGCCGGAATGGGCTACACTGGTGAAGGAAGAAGTGGCCAAACAGATAGATGCCAGATTCCTCGAAGTGGTGGAGTATACGGAATGGCTAGCCAACATTGTCCCCATGCCTAAAAAGGATGGAAGGGTCAGAGTATGTGTCGATTACAGGGATTTGAACAAGGCCTGCCCTAAGGACAATTTTCCACTACCTCATATTGACGTATTGGTTGATAGTGCAGCAAAAACGGCAATGTACTCCTTCATGGATGGCTTTTCAGGGTATAACCAGATTCTGATGGATGTGATCGACAAGGTGAAAACATCATTCATTACAGAGTGGGGTACTTTTTGCTACAGAGTGATGCCTTTTGGATTAAAGAACGCCGATGCCACTTATCAGAGGGCTGTCACAACTCTGTTGCACGATATGATCCATAAAGAAGTTGAAGTGTATGTCGACGATATGCTCGTTAAATCAGCAACCCGGGAGGAACACCCTGTTATCCTGGATAGATTTCTAACACGCATTGGAGAATACAACTTGCGGCTTAATCCCAAGAAGTGCATATTCGGGGTCACATCAGGGAAGCTGTTAGGCCATGTAGTCAGCCAGAGGGGGATAGAAATGGACCCAGATAAAATCAAAGCCATCCAAGATATGCCAGCTCCAAAGACTGAAAAGGAGGTCAGATCATTCCTGGGTTCCTTGCAGTATGTCAGCCGCTTCATAGCCAAGCTAACTTCCACTTGTGAGCCAATCTTCAAGCTCTTAAAGAAAGATCAGCCGGTTGTGTGGGATGACAAGTGTCAACTGGCCTTCGAGAAGATCAAGGCCTACTTGGTAAAGCCACCAGTGTTGAGTCCTCCGATCCCAGGGAAGCCTCTGATTTTGTATTTGGCAGTTGAAGAATCCTCTATAGGGGCAATGGTAGCACAAGAACAAGATGGCAAGAAGGAGTATCCCATCTACTACCTCAGCAAAAAGCTGTTGGAGTATGAAACCAAATACACACTAGTGGAGAAGACATGTGTGGCGATGATTTGGTTGACCAAGAAGCTGCGCCACTATTTCCAATCCTACAAGATACAAGCTGTGGCTAAAGTGGACCCAATGAAGTACCTCTATGAAGCACCTGCATTGGTTGGGAAACTATCCAGGTGGTTGTTACTTTTGTCTGAATTCGACATCGAGTACATCACGAAGAAAACTATTAAAGGGCGAGCCGTGGCGGAGTTTCTGGCAAACCAGCCCCTAGAATCAGATTACACAGAGAACCTGGAATTCCCTGATGAGCAGTTGGCCATGGTGGAAGTGAAAAGATGGGTCATGTGCTTCGATGGGGCAGTGAATAGAAAAGGTGCTGGAATCGGAGTACTTATAGCAACACCAGATGGTGAGGTCATTCCTTTATCCAAAAGGCTGATCTGTCCTGTAACCAACAATGGAGCTGAATATGAAGCATGCTTATTTGGAATGGAGACTCTATTAACCTTAGGAGCAAATGATGTCTTAATTATCGGTGATTCACTTCTAGTGATCAGGCAAGCTCAAGGTGAGTGGGAACTAAAAGAAGAAGCCTTACGGCCATATTTGGAGCTGCTACAGTTCAAAAAGGGTTTATTCGGCCGGTGTGAATTCAGACATGTCCCCAGAGATGAGAATAAGATGGCTGATGCATTAGCTACTTTATCCTCCATGTGGGAAAATCCAGAAGAGACACAAACTCAACCACTGGTTATAGCCACTTCCAGGCATCCTTGCTTCGAAGTGCATGAAGTGATGGAATTATCAGCTGAAGAAAAGCCATGGTTCTTTGACATTTATCGGTATGTTAAGGAGGGAAAGTACCCAGAAGAGGCCAGCGCTGCTGATAAGTTGACACTGAGAAAACTGGCTAGTTAGTTCAGAATCTTCGAGGATAAGTTATACAAAAGAATAGCACATGGAGTCCTTTTAAGGTGTCTAACAGAACGAGAAGCAGAAGATGTGATGCAGCAGGTACATGCAGGATCTTGTGGGCCACATATGAATGGACTTGCCATGGCTAGGAAGATCATGAGACAAGGCTACTTCTGGATGATGATGCAAGCAGACTGTATAAGAAAAGTGAAGAGATGTCATGAATGTCAGATCTATGCAGACATTAGTCATCTTCCTCCACTTGAACTTCAGAATCTAGCATCTCCTTGGCCGTTCTCAGCATGGGGGATAGATATGATTGGTGAAATTCATCCAGCTGCATCTAATGGGCATAGATTCATAGTTGTGGCAGTTGATTATTTCTCCAAATGGGTCGAAGCGGAATCCTTCACTAATGTTACAGCCAAGCACATGGTCAAGTTCATCCAGAAGAACATCTTCACTCGGTATGGGATCCCTCACCACATAGTAACTGATAATGGAGTACAATTTCAAGGGGCAACAGCTGAGCTATTTGCAGAGCATGAAATTGAACATCATAAGTCTTCTCCATATAGACCACAAGCCAATGGTGCAGTAGAAGCAGCTAACAAGGCAATAAAGAAGATCTTATCAAAGATGGTAACCACTTACAGGGATTGGGCTGATAAACTGCCGTATGCTCTCTGGGGTTACAGAACCAGTGTTAGAACGCCGACAGGAGAAACTCCTTATGCCTTAGTATATGGAATGGAAGCAGTGTTGCCAGTGGAGATAGAACTCAAGTCACTCAGAGTTGCCCTGGAAGCTCAATTACCGGAGACTGAATGGGTTCAAGCCAGATATGAGCAGCTGGCTGCACTAGATGAAAGGCGACTAAAAGCACTGGATCACCTGCAGATGTATCAGCGCAGAATGGCTAGAGCCTATAATCGAAATGTGAAATACTCCAAGCGGCAGTTGAAAGCAGGAGATTTGGTTCTAAAGCAACTAAGGCCTTCAAATGTTGATGTTAGGGGCAAGTTCAGACCTAACTGGGAAGGACCCTACGTGGTGAAGAAGGTGTTATCAAAAGGCGCTATCAGCATCATGGACATGGATGGAAACGAGTTCACCAACCCGATCAACCAAGACAGGCTAAAGCTTTATCATGTATAAAAAAAAAAAAGAGAGTCTGCTAGGCTGAAAACTCGAAAGGAGCGGTCTAGGCAAAAATTAAGACACGAGAGAAAATAATCAGTTGGAAAACCTGAAAAGGACGACTGGTGGCGGGTTCTGGCACGATGTGAAATGTGTACCATTTAGGAACCAACTTGTTTCAAATGTACTCATTTTGACTTCATCAATAAAGTGAAGTGTTTGTTTAAATATGTTTGCATGGTTATGACAAATGCACAAACAAAGTTGTCTTGCATAAACACACGTTCAAAGAAAGCACTTTGCATTCAACTGATCAATATCATCACATTATTTGACAAATGAAAATGTATTAAGTACGTGCAATTCAAAATCTTTTATCGTCCTCTAAAGTCCAGTTCATCTTCCCAGACGAGCAGTAAAGGGTCACAACACCATTTTAGTAAAAAAAAAAAGAGCTCGCTGAGGTGAAAACCGAAAAGGCACCTCAGGCAAAAATTAGAGCGGCCTGCTAAGCTGAAAACCCATATCGGGCAGTTTAGGCAAAGTTAGGGCGTATGAAAAGCTCGCTAAGGTGAAAACCGAAAAGGCACCTTAGGCAAAAGTTAGAGCGGCTCGCTGGGCTGAAAACCTGATTTGGGCAACCCAGGCAAAAATTAGAGCACTTAAAAAAAAAAAAAAAAAAAAACACATAACTTCCCACGGAGCAGGAAAAACAGAACATCCTCAGTATTCCCCGCAGAATTCGTCACATCACTCCCCAGCAGAGTTTCCCATACTATTCCCCGGCGGGGTCTACACAAAGAACACCATAGTTGTTTCCCCAGTCAAGCTGTCACACTCTTCCCCAGAGGAATCCGTACAAGGAATACTACGATCATTTCCCCAGCAGTCACCTCGCTTCTTTGATAATCATCAAGCAATGCCCCAAGAAAAGCAGAATCAACCAGGGGTACAACATGTCTCCCCAGCGGAAGACAGAAACGTCCAACAACAGAAAATACATACATGTACATATACATCAACATGCATCCATACATTGCATATATCAATTACTTATCCTCGGCTAGTCTTCATTCTTGATCGAAGGGGCAAAAATTTTTGTTTGAAAATCTCTCGATCAAGGAATGAAGACTTGCCATTTTAAGTGCAGGAATTCATCCCCAGCTCAATATCCTCAGCAAGTCAGCAGATCCGCCTCGAGTAATGTAAACTCGGTATCGGCCTAGGTCCGCTCCATTATCTCAATCTTCTCCACCGAGTCCGCCTCGAGCAATGTAAGCTCGGCATCGGCCCAGATCTATCTCATCATCCAAGTTCCCTAGCAGATCCGCTTCGAGTGATGTAAACTCGGTATCGGCCCAGATCAGCTTCATCTATTTTCCCAGTAAAGTTCGCCTCGGGTAACCTAGACCCGGTATCGGCTAATCTCATCTCCAGCATCGCCTCGGGTAACATAGACCTGATATCGGCCAATTCTTCATCAATTTCGCCTCGGGTAACCTAGACCCGGTATCGGCCAATTTCTTCATCAATTCGCCTCGGGTAACCTAGACCCGGTATCGGCTAATCTCATCTCCAATTTCGCCTCGGGTAACCTAGACCCGGTATCGGCCAATTTCTTCATCAATTCGCCTCGGGTAACATAGACCTGATATCGGCTAATCTCCTCATCAATTTCGCCTCGGGTGACATAGACCTGATATCGGCTAATCTCTTCATCAATTTCGCCTCGGGTAACATAGACCTGATATCGGCTAATCTCTTCATCAATTTCGCCTCGGGTAACATAGACCTGATATCGGCTAATCTCTTCATCAATTTCGCCTCGGGTAATATAGACCTGATATCGGCTTATTTTATCCCCAGTATCGCCTCGGGTAACCTAAACCCGGTATCGGCCTATCTCATCAGAAGATTCAGCCCAACGTTCACGGCGCTTTGATTCATGCTCTCAAATTCATCATCACAGGTATTATGGACCTGGAGCTAGATGTCGAATTTGATCACGCGAGGGGCAGCTGTAAGCGCCGGAATTTTCTATACTTAAAAAAAAAAAAAAAAAAAAGAAGAGTCGTACGACTATTGTTACAGTCGTACGACTGTAATGTCGGAAAAACTGCAGAGGCCCATACCTCTGCAGCAGAAATGAAGGAAAGAGAAAGGGAGCATTAATTGCTCCCTTGTTGCAGCAAGCAAGGAGGAGGCAGAGAGATAAAAAGGAGAAAAAGAAAGAGAAAAGAGAGGATTCTGGTGAGAAGAAATTGAGAGAGAGAAAGAGAAGAAAGAGAAAAAGAAAACCACAAAAAACCCATATTCTTCCTCTTTGATTTTCCTTAATTCTCGAAATTAAGCCTAAAACTTGTTAGAAATCCCTAGGTTAATCAGTTAACTACTCAAACAAATCAAGAATTCGGACTTAAACCATCAGAAACCCTTGCAATTTGGATTTTGGACAAAAGCTCTCAACTTCCATTCCAAAGGAAAAAGTGCGAATTTGTTGGGATTGGAGCGACGCCAGGGGTCAAAACGACTTGGAATAGCTTCTAAAAAGGTAGTCACTTCTTTTCCTTATACTTTTCCTCGCTTTCTGGGTGTTTGAAGTGAATTTTGTGTTTTTTTTGCTGCATTTTTCGTATTTCTGTTCCTGGAAATTAAGAACAGTCGTACGACTGTTCTTGGTTTTCATGAGCAGTCGTACGACTGTTCTTAATTTCCAGGTTTATTTCCTTCAGATTTGGATTTAAATTGATGTTTGCTGAAATTCTGACCCTGAACTGATTACAGTCGCACGACTGTAAACTACAATCGTACGACTGTAGTCCTTGTTCCAGAATCAGAATTTCAGCTTTTATCCGTAAAAATCCCAAAAAAATCAGAAAACCCCAAAAATCATCGAAATGAATTTTGTTGTGTGCATCACGACCATAGATTCAATTTTCTAGTAAAATTTGCATTTAGAACAATGCAACGACGGAGACCCATTTCTCCTGAAAACCGACCCACTCAACATATGAAAAGTGCATGTAAACCGGTAAAATTGTTTTCAAATGATTTTTCCCACAAAACCAAAAATACAGGGACGTTTCAAAATGTTTTCCAGGTCTAATCGGGCTGGCTAGCCGAGCCAACCCGGTTATCCCCTAAATGCATGCCCCCAATTCTCGGTTTCCCAATTCTGTCTGTTTGAGTCCAACTTGTGGCGTGCCGCATATATTGTGCTAACCCACTGTTTTGCAGGTTTTAATTTCTTTTTATTTTTATTTTTAATGTAATTTAATAGATTAAATCGTGTATCCTAGGCGATTGTATTTTTCTAGATTCTCGTGTATATAGGCGCTTGTATAAGTGAGGCGAGTGTCTTTTTATTTTCCATTCGATTTGGTTGTAAGCCAATTAATATTTATTCCTTTTCCTTATCTTTTGTATTAAATACTTTGTGTGTGCGTTGTATGCTTTCTTTTATATTTAATAAAATGGACTTAGATTTTGAAATGCCATTTGAAAACATTGACAATATTTATTTTAATTAGACACGAAATAAGGGACTTGTCCGGACCCGAATCTCTGGATAGTGTAGCGGCCGTTCGTCCGGTTCAGCTACATAAGAATTTCCCGGTTGAGCTGAGCCGGGTGGCGACTCTACAATATTCATCGAGACTTAGGTCTCGGTTCTTTTATTTATTAATTCCATTTATTTTCCAAAACGCGGATTTCCAATTACAAAAACCCCACGCGAGGGAGGGGGCCCACCCGAGATCGTGGCGCCCATTCCGAAAGGGAGTCTCGCGTCCCGTCGAAAACGCGTCGTCCGCTCACACTTGGCCAAGCCCAATACTTAATCACTAGGTGATTAAGTGATTAATATTCTTCAGTCTACTCAGAATCAAGAAATTTACTTACAGCCATAGGGGATGACTTTGTCATGGTTCTAGTAGTACAAAGATATTCAATAGGCATGAGATGTATAAGAAAAAGGCTACAAGGTATATATGTCCAAAAGATATATTCATCTTAATTGAGGGCTATAATGGTTTGCTAGAACCCACCAATAGTCTGTGGGCCCAAGTGTTTGGGGCTCGTTGCCAACATAAAGATGAACCTACTAGATCGCACGTATAGGGTCAAGATCAGATGTTTAAGACCTAAATATATATTGGTTATATATTTAATTAAAAGAGCTATTGTCATATTTATATTAATTGAATTATTACATGGTGCAATAAATAAATTAATTAAAATATGACTTGTCTAAATTGGATTTTGACATTTACCGGATTGGAATTATATTTATGTTAAATTACTTATTCTATCGTATAATAAATAATTTAATTGGAATGTAATTTATCAAAATTAGATTTTGACATATTAGAGAATTATATTATATTTAGATTAATTTGTTTTATTGCATGGTACAATAAATAAATTAAGTATGAAATATAATTATGTTAAAATTGGATTTTGACATAAGGAGTTATTTATTTATTTATTTATATCATAAGGTTGATGGGGATTTAATTGAATTAAGTCTTTAACCTAAAGTTTAATTAATTAAACCCTAATTAGCCCATAGTATAAATAGAATACTATTTCCTTAATTCCCTAACCCAACACAAACTGCCTCCTTCCCATAGAACACAGTGAAATTTCAGCCAGCACTAGTTCTCCTTAGGGTTTGGTTGTTCTTGCTCCTGGTCTAGCGCTAGCATGCTTGTTTGATCGTTTGAGGCCTACGTGTGTGAGGGTGGAGATTTCTTACTTGGAAATTTGAATAAAAAGCTTCAAAATCCGGGTAAGATTTAAATTGCTTTCTGGTTAACTCTGTTTCTTCCCAATTTGAATGGTTTCCTGGGTTGGATTTGAGTGAAATCATTGCTTTCGTTGCCAAAATTTTTATTTTGCACGATGAAAATCCCTACACGCTTTAAGCTATTTCTTGATTTTTTCCTATGCCACTAGCTATCTCTCCCTTCTCCAAATGCTCCAGCATTTTGTCATGTTCAAGTTGTGTGAGTTTATCTTTCCTTTTACAGAATGCTCCAACCGCATTTATAATCATAAAAACATAAGTCACAACTTGATTCTTCTTAGAAACATTAACAACAACTAATTAGAGTTGTTGAGAAAAGCAATTAATATACCATGCATTTGTATTTTCTCTCAACATCAGAGTTTTTAATCCATTGAACTTACCACTCAGATCCAAAGCTCCATCTTATCATTGACCTCTCAATCTTGACAATGATAACTTATGTTTCGCAAATAGGCTATCAATAGCCATCTTCAAAGCAATTGCGGAAGTTTTAGGTACGTGAAAAATAGCAAGAAATAAATCAACAACTTTTCCATGTTTGTTCACATATCTTAAAATCACTCCCATTTGCTCTTTAATTGAAACTTCTTGAGACTCATCAACCATAAGCGAAAAGAATCTGTCTCCAATATCTTTAGTGATGGCTTTTGTGACCTCTCCTGCATAAGCATTTGTTAATTCTTTATGAGCTTTTTAAGAAGTTTGTTGATTATTTCCAAGAGCATGATGTTTAACTCTTTTACCAACCTCTTGATTCTGTTCACTATACCAGTCAAACAATTTTGAATAGTTACCCCTATTTAAGGAACCTGGTGACTCATTATTTCCGCAATAAGTCAGACCTTGTTTCAAAAGAAAGCATGTCACATCTAAAGTTGCTATTAAACGAATGCGATAATCTACCTCGCCCTCATTATGTGGTACACTCTGCCTTTGATTTTTAAAATTATCAAATAGAATTCTACACGAATTATGAGCACTGCCAACAACTCCAACATGTTCATTGAATTTTTCGTGTGCATTTTTCCAATTACTAAAGCCTATTTTTGTAAAAGTATCATTCCCAATTTGACCTACTATCTTTGAAACGGAAGCACTAAAAGCAAAATGCTGCATCTTTTTCTATGCTATATTCCAGGCAAACATATTTGTCAAACCAAGCATCTTGAAAATGTCTTCTACTCTTACCATATTGCCTTGATGGATAATTATGACCTTTTGGTTGGCAAGGACCTTAAGTCAAATATTCTCTTCGTACTTGATCTCTGATATCAACATGAAAACTTTCAATTGGTTTACGTAATCTTGAATCACTAAGAACTTCATATACATTGAATTCCACATGAGGTTGATTTCCATTGTTGCTCGAATTAGATTCATCAAAATTTCGTTTTCGTTTAATCACAAATTTATTCATATATCTACAATATAAAAATTTGTTCAATTAATAACCATACTTAATAGTTCAAGATATTTAATAAAATTTAATTAAATAATAAACTTAATAAAATCACTAATTATTAATGAAGAGACAAAATAAAAAATACCACAGGGCTACAAGATATTAATAAAATAAAAATTAATAATCTAATTCTTATGCAATTGATCAATTCCAATGAAAGTCACATCTAAAGTTTTATTAATAGCAATAATTGATACTAATTTTAAGTATAAAAAAATGTATACAATAAAAACTTTAATGACTCGAATCAAATAAATAATCAATTGATGTGAACTGAGAAGAAAATAAGAATTTATAATTTAAGAATTTTAGATTCCAAAAATGAATGCTAGCTACATTGATTAAACTAATTTGAAATTTAAATTAAATTCGATGCAACTTATGCAGGTATAACTAATTTAATTCAAGAGCAGACTCAATTAAAAAATATAATTATGTACTTGAAATATGAATTTTGATGCAAATTCCTTGAGCTTGAAAAGTAGAGGATTGTAGTTGTTGGAACTTGAAAGTATAGATTAATTTAATATGGAACTGCTTTATATAGAGTTAATAAGATATTATTTGATTAGGAAGCATATAAGGATTAGGAATTTCAATTACAAATTTGTAAATTAGGAATCAATTTTTTAAAGGAATAAATTAAGATAGTAGTAGTATTAGGTTTTAATTAGGATTCAATATTTAATAAGGTAGTTGGTAAAACTAATTGGGATCTATTTCCCAATTAATACCGTTGAATTCAAGCGGCAGACATTGCCATATTTATTAATTATTAGTTTTAATTTCCTTTGTAGCAAAACTACGTCATTTTGCGTAAAGGAAATTAGAAAAAAATCAGGCAGCATGGGAGCTTATCTTTAACCCCCCCACACTACCCACCATAGCAAATCTGCTATGGAAAACTTTTGAAGTAGCAAGGAATGGGCAGCGGAGGGCCCTTCGGCAGTTGCTGGTCAGCATGTATTCCGGACCCCACTACCCCCCTTCAATTTTGTCCTTTGTCCATATGCATATATTTTCCCCCCCCTTTTTTTTTTCATCTACGATTTTGGTATCAAAAATATATTTAAAGGATATCAGTTTTGATATCGTTTTGATACCATTTTGTTTAAAACGTATCAAAATGGTATATGAAAGTATAACAAAAAAAAAAAATGCACATATAACAACATATAAGAAGGTAGTTTTCATTTTTATACAAATGTATATTTCGCAAAGGTATCAAAAAGGTATTAAAAGGTATAAGAAAAAAAAAAAACACATATATAACAACATATTAGAAGGTATAGATTCATATGTATTTTTCACAAAGGTATCAAAACGGTATGAAGACGACATAAGAAGGTATAACAATAAAAAAAAAACAGATATATAACAATATACATTCTTATAGATGTGTGTTTTTTGTTGTCATACCGTTGTGACACCATTTTGATACCGTTTTCATACCATTTTGGTATTTTGTTTAAAAGGTATCAAAATGATATCAAAACTGTATCAGAAAGTATAAGAACAACAAAAAAAGCGCCCATATAATAACATAGAAGAAGGTAGTTTTCATTTATAGATATGTTTCTTTCGCATAGGTATCAAAACATATAATAACAAAAAAAAAAGTATATATAACATGGAAAATCGGTTTTAGAAAATAAATAGGATTAATGCACAAAAGAACCGAGACCTAATTCTCGATCGATATTGTAGAGTCGCCACCCGGCTCATCTCAACCGGGAAATTCTTATGCAGCTCAACCGGGAAATTCTTATGCAGCTGAACCGGACGAACAGTCGCTACACTATCCAGAGATTCCGGTCCGGACAAGTCCCTTATTTCGTGTCTAATTTAAAATAAATATTGCCAATGTTCTCAAATGGTATTTCAAAATCTAAAGTCAATTTTATTGAATATAAAAGGGCATACAGCGCACATACAAATATATAATACAACAATAAAGAAAAATAAATATTAATTGGCTTACAACCAAATCGAATAGAAAAATAAAAACTCTCGCCTCACTGATACAATTGCCTAGGATACACGAGAGTCTAAAAATATTTACAACCGCCTAAATACATGATTAATTCTATTAAAATACAAATAAAATTAAAATTAAAATAAAATAAACTAAAAGCTGCAAAACAAAGGTTAGCACAATTTGTACGGCACGCCACCAGTTGGACTCAAATAGACAGAATTGGGGGATTGCATGGAGAGGATAACCAGGTTAGCTCGGCTAGCCAGCCCGGTTAGACCTGGAAAACGTTTTGAAACATCTCTGTATTTCTGGTTTTGTGGGAAAATCATTTTTGAAAACAATTTTACCGGTTTACATGCATTTTTACATATTAAGTTGGTCGGTTTTCGAGAAAACTGGGTCTCCGTCGTTGAATTGTTCTCAATGCAATTTTACTGGAAATTAAACCTAAGGTAGTGAATGCACATATCAAAATTCATTTTGGTGATTTTCGGATTTTTCTGATTCTTTAAGAATTTTTGGAAATATTTAGGGATGAAAGCTGAAATTCTCATTCTGGAACAAGGGTTACAGTCGTGCGACTGTAACTACAGTCGTACGACTGTAGTTTATAGTCGTGCGACTGTAAACGGTTCAGGATCAAGATTTCACCAAAATTGTTCTAAATCAAAATGGGAGAAAAACAATCTGCAAATTAAGAACACTCGTACGACTGTATATACAGTCGTATGACTGTTCACCAAAACCAAGAACAGTCATGCAACTGTTCTTAATTTCTAGAAGCAGAAGCACGCAAATGCAATAGAAAATGCATAAAACTCACTTCAAACACCCAGAAAGCGAGAAAAAGTGTAAGGAAAGGAAGTCTCTACCTTTTTGGAAGCTAATCCAAGTCGTTTTGACCCTTGGCGTCACTCTAATCCTAACAAATTCGCATTTTCCTTTGAAATTGAAGTTGAGGGTCTTATGTCCAAAAATCCAAAAATGTAAGGGATTCTGATGATCTAAGTCCTGATTTTTGATTTGATTGTGAAGTTAATTGATTAACCTAGGGATTTCTAACAAGTTTTAATTCTAATTCTGAGAATTCAAAGAAAATAGAAGAGGAAAAGATGAGTTTTGTGGGTTTTTCACTTCTTCCTTTTCCTTTTCTCTTTTCTCCTTTCTCTCTCTAAGTTTTTTCCACCAGAAATCCAATTTCTCTTCTCTCCTCTCTTTTTCTTCCTTTTATTTTTACTTCCTGGTTGCTTGCTGCTGATCCCGACGCATTAATTGCGCCACCCTCTCTCCTCCATTTTCTGCTGCAGAGGTATGGGCTCTTGCAACTTTTCCGATATTACAGTCATACGACTGTAAGGACAGTCGTACGACCATAAACATATATTTTTTTAAGTATAGTGAATTCCAGCGCTTACAGCTGCCCCTCGCGTGATCAAATTCGACACCTAGCTCCAAGTCTATAACACCTGAGATGATGAATTTGAGAGCACGAATCAAAGCGCCGTGAACACTGGAATGAACCTTCTGATGAGATAAGCCGATACTGGGTCTAGGTTACCCGAGGCGATGATAGGGAGGAAATAAGTCGATATCAGGTCTAGGTTACCCGAGGCAAAGCCGAGGAAGAAATAAGCCGATATCAGGTCTAGGTTACCCGATGCAAGAAAAGATGGACTGCAGTTATGCCGATATCTGGTCTATGTTACCTGAGGCAAAGGAATGGGTGAAATTACGGATTGGCTGATATCGGGTCTATGTTACCCGAGGCAAAGGAAGATGAAATTGTGGTTAAGCCGATATCGGGTCTATGTTACCCGAGGCAAAGGAAGATGAAGTTCTGGTTAAGCCGATATCGGGTCTATGTTACCCGAGGCAAAGGAAGATGGATTATGGATTGGTCGATATCGGGTCTAGGTTACCCGAGGCAAGCTTTACTGGGGAAATATATGAAGCCGAACTGGGCCGATACCGAGTTTACATTACTCGAGGCAGATCTGCTGAGGAATTGAATGATGAAGCTGATCTGGGCCGATACTGAGTTTACATTACTCGAGGTGGATCTGCTGGGGAATTGGATGATGAAGCCGATCGGGCGGATACTGAGTTTACATTACTCGAGGCAGATCTGCTGGGGAAATGCATGCTGATGAATTCCTGCACTTCAGATAGTAAGTCTTCATTCCTTGATCGAGAGATTTTTAAACAAAATTTTTACCCCTTCGATCAAGAATGAAGACTAGCTGGGGATGAATGATCAATGCATGTAATGTATGAATGAATGATGATGCGTATGCACGTGTATGCATATTTCATCATCTGACGTTTCCGCCTTCCGCTGAAGAAAGATATGTTGCCCCTGGTCGATTTTGCTTTCTTTGGGGCTTTGCTTGGTGATTTTCGAAGAAATGAGGTGACTATTAGGGATGTGTGATACTACTGGGGAGATAATCATAGTGCTCCTTACAGAGGTTCCGCTGGGGAAGAGTGTGGTAACTTGATTGGGGAAATAATTATGGTGTTCCTTATGTAGATCCTGCTGGGGAATTGCCTGATGCCTCTATGAGGAGTCGATGTGATGACTTTTATAGGGAATGCTGGGGACATTCTGCTTTTCCTGCTTTGTGGGGGAATTATGAGTTTTTAAGTGCTTTAATTTTTGCCTGGGTTGCCCAATACGGGTTTTCAGCCCCGTGAACCGCTCTAATTTTTGCCTAAGGCGCCTTTTCGGTTTTCTCCTTAGCAAGCATTTCATATGCCCTAACTTTTGCCTAAACTGCCCAATATGGGTTTTCAGCTTAGCGGGCCGCTCTAATTTTTGCCTGAGGTGCCTTTTCGGTTTTCACCTCAGCGAGCTCCCTCTTTTTTTGTTTTTTTTAAGAAGATGATTAAAATGTCATGGTGACCATTTTATTGCTCTTTTAGGAAGATGAACTGGATATTAGAGGTTGACAAAAGACTTCAAATTGCATGTATTTAATACATTTTCACTTGCTAAATAATGCGATGATTTCAATCAGTTGAATGCAAAGTGCTTTCTTTAAATGTATGTTTACGTGAGACAACTTTGTTTATGCATTTGTCATAACCATGCAAATATATTTAAACAAACACTACACTTTATTGATGAAGTCAAGATGAGTACATTTGAAACAAGTTGGTTCCTAAATGGTACAGATTCCACACTGAGCCAGAACCCGTCATTAGTCGTCCTTTTTAGATTTTCCTACTGATTATTTTCTCTCATGTCTTAACTTTTGCCTAGACCGCTCTTTTCGAGTTTTCAGCCTAGTAGAACTTTTTTTTTACATGATAAAGCTTTAGCCTGTCCTGGTTGATAGGATTAGTGAACTCGTTTCCATCTATGTCCATGATGATGACAGCACCTTTTGATAGCACCTTCTTCACCACATAGGGTCCTTCCCAGTTGGGTCTAAACTTGCCCCTAACATCAACATTTGAGGGCCTTAGATGCTTCAGAACCAAGTCACCTATTTTCAACTGACATTTGGAATACTTCACATTCCGATTATAGGCTCTGGCCATTCTGCACTGGTACATCTGAAGATGATCTAGTGCCCTCAATCGCCTTTCATCTAGTGCTGCCAATTGCTCATACCTAGCTTGAACCCATTCAGTTTCTGGTAATTGAGCTTCCAGGGCAACTCTGAGTGACTTGAGTTCTATTTCCACCGGCAACACTGCTTCCATTCCATATACCAAGGCATAAGGAGTTTCTCCTGTCAGCGTTCTGACACTGGTTCTGTAACCCCAAAGAGCATAAGGCAGTTTATCGGCCGAATCCCTGTAAGTGGTTACCATCTTTGATAAGATCTTTTTTATTGCCTTGTTAGCTGCTTCCACTGCACCATTAGCCTGTGGTCTATATGGAGAGGACTTATGATGTTCAATACCATGTTCTACAAGTAGCTTTGCTGTCGCCCCTTGAAACTGTACTCCATTATCAGTTACTATGTGGTGAGGAATTCCATACCGAGTGAAGATATTCTTTTGGATGAACTTGACAATGTGCTTGGCTGTCACATTAGTGAAGGATTCTGCTTCAACCCATTTGGAGAAATAATCAACTGCTACAACTATGAATCTGTGCCCATTAGATGCAGCCGGATGAATTTCACCAATCATATCTATTCCCCACGCCGAAAATGGCCAAGGAGATGCTAGATTCTGAAGTTTAAGCGGTGAAAGATGACTGATATCTGCATATATCTGACATTCATGACATCTCTTCACTTTTCTTATACAATCTGCTTTCATTGTTATCCAGAAGTAGCCTTGTCTCATAATCTTTTTGGCCATGGCAAGCCCATTCATATGTGGCCCACAGGACCCTACGTGTACCTGCTGCATCACTTCTTCTGATTCTTGCTCTGTCAGGCACCTCAAAAGGACTCCATGTGCGGTTCTTTTGTACAGCTTATCCTCAAAGATCCTGAATTGACTAGCCAGCTTCCTTAGTGTCAACTTATCAGCAGCACTGGCTTCTTCTGGGTACTTTCCTTCTTTAACATACCGGTAGATGTCAAAGAACCATGGCTTTTCCTCAGCTGATAATTCCATTACTTCATGTACTTCGAAGCAAGGATGTCTGTAAGTGGCTATAATCAGTGGTTGTACTTGTGTTTCTTCTGGATTCTCCCACATGGAGGATAAAGTAGCTAATGCATCAGCCATTCTATTCTCATCCCTGGGGACATGTCTGAATTCACACTAGCCGAATAAACCTTTTCTGAACTGTAGTAGCTTTAAATAAGGCCGCAAGGCTTCTTCTTTCAGCTCCCACTCACCCTGAGCTTGCCTTATCACTAGAAGTGAATCACCGACAATTAAGACATCATTTTCCCCTAAGGTTAATAGAGCTTCCATTCCAAATAAGCGTACTTCATATTCTGCCCCATTATTGGTTACAGGAAAGATCAACCTCTTGGATAAAGGAATAATCTCACCATCCGGTGTTGCTATAAGTACCCCAATTCCTGCGCCTTTTCTATTCACTGCCCCATCGAAGCACATGACCCATCTTTTCACTTCCACCATGGCTAATTACTCATCAGGGAATTCGAGATTCTCTGTGTAATCTGATTCTAGGGATTGGTTTGCCAGAAACTCTGCCACGGCTCGTCCTTTAATGGTTTTCTTCATGATGTACTCGATGTCGAACTCAGACAAGAGTAGCAGCCACTTGGATAGCTTCCCAACCAATGCTGGCACTTCATAGAGATACTTCATTGGATCCACCTTAGCCACAGCTTGTATCTTGTAGGATTGGAAATAGTGGCGCAGCTTCTTAGTCAGCCAGATCATCGCCACACATGTCTTTTCCACCAGTGTGTACTTGGCCTCATACTCTAGCAATTTCTTGCTAAGGTAATAGATAGGATATTCCGTCTTGCCATCTTGTTCTTGTGCAAGCATTGCCCCTATAGAGGATTCTTCAACTGCCAGATACAAAATCAGAGGTTTCCCTGGAATTGGAGGACTCAACACTGGTGGCTTTACCAGGTAAGCCTTGATCTTCTCGAATGCCAGCTTACACCTGTCATCCGATACGATCGACTGATCTTTCTTTAATAGCTTGAAGATTGGTTCACAAGTGGAGGTTAACCGTGCTATGAAGCGGCTGACATACTGCAAGGAACCCAGGAACAATCTAACTTCCTTTTCTGTCTTTGGGGCTGGCATATCTTGGATGGCCTTGATTTTATCTGGGTCCATTTCTATCCCCCTTTGGCTGACTACATGGCCCAACAACTTCCCTGATGTGACCTCGAATATGCACTTTTTGGGGTTAAGTCGCAAGTTGTACTCTCCAATGCGTGTTAGAAATCTATCCAGGTGTGAGCGGACGACCTTTTTCGGAACGCGCGGTGAAGCGGGAACCGGGGATTTTCTTTTTGGGTGATTATGTCTTGGTTTTGAAAACGGGTTTTAATCTTTCTTTGAGAAACATTTCATTTTATTGCAAAAGTCTTTTTGTAGAAGACTTAATTTCAAGCATGATTTTTAGAAAACAGGCTTTTTTAGAAAATCCCATTTTAACTTAAAGATCTCGAAACACGAATTTCGAGATTAGAAACAGAGTCGCCACCCGGATCAGCTCATCCGGGAAATTCCGGTACAGCTCCCTACCAAGTGCAGACGCAGTACCTAATCCAAAGATTCGAGGTTCGGGCAACATATCTACTAATCCTCACTAATTTTTAATTATTATTTCATAATACGACATTTCATTCACTTAATTCTACTCATTTTATCTCTTCTTTTATTATTAGCCAATGCTCATACATATGACATAAATATAAAACCAAAATAAAAGTGCGGAAAAGTAAAAGTGCGGAAAAGTAAATCAGAGGCCAAATTATACAACCCAAAAAAAAGAAAACTCTCATCCTCACCTTTTACAACCGCCTATTATACACGATAATCTAAAAAATTACAATCGCCTAGATACACGGGATAATCTATAAAATACATTCAAAGATAAAAATAAAGTAAAAATAAAAGCTGCATCCAAATACGGTTAGCACAGATAAATAAATCACAACAAGGACTCATATAGGACAGAATAGGGGTATTTTAGGAAACGGGATCATGTAAAGGGGGTAACCAAGTCGACCCGATCGGTCGGCCCGGTTAGACCTGGAAAACGGTTTTTTAAACGCCCTGTAGGTTTTATGGATGAAAAATCGGTTTTAAAAACAGTTTGGCTCATTTACATGCACTTATCCAACTTTAGCGGGCCGGATATCCTGGGATCCGGGGGTCCCGTTCGTGTGTGGGCCTAAAACACACATCCATCTAGGGTCCAAAAGTATGCAAACACGCCAAAATTCATTTTTCAATGGGAAAAGAATGCAAAATTACAAGTTTGGGGCCCAAAAGGGCAAAACTATAATTCTGCCTCCATTACAGCCGCGCCCCTGTAGGCTACAGCCGCGCCCCTGTAGCTTATAGTCGGGCGGCTGTAATGCCCCAGAATCGATTCTAATGTGTTTTCTCGTTTTTGAAAATCATTTTGCAAATTCAGTGATTTTGCCTTAACTACAGCCGCGCGGCTATAGGTTACAGCCGCGCCCCTGTAGATTACAGCCGCGCAGCTGTAGGTTACAGCCGAGCGGCTGTGATCATGAGTGGGGCGGCTGTAGCCGAAAAACTCCCAAAAATCGTAAAAAACTCAAAACATGGCATTACAGCCGCGCCCCTATAGGTCACAGCCACGCGGCTGTAGGTTATAGCCGAGCGGCTGTAGGTTACAGCCGAGCGGCTGTAGCCGGAAAAATTTCCAGAAATCGTAAAAAACTCAAAACATGCAATTGAATCACAACCAAGATGAACAGAATGGATTTTTAAGGCCTCTCAGAAAATTACCTTGTATGTGTTCCAGCGCTTGGACCACAAAAAAAGATTTTTGGATGCCAGGAAACGTTCCACAGTCATGGACGACCCGAGCAAAGTGTGTTTTCCGAACCTCGAACGGAACCACGAGGAAAATTCAAGGATTGATTTTTTGAGTGTTCCCTCTTCTTCTAACCTTTCTTTTCTTTCTTTTTTTGCCTAATTCTTTTTTTTTTTTTTGCGTGGTTGTATTAAAAAACCTTAATAAAAACTCTGTGATTTCTTTTTTTTCTTTTTCTCTAGGTTTTCTCTCTTTTTTTCTTTTGTTTTCTGCTTCCCTATTGCCCTAATTCCCGAATAGCAACCTTAAATATCTCCTGTTTTGGTATTAAATCGGAATTAATTGCTGATTTCGTCAAAAAAGGAAAACTGGAGATTACAGCCGCGCCCCTGTAATATACAGCCGCACGGCTATAGGTTACAGCCGTGCGGCTGTAGCGACCAAAATGCCTATTTTGCTTAAAAACCGAATTAAATGCTGATTTTGACCAAAAAAGGAAATATGGAGATTACAACCGCACGGCTATAGGTTACAGCCGCGCCCCTGTAGACTACAGCTGCGCGGCTATAGGTTACAGCCGAGCGGCTGTAGCGACCAAAATGCCTATTTTGCTTAAAAACCGAATTAAATGCTGATTTTGACCAAAAAAGGAAATATAAAGATTACAGCCGCGCGGCTATAGGTTACAGCCGCGCCCCTGTAGACTACAGCCGTACGGCTGTAGGTTACAGCCGAGCAGCTGTAGTTTATAGCCGAGCGGCTGTAATGTCCAGAAAAGGCCATTTACACTTATTTTTCGTTTTTTTCCTCGATTCTCTTAAAATACTCACTCGAATTCTTCAGGGTTCCGTACTAGGACTTGTCACACACCTTCGGGCTATCCGGGATATTTCCGACGTTATCCCGGTCGGTCCGAATCCGCTTCACGTTTATCCATGAAAAAGGTAACAGTAGCTTTCATCACCGAGGTCGGGAAAAAACCTGTGCTCACAGGCTGCCCCTCGCGTGACCAAAGTCGACTTGAACGGGTGCTTGTACCCGATTCGAGTTTGGTCTCGCGATAGGGAGCACGGTGAGAAGGAAAAGAGAACACACCTGGGGGTTTCCTTTGCGTTGACTCGTTTTGGTGTCTATAGGGACTTGTCTCGGTTGCTTTTGAGACAGTGGTCTTGCCTAAATTGGTTTGAATCTTCAGGGTCTTACTTCGATTCTGATACGAAGCATAGGACTTTGTCCGAATCGTTCTGATGTTATCTAGGGTCATGCTTAGACTCCATTGCAAAGCAGAGGACTTTGCCCAGATCTTGTTTGATTTGCCGGGGACATGCTTCGACTCCATTGTGAAGCAGAGGAGTTGCCCATATTGAATTCTCCTTGCCATTCGGTGCTTACGAAAGGGAAGGGTATTTTGGTGATTTTGCAACTTGGGAAGTTGTCATTCCTTGATGTAAGGGACTTTGGTCATTTGGTCTTTCGTGTAGCTTGTGTCGCTAAAGGAAAGGTGTTTTGGCCATCCAATAATGTGGTTATTGATAGGAGGTCATTTTGGTCATCTCACTTCTAGTGGAGCTTGTGTCACTGAAGGAAAGGATGATTGTGTTTCCTACAAAGCTTTTATGGCTAGGGAAAGATGCTTTGGTGATTTGAGAAGCTTGATGATCTCCTTTGATGTTTTGAAGTTGTTTTGGGTAC
This sequence comes from Euphorbia tirucalli, assembly GCA_039660915.1. Classification (NCBI taxonomy): domain Eukaryota; kingdom Viridiplantae; phylum Streptophyta; class Magnoliopsida; order Malpighiales; family Euphorbiaceae; genus Euphorbia; species Euphorbia tirucalli. The sequence goes on from CM077633.1 coordinate 34,613,310, forward strand.
GTATTCGTTCCTTGATCGATAATTTTGGAAACAAAAATTTTTGCCCCTTCGATCAAGAATGAATATGGACTGAATATCTTGCCCCTTGATACTGTAGAAATTGGCTCTCTGTGGCAGAGCAATACCATTAAAATTGGCTCACTGTGGTGGAGCAATACCGTTGAAACCGGCTCTCTGTGGTGGAGCAATACCGTTGACATCGGCTCTCTATGGTGGAGCAATACCGTTGACATCGGCTCTCTATGGTGGAGCAATACTATTGAAACTGGCTCTCTGTGGTGGAGCAATACCTTTGAAGCTGGATTGGGGGTACGTATTTATTCCTTGATCGATAATTTTGGAAACAAAAATTTTTGCCCCTTCGATCAAGAATAAATACGGCTTGATTGTTTTGCCCCTGGATACTTGGGATTTGAGGATGCCCCAGTGTCAGGTTATTTCCACTTTTGGAGTAGTCATGGCTTGAGACAGCCTGATGATGACAACATGTATCTGTACTTGAGTACACATTGATGCGTGTATGCATGTGTGTGTGTATGTTTTGAGTGTATGTGTATGTGCGTCTCCTGGATGCATATGCGTATGATTATGGTGCTTCTTCATGTTTTGTTTGTTGCAGAAGATGATTGGGATTGAGCGCCGTGAGTCTGCTCCTTTGAGAACAGAGGTTGATCAATTGCGTCGGCGGGTCACCGAGCTGGAGGTCATGAATCAGACTTTCAGGGACCGGACGGACAATTGGGATGCCTAGATGGGTCTATCCTTGGTGGGGTATCACATTGAAGTTTGGTTGATTGACCTGATTGCTTGCTCCACGAGGCGTAGGTGTGAGGCACTGGCTTTGATGTACCTCGGTTTTTATAGGATTAGAGTTGCCTGAGCTTGATACTACTGTATGACTTTTGTTTTATTTTCATTGCTTGTCCTAATTTTTGCATAGGTCGCCCTTTTTGGGTTTTCGGCCTATCGGACTGTCTTTATTTTTGCCTGAACCGCCCTTTCGGGTTTTCAATTCAGCAGACTTTATTTTATGCCCTAGCTTTTGCATAGACCGCCCTTTTCGGGTTTTTGATCTATCGGGCTCTTTTTTTTTTTTGAAGTGAGATGCATGTAAACAGAAAATGTGCACATCCATACGAATTCAATTTCAAGCAGACTTGGGACATTTAACCTGAACATAAAACCGGCATTCATTCATTCACTCATTTATAATGTTTTAACACAATGCACATCAAAGATGAAATGAAGCTAAGGACAGAATCAGTAATGGTATCCGTCTCGACTGGACCTATGCCTGCCACCAACTGGTCTTTGCAGATTTTCCCGCTGATGGTGCTCGCCTCTCTGTCCTAACTTTTGCATGGATAGCCTTTTCGGTTTTCGATCCATCGGACTGTCCTGATTTTTGCATGGGTCGCCCTCTCGGTTTACGACCCATCGGACCCTTTTTTTTATTTTTTTTTATTATTACTATTATTTTTTTACACGTAATAGTGCCTGGGCTTGTCTGGGTTGATGGGGTTGACGACTTGGTCTCTGTCTCCCCTGGTGGAACCGCTTCAATCCTATAGGCTAAGGAGTGTGATGTTTCTTCAGTGCCTGCTCTGATGCTAGTTTTGTGCCCTTGCAAGACAAATGATAGCATATCGGCCTATCTTTTGTAGGTGATTGTCTTTTGGACGGAACCTTATGAGCAGCTTCTACCACCCCATTGGCTTGTGGGAGATGCTAAGATAATCTATGATGCTCCATCTTTGCCCTTTGTAATTGTAGGCCATTATTGGTCACGACATGATAATGCTTTTTTTTTGTTTTTTTGTTTTTTTGTTTTTTTGTTTTTTTTTTTTTTTTTGTTTTTTTTTTTTGGTCGGTGACATTCATATATGACTCCGCTTCTACCCACTCTGAGAAGTAGTTGGCGGTTGCGACCATGGAGCCATGCCCAATCGAGTCTACAGAGCTCCTGCTTGATTAATTTCATCTTTGAATCCTTTGGAGCTTGGTGTTCAGTAATTTCCCCGTCAACCCCCGTACGACACTGTACAGCCAAGCAAAGATTTCCATGCGCTTTTGTGGTACTTTTAATTTTTCTTTCCTCTCATCAGGCGTGAGGTCTTTTGAGACGGATATCATTTTTGGGTCATCATCTGTCCCTAGATTCATTTCATGCATTGATGCATCATGTGTGTTAAAGGCATTAAATGAATGTTTGGATGCATGCACAGTTCCATCCGAAAAATATCGCGTAAGTAATTGAAATCAAATTGTATTGAATTAAACACCGAGAGGTTGAATTGTTCACAGAATAAATTTTATAGATAAAAACTAAAGACATAAAAAAGAATATCATCCTCCACATGCGGAGGGTCTTCCTTTATTGCTGCAACATGATCCTCGATAGCTTGTGCACCCGAATCACCCAAGCTTGGGCAAAGGATTACTCTAAATACTGGGCTTCAAAGCCGGCTCGATAATCTTTCCATCAGCGACCAACTGTTTGATGGCCTTAATTAGCTGGCTGCACTCGTTTGTGCGGTGGCCCGTCATCACATGATAAGAGCAGAAATTGTCTTTATCCGCCTCAGCTGGAGGCGAAAATGGCTTCAAGCTCTGCAATAACCCAGCCTTTCTACACTTAGCAAAAATTCGGCTTACTGACTCAGCCCATGGACTGGTGACCCTTTGAGGAGACTGTCTTCCCAAGTTCACAGCGGCTACATCCTCCCATTGCACTTGGATCGGGGCTACATTCTGAGTCGAGTTAGTACTGGACCCCACTAGAGTAACCTTAGAGCTATTGCTTTTGTACCCTTGAGAGTACCCCTGATTGCTTCTGTAAGAGCCCGAACTCTGTCTGCCCCTTTGTTCCTCTTCTTCGTATCGCTCGATACGTTTGGCAAACTCCACCACCTCATTGAAGGAGTGGAATCTCTTCAGCTTCATCTTGTCCTTATATTGGGGCAGACTACCATCTACCAGCTTCACAATGAGTGACTCTAACTTTGGTGCCCCATCCACCAAAACTTGCACATCCATCCACCACTTGTAGTAAGCCGGGAAAGACTCATTTGGTTTCTGACGGATCCTTTCTAGATCCTCAAGAGTTGTCTTAGTCTGGGTGTTGTAGGCATACTGCTTCACAAAAGCATCAGATAAATCCTCCCAGGTGGAGCGAGTATGTATGGGCACCTTCATGTACCACTTTGCCGTAGCACCCCTCAGAGTAGTTGGAAACAAGTTCAATAGATGACCCTTTCCAATCCCCATACTAGTCATCAACCTCACATAACTATCCAAGTGAGCTTCCGGTGGGCCCTCTCCAGTGTACGGAGGCAGGTAAGGCATCTGAAAACCAGCTGGGAGCGGCTCACCTCCATCAGCCATCAAAGTAGTCGGGTCGACATACTTAACAGGGTTATAGTGGACTATCTCCTTCAGCTTAGGCAGCATGGCTTCAATATCAGAAAATTTCTGATTGAGGCGCTTCTCTAGCATCGTCCCAATCGAGGCTTCCCTCGCCTTCTCAAAAGCCTCATCCTCTTCGGACTGATGGTCCGGCTCTCTGTGATTGGCAACTCCGCCAATGCCGCTAGGAGTATTCCCCCCAGTTCCATGAGTGGCTTGAACAGGCTGTCGTCCTTCATTCCCAACCGAGGTCTGGGCTTGTTGGACAACTGGAATAGGGAGGGTAGTCATCACCGCCTGCACCTGCTCCCTAAGGGTAGCCCTGAACTCATCTGAGCTTAAGAAGCTCCTCATAAAGGCAGCCATGTCGAAAGGCATGGTTCCACTGGTTCCACTGTTTCCACTGTTTCCGTCAGCCATATCTGCTCTGTCAACCTCTTCTAACAATGCCTGACTGTCAACCGATAGAGTAGGCAACTGAACTTCGACTTCCCTGTCTGAATCCGACCCTGAACTGATTCCCTCCACGGTGACCGGTTCTGATCGAATTAACTGGACTGGTGTGTTTGGTTCTGATTCAACTCGAATTAGCCTTCCCGAGATGCGACTCCAAACTGCACAATCAGTATAAGGTTAGAGTTTCGGATGGATGTCATGGTCCTAGACTCGAAACTCTAAATCGTACTTTTATGCTCATGTTTGGATGATGTCTCATGGATGTGGATGATGCTAAAGATGGTTTTAGTGCTTTTCTTTCTTTTGCTTTGGATGTTCCAAGCATACCCTATGCTATACACAAGACAATGCAATAACGTCACGTGCAAGCCTTCACACGGACAGAGGTTCAGTGCCTTTAGGGCACCTAGGGGATGTCGTGAAATGGTCGCATGTGTACCGACACATGGACAAAAGTTTGACACTTTGTAGGTCAATATGATGACATGAAATGGTCTTGAGGGAACCATCCCGCTGACAGATGTTGGATGCTTTTATGGCATCTAACATGAAGTGATGTCACATACAAGTCACGTGCGAATCAAAACACGGACAACATTTCAGTGTTCGTGGAACACCTTAAATGATTTAGGAATGCTATGAAATGTCTTAATATGAAAACTAGCTCGGCACTCGTGGAGTACCTCCAATGGGTTGTCGATGTTATGTAACAATCCGATATGGATTGGGACACGCAAGCAAAACTAAGGCATCTCCATGACACCGAATGTGAATGATCAAGATGTGATGATTTCGTGTGGTCCATCACACAAACGCGAGCCTAAGACCGTTGTGGTCTTCTAATAATGTAATGGGACGGCCAAATGCAAGCTAGTGCACAGGCTGAATACGGGTAGCCTTGGGGACTCCCAATATGTTAAGATATGAAATGGTCGTGAAGGGCATACTTAGAACATCCTTACATTTTTAATGAAATGATGTGGATGTCTATATCATACAGAGATGCAAATGGCTGCACAAAATGTGGTTAGAATGTATGACACGCAAGATGATGTCATGTATGCTTTATGAATCCATGAGCACACAAAATGAATGTGGCATACAGAAAATGATTATGGCTGCACGAAAATATGGTTAGTATAACACACACGTGTGAGGATGCTCTAAAATGGCTGCACAAAGAAAGTGATTAGAATATGACATACGTATGATGCGTGTTTATGTCGTGTGAAAAGGTCGAAAATAAAACAACCATAGAGCAAACGTTAGCACACACACAAAAATATGCCCACCCTTGCAACCTTATTTCTCCATTCGATTGGTCTCACATTCTTCCTAGGTATTGGGTCTCTTTGGTATCAACGGGGAATACCAAAGGCGTACTCTCGACGTCCATTTTCAAGTATATGGTTTTGGTAATCCTAAAGGGAAGTTGCTAGGCCATTACATGAAGGTATGAGTCAAGCCAAGGGTCGTACAGGTTCCCATAGCGAATATATACTCCTCACTTCTCCCCACTCAAGGGCAAACAAAGGGATTCGTACAAGGCTATGAGTGGTTTACCTCCTTGGGTGCCTCCAATCCTAGCGGAAGAGGTAGGTCACCTTTAGAAATAAACCGGGTTTAAATGAGTGTTGGAGGGATTTAAGAAGAGAAAATGTCATGCTTTATGCAATGTGAATGAAATATTGAATTATGATTTAATAATCAACTATAAGTGAGGATGTACTTCAATTGATGCCGAAGTTCCTTAAGTTTTTTGTGAAAACTCTTTTGAAGAAACCGTTAATCCCCAGCAGAGTCGCCACTGTGAGCGGACGACCTTTTTCAGAACGCGCGGTGAAGCGGGAACCGGGGATTTTCTTTTTGGGTGATTATGTCTTGGTTTTGAAAACGGGTTTTAATCTTTCTTTGAGAAACATTTCATTTTATTGGAAAAGTCTTTTTGTAGAAGACTTAATTTCAAGCATGATTTTTAGAAAACAGGCTTTTTTAGAAAATCCCATTTTAACTTAAAGATCTTGAAACACGAATTTCGAGATTAGAAACAGAGTCGCCACCCGGATCAGCTCATCCGGGAAATTCCGGTACAGCTCCCTACCAAGTGCAGACGCAGTACCTAATCCAGAGATTCGAGGTTCGGGCAACATATCTACTAATCCTCACTAATTTTTAATTATTATTTCATAATACGACATTTCATTCACTTAATTCTACTCATTTTATCTCTTCTTTTATTATTAGCCAATGCTCATACATATGACATAAATATAAAACCAAAATAAAAGTGAGGAAAAGTAAAAGTGCGGAAAAGTAAATCAGAGGCCAAATTATACAACCCAAGAAAAAGAAAACTCTCATCCTCATCTTTTACAACCGCCTATTATACACGATAATCTAAAAAATTACAACCGCCTAGATACACGGGATAATCTATAAAATACATTCAAAGATAAAAATAAAGTAAAAATAAAAGCTGCATCCAAATACGGTTAGCACAGATAAATAAATCACAACAAGGACTCATATAGGACAGAATAGGGGTATTTTAGGAAATGGGATCATGTAAAGGGGGTAACCAAGTCGACCCGATCGGTCGGCCCGGTTAGACCTGGAAAACGGTTTTTTAAACGCCCTGTAGGTTTTATGGATGAAAAATCGGTTTTAAAAACAGTTTGGCTCATTTACATGCACTTATCCAACTTTAGCGGGCCGGATATCCCGGGACCCGGGGGTCCCGTTCGTGTGTGGGCCTAAAACACACATCCATCTAGGGTCCAAAAGTATGCAAACACGCCAAAATTCATTTTTCAATGGGAAAAGAATGCAAAATTACAAGTTTGGGGCCCAAAAGGGCTAAACTATAATTCTGCCTCCATTACAGCCGCGCCCCTGTAGGCTACAGCCGCGCCCCTGTAGCTTATAGCCGGGCGGCTGTAATGCCCCAGAATCGATTCTAATGTGTTTTCTCGTTTTTGAAAATCGTTGTGCAAATTCAGTGATTTTGCCTTAACTACAGCCGCGCCCCTGTAGATTACAGCCGCGCGGCTGTAGGTTACAGCCGAGCGGCTGTGATCATGAGTGGGGCGGCTGTAGCCGAAAAACTCCCAAAAATCGTAAAAAACTCAAAACATGGCATTACAGCCGCGCCCCTATAGGTCACAGCCGCGCGGCTGTAGGTTATAGCCGAGCGGCTGTAGCCGGAAAAATTTCCAAAAATCGTAAAAAACTCAAAACATGCAATTGAATCACAACCAAGATGAACAGAATGGATTTTTAAGGCCTCTCAGAAAATTACCCTGTATGTGTTCCAGCGCTTGGACCACAAAAAAAGATTTTTGGATGCCAGGAAACGTTCCACAGTCACGGACGACCCGAGCAAAGTGTGTTTTCCGAACCTCGAACGGAACCACGAGGAAAATTCAAGGATTGATTTTTTGAGTGTTCCCTCTTCTTCTAACCTTTCTTTTCTTTCTTTTTTGGCCTAATTCTTTTTTTTTTTTTTTTTTGCGTTGTTGTATTAAAAAACCTTAATAAAAACTCTGTGATTTCTTTTTTTTCTTTTTCTCTAGGTTTTCACTCTTTTTTTCTTTTGTTTTCTGCCTCCCTATTGCCCTAATTCCCCGAATAGCAACCTTAAATATCTCCTGTTTTGGTATTAAATCGGAATTAATTGTTGATTTCGTCAAAAAAGGAAAACTGGAGATTACAGCCGCGCGGCTGTAGGTCACAGCCGCACCTCTGTAATATACAGCCGCGCGGCTATAGGTTACAGCCGGGCGGCTGTAGCGACCAAAATGCCTATTTTGCTTAAAAACCGAATTAAATGCTGATTTTGACCAAAAAAAGGAAATATGGAGATTACAGCCGCGTGGCTATAGGTTACAGCTGTGCCCCTGTAGACTACAGCCGCGCGACTGTAGGTTACAGCCGAGCGGCTGTAGCGACCAAAATGCCTATTTTGCTTAAAAACCGAATTAAATGCTGATTTTGACCAAAAAAGGAAATATGAAGATTACAGCCGTACGGCTATAGGTTACAGCCGCGCCCCTGTAGACTACAGCCGCGCGGCTGTAGGTTACAGCCGAGCGGCTGTAATGTCCAGAAAAGGCCATTTACACTTATTTTTCGTTCTTTTCCTTGATTCTCTTAAAATACTCACTCAAATTCTTCAGGGTTCCGTACTAGGACTTGTCACACACCTTCAGGCTATCCGGGATATTTTCGATGTTATCCCGGTCGGTCCGAATCCGCTTCACGTTTATCCATGAAAAAGGTAACAGTAGCTTTCATCACCGAGGTCGGGAAAAAACCCGTGCTCACACCAGGATAACAGGATGTTCCTCCCGGGTTGCTGATTTAACAAGCATATCATTGACATACACTTCGACTTCTTTATGGATCATGTCATGCAATAGAGTTGTGACAGCCCTCTGGTAAGTGGCACCAGCGTTCTTTAACCCGAAGGGCATCACTCTGTAGTAGAAAGTACCCCACTTGGTGATGAATGATGTTTTCACCTTGTCGATCACATCCATAAAAATCTGGTTGTACCCTGAAAAGCCATCCATGAAGGAATACATTACCGCTTTTGCTGCGCTATCAACTAGGACGTCGATATGGGGCAGTGGAAAGTTATCTTTTGGGCATGCTTTTATTCAAATCCCTGTAGTCGACACATACTCTGACCCTTCCATCCTTTTTAGGCATAGGGACTATGTTGGCTAGCCATTCTGTATACTCCACCACTTCGAGAAACCTAGCATCTATCTGTTTGGCCACTTCTTCTTTCACCAGCGTAGCCCATTCCGGCCTTAGTCTTCTCAACTTCTGCTTCACCAGTCTGAATTTGGGGTCCGTCGGGATTTTGTGCATTGCTATTTCTGTGTCCACACCCGGCATGTCTTCATACGACCAGGCGAAAGCTTTAACATGTTTTTGGAGTATTTTTATTAATTCTTTCTCTTCCTCGGATTTAAGCTCGTGTGAAATGAGTACCATTTTAGGGTTTTCATCTGTACTTATATTGATTTCATACAATGCAGTGTCATGTATGCTAAATATGCTTGATGGTGATTTAAATGCATGCAAAGAATTATCAGGATAAACATCACACAAGTAAGCAAATTAGGATTTCATTACATTGAACTTATCATAAAGTACATTGGTTACATTGAAAATGGAAGAAATAGATACAACAAAATCATTTTCATCCTCCACAGGTGGAGGGCCTTACTCTTCATCTGCTTCCATCTTCCCTTTCAGAGCATCATCCGGGACTGTCGCTTTCTCAGCCACCTGTGCCTTAGCTTTTTCCATAATCTTGGCGATTTCAGCAACGATAGAGTCTAAGTTCACTTTGGCCATCAATTCTTCGCCAAATCCTTGCTTGATCTTTCCAAAAGCTTTGTTCAATGCAGCAGTCAAGGCACCTGAGATGATTTCTGGAGTTTCAGCACAGGCTTTCTTTTCTTCCTCCTCTTTAGCCACCTTTACTGTCCCCTCTATCTCTTTATCCGATTCGCCTTGCAGCAAATCAGATTCAACAACGGTTTCTCCTACCATTTCAGGGGCTACTTGCTCCTCTTGGCTTTTCTCAAAATCCACAACATCTGCAAAGATCTCAAAGCTAGGGCACTCGACATTTCCAACCAGTACTGGTTTAGCTTGGCCCTTGTAAAGGCTTTCTCCCGCCTTCAGAAATGGCTTCATCATGACCTTGCCATTCTTGCCCTTTTTCAGGTTCTTCTACTCGGATGACCCCTCTACATAACCAAGGCTGCACTGCTTCGACTTTTCTGAGTTGATCTTGAATTCTAGCACACCTTGCAAATTAATCCCAAGTCCCATTCCCGGGACAAAGTTCAGCTTATACAGATACTGGGATAGCCACTCCGGTATGTAATTCTCATAAAGGACCATAGGGGCATCCGTGGTCTCTTCCTCTTCGATTACAGTGACTTGAAACCCACCAAAGGGAACCACTTCTTCATTTACTACAGCTACCATCGACTGGGCATCCACCTTAATAGTCACAATTTTATTGTTCATAGAGAACTTGATCTTTTGATGCAATATGGAAGGGACACCTCCCAAAGGATGGAACCAGGGCCTTCCAAGCAACAGGGAGAATGTGACTAGGATATCAATCACTGTAAAAGCAACTATGGACCTAACTGGCCCAACTTCTACTTCCGCCTCAAACGTCCTTATCACTATTCTTATAGAGTCATCATATGCTCGTATAACTGTTGAGGATCTCTTTCACACTTCTTCACTCAGCCCCAGAAATGGCAACATCTTTAGTGGGCAGATATTCAGTGCCGATCCATCATCCACCATGACGCAAGGCATGACCTTATTCATCACATGGGCCTTGACATAAAGAGCCTTGTTGTGGGCCTTTCCTTCAGGAGGCAGGTCTTTCTCGGAGAAGACAATATCAGGACTCCCAACATGAACTTTATCTAACAAAAAGCACACAGCGTCTGGTGAAGCTATAGGGGAGACTTCAATCTCTGATAATTTCTTTACTAGAGCAGCCCTTTGCTCCTTGGAGGTCAGAAGCAAGTGCCATAAGCTATCCTAGGCAGGAGTCTTCTTCAACTGGGAAATGACTAGGTCCTTGATAAGGTCGGTTTTTGACCTTATCTTTTAGGCAATTTTGTGGTTTGAACGGCAGTTTTTAGAGTCCTTTATGTGATTGCTTGTTTGGTTTTTGCGTATTTTGTGATTTTTATGTTTTGGTTAGATTCTCATAACTCTTAGCATTTTTTGTGTTTTTTTTGGGTGTTTTTGTAATTTTGGATAATGTGTCAATTTTGTGGTCCGTGGCTTTGGTGCGGTTATGTTTCTTTTTGTTTGTTTTGGACAGGCATTATGACCCAGACCGAAAGTTGGAGTGACGGCGGCAAAGAAGAGTTTAAAGTGCTGAAAAGCAAGGTGGCACGGCGTGCCATTCTAGCGTGCCAAGGGATGGAATCCAGTGGATCGACACGAAATCATGCCACCCCTACCAGCGCAGCGTGCCAACCCCAAATCTCCACCAGCACGGCGTGCCACCCACAAATCTGCACAGCACGGCGTGCCACCTCCACCAGCACGGCGTGCCGAGCTGCGGAATTCTGCTGTTGCCCTACTTTCATCTTTTCTGTTTAGTGGTTTTAACCTAGCCGTATAAATAGGTTATTTTCTAAGTTGTTTGGATCTTTTCCCAGACTTTTAGAGTGTAAAGCATAAACTTGTAGCTAGGTTTAATTGCTTGAACTATTTGTTTTTTTGAGTTTTGAACCATCAATTGGTAGAAGTTTTACATTGAACCTTCCCCTTTTGCGACGTTCTTGGTTCCGGCTTGAGTTCGTGTATAGAGGTACACCCCAAGCATCTTCACACCGTCGGAATCCGGTTAATCGGACCAAAAGGGCATAAGTTCCTCTTCTTCTCTTTTGTAATTCGATTAAGTTAGTTTTTGATTCCGCAATTGATTATGTTTGGTTGTAAACATTGAATTCTTATCATCTTTCTTGATTAATACAATTGATTGCAATTTAATTTCAATTTTTACACCTTTTCTTTATGCAATTCCTTTAATGATAATCTAGTCTCATAAGATCTTAATTTATTAAGTTCATATTTGTGGCATTACCTAGATTGACGCCTAGGAAACCATTAGTATTGACGACACTGTGGAATTTACGTGCCCCGATTTTCTGAGCTTTAGAATTAGATCATCTTTAAACAAGGGAAACCAGCGATGGACCTAAAAGATCTAGACACGCTAGGTTGAATTATCGAAAGAACATAATTAAGGGTTAATTGTTGAGTTAAATTCGTCTATTGTAATTAATTGATAAAGCCATCACCACTAGCATTCATAGGTCGGTAAACCGCCAATTGATAACCTGAATTCAAGAGCAAAGTAAGCTGGGATAGATCAACTAGGAGTAGGATAATTTAGTTGTTAGCATAATCAAACCTAAAATTAAGTTCCGCCTAGGACACGCAAGGAACCCGAGTAGTTTAGTGTTTGCAGAATATTTTTCTCTGTGGAATCGATACCTAGACCAACCAGAATTATTACTTGTCAATGATAGGTACACTGCCTTAGTTGTGCGATTCTAGGTTTAGTTTCACTACTTCGCCTAGGATCCATCAAGTTTTTGGCGCCGTTGCCGGGGAAAATTTATTTTCCTGCATCATTGAACCAAAGGTCTATTTGCTGATCTAGGTACTGTTTATGTGCATATAGTTAAATAATTTTTCTTTTCTATGGATATTTGTTGCCAAAATTTTTTTTTATTTTTTTTTTCTCTGTGTGTGTGTGTGTGCTTTCTAGCTTATGCGAACTCGTTCTCAGCACCCTGAGCTTTTACCTTATAACCCTGAAATTGAACATTTTTGTAGCAGGAACCATAGAGCACAACGAGAGCGAATTGTCCAAATGGATCATCAGCAACAGGAGGAAGAGGAGAGACAGCTACGGGAAAGAGCTGAGCAAGAGCGACTCCGGCGAGAGCGGGAGGAGTTTGATAGAAGAAGGGGTGGTGATAGAGACAACATGGTCATGACTGACCTAATGGCTCCACATCGACCTCGGAATAGATCCGGAGTGGTTCTCCCAGCCATCACTGCTAACCACTTTGAGTTGAAGTCTAGTATGATCAATTTGATCCAAAGGAACGGGCTATTCAGTGGCGGAATAAGTGACAACCCCAATGATCATTTAGACCGGTTTCTCATGGTGGCTGATACAGTTCGAATCGGTGGGGTGCCCCAAGATGCGGTGCGGTTGAAGTTGTTTCCCTTCTCATTATGCGGGGGAGCAATGGAATGGTACAAGTCCTTGAGACACGGGTCAGTGACTTCATGGGATCAATTGGAAGAACAATTCTTAGCATATTACTTCCCACCATCAAAGACGGTTCAGTTAAGGAACGAGATTATGGGATTCCGGCAATTTGGGACTGAGACTCTCAATGAAGCATGGCAAAGGTTTCAATGGTTGTTGCGGAACTGTCCCCACCATGACATGCCGTGATTCACTCAGGTAAGCACGTTTTATCATGGTTTGACACCAGCTAACCATGCCATTATTGATTCTTCTGCAGGTGGAGACATTTTTAAGAAGACTGCTACGCAAGCCGAGGAGTTGATTGCGGAGCTGGCTAGGAAGAGTACCTTGTGGCAGTCGGACACGCCAACAAGGAGTGAGGTTCGGGCTACAGATTTGGGACGCCAAGATGCAGCCATGGACCATGTGAATAAGAAGCTGTACCTGTTGATGTCCCGCTTGAATTTAAATGGGCCACAATATCAGCCGGTGTTGTGTATATCATGTGGAGCGGAGCATCCCGGTCAAGAATGTGCATTGGGCGATCCATTTGCCTAACCATCCGAAAATGTAAGTTTTGTGGGAGGAAACCAAAGGTACAATAATTCTAACTCTTACCCACAGAATTTCAATAATAATAACAATTACGGAAGAAGGTATCAACACCCGAACATGTCTTATGGTAATAACCAAAATGTGTTGAGACCTCCTTCCGGATTCCATTATGAGCATCGTGAGCAGGGGTTAGGTAAGGCCCCATTTATTCCTAATGATCAATCCTCATAGCAACCTCAACAGTCTAAGCAAGATGAGATGGTTTTGTCTTTGTTAAAAGACATCTCGTCTCGGCTTACTGATAATGAGGCATACTGTAGGGATTTGGGCAAGCAGGTGGCTCAAATGAGTAGGGAATGGTAGGAAAGACCTCAAGGAGCACTCCCAAGTAAAACTGAGCAAAACCCTAAGGGACATCAACGGGAGACAGCTCAAGCTATAACCCTGCGAAGTGGTAGGCAAGTGGAGGACCGAGTGCAAAACGCTAATATTCCATCCCAACCTACTGAGGTAAGTGAAGAGTCGGGAGAGTTAAGCAACCCCGACTCGATTTCTGAACCCAAACCTAGCACAAATGAAAAGGGGAAAATTCCTGACCCAGTGAGAGCCTATGTGCCTAAACTCCCTTATCCTCAAAGGGAGAAGAAAGATAAACTAGGGCAGAAATATTCCAAATTTCTGGAAATTTTTAAGAAGTTAGAATTTAATATGCCATTGATTGAGGCTCTCCAAGAGATGCCTTCTTATGCTAAATTCTTTAAAGAACTTCTGGCAGGGAAAAGAAAGCTAGGTGAGGACAAAGTGGTGGTTTTAACAGAGGAATGTTCGGCAATTATCACTAACAAACTTCCACCCAAGCTCAAAGATAAGGGCAGTTTTACTATCCCATGCCGGATAGGAAACTTGGAGATTGCCAATGCCCTATGTGACTTAGGTGCAAGTATCAATTTGATGCCTCTGTCATTTTTCAGGAGACTTGGACTGGGAAACCCAAAGCCGACCAATATGACCCTCCAATTGGCAGATAGATCTCTCACGAGGCCAAAGGGGGTGGTCGAGGACGTGTTAGTAAAGGTGGACAAGTTTATCTTCCCCGCGGACTTTGTGGTAATGGATATGGAGGAAGATAGCTCGGTGCACCTTTTGCTTGGAAGGCCATTTCTTGCAACCGATAGGACTTTGATAGATGTCCAGGAAGGTAAGATTATTCTTAGGTTGCACAATGAGGAGGTAAGTTTCAACGTCTATAACTTAATGAAATATCCATTAGATGTTGAAAGCTGTAATTTTGTAGACTCCTTTTGTCCTATTGATGCTTATGTGATAGAAAAGAGTTTTAATCAGGGGAGTTGGTGCTCTTGTATAACTTTCAGATGAAACTATTTTCGGGCAAATTGAGAAGTCGGTGGATGGGACCGTTTACCGTGCATAAGGTCTATCCCTCCGGGATGGTGGAAATTGAAACCGCAGAGGGAATTCAACAAGTAAACGGGCATCGGTTGAAGCCCTTCGTCAGTGGAGGAGTGAAGGAGGAGAAGCAAGTCTTACTCCTTCCTGATGTGTAATGCGAAATCATGGAAGTAGAAGTCGAGCTATTCCGACTATAAACATAGCAATGAGGTACGTGTACTTCCCTTGTACATTAATTTTTGTGTTAATATGTTTTTGTGTGTTTTTGCGTGTAGGAATAGGTCACTAAGCAAGTCAATCACAATCTCAATGAAAAGTGAAAAAAAAAAGAAAAAAAAAAGTAAAGGCTGGCAGGATTCAGGATAGCACGTCGTGCTAAGGTGAGAATGGGGTAGCACGTGACGTGCTAGTGTGGCACGCAATCGTGCCAGGCCGCTGGAACAAATCGCGTGCAAGAGCCAAGCAGCATGCCGTGCTAAAATTCTGCACGCCGTGCCAAAGTAAGGGTTTTCAAGGTGGCACGATGTGCCAATACAGCACGCCAAGGTGCCATCGTGCTATTCCAAAAGAAGATTGTGCTAGAGCAAGCAGCACGCCGTGCCAAAATTTAGCACGCCGTGCCAAAAAAGGGATTTTCAAGGTAGCATGACATGCCAACGCAGCATGCAGTCGCGCTGTTTCTAAAGTGAATTGTTGCAAGAGTGATCCGCACGTCGTGCTGTATTTTAGCATGCCGTGCAAATTATAGAGTTTTCATGATAGCACGACGTGCCAAGCCAGCACGCTGTCGTGCCCTCACGTTGTTTCCAGGTAAGTTCCTATGCTCTGCTCAGCACGCCGTGCTGTTTAATTAGCACGGCATGCCGAGTGTTTAAATTTCAAAATTTTAGGTCAAATTCGCCTGCCTATATAAAGCACTCTCCTATTTCTCTCTTTGGTACCGCCCCACCACCTCCACTTCTTCTTCTTCTTCTTCTTCTTCTACTCCTTTCTCACTTTTTCTCTCTCTCTCTCCACTTTCTCTGTCTAGAACCAACCCTCACCTTCTCCCTCTCTACCCTTATTCTTCCTTCCCTTCTCATTCTCTTCCTCTCAACTTCTCTTCAACTCTTCTTTTGACCTAATTTTTATTTTTCATCATTCTCCTTGCAACCAGGTATGAATTCATGCTTTGCTCTTCCTTTACTCTTTTTATTGTTTGTTCTTTTTCTCATTTTGATTTTGGTTGATTTACTGCTTAATAGGGTGATTGTATTGCGTTCTTTTTCTTTATATGTTCATATTTAGTGGTTTGTATTTATGAAAGTAGGGTTTCTTTGGATTTGATTTCTTTTGTTTTTGATTTTTTTTTTGTTGTTTTTTTATGGTTGTGCAAATAGTAAGATGAAGAAGAAAACTGTAGCTGATTGGAGACACGGTTCTTCGCGGCAGCCCATAGACCCTTCACGGGAACCAGTGCCAAATGAAGAATTACCTTCCGAAGAGCAGATGGCCCCTTTAACTAGCCTCTCCAGGAAGTATAAATGCCCTTTCCCTCTCCTCTCTGATGATGAAGGTAAATGATACAAAACTCTGTTTCCATTAGAGAGTACCCCCTTTCGAACCTTCGATTGGGAATTTTTATTTGTGCAAGATAGGTCAGAGGCTGTACGTGCTAAATTAACTAGTCTAGGATGGTATGAGTTTGTGAAGTCTAATCCACCTGTCTTTAGCGAGTTGAACCTCGAATTCTACTCCACCTTAAGCTTCAAAACCAACCCTGATACTGGCCTTAGGACCATGACCTTCCGCCTATTTGGTGCTGAACACTCTTTAGATATTGAGGGCCTTAAGGCTTGCATAGGAATTGAAGGGAATAGTTACAAATGGCCGAAGAATATGGATGCCAAGAAATTTTGGCGTATGGTAGGTCAAGGGGTATACCAACCTAGGTTTGCTAAAACTTCCCAACTACATGACCCAATCCTGCAATTAATACACAAATTTGTGTGTTTTAATTTTTCGGGCAAAACTGAAAGCAGCCGAGTCAATGCATTTGAACTTTTAATACTGTGGCATGTGCATAATGATGTTAAGGTGCACATGGGCTTCTTCGTTATGAAAGCCCTATACACCCACCATAATAGATCTAAGTCAGAACTAGGGTTAGGACATATTGTAACTTGTATTGCATGCTTCTTTCGTAGTAATACTTGTTATAAGAACCTCGATAGCATCCTTCCCAATAAGCTTTCGAGGGGAATTTTGTCTTGCTCCCATGTTATGGCAGCTACAGGTACTTCAAGTGCGGGAGGTTCGAGTAGGGGTAAGGCCCCTATGGACGTAGATGATGAGGACGAAGGTGAGGAAGAAGAGTATAACGAGGAGGATGAAGAGAATGTTTCGGTGGGCCTGGATTTTATGGGGCAGATCGAAGGGCGGTTGGATGGTATAATTGAACAACTGGAGGGTTTAACCGTCCATCAGCTTATGCTCGAGGAGCGGATGAACGCGCGCCTTGATAAGCAAGCAGCTCAGCTCGCCAATGTCGAGGCGTTCGCCTCTCGTTTTTGTGCAGCTCAAGGGTGGCCATACCCGCCGCCGCCACCACCAGCCCCCGATATGTGAGGTAACCTTTTTCCTTTCCCGTTTTATTTTGCTCCTTCTTCCATTGCACTTTTGGAAGTAAGTGCAATCTAAGTGCGGGGTGGGTAAAGGGATTTCTCCCTTTCTTTTGCTTCTTTTTACATTGCACTTTTTGGTTGTTTTATTTCATATGTTTGTTTGTGTTTTTACGTATTTGGATGTTTTACGTTGGTTTTTGGTTAGATTTAGGCTTTAGCTTTTAATGCATGTGGAGTTGGTTATGGTTTTTTTTTTGGTATGATATGTGTCAATTGCCGTTTGAATAACATTACTTAATCCACCCTCGAAACTAAGTCTCTGTGCTTGGATTGGTAGCAATTGGCTAGGGACACTAGGAGTTAATTGCAAGTCATTAGCTTGTTTGTGCGTGATTTGTGATTCTTGATGGTAACCATTGGTTATATTTGTCATTAAGGTTGCATTAGGGAATTAACCCTCTACCTCTACTTGCATGATCGAGCTAGGATTACGCCTTGGAACATTGGTTGAGTCACACGACCTAGCATACAACCCCTAGTACATTTGTGAGAATTTGAGCCTTTGGAACCATTTCACATCGGTTCTATTTCTTTGTGAGGGTAAAAACAATCGTGGCACACTAGATCGTAGAACCGGCATCGTTTTGCACTTGGCATCGAGAGCTTAATATGTGGAGACCCTTAGGATTAACCCCTTGACTTAAATGAGCCTAACCCTAACTGCTAATTTATCCCTTAGATCACCCAAAGCCACTAAATTAACCTTTTTGACTTAAAAAAAATCTTCACCAAGCCAAATCTATCATCCTAACTTTTTACCATTAACTTTGATTTTCCTTTCTTACCCTCCTCTCCTAAATCAAGTAATTGGCTAAGTTGTTCATTCATTTTGGGGTCAATCACCATTTGCATTTCAACTCTTTCACATCGAGTCCTATGGAAAAATTATGCTTCAAAAGAAAAAAAAATCCAAATAGAGTCAATGTATGTGTTCGGCTTCTTTTCTTAAAAATCGGAGTTTGTAGAAGCATGTCTTGGTTTCGGCTCTCGTCTTTAAGCCGGTGTATGTGTTCCATTTTTAGTTCATTTGTTTGAATAAGGGATTAGGGCGATCATCTAATTGCCTTGACCCAGGTCTTGTCATTTTTTTTTTCTTTTCCCGATGGGTTGTGCTTTGGCCGTTGGTTGTGGATAAGGCCTTCTCATTGCTAGTTGAATTTCTTGTTAAAAAAAAAAAAGAAAAAAAAATATAGCAAAGCAAGCACTCTTAGAACTAGTTTTGAGTTGAAAATTGCATGACCCGTCTTTAGTACTTAGTCAATTTGCATATATCACTTGATTTGTAGGAGTTGTATACCTAAAATTTCCCTTTTATCAAACCTACCCTAAGCCGTAACATTACAAGCCCCAAGTTCTCTGATTTTGCTCCTTGACCAATGACTTCGCCAGGATTGCCATTAGTTCGCTATGTGATGTGTGCCATTGTTTGTTTTTGTGTGCTCATCCACCTCGCCTTGAACTTGAGCGTTAGAGTGACATCTTGTGAGGTGCTTTGTGGTCGTATAAACTCTGTTTGTTCTCGCCCTTTGACTAGCTAAATTTTGTTGGGTTCGGGTATTGAGTGGTTTTGAACCTGGTGCGCCTAGTGTCATTTTGAAAGTGATGCTTTACCTTCTTGAGTTTATGAATTTCGTACGGTTAAAACCTTAGTTGGATTTGCAAGTAAAAGCGAGCAAGTTTACTTCTTTGTCTTTAGTTTATTTGCTTAAGGACAAGCAAGACTTTAAGTGTGGGGTGGTTGATAAGGTCGGTTTTTGACCTTATCTTTTAGGCAATTTCGTGGTTTGAACGGCAGTTTTTAGAGTCCTTTATGTGATTGCTTGTTTGGTTTTTGCGTATTTTGTGATTTTTATGTTTTGGTTGGATTCTTATAACTCTTAGCAATTTTCGTGTTTTTTTAGGGGTGTTTTTGTAATTTTGGATAATGTGTCAATTTTATGGTCCGTGGCTTTGGTGCGGATATGTTTCTTTATGTTTGTTTTGGACAGGCATTATGACCCGGACCGAAAGTTGGAGTGACGGCGGCAAAGAAGAGTTTGAAGTGCTGAAAAGCAAGGTGGCACAGCGTGCCGCAATGAGGGCACGGCGTGCCATTCCAGCGTGCCAAGGGATGGAATCCAGTGGATCGGCACGAAATCGTGCCACCCCTACCAGCGCGGCGTGCCAACCCCAAATCTTCACCAGCATGGCGTGCCACCACCACCCGCACGGCGTGCCACCCACAAATTTGCACAGCACGGCGTGCCACCTCCATCAGCACGGCGTGCTGAGCTCCAGAATTCTGCTGTTGCCCTACTTTCATCTTTTCTGTTTAGTGGTTTTAACCTAGCCGTATAAATAGGTTATTTTCTAAGTTGTTTGGATCTTTTCCCAGACGTTTAGAGTGTAAAGCATAAACTTGTAGCTAGGTTTAATTGCTTGAACTATTTGGTTCTTTGAGTTTTGAACCATTAATTGGTAGAAGTTTTACATTGAACCTTCCCCTTTTGCGACGTTCTTGGTTCCGGCTTGAGTTCATCTATAGAGGTACACCCCAAGCATCTTCACACCGTCGGAATCCGGTTAATCGGACCAAAAGGGCATAAGTTCCTCTTCTTCGCTTTTGTAATTCGATTAAGTTAGTTTTTCATTCCGCAATTGATTATGTTTGGTTATAAACATTGAATTCGTTTCACCTTTCTTGATTAATACAATTGATTGCAATTTAATTTCAATTTTTACACCTTTTCTTTATGCAATTCCTTTAATGATAATCTAGTCTCATAAGATCTTAATTTATTAAGTTCATATTTGTGGAATTACCTAGATTGACGCCTAGGAAACCATTAGTATTGACGACACTATGGAATTTACGTGCCCCTATTTTCTGAGCTTTAGAATTAGACTGCCTTTAAACAAGGGAAACCGGCTAAGGACCTAAAAGATCTAGACACGCTAGGTTGAATTATCGAAAGAACATAATTAAGGGTTAATTGTTGAGTTAAATTCGTCTATTGTAATTAATTGATAAAGCCATCACCACTAGCATTCATAGGTCGGTAAACCGCCAATTGATAACTTGAATTCAAGAGCAAAGTAAGCTGGGATAGATAAACTAGGAGTAGGATAATTTCGTTGTTAGCATAATCAAGCCTAAAATTAAGTTCCGCCTAGGACACGCAAGGAACCCGAGTAGTTTAGTGTTTGCAGAATATTTTTCTCTGCGGGATCGATACCTGGACCAACCAGAATTATTACTTGTCAACGATAGGTACACTGCCTTAGTTGTGCGATTCTAGGTTTAGTTTCACTACTTCGCCTAGGATCCATCAGTCCTCCTTCTCAACTCCTTCTGGTGCCGAAGTGCTGCCCGACCCATTCATCGGTGCTTTATCTTTCACCTGATCTGCCGGCTGGTATACCCTTCCACTTCGGGTCACGTGCTGCACTTCTGGAATCTTCAGCTTTTCAACAAATGGGAGTTTGACTGCTTCTCCTTTGTCAAATTCTTCATACTCATCTTCGGAGTCAAGATCATCCAGACTTATGGGCTTGATCTCCTTGCACCCTTCCTTTTCCTCATATTTGGGTTCCACTTCGGGTTCCCCTACCACCACTGCCTGAATCGTAGGGTTCACTTGTAGAACTTGGGAAAATATAAAGTTAGCCGGCAACCCTGACTGGACCATGTTAACCCGCTTTTCGAATGCCGGCAGTAGGTTGGTTTTAGTGCTAGGTTTGGCTGGCTCTTACAGTTTTCCCTCGTCGATGAGCTTCTGGATAGCATTCGTCAGCTTATAGCAGTTGTTGGTTCGGTGGCCTATCACTACGTGATAAGTGCAGAAATTATTTTTGTCAGCTTCAGACGGCTTCTCAAATGGCCTTAAAGACTGTAGCAGGCCACCATTCCTACACTTGGCGAATATCTTTGCTAAAGTAAGAGTCCAGGGTGTTATGCCTTGTCCTCTGATTCAGAGTAGACACTTCAACCTGCTTCACCTCTGATGATTGTCCCTGCTTGCCACTGGAACCTGAACCAGAACCACTACCAGACCAACTGCTGCAGTTGATCTATACCCCGAGGTGTACCCTGTGCTTCTTCCTCCCTTGTGACAGGCTGGCTTCTCTTCCTCATCCCTTTCTATCTTCATGGCCATGCTGTAAACCTCACTGAGCTCCTTAAAGGGATGGAATTTCATGTTGTTCTTAAAAATGTCTCTGCTGCCGTCAATGAGCTTCTTTATAAGCTCATCTTCTTCAGGGCGGTTCTTTAGGAGGATCATCTTGTTCATCCACCTCTGGTAGTATTCGTCAAAGGGCTCGTTGAATTTCTGCTTCACCCTCTCTAAATCATACAGCTTCACCTGGATTTTGGTGTTGAAGCTGTAGTATTTAATGAAGGCTGCCGATAAAGCTTCCCAATCAGATTGCTCCTCCTCTGACAGTGAGTTATACCATCCTAAAGCACCTCCCTCCAGTGTGGTGGGGAATAAATTGATCAGCTGCTGCTTCGTGGCGCCCGCCGTCAACATAACTCGGGCATACAAATTCACATGGGCCTCCGGCGAGCCCATCCCTTTGTAAGTAGGGATCTTCGGCACTTGGAAGCTAATGGGGAATGTCTCGATGCCCTTACTGATCATGGCATCCACATTTACACGCTTCTTCGATTCAGCACTGATACTGACCCCCTTCTTCAACTGGGCCATAACTTCGTCTAGCTCAGAAAACTTTGCCTTCATCCTCTGTTCCATAGCTGCATCTATTTCCTGCAGCTTCTCAAGGCTAGCCGAAGCATCACCACCATGTTGGGATGACTCAGCCTCTTTTTCTTTCCCGGCTCCACTACCACCGGCCTCACCAGCTTCCCTTACGACTGCCCGCATTTCTTCCTTCAACATGTCACGGAAGTCTTGGGATCTGAAGAAATCTCTCAAAACATCAGCCATGCTTGGTGTCTGTTCTGCCATATTCATTCCTTCCCCAGGCTCAGAATCACTGTCACTCTCAACTATCATCTGTCTCCTAGCTGCCCTTGAAGCTTGGGATCTTATCCAAGGTCGCTCCAGTGTATTCTGCTTTAGAGTAGACAGAGGTATTAGGGTTGTGAATTAATGACGTGATATGTCATGAAGATTAAGACATTGAACATGCTTGAGATGAATGGAGTGGAATTATGTATGGAATGATGATATGAATGGTTTCTTTTTATTATTTTTCTTCTTTTTGGAGCATTCCAAAAACACCCAATGCTTATGCAAAAATGTCACGTGTGGGCCATCACACGGACAGAGCTTCGGCGCCTTTGGGGCACCTAATGAATTCATGAAATGGTCGCGTGTATACCGGCACATGGACGGAGTTTTGACGCTTTGTAGGTCTATGAGATGATATGAAATGGTCGCGTAGGCCGGGCCCACGGATAAGGTTTTGATGCTTTTGAGCATATGATATGAAATGATGTTATGAGAAAGTCATGCGTAACAGGGACACGGACAAAGATTCGGCATTCGAGGAACGCCTTTTTATGATCTGGTGATGTTATGGACCTATATGTATACTAATTGGGCACTCGGGGAGAACCTTGAATGGTGAATTAATGTCATGAAGTGGTCGGATATGGACCACGATGTTATATGATGCTTATGATAAATGGGCGTGATGTCATGAAATGCATCGTGTAAATTGTTACACGAAAATGGGCCTAAGACCGTTGTGGCTTTTATTGAATGGAATGATTTTGGTGGAATGGCCGAATGCAATCTGGTGCATCGGCAAAACACGGGTAATTTTGGGTACCCGATATGTTATGAAATGGAATGGGATGGTCATAATAGGCGTCCTTGAAATGCCCCTTAATTTAATTTAAGTGAAATGTGGTGAATGAACATGTCACACAATATGCAAATGGCTACATGAAAACGTGGGTTAGAATGCATGACACACATAATGATGTTATGTGAAAAAAAAATGCTAATCACACAAGTTTAATGTTATGGCTGAAAAAAAGATCGTTAGTGTGAATGACAAACTAATGAATTAATGTTTTACACACGAAATAAAATGCAAATGGCTGCATAAAAATGTGGGTTAGTATCACACAAAAATGTTTGTGTATGGTATGTCACATGTATGGAAAATGGTGATTATGATATGTTATGCACGTGTAGGTAGCAACGGCGATGTGTCGCGAGACGGTGAGAAATACATAGCAAGCAAAACAGATTTTTCCAACCTTATTCCTCCAATGTGGTCGGTCTCAAAAATTTCTAACCGAGTCCTAGGCGGGGTTCACTTCGATCACCAATCGGGGGTGATGAAGGCGTGATTTTATTATTATTCACACAATTATTTTGGTGTCCTAAGGGAATCCAACTAGGGCTGCCTATATGGGTTCGGTCAAAGTCGGGATAACATCAAGGCTCTCATAGCAAGATATACTCCTCACTTCTCCCCACTCAAAGGTTCTAGCAAAGGGGTTCGTACGAGGCTATGAGTGGTGTTTCGTATTCGTGTCCCTAAGACCAAGATGAACTTAGGCGACATTTCAACAATCCACTAGGCTATAAAAGGATACCTAATCTAATGCAAGAAATGGCTAACTAAAAATGTAAATATAATACCAAACGAGAATCATCCGCCTTATTTTAATTAGACACTTTTCAGGGCTTGTCAAATTCTTTTAAGTTTTTAAGAAAACCTTTTGGAGAATTCCCCAGCAGAGTCGCCACTGTGAGTGGACGACGCGTTTTCGACGGGACGCGGGACTCTCTCTCGGAAAGGAGCGCCTCGATCTCGGGCGGGCCCCTCCCTTACATAGGGTTTTTATACATAGAAAATCGGTTTTAGAAAATAAATAGGATTAATGCATAAAAGAACCGAGACCTAAGTCTCGATGGATATTGTAGAGTCGCCACCCGGCTCAGCTCAACCGGGAAATTCTTATGCAGCTGAACCGGACGAACGGTCGCTACACTATCTAGAGATTCGGGTCCGGACAAGTCCCTTATTTCGTGTCTAATTTAAAATAAATATTGCCAATGTTCTCAAATGGTATTTCAAAATCTAAAGTCAATTTTATTGAATATAAAAGGGCATATAGCGCGCATACAAATATATAATACAAAAATAAAGAAAAATAAATATTAATTGGCTTACAACCTAATCGAATAGAAAAATAAAAACTCTCGCCTCACTGATACAATCGCCTAGGATACACGAGAATCTAAAAATATTTACAACCGCCTAAATACACGATTAATTCTATTAAAATACAAATAAAATGAAAATTAAAATAAAATAAACTAAAAGCTGCAAAACAAAGGTTAGCACAATTTGTATTGCACGCCACAAGTTAGACTCAAATAGACAGAATTGGGAAATGAAGTATTGGGGGCATGCATAGAGGGGATAACCGGGTTGGCTCGGCTAGCCGGCCCGGTTAGACCAGGAAAATATTTTGAAACATCCCTGTATTTTTGGTTTTGTGGGAAAATCATTTTTGAAAACAATTTTACCGGTTTATATGCATTTTTACATATTAAGTGGGTCGGTTTTCGGGAGAACTGGGTCTCCGTCGTTGAATTGTTCTAAATGCAATTTTACTGGAAATTAAACCTAAGGTAGTGAATGCACATATCAAAATTCATTTTGGTGATTTTCGGATTTTTCTGATTCTTTAGGGATTTTTGGAAATTTTTAGGGATAAAAGCTGAAATTCTGATTCTGGAACAAGGGTTACAGTCTTGTGACTGTAACTACAGTCGTACGACTGTAGTTTACAGTCGTGCGACTGTAAACGGTTCAGGATCAAGATTTCGCCAAAATTATTCTGAATCAAAATGGGAGAAAAACAATCTGGAAATTAAGAATACTCGTACGACTGTATATACAGTCGTACAACTATTCACCAAAACCAAGAACAGTAGTGCGACTGCTCTTAGTTTCCAGAAGCACAAAAATGCAACAGAAAATGCACAAAACTCACTTCAAATACCCAGAAAGCAAGATCTACCTTTTTAGAAGCTAATCCAAGTCGTTTTGACCCCTGGCGTCGCTCCAATCCTAACAAATTCGCATTTTTCCTTTGAACTTGAAGTTGAGGGCCTTATGTCCAAAAATCCAAAAATGTAAGGGATTCTGATGATTTAAGTCCTGATTTTTGATTTGATTGTGAAGTTAATTGATTAACCTAGGGATTTCTAACAAGTTTTAATCCTAATTCTGAGAATTCAAAGAAAATAGAAGAGGAAAAGATGAGTTTTGTGGGTTTTTCACTTCTTCCTTTTCCTTTTCTCTTTTCTCCTTTCTCTCTCTAAGTTTTTTCCACCAGAAATCCAATTTCTCTTCTCTCCTCTCTTTTTCTTCCATTTATTTTTGCTTCCTGGTTGCTTGCTACTGATCCCGACGCATTAATTGCACCACCATCTCTCCTCCATTTTCTGCTACAGAGGTATGGGCTCCTGCAACTTTTCCGATATTACAGTCGTATGACTGTAATTTTTAAATTACAGTCACACGACTATAAGGACAATCGTACGACCATAAACACATTTTTTTTAAGTATAGAGAATTCCGGCGCTTACATGTATCTTTTGAAAAGTTATCAAAATGGTATCAAAAGGTATAATAGTAAAAAAATACATATATAACAACATATAAAAAAGTATAGATCCATATGCTTTTTCTGCAGAGCTATTAAAACAGTATCAAGATGGTATAACAAGAAAAATATATAACAATATACATTATTCTATGTGTATTTTTTGTTGTCATACCATTGTGATATCGTGTTGATACCATTTTGATACTTTGCTTAAAATGTATCAAAACGGTATCAGAAGGTATTAGAACAAAAAAAAAAATCACATATAGAACAACATATAAGAAGGTAGATCCATATGTATTTTTCGCAAAGGTATCAAAATGGTATGAAGATGGTATAAGAAGGTATAACAAAAAAAAAACATATATTACAATGCACATTCTTTTATGTTTGTGTTTTTTGTAGTGATATCATTTTGATATCATTTTGATACTTTATTTAAAAGACATCAAAATGGTATCAAAACTATATCAAAATGGTATCAGAAGGTATAACAATAAAAAAACACACATATAACAATATATAAGAAGGTAGTATCATTTTATACATATGTACCCTTCACAAAGGTATCAAAACTGTATCAGAAGGTATAACAGAAAAAAATGCATATATAAAACCATATAAGAAGAGGTATAGACCCATATGTATTTTTCGCAAAGGTATTAAAACCGTCTGAAGACAATATAAGAAGGTATAACAACAAAAAGACACACATATAACAATATACATTTTTATATACCTTTTTTTTGTGATACCTTTTTAATACTATTTTGATACTTTGTTTAAAAGGTATCAAAATGGTATCGGAAGGTATAACAACAAAAACACACATATGAAACAACATATAAGAAGATATAAGAAGGTATTTTTTTGTTTTCATACATTTGTATTTTTTAGAAAGGTATCAAAATGGTATTATGAAGGTATTAATGGATAAAAAAAAGTCTTTCAAACCTTAATAACAGTGTCAAATCGATCAATTACAAACAAAAATGAAAAGATTAAAATTTAAAAACAAACCTTAAAGTTCAAAGAACCCATTGCTATCAAAACTCTACTCGGCACTGCCAAAGTAAATCAATCTTCCTATCTCCTCTTTGACATGCAAATGTCACCATACTCATTAGAGTCCTAGTCTTCCTGCTAACGCCACCGTCAGCCATGTTGGGATTCTTCCAGTGTAAAACAAAAAATAAAAATGCAGCAGAAGCGATTTGTCAAGCACTCGAATCCGTTCCAGGAACGAATCGAACAGATTATGGAATAGAAATAATGTAAATAACAAGAATAGAGATTACAATCTCACCTATGTCATTCCGACATAATGAAAATTGATTCTGAGAACTTGCTTTCTACAAAGTTCCTCTACCCTTACACATACGGATGCCTCACGAACGAAACACATGCTAGCTATCGGATGAAACGGAGTTCCACCCCTTTTCTCATGGAGTGTTTGGAAGGAACAAAATAGCTTATTATGGGATGGAAAGCCTTTAGATATTCACAACTATAACATTTTAGGGTTTTCCTCTTACAGGATTGATGACATGCTCAGGAATTAAGGATCAAGAGTCAAACAGAGGACTAAGTGGTGAGAGATGGCCGTTGGCATCCACCAGTGCCAGGTGCTTACCAATGTAATATTGATGCAACTTTCATGTTAATGGTGCTGGGATTGGGATGGGTTGTATAATTTGAGATACCACTAGTTCAATTGTAGCAGCGGGAAGCTCTCTCTTGCAACAGAGTGAATGATTCTTATGTAGAGGCGATTACTTGTAGGGAGCCTCTCAGCTGGACTAAATCTTTGCATTTAAATAATGTTGAAGTAGATTTAGATGCTAAGTTAATTATTGATGAGCTACTTTGTCCATGATAAAATCAGTTTACTTTAGGCTATGTTTTGGCTGATTGTCGTCACACAGCTTAGAGTCTTAGTCATGTTTCTTTTTCATTTGTCAAATGGTCTACAAATGCAGTGGTCCATACTTTGGCACGTGCGTATTCTTTGACAATGGCAGGGGTATAGTACTATGAGGTTTCTCCTCATGTGCGGTCTGTACTAGATGCTGGGTTTTAATTAATTGATTTTCTTGGTTCCTCAAAAAAATATGTTATAATTCCATTTAAACATCTTTATGTGTAATCCTATAGGTTCGTCTTATGTTGGCAGTGGGCCCAAAACCTCAAAGCCCATAAAATGTAAGTGGGTTATAGCAAACCATTATAGCCACCTAAATAAGACAAAGACATCAAGCTTAGGCGAGGCATAATCCTTTAGTAAACTTATACGTCCTCTACCAATGATATCGGTGTCCTATAAGAGGCATGACAATGTTACCCTCTATAGTTGCATAAGCATACCTTGATATCGAGTAGACTGAAGTTTTCATATAAGTAATCACCCAATGATTGCTTACTTGGGTGTGGCCACACCTTTATCAGTCCTATTCAACAAGTGGCCGATGATATCTATTCTACGTTAATAGAGTGGCATATCCCTTCACATTCCTTCTAGTCCTATAATGATCACTAGCTACCCAACCATACCCATACTTGGTATTGGTGTATGCCCTAGTCCCTAGATGATGCACTTTGTTATTTATGTATGAATATACATTTACTTCATATTAATAAAAGGCATAATCTTATTTATTGAATTACTTATGCAATTGATAAATAAAGAGAATCCATAATCTGGTGTTTACTCATATTTGTTAATAGTGTGTACTGAACGAGTAAGACCATGAGTTTAACGAACATAGTTTTAAAGTTATCTTTAGTCTATTATACTTATGGGAATGAATATAACTAAAGACTAGTATGTTCCTTGTGAGATGGGTGGTGTCTCATCAACCATAGCACTTAGAGTGTCAATCAAGAACGTAGGTACATGTCAGTGAACAGTGTACTAGATTGATCCGCTTTTGAGAACACTACATGGTCTAGTGTCATAAGTGTTTCTCACATATTGCTTATATTGGATCCTTACACTTGATATTACTACTCTCCTGGATATGACCTTGTATGCTTTGATGTGCGCTTAACAGGCCTATAACTAGGTTCCAAGTATAGGTACATTGGTTATATCGGGAATCATGCTAGGACTGGGAGTAATGTGAAGAAATTGCCTACCTCTTCACTGAAGAAATGATAGCAGTAGTCTTTTGATGAGTGAGACTGAGTAGTATATGACCATACCCAAATAGAATGATTATTGGATAATCATTTATTTGATATTGTCAATCTACTTAGATGTCAAGTAAATGTCCTACCATATAAAAGGATGACGGAGCCATGCCTTATGTAGAACACTAATATCAAATGTGCAAGGGATCGTATAAGGATACTACATGTTTATGTCGGTTTGGTTTTGACATTTTTCATTCAAATTGGAGTTGTAACGACTTACTAGAGCCCATTTACAAAATATGGGCCGAATGTCATTTCAGGTCCATGGCCAATATATGGATGGACCTACAGGATTGCACATTAAGGAGTTTAGGTTGTTTTTGTAACAGATGGTAAGGATTACATATTAATTATTATTGTTGATGGGTTATTTCTTTTTATGGGATTAATTGGTCCCAAATAAAATATAATAATCCATTATAAGAATTGGTTATAATGGCTTTTCAAATTAACCATATGGTAATTTTGGTTAAGTCATTATATTGTAAAGTATGGTTGATATTTTACAAGGAGGGACATTATAGGTATCTCCCCTTGGATAAGGATGTACTACAAATTCTGATTTTCCTCTTTCTCTTGTGAGCAAAAGGGGTTTTGGCTTTCAAGGAGAAATTATAGTCTGGAGCTAGCACTCGCATTTTGCCAGTGAGACTTCATGTGCG
Organism: Euphorbia tirucalli; assembly: GCA_039660915.1. Lineage (NCBI taxonomy): Eukaryota > Viridiplantae > Streptophyta > Magnoliopsida > Malpighiales > Euphorbiaceae > Euphorbia > Euphorbia tirucalli. The sequence continues at coordinate 34,643,067 of CM077633.1, forward strand.
TGGCAGTAAAGGGGCTACAAGTGAAGCTTTAGTCAAATCATTTTGTGTGAGGATGATTAAGGTGAAAATCCTTTTTCTCCTCTTTATTTTTGTAAATCCATAATCTAGCCTTGAAATCTTGGGCACAAACATTAGTTAGAGAGCATTTATTCCATAATTGGTTTCCTTCTCTAGCCAGCATAGGTTCCTGTTGGTGTATGCCCTAGTCCCTAGATGTTGTACGTGGTCGCTTATGTATGGAAATACATTTTCTTCATGTTAATAAAAAGGCATAATTATTAAACTACTTGTGCAATTAATAAATATAGAGAATCCACAAACTGAGGTTCACTCATGTTTGTTAGGAGCGTTTACTCGACAAGTAAGACCATAAGTTTAACGAACATAGTTCAGAAGCTATCCTTAGTTTGTCATGATCATGAGAATGATTATAACCAAAGACTAGTATGTTCCCTATGAGATGGGTGGTGTCTTACCAACCATAGGACTTGGAAACTGAATAAGGATATAGGTGCATGTTAGTAAATAGTGTACTGGATCAATTCGCTTGTGAGATCACTTCGTGGTTTAGTGTCATAACTGCTTCTCACATATTGTTTATATTAGATCCTTAGACCCGATATTGTCACACTCTCAGATGTGAACTCACATACTTTGATGTGCATCTAACAAGCCCATAAATGGGTGCTAAGTATGGATATGTTGGGTATGCCAAGGATCATGTCGAGACTGGGGCTAATGTGAAGAAATTGCGACTCACATCTATAAGATGATATCACTAGCCTCTTGACTAGTGAGACTAAGCAGTGTATGGCCGTACCTAAATAGAATAATTATTGGATAATCATTTATTTGATTTCTTCAGTCTACTTGGATGTCAAGTAAATGTCTTAGCATATAAAAAGATGACAGAGCCATGTCTTGTGTAGAACACTAACATCTAAAGTACAAAGGATCATATAAGAATACTATAGGTCCATGTTGGTTGAACTTTGACATCTTCATCCTAATGGGGTTGCAATGGCTTGCTAGAGCCCACTTGTAATTTGTGGGCACAATGGTAATTTTTGCCCATTACCAACATATGGATGAACCTACAGGATCACAAGCATTAAAGTCTAGGTAGATTCATGTCGAACATATATATACATATTAGTTATTGGTGCACTTATCATGTTGCTTATTTTGTTGGTCTTAAATGGTTAAGGTCCAAGTAAAATATCCAAGCCCATATCTAATTAAAATACATAGGATATTTAAATTAGATTAAATGAGAGTTATTTATGGTATTTAATGTCTTTTAAATCAAATTTGAAAAGATATTAAATTAATTTATAAAATACTTTTCCAGGTGGGAAAAGAATTAATAGAGTTTTAACCTAGACATAACTCTCTTCCTCTCTCTTTTCTTTGTGGGAAAGACGTTTTTCATAGAAAAATTAGGGATGGAATTTTAGCCAGACTAAGAGAAAGAGAGGTGTAAAAAAATCAGTCTAGAGCTAGCACTGGATCTCCCAGAAAAAGCTTCGCGTGTGTAAGCGTAGGGGAGGGGCGTTTGAACCTCTTGTCAATTTTGACCAGTAGTCAGTGTTTTACAATTTCCTAGAGATTGAGCCTTCAAATCGCTGTAAAATTTTAACTAGAGGTTCCTGACATCCATGGCTCAATTATGAATGGTGGAGATTGGATCATAAGAATCAGAGGTAGCCCAACAATTTGGATCAGATTGTTGCTGGAAAAGTTTTTTAGTGTGGGGATAGTTATGGTGAGGCTTTAATCCCTCTTATTTTATGTTTTTGATTCCATAATCTAAGCATGTTTCCTCAACATGAACCCTAGTGGCAGATGGATAGTTTTACCTTTGTTTTGTTTCTCATCGAGATGGGTTCCAACAGTTCCAACATTTGGCACTTTGTTATAAACCCCGTTAGGCGTACGTCAAAGCATGTGAGTTCTCATCTAGGCCTATAGGAATATCATGTCAAAAGATCCCATACAAATACTATTTAAGAACCACCTTTAACATAGGGACCATGTGGTGTTCTCAATAGTGTATCGATACAGTACCATATACCTTAACATGTACCCATGTCCTTGATTGACAATCCATGTACAATGGTCTGTAAGACACCACCATACAATCAAGCCACATGCTAGTCTTTAGTTCTTATCATTCCCACGATTCTAATAGACTAGGGATAGATTTATAACTGTGTTTGATTTCTTACTTATGGTCTTACTGTCTGAAGAATGTTATTAACAATCATGAGTACAAACACAATCAATGGATACTTTGTTACTATTAATTGCATAAGAAATTAAGAAAACAAACTATGCCTTTATTAATAATACACTAATGTATAATACAAAAACCATAATGTATAACACAAATGAGATACAATGCTTTGGGAATAGGGCATACACAAACATGCGAATGTACCCGATTAAGAAAAAAAAAGAATACAAAAGAAAGGGAAGAAGTAAGAGGTTCGCTGTTTAGCAATAGTGGGAGTTCATGGAGAGGGAAACAAAGAATTGTGGATGAAAGAAAAATGGTGAAAAGAGAGGAAGAAGAAGAAGAAGAAAAGCAGAAAATTCTGGAATTCACTTGAAGGTTGTAAATCATATTTTTTATGTAGACGTGTCATAGTTACAAATTTAAACTATACATCTGATTTAGTTTCACGTGTCCATAAAAATTGTATTGAGTTAATGGATTCTACAGGACATGCAAGATAAATGTGTCAAGTTTGGGGCCAGAACTTTCAAAATACAATGATTATGTACTTAATGTATTCAAAAAATTAATTAGGTGGCAATTATAAATTCCATAAAATTTCAGAAGGCTTAAATTGTGTTTTATCCTTTTTTATAACGTCTGTGTTTCGATTCAACTTCTATAGTTATATCTATGACCATTATCACTATGTTTCTTGGAATTATATAAACAAAATATGATAGTATAAGTTATTCATTTGTTATTATGTTAATTAATTTTAGTTTGGACAAATTACATCAATGTTACAAAGACTATAACACTTTTAATAATATAGTACATGAACTTTAGTTTGCCACAGAAAAATAGGTGAACTTAGTGGTGACCTGACACTGAAGTACATATGACCTGTTATAAAAGGTAAAGTGAAAAAATGACATTGCTTGGTTTTTACTAAATATTTGAATTTTTATGGGACCCGTTAATATTGAAATTACACCTCTACCCATTATAAAATAAAAAAATATGTATAGATAATTACTTTTAATATATATTTTTTTAATTTCAATATTATATTCCTCCTTCTCTCTTCTTCCCTTCCCTCTCTCCCTTCTTGGTTGTCGTAAAAGCCTTAGCAATTCACTGTGTAACCTTCTTATTGCTATGGCTCCCTTCGCCTTCGCTCTTTTACTGTCATCACCTTTCTCTTCTTCTATGTCACCTCTCTCTCTTCTCCATTATACTTTTGCAACTCATCACTGCTGCAAATCATATCTTCATCCCCCCTCCACCGTCACCTTTCTCTCTTTTCCCTTAATCCGGCCAGATCAACATCTTTCTCCTCCTCATCGTTATCTACTTATTCATAAGATCTAGCAAAAAGGAAGTAGTATTAGTTCTATGCAAAGAGCAATGAACAACTTATATATTTTCTTTAATACTTTTTTTTAGAATGAATCGCCTCTATTTTGCCAAGTAATTATGTTTATTGATTTCATGCTTATACTTGGAATTTCATCCATTTTCAAACCATCTGGACCATTTGGTAAGAAAAGTGAAGTAACCTTTTCTTTTTTTGATTTAAGTTTGGGGTAGGATGAACATAAGAATTGAAAAAAAAGTTCTAATTTTTTCACTTTTTATTTTTTCCTTTTGTCGATTTTTTATGCAGGTTAGTTTAATAATAATAATAATAATTAAAAAAGATGTAGAAAGAAATAGAAAAAGGAGAGGTGTGTTTGAGAGAGAGAATTTTAAAATGGTAAAAGGGTATTTTCTATTTTAATGGGTCCCATATTTTATGTTGAGAAATAACCAAATGCTCTTTGATTGTTTGTCACAAGTCACCAAGACTACAATGGTAGATCACCTAAAAGTTCATGTATTTTCCTGTGACAAAATGAAGTATATTTACTAAACTGTAAAAAGCATTATAAATATTTAAATATTACAACCAAATACTTTATTTGTCTCAAACAGGTTGCACCCAAACTATAGCACGTAAAATTACAAGCAAGTATACTAGGTCAGCAAGTAATAAAGTGGAAAAGTCCAGATATCATACTCAAGGATCTTAGCTTAGCATAAATTAAACAAAAGTGGTTCTAACATGAAAATAGCTTGTGGCAGAATTGTCGATATTGTTAAAGATGTGATTTTTATTACTAAAAACTACTAAAATTAATAGATCTAGATATGTACCATATAAATGAAGAGACTTTAAAATGAATATAATGAAAACAAGCTGTCAGCAGAGTAAGCACAATCAACAATATGGAAACAATATAGTATTTCTCTTTACTCTATGGATTTTTAGTATTACATGCAATAATGTATCTCTCAGTATCTTCACCATAGCCAATGTTCATTGTGCTATTGATCCTATGTCCTTAAACATCTAACTAGAGAATTCTCTATAATTAATGGCAAAAAAAAATGCATAAAGAACACAAAAGCATCAAGTAGATAATGCATTCTAAACTAAACCCCTAACATATAGTTCAAGGCCATTTCCACGTAAATATAAGTGTCATTTCTTTCATTTTCTATACATCAAACTAACGGTCATTGCATTTAATGTACTAATAATGAGGTAGCTCATTTAGCAAAACACCCACATGAAAGATATGCATATACTGAAAATATCTTATATTAATTACAAATACTCATAGTAACAAGTCCTTGTTGGCTTACACCAAAGGGTCTACTCCTTTATATGTAGAACAACTTCTACCATGGAAGGCATAATGGATAAAACTACTCAAACTAACTAAACTACTAAACTAAGAAGTAAATACAATGATAGGGTAGGTGAAGACCTTTTAATACTACTATTTAAGATAGTATTTATAGCACTCCAAGCAAATTCGAGAAACAAACCCTCAAAATAGTTTGAACTTACATGTGTCCATGATGAACACTGAGATCTAATGATTACAAATCAAAAGGAATATTCTAAAGATGCTTTAAAAATATCTCACAGCTCCAAACAATCAACAGCAAGCTTCAAATCATCTTGGCTAAGTCTTTCCAGAATTAGCAAGTTATTTCTAGAATCCTTTCCATTTTTGGTTCCACGTGTAGATTGCATAAGCTATTTGACTTGTGTGTGGCTCTGGAACAAGGATTTCTCCAAGAATTTCCATAAACTGAAAAAAAGAAAGTCAAATAAGAAATTACCAATAATTACTACCATTCTAAGATATTTTAATCATGAAAATAATTTAAATTAGCATAAATCGCTAGATAAAATATCAATATATTTTCTATTATCAAATTCCCCACACTTAAGCATTTGCTCGTTCCCAAGCAAAGAATATCAATGTACTTTGAAAATAGCAACAGATTAAAAGGAAACCATCATAAGAAACAATTTCAAGCAAAGAGAGAATTAACACTTAAGCAAAATATAAGTTGAAGAAACCACAAGACAAAAAGCTTTAACTTCTTAAGCACTATTTCTAGCTTTTAGATAGATTACGGTGGTCAATATTATGCAACTATATTTTAGAGCAATAATATTTGTAGAAAAACTAAAAGCTATATGAGGAACTTTTTTTGGAAGTGGAGTTCCAATGGACGTGGTTTGTACAAAATTAGTTAGGAAAAAATCTATCTTCCTTTTAATTCTAATGATATATTCACCATCTCAATTTTAACAACGCTAGTTTGCTTCTGAAATGGATTTGAAAGGCTTATGTTTATGGTAATTCCTCACTTTGGAGAATCTATTGTGTTGATCTACCTGGTATTTTGAATTGGCAATCCCTTTTTTATTAGCTTTCTTCGGTGACTTCTCCTACCTATAAGGGAATTATTTCAACCTGGTATTGAAATAAAGAGGTCTAGTCTTTTTTTATTATTCAAAATTTTTCAGTTCATATTGCAGATGGTCAAAGAGGTAGCTTCTAGCACAATAGTTGGAATGGTGATATTGCCCTTGAAGATCAATGTTTGATTCTAATCCATCTTTTAGCTAAAACCACTAGATTTTGTGTTAAAAGCTTTCTTTTCCATCCTTGTCTTTATGTAAGGAAATAGAAATAAAATATCCTCTATAACAGTATTCATTAGCTATGTTCTTTGTCAAATGTAAAATTTTGTATCTTTCTTTTTCTACTTTTGATGTAATCATGAATCCCTCCCCTCTTTTTTTCTATTGTAAGTTCATTATTCTCAACCTTTACTCTAGTTCCTTAATACAAATCTCAGTTACATATAAAAAAAAATCTTTAGGTATTTATTGGACCAGGAAAATTAAAGTTGTGGCCGAATGCATATATTATATGCAATTTTAAAGAAATTTAGGAATGTACAGTAAATATTTTATTACTACATTCATTTACTATTATCCACTTCCCTTTCAATATGTACTAGCTGAATGCTTATGCAAATGCACAGGATAATGTACTTCCAATTAATTTTTCTTATTTCAATTAAAGAAACATGAATTGATTAAACTTAAGATTAGTTTTAAAATTGGGTAAATAATTTATTAGTCCCTATAGTTATACATATTATACTAGTTAGTCATTCTATTAACTTTTTAGTCTCTAAATTTTATTTTAATCAACTGTTTAGTCCTTCTATTCATTTTTACACACAAAAGTACAAAACTGTCCTTAGTTATAAGTAAAAATTTATCTTTTAGTTTTTAAATTTTAATTTAAAAGTTTCTAATACATTTTTGTAGCATATATACACACACACACACAAAACATTGGTGTACTTTTATATATATATATATATATATATATATATATATATATATATATATATATCAGTTAGAAAAATAAAAAAATCTATTATTAATTGTGTAATTTCTATTATAATTTTTCTTTAAATTTAATATAATATAACAAAAACTAATGCATGTTATTATAAATTTTATAACTCTTGCAAAATAATTTTTTTATTGTTGATATTAGTCATAAGGTATATTAGGGATAAAAAAGTTCATATATGTTTACAATTATATATATACTTTCACTACTAACTCTATATTTTGTAAAATAATTAATTATTTATTTTTTTAATGAAATAACATCTACGCCGTTAAGTTAAAATTTTATTATATAAAATAAAGTTAATAAATAAATTTATTAATCAATATTAGAAAGACTAAGATTATGTGGAAGAAAAAAGAAATATAAAATAAGAGAAATATAATGTTTTAACATTATAAAATAGAATAAAGGGTAATTTTGTTATTGTTTAGTTCAGTTTGACCATTGACTCAATAAAGGGACTAAAGAGTTAATTAAGAAAAAAATTAGGAATTAAAGAATCGATAGATAAACTAACTAGTATAATATGTAAAACTATAGAGACTAATAAATTGTTTACATTTTAAAATTATAGTATTTTAATTATAATCTCACCCATAGGACCATAGGACCGTGGAAGCCGTGGGAAACCAAAAATATAGAATTGTTACTTTCATTTCTCATCGTTTAAAAGAACAAAAATAAATAAAATCAAATAAAAAGTTATGAAATGAATTAAAATTAATTAATTGTATTTCTCTAATGACTTGAGTTAATAGAAAAGGCATTTAATTTTTTTTAAAAAAATTACTTAAAATATATTATTTCTCTCCTTAGTATTATTATATTATACAAAAAATAATCTTTCTTACATAATTATTTTTAACAAGGGACAAAAACTTGAATCCTGCTTTATAAAAATATTTATAACATATCAGAGATACTTTGTGAAGTCAGAATTCCATAGATAACCATAAACAGAATAAATAAACAGACTTACGGTTTATGTGCAGCGGAAACTCGTTTATGGAATGGATCTGATCTACGCAAGAAACCGGATCGTTCTGGTTGCCTTTCCTACGAGTGTATGAATACACTGAGTACGGGCTATATTCGTGAATTCTTCCGACGAACGAAGAAGTAATCCGTGTTTTGCCGGTAGGGACGTTTTCCCCCGGAATAGGAAGGGAATCTCTACGATTCTCTCTCGTTAAGAAATAGAGAAACTTCTTCTCTATTTATAGTGGAAATCCCAACTTCCATCTATATATAGGGTCGGACCAAATTACACATTTGGTCCCTGTAATTTACATATAATTACAGTTTAGTCCCTGCTATTCCAAAATGTCATGGGCGGACCAAAAACCAACATCTCCCACTCGCACATGACAAGACATACTTTCATTGCTATTGAACACACACACTTCTTTCAATTCTTATTCGGCGAATTCACGCGACCAGTCAACGTAACGGTTAAACCTTGAAGCTCTCCTTCATCGTTCCACCTTTAGCTAAACGTGACTTCCCCCTAGTCCATTTTCCATGATCACTAGTTTTCGACTCACTTTTGATCTCACGAAAACATTCATATACACTACATACCTTTTCCACAAAAAAGTATTGAGCTCGAGTGTTATATGTTTACTAAGTGACATGTTACTGAAAATGTACTTCCTCTCTATAAATAACCTTCCACCATATGTCTAATGCTTATCTGACTGGTCCTTATATGCCCGTTCATAGCTAACGAAGCCTAGTTTAGGGTTCCAATCAAGTTAATCATCAGACATACCCTTCTTTTTATTTACAAGAGTCCTTAAGGGTGAACTTGAAACTCATAGTTTCATTTGGGTCTCACATTAGGAAAGTTGAGATCAATTTTCTTCTTTCCATCCCTTGGTCGGCTTTTACACATATTACTAAAATATGCCATAGTGTTAATCCACTTAGGACGTATGTTTTATAAACACTATACGAAAGCATTCAGTCTCTAAATGCAACTCATGCATCAGTACCTTTAGTCCACATCTAAGCCTTTCACAGGACAGCTTTCGGTATAAACGAAATGATGATATTACGCAAAATATCACATATGGAGTAACTCACACTCCCACTTTTACCTATGAATACACAATCATAGTAAAAGATTCATCTATGTGAGTAGATGACATTTCACCAACATACTGAACTATACTCAATAGCTCTATGTGTATCGCTTTAATTAGTGAATGAATTTGAACACAACAAATAACTCACATTCTATTCCAATAGAATTTGCCAAAGTTATTATAACAGTTCAAAAACAACAACATGTTCCTATAACCTACGAAGACCAAATTCCAAAATGTGTTTACTAAAAACATTTGGAACTATTGGCTTTGGTAACAAATCTGCAATCATATTACCAGTTGGAACATGCACTAAACTTATTTCTCTCTGTGCTATTTTGTCTTTAACAAAATGATATTTTATATCGATATGCTTGCTTTTTCCATGATAACAAATATTCTTGGAATAAGCTATCGATGCAGTGCTGTCGGAATAGATAGTCGTATATTTCCTTTTAGGCAATAGATCCAAAAGATCTATGAAGCGAACCAAAACGCTTCTAGTACTGCAGCTACTGCAGCTACATATACCGACTCCATAGTCGATAATGCCACACAAGTTTGTTTCTTGCTACACTAGGAAATTGCACCATTTTCTTGAATGAAAATATACCCAGACGTGGACCACCTCCCGTCTTTATCAGTTCTGTGATCAGCATCTGTGTATCCCTTTAACTGCAGATCCTTTCCTTGGTAATAAAGGGAATAATTTGAAGTCCCCTTCAAATATCTCAATATCCTTTTCACTGCTGCCTAATGCTTCAAACCTGGATTAGCCTGATAACGGCTTGCGAGACCCACCGCAAAACTTATATCAGGTCGTGTACAAATCATAGCATACATCAAGCTACCAATTGCACACCTAAAAGGAATTCTCTCCATCCTTTTAGTCTCTTCTGGAGTCGTGGGACACATACTTGCATTTAGTTCCGTACCTTATGCAATAGGGGTTGGATCGGGATCACAGTGAGCCGTACCAAACCGTTCTAAGATCTTATTGATATACGTCTCTTGTGAAAGAGCCAATAGTCTCTTAGATCGATCTCTTGAGATCTTAACCTCAAGAATGTAATTAGCTTCTCCTAGATCCTTCATCTCAAAGTTAGAAGACAACTAAGTCTTTACTTTCTTGAGTAAGGAAGTGTCATTTCCTACTATTAAAATATCGTTGACGTATAACGTTAGAATGACAAACTTCCCTCTGTTTTCACACTTAATGTAGACACACGAGTCTGCATTAATCACCTTAAATTGCATTGATATAATCATTTCATGGAAACGAAAATACCATTGTCTTGAAGACTGCTTAAGGCCATAAATTGATCTTTTCAACTTACAAACCTTATGTTCTGGTCCCTGGACAATGAAATCATATAGATTTCTTTGTTCAGTTCACCATTTAAGAACACAGTCTTTACATCCATTTGATGTAATTCAAGGTCCAAACATGCTACAAAAGCAAGTACTATTCTTATAGACGTGAAACGAACAACAGGTGAAAAAAGTCTCCTGATAGTCAATTCCTTCCTGTTGTGTAAACCCCTTCGCAACCAGCCGACTCTTAGTCTGGATAGGTTTCCTATCCGCTGATCGCTTTATCGTATGTACCCATTTATTCCCAATGGCTCTACGCCCTTTGGGCAGGTCAACTAGTTCCCAAACTTTGTTGACCCTTATTGACTCCATTTCACTTTCCATTACTTTAATCCATTCTTCTTTTGCTGGGGATTCCAATAACTCTCTCATGTTATTTGGAATATCTTTAATTTGAGTTACGATCAAGAGAGCTTCGCTATCAACTAAATGATGGCGTCGCGGGATATTTCCCCTCTGTGATCGTCTTAGAGGTTCTGCTTCTTGATAAACAAATCGCATATATTCATCAAGGTGTTGGGCAGAACTCCCACTGGGATCTATATCCATATTCATACTTGAATTTGGGACAAGACTCCCACTCAAATTGAGACCACTCATGTCAGGGTCAGGATTACTCAAATCCGCTTGTGAAGGTTGAAAAACATCATTCTCTCTCCCCTTTCCCTTATGTGTCTTCAACTTCATTCCTCCCACTCGGATTGAGTGATCCTGAAGTTTCAGACTCCTGACTTTCAAAGAAAGTGAATTCCTTATCCACTTCTCCCAGCTTAGGAAATTCATTCTCTAAGAATGTGACATCTCGTGACTCAGATTCTGTTTTTTTTACCATTCTCATTCTCTCCCACTAGAACATATCCTTTGGAGAGATCAAGATATCTTATAAAGATACCTTTCTTGCCTCTTGGGCCTAGCTTGCCATGCTTGCTAGATGTATCACGAACATAGGTAACACATCCCTATGGTCGCAAATAGTTCAAATTGGGCTTGCGGCTCGTCCACAATTTACAAGGCGTGGTTTCAACGGATTTAGAAGGTACTCTATTGAGTACATATATGGCAGCCAATAGTGCGTCTCCCCAAAAGGAGATAGGCAAATTGGCTTCAGCCATCATAGACCTCACCATCTCGAAGAGGGTTCGGTTTCTTCTTTCCGCTACTCCATTTTTGTTGTGGAGTCCTAGGTATTGTCAATTGATGTTCAATACCTGTTTCATCACATAAAACTTTAAATTCCTCAGAGAGGTACTCTCTTCCCCGTTCGATCCTTAAAGCTTTGATTCTCTACTCTAATTGATTTGCAGCTAGAGCCATAAATCTTTTGAAACATGCTAATGCTTTAGATTTATGTGTAATCAAATAGACATGACCATACCTTGTATAGTCGTCTATAAATGTAATGAAATAGTACACACCATGCCTTGCCCGAACATTCATTTGGGCCACAGATGTCAGAATGGATTAGTTGCAATGGTTGGTCAGCTCGCGTAGCTTTACCAAATGGTTTTCTTGTCATTTTTCCTTTTAAGCAGCTATCACAAGTTAGGAGATCTATTGTTGATAAATCAGCCAACAAATCTGCTTTAGCCAACCGTTACTAAACGATGTTGACCAATGTGACTAAGTCTCGCATGTCACGTTTTTGAAATGCTAACATTATCCACAGATGAGTTAACAGTAAAAGAAAAACTATTATGACACACATAATTTGGATCCAAATCCAAAACAATAAAACCATCCAACAAATATCCACCACCAAAGCAGATATTGTTTATAAAGAGACTAAAATTGTTCAATTCAAAAGATAATATGAATCCCAAATTCATAAGGGTAGAAACAGATATCAAGTTCCTTTGAATTCCTAGGAGCATAGAGGACATCTTTAAGAAATAGTGGTCGACCACCATTCAAGACCAGCTGACAACAACCAATCCCTAAGACTTCCTCTTTAGAGTTGTTTCCCACGTATATCCACTTAGTTCCCGGTGGAACACTGCGGAACTCAACAAAAGAATTTCGATCCTTTGTTACGTGGTCTATTGCTCCTGAATCTACGATCCACAAAGGACGAGATTCAGTTAGGAAAAACAGAACTTGAAACAAATGTATAACACTTATACACTTCGGTAACATTTACCTTAGGAGCTGTGCAATCTTTTGCAAAAAGCCCCTTCTGTCTGCGATTGTAACATTTCACCCTAGAAATGTTAAAATCTTTCTTGCCCTTCTTTTGAACTGGAACACTGCCCATCGTTCTCTGTGCCTTCTTCTTGAAGAACCTCTTGCTCCACTCCTTGGACTTCAGACCAGGACTTGAACTAGCCATGCGAACCTCAGATTTCACACTAAGAGAGGCCAGACGGTCCTCTTCCAGTTCAAGATGATGAACAACATCATCAAAGGCCTTAATGTCGTTGGTATGGGTTAGGTGCAACTTCATATACTCCCACCCAATCGGCAGAGAATGTATCACAGCTTGAACTTTCTGCTCCTCGAGAGCATAAATCGTATTAAGCATGTGTTTTATACGTGAAACTTTTTCACGATATCATCATTCATCGCACTAAGCATGATGATGTAGGCAGATGAGTTCTTCCTCTTCCAGGCTTGATAAGCCTCAAGGTCCCTCTTTGTTTGGGCGGTGTTACCCTCTGCAGGAGGAACCATTATTCTCTACAGAGTGTCAAGAACCTCTTGTTCTTCAATTATGTATTGGAATTTCATAGCCCAAACTTCATAATTGTCACCGTTCAAACGAAGGTCCTTATTTAGTTAAGCAACTATTACTTTTGAAGCAGTCATTGAAAAACCGTTAAAGACAAAAGTAGCACTAATAAGTAAGCGATACACCATATTTATTATAAGATCATTTAAAACTAAAAATAGTGTTTGGTTCACGTAAAGTCGAACATCCATGCGCAATGCATCGAGTCACCATTTACACAGGCTAATACAAATACCATATTAGGTTTAAATTTCCAATAATAAATATATATTTAGTTTTGTTTTAGATTATATTTTAATTTATTTAACATTTATACTTCTCTTAAGTATAAAACTAATGAGTAATATAACACTTAGTTATAATCTCAAAATAAATAAATTAAAAAAAATACTAAAACAAATAACTAAAATAGCAATGTTTAACAAATAAACATTTTATAATACCATATCCAACATTTTGTCAAAATTACCACCACAATAAAACTTAAGCACAAAGCCCTTTAATACAAAATTGAAAAACGAAATCAGCAATAGAAAAAGTGAAAAATGAAGAGCTCAATCTTCATTTTCATCGAGTGGAACTCTCAATCTTCATTTTCATCGAGTGGAACTGTCTCAATTTCTTTTAAGGCGACTGAGATCATCTCTACGAACTTATAGTAGAGATCCAAAAGCATGTTCACAACACCCTTAATAACAGCATCCAGACAGGGCAACGAACCAACTTGTTACTTCTAAGTAACATGGTTATAGGATTATAAGATAACTTAGCTCCCGTTTCAGCCAAGTTCAACACAAATACTTTGCATTGGGATCCATAATCCTATTCAGGAACTAATCCATTAATGGAGTCCACCAGTTCGTCAAAAACAGAATTTTCTCCAAAACAGAATTTCTTAAAGTGCTTTTCACGAAAAGCCTTTTTCGCAAATGTTAACATTTTTAATTGATCAATTTCCAAAGGAAAATCCTCCTTTCTAGACAAGCACTTGGATTTCACGGTTTACCGCATTAGACCGCTCCATAACTCCAACAATATCCTCTTTTTCTAACGGAGGATACCGTTTAGAGAAAAGCTTATCTACAAGTTTTTGTAGAGTCCCTGCCTCCTCCTGAGACTGGAGTATTTTCACTGTTTTTGCGAAAATTTCCATTTCTATAACACATATAGAAATAACAAAAAAAACTTGTTATGATCAACCAAATTTCAGTATATAAATACACAATAAATATACTGAATTTTCTTGAATTTATAAAACATAAATTAAGCATTTATACACAATAAATACTAGTAAATTTAGTTTAAAATACCAAATGAATTCCAAAAATTCATCAAAATATATCAAAAATTCAAGAAAAATGTAAAATTTAATTCTGGAAAAATTTTGAAGAAATTTGGACACTGGAATACCACGCACGCGCCTTCATGCGCCGTCTGAAGCTGTTCCACGTGCCTCCACGCGTGGACACGCGCCTTCACGCGCTACATAGGGCTTGCTGATTCACGTGACACGTGGCAGCTTGTGATTCGTGCTAACATGGCATATATGACACGTGTCATCATCTGATTGGGTCAACGGATGATGTGGATGATGACGTGGCATAATGACGTGGCGCCTTTCGACACGTGTCGTCATGCTATGGGTCCACGTTTCTGACACGTGGCGTTGACCGTTGTCGAGGCGGTTGACTTGTACACGTGTCTGTACCTGATTGGTGGGACTCTTCAACCGTTACAAAAATCAGCCAATCCTATCTTGCCACGTGTCCAGTAGACCAAAACCTTCCCCAACCGTCGCGCGGCCAATCCCAGCCGCAGTGGTGGCGCGTGAGGTCCACGCGCCGCCTTCCTGGCCTCTGTTGGCCGTGAAATTTAACATTCCGACTCGATTTTTCATGCTGATTTCAGTGGTGTGGTCAGATTTTCGAAATTCCGACAAAAAATTTTTGACACTTTGTACTGTTGGATCTAATTCGGTATCATTTTGACTCGGATAACAATGCAAATCCGTATCGAAATGGACAAAAACGAATTCAAAATCAACAGAAACATATTCATGGAATATCAGATTTCAATGTTTATGGAATCATTTTGACGCGGATTTCAATATAAATCCGTATCAAAACGAATAAATATGTATTTAAACGAATAAACACGCATTCAAACGAATAAAGAAACGTATTCTTATTCACGGATTTCCATAAACCAAGATATGAACACATCAATATTCATGGAATACCAGAAAACTAGATTCGAACACATCAATCTATAAACCTTTCGGCTCTGATACCAATGAAGTCAGAATTCCATAGATAACCATAAACAGAATAAATAAACAGACTTACGGTTTATGTGCAGCGGAAATTCGTTTATGGAATGGATCTGATCTACGCGAGAAACCGGATCGTTCTGGTTGCCTTTCCTACGAGTGTATGAATACACTGAGTACGGGCTATATCCGTGAATTCTTCCGACGAACGAAGAAGTAATCCGTGTTTTGCCGGTAGGGACGTTTTCTCCCGGAATAGGAAGGGAATCTCTACGATTCTCTCTCGTTAAGAAATAGAGAAACTTCTTCTCTATTTATAATGGAAATCCCAACTTCCATCTATATATAGGGTCGGACCAAATTACACATTTGGTCCCTGTAATTTACACATAATTACAGTTTAGTCCCTGCCATTCCAAAATGTCATGGGTGGACCAAAAACCAACACTTTGAAGAGTTCAATATGCTAATATAATGAATTGAAAAATTATTAAAATTAATCGAATTATCATAGTTTTCCAAATTTTGATTGAAGAAAATAACTTAATAAAAATACTAATAAATAGTTTTTCAAAATAAATTTTATCATTAAATTAAATTGAATTTGAAAATGTTGTCTAAAATATGAATTTTAATTATTAGGTTTATTGATTAAAAATTATTTAACATGAAGTAAAAAAATTTACTGATATTTTATTTACTGATATTTTGTGACTGATGATGAGAAGAATATCATTTTTACATAATAAATATCATTTTTATAATAATATTTTATATTGCCTAGAACGAAATCAGTTAAAATAACATTAATCTTTTTTTTTTTTCGAAAGATGGCCTTAATACAAAATTTGATTCATTAATCAAATATAGAGCACATTAAAAGGAAAAAAAAAAAAAAAAAACATAAACAAGAATTAAATTGAATTTGAGAAATTCATGAAAGGAATTGGCAAATATGACATTCCACAACCATCTATAAATGATAAATATTAAGCATTAAGGATATCTTTAATTTAATAAAGATTTTGTACGCCAGAAAGATGTGCAGAATTACAATGAAATATTAAAATTCCAATTTAATGAGATCTTGGTAAAATGGCATTTCCACATCATCGTAAACTCTGAATGAGAAGAGTAAGAAAGGTTGGATCAAAATGATAAACTACCTGAACAATTAAAAGTGCACAATTACAAAATTATGAAAATAGAATGCAAATCTTATAAACGTGCAAAATAATAAGAAACATGTTTTGGCATGAAAATGTTACACATGTTTGTCAATAGTCAATACGACATAACCCTTTATTTTTTCTATACAGTTTTTCTTTAACCCTCCATTTTTTCTATGCAGTTTTTCTTGTTGATATTAGAAAAACTAAAAAGAAAAGAAAAGCTGAGAAAGAAAAAATAATAAAAATTCTAGAGACATTAGAAACTTACATATCAAGATTAATATTTAGTTTTCATTAGTAATATCATATCTAAAGATTCAAATATAACCATTACATGAGAAAAACTTATAACACTAGACTATGTAGTGTTCTCATTAGCGGATCGATCTAGCACAGTGTTCTCTAACATATACCCATGTCCTTGATTGACATCCCATATCCTATGGTCAGAAAACCACCACCGATCTCACAAGGTACATACTAGTCTTTGGATATTATCATTCCCATGATGCTAGTGGACCAGGGATATATTTGGAATTGTGTTTCTCAATGCTTAAGGTTTTACTGCTCAGAAAACGCTTCCCACATACATAAAACAATAATTAAATGATGCTCTATTAATATTATTTGCATAAGAAATTAGCAAGAAATAGATTAGGGCCTTATTTTAATATATTTATAATGATAAAAGTCTAATACAACATCTTGGGACTACAACAGACACTAACTGTTAGTGTATGCCCTAGTTCCTATATTATATAATCAGATTTTGTTATAAAGAAATAGGCACAATCATATTTCTTATCTCTCTTCTGCATTTAATAAATTGTGAGAATTCAATAACTATTGTTTTGCTCTTTATGCCAGTAATGTTCTCCTGGTAGTAAGATATTGAGTAGGGAAAGAACATAGTTATAAAGCTAACCCTAGTCTACAAATGTCATGGGAATGTTAATAACTAGAGACCAGCATGGGTCTTTATTGTATGGTGGTGTCTTATCGACCATTGGACATGGATTGTCATTTAAGGGCATGGGTACATGTTAGGTTACATGCTACTGGATTGATCCGCTTTGAGAGGATCACATGGATCCTATGTCATAGGTGGCTCTCAAGTAGTACTGTGTTTAGTCCTTTGACCTAATATCACTACAGACCTGGGTGCTAGCTCGTATACTTTGATGTGCACCTAACGTGCCTATAACTAGATACCAAGTATGGGTACGATTGGGTATACAAGTGACCAAGCTGGGTATGTGAGTGATGTGAAGGGATTTGCCTCTCTCTTAATTGAGGATTGATATCACTGGCCTCTTGATAAGTATGACTAATAAGAGTGTGGGTACACCCAAATAAGGTAATTACTCGGTGATTAGTTATTTGTGAACTTAAGTCTACTCGGTATTAAGGAATGTCCTTGTAGCACAGAGGATGACTTCACCATACCTCTTGCATGACACCGATATCGCATAGCATTAGCTATATATGTTTACTACATGAGTATCTTCTCCATTGAGATTGATGTTTCTAGCTTATTTAGGTAGTTATAATATTTTGCTAAAACCCACTTATAGATTATAGGCTGAATGGGCTATTGGGCCTACTTCCAGCATAAGATGGACCAATAGGATCGTACATATAAAGCATTTGAATACTTTAGTTACGGACTTGTTGAAATATGTATCAGTTACATATTTAATAAGAGCTTTTGGGTTTATGGGTTTTATGGTAAAAGCCTAAGTTAAATAAATAGAAGTGAGAGTATTTCTTTTATCCACTAAATTAATTAGTCGATTAATTAATTTATAGGATGGATTAATTAAATAAGGATATGTGGTATATATTTATTTATTGTATGAAAACTAAAACTAATTAGATTTTGTTATTTCTTGTTTAGTTTTTTTTTTTTTTTAAATTCTAATTAGGATTTTTCTACTATGGAAATCGCCTATAAGGGAATTAATAGATATAAGAAGATATAGCATAACCTAATCGATTTAGTGATTTCCTAATTAAAACTCTCCACACACACACACACACACACTCTCTCTCTCTCTCTCTCTCTCTCTCTATCTCTCTCTCTCTCTCTCTCTCTCTCTCACACACACACACACACACACACTTTTGCAATTCGACCAACACTATTTTTTCCTCAAGGGAATTCGGCGAACATTAAAAGTTTTGGGACTACTCTTTTGGTCCAGTGCTAGCACACCGATGTACTAAGGATGTGTTTGGGTTCGTGAATGTGGAGCTTATTCGTGGAAAAAAAAGAATTGAAATTCAATCTCTATGCGAGGACGACATAGGTATGAATTTTATTATGCTTTCTGGTTGAGTTGTGATTTTGTCTCATCTATTCTTTGAACGAATTACTTTTTGGCACGGGTTTGAGAATAAATTGTTGTATGCTTTCACTGAAATTTTTTTATTAGTCCGTTCTTGATTTTAGATGATATTGAATTATGGTTCACTATCTAGGTTGATTGTGTTTGAACTTTGGTTTTTCAAATTTTTTTTAAACCCTAGTTTTGATTTGGAGTTTTTTAATTGTATTCAATTTTGTTCTTGCCTAAATTTATTTATGTTTTAGCTGCTGTTGTCGATTATGACTGCGGCGGTTGCAACAGCAGCGGCCGCTGCCTGTGAGCAGCGATTGCATGCCGCTTGGCACAGGCCAATGTGGCTTTTACAGGTTTTATTTTTCGGTCCCCGCTTATTTTAATAGGTTTTAAAAATTCATGTGTTTAATTTTGCATTTTGGATGCACATGGATTCTTGTGTGGATTGGTTTCATGCATTTGATTAATTTGGTGAATTAATTAGATTAAAGGAAATTGGTTTGGGGATTCTTTGCACAGATCCTTGAATGACTAAATTTGGGTTTGTGATCACCCATTTAGTGGGTAGAGCTAAAATCATGGAAGTTTAACAACCACAAATTCTTAATGAAGAGAGTTCGAGGATTGAGCCAATTCCTCTAGAAATTGAGCAACTAGGTCCAATCACACAACACCCAAAAAGGTCCGTAGAGTCCATCAATGGCCAGAAAGATATGATTTCCCAGTGGCTGAAGATAACACTTTCATGATCCATGACCTTGAGAGCCGACTTCCTCCTAGGAGGCTATTGGGAGCTCAGACTCAACTAACAAGCTTGAAGCCATACAAGCTGAGATGCAATCGATGTACAATAACCACATTTGGAACTTAGTTGCTTCACCTTCGGGTGCTAAGATCATCAGTTATAAATGGTGTTTCAAGCTAAAGGCCGAGGGAACCTTCAAAGGGCGACTAGTAGTGAAGGGTTTTAGACAAGTTCAAGAAATTAACTATGATGAAACCTTCTCTCCAATCATAATGCATAAATCCATAATGATACTGCTACCCATAACTATATGGTTTGATTATAAAGTATGAAAAATAGATATCAAAATAGCTTCTCAACTAAAGGGTTTTGTTGATAAAAAATATCCTGATCGAGTATGCAAGTTGAAGAAGTCAATTTATGGGCTAAAGCAAGCATCCCAAAGTTGGAATCTTCATTTCAATAAAGCTGTAAAGGAATATGGTTTCATCAAAAAATAAAGATGAGCCTTGTGTGTATAAGAAGGTTGGTGGGAGCATTGTCACCGTCTTAGTCTTATATGTGAATGACATCCTACTCATTGGAAACGATGTCCCAACATTACTTGGGGTAAAGCAATGGTTGGGAAAATGTTTCGCAATGAAGGACTTAGGTGAAGCCAAAATTATACTAGATATCAAGATCTATAAGGATATATCACTTCGGCTTCTAACACTAAGTTAGAAAAAGTACATAGATAAAGTCCTTACTAGGTTCAGCATGGCCAATGCTAAGAACGGGCTAACCCTAAGTAAGAAGGACTGTCCCTTCAAGAGGGAAGAGAGGGAATACATGAGTAAGATTCCTTATGCATCAGTTATAAGCTCTATCATGTATGTAATGCTATGTATTAGACTTGATGTCGCACATGCACTAAGTTTGACTAGTCGATACCAATAGGATCTAGGAGAATCCCATTGGACCATAGTCAAGGCAATCTTAAAGTACCTAAAAAGGACTAAGGATGGCTTCTTAGTGTACGCTAGTCAGTGAGAGCTTACTGTGTGTGGTTATATAAATGCTAGCTTTGAGACTAACACCAATGACTTGAGATCACAATCTTGCTATGTCTTTCTGTTTAATGGAGGTGTAATAAGTTAGAAAAGCTCAAAGCAGGATACAGTTGCTGATTCGACCATAGAAGCTGAATATATTGTTGTATCAGATGCTACAAAGGAAGCTGTTTGGATTTGGAAGTTCGTTGCTGATCTGGGAGTGTTTCCCTCTATCCTAAACCCAATCGACCTCTTTTATAACAACAATGGTTCCATCACACAAGCTAAGGAGCCTCGGTCATACTAGAAGTCCAAGCACATACTTAGTAGATGTCATCTGATTCTAGAGATAGTCGACCGAAGGTATGTGAAAATTTGTAGGGTTGTATCTGACGAAAACATTGCGGATCCCTTGGCCAAGTAATTGGTGCAGCCAAAGCATTAGGATCATATGAGATCTATAGGGGTTATTACATTGCAGGGACTAGAGCAACTGAGATATTGTTAGTGTATGCCCTGATCCCTATATGATGTAATTAGATTTTGTAATAGATAAATATGCAGAATCATATTTATTATCTCTCTTATACATTTAATAAAGTATGAGAATCTAATAACTATTGTTTTGCTCTTTATTCTGGTAACGTTCTCCTGGAAGTAAGACATTGAGTAGGGAAAGAACATAGTTACAAAGCCATCCCTGGTCTGCGAATATCATAGGAATGATAATAACTAAAAACCAGCATGGGCCTTGATTGTATGGTGATGTATTGTAGATCATTGGACATGGATTTTCATTCAAGGCATAAGTACATGTTAGGTTACATGCTATTGGATCGATCCACTTTGAGAGCACCACATGGTTCTGATGTCATAGGTGGCTCTCAAGTAGTACTTATGTTTAGTCCTTTAACCTTATATTGCTACAGACCTAGGTGCTAGCTCATATACTTTGACATGCGCATGACGGGCCTGTAACTGGGTACCAAGTTAAGGGTTGATATCACTGGTCTCGTGATGAATAGGACTAATAAGAGTGGGGCCACAACTAGATAAGGTAATCACTGAGTGATTAGTTATTTGTCAACTTCAGTCTACTAGGTATCAAGGAATGTCCTTGCAACACAGAGGGTGACTTCATCATGCCTCTTGTGGGACACCGATATCGCGTGGCATGAGATATATAAGTTTACTACATGGGTATATTATCCATTGAGATTGATGATTGGGCATGCAATAATGGTTTGCTAGAACCCACTTATAACTTGTGGGCTAGTGGGCCTGCTACCAACATAAGATGAACCCAGAGGATGGCACATATTAAGCATCTTAATACATTAGTTATAGACTTGTTGAAATATGTATTGGTTACATATCTAATAAGAGCTTTTGGATTTATAGACTTTATGGCAAAAGCAACTTAAATAAATCCATGTGAGAGTATTTCTTTTATCTAGTAAACTAATTAGTGGATTAATTAAACAAATATATGTGGTATATATTTACTTATTATATGGAAAATAAAACTAATTAGATTTGTTATTTCTTGTTTAGTTTCTTTTAATTCTAATTAAGATTTTTTTATTATGGAAATTGCCTATAAGGGAATTAAAAGAAATAAGAAGATATAGCATAACCTAATTGATCTAGTGATTTCGTAACTAAGAAAAACTTTCTACTCTCTACCTCTCTCTTGCTTTAGCAATTCAGCCAACACTAGTTTTTCCTTAAGGGAATTAGGCCAACACTAAAAGTTTTTAGGAGACAGCTTTTTTAGT
The DNA here is from genome assembly GCA_039660915.1 of Euphorbia tirucalli. Lineage (NCBI taxonomy): Eukaryota > Viridiplantae > Streptophyta > Magnoliopsida > Malpighiales > Euphorbiaceae > Euphorbia > Euphorbia tirucalli. Next base: position 34,665,595 of record CM077633.1, read on the forward strand.
CCAATGCTAACATACCGATGTATTCCGAACGTGTTCTTGTGCATGAAAGTGGAGGTTCTTTGTGAAAAAGCAAGAACTGACATTCAATCTTTGTGTGAGCATGGTAGGGTATGAATTTATTATGCTTTCTGGTTGAGTCATGATTTTGTCTCATCTATTCTCTAAACGGATTGCTCCTGCCACGAGTTTGTGTATAAATCACTGCATGTTTTCGCTGAAAATTTTTTTTATACCGTGAAAACCCCAACACACTTAAGGTGTACTAATCATTTGGGGATCACTACCGGGTGGCAACTCCTCACTAATCAAACTATTAGAACTTAATCGAGTCTTGTCCATATTGAATCAGAGGCAAATCAACCTTTATAGAATCGAAAAGTGCTCACTCGTTACAATCCAAGAGAGGTACAACTACCTCACCCTTGGTACCATAAGGAACGCCTATAATGGTGTGAAATTCCATCTATGTGGGATAAAGCTTGAAAGTGGAGAACTTGAAAATATTATCCACTAGGTCCCAATAGTGGAGAGCGGCATTGAGAAACAATTGATTTAGCCTCACATTTTCATACAAATAGAGACTTCTTAGCCCGAAGGAAGCCATCTCATCCCATTCCTTCTTCTTCTTACTTTTCAAATGATCCTGCATTTTCGAATACAAATTCTGCATATTGGAAGAACTATGGTCGAGTGACTCTAACTATGCTTGATTAACTTTGAACCAAGCTCAATCGACTGTGTGATCTTTTATTATAGTCTCTTAACCTTAGCAGAGATGCCTAATGTAGAAGGATCAGATAAAAATGGGCCTCAAAGGACCCCAAAAGTACATCAATAAGTGGGGCATCCCCCTTTAATCCTCATCTTCATCAAATTGCATAAAGTAGCTCTTATTCTAGTCAAGGCCGCCTTCGTAACTACCCACTTCTCCTTGGGCCTCCAATGCCATGTAGTGGCTCTCCCACTCATGTGTCACTGTCCAAGCATTCCTTTCCCACTGTTGTGCACCATTCATTACCTGGTTGTACATATCCTGCACAAAATATGTAAGACACACAAGCATCAGCATACATATGAGCATGTATAAAAAAAAGGTACCTACAGTTTAGACATAGCGATCATCCATACACCCTAGTGTCATATTATTTAGTGTGTGGGAGACTTCGTCCCATTCTCCTAGAGTAGGTAGGAATAGTTCTTACTCTAAACTGAAGGGAGTTGCTCATGGTTATGCAAGGAAACATGGATAAGAATCCTGGTCGGATCATTTTCCTATAGGCTTATACGTTGTGATAAAAGAATGGATCATACATGGCTTTCTCTTATAGAACGTGCAGTTGTTGACAACAATGGGGATAGTCTAACCAGTATGGTGATGAATATAAAGATTTTTCAGAATGGAGAATTTGATCTCTGCCTTAACCTGTTGGTGTATGCCTTAGCCCCAAGGCATTGTTCTCAATTGTATTATACTTCTGTGTTATTAATAAAAGGTATAATTTGTTTTATTAATTTATTCTACAATTAATCGTAACAAAGAATCCATTAATTGTGTTCATACTCATGTATGTCAGTAATGTTCTCTGGGAAGTGAGGCCATGAGTAGGGTAGAACACAGTTATAAAGCTATCCCTGGTCTGTTAGAATCATGGGAATGATTATAAACAAAGACCAGCATGTGCCTAGATTGTATGATGGTGTCTCACCGACCATTGGATGTGGATTGTCAATCAAGGACATGGGTAAATGTTAGGTTACATGGTACTGGATTGATCCACTATTAAGAACACCACATGGTTCCTATGTCATAGGTGGTTCTCAAGTAGTACTTATATTAGATCCTTAGACCTATTATCTCTATAGCCCTAGATCTGAACTCACATACTTTGACGTACGCTTAACGAGCTTATAATAAGGTGCCAAGTATGGGTACAGTTGGATATACCAGTGATCATGGTAGGACTTGTAGGGATGTGAAGGGATATGCCACTCTATTAACTTAGAGTAGATATCACTGGCCACTTAATTAGTAAGACTGATAAGATTATGGCCACATCCAAATAAGGGAAGCACTGAGTGATTACTTATTTGTGATTTTAGTCTACTCGGTATTAATGAATGTCTATGCAACTAAAGAGGGTGACTTTACCATGCCTTTTACAGGACACTGATATCACAGGCAGAGAATGTATAAGTCACTACAAGGTTCATGCTTTGCATAAGATTGATGTCTTCATGTTATTTGAGTAACTATAATGGTTTGCTAGAACCAACTTATAGCTTGTGGTTGTCAAGTATTTGAGCCCATAGCCAACATGGATGAACCCACAAGATAGCACACAAAGATGTCTAAATGAGATTGTTATGGACTTAATCATAATATATATTGGATATATATTATGTATTTGGAGCTTTTAGTTTATTGTATTTATAGACTTATGATATAGTCAATATTAATATAATTAACTAAAGGGAGAAATTTTATTTCAACCTATTAATTTAATTACCTAGGGTAATTAATTAATTGGGTTAAATAATTTTTTATATATAAATTATGACTTATATTTATAATCAAGAAAGAGTTTAATTAAACTAAGGCTTAGTTAATTTAATTAATTGAGTTTAATTTTCTAGTTGGATTTTATCATGTGGTTATGATTTAATCTAATTGAATTAATTAAACTAATTAAATAAATTAACACATAACCTAATTCTAATTGGAAAACCTAATATTTATACATGGATATAAAATGAAATTTTTCCCTTAATAGTATAGAAAGAATCAGCCATCACTAACTGGAGTAAAGATTTTCGGCCAACACTAAAACTAAAGGGAGAGCTTTGTTTCGTTTAATGATAGCATGTTAATTCGTTCAATAGACATCCGTGTGCATGAGGGTGGAGGCTTTTTGCAAAATTGCAAGAACTAATGTTAATCTTGTATGGAGATGGCAAAGTATGAATTTAATAGCTTTCTGGCTGAGTTAGTTTAGTGTTTTTTTTCCATAATCTAAATAATATGTTCCTGCCACTGATTCGAGTGTAAAACTGATCCACTTCCGCTACGATTTCATTTTGTTTTGAGCCAGGAGAATCCCAACATAACATGCATGCATTATCTAAAGGAACCAACAAACCAACTCACTATCATGTGTTGTATGATGAGAATTGCTTAAGTGCTGATCTTTTGCAAATGCTAACGAATAGTCTCTACTACATAACATGATTTCATATAAAGACCGAGAATCGACCCAATCAGTTCGGTTCAGTTTTGTCTAGTTTTAGGTTCAGTTTGGGTTTTTAGGTTTTTTACTCTCCCCTAATGGTCAATTGACCATAACAAAGCTCGATCGATAATAACTGTAGTCGAACAAGTGTGAAATATACAAATAGAATACCACTTAGCATGCACTTTGCCCGGAAATTTTTTGAGCATTCAAACTACCCACAATTTTCAAAGAAACATCAATCCAACCATAAAAAAAATCAAACATAGAAAATCATATATTCCATAAAAGTCACTATGCATACCAAAGCGGACAAAATTTCAGAAATTAATCATAAAAAAAGAAAACGAAAGGATTTTGAAGCGTACCAAATTTCACAGAGCATGAATGTATAGGTTAAAATGGAATGGCTGTCATTAAGCATACTAAAATGGACAAAATTTTAGAAAATGAATCACAAAAAAGGAAAATGGGAAGGATTTTGAAGTGTACTAGATTTCACAGAGCATACATGTATAGGTCAAAATGGAACGAGAAGGGATCACCATATTAGATTCTGCAAGATGCCATGCCCCTCAAGCTACCTTTCCATATCTTTGTGCAACACAAAGGGATCCTTGAATGATCCGGGTTCATCTCGAATTCCTCCTCATCAATGCAAATTCTTAAACACTCGGGCAAAAGATTATCTCCTTAGTTCCTTTGGTACCCATCTGTATTTGGAGTGCCAAGCAAGAGAGACATCTCTATATCAAAGCCCTCCTTAGCATCCATGATGATTTTTTGGTGAAACATTGAACAAAGGATAAATAAAAAAGAATAAGAGAAGAGATAAATTGGAAAAGAAAGAGAATGGATGCTTATCAGATTATGTCCCTAATTTTTTTTCTGTTTACAGCTGATTGTAGTCGATCGACTATAACTAATGATCGATCGACTATATCGACTATGCTATATATTAATAATGAGTAGGATTTTTAAAATTCAAAACGCATTAATCAGTCTTATCTGGGTCACTTTATAGTCAACTAACTATACCTAAGCTCGAGTTGACAAACTATAGTTGATTGGTCAAAACTATAGTCAAACAGTTCATTGCGGGGCCCGTAGAAACTCCTTTGTCCAAATTTTCAACTTTGATAGAAAAGTAAAGGCAACAACAGTTGCCACAAAATAACTGCAATAATGGACTTAATCGTCCCCACAAAAATAAAGAACAACTAAAATTTAGTCAAACAGAGTGACAACAACAATGTACAGATCCATAGACTTAGCTCATTTCCAAAGTACTACGGGGAAGTGACAAACTAAACCAGCCGAAGATCGATAGTCCACCTAATCGAGTGGCGACATCAATGTATACTTAATTCATGGACTTAGCTCACTTCTAAATACTACGGGCAAGTGCCAAACTGAACCAACCACATATTGATAGTCCACCTGATAGAGTAGCAATAACAATGTACACTAAATCAATAAACTTAGATCATTTTTAGAGTATTAGGGGCAAGTGATAGATTGGAAAAGTTGTGGATAGGCAATACACCAAACAAAGTGATAATGGAAATATTCACTGGTTTTACAAAATTTGTACACCCCCATTATAGTGGGCCAGCAGCAAGGTTTAACAAAATAGAGTGGCTACTGCAATGTAGACTAACTATTATACTTCCTAAGCTAAATCAGTAGGCTGCGGGTCCATAAAATAAGGTGGCAACTCAAATGGCCACTAACCCTTCCCCAAAAAACTTCAAATACCTTCAATAAGAATGACTCATAACTTATCAATCCTTACAGATATAGAGATGTACATTGACAAACAAACTCCCATAATCCCCAGCAGGATTAATAAATAATGATCTCTCCCTAGCTAAGTGACTAGGACAATGTAAGCTAATTGTGACAAAGTCAACGAGATAACCCACAACAGATTTGCCAAGTCCACTAAGTTAAGGTGCAAGGGATAGTTAAACTGCATGCTCGTTTCCAATAAAAGGGGCAAAAGCTTTTGCTTAAAAAGTAATTGGCCAGAAAAAACCATGCAATTCCATCAAGGGTGGTTATAGCAACATACAATGACAAAAAATATAATTTTAGAAGACACAAGATAAACAAACAAAACATGCTTATCCTTAATTAAGGGGGAAGAATATTGTGAGCACGGGATTTTAATCCCTGGTTTCAATGATGAGGACAAACTTTTCTTTGATGTGTTTCTATAGCCACGCGAGTTGAAGACAACTTAAGGTTAAAGCTTCGGGTTACTAAACTGAATGAAATTAGGGTTTGTAGTCCATCATCAATATCTATACGGGTATTGACTATAATCGTACGGATGTTCCATCTATAACCATACGAGAATTGAAGAGCCTAAGCGTAAGCTTAGTGTTCAGAAAAACCCACTTCTGAATGTCTGAGGCCAAGTCAACATAGTGCAAACTGGACTGCCCTCAAACTTTGTCTTTGCCCAGATTATGCAAGCGAACCCTACAGTGCAAATGGTATCAGTTGGTAGTGAGCCTGAAAAGGTAGTAGAGCTGGTGGTGACTATTGGAGACAATTCAAACCACTCAATTTGAAGGATATTGAGCTCGATGATGATTTTGATGAGTTTGAAGTGCCCACTCCAAAACAAGGCGGGGACATATTTGTGCAAAGAAGATGGTCTGGTCAATTATGCGACTAGAAATGGGAAGATTTATCAGTCGAATATTTCTGCTCCGCACCCTGAATGGAGGATGGAACCCCCAATCCATATTTCTCCTCCAGTGCCACCGACTAAGGAAAAGGACCTAGTGGTAGAGTAGTTGAAAAGGATGCCAACAAGAGCCAGTGTATGGTACCTAGTGATGGAGTCCCGAAAACACTAAGCTGCGGTAGTAAAGAAGCTGATGGAAATGGAAGCCACTCCCTTAACTTCCCCCGAGGAGGTTTGCATGATGATCAGCAAGTATGGTAGCCCGATGAATCATGCAACTGAGATCACTTTCATCGATGCTGACTTGCCTCCCGAAGGTGTTAATCATAACAAAGCCTTGTATCTCAAGGTGGAAATCATGGATAGAACAATGCCTTGTGTCATGGTGGATGATGGTTCTGCCCTTAACATCTACCCTCTAAAGATTTTACCCCATATAGGGATGAGTGAGGATGCATTACTCAAGTCTAACACTGTCATTCGTGCTTACGACAATTCTAAAAGCAAAGTGCTCAGTACATTTGAGGCCGAAGTAATGCTGGAGAAGTGAAGTCCAAAGTCATATTCACTGTGATTGACATCCAGTTACCTTCTCCTTATTGTTGGGGCATCCATGGTTTCACTCCCTGGGAGGCATACGGTCCACTCTTCACCAGAAAGTTAGGTTTCCCATCGGAGGAAAATTTTTAACCTTAGAGGCTGATGAGTCATCTGTAGTAGCTGCACTGAGCTCCACCGAACAGCCAATGACTAGGTTTCAAGTTGCTATTATTTCATATAAGACAGAAACACAGTTTTCTGAATGGATTTTATAAGTACATTGAAAAGCAGAAGTTCACGTTGGGGAAAGGACTTGGCATAAATCAGTAGGGTCCACCGAGGTTCAAATTTGTTTCTAGCTATTGCGCCTAACTAGTCTCAGGTATAAGGGGGAACCTAAGAACATACAAGTTAGGAAGGCTGTGAATCTAGTGGATACTTTTTTCCGTAGCTCTAAAAAGGCTTATGATGGTTCACCCGAGCCAATTGCAATGGGAAAGGTCAAATTCCCTGGTTTTGAGATTTTTACTGATGTTGTGGACTTCTCTAAATATGGCATTGAGCTAGTGGTAAACATGCTCAGGGTCGTGGCAATGAGTGGAAAGAAAGATGACATCGTGATGATTCTGATGGCACCATTTGGGGAAGAAGTGAATGCAATAGCCCTAGCTGATCAAGGAAAGAAGCTAATTGCTGAAGTCCAACATTTAGAGGAGATCGATGCAGCTGTGGAGGCTATATCGAAGGCATTGTCTGCTTTACTGAAGAAGGGTCTCAAGGAGCAATTTGATCAAAAGCGTGTAACAACAAGCCAGACTAATATGATCGAGAGTGCCACGGCTGCACTAACGAAGATGATGACTAAGTGTAAGGTGAAGATGGGGGAAGCCATCCTCATTGAGATTCAAAAGGAAGCACTGGAGACTGACTTGATAGATCTCTTTGAGGGAGATGAAGCTGCTAATGCTGGAGATGCTATGAAGGAAGACCCTCCACATATGGAGGATGATAATGATTTCTTCGTAAACATTTCTTTTGTATTTGATGTGAACAATTCTACCTATAAGGCATTGAATGAAATGAATTCCAAGTTTGCTTACTTGTGTGATGTTTTTCCTGATTGATCAGTGCATGCATTCAAGCATTCATTTAACATGTTTAGCATAGATGACATTCCATTGCATGAAATTAATCTGGGAACGGATGAAAATCCTAAAATTGTATCTATCTCAAGCGATCTAACTCGTGTGGAAAGGAGAGAAATGCTAAAAGTACTAGAGAAGCATGTCGGGGCATTCGCCTAGTCTTATAAAGATATGCCCAGAGTTGATAGAGAGATTGCAAAACACATAACCTAAGAGACCCAAAATCAAGGTAATTAAGCAGAAGCTCAAACAGCTCAGACCATAGTGGGCGGAGAAAGTCAAGGCAAAGGTGGCTAAGTAGATTGAATCCAAGTTCTTAGAGGTGGTTGAATACCCGGAATGGCTCGCCAATGTTGTTCCAGTAGCCAAGAAGGATGGAAGGGTTAGAGTCTGTGTGGATTATCAGGATTTGAACAAAGCATCCCCGAAAGATGATTTCCCACTCCCACACATTGATTTCTTAATCGACAGTGCTACTAGAGCAGCAATATACTCGTTCATGGATGGATTTTTGGGTTATCATTAGATTCTGATGGATATCATCGATAAGGTCAAAACGACCTTTATCACTAAATGGGGTGTTGGGAATGCCCTAGCCCAAGGCATTGGTCCTTGTATTGTGTTGTACATTTTGGATCTTTTAAGAGATTAACATATTATACATTTGTGTTATTAAAATAAAGGTATTAATCTATTTATTATCTTTTGCAATATTATAAATAGTGTATCCGATGGTCATAAATATATCCATGTTGACAAGTGTCATTCACTTGGTAGTGAGACCATGGATAGGGAAATGATATAGCCATAAAGCCATCCATAGTTTGTTCCAGTCATGGGAATTAATAGAACCAAAGACAATTATAACCTCGATTGTATGGCGGTGACTTACCCACTATAGAACATGCATTTTCAATCAAGCTTATGGGTACATGTAATGGGGCATGGTACTGGATAGATCCACTAAACGAGAAATCCACATGGTATAGTATCACAAGTGATTCTTATGTAGTACTTATATTGGATCCTTAAACCTGATCATATATGGTTTTGTATGTGATCTCGCACACGTCGATGTACACCTAAAGGGATTAGCACATTCAGGTGTGCCAGTGTGGCAAGGCTAAGAATATGCAGAAGGGAATGTCACCCAGTGATTCGCTCAGAAGATATCACTGGCCACTTGATGAGTGCAACTGATAAGAGTGTGGCCACACCCAAACAAGTTGGAACTTGTTTGTGAGCATCAGTTCGTTTGGGATCAAGTTAATGTCTGGACACAAAAGAGGGTTATGACACCATTGATGGGTCCTAGGCGAAGTAGTGAAACTAAACCTAGAAACGCACAACTAAGGTAGTGTACCTATTGTTGACAAGTAATAATTCTGGTTGGTCCAGGTATCGATCCCACAGAGAAAAAAATATTCTGCAAACACTAAACTACTTGGGTTCCTTGCGTGTCCTAGGCGGAACCTAGTTTTTGGATTCGATTATACTAACAACTAGTTATCCTACTCCTAGTTGATCTATTCCAGCTTACTTTGCACTTGAATTTGGGTTATCAATTGGCGGTTTACCAACCTATGAATGCTAATGGAGATGGCTTTATCAATTAATTACAATAGACGAATTTAACTCAACAATTAACCCTTAATTATGTTCTTTCGATAATTCAACCTAGCGTATCTAGATCTTTTAGGTCCTTAGCTGGTTTCCCTTGTTTAGAGGCGGTCTAATTCTAAAGCTCAGAAAATAGGGGCACGTAAGTTCCACAGTGTCGTCAATACTAATGGTTTCCTAGGTGTCAATCTAGGTAATGCCACAAATATGAACTTAATAAATTGAGATCTTATGAGACTAGATTAACATTAAAGGAATTGCATAAAGAAGAGGAATAAAAATTGAAATTAAATTGCAATCAATTGTATTAATCAAGAAAGGTGATACGAATTCAGTGTTTACAACCAAACACAATCAATTGCGGAATCAAAAACTAACTTAATCAAATTACAAAAGAGAAGAAGAAAAACTTATGCCCTTTTGGTCCGATTAACCGGATTCCGACGGTGTGAAGATGCTTGGGGTGTACCTCTATAGACAAACTCAAGCTGGAACCAAGAACGTCGCAAAAGGGGAAGGTTCTATGTAAACTTCTACCAATTGATGGTTCAAAACTCAAAGAAAACAAATAGTTCAAGCTAAAACCTCACTACAAGTTTCTGCTCTCACTCTAAAAGTCTAGAAAAAGATCCTTAAAACTTAGAAAATAACCTATTTATACGGCTAGGTTAAAACCAGGAAAAAGAAAAGATGAAAGTAGGGCAACAGCAGAATTCCAGAGCTCGGCACGCCGTGCTGGTGGAAGTGGCACGCCGTGCTGTGCAGAATTGGGGGTGGCACGCCGTGCTGGTTGAGATGGCACGCCGTGCTGTGTAGATTTGGAGTTGGCATGCCGCGCTGGTAGGGATGGCACGATTTCGTGTCGGTCTGCTGGATCCCATCCCTTGGCACGCTGAAATGGCACGCCGTGCCACCTTGATTTTCAGCACTTCAAACTCTTCCTTGCCACCGATGCTCCAACTTTCGGTCCGAGTCATAATGCCTGTCCAAAACAAGCATAAAGAAACATAACCGCACCAACGCCACGGACCATAAAAACGACATATTATCCAAAATTACAAAAACAACCCTAGAAAACACGAAAAATACTAAAAGTTATAAAAATCTATCCAAAACATAAAAATCACAAAATACTCAAAAACCACGCATAGATTCACACAAAGGACTCTAAAAATTGCCGTTCAAACCATGAAATTGCCTAAAAGATAAGGTCAAAAACCGACCTTATCAACCATGCCTCTGTGTTCGACACCGATATCAGCGACATGGGATATATAAGTTAAACTACAGGGTTACGACTTCCGTTTGACTCTGTCTTCATCTTAATTGGGGGCTATAATGACTTGCTAGAGCCCAATTACAGTCTGTGGGCCACGGGCCCACTGCCAACATAAAGACGGGCCCACAGGATCATACACATTGAACGATTGAGCTTGAACTTATCGGATCAACTGTATACTTGGAGTATACTGACTAGAGAGAAATTGTTAATTGATTAAATTATAGATCAATTAGATTGATCAAAATAATATAATCAATTTATTGGGTTTCATAGAACTAATTTGAATAAATTAATTTATGAATTTATTTCTTGGTGGAAATAATTTACATATATAGGTTTATATGTAATTCATTTAAGTAGAGTCTAAATTAATTTATTGGGTTAATTTAATTGGGCAAATTAATTTTAATTTAAATGCTATGTGATTTATTATATGGTATAATAAATCACATACATATAAAATTGAAATTGACTTGAAATTAAATTTAACCTATGTTTTAATTTTGACCTAGGGTTTTTACAGATATAAATACCCATTTAAATAAGAAACAAAAAACGCTAATCCACACATAGTGAATTCGGCCAATGAGAGAATTTTCACGGTGAAAATTTCAGCCCCCCCACTGTATCCTCTTTTAGCTTCAATCCTCTGCTAGCATGGGTTCCTGCTCGTTAAGCATTCATGTACGGGACTTTGGAGGAAATCTGCTTTGGTTTTTGCAGCCGTCTCTAAAGTAGACATACAAGGTGAGATTCATTCTTTCCTTTGTGTTTAATTTCATGTTTTAGATTTCTATTATATAAGCTCTTGGGATCAGGTTTGAGAAAATCTAAATCGGATTCCGCTGCCAACGGTTGATTTTCAATGAAAAACCCTACACGGGGAACTTATTGTTACCGAGTAATGCCCTTCGGATTGAAAAATGTCGGGGCTACCTATCAAAGAGCTATCACCACACTTCTCCATGATATGATCCATAAGGAAGTCGAGGTGTATGTTGATGATGTGTTAGTCAAATCCACGACCCAGGAGGAGCACCCTGCCATTCTGGATGGGTTTTTGACTAGGATTAAGAAGTAAAACCTCCATTTGAACCCGGAAGAAGTGCATATTTGGAGTAACTTCGGGGAAACTTTTAGGTCATATTGTTAGCCAGAAAGGAATTGAGATGGATTTGGATGAAATCAAAGCCATATGGGATATGTGAGTACTGAAGACAGAAAAAGAAGTCAGCTCGTTCCTAGGATCACTTCAGTATGTTAGCAGATTCATCGCTAGATTGACCACGGTCTGTGAACCGATTTTCAAGCTCCTCAACAAGCAGTAGCCGGTATAGTGGAATGACTACTATTAGATTGCATTTGACAGAATCAAAGCCTACCTAATGAACCCTCCAGTGTTGAAGCCTCCAACACTGGGTAAACCCTTGATTCTATAGTTGGCCATAGAAGATACCTACTAGGGCAACAAGAAGGAACATGCCATCTATTATCTCAGTAAGACGTTCCTTGATTATGAAACTCGATACACCATAGTCGAGAAAACGTGCACAGTGATGGTATGGCTTACAAAGAAGTTGAGGCATTACTTTCAATCATATGGAGTACAAGCAGTAGCTAAAGTCAATATGATGAAGTACCTATGTGCCACACCAGCACTAGGAGGAAATTTATCCCGGTGGCTTTTATTAGTATCTGAATTCGACATAGAGTATGTGACGATGAAGGTAATCAAAGGCAGAGCGACGGCAGAGTTTTTAGCTAACCAGCCATCAGAATTTGATTATGTGGAGAATCTTGAATTCCCTGATGAACAATTGGCTATGATTGATGTCAAGACTAGGCAATGGATAATGCATTTCGATGGAGCAGTAAACAAAAGAGGTGCTAGCTTGGGAGTAATCATAGTTACACCGGATGGAGAAATTATCCCTTTATCAAAACGACTCGAATTTCCAATTACCAACAATGGTGCAAAGTATGAAGCTTGTTTGTTTGGGGTTGATGCCCTCATCATACTAGGGGCAAATGATGCCCTAATCATTGGAGATTCTGTATTAGTTATCCAGAATATCACATGAAATAAGGAACTGAAGGAGGAAACGCTGCGACCATATTTGGAAACTGTATGGGACAGGTTTTAGATTTTTAGCCAATGTGAGTTCAAACATATGCCTAAAGACAAAAATCAGATAGGAGATTCTCCAGCAACGTTATCATCTATATGGGAAGGATTGTAAAAATGACCAATACAGCCTTTAATCTTGGAGACTTCCAAAACACCCTATTATCAATCCTATGAGGTTCTGACAGTGGCGGCTAAGGGCAAACCGTGATATTGTCACATGCTCAGATTTTTGCAAGACGGAAAGTATCCTGATGGGGCTGATACAACAAATAAAGCTTCTCTTTGAAAGTTGGCTGTGCAGCTCAAGGTATTTGAAAATCAACTCTTCAAGCGAATGACTGATGGACTACTCCTACGATGCCTGACCAAGGTAGAGGCACAACAGGTGATAAAGTTGTTCGGATTTTCACCGGAAATCATCCGAATAAATGCGGAAGATCGTGACAATTTCCTCAAATCCGTGCCCAGGAGCAATTGAGATGAAAATTGCAAAATCAAAATTTTAATTACAAGAGATAAATCTCTTACCCGAAATATCTCTACAAGAGATGGATGCAGACTGCAGGAATCAAACTAGAATCCCTCCTCGTTCACGTACACGAACGCCTTATGAACACCAGCCATGCTAGCGTCAGAAAACACAAACAATGGAGAAGAGAGGGGGGAAAATTTTAGCTAGTGTGTGCTCCTTACCTTGGCCGAAAATCCTAGGGTTATTCTAACCCTAGGTGGCCGAAATTCTCAAGGAGAATTTCTGCCCAAATTAGCTCCTCCTTTGTTTGGGCTTCCATCTTTTATTTTAGGCCCAAATCTATTTTAATTAATCTGGTTTAAATTAATTTCAAGCCCAACTTTAATTTACCCATGTATTTAATATATTACACCAAGTAACATATTATTTACATTTAAATTAAAATTGGTTTGACTAATTAATTTAATCCATTAAATTAAAATTAGATCCTCACAAAATAAATTCATATGTAAACCTATACATAAAAATATTTCCACCCAGGAAATAATCTCATAATTAATCCAATTAATTATGAGAAAGCCAATCAAATATTAATTTTATTATTATGATCAATCCAATTGATCTTTATAACATAACTAACATATTCCTCTCTCTCCATAGTGTATACTCCAAGTATACATGTGATTCCTTAAGTCAGTGTTCAGTCGCTCAATGTGTACGATCCCGTAGGCCCATCTTTATGTTGGCAGTGGGCCTGTGGCCCATAGACTGCAGTTAGGCTCTAGCAAGCCACTGCAGCCCCCAATCAAGATGGAGATGGCAGTCTAACTATTATCATAACCCTGTAGTTTGAAACTTGTATATCCCATGTCATCGATATTGGTGTCCAACATAGAGGCATGGATTGATGACCCTTTAACTTGATCCCGAATATACTAAAGCTCACAAACAAGTTCCAACTTGTTTGGGTGTGGCCACACTCTTATCAGTCAAACTCATAAAGAGGCCAGTGATATCTTCTCAGTGGATTACTGAGTGACAAATCCCTTCTGCATATCCATAGCATTGCCAAGCTAAGTGACATACCCGAAAGCACCCATACTTTGCACCCAATTACAGGCCCTTTAGGTGTACCCCTAAGTATGCAACCTCACATGCAATACCATCATATGATCAGGTCAAAGGATCCATACAAGTACTACATGAGAATCACTTATGATACTATACAATGTGGATTTCTCGTTTAGTGGATCTATCCAGTACCATGCCCTTTTTACATGTACCCATTAACTTGGTTGACATCCCATGTCCAATGACCGGTAAGACACCGCCATACAACCAGGTTAATGATAGTCTCTAGTTCCATTCATTCCCATGACTGGAACAGACTACGTATCTCTTTATGGTCATATCGTTTACCCTATCCATGGTCTTACTGCCAAGTGCATGACACCTATCATCATGGATATGGATATGTCCATTGGATACTTCATTTAATATATTGCACAAGATATATATAATAAATGAATTAATGCCTTTATCAATAACACAAAATGAGTATAATACATAAATCCAATAAATATATAATACAAAAACAAGGTCCAATGCCTCAGGACTAGGGCATATCCAACAATCTCCCACTTGCACTAGTTCCAACTAAGCATGGGCTAATCCCTATAGATCTAGTATGACCCTCATCCTTGGGCTGGGCCAGCACCTTAATCAAAGGATCTGCGACATTATCCTCGGTGTCTACTCTGTGTAATGCAATGTCACCTCTCTCCGCGATCTCTCGTATGAGGTGAAACTTTCTGAGCACGTGCTTCGTATTCTTGTGTGACCACGGCTCCTTAGCTTTTGCAACAGACCCACTATTGTCACAGAAGATATCAACTAGGTCCTGGATAGTTGGTACTACTCCTAACTCAGTGATAAACTTCTTCATCCACATAGCTTCCTTAGCTGCATCACACGCCGCGATGTACTCAGCTTCTGTTGTAGAGTAAGTGATGGTTGGCTGCTTTGAGCTCCTCCAGCTTACAGCACCACCATTTACCAAAAAATACATACCGAGACTGCGATTGGTACTCATCCTGGTCGGTCTGGGAGCTTGCATTAGTGTACCTAGTAACTAATAGCACTTCTTGACCTCCATACACCAAGAAGCTATCCTTAGTCCGGTTAAGGTACTTAAGGATTGACTTGACAGCCTTCCAGTGATCCTCCCAAGGATCCTGCTGGTACCGGCTCATCATACTTAGTGCAAAGGCGACATCAGGTCTTGTATATAGCATGGAGTACATAATTGATCCTATAGCCGAAGCATATGGAACCAATTTCATGTTCTCCCTGTCCTCCCTTGTCTTAGGACAGTTCTTCTTACTAAGTTTTAGCCCATGACCCATTGGCAAGAAACCTTTCTTAGCTCGGTCCATGCTGAACCTTTTCAGAACTTTGTCTATGTATGAGGCCTGACTTAGGCCCAGAAGCCGATTTGATCTATCCCTATAGATCCTGATCCCTAGGATCATCTC
This sequence comes from Euphorbia tirucalli, assembly GCA_039660915.1. NCBI lineage: Eukaryota > Viridiplantae > Streptophyta > Magnoliopsida > Malpighiales > Euphorbiaceae > Euphorbia > Euphorbia tirucalli. The sequence goes on from CM077633.1 coordinate 34,681,241, forward strand.
ATCTTTGCCTAAGTCCTTCATTGCAAAGCAGTTACTCAGCCACTGCTAAACCCCTTGCAGTGTAGGTATGTCGCTTCCAATGAGTAGGATGTCGTCTACGTAAAGTACCAAGAATGTGACAATGCTCCTACTAGTCCTCTTATACACACAAGGCTTATCTTGATTCTGTATGAAGCCATATTCCTTTATAGCTTCATTGAATCTAAGATTCCAACTTCGAGATGCTTGCTTCATTCCACAAATGGACCATTAAAGCTTTCATACCCTTCCCGGATACTCTGGATCTACAAAACCCTTAAGTTGTGTCATGTACACATCCTCGAGTAGCTTTCCATTAAGGAAAGCGGTCTTGACATCCATTTGCCAGACCTCATAGTCGTACCATGCGGCTATGGCTAGTAAGATCCTGATGGATTTGAGCATGGCTACTGGTGAGAAAGTCTCATCATAGTCTATTCCATGGACTTGTCTGAAACCTTTCGCAACCAGACGCCCCTTGAAGGTATTATCGGCTTTTAGCTTGTAGCACCACTTGTAACCTATTACCTTAGCACCCGAAGGTGGATCAACCAAGTTCCAAACCTGGTTATCGTACATAGATTGCATATCTGCCTCTATGGCTTTAAGCCAATTTGCAAACTGTGGGCTTGCCATAGCCTCCTGGTAGGTTTTGGGTTCTTCTTCATCCCAGATGAGAAGAGTTTGATCATCGGTGATGAGGAAACCATACCTTCTAGGTCCTTGTGTGGCCTGGGTCGGTGCTTCCTCCTGTGGAAGCTCCACCTAGGCCTCCTAGTTATCCTCTTCAAGAGCTTGTCAGCCTTGAACTTCCCTGAGTTCAACATTGCTCCCACTATCTTTCTTGGAAAGGAACTCCTTTTCTAGAAAGACCACCTTCCTTGCCACGAACACCTAGTTCTCGGCGGGGTTGTAGAAGTAGTACCCTTTGGTTTCCCTAGGGTAGCCTACAAATAAGCATTTATTGGTTTTGGGATCCAGCTTGCCACTAGTCAATCTCTTGACATGTGCTTCGCATCCCCAAATCCTTAGGAAAGACACATTGGGCTCCCTGCCCATCCATATCTGATATGGGGTCTTTTCCACTGCCTTAGTCGGAGTATTGTTTAAGATAAGAGCTTCTGTCTCAAGGGCATGTCCCCAGAAACTAATTGGGAGAGAGGCTTGACTCATCATTGAGCAGACCATGTCCAACAAGGTCCTATTCCTCCGTTCGGACACCCTATTCCATTATAGTGTCCCTGGAGGAGTGAGCTGTGGAACTATTCCATGCTCTCTCAAATATGAGTCAAACTCTAGGCTCATATACTTACCTCCTTGGTCTGACCAAAGGGTTTTGATATTCCTGCCTAGATGGTTATGTACTTTGTTCCTAAATTCCTTAAACCTATCAAGGGTCTCAGATTTATGTTTCATCAGATAGACGTAGCCATATCTGCTGAAATCATCCGTGAACATGACAAAGTACAAATGTCCACCTATAGTCGTTGCGCTCATAGGCCCACATACATCTGAATGTATTAGGTCCAGTAAGCCAATGGCACTTTCAGCCTTCTTGCTAAAAGGTGCCTTAGTCATTTTGCCTCATAAACATGACTCGCATATATCAATTGACTCCCAGTCAAATGACCCTAAGACTCTAGCTTTGTGAAGTCTAGCTATGCGCTTCTCGTTTATGTGTCCGAAACGACAATGCCATAGGTAGACAGGATTAAGTTCGTTGGGCTTAACCCCTTTGGTGTTTATGTTATAGACATGATTGGTTTCATTTAAGTCCAGGATATACAGGCCATTATTTAATAGAGCATCTCTATAAAATAATCCCTCTCTAGATAAAGAAATTCTACCATTCGAAATAGTAAAATAAAATCCAGAAATATCCAACATGGAAACTGAAATAATATTCCTACACATAGCAGCTACAAAATAACATTTTTCTAAAATTAAAACCAATCCACTAGGCATCATGAGGTGATATTCGCCGATCTCTATGGCAGCAACCCTTGCTCCATTTTCGACCCGTAAGTCCACCTCCCCCGATCCCAGTGACCTTCTGTTCTTAAGTCCCTGCATATTGCAAAAAATGTGAGAACCACATCCAGTATCTAATACCCAGGATGTTGAAACAATAACGTTAATGTCTATAACATAAATACCAGACGAGGACACACCCTGGGCCCTCCTTTGCTCTCCTATCAACTTGGGACACGATCTCTTCCAGTGGCCTGCCTGTCTGCACGCGAAACAGACATCCTCAGGACCTGCCTTCTGCTGGGCCTTGGCCTTCTTTAGCTTTGGCCTTCTTGGCCTTGGCCTTGGCCTTTTCTTTGGCCTTACCCTTGGCAATAGGAGGGTTCCCCTTGTTGACCAGTAGCACCAGCGGACTCTTCTTGATCGACTGTTCAGTGAGCTTGAGCACCCCATGCAGCTCACTAACAGTACGGTTCATCCCTTGCATGTTATAGTTCAGGATTAACTGATCATAAGAATCTGGCAAGGATGCAAGGATTGTGTCCACCACCAACTCCTAAGAGATGGGTGATCCGAGATGGGCTAAAGTGTCCAAATAGCCCTTCATCTTGAGCACGTGTGCACTCACAGATGTCCCAGCCCCCATCTTACTGTTGGATATGCCCTAGTCCCGAGGCATTGGTCCTTGTATTTGTATCATACATTAATTGGATTCATGTATTACACTTATTTGTGTTATTAATAAAGGCATTAATTCATTTATTATATTTATCTTGTGCAATATATTAAATGAAGTATCCAATGGACATATCCATATCCATGATGACCAGTGTCATCCACTTGGCAGTAAGACCATGGATAGGGTAAACGATATGACCATAAATAGATCCGTAGTTTGTTCCAGTCATGGGAATGAATGGAACAAGAGACTATCATTAACCTAGTTGTATGGCGGTGTCTTACCGGTTATTGGACATGGAGTGTCAACCAAGTTAATGGGTACATGCATAAGGGGCATGGTACTGGATAGATCCACTAAATGAGAAATCCACATGGTATAGTTTCACAAGTGATTCTTCTGTTGTACTTGTATGGATCCTTTGACCTGACATATGATGGTGTTACATGTGAGGTCGCATACTTAGGGGTACGCCTAAAGGGCCTGTAATAGGGTGCCAAGTATGGGTACTTTCGAGTATGTCTCTTAACATGGTAATCCTATGGATATGCAGAAGGGATTTGTCACTCAGTAGTCCACTGGGAAGATATCACCGACCTCTTGATGAATGTGACTGATAAGAGTGTGGCCACACCCAAACAAGTGGGAACTTGTTTGTTAGCTTCAGTGCATTTGGGATCAAGTTAATGTCCGACACAAAAGAGGGTGATCAATCCATGCCTCTGTGTTGGACACCGATAGCAATGACATGGGATGTACAAGTTTAAACTACAGGGTTATGATAACAGTTAGACTGCCATCTCCATCTTAATTGGGGGCCGCAGTGGCTTGCTAGAGCCCAACTGCAATCTGTGGGCCAAAGGCCCGCTGCCAACATAAAGATGGGCCCAGGGGATCGTACACATTGAACGACTGAACACCGACTTAAGGAATCACATGTATGCTTGGAGTATACACTCTGGAGAGAGAGGTATAAATATTTTAATTATATTATAAAGATCAATTGGATTGATCCTAATGATAAAATTAATATATTTAATTGGCTCTCATAATGAATTGGATTAATTATGAAATTATTTCCTGGGTGGAAATATTCATATGTATAGGTTTACATATGATTTTATTTTGTGAAGATCTAATTTTAATTTGATGGATTAAATTAATTGGTCAAACTAACTTTAATTTAAATGTAAATAATATATTACTTGGAGTAATATATTAAATACATGGGTATATTAAAGTTAGGCTTGAAATTAATTTAAACCAAATTAATTAAAATAAGATTGGGCCTAAATTAAAAGAAGGAAGCCCACACAAAATGGTTGAGCCAAGCTGGGCCCTAATTCCCTTAGGGAATTCGGCCAACCTAGGGTTTTTAACCCTGGGAATTTCGGCCAACACAAAAGGAAGCACACATAGCCAAAATTCCCACCTAGCCTCCTCTCCATTGCTCATTTTTCCAATGCTATTACGGGTCATGTTCGTTAGGCGTTCGTGTACAAGAACGAGGAGGGACTCTGCTTTGATTCCTGCAGTCTTCATCCATCTCTAGAAGAGATATTCCAGGTAAGAGAATTATCTCTTTCTATTGAATTTTTTTTTGTTTTACAATTTCCATTTCAATTGCTCCTAGGCATGGATTTGAGGAAATCATCGCATTCTTCCGCATTTATCGGGTGATTTCCGGTGAAAAATCCCAACACTTATAGGAGTGGAATGCCTTGTTGGTCAAGTACCTTTCCTGACGAGCTTGCTCCTGAAACATCTTGTTAAGAGTTGTTATCATAGCAAAGGCTTGATGGTTCATAAACTATTTTTGTAGTTCGGGGACCATGCAGGCCAACATAAGGAATGTCACATCCTTATTATCCTTGACATGCACCTCGTATTCCTCTAGCTGGGCAGCCGGTGGATTACGTCCTTGAGGCGCAGCCGGCACAGGCCTTTCCAGTATGTACTCTTTGGACTCTTGTCTCAGAACTATCCTTAAGTTCCTGGACCAGTCCAAAAAGTTGGGACCGGAAAGTTTATCCCTCTCTAGGATAGATCGCAGTGATAATGAGTTGTTGTTTGCCATTTAAGAGTTTCTACATAGAAAAACATTTTAGAGTGTTAATAAAGGATTTTACATTGTTATTCCCATATATAATTAATAATGAATCAAGTTATTAATTAAACCGAGTTGTTGGGCTCATAGGCCGAGATCCATATTTCATTAAGATATAGCCAGACGAGGGCCTGGTACAACTATACCCTAATTATTTAGGTAGGAACGCCGTCTAATCCCAACCTAAGGACTCTCGGTTTGATGGGCTTGTTGGCACTTACCCATCTGTGCTTAGGGCCAGGAGAATCCTACTACCCATGCTAAGTCAAAACCTCCATTCAAGTGTTAGAGTATCCCATACCCTAACCCAATACAAAATGACGATACTCCAGTGCATCCTACGAGGGCAAGGTCTACAACTGGCCTATCCCCACTTCGAGCTAGTTTTGAATGAGGGAAGCACTTTTAAGCGATTTAGTAATTTCCATTTGGTTGTTAGATTCATTTAACAGCGGCTTGCATACATAAGGCGGATGAAATGCTGTTGGATCATACATTCACACATGTAAATAAATATAAATCATAATTAAATAAATAAGTAAAATGGACTGCTATGGGCCTATATTATATCCTAATATTATTCTAGTAAACCTATACTAGAATCCAATATCAGCTGGGCCTCTATCTTCTTCCTTTTGGGCTTGCACCTCCATTTGGGCTCACCACTCCATGGACTTCTTCTTTTACAAATTTTATAATAAGTAAATAAAATAAAATTACATTAAAAAAGAAAAACGACACGTAGGCCGTATTTACCCAAAAAGAAAAATACAACCCATCTCGAATAAGGCCTAATAGCATCCAATCATACAAAATATTTAATCACCCATATGCATCCAATACATATAATTCATAAGCATGGTACAATGCATGATTTAAGCCCATTTCAATTATGTCCAAACCATTATTATAAAATTACCAATTTTGGCCCACCATGGTTCTAACCCTTAACGGGCTTTGGGCCTCCAGCCCAGGCAGTCCAACTGCTCCCACTGGTATTGGGAAACCATGAGTCCAATTCAACCGTTCAAGTAATTGTGCCAAAATTACCCAAACCAATTTCAATTAACAATATTAATTTCCAAAATTAATATCACATGAATAAAATTAAATTTCATTCAAGAAACCATATGTATTTAAATTACAAAAATTTAAACACACGAATTTTAAAACCAATTAAAATTTCAAAACTGGGCCCCGGGCCCAAAAACCCGTCAAATCCAAAAACACTGGGCCCAGCCCGCGAGGCCGTGGGGTAGACATTGCACCCGCAGCGGCGGCTGCCAACGCTGTTCCCGCCGCGTGCGGCAACCGCCAGCAGCCCTGCACGACGGGAACAGCCAGATTTTTTTTTAAAACAGAAAATAAATAAAAGAATCATGGCATCCACATCAAGAAATTCACCAAGAATCTCAAATATTCAATTAAATTAAACAAACAAAAATCCATATGCATATTCAATTTGAATTTTACAAAATCAAATGGGAAAAATCTTATACCCAAACCAAGAACCCCAATAAAAAATCTCCAATTTTAAAACAAGGGATTCAACCAATTTTAACAATTTCCACGAATCAAAAGCCCGCTCTGATACCACTGTTGGGATTTTCACCGGAAATCATCCGAATAAATGCAGAAGATTGCGACAATTTCCTCAAATCCGTGCCCAGGAGCAATTGAGATGAAAATTGCAAAATCAAAATTTTAATTACAAGAAATAAATCTCTTACCCGGAATATCTCTACAAGAGATGGATGCAGACTGTAGGAATCAAACTAGAATCCCACTTTGTTCACGTACAGGAACGCCTTACGAACACCACCCGTGCTAGCGTCGGAAAACACAAACAATGGAAAAGAGAGGGGGGCAAAATTTCAGCTAGTGTGTGTCTCCTTACCTTGGCTGAAAATCCTAGGGTTATTCTAACCCTAGGTAGCCGAAATTCTCAAGGAGAATTTTGGCCCAAATCAGCTCCTCCTTTGTGTGGGCTTCCATCTTTTATTTCAGGCCCAAATCTATTTCAATTAATCTGGTTTAAATTAATTTCAAGCTCAACTTTAATTTACCCATTTATTTAATATATTACACCAAGTAACATATTATTTACATTTAAATTAAAATTGGTTTGACTAATTAATTTAATCCATTAAATTAAAATTAGATCTTCACAAAATAAATTCATATGTAAACCTATACATATAAATATTTCCACCCAGGAAATAATCTCATAATTAAGCCAATTAATTATGAGAAAGCCAATCAAATATTAATTTTATTATTATGATCAGTCTAATTGATCTTTATAATATAACTAATATATTCCTCTCTCTCCATAGTATATACTCTAAGTATACATGTGATTCCTTAAGTCAGTGTTCAGTCGCTCAATGTGTACGATCCTGTGGGCCCATCTTTATGTTGGCAATGGGCCTGTGGCCCACAGACTGTAGTTGGGCTCTAGCAAGCCACTGCAGCCCCTAATTAAGATGGAGATGGCAGTCTAACTGTTATTATAACCCTGTAGTTTGAAACTTGTATATCCCATGTCATCAATATTGGTGTCCAACACATAGGCATGGATTGATCACCCTCTTTTATGTCCGGACATTAACTTGATCCCGAATATACTGAAGCTCACAAACAAGTTCCAACTTGTTTGGGTGTGGCTACACTCTTATCCGTCAAACTCATCAAGAGGCCGGTGATATCTTCTTAGCGGAATACTGAGTGACAAATCCCTTTTGCATATCCATAGCATTGCCAAGCTAAGTGACATACCCGAAAGCACCCAAACTTGGCTCCATATTACAGGCCCTTTAGGCATACCCCTAAGTATGCAACCTCATATGCAATACCATCATATGATCAGGTTAAAGGATCCATACAAGTACTACACGAGAATCACTTGCGATACTATACCATGTGGATTTCTCGTTTAGTGGATCTATCTAGTACTATGCCCTTTTTACATGCACCCATTAACTTGGTTGACATCCCATGTCCAATGACCGGTAAGACACCGCCATACAACCAGGTTAATGATACTATCTAGTTCCATTCATTCCCATGACTAGAACAGACTACGGATCTCTTTATGTTCATATCGTTTACCCTATCCATGGTCTTACTGCCAAGTGCATGACACCTGTCATCATGGATATGGATATGTCCATTGGATACTTCGTTTAATATATTGCCCAAGATATATATAATAAATGAATTAATGCCTTTATTAATAACACAAAATAAGTATAATACATAAATCCAATAAATGTATAATACAATAACAAGGTCCAATGCCTCGGGGACTAGGGCATATCCAACAAAAGTAGCTGCATACAAGTTCATATGGTCCTCATATGAATGGTCTAGCTTTAGCTAAGAAAATTCTATGATAAGGATACTTCTGGCTTACTATGCAAGCTGATTGTATTGAAGAAGTGAAAAAGTGCCATAAGTGTCAGATTTATAGCAACATCAATCATCTTCCACCAGTGGAATTGCAGAACCTCTCTGCTCCTTGGCCATTCTCGGCGTGGGGGATAGACATCATTAGTGAAATTCGACCTCCTACGTCGAACAACCACAAATTTATTATAGTGGCGGTCAATTACTTCTCGAAGTGGGTTAAGGCCAAATCCTACACCAACATTACCGCCAAGAAGATGACAAAGTTCATAGAGAGACATATTTTCATACGGTATGGAATTTAACCCCATGTTGTACCTGACAACAGGGTGCAATTCCAAGCGACAACAGAATTATTTGCAACGCATGGTATAGAGCATCACAAATCATCCTAATAGAGACCACAAGCCAATGGAGCAGTGGAAGCAGCCAATAAATCGATTTAGAAGATCCTATCCAAAATGGTGGATACTTACAAAGATTGGGTGGAAAAGTTACTTTTCGCTCTATGGGGTTACAGAACTAGCGTTAGGACTCCTACTGGTAAAACTCCTTACTCGTTAATCTATAGGATAGAATCAATTCTCCCTGTGGAAACAGAATTGAAGTCTCTCAAAATCGCCTTAGAAGCTCACTTGCCAGAAATGGAATATGACAGATCTAGGTTTGAATAGTTAGCAATGATTGATGAGAAACATCTGGAAGCTTTGGATCACTTACAAATGTACCAATAGAGAATGGCTAGAGCTTACAACCGTCGCGTTCATCACTAGAAACATCCATTGAAATCAGGAGACCTTGTGTTGAAACAATTAGAACCCTCCAACACAAATGTCAAAGTCAAGTTCAAACCAAATTACGAAGGCCCATATGTGGTGAAAAAGGTTCTCTCAAATGGGGGTGTAAAGATCATGGATATGGATGGTAACGAATTCACCAACCCGATCAATCAAGAGCGCCTCAAATGCTACTATATATGAGAGAAAAAAGTAGCCTGCCAGATGGAAGACTAGTAAACTAGTGAGAAAAAAAATGGCATGCAAAGAAGAAAAAATGGTGTGTTAAGTCGAAAACCTGGAAGGGCAGCTTAGGTAAAAATTAGGACAATGAGGGATATCACTCAGAAAACCTATAATGGTTAGTTGATAACACAAGTTAGTCGCTTGAGATATGCAACTGTTCCTATTTTAAATTTCATCAATAAAAGTGTTACTTTGCTAAATGCTGAATGAATGTTTGAATGCATGTTTGAATTCATTTTGATAAATATATAAGTAGCATAACATTCAAACATATACGTGCTTGAATTGCCACACAATTTAATTTGTAAGAGATTAAAAAATATATAAAAAAATAAAAAAAAAACCTACTGATTTGAAAATCTAATAGGGGCGATTCAAGCAAACGTTAAGGTAGTTCAATAGATCGAAAACCTGAAAAGGAGATCTATGCAAAATTTAGGACCACACAAAAAATAACAATACAAAATACAAAGATGACAAAAGCAACAACAGCTACAATTTCATGTTCTTCATAAAGGAGAGAACACCCCTATATCAGTCAATTCGAACAACCTGAGAGTCACACTCTCTCTTTCCTCTCGAGGGTGCAAAGTTCTGACCTCGAACATCCAAGACCTGTAATGATTGTTGGTCTCCACAGAAGCAAGAGAATCATACTTCAATACCTTATAACAGAGGTTACTAAACCATCAAGCCCGGATATGGTCTAGGCACTGTGATATGTATTCTGCACTTTTTATGACGCATAAAGATCGGGGTATCCCCTCCTCTTATCTGTACTGTCTATAAAGCTGAAATGGTAAATAGAAACTTACTCTAGTCAAGCCCAATAGCTGAACCCCTCCAGCCCACATGTTGACAATAACATGATTGATCTTTCACTAAGGACAGACCCACCTGATCTGGTCTTCGATTCCTTCAGACAGCCAATTCTTCTAGTCTTTGTCAATTATTTGGCCATAACAATTCATAGTGAAACCTCGCTCCCAGAATTTGGTAGGATGATACTTTTCAGGCTACCACGAAGCTCTTGGATAAGAGATATTTTTTCCGTAAGCCATACCTGCGACAATGACAAACAATCAGAAGCAATGATGGGATCTGAATAATTACACACTAGGGATGATGAACTAATAATTGAAATAACAGAAACTAGTTCCTGAGTCAGAAGGATTGGTCAAACCAAGTAGAATCCAAATGGTTCAATGTCTCAGCAAGAATCAGTGCCACATACAAAGCCCCGGTAGCCATTTGGGGAATAACAGAAACCAGCCTAAATGGACATAACTCAGAGTTTATACCACACAGAGATTGGCTCATTAATAATAAACCAACCATGCTAGCCCATCCAGAGTGATCCTTGGGGGTATTCCTGCACCAACATAGCATCGACTTCAATTGGGATGGAGGGATCCCGAACACGTTGATCAAAGAAGAAGCATGACCAAAGACAAACTTGAGAATGGCAATCCTGGTACCTTTAGGGCATGGTACATTCAGAATAACACTGAACTCTTAGAACAATGGACATAACTCCTGGTCAAAGAAATGGAACACATGATCGATTAGATCCCAATAACTAATAGCAGCTTGCAACAAATCAGGATTACCCGAACCATTGTAGTATGTTTTCACATTCCATAATCTGAAAGGCTTCATTTCAGCCAATCCAAACTTCCCAAGGATTCGAGGAATAGGCAAAGGTGAGAATCAAAACAATCCATGGCTTGAGCCAATCCTAAAGAGAGCAGTATATCTGTACAGATATAAGGATAACCACATGGTTATAACTACAATTGTATGGTTATAGTACTCACAACCGTGTGAATGTTGTTATGGTCGTACAGATGTATATTTATATACAGAAGTGTCTATTTTCCAACCACACGGGTATTGTTTCCTGGAAGGTTTTCTCTACTATGTTTGACTGATTTTAACGCGTTTCTATGGGCATTCAAGAGTATGGTCATGACATTTGATGAAATGGTGGTTTCTTTAATGGCAAACCAATTTTAAAAAAAAAATAGAGGAAATGAATCAAACATAAAATGGACCAAAATTCAATGTAACAGACTAATAAATAATGAGTCAAAATGTTCTAGCCTATCAACTACTGTGCCCTAAAGGTTATCACTCTGTGTCCTCCTCATCATCGTTTACACCCGCCTTAGTAGCTGACCTCTCCACATCTAGGTACTGACTCTGATACCATTTGCGCTCCTCCTATAGCCTCCGTATCTCCCTCCTGTCTTTGCGTGACTGAGTCCCGGTGTGCAAAGAGGAAGCACTACCCTACTGAGCCTGTTGACTCATGGCAAAACACACTTAAGCCTAAGAATGCAATCAGAGAGAGCAATCATATCACATATTCGTGCATCCATGCATAAAAACCATAAATAATATGCATCATACAAATTGCATCACAGGACTTACCACTGTGGTGCCAGTCTCATAGATCATTAAATCCCGAAGAGCATAATACATCCATGTTGTGTTCTCAGCATCAACTCTGGCCACCTGAGAAAATCCAAATCCAACACCACAAATCAAACATCGAACATGCATATGACATATTTCAATTAAAATGAGAGGATACTCACACTAGTAGCATCGGGAGGAGAAATCTCAATGTAGTGATGCTCATAAGGAGGCAATGCCCTACCCTCGTATCTTCCCCCTACTTGCATCAATTGAAATTTGGTGGGGAGAGGAGTCACAATTTGCCCCACAGACACCCCAGAGGCAGGAGCACCACCACTAGCAGCATCAAAGGTGGAACAACATCTACTAGGATGACGCCTCACCAGGCATCTCATCATTGTAGGCTGAGTGCTCTTATCAGCCCTATCACATCATTGTCATCTTCATCCTCGACATCACTACTAGAGGCACCTCTTTTTCCCTAAAAGAAAATCACAAAGATGTTAAAAAAAAAGAGGGGTTCAAGTAATCATACCGGGCGAGGAGTTGGCTGTCGCGGTGTAGGAGGAAGTAAAGAGCCCAGGAACTCCTGATAGGAACCAATGATGGACCTTATGATCATGACAGCACCAAAGGCAGCATCCTGAGCAGCTACTGGTAGAAAGGCTTAGGGCCTGAATAATGAACGCAGCAACTCGAGAGCGACTAGCCTCTGATCAGGACTAGTGGCCCATCCGTAAACCTCTCCCCCAAATACTACTCATGACAAATGGGGCACTCTATGATGAACCTCCTGTCATCTCACTCACGGGCAGCTGCCGCCATCTCAGCATTGGGAATGTTCTCCCAAGGGCTCGCCTTCACCTGTTGAGCAAAGAAAGGAAAAAACAAACATCAGATCTAAGCCACAACTTAAACTTTCAGTTAAACTAATGAGATTTAGTATACAAGTTTTTACCTTTGCCATGTTCATGTTCCAGATCTCATGCCAGAGCTTCCTGTAGTTCCTCTTAACAATGGACCAACTCTATGTCCAACGAGTCACCACCGTAGGGTTCAAATCGGTGCTCAATAGGGCCTCCAACTACACAATAAGAGGGGACAAAAATCCATACTCGTAGGCCCAGACCTATTAATAACATGTAATCATAAAAAAAGGAAAAATAAAGAAAGGAAAGAAATCTTACTGAGACAAGGAACTAAGAGCCTTTCAACTCCTTTTGTATGGTCCGAGCACAAAGATCAAGCCCATAGTAGAGCTATCAGAGATCAGGCTTAGCCTAATTGAGCCCCGTGGCTCTATCTAAATCCTCAAGAGAAGGAAGGAAGTCAAATTAATTACACTGCTGTCGTTAGGAAAAGGAGACAAGTGAGTAGGCAAGCTATGAATGACCGGGTGTGCACCTTAATCTGAGCAAGTGTCAACGGCTCCTTGCGCCAATCTTATGCATCCAATAGTGCCTTAGATGTGAGCATAACACCTTCCCATCATCGCCGACATAGCTAATGAGGAAGTGAACATATTCGGCCCTGAAGGCCTGCCTCACTCAATAACATTTAAACTCGATGGTCTCCCCAACCTGTGGGAACCCTATCATTGCACTGAAGTCAGAAGGGTAATCGTGCACTCATTGATGGAAAAATGGAATGTATGGGTAGTGTCAACCCATCTCTCTACAAGAACAATGAGTGCTGGATGGCTCAAGTGCGGGACTGGCATAGACAAACAAGTGGCAAGCCTCTCAAATCCGACTGAAGTGACCCTATCGCTCATGACCTGGGGCATTTTCTTACACCAGGCATCCAACATGGTCAGGGAATCGCAAACCTGAAACCCTCTCTCCTGTAAGATAAATGACCACATAGAGGTTAATTTTAGTCATCACATGTCCCTAACATATTTCCATAAGTTATTTGCTTACCTATACATGTTACATCGCAGAAAACCAAAAAAAAAAGGAAAATCTTAAAAAAGCTTTCTGCCTAAGAATAACATCCATGCGAATATGATCCAAATCTACACGGACATAGATGCATAACTATATGGTTATAACTCATAACCGCATGGTTATGTCGATAGCTGTGGGGTTCTGAAACCAGAACCATACGGCTATCTTTCCAAAGAGTACCAAATCACAAATCAAGGGGTTTTTGCCTATTTTTCTCTTAATTCTCAGTTCCAAAAGTTCAACAAACATCCCTATCATTCATTCTAATCACCAATTTCATCAACCATGCACCAAATTAAGAAATCACAATTCAAAAAAACCTAACTTTCTGTTTCAATGGAAAACTTCAAAATTAGTAAGGTTTGGTGCTCTTACCTAATGAACGAAAGCATGATTTGGTAAATCAAGCAACAAGGGAACACGAGCATCCAATTTCTTGCCTAAATGGCACATTTCCGGACCCAAAGCATAACCATCTTTCACGGTTAAACAGGAAGTCCCTCGGGCACGAACGAATCCTGGATGAGCCTTGGAGAAACCTTACGGAGTGCTTTGTTCTGTTTCTTCAACATTTTTGTGAAAGAATGCAAGAAAAAGGCAAGAAATTGAGATTTGAGGGAGTGGAGGCCGAGAGAAAACAAAAAGGGAATATAAATCAGTTTATGCAAAAGTGAGGAGAAAAATCTCGGCTCCTCATTGTAAGGGGAATAACATCCGCACTAATGTGACCCTAACAACTGTATGGTTGTAACACTACAAGCACACAGTTGTAGGTTTAAACTGCAAGGATGTTATTCAAATCTCATATCCAAAATCACAAAAGGTGTTCTATAAGTATGATACAATCCACACGATTGTTATTAATAACTGTGCGAGTGTTGTGAGCGGACGACGTTTCAACTGACGTGATGAAGCAGACTGGGAGAGGTTTTGATAAGTGTGGAATTTGTTTTGATGAAAAATGGTTTTGATGATTTTTCTTAGAAAACCAATTCATATGATTGAAAATCCCTTTTGTAGGAAACATCATTTAGAACGTGAGCTTTGGGAAAACTAGTTTTACATTTTAGAAATCCCTTTTTATTAACTTAAAGACCTCGAAACCTAAATTTCAAGATCAGTGATGGAGTCACCACTCGGATCAGCTCATCCGAGAAATTCTGGTACAACTCCCTACCAAGTGTAGACTGCCATACCTGATCCAGAGATTCAGGGTTCAGGCAACTTACCTATTCAACCTCAAGCTTGCTTTCATTTAATAGTTCATACCACCATATTATACTCACTTATTCTCTACGCATTTTATCTTTTAATATTAGGCGATGCTCATTCAGCAGACATAAATAAATAGCATAAAATTAAAGTGCGGAAAAGTAAACCATGCATCCAAACCAAACAAAAGAATAGAGGCCACTTCTTATAACCAAATAGATAAAAACTTCATCCTCACCTTACTACCGCCTAGATACATGAAAATCTATAAAAAGTACAATCGCCTAAAATACACGATTTGATCTAAATACATCCAAAATAATAAAAAGAAAAATAAAAACTACAAAATAGAGGGTTATCACAATTATATCACAAACACATGTAGGACTCATAATAGGACAAAATGAGGAATTTCAGGAAATGGAAGCATACATTTAGGGGGTAACCGAGAAGTTCGGGCGACTTACTCGATTAGGCTTGGAAAACCATTTTAGAAATGCCCTGTAGGTTTTTGTGCTCGAAAACAATTTTGAAAATGGTTTGGCTTAATTACATGCAAATTACTTCCTTTTGATGAGTCAGTTATCCTGGAACTTAAGGTTTCGTTCGTGGGTGTTCCTACCTCAAACATCCATCTAAGGTTTAAAGTAGTAAACACATCAAAAACAGTTTGAATCTGAAGATAGCATCACGCGATGACGTCCGTGGGAGTAGTCCCGAGATTCTGCTTCCTTCTTACAACTATAGCCATATGGCTCTAGTTAGAGCTGCATGACTATAGCCACTATAGCCGTGCGGCTATAGTGTCCAGAACCCAAATTGGTTTTCTTTGCTTTGGTAAATCTCTGTTTTGAATTATTTCAATGATTTCTAAGGATTTTAGGGAATCCGGGGGTCCACTAAAGCTGAACCAATCCAATTTGTATCAAACCATCCCGAAATTCCAAAAAATCGAAATCAAAGAAACCGAAATCTCACATCAACGTTATCAGAAATCTGAAAACCATAATTTTGAATATAACGGATGTGATTTGACCTAAATGATTCATAATAGAACAATTAAAATGGGAAACTGATTGTATCCAGTTGTTGAAGGACATTTCAGGTTTCTGCCTAGAAGAACACAGCCGTGCGGCTATAGGGGTATAGCCATGCAGTTCTATTTTAAGGGATTATAGCTGTTCGGCTCTAGTTAGAGCCCCATGGCTATAATCATGCAGACATTTTTTGGATTTTCACAAAACTCAAAAAAACGCGCACCACAGAGCAATTAATCACGAGTTTAAGGCCTCTTAGAGTTTACCTTTTTTGTGTTCCAGTGTATTTGATGATCGGAAGTGGATTTGAACATCAAAATGCACTTAGAATCCCACGAACGTCTTGAAACTTCGAACACGAACCTTGAACCAATCTGAACAAACCCGAGATCAATCCTAATGAATCAGAAATGCCTAAAAACCTCGTTTTATTTGTTTCCCAAGTGTCTTCTCTATGTTTCTCTCTTTTTCTTTTGTTCTTTGTCACTCTTTTTCTCTTTTTCCACTTTCTCTCTCTAAAAATCTCCCTTTTTCTCCCTGGGATTCTTCTTTTTCTTTTCCAAACTAATTTCTGTTTTCCCTGTTTGTTAGTTGCTTAACCCTAGCATATCCTGCCCTAAATCCTTCAATTAAGGCATTAAACACGTTGGTCAAAGATATGGTTGGTTTATTTAGGAATTAACTTGGTCAACCTTTAGAGTCGCTCGGCTTTAATGTTATAGCCGCGCCACTCTAATGTTACAGTCGCGTGGCTTTTCCTAAATCCTATACTCATGTTTAAGCTTTCTAATCATTCGAAGGACCTTTCTTAAGGTTTCGGATCAAGGACTGTTCTTTTTTTGGAATGTTTGAGAATATTCTGGGCATCATTCCGCTTATTTTCAAATCCACCTCATGTTCATCTTTCTAACAGGTAACATAGGATTTTGATCACAGAGGTCGAAAAAACCCATACTCACAAGTGTCATTTCATAGTTGCATGGTTTTGGTTTGAATTTCGGCATCTCTCTTTTCTTCAGCTTTGTTACGCAACATATCTTAAACACCTTACCAACAAAACATTATTCATAAAAAGCTAAACAAGTACCTGTCACCATTTGGACCAACTCGGATTTATGAACCAAAGTCCTTCATATTCAATAAAAGGAATATTACAAAACATGGGTTACAAAAGCTTCTCTCAAAATACACGAAACCTAACTTCGGTTCATTCTTTGTCTGAGCTATCCTCTAGCGGCGGCAGGCCTTGGTTCGGTTGGTAGTTGACTTGACCAAGTAACCTCCAATGGCCTCTTTTAAATGCGAACGCCCTCTCCCACATCTCAGCTTCCATTTCTCACTAGAAATAATAGACACGAATGTTAGCGCCAAGAACTCCTACAAAAATGCGAAAAATTGAAAAGAGAAAAGCGCTTACATAGTTACAATCACAAAACACGTAGAGACGTAAGAAAATCCTGAGAAAGGTCAGGAACAACATGAAAAAGGTTTGAAAGTAGACTATTTCATGTTCAGCATCCTCTATAGAATCGATAAATGAGAGAAAAGGAACCAAACAACGAATCAAGCGAATGAAAGGGATAAAATTTTGAACATTGAAGGAAAGGAAGTGAGAAAGGGTATATATACACCCTCCTCCAATGGCTAGGAGCTGCAATTACAACTCCCATGATGGTTGAGGCACCACTCCCAGCGACCAGAGAGACCAAACAAATATGATCATGAGATTGCATTCTCACGGATCCCCTTATTCTGACTCGTAACCTCGAAAAAGCAAAACAAACACCATTCTCGACTTCTCAAAGTGACGAAAATACCCAGCACATCATAGCCAACATTCTCTAATTCTCAAAGTCACAAATACCCGACACATCATAGCCAACATTTCTGACTTTTCAAAGTCACAAATACCGGGCACATCATAGCCAGCATTCCCGAATTCTCAAAGTCACAAATACCCAGCACATCATAGCCAGCATTTCTGACTTCTCAAAATCAAATACCCGACACATCATAGCTAGCATTTTCGACTTCTCAAAAGTCAGGAAAATACCGGCACATCATAGCTAGCATTCCTAAATTCTCAAAGTCACAAATACCTAGCACATCATATCCAACATTTTCGACTTTTCAAAGTCACAAATACCCAGCATATCATAACCAGCATTTCCAACTTCTCAAAATCACAAATACCCGGCATATCTTAGCCAGGATTTCTGAATTCTCAAAAGTCACGAAAATACCCAGCACATCATAGCAAGCTCTATCAACTTCTCAAAAGTCATAAATCCATAGCATATCATTGCCAGCATTTTCGACTTCACAAAGTCACAAGAAGCTCCCGGCACATCATAGCCAACTCCAACTCACATTTATTCTTGATTGAAGGGGCAAATATTTTTGTTTCAAAATTATCAATCAAGGAATAAATGTCTACTTTATCACTCGATGAAGGTAACAAAACATCATGCCCTCACAACCTTAAAAGGTAGCAAGTGTTGGATATGCCCTAGTCCCAAGGCATTGGTCCTTGTATTTGTATCATACATTAATTGGATTCATGTATTATACTTATTTGTGTTATTAATAAAGGCATTAATTCATTTATTATATTTATCTTGTGCAATATATTAAATGAAGTATCCAATGGACATATCCATATCCATGATGACCAGTGTCATGCACTTGGCAGTAAGACCAAGGATAGGGTAAACGATATGACCATAAATAGATCTGTAGTCTGTTCCAGTCATGGGAATGAATGGAACAAGAGACTATCATTAATCTGGTTGTATGGTGGTGTCTTACCGGTCATTGGACATGGAATGTCAACCAAGTAAATGGGTACATGCATAAGGGGCATGGTACAGGATAGATCCACTTAACGAGAAATCCACATGGTATAGTATCACAAGTGATTGTGGTGTAGTACTTGTATGGATCCTTTGACCCGACCATAT
This sequence comes from Euphorbia tirucalli, assembly GCA_039660915.1. Taxonomy (NCBI): domain Eukaryota; kingdom Viridiplantae; phylum Streptophyta; class Magnoliopsida; order Malpighiales; family Euphorbiaceae; genus Euphorbia; species Euphorbia tirucalli. Next base: position 34,700,025 of record CM077633.1, read on the forward strand.
GATGGTGTTACATGTGAGGTCACATACTTAGCAGTACGCCTAAAGGGCCTGTAATAGGGTGCCAAGTATGGGTACTTTTGGGTATGTCACTTAGCATGGTAATGCTATGGATATGCAGAAGGGAATTGTCACTCAGTAGTCCACTGGGAAGATATCACTGGCCTCTTGATGAATGCGACTGATAAGAGTGTGGCCACACCCAAACAAGTGGGAATTTGTTTGTGAGCTTCAGTGCATTCAGGATCAAGTTAATGTCCGAACACAAAAGAGGGTGATCAATCCATGCCTCTGTGTTGGACACTGATATCAATGGCATGGGATGTACAAGTTTAAACTGCAGGGTTATGATAACAGTTAGACTACCATCTCCATCTTAATTGGGGGCTGTAGTGGCTTGCTAGAGCCCAACTACAGTCTGTGGGCCAAAGGCCCACTGCCAACATAAAGATGGGCCCACGGGATCGTACACATTGAGCCACTGAACACCGACTTAAGGAATCACATGTATGCTTAGAGTATACACTCTGGAGAGAGAGGTATATATATTAATTATATTATAAAGATCAATTAGATTGATCCTAATGATAAAATTAATATATTTAATTGGCTCTTCATAATTAATTGGATTAATTATGAGATTATTTCCTAGGTGGAAATATTCATATGTATAGGTTTATAGATGATTTTATTTTGTGAAGATCTAATTTTAATTTGATGGATTAAATTAATTGGTCAAACTAATTTTAATTTAAATGTAAATAATATATTACTTGGTGTAATATATTAAATACATGGGTATATTAAAGTTGGGCTTGAAATTAATTTAAACCAGATTAATTAAAATAAGATTGGGCCTGAATTAAAAGAAGGAAGCCCACACAAAATGGATGAGCCAAGCTGGGCCTTAATTCCCTTAGGGAATTTGGCCAACCCAGGGTTTTTAACCCTAGGAATTTCGGCCAAAAGATATGCAACACAAGATAGCTGAATTTTTGTCTCTTCCTCCCCTCCATAGTTCGTGTTTTCCAATGCTAGTACGGGTGGTGTTCCTTAGGCGTTCGTGTATGTGGACAAGGAGGGATTCTACATTGATTCCTGCAGTCTGCATCCATCTTTGAATGAGATATTTCGGGTAAGAAAATTATCTCTTTCTATTAAATTTTTATTTTTCCAATTTCCATTTCAATTGCTCCTGGGCACGGATTTGAGGAAATCATCGCGTTCTTCCGCTTTTATCGGGTGATTTCCGGTGAAAAATCCCAACAGTGGTATCAGAGCGGGCTTTTCATCCGTGGAAATTGTTAAAATTGGTTGAATCCCATGTTTTAAAATTGGAGTTTTATTGGGGTTCTTGGTTTGGGTTTAAGATTTTCCCCATTTGATTTTCATACAATTGGAATTGAATATGCATATTGGTTTGTGTTTGTTTAATTTAAATTGTATGTTTTCGGAATTCTTGGTGAATTTCTTGTTGTTGGATGCCTTGTTGTAATTTTATATTTGTTTAAAAAAAATCTGGCTGTTCCCGGGGGTGCAGGGCTGCCAAAGGCGGAATCGCCGCCGCCGGCCTCGGCACGCGGCGGGAGCAGCGGCTGCTGCTGGGCAGTGGCTGCCGCACGGCAGTAATGGGCAGCCGCTGCTGCCCCTAGCAATGGCTGCTGCTGCTAGGGCAACTTGGTTGGCCCGCTACTGCAGTAGGCCGGGCCCAGTGTTATTGGATTTGGCGGGTTTTTGGGCCCGGGACCCAGTTTTGAAATTTTAATTGGTTTTAAAATTCGTGTGTTTAAATTTATGTAATTTAAATGCATATGGTTTCTTGAATGAAATTTTATTTTATTCATGTGATATTAATTTTGGAAATTAATATGGTTAATTGAAATTGGTTCGGGTAATTTTGGCACAATTACTTGGATGGCTGAATTAGACCCATGGTTTTCCAATTCCAGTGGGAGCAGTTGGACTGCCTGGGTTGGAGGCCCAAAGCCCGTTAAGGGTTAGAACCGTGGTGGGCCAAAATTGGCGATTTCTATATAATGGCTTGGACATAATTGAAATGGGCTTAAATCATGCATTATAACATGCTTATGAATTATATGTATTGGATGCATATGGGTGATTAAATATTTTGTATGATTAGATGCTATTGGGCCTTGTTTAAGATGGGTTGTATTTTCTTTTTTGGGTAAATACGGCCTGCGTGTCGTTTTCTTTTTAATGTAATTTTATTTTATTCAATTATTATAAAATTTGTAAAAAGAAGAAGCCAATGGAGTGGTGAGCCCAAGTGGAGGTACAAGCCCAGAAGGAAGAAGATGGAGGCCCACCTGATATTGTTTTCTAGTATAGGTTTACTAGAATAATATTAGGATGTAATATAGGCCCATAGCAGTCCATTTTACTTATTTATTTAATTATGCTTTATATTTATATGCAAGTATGAATGTATGATCCAACCGCATTTCACCTGCCTTGTGTATGCAAGCCGTTGTTAATTGAATCTAAAAACCAAATGAAATTACTAAGTCGCTTAAAAGTGCTTCCTCATTCAAAACCGGCTCGAAGTGGGAATAGGCCAGTTGTAGACCATGCCCTCGCAGGATACACTGGAGTATTGTCACTTTGTATTGGGTTAGGTTATGGGATACTCTAACACTTGAATGGAGGTTTTGACTTAGCGTGGGTAGTAGGATTCTCCTTGCCCCAAGCATAGATGGATAAGTGCCAACAAGCCCATCAAACCGAGAGTCCCTAGGTTGGGATTGGACGGCGTTCCTACCTAAATAGTTAAGGTATAGTTGTACCAGGCCCTCGTCTGGCTATATCTTAATGAAATATGGATCTCGGCCCATGAGCCCAACAAAGTTGGTTTAATTAATAACTTGATTCATTATTAATTTTAAATGGGAATAACAAAGTAAAGTCCTTTATTAACACTCTAAATGTTTTTCTGTGTAGAAACTCTAAATGGCAAACAACAATACTTTATCACTGCGATCAATTCTTGAAAGGGACAAGCTTTCTGGTCCTAACTTTTTGGACTGGTTTAGGAACTTGAGAATAGTTCTAAGGCAGGAGTCCAAAGAGTATGTGCTGGAGAAGCCTGTATCGGCTGCGCCTCAAGGACGTAATCCACTGGCTGCCCAGCTGGAGGAATATAAGGTGCATGTCAAGGATAATAGAGATGTGACATGCCTAATGTTGGCCTGTATGGCCCCCGAATTGCAAAAACAGTTTATGGACCATCAAGCCTTTGCTATGATAACAACTCTAAACGAGATGTTTCAGGAGCAAGCTCTTCAGGAAAGGTACCTGACCAATAAGGCATTCCTCTCCTGTATGATAGGGGCCGGGACATCTGTGAGCGCACACGTGCTCAAGATGAAGGGCTATTTGGACACTTTAGCCCATCTCAAATCGCCTATCTCTCAGGATTTGGTGGTGGACACAATCCTAGCATCCTTGCCGGATTCTTATGATCAGTTCATCCTGAACTACAACATGCAAGGGATGAACCGCACTGTCAGTGAGCTGCATGGGATGCTTAAGCTTACTGAGCAGTTGATCAAAAAGACTCCGCCGGTGCAGCTGGTCAACAAGGGGAACCCTCCGGTTGCCAAGGGTAAGGCCAAGGAAAAGGCCAAGGCCAAGGCCAAGGCCAAGGCCAAGAAGGCAAAGGCTAAGAGGCCAAAGCTTAACCCAAGGCCCAGTAGAAGGCAGGTCCTGAGGATGTCTGTTTCAGGTGTAGACAGACGGGCCATTGGAAGAGATCGTGTCCTAAGCTGATGGGAGAGCAAAGAAGGGGCCAAGGTGCGTCCTCTTCAAGTATTTATGTTATAGACATTAACCTTACTGTTTCAACATCCTGGGTATTGGATACTGGATGTGGTTCTCATATTTGTTGCAATGTGTAAGGACTTAAGAACAGAAGGTCACTGGGGTCGGGAGAGGTGGACTTGCGGGTCGGGAATGGAGGTTACTGCCATAGAGATCGACAAATACCACCTTGTGATGCCTAGTGGATTGATTTTAATTTTGGAACAATGTTATTTTGTACCTACTATGTGCAGGAATATTATTTCAGTTTCTATGTTGGATATTTCTGGATTTTATTTTACTATTTCTAATGGTAAAATTTCAATATCTAGAGAGGGATTATTTTATGGAGATGCTCCATTAAATAATGGCCTGTATATCCTAGACTTAAATGAAACTAATCATGTCTACAACATAAACACAAAGAGGGTTAAGCCAAACGAACTTAATCCTGTCTACCTATGGCATTTTCGTCTCGGCCATATAAATGAGAAGCGCATAGCTAGGCTTCACAAAGCTGGAGTCTTAGGGTCATTTGACTTGGAGTCATTTGATACATGCGAATCATGTTTACGAGGCAAGATGACTAAGGTACCTTTTAGCAAGAAGGCTGAAAAGGCCACTGGCTTATTGGACCTAATACATTCAGATGTATGTGGACCTATAAGCACAACGACCAGAGGTGGACCCCTGTACTTCATCACGTTCACGGATGATTTCAGCAGATATGGCTATGTCTATGTGATGAAACACAAGTCCGAGACCCTTGATAGGTTCAAGGAATTCAGGAACGAGGTACATAACCAGCTAGGCAGAAATATCAAAACCCTTCAGTCGGACCGAGGTGGTGAGTATAGGAGCCTAGAGTTTGACTCATATTTGAGAGAGCATGGAATAGTTCCATAGCTCACTCCTCCTGGAACACCATAATGGAATGGGGTGTCCGAATAGAGAAATAGGACCCTGTTGGACATGGTCCGCTCAATGATGAGTCAAGCCTCTCTCCCAATTAGTTTCTGGGGACACACCCTCGAGACAGTAGCTCTTATCTTAAATAATACTCCGACTAAGGCAATTGAAAAGACCCCATATCAGATATGGACGGGCAAGGAGCCTAATGCTTCTTTCCTAAGGATTTGGGGATGCGAAGCACATGTCAAGAAATTGACTAGTGGCAAGCTGGAGCCCAAAACCGATAAATGCCTGTTTGTGGGCTACCCTAGGGAAACCAAAGGGTATTACTTCTACAACCCCACCGAGAACAAGGTGTTCGTGGCAAGGAAGGGGATCTTTCCAGAAAAGGAGTTCCTTTCTAAGAAAGACAGTGGGAGACCCAGGTGGAGCTTCCACAGGAGGAAGCACCAACCCAGGCTGTACAAGGACCTAGAAGGTCTAGTAGGGATAGTCGGGAATCAAAGAGGTATGGTTTCCTTGTCATGGATGATCAAACTCTTCTCATCTAGGATGAGGAAGAACCCAAAACCTACCAGGAGGCTATGGCAAGCCCACAGTCTGCTAATTGGCGCAAAGCTATAGAGGCAGAAATGCAATCTATGTACGATAACTAAGTTTGGAACTTGGTTGATCCACCTCCGGGTGCTAAGGTAATAGGTTGCAAGTGGTGCTATAAGCTAAAGGCCAATAATACCTTCAAGAGGCATCTGGTTGCGAAAGGTTTCAGACAAGTCCATGGAATAGACTATGATGAAACTTTCTCACCAGTAGCCATGCTCAAATCCATCAGGATCTTGCTAGCCATAGCCGCATGGTACGACTATGAAGTCTGGCAAATGGATGTCAAAACTGCTTTCCTTAATGGAAAGCTACTCGAGGATGTGTACATGACACAACCTGAGGGTTTTTTCGATCCAAAGTATCCGGGAAGGGTATGCAAGCTTCAAAGGTCCATTTATGGATTGAAGCAAGCATCCCGAAGTTAGAATCTCAGATTCAATAAGGCTATAAAGGAATATGGCTTCATATAGAATAAGAGGACTAGTGGGAGCATTGTCACATTCTTGGTACTTTATATGGACGACATCCTACTCACTGGAAGCGACATACCTACACTGCAAGGGGTAAAGCAGTGGCTAAGTAAGTGCTTCACAATGAAGGACTTAGGCAAAGCTGAGATGATCCTAGGGATCAAGATCTATAGGGATAGATCAAATCGGCTTCTGGGCCTAAGTCAGGCCTCGTACATAGACAAAGTTCTAAAAAGGTTCAGCATGGACCAGGCCAAGAAAGGCTTCTAGCCAATGGGCCATGGGCTGAAACTTTAGTAAGAAACACTGTCCTAAGACAAGGGAGGACAAGGAGAACATGAAATTGGTTCCATATGCTTTGGCTATAGGATCAATTATGTACTCCATGTTATGTACAAGACCTGATGTCGCCTTTGCACTAAGTATGGCGAGCCGGTACCAGCAGGATCCCAGGGAGGATCACTGGAAAGCTGTCAAGGCAATCCTTAAGTACCTTAACCGGACTAAGGATAGCTTCTTAGTGTATGGTGGTCAGGAAGTGCTGTCAGTTACTGGGTACACTGATGCAAGCTTCCAGACTGACCATGATGAGTACCAGTCGTATTCTGGGTATGTATTTTTGCTAAATGGTGGTGTTGTAAGCTGGAGGAGCTTAAAGCAGCCAACCATCGTAGACTCTACAATAGAAGCTGAGTACATCGCTGCGTGTGATGCGGCCAAGGAAGCTGTATGGATGAAGAAGTTTATCACTAACTTAGGAGCAGTGCCAACTATCTAGGACCCAGTTGATATCTTCTGTGACAACAATGGGGCTGTTGCACAAGCTAAGGAGCCCCGGTCACACAAGAACATAAAGCACATGCTCAGAAAGTTTCACCTCATATGAGAGATCGCGGAGAGAGGTGACATCGTATTGCACAGAGTGGACACCGAGGATAATGTCGCATATCCTTTGACCAAGGCGCTGGCCCAGCCCAAGCACGAGGGTCATACTAGATCTATAGGGATTAGGCCCATGCCTAGTTGGAACTAGTGCAAGTGGGAGATTGTTGAATATGCCCTAGTCCTGAGGCATTGGTCCTTGTATTTGTATCATACATTAATTGGATTCATGTATTATACTTATTTGTGTTATTAATAAAGGCATTAATTTATTTATTATATTTATCTTGTGCAATATATTAAATGAAGTATCTAATGGACATATCCATATCCATGATGACCAGTGTCATGCACTTAGCAGTAAGACCATGGATAGGGTAAACGATATGACCATAAATAGATCCGTAGTCTGTTCCAGTCATGGGAATGAATGGAACAAGAGATTATCATTAATCTGGTTGTATGGCGGTGTCTTACCGGTCATTGGACATGGAATGTCAACCAAGTTAATGGGTACATGCACAAGGGGCATGGTACTGGATAGATCCACTTAACGAGAAATCCACATGGTATAGTATCACAAGTGATTCTCGTGTAGTACTTGTATGGATCCTTTGACTTGACCATATGATGGTGTTACATGTGAGGTCACATACTTAGGGGTACGCCTAAAGGGCCTGTAATAGGGTGCCAAGTATGGGTACTTTCGGGTATGTCACTGAGCATGGTAATGCTATGGATATGCAGAAGGGATTTGTCACTCAGTAGTCCACTGGGTAGATATCACCGGCCTCTTGATGAATGTGACTAATAAGAGTTTAGCCACAACCAAACAAGTGGGAACTTGTTTATGAGCTTCAGTGCATTCAGGATCAAGTTAATGTCCGGACACAAAAGAGGGTGATCAATCCATGCCTCTGTGTTGGACACCGATATCAATGACATGGGATGTACAAGTTTAAACTACAGGGTTATGATAACAGTTAGACTGCCATCTCCATCTTAATTGGGGGCTGCAGTGGCTTGCTAGAGCCCAACTGCAGTCTGTGGGCCAAAGGCCCATTGCCAACATAAAGATGGGCCCACGGGGATCGTACACATTGAGTGACTGAACACCGACTTAAGGAATCACATGTATGCCTGGATTACACACTCTGGAGAGAGAGGTATATATATTAATTATATTATAAAGATCAATTGGATTGATCCTAATAATAAAATTAATATATTTAATTGGCTCTTCATAATTAATTGGATTAATTATGAGAGTATTTCCTAGGTGGAAATATTCATATGTATAGGTTTACATATGATTTTATTTTGTGAAGATTTAATTTTAATTTGATGGATTAAATTAATTGGTCAAACTAATTTTAATTTAAATGTAAATAATATATTACTTGGTGTAATATATTAAATACATGGGTATATTAAAGTTGGGCTTGAAATTAATTTAAACCAGATTAATTAAAATAAGATTGGGCCTGAATTAAAAGAAGGAAGCCCACACAAAATGGATGAGCCAAGCTGGGTCTTAATTCCCTTAGGGAATTCGGCCAACCCAGGGTTTTTAACCCTAGGAATTTCGGCCAAAAGATATGCAACATAAGATAGCCAAATTTTTGTCTCTTCCTCCTCTCCATAGTTCGTGTTTTCTAACGCTAGCACGGGTGGTGTTCCTTAGGAGTTCGTGTACGTGAACAAGGAGGGATTCTACATTGTTCCTACAGTCTGCATCCATCTCTGAAAGAGATATTTCGGGTAAGAAAATTATCTCTTTCTATTAAATTTTTATTTTTCCAATTTCCATTTCAATTGCTCCTGGGCACGGATTTAAGGAAATCATCGCATTCTTCCGCTTTTATCGGGTGATTTCCGGTGAAAAATCCCAATAGCAAGTTAGTCATATCGCTCAACCGATGACAAAGGTAGGTATGTTCTCTTTCTCACTCACCGTGCTCTCTATCACGTGTCCAAATCCACCTAGGTGTTTAAGTAGAACCTAAGACTTGTGAACTTATACACATGAGGGGCAGCTTGTGAGCACGGGATTTTAATCCCTGGTTTCAATGATGACGACAAACTTTTCTTTGATGTGTTCGTACGGCTATAAGAGTTAAAGACAACTCAAGGTTGAAGCTTTAAATTGCTGAAGCGAATGAAATTAGGGTTTTTAGTCCATTATCAATATCTGTATGTAACTGTACGGATGTTCCATCTATAACTGTAAGGATGTAGGGTTATATCTATAAAGATGTTCAATAATCCATCCCAGTTGCATTTAGATCGGATCTAGATCTCAACATTAAAAGAAGCATAAAAGGGTAAGGAGAGAGAATTAGGGGTCATTTGTGAGGCTAGAATCCAGGATTAGACTTTTGGGAGAGCTAGAGAGAAAAGAGAAAGAAAAGGGAAGAAAAGGAAGAACTTTGAACTTTTTCTTCACTTTTTTCTTCCTTCATGCTTTGGAATTAGGGTATAAAACCTATTAGAAATCATAGGAAAACAAATCACTAAGATTAATAATAGGTTTAGAGACTAAAATGCAAACACAAACCCATAACTATCATGGATTCATGGTGATTTGGGACTTGTGTAACCTTAACCAAAACTCAACAATCTGGAGCTCCGTTGAGACATTTTCGAACCTATAAAAGTAGTGGATTCATGTGTCAAAGGTATATTTCTGAGAAACCATTTACATTCTTATATATTTCCACCATTTGAGAGTCGTTTTGTATGTTTTCCAAGTTCCTCTGTTTTTGTTCATCTTTGGTTTCAACCTAGAAATAAAATCCATATAATCATCAATAAATCCGCACGGCTATAGCAATAACCGCAACAATGTTATCTCATGGCTGCACGGTTATTGTACTTCATGAAATCCTTAGATGAAATCACTAAAGTTTCAACTTGTTTCGTACCCAAAAATGATATCTGTATGGCTATAGCCATAACCACACGATTATAATACACATTCATACAGATGTAATTCTCAAATAGAATGGCTTATAAATTATGTTTTGGGCTTTTCATCGCACAATGAATTGTAAATCTGATTTCCAGAATTGAGGTTATGCTAAGTTGATAATGATGATTCAATCTTTTAAAAACCAACTTCAAGGCTTGTTAAACTCCAATCAGCAAAAACCATTTTCAAAACCATTTTCCACCCTCTACTTTTATGCTCGAGTCTCGTATACATAACTTTTGTTTCATTAATAACACCCAGTTTTGTAGGACTAAATTTACTTTCGTTATTTTATTCCTTCACTGGTAAAATTTGTGTATTTTGGCCGGTTGTACCTCGATTCCCTTTTGATTTATATGTATCCCCCTAGAATAGCCTACTTGATTTGTGTTATAATTAAATTTATTCCATGTGTTCTACATGAAACCCAAATGTTATAAAATAAAAATCGATTTAGTCCTATGAAATGTTGTGGTTGATTATTGGAGTTGTTATTTTAATTGGATAATAAGTAAGTAACTCGTTTGAACCTAGATCTTTGGAAGGTATAGTGGTTCTCTCTCGATTCCAGCTATATCGAATTTCTCGTTTGAGCTGAGCCGAGTGCCAACTCCTATAGTTTCTTCGAGATTTTCGATCTCGAATCTTTTATGAATGCTGTATTTTCCTAAAAATGAAATTCCTATTATAATAATATACCCGATCAAAACCAAATGACCATAAAAGCCTAGCGGCCTGCTTCACTGCGCCCGAATCATCGTTTGCTCATAAATATTTTGTTCTAAAATACAATTGGTTGAATAATGATCACACCATAAGTAATAAACAAGTAGAGGCATCTCATGTATTGTGTTGTTGCCCTCGTCACCGTATTAACTAAAGCTTAAAAAGCTTTGGACCCACAAATGAGTTCATAAACTTGGATCCAAATCATGTCAAGGGAGGAGCATCATGTGAGCCCAGGATTTTTGTTTCGCAATGAGGGAATACTTTTAATTACTGAACACTGCTTCATGTGAGGATTTAGGAGATATTGACAACCCTAACCAATAACCAATGTTTATTCCGCTTAATGTATGTTTATATATTCTTATGCATTTGTTTACTTTATTTTTATAGCTCAAGTTGTATTCCTAATTTTTTCCATAAGTATCCCTCTTACCCAAAAGGTTATAATAATCTTAAGTAGGACTTTTATTACTTGTATTATAATCTAACATGCAATGTATGGCCTTTAAATGCATGAATCATGAATATGCCCTATTAGAGTGTAAATGGCATATAAATTAATAGAAACCAACTTGATATTAACTCTCAAAAAGAATTAGGTATAGAATAAATAAGCGTAACAACCATTTCATGATCACTATACCTTCCCATGTATTGATCCTGGGTGGCAACTTCGTAGTAATCAAATATTAAGACTTACTTGAGTCCCATCCACATCGAGCTGGAGGCGAATGAACCTCTATTCCAAATAGACCTTCACGGGCCTCCAGCGCTCACACTCTCTTTAACATTTGTGAAACAATGGTATATGTCATACCAATGAATTTTGTCTACTCGAACTTCCATCTCATAATTTCTCCAAACCTGTTTAGCGTTATAACAATCATAGAAAACACGCAAATTCCATATTTCATTAATACATGAGACAACCAATAGAAAAAAGAGGCCTCATTTAGAAAATCCAATGGGAAAAGCTTCTTTAGATAGCTTCCACAAGAAAAGTTTCACTTTCGCTGCAATCCCAATCTCCCAAAAATCACAACCATCATACTATAGTTTGAGATGACGACTTTGAAATCTATATATAATATAAAGGAATTGACACTGGACACATGTCATTTTCTAAGATTTTCCAAAAATTTTAATTATTAAAATAAAAAATAATATTTTATATATTACAAAGATTTCTCTTATCTATCTAATTATCTTTAACAAAAATGAATACTTAGAGATGATTGGGCAAATTCTCCTATATTATAATTTTACTATTAAAATAAAAATAATACATTATATGTTACTAAAATTTCTCTTATCTATTTATGTCTAATTATCTTTACCAAAAGTGAATACTTAGAAATGATTAGGAAAATTCTCCTAATTTAAAAGTTTTTTTTTTTCCTTTTTGGTTTACTTATTCCCTTTTTTTTTTTTTTTTTTTTTGTTAGAGAATGTTTACTCTGTATAATTTATGGCTTAGGATTTGTACACAATCTTCCTCAAGTATTTTATCATCTTTGATTTCTCTTATGGCACGACGGAGACTATTGCTTCTTGTGTTTGGTTAACATTGGTTGACTATCAACATTCTTTGTCGAATATCTTTTCAATTAGTTGGATTTTATTTTTGTTTGTATAATTTGGTGACTTATGTTTTGGATGATGTTGAGTGATACATGTTACTTCTTTTCACATTCGTTATGCTTCAATTGTTGTAAATTGTTCTATTTCGGTGGTGAGATTTTAAAACTGTCGGCGACAGCAGAGAAGACTATGTGATTCAAGTTGATAATCAGGTACTCGACACTGATTATTTGAGTTAGTAGTTTTTTTGCTTGTAGTTGTAGACTTCATTGCAAAAGGTTATAGATTGAACATAAATACAATAAGATGCATATTTTATAAGTTTAGCATCTATTTGATTATTCTACTTTATCTTCAAAACTAGACCTGTCCATGGGCGGGCTTTTGCAGGCTCAAGCTGAGCCTGGTGGGCCTAAATGAAAAAAAAACTAAGCCCGAACCCAGCCCAACTCGGCTAAAATTTAAGTGAGTTTGGGCCGAGAAGGGCCGATCTCGGGCCTCAAAAGCACATTGAGCCTAGCCTAGCCCAGCCTGCCTCAACTAAGATAAGTGGGCTCGGGCCAGCTATAAGAAAATCGAAATTGACATAAAAATTGACAAAAAATACAATAAAACTATAACACATTATATTCAATACATAACACATCAAGTACTCAACTTCTAAATAATACAAAAAGATAACAAACATTCAATTGTCCAATATGGAAACACTAAACTTCTAAATAATACATGACAAATTCAAATGTAGAATAAAGAAAAAAAAACAATGCCAATTTGTTGGCACTCTTTGTTGTTTGTCACTAACACACCATCACTTTGAGCTCCATCATCCATTTTTCTAATGCCTATAACAAAACTACATATCAAATTAATATCTAATTTCCATAAAATTTAACACACACAAGTTAAAAATCAATGCAAACTCAAATTGTTATCATTACCTTGATCTTCATTCACTGACACTTTCATCATCACTAGAGCTATACGATTCCGAATCAAATGACTGTTTGAACTTCTTTCTATCTAAAAAAAGATAAATTAAAAAAAATGTCAAATGTCAGTTACCATATAGTATCTATTACGTACAACATAGGATTATTAAAAATAAAAAAAAAACTTATAAATTTACCATGAGCTATATGCTAATCCTTCAAACACATAATTGCTTGAACTGTTTTAGGCTTCAATGAGCTTTGAGTACTTGTTACTATTTTGCTAGATATGCTAAAAGCAGACTCGAAAGCAACAACACTTATTAGAATTGCCAAAATATCTTAAGCCATTTTTGCAAGTTCAGGATACCTCATAGAACTTTTATTCCAATATTCTAATTAAGTCTTCATCCATATTATGAGGGGGTTCAGCCAATAGAGATCCAATTGGCATTGTGCTTAAGAAAATTGATCATCAGGCATAAACGACACATACTCACCGCAATTTAAACCAAATTTACCACCAATCGGCTTCTTACTAGAACTAGAAGTCTCCTGATTTCTTGTTGGAATTTGACAATGCATATACTCATCAAATAAAGCATGTATATTATCAATAATTTTGGCAGCATAATTCCTAGCATCATCCTTCCTATAAATCTTGGTGTAATAATAAATCAAAAATTTTTCCTTGTACCAAAGATCTAACAAACATGCACAACAAAAAACCTCATTATACTCAAGCCAACACTTGTTAAATTTTTCTTTCATAGAATCGACAATGTCACTCAAAAAATTATGTTCTGTTGGTCTGCCCTAGTTCTAGGGTTATTGTATTCTTATATTTTGTATTGTACATTAAGACTCTATGTATGTATACATCATTTGTGTCACATTAATAAAGGCAATAATCTATTTCATTTATATCTTGTGCTATAACATAAATAGAGTACCCATTGATTGAGAATCATAAACATCCCAAGTCTACTCTAATCATGGGAATGAATAGAATCACAAACTTGTATATTTGATGACTGTATGGTAGTTCTTAACTAGCCATAGTACTTGTATATTCAGTCATGAATATAGGTACACATCATTGACATGGGACTAGATCGATCCGCATAAGAAAGCCACATGGTTGTCACGTCATATGTCTTTCTTGAGTAGGGCTCTTTTGTCCTCATACTAGATTTCATTATAGTATCAATATGGAATCCGATTCAGTTTGACATACATCTAAAAGGTCTGTAAAATGATGCTAAATACGGGTATGATTGGGTGGACATGTGAATAGATTGATATTGATGATGAAGTGATGTATTGCCACTCGGGTAACACCGAGATGATATCACTGGCCACTTGATGAGTGGGACTGATAAGTATATGGCCATACCTAAATATGTTAGTAGCTTATTTGATTAATCAATCAACTCAAGATCAAGAAATATAATAAACAACATAAGAGAATGGCGGACACCGTGCCTCTTGTTTAATCATATCGATGTCGTTTGGTAAAGAACACTATGAGATTACTGCCGGGTGAGTGTCTTCTAAAGACTGCTGCATCTCTATATTAATTTGGGGCTGTAATGGTTTGCTAGAACCCACTTACTGTCTGTGGGCCTTGGGCCCACTGCCAACATAAAGATAGACCCATAGAATCGTACACATAGATCAACTGAGCTAGAACTTATAGAAATTGTACATGTAATGTACATTGGAAGGAATGGGTCGATTAATTAGTTGACATTCGGTGTCAAGATAATTAATTAACATTTAATTGATTTAATTTAATTAATAAGTTTACATAATGTGATCAATTAATATATTAATTAATTGAATTACATAAAGTAAATAATTAATTAAATAATTTTCCTAAGTAGGAAAATAAAATACATGCATTGTATTTTCTTAAGTGTGATTTAATTTTAATTTAGAGGCAATTAAATTCAGACAATGGGATTAAATTATATAGGGTGAAAATTTTAATTAAAGTTCATTTATATAATTGTAATCCTAATGGATTGGGTCTAATTAACCTAGTTAAAACCCAATTGGACAATAAGTCTATTTAAAGGCACACTTAAGAATAAAATTCAACCCTAACCCTTTTTTGTATGCTATAATTTTCAGCCCCCTATAGTAGCTCCTTTGGCTGAAATTTGCAGTATCAATCTTCCATTCCTCTACTTCTTCGGCTAGCACCGGTTCCGGCTCGATAATTGGTCGTGTACTGGACTTTGGAGGTCGCTTAAATAGTTGATTCTGCAGTAGCCTCTAGAAGAGATGGATTTAGTGAGTTTTATCTCTCTTGATCAAATTGATTTTATTCCAATTAATGGTAATCAGACATGATTAGGTGGATTCTAGGAAATTTTAAACGGTTTAATTCCACTGTGCCACGTTATTTTTCCGATGATGAATCCCAACAGTGGTATCAGAGCCTAGGTTTTGTCCATTACATTGATTGGAATTCAGTCTTGAAAGTGTTCTTGAAGAAATAATAAGTCTCAAGAATGGTTTTTCGGTTTTTTTTTTATTTTTCTCGATTGGTTTTTTTTTCCCCACTGCGATTTATTTTTGCTGCTGAATTTTTTATTACTGTTGTACATTTTTTATGGCTGATGTGTTTTTTTTTTTCAAAAAAAAAAATTATAATTTGGGAGAAGGGAATCGCAAATTTGTGATTCCCTCTCCTACCCACAGCAACCCACTAGGCTGCTGCTGTCCGTCGCGTGGGGTTCAGGTCCGGTTTTAGATTTTGAGGTATTTTTTTTTACCCCGACCCGTAATGCAGATTAGATTAAAATGTTTTATTTTGAATTAATTTGTATTTAAATTATTTATTATATTGGCATGCATGTTTAATTTAATTGTTTTGCATATTAAATTGAATATGGACTTTGTGAAATTAGCCCAATAAACCATAACACCAGTTAAAATTGAGAGAGCTAAATTTTAAATTTATGACAATCCAAATTCCAGTGGGAGCAAAATTGTTAATTTTGTATTAATGGATGTAATCCATTGGGCCTTTATGGGCCTTAATCATTGTTAAAATTAGTAATTTCACCTTAAGTAACTCGGTTGAACCTTTATATTTATAATTTGGAATGCCTTGATCATGCATCATATTAGCATGTATGTGCACGATAGGTACTTTGTTTGAAATGTTGTGTTGAGTTCTATGGGTCCTAAATGATTATCGGTTATAATTAATTTTTTGGGAAATATGGCCTACGCACCATTTCTTTTATTTTGATGTAATTTTATTATAGATTTTATTTTATAAAATTATTGTAATTGCATTAAGTATGGAGGAAGGCCCAGATGGAGCAAGCCTATGGTTGGGAGCCCAAGGAGAATTAGATAGGCTGTCTAGTTTTTCATTAGGTTGTAATTAAAGGCCCATAGGATCTCATTATTTTAAATTAAGTATGCTATTGCATTTGTCATATAATATGGATGTATGGATCACCAGATTATAACCCCTGATTATGCATGCTAAGCCGTATCATTTAATTTTAATCCGAAAATTAAAATATTGAGTCGTTTAAAAGTGCTTCTCACATTCACACCTCTTTCTCCTATTGATGCTGCAATGTGCGCCATGCACTAGCTGGGAACATTGTACCATTCAGTGGGCTGTCGAGGGTTAGGATACTTGGTATGGTTAACATGTGAATAATGGTTTGACTCAACATGGGTAGCATTAGCTCAGAGCAAGCCCTAAGCACAGATGGGTAAGTGTCAATAAGCCCATCAAACCAAGAGTCCTTAGTGGAGGGATTGGATAGGTTGTCCTACCAAACGAATCAATGATCGGTTAGCGAGCCCTAGTTCCGCCAATCATTGAGGAGTTATGGATCTTGGTCAAGTCAGCCAATTAACATCACCAACAAACAAATTAAAATCGGATTATTGAATTAGCATAAAGTCCTTTATTTATAACTCAAGCAATAATTTCTTCCATGTAGATTATTCCCATTTTCACATAAGCAATTTAAATGGCTACAATAAACAACAACTCACTTTCCCTTAGGATACTCCTGGAGAAGGAGAAGCTTTCAGGAACTAACTTCTTGGATTGGGCTAGGAACTTGCAAATAGTTCTTAGACAAGAATCCAAGGAGTATGTATTAAATGCTCCTTTACCAGCTAGCCCTCCCGGAGGTCAAGGCATCACCACAATGATGGTGGAGCAGTATGACCGGCAGGTGAGGGACGACCATGATGTCTCGTGCCTTATACTGGGTACCATGGCTTCTTATCTTCAGAAGTAGTTCATGGAGAAGTATGCTTATAAGATGAAGGATTAGCTTAAAAAGATGTTCCAAGATTGGGCTCGTTAGGAACAATACCTGACCACTAAGGCACTTTACACAACTGCAATGGCAACCGGGACTTCTTTTAGCACTCATGTGCTAAAGTTGAAGGGGTATATTGATACACTTGCCCACCTCAGCTCACCATTCCGCAGGACTTGGTAACAGACATTATTTTTGGGTCACTTCTTGAGTCTTACAACCAATTTATCATGAACTACCATAGGTAGGGTCTTGATAATTTGGTTGTTCAGCTACATGGCATGCTCAAGCTTGCTGAGCAGTCTCTTAAGAAGACTCCTAAAGTTTTGCTGGTGAACAAGGGCAATACAACCATTGCTAAGGGAAAGGCCAAATCTAAGGCCAAGCTAAGGACAAGAAGGTGGTGGCACACCCCAAAGCAAGGGTTGCTTCTCCTGAAGATGTCTGCCATGAGTGTCATAAGAAGGGGCATTGGAAGAGCTCGTGTCCAAAGCTAAGGAAGCAACTGAAGGGCAAAACTGCTGCTTCAAATATTTATGTTGTTGAGATTAATCTAGCTATTTCTACATCTTGGGTCTAAGACATTGGATGTGGATCTCACATTTATTCAAATGTACAGGTCTAAAAAATAAGAGATTACTAGGATCTGGAGAAGTAGATCTTCGAGTCAAAAATGACGCTAGCGTTTAGGCCATGGAGATCGGAGATTATTTCTTAGAGATACCTAGTGGACTTGTTTTAATTAAGAAACTGTTATTCTGTAACTGCGATGCTTAGGAATATTATTTCTATTTCTTTGTTGGATATTTCTAGTTTTGTATTTAATATTGGACATGGTAGAATTTCTATGCAATGTGGCAATATTATTTATGGAACAACGTTTCTTGAAAATGGCTTATCTATCCTTGATCTAGAACGTGAAAGTTCAATCTATAATATAAATACTAAAAGGATTAAACAAAATGAAATTAATCCTACATACATCTAGCACTGTTGACTTGGCCACATAAACGAGAAGCACATAGCTAGGCTTCACTCTAGTGGAGTACTAGGGTCATTTGACATTCAGTCTTATAACACATGCGAATCTTGTTTAAGAGGCAAGATGACAAAGACACCTTTTAGCTAGACTGCTGAAAAGGCCTCAGAGCTATTAAAGCTGATACATTCCGATGTATGTGGCCCAATAAGCACTAGTGCTAGATCAGGTTTTCTATACTTCGTTACCTTCACGGATGACTCCAGCATATACGGTTACGTGTATCTAATGAAGCATAAGTCTGAGAATCTTTAGAGATTCAAGGACTTTAAGAACAAAGTAGAAAACCAGCTTGGCAAGAAAATAAAAGCACTTCAATCTCACCGAGGGGGGGGGGAATATTTAAGCCAAGAGTTTGACTTATTCTTGAGAGAGTGTAGGATTGTATCCCAACTCACTCCTACTGGTACACCCCAGTGGAATGGAGTGTTAGAAAGGAGGAATAGGACCTTGCTTGATATGGTCTGTTCGATGATGAGTCATGCTACACTCCCTATCTCCTTTTGGGGATATGCTTTAGAGGCACCTGGTTAAATACTTAATAATACACCAAGCAAGGCAGTTGAGGGAACACCATATGAACTATGGAAGGACCGAAAGCCCAATGTTTCCTTCTTGAAGATTTGAGGTTGTGATGCATATGTCAACAAATTGACAAGTGGTAAACTCGAGTCCAAAACTGTTAAGTGCCAGTTTGTGGGTTACCCTAAGGAAACTAAGGTTTATTACTTCTATGACCCAGCAAAAAACAAAGTTTTCATAGCCAGGAATGCAGTCTTCTTGGAGAAGGAATTCCTTTCCAAGAGAGATAGTGGGAGTAATGTTGAACTTTCTGAAGTTCAAGACTCCTGCAGCTTCTATTAAGGATGCCTTAGGAACTCATCTAGCTACTTAAGAAATTGAGAAAGCAAAACCGGTTACACATGACCTTAGAAGGTATGGACATGTCATCAGCCAGAGGTATGGCTTTCTCATGACTGATGATGGGGACTTTATGGTTGTTGACCAAGAGGAGCCCAAGACCTATCAGGAGGCTATTGAAAGCCCACACTTAGATCAATGACACAAAGCCATGGAAGCTGAGATACAATCTATGCAAGATAACCAAGTATGGAACTTGGTGGATCAACCTCCAAGTGCTAAGGTGATAGGTTAGAAGTGGTGTTTCAAGTTGAAAGCCAACAACACTTTCAAGGGGCGATTAGTGGCAAAAGGATTCAGGCAAGTTCAAGGAATTGATTATGATGAAACCTTTTCACCAGTTGCCATGCTTAAATCCATCAAGATACTACTAGCCATAGCTGTATGGTATGCTTATGAGATATGGCAGATGGACGTTAAGATCGCTTTCCTCAATGCAAAGCTACTCAAGGATGTATACATGGCACAATCTAAGGATTTTGTCGATCCAAAGTATCCTAACTGGGTATGTAAGCTTCAAAGATCCATTTATGGATTGAAGTAGGCATCCAGGTCTTGAAATCAGAGATTCAATAGGGCCATTAAAGAATATGTCACACAAAATCCTAATGAGCCCTGTGTGTATAAGATGGTTAGTGGGAGCGTTTCTACCTTCCTAGTGATGTATGTTGACGACATCCTTATCATTGGAGGCAACATACCAACACTGCTAGGGGTTAAGCAGTGGTTAAGTAAGTGCTTCACAATGAAGGACTTAGGTGAAGCTGAGACGATCTTAGGGATTAAGATCTACAGAGATAGATCTAAACGGCTTCTAGGCCTAAGTTAGGCCACCTACATAGATAAGGTTCTAAAAAGATTCAGTATGGATAAGGCAAAGAAAGGATTCTTTCCTCTGCGCCATGGGTTGAAGCTGAGTAAGAAAGATGGTCCTAAAACAAAGAAGGACGAGGAGAACATGGAAAAGATTCCTTATGCATCTGCTATAGGATCCATCATGTACTCTATGTTATGTACGAGGCTTGATCTTGCATTTGCACTAAGTATGACTAGTCGATACCAGTCGGATCCTAGGGAGGAACACTGGAAGGTAGTCAAGGCAATCCTAAAATGCCTTAACGGGACCAAGGATGCTTTCTTAGTGTATGGAGGTTAAGATGAGCTGGTAGTGCCAGGTTACACTTATGCAAGCTTTGAGACCGATGAGGACAAAAACCAGTCATAATCTGGTTATGTTTTTCTCCTAAATGGCGGTGCCATTAGTTGGAGTCCTCAAAACAAGCTACAATTTCTAACTCCACAATAGAAGCTGAGTACATAGCTGCATGCGAAGCTGAAAAGAAGCCGTTTGGATCAAGAAGTTCATAACTGAGTCAGGAGCAGTACCCACTATCCTAGACCCAGTTGATGTTTTCTATGACAACGGGGCCATCGCACAAGCTAAGGAGCCCTGGTCACACAAGAGATCCAAACACGTGCCCAGAAAGTTTCACCTCATTTGGGAGATCCTGAACATAGGTGACATATAATTGCAGAGGGTTGACACTAAGAATAATGTCACTGATCCATTGACCAAGGCACTGTCACAGACACAGCATGATAGTCATACTAGATCTATAGGAATTAGGCAATGCCCACTTAGAACTAGTGCAAGTGGGAGATTGTTGGTGTTCCCTAGTTCTAGGGCATTGTATTCTTTGTACTGTACATTAAGACTCTATGTATGTATACATCATTTCTTTCACATTAATAAAGGAAATAATTTATTTCATTTATATCTTGTGCTATAACATGAATAGAGTATCCATTGATTGATAATCATAAAATATATCCCTAGTCTATTCTAATCATGGGAATGAATAGAATCACAGACTTTTATATTTGATGACTGTATGGTAGTTCTTAACTACCCAGAGTACTTGTATATTCAGTCATGAATATAGGTACAAGGGGCTGGATCGATCCGTATAAGAAAGCCACATGGTTATCATGTCATAGGTCTTTCTTGAGTAGGTCTCTTTTGTCCACAGACCAGATTTCATCATAGTATCAATATGGAATCCGGTTCATTTTGACATACGCCTAAAAGGTCTGTAAAAGGATGTTAAATACGGGTATGATTGGGTAGACCGGTGAACATATTGATATTGATGATGAAGTGTTTGAATTGACACTCGAGTAACAACGAGATGATATCGCTGGCCACTTAATGAGTGTGACTGATAAGTGTATGGCCATACCCAAATAAGTTGGTAGCTTATTTGATTAATCAGTCAACTCAAAATCAAGAAATATGATAAACAGCAAAAGAGGATGACGGACACTGTGCCTCTTGTTTATTCATGTCGATGTCGTTTGGCAAAGGACACTATGAGATTACTACCGGGTGAGTGTCTTCTAAAAACTTATGTATTTTTGTTTTAATTGGGAGCTGTAATGGTTTGCTAGAACCCACTTACAGTGTGTCGACCTTGGGCCCACTACCAACATAAAGACAGACCCGTAGGATCATGCACATATATCAACTGAGTCGGAACTTGTAGAAATTATACATGTAATATACGTTGGAAGGAATGTGTCAATTAATTAGTTAACATTCTGTGTCAAGGTAATTAATTAACATTTGATTGATTTAATTTAATTAATAAATTTATATAATGTTATCAGTTAATTTATTAATTAATTGAATTACATAAAATAAATAATTAATTAAATAATTTTCCTAAGTAGGAAAATAAAATTCATGTATTGTATTTTTTTAAGTGTGATTTAATTTTAATTTAGGGGTAATTAAATTCTACCTAATGGGATTAAATTATATAATATGAAATTTTTAATTAAATTTCATTTATATAATTGTAAACCTAATGAGATTGGGTCTAATTAACCTAGTTAAAACCCAATTGGATAATGAGTCTATTTAAATGTACACTTAAGAATAAAATTCAGTCCTAACCCTATTTGTATGTTGTAATTTTCAACCCCTGTAGCAGTCTCTTTGGCCAACAAACATACAAATGCATTTGTGTACCTCATCACTATCATACTTTATAGGTCCTAAGCATATTTTGAGTACTTTGTGTTGGATCAGTCGACACTAGGAACTTTTTTATGTCTGTATTGACTTTCTTTTTGCAAATTTGTAAATGACGCTTTAAACGGATGTGACATTTTTTCCTAGAGCAGAAAGTTTGGACTGACAATGGTTACACTCAGCTTTAAGATTGTTGGAAACCAGCGTGAAATGAAATCATTCCAAACATTTGATGTTCTGCGTGAGTGTTTAAAATTCGGCTTACCAATGACAGTGTCACCATTAGTTGTATTTTCCGCCGCTAATGTTCATTTCTTAGAAGTATCATCAGTAATAGATACCATAGAATCAGTAACAGTAAGGATTGCTTTCATGATGAATTTGCTTATTCGGAACCTCAACCATCCTAAAAAAAGTTAACAATCAAGTTATTGATAGCAGTTTACAACTACAATCAAATACATCTAATGATTCACACAATACAATTAATAAATTATCGTTATTGATTTTATATATATATAAATTGGTTACATTATATATATTAGTAAATAAATATACATATTCACATTTCAACAACAAAACCAATAAGAATTCTTTATCTTCATATTGCAATTGCAACAACACAATATGCTCACTAGAATTACTTTATAATTAATGGCCATGACATAGAGTTCTTAATTGATTCCAAATTTGAGTTTAAATCATGAATAATTTGTATTTGTATGATATTTTAATTAGTGAGAGGGAGAGGACTAAGGAATTATTGTTAGACAATTTTTATTCTCAGATGCTACAGCCTCATAATTTTTATTCTTTTTGGTACCAACAGTTAGATAAAAGAAAAAAATATACCTGTTAAAAGAATGGCAGGTGACTTTGAGAAGAGAAGCGGCAGAACAATGGCGGCAACGAAATGACAACTTTGAGAGGAGAAGCTGCGGAACATCTTGGAAAGGAACGCCGACGAAAGCAGCAACGTGAGAAGGGCAATGACAAGTTAGCGACGGATTCCAGCGACGATAGAATGGCAAACAGAGATCGAAGATTGGAGAATGAATGGAGCCTGAAACAGCGAGGAGAGCGCGGTGGGTTGGGTAGGTAAGAAATAGGAATTAGGGTTTTAGGTTTTAGGATTATTTATATTTTTAATATTATAATTATATAATAATATATGTATGTGTGTGTGTGTGTGTGTGTATATATATAATATGAAAAGCGGGCCAGGGTCAGGCCGGCCGGCCCTATATTCTTGTTGCCCAAGCTTGACCCTTAATTAAGTGGGGTTTCGCAGGCTCGAGTTGAGCTTTTCCATGGGATTTGGTACTTATGGATAGGTCTATTCCAAACCTAAATGTTTGTAAATTAGAGTTTCAGACATTAAATTGTAGATGTAGTACCATGCTCTCCTTTTCGTTAAATATCAACTTTGATCCAATTGAAATTGTTGTATGAGATCTCACCCAAGGTTGAAATATTTTATAGTGATCATATCCAAAATTTGGTTTCCATGTATTAGTAGATTATAATATGTAGGTTGATGCTGAACAAGTCTGCCTATTCCAAAAGAAATTATCAAAGCTGAAAGGAACTTTGGTGTTATTAGTAACAGAGTGAGAAAAATTCAACCGAGTAAAGTTGAATTATATGTTACTTTACTTTGTTCTAAAATGTGTGGAATTTTTCACTTATGATTAATATTCATGTCATTTATTTTTAATTGGATTTTCATATGCAAAGATAGAAGGGTCTTCACAAAGTGTTGCTACTATACAAGCAAGGAGACCTTTGCTTCTATTTTTATCCTTTTAACATCCATATAGGGATGCCCTAGATGGATCATTTTATTCTTGGTATTGTTATGCTTAACTGCTGTAAGCGTCGGAATTTTACTCCATAAAAAAATGCTGAAGCCATATGACTGTAATATATAGTCGTGCGACTGTTAGATCGGAGCAGGTGCAGAACACCATGCCTATGACATAAGAAAGAAGAGGGGAAAGATTGGACAATTAATGCTCGGATTTGGTGAGGAAAAAGAGTAATCAAAAAGATAAAAAAAGAGGAAAAAGAGAGAAGAAAGCATTAGCTTTGGATTCTGAAAAATTAGAGAGAGAAAAGAGAGAAAGAGACAAGGAAAAGAAAGAAAGAAAAACCCAACTCCAAGTTTCTTTTCCTCTTCTATTTCTTTTAATTCTCAAGTTTAACTATAAGAATTTGATAGAGATCCCTAGGTTAACAATCTAACACCTCAAATTCAATTAAATCCGGACTAGAAACTCTAAGAATCCGTGACATTTGGGAATTTTCTGACCAAATTTCAAACCTTGACTCAAGAGGAGAAAAGAGCAAATTTGAGTGGATTGGAGCGACGCCAAGGGTTAATCCTACAGTGGAAAAGCACCTAAGAGGTAAACACTCTTTATGCCCTCTATTTTTCATGTTTTCTGGGTGATTGGACGTGATTTTATGCATTTTTATCCAACTTTTTGCGTTTCTGTTTCTGGAAATCAAGAACAGTCGTGCGACTATTCCTGATTTTGATGAACAGTCGTACGACTATACATACAGTCGTGCGAGTATTATTGGTTTCTAGCCGTTTTCTTTCAGTTTTATTTCAAATAATTTTGGCAAAATACTGAGTTTAAATGGTTTACAGTCGCACGACTATGATTACAGTCGTACGACCGTAGTTACAGTCGCACGACTGTAATGCCCATCCCAGAATCAGATTTCCATTTTAATCCATAAAAATTTCCAAAAATCCATAAAAATTCAGAAAACCAGAAAATCACCAAAAATGAATTTCGTTGTGTGTATTCACTACCTTAAATTTAATTTTCCATGTAATTGTATCTAGAACCATACAACGACGGAGACCCGATTCTCCCGAAAACCGACCCACCTCACATGCTAAAATTAAAGTAAACCGACAAAATTGTTTTCAAAATGATTTTCTCACAAAAACCAAAAATACAGGGATGTTTCAAAATGTTTTCCAGGTCTAACCGGGTCGGCTAGCCGAGCCAACCCTGTTATCCTCCTAAATGCATGCCCCCAATTTCTAAATTCCCCATTCTGTCATGTTTGAATCATATTTGTGGCGTGCCGTAAATTGTGCTAACCCTCTGTTTTGCAGCTTTTTATTTTTATTTTTGATGTATTTAATAGAATTAATCGTGTATTTTAGGCGATTGTAATTTTTAAATCTCCGTGTATATTAGGCAGTTGTAAAAGTGAGTTCGAGAGTTTTTTTTTTTTTATTCGATCTGGTTGTAATAATTTAATCATTTACCATTTTACTTTACCTGTATGCGCGTTGTATGTTTAAACTTAATGCAATAAAATTGACCTTAGAATTTGAAATACCGTTTATGAACATTGGCCATATTTATTTTAATTAGACACGAAATAAGGGACTTGTCTGGACCTAGATCTCTGGATAGTGTAGCAGCTGTTCGTCCGGTTCAACTACATTATAAATTTCCTGGTTGAGCTGAGACGGGTGGCGACTCCTACAATATTCATCGAGACTTAGGTCTCGGTTCTTTTATGAAATGATCTAATTTTATAAAAACAGATTCCCATTCTAAAAAACCCCACGCGAGGGAGGGGTCCGCCCGAACTCGAGGTGCCCCTTCCGAAAGGGAGTCCGCGTTCCATTGAAAACATCATCCGCTCACAACTGCTCGCTTAAAAGTTATAATTAACTGGAATTGTATACTTATTTTTGTTTTTGTTCGATTATTATTAATTGATATAGAAATGCCAAATATGTGAAAGCATTGGAGATATTTGAATTAGTATTTGGATCAAACCAGATGTGAAGGAAGGTTCGGTGATAGGTTATAATGTTGCCTATTATGACTAATTTTTAATTATAATAGCATACAAATAAGAAACAAGAACTGATGATATTGAAATTAGGATAGAGCTTCCAAGGAGCACCATAGTATGGAAGCTTTCAATAATTCGCTATTTATTCCAATTTTGAGTCGCTCATTGTAAATGCTATAATGGAGGAATTTGGATTTCAATTTTTTTGAATGAACCTATGTTGTATGATTCCTTCTTATACATGCACTTCCTTAAGTACAAGAGGTCGAAAAACATAAAGAAGTATCGTGTGGTTGTGGAGAGGAGGGTTCATTCAGGTTTGAAAACTTCATAATAGTCGGTATATTAATAAACTTTACAAGATTTGATTGAGTCTAATAAGCATCAAAGTTTTATATTTTATTTTTTTATCTTACTCTTTCTGGCTGGTTTCCAATGTTTTTGTTATTGGCTTCCATTTTGGCAGGTTATATATCTATTTATTTATTTTGGTTATACAGGGAAGTTAAAAGAAACAAGCAAAGGAAAAAGAAGAAAGAAACAAGCAAAGGAAAAGGAAAGAACTAAAGAAGCAACTAGACGTAAGTTCCTAAGCCAGTAAAATGCCTAACTATCCCCCCCAACATTACAAAACACCATATGAATCCTCATGAAAAATCTCTAGCAATTCTTTAGGAGATACATTAAGGATAGTAATACCCAAATTGACATTTCCAACAGCATTAGCTAGGTAATCTGCGCGTTTGCATACTTCTCTAAAAACGAGATACTTTGATACATAAGCCAAGAGAAACCAAATGCTCTAAATAATGTTTAGAAAATGGTGATGGCTACTGTAAGTGTTGAGATTATCCCAATGCAAAACAAAATTTTAACTACAACGAAAGCAGAAAGTTTTGCACTTGGATCCGAAACATGACCGAGTTACTTAGAGATTAGAAGAAATCAGCAGGACTGACTTGACCAAAAACCATACTAAATCCATACCTATACCATCTCTGCACATAATTGAATGATAGCTTTGAATAGAAGGCCTTTGTAATCAAGCACACGGAGTCTCTAGAACAAGGAGGCATGTTAGCACTAGACAAATTGAGCTTCTCTTCCTTTGAGCCTTGAAATTTTTGAAAATCCCTCTACGTCTCACCCAAAGAAAAATGCAGATAGAGACTTGGGAAGGGGCAGAGACGTTCTGATTAGAAAAAATATTAGGTGGGATTTTCTTGTAATTAAAAGTAATTATTTGTTAAGAGTTTCCTCCACCAAAAACTCTTAATTCAGAATTCAAATTTAATGAAAAATAAAATCCTCCCATAAGTATTTTTCTAACCATAATTAAATATCCCTCATATTTATTTCCAATTTATTTCGGTCTTAAATTAATTATCACTATGGTAATAAATTAAAACTGAAATAAATAAAGTCTCACTGGCTCATTTAACCGTGCTTTAAACCATAAAACCTATAAGTCCAATAGCTCAAATATGATATGTAACCAATACATATTATTTAGTTCATTTCAACTTGTTTAAACATCTTATGTGTGTAATCCTGTAGGTTCATCTTTATGTCGGTAATGGGCTAAAAGCCTTTAGGCCTCTAAACTATAAGTGGGTTCTAGCAAACCATTATAGCTACTCGATTAAGATGAAAAACATCAATTCCATTGGAGATGTAAACCTTGTAGTGACTTATATATCTCATGCAAATGATATCAGTGTCCCGCAAGAGGCATGACAATGTCCTTGATTCTGAATAGACTGAAAAACTCACGTAACTATTCACCTAGTGATTATCTTACTTG
This sequence comes from Euphorbia tirucalli, assembly GCA_039660915.1. Lineage (NCBI taxonomy): Eukaryota > Viridiplantae > Streptophyta > Magnoliopsida > Malpighiales > Euphorbiaceae > Euphorbia > Euphorbia tirucalli. The sequence goes on from CM077633.1 coordinate 34,727,860, forward strand.
GACGTGGCCACGTACTTCTCAGTCTCACTCATCAAGAGGCTAGTGATCTCTACTCTTAATTAAGAGAGAGGCAAGTCTCATCACATCACTCACATTCCTAGCATGTTCATTGCCATACCCAACTGTACCCATACTTGGCACCTTATTAAAAGCCCGTTAAGCATATGTCAAAGTGTGTGAGCTAGCACCTAGGTCTATAGTGATATCAAGTTAAAGGATATGATATAAGTACTGTGAGCGGACGACGTTTTTACAGAACGCGTGGTGAAACGGGAATCGGGGATTTGTTGGTGTGCCCTAGTTCTCAGGGCATTGGATTCTTGTACTTTGTGTTATACATTAAGAGTCATGTATGAATACATTATTTGTGTCACATTAATAAAGGCAATTAATCTATTTCATTTATATCTTGTGCTATAATATAAGTAGAGTATCCATTGATTGATAATCATAAAACCTATCACAGGTCTGTTCTAATCGTGGGAACGAATAGAACCACAGACTTATATATTCGATGATTGTATGGCAGTTCTTAACTAGCCATAGTACTTGTATAGTCAGTCATGAATATAGGTACATGTCGTTGACATGGGACTGGATCAATCCGCACAAGAAAGTCACATGGTTGTCGCTTCAGAGGTCTTTCTTGAGTAGGTCTCTTTTGTCATCAGACCATATTTCATTATAATATCAATATGGAATCCGGTTCACTTTGACATACACCTAACAGGTCCGTAAAAGGATGCTAAATATGGGTATGATTGGGTGTATCGGTTAACATGTTGATATTGATGATGAAGTGATGGAATTGCCACTCGGGTAACACCGAGATGATATCATTAGCCACTTGATGAGTGGGACTGATAAGTGTATGGCCATACCCAAGTAAGTCGGTGCTTATTTGATTAATCAGTCAACTCAAGATCAAGAAATATAATAAACAACAGAAGAGGATGACGGACACCATACCTCTTGTTTATTCATATCGATATCGTTAGGCAAAAGACACTATGAGATTCCTACCGGGTGAGTGTCTTCGAAAGACTGCTGCATCTTTGTCTTAATTGGGGGCTATAATGGTTTGCTAGAACCCACTTACAATCTGTGGACCTTGGGCCTACTGCCAACATAAAGATAGATCCGTAGGATTGTGCACATAGATCAACTGAGCCAGAACTTATAGAAATTGTACATGTAATGTACATTGGAAGGAATGCGTTAATTAATTAGTTGACATTCGGTGTCAAGGTAATTAATTAACATTGGGTTGAATTTAATTTAATTAAGAAGTTTACATAATGTAATTAATTAATTTATTAATTAATTGAATTACATAAAGTAAACAATTAATTAAATAATTTTCCTAAGTAGGAAAATTAAATACATATATTGTATTTACTTAAGTGTGATTTAATTTTATTTAGGGTAATTAAATTTAGCCCAATGGAATTAAATTACATAGTATATATTTTTTAATTAAAGTTTATTTATGTAATTATAATCCTAGTGGGCTTGGGTTTAATTAACCTAATTAAAACTCAATTAGACAAGGTGTCTATATAAGGGCACACTTAGGAATAAAACCCTAATTCAATCCTAATTAATTGCTGGAAATTCCAGCCACCAAGAGCGGCCCCAAATCAGCCAAAAATCCTAGCATTAATCCTCCATTCCTTGGCATCTTCGGCTAGCACCGGTTCCCGCTCAATAGTTGGTCGTGCACTGGACTTTGGAGTTCGCAGTTTCAAGAAACGATTCTGCAGCCGTCTCTAGAAGAGATGAATCCGGTGAGTTAATCTCTCTTGATTCAAATTCGTTTTATTCTAATCAATGGTAATTGTACACGATAGGTGGATTCTAGGAAATTTTAAACTGTGTATTTTCCGCTGCGCCACGTTATTTTTCCGATGACGAATCCCAACAGGATTTTCGTTTTGAAGTGTGATGATTTGGTTTGAAAATGGGTCTTTAATCTTTCTTAAGAAAATCTTTCATTTTATTGGAAAAACCCTTTTGTAGAAAACTTAATTGTAAGTGTGAACTTTGGAAAAATAGGTTTTTAGAAAATCCCAATTTGAACTTAAAGATCTCGAAACCTAAATTTCAAAATTAGATACAAAGTCGCCACCCGGATCAGCTCATCTGGGAAATTCCGGTACAGCTCCCTACCAAGTGTAGACACGGTACCTAATTCAAAGATTCAGGGTTCGGGCAACAAATCTACTAATCCTCACTTATTTTCAATTATTATTTCATAATGTAATGTTGCATTCACTTAATTCTACTCAATTTATCTTCCTTTTATTTTTAGTTAATGATCATTCACATGACATAAATATAAATAAAAAAAAAAAGCAGAAAAGTAAAAGTGCGGGAAAAGTAAAGTAGAGGCCAAATTATACAACCCAAAAAAAAGAAAAAGCTCTCATCCTCACCATTACAACCGCCTATAATACGCGAAAATCTAAAAAGTACAATCGCCTAGATACACGATTTAATCTATAAAATACATCCAAAAATAAAAATAAAGAAAAATAAAAGCTGCATCCAAATACGGTTAGCACAAATAAAAAAAAACACACCAAGGACTCATATAGGATAGAATAGGGGCATTTTAGGAAGCGGGCTCATGCATTTAGGGGGGTAACCGGTTAGACCTGGAAAACGGTTTTTGAAACGCCCTGTAGGTTTTATGGATGAAAAACCAATTTTGAAAACCATTTGGCTCATTTTACATGCATTTTTCAACTTTTAGTGGGCCGGATATCCCGGGACCCGGGGGCCCCGTTCGTGAGTCAGCCTATATTAATTCTGCCTCCTTCCGACCTTCTTTTCTCGTTTTTGAAAATCGTTTTGTAAATTTAGCGATTTCGGGTAATCTGGGATTTCTGGAAACACACTAACATCAACCAAAAGGATCCGAAACGGATCGAAATAAGTCTGGAAATCCTTAAAAACTCAAAATCGCCAAACTTGAAATCACATCCATAAATTAAAATAAGAAAACCAGGATTCTAAGCATACATGGATGTAATTGGACCGATAATAAACATAGAAAACACATTTAATTTGAAAACGGAAGCGTTATCAGTTTATTCAAGGCGTTTGGAGCTTCTGCCCCTGTAGGTTACAGCCGCGCGGCTGTAATCTGGAAATTATAGCTGCGCCCCTATAGGTTACAACCGCGCGGCTGTAATCTGGAAATTATAGCTGCGTCCCTATAGGTTACAGCCGCGCGGCTGTAGGTTACAGTCGGTCGGCTGTAATCATAAGTAGGGTGGCTGTAATAAAAAAATCACTTCCAAAATCACAAAAAATTCAAAAACACCAACAAACAGCAATCAAAATAAAAGAAAAAGGGATTTTTAAGGCCTCTCAGAATGTATCCTGTCTGTGTTCTAGTGTTTTGGACCACCAGGGATGAATCCGGATGCCGGGAACGCCTTGCAATCACGAACAACCCAAAAACTTGTGCGATTTCCAAAGCCCGAATGAGATTAAATGAGTGATTATGGTCTAAGAACGTTCCTAGAAAACTAATCCCTCCAAAGTTATGATGATTTAAACAGATTTTGTTAAGATCTCTTTTATTATTTAGGATTAAAACGTTCAATTTTAGTCTTTTTTTTTCTCAAAAACCCTAAGTGTGGATGTCTTTTTCTCTCAATTTCTTAATTCTCCCTTTTTCTGTAATTTTTTTGTCTGCCTTCTTAACCCTAATCTTGATCATTAGTGTTTTATAATCTCATATTTTGGTTAAAAACCCGGATTAAATGCTGATTTTGCATAAAAAAGGAAATCTGATGATTACAGCCGCGCGGCTGTAGTGACCGGATTAGCCTATTTTGCTTATTTTTCATTCTTTTCGGCTGTAGTGACCAGATTAGCCTATTTTCCTTTTTTTTCATTCTTTTCTTTGGTTTTCTTAAATACTCACTCGAATTCCTTCGGGGTTCCGTACCAAGACTTGTCACACACATTCGGGTCACCCGAGACATTTCTGACGTCATCCAGGTCATTCTGAATCCGCTTCACATTTATCCTTGAAAAAGGTAATAATGGCTTTCATCACCGAGGTCGGGAAAAAACCCGTGCTCACAAGTGCTTTTAGAGAACCACCTATGACATAGGAACCATGTGATGGTCTTATAGCGAATCGATCCAGTACCATGTAACCTAATATGTACCCATGTTCTTGATTGGCATTCCCTGTTTAATGGTTGGTAAGCCACCACCATACAATCCAGACACATGCTAGTCTTTAGTTAAAATCATGTCCATGACGTTAACAAACTAGAGATAGCTTTATAACTAGTGTTCTTTCCCTACTCATGGCCTTACTACCTGGAAAGTGTTACCGACATACATAAGTAAAACAACAGTTTATGGATTCTCTTTATTTATTAAATTGCACAAGAAAAATAATACACAATATTATGCCTTTTATTATAACAAATCATTCAGTTACATAATACAAGGACTAGGGCATTCACTAACAGCAAGTATACTACAAATAATACTCCATTTTAGCATGTCATAATAAGTTCATAGTTTGGACGAGATTTACTATGAGGTGGGATTCTTTTATTGATTTGCTTAATTTTTTCTTTTGATGTGGTTTGGATTAGATTGGTAGCATATGTTGAATTAGATGTGCTCTGGATTAGATTAGTAGTATTATAAATATAAGAGGACATTTTCTTCAAAGAAACTTAAGCTTTACCTAAAAAATAAGTGTTTTCCTACATTTTGTTTTTATCATTTCCTCTTTTGGAAATGTTGATGGACTATTTAAAGTCTTGCTGATAAGTTACATGGAACCTTGTTTTCATTAAAAAAAAATTTATATTGAAAAAGATAAAATTAAATAAATACTTTAGAAGTTAATTAAAAATAAATAAGATTTTATTTTTACTTAAATAAACAAAGTATATGAGTAAAAACTTTCAATAAGGACATTGGAAGAACATTACAAAAAGAATAAAGGTTTGGAGTAGTAAGATAAATTCTACTTTAGGAGGCTGAAGGCTTAAGAAAATATTGTTATACATCTATAGAGGCCTAAACACTGTTTAAGCAGCCACATTCAAAGATCTGAAGAAATTTACTCAAAATCTTTAAAGACCTGAACACTGTATAACGGCCACATTTAGAGATCCGAAGGAGTTTACTCAAAATCTTCAAAACCTAAACACTGTATAACGGCCACATTCAAAGATCTAAAGGAGTTTACTCAAAATCTTCAAAGACTTGAACACTGTATAACAACCACATTTAAAGATCTGAAGAAGCTTACTCAAAATCTTCAGAGACCTGAACACTGTATAACTGCCACATTCAGAGACCTGAAGAAAGATGTGTTGGGATTTTTCACCGGAAATCACCCGATAAAAGCAGAAGAACGTGGTGATTTCCTCAAATCCAGTCCCAGGAGCAATTGAAGTGGAAATTGTAAAACTTAAAATTAAAATAGAAAGAGATTAAATTCTTACCCGAAATATCTCTTTCAAGAGATGGATGAAGACTACAGAAATCAAATTAGATTCCCTCCTCGTTTTCGTACACGAACGCCTAACGAACACAACCCGTGCTAGCGTTGGAGAAACAAAAACAATGGTGAGAGAGGGCTAGGAAAATTTTGGCTATTCTATAGCTTAGTGTAGTGGTGGCCGAAACTTTTAACCCTAGGTTTTTATAGCTAGGGTGGCCGAATTCCCCTAGGGGAATTCAGGCCCAGCTTGGCTCCTTTCATTCTGTGCGGGCTTCCATCTTTTAATTTAGGCCCAATCTAATTTTAATTATTTTGGTTTAAATTAATTTCAAGCCCAATTTTAATATACCCATGTATTTAATATATTACACCAAGTAATATATTATTTACATTTAAATTAAAATTAGTTTGACCAATTAATTTAATCCATCAAATTAAAATTAAATCTTCACAAAATAAAATCATATGTAAACCTATACATATGAATATTTCCACCTAGGAATAATCTCATAATTAATCCAATTAATTATGAAGAGCCAACTGAATATATTAATTTTATTATTAGGATCAATCCAATTGATCTTTATAATATAATTAATATATAAACACCTCTCTCTCCATAGTGTATACTCCAAGTATACATGTGATTCCTTAAGTCTGTGTTCAGTCGTTCTATGTGTATGATCCCGTGGGCCCATCTTTATGTTGGCAGCGGGCCTTTGGCACGCAGACTGCAGTTGGGCTCTAACAAGCCACTGCAGCCCCCAATTAAGATGGAGATGGCAGTCTAACTGTTATCATAACCCTGTAGTTTAAACTTGTACATCCCATGTCATTGATATCGGTGTCTAACACAGAGGCATGGATTGATCACCCTCTTTTGTGTCGGACATTAACTTGATCCCGAATGCACTGAAGCTCACAAACAAGTTCCCACCTGTTTGGGTATGGCCACACTCTTATCAGTTACATTCATCAAGAGGCCAGTGATATCTTCCCAGTGGACTACTGAGTGACAAATCCCTTCTGCATATCCATAGCATTACCATGCTAAGTGACATACCCGAAAGTACCCATACTTGGCACCCTATTACAGGCCCTTTAGGTGTACCCCTAAGTATGCGACCTCACATGTAACACCATCATATGGTCAGGTCAAAGGATCCATACAAGTACTACACGAGAATCACTTGTGATATTATACCATGTGGATTACTCGTTTAGTGGATCTATCCAGTACCATGCCCCCATGCATGTACCCATTAACTTGGTTGGCATTCCATGTCCAATGACCGGTAAGACACCGTCATACAACCAGGTTAATGATAGTCTCTTGTTCCATTCATTCCCATGACTGGAACAGACTATGGATCTATTTATGGTTATATCGTTTACCCTATCCATGGTCTTACTGCCAAGTGCATGACACTTGTCATCATGGATATAGATATGTCCATTGGATACTTCATTTAATATATTGCACAAGATAAATATAATAAATGAATTGATGCCTTTATTAATAACACAAATGAGTATAATACATAAATCCAATAAATGTATAATACAAATACAAGGACCATTGCCTCGGGACTAGGGCATTTCCAACAATCTCCCACTTGCACTAGTTCCAACTAGGCATGGGCCTAATCCTTATAGACCTAGTATGACCCTCGTGCTTGGGCTGAGCCAGTGCCTTAGTCAACGGATCTGCGACATTATCCTCGGTGTCCACTCTATGTAATGCAATGTCACCTCTCTCCGCGATTTCTCGTATGAGGTGAAACTTTCTGAGCACGTGCTTTGTGTTCTTGTGTGACCGGGGCTCCTTAGCTTGTGCAACAGCCCCATTATTGTCACAGAAGATATCAACTAGGTCTTGGATAGTTGGCACTACTCCCAACTCAGTGATAAACTTCTTCATCCACACAGCTTCCTTAGCCGCATCACACGCAGCGATGTACTCAGCTTCTATTGTAGAGTCCGCTATGGTTCACTGCTTTGAGCTCCTCCGGCTTACAGCACCACCATTTAGCAAAAATACATACCCAGACTGCGACTGGTACTCATCCTAGTCGGTCTGGAAGCTCGCATCAATGTACCCAGTAACTGACAGCACTTCTTGACCACCATACACTAAGAAGCTATCCTTAGTCCGGTTAAGGTACTTGAGGATCACCTTGACAGCTTTCTAGTGATCCTCCCAGGGATCCTGCTGGCACCGGCTCGTCATACTTAGTGCAAAGGCGACATCAGGTCCCGTACATAACATGGAGTACATAATTGATCCTATAGCCAAAGCATATGGAACCAATTTCATGTTCTCCCTGTCCTCCCTTGTTTTAGGACAGTGTTTCTTACTAAGTTTTAGCCCATGGCCCATTGGCAAGAAACCTTTCTTGGCCCGGTCCATGCTGAACCTTTTTAGAACTTTGTCTATGTACGAGGCCTGACTTAGGCCCAGAAGCCGATTTGATCTATCCCTGTAGATCCTGATCCCTAGGATCATCTCTGCTTCGCCTAAGTCCTTCATTGCGAAGCACTTACTCAGCCACTGCTTTACCCCTTGCAGTGTAGGTATGTCGCTTCCAATGAGAAGGATGTCATCTATGTAAAGTACCAAGAATGTGACAATGCTCCCACTAGTCCTCTTATACACACAAGGCTCATCTTGATTCTATATGAAGCCATATTCCTTTATGGCCTCATTGAATCTTAGATTCCAACTTCGGGATGCTTGCTTCAGTCCATAAATGGACCTTTGAAGTTTGCATACCCTTCCCGGATACTTTGGATCGACAAAACCCTCAGGTTGTGTCATGTACACATCCTCGAGTAGTTTCCATTAAGGAAAGCGGTTTTGACATCCATCTGCCATACCTCATAGTCATACCACGCGGCTATGGCCAGCAGTATCCTGATGGATTTAAGCATGGCTACTGGTGAGAAAGTTTCATCATAGTCCATTCCATGGACTTGTCTGAAACCTTTTGCAACCAGACGCCCCTTGAAGGTATTATCAGCTTTTAGCTTATAGCACCACTTGCAACCTATTACCTTAGCACCCGGAGGTGGATCAACCAAGTTCCAAACTTGGTTATCGTACATAGATTGCATTTCTGCCTCCATGGCTTTACGCCAATTCGCAGATTGTGGACTAGCCATAGCCTCCTGGTAGGTTTTGGGTTCTTCCTCATCCCAGATGAGAAGAGTTTGATCATCGGTGATGAGGAAACCATACCTCTCTGGTTCCCAACGTTCCCTACCAGACCTTCTAGGTTCTTGTGCTACCTGGGTTCGTGCTTCCCCTTGTGGAAGCTCCACCGGGCCTCCGAGTTATCCTCTTCAAGAGCTTGTGGACATTGAACTTCGCTGAGTTCAACATTGCTCCCACTGTCTTTCTTGGAAAGGAACTCCTTTTCTAGAAAGACCCCCTTCCTTGCCACGAACACCTTGTTCTCGATGGGGTTGTAGAAGTAATACCCTTTGGTTTCCTAGGGTAGCCCACAAACAGGCATTTATCAGTTTTGGGCTCCAGCTTGCCACTAGTCAATTTCTTGACATATGCTTCGCATCCCCAAATCCTTAGGAAAGACACATTGGGCTCCTTGCCCGTCCATATCTGATATGGGGTCTTTTCCACTACCTTAGTCAGAGTATTATTTAAGATGAGAGCTGCTATCTCGAGGGCGTGTCCCCAGAAACTAATTAGGAGAGAGGCTTGACTCATCATTGAGTGGACCATGTCCAACAGGGTCCTATTCCTCCGTTCGGACACCCCATTCCATTGTGGTGTTCCGGGAGGAGTGAGCTGTGGAACTATTCCATGCTCTCTCAAGTATGAGTCAAACTCTAGGCTCATATACTCACCACCTCGGTCCGACCGAAGGGTTTTGATATTCCTGCCTAGCTGGTTCTGTACCTCGTTCCTAAATTCCTTGAACCTATCAAGGGTCTCGGACTTATGTTTCATCAGATAGACATAGCCATATATGCTGAAATCGTCCATGAATGTGACGAAGTACAGATGCCCACCTCTGGTCGCTGCGCTAATGGGTCCACATGCATCTGAATGTATTAGGTCCAATAAGCCAGTGGCCCTTTCAGCCTTCTTGCTAAAAGGTGCCTTTGTCATCTTGCCTCGTAAACATGATTCGCATGTATCAATTGACTCCAAGTCAAATGACCCTAGGACTCCAGCTTTGTGAAGTCTAGCAATGTGCTTCTCGTTTATGTGGCCAAGATGACAATGCCATAGGTAGACAGGATTAAGTTCGTTAGGCTTAACCCTTTTAGTGTTTATGTTATAGACATGATTGGTTTCATTTAAGTCTAGGATATGTAGGCCATTATTTAATAGAGCTTCTCCATAAAATAACCCCTCTCTAGATAAAGAAATTCTACCATTAGAAATAGTAAAATTAAATCCAGAAATATCCAACATTGATACAGAAATAATATTCCTGCACATAGCAGGTACAAAGTAACAATGTTCCAAAATTAAAACCAATCCACTGGGCATCATAAGGTGGTATTCGTCGATCTCTATGGCAGCAACGCTTGCTCCATTCCCGACCCGCAAGTCCACCTCTCCCGACCCCAGTGACCTTCTGTTCTTAAGTCCCTGCATATTGCAACAAATGTGAGAACCACATCCAGTATCCAATACCCAGGATGTTGAAACAGTAAGGTTAATATCTACAACATAAATACCTGAAGAGGATGCACCTTGGCCCCTTCTTTGCTCGCCTATCAGCCTGGGACACGATCGCTTCCAATGGCCCGCCTGTCTACACCCGAAACAAACATCTTTAGGACCTGCCTTCTGCTGGGCATGGGGTTGGGCCTTAGCCTTCTTAGCCTTGGCCTTCTTGGCCTTTTCCTTGGCCTTACCCTTGGCAACAGGAGGGTTCCCCTTGTTGACCAGCAGCACCGGCAGAGTTTTTTTGATCGACTGCTCAGTAAGCTTAAGCATCCCATGCAGCTCACTGACAGTGCGGTTCATCCCTTGCATGATGTAGTTTAGGATGAACTGATCATAAGAATCCAGCAAGGATGCAAGGATTATGTCCACTGCCAACTCCTGAGAGATAGGCGATCCGAGATGGGCCAAAGTGTGCAAATAGCCCTTCATCTTAAGCACGTGTGTGCTCACAGATGTCCCGGCCCCCATCTTACAAGAGTGGAGTGCCTTATACGTCAGGTACCTTTCCTGACGAGCTTGCTCCTGAAACATCTCGTTTAGAGTTGTTATCATAGCATAGGCTTGATGGTCCATAAACTGTTTTTGCAGTTTGGGGACCATACAGGCCAACATAAGGCATGTCACATCCCTATTATCCTTGACATGCGCCTCGTATTCCTCCAGCTGGGCAGCCGGTGGATTACGTCCTTGAGGTGCAGCCGGCACAGGCCTTTCCAGTACATACTCTTTTGACTCTTATCTTAGAACAATCCTTAAGTTCTTAAACCAGTCTAAAAAGTTAGGACCGGAAAGCTTGTCCTTTTCAAGAATAGATCGTAGTGATAAGGTATTGTTGTTTGCCATTTAAGAGTTTCTACATAGAAAAACATTGAGAGTGTTAATAAAGGACTTTAATTTATTATTCCCATATGAAATTAATAATGAATCATGTTATTAATTTAAACCGAGTTGTTGGGCTCATGGGCCGAGATCCATATTTCATCAAGATATAGCCAAACGAGGGTTTGGTACAACTATACCTTAATTATTTAGGTAGGAACGCCGTCCAATCCCAACCTAGGGACTCTCAGTTTGATGGGCTTGTTGGCACTTACCCATCTGTGCTTAGGGCCAGGAGAATCCTACTACCCATGCTAAGTCAAAACCTCCATTCAAGTGTTAGAGTATCACATACTCTAACCCAATACAAAGTGACAATACTCCAGTGTATCCTGCGAGGGCATGGTCTACAACTGGCCCATTACCACTTCGAGTCGGTTTTGAATGAGGGAAGCACTTTTAAGCGACTTAGTAATTCCATTTGGTTATTAGATTCAATTTATAACGGCTTACATACATAAGGCGGGTGAAATTGCTATTGGATCATACATTCATACATGCAAATAAACATAAAGCATAATTAAATAAAAGTAAAATGGATCGCTATGGGCCTATATTACATCCTAATATTATTCTAGTAAACCTATACTAGAAATAAATATCAGGTGGGCCTCCATCTTTTCCTTCTGGGCTTGCACCTCCACTTGGGCTCACCACTCCATGGGCTTCTTCTTTTACAAATTTTATAATAATTGAATAAAATAAAATTACATTAAAGAAAAGAAAACGACACGCAGGCCGTATTTACCCAAAAGGAAAAATACAACCCATCTTGTACAAGGCCCAATAGCATCCAACCATACAAACATTTAATCGTACATATGCATCCAATACATATAATTCATAAGCATGTTACAATGCATGATTTAAGCCCATTTCAATTATGTCTAAGCCATTATATAGAAATCGCCAATTTTGGCCCACCATGGTTCTAACCCTTAACGGGCTTTGGGCCTCCAACCCAGGCAGTCCAACTGCTCCCACTGGAATTGGGAAACCATGGGTCCAATTCAGCCGTCCAAGTAATTGTGCCAAAATTACCCGAACCAATTTCAATTAACCATATTAATTTCCAAAATTAATATCATGTGAATAAAATAAAATTTCATTCAAGAAACCACACGCATTTAAATTGCATAAAATTTAAACACACGAATTTTAAAACCAATTAAAATTTCAAAACTGGGCCCCGGGCCCAAGACCCGCCAAATCCAAAACACTGGGCTCGGCCCGCTGCAGCTAGGGCAACAGAGTTGCCCTAGCAACAGCAGCGGCTGCCCACTGCTCCGGCAGCTGCTGCCGCTCCCACCGCGTGCGGCGGCAACCGGCGGCGATTCCACCGCCGGCAGCCCCGCACCCCGGGAGCCAGATTTTTTTTTTTTAAACAGAAATAAAAAACATGAACAAACAAATATTGCATCCATCAACAATAAGAAATTCACGAAGAATTCCAAAATCATACAATTTAATTAAACTAACATAAACCTATATGCAAATTTAATTTCAATTGTACAAAACAAATGGGAAAAATCTTAAACCCAAACCAAGAACCCCAACGCGATGATTTCCTCAAATCCAGTCCCAGGAGCAATTGAAGTGGAAATTGTAAAACTTAAAATTGAAATAGAAAGAGATTAAATTCTTACCCGAAATATCTCTTTCAAGAGATGGATGAAGACTGCAGAAATCAAATTAGATTCCCTCCTCGTTTTCGTACACGAACGCCGAACGAACACAACCCGTGCTAGCGTTGGAAAAACAAAAACAATGGTGAGAGAGGGCTAGGAAAATTTCGGCTATTCTATAGCTTAGTGTAGTGGTGGCCGAAATTTTTAACCCTAGGTTTTTATACCTAGGGTGGCCGAATTCCCCTAGGGGAATTCAGGCCCAGCTTGGCTCCTTTCATTCTGTGCGGACTTCCATCTTTTAATTTAGGCCCAATCTAATTTTAATTATTCTGGTTTAAATTAATTTCAAGCCCAATTTTAATATACCCATGTATTTAATATATTACACCAAGTAATATATTATTTACATTTAAATTAACATTAGTTTGGCTAATTAATTTAATCCATCAAATTAAAATTAAATCTTCACAAAATAAAATCATATGTAAACCTATACATATGAATATTTCCACCTAGGAATAATCTCATAATTCCAATTAATTATGAAGAGCCAACTGAATATATTAATTTTATTATTAGGATCAATCCAATTGATCTTTATAATATAATTAATATATAAACACCTCTCTCCCCATAGTGTATACTCTAAGTATACATGTGATTCCTTAAGTCTGTGTTCAGTCGTTCTATGTGTACGATCCCGTGGGCCCATCTTTATGTTGGCAGCCGGCCTTTGGCCCGCAGACTGCAGTTGGGCTCTAACAAGCCACTGCAGCCCCCAATTAAGATGGAGATGGCAGTCTAACTGTTATCATAACCCTGTAGTTTAAACTTGTACATCCCATGTCATTGATATCGGTGTCTAACACAGAGGCATGGATTGATCACCCTCTTTTGTGTCGGACATTAACTTGATCCCGAATGCACTGAAGCTCACAAACAAGTTCCCACCTGTTTAGGTGTGCCCACACTCTTATCAGTTACATTCATCAAGAGGTCGGTGATATCTTCCCAGTGGACTACTGAGTGAAAAATCCCTTCTGCATATCCATAGCATTACCATGCTAAGTGACATACCCGAAAGTACCCATACTTGGCACCCTATTACAGGCCTTTTAGGCGTACCCCTAAGTATGCGACCTCACATGTAACACCATCATATGGTCAGGTCAAAGGATCCATACAAGTACTACACGAGAATCACTTGTGATACTATACCATGTGGATTACTCGTTTAGTGGCTCTATCCAGTACCATGCCCCCGTGCATGTACCCATTAACTTGGTTGACATTCCATGTCCAATGACCAGTAAGACACCGCCATACAACCAAGTGAATTATAGTCTGTTGTTCCATTCATTCCCATGACTTGAACAGACTACGGATCTATTTATGGTCATATCGTTTACCCTATCCATGGTCTTACTGCCAAGTGCATGATACTTGTCATCATGGATATAGATATGTCCATTGGATACTTCATTTAATATATTGAACAGGATAAATATAATAAATGAATTGATGCCTTTATTAATAACACAAATGAGTATAATACATAAATCCAATAAATGTATAATACAAATACAAGGACCAATGCTTCGGGACTAGGGCATTTCCAACAAGATCATTACAAGTCTTTAGAGGGATAAATACTATGCAATGACTAGTTTTAGAGACCTGAAGAAAATCATAATTAAAGCTTCAGATGGTTAAACACTGTGCAACGGCTAGTTTTAGACACCTAAAAAGAGATTAGAATTAAGCTTCAAAGGGCAAAATATTATGCAATGGCTAGTTTCAGAGACCAAAACAAAATTTGAATATCTTCTCTAAACCATCTCTCCAATGCCTATAAATGGAAGACAATTGCAAAGATTTTAACTTAGGAAGACAATTTACAAAGCATTCAATAAATTCAAAAAAATCAGAGCATTCTTGAGTAGGCTTTCCAACAATCTTCAAAAAGAGCAATTGAAAGAAATCAAGTTTTAATAAAAGCAATTCATACACATTCAAATCAAATATTTTGAGAGAATTGTAAAGTCACACTAAGAGATATTATTGTGAGCGAGAGCTTTGTTGTTTAAGCTTCATTAACAAATTTTGTAAAAGGTTTGGTTGTTGATCTTTGAAAAACAACTGTTGTAAAAAGTTTGGTGTTTGAGCTTGCAAAAAACACCGGATGTCTCAATCCAGACAGAAGGATGATCATTGTTTTAATCCTAGACAGAAGTAGGATTGATCGTCCTGATCTTGGACAAAAGAAAGATCACTTGGTTTTATTCCTAACGTGAAAGGAATTGTATTGGAAAATCTCAAGTGGTTCACTTGGGGACAGGAGTAGGACAGCTTGTTCGAACATGTATAAATCTCTGCATCACATTTTTCTCTATCCTTATTTATTACTGCTATTTATATTTCAGTATTTATTTTTAGCAGTAATAGCCCTTTAGAGATTTTATTTAAATTCTTCAAAAGCAATTATTTTAACAAGTTTTATAGACTATTTTATTCTGCATTTTTAAGTAAAACTTGTTTCTTAGGCAAAATTGTTTTTGATTTTAAAGGTTTCCATAAAAGAATTTCTATTCGGGTATTTACATTATTCACCCCCCTTCTAGTGTACCTCAAAGCCTATTTAGGACTAACAATTGGTATCAGAGCTTGACTCTTGTCCAAAAGGATCCTTAGAGTGATCCAAGTATGGCTAGTACATTTAGGAACCAAAATTTTTTTATGGCTGAAGGACATTCTATTCATAAGCCACTCTATTTCATAGAGATAATTACACTTTTTGGAAGAATAGAATCAGAATATTTTTACAGTCAACTGATATTCAGATTTGGAAAATTATCAAAAGATGGACCTATTATTCCTTCTAAAATAGTTGACGGTAGAAATATTCCAAAGCAAGAAAGTGAATTTGATGCAAATGATTTTAATAAAATTACTTTAAACGCAAGATCTTGCTACAATGCTCCTTACATATTAATGAATATAATTGTGTTTCAGGATGTACAACAGCTGAAAAAATCTGGGATAAGCTTGAAGTAACTCATGAAAGAACCAAGCAAGTAAAGTATGAAAAAATCCATCTCTATGTTACCGAATATGAGGTATTCAAGATGGATCCCAAGGAGTCAATTCATATATCAACACAAGATTCACATTAATTGTGAATGAATTAAGGAACCTTGGCAAGCATTATACTGATATCCATAAAACCATATTATCCACCTCAATCATCTTACAAGAAGAAGAGAAATGTTACATGCTTTTATTGCAATCACAAAGGAAATATAATTCAAGAATGTCATTTCTGAAGAGCTTTATATAAAGGAGAAGTAATATGGATCCCAAAGAAAAACAATGCTAACAAATAATGAACCAATAAAATTTGGGTACCTAAAACTGTTTAATTTATCTTGTAGGTATGCTTAAAGAACACCCTTGGAAAGCAAAACTGGTATATTAACAGTGGATATTCAAGGCATATAACCGATAATAGTACTTAGTTCACCACTCTAAGATAAGTCAAGGGAAGTATTGTAAAGTTTGGTGACAAAAAGGAAGGACAGATTATTGGCAAGGGAAAGATTTGAAATAATCCTTGCATTGATGAAGTATCATTACTCAACAGATTAAAATTTAATCTTTTAATTGTTAGTCAGCTGTGTGACAAGGATCGAAAAATAATTTTCGACTCAAAGAAGTGCGAAATTATTGAAGCGGAAAAGATAATACTTACTGTTCCAAGAATCGGAAATATCTATCTCTTAAATTTAGATAGTCTTACATATGATCAATGCTTAATTTTATGAGAAGAAGAGAGTTGGTTATGGCATCGTAGATTAGGGCATGCTAGTATGCATCTGATTTCAAAACATTCAAAAAGATATTTAGTAAAAGGTTTACCAAAAATTGATTTTAACAAAGCTCATGTTTGTGATGCATGTCAAAGAGGTAAGCAAATAAGAAGTCCTTTTAAGAGCAAAGATGATGTTTCAACCTCTAGACCATTAAAATTGTTGCATTTAGACTTACTTGGCCCCATATAGCCAACCAGTCTAGGAGGCATGAAATATGGGTTTGTCATCGTAGATGACTACACTAGGTATACATGGACATTATTTTTTAGTAAAAAAGATGAAGCCTTTGAAAATTTTTCAAACCTTTGTAAAAGGTTTCAGAATTTGAAAAATACTCATACTATTTCCATTAGAAGTGATCATAGAGAAGAATTTGAAAACCATCTTTTTGAAAAGTTTTGCAATAAGCATGGTATTTCCCATAATTTCTCAGCACCGATGACTCCTCAACAAAATGGTATTGTAGAAAGGAAAAATAAAACTCTCGAAGAGATGACTAGAACCATGCTAAATGAAAATAATTTACCAAAATATTTTTGGGCAGAAGCCATGAATATAGCTTGTTATATTCTTAATAGAGCTTTAATAAGAACCACTTTGAAGAAAACATCATATGAGTTGTGGAACTATAAAAAACCTAATATTGGTTACTTTCACTAATTTGGTTGCAAATGTTTTATTTTTAACAACAAAGAATATCTTGGTAAATTTGATTCAAAATCCAATGAAGGAATTTTTCTAGGATATGCATTACACTAGAAAGCATATAGAGTTTTCAATAAAAGAACTCTTACCATAGATGAATAGATGCATATGACATTCGAAGAAGCTAACTCTCTCCCAGACAATAATAAGTCTGAGGAAATCCTTAAGATAATTGATCCAGAAGTTGAAAACACTACTGATAATAATCTGCAGAAAAGTGATGACATGAATAACCAAGAAGAACATGATTTGCAACAACTACAAATGCAAGAAAATCATCATCATGACCTACCTAGAGAATTCAGATATCATAAATATCACCCAAAAAATGATATTATTGATAATCCTTTTAAAAGGGTAATAACAAGAAATCAGTTAAAGGAATACTTTGATCACATTGTATTCATTTTAGAAATGGAACCAAAGAATTTCAAAGAAGCAAAAAATGAAGAAAGCTGGATAAATGCAATGCAAGAAGAACTATATCAGTTTAAACAGAACAATGTATGGGAACTTGTTCCTAAATCCAAGGATCAAACTATGATAGGAACAAAATAGGTATTCAGCAATAAGCTTGATGAATTTGGTAATGTTGTAAAAAACAAAGCCAGATTGGTAGCATAAGGTGTAATCATCAAGAAGGCATTGACTATGATGAGACATTCGCTTTAGTTGTAAGACTAAAAGCCATAAGGATGCTATATGCATTTGCATGTTATAAGGATTTCATACTCTACCAAATGGATGTAAAAAGTGCATTCCTAAATGTCTATATTAATGAAGAGGTATATGTAAAACAACCTCCTAGATTCCAAGACTGTCATCATCTTGAATATGTCTACAAGCTAACCAAAGCTCTTTACAGTTTAAAACAAGCTCCAAGAGCTTGGTATGAAAAGGTAAGCTCCTTCTTGCTTACAAAAGGTTTCACCCGAGGTAAAGTTGACACAACACTTTTTGTAAAAGTATATAAAAGACCATACATTGATCGTGCAAATCTACATTGATGATATTATATTTGGTTCTACTAATGAATTATAGTGCAAGGAATTCTCTCAAGAAATGAGTAAAGAGTTTGAAATGCCTATGATGGGTGAACTGAATTTCTTCCTTGGATTACAAATTAAGCAAGAAAAGAAAGGCACCTTTATTTGTCAATCCAAGTATACAAAGAAACTCATCAAGAAATATGAAATGGAGAATTCCAAACTGATAAAAATACCGATGAAAAAGGTAAAAGTGTAGATACCAAGAAATACAAAGGTATGATTGGTTCTTTACTTTACCTAACTGCTAGTAGACCTGACATACAATTCAATGTGTGTTTATATGCAAGATTTCAAACTAGCCCCAAAAGTGAATTTTCAAATACTTAAATTGAACTCTAGATATTGGTATCTGGTATCCAAAGTGCAGGAAATTTGATTTAATAGGATATAGTGATGTAGACTATGATAGGTGCAAGTTAGGAAGAAAAGGTACATTTGGTACTTGTCAATTTCTAGGTCAAGTATTAGTCTCTTGGTCAAGGAAAGAGAAAACATCAGTGGCCACTTCAACTACTGAAGCTGAATATTTTATTTGTAAGTCAATGTGTGGCATAGATATTATGGATGAAACAACATTTAGAATATTATGGGTTAAAATATGATTATATTCTTATGCAATGTGATAATACTAGTGCAATTAATCTAACCAAAAATCCTATTAAGCACTCAAAGACCAAATACATTGACATCAAGCATCATTTTGTAAGGGATCATATGCAAAAAGGGGATATAAATTTAGAATTTGTTCCCATATAAGAACATACATGTAAATAACCAGAGATTTAGTCAACTTCGATGAGAGACTAGAATGTCTATTCCAACTGAGGATAAATGACTCTACATATCCAGTATTGATTAGCTAAATATACTCAATTCATCTTTATTAAAATAATTAGTTATTTACTTGTTAATTTTCAAAATTAATTAGTCTTTAACTAATTAATTTTCTAAAAATAATTAGTCATATATTAATTTTTTTTTGTCAATATCTATGGTTTTTAATTAGGCCTATATCATTCTGTCCAAAAGTTTCTATTTGTTTTTATAGGCCATTTTTAATCTCTTAGGTTCATTTCTTAAGTCATGAGCCAATCTATTTAAAAAGCCTAATGCATCAAACACGGTTTTAAGTCCATAAACTGTTATTACAAAAAGAAAAGACACATATACATGTTTCAATCATCAACTGTCTGTAAAGCCATTGAAAAATGGCATCGTGTTGTTTTTAAAAAATTTTAACTGTTACAACTGTTGAAAGAGAAGAAACGAAGAGACAGTTTGTGTATCTCCATTGCAGTGCAATCTTTACTTCTCAAAAACAAAATCTTCAATCCCTTCACACTTATATGATCATCCCTATTTAACACCAAATACAAACTATTATGAAGAAACAAGGAGTTACAAAAGATTAAAGCTTCACGAGATAAGCACAAAGCAGAAAAGTAGGATGAAGAACAAGGCAATGCAATGCAAATTGAGATGGAGTCAAGCTCAAGAAAAAGAAAGATTCAACAAAGTGAGGAGTTACCTATTTCAAAGAGAATAAGAATGAGTCAATGCAAAGCCTCAAATCCTACCAAATCTCCTTCGGCTCCATCAATGATCTTCATTCCTAAAAAAAGGTAATTTAGTTTACTATGATGGATTCTCTAGGTCAAAAGTGCCTTGAAGGAGAATATATTGGGAATACCTGGGAAGGAGTGAATGGATTAGATTCCAAAAATGAGAGGATTTTTACAAAATCAATTAACCTATCTTCCCTTCACTAGTTACAGAGTTCTATGGAACTCTTACTGACTTAGGTGACAAGCACTTCAAAGTGGTCCTAAGAGGGAAGACTTGCTTTGTTAATGAAAAGCTGCTTGCCAAAATTTTCAATCTTCCTAGAGTATGGAGCTGAAATTACAAAGCAGCCTTTGTTTGATTATTATGATTATGAAGCCTTTGTTAGAGAGCTATTTAATATACCTTATGATCACAAGATTCCAACCTCCAGACTTGATTCTGGTTATCTTAATGGAACTTTTAGAACTCTAAAGCTCCTAAACTTAACCTTCTTTGCACCACAGACATCCAACCTAGCTATAATGGACTCTTTTGATGTGTGCTTTACATGGCACTTAATTCACAAAAAGCCCATAAACCTACCTTGGATAATGATCAATTATCTAACCATAATAAGAGGGGCATCTTCATTCCCTTATAGTATGCTCTTGACAAAATTCTTCCATTACGTTGACATATCCAGTGAAAATCACATTCCTTCTGTCATCAGTCCAAAATCCATCCTCAACAGAGTGAATATTGAAAGCACCATCAGATAAAACAAACATAAAATCTAAATTCCTCTTGAGAAAGATATGTTAGAATAAGAGCATGTAAAAGACAATCAAGATGCATATACTAAAGTCCAAGTGAATGAGAGTGGTTAAGGTACCTTTATAAGACCTACTTCACTTCAAAGAAACATCAACAATAAAAGAGATGTTGATCCATATTCAACATATGTTTCTAAAAGTGTAACTAGAAACAAGAAAAGTTTCATTCAAGAAGAAAGGACATCTGAAGGATAAAGCCTTCCAGAAATTATTGCTATGTTTACACTCAAGACCAATCACATGTACTGCTTATGGAGACTATACAAGAGGATCAAGGTCTTGAAGGATTTAATGGGATAGATATTCTTGCAACCGAAGCTAAAAATGAAAGTCAAAGGGTCCTATAAGAAGTTGATACTGACTTTTTTGACACCTTAGATGAGCTATACACTTGTTGGTGTGCCCTAGTTCTTAGGGCATTCGATTCTTATATTTTGTATCATATATTAAGACTCATTGTATGAATACATTATTTTTGTCACATTAATAAAGGTAATTAATCTATTTCATTTATATCTTGTGCTATAATATGAGTAGAGTATCCATTGATTGATAATCATAAAACCTATCCCAGGTCTATTATAATCGTGGAAACGAATAGAACCACAAACTTGTATATTCGATGATTGTATGGTAGTTCAGAACTAGCTATAGTACTTGTATAGTCAGTCATGAATATAGGAACATGTCGTTGACATGGGACTGGATTGATCCACACAAGAAACCCATATGGTTGTCGCGTCATAGGTCTTTCTTGAGTACGTCTTGTTGGTCCTCAGACCAGATTTATTATAGTATTAATATGGAATCCGGTTCACTTTGACATGCCTAACAGGTCTGTAAAAGGATGCTAAATATGGGTATGATTGGGTGGATCGGTGAACATATTGATATTGATGATGAAGTGATGGAATTGCCACTCGGGTAACACCAAGATGATATCATTGGCCACTTGATGAGTGGGACTGATAAGTGTATAGCCATACCCAAGTAAGTCGGTTGCTTATTTGATTAATCAGTCAACTTAAGATCAAGAAATATAATAAACAGAAGAAGAGGATGATGGACACCATGCCTCTTGTTTATTCATATCGATATCGTTTGGCAAAGGACACTGTGAAATTACTACTGGGTCAGTGTCTTCAATAGACTGATGCATGTCTGTCTTAGTTCGGGGCTGTAACGGTTTGCTAGAACCCACTTACAGTCTGTGAGCCTTGAGCCTACTACCAACATAAAGACAGACCCATAAGATCGTGCACATAAATCAACTGAGCCAGAGCTTATAGAAATTGTACATGTAATATACATTGGAAGGAATGCATTAATTAATTAGTTGACATTCGGTGTCAAGGTAATTAATTAACATTGGGTTGATTTAATTTAATTACTAAGTTCACATAATGAAATTAATTAATTTATCAATTAATTGAATTATATAAAGTAAACAATTAATTAAATAATTTTCCTAAGTAGGAAAATTAAATACATGTATTGTATTTACTTAAAGTGTGATTTAATTTTATTTAGGGGTAATTAAATTTAACCAAATAGAATTAAATTACATAGTATATACTTTTTAATTAAAGTTTATTTATTTAATTATAATCCTAGTGGGCTTGGGTTTAATTAACCTAATTACAACCCAATTAGACAAGGTGTCTATATAAGGGCACACTTAAGGAAGAAAACCTAACCCTAATCCTATTTTATTTGCTGGAAATTTCAGCCCCAAAACAACCACAATTTACAGCAATTAATTCTCCATTCCTTCCGCTTCTTCGGCTAGCACCAATTCCCACCCGATAGTTGGTCGTGCACAAAATTGTGGAGATCGTTTCCGCTTAAAGATTTGATTCTGCAGCAGTCTCTAGAAGAGACGAATTTGGTGAGTGAATCTCTCTTGATTCAAATTGATTTTATTCCAATCAATGGTAATCGGACAAGATATGTGGATTCTAGGAAAATTTTAACAGTGTAATTTCCTGCGCCACGTTATTTTTCCGATGACGAATCCCAACAGTGGTATCAGAGCCTAGATTTTGTCCATTAGATTGATTGGTATTGGTTCTTGAAAGCGTTCTTAAAGAAATAATGGGTTTCAAGAATGTGATTTTAGGGTTCTTATTCAATTGGTTTTGTTTTTTATGAACCCTAAAATTATTGGATTGGGGTTTTTGATTATTTTTCCCCAATTGATTTTCAATCTAAATCTTTTTATTGATTATTTATTCTTATTTGATGTTGTAATTTTTGTTTCTTTTACAAATAAAAAAATAATAATAATATTGTGGGCTGCAATTTGGAATCGCAAATTGCGATTCCAAATTGCAGCCCACAATATTATTATTATTTTTTATTTGTAAAAGAAACAAAAATTACAACATCAAATAAGAATAAATAATCAATAAAAAATTGCAGCAGCTGCTACTGCTTGCCGTAGCAGGTGTTGCTACCTACTGCAGCAAGCAGCAGCTGCTGGTAGCAGGCTGCTACGCAGCAGTGGTGTTGTCCCCGGATAGCAGTGCCGCGCGTGGGGTTCGGGGTCCGGTTTGGGATTTTTCGGGTATTTTTTTATTTCGAGCCCGTAATGCAAATTAAATTAAAATGTTTTAATTTTGAATTAACTTGTATTTAAATTGTTTATTTTGTTGGCATGCATATTTAATTTAATTGTTTTGCATATTAAATTGAATATGGACTTCGTAAAATTGGCCAAATAAACCGTGACATCGGTTACAATTAGGAGAGATAAATTTTAAATTTGTGACAACCCAAATTTCAGTGGGAGCAAAATTATTAATTTTGCATTAATGGATGTAATCCATTGGGCCTTTATGGGCCTTAGTCACATTTGTTAAAATTGACGATTTCACCTTAAGTAACTCGGCTAAACATTTATATTTATAATTTGGAATGCCATGGTTATGCATCATATTGGTATGTATGTGCATGATAGGTACCTTGTTTGAAATATGATGTTGAATTCTATGGGCCCTAAACTATTATCGGTTGTAATTTGATTTTGGGAAATATGTCCTGCATGCCATTTCTTTTATTTTGATATAATTTTAGAATAGATTTTATTTTAAATAAAATTGTTGTAATTGCATCAAGTATGGAGCAAGCCCATGGTGGGAGCCGAAGAAGGATTGCAGTCCGGCCCATGAAGAATGAGATAGGATATCTAGTTTTTTATTATGTGGTAATTAAAGGCCCATGGGATCTCATTTATTTTAAATTAAGTATGCTATTGCATTTGTCATATAATATGGATGTATGGATCACCAAATTATTACCCGCATTTATGCATGCTAAGCCGTATCACTTAATTTTAATCCAGAAATTAAAATATTGAGTCGTTTAAAAGTGCTTCCCAAATTCATACCTCTTCCTCCCATTGATACCACAACGTGCGCTATGTCCTAGCTGGGTGCATTGTAGTATTCGATGGGTCGTTGAGGGTTAAGATACTTGGTATGGTTAACATGTGAATGGTGGTTTGACTCAACATGGGTAGCATTAGCTCAGAGCGGGCCCTAAGCATAGATGGGTAAAGTGTCAATAAGCCCATCAAACTAAGAGCCCTTTGTGGAAGGATTGGATAGGTTATCCTACCAAATGAATCAATGGATGGTTAGCGAGCCCTAGTTCGGCCAGTCATTGATAAGTTGTGTCGATCAAGTCAGCCAATTAACATCACCAACGAACAAATTAAAATTGGATTATTAATTTGAATTGGCATAAAGTCCTTTTTTCTAACTCAAGCGATGATTTCTTCCATTTAGATAATCTCATTCCACATTAGCAATTTAAAATGGCTGCAACAAACAACAACTCACTCTTACTTAGGTCACTCCTGGAGAAGGAGAAGCTTTTGGGGACTAACTTCCTGGATTGGGCAAGAAACTTACAAGTATTTCTTAGACAAGAGTCCAAGAAGTATGTATTGAATGATCCTTTACCAGCCAGCCCTCCCGCAGGTCAAGGCATCACCACGGTGATGGTGGAGCAGTACCATCAATACATGAGGGATGGCCAAGATGTCTCGTCCCTCATGCTGGGTACCATGGCTTCTGATCCTTAGAAGTAGTTCATGGATGAGTATGCTTATAAGATGATGGATTAGTTTAAAAAGATGTTCTAAGATCAGGCTCGTCAGGAACGTTACTTGACAATTAAGGCACTTTGCACGACTGTAATGGCAGACAGGACTTCTATTAGCACTCATGTGCTAAAGTTGAAAGGGTATATTGATACACTTGCCCACCTCGGCTTGCCAGTTCCACAGGACTTGGCAGCAAACATTATTCTCGGGTCACTTCCTGAGTCTTACAACCAGTTTATCATGAACGACCATATGCAAGGGATAGATAAATCGGTTGTTGAGCTGCATGGCATGCTCAAGCTTGCTGAGCAGTCTCTTAAGAAGTCTCCTGTAGTTTTGCTGGTGAAGAAGGGCAATACGCCGATTGCTAAGGGAAAGGCCAAATCTAAGGCCAACGCTAAGGGCAAAAAGGTGGTGGCCCAACCTAAACCAAGGGTTGCTTCTCCTAACGATGTCTACCATGAGTGTCATGAGAAGGGGCACTGGAAGAGCTCATGTCCAAAGCTAAGGGAGCAACTGAAGGGCAAAACTACTGCTTCAGGTATTTATGTTGTTGAGATTAATCTGGCTATTTCTACATCTTGGGTCTTGGACACTGGATGTGGATCTCACATTTGTTCAAATGTGCAGGGTCTAAGAAATAGGAGATTACTAGGATTTGGAGAAGTAGATCTTTGAGTAGGAAAGTGCTCGAGTTCAGGCCATAGAGATCAGAGATTATTTCTTAGAGATGCCTAGTGGAATTGTTTTGGAACTAAGAAACTGTTGTTTTGTACCTGCGATGCGCAGGAATATTTTTTCTATTTCTTTGTTGGATATTTCTGGTTTTGTATTTAATATTGAACATAGTAGAATTTCTATGCAATGTGGCAATATTATTTAGGGAATAGCATTTCTTGAAAATGGCTTATATATCCTTGATCTAAAACGTGAAAGTTCAATCTCTAACATAAATACTAAAAAGATTAAACAAAATGAAATTAATCCTACTTACACCTGGCATTGTCGACTTGCCATATAAATGAGAAGCGCATAGCTAGGCTTCACTCTAGTGGAGTGCTAGGGTCATTTGACATCCAGTCTTATGAAACATGCAAATCTTGTTTGAGAGGCAAGATGACAAAGGTGCCTTTTAGCAAGACTGCTGAAAAGGCCTCAGAGCTATTGGAGCTGATACATTCCAATATATGCGGCCCAATGAGGACTAGTGCTAGATCTAGTTTTCTATACTTCGTCACCTTCATGGATGACTTCAGCAGATACGGTTATGTGTATCTGATGAAGCATAAGTCTGAGACTCTTCAAAGGTTCAAGGACTTTAAGAACAAAGTAAAAAACCAATTTGGCAAGAAAATAAAAGCACTTCGGTCTGACCGAGGGGGTGAATATTTGAGCTAAGAGTTTGACTTATTTTTTAAAGAGTATGGGATTGTATCCCAACTCACTCCTCCTAGTACACCCCACGGGAATAGAGTGTCAGAAAGGAGGAATAGGACCTTACTTGACATGGTCCGCTCAATGATGAGTCATGCTACACTCCCTGTCTCCTTTTGGGGATATGCTTTAGAGACCGCTGCTTACATTCTTAATAATACACTAAGCAAGGTAGTTGAGGGAACACCATATGAACTATGGAAGGGCTGAAATCCCAATGTTTCCTTTTTAAAGATTTGGGCCTGTGATGCACATGTTAAGAAATTGACAAGTGGCAAACTCGAGTCCAAATCTATCAAGTGCCAGTTTGTGGGTTTCCCTAAGGAAACTAAGGGTTATTACTTCTACGATCTAGTGGAAAACAAAGTTTTCATAGCCAGAAGTGCAGTCTTCTTGGAGAAGGAATTCCTTTCTAAGAGAGATAGTAGGAGTAATGTTGAACTTTCAGAAGTTCAAGACTCACAAACTCGTACAGCTACTGCTGAGGATGCTTTGGGAACCGATCTGACTACTCAAGAAATTGAGGAACAAGAATCGATTACACAGGACCATAGAAGGTTTGGTAGGACACATCATCAGCCAGAGAGGTACGGCTTTCTCATGACTGATGATAGGGACCTTATGGTCGTTGACCAAGAGGAACCCAAGACCTATTAAGAGGCTATTGAAAGCCCACACTCGGATCAATGGCGCAAAGCCATGGACGTTGAGATGTAATCTATGCACGATAACCAAGTATGGAACTTGATGGATCCACCTCCGGGTGCTAAGTTGCTAGGTTGCAAGTGGTGTTTTAAGTTAAAAGCTGACAACACCTTCAAGGGGTGATTGGTGGCAAAAGGATTCAAGCAAGTTCAAGGAATTGACTATGATGAAACCTTTTCACCAGTTGCTGTACTCAAATCCATTAGGATACTACTAGCCATAGCTGTATGGTATAATTATGAGATATGGCAGATGGACGTTAGGACCGCTTTTCTTAATGGAAAGCTACTCGAGGATATTTATATGGCATAACCTGAGGGTTTTATCGATCCAAAGTATAATAACTAGGTATGTAAGCTTTAAAGATCCATTTATGGATTGAAGCAGGCATCCAGGTCTTGGAATCAAAGATTCAATGAGGCCATTACGGAATATGGCTTCATACAGAATTCTGATGAGCCCTGTGGGTATAAGATGGTTAGCGAGAGCGGTTCCACCTTCTTAGTGCTATATGTTGATGACATCCTCATCATTGGAGGCGACATACTGACACTGCAAGGGGTAAAGCAGTGGTTGAGTAAGTGCTTCGCAATGAAGGACTTAGGTAAAGCTAAGACGACCTTAGGTTTCAGGATCTACAGAGATAGATCCAGTCGGCTTCTAGGCCTAAGTCAGGCCACGTACATTGACAAGGTTCCGAAAAGATTCTACATGGATAAGGCAAAGAAAGGATTCTTCCCTATGCGCCATGGGTTGAAGCTAAGTAAGAAAGATGGTCCTAAAACAAAGAAGGACCGGGAGAACATGGAAAAGATCCCTTATGCATCTACTATTGGATTTATTATGTACTCCATGTTATGTACAAGGCCTGATGTCGCATTTGCACTAAGTATGACTAACCGGTACCAGTCGAACCTCGGTGAGGAACACTAGAAGGCAATTAAGGCAATCCTAAAGTACCTTAACCAAACTAAGGATGCTTTCTTAGTGTATGGAGGTCAAGATGAGCTGGTAGTGTCAGATTACACAGATGCATGCTTTGAGACCAATGAGGATGAAAACCAGTAACAGTCTGGTTATGTTTTTCTCCTGAATGGTGGTGCCATTAGTTGGAGGTCCTCAAAGTAGGCCACCATTGTTGACTCTACAATGGAAGCTGAGTACATAGTTGCATGCGACGTTGCAAAGGAAGCTGTTTAGATCAAGAAGTTCATAACTAAGTTGGGAGTAGTACCCACTATCCTAGACCCAGCTGATGCTTTCTGTGACAACAACGAGGCTATCACACAAGCTAAGGAGCCCCAGTCACTCAAGAGATCTAAACATGTGCTCAGAAAGTTTCATCTCATTCGGGAGATTGTGAATAGAGGTGACATATCAATGCAGAGGGTTGACAACAAGAATAATGTCACTGATCCATTAACCAAAGCGCTGCCGCAAACATAGCAGGATGGTCATACCGGATCTATAGGAATTAGGGCAATGCCTACTTGGAACTAGTGCAAGTGGGAGATTGTTGGTGTGCCCTAGTTCTTAGGGCATTGGATTCTTGTATTTTGTATTATTCATTAAGACTCATTGTTTGAATACATTATTTGTGTCACATTAATAAAGGTAATTAATCTATATTATTTATATCTTGTGCTATAATATGAGTAGAGTATCCATTGATTGATATTCATAAAACCTATCACAGGTCTATTCTAATAGTGGGAACGAATAGAACCATAGACTTGTATATTCGATAACTGTATGGTAGTTCTGAACTACCCATAGTACTTGTATAGTCAATCATGAATATAGCTACATATCGTTGACATGGGACTAGATTGATCCGCACAAGAAAGCCACATGGTTGTCGCGTCATAGGTCTTTCTTGAGTAGGTCTCTTTTGTCCTCAGACCAAATTTCATTATAGTATCAATATGGAATCTGGTTCACTTTGACATACACTTAACAAGTCTGTAAAAGGATGCTAAATATGGGTATAATTGGTTGGACATGTGAACATATTGATATTGATGATGAAGTGATGGAATTGCCACTCGGATAATACCAAGATGATATCAATGGCCACTTGATGAGTGGGACTGATTAGTGTGTGGCCATACCCAAGTAAGTCGGTTGCTTATTTGATTAATCAATCAACTCATGATCAAGAAATATGATAAACAGCAGAAGAGGATGACGAACAACATGCCTCTTGTTTATGCATATCGATATCATTTGGCAAAGGACACTATGAGATTACTATTAGGTCAGTGTCTTCAATAGACTGATGCATCTCTGTCTTAATTGGGGGCTGTAATGGTTTGCTAGAACCCACTTACAGTCTATGGGCCTTGGGCCTACTGCCAACATAAAGACAGACCCATAGGATCGTGCACATATATCAAGTGAGCCGGAGCTTATACAAATTGTACATGTAATGTACATTGGAAGGAATGTGTTAATTAATTAGTTGACATTTGATGTCAAGGTAATTAATTAACATTGGGTTGATTTAATTTAATTAATAAGTTTACATAATGTAATTAATTAATTTATCAATTAATTGAATTACATAAAGTAAACAATTAATTAAATAATTTTCCTAATTAGGAAAATTAAATACATGTATTGTATTTACTTAAGTGTGATTTAATTTTATTTAGGGGTAATTAAATTTAGCCAAATGGAATTAAATTACATAGTATATACTTTTTAATTAAAGTTTATTTATGTAATTATAATCCTAGTGGGCTTGGATTTAATTAACCTAATTAAAACCCCATTAGACAAGATGTCTATATAAGGTCACACTTAAGGAAGAAAACCTAACCCTAACCCTATTTTATTTGCTGGAAATTTTGGCCCCAAAACAGCCACAATTTACAATAATTTATTCTCCATTCCTTCCGCTTCTTCGGCTAGCACCGGTTCCTGCTTGATAGTTGGTCGTGCACCAGATTGTGGAGATCGTTTCCGCTTAAAGATTGATTCTACAGTAGTCTCTAGAAGAGACAGATTTTGGGAGTGAATCTCTCTTGATTCAAATTGATTTTATTCCAATCAATGGTAATCGGACACGATATGTGGATTCTAGGAAAATTTTAACAGTGTAATTTCCGCTGCGCCACGTTATTTTTTCGATGACGAATCCCAACAATACTCCTATCCATTCTAACTTTATATCAACAAATGAACTTAATCTCTCACTTCCTATTATACCTCTCTCATATTTAAATATGGCATCCTTTAGCTCTTACACTTCTCCTCTGCCATCGATCTCCTATCAATCCCTTTAAAAACCCTTATAGGTAACTATTACATTGAAAAACTCATTGAAGGAATCCTTAACTCCCCTTTTACCAAAGTTCTCAATAGTTTATTCCTTCCAGTGCCTACACCCTACTTCAATCCGAATGGCTCAACAATACTATCCAACTAGCTTCCTTTCCAACCCTTTAACTAGTGAGCCTTCAACTCCTCCTCCATGTATCAACATACCTGTAGATCCTAACCACTCTACCATCCCATGAGATTTTCCCCATATTCATTTCACTTCTACCCAAGATCACATTTGAACAACTGCCTTCACTCTAGAATCCTTTCTGAAAGTGACAGCTAAAATCCTTAAAATTGCCCAAACCATGATGAACTTTACCATATTTCAGCAGATTCTAGATGCACTTAAGCATGTGCAGCTGCAGATTATGGAAATGTAGCCTAGGATACTAAACATTGTGTAATACCAAGAAGAGACTTTTTCCAAAGTCATCAGAGAAGTTAGAGAACTGTCTGGTAAGGTTGACTTTATGCATCTAATGGTTTCTTATTTCTGCATTGGTTCTCCAAAAGATCCTGCACCCTCCACCTCAGCTCAGAAGTGAAAGTGTAGGTTTGCAAAGGCATAGAGATATCTCTTAGTAGAAGCATACTCTGAGGCTTCTCTTGCTCACACTTGTTACTCTCTGTTCCATTTTTGCTAGATTAAAAAGTACTCTTTATTTAGTATGAAATTCTATCTTGTTTAGTACTACAGTTTCAAATATTTTCCTGTATTTTTGTCTCTACAAACCAAAATATGGTATTGAATACTTGTACAACTACCTTTAAGGTATTATCTCTAATATCATCCTTTTTTGGCTTATTATGTTATAATTTTTTTTTTTGCTGATGAAAAAGGGGGAGAGCTTCGTACATTATATCTTGTGTGTGTATACTGACTTAGTCATATCTTGTGTGTGTACAGTGGCATGGTCACATCTCTTGTGCATTTACAGACTTGGTCATATCTTGTGTGTGTATAATGACTTGATCATATTTTGTGTATTATGATGTGTACATACTAATTTAGTATAATATGTTGTTTTGTTGAGACTATGTAAGAATTAGTGCTATGATATTGTGATTAGAGTTTAGAAATATGTAGGTATATAGATGCCATTATGCTGATTTGGTATAATATGCTCTAAATACTGATTTGATATGATATATACTGATTTTGGTATAATACTTAGGCATAACTTGGTGTATTGGTTTATAAATACTCTTTGTTTTCTAGACAAGTCATATGATGTCGGATGTCCACTATGGTTTTCTGAAGAAAATGGTCATGCTATGGTTTCTACATATGAGCTAGTCTAGTCTCTATGTTTTAAAGTTTACAAAAATAGTAATATGACCTGATATAGTTCACAATGCTACTACTATGCACTGGACATTAGAATTGATGACTGGTTCTTTATATACATATGATTATACTGATATGTTCATATCATGCTCTGGCTCAATTTTAGTGATATACTATTTAAATGTTTTACACTGTACTGATATATATTGGTATCAGCTTCTGATTACTGTTGTATATTGCTATGTGTTCCTGGTATATATGTGTTGATATCATGCTCTGCACAGTATGACATTAGTTGAGTAAAATAAAATGCATGCAGATTAGGGATAAGAAATGTTTGCTGAATTGATTCTTGTATTGATAAACTATATATAAACTGCCTCTATATACTAATATGATAAACTATGAGTGTATGTTGTCTATTAGTTATTAATATAATATGCTGACATTACATGCCTATATGATAATTTGTTGTGGTGTTCTTTTGACATAAGTGTATATTGATGCTATCTATGTTTGCTGAAACTCAATCTAAATGACATACCCTATATCCTTGTTTTCATTAATAGGCATTGAACTTGGATAGCACACATAATTCTTACTTCACACTCTTACTAATATATATATATGTTTTATGTGCTATTAAGCATAAGATGTATTTCTTTCGCATGAAATGGCAAACATTGTGTATCCAAATAAGCAGGATGTGGAAATTTCAAAAAGATTTTCATATGCCATGAATGTCTAATATGATATTACATGAGTACATATCCAGTACTATGAGATTCATTTTTATATATAAATTGTTTCTTTGGCCAATCGGACTTTATTAAGGGTTTCAAGGATAAATTTCTTTTTTTCTGAAAAAAAAAATGAATCACCGTTAAGTTTTTTTTTTGCGCTAATATAAAAATAAAAGGGTCAGCTTTTCAAGATAAGTTTTATTTCTAAACAAAAGCCCATTCTTTGTAAAATTAGTTATTAAAAGAATTTTTTGAACTTAGGAAGGTTTTGACAAATGCAAAATAACTAGTCTCTAATTAAGATACACTTTCTGATCTTCTCAAATCTCACTTTTGCAGATAAACTTTCTTAAAATAGAATTTCTCAAAATTCTTTTAAGAAAAATATATCAGAAGAATCACAACTTCAGGGAGAGCTTATTTCACGTTACGAAACTATTTACCCTTAATATCAATTTCTATCTGTTCAATAAAAACAAGATATGATAAAGTTGTCATCATAAAAAAAGGGGAGATTATTGAATCTTGTTTTGATGAAAACAACTATATATTGCAGAAGATAAAATTAAATAAAGAAGAAGATAAAATTAAATAAATACTTTGGAAGTTAATTTAAAATAAATAAGATTTTATTTTTAATTAAATAAACAAAGTACATAGGTAAAGACTATCAATAAGGACATTGGAAGAACATTGCAAAAAGAATAAATGTTTGGAGTAGTAAGATAAATTCTACGTCAGGCCTAAACACTATTTAAGCAGCCACATTCATAGATCTGAAGAAATTTACTCAAAAACTTCAGAGACCTGAACACTGTATAACGGCCATATTTAGAGATCTGAAGAAATTTACTCAAAATTTTCAGAGACTTGAACACTGTAGAACTGCCACATTCAGAGACCTAAATAAAGATCATTACAAGTCTTCAGAGGGCTAAACACTATGCAACAACTAGTTTCAGAGACCTGAAGAAAATTAGAATTAAAGCTTCATATGGCTAAACACTGTGCAACGGCTAGTTTCAGAGACCTGAGGAAAATCAGAATCAAGCTTCAAAGAGCTCAATACTTTGCAACGGCTAGTTTCAGAGACCTGAACAGAATTTGAATATCTTCTCCAAACCACCTCTCCAATGCCTATGAATAGAAGACAATTGCAAACATTTCAACTTGGGAAGACAATTTACAAAGCATTCAATACATTTATAAGTAGTCTTTCTAATAATCTTCAAAGAGAGCAATTGAAAGAAATAAAGTTTTCACCAAAGCAATTCATACACATTCAAATCTAATATTTTGAGAGAATTGTAAATTCACACTAAGAGATATTAGTGTGAGGGGGAGCTTTGTTGTTTGAGCATCATGAACAAAGTTTGTAAAAAGTTTGGTTGTTGATCTTTGAAAAGCAACTGTTGTAAAAAGTTTAGTGTTTGAGCTTGCAAAAAACACCCGGTGTCTCAATCCAGACAGAAAAGGATTATTGGTTTAATCATAGACAGAAGTAGGATTAATCGTCTCGATCTTGGACAAAAGAAAGGTCACTTGGCTTGATTCCCACCGTTAAAGGAATTGTAATGGAAAATCTCAAGTGGTTCATTTGGGGACATCTGTAGGACAGTTTGTCTGAACTTGAATGAATCTTTGCATGACATTTTTCTCTATCCTTACTCTCTTTTATTACTGCCATTTATATTTCAGTATTTATTTTTAGTAGTAATAGCCTTTTAGAGATTTTATTTAAATTCTTCAAAAACAATTATTTTAACAAGTTTTATAGACTATTTTATTCATCATTTTTAAGTAAAACTTGTTTCTTGGGCTAAATTATTTTTGATTTCAAAGGTTTCTACAAATGAATTTTTATTTGGGTATTCAAATTATTCATTCCTCTAATGTACCTCAAAGCTTATTTGGGACTAACAAGTTACAAAGCTTGATCGGTTCAAAGTTTAAAATTTGTTTTATCAATTTACGATTTATAGTGAATTTCTTTATTTTTCTCTTAGTTTTGGATTTTATTAACGTAACTGGCTCTTATTATTTTTATTTTGTTTAATTTTGATAAAATGATTGTTATGAATTAGATCAACTAGCTTTTTTTTTTTTTTTTTTTTATATCAGAAAAGGGCAGTTGATCAAGTTTGTTTTTGTAGAGCTTGCATACTTGTTAAATATTCTTCGATATCTATTTAAGAGGGGATTGAGTTAAAAAAAATATATATACTTTTTATAATAAAATAATATAAACACTAAACTATTGGGACATCTATGTGTTAATTAATTGAAAATCCTTGAACCAACAACAAACAAACATATACACTAAGAGACTCTATTTTGAATATATGTAAAAGTGGATTTGAAGTTTTTAAATATCTGAAAATTGAGATATGATATATGCAAGGATTTCGAAGCATTGAACCTTAAGATGATTTGAACATTAATTATAAAGAGTTAGAAAGCAGAAAATTACTGTGTAAAATGGAGAGTAAAGTTTCAAAGTAATTATTTTTAGAATTGTTGTCAAGGATTGAAGAGCTAATGAGAAATGAAGATAACAAGGAGCAAATGCGAGAGATGGAAAGAAAAGTTTTTGTGAGAAATTGCATGATAGTAAAAATATCTTTATGTAAATGAATTTTTATTGTTTGGTAAAATGTCATCTCTTTATTTTTACTGGCTAACAAATTTGATAACAAATCTTTCATTTATACATATATAATTATTTTTTTTAGGAAAAGAAAAAGAAGCTATTATTTTTTTGTCACGAAATATTTTGTTGACAAAATTTACATAATTTTTTTTTGTTAATAATTTTATCCTTTTTTTTTATTTAATCTTTCTAGATTGGAACCTATCGATTCATTATTCCTCAGAAAGTTGAATGTGTTATAATTCTTTAATGCATATACAAGGGTACGTATATGATGAACAAATTATTGTTATAATTTCGATGTTAAAAGAATTAGTGTTTTATTTTTTCTTTATGATCGTAAAGTGAAATTAATTTTTAATTATTTATTATTGTTATATATATATATATATATATATATATATATATATATATATATATTTCCTACCATATATTTATCCGGGACTTTTTTATACTTTACTTTAACTTGATGATACTAATTAATTACATGGAATAAAATTACATAAATTACATTTAACCATATGACCACTTATATATATATATAGAAAAAAGAATAAATGAGATAAATACTGAAAAATATAGATATTGTTTTCAACATGTAAGTTAAAATTGAAAAATATGCATCAAGTCTAAACAATATCCTCGTAATAGATAAACAAAATTTGAAACCAAGTAAACTCTATATCACAATGTTTACTGTTAAAAAACAAAACTGAGTTGAAGATTTTTATTGTGATAATGAACTCATAATATCTAATTTATATTAAAATAAGTTTAAATATATATTTTTTACATTTTTATTTACAAAACAATTTTAAATTAATCCAAGGCATTGATTAGAGTTTAAAATTAGTTAATTCTTGCTTTCCTATAACTTTTCTCTTATCCAATACCTCGTTTTGAGAGAGTAATCACCTTTCTGTATATAAATTCTACTACCTGCTAACTCAAAGAAATTTTAAGTACAGTTTTCATGTATAAAATGTCATTAAAAAATAAAATAGAGGCTAAATACATGCACGGTTCTTTTAATTTTTATTTTTGAGCTACTTGGCCCTTTCAACTATTTTAATGATCTATCTAATCCCTTGTCTAAAGATCAAATACATACGTAGCCCTTTCAACCTTTTTTTTGAGCCACTTGGCCCCCTCAACTATTTTAGTGACCTGTCTAACTCCTCATCTATTTTAAAATGGTATTTTTAAATCTTTGAGTGAACATAACCAGATACAACAGAGTACCATGCATTACACGTGTCTGACATTAAAGATATGTAGGACACACGCTGAAAACCATTTTCAAACCATCTTCTATTTAATTAATATTTCAAACTATTACAAAGTGAAGATTTCCCAGCAATTAATAAAACTCAAGAGGAAAAAATATGATTGCAGAAGAGACAACAAAGAAGAACGAAAAGAGTTTAACCAAAGTGAGTAGAGAGGGAGAAAAAATACAGATAATTTTTTTTATATAATATTTACAAAATATTACCCTTGTAAAATTGTAAACTTCATACCAAACGCGCTGAGATTTCTCTTACCTCCAGATCATACGACACATTAGTATTTAAGTGTCTAAAAATACCGCTTTAAAATAGATGAGGAGTTAGATAGGTCGCTAAAATAGTTGAAGGGGCCAAGCGGTTCAAAAATAAAAGTTGAAGGGACCACGTATGTATTTGGCTTTTAAATAAGAGGTTAGATAAGTTATTAAAATAGTTAAGGGGCAAACAGTTCAAAAATAAAAATTGAAAGGACCACATATGAATTTGACCTAAAATAGACCAACATGCATTTGAACCAGGCCTAGAATGGTCATTCTGCGTCTCCTCTGTCCCTCGGGCTTCAGTCATTGAGTCATCGGTCACTCAATATAACATACGACTTCGGTCTCCGAACAACCTTTCTGGAGGTCAACAGCTGAGAGGACTCGTCGGCCATGGCAGCTCTTCTTGGACCTCGACTAACCCTACTTCTCTTCACCTTCGCGTTTCTATCTCTTTTTTCTGGATCCTTTTCTCAAGAGATCCGAATCCTCAACGCTGAACGAAGAGTAAGCTCTCTGAATCATTTCAATCGCTTCAATCAACATGCATTTTCGCTGCCTCATTGAATTAGGATGCTTAGAATCCATCAAGTTAGGCCTTTATTTCGATGTATTAAACATAATTTATCATTAGTACTGCGCCTACAGTGTAGCTTTTGATTCTCGAATTTGGAAAAGGAAAAATGACAAGTACATTTGGGGTTAAACCAGTTTTCCTGTTGAAACTTTAAAGCTTTGACATCTCTCGTTCTGATTTCGCTACCAGATTTATTGAAATGTAAATTAGGGATGTAGCATATTGTTTGGTTTTGAAATGGGCATTTGGTTCTGCCATTCGATGACTTATATCCGATTATGTTCATGTTTCATTTCCTTAGCTTTCGGATTCTTTATCAGTTTTGGAATTTATTCCTCTGTATTCTTAGTACAACTCAAAACTCTATGAGGGCTTAATACCATAGTGCATGCATGCTGAGATCCCATACGTTGCTTATGTTATAGACGTTTAATTCACAAAAAAAATTAAAGAAATTTATTTTTTTGTTAGCAAGCGACCTTTTGCATTGGGTTTTGTATAAATTATACAATTATTCCTTCCATACAACACGCTCCCTTTGATTATATGACTTTGTTAGATATTAGATCAACCGTCATTTCCTTATGTGTTTTTGATGATGGATGCAGATTGACTTGACTTCGCATATTTTGAAGGTGTTCTTGACTCTAAAGGTACATGTAGTTATTGCAATGCATACATGATCTTACTATTAATTTAATTGCCAAAATTTATGAAGTAGTGTTTGTAAGTTTACTTCTGTTGGACGATGCTTTTTGTTCTTATTATTAGGACTTCGCCTAGAAAACTGTTTCTTGTTTGTGATGTTGGGCATTCACTTATATAACGGTTTTGGCAATTAGTTGTCAACAATTAGGCTGTAATATAACGATTGTAGCTGGACAATATTGAAGAAAAAGTTTTGAATAAAACCTTAGAATTTATATCTTGAGTTGAAAAACAGAATAAAACATGTAAATTAACTATTTTTTTTATCTATTCATATTCTAGATGAAACACTATTCATAAAGGACTAATATATTTAAAAAAAGTGAAATAATTTTCTTTAATTGGAGTTAGATACCCCATCATCATTCACCCACTCTTTGGAAGAGAACCTAGGCTTTTGGCTCTTGTTGGCTCTGGCAAGAGCATGAACATAACTCTTTACATCACTACTTCAACTTAGCTTTTGGTTTATACTAGAATTCTAGAACTCGTAGTTTCCAATTGCTTTCTTCTTCTATTAACAATACTCTACTGCTCAGCTACTTCCTAAGATGGATACAAATGTATCTCTTGTCTTTGAGGAAGGCTTTAATATTCAGTTTATGATCCATAGTATGGCAATAAAAACCCAGGTCTTCAAAGAAGAATATGCCCAGCATATCATGGTGAGTTTGCCAAGTAATGGTTATTTTTGTTATCTCATTGCTTCCTCTTAACCCTCTTTGAATGGATGATAATGTTTAACTATAGGAGTTCCAGTATTGGTCAACCACTTCTTTAAATATAATATTCTGGACTTGAGTATTGCTGCCTGCCTTCCTCCTTTAGTCATACCACCAAATACTTGCCTACAATTAGATGAGTATCAATTTCCTCTTTCTTCTCATCATGGGCAAATAAATGTGGATCTAACCCTTCCTCAAACTTAGCTAAATGTACCCTCCTTTTTGGACAACCCAAGGTCATTTCTCTTCACAAGTATTTTTGGACTCAAGTATTGCTGCCTGCCTACGTCCATTAGCTACAAATGAACACTCCTTTCAACTTCTGGTGTTCCCTAATTGGTTTTATTAATTGTATCTGCCCTATGCCAATTCCATGGTGATCATGTCTAGTGTCTACATATGTTGCCTATTAATTTCTCGTATGGATCTATGCTATAGTGTGGAACTCGCTTTTCGGTTGTTAAAGTATATTGACGAGCGTGCTCAATATTATGTCAATGAACTAATCCCATCTGAATTTTTAATTGACTGACTGAAACTAGTATGTGCTATGTAGCATGAAACAATTTGTTTCTTATTCTAAAATGAGCCAACTCAAAATTTTTAATTTATTAAATTCAGCTATATCCTTGATGATTTTGTTGTTTGCTTCAAAATATGGAATCTTTCATTCAATTCTTCTGTACAATCAACAGGGTAAATAATTTCTTTGAAAACTTAGTTTTTATTATGTTCCCAACTGCTGAGTAGGACTTTGATAGAAACCAAACACAAACTCAAGTATGAAAATAGAACTATTATTACTAATACTGAATATCCTTCCTGAAACACTCAAATGTAACTTACAAGAGAAGCAAATAAATAAACCATAAAAAAGATGAACTGAAGGGAAAACTTGTGTTCCGATAAGGTCAGACCCCTTTTCCAAGCTAACTTCTGATTTCAAAAATTACTCTTTCCTACACCACACCTACGTGACTACCAGCGCAAATCTCACAACAATCCTAATGCATGACATACTCTTGCTAAGAGAATGATGTGTGCCCTCCCGTTGGGTCATAATATGATTGGTCAAATAACTCTAGTATTCCCAGTATCCCATTCTCTATCAGTTATCACTACCCAGCCCGTCAAAGACAATGTTGTCTTGGGACATTTATGACATTGGTTGTTGACGGCAAATTATATCTTCTGTTGCTTAGCCTTCCCTGTAGTTCACCCTTGTAGTATCTCTTCTCACTCAATGCTTATTAACTTTTCTTTTAACTAGAAATTCCTTAGGCAACAGATAATCAGAAGCTTCCAAATCACAAGTATTTAGTATTAAAGAAAACTTCAGATTAAATCTCCGACTTCTAAGAAATAATATAATACATTAACTAACTATTATTGTCCTGTTTAATCTAGTTAAGAGAAATCCTACTTTTAAACAGAAAATTGTTCCTAATTAATTAAATACCTAATGAGCTAGGGATCTGATATAAATAAGAACAATTTAAAATCTAAAAAATAGGAATCCTATTTTGAGTTGGATGCTTTAACATCATATAGTGTTGAACTTTCTTAAATCTAAAGTTTTACAGCACCTCTTCTGTCAGGATGGACTTTACATGTGGGTGTGTTAGAGATGTAAACCTAAATTTAGGATCCTCATGTACCAGTTGTGGATTTCAGTTTAATTTTCTTTGAAATTTGAAACTTGCCATCTGCAATTTTTATATGTAATTTGTTAGTTAATGTCTCAAATTCTGATTTAGTCATTTTCCACTGTTAGAGTTGGTCAAAAGTCATATATACTTAGGGTAGTTCGTATGGTTTTAATAGAATAATGCACCTGTATGGTTTTATTTTGTTTTATTTTATCTCATTTAAGTTCACTTCATGTAATTATCATTTTCTGTTAGGTTGAGAATACTGGCACAGTTACAGCTTCTGAAATCCTTCTGGCATTCCCACCTGCGCAAGTTGATCATCTAGCAGTGGTCAAAGCACAAGCAGCTATAGGAAAGAAGAAGAAACAGCGAACTTATGTACACCTTGATGTAAAGCCAAAGGAGCTACCTGATGCACCAAATGGAACTAAATACTTTTCTATATCTTTGCTCAGTCCTCTGAATTCTGGTGAAACAACAACTTTGGAAGTTCTCTATTTACTAACACATTCTTTGGAACCTTTTCCTGCTGAGATAAGCCAATCAGAACCACAGTTGGTGTATTATCATGATAGTGCATTCATATTGTCACCATACCATATTAAGAAGCAGACAACATTTATCAAAACACCAAGCACAAAAGTGGAATCATTCACAAGAGTGGAACCTACAAACCGTGCAGGTCTGGAACTAAAATACGGGCCTTATGAAGATCAACCTCCGTATTCGTTTTCTCCTATAATTGTTCATTTGGAGAATAACAATCCATTTGCTGTTGTTGAGGAGCTTGTACGTGAAGTTGAAATATCTCACTGGGGCAACCTTCAGATAACTGAGCATTACAAGTTGGTTCATGCTGGTGCTCGACACAAAGGCATATTCTCAAGGTAGAATTTTCCTGTTTCCTAATTCTAGTTTTACTGTTTTTACACTTTTGTACTCTGGCAAAACATATCTAAGATTTCCTGTACTTGTTTTCTTTTAACAGGACATTGTTTTCTTTTACCTCTGTTGTTGAATGTTTCTTAAAGTAGATCACAAGATGGAGAACATTAGAGCTTCTTATATATATGACTCAACCTAACTAATCTATTTCCTTATTCCATTGTTTGGTATCCTTCTGCATAGGTCATTTTTCTGCTTTACGTCTCTTTGTTCTTGGTACCTGAATCCAGGAGTGTCACCTAAGTGTCTGCATATGTCTGTTGAATATTGCAATACATTGTCATGTATTTATTAATACTTAGCATGTTCATGCATCAGTTATCTGTTGCATTTTTTCACCAATATTCATCGACTCTTAATACTAACCTTGCATATGCCATGTCTCGGAGTGATCAGTATCAATTTTTGTGAAATTGTATGAGCAAATGGTTACTCTTTTTAATTTATCTAGTACTTGTAGTGTTTTGTCTCATTCTATAATTAATTAAGGAAGTTTGAAGGATAAAGTTTATGAGACATGCATCTCTTTATTTTCACATGCATGTTTAGGTTTTCTTTTGCAATTGTAATTACTGTTGGTACCAACACTGATTGGTTGGATAATGTTGTAATATATGCATGAAGTCTTGAGTGTTTTTCTTTTTCTAGAAGTGTTTTTTTTTTTCGTCAGCTCTTTAAATGCTGACTTGTGTTGGCAGGGTTGAATATCAATCCAGGCCATCTTTTAGTGGTACATCTTCATTCAAACACCTTCTAGCAAGACTACCGCCTAGGGTACATTCTGTCTATTATCGAGATGAAATAGGGAACATTTCATCATCTCATCTACGTACAGACTATCGAAAGGTATTGAGTTTTTTTCCCCCTTCTCGCTTCCCTTTATTTTTGAATTCTTAGTTTGCCTCAATTCTTTCCTGCCTCTTTGCTTTCACCGTTGCAAGTTTTGAACAAAGTTTTGCTTGCATTTTATCATTGAACATTTCTACCTTGAGAAAGTGTTGCCGTTTCACAATTTGGAGGGGAAAGCTAGTTACTACTAATGGGGAAGACTTGATATTCACTGTTTATGAGATGCTTATTTTATCTTCAAATGTGTTGACTTGTATTGTCTTAAACAGTCAGAACTGGAAATAGAACCACGCTATCCTCTGTTTGGAGGTTGGAAAGCCACTTTTGTCATTGGGTATGGACTACCGTTGGAAGATTTCCTTTTTGAGTCCACTGATGGCAAGCGTTATCTGAACTTCAGCTTTGGATGTCCTCTTGCTGAGACTGTTGTAGACAAGTTGACCATAAAAGTGGGTTTGTTTCCATCCTTCATAATTTTATTATTATCATCCATGTTATGCGTTCCACTCGCTTTTTGATTTTTCCAGATTGCATATTGTTAGATTCCTAATACAGAACTGTTCCTTTTTAGGTTGTATTGCCAGAGGGATCTAAAGACCCTTCTGCTGTGGTTCCTTTTCCAGTGGAGCAACACTTGGAGGTAATTAGCCATTTGAAAGCAATTTGCTTAGTCTTTCAACTAGATACTTCTTCCATGTCTATTAGCTTGCATATAATAGTTGTAAGAGCACACGTGTGTTATAATTTGTCCATTTTTTTTTTAATAAAAAATAACAATTTGCAGAGAGTACTAATTTACTTTGATAAGTATAAATTTTTTTTTTTTTTTTTTTTTCTAAGTATGCATGTCAGATTGTATTCTTCTATGGCCTTATACTTTGGCATGTCTGTGATCTGAGATGCCTGTATTTATTACACATGCAGACCAAATATTCATATCTTGATGTTGTTGGGAGAACTGTGCTGGTTCTTGAAAAGAAAAATGTTGTTCCTGAGCACAACGTTCCGTTCCAGGTATTCTATAGTCCTTGTGCATATGTGTGCTGCTGTCATCACATAACAGTTTTAGATTATCATTTGTCCAGCTCAGATGGATGTATGATACATTTTCTGGATTTCATGGTAGTGATACAGT
This sequence comes from Euphorbia tirucalli, assembly GCA_039660915.1. Taxonomy (NCBI): domain Eukaryota; kingdom Viridiplantae; phylum Streptophyta; class Magnoliopsida; order Malpighiales; family Euphorbiaceae; genus Euphorbia; species Euphorbia tirucalli. The sequence continues at coordinate 34,770,956 of CM077633.1, forward strand.
GATGAAATTTTCTATGATAGAACAAGATTTAGGCAGCAGATCTAATGAAGCCTTCTCATTTCATTTGTTAGTGCCTGATTTTTGGCATGATAATTAGTTGTGGATAATATTTCACATGCTACAAGAACCCAGTATCAATACCTAGTACAAGACCTGTTCATGGGCCCCCAGGCCAGCCCAAGCCCACCCGCCTTGGCCAGGCTTGGACATATTAAAATTTAAAAAGCCTGGCCCGAGCCGGCCCGCAAAAGCCTCCCTAATTTAAGGCCGAGCTTGGGTATCATAAGTATAGTGTGGGCCAGGTATATAATTTATAATATTATATAAATTGTATTATATTATTATAATTTTAATAGTAAAATATATTATTATTAGGTGGGCTGGGCTAGGCTTGGGAATTGCTTTTCTTGGCCTAGCCCGAGCCCGCCTAATTTTGAGCCAGGCTGGGGTGTGCTCAATGTTTTTTTCACCTAGGCCTGAGCCTGCTGAAGCCTGGCCCATGGACAGTTCTACCTTTGACAGACTGTTCCATCAGAGAGAGCACCGACTGACTGCGGACAGTCAGTAATCACCGACAGAAACATGGTATCGGTTCAATATGGTGGTGTGAAAGCTGAGCCTCTATAATAGCTCATGTTGCTTTATGGATGATTGAGAATGGGCTATGAATGGTTTTGTTTTGGGAATCATACAGCTATTGGGCCCAAGGGACTTCAGGTTTACTCTAGGAGAAGAATAGAGCTAAAGGGCAGTAAGGGAAATTAGGGGAGAATTAGTGATAACCGTTTGTATGAGCTGTCATATAGGGTTGGCGTTTCTGTTATAAGAGGGAGAGGGGGGTGGGTGTAGGAAATAGGCAAGTTTTGTATGTTCCTTCTGCAACTGAGCAGGGCTCTCTATTGAGAGAGGGAGATTTCTCCTGTGGGGCTTTAAGCCTATTCCTTTCTTAGTCTGTAATTCCTCCATTGTTTTGTTTCTTTCTATTTGTCTCTGTTTCTTGTTAATTTTCCTATTAATGGACATACTACATTATTTCATATTAAACTGGAATGGTGTTAGATGAAGGTTGACAGTGTTGCATGTATCTCCAACTCCAACTATAGGATTAGTTCATTTGCATGGCACCTTTTTTGTTTTTTTTTTTTTTTTTTGGTTCTATTCTTTTTCAACGTGGTTCTTTGGTCGATTTACATTTTGGGGTTAATCATGCTTGGCTAAGTAGACTAGCAATGTGACTTTGATTTCGAAAATTCTTTAATATGCTCTGCAACTGTAAGATTCTTCTGATGTGCTCTTCAACCGATTCTTTTTAATTTTTATGGCATTTCAATGCATTAATCTGTTTTGATTCTTGCAGGTGTATTACACTTTCAACCAAATATTCATGCTAGCTGAGCCATTGATGTTGGTATCTGCATTTTTCTTCTTTTTCATAGCTTGTGTAGCATATTTACATATTGACCTTTCCTTGCACAAGTGATAAGAGCAGAGGAAGTATGATTTTGCGATTTATTAGCAATGGGATTGGGTTTTCAACGAACTGATAGGCTCTTTTTGCTTTGTTGGAGCTTGGAATAGTTTCTGTTTAACTTTATGAGCAGCAGAGAGAGGGACGTCTAGTCTGGATATAGGAAGGATCATTCTCTAGTTTGTAATTTTTTGAGATCAATGTTTAGTTATAAAGTGGTTGCAATAATAAATTTTGTTCATCTATTGGCAAGAAAGAATTATGGCATTGGAATATTCTGTCTTCACCATAAATGATATTGTAATAACATAAATGTATCTTTTTAATCTTCTAAATACAACATATTGGGCAAAGCTCGCAATTTTTCATATAAGCTTCACAAAATTTCACTTGACATCACAAGGATGAAATGTTGAAATTAAGTGATCTCATAAGAGTGTATATCTTTTTGTTATGAAATCCCTTGAATGTGCAGATGATTTTTCTGTGCAAGTTGGGTTCGTTTCGGAGGCAGATTATATTGATAGACTAAATTCTCTTGAATCGCATATATATGGGCAACGGCTACTCCATATCAAAATCAATATGAGTAGGTGAACTAAATTGAGTGGAAGAGAGGGAGAGAATTAAAGACAGGTGAACTAAATATTTCACCGAAGTTAGTGATGAAGTCAAAATGTATTCTTTCTTGAGTAGGGTGAGTAACTATATATGTTGAATATATTAATTGGATATGTGGATAATAGGCAAGAAAAGTACGTACATGACATAATTGGATGCATTGATAATTGAATTTAGATAAATATTTGGCTAGACAATTGATTGAGCATGAAGTAATTAAGCATAGGATTTAGAAAACGTTTTACACAGAAAAACTCGAAATGGAAATGAAAAGACATGAACACATAAAAGAAGAAAAAGAGATGGAGTTAATTACATGGAGGAATTGAGAGGATGAGGGTGGAGACAAACAGGGAGTCCGTTGGCAGGAATGGGGAGGGGATCAACTATGATGTTCTCTTGAGGTTGCAGTTTCTCGCATTTGAAATTCTTGACGAAGTTATGCATGAATACAAGAATTTCCAACCTGGCATACTCTTTGCCTGGGCACATCCTAGGTCCTCCTCCGAATGGAACAAAGGTGTACGGGGCAGGCCCGTTTCCTTCGAATCTTGACGGATCAAACTTTTCAGGCTCTATGAAGCATTTGGGATTTCTATGCGTGGAATGGGCACTCCAGTACAGCTTCCATCCCTTTGGAATGGTGAAACCAGCATACTCGAAGTCAGTCATGGCCTCTCGAAAGGCGCCTTGGAGGGGAGGAGCAAGTCTCATCACTTCACATGCTACGTTCCATGAATATTTCATCTTCTTTATGTCTTCCCAATTCAACAGCTCTCCCTCTGCTTTCGCTTTCGATATCTCCATTTGTTCTGCAAAAACCTTGTCATAGACTTGAGGCAACTCCGCAAGATACTTGACAACAAAGGTAATGGCAGCACTGGCTGTATCATGTCCTCCAATCAGTAAACCGAAAATCTTATCAGCTATATCCAATTCATTCATGTACTCCCCGCTCTCGTATGCTGTTGTTACCATATGAGACAGAATATCCTCCGTCGGTGATGCTTTGTTCTCTGCAAGATCAATCTTTCTCTGCTTGATGATCTTGATGAGCTCCTTTCTCACTCTATTTGATGCTTTGATCCCACGGTTAAGAGGTGTTCCTGGAAGATCAATAGGTATTGATATAATCCCAGCAGCCAAAGCATCAAAAGGCTTTGCAAACTCTTCGACATGCTTGCGGTCTTCCATGCTCAGAAACAGTCGACAAGCCAACGAAAACGTATACATTTTGGCCAGGGGAAAAACAGTGACTTGCTGTTTGTTGTCCCAATCCGATGCAAAATGGTTTTGAGCAATAGAATCCATGACAGGAATGTACTTTTGAAGTGCTTTGGGTTTGAGAAATTGGGGTAGAAGTTTTCGCATTCGTATTGATTCTTCTTGGGAAGAGGTTTGAGTAGAAGAAGGGAAGATTTTGTTGACGGAGCTAGGCCACCAGGAAGTTACTAACTTATTTTCATTGGAGAACAAGAACTTGTTCCCCGCAGCTCCACAAAACACTGCAGATTTCTCGCAAAATATTGAGGTCTTAAATACTTTACTAGAAAATATTTTCATCCTATCTAATATGAACTTCTCCGGTTCACCCTTTCGACCTGTGCTCAAGAACTCTATACTTTCTCCAATCAGTGGCCATCCGGTGTTGCCAGGTGGCAGATTTTTTCTTGCTCGGCCATTGAATTTGTGCATGTAGATGAGGCATGATATTGAAAGAGTGATGATCAGTATGCCAATCTGAATTATCTCCATTTATTTTTCTTTTCTTTCTGTTTAATTATGAATTAATTACAAGAAATTTAAGAATGAGGGTTACGAGGATTTTTGTTGAATTGAAAATCTGCACCAAGGAATTTGGTTCATATAATGTTTTTTTTTTTAAAAAAAAATAAAAATAAAAAGGAGTATAATCTAATATTCCATGTTAGTATGATTCTAATAATCTTCTTGTAGTTTGGTCAGAGACCTATGTATTCACTATATTCTTAGCTTTGTTGACTTGCTGTTTTATTTTTAATTTCGTTCCCTTCCTCTTATTAATTATTTGCATAAAAAAAAAAGTAGCAATTAATTAAAATGGGACAAAAGCTATGTGCATTTAGATAAAGTAAACACAAAATTACTGCATGATTTAGAGATGAAAGTTGTGCTGTGTTTATATTAATTGGTCCCAAATTTTTATTCTGCTTAATTGCTACAATGTTGCAATAGAATATCACAATTAATCTAGCTAGAATAACTTCTACCTTTAATTAATATTTAATTTTGTTAGAAGATTCACCTTCTACTTCTTCGTCTTGTGTTGTTTTGGCACACAGATAATGCCAGGCATACTCTATAACTTCTCTTCATATATTGCTTAAGATTTAAATTATTTTGTTAGATTTAAATTCACCTATTCAACTAGGATTTAATTTTGTTGAATTACGAACAAGCTTCCTATAGTTCTATATTTAAAGCATTATTTTGGAAAGAAAAAACTGGGATCCTTGGATTCAATGCAAGTACATCCAATAAGCACTGATCGATAATAATATATAAACGTCGCAATTTCTTTTATAGAATTGGACAACAATGATTATGCTGAAAAGGGTTAGTGGCTTGATAGAAAGTTTGTAGAAAGAAAAAATAAAACTAAATAAAAATAAAAAAAAAAAACAAAGAAAGGTTTAGGATCAAAGGCTTATCCACTAATATTTATTGCACTACAAGAAAAGCATCCTGTAGGGGTTTATTTGTGCTGCCGTATTTAACAGCCTCTTATAAGTGATACAGATGGTTTTGGCGATCCGCCTCTGATTCGTCGGCAAAGGAGGGCGCTATGTGTAAGGGGGACGCAGCGGCATGCACGTGGACAAGGCCTGTTGGCATGCCAGCGTGCGCGGGCTTGCGTAGTAGCCAACAAGGTGTGGTGAATGAGACATATTGGTGGTTGTTTCTTCTAGAGGTAAAAGCGGTATAAGGACTACTATAGGGGGGACACTAGTCCCACCAGACTTAAGATAGGATCTCCTCCTCCTCTAGGCTCGTGAGCAGGCACAATAGCTTAAGTGATTTACCCTAGCCCATGAAAGACTAAGAGGCAGGCGTTCGACCTTGAGAAGAGAGGCGGACGTCTCTGTTAAGGAACTAGCCTTACGAACACTATAGAGCTGCTCGGCTTATATTGCACGCTCCTTGACAAGGCGAGGCTAAACCACAGGGGTTGGTATGCAGGACGCGATACTCAAAGTAGGAATTGAGGGACACTGATTGGGGAGACTTCCCTTTATGCGAGTTGGCTAGCCGTAGGCTTGTGAGAGTCTCGGCGCCACACAAGGCCACTGGCCTAGCCATAGGCTATCCCCATGACATTTGGTATTAGAGCTTAAACAAAGTGAACCCTTTGTGATGTTGGCTTAAGATACCAAACCACTCGAATGAGTTAATGGACAATGAGTTGATGGATCATGATTTACGAATGATTTTAGAAATGAATCGAAACCTTGAGTTTGCTCGGGTTAGGTGGTGACAAGCCTACTTAACAAGCGAGACTCTGGAGATAGCAAGAAGGGAACTTAGATATGGTGGCATGCGAGTGAGCCCATACTTGAATGCCTACCTTCACATAGTAGTGGCAGATGCTTTACGATGATCAACCCCTAAGTGGGGGAGGGATCTCATAGCTGATGAGACGAGACAGAGTATGGCCATGTGGAATGGAGAAGAGATAAGATATTACATCGTCTAGTGGCGAGTGCAAGCAATTAAGGCATGGCTTGTATCTATTATGAAACAACTCAATTGAATGTCATGGATGCTAGTACATGCGTCAGTGAGACTCCATGTGAGGTAGCAATAAGACGCTACGATGGGCAACCCCTCAAGTGGGGGAGAAGCCTTGTAGTTGAGAATGCCCTACGAATTAGTTAGGTAACGAGCTTTGAGTTGTCGAGAGACAAGTGCAAGCTATTGAGGCGTAGCTTGGATCTTGTCATGATGCTACCCAATTGAGCATTGCTTAAACTAAGACAAGGTGGTACTCGGATTGTGAGGCAAAAAGGAAACTAACCAGAGGCCTATGTGGGGCAAATGGAAACTTACCAGTAGCCTCTGAGGGAACGATAGATATTGAAAGTAATATACAAAATTCTCAGTGGGAAATTTGTTGAATAAGCGTGTAAGATTGACAAGGTCTTTGAGTAGCAAAGAATGTGGAATATAATTAAGATTGCAAGGTGACAAGCCTCTTTAAGGTTACGAATGCAATGCCCGTATAGCCAAGCGGGCCAAAGGTACGATATATATGGGAAAATCACCACTAGGGGAATGCTGGATAGTGATGCAATATACGATCAACCTGTGATCATAAGAGTTCAATCGGCAAGAGGCCAAAACGATGCGAGTAACCTTTGGCAATGTACTTGTTGTGGGGACGCCTACAATAAGTCATTGTCTCGGTTCTTATTTGCGAAGGGATTTGTGATGGGGACGCTCAACAAACTATTGTGAAAAAAGAACATGTATTTATGTGCAATTGCAGGGTTGGGAATGAGAAGGCCCATGAGAAGCCGACTTTGACGAAGCGAGTGAAGGGTTGAGTGAGAAACAAAGAGATGGACCAGGGCAAAACCCCAAGATGGTGGAGATGAGAGATTCAAGATATAACAAACCATAGGCGAGTGAGTACAAAATGGGAGTAGATTTAAAGATCACAATGTGAGAACAAGTTCAAAAGAAACATACGAGATTGAGATCGAAAATGAAGAGCAAGTAGAGATGAAAGAGAGCCCAATGAAAGAGATGACAATGAAAATACCCCAACATCAAACCAACTGGAGGAAGAAAGAGAAGTGAGAATCAGAGCAAACAGTAGCAATAATCATTGAAGCAACAATTTGAAAAAAATGGGAACACTTTTGCTTGGGATGACGAATATGTGAGGTGTTAGTGACATAAACTTTTGTTATAAATTGTGTAAGTAATTATTTATTTGATGTAACATTGAGAGTGCATGCGATAATTTGTGAAATTTTTTTATGGATATTGTTGTATTCTTTGGTGACTTTTGTGAGGTATGCAAAATTTGGATAGCAATAGAGAAAGATCGAAGGAGATGAAACAGACGTAACAGTTGAGTGACCAAGGAGTGACAACTAAATGATGATCATGAACCAGCTCTATCCTCGCCGGGTTCACCACATCATCGGGGATGATGATGGTCAAGTGGGGGAGAGGGTAGAAGGCCTATTATGAAGGGTTGGGATGGATATTCGGTATAAGATCCCTAGTATAATAGAATAAAGATTAGATTAATACAAGGGCAGGAAAATATGATATATGATCGAAGAGTCTCCGAAGATATACAGGACTCAGGTAGAAGTCTCGAGATCTATGAAAAGAATTTTTCAAATTTTTCATTGCGATCGTAGGAGATGTGAGACATCATCATGAGAATAATGGGGACAAACGAGAAATGAAAGTTCATACTATGTAGAAGATTAAATGAGATCATGCAGTGGTTTCCAGAGTATGTGATCAGTTTTAAGCAAAGTGAACAAGCGGGACTTAGTGGTGAAAGAGGTAAGTCAAGTACAAAGAATTCAAGGGCTTTTTGCGTGGCGGACATCCGAAGCGAGAAAAACCTCAATCAAGTTTAGAGACAAAGGCACGGAGACCTTTCAAAGGAAAAAGGCATGCTCGATCAACAAGGAAGTTGATAATCTAAGTAGGGGAGAATGTAAAGGGGACACAACGGCGTGCACGTGGATAAGGCTTGTTGGCATTTCAGCGTGCACAAGCATGCACAGTAGCCAACAAGGTGTGGTGAATGAGGCATATTGATGGTTGTTCCTTGTAGAGGTGAAAGTGGTATAAGGACTACTAAAGGGGGTCACTAGTCTCACCAGACTTAGGCGTAGGATCTCCACATCCCTTGGGACCGTAAGCAGGCATGATAGCTTAAGTGATCCACTCTGGTCTAGGAGAGACTGGGAGGCTGGCATTCAGCCTTGAGAAGAGAGGCAGACATCTCCGTTAAGGAAGGAGCCTTATGGACACTATAGAGCTGCCCAGGCTTATAGCGCATGCTTCTTGACAAGGCCAGGCTAAACCATAGGGGTAAGTATGCGGGACGCAATACTCAAAGTAGAAACTAAGGGACACAGATTGGGGAGGCTTACCCTTGTGTGATTTGGCTAGCTGTAGGCTTGCCGGAGTCTCGACGCCACACGGTGCCATTGGCCTAGCCATAGGCTTTCCCCGTGACACTATGCTATAAGAATGGTTTGGGAATATTATATGGTTACCAGTAAAGGTGGTTACCACCCCCTCTAGATCTATTTTTCTTTTGATTTTTTTTAGTTTTTCCAATTTATTTGTTTTTTTAATTTCCCAATTAGTTACTAACAAGATGGTTCACAAATAAAGCTACATTAATCAAGAAAATGCTACATTTATCAATGACAACTAACATTTTAAATGCTATAAATCTTCATTGAAATGATATTTGATTTAAAATGAAACATGGACAAAATATGTCTCATCATCTAAAATATAACTTCCACATCCATGAAAATAAAGTCACCGTATCTTCCCATATAGTTTTAAATTGTTTGGTTACTCAAAAACCACTAAAGATGAGGTCAAATCATTAAACATCCAGCCAAAATGCAATAATATGGCCAACGCTACTTGAAAAGACATGGATTAAGCCAATCCATGTAAAATGATAGAAAAATGCAATCAAAATTTTGCTAAATAAACTAAAAGTTTTAGGTAAAAGAACATTCACAACATGAGGCAGGAAGATATAGAAATGAAGTGAGTTTAGCATTCAAACTTCCACTAATGCTTCAACAACAACTTGATGCTAGTGAATATCTAAATAATAATGAAAACCATACTAAAAAAACATATCAAAAATACCATTTTAATAGTATGTAATCACTATCGACAATGAATCATTCTAGATATTTACAAGGCTCAAAACTAATAAATTTCCTTTCTTTTCCTCCATTTTCTCATTAACCAAACACATAACTACACAAGAAAGGAAAATCAAGTAAAAGGGTATGAAATTTTTAACCTGAAAGTGAGTGGAGGAAAAAGCAACAAGGAAAGTAGCAGTAGCACAGGGAAAAGCAAATAAAGCAATAACATATGACACTTGAAATCTAAATATAAATGTGAATATATTTAGATTCAATCATAATCACATTCAGATCAAGGATACATGTAATAATCACATCACTAAGATCACTTGAAATCAAGTATAACACATACTTTACAAGTAGGAATAATAGTTGCACTAAGAACTCTATAATATGTAACAATCGATAGAGCAATACTGAGGCATGCTTTGAAATATGTGAGGAATAGATCCTAGTTAACTACCAACATAAATAGATTAATTAAAGTACAACAAAGAGAAGAAAACATGGACTACAAAAATAAAAGATAGCAGTTCATTAGTCATTGGAAAAAAACATATATAACAAAAAGCACACTAAAGCATTCAAGATTGATAAAGTCCCTTAAGAAATATATAAGTAATGAAAGAAAATAGAAACATATTATTACACATACTTAATATTAAGTAAAGTACGGATCATAACTTGAATACGAAGAGTAGTTTATTGCCACTTTTCCTCTACTGCTAGCATCACCAAACTACAAAACCAAGTGAAAGATAAAATCAATTTGAAAGAAGTGTATATCACATAAAGAAAGCATAAATTTTGCACAAAATTTTTGCTAAATGGGGAGAAAATTTGATTACCGATGATAACCTTCTTGAGTATTAGACATCAATTGTTCTCCATGATATTTTTGAGATAAGAAATCTTCCACCACAGTCAATTTTATTAGAGACCTCCTCATGCCTAGTGGCTAAATCTTTATATGTGCCTCATACATCCTCATGCTTAGTGGCTAACTCATTATATTTAGAAGTCATGTCATTTAATTGAACTTGAAGTGATTCCAAACCATGTTATTGACTTGATGAATTCCATCTTGTTCCAATGTAGTAAGAGGTGGGTCTAAAATAACTTGTAGGCATGAATGGCCATTATTTTCCTTACCTAAAACTTCTTAAAAAAACTTCTTGGAATACCATGTTCATTTATTTCACTTATAAAGGCACTTGAATTAAGGCTTCATTCAGCTTGAAGTGAAAAAGCCTTATCCTACAAATTGAAATAATAACAAATTAATATTTTTAATTGCATAATCACCAATATATTAGTTCAATCATCTAGATAGTCATTACCATAAGTTGTTTAATACTTTCATCCACATAATTGCCAATGTTTCTCTTATGCGTAGCATCATAAAAGCTAAGTCTATTTGGTGATGGACCATACTCTTATTCCTACAAACAAAACATAAAACTAACTTGAATGTGCTCATTGAGTGGTTTAATAATTTGCTTCAAAATAGGTTCACATTTAGTTAAAGTTGGCTTACTTATTGGAAAAAAATAGAAGAAATTTCCAAGAAGGAAACACAAATAGAAAAAAGACATGCAAATTAACCTTCTGTGGTCCATTTAGACAAATAAGCATAAGCAAAGAGGATATTTATTTATATCAATGCAGCCCGTATTTTAAATTTTTTACACTATAACTATCAAAAGTTTTTACCCCTTCCCACAATAGCTTTATCTCTTTAATTAAATGTTGCAAGTAAGTACCAATATCATTTCTTGACCCTTTAAAACCTAGAATAATCATTGATAAGATAAAAGAAGATTACTTCATACAATGACAAGAAGGTATGTTATATGTCCTCATAACAAGCCATATGCTATTGGTAGTGCTTATGATTCTAAAATGATTAAACTTATCACTAGAAAGAACAAGCTTAACATTCCTTACTTCAAAGGGAAAATTAGGATATCGAGCATTGAATGCTTTCCATGCTTCTCCATCCGCTGGATGTCTAAGTAACTCATCCTTTTAGCAGTGTTCTTCTTGCCATATCTCATATCATTAGCAGTTTTTTATGAGAAAAAAACCCTTTTCAACCTAGGTGATGTCACACAATTTAGCATAATTATCCTAGTTGTTTTAGTGCCTTTTTTAAGTTTAAGTTGTGTATTTCACTTAAATCTATCATGTTTATGCTACTTCTCTCATGATTTTGTTTTGTAAGATCAAGTGGATGATTTAGGCATAATTTACGGATTTGCATTGAAGAATTAAAAAATGTTGAGATGACTGTGCCAACTTGAGCCTTATATCGACTCATGACAAAAATCAGTGGGCACAACTCTTTACCTATGGGAGGTGACTATTCACTTAAGTTAGATGACTCTTCATTTGAACCATTGTTGACTCTTCGTCCAACCATAACAACTTTCCATCAAACCATTGTGACTCTTTTTCAGACCATCGTAACTCTTCATCCAACCATTGCATCTCTTTATGACATATAAATACATATTATTAACCACATTTTGGGGAAGGGGACACCAATATGAAACACTAAAAAGTAAGTACTCAATACAATTAAAAAGCCTATGAAGAAAAAGAATAAGCCATGGAAGAGGAGGACATCAAAGAGGTCATCCAACATCCTAGAATTTTTTTAAAGAAGAATAAGGGAGTTACCGATCATTCTTTCTTCTTCTCTTCCTCTTTAGATCATTGCTTGGTATCAAAATCTTACTTTTGTTAATTTCTTTGACAATATGTAATTAGGCTAAGTTGTTTATTATAATTACAAGTATGGATTGATCCATTATTAATACAATATTCTATTTTAATGCATGAATGATTTAAGTTTAATTGGGCATTTGATTTGTTATGTATGCTTGATCACCATATATAACATGTTAATCAACTTGTTCACAACCAGAGTTGGAACTCTCTGGTGGAAAGGCAATTGGGTTTACTTAAATGCCGAAAATCACTTAGGAGACAAGGATTTCACTTTGAGGAATTAAAGAATAGGCATATAACTTCATGGTTTTCATCTATCTCCACAATGATATGAGACTGCTTGTGGACTCTATATGGGATAGTTTTATTTGACAATGGGAGATGCACTTAGGGATATCAGGCCTTATTCTTTAGTCATTGCATGTGCATATGTGTTTTATTAAATCCTTAGTTAATCAATTTATAACTGTAATTGTAAGAAACCATTTGATTATATTGTTAGTTATAAATTAAATGTAGATTATAAGTTTATTAATTTGAAATTTAGATAGAAAACTTATTCAAAGTTATCATGCCTTATGCATCTTAGTATATACTCGGTTGACATAAAACAACACTCACAAATTGATGGAATAATGGAAAATTCACCTTACAAGTGAGATTTTCGGACAAATATATAGCAAAGACTGAGTTTCAAATATGTTGGATAGTTGGATCTCAATAGCCGAATCTATAACATCTAAATTTAGTAAAGTAGATAAATCTGGCTTTTAGTAGACTACAATCCTTCTAGAATAAGGAAACTAAATCCTATTCAAGGTGCAATTCTTACTTGCTCATCAAGAAGTTTAAGTCCTATTTAGGAAAAAACTTAAATAAGTCATTATTCTACCCCAATTAGGAATCTTTCATATTGGTTAAACATAAATATCATTAATCAAATTAGGCTAGCTTTGAGCCTATATAAAGGCCTCCCTACCTTAAAAGTTACAATATTATTTTACTCTTTTGCTCTTCTCCTCTTGATCTCTTACTTACTTAAGTGTTGGAGTGTCTTTTCTATTTTACAGGTCCTAACTTAGTCTTCCTTAAAAAGAGCTTACTCCTGATGGGTGTGAGTTTTTTTAATAATCTATCAATTAATAAGATTAGTGTGGACTCATTGAAACAATGACTTCATCTGGCTCAAAATAGAGATTTAATCGATTATGCTATTCAAAGATTGCATGAAAATCTAGATAAGTTATTCTTTAATTCATAGATTGGTGGAATTAATCTGATAACAAAAATATGTAATTGTGATATATTGTTGATATATTGTTATTATGATATAATACCCTATTTGGTCAAAACTTAATTCATGGATATATAGCTTATTGTTGATAATATCTTTTTCTTTATGTAACAAAAAACTTTCGATAATATATTTGATTTTTTTATCTTGGCAAAAAGAATTAAAGCTCGATAGGGGGGAACAATTTCTTGAATTCATGGCATAACCATTCATCTTTTGATTCAAACAAGGACAAGGAGTTAATCATATGATCCATGATAAGATCTTTTCATTTATTTGAGAATTTTCCACATTATTGCATAACTACAATGCTAGTAGGCATTAAAATTGTTACATACAGTAAAGATGGAGGAGTTTTCATGGAATTCAATGGATGACGTGCATGCATACCGAGTTTTTTTATTCTTAATGACGAAGCATTGATATCCTTTACGTGGGATATATCCGAACATCACTAATATCGATAAGGATCTTAATTCTTGGTGAAGCTAGTCGATCCACATCTGAAATCAATTTCGTGAATTATATAAGATAAGTAAAATCTTTTACTTGTACTTTTCGGATTAAGCTGGCTTCTTAAGCACTTATCTTACATATTTGATCATTATATGTCTTGAATGTTAGACTAATTACTTAAAGTGTTGATACGACTAACGTGGCTTTGATTAAAGCTACCTAGGAAAAATCCTTTCTCTGTTTAGCTTGGTTGGTATCTACACTTTTACCTTTCTTAGCTTCATCTAAAGAGACTGATGTACCCATCAGCATTTTTGCTGGTTTGGAATTCTCCATTCCATTTTTCTTTATGAGTTCTTTAGTATGCCTTGATTAGCAATTACATGTTCTCTTCTTTCCTTGCTTGATTAGAAGGCCAAGGAAGAAATTTAGCTCGCCCATCATAAACATCTCAAATTCAGTACTTATTTCTTGCGAGAATTCCTAGCACAACATATCGTTAGTAGAACCAAATACAACACCATCAATATATATTTGAACGAATAATATATGATTCTTTTCATGCTTTTTAAACAGTGTTGTGTCAACTTGTCCACGAATAAAACCCTTTTTAAGTAAGAATGTACTTAACCTTTCATACCATGCTCTCGGTGCCTGTTTTAGTCCATATAAAGCTTTAGTTAACTTGTAGACGTGGTCAGGATGATGACAATCTTCAAATCCTGGTGGTTGCTTTACATAGACTTCTTAATTGATGTAGCCATTAAGAAATGCACTTTTCACATCCATTTGATAGAGTTTGAAGTCTTTGTAGCAGGAAAATGCACATAGCATTCTGATTGCTTCCAACCTTGCAACCATAGCAAATGTTTCATCATAATTTATTCCTTCTTACTGGTTATATCCTTGTGCAACTAATCTAGCTTTGTTTCTGAAAACTTTTCCTGATTCATCCAGTTTGTTTCTAAAAACCCATTTAGTTCCAATCACTGACTGATTTTTAGGTTTTGGAATGACCTTCGAGACATTGTTTCTTTTGAATTGATCTAATTCTTCTTGCATAGCCATTATCCAGCATTCTTCTGTTTCAGCTTCATTGAAGTTCTTTGGCTCTATTTCAGAGACAAATGCCACATTGTAAAATATTCTTTCAGTTGTCTCTTTGTCATCATCCTATGAGAAGGATTATCAATAATATTCTCTTTTGAGTGATATCTATGATATTTGAACTCTTTTAGAAGATCATCATGTTGGTTTTCTTGCATTTGCAATTCTTGCACATTATTCTCATTTTGATTACCAGAGTTGTTCTCTTTTTGCAGATCATTTTCATTATTTTATGTGTTTTCAGCCTGCGAGTGAAAAATCTCAAGAGTATCCTCAGATTCTTTATCTGGGAGAGAGTTAGTCTCTTCAAACACTACATGTATGGACTCATCAATAGTGAGAGTTCTTTTGTTAAAGACTCTGAATTCTTTGCTATGCAATGAATACCCCAAGAAAATATCTTCATCTGACTTAAAGTTAAATTTATTGAAATATTCCTTGTTGTTGAACATAAAACATTTACAACCAAATTGATGGAAATAACCAATATTAGGTTTTCTACCATTCCATAACACATATGATGTTTTCTTTAAAATGGGTCTTATTAAAGCTCGATTTAAAATATAACAAGCAGTGTTCATAGCTTCTGCCTAAAAATATTTTGGTAAATTATTTTCATTGAGCATGATTCTTGTCATTTCTTCTAAAGTCCTATTTTTCCTTTCAACAACACCATTTTGTTGAGGAGTTCTAGGAGCAGAGAAGTTGTGTGATATTCCATGCTTAGAGCAAAACATTTCAAAAAAGATAATTTTCAAATTCTTTTCCATGATCACTTCTAATGGCTATTATAGAAGTGTTTTTTAAATTTTGAAGCTTTTTACACAAGGTAGAAAATTGTTGAAAAGCTTCATCTTTTTGACTCAAAAATCATGTCCACGTAAAACGTGAATAGTTATCTACAATGACTAATGCATACCTCATGCCTCCTAAGCTTATTGGTTGTATTAGACCAAGTAAGTCTAAATGCAGTAGTTCTAGCTAGAGGTAGAAACAATTCCTTTTGAATTAAAAGAACTTCTAGTTTGACATGCATCACAAATATGAGTTTTATCAAACTAAAAGAGGGACGACGTGCAGGCGAATGGAGATATAAGGAAAATAAAAGAAAAATGAAAAATTCAACTTCCGACCGTTAGATTTTGATGAAATTACATGTGTAGGTTTATAATTACGTGTTCTTTAGTTTATACGGTTGAGATTTTACTTTGATGTTTATATGATAGTGTATTTAGAAATAAAATTTTAGAGTATTTTTATAGATGAATCCTAAATAGGAAGTGATATGAGAATAAAATTGGTATTTATGGACTCCTAGCAGTGCTATGAATCTAGTGGTGTTTTCCGTTTGAATTATGGGTACTATTCCGGTGATCGGAAATTTTCCAGTGAGTTTCTGTTTGTTTAATATATTTGTATTGATCTATGAATTAAGGGGAGCAATATTAATTTTTGGAGTTTTTGATGATTCTGAGTAGATTATTTTATATGAATTTTTGAAGTATTTTGAGTTAAATTAATTATGTTATTGGTTGGAAAAGTAGTTTAAGTGAGGTGTATATATATATATATATATATATATATATATATATATATATATATATATATATATATATATATATATATATATATATATATGAAAAATTACAAGAAATGCATTTGGAGGAATATAGGATGTTTTGGGTGTTTTTTGATAATTTGGTGAATAGTAATATACCGTATTTGTGAATAGTAACTCGTATGAATAGTGACTATATATGTGAATAGTAATGGGGTGATATATTTTACGAAATAAGTTATATAAGAATGATAATTAAGTTATTTTAAGATTAGAAGAACTACATGGCTTTGATTCCCAAATTGGAATTTGGGATACGTAGGAAGCTTGATAATAAATAATTATCAAGTCCAAGCGAAGTAAGTAGATTAAAATAGATAGAAATGTGTAAGTTAATTATATGTATTGCATTTTTAACTTAGCATTTGCATTCACGACATATTTTCAAGTGTGATTCTACTATGTGATTATTATAATTATTTAAGAATAGTCTTGCTTATATTCATAAGTATATTTACATACATTTCCAATTGTGGTTTAAATACGTGTTATAGACATGCTTCCTGGTGAGCGGCATCAGGACCTTGTGCGCACAGGTACTATTGGGCTTATGGAATATAAGTATGAGATTGATGATGTGGATTGTGGATAAGCGTGGTTGAGTTATTCGCGGGCTATATGATATTATGGAATTGGAATTAAGTGGGGCTGGGTATGGGTTCGGTTGAGTTATTCTCGGTCCTCCAGCAGACTGGGTGCGGGTTTGGTTGAGTTATTCTCGGTCCCCTAGTCATTGGATTTAATTATGGAATTAGAATTAAGTGAGGCTGGGTATGAGTTCGGTTGAGTTATTCTCTGTCTTCCTGCTGACTGGGTGTGGGTTCGGTTGAGTTATTCTCGGTCCCCCAGTCATTGGATTTAAGAGGGCCCGATGGCTATATAGATTATGACATATGGGTATTAAGGTTCAGGATCCATAACATATGGAAACCAGACATTGATATATGGATATATTGATTTATTATTTGTTCTACAGAATTTAGGTATGTGAAAACATATAATACTAGATAATGTGGGTGTGGGTATTATTTATAGAAAAATTAGGACATGATTTTCTTTGAGAGGAACAAGTAGTGGTATTGCTTTCATCGAGATTTGGTTAACCAAACTCAAAATTCTTAAAATAATGTAATTCGAGCGACTTGACAACAATATTAAACGTTATAATTATATCAATTAATTTTATTGACTGCATGAACACTTGGGTGCAATTTAATTAATATAATTTACCAATAGAGCATGTAGAGTCTTAAATTAATCGCCAAGCGCTTATCAGATACTTTTTTTAGGGCAAACGTTAATTAGCAATTACTACATCGAATGGTTAATACTTATCCATCCTAAAATGATAGATCGGTTTCGCTATTCACGTGGTTTAAAAATAAAAAATAAAAAAAATAAAAAATAATATTAATATAGTTTAATAACAAATTTTTACACATAAAATTTTTATATATTCCTTCGTAAAATTATTATTAGCTAATTTATTGTTCGGAGTCAAAATTAATAATAATTTTATTTTTTGTACAATTTGTGAACACCAATGTACATTAAAGGGACACATATTAAGAAACTAAAAGCATTAACTATAATAAAAAAAATGAAACTGGTGTACATAAGCTTGGACATGCCAAAATGAAATTAAAAGTTATCTTTCTCGAATATAAACAGTTTTTTTTAGATAATTCTCATTCTTTTTTTAAAGACTATGTTTTAAGTTGAATATGTTAAAAGGTTTTATTATGACAAACATGATGAATTTAATTATTGTATGAATGTGCATTTAATATTGCTTACGGTTTTAAGGCTTACTACGGGTTCCGGTGGCATTAAGCTTACCCGTTCCCTAGTGCCGATCACGAACCGAGGGATGGGTTGTGACAGTGAACTTGCTAATTGTATAATCTAATTTTTCACATTTCTTTTCAAGATGTGATACTTTACTGATAAGTTCGAGATTGGAGTTTTACAGAAAACTCATTTTGCTCTATAATTCAAGCTTCTCGGACTCTTTTTCTAAAAGCTTATTTTCGTATTCTTTACACTTAGCAATTATATCAAGCTTATCATCATGCTTCTTAAAAAATTCTTGTATAAGATCATTATGAGATAAAGTTTGTAGAATTACCTCTTCTTCCTCATTTTGATCTTGATGCGATGATCTTTCTGAATTATCATTTACCAAGAAGCATATGTGGCCCTTTTCCTGCTTTTGGTCATCATCATTATCAAAGCTGGATTCATCACTGTCGCTCCATGTTGCCACCATAGCTTTCTTGTCCTTTTTCTTAAACTTATTTTTTAAGCCTTGGACAATCAGCTTTGAAATGACTAGGTTTATTGCATTCAAAACATGTAGTTTCCTGTTTTGAATCTTTCTTCACTTTATCAACCTTGTTGTTGTTGAATTGCCTCCTGTAAGATGTTTTGCCTCTGTTTTTGCTTTTTAGAAATTTTCTGAATTTTCGCACCAATAGAGCTTCATCATCATCTTCTTTGTCATCATTGTTTGAATCGGAGGTTGATTCTTCAGAAGTTGAGTTGGCAGCTTTTAGTGTCATAGACTTTTTCTTGTCAATCTGCTGACAATCAGTAGTAGATTTAACTTTCATCTCATATGTGAGTAATGAACCAATAAATTCATCATATGAGTATGAGCTTAAATCTTTTGATTCTTCTATAGCTGTGAGCTTTGCATCCCATGACGTTGGCATTGTTTTGATTAATTTTCTAACCAGTTCTTCATATGTGAAGTTCTTGCCAAGATTCTTTAATTTGTTCACAATGAAAGTAAACCTTATGTTGATTTCTGCAATTGATTCTTTTGCATCTACTTTGAACAACTCATATTCTGTGATGTAAAGATTGATCTTTCCATCTTCGACTTGTTTGGTTCCCTCATGAGCTGTTTCTAGCTTGTCGCATATTTGCTTTGCTGTCGTGCAACCTGATACACGATTAAACTCATTAATATCTAAAGCGCACTGTAATAAACGATTAAACTCATTAATATCTAAAGAGCACTGTAATAAATTAATAACTTTAGAATTTAAAGCTTCTTTATTCCAATCAGCACTTTCATATTCACTTTCTTTTTTAAGGACAGACTCCCCATCAACAATTTCTGTTGGAATAATAGGTCCTTCCTTGAAATTTCTCTAGACTTGAATATCCGTTTACTATACAAATATTTTCAATCGATTTTTCCAAAAAATGTAATTTTCTCCATTAAATAGTGGAGGCTTGTTCATGGAACATCCCTCAGATATAAAAACATTTTGACTCCTGGAGGTACTAGCCATATTGAGATCACTCTAAGAATTTTACTTCTTTTAATCAGAGTCAGGCTTTGATACCAATTGACGGTCCCAAAATGGCTAGCTACAGTATTAGAGGGGGGGTGAATAGTACTGTTGGGCGGATAAAAATTTTCGCAAGCTCTCTTTTAAAAATCCTTTTTGAAGAAACACAAGTTTCTTAAAAAAATAAGTTTTATAAAAATGCGGAATTAATTAAAATAATAAAACTTGTGAATATAAACTTGATTTTGTAAAAATAACTTTAAAATAATAAAGCTACTAATTTAAATTGCAAGAATTTAAATAGCATAAAATATAAAGAGAGTAGGGATAGAAAAATATAGACGCCAAATTTTATCCTGGTTCGACCCAACCAGTTTATATCTAGTCCCCAATCCACCCGCTTGAGATTTCCACTAATGTTTTCTTTACGGGTAGGAAACAAGCATACATTACTTTTTGCGAGTTCAAGTAACAAACTCAATACATTTGTAGGCTAAGTATCAAACCTCTACCGTTACTTTTTGGAGCTTAAGTAACAAAACTCTACTGATGCTTTTTCTAAGCTCAAGCACCAAACTTTTTACAGACTTTGTTGATCACACCACTAACAAAGTACACCCCTTTCACACAGCCATGTGTGAATATACAATTCCCGAATATATGAATATTTGAATGAAACAAATATAGCTTTTTTTTTATCTTTGCTTGCTTTGGAAATCTGGAAGACTAGATATTGAATGCTTAAAATTATGAGAATTGATAATTGGTCTTCCTTACTTTCAAGTCTTGGTCTTCATTCCTTTATATAGGAAAAGTATCTTCATGGCCGTTTGATACAACTTGTAAGGAGAAAAGTATTTTGATCTCAAGTCATAAACATCATTTAGCCGTTTGAACTCATTCACAAAGAGAGATGTATGTTGATCTCAAGTAATAAGCATTATTTAGCCGTTTGAACTCATTCACAAAGTGATATAGATGTTGTTCTCAAGTAATAAGCATTATTTAGCCGTTTGGCATTAATTCATAACGAGCACTCAAGTCATAAGCAATTTTGAACTCAAGTCATAAGCTCTCTTTATGTACCCGATTGTATCACTTCATAAAATGAGAAAGATGGTTTTTCTCAAGTCATAAGCAAATGTTGTTGATATCATTTCACAATATCACATTTGTGGCCGTTTGACATAGGTCATAAGCTTTGTATAAAATATGCCAAGAATTTTCAAGTGATAAGGCAATTTCTTCAAGTCATAAACTAAGATGTTCAAATAGTGCTAAGCTTATAAGCTACAGTGAGTATCATATCATTTTATGGCCGAATAGATATATGTTTCTGTTGGAAATGCCCTAGTCCCGAGGCATTGGTCCTTGCATTTGTATCATACATTGATTGGATTCATGTATTATACTTATTTGTGTTATTAATAAAGGCATCAATTCATTTCTTATATTTATCTTGTGCAATATACTAAATGAAGTATCCAATGGACATATCTATATCCATGATGACAAGTGTCATGCACTTGGCAGTAAGACCATGGATAGGGTAAACGATATGACCATAAATAGATCCGTAGCCTGTTCCAGTCATGGGAATGAATGGAACAAGAGACTATCATTAACCTGGTTGTATAACGGTGTCTCACCGGTCATTGGACATGGAATGTCAACCAAGTTAATGGGTACATGCATGGGGGCATGGTACTGGATAGATCCACTAAACGAGTAATCCACATGGTATAATATCACAAGTGATTCTCGTGTAGTACTTGTATGGATCCTTTGACCTGACCATATGATGGTGTTACATGTGAGGTCGGATGCTTAGGGGTACGCCTAAAAGGCCTGTAATAGGGTGCCAAGTATGGGTACTTTCGGGTATGTCACTTAGCATGGTAATGCTATGGATATGCAGAAGGGATTTGTCACTCAGTAGTCCACTGGGAAGATATCACCGGCCTCTTGATGAATGTAACTGATAAGAGTGTGGCCACACCCAAACAGGTGGGAACTTGTTTGTGAGCTTCAGTGCATTCGGGATCAAGTTAATGTCCGGACACAAAAGAGGGTGATCAATCCATGCCTCTGTGTTGGACACCGATATCAATGACATGGGATGTACAAGTTTAAACTACAGGGTTATGATAACAGTTAGACTGCCATCTCCATCTTAATTGGGGGCTGTAGTGGCTTGCTAGAGCCCAACTGCAGTCTGTGGGCCATAGGCCCACTGCCAACATAAAGATGGGCCTACGGGATCGTACACATTGAGCGACTGAACACCGACTTAAGGAATCACATGTATACTTGGAGTATACACACCAGAGAGAGAGGTGTATATATATTAATTATATTATAAGGATCAATTGGATTGATCATTATAATAAAAATTAATATTTGGCTTTACATAATTAATTGGATTAATTATGAATTTATTTCCTAGGTGGAAATAATCATATGTATAGGTTTACATATGAATTTGTTTTGTGAAGACTTAATTTTAATTTGATGGATTAAATTAATTGGTCAAACTAATTTTAATTTAAGTGTAAATAATATGTTACTTGGAGTAATACATTAAATACATGGGATAATTAAAATTGGGCTTGAAATTGATTTAAACCAGACTAATTAAAATAGGTTTGGGCCTGAATTAAAAGCAGGAAGCCCACACAGACACAGAAGCCAAACTGGGCATAAATTCCCATAAGGGAATTTGGAAACCCTAGGGTTAAAACCATAAGGAGAATTCGGCCAAGGTAGACAATTGTGTGAGCCACCACTTGACCGAATTCCTAAGCCTCCTCCCTCTCCGAAATTTTGTGATTTTCGACGCTAGCACGGGTAGTGTTCGTTAGGCGCTCGTGTACGAAAGCGAGGAGGAAATCTAATTTGATTTCTGCAGTCTTCGTCCATCTCTTGGAAGAGATATTCCTGGTAAGAATTTAATCTCTTTCTATTATAATTTTAAGTTTTACAATTTTCACTTCAATTGC
This sequence comes from Euphorbia tirucalli, assembly GCA_039660915.1. Classification (NCBI taxonomy): domain Eukaryota; kingdom Viridiplantae; phylum Streptophyta; class Magnoliopsida; order Malpighiales; family Euphorbiaceae; genus Euphorbia; species Euphorbia tirucalli. The sequence continues at coordinate 34,793,468 of CM077633.1, forward strand.
TCCTGGGACTGGATTTGAGGAAATCATCGCGTTCTTTCGCTTTTATCGGGTGATTTCCGGTGAAAAATCTCAACAGTGGTATCAGAGCAGGCTTTTGATCCGTGGAAATTGTTTAATTGGTTGAATCCCATGTTTTAAAATTGGAGATTTTTTTATTGGGGTTCTTGGTTTGGGTTTAAGATTTTTCCCATTTATTTTTGTACAATTGAAATTAAATTTGCATATAGGTTTATGTTAGTTTAATTTTATTGTATGTTTTGGAATTCTCGGTGAATTTCCTTTTGTTGATGGATGGAATATTTGGTTGATGTTTTTTTTCTTTATTTCTGTTTTAATAAAAAAAAAAAATCTGGCTCCCGGGGTGCGGGGCTGCCGGCGTCGGAATGACCGCCGGCGGCCGCAGCCGCTAGTTCCAGCAGCAGCCGCTGCTGGTGGTAGCAGTGGGCAGCCGCTAGGCGACTGCGCCACTACTGCTGCTAAGGCACCTCCATTGCCCTAGCTGCAGCGGGCCGGGCCCAGTATTTTGGATTTGGCGGGTCTCGGGCCCGGGTCCCAGTTTTGAAATTTTAGTTGGTTTTAAAATTCGTGTGTTTAGATTTATGCAATTTAAATGTGTGTGGTTTCTTGAATGAAATTTTATTTTATTCATGTGATATTAATTTTAGAAATTAATATGGTTAATTGAAATTGGTTCGGGTAATTTTGGCACAATTACTTGGACGGCTGAATTGGACCCATGGTTTCCCAATTCCAGTGGGAGCAGTTGGACTGCCTGGGCTGGAGGCCCAAAGCCCGTCAAGGGTTAGAACCATGGTGGGCCAAAATTGGCGATTTCTTAATAATGGCTTGGACATAATTGAAATGGGCTTAAGTCATGCATTATAACATACTTATGAATTATATGTATTGGATGCATATGTATGATTAAATGTTTGTATGGTTGGATGCTATTGGGCCTTGTACAAGATGGGTTGTATTTTTCTTTTTGGGTAAATACGGCCTGCGTGTCGTTTGTCTTTTTTTAATGTAATTTTATTTTATTCAAATATTATAAAATTTGTAAAAGAAGAAGCCCATGGAGTGGTGAGCCCAAGTGGAGGTGCAATCCCAGAAGGAAAAGATGGAGGCCCACCTGATATTCATTTCTAGTATAGGTTTACTAGAATAATATTAGGATGTAATATAGGCCCATAGCAATCCATTTTACTTTTATTTAATTATACTTTATGTTTATTTGCATGTTTGAATGTATGATCCAATAGCAATTTCACCTGCCTTATGTATGTAAGCCGTTATAAATTGAATCCAATAACCAAATGGAATTACTAAGTCGCTTAAAAGTGCTTCCCTCATTCAAAACCGACTCGAGGTGGGAATAGGCCAGTTGTAGACCATGCCCTCGCAGGATACGCTGGAGTATTGTCACTTTGTATTGGGTTAGAGTATGGGATACTCTAACACTTGAATGGAGGTTTTGACTTAGCATGGGTAGTAGGATTCTCCTGGCCCTAAGCACAGATGGGTAAGTGCCAACAAGCCCATCAAACCAAGAGTCCCTAGGTTGGGATTGGACGATGCTCCTACCTAAATAATTAAGGTATAGTTGTACCAAACCCTTATTTGGCTATATCTTGATGAAATATGGATCTCGGCCCATGAGCCCAACAACTCGGTTTAAATTAATAACATGATTCATTATTAATTTCATATGGGAATAATAATTTAAAGTCCTTTATTAACACTCTAAATTTTTTTCTGTATAGAAACTCTCAAATGGCAAACAATAATACCTTATCACTGTGATCTATTCTTGAAATGGACAAGCTTTCCGGTCCTAACTTTTTAGACTGGTCTAGGAACTTAAGGATTGTTCTAAGACAAAAGTCAAAAGAGTATGTACTGGAAAGGCCTGTGCCGGCTGCGCCTCAAGGACGTAATCCACCGGCTGCCTAGCTGGAGGAATACGAGGCGCATGTCAAGGACAATAGGGATGTGACATGCCTTATGTTGGCCTGCGTGGTCCCCGAACTGCAAAAACAGTTTATGGCTATGATGACAACTCTAAACGAGATGTTTCAGGAGCAAGCTTGTCAGGAAAGGTACCTAACCGATAAGGCATTCCACTCTTGTAAGATAGGGGCTGGGACATCTGTGAGCGCACACATGCTCAGATGAAGGGCTATTTGGACACTTTAGCCCGTCTCGGATCACCTATCTCTCAAGAGTTAGCGGTGGACACAATCCTCGCATCCTTACCAGATTCTTATGATCAGTTCATCCTGAACTATAATATGCAAGGGATGAACCGTACTGTCAGAGAGCTACACGGGATGCTTAAGCTCACCGAGCAGTCGATCAAAAAGACTCTGCCGGTGCTGCCGGTTAACAAGGGGAACCCCCCTGTTGCCAAGGGTAAGACCAAGGAAAAGGCCAAGGCCAAGGCCAAGAAGGCCAAGGCTAAGAAGGCCAAGGCCCAACCCAAGGCCCAGCAGAAGGCAGGTCCTAAAGATGTCTGTTTCTGGTGTAAATAGACGGGCCATTGGAATAGATCATGTCCCAGGCTGATGGGAGAGCAAAGAAGGGGCCAAGGTGCGTCCTCTTCAAGTATCTATGTTATAGATATTAACCTTACTGTTTCAACATCCTGGGTATTGGATACCGGATGTGGTTCCCACATTTGTTGCAATGTGTAGGCACTTAAGAACAGAAGGTCATTGGGGTCGGGAGAGGTGGACTTCGGGTCGGAAATAGAGCAAGTGTTGCTGCCATAGAGATCGGCGAATGCCACCTTATGATGGCTAGTGGATTGGTTTTAATTTTGGAACATTGTTACTTTGTACCTGCTATGTGCAGGAATATTATTTCTGTATCAATGTTGGATATTTCTGGATTTAATTTTACTATTTCTAATGGTAGAATTTCTTTATCTAGAGAGGGATTATTTTATGGAGAAGCTCTATTAAATAATGGCCTATATATCCTGGACTTAAATGAAACCAATCATGTCTATAACATAAACACTAAAGGGGTTAAGCCTAACGAACTTAATCCTGTCTACCTATGGCATTGTTGTCTCGGCCACATAAAGGGGAAGCGCATTGCTAGACTTCACAAAGCTGGAGTCCTAGGGTCATTTGACTTGTAGTCAATTGATACATGTGAATCATGTTTACGAGGCAAGACGACAAAGGCGCCTTTGAGCAAGAAGGCTGAAAGGGCCACTGGCTTAGTGGACCTAATACATTCAAATGTATGTGGACCTATGAGCGCAGCGACTAGAGGTGGACATCTGTACTTCGTCACGTTCACGGACGATTTCAGCAGATATGGCTATGTTTATCTGATGAAACACAAGTCCAAGACCCTTGATAGGTTCAAGGAATTTAGGAATGAGGTACAGAACCAGCTAGGCAGGAATATCAAAACCCTTCGGTCGGACCGAGGCGATGAGCATATGAGCCTAGAGTTTGACTCATACTTGAGAGAGCATGGAATAGTTCCATAGCTCACTCCTCTCGGAACACCACAATGGAATGGGGTGTCTGAACGGAGGAATAGGACCCTGTTGGACATGGTCTGCTCAATGATGAGTCAAGCATCTCTCCCAATTAGTTTCTGGGGACACGCCCTCGAGACAGCAGCTCTCATCTTAAATAATACTCCGACTAAGGCAATGGAAAAGTCCCCATATCAGATATGGATGGGCAAGGAGCCCAATGTGTCTTTCCTAAGGATTTGGAGATGCGAAGCACATGTCAAGAAATTGACTAGTGGCAAGCTGGAGCTCAAAACCGATAAATGCCTGTTTGTGGGCTACCCTAGGGAAACCAAAGGGTATTACTTCTACAACCCCGCCAAGAACAAGGTGTTCGTGGCAAGGAAGGGGGTCTTTCTAGAAAATGAGTTCCTTTCCAAGAAAGACAGTGGGAGCAATATTGAACTCAGGGAAGTTCAAGGTCCACAAGCTCCTGAAGAGGATAACTCGGAGGCCCAGGTGGAGCTTCCACAAGTGGAAGCACCGACCCAAGCCACACAAGAACCTAGAAGGTCTGGTAGGGATCGTCGGGAACCGGAGAGGTATGGTTTCCTCGTCACCGATGATCAAACTCTTCTCATCTGGGATGAGGAAGAACCCAAAACCTATCAGGAGGCTATGGCTAGTCCACAGTCTGCGAATTGGCATAAAGCCATGGAGGCAGAAATGCAATCTATGTACGATAACCAAGTTTGGAACTTGGTTGATCCACCTCCAGGTGCTAAGGTAATAGGTTGCAAGTGGTGCTACAAGCTAAAAACTGATAATACCTTCAAGGGGCGTCTGGTTGCAAAAGGTTTCAGACAAGTCCATGGAATAGACTATGATGAAACTTTCTCACCAGTAGCCAAGCTCAAATCCATCAGGATACTACTGACCATAGCCACATGGTATGACTATGAGGTATGGCAGATGGATGTCAAAACCGCTTTCCTTAATGGAAAGCTACTCGAGGATGTGTACATGACACAACCTGAGGGTTTTGTCGATCCAAAGTATCCGGGAAGGGTATGCAAACTTCAAAGGTCCATTTATGGACTGAAGCAAGCATCCCGAAGTTGGAATCTAAGATTCAATGAGGCCATAAAGGAATATGGCTTCATACAGAATCAAGATGAGCCTTGTGTGTATAAGAGGATTAGTGGGACATTGTCACATTCTTGGTACTTTATAAAGACGACATCCTGCTCATTGGAAGCGACATACCTACACTGCAAGGGGTAAAGCAGTGGCTGAGTAAGTGCTTCACAATGAAGGACTTAGGCGAGGCTGAGATGATCCTAGGGATCAGGATCTACAGGGATAGATCAAATCGGTTTCTGGGCCTAAGTCAGGCTTCGTACATTGACAAAGTTCTAAAAAGGTTCAGCATGGACCGGGCCAAGAAAGGTTTCTTGCCAATGGGCCATGGGCTGAAACTTAGTAAGAAGCACTATCCTAAAACAAGGGAGGACAGGGAGAACATGAAATTGGTTCCATATGCTTCGGCTATAGGATCAATTATGTACTCCATGTTATGTACAAGACCTGATGTCGCCTTTGCACTGAGTATGATGAGCCGATACCAGTAGGATCCTGGGGAGGACCACTGGAAAGCTGTCAAGGCAATCCTTAAGTTCCTTAACCGGACTAAGGATAGCTTCTTAGTGTATGGTGGTCAGGAAGTGCTATCAGTTACCGGGTACACTGATGCAAGCTTCCAGACTGACCAAGATGAGTACCAGTCGCAGTCTGGGTATGTATTTTTTTTCTTAATGGTGGTGTTGTAAGCTAGGAGAGCTCAAAGCAGCCAACCATCACAGACTCTACAACAGAAGCTGAGTACATTGCAACGTGTGAGCTAGGGAAGCTGTGTGGATAAAGAAGTTTATCATGGAACTAGGGATAGTATCTACTATCCGGGAACCAGTTGATATCTTCTGTGACAACGAGGGGCTGTTGCACAAGCTATGTGCCCCGGTCACACATATACACGAAGCACGTACTTAGGGAGTTTCACCTATTGCGAGAAATCGCTGAGGGGGTGACATCTCATTACAAACAGTGGACACCAAAGATAATGTCGCAGATCTTTTGACCAACATGCTTGGCTATGCCTATGCATAAAGGTTATACTAGATCTATAGGGATTAGACCCATGCCTAGTAGGTACTAGTGCAAGTGGAAGATTGTTGAAAATGCCCTAGTCCCGAGGCATTGGTCCTTGCATTTGTATCATACATTGATTGGATTCATGTATTATACTTATTTGTGTTATTAATTAAGGCATCAATTCATTTATTATATTTATCTTGTGCAATATATTAAATGAAGTATCCAATGGACATATCTATATCCATGATGACAAGTGTCATGCACTTGGCAGTAAGACCATGGATAGGGTAAACGATATGACCATAAATAGATCCGTAGCCTGTTCCAGTCATGGGAATGAATGGAACAAGAGACTATCATTAACCTGGTTGTATGACGGTGTCTCACCGGTCATTGGACATGGAATGTCAACCAAGTTAATGGGTACATGCATGGGGGCATCGTACTGGATAGATACACTAAACGAGTAATCCACATGGTATAATATCACAAGTGATTCTCGTGTAGTACTTGTATGGATCCTTTGACCTGACCATATGATGGTGTTACATGTGAGGTCGCATGCTTAGGGGTACGCCTAAAGGGCCTGTAATAGGATGCCAAGTATGGGTACTCTCGGGTATGTCACTTAGCATGGTAATGCTATGGATATGCAGAAGGGATTTGTCACTCAGTAGTCCACTGGGAAGATATCACCGGCCTCTTGATGAATGTAACTGATAAGAGTGTGGCCACACCCAAACAGGTGAGAACTTGTTTGTGAGCTTCAGTGCATTCGGGATCAAGTTAATGTCTGGACACAAAAGAGGGTGATCAATCCATGCCTCTGTGTTGGACACCGATATCAATGACATGGGATGTACAAGTTTAAACTACAGGGTTATGATAACAGTTAGACTGCCATCTCCATCTTAATTAGGGGCTGCAGTGGCTTGCTAGAGCCCAACTGCAGTCTGTGGGCCATAGGCCCACTGCCAACATAAAGATGGGCCTACGGGATCGTACACATTGAGCAATTGAACACCGACTTAAGGAATCACATGTATACTTGGAGTATACACACTAGAGAGAGAGGTGTATATATATTAATTATATTATAAGGATCAATTGGATTGATCATTATAATTAAAATTAATATTTGGCTTTATATAATTAATTGGATTAATTATGAATTTATTTCCTAGGTGGAAATAATCATATGTATAGGTTTACATATGAATTTGTTTTGTGAAGACTTAATTTTTATTTGATGGATTAAATTAATTAGTCAAACTAATTTTAATTTAAGTGTAAATAATATGTTACTTGGAGTAATATATTAAATACATGGGATAATTAAAATTGGGCTTGAAATTGATTTAAACCAGACTAATTAAAATAGGTTCGGGCCTGAATTAAAAGCAGGAAGCCCACACAGACACAGAAGCCAAACTGGGCCTAAATTCCCATAAGGGAATTTGGAAACCCTAGGGTTAAAACCGTAAGGAGAATTCGGCCAAGGTAGACAATTGTGTGAGCCACAACTTGACCGAATTCCTAAGCCTCCTCCCTCTCCGAAATTTTATGATTTTCGACGCTAGCATAGGTAGTGTTCGTTAGGCGCTCGTGTACGAAAGCGAGGAGGAAATCTAATTTGATTTCTGCAGTCTTCATCCATCTCTTGGAAGAGATATTTCTGGTAAGAATTTAATCTCTTTCTATTATAATTTTAAGTTTTACAATTTTCACTTCAATTGCTTCTGGGACTGGATTTGAGAAAATCATCGCGTTCTTCCGCTTTTATCGGGTGATTTCCGGTGAAAAATCCCAACAGTGGTATCAGAGCGGGCTTTTGATTCGTGGAAATTGTTTAATTGGTTGAATCCCATGTTTTAAAATTGGAGATTTTTTTATTGGGGTTCTTGGTTTGGGTTTAAGATTTTCCCATTTATTTTTGTACAATTGAAATTAAATTTGCATATAGGTTTATGTTAGTTTAATTTTATTGTATGTTTTGGAATTCTTGGTGAATTTCCTTTTGTTGATGGATGGAATATTTGGTTGATGTTTTTTTTTCTTTATTTCTGTTTTAATAAAAAAAAAAAAACTGGCTCCCGAGGTGCGGGGCTGGCGGCGGCTTATTTTTTGATTCTGTACTAAACATTAAATAAATTCAGTTCGGTATTGGTTTAAATTTTATAAATATATCGGTTTTTGGTTCGGTTCGGGTAGTAAAAAAAATTAAAAATTGAAATGAACCAAACCGAATTATCTATATTACGTCGTTTTATATATCTCAAATAGGGCTAGGCTATATTTTATACGGTTTAAACCGCAAACCGAACCAAACATTCTCATTTCAATTCAGTATCAATTTAAATTTTCTAAACATATCAGTTTTCAGTTCGGTTGTTAATATTTTTTGGTTTAATTTGGTTGTGCTATATTTCGGTATTCGGTTAATTCGATTCGGTGCGGTTCGGTTTAATACTGATGCACAACCCTAATAGTAAGCATAATAATAACAACCAACAACAATAATAATAAGAACAATAAAAATAAAATAACAACAACAATAATAACAACAACAGTAACAATGATAATAATAATAACAATACAATAATAATAATAATAATAAGGTACAATAATTATAACAATAATTTATAACAATAATAATAATAATAAGGTACAATAATAATAATAATAATAATAATAATAATAATAATATTACATTTTGATTTTTGTCGCAAAGTTGACTCACACTTAGAAGATTGAATTTTAATCCATCAACTAGAATAGATCATCAATGCATGGATTATTTCCAATCTTTCCTTTTTCGATGATTCGCCCTACTAGATTATCTCCAAATTTAACAGCTCCTCCCTTTACTTGTTTCATGGAAGTAAAGTGTCTTCCATCACCAGTCATATGTCTAGAGCACCCGCTATTAATATACCACTTTGAATTTCCAAGAGTGTTCTTCAGACATACTTGCGAAACAAATCAAGTAGACTTAGGTACCCAAATACTGTTGGGTCCTTTAAGGTTAGAGACATATTTTTCTTTGGGAACCTGGATAGTTTTCCCTTTGTATTTTCCTTTTCGAAAAAGGCAATCACCAATTACATGTCCCTTATGATTACAGTAGTAACATGTAATATCCTTCTTTTTCTTGAATTGATTGTGTTTTGAAGGATGATTTTGGTGATAAGAAACATAGTTAAATTGATATAAGCATTTAGACTTGTAACTATGTTTTTGATTCGACCTATAAGTATAAGACTTTTGGGAGTATATAGGTCTATGTGGGTTTTTGTGAGTAATCTTCCGTTGTGAAAAGGGTTTCTGCTTTGGTTTAGAAGATTGTACTCTTTTTGGCTTGGTGTGTATGTTAGGGATAAATAACTTTCTGGTTTGGTTATTTTTACTATGCTTTTATTGTGTAGGTTCGGGGGATTTAGTTTGCATAGTAGAAGTGGAGGAAGAACAAAATATAATTGGTTTTTGGGAATTTTGTGAGGATATCCTATCAGTATAAACAATTCCTGTTTTATCATTTAGATTTCTTTTGGAATCTAAAATCTCATTTAGCATATTTTCACCATTAGTGAATGTAATACCCTGAAAAGTCAACAAGCGTTAATATTTATAAGTGATGTTATATTGAGGTAATGTAAAGATAGAAAGTTTTGGGATGAAAATTATATGCACAGTAAGGATAATTATGAAAAAAATTAAAAGTTTGAGGTTAAAAATAATATGGATGGCAAAATCGTAATTTTGATAAGAAAAAATTAAATATAAAAGAAGAAGGATTTGGCTTACAGGAGAAAAAGGAGGAAAAGAAAGAAAAGAGGGACGATGTGCAGGCATTTATGGAGATATAAGGAAAGAAACATAAAAAATCCAACTTCCGACCGTTAGATTTTGATGAAATTACATGTATGAGTTTATAATTATGTGTTCTTTAGTTTATTCGGTTGAGATTTTATTTTGATGTTTATATGATAGTGTATTTAGAAATGAAATTTTAGAGTATTTTTGTAGATTAATCCTAAATAGGAAGTGATACGAGAATAAAATTGGTATTTATGAACTCCTAGGAGCGTTGTGAATCTAGTGGTGTTTTTCGTTTGAATTATGGGTACTATTCCAGTGATCAGAAATTTTCTGGCGAGTTTTTGTTTGTTTAATATTTTTTGTATTGATCTATGAATTAAGGGGAGCAATATTAATTTTTGGAGTTTTTGATGATTCTGAGTAGATTATTTTATATGAATTTTTGAAGTATTTTGAGTTAAATTAATTATATTATTGGTTGGAAAATTAGTTTAAGTGAGGTGTGTGTATATATATATATATATATATATAGAAAATATGAAAAATTACAAGAAATGCATTTGGAGGAATATAGGATGTTTTGGGTGATTTTTGATAATTTGGTGAATAGTAATATACTGTATTAGTGAATAGTAACTCGTATGAATAGTGACTGTATATGTGAATAGTAATGGGGTGATATATTATACGGAATAAGTTATATAAGAATGATAATTAAGTTATTTTAAGATTAGAAGAACTACGTATCTTCGATTCCCAAATTGGAATTTGGGATACGTAGGAAGCTTGATAATAAATAATTATCAAGTCCACGCTTAGTAAGTAGATTAAAATAGATAGAAATGTGTGAGTTAATTTTATGTATTGCATTTTTAACTCAGCATTTCCATTCACTGTTGGATATGCCCTAGTCCCGAGGCATTGGTCCTTGTATTTGTATCATACATCTATTGGATTTATGTATTATACTTATTTGTGTTATAAATAAATGTATTAATTCATTTATTATATTTATCTTGTGCAATATATTAAATGAAGTATCCAATGGACATATCCATATCCATGATGACAAGTGTCATGCACTTGGCAGTAAGACCATGGATAGGGTAAATGATATGACCATAAATAGATCCGTAGTCTGTTCCAGTCATGGGAATGATTGGAACAAGAGACTATCATTAACCTAGTTGTATGGTAGTGTCTTACCGGTCATTCGACATGGGATGTCAACCAAGTTAATGGGTACATGTAAAAAGGGCATGGTACGGGATAGATCCACTAAACAAGAAATCCACATGGTATAGTATCACAAGTGATTCTCGTGTAGTACTTGTATGGATCCTTTGACCTGACCGTATGATGGTATTGTATGTGAGGTCACATACTTAGGGGTACGCCTAAGGGACCTGTAATAGGGTGCCAAGTATGGGTACTTTCGGGTATGTCACTTAGCATGGCAATGCTATGGATATGCAGAAGGGATTTGTCACTCAGTAGTCCACTGAGAAGATATCACCGGCCTCCTGATGAATGTGACTGATAAGAGTGTGGCCACACCCAAACGAGTTGGAACTTTTTTGCGAGCTTCAGTGCATTCGGGATCAAGTTAATGTCCTAACACAAAAGAGGGTGATCAATCCATGCCTCTGTGTTGGACACCGATATCAATGCATGGGATGTACAAGTTCAAACTATAGGGTTATGATATCAGTTAGACTGCCATCTCCATCTTGATTGGGGACTACAGTGGCTTGCTAGAGCCCAACTACAGTCTGTGGGCTACAGGCCCACTGCCAACATAAAGATGGGCCTACGGGATCGTACACATTGAGCGACTGAACACCGACTTAAGGAATCACATGTATGCTTGGAGTATACACTCTGGAGAGAGAGGTATATATATTAATTATATTATAAAGATCAATTGGATTCATCATAATAATAAAATTAATATATATTTAATTGTCTCTTCATAATTAATTGGATTAATTATGAGATTATTTCCTAGATGGAAATATTCATATGTATAGGTTTACATATGATTTTATTCTGTGAAGATCTAATTTTGATTTGATGGATTAAATTAATTGGTCAAACTAATTTTAATTTAAATGTAAATAATATGTTACTTGGTGTAATATATTAAATACATAGGTAAATTAAAGTTGGGCTTGAAATTAATTTAAACCAGACTAATTAAAATAAGATTGGGCCTGAATTAAGAGAAGGAAGCCCACACAAATGAAAGAGCTAAGTTGGGCCAAAATTCCTTTAGGAGTTTCGGCCAACCTAGGGTTTATTAGCCCTAGGAATTTCGGCCAACAAAGGAAGATACAGTGACTAGCCAAAATTTCCCAAGCCTCCCCTCTCCATAGTTCGTGTTTTCCGATGCTAGCACGGGTGGTGTTCATTAGGCATTCGTGTACGTGAACGCGGAGGGTTTCTAGTTTGATTCCTGCAGTCTGCATCCATCTCTTGAAAGTGATATTCCTGGTAAGAGATTTATCTCTTTCTATTAAATTTTGTTTTTCCAATTTCCATCTCAATTGCTCCTGGGTAGGGATTTGAGGAAATCATCGCGTTCTTCTGCTTTAATCGGGTGATTTCTGGTGAAAAATCCCAACAGTGGTACCAGAGCCAGGTTTCGATCCTGGGAAATTGTTAAAATTGGTTGAATCCTATGTTTTAAAATTGGAGATTTTTTATTGGGGTTCTTGGTTTGGGTTTAAGATTTTTCCCATTTGATTTTATACAATTGAAATTGAATATGCATATAGGTTTATGTTTGTTTAATTTAATTGTATGTTTTGGAATTCTTGGTGAATTTCTTGTTTTTGGATGCCATGATATTTTTTTTATTTTATATTTTCTGTTTGTAAAAAAAAAATCTGGCTGTTCCTGGGGTGCGGGGCTGCTGGCGGCCGCCGCACACGGCGAGAGCAGCGGCGGCAGCCGCTGCCTGCTGCTGCTCCAACAGTAGCAGCCGCTGGTTCCAGCAGTAGTAGGCCGGGCCCAGTGTTTTTTGGATTTGGCTGGTTTTGGGCCCGGGGCCCAATTTTGAAATTTTAATTGGTTTAAAAATTCGTGTGTTTAAATTTATGTAATTTAAATGCGTGTGGTTTCTGGAATGAAATTTTATTTTATTCATGTGATATTAATTTTGGAAATTAATATGGTTAATTGAAATTGGTTTGGGTAATTTTGGCACAATTACTTGGACGGCTGAATTGGACCCATGGTTTCCCAATTCCAGTGGGATCAGTTGGACTGCCTGGGCTGGAGGCCCAAAGCCCGTCAAGGGTTAGAACCATAGTGGGCCAAAAATTGGTGATTTCAATATAATGGCTTGAACATAATTGAAATGGGCTTAAATCATGCATTATAACATGCTTATGAATTATATGTATTGGATGCATATGGGTGATTAAATATTTTGTATGGTTGGATGCTATTGGGCCTTATTCAAGATGGGTTGTATTTTCTTTTTGGGTAAATGCGGCCTGTGTGTCGTTTTTCCATTTTTTAATGTAATTTTATTTTATTCAAATATTATAAAATTTGTAAAAGAAGAAGCCCATGGAGTGGTGAGCCTAAGTGGAGGTGCAAGCCCAGAAGGAAGAAGATGGAGGCCCACCTGATATTGTTTTCTAGTATAGGTTTACTAGAACAATATTAGGATGTAATATAGGCCCATAGCAGTCCATTTTACTTATTTATTTAATTATGCTTTATATTTATTTGCATGTATGAATGTATGATCCAACCGCATCTCACCCGCCTTATGTATGCAAGCCGTTGTTAATTGAATCTAATAACCAAATGAAATTACTAAGTCGCTTAAAAGTGCTTCCCTCATTCAAAACCAGCTCGAAGTGGGGATAGGCCAGTTGTAGACCATGCCCTCGCAGGATACACTAGAGTATTGTCACTTTGTATTGGGTTAGGGTATGGGATACTCTAACACTTGAATGGAGGTTTTGACTTAGCATGGGTAGTAGGATGCTCCTGGCCCTAAGAATAGATGGGTAAGTGCCAACAAGCCCATCAAACCGAGAGTCCCTAGGTTGGGATTCGACGGCATTCCTACCTAAATAGTTAGGGTATAGTTTTACCAGGCCCTCGTCTGGCTATATCTTAATGAAATATGGATCTCGGCCCATAAGCCCAACAACTTGGTTTAATTAATAGCTTGATTCATTATTAATTATGTATGGGAATAACAAAGTAAAGTCCTTTAACACTCTTAAATGTTTTTCTGTGTAGAAGCTTTAAATGGCAAATAACAACACTTTATCGTTGTGATCGATTCTTGAAAGGGACAACTTTCCGGTCCTAACTTTTTGGACTGGTCTAGTAACTTGAGAATAGTTTTAAGACATAAGTCCAAAGAGTATGTACTGGAGAGGCCTGTACCAGCTGCGCCTCAAGGACGTAATCCACCGGCTACCCAGCTGGAGGAATACCAGGTGCATGTCAATGATAATAGGGATGTGACATGCCTAATGTTGCCCTGTATGGTCCCCAAACTGCAAAAACAGATTATGGACCATCAAGTCTTTGCTATGATAACAACTCTAAATGAGATGTTTCAGGAACAAGCTTGTCAGGAAAGGTACCTGACCAACAAGGCATTCCATTCCTATAAGATAGGGGCTAGGACTTTTAAGCCAATTCAAATTAATAATTGAATTGGCTTAAAAGTCCTTTATTTCTAACTCAAGCAATGATTTCTTCCATGTAGATAATCAAATTTTAGTTAAGCAATTTAAATGGCTGCAACAAACAACAACTCACTCTCACTTAGGTCACTCTTGGAGAAGGAGAAGCTTTTGGGTACTAACTTCCTAGACTGGGCTAGGAACTTACAAACAGTTCTTAGACTGGGCTAGGTACTGAATGCTCCTTTACCAACTGGCCCTCCTACAGGTCGAGGCATCACCACGGCGATGGTGGAGCAGTACGATCGGCATGTGAGGGATGACCGAGATGTCTCGTGCCTCATGCTGGGTACCATGGATTCTGATCTTCAGAAGCAATTCATGGACGAGCATGCTTATGAGATGATGGATCAGCTTAAAAAGATGTTCCAAGATCAGGCTCGTCAGGAACGTTACCTGACAACTAAGGCACTTTGCACGACTGTGATGGCAGCTAGGACTTCTGTTAGCACTCATGTGCTAAAGTTGAAGGGGTATATTGATACACTTACCCGCCTCAGCTCGCCAGTTCCACAGGACTTGGCAACAGACATTATTCTCGGGTCACTTCCTGAGTCTTACAACCAGTTTATCATGAATTACCATATGCAAGGGTTGGATAAATCGGTTGTTGAGCTGCATGGCATGCTCAAGCTTGCTGAGCAGTCTCTTAAGAAGACTCCTGAAGTATTGCTGGTGAACAAGGGCAATACGCCCACTGCTAAGGGAAAGGCCAAATCTAAGGCCAAGGCTAAGGCCCAAAAGGCCAAGGCTAAGGGCAAAAAGGTGGTGGCCCAACCTAAAGCAAGGGTTGCCTCTCCTGACGATGTTTGCCATGAGTGTTATGAGAAGGGGCACTGGAAGAGCTCATGTCCAAAGCTAAGGGAGCAACTGAAGGGCAAAACTGCTGCTTCAGGTATTTATGTTGTTGAGATTAATCTGGCTATTTCTACATCTTGGGTCTTGGACACTGGATGTGGATCTCACATTTGTTCAAATGTGCAGGGTCTAAGAAATAGGAGATTATTAGGATCTGGAGAAGTAGATCTTCGAGTCAGAAATGGTGCTCGGGTTCAGGCCATGGAGATCAGAGATTATTTCTTGGAGATGCCTAGTGGACTTGTTTTGGAACTAAGAAACTGTTATTTTGTACCTGCGATGCGCAGGAATATTATTTCCGTTTCTTTGTTGGATATTTCTGGTTTTGTATTTAATATTGGACATGGTAGAATTTCTATGCAATGTGGCAATATTATTTATGGAACAGCATTTCTTGAAAATGGCTTATATATCCTTGATCTAAAACGTGAAAGTTCAATCTATAACATAAATACTAAAAGGATTAAACAAAATGAAATTAATCCTACTTACATCTGGCATTGTCAACTTGGCCATATAAATGAGAAGTGCATAGCTAGGCTTCACTCTAGTGGAGTGCTAGGGTCATTTGACATCCAGCCTTATGACACATGCGAATCTTGTTTGAGAGGCAAGATGACAAAGGCGCCTTTTAGCAAGACTGCTGAAAGGGCCTCAGAGCTATTGGAGCTAATACATTCTGATGTATGTGGCCCAATGAGCACTAGTGCTAGATCTGGTTTTCTGTACTTCGTCACCTTCACGGATGACTTCAGCAGATACGGTTACGTGTATCTGATGAAGCATAAGTCTGAGACTCTCCAAAGGTTCAAGGACTTTAAGAATGAAGTAGAAAACCAACTTGGCAAGAAAATAAAAGCACTTCGGTCTGACCGAGGGGGTGAATATTTGAGCCAAGATTTTGACTCGTTTTTGAGAGAGTGTGGGATCATATCCCAACTCACTCCTCCTGGTACACCCCAGTGGAATGGAGTGTCAGAAAGGAGGAATAGGACCTTGCTTGACATGGTCCGCTCGATGATGAGTCATGCTACACTCCCTGTCTCCTTTTGGGGATATGCTTTAGAGACAGCTGCTTACATTCTTAATAATACACCAAGCAAGGCAGTTGAGGGAACACCATATGAACTATGGAAAGGCCGAAAGCCTAATGTTTCCTTCTTGAAGATTTGGGGCTGTGATGCACATATTAAGAAATTAACAAGTGGCAAACTCGAGTCCAAATCTGTCAAGTGCCAGTTTGTGGGTTACCCTAAGGAAACTAAGGGTTATTACTTCTACGATCCGGCCGAAAACAAAGTTTTCATAGCCAGAAATGCAGTCTTCTTGGAGAAGGAATTCCTTTCCAAGAGAGACAATGGGAGTAATGTTGAACTTTCAGAAGTCCAAGACTCACAAACTCCTGCAGCTACTGCTGAGGATGTTTTAGGAACCAATCTGACTACTCAAGAAATTGAGAAACCAGAAACGGTTGCACAGGACCTTAGAAGGTCTGGTAGGACATGTCATCAGCCAGAGAGGTACGGCTTTCTCGTGACTGATGATGGGGACCTTATGGTCGTTGACCAAGAGGAGCCCAAGACCTATCAGGAGGCTGTTGAAAGCCCACACTCAGATCAATGGCGCAAAGCCATGGAGGTTGAGATGCAATCTATGCATGATAACCAAGTATGGAACTTGGTGGATCCACCTCCGGGTGCTAAGGTGATAGGTTGCAAGTGGTGTTTCAAGTTAAAGGCCGACAACACCTTCAAGGGGCGATTGGTGGCAAAAGGATTCAAGCAAGTTCAAGGAATTGACTATGATGAAACCTTTTCACCAGTTGCTATGCTCAAATCCATTAGGATACTACTAGCCATAGCTTCATGGTACGATTATGAGATATGGCAGATGGATGTTAAGACCGCTTTCCTTAATGGAAAGCTACTCGAGGATGTGTACATGGCACAACCTGAGGGTTTTATCGATCTAAAGTATCCAAACCGGGTATGCAAGCTTCAAAGATCTATTTATGGATTGAAGCAAGCATCGAGGTCATGGAATCAGAGATTCAATGAGACCATTACAGAATATGGCTTCACACAGAATTCTGATGAGCCCTGTGTGTCTAAGATGGTTAATGGGAGCGTTTCCACCTTCCTAGTGCTGTATGTTGATGACATCCTTATCATTGGAGGCGACATACCAACACTGCAAGGAGTTAAGCAGTGGTTGAGTAGGTGCTTTGCAATGAAGGACTTAGGCGAAGCTGAGACGATCTTAGGGATCAGGATCTACAGAGATAGATCCAATTGGCTTCTAGGCCTAAGTCAGGCCACGTACATTGACAAGGTTCTGAAAAGATTCAGCATGGACAAGGTAAAGAAAGGATTCTTGCCTATGCGCCATGGGTTGAAGCTGAGTAAGAAAGATGGTCCTAAAACAAAGAAGGACCGGGAGAACATGGAAAAGATCCCTTATGCATCTGCTATTGGATCTATCATGTACTCCATGTTATGTACGAGGCCTGATGTCGTGTTTGCACTAAGTATGGCTAGCCGGTACCAGTCGGACCCCGGTGAGGAACACTGGAAGGCAGTCAAGGCAATCTTGAAGTACCTTAACTGGACTAAGGATGCTTTCTTAGTGTATAGAGGTCAAGATGAGCTGGTAATGTCAGGTTACACTGATGCAAGCTTTGAGACCGATGAGGATGAGAACCAGTCACAGTCTGGTTATGTTTTTCTCCTGAATGGCGGTGCCATTAGTTGGAGGTCCTCAAAGCAGGCCACCATTGCTGACACTACAATGGAAGCTGAGTACATAGCTGCGTGCAAAGCTCAAAGGAAGCTGTTTGGATCAAGAAAGTCATAACTGAGTTGGGAATAGTGCCCACTATCCTAGACCCAGTTGATGTTTTTGTGACAACAACGGGGCCATCGCACAAGCTAAGGTGCCCCGGTCACAGAAGAGATCCAAACATGTACTCTGAAAGTTTCACCTCATTCGGGAGATCGTGAACATAGGTGACATATCATTGCAGAGGGTTGACACCAAGAATAATGTCACTGATCCATTGACCAAAGCGCTGTTGCAGACACAGCACGACGGTCATACCAATGCCCACTTGGAACTAGTGCAAGTGGGAGATTGTTGATGTGCCCTAGTTCTTAGGGCATTGGATTCTTGTATTTTGTATTATACATTAAGAGTCATGTATGAATACATTATTTGTGTCGCATTAATAAAGGCAATTAATCTATTTCATTTATATCTTGTGCTATAATATGAGTAGAGTATCCATTTATTGATAATCATAAAACCTATCCCAGGTCTGTTCTAATCGTGGGAACGAATAGAACCACAGACTTGTATATTCGATGATTGTATGGTAGTTCTTAACTAGCCATAGTACTTGTATAGTCAGTCATGAATATAGGTACATGTCATTGACATGGGACTGGATCGATCCGCACAAGAAAGCCACATGGTTGTCATGTCATAGGTCTTTCTTGAGTAGGTCTCTTTTGTCCTCAGACCAGATTTCATTATAATATCAATGTGGAATCCGGCTCACTTTGACATACGCCCAACAGGTCTGTAAAAGGATGCTAAATACGGGTATGATTGGGTGGACCGGTGAACATGTTGATATTGATGATGAAGTGATGGAATTGCCACTCGGGTGACACCGAGATGATATCATTGGCCACTTGATGAGTGGGACTGATAAGTGTATGGCCATACCCAAATAAGTTGGTTGCTTATTTGATTAATCAGTCAACTCAAGAGCAAGAAATATAATAAACAACAGAAGAGGATGACAGACACCATGCCTCTTGTTTATTCATATCGATATCGTTAGGCAAAGGACACTATGAGATTACTACCGGGTGAGTGTCTTCTAAAGACTGCTGCATCTCTGTCTTAATTGGGGGCTGTAATGGTTTGCTAGAACCCACTTACAGTCTGTGGGCTTGGGCCTACTGCCAACATAAAGACAGACCCATAGGATCGTGCACATAGATCAACTGAGCTGGAACTTATAGAAATTGTAAATGTAATGTACATTCGAAGGAATGCGTTAATTAATTAGTTGACATTCAGTGTCAAGGTAATTAATTGACATTGGGTTGAATTTAATTTAATTAATAAGTTTACATAATGTAATTAATTAATTTATCAATTAATTGAATTACATAAAGTAGCAAATTAATTAAATAATTTTCCTAAGTAGGAAAATTAAATACATGTATTGTATTAACTTAAGTGTGATTTAATTTTATTTAGGGGTAATTAAATTTAGCCAAATGGAATTAAATTACATAGTATATACTTTTTAATTAAAGTTTATTTATGTAATTATAATTCTAGTGGGCTTGGATTTAATTAACCTAATTAAAACCCAACTAGACAAGGTGTCTATATAAGGGCACACTTAAGGAAGAAAAACCTAATTTAACTCTAATTAATTGCTGGAAATTTCAGCCACCAACAGCAGCCCCAAAACAGCCGAAAATCCCAGCATTAAACCTCCATTCCTTCGCGTCTTCGGCTAGCACCGGTTCCCCCTTAATAGTTGGTCGTGCACCGAACTTTGGAGATCGCAGTTTCAAGTAACGATTCTGCAGCAGTCTCTAGAAGAGATAAATCCGGTGAGTTAATCTCTCTTGATTCAAATTGTTTTATTCTAATCAATGGTAATTGGACACGATAAGTGGATTCTAGGAAATTTTAAACGGTGTATTTTCCACTAATGTGTCTTTCCTAAGGATTTAGGGATGCGAAGCACATGTCAAGAAATTGACTAGTGGCAAGCTGGAGCCCAAAACTGATAAATGCCTGTTTATGGGCTACCCTAGGGAAACCAAAGGGTATTACTTCTACAACCCCGCCGAGAACAAGGTGTTCATGGCAAGGAAGGGGGTCTTTCTAGAAAAGGAGCTCCTTTCCAAGAAAGACAGTGGGAGTAATGGTGAACCCAGGGAAGTTCAAGGTCCACAAGCTCCTGAAGAGGATAACTCGGAGGCCCAGGTGGAGCTTCCACAGAAGGAAGCACTGACCCAGGCCACACAAAGACCGAGAAGGTCTGGTTGGGATCGTTGGGAACCAGAGAGGTATGGTTTCCTCGTCACCGATGATCAAACTCTTCTCATCTGGGACGAGGAAGAACCCAAAACCTACCAGGAGGCTATGGCAAGCCCACAGTCTACAAATTGGCATAAAGCCATGGATGCAGAGATGCAATCTCTGTACGATAACTAGGTTTGGAACTTGGTTGATCCACCTCCGGGTGCTAAGGTAATAGGTTGCAAGTGGTGCTATAAGCTAAAGGCCGATAATACCTTCAAGGGGCGTCTGGTTGTGAAAGGTTTCAGATAAGTCCATGGAATAGACTATGATGAGAATTTCTCTCCAGTAGCTGTGCTTAAATCCATCAGGATCTTGCTAGCCATAGCCGCATGGTACGACTATGAAGTCTGGCAAATGGATGTCAAAACCACTTTCCTTAATGGAAAGCTACTCGAGGATGTGTACATAACACAACCTGAGGGTTTTATCGATCCAGAGTATCCGGGAAGGGTATGCAAGCTTCAAAGGTCCATTTATGGACTGAAGCAAGCATCCCGAAGTTGGAATCTTAGATTCAATGAGGCTATAAAGGAATATGGCTTCATACAGGAGAGGACAAGTGAGAGCATTGTCACATTTTTGGTACTTTATGTGGACGACATCCTACTCATTGGAAGCGACATACCTACATTGCAAGGGGTAAAGCAGTGGCTGAGTAAGTGCTTCGTAGTGAAGGACTTAGGCGAAGCTGAGATGATCCTAGGGATCAGGATCTATAGGGATAGATCAAATCGGCTTTTGGGCCTAATTCAGGCCTCATACATAGATAAAGTTCTGAAAAGGTTCAGCATGGACTGGGCCAAGAAAGGTTTCTTACCAATGGGCCATGGGCTGAAACTTAGTAAGAAGCACTGTCCTAAGGCAAAGGAGGACAGGGAGAACATGAAATTGGTCATGTTATGTACAAGACCTGATGTCACCTTTGCACTAGTATGATGAGCCGGTACCAGCAGGATCCCGGGGAGGATCACTGGAAAGCTATCAAGGCAATCCTTAAGTACCTTAATAGGACTAAGGATAGCTTCTTAGTGTATGGAGGTCAGGAAGTGCTATCAGTTACTAGGTACACTGATGCAAGCTTCCAGACTGACCAGGAAGAGTACCAGTCACAGTCTGGGTATGTATTTTTGCTTAATGGTGGTGCTGTAAGATGGAGGAGCTCAAAGCAGCCAACCATCACGGACTCTACAACAAAAGCTGAGTACATCGCGGCGTGTGATGCAGCTTAGGAAGCTGTGTGGATGAAGAAGTTTATCACTGAGTTAGGAGTAGTGCCAACTATCCAGGACCCAGTTGATATCTTCTGTGACAACAATGGGGCTGTTGCACAAGCTAAGGAGCCCCGGTCACACAAGAACACAAAGCACGTGCTCAGAAAGTATCACCTCATACGAGAGATCGCGGAGAAAGGTGACATTGCATTGCACAGAGTGGACACCGAGGATAATGTCGCAGATCCTTTGACCAAGGTGCTGGCCCAGCCTAAGCACGAGGGTCATACTAGATCTATAGGGATTAGGCCCATGCCTAGTTGGAACTAGTGCAAGTGGGAGATTGTTGGATATGCCCTAGTCCCGAGGCATTGGTCCTTGTATTTGTATGATACATCTATTGGATTTATGTACTATACTTATTTGTGCTATAAATAAAGGCATTAATTCATTTATTATATTTATCTTGTGCAATATATTAAATGAAGTATCCAATGGACATATCCATATCCATGATGAGAAGTGTCATGCACTTAGCAGTAAGACCATGGATAGGGTAAACGATATGACCATAAATAGATCCGTAGTCTGTTCCAGTCATAGGAATGATTGGAACAAGAGACTATCATTAACCTGGTTGTATAGCGGTGTCTTACCGATCATTGGACATAGGATGTCAACCAAGTTAATGGGTACATGTAAAAAGGGCATGGTACTGGATAGATCCACTAAATGAGAAATCTACATGGTATAGTATCACAAGTGATTCTCGTGTAGTACTTGTATGGATCCTTTGACCTAACCATATGATGGTGTTGTATGTGAGGTCACATAATTAGGGGTACGCCTAAAGGACCTGTAACAGGGTGCCAAGTATGGGTACTTTCGGGTATGTCACTTAGCATGGCAATGCTATGGATATGCAGAAGGGATTTGTCACTCAGTAGTCCACTGAGAAGATATCACCGGCCTCTTGATGAATATGACTGATAAGAGTGTGGCCACAACCAAACGAGTTGGAACTTGTTTGTGAGCTTCAATGCATTCGGGATCAAGTTAATGTCCTAACACAAAAGAGGGTGATGAATCCATGCCTCTGTGTTGGACACCGATATCAATGACATGGGATGTACAAGTTCAAACTACAGGGTTATGATATCAGTTAGACTGCCATCTCCATCTTAATTGGGGGCTGTAGTGGCTTGCTAGAGCCCAACTGCGGTCTGTGGGCCACAGGCCCATTGCCAACATAAAGATAAGCCCACGAGATCGTACACATTGAGTGACTGAACATCGACTTAAGGAATCACATGTATGCTTGGAGTATACACTCTAGAGAGAGAGGTATATATATTAATTATATTATAAAGATCAATTGGATTGATCATAATAATAAAATTAATATATATTTAATTGGCTCTTCATAATTAATTGGATTAATTATGAGATTATTTCCTAGGTGGAAATATTCATATGTATATGTTTACATATGATTTTATTTTGTGAAGATCTAATTTTGATTTGATGGATTAAATTAATTGGTCAAACTAATTTTAATTTAAATGTAAATAATATGTTACTTGGAGTAATATACTAAATACATTTGTAAATTAAAGTTGGGCTTGAAATTAATTTATACCAAGCTAATTAAAATAAGATTGGGCCTGAATTAAGAGAAGGAAGCCCACACAAATGAAAGAGCTAAGTTGGGCCAAAATTCCTTTAGGAATTTCGGCCAACCTATGGTTTGTTAGCCCTAGGAATTTCGGCCAACAAAGGAAGATACAGTGACTAGCCGAAATTTCCCAAGCCTCCCCTCTCCATAGTTTGTGTTTTCCGATGCTAGCGCGGGTGGTGTTCGTTAGGCATTCGTGTACGTGAACGAGGAGGGTTTCTAGTTTGATTCCTGCAGTCTGCATCCATCTCTTGAAAGAGATATTCCTGGTAAGAGATTTATCTCTTTCTATTAAATTTTGTTTTTCCAATTTCCATCTCAATTGCTCATGGGCAGGGATTTGTGGAAATCATCGCATTCTTCCGCTTTAATCAGGTGATTTCCGGTGAAAAATCCCAACATTCACGACATTTTTTCAAGTGTGATTCTACAACGTGATTTTATAATTATTTTAAGAAGAGTATTGCCTGTATTTATAAGTATATTTACATACATTTCCAATTGTGGTTTAAATACATATTATGGGCATGCTTCTTAATGAGCAGCATTAGGACCTTGTGCGCACAGGTACTATCGGGCTTATGGAATATAAGTATGAGATTGATGATGCGGATTATGGATAAGCTCGGTTGAGTTATTCTTGGGCTATATAATATTATGGAATTGGAATTAAGTGAGGCTGGGTATGGGTTCAGTTGAGTTATTCTCGGTCCTCGAGCAGACTGGGTGCGGGTTCGGTTGAGTTATTCTCGGTCCCCCAGTCATTGGCTTTAATTATGGAATTAGAATTAAGTGAGGCTGGGTATGGGTTCAGTTGAGTTATTTTCGGCTTTTAACCGACTGGGTGCGGGTTCGGTTGAGTTATTCTTAGTCCTCAGTCATTGGACTTAAGAGAGCCCGATGGCTATATAGATTATGACATATGGGTATTAAGGTTCAGGATCCATAACATATGGAAACCAGACATTGATATATGGATATATTGATTTATTATTTGTTCTACAAAATTTAGGTATATGAAAACATATAATACTAGATAATGTGGGTGTGGGTATTATTTATAGAAAAATTAGGACCTGGTTTCCTTTGAGAGGAACAAGTAGTGGTATTGCTTTCACCGAGATTTGGTTAACCAAACTCAAAATTCTTAAAATAATCTAATTCGAGCGACTTGACAACAATATTAAACGTTATAATTATATCAATTTTATTAATTGCATGACCACTTGGGTGCAATTTAATTAATATAATTTACCAAAAGAGCATGTAGAGTCTTAAATTAATCGCCAAGTGCTTATTAGAAATTTTTTTTAAGGCAAACGTTACTAAGCAATTACTACATCGAATGGTTAATACAATAGATCGGTTTCGTTATTCACGTTGTTTAAAAATAAAAAAATAAAAAAATAAAAAATAATATTAATATAGTTTAATAACAAATTTTTACACATAAAATTTTTATATGTTCCTTCTTAAAATTATTATTAGCTAATTTATTGTTCGGAGTCAAAATTAATAATAATTTTATTTTTTGTGCAATTTGTGAACACCAATGTACATTAAAGGGACACATATTAAGAAACTAAAAGCTTTAACTATAATAAAAAAAATGAAACTGGTGTACATAAGCTTGGACATGCCAAAATAAAATTAAAAGTTATCTTTCTCAAATATAAACAGTTTTTTTTAGACAATTCTCATTCTTTTTTCAAAGACTATGTTTCAAGTTGAATATGTTAAAAGGTTTTATTATGAAAACATGATGAATTTAATTATTGTATGAATGTGCATTTAATATTGCTTACGGTTTTAAGGCTTACTACGGGTTTCAGTGGCATTAAGCTTACCCGTTCCCTAGTGCTGGTCACGGACCGAGGGATGGGTCGTGACTGTGAACTTGCTAATTGTATAATCTAAATTTTCACATTTCTTATCAAGATGTGATATTTTACTGATAAGTTCGAGATTGGAGTTTTATAGAAAACTCATTTTGCTTTGTAATTCAAACTTCTCGGACTCTTTTTCTAAAAGCTTATTTTCGTATTCTTTACACTTAGCAATTATATCAAGCTTATCATCATGCATCTTAAAAAATTCTTGTATAAGATCATTATGAGATAAGGTTTTTAGAATTACCTCTTCTTCCTCATTTTGATCTTGATGCGATGATTTTTCTGAATTATCATTTGCCATGAAGCATATGTGGGCCTTTTCCTGCTTTTGGTCATCATCATTATCAGAGCTGGATTCATCACTGTCGCTCCATGTTATAGCTTTCTTGTCCTTTTTCTTAAACTTATTTTTAAGCCTTGGACAATTAGCTTTGAAATGACTATGTTTATTGCATTCAAAATATGTAGTTTCCTGTTTTGAATCTTTCTTCGCTTTATCAACCTTGTTGTTGTTGAATTGCCTCCTGTAAGATGTTTTGCCTCTGTTTTTTCTTTTTAGGAATTTTCTGAATTTTCGCACCAACCGAGCTTCATCATCATCTTATTTGTCATCATTGTTTGAATCGGAGGTTGATTCTTTAGAAGTTGAGTTGGCAGCTTTTAGTGCTATAGACTTTTTCTTGTCAATCTGCTCACAATCAGTAGTAGATTTAACTTTCATCTCATATGTGAGCAATGAACCAATAAATTCATCATATGAGTATGAGCTTAAATCTTTTGATTCTTGTATAGCTGCGAGCTTTGCATCCCACGACGTTGGCATTGTTCTGATTAATTTTCTAATCAGTTCTTTATATTTGAAGTTGTTTCCAAATTTCTTTAATTTGTTCACAATGAAAGTGAACCTTATGTTGATTCCCGTAATTGATTCTTTTGCATCTACTTTGAACAACTCGTATTCTGTGATGTAAAGATTGATCTTTCCATCTTCGACTTGTTTGGTTCCTTCATGAGTTGTTTCTAGCTTGTCCCATATTTGCTTTGCTGTCGTGCAACCTGAAACACGATTAAACTCATTAATATCTAAAGTGCACTGTAATAAATTAATAACTTTAGAATTTAAAGCTTCTTTATTACAATCAGTAAATTCACTTTCTTCTTTAAGGACAGACTCTCAATCAACAATTTTTGTTGGAATACTAGGTCCTTCTTTGACAATTCTCTAGAATTGAATATCCATTAACTGTAAAAATATTGTCATTCAATTTTTCCAAAAATTTTAATTTTCTCCATTAAATAGTGGAGGCTTGTTCATGGAACATCCCTCAGATATAAAAACATTTTGACTCCTGGAGGTACTAGCCATATTGAGATCACTCTAAGAATTGTGCTTCTTTTGATTAGAGTCAGGCTTTGATACCAATTGATGGTCACAAAATGGCTAGCTACAGTACTATAGGGGGGTGAATAGTGCTATAGGGCGAATAAAAATTTTCGGAAGCTCTCTTTTAAAAATCCTTTTCGAAGAAACACAAGTTTCCTAAAAACACAAGTTTTATAAAAATGCGGAATTAATTAAAATAATAAAACTTTATAAAATTACTTTTGTAAAAATAACTTCAAAATAATAAAGCTACTAATTTAAAATGCAAGAATTTAAATAGCATAAAATATAAAGAGAGTTGGGATAGAAAAATATAGACGCCGAATTTTATCCTGGTTTGACCTAATCGGTCTACATCTAGTCCCCAAGCCACCTGCTTGAGATTTCCACTAATGTTTCCTTTACGGTCAGGAAACAAGCCTACGTTCCTTTTTGCGAGTTCAAGTAACAAACTCAATACTTTTGTAGGCTAAGTATCAAACCACTACCGTTACTTTTTGGAGCTTAAGTAACAAAACTCTACTGATGCTTTTTCTAAGCTCAAGCACCAAACTTTTTACAGACTTTGTTGATCACACACCAACAAAGTATAACCCCTTCACACAGCCTTGTGTAAATATACGATTCCCGAATATATGAATATTTGAATGAAACAAATATAGCTCTTTTCTCTTTGCCCTCCTTGGAAATCTGGAAGACTAGATATTGAATGCTTAAAATTGTGAGAATTGATAATTGGTCTTCCATACTTTCAAGTCTTGGTCTTCATTCCCTTATATAGGAAAAGTATCTTCATGGCCGTTTGATACAACTTCTAAGGAGAAAAGTATTTTGATCTCAAGTCATAAACATCATTTAGCCGTTTGAACTCATTCACAAAGAGAGATGTATGTTGATCTCAAGTAATAAGCATTATTTAGCCGTTTAAACTCATTCACAAAGAGATATAGATGTTGTTCTCAAGTAATAAGCATTATTTAGCCATTTGAACTCATTCACAAAGAGATATAGATGTTTTTCTCAAGTAATAAGCATTATTTAACCGTTTGGCATTAATCCATAAAGAGAACTCAAGTTATAAGTAATTTTGAACTCAAGTCATAAGTGTTGGGATTCGTCACGGGAAACCGACCGATAAAAACAGAAATACGTGTTGATTTCCTGGAATCCGGTCCTCGGAGCTTAAGATGTGGAAATCAAAAAACTTAAAGCATAAAGAGAAAGTTCGAAAACTTACCACAAAGTCTCTTTAAGAGACGGATGCAGACTGCAGAAATCAAGTTTAGATTTCCTCCACCGATGCGTACACGAACGGCTCTAGGACCAAAACCCGTGCTAGCGATTCGGATGACTCAGAAGAGAGGGGGAGAGGGCTGCTCACTTTGAGAATTATGGCTGTCCCTATTTCTTTCCGAAAGAAATGTCTATCTATCCAAAGATAGAAGCCATTTTCTCAAGTGTGAGCATCCAATTTCTTTCCAAAAGAAATATATCAAACGTGGGCAAAATTTCTTTTTCCCTAAAGAATTAATATCACATTTTTCTTCTCATCATAATGGATGGCCAAATTGGTGAGTCTTTTATGAGATAGCCAAGTCCAACCTTGTTCAAAGTCGAAAGCAATGACTCATCTCATATGACTCACCATCATATTAAATGAAATGAATGAGTCATCCTTTTCATTAAAGGAAAAAACATGACTCATCATCTTTTCATTAATACAAAACCATGACCCATCATCTCTTTTGTCTCATGAATAAGTCACCATACTCATCCATATAAGACATAATTTCGGCCAAGCTAAGTCCATTATATGTGGGCTTTTCAATTTCAAGCCCAAGCCCAATTCTAACCCCTTTAATTTAATTAATACCAAATGCAATTTTAATTTAACATGTATGGTTATATATTATACCATATAATATATTACATACATTCAAATTAAAATTAATTTGATCTATTGATTTAATCAAGGGATTAAATTAGATGCACATAAAGGAAAAACATGTAAACCTATACATGTCATAATATTTCCATCTAGGAAATAATCTCATAAATAAATTCATTGAATTAATTAAGCGAATGGCCAAAATAAATATTAATTATATTATTTGGATCAATCCAATTGACCTATATAATATAATTAATGCATCTCTCTCTCTTCAATGTGTATACTCCAAGTATACACTTAATCCGACTAGTTAAAGTCCAGACGTTCAATGTGTACGATCCGATGGGCCCGTCTTTATGTTGGCAGTAGGCCAAGGCCCACAGACTGCAGGTGGGCTCTAGCAAGCCACTGCAGCCCCTAATGAAGATAGAGTAAGCAGTCTAACTGAAAACGTAACCCGGTAGTTTGAACTTGTATATCCCATGTCGCTGATATCGGTGTCCAACACAGAGGCATGGTTGATCACCCTCTATATGTGTCTAGACATTTACTTAATCCCGAATGAACTGATGCTCACAAACAAGATCCAATCTTGTTTGGGTGCGGCCATACACTTATCAGTAACATTCTTCAAGAGGCCAATGATATCGTCTCAGTGAATCACTGAGTGCCATTCCCTTCTGCATATCCATAGTAGTGCCATGCTCACTGACACATCCGAACGTACCCGTACTTGGTACCCTTTTACAGGCCCGTTGGGCGTACACCAAAGTGTGCCACTTCACATGTAACACCATCATATGGTTCAGTCGAAGGACTTAAACAAGTACTATGCGAGAATCATTTGTGAAACTATACCATGTAGATTCCCGTTAAGTGGATCGATCCAGTACCATGCCCTTTTTTTGCATGTACCCATTAACCTGGTTGACATTCCATGTTCTATGACCTGTAAGACACCGCCATTCAACCAGGATAATGATAGTCTTTGGTTCCATTCATTCCCATGATTGGAACAGACTACGGATGACTTTATGGTCATATCGTTTTCCCTATCCACAGTCTTACTGCCAAGTGCCTCACACTTGACAACATGGATATGGATATGTCCATTGGATACTCTATTTAAAATATATCACAAGACATATAATAAATAGATTAATGCCTTTATTTCCTTGACACAAATTATATAATACATAAAGTTCACATTAATGTACAAATGTATTATACAAACACAAGGACCAATGCCTCAGGACTAGGGCATTTCCAACAATAAGCTCTCTTCATGTACCCGATTGTATCACTTCATAAAATGAGAAAGATGGTTGTTCTCAAGTCATAAGCAAATGTTGTTGATCTCATTTCATAAGATCACATTTGTGGCCGTTTGACATAGGTCATAAGCTTTGTATAAAATATGCCAACAATTCTCAAGTGATAAGGCAATTTCTTCAAGTCATAAACTAAGATGTTCAAATAGTATTAAGCTTATAAGCTACAGTGAGTATCATATCATTTTATGGCCGAATAGATATATCTTTCAACTCATAAGCCAAGATCTTTGAATTCAACTCATAAGCTAAAGTTTTTCAACTCATAAGCTAATGCCTTTCAAGTGATAAAACACTTAAGTCATAAGTCATATTAACTTCTTGTGGCCAAGAGAATTCACTTTTAATTCACAAGTCATTTTAACACTTTTAAGTCATAAAGAATTTATGTGGCTTATAAAATCATTTTATCTTATAAGGAAAAATTCTCAACTCATAAAGTGCTTAAAGCAAATAGTTTAAGAAACTCATTTTATTAAATGTCAACTTGTGATCATCAAAACCGGAGTCAACAGATGAGTATTGACTAATGACAATAAGCAATAAAGTTTGCATTGAGGTTGAAAGAATGCCTATAATTTATGTTAATTTGGTGTAATTTATACATAATAATAAAAATGAAAAAGTAAAACTTAACTAATTAAAAGTTGTCTATAATTTAAAAGTGACCAAAATGGTAAGGTCCAACAAAATATGGTGTAGGGAGTATCATTTTTCTTAAAGACCTTTTTGTTATTTAGAAGGTATAACATATTTTCCTCGTTTTTCATTTCATTTTCTCTTTCTCCTATTTTCTCCCTTGGCTTTTTTAAATAAAAATTATTTATTCATTTATCTTTATATTTGATCAATTTTTTTGCTATTTGACTTCGAAATTTTTTTTTGACTTCGAAATTTTTTTCTCATTTTTTTCCTTTGGAATTTGAAATTAGATCCATGTGTATTTTTAGATTTTTTTCTCCATTTTCATTTTTTTTATTGTTATTGATTAAAAATTTACAAATAATGCCCAAATAATTTTTTTTTCTTCACAAATACTATGCTTATAGTGTGTAAATACTGTTTAAAAAATTTGCATATTATGTCATTGTAATATCGCTCCAACTTTTCAGGAGCATGTTTATCTCTTCTAGAAAAAATTTATGTTGTAATTTATAATTTTACAAAAAATCATTTTTAGAATTTATTCTTTATGATATTTATTTTATATTTATTCAAATATTTCATGTCATTTATGAAGAACGTCAAAAACTGCAAAACCGAACTGAAGCGATCTTATTTTTTGATTCAGTACTGAACTGAAATAAATTCAGTTCGGTATTGGTTTAGATTTTATAAATATATCAGTTTTTGGTTTGGTTCAGGTAGTAAAAAAAACCTTAAAAATTGAAATGAACCGAACCGAATTATCTATATTACGTCGTTTTATATATCTCAAATAGGGCTAGGCTATATTTTATATGGTTTAAACCACAAACCGAACCAAACATTCTCATTTCAATTTAGTTTCAGTTTAAATTTTCTATACATATCGGTTTACAGTTCAGTTTTTAATATTTTTTGGTTTAATTTGGTTGTGCTATATTTTGATATTCGGTTAATTTGATTTGGTGAGGTTCGTTTTAATACTGATGCACAACCCTAATACTAATAATAATAACAACAACCAACAACAATAATAATAAGAACAATAAAAATAAAATAACAACAACAGTAACAACGACGACAACAACAACAACAACAATAATAATAATAATAATAAGGTGCAATAATAATAATAATAATAATAACAATAATAATAATAATAATAATATTACATTTTGATTTTTGTCGCAAAGTTAACTCATACTTAGAAGATTGAATTTTAATCCATCAACTAGAATACATCATCAATGCATGGATTGTTTCCAATCTTTCCTTTTCCGATGATTCGCCTTGCTAGATTATCTCAAAATTTAACAGCTCCTCCCTTTACTTGTTTCATGGAAGTAAAATATCTTCCATCACCAATCATGTGTCTAGAGCACCCGTAATCAATATACCACTTTGAATTTCCAAGAGTGTTCTTCAGACATACCTACGAAACAAATCAAGTAGACTTAGATACCCAAATACTATTGGGTCCTTTAGGGTTAGAGAAATATTTTTCTTTGGGAACCTAGATAGTACGAGTGTTTTAATAGCCACTCTGTTGTTGCTGTTACACCCGTACAGCTGTAATTTTAGTTTCAGAATTGATTTTTGTGAATTTTTTATATTTTTGCATATCATTTTGGCCTAGATTTATATTCTGTATTTATTTAATTTCTGTATTAATTTTTTGTAAACCAGTGCAATAATAGAAACATCAGTTTCCTAAAAAATGGCCCATTTTTGTATGTAGAAATAACAAATTGCACAAAAATTATTTTCAAAATGAATATCCAATCCTATCAAAATTGCATTTCAAAATGTTTTCTAGGTCAAATAAGGTAATTTATCGAATTTGTCAATTTTCCATGTTTCACATCCCGAGCTATCTTGAATCCCAATTATGAGTCTACTTGAGTCCTACGCGTATATATATTTATCTGTACTAACTTTGTTTTACAGGTAAACGTATGTTAGGTTAGATGAATGTCTAACTTTTTATTTTTGGATATTTGTATATATGCATAATTTGTACCCTGAATCCTTTTTACAATTGTACCCCCCTAGGTTAGTGATTTGATTGGTTTTTATATTTTAAATTTCCTGAATTTATTTATCGCTTTCTGCATTTTATTTATATCTCAGTGTGTGAGCATCGGTTAAATAATTCAAGATAAAATCAACCATAAAAGATATAAAAGGCATTGATATAAACTATTAAATATGTTTTGAATTGAAAAGAAATAAGTGAGTTGTCCGAACCCGAATCTCTGATTAAAGGTATAATAATTCCTAGCTTGTCTAGGCTATACCACAATTTTCCCCGGTTGAGCTGAGCCAGGTGGTGACTCTTGTCACTTTAGCGAGAACATTCGAGTTTGTTTGTTTTATCACTATCAAACCCTGATTTCATAAAACCCAATTAAAAATCTTCCCGACCTAGTCACAAGGCTCGTTTTTAGGATCCTCTGCTCATAGTAAGGGTAATGCTGGTGTAGGAGCAAGACGACAAGAGAGAGCATGCCATTTACTACCTTAATAAAAAGCCGCTGGACTATAAAACCAGAAACACCATAGTTGAGAAGACTTGTACAACTATGGTTTGGCTGGCGAAGAAGCTGAGACACTACTTCTAGTTCTACAGGATACAAGCAGTAACCAAGGTGGACCCAATGAAGTATCTGTGTTAGGAACCAGCATTGGCTGAGAAGTTATCTAGGTGGTTGTTATTGTTATCTAAATTCAACATTGAGTATGCTACCAATAAGGTGATAAAAGGTAAAGCAGTAGTAGAATTCTTGGCCAATCAATCGTTGGATCCAGAATATGTGGAAAACCTAGAATTTCTAAATGAGCAGCTTGCCATGATCGAAGTGGAACGCAGGAGATGGACAATGTACTTTGACAGAGCTATAAACAATCGAGGCTATGGCTTGGGAGTTATCATCGCTACCCTAGATGGAGAGATCATCCCATTCTCTAAGCGTTTGGTATTCACCCTGACCAACAATGGAGAAGAATATAAAGCCTGCTTATTCGATTTTGATGCCCTAATTACTCTAGAGGCAAATGATGTATTGATAATCAGAGATTCTTTGTTGGCCATTTTCCAAGCCGTGGGAGAATAGGAAATCAAGGAAGAGTCACTACGGCCGTATCTAGAGTCCGTATCTAGAGTCCGTATGGTGGTTGATTGAAAACATTTGGCCATTGTGAGTTCAAACATGCAATTAGGGATGACAACTGTAGGGAATCATCATCGGAAAAATCAAACGCGCAGTAGAATTAGCACATTAAAATTTTCCTCAATTCCACAGCCCAAGGTTCATGTAGATTAAAAGAATGAAACCAAAATGGAAAGAAAATATATTTTCCTCACCTGAAACATCTCCTCTAAAGACTATTACAGAAACCCAATTGTGTTTCCTCCATACTTCGGTACACGAACGACTCTAGAAAGCAACTCATGCTAGCGAATGAATCAAATGGAAACCAGTGGAGATTTGGCCAAAAGGGAGGGATGGCTTCTCTTAGTGTGTTGGGCGAATTCTATTGTGCTAGGGTTAGGGAGAATTGATTTAAGGCTTCCTTTTATACTCCTTAGTGTATTAGGTTTTTAATTAAAACTATAGGTTAACTTTTATTTGCTTGAATTGATTTAATTTGTACCATTAGAATTAAATAAAACCATATTATAAAATTCTAATTGATACAATTAAGTACAATTTTATCAAATTGACATAACCCAAAGTTAAATTAAAAACAACCTTAATAAATACAACCTTTGTATTTAAATTTCTACCAAGGAAATGTTATTTAATTAATTATTTACTTCATGTAATTAATTAATCAAATAAAATTAATTTCTCCCTTAATATAATTGAATTAATTTTGACATAACCTAATGTCATTAACTCAATTAACTTGGCTTCTGTTCCAATTCCGATTTATCAACATTCAGTCGTTCTATATATACGATCCTGTGGGTCTGTCTTTATGTTGGCAGTAGGCCTAAGGCCCATAGACTATAAGTGGGTTCTAGCAAACCATTACAGCCCCCAATTAAGATGGAGACATGTAGTCTAATGTGAAACATAACTCGGTAGTGATCTTGTATATCCCTTGCCAGCTGGCATTGATACATAAGCAAGAGGCATGGCCCCATCATCCTCTTATATGCTTATTTATTTCTTGATACCGAGTGCAATGAACCTAACGAATAAGTATCCTAACTTATTCGAGTATGCCATATGCTTGTTAGTCCCACTCATCAAGTGGCCAGTGATATATTCTTAGGGGATGCTGAGTGGCAATTCAGTCAACTTCACTATCAACATCAACATGTTCACTAGCCCATCCAACATACCCATACTTGGCACCCTGTTACGGGCCCGTTAGGCATATATCAAAGTGTATGAGATCCCATGTTATGCTACAGTGAATATCGGGTCTAAGAATAATAACAAGATCTACCTGAGAAACACTTATGATGATCAGACCATATGGTGTTCTCACGATGGATTGATCTAGTACCATGTGACCTAACATGTACCCACATTCTTGATTGACATTCCATGTCCAATGGCCGGTGAGACACCGCCATAGTCAAGGTTATACTGGTCTTTAATTCCATTCGTTCCCATGATTAGAACAGACTAGGGATATCTTTATGATTATAACTTTAACATTACTAAAAGGTGTCATAACCCAATGACCTACATTGGTTTACTTTAGTATGATTATAATCATTGGATACTCAATTTATAAATAGCACACAATATGAAAAAATAGATTCATGCCTTTATTTCAACATAAAATGTATAATACAAAATATCCAAGTATAAAGTATAATACAATATAAGAACCAATGCCATTTGGACTAGGGCACACCAGCAATAACCAGATGGTAGATGCTCTGGCAACACTGTCATCTATATGGGATGAACCACAGAAACAACCTATGAAACCTCTGGTCTTAGAAGTCTCCAAGAGACCCTTCTATGACTCTAATGATGTTGTAAGTTTGACGTTGGACAATAAACCATGGTACTAAATCTATAGATTTCTGTGAGATGGACAATATCTAGAGGGAACAGAAATGGCTGATAGAGCAGTAATCAGGCGATTAGCAGTACAATTTAGAATATTTGAGAAAGAACTCTTCAAGAGGACAGTAGATGGTCTGCTTTTGATATGTCTGGCAGAATCAGAAACACCGGGTGATGAAACAGATGCATTTAGGATCCTGTGGCCTATATATGAACAATATAGCTCTGGTTAAGAAGATATTAGCCACCTCTCACCGATGAAGCTACAAAGACTCTCTACCCCTTGGCCATTCTCAGGGTGGGGAATAGATATCATTGGCGAAAGTCAACTCCAGCGTCGAATGGTCACAGATTCATTGTGGTAGCTATCGACTACTTCTTGAAAGGGTATAGGTTGAATCCTATACCAATATCATGTGGAAGAAGATGGCCAAGTTTATGGAGAAGCATATTTTCATGTGATATGGCATTCCGTACCGTTTAGTAACTGATAATAGGGTGCAATTCCAAGGTGTGACGGAAGAATTGCTCGCAGAGCATGGTATAGAGCATCACAAATCTTCTCCTTATAGACCACAAGCCAACAGGGCAGTAGAAGAGCCCAACAAATTTTTTAAGAAGTAACTAGCTAAAACGGTTGCCACTTACAGAGATTGGGCACAAAAGTTACCATTCGCTCTTTGGGGTTACAAAACTAGTGTCAGGACTCCTACTAGTGAGATCTCGTATTCATAAGTATATGGGATGGAAGAGGTGCTGCTAGTGGAAACAGAATTGAAATCCCTGAGGATAGCCTTAGAAGCTCAACTAGCGGAGAGAGAATGGATCAGGGCCAGGTTTGAATAGTTGGCTATGGTCAATGAAAAGAGTCGAAGGCCTTAGATCATTCGCAAATGTATCAACAGAGGATGGCCAAAGCAAACAATTGCTAGGTTCGTCACCAAAGGCATCCTCTGAAATCAGGAGACCTAGTACTAAACAGTTAAAACCTTCCAACACAGACGTCAGGGGCAAGTTCAAGCCAAATTGGGGATGCCCGTATGTGGTGAAGAAGATCCTTTCAAAAGGCATAGCCAAGATAATGGATATGGACAGGAATAAGTTCACCAACCTAGTCAACCAAGATTGTCTCAAGCACTATCATGTTTAGAGGAGCCCAAGTAGCCTGCTAAGCTGTAAAGGCAACTTAGGGGTGTTGGTTGGAAAACATATGAAGGATAGTTGACTACATGAGTAAATCATTTGAGATGTATATTATTTTACGACCATTCTCACTTTGACTTCATCAATGAAATGTCATTCTGCTAAACATATTTTATGAATGCTTGAATGTGTATATATATATATATATATATATATAAAATTTATTTTACGGCGTTGTTTTGCTATAAAGGAAATTTATATATATATATATATATATATATATATATATATATATATATATATATATATATATATATATATATATATATATATATATATATATATAAAATAAATATGACAAACATTGCGGCTTGAATTCAAAAATTTTAATTGGGAAATAGAGCTAATTAATTTTGCCAACTGGCAACTACCTTATATTGAATCCTAATGCTTCTACTATCTTAATTTATTCATTTAAAAAATTTATTCCTAATTTACAAATTTGTAATTCAAATTCCTAATCCTTATATGCTTCTGTGAGCGGACGACATTTTTTGGAACGCGCGGTGAAGCAGGAACCAGGGATTTTTTTTTTGAGTGTGTGTACGTGTTTTTGAAAAAGGGTTTTAATCTCTCTTGAGAAAACCTTTCATTTTATTGAGAAAAATCATTTTGTAGAAAACTTTAATTTTAAGTGTGAATTTTGGAAAACCGATTTTTAGAAAATTCCAATTTAAACTTAGAGACCTGGAAATCTAAATTTCGTGATCAGATATAGAGTCACCACCCGTATCAGCTCATTCGGAAAATTCCGGTACAGCTCCCTACCAAGTGTAGACGTAGTACCTGATCTAGAGATTTAAGGTTCGGGTAACACATCTACTAA
Organism: Euphorbia tirucalli; assembly: GCA_039660915.1. Lineage (NCBI taxonomy): Eukaryota > Viridiplantae > Streptophyta > Magnoliopsida > Malpighiales > Euphorbiaceae > Euphorbia > Euphorbia tirucalli. Next base: position 34,830,695 of record CM077633.1, read on the forward strand.
TCCTCAAATTGTTTTTAATTACTATTTCATAATACGATATGACATTCACTTAATTCTACCCATTTTATCTTCTTTTAATTTTAGTCAATGCTCATACAAAATGACATAAATATAAATAAAGTGTAGAAAAATAAAAGTGTAGGAAAAGTAAAGTTATGGCCAAATTATACAACCCGAAAAAGAAAAACTCTCATCTTCACCATTTATAACCGCCTATAATGCACGATAATCTAAAAAGTACAATCTCCTAGATACACGAAATAATCTATTAAATACATAAAAAAAAATGAAAATAAAAAGCTGCATCCAAATACGGTTAGCAAAAATAAACAAATCACACAAAGGACTCATGTAAGACAGAATAGGGGTATTTTGGGAAACGGGATCATGCATAGGTGGGATAATCGAGGAGTCTGGATGACTACTCGATTAGACATGGAAAACATTTTATGAAACGCCCTGTAGATTTTTATGAATGAAAACCAATTTTGAAAAAGGTTTGGCTCATTTTACATGCATTTTCCATCTTTTAGTGGGCCGGATATCCCGGAACCTGGGGGTTCCGTTCATGAGTGGGTCTAAATTTAACATCCATCTAGGGTTCAGAAACATAAACGCACCAAAAATCATTTTTGAATCGAAAAGAGAGGCAAAATTACAAGTTAAAGGCCAAAAGGGAAAAACTATAATTCTGCTTCTCAAACTACAGCTGAGCGGCTGTAGGGTATCACAGCCACACCACTGTAGTGGCTAGGGTAGCTGTAGCACCTACTGCCGAGCGAGTGTAGTGCTCCAGATCCAGCAATTTGGTTTTCTTTCTCGTTTTGAAAATTGTTTTAGAACTTTGATCGTTTTGGGTAACCTAGGGTTTCAGATCGGATCAAACGAGTCTGGAAATCCCTAAAAACCTGAAATCATCAACATTCAATCTCACATCCATCAATCAAAAACCCGAAAACCGTATATCTAAACATATGCAGATGTGGTCTGGCCAATAATATTCATGAAAAACACATTTAATTTTGAAAACAGAAGTGTTATCAGTCGATTTAGGGCATTCAGAGCTTCTGCCCTGGAGATTACAACCGAGCGGCTATAATCAGAAGACTATAGCCGCGCCTGTTGGGATTTGTCACCGGAAATCACCCGATAAAAGCGGAAGAACGCGGTGATTTCCTCAAATCCAGTCCCAGGAGCAATTGATGTGGAAATTGAAAAACTTAAAATTAAATAGAAAGAGATTAAAATTTCATACCAGAAAAATCTCTTTCAGAGACGGATGATGACTGCAGAACTCAATATAGAATTCCTCCACTCTCACGTACACGAACGCTTGGCGAATACAACCCGTGCTAGCGTTGGAAAAACTGAACAAAGGAGAGGAGAGGGGAGAAATTTCGGCTAGGAGGCTCTAAGCTTAGCATTGGCCGAAATTTTTCAACCCTAGGTATTTATACCTAGGGTTGGCCGAATTCCTTAGGGAATTCTGGCCCATCTTGGCTCATCTCTATTCTGTGCGGGCTTTCTAGTTTTAATCTAGGCCCAGTCTAATTTTAATTAATTTGGTTCAAATTAATTCAAGCCCAATTTTAATATACCCATGTATTTAATATATTACTCCAAGTAATATATTATTTACATCCAAATTAAAATTGGTTTGACATTTAATTTAATCCATCAAATTAAAATTAACTCTACACAAAATAAGATCATATGTAAGCCCATACATATGAATATTTCCACCTTGGAAATAATTTCATAATTAATCCAATTAATTATGAAGAGCCAATATATTAATTTTATTATTATGACCAATCCAATTGATCTCTATAATATAATTAATATATACACACTTCTCCCTCCATTGCGTATACTCCAAGTATACATGTTATTCCTTAAGTTTGCATTCTATCGTTCTATGTGTACGATCCTGTGGGCCCATCTTTATGTTGGCAGCGGGCCTTTGGCCCGCAGACTGCAGTTGGGCTCTAGCAAGCCACTGCAGCCCCCAATTAAGATGGAGATGGCAGTCTAACTGATATCATAACCCAGTAGTTAAGCTTGTACATCCCATGTCATTGATATCGGTGTCCAACACAGAGGCATGGATTGATCATCCTCTTTTGAGTTCGGACATTAACTTGATCCCGAATGTACTGATGCTCACAAACAAGTACCAACTTGTTTGGGTGTGGCCACACTCTTATCAGTCACATTCATCAAGAGGCCGGTGATATCTTCTCAGTTGGTTACTGAGTGACAAATCCCTTCTGCATATCTATAGTATTACCATGTTCAGTGACATACCCGAAAGCACCCATACTTGGCACCCTATTACAGGCCCTTTAGGCATACCCCTAAGTATGCGACATCACATGTAACACCATCATATGGTCAGGTCAAAGGATCCATACAAGTACTACACGAGAATCCATTGTGATACCATACCATGTGGATTGCTCGTTTAGTGGATCTATCCAGTACCATGCTCCCAGGCATGTACCCATTAACTTGGTTGACATTCCATGTCCAATGACCGGTAAGACACCGCCATACAACCAGGTTAATGATAGTCTGTTGTTCCATTCATTCCCATGACTGGAACAGACTACGGATCTATTTATGGTCATATCGTTAACCCTATCCATGGTTTTACTGCTAAGTGCATGACACTAGTCGTCATGGATATAGATATGTCCATTGGATACTTCATTTACTATACTGCACAAGATAAATATAATAAATGAATTGATGCCTTTATTAATGACACAAATAAGTACAACACATAAATCCAATAAATGTATAGTACAAATACAAGGACCAATGCCTCGGGACTAGGGCATTTCCAACAATCTCCCACTTGCACTAGTTCCAACTAGGCATGGGCCTAATCCCTATAGATCTAGTATGACCCTCGTGCTTGGCCTGGGCCAGCGCCTTGGTCAATGGATCTGCGACATTATCCTCGGTGTCCACTCTGTGCAATGCAATGTCACCTCTCTCTGCGATTTCTCGTATGAGGTGAAACTTTCTGAGCACGTGCTTTGTGTTCTTGTGTGACCAGGGCTCCTTAGCTTGTGCGACGGCCCCATTGTTGTCACAGAAGATATCGACTGGGTCCTGGATAGTTGGCACTACTCCCAACTCAGTGATAAACTTCTTCATCCACACAGCTTCCTTAGCTGCATCACACGCAACGATGTACTCAGCTTCTGTTGTAGAGTCCGCTATGGTTGGTTGCTTTGAGCTCCTCCAGCTTACAGCACCCCCATTCAGCAAGAATACATACCCTGACTGCGATTGGTACTCATCTTGGTCTGTCTGGAAGCTTGCATCAGTATACCCAGTAACTGATAACACTTCCTGACCACCATACACCAAGAAGCTATCCTTAGTCCGGTTAAGGTACTTGAGGATTGCCTTGACAGCTTTCCAGTGATCCTCCCCGGGATCCTGCTGGTATCGGCTCGTCATACTCAGTGCAAAGGCGACATCAGGTCTCGTACACAACATGGAGTACATAATTGATACAATAGCCGAGGCATACGGAACCAATTTCATGTTCTCCCTGTCCTCCCTTGTTTTAGGACAGTTCTTCTTACTAAGTTTCAGCCCATGGCCCATTGGCAAGAAACCTTTCTTGGCCCGGTCCATGCTGAATCTTTTCAGAACTTTGTCAATGTACGAAGCCTGACTTAGGCCCAGAAGCCGATTTGATCTATCCCTATAGATCCTGATCCCTAGGATCATCTCAGCTTCGCCTAAGTCCTTCATTGCGAAGCACTTACTCAGCCACTGCTTTACCCCTTGCAGTGTAGGTATGTCGCTTCCAATGAGTAGGATGTCGTCTACATACAGTACCAAAAATGTGACAATGCTCCCACTAGTCCTCTTATACACACAAGGCTCATCCAGATTCTGTATGAAGCCATATTCCTTTATAGCCTTATTGAATCTTAGATTCCAACTACGGGATGCTTGCTTCAGTCCATAAATGGACCTTTGAAGTTTGCATACCCTTCCCGGATACTTAGGATCGACAAAACCCTCAGGTTGTGTCATGTACACATCCTCGAGTAGCTTTCCATTAAGGAAAGCGGTTTTGACATCCATTTGCCATACCTCATAGTCATACCATGCGGCTATGGCCAGTAGTATCCTGATGGATTTGAGCATGGCTACTGGTGAGAAAGTTTCATCATAGTCTATCCCATGGACTTGTCTGAAACCTTTCGCAACCAGACGCCCCTTGAAGGTATTATCAGCTTTTAGCTTATAGCACCACTTGCAACCTATTACCTTAGCACCCGGAGGTGGATCAACCAAGTTCCAAACTTGGTTATCGTACATAGATTGCATTTCTGCCTCTATGGCTTTACGCCAATTCGCAGACTGTGGGCTAGCCATAGCCTCTTGGTAGGTTTTGGGTTCTTCTTCATCCCAGATGAGAAGAGTTTGATCATCAGTGACGAGGAAACCATACCTCTCCGGTTCCCGACGATCCCTACTAGACCTTCTAGGTTCTTGTGTGGCCTGGGTCGGTGCCTCCACTTATGGAACCTCCACCTGGGCCTCCGAGCTATCCTCTTCAGGAGCTTGTGGACCTTGAACTTCCCTGAGTTCAACGTTGCTCCCACTATCTTTCTTGGAAAGGAACTCCTTTTCTAGAAAGACCCCCTTCCTAGCCACGAACACCTTGTTCTTGGCGGGGTTGTAGAAGTAATACCCTTTGGTTTCCCTAGGGTAGCCCACAAACAAGCATTTATCGGTTTTGGGCTCCAGCTTGCCACTAGTCAATTTCTTGACATATGCCTCGCATCCCCAAATCCTTAGGAAAGACACATTGGGCTCCTTGCCCGTCCATATCTGATATGGGGTCTTTTCCACTACCTTAGTCGGAGTATTGTTTAAAATGAGAGCTGCTGTCTCGAGGGCGTGTCCCCAGAAGCTAATTGGGAGAGTTGCTTGACTCATCATTGAGCGGACCATGTCCAACAAGGTCCTATTCCTCCGTTCGGACACCCCATTCCATTGTGGTGTTCCGGGAGGAGTGAGCTGTGGAACTATTCCATGCTCTCTCAAGTATGAGTCAAACTCTAGGCTCATATACTCACCGCCTCGGTCCGACCGGAGGGCTTTGATATTCCTGCCTAGCTGGTTCTGTACCTCGTTCCTAAATTCCTTGAACCTATCAAGGGTCTCGGACTTGTGTTTCATCAGATAGACGTAGCCATATCTGCTGAAATCATCCGTGAACGTGACGAAGTACAGATGCCCACCTCTGGTCGCTGCGCTCATAGGTCCACATACATCTGAATGTATTAGGTCCAACAAGCCAGTGGCCCTTTCAGCCCTTTTGCTAAAAGGCGCCTTTGTCATCTTGCCTCTTAAACACGATTCGCATGTGTCAAATGACTCCAAGTCAAATGACCCTAGGACCCCAGCTTTGTGAAGCCTAGCTATGCGCTTCTCGTTTATGTGGCCAAGACGACAATGCCATAGGTAGACTGGATTAAGTTCGTTAGGCTTAACCCTTTTCGTGTTTATGTTATAGATGTGATTGGTTTCATTTAAGTCCAGGACATACAGGCCATTATTTAATAGAGCATCTCCATAAAATAACCCCTCTCTAGATATTGAAATTCGACCATTTATAATAGAAAATTCAAATCCAGACATGTCCAACATTGATATAGAAATAATATTCCTGCACATAGCAGGTACAAAGTAACAATGTTCCAAAATTAAAACCAATCCGCTGGGCATCAATAGTTGGTATTCGCCGATCTCTATGGCAGCAACCCTTGCTCCATTCCCGACCCGCAAGTCCACCTCACCCGACCCCAGCAACCTTCTGTTCTTAAGTCCCTGCACATTGCAACAAATGTGAGAACCACATCCAGTATCCAATACCCAGGATGTTGAAACAGTAAGGTTAATATCTATAACATAAATACCTGAAGAGGACGCACCTTGGCCCCTTCTTTGCTCTCCCATCAGCTTGGGACACGATCTCTTCCAATGGCCCGCCTGTCTGCACCGGAAACAGACGTCCTCAGGACCTGCCTTCTGCTGGCCTTTGGGTTGGGCCTTGGCCTTCTTGGCCTTGGCCTTGGCCTTTTCCTTGGCCTTACCCTTAGCAAGAGGAGCGTTCCCCTTGTTAACCAAAAGCACCGGCGGAGTCTTCTTGATCGACTGCTCAGTAAGCTTAAGCATCCCATGCAGCTCACTGACAGTACGGTTCATCCCTTGCATATTATAGTTTAGGATGAACTGATCATAAGAATCCGGTAAGGATGCCAGGATCGTGTCCACCGCCAACTCTTGAGAGATAGGCGATCTGAGACGGGCCAAAGTATCCAAATAGCCCTTCATCTTGAGCACGTGAGCACTTACAGATGTCCCGGCCCCCATCTTACAAGAGTGGAATGCCTTATTGGTCAGGTACCTTTCCTGACGAGCTTGCTCCTGAAACATCTCATTGAGAGTTGTTATCATAGCATAGGCTTCATGGTCCATAAACTGCTTTTGCAGTTCGGGGACCATGCACGCCAACATAAGGCACGTCACATCCCGATTGTCCTTGATGTGCGCCTCGTATTCCGCTAGCTGTGTAGCCGTCGGATTACGTCCCTGAGGCACAGCCGGCACAGGCCTTTCCAGTACATACTCTTTCGACTCTTGTCTTAGAACTATCCTCAAGTTCCTAGACCAGTCTAAAAAGTTAGGACCGGAAAGCTTGTCCTTCTCAAGAATCGATCGCAATGATAAGGTATTAGTGTTTGCCATTTGGGTGTTTCTACACAGAAAAACATTTAGAGTGTTAATAAAGGGCTTTACTTTGTTGTTCCCATATAAAATTAATAATGAATCAAGTTATTAATTTAACCGAGTTGTTGGGCTCATGGGCCGAGATCCATATTTCATTAAGATATAGCCAAACGAGGGTTTGGTACAACTACACCTTAACTATTTAGGTAGGAACGCCGTCCAATCCCAACCTAGGGACTCTCGGTTTGATGGGCTTGTTGGCACTTACCCATCTGTGCTTAGGGCCAGGAGAATCCTACTACCCATGCTAAGTCAAAACCTCCATCCAAGTGTTAGAGTATCCCATACTCTAACCCAATACAAAGTGACAATACTCCAGTGCATCCTGCGAGGGCATGGTCTACAACTGGCCTATTCCCACCTCGATTCGGTTTTGGATGAGGGAAGCACTTTTAAGCGACTTAGTAATTTCCATTTGGTTATTAGATTCAATAATAACGGCTTACATACATAAAGCGGGTGAATGAGCTATATGTAACATACATTCATACATGCAAAAGAATATATAAATGATTAAATAAAATAAAATGGACTGCTATGGGCCTATGTTACATCCTAATATAATTCTAGTAAACCTATACTAGAAATACATATTAGGTGGGCCTCCTCCTTCTCCTTCTGGGCTTGCACCTCCATTTGGGCTTGCACCTCCAATTGGGCTCACCACTCCATGGGCTTCTTCTTTTACAAATTTTATAATATTTAACTTAAATAAAATAAAATTACATTAAAAGAAAATGACACGCAGGCCGTATTTACCCAAAAGAAAAATACAACCCAACTCGTAAAAGGCCCAATAGCATCCAATCATACATTCATTCAACCATACATATGCATCCAATACATACAATTCAAAAGCATGTCAAAATGCATGATTTAAGCCCATTTAAATTATGTCAAAGCCATTATTTGGAAATCGCCAATTTTGGCCCACCATGGTTCTAACCCTTAACGGGCTTTGGGCCTCCAGCCCAGGCAGTCCAACTGCTCCCACTGGAATTGGGAAACCATGGGTCCAATTTAGCCGTCCGAGTAATTGTGCCAAAATTACCCGAACCAATTTCCATTAACCACATTAATTTCCAAATTAATGTCACATGAACGAAATTAAAATTCATCCAAGAAACCATGCGCATTTAAATTGCATAAATTTAAACACACGAATTTTAAAACCAATTAAAATTTCAAAACTGGGCCCCGGACCCAAAACCCGCAAAATCCAAAAACTGGGCCCGGCCCGCTGCAGCTAGGGCAACAGAGTTGCCCTAGCAGCAGCGGCGGCTGCTGCCGCGCCTCCAGCCGCGTGCGGCGGCCGCCGGCGGCGATTCCGCCGCCGGGAGGCCGATTTTTTTTTTTTTTTTTATAAAAACAGAATTAAATCAATCAATAAAAAAATTACCCAATCATCATCCATAGCAATTCACCAAGAATTACAACAATACAATAAAATTAAAACAACATAAACCAATATGCAATATTAATTTTCATTGTATTAAAACACATAGGAAAAATCATAAAAACCCATACCATGAATCCCAATCAAAAAACAGCCAATTTCAAAATAGGGATTCAACCAAATTAATCAATTCCCACGGATCAAAAGCCCGCTCTGATACCACTGTTGGGATTTGTCACCGGAAATCACCCGATAAAAGCGGAAGAACGCGGTGATTTCCTCAAACCCAGTCCCAGGAGCAATTGATGTGGAAATTGAAAAACTTAAAATTAAATAGAAAGAGATTAAAATTTCATACCAGAAAAATCTCTTTCAGAGACGGATGATGACTGCAGAACTCAATATAGAATTCCTCCACTCTCACGTACACGAACGCTTGGCGAATACAACCCGTGCTAGCGTTGGAAAAACTGAACAAAGGAGAGGAGAGGGGAGAAATTTCGGCTAGGAGGCTCTAAGCTTAGCATTGGCCGAAATTTTTCAACCCTAGGTATTTATACCTAGGGTTGGCCGAATTCCTTAGGGAATTCTGGCCCATCTTGGCTCATCTCTATTCTGTGCGGGCTTTCTAGTTTTAATCTAGGCCCAGTCTAATTTTAATTAATTTGGTTCAAATTAATTCAAGCCCAATTTTAATATACCCATGTATTTAATATATTACTCCAAGTAATATATTATTTACATCCAAATTAAAATTGGTTTGACATTTAATTTAATCCATCAAATTAAAATTAACTCTACACAAAATAAGATCATATGTAAGCCCATACATATGAATATTTCCACCTTGGAAATAATTTCATAATTAATCCAATTAATTATGAAGAGCCAATATATTAATTTTATTATTATGACCAATCCAATTGATCTCTATAATATAATTAATATATACACACTTCTCCCTCCATTGCGTATACTCCAAGTATACATGTTATTCCTTAAGTTTGCATTCTATCGTTCTATGTGTACGACCCTGTGGGCCCATCTTTATGTTGGCAGCGGGCCTTTGGCCCGCAGACTGCAGTTGGGCTCTAGCAAGCCACTGCAACCCCCAATTAAGATGGAGATGGCAGTCTAACTGATATCATAACCCAGTAGTTAAGCTTGTACATCCCATGTCATTGATATCGGTGTCCAACACAGAGGCATGGATTGATCACCCTCTTTTGTGTTTGGACATTAACTTGATCCCGAATGTACTGATGCTCACAAACAAGTACCAACTTGTTTGGGTGTGGCCACACTCTTATCAGTCACATTCATCAAGAGGCCGGTGATATCTTCTCAGTTGGTTACTGAGTGACAAATCCCTTCTGCATATCCATAGTATTACCATGTTCAGTGACATACCCGAAAGCACCCATACTTGGCACCCTATTACAGGCCCTTTAGGCATACCCCTAAGTATGCGACATCACATGTAACACCATCATATGGTCAGGTCAAAGGATCCATACAAGTACTACACGAGAATCCATTGTGATACCATACCATGTGGATTGCTCGTTTAGTGGATCTATCCAGTACCATGCTCCCAGGCATGTACCCATTAACTTGGTTGACATTCCATGTCCAATGACCGGTAAGACACTGCCATACAACCAGGTTAATGATAGTCTGTTGTTCCATTCATTCCCATGACTGGAACAGACTACGGATCTATTTATGGTCATATCGTTAACCCTATCCATGGTCTTACTGCTAAGTGCATGACACTAGTCGTCATGGATATAGATATGTCCATTGGATACTTCATTTACTATACTGCACAAGATAAATATAATAAATGAATTGATGCCTTTATTAATGACACAAATAAGTACAACACATAAATCCAATAAATGTATAGTACAAATACAAGGACCAATGCCTCGGGACTAGGTAAAATTGATGCATGATTTGAGTAGAATATGCCCCTAGGATGTTTAGTTGTTGATTTGGGTTGAGTTAGAATGAGATTTAACCGAAAAATGTACAAATCCGTGGTTGGCCAAAATTTCCAGCTACAGTAGCCCCAGGGGTTGCTTACAGCCGTACGGCTATAAGCATGAGGACTACAGTCACGCGGCTATGACCCCCTACAGCTGGACGGTTGTAGTTAGCAGATTCGAGGCTGCTTGATTTTTTACAATTCTAAGGGTGTTTCTTTGATTTTTATGATGTATATGCATTCTAAAAAACTTATAAACTCCCTGATCATTGGTTTTGTAGGTGAGATCCGGCCATTATGGCAGTGGATCAATTGCAGAGTATTTGAAGTGGTACAGACATCTCCCTGAAGGGGTGAAGGCAATCGTGAACTCTACAGGTCTGCATCGGCTAGTTCGGAGCATGACCATTACCACTCCTCGCACGAGTCGAGGACTCTTGGCCACACTCTTGGAGAGGTGGATGGACACCACTCACACATTCCATTTCCCATCTGGAGCATAGACTGTGACTCCCGAGGATGTCATCGCCATTACCAGGCTTCCTTTCTTTGGGTAGGTGATCCATTTCAATAAGATTTTCACACATAGCGACTACCGCCAAGAGTTGGTGCTGTACTCATCGGGATTGAATCCCCCGATAGCCGGATTCAGTGTAGGAGCCTCAGAGATTACTGGCTGAGATGACAGACTGACCTCTCAGAGGGGACTACTTTTGAGGCTCCTGATGAGAGGCGATACGCGAGGGCCTTTTTGCTCCGTGCCTTTTCCACACTCCTCTTCCCCACAAGCCAGAGTAGCTTGAACTTGGCCGTGCTACCATCCCTGATTAATCTATAGTCAGTGAGGACTCTCAATTGGGGTCGAGCGGCTTTGGCTTAGCTTTACTATGCTGTTGACCTCTGTGCTTGAGGCTCTCAAAAGGAGCTAAAGGGCTTTTGGATTATACTCCATGTGAGTAGCTTGGACTCTTTATCTTAAGCTTTCTCTTTCCTTTGTACATCTCCAAGATTGTTATTGACTTCATTTTCATACTTCTTCTACAGATTTGGCCTACGAGTACTGCTTTGTTCCTGCCCCGGTAGTTCAAGTCCCTGATGGTTATGAGCTGGACGAATTTCCCCAACTTAGACGGTGGTTGGGGCTTATCTGGAGGGATGTTGATAAAGATCAGTATGAGTGCAGCCAGTGCTTGAGCGAGAGATGACCTTTACTGGGGTATGCTTCTTACCCCCACCTTTTTTTTACTTAAACTTCTTGACTTTTTGATTCTAGATTGTCAAGACCCCTTGTAGACAAGAGGGGGATAATTTTCCCCAGCTGCTTCAAGATGCATAGGCACTGTCTAACAGGCGCTTTGTGATGGAGTACCCCTTCGGGCAAGAATGGTATCTCAGCAAGAGGGTTCATGACTGGCACTCCAGCCCAAAGGAGCGTAGGATTCCAACTGCCTTACCGGTGGGGTTATTCTGGCCCCACCTCCTGTCTCCTGAGCTACATCCAGACCTATATGGTGCTGGCTATGAGGCTGGCAGTTTGGATGGTGACTATCGCCAGTTCATCACCACTCAGCTTCTTCTGTTGACCGTTGATGCTGGTGCTGGGATATTTCTAGACTTTTCTCTCTCTTTTTTTTTAAATCATTATTCGCTAACATCCTCTTATTAACTGACTCCAGCCATCTTCGAGAGGTTGACATGCACGCCCACCCTCATCCGCTAGGGGAGTAGGCAGGAGATCTGGTACTGGCTTTGCTCGGACCCGCTGGAGCAGGTTCTACCGTTAGAGTGGAGGATGTTCCCATTTCTCCTTTTCAGCCTCCTCAGACCCCTGCTGTCAATTATCTGTACGGTCAGCTCGAGTTCCCGATTGAAAGCATTATTCAGCTATTTGATGACTCTCGGCAGTCTTATCGAGTCGACCTCCATTTCCAAGATCATTCCTTTCCACCAGCCATTCCTGATGGCACCACACATTTGAGTGGCCTTGCTTTTCTCTATTTTCATCCCTTTTTCTGATTATTTGTCATAGATTGATCCCTTTGAATGCGATCTCTATAGATTTCCAGTTATGCAGGGTATGTATATAGGCCAAGCCATTAATGCACTGAGGGCGCTCGCCTTCCGAGATAATGCTGCTTTGACGGTAAGTACCTACATTTGGCTCTAAATTTGATTCTGGATGTATGCATGTGTGATTATGATGTTTTTCATGCTTTGCTTGGTGCAAACGACGATTGGGGTTGAGCTCCATGAGTCCGCTCACTTAAGGATGGAGAATGACCAGTTGCAATGTCGAGTCACCGAGCTGGAGATTATGAACTAAACCTTCAGAGATCGAGTGGGCAATTGGGATTCCCAAATGGGACTTACGAGCGAGAACATGAGTGAGAGCCCGACTGATGAGCCACGAGAGGGCGGGGATGATGGTGACGATGCTGGCTTTGCCTCTTCTTAGGCCTACTTCCCCATTTTCTATTTGTGATGTATTGACACATTTGTGGGTTGTTTCCTTGCACATTCTGGCCCTTGCATGGGTCTAACTCCGTGATGTATCTGATGCTTGAATGATTTGCATATGATATTTACATCTTTTAGTTATTGAATTTGGAGCCTTTAAGTGTGTATTTCACTGTTTTTCCATGTCTTTATTGCTCCTTGATTCAATTTGGTTGGGCCCGAGAAGTGTTCAGGTGTCTTTAGACTTTATTTTCCTTGAAAAACTACCCCTGGAACCTATAGCCGCGCATCTATAATCATCAAAAATCATATAAAGATAAAGATAAAGTGTTGTCTGTATTACAACCGCGCCACTCTGATACTACAGCCGCCCGGTACCCTACAGCTACGCCACTATGAAGTTACAGCCACGCCACTGTATAGTTTTATAGCCGTCATATACACCAGAGCCATCCCACATCGAAATTTCAACTGTTCTTCACTACAGCTGCTCCACTTTAACATTACAGCCGACCGAGACATTATAGCCGCACCACTGTAGGGTATCACAGTCGCCAAGCATACTATAGCTGCCCTACCCTATTTTTTAGCTTTTCTTCTTCTTTCACTCCTCTTTTGGCATGGATCAACTCTGAGGATGACTCCGGGACTATTGGGGTACGACCTGCTCTTCCAATTGGGCTTTACTTGTGCCTTTTATCTTGCAGTACCTCAGGTTCTACACTGCTTTGACTCCGAACCTGGTCTTCTTGGATGCAGCTACCAGCTTTTGGGATCCAATGGATCACGTCTTTTGCTTTGCTAATCAAGAGTTATGCCCCTTGGTAGAGGAGTTTAGTGCTATTCTCTGTGTTCCTTGTCCTCGAGGGGTCTGGTTAGCCATTCCTAATCCTGACTCGGGCGACGTTCATACATTCTTGAGTCGAGTCACTCCGGCTGTAGCAAGTATGGGTCATGCACTTACTGGTAGGCCTACCTCTCCTAGACTTAGCCTTTCTGTTATAGTTGATTTATGCTTTGCTTTGCCCCCTACTGCCCCTGGCTGGGCTCCACTGATGAGTTTGCTGCTGATGGCATGCTACTTGTGCGAGTCCTGAGATGGTACTTGTAGTCTTAGATTAGCCTCGGTAGTGACTCAGACAGCTTAGGGTGCATCACCTATGGGGCTTGTTTTGGCTGAGACACTGATTCACTTGGATTCTATCCACTCTGATTCTCCTGTCGAGAGTTGTGGATCCCCTTTTAAGCTTTAGGTATGTTTCTGCATTGTACTTTTCTAAATTCAAATATCCATTACTCCTTTCTATTTGACTAAGCCATGTGCAAATCTGGCTGTTGGAGAAGCTGAGCCTCCTGAGCCCTCCTCCACCTCATCCGAGATACGCTCCGAAGCACTACTGGTCTCGGGGCATCAAGCTTCCAGATTTCAGCTTTATGTCTATAGAGCACTGGTTTGATTGGTTGAGGAGGCAGACTGATGCCTCTATCCGATGGGTCTGCCCTTGGTGGGATATTTCTGATGTGACCACTGAGACCTGGGCTTGGGGGTGTCCAGTTGCTTGGATTGACCCATGTGACTTTCTATTCTCTCACTCAGCTATGCAGATAGTATGGTCAGCTGCAGGGGATCCCCCAATCTTTGTGCACCACTGAGTGTGGAGTGTTTACACCACAGTGGCCTCAACATGTGCAGCATCAGTGGATGCATCCTACTCACACTGAGATTTTGAGACATGATAGTGTTACACCTATGGAGACAGATGCTCACTACAGAGCTTGGCTGATGGATCTAATTGCTTGCCCCACTAGGCATGGACGTGAGGCGCTGACTTTGAGGTACCTTGGTCTTTAGGGGATTAGGATTATCAGAGTTGGCTACTACTGTATGACTTTTATTCTGTTTTCATTTCTTGTCCGAATTTTTGCATAGGTCACCCTTTTTGGGTTTTTGGTCTATTGGACTGTCTTTATTTTTGCCTGAACTGCCCCTATGGGTTTTCAATTCAGCAGACTTTATTTTGTGTCCTAGCTTTTGCATAGACCGCCCTTTTCGGGTTTTCAATCTATCAGACTCTTTTTTTTTTCTCATATATTCAATCTATAGATGTGAGATATGTAAAAGGTATGAAGTTAATTATGCATAAAATAATCTGAATTTCCATTAAACTCGGGACATTTAAGCGAATAGAACTGAACATTCATTCATTCATTTATAAATAATGTTTTAGTACAATACACATCAATGATGAAATGAAACTAAGGATAGAATCAGTGATGGTACATGTCTCAACTGAATCCACGCTTGCCACCAACCGGTCTTTGCAGATTTTCCACCTGATAGTCCTCGCCTCTCTGTCCTGATTTTTGCATGGATCGCCTTTTCGGTTTTTGACCCATTGGACCTCTCTTTTTTTTACACATAATAATGCTTCAGCTTGTCCTGATTGATAGGGTTGACAAATTCAATCTTGCCCATGCCCATAATCTTTGCAGCGCCCTTCGAAAGTATCTTTTTGACTACATACGGACCTTCCTAGTTCGGCTTGAATTTCCCATATAAATCTGTGTTGGTCTATTTCATTTGCTTAAGCACCAAATCCCTTTCCTTGAGTGGATGTTTCTGATGACGAACCTTGTTGTTGTAGGTCCTAGCCATCCGCTGTTGGTACATTTGTAACCGGTCCAAGGCTTGAATACGCTTTTCATCAATCAGTGCCAACTGTTCGTTTCTCGACTGAAGCTAATCAGATTCTGGCAAGTGTGCCTCCATGACTACTCTTAATCACCTGACTTCTACCTCCACTGGCAAAACGGCCTCCATCTCGTAAACCAGCGAATATGGTGTTTCTCTAGTAGGGGTCCTAATGCTCGTCCGATATCCCCACAAGGCAAATGGTAACATGTCAGCCCAATCTCTGTAGGTCAGTACCATTTTCAACAGGATCTTCTTAATGGATTTATTGGCCTCTTCTACCGCTCTATTGGCTTGTGGGCGATACGGGGATGATCTATGGTGGTCAACTCCCTTTTGTTGAAACAACTGTGCAGTTACTCCTTGAAATTGTACCCCATTGTCAGTCACAACGTGATGAGGGATCCCATATCTCACAAAGATGTTCTTTTCTATGAATTTGGCCATCTTCTTAGCTGTAACATTTGCAAATGATTCTTCTTCAACCCATTTCGAGAAGTAATCCATAGCCACAACAATGAATCGGTGTCCATTTAAGACGGGTGGCCTTATCTCTCCAATTATGTCTATACCCCAAGCTGGAAATGGCCACGGAGTCGAGGATACTTGAAGTTCGAGTGGAAGGAGATGATTGAGGTCTCCATACACTTGACATTCATGGCATTTCTTAACTTCCTCGATACAATCAGCTTGCAGAGTGAGCCAAAAATATCCTTGTCTTGGTATTTTCTTTGCCAGGGCCAACCCATTCATATGCAGTCCGCAATTCCCAGAGTGTATCTGTTTCATAACGTTACTTGCCTCTTCCTTTATTATACACTTCGGAAGGACTCCGTTGGCTGTTCTTTTGAAGAGCTGATTCTCAAATACCCAAAACTGCGCTGCCAATCTTTGGAGGGAAATCTTATCATCCTCACTAGTGTCTTCAGGGTACTAACCATTCTGAATGAATTGTAAAATATCATGATATCAAGGACTTCCTTCGATCGTGGCAACGGTGTTGACTGATGAATAGCAGGGATTCTGAGCAATTTCAAGGATTATCGGTTGTATCTGCTATTTTCTGGGGCCTTCCCACATTGACGACAATGTAGCCAAGGAATCCACCATCTGATTCTCTTCCCTCGGTACATACTGGAATTCACACTGACTAAATACCTTCACCCTTTCCCAAACCATCTCTATATAATGCCAGAGAGATTCTTCTTTTATCTCCCAATCTCCGATAAATTACCGAATCACCAAAGCTAAATCCCTGATGACTAAGACCTCATTTGCCCCTAATATGATCAGTGCATCAATTCCAAAGAGGCAAGCTTCGTATTCTGCTCCGTTATTAGTTACTTGAAAGTCAAGTCGTTTCGCCAGAGAAATGATTTCTCCTTCAGGTGTAGCAATGATTACTACCAACCCCACGCCTTTTTTATTCACTGCACCGTCAAAGTACATCACCCATCTATTTACTTCTTCTCCAACCACCGCCAGTTGTTTGTCGGGAAATTCCAAATTCTCGACGTAGTCTGAATCTATTGGCTAATTAGCTAGAAATTCTACTACGGCTCTACCTTTAATTGTCTTCTTCGTCACATACTCTATGTCGAACTCTGACAACAAAAGCAACCATTTCGATAATTTCCTAGCTAACACTGGAGCTTGGCATAAGTATTTCATAGGATCTACTTTCGCTATCGCCTAAACTTTATATGACTAGAAGAAAACCATACCATAAGATGGTCCTAAAACAAAGAAGGACCGGGAGAACATGGAAAAGATCCCTTATGCATATGCTATTGGATCTATCATGTACTCCATGTTATGTACGAGGCCTTATGTCGCGTTTGCACTAAGTATGACTAGCCGGTGCCAGTCAGACCCCGGGGAGGAACACTGGAAGGCTGTCAAGGTAATCCTAAAGTACCTTAATCGGACTAAGGATGCTTTCTTAGTGTATGGAGGTCAAGATGAACTGGTAGTGTCAGGTTACACCGATGCAAGCTTTGAGACCAATAAGGATGAGAACCAGTCACAGTCTGGTTTTTTTTTTCTCCTGAATGGCGGTGCCATTAGTTGGAGGTCCTCAAAGTAGGCCACCATTGCTGACTCTACAACGGAAGCTGAGTACATAGCTGCATGCGAAGCTGCAAAGGAAGCCGTTTGGATCAAGAAATTCATAACCGAGTTGGGAGTAGTACCTACTATCCTAAACCCAGTTGATGTTTTTTGTGACAACAACGGGGCCATCGCACAAGCTAAGGAGCCCCGGTCACACAAGAGATCCAAACATATGCTCAGAAAGTTTCACCTCATTCGGGAGATC
Source organism: Euphorbia tirucalli (assembly GCA_039660915.1). Lineage (NCBI taxonomy): Eukaryota > Viridiplantae > Streptophyta > Magnoliopsida > Malpighiales > Euphorbiaceae > Euphorbia > Euphorbia tirucalli. Next base: position 34,848,378 of record CM077633.1, read on the forward strand.
GTGAACAGAGGTGACATATCATTGTGGAGGGTTGACACCAAGAATAATGTCACTGATCCATTGACCAAAGAGCTACCGCAGACACAGCACGACGGTCATACCAGATCTATAGGAATTAGGGCAATGCCCACTTGGAACTAGTGCAAGTGGGAGATTGTTGGTGTGCCCTAGTTCTTAGGGCATTGGATTCTTGTATTTTGTATTATACATTAAGAGTCATGTATGAATACATTATTTGTGTCACATTAATAAAGGCAATTAATCTATTTCATTTATATCTTGTGCTATAATATGAGTAGAGTATCCATTGATTGATAATCATAAAACCTATCCCAGGTTTGTTCTAATCATGGGAACGAATAGAACCACAGACTTGTATATTCGATGACTATATGGTAGTTTTTAACTAGCCATAGTACTTGTATAGTCAGTCATGAATATAGGTACATGTCGTTGACATGGGACTGGAACGATCCGCACAAGAAAGCCACATGGTTGTCGCGTCATAGGTATTTCTTGAGTAGGTCTCCTTTGTCCTCAGACCAGATTTCAATATAATATCAATATGGAATCCGGTTCACTTTGACATACGCCTAACAGGTCTGTAAAAGGATGCTAAATACGGGTATGATTGGGTGGACCGGTGAACATGTTGATATTGATGATGAAGTGATGGAATTGCCACTCGGGTAACACTGAGATGATATCATTGGCCACTTGATGAGTGGGACTGATAAGTGTATGGCCATACCCAAATAAGTTGGTTGCTTATTTGATTAATCAGTCAACTCAAGATCAAGAAATATAATAAACAACAGAAGAGGATGACCGACACCATGCCTCTTGTTTATTTCATATCGATATCGTTAGGCAAAGGACACTATGAGATTACTACCGGGTGAGTGTCTTCTAAAGACTGTTGCATCTCTGTCTTAATTGGGGGCTGTAATGGTTTGCTAGAACCCAGTCTGTGGGCCTTGGGCCTACTGCCAACATAAAGACAGACCCATAGGATCGTGCACATAGATCAACTGAGCTGGAACTTATAGAAATTGTACCTGCAATGTACATTGGAAGGAATACGTTAATTAATTAGTTGACATTTGGTGTCAAGGTAATTAATTGACATTGGGTTGAATTTAATTTAATTAATAAGTTTACATAATGTAATTAATTAATTTATCAATTAATTGAATTACATAAAGTAAACAATTAATTAAATAATTTTCCTAAGTAGAAAAATTAAATACATGTATTGTATTAACTTAAGTGTGATTTAATTTTATTTAGGGGTAATTAAATTTAGCCAAATGGAATTAAATTACATAGTATATACTTTTTAATTAAAGTTTATTTATGTAATTATAATCCTAATGGGCTTGGGTTTAATTAACCTAATTAAAACCCAATTAGACAAGGTGTCTATATAAGGGCACACTTAAGGAGGAAAAACCTAATTCAACTCTAATTAATTGCTGGAAATTTCAGCCACCAATAGCAGCCCCAAAACAGCCGAAAATCCCAGCATTAAATCTCCATTCCTTCGCGTCATCGGCTAGCACCGGTTCCCGCTCAATAGTTGGTCGTGCACCGGACTTTGGAGATCGCAGTTTCAAGAAATGATTCTGTAGCAGTCTCTAGAGGAGACGAATCTGGTGAGTTAAACTCTCTTGATTCAAATTGTTTTATTCTCATTAATGGTAATTGGACACGATAGGTGGATTCTAGGAAATTTTAAATTGTGTATTTTTCCGCTGCGCCACGTTATTTTTCCAATGACGAATCCCAACAATTAAGGCAGCAATAGATAACAAAAAATCTTTATAATTTATTCATCTCAAATCTTGAATTTTGAGTTTTCTTCTCTTTTTGACTTGATCTAAAATACGAATTTGTTCGGTGCATCCCATATCAGTCAGAATGCCGAAAGTATCTGTTATAATAATAAAATTTTAGATACAAATGTTGGATATGCCCTAGTCTCAAGGCATTGTTCCTTGTGTTTGTATTATACATTTGTACATTTTATGTAAGATATGTATTATACAATTTGTGTTAATAAATAAAGGCATCAATCTATTTACTGTATGTCTTGTGCAATAACATCACTTGGATGTCCAACATAGCTCCATAATCTCTCTTTTTGATTTTCCGAACCGCTAGCGCGGGTTTCAGTCCGAGAGCCGTTCGTGTACGAGACGAAGGAGGAAATCCAATTTGGTTTCTGCAGTCTTCATCTGTCTCTTGGAGAGACTTTAAGGTGAGATTTTGTTCCTCATGCTTTGTGTTTTTGATTTCCACTACTTAAGCTCCTGGGACTAGATTCGAGGAAATCGATGCGTATTTCTGCTTTTATCGGTCGATTTCCAGTGACGAATCTCAACAACAAATACAAAATTTCAATAAAAGCTGAATATACATATAAATATTCTATTAATTATTTAAGATTTAGTTGTATAAAACATACCACAAAGATAATCATCTAAATTAGCTCGTGCTTCAATTTCTTGAAAAGATAGGAAATTGAACTTTTCATAAGGAATGAGGGCGATTTCTTCCTCTATTTTTTTTATATATGTGTTTGGAGGGAGGCGAATATGAAAAGGATGTACAGTAGTCTTGAATTTATTTTGAGCATAGATGACATCAAATCCTAATATGTGATATACATTTCCTTCTAGTAAGAGTGCTTCAAATTTTTTAGCAAGATCTGGAGTTGTTGTGGCTTGTATCGCATCTCCCTGAAATAGAGATAGTAATACTTTTTTTAAAAATGTATTTAATTTTTTTTAAGTTGCTGTAATATTTTATATCTTTTCATCAATGAGTAAAAAGTCAATGCTGAATAAATGATTTGCTCTTCTAGGATTGTAAAATCTCCAACACTGCGCAATTCTTACTTTGATAGTTTTATGTTTAGTTGCTTTGTTAATTTCTTGAATTGTCGCATACTCCATTATGCTGTAAAGAAATATTCAAATTAAATAAATAAGTATAAAAAAACCAATTATTTATAGTATTCACAACATATTTATCAGTTAAAATTTTCAAATATTTCTTTATACACAACATTTTTTGTGAAATTTTTTCTCTTTTAAAAAAGAATTTTCAATTGCTATACGAATTCCGTTTATATTGGTAACTCTAGACAAAGCAACATATAATTGACCGTGTGTGAATACAGGTTCATTTAGATATAAGCCAACATTATTTAAAGTTTGACCTTGGCTTTTATTTATAATCATGTAGTAACAAATTTTAATAGAAAATTGACGTTTTTGTAAAATGAATGGAAATTTGGGTTCTGAATAATTTAATGTGATTCTTGGTACAAAAATGCGCTCTCCTTTAAAAGTTCCCGTTAGAATTTGTGCTTATATTACTTGGCGGTCTAATTGAATGATTATTAATCTTGTGCCATTACAAAGGCCTATAGCAGGATTTATATTTTGTAAAATCATTATTGGAGTACTGATTTTAGGACTTAATTTATGACAGGGATATCCATTTGGATTTATTGTGTTTAAAAAATCGGTTGGATAAAGGGTTTCTAATTCATCAATATTTGAGGTAGATTTGCAAATTGAATCGTTGCTAAACTAGGTACAGGATTCTTGAGGAACCAATATTCTAATATATAGACATTTATCTTATTTGCTATTTCATTATTTGGTGTTATTATTGCTCTTTCTGTTAGATATTTAGAATCTTTATATCTGGATAAGAAATTTGCATATGTTTCGTTAATTAAGTCAATCATAGGCTCTATTTTTAAATCTATCATTAAACTGGGTGGTATTTGGATCCAATTATTATCATCATCAAATGTTTCTATCTTTTTAAATTCCGTTTGTCCATCACCTACAGCTAACAACCAGTCTGCAAAGGAATTGAAATTCTCAAACTGAAAATTAGCCTCATTATTTTGTAAACGCATGTTTTTTTTAAGCTAAAAATTTTAAAATCCTTCCATAAATATGAATTTGTAATCGAAGCATCTAAAATTTGTTATTAAGAACCATTTGATATCACTGGTAAAATTTGTCTAAAATCACCACCTAGAATTGTAGTTTTTCCTCCAAAGGGAAGTTTTCATTTTTTGCATCTGCTGAAGACAAAATATCTTTTAAGGTTCTATCTACAGCTTCAAAATTAAAACGATGATTCATGGGTGCTTCATCCAAATTATTAAAGATGTAGCAACTATTAATTCGGCTAAGTTAGTTCCTTTTTTTATATTGCATGTAGAAAATCTTGTAATTTCAATTGGAATTTTAAATCTAGAATAGCTGTTCTACCACCTGGCAAGAGTAATGAAGGTATGCCTGAAGAAGAAACAACTAATACTATTTTTAATTCAGATCTTAGTTTTGATATAATTGTTTCATATAAATATGTTTTTCCTGTGCCACCATGGCCATATACAAAGAAAGTTTGGCCTAAATTTTCATGCATTGATAACATCACAGCATCATATATATTTGTTTTATCTAAATTTTTCGTGTTTATTGAATGTTCATGTTGTTTTTTTAATTGTAAAACATCATATGATAATTCTTCTTGTATTAGTTTATTTTCTTCTAAATATATATCTGCAAATGATGGTTCTGGCAAATTATAAACGGATAGCGAGTAACCATTACGATTGAAAATTTTCTCTTAAGTCCATTAACCTTTTTTAAGTATAATTGGGTATTTTGGAAAAGAATTCCATGTCCGGTAATCATGTGATTTTAGAACTTCTACAAAGATAAGTACTAAAACTTATTACTTATCAAGAAGGTGATGAATGGTCAAAGGCAGTAAAGGAGACGATCGAAGAGGACGAGATTAAGCATAAAAGAGGAAGTAAACAAAGTTCAGAATAGCGAATATTATATATATCAAAATACAAGAAAATATGAAAAGTGATTATATTTTCAATTAAAGAAAAAAAAATGTTATAGCCATGAAATTATGTTACAAATTGAATTATACCATCCATATAATTTAGAACATGGCGATATATATATATAAAAATCATAACTGAGATAATTCAGAGGAATATCCCTACAGCTGGCTTCAAACTTAAATGCCAAAAAAGATGATAACAAGGAAATATTAGATGATACTCTTTTGTGACTTTTCTGTTCAAAAAAATGTTATATAAACCAAATTCCTTGGTGCAGATTTTCAATTCAACAAAACCTTAGTAATTCTCATTCTTAAATTTCTTGTAATTAATTCAAAAACATAAAAAAGATGGAGATAATTCAAATTGGGATCCTGATCATCACTCTTTCCATCTCATACCTCATTTACAAACACAAATTCAATGGCCAAGCACGAAACAATCTGCCACCTGGCAATGCTGGATGGCCACTGATTGGAGAAAGTATAGAGTTCTTGAGCACTGGTCGAAAGGGTCAACCGGAGAAGTTCATATTTGATAGAATGAAAATGTTTTCTAGTAAAGTATTTAAGACCTCAATATTCTGCGAAAAATCTGCAGTGTTTTGTGGAGCTGCAGGGAACAAGTTCTTGTTCTCCAATGAAAATAAGTTGGTCACTGCGTGGTGGCCTAGCTCTGTCGACAAAATTTTCCCTTCTTCTACTCAAACCTCTTCCCAGGAAGAATCCATACGAATGCGAAAACTTCTACCCCAATTCCTCAAACCAGAAGCACTTCAAAGGTACATTCATATCATGGATTCTATTGCACAAAACCATTTTGCATTGGACTGGGACAACAAACATCAAGTCACTGTTTTCCCTCTTGCCAAAATGTATACTTTTGCATTGGCTTGTCGCCTATTTCTGAGCATGGAAGACCGCAAACAAGTCGAAGAGTTCGGCAAGCCTTTTGATGTTTTGGCTGCAGGGATTATATCAATACCTATTGATCTTCCGGGAACGCCTCTTAATCGTGGGATCAAAGCATCAAATATGGTGAGAAAGGAGCTCATCAAGATCATTAAGCAGAGAAAGATTGATCTTGCAGAGAACAAAGCATCGTCAACACAGGATATTCTGTCTCATATGCTAACAGCAGCAGACGAGAGCGGGGAGTACATGAATGAATTGGACATAGCTGATAAGATTTTTGGTTTACTGATTGGAGGACATGATACAGCCAGTGCAGCCATTACTTTTGTTGTCAAGTATCTTGCGGAGTTGCCTCAAGTCTACGACAAGGTGTTTGCAGAACAAATGGAGATATCGAAAGCGAAAGCAGAGGGAGAGCTGTTGAATTGGGAAGACATAAAGAAGATGAAATATTCATGGAACGTAGCATGTGAAGTGATGAGACTTGCTCCTCCCCTCCAAGGCGCCTTTCGAGAGGCCATGACTGACTTCGAGTATGCTGGTTTCACCATTCCGAAGGGATGGAAGCTGTACTGGAGTGCCCATTCCACGCACAGAAATCCCGAATGCTTTGCAGAGCCTGAAAAGTTTGATCCATCAAGATTCGAAGGAAACGGACCCGCCCCGTACACCTTCGTTCCTTTTGGAGGAGGACCTAGGATGTGCCCAGGCAAAGAGTATGCAAGGCTGGAAATTCTTGTTTTCATGCATAACTTTGTCAAGAAGTTCAAATGCGAGAAACTGCTCCCTCAAGAGAACATCATAGTTGATCCCCTCCCCATTCCCGCCAACGGACTCCCTGTTCGTCTCCACCCTCATCCTCTTAATCCCGTCATATAATCAACACCATCTCTTCTTTTCTCCTTTTTATGTGTGCATGCCTTTTCATTTCCATTTCAATTGTTTTGTGTGTAAAACCTTTATTAAATCCTATTCTTAATCACTTAATGTGCAATCAATTGTCTAGCTAAATATTTATCGAAATCCAATTATCAATGCATCCAATTATGTCATGCACGTACTTTTCCTGCCGATCATCCATATCCATTTAATATATATAGATACCCTGCTCACGAAAGAATACAGTTTTTCTTCTACTCATTTTCTTCTCTTCCTAGTTCATACTCTACCCTTTTATATTTTTACTATTATATATTGTATCTCTCCTTGTTCGTAACTCCAACTTTTCTCTGCTTATGCAAATGATTACAACTTCACAGAAGACCTTTGCTTTTGCCAATCCTGGAAATTATTCTCTGTTTTGTTACATACAATATCATTAATTTCTGCATAAATATAATCGTCACTGTTCTGTTTTTATTTCATGAATTTAATTGATTGATGTTGATACGACTTAAAAGTCAATTTGGTCCATTAATATAATCTGCCTCTGAAACCAACTTAAACAGAAAGCTCATGTGCATATTCAAAGTATTTCAAAACAAAAACAGTATTCTGTTTCAAATTATCAGACAACTTCCAACGTTTCATCCATGTAAAGATTATTTCATGGTTGCCTCAAGATTAATGAATGCTCCTTTTTTTTTTTTAGTTATTATTTAAGATAAACATTTATATTTCAGGCGTAGCTAAATATAAGTAAGACAAGAATGAGCTAACTTCAATGTATAGCCATTTAATTTTGTGTGTATAACAATATTAAAAGTTTAAGCCACTACCCCAACCTATAAGGATGAAAACATTTGCCTGATTTACAAAACTCCAACTCATGTTAAATTTGTTAAAGAAGAAAATGCAGAAAACAAAATGTTACTGAATCTACAAAAAGGCAAGTACCTGAAACCATAAGCCACAAATAGTCATAAGAAACAGCATCAGAGGATATTACAACTATGATCCACTGCAACACCGCGAACCTCTTCCTCCTGATTCTGGCTGTTCTCCAGGAACAACAATCACAGTTCCCTTTAGAAGGGAAGCATTCCCTCCTTCATTTTCATCATTTGGAACTAGGCTCTTCTTGCTGACAATTCGATACACCTCTGTCAGGATAGAAATGAATGCTGATTCAACATTAGTAGCCTCAAGGGCTGATGTCTCCATAAAAAAGAGATTTTCCTTATGGGCAAATTCTTTAGCATCCTCCATGGGCACAGCTCGAAGAGTCCCCAAGTCAGACTTGTTGCCTATAAGCATGACAACAATGTTATTATGAGCGTGATCTCGCAGTTCCTCTAACCACTTGGTTACATGATCAAATGATTGACGCTTGGATATATCATAGACCAGCATGGCCCCAACTGCACCTCTGTAGTATGCACTTGTTACTGCACGATACCTGAGATAGCCACCATAGCGTCACAATCAATATGCATCTTATATCAGGACTTAATTGTAGGAACAGATCAGCTACCATCTAAACAGCATATTCAATGCTCAAAAGATAAATTCAGGCATCTAAATATAGATATGTGCGACAGATAAAAAAAAGTCATGGAGTAGTTAATCACATAAAAATCATAAGATAATCTTCTCTTGTCTGCCATCCATGTCCCTATCCAGTTTTTTGTAGGAAGCAACAGAAATGTGTGGCATAATTCAATCTGATCAACAACCATTTGCAACTAATCAGAACATCATTATTTTCTTCATTGCCAAATATGTACAGAACCCTGATGTCCCTTTCAGTTTCATATAACATCTTAATTGTTCAGTTTGTACTAGTTTAACATATGTACATTGGCAATTTCAATCAGTATAAATTGATAATGAATTTTTAAGTTTTTTTTTGAAATTTTATGGTTCTCATATGTTATCGTTAATAGAACATCTGACGTAATTGCTACCCATCCAGCATTTACATTAATGTATTGCCATGAGAATGCGTCTTCCTATCCCAACATTTGGCTTTAGATATATACGTGTTTGCTTCACCAAAAAACCCTAAAATTATAATGCAACCCGAATATTTCTGCAACAGAGGAAATATAAATGCTTTTTCTTGTCTTCAGGTCAATCATCTCCACACCATAATATCTAGCATTTGGCCTCCTCCTAATCTAAACCCATATGCAAAGACTGATATTTTTTCAGCAGCACAAGTATTTCTGGTGGACCACAACTCATAAGCCATCATATGTTCACTTGCTTCTCAATTTCATTATTATATCTGGATTAGTAATATCAAGAGCATGAGTTTTTAAGATACAGACAATCATTGTAATGTAATTGATGTAACCCTAATAAGTTATCAAACACCTCGCGGTCAACATATCATACTGACAACCCTTTCCTATTGTCAATGTCCTGGTAGCATGAAATCTAATAAGTTCTCATTAAAGAAGAGTCATATTTCATGAGAACAGTTGAAGCACATACTCTATAGCAATGCAGTTTCAGTGTTTAAGCCACCAAATCAATAAAATTCGTCTGTCATGCTTCAAACTGTATATTATATAATTTACCTGCCGGGAGAGAAAACAAAAAGCTTTAAAGGCAGGTGAGATATGCACCATTTAAATTTTCAAGGATATGTAATATTATATTGTATCTGTTTTTGTGTTTATATTTGTATTTATAAAGAGGAAGTCTTAGGTCGATGTTATATAAAGACAAACAAGAAGGGATAAAAGATATAATATGATTTATGGCACAACAAAGAGCTCATAAGCCAATGCAGATACAGAGTAGCAGACATGAACATAAGATTTTGTTAGATTCACCAACTGCAAAACCAAAATCATATAAATATATATCAACACAATACTTTCGTACAATCATTACAGAAATAAATAGCAAAAGGCTTCAGATTAAAACTATTCAGCTAAAAGAGACCATTATTTACCAGCTTTATCAGATTGGGAAATAAGATCAATGTAAATATCCCAAAATTGGAGCTAAACCCAGAATCCATTAAATGTTCAGTTATCATAGATAGTAAATAACTGGACCACACTTAACAACAGAGTGATGGCAATTTTTTTATTTATTTGAATGATAGTGTATCAATGCGATTCCCCCGACACAGACAATTTGGGATCTCAATCAACGAGAACAAAATTTAAGTTCGATTTAACCTCAATCAAAAGAAAATATACTTAAAGATCAATGAATAAAACAATTGAATTAATCAAATTACTGGTATGAAGTGGAAAAGAGAGGAAGGGTACCGTTCTTGACCCGCAGTGTCCCAAATCTGAGCCTTAACATTTTTTTGATCAATAATAAGGGTTTTAGTCTGGAACTCGACACCGATCGTAGCTTTAGAATCAATATTGAATTCATTTCTGCAGAAACGAGCCAAAAGCTGAGATTTGCCGACGGCGGAGTCACCGATCAATACGACTTTGAAGACGTAGTCGATCTTCTGATTGAAATTGGCTTGCATAGTCGACATTTGAAGCTCAAATGTACAGTTGCATATGAAGTGTGAAAGAGAAAACAATCAAGTAATATGGAATTACATAGATTTAAGAGGTGTTTACAGGAGGAAGACTAAAAGAGAGCTGAGTTTTGTGAAAAATGGATAAAACTGAAGCACGTGTATTGGAAGGAAGTCCAAGGGCAAGTAGTAGGTGAAGAGAATTCCGAGTCCCAAAAAAAAAGGGGGCCAAAAATGGTGGTTTTCAAATGGAGGAAAGAAGAACGAAAACTGAAAGAGGGCAACGACTTTTGAGCATGAGTGGGCCAGCTTAAACGGTTTTATTTTGGAGAAATAATAATTAAAAATGTCAATGTTTTTAGGATCTTTGCTATCGTTTCATTTCTCTTGTGCCATATCTTTTAATTCTCAGTCCTAAAATATTAATTTCTCCCCAAATCAATTTATCTTCTTCATTATATCATGATTTTTTTCTATGTTTTTTTTTTTTTTAATCTTCTTTCCTCAACATACTTGCATTTTCAAATTTTTTTTTTTCACTCTTTTTTTCTATTTTTTCTTCACTTATTTCTTATATTTCTTCTTTATTTTTGATTTTATTTGTTGTCCTCTGTCTTTTAATTGTTTTTCTTTCTCTCCATATTTTATCTTATAACAAGGTAACCATTACCTTCATCCTAGCCACGCCACCAGTGACAAATCCAGGAGCCCAATTTCAAGGGGGCGAAAACTCCTATAAAAATTTTTGATCGGCGGTGATCACACAAAATGGTAAATGGAAATCAATGATCGGCGGCGAGAGTGGTGGATTCCAGTGAGCGGTGGATGTAGAGAAAACAAATTGAAGAAGAAGGTATTTGGGAAGAAGAAGGGGGTTGTGCATGGAAACAGAGAAGGAAAGAGTTGAGTTCTGATCTTTTATTTTATTTTATTTTTTTCTCAAAAAGTCGAGGCAAAACGACGTCGTTTACCTGTGGCCCCTCCCTCCACCCCTGCACGCCACACATGTGGTTTTTAAATCTATTGTGACTTGAGACAAGAATGTGTGTCGTTCAAAGGCATATGCTTCACACCAACCTCATCTCAAACCTACACGTGTAGGACCATTAATCCAACTTACATAACAAGTATTGTAACTATATTGAGGTATCATCCCCCTAGATGTGTAAGCTATATAACATTGAAGTACCAAATAGCCATCTTGTCATCAGTACTCATAACTCGCAGCTGACAAAACTATCATAAAAGGACAACACCACTCTCCCTACACATGTTACAATACCGATCGTCCGATCCTAATTGTGGCATGTGTCATACACACTCAGAGCTTGTTGTATAAAAGTAATACTAAAATCCTAAACCATTACATAACATTTATCCTCTAAAAAGGCGTTTATCTAACTTGAAAGTCGGAGTGTAGACTTCGGTAAATCAGCCTCTGCTAACCGTTTGTTACATCTTGCAAGATATCATTATAGCAAATTAAAAGTCACAACTGTTTATTTCTACATCTTGTCTATATTTTCTGTTTTTCTACATGGTATCATCAGTTTCGCAATATCACAAATGTATCACTCTTGGTATTACAAGGATATCACCATTGTTTTCATCATAATTTCACCAAAATAATGAGATACATTTAAAACCAAACATGAAATATAATTAAAATTAAAGTAAAAAAAAAAAAAAAAAACTAATTTTCAATAAGGTATCATCAATATATCTCCAAGGTATCACTATTGGTTTTCACCAAAATAATGAGCTAAATTTAAAAAATAATATCAAATACAATAGAAAACGAGATTAAAAAAAAATTGAATATACAAGAGCGTTTGATTTCTTTTAAAGGAAATATAAAGTAAGAAATTGGTAACTAATTAATATTGCACATGTAATTGCAGTATTCTTGAACACATATTATCAAAGAAGTATTAATTTATATTTATAAGCTTATTATCAAACCAAAAAAATCAATAATTAACATATAATAATTTAAATTCAAGAAATAATCTTTATCCCCTTCTAACAAACTAACTACATCTCTAAGACTGGAGAATTTTCTAATCAAATCTACTAAAATAATGAGATACGTCTACAAACAAACAATGTAAAATGTAATTAAAAATAAGGCAAAAAAGATAAAAATACATAAACAAAAATTCCACTTGAGTTTTAGTATGGAACCACTAGGTATCACCAAATATCAATAAAATTTTATTATCTTATAACATCAGTTGTGCGATTTGATTATCGTATAATAATGATTAATTGCTCTAGGTATCACCAAACTATCACCATGTATTACCTTGTATGATTAGTGATATCACCAATGCACGCAATTTTTTTCCTTATATGCTCGATTTATGGCACTAGGGGTGTTTTCCGATGGCCGGGGAGGCAGCTGCCTACGCGTACCTCCCCCCCGGAAGGAGTCAAACCATGAAAGGCTTCAAATTATAAAGTTATTTTGGGGGGAGTCCAGAACAGGAGATTGAAACATTCAAATCCAACAAAGGCAATTCATCCAAATTGGAGTGTGAGGTTCAATCTCTGAAATTTTGATATTTCATATGCATTGGTCTTTTATTTTTTGGTCTTTTATTATTATTTTTTTTTTTTTATAAAGAGGCCAAACAAAACGACGTCATTTTGCCTGGCAAAAAATCCAGACAAAATGATGTCGTTTTACCTTAAAAAAAAAAAAAGAAAGGGCAGAAGTCATCTTCTACCTCTGGCTTTGGGGGGGCAAATCAGCCCCGCCAAACCAGAGGGTCTAGCCCAAAATGGCCATCGGAAACACCCCTACTAGGGGTGTTTTCCGATGGCCGGGGGGGCAGCTGCCTACGCGTGCCCCCCCCCCCCACCCCCCCCCCCCCCCCCCCCCCCCTCTTGGAAGGAGTCAAACCATGAAAGGCTTCAAATTATAAAGTTATTTTGGGGGAGTCCAGAACAGGAGATTGAAACATTCAAATCCAACAAAGGCAATTCATCCAAATTGGAGTGTGAGGTTCAATCTCTAAAATTTTAATATTTCATATGCATTGGGAATTCCAGGTATGAGTTCAGAATATCAAATTAAATTTATGCATCTGCTGAATACACCATGCGCATTTCTAAGGTCACTATTGCACACTAGATTGACATGCTATAACTTGCATATTCAAAATTACTTAAGATTGCCACATGGGACAAAGTTTAAAAGGCCTACAAGGTAGCAACACATTTCACATATAGATGATCATGCTAACCATGTTTTATGTATGCTCTTGTTTGAACAAATATGATAATAAACAATATGGCATAAGACATATTTTGCAGATAATTCATTTATGATCCAACAAGTAGCAGAATTTTTCACAAATGATGCAACTATAAGATCTTAGGCTCCACCATGGAAGGGAAAGACATTTCCAAGAGTTAGCGTGCATAATCCTTCGAATAAATCATATGTTTGTAAGCCAAGATTGATTTATTCACCTCTTTCCAATACTTCCGGATGCGAAGAAAATCTAAAAAATGAGCAGCATTGGGAGAAGACATCAGCATCATCCCGACGCAAGGAAAATTTGAAAAATGAGTAGCTCCGACAAAAGACATTTGGATGCAAAGATCTCTAAAAACGAGTAGCATCAAAATCCGATAGCATGACCAGTACAACCAGATGAAAGACCCTTGACGAAGGGCAATATTACAAAAACCCTACAAACTTGAAAGGAAAAACCTATAGCAGGTTCCCAAAAATAATAGGTCTGTTCATGTGAAGGACCTTGGCCCGGTTCAAGACAGAGCATCATATAAAAGGTTAAGGCACAACAATGTTGAAAACCGAATCTTACAAGATGCATCCGGATAATCCGCATACTGAATCATAATCTTAAAATGGAAAAATTGACAAGAAGTCAAGCTTATAGACTCAACATTCCTAAAATGCAGCAAGAGGTAAAACAACTAAATCAGACACTTGGAACAAACAGGGATGCCTCCATAAAAATCTGAGTCAAGCAAAGCTAAAAGTTGTCATGCAGTTAGAGAGGGGAGTCTCAAATGAGAATTTCTCTTCATTCGGTCAAACACATAGCATGGGTGTTTGGGCTCAGTGCAAAGAAAAATTGAATTTCAACCTTAAAAAGCTTGAACTGGACAAAGGGGGGACTTCTGATGACACAATAGAAAATTCACCTGCAGGCGAGATTTCCGGACAAATGTAGAGCAAAGACCGAGTTTTAATAAGCCGATAAATCCGGTATTTGGCAGACTACAATCCATCTATAGCAAGGAGACCATATCCTAATCAAGGGATGATTCTTTCTTACTTGCCTATTAAGGAGTCTAAATCCTATTCAGGATAGAACTCTATAAAGGTACTGTTTTACCCTAATTAGGAATCTATCCTATTGGTCAAACAAGAATATCAATCCTAATCTAATTAGGACAGTTTGGAGCCTATATAAAGGTCTCTCTACCTCAAAAGGTACATATACAGATTCTCTTATTTTACTCTACTGCTCCTTGATCTCTTACTGACTTGAGCGTCAGAGTATTTTTGTTTTGTTTTGCATGTCCTGACCTAGTCTTCCTCAAAACGAGAAGCCTCCTAGCAGGTATGAATTTTTCACATAATTCATCATTTGGTAATCGGTAGTTAATACTTCAATAGTTTAATTCGTTGTACCTCATTTCAATTTGGCATATCATGTAGAGCCTTTAATTAGTTATCAGTACAAATATCCTTGACACTATGTAGTTTTAGTAACCTCTTTCGAATTGTATTTATCCAAGTGGATTTGGAAAATGAATTTCTTGTTTTTAATTCCTTTAAAATTGGTGGAACTTCATTATTTTCAATTTTTTTGTTCTCTAGTAAAACTGAGGTGGGCATCTCCAATATGTTTTCACACTTTGTACTTGATAAATATTTTTATTATTTTTTTTGGATAAAAAATTCTGAAATTTAATTAATTTTGTTATTGTTGATTTCATTTTACTTTGGTATGACTAATGTAGGATTAATATCGCAATCATTACACTTGTAAGTTTCTTCTTTTCCAACTTTTTTTTTTCAAAGTGGATAGCCAATACAATTTCAACCAACATTGTTGTCAATGGCTTTTATCGTAGTCTTTATTATGAGCGCTTTTTCTTACATGTGTAATAATATATTAATAAAATTCAACATATGTGTGTTTAAAAATGCAAATAAAGTTAAATAATTTCGTGCGTCTTAATATTCTTACTTCATTGGGTGTGCTTGAATGTGTTTATATCTCTTCAATTGTTTTTATTTGTTTTTTTGTACAATTCACATTTTTATTAGGGTCTAGTAGACAATTTTCAGAAAACTCAAACTTTGAACTTCTAATTTAGAGAAAAAACAATTACCATTCATATTATGATTAAAATTTTAACTTATTATTTATTACTTTTTTTTATTAATTTTATTTTGTCTTATTTCATAATTCAATGTATTTTCATATGCTTTTTTTAATGGAAAAACTTATTAGTTATTACTCATTTATGCTATAACCATTAAATACAAAATTCATACAAAAAAGCACATCAGGAAGAGTTGAGCCATACCTGCATGATTGGTAGCATTAACATATTAACACACAAAGATTGTTATAATAGTCTCGGAAATTTGGATTGAATACATCAAGCACCTTGTATATATATATAAAAAAATATATGCAAAATAAAATAATAATTCAAAAATTTGTAAAGAGAATCATAAAATTAACAATTTTTGAAAATTAAAAATAAAAATTTCTACATACATCAAGGAGTAAGCAAATTTGCCAAATGAAATACACTTACATATATTTTGAGAATTAAAAGATAATAAATACATATAATTTAATTAGTAATTGTAATTTAATTTAAAATTTAAATACATATATTATAATTTAAAAGTATTAAATACTAATTGATTTGTAATTAATTTGTAACAAATAATTTAATTAGTTTTTGTAACCAAAATATCATTTACTGTGATGATTATATAAACATTAAATTCACAATCTAACATTTTTTTATTCCATTTCATTTATGCATATGATGATTGATTTTATTTAAAAAAAAAAAAATCTGATCAACTCCCGACCGAATAATTATTTGACTAATCGGAGCCTTAATTGATTTCGTGTGTTAAGAATTCATTTAATTTTTAATTTTTAATAATTTTAAATTTCATAATATAATGTTATTTATTTTTGTGGTGGTTTTGATTTATTAAATTCTCCTTAATGAGGCATAACTCCTATTTTCTTTTGATTTTTAAAATTTATGGGGTATTTTTTTAATAAATTGTTTGTAACGATTGTAATAATTATAATTATAATATAATATAATGGTATTTATTGTTGTTGCGGTTTTGATTTATTTAATTTTTATTAATGAGGGCATAACTCCTATTTTTTAAAAATTTTGAAGTTTTATGTGGTTTTTTCTTAATATATTGTCTACAATATGTAGTGGTAATTAATGACATATAATATATATTAATTGAATTAGTTAATTTTTTAAAAATAATTATAACTGTATTATAAACTATATTTTAAGGGTTGTGGCTTTGATTTATTTAATTCTCCTTAATGAGAGCGTAGCTCCTATTTTTTTAAAAAAATTAAAGGTTTATGTGGTTTTCATCTTTTTTTGTTCTCCTTAATGAGACTAATACTCCTATTTACTTTTTTTTTTTTAAGTAATATGTATAGATTATTAAATTTATTGTTCGAAACATGTGTAATAATTAATAGCATATTTTATGTTAGATAAACAATTTGATTATTGTGCATATGTTTTAAGGTATAAAGAAATATCATTTTTAAATGTTTTAATAAGTACTAATTAATATGTATTGTTATATGTATAATATAACTTAACAATATATATATATATATGGTAATCCGCACAACTTATAACCACATATGATTAAGGGAAGAGATTAAGAAGAACAAAATGCTTACTCTTTATTTAACAAAATTCTTTTATTACAGCTCGGGGAAAGCTTAAATGCCAGAAACTAATTACAAGAAGAGAGAAAGAATTCTAGAGAGAAGGGAGAGAGATCTGGAGAGATAGAGAGAGAAAGCTATCTAAAATCCAGAGATGATTTTACAAATGCAGAGAGCTCCTTCTTATATAGGCAGGTAAGGAGCAAAAGACAAAAATGCTTTCGGTGCCTGGGACCCACTTCACTTTCGGCGCCGGGCCCACCAAAGATGCTGAGACAGATACTCAGATACGTCTGGCTACAGTAAATACGTAACCTTGTATGAATACATATACCAGTATTTGATTTCTAAGACAGTTTAGTTTACAATTATTCTATACTCGCAAAATTTCGATGTCCTAGACCAACTTCAACGTATAAAATTTACCTTGAAACTTTAATCTTCTTGAGAAATTACAAAAGACAAACGTAATTATTTCTGAATGGAAAATTGAAATTATCATAGTTTCAAAATACATAATTAATAATTATAAGAATACCTCATTGGCCAATTATTGCCTTTAGTGAATTCAAAAAAAGATCTAGCTTATAATGATAAATCTAACTATATATATTCCCAGTGGCAATTAGATTAAAATGTAATTTCAATCAAATTCCTCATTCCACATAAGTAAAGATCAAGACATAAAAGGAATCATTACAAGGAAAGATTATCTACATCTTCAAAAAACATTACAATCCTTTGGAGTTGTGCTAAATCTTAATCGGCTCACCATTGGCTGAATTAAGTATAACCAAATAATGACCAATTGCTGATGATTTTAAGAAATTAATTCCTGTTGAAGCTTAAAAATCCTCATTTTGCCAAATGAATATGTGCACAATTGATAATTAGTGTTAACAATTGAAAAAGTAAATTCAATATAAAAAATAACACAACACCATATTATCCCAAAAAAATGAAGATAAAAAGATATGCCAAGAGAAAAATAGATGAATGAATAAATATATGAACAACAAACCCAAAAATACTGAGAATACTAAACTGACAGCAAATCCAGATGCCATAAAACACACAAATCAAAATCAAATTGTGAACTGAAGCTTTAAAATTTTCCCAATTAGACAGTAAAATGAAACAAAGTACATACTTGAGGAATGGTTTTCTTTTCTTCACAATTCAATATCACAATCTATAACTATCAAAAAATATAATTACATAATGAAATTACCCCAGTTAACTTCAAGAACGTCACTATATGAAAGAAAAACAATCAATGAGACAAATAAACTACAACTATGGTCATTCACAATTAATATGCAAGCACTCTGTTTGCTACATTAAAAATGATCATAATTTATCAATCATTCAATAGAAATTATAGGAAACTATATGTGTGCCTTTGTTCATGAATATGGATAATAAGATGATGGCAGGAAGCCACTTCATAATATGAGATGTCAAACTGTAGTTTTCCTGTAATATAAAAAACGTACAATATTTATATGTTTCTAAATTTTTTTAAAAAAACTCCACAGTAAGCAATAGATCTAGGGACTTTCATCTTCTTCCTCCTCCATCTATAACATTTAACCAAACGAAACAATTCAGAGATACAGGAGCTGAAACTAATTCCAATTTAAGATAATTTGCAAAACAAAAACAACTAATGGAATTTGTATAATCCTTTACCTCCTAAATATAGAAGCAAACTAAATTCAAAATTGTTCATAGATCCTCCCAAAAGATGACCAATACGTAACTATTTGCTAATTTAGCCATGGATCCAGCAAAAAATGACCAAGAAAACTAAGAAGAGAAAATTGAAAGATTAGAAACCAAAAAAAAAAATGATTGAGCACGGTTGCATTTTTTAGCTACCATGGAGCATGGAAGTCTAAGAAGCTCTCGGCGAAATGGATGGAATTGCATCTCTGAGCAAGCAAGAGAGATTCTGAATGGGCCACGAAACAAAGTTTTTGGGAACTAGCCGCAAGAGGAAAGGAAAGCATTTTCTAGCTACAATTGTAACAATTGTAAAGAGGAAAAGAGTCTGCATTTGTAGCAGTTGTAAAGAGATGATTAATAGGATCAATTAATTAATGGTGAATGATTTAATACTACCCATAGCTACATTAAATTGAGGAAAACAAAAGAAAAAAAAAAAGAAAAAAAGTGTTGGGATTTTTCACCGGAAATCACCCGATAAAAGCGAAAGAATGCGATGATTTCCTCAAATCTGTGCCCAGGAGCAATTGAAATGGAAATTGTAAAACAAAAAAATTTAATAGAAAGAGATAATTCTCTTACCCGGAATATCTCTTTCAGAGATGGATGAAGACTACAGGAATCAATGCAGAATCCTCGTTCATGTACACGAACGCCTAACAAACACGACCCGTGCTAGCGTCGGAAAAACACGAACTATGGAGAGGAGAGGCTAGAGAATTTCTACTAGGCTGTGTTCTCACTACTATGGCCGAATTCACCTAGGGTTAAAACCTAGGTTGGCCGAATTCCCTCAGGGAATTAAGGCCCAGCTTGGCTCATTCATTTTGTGTGGGCTTCCTCCTTTTAATTTAGGCCCAATCTTATTTTAATTAATCTGGTTTAAATTAATTTCAAGCCCAACTTTAATATACCCATGTATTTAATATATTACATCAAGTAATATATTATTTACATTTAAATTAAAATTAGTTTGACCAATTAATTTAATCCATCAAATTAAAATTAGATCTTCACAAAATAAAATCATATGTAAACCTATACATATGAATATTTCCACCCAGGAAACAATCTCATAATTAATCCAATTAATGATGAAGAGCAAATTAAATATATTAATTTTATTATTAGGATCAATCCAATTGATCTTTATAATATAATTAATATATATATACCTCTCTCTCTAGAGTGTATACTCCAAGCATGCATGTGATTCCTTAAGTCGGTGTTCAATCGCTCAATGTGTGGGCCCATCTTTATGTTGGCAGTGGGCCTTTGGCCCACAGACTGCAGTTGGGCTCTAGCAAGCCACTGCAGCCCCCAATTAAGATGGAGATGGCAGTCTAACTGTTATCATAACCCTGTAGTTTAAACTTGTACATCCTATGTCATTGATATCGGTGTCCAACACGGAGGCATGGATTAATCACTCTCTTTTGTGTCCGGACATTAACTTGATCCCGAATGCACTGAAGCTCACAAACAAGTTCCCACTTGTTTGGGTGTGACCACACTCTTATCAGTCGCATTCGTCAAGAGGCCGGTGATATCTTCCCAGTGGACTACTGAGTGACAAATCCCTTCTGCATATCCATAGCATTACCATGCTATGTGACATGCCCGAAAGTACCCATACTTGGCACCCTATTACAGGCCCTTTAGGCGTACCCTTAAGTATGTGACCTCACATGTAACACCATCATATGGTCAGGTCAAAGGATCCATACAAGTACTACACGAGAATCACTTGTGATACTATACCATGTGGATTTCTCGTTTAGTGGATCTATCCAGTACCATTTCCCTTGTGCATGTACCCATTAACTTGGTTGACATTCCATGTCCAATGACCGGTAAGACACCGCCATACAACCAGGTTAATGATAGTCTCTTGTTCCATTCATTCCCATGACTGGAACAGACTACGGATCTATTTATGGTCATATCACTTACCCTATCCATGGTCTTACTGCCAAGTGCATGACACTGGTCATCATGGATATTGATATGTCCATTGGATACTTCATTTAATATATTGCACAAGATAAATATAGTAAATGAATTAATGCCTTTATTAATAACACAAATAAGTATAATACATGAATCCAATTAGTGTATGATACAAATATAAGGACCAATGCCTCGGGACTAGGGCATATCCAACAATCTCCCACTTGCACTAGTTCCAACTAGGCACGGGCCTAATCCCTATAGATCTAGTATGACCCTCGTGCTTCGACTGGGCCAGCGCCTTGGTCAAAGGATCTGCGACATTATCCTCGGTGTCCACTCTATGCAATGCAATGTCACCTCTCTCCGCGATCTCTCGTATGAGGTGAAACTTTCTAAGCACGTGCTTTGTGTTCTTGTGTGACCGGGGCTCCTTAGCTTGTGCAACGGCCCCATTGTTGTCACAGAAGAGATCAACTGGGTCCTGAATAGTTGGCACTACTCCCAACTCAGTGATAAACTTCTTCATCCACACAGCTTCCTTAGCCGCATCATACGCAGCGATGTACTCAGCTTCTGTTATAGAGTCTGCAATGGTTGGCTGCTTTGAGCTCCTCCAGCTTACAGCACCACCAATTAGCAAAAATACATACCTAGACTGCGACTGGTACTCATCCTGATCAGTCTGGAAGCTTGCATCAGTGTACCGAGTAACTGATAGCACTTCCAGACCACCATACACTAAGAAGCTATCCTTAGTCTGGTTAAGGTACTTAAGGATTGCCTTGACAGCTTTCCAGTGATCCTCCCCATGATCTTACTGGTACCGGCTCGTCATACTCAGTGCAAAGGCGACATCAGGTCTCATACATAACATGGAGTACATAATTGATTCTATAGCCGAAGCATATGGAACCAATTTCATGTTCTCCCTGTCCTCCCTTGTCTTAAGACAGTGTTTCTTACTAAGTTTCAGCCCATGGCCCATTGGCAAGAAACCTTTCTTGGCCCGGTCCATGCTGAACCTTTTCAGAACTTTGTCTACGTATGAGGCCTGACTTAGGCCCAGAAGCCGATTTGATCTATCCCTATAGATCTTGATCCCTAGGATCATCTCAGCTTTGCTTAAGTCCTTCATTGCGAAGTACTTACTCAGCCACTGCTTTACCCCTTGTAGTGTAGGTATGTCGCTTCTAATAAGTAGGATGTCATCCACATAAAGTACCAAGAATGTGAGAGTCTCCCACTAGTCCTCTTATACACACAAGGCTTATCTTGATTCTGTATGAAGCCATATTCCTTTATAGCCTCATTGAATCTGAGATTCCAACTTTGGGATGCTTGCTTCAGTCCATAAATGGACCTTTGAAGCTTGTATACCTTTCCCAGATACTTTGGATCGACAAAACCCTCAGGTTGTGTCATGTACACATCCTCGAGTAGCTTTCCATTAAGGAAAGCGATCCATTTGCCAGACTTCATAGTCGTACCATGCGGCTATGGCTAGCAAGATCCTGATGGATTTGAGCATGGCTACTGGTGAGAAAGTTTCATCATAGTCTATTCCATGGACTTGTCCGAAACCTTTCACAACCATATGCCCCTTGAAGGTGTTGTCGGCCTTTAGCTTATAGCACAACTTGCAACCTATTACCTTAGCACCCGGAGGTGGATCAACCAAGTTCCAAACTTGGTTATCGTACATAGATTGCATTTCTGCCTCCATGGCTTTGCGCCAATTCGCAGATTGTGGGCTTGCCATAGCCTCCTGGTAGGTTTTGGGTTCTTCCTCATCCCAGATGAGAAGAGTCTGATCATCGGTGATGAGGAAACCATAACTCTCTGGTTCCTGATGATCCCTACCAGACCTGGTAGGTCCTTGTGCGGCCTGGGTCGGTGCTCCCCCTTGTGGAAGCTCCACCTGGGCCTCCGAGTTATCCTCTTCAGGAACTTGTGGACCTTGAACTTCCTTGAGTTCAACATTGCTCCCACTGTCTTTCTTGGAAAGGAACTCCTTTTCTAGAAAGGCCCCCTTCCTTGCCACGAACACCTTGTTCTCGATGGGGTTGTAGAAGTAATACCCTTTGGTTTCCCTAGGGTAGCCCACAAACAGGCATTTATCGGTTTTGGGCTCCAGCTTGCCACTAGTCAATTTCTTGACATGTGCTTCGCATCCCCAAATCCTTAGGAAAGACACATTGGGCTCATTGCCTGTCCATATCTGATATGGGGTCTTTTCCACTGCCTTAGTCGGAGTATTATTTAAGATAAGAGCTGCTATCTCAAGGGCGTGTCCCCAGAAACTAATTGGGAGAGAGGCTTGACTCATCATTGAGCGGACCATGTCCAACAGGGTCCTATTCCTCCGTTCGGACACCCCATTCCATTATGGCATTCCGGGAGGAGTGAGCTGTGGGACTATTCCATGCTCTCTCAAATATGAGTCGAACTCTAGGCTCATATACTCACCACCTCGGTCCGACCGAAGGGTTTTGATATTTCTGCCTAGCTGGTTCTGTACTTCGTTCCTGAATTCCTTGAACCTGTCAAGGGTCTCGGACTTGTGTTTCATCAGATAGGCATAACCATATCTACTGAAATCATCCATGAACGTGACGAAGTACAGGTGTCCACCTCTGGTCCCTGCGCTTATAGGTCCACATACATCTGAATGTATTAGGTCCAATAAGCCAGTGGCCCTTTCAGCCTTCTTGCTAAAAGGCACCTTAGTCATCTTGCCTCGTAAACATGATTCGTATGTATCAATTGACTCCAAGTCAAATGACCCTAAGACTCCAGCTTTGTGAAGCCTAGCTATGCGCTTCTCGTTTATGTGGCCGAGACGACAATGCCATAGGTAGACAAGATTAAGTTCGTTTGGCTTAACCCTTTTTGTGTTTATGTTATAGACGTGATTGGTTTCATTTAAGTCCAAGATATATAGGCCATTATTTAATAGAGCATCTCCATAAAATAATCCCTCTCTAGATATGGAGATTCTACCATTTGAAATAGTAAAATAAAATCCAAAAATATCCAACATAGAAACTGAAATAATGTTCCTGCACATAGCAGGTACAAAATAACATTGTTCCAAAATTAAAACCAATCCACTAGGCATCACAAGGTGGTATTCGCCGATCTCTATGGCAATAACCCTTGCTCCATTCCCGACCCGTAAGTCCACCTCTCCCGACCCCAGCGACCTTCTGTTCTTAAGTCCCTGCACATTGCAACAAATGTGAGAACCACATCCAGTATCCAATACCCAGGATGTTGAAACAGTAAGGTTAATGTCTATAACATAAATACCTGAAGAGGATGCACCCTAGCCCTTTCTTTGCTCTCCCATCAGCTTGGGACACGATCTCTTCCAATGGCATGCCTGTCTACACCGGAAATAGACATCCTTAGGACCTGCCTTCTGCTGGGCCTTGGGTTGGGCCTTGGCCTTCTTAGCCTTGGCCTTCTTGGCCTTGGCTTTGGACTTTTCCTTGGCCTTACCCTTGGCAACAGGAGGGTTCCCCTTGTTGACCAGCAGCATCGGTGGAGTCTTTTTGATCGACTGCTCAGTAAGCTCAAGTATCCATGCAGCTCACTGATAGTGCGGTTCATCCCTTGCATGTTGTAGTTCAGGATGAACTGATCACAAGAATCCTGCAAGGATGCTAGGATTGTGTCCACCGCCAACTCCTGAGAGATAGGCGATCTGAGATGGGCTAAAGTGTCCAAATAGCCTTTCATCTTGAGCACGTGTGCTCTCACAAATGTCCCGGCCCCCATCTTACAGGAGTGGAATGCCCTGTTGGTCAGGTACCTTTCCTGACGAGCTTGCTCCTGAAACATCTCATTTAGAGTTGTTATCATAGCAAAGGCTTGATGGTCCATAAACTGTTTTTGCAGTTCGGGGACCATACAGGCCAACATAAGGCATGTAACATCCCTATTATCCTTGACATGCACCTCGTATTCCTCCAGCTGGGTAGCCGGTGGATTACGTCCTTGAGGTGCAGCCAGTACAGGCCTCTCCAGCACATACTCTTTGGACTCCTGTCTTAGAACTATTCTCAAGTTCCTAGACCAATCCAAAAAGTTCGGACCTGAAAGCTTGTCCCTTTCAAGAATTGATCGCAGTGATAAAGTATTGTTGTTTGCCATTTAGAGTTTCTACACAGAAAAACATTTAGAGTGTTAATAAAGGTCTTTACTTTGTTATCCTGTATAAAATTAATAATGAATCAAGTTATTAATTAAACCGAGTTGTTAGGCTCATGGGCCAAGATCCATATTTCACCAAGATATAGCCAGACTAGGGCCTGGTACAACTATACCTTAACTATTTAGGTAGGAACGCCGTCCAATCCCAACCTAGGGACTCTCGGTTTGATGGGCTGGTTGGCACTTACCCATCTGTGCTTAGGTCCAGGAGAATCCTACTACCCACGCTAAGTCAAAACCTCCATTCAAGTGTTAGAGTATCCCATACCCTAACCCAATACAAAGTGACAATACTCCAGTGTATCCTGCGAGGGCATGGTCTACAACTGGCCTATTCCCACTTCGAGCCAGTTTTGAATGAGGGAAGCACTTTTAAGCGACTTGGTAATTTCATTTGGTTTTTAGATTCAATTAACAACGGCTTGCATACATAAGGCGGGTGAAATACGGTTGGATCATACATTCATACATGAATATAAATATAAAGCATAATTAAATAAATAAGTAAAATGGACTGCTATGGGGCTTTATTACATCCTAATATTATTCTAGTAAACCTATACTAGAAAACAATATCAGGTGGGCCTCCATCTTTTTCCTTCTGGGCTTGCACCTCCACTTGGGCTCACCACTTCATGGGCTTCTTCTTTTTACAAATTTTATAATAATTGAATAAAATAAAATTACATTAAAAAGAAAACGACACGCAGGCATTTATCCAAAAAAGAAAATACAACCCATCTTGAACAAGGCCCAATAGCATCCAATCATACAAAATATTTAATCACCTATATGCATCCAATACATATAATTCATAAGCATGTTATAATGCATGAATTAAGCCCATTTCAATTATGTCCAAGCCATTATATAGAAATCGCCAATTTTGGCCCACCATGGTTCTAACCCTTGATGGGCTTCGGGCCTCCAGCCCAGGCAGTCCAACTGCTCCCGCTGGAATTGGGTAACCATGGGTTCAATTCAGTCGTCCAAGTAATTGTGCCAAAATTACCCGAACCAATTTCAATTAACCATATTAATTTCCAAAATTAATATCACATGAATAAAATAAAATTTCATTCAAGAAACCACACGCATTTAAATTACATAAATTTAAACACACGAATTTTAAAACTAATTAAAATTTCAAAACTGGGCCCCGGGCCCAAAAACCCGCCAAATCCAAAAACACTGGGCCCCGCCCGCTGCGGCTAGGGCAACCAAGTTGCCCTAGCAGCAGCAGCTGCTACTCGGGGCAACCACTGCCCAGCAGTGGCTGCCGCCCAGCGGCCACTGCCCAGCAGCAGCCCGCTGCTCCGGTAGTAGCTGCTGTCCGGTAGTAGCTGCTGTCCAGCAGCGGCTGCTGCTAGAACCAGTGGCAGCGGTTGCTGCCTGTGGAGCCCAGCGCCACGGGCAGTGGCTACCGCCGCGTGCGGCGGCCGGCGGCAGCCCCGCACCCCCGGGAACAGCCAGATTTTTTTTTTAAACAGAAAAATATATAAAAAAAATCAAAGCATCCATCAATATGAAATCCACCAAGAATCCCAAAAACATACAATTAAATTAAACAAACACAAACCAATATGCATATTCAATTTCAGTTGTATGAAAATCAAATGGGAAAAATCTTAAACCCAAACCAAGAACCCCAATAAAAACTCCAAATTTAAAACATGGGATTCAACCAATTTTAACAATTTACACGGATCAAAAGCCCGCTCTGATACCACTATTGGGATTTTTCACCGGAAATCACCCGATAAAAGCGGAAGAACGCGATGATTTCCTCAAATCCGTGCCCAGGAGCAATTGAAATGGAAATTGTAAAACAAAAAAATTTAATAGAAAGAGATAATTCTCTTACCCGGAATATCTCTTTTAGAGATGGATGAAGACTGCAGGAATCAATGCAGAATCCCTCCTCGTTCACGTACACGAACGCCTAACAAACACGACCCGTGCTAGCGTCGGGAAAACACGAACTGTGGAGAGGAGAGGCCAGAGAATTTCGGCTAGGTTGTGTTCTCACTACTATGGCCGAATTCACCTAGGGTTAAAACCTAGGTTGGCCGAATTCCCTCAGGGAATTAAGGCCCAGCTTGGCTCATTGATTTTGTGTGGGCTTCCTCCTTTTAATTTAGGTCCAATCTTATTTTAATTAATCTGGTTTAAATTAATTTCAAGCCAAACTTTAATATACCCATGTATTTAATATATTACACCAAGTAATATATTATTTACATTTAAATTAAAATTAGTTTGACTAATTAATTTAATCCATCAAATTAAAATTAGATCTTCACAAAATAAAATCATATGTAAACCTATACATATGAATATTTCAACCCAGGAAATAATGTCATAATTAATCCAATTAATTATGAAGAGCCAATTAAATATATTAATTTTATTGTTAGGATCAATCCAATTGGTCTTTATAATATAATTAATATATATATGCCTCTCTCTTCAGAGTGTATACTCCAAGCATACATGTGATTCCTTAAGTCGGTGTTCAGTCGCTCAATGTGTATGATCCCGTGGGCCCATCTTTATGTTGGCAGTGGGCCTTTGGCCCACAGACTGCAGTTGGGCTCTAACAAGCCACTGCAGCCCCCAATTAAGATGGAGATGGCAGTCTAACTGTTATCATAACCTTGTAGTTTAAACTTGTACATCCCATGTCATTGATATCGGTGTCCAACACGGAGGCATGGATTGATCACCCTCTTTTGTGTCCGGACATTAACTTGATCCTGAATGCACTGAAGTTCACAAACAAGTTCTCACTTGTTTGGGTGTGGCCACACTCTTATCAGTCGCATTCATCAAGAGGCCGGTGATATCTTCCCAGTGGACTACTGAGTGACAAATCCCTTCTGCATATCCATAGCATTACCATGCTACGTGATATACCCGAAACCCTAAGTATGTGACCTCACATGTAACACCATCATGTGGTCAGGTCAAAGGATCTATACAATTACTACACGAGAATCACTTGTGATACTATACCATGTGGATTTCTCCTTTAATGGATCTATCCAGTACGATGCCCCTTGTGCATGTACCCATTAACTTTGTTGACATTCCATGTCCAATGACCGGTAAGACACCGCCATACAACCAGGTTAATGATAGTCTCTTGTTCCATTCATTCCCATGACTGGAACAGACTACGGATCTATTTATGGTCATATCGTTTACCCTATCCATGGTCTTACTGCCAAGTGCATGACACTGGTCATCATGGCTATGGATATGTCCATTGGATACTTCATTTAATATATTGCACAAGATAAATATAATAAATGAATTAATGCCTTTATTAATAACACAAATAAGTATAATACATGAATCCAATTAATGTATGATACAAATACAAGGACCAATGCCTCAGGACTAGGGTATATCCAACAAAAAGGACATAAGAGAAAAATGGAAACTCTCCAATTCTAAAAGGAGAAAGAATTAGTCCTTAAAACTTTTTTTTTCTTAATATATAGATTGAAAAAAAATCCCAACTCCATTTAACTTGGTGATGTGGCAATTTTTAAAATTTTCAAAAGTTAACTAATTAATTATTAATAGGATAATTAGAAATATATATTAACTTTATATTTTTTTGTAAACTTGTTTTTCTTTCCCCACTCTCTTCTTCTTCTTCTTCTTCTTCTTCTTCTTCTTTTATCATCTTTCCTGGTCATTTCATCCCTAACCATGGCCGCCGCCGTCATACCAGTTCGTTGCAATCCAAGCAACCTCACATCTCTTTCTCCTTCTCTTTTGCCCTTCACTTTCTCTCCATCTTCCTTAAAGTCGGTAATTTTACGGATGAAGAATTGCAAGTTAGAGATCGCGATCCTCCACACTGCCGTGAGATCATGAATCGCCATCATTATCAAGCCTAGATTATTCCTTTTCTTTTTGTTGGATTTAACACCAGATTGATTTTTTATTTGGAATTTGTTGGCTTTGATTTGATGTTTTCTTATTTCTAGGTTTTTTTTATCGTGCTCAATTAAATAAGTTAAAACAATTGTTTTATAATTTTTTTTGGGTCTAATTTATTTAACTGTTGTGGCTTTGATCAATTTGAACAATCACGACATAATAAATTTAATGGTTTATTTCGATTTCGGTTTCCGGCATTTTGGTGGTTGCTAATGGTTACTGAATTTCTTTCTATCGAAACCGTGGATGTCTGATTTGTCAAATAGTGAAGTTCTAAATAACGTAATGGCACTAAAAAATTATAATTATTAGACATGTTTCAACTTTTAATTAGTTGATGTCTTGTATTTGTTGTTGAAAATGGTACTCAAAATTAAAATCAATTTGGTCTCCTGAAAGATTGAGTAAAGATAATCAAAGGATAGATTGAGTTATAGAGAGAGAACCATAACGGAGGGAGAGGATGACAAAGAAATAAACAAAAAATGGGTAAATATATATGTATTATTTTTAACAAATAAAATAAAACTAAAATAGTGTATGACGAAATTACCTTCGAACATGTCATAGATATAGATAGAGTTAGCTGAAATCCCTTGATTTGCTATTGGTTTGAAACACAGTTTTTCAAAAAACCACAATCCGTTTTCTGTAAAAATCTAAAACCACATGTCTTTTTTTTTTTTTTTTAAATTTCCCTTTAAGATAATTGATTTCACTTAGATTCATTGTTGCCTTATATGGTTTGGCTAATAAGAGCATCTCTAATGGTTAATTTGGAGATTGTTTTTGTGTCAGGAAAAATTAGTTGCACCATTGGAGAAAAAACAAAAAAATAGATTTTATGAAAAAATAGTTTTGCAAATGGATACTAGGTGCTTATGTTAGATCATTAACTTTATTGTTTTATTTTTCAAATTTCAAAATCAAACAGTAACTTATCCCTTTTTTTTTCCAATTGTTTATTTTTTAAACTAAAGTCTCTCAACGGGTCATAAAAATCAAACGACCATTAATCAAACAGAAATTATTTAAGAAATAAAATCCAATGGTCATTAATTTTTTTTAATAACTTTTTTATATATAAACAACACTCTATCATTAAATTTTACACACATCTATTTCATACTTCTATTTTCAACTCCTAATTATCTACAAATTTAATATAATCTATCAAAATTTGGTTCATTCTTTTATTATACATCCTTCCACCTTGAATAATTTTTTGAACATGATGCCAAATCCAAGAAATCCACAAAATTTTCCCCAAACTCCAAATTCTCAAAATTCCTCAAATGTTAGGAATTCTCAATTCTCACAATCATTTCCAATGAATTTTCAATATTCATTATTTCCTTCAAATTCTCAATACCCTCATTTGCATACCAGTTATTTTCAAAATTATCCTTACGAAACTCTAAACCAGTATGGGGTTTCATTTTCACATCATCTTATCATGGTACCTCCAAATACACAATCAAATTTTATGGGTTTATCTACAACTCATACATAATAAATTCTGATCAAGATGCAACAATTTTCAAATTTTGAACCCAAGAAGGGTTAGAGAATATGGATCTCAATGTCGAAGAGATGGATGCAACTACCAAAAATGATAAAGTTTAATGCACTTGCTAACGGATCATCAACCTATTCTTTGCTAAAAGCACTACTATTGAGTGCTTAGAAAGATTTGTCTGATACGTCAATTGAATATTTGGGGACTAGTATTTGCGAAGGCCCAATGCAGATGACATTAATCGCTTACTTCGACTTGGAGAGAGGCATGGATTTTTCAGTATGCTTGGTAGTCTTGATTGCATGCATTGGAAATGTAAAAGATGTCCAGTTGCTTAGAAGAGGCCAATTCATAAGAGGTGATCACGGCACACCGACTATCATGCTTGAAGCAGTTGCATCACAAGACCTTTGGATTTGGCATGCATTTTTTGGTGTTCTAGGGTCAAATAATGATATGACCATGCTCAATCAATCTCCATTGTTTTTACCGATGTCTTACAAGGGCAATCTCTGAAGGGGTTCATCCTGGTGAAAACCAAAATTATCATAGTGGACGTAGACATTGAATTTCACTAAAACTCAATAACAGGATCGGAATATATAGATTGATGGAAAAAAACATAAAGAAAAGATTCAAATCTCAACTATGTCATCTCCACAATAGAGATTGATTTTAATTCTTGCTTTTTGCAAAGAATCTCTATGCTTAGGCACACTGATGCCCACCGAACGGAAACACGTGCTAGCACAAAAAAAACAAAGCTTACACCTAAACCCTAGTTGGCTGAATCCCTCTGGTTCTATAGGTGGTGGCTGAAATTTTCTTCTCATTTAGAGTTAGGGGAAATTCTCCTTTTATACTTATGTACTAAAAGCTAATCCTAATTGAATTATGTTTTATTCTTTAGTTTATTTAATTGGCTTATATCTATATTAATTTGATTTCATTATAACCATATAATAAAATCATAATTAATTAATTATAGCCCAATCAATTAAATTAAATAAATCTCAATTTAATTAGTCCAAGTCTTAAAATTAAAATATTCCATATTTAAATCTTAAGAAATTTTTCATCTACTAATTAAATTACTCCAAATAATTATTTAATAGATTAAAAATCAATTTTCCCATAAGTTAATTATAATTTGATTTTACCAAAAAGTCCATAAATCCAATTACATAAAGCTCCATAAAATATATAATCAATATATATTAAGTCCGTGGCAATCCCATTTAGACATCTTTGTGTGTGATCCTGTGGGTTCGTCTTATGTTGGCAGTGGGCCTAAAACCTTGAGGCCCACAGGCTGCAAGTGGGTTCTAGCAAACAATTGTAGCTACCCAAATAAGATGAGGACATCAATCTTATGTGAGGCATAACCCTGTAGTAACTTATACATCCTTTGCCATTGATATCAGTGTCTTACAAGAGGTATGGTAGATGCATGAACACTCCTTGATATTGAGTAGGCTGAAGTTCACAAATAAGTAATCACCTAATGATTCCTTACTTAGGTGTGGCCACACTCTTATCAGCCCTACTCATCAAGTGGCCGGTGATATATGCTCTAAGTTAACAGTGTGGCATATCCCTTCACATTCCTACTAGTCCTACAATGATCACTAGCATACCCAACTGTACACATACTTGGCACCTTCTTACAGGCCCGTTAGGCATACATCAAAGCCTGTGAGTTCACATCTAGGGCTATAGAAATATCAGGTCTAAGAATCCAATATAAGTGTTACTTGAGAACCACCAATGCCATAGGGACCATGTGGTGTTCTTAATAGTGAATTGATCTAATACCATATAACCTAACATGTACCTATGTCCTTGGTTGACAATCTATGTCCAATGGTTGATAGGACACCACCATACAATCAAGCCACATGCTAGTCTTTAGTTATTATCATTCCCATGAATTTAACAGACTAAGGATAGATTTATAATTGTGTTTGATTCCTTACTGATGGTCTTTCTGCCCGGAGAACGTTATCGACAATCATGAGTACAAATGTAATTAATGGATAATTTGTTACTATTAATTGCATAAGAAATTAATAAAAAAAATTATCTCTTTATCAATAACACTAATGTATGATAAATAAACCACAATGTAGATATGATGCTTTTGGGATGACTTGCACTAGTTCCAACTAGGCATAGGCCTAATCCTTGTAGATGTAATATGACCTTCATGTTGTAGCTGAGCTAAGGCCTTGGTCAATGGATATACGATATTTTTCTCTGTGTCAACCCTCTAAACAGTCACATCACCTCGTTCCATGATCTCTTGTATGAGGTGAAACTTTCTAAGCATGTGTTTGGAGCTCTTGTAAGACCGAGGCTTCTTAGCTTTTGCAATATCCCTGTTGTTGTCACAAAAGATGTCAACTAGATCTTGGATAGTGGGGAGTACTTCTAGCTTAGTGATAACTTCCTCATCCAAACATCTTCATTTGCAGCATCCGTTGTTGTAATGTACTCAGCTTATGCTGTAGATTTGGCAATAGTTAAATGCTTGAGCTCCTCTGGCTTACAACACCACAGTTCAACAAAAACACATAACCAGACTAAGACTACTAGTTATTCTTGACCATCATACACTAAAAAGCTATCCTTAGTCCTGTTAAGGTACTTAAGGATTGACTTGATAGCCACTTGTGAGCGGACAATCCTTTAGATGAGCATGGACCTCGCGACCGGAACATGGGTTTTAATGAAAATGAAAATCTGTTTTGGGAAAATAGTGAGAAAATATACAAAACTGAATAATCTCACCAAAAGTGATAGGAGTCGCCACTCGGTTCAGCTAAACCGGAAATTTATGGTACAACCAATCCAAGCAGGATTCACTATACATTTTGGTCAGATATTCAGGTCTAGATAAACTACCTATTTCTGTCTTGTTTAAAATGGTTATTAACTGTTCTGAATTGTGCCTTTTATAACCTAAATTGATTTTAATTTTATTTGCACTAGATGCTCATACAGGAATATAAATTTTGAAAAATAAATAAATTCAGGAAATATAAAATATTACAACCTATCAAATAAACTACCCTAGGGGATACATATTCGATAAAAAGGATCAGGGATACAAAATGCCTACATATAATAATCTAATATTTACATTCACATATTTTACACGAAATTCTAAAAATAAAAGCCAGCACACATCTAACCTAATTCTACCTGTAAAACAAAGGTTAGTACACAGATAAATATGCATATAGGACTTAAATAGACAGAATGGGAGATTTAGATAGCTTGGGGTGTGAATAGGGGAACTAAATGAATCCGGCAGATTCACCCAATTAGATCTAGAAAAAATCTTTTAAAACGTTGAATTTATAAAAAAAAATGATTTTGGAAAAACATTTTAATCCGGTTTTAATTTATTACATATGCAAAAGGTCGATCTGCGTTCAAGAAACATGAGTTTCTATTGTTGCACTGGTCTATTATATACAATAAAAATATGAAACTAGGTCAAAATGCATGGAAAACAATTTAAATTGCAAAAGAAAATTTTGGTTTGGGACAACAGCCGTGCGACTCTTGTTGACCATTTGTGCGGATATTACTATATCTGTACGGTTGTTGTTCCAAATCACTAAAATCTAGAAATTGCTAAATTGGTACGAAGATGATGAATTCTGTAATTATATATGTGTAGATGATAAACTATAGCTGTATGGCTATATCGTTACCCGTACAGAACTAGTTTCTAGAATTACAAAAATTTGGAAAAAATGATGCAAACAATAAAAAATCAATTTAGAAAGCTGCAAACGGATTAATGCCTCTCAGAAATTACCTTTGGATCATGTTTCCAGTGTAAAGATCAAAGAAATCCAAGTCTTTAAGCTTTAAATTCAATCCTAAATCCATGAATCCAGCAGCAAATAGGTCTTTGCTAGTTTAGGATAGGTTTGGAAAATGATTTAAGTGAGTGAATTGCTGAGTTTCAGATTGAGTTTTTGGTGGATTAAGTTGTGAAGCTTTTGTTCTTCTTCTCCCCTTTTCCCTCTGTTTTTTTTTTTTTTTTGTGTTTTTCTTAATTTCCCTTAATCATCCCGTAATTCTGTGTCATATGAGCTTCCTTCAATCCAAAGAAAACCCAAAATGTCTGGAGTCTGTGACTTTCATTGTCAACGCCGTAAGGTGCCACCTGTCTATGTTTCCAAGTAGACTAGTGATTCAACAACACCCATATGGGTGTAACAACAACAACCGTATGCCTGTTCCTATACCCGCACCAGTATAGTGCGCTTTTAGCCCAAATTCAGCTTCTTCTCATATATAGTTCAAGTTCAAAGAAGTTGATATCATTGCTTCAAGACTTGGTTTTCTTAAAGATTCATACACTAAGGTTAATCATCTCAGCTTTCTTCATAGAGGTTGGAAAAATCCAACACTCACAGTTGCCCCTCGTGTGATTAAATTTGACATTGACAATGGGTTACTGATACCCAATATGAATTTAAGAATGCAAAGATAAGTACAGTGAATGAAGAAAGAAAATACTTACACAGGTGTTGATGTAGTGGTGCTCTAGACTTTAGATGCTGGTTCCATTGGAGATTTGATTTTTCTGAGTTTCGGTGTTGTTATTCATTATTCTACTGAGGAGTTGTATAAAATTCATTAGCAATTGATCCAAAGGGAGATGTGCTCTGCTACCTTATATGTTGCTTTATCTTGAAGTGTGTAGAATCCTCTGTGTAAAGAGAAAATCTTCCTACTGGAGAGAAACACAGTTTGGTTTGGAGCAACGAATCTTTGTCTCTTGATCGAGAGATTTTGGAAAAAAAAATTTTTTCCCCTTCGATCAAAGATGAATATTTGTTGAAGCAACTTTGGTTCCTGTGTGTGAATGTTTGGTGTATGCTATGTGTGCATGCAAACATATGCAACAGTTCCTCATTTGTTGATTTAAGCTTCAAATTTCATTGATATATGGCCCTGGTTGATTGTGCTGGGAAAAATGTGTGCCCCTGGTTAACTAATATTAAAACTAGTATCACTTCTAACTATTCTTTGTTGTGGAAATAAATCTTGGTTCTGCTTATCTTTCTTGTTGGAGAGTGATGAAATTTTCACTAATCATTAGAAGATTACAAAATACTTTTTATTTATCATCTGTGCTTGTTTTGTTAAAGTTCTAAGATATCTTGCAATTGACTACCACTGGGGATAACATCAAAGAAGAATGTTCCAGTCATGTTTCTGAAGTGTAGATGCTCTAATTTTTGCCTAAACTACCAAATGTGGGTTTTTAGCTTAGCGAGCTGCTCTAATTTTTTCCTGAGATGGCTTTTTAGGTTTTCACCACAGTGGGCTTTTTTTTTTCTTCGAAAAGGTGCTAGCAGCTTTTATTAATGTCAAGTAAAGATACGTCGGATTAGAGGACAAAATGACATTATGTTATATGTCTTTAATATATTTCTAACATTAGGTAATGCAAATAAATAATAAAATAAAATGCAAAGCGCTTTCTTCAGTGTGATGTTTATTTAAAAGAAATCATGATTATGCATCTATAATATCCATTGAAAAACACATTTAAACAAAACACAACTCTTAATTGATGAATTCAAAATAGGTATAATGAAATGATCAGTTCCTAAAATGGTATATACTCCATATAGAAACTCGACCTGTCATCAGTCGTCCCTTTTGGATTTTCCAACTGATCATTTTCTCTTATGTCTTAATTTTTACGTAGGTCGCTCTTTTTGAGTTTTCAACCTAGCAGACTTTTTTTATATTATTTTTAATTTTTTTTTACACATGATAGAGCTTTAAGTGATCTTGGTTAATTGGGTTGAACAATTCATTCCCATCCAAATCTGAAATTCTGACTCTACCTTTAGGCAACATTTTCTTTACAACACATGGGCCTTCCCAGTTCGGTTTAAACTTTCCTCTAACGTCTGTATTGGTTGGCCTTAACTGTTTTAGAACTAAGTCTCTGACTTGCAACTGACTCTTCGGGTGTTTGACTTTTTGATTATAAACTCTTGCCATTCTGTTCTTATACATCTACAGATGATCTAGTGCTTTTAGTCATTTCTCATTAACACTTGCAAGCTGATCATATCTTACCTGAATCCATTTTGTTTCCGGGAATTGAGCTTCTAGGGCTATTCTAAGTGATTTCAACTCAATCTCCACTGGAAGAGCTACTTCCATCCCATATACAAGAGAATATGGTGTTTCTCCCGTTGGTGTTCTGACACTAGTTCAATAACCCTAAAGAGCAAATGGTAACTTATCAGCCCAATCTCAGTAAGTAGTTATCATTTTTTATAGAATTTTCTTTATCAATTTGTTAGCAGCTTCTATAGCTCCATCATCTTGAGGTCTATAAGGAGAAGACCTGTGATGTTCCACATTATACTTTACTAATAGTTTAGCTATTGCCCCCTAAAACTGGACACCATTATCAGTAACCACATGGTGGGGAATACCATATCTGGTAAAGATGTTCTTTTAAATAAAGTTCGCCATTTTCTTAGCTGTAACATTAGTGAAGGATTCTGCTTCAACCCATTTCAAGAAATAATCAACTGCCACTACTATGAATCTATGTCTATTGGATGCCGCAAGTCGTATTTCTCTAATTATGTCTATCCCTCAAGCTAAAAACGGCCAAAGAGTAGCTAAGTTCTGTAATTCTAGAGGAGGTAGATGACTGATATCAGCATAAATCTATCATTCATGACATTTTTTCACTTCTTTCGCACAATCAATTTGCATTGTTAGCTAGAAATAACATTGTCTTATGATTTTTCGAGCCAATGCCAAACCATTCACATACAGTCCGCAAGATCCAAAATGTATCTCTCGCATCACTACTTCTGCTTCGAACCCTATTCATAGTTTTCTTGTATAGCTTATCTTCAAAAATTCTGAATTGACTGGCCAATTTTCTCAAGGAAACTCTGTCAACTGCACTAGCTCCATCTGGATACTTCCCTTGCTTCATATACCGGAGAATATCATAAAACCATAGCTTTTCAATCTGCTGTCAGCTGCATCACCTCTTGTATGTCAAAACAGGGCTTTTTAGAGACTGTAACAATCAATGGTTGAATTTGTGTTCCTTTAGGTTTTTCCCACATCAAGGATAATATGGCCAATGCATCGATCATTTTATTCTCTTCCCTGATAACATTTCTAAATTCGCATTACCCAAGTAATTCTTTTCTGTACTGCAGCATCTCTAAATAGGGTCTTAGAGCTTCTTCTTTCATTTCCCACTCACCTTGTGCTTTTCTAATCACTATTAATGAATCTCCAACCACCAGAACATCATTTGCCCCTAGCAAGAGAAGAGCTTCTAAACCAAATAAACATGCTTCATATTCCACTCCATTGTTGGTTATCGGAATATCTAGCCTTCTCAACAGTAAAACTATTTCTCCATCTAGAGTGGCTATGATTACTCCAATTCCTGCACCTAATCTATTAACTGCCCTAACAAAGAACATGACCCATCTCTTCACTTCAACCATGGCTAGATTTTCATCAGAAAAATCCAAATCCTTTTTATAATCAGAATCTTAAGTTTGGTTTGTAAGATATTCTGCTACTGTTCGGCCTTTGATAAACTATTTGGTAATATATTGATTATCAAACTCCGATAAGATTAATAACCATCTGGATAATTTTCCAACAAGACTTGGTGCTTCATACAAATACTTCATAGGATCCACCTTGGCTACCACTTACACCTTGTATGACTGAAAATAATGTCGAAGCTTCTTCATAAGTCAGACCATTGCAACATAAGTCTTTTCAACTGATGAATATCTGGTCTTGTAATCTAGCAAATTTTTGCTGAGATAATAAATTGGATACTCTTTCTTGTCTTCTTGTTCTTGAGCCACCATTGCCCCTATTGATGATTCTTCAACTACCAAATACAAGATCCGAGGCTTTCCTGGAACTGGAGGACTCAAAACTGGTGGATTAGCTAGATAAGTCTTTATCTTTTCAAATGCAAGCTAAGATCTATCATCCCACACAATAGGCTAATCTTCCTTTAAAAGCTTGAATATTGGCTCACAGATTGAAGTCAAGCATGCAATGAAACGACTGACATATTACAGGGAACCTAGAAAAGATTTGACTTCCTTCTCTGTTTTAGGAGCAGACATTTCTCTGATCGCTTTTATTTTGTCGAGATCTGTTTCTATCTCTCTTTAACTAACAACATGGCCTAATAGCTTTCCTGATGATACTCCAAATACATACTTCTTAGAGTTAAGTCAGAGATTATTTTTCTCAATGCATGTTAAGAATCTATCCAAGATAGCAGGTGCTCCTCCCGGGTCATCGATTTAACAAGCATATCATCGACATAAACCTCAACTTCTTTATGGATCATGTCATGTAACAGAGTTGTAACAGTACTTCGATAGGTTGTGCCAGCATTCTTCAACCCAAATGGCATAACCCTATAACAAAAAGTGCCCCATTCTATAATGAAAGACGTTTTGAATTTATCAATAACATCCATCAGAATTTGATCATATCCAAAAAACCATCTATGAAGGAATACATTGTAGCTTTTGCAGCACTGTCAATCAACATGCCAATGTGAGACAATGGAAAATTATCCTTCGGGGAAGCTTTATTCAGGTCTCAGTAATCCACAAAAACCTTGACTCTCCTATCTTTCTTAGCAAAATTCACAATATTGGCTAGCCATTCTATAAACTCCACTAATTTAAAGAACTTGGCTTCAATCTGTTTTACAATCTCTTCTTTCACAAAAGTAGCCCACTCTATTCTTAGCCTTCTCAACTTCTATTTGACTGGCTTGAATTTCGAAGCTATAGGAATTTTATCTATGGCTATTTCTGTATCAACCCAAGGCATGTTCGTATCACCAATCAAAAGCTACAATATGTTTCTTTAAAAAATTTGTTAGTTCTCTTTCTTCATTGGGATTGAGATCATGTGAAATATATACCATTTTAGGCGTTTCATTTGTACCAATGTTGATTTCATGCAATCAAGTGTCATGTATGCTAAATATGCTTAATGGAGATTCACATGCATGCACAGATTTATCAAGATAAACATCAAGCAAGTAAGCAAGCTATGATTTCATTGCATTAAACTTTTTATACAGTACATTGTCAACATTAAAGATAGATGATACAGATACAGCAAAATCACATTCATTCTCCATAGGCTAGCTTTGACTCTTGTTCTTCAGAAAGAGTAGCTTCTTCAACCTTAGCTAGTTGAGCTTTGGATTTCTTCATGATTTCTGTAATCTCTTTGACTATAGAATTCATACTTTCTGTATTCATCATCTTCTTTCTATCACCTTTTCTAGCTTTGGCAAAAGCATCATTCAAGGAAAGAGTTAACACCTTAGCAATGACATCAGCAGCTTCATTACAAATATCCTGCTCAGCTTTCTTCCTAGACATATTCTTTCTAGCATAGAATTCTTCTTTCTTCATTTCTTCCACAGGCACTGACTTCTCAAATATCTTCCTTTGACAAACAATGGGCTTTGGGACTACTTCCTTTTCATTCAGCACTGGTACAATTGGCTCTTCTAGACTATTCTAGAAATCAACAATACCTAAGAATATTTCAAAACCCAACCACACTATGCCATCGACCTTCGCAAGCTTTGCCTACCCCTTGTATGGTTCTTCGTCAGCTCTAATAAATGGCTTCACCAAGAATCTACTATTTTCCCCCCTTTTCTGCTTCTTTTAATATGCTCCAGACTTGTAGGCTAAACCATTCTGATGAGACCTCCTGGAATCAATATTGAACTCTAGAACCCCTTAGAGATTTGCTCATAAACCCATGCTTGGAACAAAATTCTGTTTATGCAGGTATTAAGAAAACCATTCAGACATATAATTCTTATAGATTACCATAGGAGTGTCAGGCACTTCTTTTGTCACAACAGCAACCTGAAAACCTCTAAACAGCGGAACCCTAAAAGTCAGTGCAGCTACAATTGATGTAGAATTAGCTAGGACTGCAACAACTTGATTTCCAATTGGGAATTTAATTTTTGAATGTAATATGGATGGAACACCACCCAGTGGATGGAACCACGGTCTGCCCAACAACAAAGAGAAAGTGACCGGAATATCAATTAAAGTGAAAGTCACTACAGACTTTATAGAGCCAACCACGACTTCGGCTTCACATGTGCCAATTACTATGCGTTTGGAGTCATCATAGACCAGAATCAACGTAGAGGACTTCTTCAAAATTTCCTCATTTAAACCTAGATGAGGCAATATGTCTGAGGACAAATGTTTAAAGCTGATCCGCCATCAACCATAACACATGGCATGACTTTGTCTAGGATGTTGGCCCTCACATAAATGGCCTTGTTATGACTTTTCCCTTCTTCTAGCATATCTTTCTTGGTAAACACAATATCTGGATTAGCATTATCAACCTTATCTAGCATACAACACATTCCTACTAGCGAAGTAATTTGTGATACCTCATCTGACAACTTCTTTATAAGAACAGCTCTATGCTCCTTTGATACCAGAAGTAAATGACATAAACTCACCTGTGTTTGAGTCTTTTTCAGCTAAGAGATAATTAGATCCTATTTTTGAACGTCCTTTGGTTATGCAGAATTGCCTGATCCTTTCAATGATGTCTTATCAATCTATGGAACAGTCGACTGAGAAGGTTGATAAACTCTCCCACTTCTGGTTACAGTTCTAACTTCCTTTGAAACTAGCTTTACTGGTGACTTTATTAATACAAAATTTCCACTATACTTTGTATATTCATCATCAAAATCATATCATTTAAATTCACCAGCCCTGATTCTTTCTGCTTCTAACTCACTGATTCATTGCCATCTGTCTAAACTTCACTTACTCCGACAGATCAAACATTGGGATTCGCTTACAGAATCTGATGAAAAATAAAGACTAGATTGAACCATGTTCACTTGCTTCTCAAATCACGGCAATGGATTGGTTCTAGTACTTGGCTTTGTAGGCTCCTCTATTCTCCTTTCATCAATCAATTTCTGTATTGCATCCCTTAACTTGTAATAGTTGTTAGTTCTGTGACCAACTGCCACATGATAGGTACAAAAATTATCTTTATCTGCTTTAGC
The DNA here is from genome assembly GCA_039660915.1 of Euphorbia tirucalli. Taxonomy (NCBI): domain Eukaryota; kingdom Viridiplantae; phylum Streptophyta; class Magnoliopsida; order Malpighiales; family Euphorbiaceae; genus Euphorbia; species Euphorbia tirucalli. The sequence goes on from CM077633.1 coordinate 34,890,035, forward strand.
TAGATTTTCAAAAGGCTTTAACAAAGACAATAAACCTCAGTTTTTACATTTGGAAAAAATCTAAGACAAAGACATAACCCAGGGAGAAATCCCCAAGTTTCTAGACTCCTTTCCTACTCAAGCTGTTTAGACACTATAACCACTTCAACATGATGTGCCTCAGTTGCTGCCTGTGAACTTTTACCCATAGAACTAGAACTGTTGCTTTTCGCACCAGATGAACCTACTGCTTTGTACCCTAAGCCATAACTTCTACCTCTATAGCTTGCTAACTATTTATTATCAAGTTCATCCATCTCAACACGGGTTGCCATCTTATAGACATCTTCAAGAGTATTAAGTTCCTGCAACTTCATTGCCTCTCTATAGACATCCCTGTTACCAGTAATCAATTACAAGATCAGTTCATCTTTATCAAGCCAATTCTTTAACTGAATCATCTTGGCTATCCAGCTATTATAGTACTCATCAAAAGACTCATTTGGCTTCTGCTTTATCCTTTCCAGATCTTGCAACTTTACTTGAATCTTTGTATTAAAACTGTAGTACTTTATGAAGGCCGTAGACAAACTTTCCCAATCTAGCTTAGTCTCTTCTGATAATGAATTATACTAGGATAAGGCTCCTTCCTCTAAATAGGTTGAAAAGAGATTAATCAACTGCTGCTTCGTTGCACCAATAGTCAACATCACATGAACATACTGGTTAATGTGAGCTGTTAGTGAACCAACCCATGTATATAGATATTTTAGGCATTTGGAAAACCACAGGAAACCTCTAAATCCCTTGACTTATCATAGTGTCTACATCTACATAGTTCTTGGAAGTGATATTGGCTTTCTTTTTCATTTCAGAAATCACCTAATCCATTTCAGCATACTTTGCCTTCATCTTATTTTCCATCTCAGCTTCCACTAAGATCATCCTTAGACCCAGACGATTCAAGGGCTTTGCCACTTTTGGTAGCACTGTGTTCAACATCCTCTCTCACAATAGCTTTCAGTTCTTCTTTCAGGATATTACAAAAATCTTGAGACGACAAATATTCCTTAAGAACATCAGCAATACTAGGTATACTAGGAGCCATTTCAACACTTTCAACTATCTCTATGTCATTGTCTGATTGAAACAAAACAAAATCTGCCAAAAATCCTTTAGTCTCTTTTACTAGTTTAGATACACTTTCCTTATCAACTATGGTTGTTCTTGACCTTGCCTTCTTTCCACTAATACCTACTGAACTCTTCACCAGACAATAAGCAATCCCTTTAATGCTTTTCTGACAAGTCATTTATTGGGTGGTCTCTTCCACAAAGGAACTGTTACATTTAAACATAAAATGTTAATGACGTAGTAAATATATATGAACAGCAGAACAATAGTTAACATGTATGGCCTATAACATGAATGTATGTATGACATGTAATGATGGTTGTTAAATGATGCATGACATAACAAATGTAATGCAATACTAATAAAAGCATATATGATTTTATGTATTCATAACCTTTGTGTATATGAAAATGCATAGATATTTATGCAATTGGTTTATGAAATGTGTACACGGACCTTCTTGTATAGGAAAATGAATAGAAATTTTATGCAATTGGTTTTGTGAAATGAGTACACAACACTTTGTGTACAGGAAAATGCATAGAAATTTATTCAGCTGGTTTTGTGGAATGAATACACAGACCTTTGTGTACTTGAAAGTGGATAGAAATTTATGCAATCGATTTTGTGAAATGAGTACACAAACCTTTGCGTACATGAAAATGCATAGAAACTTATGCAGGCACCTTGTGAAATGTGTATAGAAATTTATACATGATTTTTATATGAGAAATGCATAGGAATTTATAAATATGGTTTTGTGAAATGTGTATAGGAATTTATACACGGGTTTTATATGAGAAATGCATAGGAATTTATGCATGTGATTTTGTGTAGAGTTTCATGAAATATGCATTAACGTTTATGCATGAGTTTTAGATGAAATGCACACAACCTTTGGGTATAGGGATTTATATGAAAATGAATAGAAATCTATGCGTGGGTTTTGCAAAATGTACACAACCTTTATGTATAGAATTTTATATAGAAAATGCATAGAAATTTATGCATGGATTTTTAAAATTTTAAAACTATTATGCATTTATACCACACAATGTATATGGCTGCATAAAAGGATTAATGAATATCATTCAATGTGATTATGGAATGTATGATTTATTAAAATGCATGACACACAATAACATGGCTGCACAAAAAAGGTTAATGAAAAATGTACAAACAAAACCGTTGAATGTGTGTTTATGATTTAAATGATGAAAATGAAAATGTATATGATGTCCTGCATAGGGAACAAATTATTAGCGCATGCACGGATGCACACCCTTCCAACCTTATAACTCCAGGAGTGCTCAACAAAAATCTTTTATAGTAATTGGCTTATTCATCACCATCAGGGGGTGACAACACATTTCTCTCGAAGTAACCAATGCAATTTATATTTTGGTTATCCTAAAGAAGATTACTATGGTGATCTATATGGGTCAGAGTCAAAAGTCTCGGGGTTAACATCAAGGTTCCCGTAGCAGAATATACTCCTGACTTCTCCCCACTCAAGGGTCCGAGTGATGCACCAAATCCGTGTCCTTAATACCTAGCGGAACTTAAGCGGCACTTTAAAAGCACATCAGGGTTTAAATGGTATCTTAAAAGAATGTGTGCAAAAGTGTTTCTAAGTGAAATGCAATAAAAGGTACAAACCAGAGGATTCTAAATCATTTTAAACAACACATTTTCAGTGTTTATCTTGTTGGATTTTTATAAAACCAAGTATCCCCATTGGAGTCACCACTATGAGCATACGATCCTTTAAATGGGCATAGGCCTCGCAACCAAATTAGAGATTATAATGAAAATGAAAATTGGTTTTGGGAAAATAGTGAGAAAATATTCAAAACTAAATAATCTTAGCAAAAGTGATAGGAGTTGCCACCCGGTTCTGCTCAACGGGAAAATTTGTCTGGATAAACTACCTATTACTGTCTTGTTTAAAATGGTTATTAACTTTCTAAATTGTGCCTCTTATAACCTAAATTGATTTTAATTTTATTTACACTAGATGCTCACACAGGAATATAAATTCTGGATAAAAAATAAATTCAAGAATGATAAAATATTACGACCCAATCAAATAAACTATCTTAGGGGATACACATTTGATAAAAGAGGACTGGAGATGCAAAATGCCTATATACAATAATCTAATATTTACATTCTCCTATTTTATATGAAATTTTAAAAATAAAAGCTAGCAAACATCTAACCTAATTCTACCTGCAAAACAAAGGTTAGTACACAGATAAATATGCACATAAGACTGAAATAGATAGAATGGGGGATTTAGATAACTCGGGGCATGAATGGGGGAACCAAATGAATCCAGCAGATTCACTTGATTAGATCTAGAAAAAATCTTTTAAAATGTTGAATTCATATAAAATCAATTTTGGAAAAACATTTTAATCCCCGTTTTAATTTATTACACATACAAAAGGTTGATCTGCGTTTAAGAAATAGGAGTTTCTATTCTATTATAAACAATAAAAATATGAAACTAGGTCAAAATGCATGGAAAACGATTTAAATGGCAAAAGAAAATTCTGGATTTGGGACAATAGTTGTGCGGCTCTTGTTGAACATCCGTGCTGATATTACTATATCCGTACAGTTGTTGATCGAAAAACTGAATTCCAAAAATAGCTAAATTAGTACGAAGATGATGAATTCCGTAATTATATCTGTGTAGATGATAAACTATAGCCATACGGATATATCGATACTCGTATGAATCTGGTTTCCAGAATTACAGAAATTTGAAAAAAAGTGACGCAAACAATAAAAAATTAATTCAAAAAACTGCAAACGGATTAAGGCCTATCAGAAATTACCTTTGGATTGTGTTTCCAGTGTAAAGATCAAAGAAAACCAAGTCTTTAAGCTTTAAATTCAAAATTAACCAAACTTGAACATTATGAATTTAAAAGAGCAAACTTCAAATTCAATCCAAAATCCGCAAATCTAGCAGTAAATAGGTCTTTACTAGCTTAGGTAAGATTTGGAAAATGATTTTAAGTGAGCGAATTATTGAGTTTCAAATTAAGTTTTTAGTGGATTAAGTTGTGAAGCTTTTGTTCTTCTTCTCCCTTTTTCCCTCTATTTTTTGTGTTTTTCTTAATTCCCCCTAATCATCCTGTAATTCTGTCTAATATAAGCTTTTTCAATCCAAAGAAAACCCACAATGCCGATGAGTCCATGATTTTCATTGTCAATGCCACGAGGTGCCACCTGTCTCTATTTGCAGGCAGACTGGTGAATCCACAACACCCGTACGGGTGTAACAACTACAACCGTACGTCCCTTGTTTAGCCCAAATTCAGATTCTCCTTATATATAGTTCAAGTTCAATCAAGTTGATATCATCGCTTCAAGACTTGGTTTTCTTAAAGATTAATACACTAGGGTTAATCATCTTAGCTTTCATCATAGAGGTCGAAAAAATTCGGTACCCACACCACCTAATGGGCCTCTTTAGTGTATGATTGGTATCAAATCGTCATACTCAATGTAAAGGCGACATCAGGTCTAGTAATACACTATTGATTCTATAGCCAAAGCATATGGGATAAACTTCATCTTCCCCTTTTCCTTCGTATTGGTGGGATAGTCCTTGCTAAGTTTTAGCCTATGGCACATAGGCAAAAAACCTATCTTTACCTTATCCATGCTAAACCATTTCAAGACTTTGTCAATGTACTTTTCCTGACTTAGGCCCAGAAGCCGTCGAGATATATCCTTGTAGATCCCAATCCCTAAGGTTGTCTTGGCTTCACCTAAGTCCTTCATTGCAAAACATTTACTCAACCACTGCTTAACCCCTTGTAGTACTAGTATTTCATTTCAAATGAGTAATATATAGTCTATGTATAGGACCATGAATGTAACAGTGCTCCCATTAGCCTTTTTGTACACACAAGGCTCATGTTTATTTTCAATAAAGTCAAATTCCCATCTTGCTTCATCAAATCAAAGGTTCCAGCTTTAAGATACCTGCTTCAATCCATAAATAGATCTTTAAAGCTTGCATACTCGAGTAGGATACTTAGGATCGATAAAACCTTTAGGTTGTGCCATGTATACATCCTCAAGTAGCTTTCCATTAAGGAAAATGGTCTTGACATCCATTTGCCATATCTCATAGTTGTACCATGCAACTATGGAAAGTAGTATCCTCATGGATTTAAGCATTGCAACTTGTAAGAAGGTCTTGTCATAGTTAATTCTATGGACTTGTTTGAAACCCATTGTCACTAGTTGCCCTATAAAGGTGTTGTCAACCATTAACTTGAAACACCAATTGTAGCCTATTACCTTAGCACTTGGAGGTGGATCAACCAAGTTCTAAACTTGGTTATCATACATAGACTACATCTCAAATTTCATGGCTTGATGCCATTTGGTTGAGTGTGGACTTTCAATAGCCTCTTGGTAAGTCCTAGGGTCTTCTTGATCGAACATCAAAAGAGTGTTGTCATCAATTATGAGAAACCCAAATCTCTCAGGTTGATGATGGACCCTACCAGGCCTTCTTGGGTCTTGTGGGATTAGCTCAGGTTTTTCAATTTCTTAAGTTTCTTGCTCAATCCCCAAGCTATCCTCTTTATGAATTTGTGGTTCTTGAACTTCCCTGAGTCCAATGTTACTCTTACTGACTTTCTTGGAAATTATGAGCGGAAGACATTAAAGTTGGAACATGGTGAAGCGAACAGGGGAGGTTTTGATAGATGTGTGGAGAATTTGTTTTGATGAAAAATGGGTTTGATGATTTTGTTTAAGAAAGCCAGTTGATATGATTGAAAATCCCTTTTATAGGAAACATCATTTAGAATGTGAGTTTTGGGAAAACTAGTTTTACATTTTAGAAAAATCCCATTTTAATAACTTAAAGACCTCGAAACCCAAATTTTGAGATCAGTGATGGAGTCGCCACCCGGATCAGTTCATCCGGGAAATTCCGGTATAGCTCCCTACCAAGTGTAGACTGCCATACTTGATCAAGAGATTTAGGGTTCGAAAACTTACCTATTCAACTTCAAGCTTGCTTTCATTTAATAGTTTATACCACCATATTATATTCACTTATTCTCTACCCATTTTATCTTTTAATATTAGCCGATGCTCATTTAGATGACATAAATAAATAGAATAAAATTAAAGTGTAGAAAAGTAAACCATACATCCAAACCAAACAAAAAGGATAGAGGCCACTTATTACAACCTAAAAAGATAAAAACTCTCATCCTCACCTTACAACCGCCTAGATACACAAAAATCTATAAAAAGTACAATCGCCTAGAATACACGATGTGATCTATTAAATACATCCAAAATAAAATAAAAAGAAAAATAAAAGCTGTAAACCAGATGGTTAGCACAATTGTATCACAAACACATGTAGGACTTATAATAGGATAGAATGGGGAATTTCAAGAAGTGGGAGCATACATCTAGGGGGGTAACCAAGAAGTCCAGGCGACTTACTCAATTAGACCTGGAAAACCATTTTAGAATCACCCTATAGGTTTTTTTTTTTGCTCGAAAACAATTTTGAAAACGGATTGGCTCAATTACATGCGAATTACTTCATTTTTAGTGATTCGGTTATTCTAGAACCCGGAGTTTTGTTCATAGGTGTTTCCTATCTAAAACATCCATCTAAGGTCTAAAGCGGTAAACACATCAAAAATAGTTCAAATCCGAAGACAGCATCATGTGACGATGTCCTTGGGAGTCGTCCTAAGATTCTGCCTCCTTTTTGGAACTATAGCCGTGTGGCTCTAGTTAGAGCCGCGCAACTATAGCCACTACAGCCTTGCGGCTATAGTGTTTAGAACCCGAATTGGTTTTCTTTGACTTTGTAAATCTCTATTTTGAATCATTTTGATGATTTCTAAGGATTTTAGGGAATTTGGCGGTTAGCTAAAGCTAAACCGGGATCCAATTTGGATCAAACAACCTCGGATTCTAAAAATCAAAATTAATGAAACCTAAATCTCACATCAACATTATTAGAAATCTAAAAACCATAATTATGAATATAACCGATGTGATTTGACCAAAATCATTCGTAACAAAACAATTAAAATGGGAAACTGACTGTATTCAATTGATTTAAGGCATTTCGGGTTTCTGCCCAGAAGAACACAGCCATGCAGCTATAGGAGTACAGCCGCGTGACTTTGTTCTAAGGGATTATAGCCGCTCAGCTCTAGTTGGAGTCGCACGACTATAATCTAATAGATATGTTTTGGGATTTCACAAAACTCAAAAACACGCAGCACAAAGCAATCAATTATAAGTTTAAGGCCTCTCAGAGTTTACCCTTTTTGTGTTCCAGTGTATTTGATGACCAGAAGTGGATTTGAATGTCGAAATGACCCTAGAATCCTATGAATGCCCTAAAATCCTTAAACACGAACCTCGAACCAATCCGAACAAACCCGAGATCAACCGAACGAATGTGATACACCTAGAAACTATTGTTCTTAGTGTTTCTCGAGTGTTTCTACCCTTTTTCTCTCTTTTTCTTATGATTTTCTCTCAGTTTTCTTAGTTTTTTCTCACTTTCTCTCTCTTTCTCCCTCTTTTTGCTTCTAAAATTCTCCTTTTTCTCCCCCTAAATGGTTTCTGCCTCCTCTTTGTTGTTTTTGGTGTCTTCGCTAGAATATCACGGCTCAAATTCCTTTAATTTTGGAATTAAACACGCAGGTCAATCAATAAGGTAGGTTTATGTAAGAAACAACCCGATCAACCATTACATCAGTGCGGCTGTGATGTCATAGTCGTACGGCTGTAATTATGAAACTATAGCCGTGTAACTCTAATCTGAGCTATCATGGCTTTTCCTAAATCCTACACTCACATCTAAGCTCTCTAATCATTTGAAGGGCCTTTCTCGGGGTTTCGGATCGACGACTGTTTTGTTTTTCGGACCATTTGAGAATATTTAGGGCATCATTCTGCTCATTCCCAAATCCGACTCACGTTCTTCTGTCTAACAGGTAACATAGGATTTTCATCATAGCGGTCGGGAAAACCCGTGCTCACAGGCTGCCCCTTGTGGGATCAAAGTCGACTCATGGTCGGGCTATTTTGCCCGGTTCCAGTTTGGTCTCATGACAGGGAGCATAGTGAGAAAAGGAAGAGAAAACGTACCTGGTATCTTTCTCGTGTTGGTTCTCCGTGGTGCTTGCGTCACAAACGGAATTGTGTTGACTTTAGGGACTTGTTTCGATGTCTATACGAAATAGTGGTCTAGGCCAATTTGAGTTGGTTTAGGGACTTGTTTTGATGTCTGTGCAAAACAGCAGTCTTGCCCGATTTGAGTTGGTTCAGGGACTTGTTTCGATGTCTGTGCGAAACAACAGTCTTGCTCGATTTGAGTTGGTTCAGGGACTTATTTTGATGTCTGTGCAAAACAGCGGTTTAGCCCGTGTTGATTCCAGGGACTTGTTTCAATATCTATGTGAAACAGTGGTCTAGACCATCTTGATTCCGGGGACTTGTTTCAAAGTCTATGCAAAACAACAGTCTAGCCCGTGTTGATTCCAGGGACTTGTTTCGAAGTCTGTGTGAAACAGTGATCTAGCCCGTGTTGATTCTACGGACTTTTTTTGATGTCTGTACGAAACAGTGGTCTAGCCCATGTTGATTCTAGGACTTGTTTTAAATTTTGTGCGAAATAGCAGTCTAGCCCGTGTTGATTTGGTTCAGCGACTTGTTTCGATGTCTATGCAAAACAGCGGTCTAGCCCGATTTGAGTTGTTTTAGGGACTTGTTTCGATGCCTGTGCGAAATAGCAGTGTATCTCAAGAGTTGGTTCAGGAACTTGTTTCAATGTTTGGGCGAAACAACGGTCTAGCCAGATTTGAGTTGGTTCAGGGATGTGCTTTGGTTCCTGTATGAAGCAGTGGTCTAGCCCAACTTGAGTTTGTTTAGGGATGTGCTTTAGTTCCCATTCAAAGCAGTGGTCTAGCCCAATTTGAGTTGGTTCAGGGACGTGCTTCGGTTCTTATGTGAAGTAATGATTTAGCCTAATTTGAGTTGGTTCAGGGACGTGCTTTGGTTCCTGTCCGAAGCAGTGGTCTAGCCCGATTTGAGTTGGTTCAGGGATGTACTTCGGTTCATGTGCAAAGTAGTGTCTAGCTCGATTTGGGTTGGTTCAGGGACGTGCTTCGGTTCCTGTGCGAAGCAGTGGTCTCACCCGATTTGAGTTGGTTTAGGGACATGCTTTGGTTCCTATACGAAGCAGTGGTCTAGCCTGATTTGTGTTTCCCTATAAGATTGGTGTCACAAAGAAAGAGGTACTTTGGTAATTTTGTTCCTTGTGGTGTTTATGTCACGAAGGTATTTTGGTAATTTGGTTAAAGAGTGTTTCTGAAGTTGAGTGATCTTGATTCTGTTCTTTGAAGCCGTGCCTCTGAAGTTGTGTCGGGTGTGTATTTATTTCTTGATCGATAGTTTTCAGAAAAAAAATTTTGCCCCTTCGATCAAGAATAAATACAAACTGGTTGTTGTGCCCCTGGATACCGGCAAAAAGCAAGAAATACCCTTCATAGGATCATATCGGCTTAAATGGAAATTCTAAAAATTGAGAAAATTTTCATACCTGAGATTTAGAGGATGCCTAGTGTCAGGCTATTTCTGCTTTCAGAACACTCATGATTCGGGACAATACGACGTTGATAGTAAGTACCTATAGTATTGATGCATGTATGCATGTGTGTATGTATGTTTTGAGTGTATGCATGTATACGACATGACGTTTCTACTATTGGTTTTGGTGTCTATGCAATTCCAGAGACAGGACTTACAGCTTTTGATTAGCCTCAGTAGTGGCCTAGATGGTGTACGGCGCTCCACCCATGGGGGTTATCTTGGTTGAGACCCTGATTTATTTGTATTCTGTTCATTCTGGTTGCCCTATTGAGACCAATGGATGCTCCTTCCTACTTTAGGTATGTTTTTATACCATGTTTACTTAATCTGATTGTCTCAATACCCTCCTGATCGACTGGTTATTACACAGATCTGGTTACTGGAGAAGTTGAGTCTCCTGAGTATTCCTCCACCTTATCCGAGGTACGTTCCGAAGTGCTATTGGGCTCAGTGTATCAAGATCACAGACTTTGCCACCCATTCTATAAATGAATGGTCTACTTGGTTGAGGGAGAGGATGAGAGTTAGACTCTGTATTTTACACTGAACTTTTATACATAACATTTTGACCGAGCATTGCTATTTATAACATGAATTCCATTTTTATTATCATGGGCTTGGATGCAATAGCATACTGATGGATGTTTATATGTAATGGCACGATGTATGCAATATGAACACCTAAGTAGAAAATCAAACATGCATAATATCATTATGATGACATTAGAATGAGCACAATAGGGAAATTAAAAGTGACTTTGACTCTGAACATCACCCTCTTCTTATTACCAACACGTCCTTTCGGTTTTCCATGTTGGAAATTTTTCTCTTTGTGATAACTTGCTTCAAATCTTAAGATTTTTAAGTAGTGTGAAAATTCTACACAAGTATTCCATCCAAGTTGATCTCTTTATATTGGTCCATCTTCGGATTGGAAAGTGTGCCTTGACGTGTTCATCGAAGGTCACAAGAACATTGTCCCCGATGATATCCAATGGTTTGGCCTTTACTTGTCCTTAGCATTAGGAACTTGTATTTGGATGTAAAACACTTCGTCAGATATGGTTTGCTGCATGCTATAACCCATATGCGAACATTTATATGTAATGACATAACGTATGCATATTGAACATTGAAACAGAATATGAAACACCTATGACATAATGAATATGGATGCATTAGGAAAATTCAAACTGTTGCTCTGGTTTTGCTCTTTTTTTTTCTTTTTTTTTTAGGTATTAGTGTGGACTGATGCATGTTATTTTGATATCTTTCATCTTAGGCTTTTTCTCTTTATGAGATTCGTTCTTCGGATTTGAAGTTTCCAACCCTCCCTTTGATGTAATGCCAAGTTTATTTTGAAGGTATTTCATTTGTTGCCCTACCAACTTGGAGTACATGGATTTCTATTTCTTGAGTTGTTTCTGGAATTTGAGTGATAATCACTCCTTCATTTTTTGCCCCTGGTAGAGGGAGTCATACGATGATCCTTTGATTTGTGGTGCTTGGATATCGAATTGTCCTTACATCATTTGCATTATCTACGTCCTGCCTTGGGCCCCAATGGTGTCATATTAGATAGCTGTAATTGTCTTAGGTCATACCTTTTGTGGTGAAAAGAGAAAAGTGGGTAAGACAATCCAGATGACATTGTTCTAGGTTCGAGCTTATGAAGGGAATGGAGTAATGGAATGACATGGAAATCACAACAGAAGTTTTCGAGATTCTCATATATCAAAGAAGCATGGCTGATTTAAGGAATGGGTTGGTTATAACTTTGATAGGGAACTGAGGCTACAAATTTGGGCTCCATTGGGGTCAAGATCTATTAAGTCTTAATAGCAAGAACTTCGAACAGCAAGTCGATCAATTACGTAAATTTGTCTTCCACTGGTTGAATGACCTATTGAGATACCACTTTTTTTTAAGGAATCACAACAGAAGGTGTCGAGGTTCTCATATATCAAAGAAGCATGGCCGATTTAAGGAATGGGTTGGTTATGACTTTGATAGGGAACTGAGGCTACAAATTAGGATGTCATTGGGGTCAAGATCTGTTAAGTCTTAATAGCAAGAACTTCGAATAGCAAGTCCATCAATCACGTAAATTTGTCTTCCACTAGTTGAATAACCTATCGAGATACCACTTTTTTTTTACTCAAGAAAGAAACTAAATCCAAGCCACAGCCACCTTTTGGTTTTCCTGCTGTACTTAAATTCATGCATGTCATGTGTTTTTAAATGCCTTTTTGGATAAATAATGCATGCGTAATGTTATGTGCACATGAATGTCATGCGAACAAGATAATACATGCATTACGACTATGAACTGCTTCAGGGTTTTACCACATGATAGGTAATGAAGGTCATTTGAATTTCTTATGGGTTAGATATTTCGACAAATTTGGATTTTAGCTTTAGAGTTTTGACACAAGGTACCTTCTCAGATAGGGAATTGGGCTTCGAGTTTCATTTTGGAATTTGATTTTGTGGTTCAGCAGTAGCTTTTGGCTTGGAATGGTTCAGGTATGATGTGCATTTTTAAATTGAAACTCTAGAGCAGGGTCGATAGCATCTCGAATTATGACTTATAAGGATTGCTTATCTTGAGTGGCAAATGACTCGGCGGAGATAATGCCATTCCGTATTTATTTATATCATAAACTCAGTTTTCAAGAGAGAGTTCGATCAGAGCCAGATTCATTTTTAGGCTCCTTGTAGTACTTAGATCGATGTCATTCATTTTAATATTATACGTGTTGGATATGTCTTTTCAGATGGTCAAATGCATGTATAATGCCATGTATATACAATCATCACATGAGCAAAAAGATAACAAACTGCATTGCATTCAAAATAAGTTCAATACACCTTACAAACAAAATGAGTTCCCTACGAGAAGGAAGTCCTTAAAAGGTGTTGGTCTTATAGAATATGATTATTTACCGATTAGTCACCATTTCAGCTTCAGTGCCATTGCCCCACTCTTATCAAATCAAACCTTGTAGTTCTTCATCATGTTCTTTTCCTCGAGAAGCTTGAGGAGTTTCCTTGGTAGCCTCTTTGATTGTCCCAGGTTGTCTATCAAAGTCAGATGAGATCTTTAATTTTCCTTTATCGATTAGCCTTTGAATCTCATCTCTTAAACCCAAACAATCATTAGCCCGATGGTCTCTCATCACATAATAACTGTAGAAATTACTCTTATGTGCTTTTTTTGGTTCTACAAATACATTCGGAAAATAGTTTGCTTAATGAGTAGGCCCATGGAGAGATGCCTTTTCTGCTACCCTTGGTAAGTGGGTTTCAGGCATGTTACAGAATGGAGTCGGTTTTGATATTGACCTTGAGGGGCTCCTTTAGTTCTAATTCATTGGTCAACCCTTGAACACCCTTTTGAAAGATCTGATCCAGAGAAACCATCTTAGGGAGTATCATGTGATTCTTTTAGCTTTTGATCTGAGTACGATGCCCTTGAGAGACTACTACAACATCTTCTTTTAGATAGGTTACGAATTCCTTTGATTCAAGAAGGTGTAGTAGCCGTGCTATAGTCCTTACAGTGATTGGAGATGATTCTGCACCCATGTTTAGCCCTGGTAGACCCAAGTCTCAATAAAAGGACTTTTCTAGGTGTTGGGAATGAGCACAGTAACCTAGCATTCTGCTTCTTGCTAGCATTGTCATTGGTATTTGTGCATGCCATATCATTTATTTTCTCTTCAACCTCTGCCACTTTTACTTCCAATTCGGTACATTTTGCCGTCAGCCTTTCTACTTTGCCAAAGTTATCCCCTACCATTTCTCTTAGCATTGTTGCCGCGTCTTTTTTGACTGCCTATCGGAATTGTGATGAAACAACGTAGTCTTCCATAACATCTATCATGCTATTAAAGTTCACTGAGTTGGTCATCTCCTTCTTATGAACTTTTGTTGAAATATTGACTCCTTCTGCCAAATTCGGCTCTGATACCGACACTATTCATGAACTTGAATTCATCATTTTCTGATTCCAACTTTGGTGGTTGAACTTGATTGATGGCTTCTCCAATGATCCTTTCTCGCAATCATACTCCTATCCCTGATAGGAACACCTGTTAGTGTCGACGGGTGTGTGAGTGAAAAATATTAAATAGAGGATGATGTATGCATGAGTGTATGATGTGATGCATGCACAGGGAATAACATGAATGAGACAAACTACCTCATGATAAGTGCAAGCGCCGAAATTTTTCATACTTAAAAAAAAAATTTGTGTCACACGACTGTAAATACGTAGCAGGTAGCAGAAGCCCATACCTTAAGAATAAAAAATTGAGGTGATTTGAAGGGCAATTAATGCCCGGTTTTGCAGCAGCAAGTAAGGGAGATAAAAGGAGGAAAAGAAGAAAGAGAGGGACTTTTTTTGGCTTTTGGAAAGATTGAGAGAGGAAAGTGAGAAGAAGAGAAGGAAAAAGAAGAGAAGAAACCCAACACAAACAACCATTGTTCTTCTACTCTTTTTCTTTAAATTCTAGTGTGATAAAGCTTAAAAGTTGTTAGAAATCATAAGTAATAACTTGACTCACTAAACTAAGTCAATCTTAAATCCATAACTCAATCAAATCCGTGACTTTCTGGGAGATTTCAAACTAATTTTGGAACCTTAACACACAAAGGAAAAAAGAGAAATCCGGAGTCGATTGAGGTATTTCCAGTGGTCAAATCGATGGTGGATCAGCGCCACAAGGGTAACTTCACTTGAATCCCTTATCTTGCTTTGCTTTCTAGGTGTTTTGGTGCATTTTCATGAATAAAAATCTACATTTTCAGGTTGCTGTTTCTGGGTATTAAGAATAGTCGTACGACTGTTCTTTTGGCTATGAACAGTCGCACGACTGTAATTACAGTCGTGCGACCATAGCTACAGTCATACAACTGTTTTTAAACTCCCTCTTCTTTTCCTATCACTGAATAAAATTTGGTAATTTTCTACAATTGGGTGAGTTATAGTCGCACGACTGTAGTTACAGTCGTACGAATGTAATTACAATCGCACGGCTATAATTACAGCCGGGTGACTACAATTTTCGTCCAGGAGCAGAAAATTCAGATTAATCCATAAAAATTTCCAAAAATCAAAAAAATTCAGAAAAATCAGAAAATCATCAAAAATGAATTTTATGATGTGCATTCACGACCTTAGATTTAATTTTTGAAATTATCACATTTAGAACAATGCAACGACGAAGACCCAAATCTCCAGAAAACCGACCCACTTCACATGCTAAATTAAAGTAAATCGGAAAAAGAAAATGTTTTCAAAATATATTTTCTCATAAAACAAATACAGGGACATTTCAAAGCTATTTTCCAGGTCTAATCGGGCTGACTGGGTGAGTCGATCTGGTTATCCCCTAATTGCATGTCCCTAATCTCTAATTTCCCAATTCTATCCTGCTTGAGTCCTATTTGAGGTGTGCTATAAATTGTGCTAACCGTCTATTTTGCAGCTTTTAGTTTATTTTTATTTTCATTTTTGATGTAATTAATAGTTTAATTTGTGTATTTTAGGCGTTTGTAAATTTTTAGATCATCGTGTATTATAGGCATTTGTAATGTGAGGACGAGGGTTTTTATTTTTTCATTCGATTGGGTTGTAATAACTTATTTATTTTCTGCCTTTTATTTTACTTTATTTGTGTGCACACTGCATGTTTATATTAATAAAAATCAACTTTATAAATTTAAAATACCTTCAACGAACATTGGCCAATTTTATTTTGATTAGGCATGAAATAAGAGATTTGTCCGGACCTAGATCTCTGGAAAGTGTAGCGGCCTTCATCCAGTTTAGCTATGCTGTAATTTCCCGGTTGAGCTGAGCTAGGTGGCAATTCCTACACTCTCCATCGAGACTTAGGTCTCGATTCTTTTACAAAATAATTTAATTTTCCAAAACCGAATTTTCAACATAAAAACCCTCGCGAGGGAGGGTTGCCCGATATCAAGGCTCCCTTCTGAGAGAGTTGCAAAACGTCATCCGCTCACAGTGGCGACTCTGTTAGGGATTCTTACAAAAGTTTTCTTAAAACTTAAAAGAATTTGACAAGCCCTGAAAAATGTCTAATCAAAATAAGGCGGATGATTCTTGTAGGGTATTTTATTTTGCATTCTTTAGTTACACATTTTTGCATTAGGATAAGTATCCAACTTTTAGCCCGGTGAATTGTTGCCTATGTTCCTCTTGGTCTTAGGGGCATAGATACGAAACACCACCCATAGCCTTATACGAACCCCTTCGTTCGAACCCTTTAGTGGGGAGAAGTGAGGAGTATATTTTGCTATGGGAGCCTTGATTTTAACCCGACTTGGACCGAACTTATATAGGCAACCTTAGTTGGATTCCCTTAGGATACCAAAACAAATTGTATGAATGCTATAAATTGCGCCTTCATCATCCCAGGTTGTGTTTCTCGTCCTATCATGACATACTATCATCGGCATTTTCCATGAACATGACACGCCATACACGTAAAGCATTTGTGTGATACTAACTCACATCTTTTGTGCAGCCACTTACATTTTATTTCCTTGTGTGAAAACATTAAGTCATCTGTGTGATATTCATACTAACCATTTCTTTTACAGCCATTTGCATTTTGCGTGACATAAGCATTCATGTCATGTCATCTCATTTATATTAGGGACATTCCAAGGATGCCCATCACGATCATTTCATAATATAGCGGAAGTCCCAAAACTACTCGTGTTCTGCCCTTGCACCGGATTGCCCTCAGCCATTTCAATACACCATGTCATTCAACATAATACCATAATGGTCCTAGGTCTATTCTTGTGTCACGATTCAGACGATGTCATTTCATAAGTGTCATATGACACCGGAATCCTGTTTGCACACCGTGGTCCATATCGGATCATTTCATGACATTGTTACATCATTCAAAGTACTCCCCGAGTACCTGGTTAGTACACATATAAGTCCATTTCATAACATTACTAAATCATGAAAGGTGTGTTAGTGTGCCCTAATTCTTAGGGCATTGGATTCTTGTATTTTGTATTATACATCAAGACTCATTATATGAATACATTATTTGTGTCACATTAATAAAGGCAATTAATCTATTTCATTTATATCTTGTGTTATAATATGAGTAGAGTATCCATTGATTGATAATCATAAAACCTATCCTAGGTCTGTTCTAATTGTGGAATGAATAGAACCACAGACTTATATATTCGATGACTGTATGGTAGTTCTCAACTAGCCATAGTACTGGTATAGTCAGTCATGAATATAGGTACATTTTGTTGACATAGGACTGGATCGATCCGCACAAGAAAGCCACATGGTTGTCGTGTCATAGGACTTTCTTGAGTAGGTCTCTTTTTTCCTCAGACCAGATTTCATTATAATATCAATATGGAATCCGGTTCACTTTGACATACACCTAACAGGTCTGTAAAAGGATGCTAAATACGGGTACGATTTGGTGGACCGGTGAACATGTTGATATTGATGATGAAGTGATGGAATTGCCAATCGGGTAACACCGAGATGATATCATTGGGCACTTGATGAATGGGACTGATAAGTGTATGGCCATACCCAAGTAAGTCGGTGCTTATTTGATTAAGCAGTCAACTCAAGATCAAGAAATATAATAAACAACAGAAGAGGATGACAGACACCATGCCTCTTGTTTATTCATATCGATATCGTTAGGCAAAGGACACTATGAGATTACTATCGGGTGAGTGTCTTCTAAAGACTACTGCATCTCTGTCTTAATTGGGGGCTGTAATGGTTTGCTAGAACCCACTTACAGTCTGTGGGCCTTGGGCCTACTGCCAACATAAAGACAAACCCATGGATCGTGCACATAGATCAACTGAGCCGGAACTTATAGAAATTGTACATGTAATGTACATTGGAAGGAATGCGTTAATTAATTAGTTGATATTCAATGTCAAGGTAATTAATTAACATTGGGTTGAATTTAATTTAATTAATAAGTTCACATAATGTAATTAATTAATTTATCAATTAATTGAATTACATAAAGTAAACAATTAATTAAATGATTTTCCTAAGTAGGAAAATTAAGTACATGTATTGTATTTACTTAAGTGTGATTGAATTTTATTTAGGGGTAATTAAATTTAGCCAAATAGAATTAAATTACATAGTATATACTTTTTAATTAAAGTTATTTATGTAATGTGGGCTTGGGTTTAATTAACCTAATCAAAACCCAATTAGACAAGGTGTCTATATAAGGGCACACTTAAGGAATAAAACCCTAATTTCAACCCTAATTAATTGCTGGAAATTTCAGCCACCAAGAGCAGCCCCAAAATAGCCGAAAATCCTAGCATTAATCCTCCATTCCTTCGCGTCTTTGTCTAGCAACGGTTCCCACTCAATAGTTGGTCGTGCACCAGACTTTGGAGATCGCAGTTTCAAGAAATGATTCTGCAGCTGTCTCTAGAAGAGACGAATCCAGTGAGTTAATCTCTCTTGATTCAATTTGGTTTTATTCTAATCAATGGTAATTGGACACGATAGGTGGATTCTAGGAAATTTTAAATGGTGTATTTTCTATTGCGCTACGTTATTTTTCCAATGACGAATCCCAACAGCGGTATCAGAGCCTAGGTTTTGTCCATTAGAATGATTGGAATTGGTTCTTGAAAGCGTTCTTGAAGAAAGAATGAGTTTCAAGTTTGTGATTTTAGGGTTTTTATTCAATTGGTTTTGGTTTTGATAAACCCTAGAATTTTTGGATTGGGGTTTTTGATTATTTTCTCCAATTGGTTTTCATCTAAAATTATTGTTTTATTGATTATTTAATTTTTGATGGTTATTTTTTTTATGATTTATGAAAAAAAAGAGGAAAAAAAATATATACATTTGTTTTGCTGCTGCGTGGTAGCAGCCTGCTACTATCCCCGGATATCAGTACGGCGCGTAGGATTTGGCTCCGGTTTTGGATTTTGCGGGTATTTTTTTTATCCCGGGCCCTAATGTAAATTAAATTAAATATTTTTAACTTAATTTGTATTTAAACTGTTTATTTTGTTGGCATGCATATTTAATTTAATTGTTTACATATTAAATTGAATATGGACTTTGTGAAATTGGCCCAATAAACCGTGACACTGGTTAAAATTGGGAGAGCTAAATTTTAAATTTGTGACAACCCAAATTCAAGTGGGAGCAAAATTGTTAATTTTGCATTTATGGATGTTATCCATTGGGCCTTTATGGGCCTTAGTCACATTTGTTAAAATTGGCGATTTCACCCTAAGTAACTCGGCTTAACATTTATATTTAATTTGGAATGCCATGATCATGCATCATATTGGTATGTATGTGCACGATAGGTACTTTGTTTGAAATGTGATGTTGAGTTCTATGGGCCTTAGATTATTATCGGTTGTAATTTAATTTTGGGAAATATGGCCTGCGTACCATTTTTATTTTTATTTTGATGTAATTTTAGAATAGATTTTATTTTACAAAATTGTTGTAATTACATCAAGTATGGAGGAAGGCCCAGATGGAGCAAGCCCATGGTGGGAGCCCTAAAAGGATTGCATTCCGGCCCATGAAGAATTAGATAGGATATCTAGTTTTTCATTAGGTTGTAATTAAAGGCCCATAGGATCTCATTTATTTTAAATTAAGTATGCCATTGCATTTGTCATATAATATGGATGTATGGATCACCAAATCATTACCCTTGTTTATGCATGCTAAGCCATATCACTTAATTTTGGGCTCCAGCTTGCCACTAGTCAATCTCTTGACATGTGCTTCGCATCCACAAATCCTTGGGAAAGACATATTTGGCTCCCTGCCCATCCATATATGATATGGGGTCTTTTCCACTGCCTTAGTCGAAGTATTATTTAAGATGAGAGCTGTTGTCTCGAGGGCGTGTCCCTGGAAACTAATTGGGAGATAGGCTTGACTCATCATTGAGCGGACCATGTCCAACAGGGTACTATTCCTCCATTCGGACACCCCATTCCATTGTGGTGTTCCTGGAGGAGTGAGCTGTGGAACTATTCCATGCTCTCTCAAATATGAGTCAAACTCTAGGCTCATATACTCACCTCCTCGGTCTGACCGAAGGGTTTTGATATTTTTGCCTAGCTGGTTCTGTACCTCGTTCTTAAATTCCTTGAACCTATCAAGGGTCTCGGACTTATGGTTCATCAGATAGACATAGCCATATCTGCTGAAATCGTCCGTGAACGTGACGAAGTACAGATGTCCACCTCTGGTTGCTGTGCTCATGGGCCCACATATGTCTGAATGTATTAGGTCCAATAAGCCAATGTATTAGGTCTAATAAGCCAGTGGCCCTTTCAGCTTTCTTGCTAAAAGGCACCTTAGTCATCTTGCCTCATAAACATGACTCGCATATATCAATTAACTCAAAGTCAAATGACCCTAAGACTCCAGCTTTGTGAAGCCTAGCGATGCGCTTCTCGTTTATGTGGCCAAGACGACAATGCCATAGGTAGACAAGATTAAGTTCGTTGGGCTTAACCCTTTTAGTGTTTATTCTATAGACATGATTGGTTTCATTTAAGTCCAGGATATATAGGCCATTATTTAATAGAGCATCTCCATAAAATAATCCCTCTCTAGATAAAGAAATTCTACCATTTGAAATAGTAAAATGAAATCCAGAAATATCCAACACTGATACCGAAATAATATTCCTGCACATAGCAGGTACAAAATAACAATGTTATAAAATTAAAACCAATCCACTAGGCATCACAAGGTGATATTCACCGATCACTATGGCAGCAACCCTTGCTCCATTTTCGACCCACAAGTCCACCTCTCCCGACCCCAGTGACCTTCTGTTCTTAAGTCCCTGCACATTGCAACAAATATGAGAACTACATCCAATATCCAATACCCAAGATGTTGAAACAGTAAGGTTAATTTCTATAACATAAATACCTGAAGAGGACACACCTTGGCCCCTTCTCTGCTCTCCCATCAGCTTAGGACACGATCTCTTCCAGTGGCCTGCCTGCCTACACCTGAAACAGACATCCTCAGGACCTGCCTTCTGCTGGGCCTTGGGCTAGGCCTTGGCCTTCTTAACCTTGGCCTTCTTGGCCTTGGCCTTGCCCTTGGTAAGAGGAGGGTTCCCCTTGTTGACCAGCAGCACCGGTGGAGTCTTTTTGATCGACTGTTCAGTAAGCTTGAGCATCCCATACAGCTCACTAATAGTACTGTTCATCCCTTGCATGTTATAGTTCAGGATGAACTGATCATAAGAATTCAGTAGGGATGGAAGGATTGTGTCCAACACCAACTCCTGAGAGATGGGCGATCCGAGATGGGCTAAAGTGTCCAAATAGCCCTTCATCTTGAGCATGTGTGCGCTCACAGATGTCCCAGCCCCCATTTTACAGGAGTGGAATGCCTTGTTGGTCAGGTACCTTTCCTGACGAGCTTGCTCCTTAAACATCTCATTAAGAGTTGTTATCATAGCATAGGCTTGATGGTCCATAAACTGTTTTTGCAGTTCGGGGACTATGGAGGCCAACATAAGGCATGTCACATCCTTATTATCCTTGACATGCACCTCGTATTCCTCTAGCTGGGCAGCCGGTGGATTATGTCCCTGAGGCGCAGCCGGCACAGGCCTTTCTAGTACGTACTCTTTACACTCCTGTCTTAGAACTATTCTCAAGTTCCTAGACCAGTCCATAAAGTTGGGACCGGAAAGCTTGTCCCTTTCAAGAATTGATCGCAATGATAATGAGTTGTTATTTGCCATTTAGAGTTTCTACACAGAAAAACATTTTAAAGTGTTAATAAAGGACTTTACTTTGTTATTCCCATATATAATTAATAATGAATCAAGTTATTAATTAAACTGAGTTGTTGGGCTCATGGGCCGAGATCCATATTTCATCAAGATATAGCCAGACGAGGGCCTGGTACAACTATATCCTAACTATTTAGGTAGGAACGCTGTCCAATCCTAACCTAGGGACTCTCAGTTTGATGGGCTTGTTGGCACTTACCCATCTGTGCTTAGGGCCAGGAGAATCCTACTACCCACGCTAAGTCAAAACCTCCATTCAAGTGTTAGAGGATCCCATACCCTAACCCAATACAAAATGATGATACTCCAGTGTATCCTACGAGGGCATGGTCTACAACTGGCCTATCCCTATTTCGAGCTGCTTTTGAATAAGGGAAGAACTTTTAAGCGACTTAGTAATTACCATTTGGTTGTTAGATTCATTTAATAACAGGTTATATACATAAGGAGGGTGAAATGCTGTTGGATCATACATTCATACATGCATATAAATATAAAGCATAATTAAATAAATAGGTAAAATGGACTGCTTATATTACATCCTAATAATTCTAGTAAACCTATTCTAGAATCCAATATTAGGTGGGCTTCCATCTTCTTCCTTCTGGGCTTGCACCTCCACTTGGGCTCACCACTCCATGGGCTTCTTCTTTTACAAATTTTATAATTAGTAAATAAAATAAAATTACATTAAAAGAAAAACGACGTGCAGGCCGTATTTACCCAAAAAGAAAATACAACCCATCTTGAATAAGGCCCAATGGCATCCAATCATACAAAATATTCAATCACCCATATGCCTCCAATCATACAAAATCTTCTTTATCGCCTTATTAGCCGCTTCTACTGCACCGTTAGCTTGGGGTCTGTATGGAGAAGATTTATGATGCCCAATGCCATGTTTTGTAAGCAGCTTAGCGGTTGCCCCTTGAAACTACACTCTGTTGCAAGTCACTACATGATGGGGAATCCCGTACCGGATAAAGATGTTCTTCTGGATGAACTTGACCATTTTCTTGGCTGGAACATTAGCGAAGGATTCTGCCTTCACCCATTTGGAAAAATAATCAACTACAACAACTATGAATCTGTGCCCATTAGATGCTGCAGGATGAATTTCACCAATCATATCTATCCCCCATGCTGAAAACGGCCAAGGAGATGCCAAATTTTGCAATTCAAGTGGTGGAAGATGACTGATGTCCGCATAGATCTGACATTCATGACATCTCTTTACTTTTCTTATGCAATCTACCTGCATGGTCATCCAGAAGTACCCTTGTCTCATTATCTTCCTAGCTATGGCAAGTCCATTCATATGTGGCCTACAAGACCCTGCATGTACCTACTGCATCACTTCTTCTGCTTCTTACTCTGTCAGACATCTTAGGAGAACTCCATTTGCTTTTCTTTTGTACAGTTTATCTTCAAAGATTCTGAACTGACTGGATAGCTTTCTTAATGACACATTATCAGAAACACTAACTCCCTCTGGGTATTTTCCTTCCTTTGCATACTGGTAGATATCGAAGAACCATGGCTTTTCTTCAGCCGTCAACTCCATTACTTCGTGCACTTCAAAGCAAGGTTGTCTGGAAGTTGCTATAACCAATGGCTGGACTTGAGTTTCTTCTGGATTCTCCCACATAGAGGACAGAGTCGCTAGTGCATCAGCCATTTTTTTTTCATCCCTGGGGACATGTCTGAATTCACATTGGCTGAATAATTCTCTTCTGAACTGTAGTAGCTCCAAGTAAGGCTGTAAAGCTTCTTCTTTAAGCTCCCATTCGCCCTGAGCATGCCTAATAACCAGAAGTGAATCTCCAACAATCAAGACATCATTTGCCCCTAGTGCCAAAAGAGCTTCCATCCCAAATAGGCATGCTTCATATTTTGCCCCGTTATTGGTTATGGGAAAAATTAGTCTCTTTGATAAAGAAATGATTTCACCATCCGGCGGTGCTATAAGCACCTCGATTCCAGCACCCTTTTTGTTCACGGCACCATCGAAGCACATAACCCATCTTTTTACTTCAACCATAGCTAACTGTTCATCTGAGAACTCCAAATTCTCAGTGTAATCTGATTCCAAAGGCTGATTTGCTAGAAATTCTGCCACGGCTCACCCCTTGATGTTTTTCTTAGTGATGTACTTGATATCGAATTCTGATAAGAGTAACAGCCATCTGGACAACTTTGCAACTAGCACTGGTGCTTCGTAAAGATACTTCATTGGATCCACTTTGGCGACAGCTTATATTTTGTATGACTGGAAGTAATGACGCAGCTTCTTGGTCAGCCAGATCATTGCCACACATGTCTTCTCCACTAGTGTGTACTTAGTTTCATACTCCAGCAGCTTCTTACTAAAGTAGTAAATGGGATTCTCTTTTCTATCATCTTGTTCCTGTGCTAACATTGCCCTTACAGAGGAATCTTCAACGGCCAAGTACAAAATCATAGGCTTCCCTGGAAATGGTGGGCTCAGGACCAGTGGATTTACCAGAAAAGCTTTGATTTTCTCGAATGCTAGCTGACATCTGTCACCCCACACAATCGGCTGATCTCTCTTTAGTAGCTTGAAGATTGGCTCACAAGTGGAAGTCAATCATGCTATGAAGTGGCTGACATACTGTAAGGAGCCCAAGAACAACCTGACTTCTTTTTCTATATTTGGAGCTGGCATTTCTTGAATGGCCTTAATCTTATCTGGGTCCATTTCTATTCCTCTCTGGCTGACTACATGACCCAACAGCTTCCCTGTTGTGACCCCAAATATGTACTTCTTGGGGTTAAGTCATAAGTTATACTCTCCAATTCGAGTAAGAAATCTATCCAGGATAACAGGATGTTCCTCCCGGGTGGTCGATTTAACCAGCATATCATCGACATACACTTCAACCTCTTTGTGGATCATATCATACAGCAGGGTTGTGACAGCCCTTTGATAAGTGGCTCCAGCATTCTTTAACCCAAAGGGCATTACTCTATAGTAGAAGGTACCCCACTCTGTAATGAAGGATGTCTTCACCTTGTCAATCACATCCATCAGGATCTGGTTGTACCCCGAAAAGCCATCCATGAAGGAATACATTGCTGCTTTTGCTGCACTATCAACTAGGACATCAATATGAGGCAATGGGAAGTTGTGCTTTGGGCATGCCTTATTTAAATCCCGGTAGTCAACGCATACTCTGACCCTTCCATCCTTCTTGGGCACTGGAACAATATTAGCTAGCCATTCTATGTATTCTACCACTTCAAGAAACTTGGCGTCTATCTGCTTAGCCACTTCCTCTTTTACCAGTGAAGCCCATTCTGGTCTCAGTCTTCTTAGCTTCTGCTTTACCGGCCTGAACTTGGGGTCCGTTGGGATCTTATGCACTGCTATCTCTGTGTCTACACCCGACATGTCTTCATATGACTAAACGAAAGCTTTAACATGTTTTTGTAATATTTTTATTAGTTCTCTCTCTTCTTCGGGTTTTAGCTCGCGTGAAATGAATACCATTTTGGGGTTTTCATCTGTACTTATGTTGATTTCATGCAATGCAGTGTCATGTATGCTAAATATGCTTGATGGTGATTTAAATGCATGCACAGAATTATCAAGATAAACATCACACAAGTAAGCAAACTGAGATTTCATTGCATTAAACTTGTCATAAAGTACATCATCCATATTGAAAATGGAAGAAACAGATACAACAAAATCATTTTCATCCACTATAGGTGGAGGGCCTTGTATTTCTTCAGCTTCCACCTCCATCTTTAGAGCATTATCCAGGACTACAGTTGCTTCAGCTTCTTTTTCAGCCACCTGTGCCTTAGCATTTTCCATGATCTTGGCCGTTTCGACAACCACAGAGTCCAGATTCACCTTAGCCATTAGCTCCTCACCGAACCTTTCCTTGGATTTCCCGAATGCCTGGCTTAAGGCAGTAATCAATGCACTTGAAATTACTTCTGTAGCTTCATTATAGACTTTTTCATCATGCTTCTCTTTGGGCACCTCTATTGCTTTTGCCATCACTTCAGGTGACTCACATTGCAGAACATCAGATTCAGCAGCTGCCTTTTCTGCCACCACTAGGGCTACTGGTTCCTCCTGGCTTTTCTCGAAGTTAACAACATTAGCAAAAATTGCAAAGCCAGGGTATTCAACATTTCCGACCCTTACTGGTTCAACCTGGCACTTGTATAGCCCTTCTCAGGTTTTTCTAGTCAGATGTATCCTCTGTATACCCCAGCCTGAACTGCTTTGGTTTCCCCGAATCGATGTTGAATTCAGGTACTCCTTGCAAGTTGATTCCAAGTCCATGCCCGGGACAAAATTCTGTTTGTGTAAGCAGCGGGACAGCCATTCCGGCATGTAATTTTCATAGATGACCATAGGAGCATCTGCAGTTTCCTCTTCCCCGATCATGGGCGCTTGGAACCTACCAAAAGGGATAATGCCTTCATTCACAGCAGCAATCACCGATTGGGCATCCGCCTCAACAGTCACAATTTGCCATCGAGAACTTAATTTTTTGGTGCAAGGTGGAAGGGACACCACCTAGAGGGTGGAAGCATGGTCTTCCTAACGGTAGGAAGAAGGTGATCGGGATATCTATCACCATGAAAATGACCATTGACTTGATTGGCCCAACCTCTACTTCAGTTTCAAAAGTCCCTATCATTGTTCTCTTGGAGTCATCATATGCTCGAATTACTGTTAAGGACTTTTCAGAAAATCTTCATTTAGGCCCAAACATGGCAGTACCTTCAGTGGACACATATTCAGAGCCGATCCATCATCCACCATTACACATGGCATCACCTTATCCATGACATGGGCCCTGATGTAAAGGGCCTTGTTATAAGCCTTCCCTTCACCGGGCAGATCTTCCTCACAAAAAATGATGTCAAGAGTCCCAGAATGGACTTTATCCAACAGACAGCACATGGTCTCTGGAGATGCAATAGGAGAGACCTCAATCTCAGACAACTTCTTCACTAAAGCCACTCTATGTTCTTTAGAGGTCAAAAGCAGATGCCATAAGCTGGCTTGTGCAGGAGTCTTCTTTAATTGGAAAATAACTAAGTCCTCTTTTTCAACCCCCTCCGGTGCTGATGTACTACCCAACCCAGTCATCGGGGTTTTGTCCTCCACCTGATCCGCTGGTTGATACACCCTACCACTCCGGGTCACATTCTGGACCTCCTGAACTTTCACCTTTTCAATGGTCAGAGGCTTAACTAACTCCTCTCCGCCAAACTCTTAATATTCATCTTCAGAATCAAGGTCATGCAAGCTTATAGGCTTGATCTCTTTCTGTTCTGCCTTCTTTTTACATTCTGACCGCACTTCAGCTTCCTCTATTGCTACAGCCTGGATTGTGGGATTTACTTGAAGAATTTGAGAAAACATAAAATTGGCCGGCAATCCCGAATGTACCATATTGACCCACTTCTCAAATGTTGGCAGCGGGTTGGTCTTTGTGTTGGGCTTAGCTGGTTCTTGCAGTTTCCCTTCATCTATCAGCTTTTGAATGGCGTACCTCAGCTTGTAACAATTATTGGTCCTGTGGCCAACAACAACATGGGACGTGCAGAAATTGTCTTTATCTGTCTTAGCGGGTTTTTCAAATAGCCTCAGGGACTGTAGCAACCCGCTGTTTTTGCACTTAGCAAATATTTTCACCAAAGGAAGAGTCCAGGGTGATATGCCTTGTCCTTCTGGATTCCTGTTCTGATTGCCTTGTTGCTGGGTCACCGTAGCAACTTCAACCTGCTTTACTTCTGAAGTCTGCCCCCCTTTTCCGCTAGAACTTGAGCTAGAATGGCCACTAGACCCGGCTGCAGTCGTTGATCTATACCTATAACTGTAACCTGAACTTCTTCCACCTTTATGGCTTGGTGCCTTCTCTTCTTCGTCTTGCTCAATCTTCATTGCCATACTATAGACTTTATTAAGCTCATTGAACGGATGAAATTTCATATTGTTTTTGAAGATGTCCTTACTGCCATCAATCAGCTTCTGTATCAGTTCATCTTCATCTGGGTGGTTCTTCAAAAGAATCATCTTAGTAATCCACCACTGGTAATACTCATCAAAAGGCTCATTGGGCTTCTGCTTGATCCGCTCTAAATCATACAGCTTCACTTGAATCTTAGTGTTGAAGCTGTAATACTTAATAAAGGCTGCTGACAGAACCTCCCAATATGACTGCTCTTCCTCTAATAACGAGTTAAACCACCCCAATGCTCCTCCTTCCAAGGTAGTCGAGAAGAGATTAACCACCTGTTGCTTGGTGGCACCTGCCATCAGCATGACCCGAGCGTAAAGATTTACATGGGTCTCTAGTGAACCCATTCCCTTGTAAGAAGGAACCTTGGCATTTCCGATGGGAAAAGTCTCGATGCCCTTACTGATCATGGCATCTTGTTAACTCCCTTCTTAGACTTTGCACTGACACTAGCCCCTTTCTTCAACTGAGCCACCACCTCCTCCAACTCAGAACATTTTGCCTTCATCTTTCTTTCCATGGCTGCCTCTATTTCCTGCAGCTTTTCTAGACTAGCCAAGGTATCATCACCCTGCTGGGATGACTCGGCCTCCTTCTCTTTTCCGGGTCCACTACCACCAGTTTCTCCAGCCTCTTTCACTACTGCCCACATTTCCTGCTTCAGCATATCACAAAAGTCTTGTGATCTTAGAAAATCCTTCAAAGCATCAGCAAGGCTCGATATTGGATTAGCCATCTCTGCTTCTTCCCCAGAATCAGAATCACTTTCTGTCTCTACTACTTTCCATCCCCCAGCAGCCCTCAAAGCCTGAGATCTCATCCAAGGTCGCTCCAGCTTATGCTGCTTGACATCAATCGAGAAATTTTTAGGGTCAATGTATGGAATGATGTCATGAAGAGTGAGACATTGAAAATACTTATGAAGAATGAATGGAGTTATGTCGTGCGTGAAATGATGATGAAAGTGATTTCCACTTATTATTCTACTTTTTTGATTTTTTGCACATTCCAAGAACACCCAATGCTATGCAAAAGGATCATGCGTGGACCACTACACGGACAAAGGTTCAGCGCCTTTAGGGCACCTAATGATTTTTGTGATATGGTCACGTGTGTGCCAACACATGGACAGAGTTTCGATGCTTTTAAGGTCCATGAGATGATATGAAATGGTCACATGGGACTGTCCCTTGGACAGAGTTTTGATGCTTTTGGGGCATATGATATGAAATGATGTTGTAAGAAAGTCACGCGCCACAGAAGACACGTATAGAGGCTCAGCGTTCGAGGAACACCTTTTATGATTTGGGATGTTATGAAATGCCCCTACATGTGTACTAATCTGGAACTCGGGGAGCGCCTTGAATAATGTAGTAATGTCATGAAGTAACCCGATGTGGATCACAGTGCTATATGATAAATGAGTATGATGTCGTGAAATGTGTCATATATAGTTATATGAAAATAGACCTAGGACCATGTGGTCTCCATTGAATGATTTGGTGGAGTGGCCGAATGCAATCTGGTGCATTGGCAGAACACGGGTATTTTGGGATACCCGATATATGATGGAATGATATGATCATAGTGGGCTTCCTTGGAATGCTCCTAACTTATGTGAAATAATATGAATGCTTATGTCATGCAAAATGCAAATGGCGGCACAAAAATGTGGTTAGAATGCATGACACGTATAATGATGCTAAGTATGTTTTATGAACATGCTAACACACAAATATAATGCTATGGCTGCAAAAAATAATGGTTAGTGTGAATGTCACACAGATGATTTGATGTTTTCATACGAAAATAAAATGCAAATGGCTGCATAAAAATATAGATTAGTATGGCATAAGAAAGCTATGCATGTTTGATGCTTTGTGAAAAGTCAAAATAGAAAACAGCACGGAACAAATGTTAGCACACATAAAAATATGCACTCCTTTCCAACCTTATTTCTCCTTTCGATTGGTCTCGCATTCTTCCTAGGTGTTGGATCTCTTTGGCATCAACGGGGGATACCAAAGGTGCATGCTCAATATTCATTTTGAATTTAAGTTTTGGTAATCCTAGGGGAAGTTGCTAAGCCATTACATATGGGCCAAAGTCAAAACCAAGGGTCGTACAGGTTCCCATAGCGAGTATACACTTCCCCACCGTAGAACACGTTGTAAGGTCATGCGAGGCTATGAGTGGTTTACCCCATCGGGTGTCTCCAATCCTGATGGAAGAGGTTGTCCACCTTCTTGGGTAAACCAGGGTTGATAAGTGTGTTGGAGGGATTGAGAAGAAGAAAATGTCATGATATGCAATGTGCAAATAAATATGGTAATATGAACTAGTGAAGTGACTGCAAGCGAGGTTTTATTTCGGTATTTTCCTAAGTTCCTTAAGTTTTAATGAAAACTTTTTTAAGAAATATTCCCCAGCAGAGTCGCCACTGTGAGCGGACAACGTTTAAAAATGGGACGTGGCGAAGCAGACCGGGAAAAAAGATGATTAGATTTTATTTTATTTTGGAAAACGGATTTTATTTATCTTAAGTTAGAAAATTGTGGATTTAATTTGCAAATTCTTTTGTAGAAAACATTTTCCCATTTTTAACTTAAAGACTTCGAAACTTAAATCCCGAGATCAGTGACAGAGTCGCCACCCAGATCAGCTCATCCGGGAATTCCGGTATAGCTCCCTACCGAGGACAGACTGCTGTACCTAATCTAGAGATTTAGGGTCCGGGCAAATAACTTACTTAACCTCTAGCTTGATTTCACTTTACATTTTATATTATTATATTTAATTCACTTTATTATCTTGTCCTAATCCCAATTTGTTTATTTTATTTTAATTAACCGATGCTAAAGCAAAATGCAGGAATTAATTACAGAAAAATAAAACATAAATTCAAAATATACAAAAAATAATAGAGGCCGATTATACAACCCAATTGAATAAAAAAGGAAAAACTGTCATCCTCACTTTCACAATCGCCTAAAATACACGATTTATCTAAAAAAAACAATCGCTTAGGATACACGGAAAAATCTATTAAATACATTAAAAATAAAAATAAAAAGCTGCAAAACAAAGGGATAGCACAAAATACGGCACACCATACATAGGACTCAAGTAAGACAGAATGGGATTATAAGAATTCGGGGACCTGCAATTAGGGGGATAACCGGGTCGGCTCGGCTAGTCGGCCCGATTACACCTGGAAAACATTTTGAAACGTCCCTGTATTTTTGGTTTTGTGAGAAAATCGTTTTGAAAGCGTTTTTTTCGATTTAATTTAATTTTAGCGTGTGAGGTGGGTCGATTTTCGGGAGAATCGTATCTCCGTCATTGAATTGTTCTAAATGCAATAAGATTGAAAATTAAATCTAGGGTTATGAATGCACACAACAAAATTTATTTTTGGTGATTTTCTGGTTTTCTGAATTTTTAGGGATTTTTAGAAATTTTTAGGGATTATTCTTGAAATTCTGCCCTTGGATGAGCATTACAGTCGTGCGACTGTAACTATAGTTGTACGATTGTAAATCCTCCAATTTCAGGATTTTACCAAAATTATTCAAAATAAAACTGAGAAATTGAGGGAAATCAAGAACACTCGTACGACTGTATTTATTGTCGTATGACTGTTCATCAACTCAAGAACAGTCGTACGGCTGTTCTTGATTTCCAGAAACAGAAAATCTAGAAAGTGGAATAAAATGCACAAAAACACACCAATTCACCCAGAAAGCATGAAAAGTAGAGGGAATAAAGAGTGTTTACTTCTTTGGTGCTTATCCACCGTAGGATTGACCCATGGCGTCTCACCAATCCACTTAAATTTGCTCTTTTTCTCTTGAATTGAAGTTGAGAAGTTTGGGTCCAAAATCTCCAAAATGCTTGGGATTCTTAGGATTTCTAGTCTGAAATTTAATTTGTTTAGAGAGTCAGATTATTAACCTATTGATTTCTAATAGATTTTTAATCCAAACCGTAAGATTTAACAAGAAAAAGAGTAGAAAAAGAATGCTTGAAGTTGTGTATTTTCCTTTTCCTCCCTTTTTCTCCCAAATCTCTCTAAATTATCTCTCTAAAAACCAGAAATTAAATGTCAAAAGTCCCTTATTGCCTCCTTCTTCCCTCTCTTATTTTCTGCCTTTGCTTCACCAAAAACCGGAGCAATTAATGCTCCCCCAAAATCCTCAGCTTTCTTATGTCATGGGTATGCTCTTCTGCACCTGCCTCGATCCTACAATCGTACGACTGTAATTTTTTAATTACACAGTCGCACGACTATATATTACAATTATGTGACACCCGCAATTTTTTGTATGGCGGAAAAGTCCAGTGCTTACACTCTCCGTGTGGTGGAGTATACCGAGTGAAATTGGGACTGTTGTTGGGATCAGCTCTCTGTGGTGGAGCATACCATTGAAATTGAGTTGGAAGTGCGTATTTATTCCTTGATCGATAATTTTGGAAACAAAAATTTTTACCCCTTCAATCAAGAATAAATATGGCTTGGCTGTTTTGCCCTTAGATACCTGCAAAAGGCAAGAAATACCCTTCTCGGGATTATATTGGAATAAACAAAAATTGTGAAAAATCGAGAAGAAAACCTGTTTGCTAGGGAGCTAGAGCCGTACGGCTCTATCTTGGCAAGACAGAACCACGTGGCTGTTCTAGAGCCGCCCAGCTCTAGCTTGCCATGCAGGCTAGAGCCGTTCAGCTCTAGCGAGGAAGAGGTGGACTTAAAAAAAGGGGGCGGATGCCTCCTTTACCATAACTCAAAGTTTTTTCCTCTTCTTTCATCTCTTTTCCTCTGAAATCTTCCACTCAAACTCATACTACAAAAAATGAAGAAAATGCGGAAAACTCTTCACCCGACTGCTCCTGCACAACCCGCCCCTCATGTTAGATATATATTACCTGAGGGGGAATTTTTTACCCACTAAATTCATAGTGGATGTTTATGGGCTCCTGGTATTGGTTGCCTATTGCGGGGTTAGAAGGAATGATCCCGTGCCCGTGACTCTCAAGCCATCGATGCATATTGTCCAAGATTTGGTTAGCTTTTACAATTTTTCCTCCTTTTCCAATTTTTGAATTTCTGCAATGTAGGAAAAATTAGGTGAAATTACATGAAATTGATGCATGTTTAGAGTAGATTATGCCCCTAGAAATCTTGGTTGATGATTTGAAGTTGATTAGAATCGATTTTAGGGTGAAAAATTGCAAAACCTAGGTTTAAATGTGAAACTGTTGGTTTTCCGAATAGAGCCGCATGACTCAACGATAGAGCCGGGCGGCTCTGTTCTTGGTCCGGTGGCTGTGCTGAAGAACAGAGCCGTACGGCTCTATCTTCCAAGAACACAGCCGCCTGGCTATAGCTATAGCCGTGCGGCTCTGGCTACAGGTGTGTTGCTCTGTTCAGGCAGAAAGGGGATTTTTCATGTTTTAATTCTATTTCAATGCCTCTGTTCAATTTATTCAAGCAATGCACAATACAAATAACTCATGAAACTCCCTGTCCATTGTTTTGCAGGGCCGGAATGACAATCGTGGAGCCGGGTCTGTTTCAGATGCCCTGATCTGGTACAAGAGACTCCCCAACATAGTGAGGGAGATTATCGATTCTACCGTGCCGGACCAGTTTGTGTGCTCGATGTGTGAGGTCCTGCCCCGAATAAGTAGGGGCTTACTGATGGCGCTGCTGGAGCGGTGGATGGATTCCACCCATATCTTCCATTTCCCGATCGGGGAGTTCACCATTATGCCCGAGGCTTCGTGGCCATTACCGAGCTGTCATTCGGCGAGCGTACTATTGAGTTCAATTAAACCTTAGAGCGAGGGGGCTCCCGTTCAGAGTCCATTGCCATGCTGATCGGCTTGTCTCCTTAGGGCAAGCGGGTCCAAGGCAACACGTTGCAGGATTACTAGCTGAGCAGGTAGGCCGGCCTCCCTGAGGGCTCAACGTTCTCTTCTAAGGATGTGAGGTGCTATGCCAGGGCATTTCTATTGTATGCTTTGAGCACCTTGCTATTCCCGACGGGCCAGAGCGACCTGAATCTAGCGGTTCTCCCTTCGCTGATACAGTTGGAGGATGTAGGGAGCTTGAATTGGGGACAAGCTGGGTTGGCTCAACTGTATTATGGCCTTGACATCTCTGCCCGGGGGAAGCACCGGGAGGTGAAGGGCGGGTGGATAGTCCTCCATGTGTGATTTTTTTTTACTAACTTCCTCATTGTGTAGGTTTGGGCGTACGAGTACACCATCATCCCCCAGCTGAAGCTGCGCATACCAGCCAACGTTGAGTTTTTAAACTTCCTTCGGCTAAGGTGGTGGCTGGGTTATAGCTGGAGTCCATGGATTTTCCGCCAACTTTTAGCTAGTATGAGGTCTGAAGGGGTACCCATCTTCTTTTCCTTATACATCTTGATTTTTATAGTTTGATATCTATTTTTTCGATCTTCTGACATTCTGATTTTAGTTGATCAAAGAGCCGTGGAGGAATGCCGTGTGGCCCACGGAGTTGGTAGATGCCAAAAGGCTGACACCTCGATGATTCATGATGGAGAGCCCATTTGGCCTGGAGTGGAACTTAGGGGAGAGGATTACTGAATGGTGTGCCGGCCCTATAGAGTGCAGGATCCCGCCTACACCTCTAGTTGGACTGTTCTAGCCACACCTGTTGTTGGAGGAGGACCGTTTGGATCTGTTTGGGTTTGGATATGTGGTCATGGGGGATGAGGGAGACTATCCCCAGTTCATCAGTACACAGCTCCTTCCTCCCACCGAATCTGCAGAGACAGGGGAGGTGCCAGCCAGGGTACGTCTTCATTCTCCTTCACTTTCTGCTTGTCTGGACTACTCTGCTATTTGTTGACCCTCTCTTCTCTTTTTTTTTTTTTTGGTTGTCTAGGAGGGGCAAGCGCCCTCGCATGTCATCCGGTAGATGTTCCAGCGGCCGTGGGTCCCAGACTACTAGTGGCTGGGGAGATGGAGGTTCTTCATGTTGGGATTTGTCACCGGAAATCACCCGATAAAAGCGGAAGAACGCGGTGATTTCCTCAAATCCAGTCCCAGGAGCAATTGATGTGGAAATTGAAAAACTTAAAATTAAATAGAAAGAGATTAAAATTTCATACCAGAAAAATCTCTTTCAGAGACGGATGATGACTGCAGAACTCAATATAGAATTCCTCCACTCTCACGTACACGAACGCATGGCGAATACAACCCGTGCTAGCGTTGGAAAAACTGAACAAAGGAGAGGAGAGGGGAGAAATTTCGGCTAGAAGGCTCTAAGCTTAGCATTGGCCGAAATTTTTCAACCCTAGGTATTTATACCTAGGGTTGGCCGAATTCCTTAGGGAATTCTGGCCCATCTTGGCTCATCTCTATTCTGTGCGGGCTTTCTAGTTTTAATCTAGGCCCAGTCTAATTTTAATTAATTTGGTTCAAATTAATTCAAGCCCAATTTTAATATACCCATGTATTTAATATATTACTCCAAGTAATATATTATTTACATCCAAATTAAAATTGGTTTGACATTTAATTTAATCCATCAAATTAAAATTAACTCTACACAAAATAAGATCATATGTAAGCCCATACATATGAATATTTCCACCTTGGAAATAATTTCATAATTAATCCAATTAATTATGAAGAGCCAATATATTAATTTTATTATTATGACCAATCCAATTGATCTCTATAATATAATTAATATATACACACTTCTCCCTCCATTGCGTATACTCCAAGTATACATGTTATTCCTTAAGTTTGCATTCTATCGTTCTATGTGTACGATCCTGTGGGCCCATCTTTATGTTGGCAGCGGGCCTTTGGCCCGCAGACTGCAGTTGGGCTCTAGCAAGCCACTGCAGCCCCCAATTAAGATGGAGATGGCAGTCTAACTGATATCATAACCCAGTAGTTAAGCTTGTACATCCCATGTCATTGATATCGGTGTCCAACACAGAGGCATGGATTGATCACCCTCTTTTGTGTTCGGACATTAACTTGATCCCGAATGTACAGATGCTCACAAACAAGTACCAACTTGTTTGGGTGTGGCCACACTCTTATCAGTCACATTCATTAAGAGGCCGGTGATATCTTCTCAGTTGGTTACTGAGTGACAAATCCCTTCTGCATATCCATAGTATTACCATGTTCAGTGACATACCCGAAAGCACCCATACTTGGCACCCTATTACAGGCCCTTTAGGCATACCCCTAAGTATGCGACATCACATGTAACACCATCATATGGTCAGGTCAAAGGATCCATACAAGTACTACACGAGAATCCATTGTGATACCATACCATGTGGATTGCTCGTTTAGTGGATCTATCCAGTACCATGCTCCCAGGCATGTACCCATTAACTTGGTTGACATTCCATGTCCAATGACCGGTAAGACACCGCCATACAACCAGGTTAATGATAGTCTGTTGTTCTATTCATTCCCATGACTGGAACAGACTACGGATCTATTTATGGTCATATCGTTAACCCTATCCATGGTCTTACTGCTAAGTGCATGACATTAGTCGTCATGGATATAGATATGTCCATTGGATACTTCATTTACTATACTGCACAAGATAAATATAATAAATGAATTGATGCCTTTATTAATGACACAAATAAGTACAACACATAAATCCAATAAATGTATAGTACAAATACAAGGACCAATGCCTCGGGACTAGGGCATTTCCAACACTTCAGCACATGCGGGCGAGTACGATGCTAACGCCGAGATGGGGTATACTGAGCCCATTCCCTCAGCAGTACCCCTGATGGTCCATCCTGCCAGCTTCGTTCCAGGGCACCTTGAGTACTTGGTGGAGCCATGGGTTATGTTGTTCAACGAGTCTGGGCAGCCTTATCGGGTCGATTTGTTCCTCCAGGAACAACCTCCTGCTGTCCCTCCTGACGTGACACATGTGAGTACTCCTGCTCCTATTTATTTTTTACTCTTACTATTGCCACTGGTCTGACTTGTTTACTGTTCCTTGTGCAGATTTCGGTATCACAGGGGATGGCCCTGTGTCAGGCGGTCTCCGCCTTCAGGTCACTCTCGCTTCGGGATAATGGGGTGATGGCGGTGAGTACCTACCTTGACATATATATATATATATATGCATGCGTGTATGCGTGTTTTAAATGCATGTATGCGTATGACATGATGTCCATGTTGTTTGATTCCGATGCAGGCCACGGTTAGCACACGCCGGCGTGAGGAGACCCGCATGAGATCAGAGATGGACGAGCTATTGAGGACCATCGCAGATCTCAGATTTATGAATGAGACCCTTTGCACTCAGTTGAACGATTGGGAGACCGGACAACGCATCTTTGGTGGCGATGGCGGGGCCGAGAGCGAGGATGAGGCCGATGACTTGACCGACAGGGGACAGCCATAGCCTTTCCTTTCTATACCTTCCAGAGTTTAGGTTGAGACAGCCCACCTGTGGGCTTGGACTCGGTGTTGTTTGACATTTTTGCCCATTTGTGGGCCCTTTTCTGTTATATCCATCTGTTTGACCTGTCATATTAACTGTACTGATATTTTGTGAAATTCATTGCCCATTTTGTCATTTTCCTCTACTGGATTTGCTTTTTTGAATGCATTTCTTCTACTTTCACTCACTTTTATTGCTGTCTAAAATGATTTATACTTCCCTGAAACTTTATCTCGTGATTCTGGGGCTGATTTCGACTGAAAACCAATCTCGGGTACCAGAGCCATGCGGCTATGGGCCCAAAAGTCTGTATTAGAAGTATAGAGTGAGTGCTGTTGCCAAATTACAGCCGCACGACCCTGATCATAGCTACTCGACGCAACTAGAGCCGCACGGCTCTATATACAGCCGCCCCCAATAGATTAGAGCTGTATTGCTCTATATACAGCTGCACGACCATAGTCTCAGCCGCACGGCTCTATTTGTGTTTCAGCAATTTCTTCTTCTTTCTGTGCTCTTTCCGATGGATCAACTTCACAATTGTCTCAGAGACTATTGGAGAACCTCCCGCTCTTCTAAATGGGCCTTGTTGGTGCTCTACATTCTGTATTCCCTGCAGTTCTACATGAACCTAATTCCAAGCTAGACCTTTCTAGCGGCTGCGGCCAGCTTCTGGGATCCGATGGATCATGTCTTCCAATTTTCTAGGCAAGAGCTATGCCCAATGGTTGAGGAGTTCAGCGCCATCCTTTGCATCCCTTACCCATGCGGAGTCAGGTTAGCTCTTCCTGAACCCGATTCAGACAACTTGCAGATGTTTCAGAGGTTAACTGTACTAGACATGGTGTATTTAAACCGTTTGCTTCCTGACGTGGCTGCCCCTAGGAGCTTCAACCTAGATGCTATTATGGACCTTTGCTCCACCATAAACACTTTTGCCCTTATATGGGCTCCTCTGATGAGTCTGTTGTTGATGTCTCTCTATCTGTGTGAGTCGAGAGATGGGACCTGTGATTTCCAACTAGTCTCGGTGGTGGCCCAAATGGCCAATGGCGCTTCACCCGTAAGGATCATTTTGGCTGAGACCCTAATTTATCTAGATTCTGTCCACTCTGGTCACCCCATTGAGACCAACAAATGTCCCTTTCTACTTCAGGTTTTGTTCCTAACCCATGCTTGACATTCTGATTAATTCTGCATCCCACTGATTGGCTGTCTTTCTTGCAGATTTGGTTATCGGAGAAACTGAGTCTCCTGAGTATTCCTCCACCTCACATGAGATACGCCCCGAAACATTATTGGGCCCGGCATGTTGAAATTACAGACTTTGCCGCCTGGACTACAGAGGAGTGGCTCACTTGGCTGAAGGGGAGGACGGACGCATCCATCCGCTGGATTTTCCCCTGGTGGGATATTTCTCATGTGACTATAGAGACTTAGGTAGGAGGTGTACAGCTCCTCGGACTGTCCAAAGTGACTTTCTACTCTCCCGCACGGTTATGCAGATAATACGGGCAAGTACAGAGGGTGACCCATTCCTTATGCACCACCAAATGCAGGGAGTTCACACAGCAATGGCCCAGACATGTGCAGCAGCAACGGATGAATCCTATTTGTTCTGAGATACTGAGATATGACAACTTAGCTCCGGCAGAGACAGACGGCCGTTATAGGGCCTGGTTACCTGACTTAGTGAGCTGCCCTACAAGACGCGAGTGTGAGATCCTGACTCTGAGATATCTCAGCTTGTAGGTTTCTTTCATATTGTATGGAGTTATTGTCTATTGATTTTTGTTTATTTTATTGTTTCATTTTATGTCCTTATTTTTGCATAAACTGCCCTTGCGGGTTTTAAATCTATCGGACCGTCTTAACTTTTACTTGAACCACCTATGAGCACGGGTTTTCCCTACCTCTGTGATGAGAACTTATGTGATACCTTTGAAGCAAACGGATGTGTATTAGACTTAAAAGCGGCCGGATTGTTGCCTGGAAAGTCTCATGTGTCCCGAAAGTCAAGCTACCCGCGATCCGAAACCCTTGGAAAGGTCTCCCGAGAGGTCTCTAGGGTTTAGGTGTATGTCAGAAGTTCGGCCCTCCGCTCTAGCCTTTGCTAGAACCGGGTGGCTCTAGTTTCTTGAACCAGAGCCGGCCGGCTCTAGTGCCCACTAGAGCCGGCCGGCTCTTGTGGACAAAACAGGTTGCCTTGTAAAATCAGGCAACCTGTTACAGAGCAGGTATGGGCGAGCTTACTCTGAGGGCATTAATGAGGAATGGGAAATGATAGGAGCAGATATAAAAATAGAGAGAGGGAGACTTAAAGGGGTTCTCACTTTCTACGAAGAAGAAAAAAAAAAGGATCAAAAAGAGAAAGAAAGAAAAAAAAGGAGAAAAACAGAGGGAGAAGGTGGTGAGAAGAGAAGAAAGGAGAGGAAAGTCTGAGTTTGAGAAAGAAAGCCCAGAGAAGTAATAAAACCTAAGTTCTCTACCATTGCATATTACGTGGAAAACCATTCCGGTTTGTTTGGATTTGTCGCAGGTTGCTCTGATTTCACCAGTTGAGACTTCGGTGATGATTCTATGTTTTCCAATCTGTTCTTGCATATTCAGTACGCTGGAAAGAAATCAAGGTAACTCTGAGAGGCCTTAAACTCATGTACATTGTGTTTTTTGCATGTTTTTCGTCTTTTGAATTTTTTCCGGAAAACTGACTCAGCCCGTCATAGCCGTACGGCTACGTTTTTCTTGAACACAGTCGGCCGGCTATGATCTTGAAGAATAGAGACGGTCGGCTCTAACTCAGAGCCGCCCGACCCTGTTCTTCAGGGACAGATTCCCGATCTATCCTGGATGGCCAGAAGGGTCCATTTTCCATTTTTGCTTTTCTGTTTTGATACATTCTGGCCTATGGATGTTTATACGTCATTTAATCCCGGTTTTCATATTTTTGGACGTATAAACATTGGTTTTTGGGTTTTTTCAGGTTTAATATTTTGGTTTCGAGGTTGTTTAATCCATTGTGGATCCATGGTTCAGCATTAGCGGACCCCCGAACATCATGAAATCCTAGGAAAATACTGAAAAAGAATTGAAATGAAAGTCTTTCAAAAAATCAGAAAACCGGCCTCAGGTCC
This sequence comes from Euphorbia tirucalli, assembly GCA_039660915.1. Classification (NCBI taxonomy): domain Eukaryota; kingdom Viridiplantae; phylum Streptophyta; class Magnoliopsida; order Malpighiales; family Euphorbiaceae; genus Euphorbia; species Euphorbia tirucalli. The sequence continues at coordinate 34,930,317 of CM077633.1, forward strand.
GGGCATTACAGCCACCCAGCAAGGACCAGAGCCGGCCGGCTCTACTTCTTGCTGTATGGCTGTAATTCCCGGGAAAAAGACAGAGTCACGGAACGCCCTGCACGAGCGTCGTTGTGCGATGCTGTTTTCAGGTTCAAATCATTTTTGGTGTGTTTATCTCTTTTGGACTTTAGATGTTTGTGAAAATTAGGAAAACCCACATGAACGGAACCCTGAGTTCCGGGATAACCGACTCACAAAAGTGGATATTTGCATGTAACCGAGCCAAATGATTTATAAATTAAATTTTCAGCATAAAAATTACAGGTGTTTTAAAACCGTTTTCCAGGTCTAACCGGTCCGACCGGTCAGGTTGAACCGGTTACCTCCTAAATGCATGCCCCTGTTTTCTAAAATCCCTATTATGTCTTGTTGCGAGTCCTATTTGTGCTTATGATATAAATTGTGCTAACTAATTTGTTTTGCAGCTTTTATTTTGGTTTTTATTGTATTTTAATAGATTAAATCGTGTAATTAGGCGATTGTATTTTTTTAGATTCTCGTGTACCTAGGAGCTTGTAAAGTGAGGATGAGAGGTTTATATTTTCATTCAATTTGGTTGTATAATTGGCCTTTTATTTTTCTTTTTATATATTTGTGTGGATGGTTTATTTCCTGTAATTTATTTTATGCATTTTTGCCTTAGCATCGGATTAATAAAATAAACAAATTGGAGTTAGAAAAAGATAATAAATTGAATAAATATGGTTTTATAAATAATAAGCGAATACAAGCTTGAGGTTAAGTAGGTAAGTTGCCCGAACCCTGAATCTTTGGATTAGGTACAACAGTCTGCGCTCGGTAGGGAGCTGTACCTGAATTTCCCAAATGAGCTGATTCGGGTGGCGACTCTGTCACTGATCTTGGAATTTAGGTTTCGAGGTCTTTAAGTTATAAAACGTAAAATGGTTTTCTACAAAAGTATTTCTAAATAAAGAAACGATTTACTTTTAAAGCCAAGATAAATAAAACTTGTTTTCCAAAAACATCATGTTCAAACCAAATGAATTTTCTTCGGTTTTCTAAAAACCCCCGGTTCGCTTCGCCGCGTTCCACTTTTATAGTCGTCTGCTCACAGTGGCGACTCCGCTAGGGAGAAATTTAAGTTTCTTAAAAATGTTTTTCTTAAAAACTTAAGGAACTTAGGCAACTATTGAAATATAACCTCGCTTGTATTCGTTTATTAATTTATAAACATCATATTTATTCATACCTTTGCATATCATGGCATTTTCTTCTTCTCAACCCCTCAAATACACTATTTTCACCCTGGTTTACCCAACAAGGTGGCCTACCTCTACTGCCAGGATTGGAGACACCGGATGGGGTAAACCACTCATAGCACCGCATGACCTTACATCGTGTTCTACGGTGGGGAAGTGTTTATTCGCTATGGGAGACTGTACGACCCTTGGTTTTGACTTTGGCCCACATGTAATGGCTTAGCAGCTTCCCCTAGGATTACCAAAACATAAATTAAAATTGAACAATCAAGTGTACGCCTTTGGTATCCCCCATTGATGCCAAAGAGACCCAACACCTAGGAAGAATATAAGACCAATCAAAAGGAGATATAAGGTTGGAAAGGAGCGCATGTTTTTGTGTGCTAATGAACATCCAATATAAATAATCATACGCATGCCATTTTTAAGCACCCATATGTATGGCATCCATGTTAACCATATTTCCTTGCAGCCATAACATTTTCTTCATGTGTCATTTGTGCATCATTGTATGTCCGCATTTTCATAGCATAAGCATAACATCATTGTGTATGTCATGCATCCTAACCACGTTTTTGTGCAGCCATTTGCATTTCTGTGTGACATTCACCTCCATATCATTTCATTACATCCAATAAAGGACATTCTGAGAATGCCTATCATTTCATATCATGCCATATCGGGTACCCGAAACTACCCGCAGTTCACCTATGCTCTAGTTTGCACATTGTCAATTCATTACATTGAATCATTCTCTAGAAAATCTTGAAGATTTTAGATTGGGTTATACAGTAACCCTTACCACAACATAGGCATTTCATTATCCATGTCAAGTGTCTCTTGTTGTTGATGTCGCGGTGACACCAGTACTTTGTTTGTTTGTCGCCACCCACATCGAGTTTGTTTCATAACATAGACCAACCATTCAAGGCGCTCCACGAGTGCCAGATCTTTTTATATAGGTACTCCATGACATTCTTAATTCATGCAAGGTGTTCCACGAACGCCGAAATGCTGTCTGTGTTCTTACGCGCACGGAATTTATTTACAACACCATAGCATCTTTGATGCTCCAAAAGCGTCAGATATCATCCGTGAAACAACTTTCACGCCACCATTTCATTCCATTTCATATCAAACCTTTGTCCATATGTTGGTATGTACGTGACCATTTCGCAACATCTATTAGGTACCCCAAAGGTGCTGATCTTTTGTCTGTGTGATGGCCTACACACGATAGTTGTTTGCATTGTCTCCTGCATAATTTCGGGACATTCTTGGGATGTTCAAGAATAAAAACAAAAGAAATCACATTCCTTTTTATTTTCATTCATCAATCATCATTCGATCATAATCATTCCACGATCATACCATCCATATCATATAGAACTATACACTTGGGGCCACGACATCCATCTGTAAATGCTAACCTTATGCTGAATGTGTAGTTTGGTGACGAACTTCTAAACGCCTCGAACGTGTTAGCTCAGAAATCAATTCAGTTAGTCTTCACCGAATTAGCTACAATGGAGGGGGTTAGGGTTAGTTCAGATTCAGACTCAGAGCAAGAGTTTACAGAACAGTTGCCAGCATTACCGGTTGATAGTCCATTTGTGCTAGAAGAAGTTAACAGAGCTTAAATGGCCCAAGGTGGAAATGGAGGGACTCCTCCTTTTGATATGAATGCATTCATGATAGCCTTTCTGAATTCCGATCAGTTTAAAACCACCATCAGGAAGCAGGTACAGTCCGCAATGTCTGCTGCTGGGGGTGCAACCAGTCAGAGAGCCTAGGTTCCTATTGAGAATGAAGGAAATGCTGTTCAAGGAGTCTCGAATTCGGGGAGGAATGCGCCAGGAAGTAGCAGAGTGATCATCCCACCTAGGGAGATTGATCATCACTCTGAGGAAGATGAAGCTTTTGAAAGGGCGAGGGAGGCCTCAATTGAGACTGCTGCTGAAAAGAGTCTTAAGGAAAAATTTTCTGATTTTGAAGCAATATTGCCAAAGCTGAAAGAGATGGTGCATTATCAGCCTGTCAAATGTGCAGATCGATCCACTTTATTTGCTGAGGGAGGAGAGCCGCTCCCGGTTGGATTTCAGATGCCCTATTTGCCCCCATATACTAGGGAAGGTCCTCCAGAAGCTCATTTGGACAGTTATGTCAGGATTATGTCTAGCTTGGGGATCGGGAAGGTCCATCTCCTGAATTTGTTCCCAAGTACACTGCGGGGTGCAGCTACCAAGTGGTATTTGAAGATGCCACTCTATACTCGGTCCACTTGGGAGGATCTGTCGGAGGCATTTGTAAAGCAGTATGCTTATAATACCCAGGTTGAGACCACATTGGAAGACTTAGAAAGAATCCGCCAAAGGCCCAATGAATCCTTTTCGGCCTATTACAAGAGGTGGATGGATGTTCAGGTGTTGGTGGATGGAGCTCCTAAGTTGGAATAACTCATTGTGAAGCCTATGGATAGTAGTTTGCCAACTTATAAAGAGAAAATGAAGTTGAAGAGGTTTCATTCCTTCAACGAGGTGGTGGATTTCGCAAAACAGGTCGAGAGATATGATGAAGAAGAGCAGCGAAGCAAGCAGAATGTGAGTACTTACCGAGGAAGTCAGGGATACACTCAGGGATATAAGGCCAGTGGTTCTACGTCTTCTCGCAGGGACTAGCTCTAAGCCAGCCCCGACTACGTCAGTAGTCGACCAAGCAAAAGAGACTGATGTGGCAACGGTGACCCAAGGAGGCCAAACAAGAACGCCTCAGAGATCGACTAATCCATGGGCTGAATCCTTGGCCCGTATATTTGCCAAATGTAGGAAGGCTGGCCTGTTGCAGGGTACTGCGGAAGCTGACAAAGAGAATTTTTGTGCCTATCATGTGATGGTAGGACACCGTAAAAACGACTGTACCAGTTTGATAAGGGCCATCCAAAGGCTAATCGCTGAAGGGAAGATCATTGAGCCTGCATTGAAGCCAAATGTGCAAAGGAATCCCTTGCTTAATTTTGGTGGCTAGGTTAATATGGTTCAGTCTGATATTCCAGCCAATAGTGTATTTGCACAAATAATTGAAGCTAATCCGGCTGTTCATGTGGTAGCGGCCAAATCAGAAGGTAAAGAACCTAAAAAGCCTGAAGTCCAAACCTCTGTGGTGATGAAGGAGCAGGTTCCTATTGATCTAGATGATATTGATTTAGAAGGTGAGGATGAGGACTTTGGGTTCGAGGAGCCCAAGCTTGTGTATCCAGTAGAGACAAAGCGGGGCATGGTGATCATGAAAGATGGCCCTGTCATGCATATCATAAGAAGCGGTAGGGTTTATCAACCCATCAATGTGTCTCCCCTAATGGTACCCAGAAGGAATATTTCTACCGGAGAATCAAGTGCAGAGAACCAGGGGTCGAAGGGTAAAGAAGATGACCTGGTAGTTGAACAGCTGAAAAGAATGCCTGCTAGGGCTAGCATCTGGCACCTCCTCATGGGATCTAAGAGACACCACGAGGCGGTAGTAAAGCAGATGATGGAGATGGCGGGGACTCCTATGATGTCACCAGATGAAGTTTGTGCAATGATAAGGGGAGTCGATCTGAGGGCCAACAAGGTCCAAGAAATTAGCTTTGGAGTATCTGATCTGCCGCCAGAGGGTGTGAATCACAATAGGGCCCTATATCTGAAAGTGTAGATTATGGATAAGACCATGCCATGTGCGATGGTCGATGATGGCTTAGCTCTCAATATTTGTCCTTTAAAAGTTTTGCCTTATGTAGCCGTTGAAGTTGAAGCCCTCGGTAGCTCTGGCACAGTGATTAGGGCATATGATGATAGTAGAAGATCAGTGATTGGTACCTTTGAAGCTAGGGTCAGCGCGGGAGAGGTTAAGTCGAATGTGATATTCACGGTTATTGATATACCTGTCACATTTTCTCTTCTTCTAGGAAGGCCATGGTTCCACGCCCTAGGAGGTGTGCCTTCTACCCTTCATCAGAAGATTAAATTCTTGATAGGAGGGAAGGTGGTGAGAGTAGAGGCGGATGAGCCATCAGTGGTAGCTACCCTAAGAGTTGAGGAACAGCCAATAACGGGGTTTCAAGTGGCTGTGGTGTCGAAAGAAGGGCGTGAGGAGCCAAAGTTTTCAGACTTGATACATAAATATTTTGCCAAGCAGAAGTTTCAACCTGGCAAGGGCTTAAGAGTGAGACTACAAGGTGTCCCTAACTTTGACATAGCACCGGGGAAGTATCGTCAATTTGGGCTAGGCTATCATGAGAAAGGAGGCGAACCGAGCAAGAAATCCATGAATTTGGTGGACACTTTTGTCCACTCATCTGAAAAGGCCTATGACGGGACCTCAGAGTTGGTGGAAATAAAAGGAGAACTATTCCTCGGATTTGAGATTTTTTCGGATGTTGTTGACTTTGAAAAGTACGAGGAAGAGCCGATCGTTAGTATGCTCCGCGCTGAGGCTAGAAATGACAAGGGAAAAGCTGTGAAGGCAGAAGAGACAGCGGTCAACCGAGCTGAGTCTGGGTATATGGTCGAGGGAGAGTCCTTCGAAAAAGTGGACCCCAAGGGTAAGGAAGCTGAAGAGGCGATTGCAGCTATTACTAAGGCATTGGCTGCTCTTATGAAAACCACTTCAGGGTTTGAGTGCCTAAAACCCAGGAGGAATTGGTGAATCAGGCTGTGAAAGAATTAGCTAAGATGTTGATGGCCGGGAAAGCAAAGATGATTGAAGAAAGCCCAATTGTTGACCAGGAACAGTCTCTGGAAGGTGACTTGGGAGCTTTGTTTGAGGAAGTGGAAGAAGCTGCTACAAGCAAAGACCCTCCGCATGTAGAGGGAGAAAATCACTTTGATGTATCTTCTTTTTCTATGTTTGATGTAAACAACTCTGCCTATAAGGCCTTTAATGCAATAAAATCTAATTTCGCTTACTTGTGTGATGCTTTCCCGGATGGAACAGTGCATACATACAAACATTCATTTAATGTTTTTAGCATACATGATGCATCATTACATGAAATGAATTTAGGAACAAATAATGACCCAAAAATGGTATCCATCTCAAAAGACCTTACACCACAGGAAAGAAGGGAGTTGGTGAACGTACTTATGAAACATGTAAAGGCCTTTGCCTTGTCTTACGATGATATGGCCGGGGTCGATAGGGAAATTACAGAGCACCGAATCCCAACAGATCCGAAGATGAAGCCAGTTAAGCAAAAGCTCAGAAGACTTAGGCTAGAATGGGCAGAGAAGGTCAAGGAAGAAGTGGCCAAGCAGATAAGGGCGAAATTTCTGGAAGTTATGGAGTACCCAGAATGGCTGGTGAACATAGTCCCGATGGCCAAAAAGGATGGCAGAGTCAGGGTCTGCATGGATTATAGAGATTTGAATAAAGCATCTCCCAAGGATGACTTTTCGATCCCACATATTGATGTGTTAATTGATAGTACGGCTAGAGCCACAATGTACTCATTCATGGACGGCTTTTCAGGGTACAATCAGATTCTCATGAATATAGTCAACAGGGTGAAAATAGCTTTCATCACAGAGTGGGGAGTGTATTGTTATAAGGTTATGCCGTTTGGGTTAAAGAATGCCGGAACCACTTATTAGAGAGCTATCACGACATTGTTGCACGACATGATTCATAAAGAGGTTGAGGTTTACGTGGATGAGATATTAGTCAAATCTATGACCCGAGAAGAACACCCTGCTATCTTGGATAGATTTTTGACTAGGATTGAAAAGTACAACCTCCGCCTCAATCCGAAGAAGTGCGGAGCCACCTCAGGAAAGCTTCTTGGTCATGTGGTAAGCCAGAGAGGAATTGAGATGGATCCCGATAAGATCAAGGCGATTAGTGAGATGCCTACACTAAGAACAGAGAAAGAAATCAGATCATTTTTGGGGTTGCTTCAATATTTTAGCAGGTTAATTGCAAGGTTGACTACGATATGCGAGCCTATTTTCAGGCTCCTAAAGAAAAATCAACTGAAAGAATGGAATGATCAATGTCAGTTGGCCTTTGACAAGATCAAGACTTATTTGGTAAGTCCACCGGTTCTAAAGCCTCTAATGCTGAACAAGTCGTTGATTCTGTATTTTGCTATTGAAGACACTTCGGTAGGAGCAATGTTAGTCCAAGTGCAGGAGGATGGAAGAGAGCATGCGATCTACTACCTGAGTAAGAAGTTGCTTGACTACGAAGCCAAATATACTATAGTAGAAAAGACTTGCACTACTATGGTATGGCTAACTAGGAAGCTGAGGCATTATTTCCAATCATACAGAGTTCAGGCGGTGGCAAAAGTTGACCCAATGAAATACTTATGTCAAAATCCTACATTAACTGGAAAATTGTCAAGATGGCTACTTTTATTGTCTGAGTTCGACATTGAGTATGTGACTAAAAAGGCGATCAAGGGAAGGGCAGTGGCAGAATTCCTGGCTAACCAGCCGTTGCAGTCAGATTATGTTGAGAATCTGGAATTCCCTGATGAGTAGTTAGCTGTAGTAAAAGCAGAACCCGACAGGTGGGTGATGTATTTTGATGGAGCTGTGAATAAGCATAGGGCTAGATTGGGAGTAATCATCGGCATGCCTGACGGGGAAATAATTCCTTTAGCTAAACGCCTAGAATTCCAAGTGACTAACAACGCGGCAGAGTATGAAGCCTGCCTGTTCAGTATTGAATCTTTGATTGCATTGGGGGCAATGGAAGTATTAGTAATCAGAGACTCGGCACTGGTAATTCATCAGATTGCAGGAGAATGGGAGGTAAAAGAAGAATCACTCCGGCAATATCTATAGATGGTTTGGGATAAGGTAAAAGCTTTCAGACTTTGTGAATTCAGACATGTGCCAAGAGAAGATAATCAAATGGCAGACTCTTTAGCCACACTCTCGTTAATATGGGAAGAACCTCAGAGACATCTTATAAGGCCAGTAGTAGTAGAAATTGCACAGAATCCCTATCACCTGCCAGTCAGTGTTGTGACAACGGTCGAAGAACACCCTTGGTATCATGACATCTTGCAGTTTATTCAGAACAGACAGTATCATAATGATACCAGTGAATCAGATAGAATCACTCTCAGGAGGTTAGCAACACAGTTCTGATTATTCAAGGGTCAGATCTTTAAAAGAACCACTGGTGGCTTGCTACTGATATGCTTAACATAACAGGAGGCTAAGGAAGTCATGAGACAAATTCATATTGCGACTTACAGGCCACACATGAACGGACTAGCTTTAGCCAAGAAAGTACTATGGCAAGGCTATTCTAGCTCACGTTACAAGCGGACTGCATTGAAGAGGTTAAAAGGTGCTACGAATGTCAGATATATGGAGACCTTAGTCATCTTCCCCCACTCGAACTTCAAATATCAGCGACTCCATGGCCATTTGCTACTTAGGGAATAGACCTTATTGGAGAAATAAGGCCACCTGTGTCTAACAGACACCGGTTTATTGTTGTGGCTGTGGACTATTTCTTGAAGTGGGTATAAGCGAAGTCATTTGTGCATCTCATAGCCAAGAAAATGGCCAGATTCATCGAACAAAGTATCTTCACCAGATACGGGATTCCGCATCATGTCATCACAGACAATGGGGTACAATTCCAAGGGGCTACTACACAGCTATTTCAGGATAAAGGAGTAGAGTATCATAAGTCATCTCCATATCGCCCATAAGCTAACGAAGCCGTTGAAGCTGCCAATAAGTCCATCAAGAAGATTCTTTCAAAAATGGTGGTTACTTACCGGGATTGGGCCGACATGTTACCATTCGCTTCTTGGGGTTATAGAACTAGCATTAGAACTCCTACTGGAGAAACACCATACTCCCTGGTCTATGGAATGAAAGCTTTGCTGCCAGTGGAAATAGAGATAAAGTCATTAAGGGTGGTTATGGACGCTCAGTTACCAGAATCAGAATGGATTCAATCAAGACACGAACAACTGGCACTGATTGATGAAAGACGTCTTTGGGCACTAGATCATTTATAGATGTATCAACAGAGGATGGCAAGAGCTTACAACAACAGAGTCCGCCACCAGAAGTATCCTCTTAAGGTTGGAGACTTGGTACTGAAACAGGCAAAGCAAGTTAATACAGATGTGAGAGGAAAGTTCAAGCCCAACTGGGAAGGTCCGTACTTGGTGAAGAAAGGGCGGCACATGGATTGAAAACCGAAGAGGCGATCTGTGTAAGAACTAGGGACAGGAGATAGACACCATCAGTGGAAACAGGTCGTAGTGATCAGTCGGTGACATGCTCAAATTCAGTTAGAACAGATACCATTTTCACTTTTGTTCCTAGCTTTATTTCATTTTTGATACATATTGTACTAAAACATTATTAATGAATGAAAGAATGAATGAATGTTTTTTCTGTCCGATTAAATGTCTTCAGTTCCTTCGAAGTCAGATTTTTATTATACGTTTGTGATTATGCACCTCCCATACTTTGCATGCATAAAGAAAAAAATAAAAAATAAAAAAAAATCCGGTGTGTTGAAAATCGAGAGGCGATCCACGCAAAATTTAAGATACAAATAAAAGTTTGCTGGGTTGAAAACCTGAAAGGGCAATCCAGGCAAAAGTTAAGATAGTCCGATAGGCTGAAAACCTACAAGGGCAGTCTATGCAAAAATAAGGACATAAAAATAAAACATCAAGATGAATATTATCTAGCCATAACTCTATATAGCATGAAAGAGATCTACAAGCCGAGATATCTCATGGTTAAGATCCTACGTGTTGGAAATGCCCTAGTCCCGAGGCATTGGTCCTTATGTTTGTATAATACATTTTTACATTAATGTGAACTTTATGTACTATACAATTTATGTCAAGGAAATAAAGGCATTAATCTATTTATTATATGTCTTGTGCTATATTTTAAATAGAGTATCCAATGGTCATATCCATATCCATGTTGTCAAGTGTGAGGCACTTGGCAGTAAGACTGTGGATACAGAAAATGATATGACCATAAAGTCATCTGTAGTCAATCAACGTGTATTTCCACTTTTATCGATCGGTTTCCCGTGACGAATCCTACACTATGCTCACGCCTTGTGGCGCAAGTCACCAGCTCAGCTAACCAAGCTCTGTATCGGCCATTAGTCTCTGTTGAGTCCGTTTCACCATACCTCAAAGTCTCAAAGTGGGTGGGATTCATCCACTATTGCTGCACATGCCTGGGCCATGGTTATGTGAATTCACCGCACTCTGTTGTGCATAAAGAACAAGGCACCCCCTGTGCCAGTCCATACTATCTACATAATCGTGCAGGAGAGTAAAATGTTACTCTGGACAGTCCAAGGAGCTGTACACCTCCTGCCCAAGTCTCTGTAGTCACTTGCGAGATTTCCCACCAGGGACACACCCAGCGGATAGATGTATCTGTCCTTTCTCTCAACCAATTAAACCACTGCTCTGCACTTCGTGTGGCGAAGTTCGCAAGTACTATACGATGAGTCTAAAAACGTTTTGGAACATACCTCGCCTGAGGGGGAGGAGCACTCAGGAGATTCAGCTTCTCCAATAGCCAAATCTGCAGAAGAAAGACGTCAGTCAATAAATCGGAATAACAGACTCAAAAGTTGAGAACTAACTTAAAGCAGGAAAGGACATCCTTATGATTCCATCAGGTAACCAGAGTGAGTAGAGCCCAGATAAATCAGGGTCTCGGCTAAGATGATCCCTACAGGTGAAGCACCCTCGGCCATCTGGGCTACCACCGGGAGTAATCGAAAATCACAGGCCCCATTTCTTGATTCACATAGATAAAGGGACATTAATAGCATACTCATCAGAAAAACCCAACCAGGGGTAGAGGGGTCAAGGACGAAGCATACGTCCATGATAACGGACATACTGAATCTCCTAGGGGCAATTTCACCGGAGAGCAGATGGTCCAACTGTGATGTTTTCAACAGTCCACGCAATATTTGTAAGTTGTCTGAATCAGGATCAGGGACAGCTAACCTGACTCCACGTGGACAAGGAACGAAGAGAATGGCTCCGAATTCCTCCATCATCGGACACAGCTCTTATATGGAGAAACGAAAGACGTGGTCCATGGGATCCCAGAACCCTGCTGCAGTTGCCAAAAAGGCCTGATTCAAGGGCACATTCATGTAAAACCGCATGACATGCAAACTAAAGGGCATCAGTAAGGCCCAATTGGAGGCACGACATGTTCTCCAGTAGTCCCTGAGGCGGTTACGAAACTAATCCATCTGAAGGGGAGCAGAAGATGAAATCGAGTTGTCGCTTCTGTCTGCACAAGAAAACAAATTCTATCAGTAAGGTAGGACCTGGCAACACAGTGATAACAGATCAACAAGAATGGGGAAGGAGTTTTCATAGAATATAAATAAAAGTGATATATCAGTCAATGGATACACGAGGATAATGTATATGTATTTCATAATGTTCTATCCTAACCCATAGGCGGGTTACATCAGTACAAAACTATGAAACTACAAAAAAAGGGAGTCTATGACTGTCCCGCATCAGTCGAGTCGTCCTCCTCGCCCTTGACTCCAATGCCATCACCGAAGACGTGCCGACCAAACTCCCAATCGTCCAACTGAGTGTAGAGTGTGTCATTCATGTGCGTGAGGCCTGCGATGGTCCTCTACATCTCTTCAGCCGCCACTCTCGAAAGGGCATCCTCACGCCAATAAGCAACGAGTGCAGCCTGTGTCATACAAGCATCATCTCATGCATACACGTGCATGTGGATCATACATACATGCATATGCATTTATTAATACAGGTACTTACCAACAACACTCCATTGTCTCGAAGACAGAGATTCCTGAGAGCGGAAGTCGCCTGGCACAGGGCCATCCCCTGTGTCACCAAAATCTGTAGAAAGAACACCATGCAAGATCGGATTAGCAACCAAAATGGCAATCAAAAGGAGGAAGAGGCAAAGACACATACATGTGTAGTGTCAGGAGGAATGGCTGCAGGAGGAGCTTGCGACTTGATATGTAGACTCGCCTAATAATACTCCCCGGCTTCATTCTGTAGCATCACCTAGGGGTCCATAAAGTACTCCAGACATCCAGGGACAAAGCCAGCAGGAGGGACCATCAGAGGAACCATAGAGGGGATAGGCTCAGTATACCTTGCCTCAGTGCGAGCAGAGGAACTACCGTCTCCTCGACCACCAACGGTCCCGGAGCCCCATCCACTAGAACGCCTACCGGATGAAGAACGCGATCGCTTACCTCTATCAGATGGCTAAAAAAAAAGAAATGGCAAGTGATGAATTAGTTCTAAAATAAGCAGGGAAATAGAGCAATATTAAGCAATACCTCGGTTGGTGTATCCTCGGGTGGTATAGTACCGATGGGAGGGAGAAGCTGTGTGCAGATGAATTGCTTATAGTCACCGTCCTCTCCCACAGCTGTGTAACTAGACCCAAATAAATCCATATGCTCCTCCTCTGACAGGAGATGTGGCCAGAAAAGTCCAACTGGAGGTGCTGGTGGAATCCTACGCTCTTGAGGTCCAGCACACTAATCGGTGACCCTCTCCCCGAGATACCATTCCAGACTAACAGGACTCTCCATCACAAATCGACGGGGAATCAGTCTCCGAGTATCTATAAGCTCTACGGACCACACGGTGTTACCCCAGGGCTCCTGTACCACTTGAGCAATAAACATGTGTAAAAAAAAAAAAAAAAAAAAAAAAAAGAGGAAAATGATGATGGAACAAATGACAATGTTCAAATTAAAAAGAATACCTGTTCAAATGTCATATTTGCCAAAAGCTGGTTACAAATCCAAGGGTCAGTATCAACCTCGCTCCAGCCAAAGCCAAGCCACCGCTGTAGTCGAGGGAAGTCAGGAATCACGGTGTCGGCCGGTATGGCTACTTTCGGCCAAGGAACAAAGGCGTACTCATACGCCCAAATCTGTACAACAATCGAATTAATTGATTAAAAAAAAAAGGTTATTCACATAAAGGACTATCTAAGCACCCTTCAGCTCCTTGTGCCTCCCACGGGCACAAACATCAAGGCCATAATACAGCTGAGCCCATCCAGCTCAGCCCCAGTTCAGACTCCCAACGTCCTCTAACTGAATCAACGATGGGAGCACAGCGAGGTTCAGGTCACTCTGACCTATGGGGAATAACAAAGTGCTTAGGGCAAATAACAAAAATGCCTGTGCATAAAGTCTCACATCCTTGAGTGTGAACGAAGTACCCTCAGGTAAACTATCCTGGCACCTCAGCCAATAATCTCGCAGGGCGTTCCCCTTGACCCGCTTACCCGTGGGAGTCAAACCGATCAGCATCCCGATCACGTCTGGCCTGAAGCCTCCGCGCTCCAGTGACTGGTTAAAATCTATGATGCGTCCGCCGAAAGAAAGATCGGTGATGGCCATGAAATCCTCAGGTGTGATGGTGAACTCCCCAATCGGGAAGTGGAAGGTATGTGTCGAGTCCATCCACCGCTCCAAGAGCACCATCAATAAGCCCCTACTCGTCTGAGGCGCAGTCTCACACATGGAACAAATAACCGATCCAAACCGATCGAATCAACCAGTTCTCGCACATCATCTGGAAGTCATCGGTACCAGGATAGTGCATCTGTCACAGAACCAGCTCCCTAGTTATTCAGCCTCGACTGCAAGTCATACACAGGGAGTTTTATGAATTATTTAGTCATTATTTTGCGTAGATACAACATTTAGAATAAAATTAGAGGCTTTAAATTCGGGTTTTGGTCAAACTAGAGTTGCCCGGCCATGGTTAGAGTCGGCCGACCCTAACCATAGCCGGTCGACTATGTTCTAACAGGAGCAGAGTCGCTCGACTCTGTTCTTGAACTAGAACCGCTGGTTCATGAACACAATTTTGGGATTTTTCACCGGAAATCACCAGTGGAAGAACATGATGATTTCCTCAAATCCATGCCCAGGAGCAATTGAAATGGAAATTGTAAAACAAAAAACAAAATACAATAGAAAGAGATAATTCTCTTACCCGGAATATCTCTTTTAGAGATGGATGAAGACTGCAGGAATAAAAGCAGAGTCCCTCCTCGTTTTCATACACGAACGCCTAACAAACACGACCTGTGCTAGCATTGGAAAAACAAGTAATGGAGAGGCGGCTAGGTTGAAAATTTCAGCTATGGTGTGCTTTTCCCTGCATTGGCCGAAATTTCCCTAGGTTAAAACCTAGGCAGGCTGAATTCCCTTAGGGGAATTGAGGCCGAGCTTGGCTCCTTCATTTTAAGTGGGATGCCTTCTTTTAATTCAGGCCCAATCTTATTTTAATTAATCTGTTTTAAATTAATTTCAAGCCAAATTTTAATATACCTATGTATTTAATATATTACACCAAGTAATATATTATTTACATTTAAATTAAAATTAGTTTGACTAATTTATTTAATCCATCAAATTAAAATTAGATCTTCACAAAATAAAATCATATGTAAACCTATAAATATGAATATTTCCACCTAGGAAATAATCTCATAATTAATCCAATTAATTATGAAGAGCCAATTTAATATATTAATTTTTATTATTGGGATCAATCCAATTGATCTTTATAATATGATTAATATATATATACCTCTCTCTCCAGAGTGTATGCTCCAAGCATACACGTGATTCCTTAAGTCAGTGTTCAGTCGCTCAATGTCTACAATCCCGTGGGTCCATCTTTATGTTGGCAATGGGCCTTTTGGCCCACAGACTGTAGTTGGGCTCTAGCAAGCCACTGCACCCCCCAATTAAGATGGAGATGGCAGTGTAACTGTTATCATAACCCTGTAGTTTAAACTTTTACATCCCATGTCATTGATATCGGTGTCCAACACAGAGGCATGGATTGATCACCCTCTTTTGTGTCGGACATTAACTTGATCCCGAATGCATTGAAGCTCACAAACAAGTTCCCACTTGTTTGGATGTGGCCACACTTTTATCAGTCACATTCATCAAGAGGCCGGTGATATCTTCCCAGTGGACTACTGGGTGACAAATTCCTTCTGCATATCCATAGCATTACCATGCTAAGTGACATACCTGAAAGTACCAATACTTGGCACCCTATTACAGGCCCTTTAGGCGTACCCCTAAGCATGTGACCTCACATGTAACACCATTATATGGTCAGGTCAAAGGATCCATACAAGTACTACACGAGAATCACTTGTGATACTATACCATGTGGATTTCTCGTTTAGTGGATCTATCCATTACCATGCCCCCTATGCATGTACTCATTAACTTGGTTGGCAATCCATGTGCAATGATCGGTAAGACACCGCCATACAACCAGGTTAATGATAGTCTCTTGTTCCATTCATTCCCATGACTGGAACAGACTATGGATCTATTTATGGTCATATCGTTTACCCTATCCATGGTCTTACTGCCAAGTGCATAACACTGGTCATCATGGATATGGATATGTCCATTGGATACTTCATTTAATATATTGCACAAGATAAATATAATAAATGAATTAATGCCTTTATTAATAGCACAAATAAGTATAATACATGAATCCAATTAATGTATGATATAAATACAAGGATCAATGCCTCGGGACTAGGGCATATCCAACAATCTCCCACTTGCACTAGTTCCAACTAGGCATGGGCCTAATCCCTATAGATCTAGTATGACCCTCGTGCTTGGGCTGGGCCAGCGCCTTGGTCAAAGTATCTATGACATTATCCTCGGTGTCCACTCTGTGCAATGCAATGTCACCTCTCTCCGCGATCTCTCGTATGAGGTGAAACTTTCTGAGCACGTGCTTTGTGTTCCTTAGCTTGTGCAACCGGGGCTCCTTAGCTTGTGCAACGGCCCCATTGTTGTCACAGAAGATATCAATTGGGTCCTGGATAGTTGGCACTACTCCCAACTCAGTGATAAACTTCTTCATCCACACAGCTTCCTTAGCCACATCACACACAGTGATGTACTCAGCTTCTGTTGTAGAGTCCGCGATGGTTGGCTGCTTTGAGCTCCTCCAGCTTATAGGACCACCATTTAGCAAAAATACATACCCAGACTATGACTGGGACTCATCCTGGTTGGTCTAGAAGTTTGCATCAATGTACCCAGTAACTGACAGCACTTCCTAACCACCATACACTAAGAAGCTATCCTTAGTCCGGTTAAGGTACTTAAGGATTGCCTTGACAGCTTTCCAGTGATCCTCCCCGGGATCCTGCTAGTACCGGCTCGTCATACTCAGTGCAAAAGTGACATTAGGTCTCGTACATAACATGGAGTACATAATTGATCCTATAGCCGAAGCATATGGAACCAATTTCATGTTCTCCCTGTCCTCCCTTGTCTTAGGACAGTGTTTTTTACTAAGTTTCAGCCCATGGCCCATTGGCAAGAAACCTTTCTTAGCCCGGTCCATGCTGAACCTTTTCAGAACTTTGTCTATGTACGAGGCCTGACTTAGGCCCAGAAGCCGATTTGATCTATCCCTATAGATCCTGATCCTTAGTATCATCTCAGCTTCGCCTAAGTCCTTCATTGCAAAGCACTTACTCAGCCACTGCATTACCCCTTGCAGTGTAGGTATGTCGCTTCCAATGAGCAGGATGTCATCCACATAAAGTACCAAGAATGTGACAATGCTCCCACTAGTCCTTTTATACACACAAGGCTCATCTTGATTCTGTATGAAACCATATTTATAGCCTCATTGAATCTTAAATTCCAACTTCGGGATGCTTGCTTCAGTCCATAAATGGACCTTTAAAGCTTGCATACCCTTCCCGGATACTTTGGATTGACAAAACCCTCAGGTTGTGTCATGTACACATCCTCGAGTAGCTTTCCATTAAGGAAAGCGGTTTTGACATCCATATGCCAGACTTCATAGTCATACCATGCGGCTATGGCTAGCAAGATCCTGATGGACTTGAGCATGGCTACTGGTGAGAAAGTTTCATCATAGTCTATTCCATGGACTTGTCTGAAACCTTTCACAACCAGACGCCCCTTGAAGGTGTTGTCGGCCTTTAGCTTATAGCACCACTTGCAACCTATTACCTTAGCACCCAGAGATGGATCAACCAAGTTCCAATCTTGGTTATCATACATGGATTGCATTTCTGCCTCCATGGCTTTTCGCCAATTCGCAGATTGTGGGATAACCATAGCCTCCTGGTAGGTTTTGGGTTCTTCCTCATCCTAGATGAGAAGAGTTTGATCATCGGTGACAAGGAAACCATACCTCTCTGGTTCCTGATGATCCCTACCAGACCTTCTAGGTCCTTGTGTGGCCTGGGTCGGTGCTTCCCCTTGTAGAAGCTCCACCTGGGCCTTCGAGTTATCCTCTTCAGGAGCTTATGGACTTTGAACTTCCCTGAGTTCAACATTGCTCCCACTGTCTTTCTTGGAAAGGAACTCCTTTTCCAGAAAGACCCCCTTCCTTGCCACGAACACCTTGTTCTCGGCGGGGTTGTAGAAGTAATACCCTTTGGTTTCCCTAGGGTAGCCCACAAACAGGCATTTATCGGTTTTAGGCTCCAGCTTGCCACTATTCAATCTCTTGACATGTGCTTCGCATCCCCAAATCCTTAGGAAAGACACATTGGGCTCCTTTCCCATCCATATCTGATATGGGGTCTTTTCCACTGCCTTAGTCGGAGTATTATTTAAGATAAGAGCTGCTGTCTCGAGGGCGTGTCCCCAAAAACTAATTGGGAGAGAGGCTTGACTCATCATTGAGCGGACCATGTCTAATAGGGTCTTATTTCTCAGTTCGGACACCCCATTCCATTGTGGTGTTCTGGGAGGAGTGAGTTGTGGAACTATTCCATGCTCTCTCAAATATAAGTCAAACTCTAGGCTCATGTACTCACCACCTCGGTCCGACCAAAGGGTTTGGATATTCCTGCCTAGTTGGTTTTGTACCTCGTTCCTAAATTCCTTGAACCTATCAAGGGTCTCGGACTTGTGTTTCATCAGATAGACATAGCCATATCTGTTGAAATCGTCCGTGAACGTGATGAAGTATAGGTGTCCACCTCTAGTCACTGCGCTCATAGGTCGACGTACATCTGAATGTATTAGGTCCAATAAGCCAATGGCCCTTTCAGCCTTCTTGCTAAAAGGTGCCTTGGTCATCTTGCCTCGTAAACATGATTCGCATGTATCAATTGACTCCAAGTCAAATGACCCTAAGACCCCAGCTTTGTGAAGCCTAGCTATGCGCTTCTCATTTATGTGGTCGAGACGACAATGCCATAGGTAGACAGGATTAAGTTTGTTTGGCTTAACCCTCTTTGTGTTTATGTTATAGACATGATTGGTTTCATTTAAGTCTAGGATATACAAGCCATTATTTAATAGAGCATCTCCATAAAATAATCCCTCTCTAGATATTGAAATTCTACCATTAGAAATAGTAAAATAAAATCCAGAAATATCCAACATGGAAACTGAAATAATATTCCTGCACATAGCAGGTACAAAATAACATTGTTCCAAAATTAAAACCAATCCACTAGGCATCACAAGGTGGTATTCACCGATCTCTATGGCAGCAACCCTTGCTCCATTCCCAACCCGCAAGTCCACCTCTCCCGATCCCAGTGACCTTCTGTTCTTAAGTCCCTGCACATTGCAACAAATGTGAGAACCACATCCAGTATCCAATACCCAGGATGTTGAAACAATAAGGTTAATGTCTGTAACATAAATACCTAAAGAGGACACACCTTGGCCCCTTCTTTGCTCTCTCATCAGCTTGGGACACAATCTCTTTCAATGGCCCGCCTATCTGCACCCGAAACAGATATCTTCAGGACCTACCTTCTGCTGGGCCTTGGGTTGGGCCTTGGCCTTTTTGGCCTTGGCTTTGGCCTTTTCCTTGGCCTTTACCCTTGGCAACAGGAGGGTTCCCCTTGTTGACCAGTAGCACCGACGGAGTCTTTTTGATCGACTGCTCAGTAAGCTTAAGCATCCCATGTAGCTCACTGACAGTGCGGTTCATCCCTTGCATTTTGTAGTTTAGGATGAACTGATCATAAGAATCTGGTAAGGATGCAAGGATTGTGTCCACTGCCAACTCCTGAGAGATAGGCGATCCGAGACGGGTTAAAGTGTCCAAATAGCCCTTCATCTTGAGCACGTGTGCGCTCACAGATGTCCTAGCCCCCATCTTACAGGAGTGGAATGCCTTGTTGGTTAGGTACCTTTCCTGACGAGCTTGCTCTTGAAACATCTCATTTAGAGTTGTTATCATAGCAAAGGCCTGATGGTCCATAAACTATTTTTGCAGTTCGGGGACCATACAGGCCAACATAAGGCATGTCACATCCCTATCATCCTTGACATGCACCTCGTATTCCTCCTGCTGGGCAGCTGGTGGATTACGTCCTTGAGGCGCAGTCGGTACAGGCCTCTCCAGCACATACTCTTTGGACTCTTGCCTTAAAACTATTCTCAAGTTCCTAGACCAGTCCAAAAAGTTAGGACTGGAAAGCTTGTCCCTTTCCAGAATTAATCGCAGTGATAAGGTATTTTTGTTTGCCATTTAGAATTTCTACACAGAAAAACATTTAGAGTGTTAATAAAGGACTTTACTTTGTTATTCCCATATAAAATTAATAATGAATCAAGTTATTAATTAAACCGAGTTGTTGGGCTCATGGGCCGAGATCCATATTTCTTTAAGATATAGCCAGACGAGGGTTTGGTACAACTATACCCTAATTATTTAGGTAGGAACGCTGTCCAATCCCAACCTAGGGACTCTCGATTTGATGGGCTTGTTGGCACTTACCCATCTGTGCTTAGGGCCAGGAGAATCCTACTACCCACGCTAAGTCAAAACCTCCATTCAAGTGTTAGAGTATCCCATACCCTAACCCAATACAAAGTGACAATACTCTAGTGTATCCTGCAAGGGCATGGTCTATAACTGGCCTATTCCCACTTCGAGCCGATTTTGAATGAGGGAAGCACTTTTAAGTGACTTAGTAATTTCATTTGGTTTTTAGATTCAATTAACAACGGCTTGCATAAATAAGGCGGGTGAAATGCGGTTGGATCATACATTCATACATGCGTATACATATAAAGCATAATTAAATAAATAAGTAAAATGGACTGCTATAGGTCTATATTACATCCTAATATTATTCTAGTAAACCTATACTAGAAAACAATATCAGGTGGGCCTTCATCTTCTTCCTTCTGGGCTTGCACCTCCACTTGGGCTCACCACTCCATGGGCTTCTTCTTTTTACAAATTTTATAATAATCGAATAAAATAAAATTACATTAAAAAAAATGACACGCAGGCCGTATTTACCCAAAAAAGAAAATACAACCCATCTTGTACAAGGCCCAATAGCATCCAACCATACAAAATATTTAATCACACATATGCATCTAATAGATATAATTCATAAGTATGTTATAATGCATGATTTAAGCCCATTTCAATTATGTCCAAGCCATTATATAGAAATCGCCAATTTTGGTCCACCATGGTTCTAACCCTTAATGGGCTTTAGGCCTCCAGCCCAGGCAGTCCAACTGCTACCACTGGAATTGGGAAACCATGGGTCCAATTCAGCCGTCTAAGTAATTGTGCCAAAATTACCCGAACCAATTTCAATTAACCATATTAATTTCCAAAATTAATATCACATTAATAAAATAAAAATTTCATTCAAGAAACCACACGCATCTAAATTGCATAAATTTAAACACATGAATTGTAAAACCAATTAAAATTTCAAAACTGGGCCACGGCCCAAAACCCCGCCAAATCCAAAACACTGGGCCCGGCCCGCTGCGGCTAGGGCAACCAAGTTGCCCTAGCAGCAGCAGCCGCTGGTAGGGGCAGCAGCCACTGCCCAGCAGCAGGCAGCGGCCGCCGGCAGCCCCGCACCCCGGGAACAGCCAGATTTTTTTTATACACAAAAAAAAATAAAACATCCATCAACACGAAATCCACCAAGAATTCCAAAAACATACAATTAAATTAAACAAACACAAACCTATATGCATATTCAATTTCAATTGTATGAAAATCAAATTGGGAAAAATCTTAAACCCAAAACAAGAACCCCAATGAAAAATCTCTAATTTTAAAACATGGGATTCAACCAATTTAAACAATTTCCATGAATCAAAAGCCCGCTCTGATACCACTGTTGGGATTTTTCACCGGAAATCACCCGATAAATGCGGAAGAACGCGATGATTTCCTCAAATTCATGCCCAGGAGCAATTGAAATGGAAATTGTAAAACAAAAAAAAATACAATAAAAAGAGATAATTCTCTTACCCGGAATATCTCTTCTAGAGATGGATGAAGATTGCAGGAATCAAATTAGAGTCCCTCCTCGTTTTCGTACACAAACGCCTAACGAACACGACCCGTGCTAGCGTTGGAAAAACAAGCAATGGAGAGGAGGCTAGGTTGAAAATTTCAGCTATGGTGTGCTTTTCCCTACATTGGCCGAAATTTCCGTAGGTTAAAACCTAAGTAGGCCGAATTCCCTTATGGGAATTGAGGCCCAGCTTGGCTCCTTCATTTTGTGTGGGCTTCCTTCTTTTAATTCAGGCCCAATCTTATTTTAATTAATCTGGTTTAAATTAATTTCAAGCCCAATTTTAATATACCTATGTATTTAATATATTACACCAAGTAATATATTTTTTACATTTAAATTAAAATTAGTTTGACCAATTTATTTAATCCATCAAATTAAAATTAGATCTTCACAAAATAAAATCATATGTAAACCTATACATATGAATATTTCCACCTAGGAAATAATCTCATAATTAATCCAATTAATTATGAAGAGCCAATTTAATATATTAATTTTTATTATTGGGATCAATCTAATTGATCTTTATAATATGATTAATATATATATATATATACCTCTCTCTCTAGTGTATATGCTCCAAGCATATATGTGATTCCTTAAGTCGGTGTTCAGTCGCTCAATGTGTACGATCCCGTGGGCCCACCTTTATGTTGGCAACGGGCCTTTTGGCCCACAGACTGCAGTTGGGCTTTAGCAAGCCACTGTAGCCCCCAATTAAGATGGAGATGGCAGTCTAACTGTTATCATAACCCTGTAGTTTAAACTTGTAATCCCATGTCATTGATATCGGTGTCCAACACAGAGGCATGGATTGATCACCCTCTTTTGTGTCGGACATTAACTTGATCCCGAATGCACTGAAGCTCACAAACAAGTTCCCACTTGTTTGGGTGTGGCCACACTTTTATCAGTCACATTCATCAAGAGGCCGGTGATATCTTCCCAGTGGATTACTGGGTGACAAATTCCTTCTGCATATCCATAGCATTACCATGCTAAGTGACATACCCGAAAGTACCCATGTGACCTCACATGTAACACCATCATATGGTCAGGTCAAAGGATCTATACAAGTACTACACGAGAATCACTTGTGATCGTTTAGTGGATCAATCCAGTACCATGCCCCCTATGCATGTACTCATTAACTTGGTTGACAATCCATGTCCAATGATAGGTAAGACACCTCCATACAACCAGGTTAATGATAGTCCCTTGTTCCATTCATTCCCATGACTGGAACAGACTACGGATCTATTTATGGTCATATCGTTTACCCTATCCATGGTCTTACTGCCAAGTGCATGACATTGGTCATCATGGATATGGATATGTCCATTGGATACTTCATTTAATAAATTACACAAGATAAATATAATAAATGAATTAATGCCTTTATTAATAACACAAATAAGTATAATACATGAATCCAATTAATGTATGATACAAATACAAGGACCAATGCCTCGGGACTAGGGCATATCCAACACACAACTGGCCTGCTCTAACGTTGAGCCGGCTGGCTATGTTTAGAAAACCTACAGTTCGGTTCTCAAAACCTAGGTTTTGCGCTTTTTCATCTAAAAATCGATTAAAATCAGTTCTAAATCATCAATTAAGCTTCCTATGGGCAAAATCTACTAGAAGCATGCATCAATTCCATATAATTTCATCTAATTTAGTCAATTTTGCAAAAATTCAAAATGAAGAAAAGTAAATAAAACTAACCAATTTTTGTATAATGTGGGTAGATGGCTTCAAGGTCATACGTACTGGGTTGTTCCGGCTGACTCCATAATACGGAACTGACTCTCTCAAACCATACACGTCTACTGTGGACTCAGTGGGTAAGAAAAATTCTCCCTCTAGTAAAGAATACCTCACATGAGGGGATGGTTGCGCAGAAGCGTTTGGGAGGACGGCTCTCTGCATCTTCCTCATAGTGTGATGAAAAAAGTAAAGAGAAGTAAGGAAATTTTGTCCCAAAGGAAAGCAAACGCAGAAGCAGAGAAGAAGAGTAAAAATGAAGAAGGGGAAGTTGTCTTTATACAAACCATTTCAACCCACTAGAGATGGCCGGCTGTAGTCATGAGCCGCCGGCTCTAGTCATGAGTTGCCGGCTCTGCCACACTAAGGCAAAGCCGCCCGGCTCTGGTTCAACCAAATGTTGCATTTTTCTGACTTTTTATGATTTTCACTTATTCCAATTTGATCCTGGGATGAGTTTTATTCAATTTTTGCAGATATTTGGGGGTCAAATGTCCCTGAACCATATTTATTCTTGATCGAAAGGGAAAAAATTTTTGTTTCCAAAATTATAGATCAAGGAATAAACACGTATCTTTCATTTCACAATCATGGGCCCACTCCACCACAATGAGTCAATCACGGGCGCACTCCACCATAACGAGTCAATCATGGGCGCACTCCACCACAGCGAGTCAATCACGAGCGCACTCCACCACAGCGAGTCAATCACGGGCACACTCCACCACAGTGAGTTGACAATATGGTATCCCCATGTAGGGCATCAGGTATGCTTCCTTGTCCTTCCTTACCGCGCTCTCAATCGCGGGACCAAACTCGATCTAAGCTCTATAGCCCACAATGATCTGACTTTGGTCCCGTGAGGCGCAGCCTGTGAGCATGGATTTTCCCGATCTCTGTGATGAGAACTTATGTGATACCTTTGAAGCAAACAGAAGTGTATTAGACTCGAAAGCGGCCGGCTCTGGTGGGCAAAACAGGTTGCCTTGTAAAATCAGGCAACCTGTTACAGAGCAGGTATGGGCGAGCTTACTCTAAGGGAATTAATGAGGAATGGGAACTGATAGGAGCAGATATAAAAATAGAGAGAGGGAGACTTAAAGGGGTTCTCACTTTCTGCAAAGAAGAAAAAAAAAAAGAATCAAAAAGAGAAAGAAAGAAAAAAAAAAGGAGAAAAATAAAGGGAGAAGGTGGTGAGAAGAGAAGAAAGGAGAGGAAAGTCTAAGTTTGAGAAAGAAAACCCAAAGAAGTAATAAAACCTAAGTTCTCTACCATTGCATATTACGTGGAAAACCATTCCGGGTTTGTTTGGATTTGTCGCGGGTTGCTCTGATTTCACCAGTTGAGACTTCGGTGAAATTCTAAGTTTTCCAATCAGTTCTTGCATATTCAGTACGCTCTGAGAGGCTTTAAACTCATGTACATTGTGTTTTTTTACATGTTTTTCATCTTTTGAATTTTTTCCGAAAAACTGACTCTGCTTGTCATAGCCGTACAGCAGTGTTTTTCATGAACATAGCCGTCCAGCTATGACCTTGAAGAACAGAGCCGGCAGGCTCTAACCCAGAGCTGCTCGACCCTGTTCTTCAGGAACAGATTCCCGATCTGTCTCGAATGGCCAGAAGGGTCCGTTTTCCATTTTTGCTTTTCTGTTTTGATACATTCTGGTCTATGGAAGTTTATACGTAATTTTAATCCCGGTTTTCATATTTTTGGACGCAAACATTGGTTTTCGGTTTTTTCCGGGTTTAATATTTCAGTTTCGGGGTTGTTTAATCCATTGTGGATCCATGGTTCAGCATTAGCGGACTCCCGAACATCATGAAATCCTAGGAAAATACTGAAAACGAATTAAAATGAAATTTTTTCAAAAAATCAGAAAACCGGTCTCGGGTCCGGGCATTACAGCCATCCAGCAAGGACCAGAGCCGTCCGGCTCTACTTCTTGCTGTATGGCTGTAATTCCCAGGAAAAAGACAGAGTCGCAGAATGCCCTGCACGAGCGTCGTTGTGCGATGCTATTTTCGGGGTCAAATCATTTTTGGTGTGTTTATCACTTTTGGACTTTAGATGTTTGTGAAAATTAGGAAAACCCACATGAACGGAACCCCAAGTTCCGGGATAACCGACTCACAAAAGTGGATATTTGCATGTAACCGAGCCAAATGATTCATAAATTGATTTTTCAGCACAAAAATCACAGGGCGTTTTAAAACCGTTTTCCAGGTCTAACCGGTCCGACCGGTCGGGTCGAACCGGTTACCCCTAAATGTATGCCCCTGTTTTCTAAAATCCTTATTCTATCTGTTGCGCGTCCTATTTACGCTTGTAATATAAACTGTGCTAACAAATTTGTTTTGCAGCTTTTATTTTGGTTTTTATTGTATTTTAATAGATTAAATCGTGTAATTAGGCGATTGTATTTTTTTAGATCCTCCTGTACCTAGGCGCTTGTAAAGTGAGGACGAGAGTTCTATATTTTTATTCAATTTGGTTGTATAATTGGCTTTTTATTTTTCTTTTTGTATAATTGTGTGGATGGTTTATTTCCTGTAATTTATTTTATGCATTTTTGCCTTAGCATCGGATTAATAAAATAAATAAATTGGAGTTAGAAAAAGATAATAAATTGAATAAATATGGTTTTATAAATAATAAGCGAATACAAGCTCAAGGTTAAGTAGGTAAGTTGCCCAAACCTTGAATCTCTGGATTAGGTACAGCAGTCTGCGCTCGGTAGGGAGCTGTACCGGAATTTCCCGGATGAGCTGATCCGGGTGGCGACTCTGTCATTGATCATGGAATTTAGGTTTCGAGGTCTTTAAGTTGTAAAAACTAAAAACATTTTCTACAAAAGTATTTCCAAATAAAGAAACGATTTACTTTTAAAGCCAAGATGAATAAAACTTGTTTTCCAAAAACATCATGTTCAAACCAAATGAATTTTCTTCGGTTTTCTAAAAACCCCCGGGTTCGCTTCGCCGCGTTCCACTTTTAAGGTCGTCCGTGTTGGAAATGCCCTAGTCCCGAGGCATTGGTCCTTGTATTTGTATTATACAATTATTGGATTTATGTATTGTACTATTTGTGTTATTAATAAAGGCATCAATTCATTTATTATATTTATCTTGTGCAGCATATTAAATGAAGTATCCAATGGACATATCTATATCCATGATGACAAGTGTCATGCACTTGGTAGTAAGACCATAGATAGGGTAAACGATATGACTATAAATAGATCCGTAGTCTGTTCCAGTCATGGGAATGAATGGAACAAGAGAGTATCATTAACCTGGTTGCATGCAGGTGTCTTACCAGTCATTGGACATGGAATGTTAACCAAGTTAATGGGTACATGCATGGGGGCATGGTACTGGATAGATCCACTAAATGAGTAATCCACATGGTATAGTATCACAAGTGATTCTCGTGTAGTACTTGTATGGATCCTTTGACCTGACCATATGATGGTGTTACATGTGAGGTTGCATGCTTAGGGGTACGCCTACAGGGCCTGTAATAGGGTGCCAAGTATGGGTACTTTTGGGTATGTCACTTAGCATGGTAATGCTATGGATATGCAGAAGGGATTTGTCACTCAGTAGTCCACTGGGAAGATATCACCGGCTTCTTGATGAATGTAACTGATAAGAGTGTGGCCACACCTAAATAGGTGGGAACTTGTTTATGAGCTTCAGTGCATTCGGGATCAAGTTAATGTCCGACACAAAAGAGGGTGATCAATCCATGCCTCTGTGTTAGACACCGATATCAATGACATGGGATGTACAAGTTTAAACTACAGGGTTATGGTAACAGTTAGACTGCCATCTCCATCTTAATTAGGGGCTGCAGTGGCTTGCTAGAGCCCAACTGCAGTCTGTGGGCCGCAGGCCCACTGCCAATATAAAGATGGGCCTATGGGATCGTACACATTGAGCGACTGAACACCGACTTAAGGAATCATAGGTATACTTGGAGTATACACACTAGAGAGAGAGGAGTATATATATATTAATTATATTATAAGGATCAGTTGGATTGATCATTATAATAAAATTAATATTTGGCTTCACATAATTAATTGGATTAATTATGAAATTATTTTCTAGGTGGAAATATTCATATGTATAGGTTTACATATGAATTTGTTTTGTGAAGACTTAATTTTAATTTGATGGATTAAATTAATTGGTCAAACTAATTTTAATTTAAATGTAAATAATATGTTACTTAGAGTAATATATTAAATACATGGGTTAATTAAAATTGGGCTTGAAATTGATTTAAACCATACTAATTAAAATAAGTTTGGGCCTGAATTAAAAGGAGGAAGCCCACACAGACACAGAAGCCAGACTAGGCCTTAATTCCCATAAGGGAATTTCGAAACCCTAGGGTTAAAACCCTAAGGGGAATTCGGCCAAGACACACAATTGTGTGAGCCACCACTTGACCGAATTCCTAAGCCTCCTCCCTCTCCAAAATTTTGTGATTTTCGACACTAGCACGGGTAGTGTTCGTTTGGCGCTCGTGTACGAAAGCGAGGAGGAAATCTAATTTGATTTCTGCAGTCTTCATCCATCTCTTGAAAGACATATTCCTGGTAAGAATTTAATCTCTTTCTATTATAATTTTAAGTTTTACAATTTTCACTTCAATTGCTCATGGGACTAGATTTGAGGAAATCATCGCGTTCTTCCGCTTTTATCGGGTGATTTCCGGTGAAAAATCCCAACAGTGGTATCAGAGCGGGCTTTTGATCCGTGGAAATTGGTAAAATTGGTTGAATCCCATGTTTTAAAATTGGAGATTTTTAATTGGGGTTCTTGGTTTGGGTTTAAGATTTTTCCCATTTGTTTTGTAGAATTGAAATTAAATTTACATATGTGTTTATGTTAGTTTGATTTAATTGTATGTTTTGGAATTCTTGGTGAATTTCCTTTTGTTGATGGATGGAATACTTGGTTGTATTTTTATTTTTGTTTTAACTTTTTTTAAAAAAATCTGGCTCCCGGGGTGCGGGGCTGCCGGCGGCGGCCGCCTCATGCGACGGGATCTGCGGCGGCAGCTGCTGCCTGCTGCTGCTGCTAGGGCAACTCCGTTGCCCTAGCTGCAGCGGGCCGGGCCCAGTGTTTTGGATTTGGCAGTCTTGGGCCCTGGGCCCAGTTTTAAAATTTTAATTGGTTTTAAAATTCGTGTGTTTAAATTTATGCAATTTAAATGCGTGTGGTTTCTTGAATGAAATTTTATTTTATTCATGTGATATTAATTTTGGAAATTAATATGGTTAATTGAAATTGGTTCGGGTAATTTTGGCACAATTACTTGGACGGCTGAATTGGACCCATGGTTTCCCAATTCCAGTGGGAGCAGTTGGACTGCCTGGGCTGGAGGCCCAAAGCCCGTTAAGGGTTAGAACCATGGTGGGCCAAAATTGGCGATTTCTATATAATGGCTTGGACATAATTGAAATGGGCTTAAATCATGCATTATAACATGCTTATGAATTATATGTATTGGATGCATATGTATGATTAATTGTTTGTATGGTTGGATGCTATTGGGCCTTGTACAAGATGGGTTGTATTTCTCTTTTTGGGTTAACACGGCCTGCGTGTCGTTTTTCTTTTTTTAATGTAATTTTATTTTATTCAAATATATAAAATTTGTAAAAGAAGAAGCCCATGGAGTGGTGAGCCCAAGTGGAGGTGCAAGCCCAGAAGGAAAAGATGGAGGCCCACCTGATATTTATTTCTAGTATAGGTTTACTAGAATAATATTAGGATGTAATATAGGCCCATAGCAATCCATTTTACTATTTAATTATGCTTTATGTTTATTTGCATGTTTGAATGTATGATCCAATAGCAATTTCACCCGCCTTTTGTATGTAAGCCGTTATAAATTGAATCTAATAACCAAATGGAATTACTAAGTCGCTTAAAAGTGCTTCCCTCATTCAAAACCGACTCAAAGTGGGAATAGGCCAGTTGTAGACCATGCCCTCGCAGGATACACTGGAGTATTGTCACTTTGTATTGGGTTAGAGTATGGGATACTCTAACACTTAAATGGAGGTTTTGACTTAGCGTGGGTAGTAGGATTCTCCTGGCCCTAAGCACAGATGGATAAGTGCCAACAAGCCCATCAAACCGAGAGTCCCTAGGTTGGGATTGGATGGCGTTCCTACCTAAATAATTAAGGTATAGTTGTACCAAACCCTCGTTTGGCTATATCTTGATGAAATATGGATCTCGGCCTATGAGCCCAACAACTCGGTTTAAATTAATAATATGATTCATTATTAATTTTATAAAGGAACAACAAAGTAAAGTCCTTTATTGACACTCTAAATGTATTTCTGTGTAGAAACTCTCAAATGGCAAACAATAATACCTTATCACTGCGATCTATTCTTAAAAAGGACAAGCTTTCCGGTCCTAACTTTTTATACTGGTCTAAGAACTTAAGGATTGTTCTAAGACAAGAGTCAAAAGAGTATCTACTGGAAAGGCCTGTGCCGGCTGCGCCTCAAGGACGTAATCCACCGCCTGCCCAGCTGGAGGAATACGAGGCACATGTCAAGGACAATAGGGATGTGACATGCCTTATGTTGGCCTGCATGGTCCCTAAACTGCAAAAACAGTTTATGGACCATCAAGCCTATGCTATGATAACAACTCTAAACGAGATGTTTCAGGAGCAAGCTCATCAGGAAAGGTACCTGACCAATAAGGCATTCCACTCTTGTAAGATGGGGGCCGGGACATCTGTGAGCGCACACGTGCTCGAGATGAAGGGCTATTTGGACACTTTGGCCCGTCTCGGGATTGCCTATCTCTCAAGAGTTGGCGGTGGACACAATCCTCACATCCTTGCCGAATTCTTATGATCAGTTCATCCTGAACTACAATATGCAAGGGATGAACCGTACTGTCAATGAGCTGCATGGGATGCTTAAGCTCACCGAGCAGTCGATCAAAAAGACTCCGTCGGTAATGCTAGTCAACAAGGGAAACCCCCCTGTTGCCAAGGGTAGGGCCAAGGAAAAGGCCAAGGCCAAGGCTAAGAAGGCCAAGGCCCAACCCAAGGCCCAGTAGAAGGCAGGTCCTGAAGATGTCTGTTTCGGGGTGTAGACAGGCGGGCCATTGGAAGAGATCATGTCCCAGGCTGATGGGAGAGCAAAGAAGGGGCCAAGGTGCATCCTCTTCAGGTATTTATGTTATAGATATTAACCTTACTGTTTCAACATCCTGGGTATTGGATACTGGATGTGGTTCTCACATTTGTTGCAATTTGTAGGGACTTAAGTCGGAAATGGAGCAAGGGTTGCTGCCATAGAGATCGGCGAATATCACCTTGTGATGCCCAGCGGATTGGTTTTAATTTTGGAACATTGTTACTTTGTACCTGCTATGTGCAGGAATATTATTTCTGTATCAATGTTGGATATTTCTGGATTTATTTTCATTATTTCTAATGGTAGAATTTCTATATCTAGAGAGGGATTATTTTATGGAGATGCTCTATTAAATAATGGCCTATATATCCTGGACTTAAATGAAACCAATCATATCTATAACATAAACACTAAAAGGGTTAAGCCTAACGAACTTAATCCTGTCTACCTATGGCATTGTCGTCTTGGCAATATAAACGAGAAGCGCATTGCTAGACTTCACAAAGCTAGAGTCCTAGGGTCATTTGACTTGGAGTCAATTGATACATGCGAATCATGTTTGCGAGGCAAGATGACAAAGGCGCCTTTTAGCAAGAAGGCTGAAAGGGCCATTGACTTATTGGACCTAATACATTCAGATGTATGTGGACCTATGAGCGCAGCGACCAAAGGTGGGCATCTATACTTCATCACGTTCACAGATGATTTCAGCAGATATGGCTATGTCTATCTGATGAAACACAAGTCCGAGACCTTTGATAGGTTCAAGGAATTTAGAAACGAGGTACAGAACCAGCTAGGCAGGAATATCAAAACCCTTCGGTCGGACCGAGGCAGTGAGTATATGAGCCTAGAGTTTGACTCATACTTGAGAGAGCATGGAATAGTTCCGCAGCTCACTTCTCCCAGAACACCACAATGGAATGGGGTGTCCGAACGGAGGAATAGGACCTTGTTGGACATAGTCTGCTCAATGATGAGTCAAGCATCTCTCCCAATCAGTTTCTGGGGACACGCCCTCGAGACAGCAACTCTCATCTTAAAAAATACTCTGACTAAGGTAGTGGAAAAGACCTCATATCAGATATGGACGGGCAAGGAGCCCAATGTGTCTTTCCTAAGGATTTGGGGATTCGAAGCACATGTTAAGAAATTGACTAGTGGCAAGCTGGAGCCCAAAACCGATAAATGCCTGTTTATGGGCTACCCTAGGGAAACCAAAGGGTATTACTTCTACAACCCCGCCAAGAACAAGGTGTTCGTGGCAAGGAAGGGGGTCTTTCTAGAAAAGGAGTTCCTTTCCAAGAAAGATAGTGGGAGCAATGTTGAACTCAGGGAAGTTCAAGGTCCACAATCTCCTGAAGAGGATAACTCGGAGGCCCAGGTGGAGCTTCCACAAGTGGAAGCACCGACCCAGGCCACACAAGAACCTAGAAGGTCTGGTAGGGATCGTCAGGAACCGGAGAGGTATGGTTTCCTCGTCACCGATGATCAAACTCTTCTCATCTGGGATGAGGAAGAACCCAAAACCTACCAGGAGGCTATGGCTAGCCCACAGTCTGCGAATTGGCGTAAAGCCATGGAGGCAGAAATGCAATCTATGTACGATAACCAAGTTTGGAACTTGGTTGATCCACCTCCGGGTGCTAAGGTAATAGGTTGTAAGTGGTGCTACAAGCTAAAAGCTGATAATACCTTCAAGGGGCATTTGGTTGCAAAAGGTTTCAGACAAGTCCATGGAATAGACTATGATGAAACTTTTTCACCAGTAGCCATGCTCAAATCCATTAGGATACTACTGGCCATAGCCGCATGGTATGACTATGAGGTATGGTAGATGGATGTCAAAACCGCTTTCCTTAATGGAAAGCTACTAGAGGATGTGTACATGACACAACCTGAGGGTTTTGTCAATCCAAAGTATCCAAGAAGGGTATGCAAACTTCAAAGGTCCATTTATGGACTGAAGCAAGCATCCCGAAGTTGGAATCTAAGATTCAATGAGGCCATAAAGGAATATGGCTTCATACAGTATCAAGATGAGCCTTGTGTGTATAAGAGGACTAGTGGGAGCATTGTCACATTCCTGGTACTTTATGTAGACGACATCCTACTCATTGGAAGCGACATACATACACTGCAAGGGGTAAAGCAGTGGCTGAGTAAGTGCTTCGCAATGAAGGACTTAGGCGAGGCTGAGATGATCCTAGGGATCAAGATCTATAGGGATAGATCAGATCGGCTTCTGGGCCTAAGTCAGGCTTTGTATATTGACAAAGTTCTGAAAAGGTTCAGCATGGACCGGGCCAAGAAAGGTTTCTTGCCAATGGGCCATGGGCTGAAACTTAGTAAGAAACACTATCCTAAAACAAGGGAGGACAGGGAGAACATGAAATTGGTTCCATATGCTTCGGCTATTGGATTAATTATGTACTTAATGTTATGTACAAGACCTGATGTCGCCTTTGCACTGAGTATAACGAGCCGATACCAGGAGGATCCTAGGGAGGATCACTGGAAAGCTGTCAAGGTGATCCTCAAGTACCTTAACCGGACTAAGGATAGCTTCTTAGTGTATGGTGGTCAGGAAGTGCTATCAGTTACTGGGTATACTGATGCGAGCTTCCAGACCGACCAGGATGAGTACCAATTGCAGTTTGGGTATGTATTTTTGCTGAATGGTGGTACTGTAAGCTAGAGGAGCTTAAAGCAGCCAACCATAGCGGACTCTACAACAGAAGCTGAGTACATCGCTGCGTGTGATGCGGCTAAGGAAGCTGTGTGGATAAAGAATTTTATCATTGAGTTGGGAGTAGTGCCAACTATCCAGGACCCAGTTGATATCTTATGTGACAACAATGGGGCTGTTGCACAAGCTAAGGAGCCCCGGTCACACAAGAACACAAAGCACGTGCTCAGAAAGTTTCACCTCATACGAGAAATCGCAGAGAGAGGTAACATTGCATTGCATAGAGTGGACACCGAGGATAATGTCGCAAATCCATTGACCAAGGCGCTGGCTCAGCCCAAGCACGAGGGTCATACTAGGTCTATTGGGATTAGGCCCATGCCTAGTTGGAACTAGTGCAAGTGGGAGATTGTTGGAAATGCCCTAGTCCCGAGGCATTGGTCCTTGTATTTGTATTATACATTTATGGATTTATGTATTGTACTATTTGTGTTATTAATAAAGGCATCAATTCATTTATTATATTTATCTTGTGCAGTATATTAAATGAAGTATCCAATGGACATATCTATATCCATGATGACAAGTGTCATGCACTTGGCAGTAAGACCATGGATAGGGTAAACGATATGACCATAAATAGATCCGTAGTCTGTTCTAGTCATGGGAATGAATGGAACAAGAGACTATCATTAACCTAGTTGTATGGTGGTGTCTTACCGGTCATTGGACATGGAATGTCAACCAAGTTAATGGGTACATGCATGGGGGCATGGTACTGGATAGATCCACTAAACGAGTAATCCACATGGTATAGTATCACAAGTGATTCTCGGGTAGTACTTGTATGGATCCTTTGACCTGACCATATGATGGTGTTACATGTGAGGCTGCATGCTTAGGTGTACGCCTAAAGGGCCTGTAATAGGGTGCCAAGTATGGGTACTTTCGGGTATGTCACTTAGCATGGTAATGCTATGGATATGCAGAAGGGATTTGTCACTCAGTAGTCCACTGGGAAGATATCACCGGCCTCTTGATGAATGTAACTGATAAGAGTGTGGCCACACCTAAACAGGTGGGAACTTGTTTGTGAGCTTCAGTGCATTCGGGATCAAGTTAATGTCCGACACAAAAGAGGGTGATCAATCCATGCCTCTGTGTTAGACACCGATATCAATGACATGGGATGTA
Source organism: Euphorbia tirucalli (assembly GCA_039660915.1). Lineage (NCBI taxonomy): Eukaryota > Viridiplantae > Streptophyta > Magnoliopsida > Malpighiales > Euphorbiaceae > Euphorbia > Euphorbia tirucalli. Next base: position 34,964,805 of record CM077633.1, read on the forward strand.
CAAGTTTAAACTACAGGGTTATGGTAACAGTTAGACTGCCATCTCCATCTTAATTGGGGGCTGCAGTGGCTTGCTAGAGCCCAACTGCAGTCTGTGGGCCGCAGGCCCACTGCCAACATAAAGATGGGCCCATGGGATCGTACACATTGAGCGACTGAACACCGACTTAAGGAATCACAGGTATACTTGTAGTATACACACTAGAGAGAGAGGAGTATATATATATTAATTATATTATAAGGATCAGTTGGATTGATCATTATAATAAAATTAATATTTGGCTTCACATAATTAATTGGATTAATTATGAAATTATTTCCTAGGTGGAAATATTCATATGTATAGGTTTACATATCAATTTGTTTTGTGAAGACTTAATTTTAATTTGATGGATTAAATTAATTGGTCAAACTAATTTTAATTTAAATGTAAATAATATGTTACTTGGAGTAATATATTAAATACATGGGTTAATTAAAATTGGGCTTGAAATTGATTTACACCAGACTAATTAAAATAAATTTGGGCCTGAATTAAAAGGAGGAAGCTCACACAGACACAGAAGCCAGACTGGGCCTTAATTCCCATAAGGGAATTTCGAAACGCTAGGGTTAAAACCCTAAGGGGAATTCGGCCAAGACACACAATTGTGTGAGCCACCACTTGACCAAATTCCTAAGCCTCCTCCCTCTCCGAAATTTTGTGATTTTCGACGCTAGCACGGTTAGTGTTCGTTAGGCGCTCGTGTACGAAAGCGAGGAGGAAATCTAATTTGATTTCTGCAGTCTTCATCCATCTCTTGAAAGAGATATTCCTGGTAAGAATTTAATCTCTTTCTATTATAATTTTAATTTTTACAATTTTCACTTCAATTGCTCATGGGACTAGATTTGAGGAAATCATCGCGTTCTTCCGCTTTTATCGGGTGATTTCCGGTGAAAAATCCCAACAGTCCGCTCACATCGCCCTTTTAGGTTTTTGACTCAGCAGACTTTTATTTTTATCTTAAATTTTGTATGGATCGCCTTTCGGTTTTCAGCCCATCGAATTTTTTTTTTTTTAGAAAATTTGATGCATGAAATATGGGATGTGCACAATCATATATATGTGTATAAATAGAATCCAATTTAGGGCAAACTCAAGACATTTAAGCGAATAGAAAAAGGCATTCATTCATTTATTCATTAATAATGTTTTAGTACAATGCGTATCAAGAATGAAATGAGGCTAAGAACAGAGTTAACAATGGTATCCATCTCGATCGAATCCACGACTGCCATCAGTTGGTCTTTGTAGATTTTTCGGCCAATGGTGCTCGCTTTTCTGTCCTGACTTTTGCATGGACCACCTTTTCGGTTTTCAATCCATCGGACTGTCCTAATTTTTACGTGGACCGCCTTTTCAGTTTTCGATCCACCGGACTTTTTTTTACACGTAGTATTGCTTGAGTTTGTCTTGATTGACAGGGTTGAGGAACTCTTTCCCATCCGTTTCCATGATCTTTATGGTGCCTTTTGAAAGTACCCTTTTTACCACATATGGACCTTCCTAGTTGGGCCTGAATTTTCCCCATACCTCTGTGTTGACCTATTTCATTTGTTTTAGAACTAAGTCCCCAGCATTGAGGGGGTGTTTCCGATGGCGGACTTTGCCGTTATAAGCCCTAGCCATTCTCTGCTGATACATCTGTAAGTGATCCGATGCCTGAAGACATTTCTCATCAATCAGTGCGAACTGTTCGTATCTCATTCGGACTCATTCTGATTCTGGCAACTATGCTTCCATAACCAATCTCAATGACCTAACCTCTGTTTCCACCAGAAAAATAGCTTCCATTCCGTAGACTAAGGAGTATGGTGTTTCTCCGGTGGGAGTTTTGACACTGGTTCTGTAACCCCATAAAGCAAACGGCAACATGTCGGCCCAATCCCTATAGGTGACCACCATTTTTGATAGAATCTTTTTAATGGACTTATTGGCTGCTTCTACTGCACCATTGGCCTATGGCGATACGGAGATGACTTGTGGTGCTCAACCCCTTTATCCTGAAATTACTGTGTTGTAGCTCCTTGAAACTGTACCCCATTATCTGTGACGACATGGTGCAGAATCCCATACCGTGTAAAGATACTCTTCTCAATGAACTTGGATATTTTCTTGGCCATAACATGTGCAAATGATTCCGCTTCCACCCACTTCGAGAAATAGTCAACAGCCACGACTATGAAGCGGTGCCTATTTGATGTAGGTGGCCTTATTTCTCCAATGATGTCTATCCCCCAAGTAACAAATGGCCACAGAGTCGATGATATCTAAAGTTCCAATGGCAAGAGATGATTGAGGTCTCCGTACACTTGACATTCATGGCACCTCTTCATTTCCTAGATACAATCTACTTATGGGGTAAGCCAAAAGTAGCCTTGCCTTAATACGTTCTTAGACAGGGCTAACCCATTCATGTGTGGCCTGCAAGTTCCTACGTGAATCTGCCGCATGACTTTCTTGACTTCTACTACCGTTAAGCATTTCAGAAGTAGACCGTTGGTGGTTCTCTTGAAGAGCTGACCCTCGAATAGTCTAAACTGTGCTGCTAACTTCCTGAGAGAGATCTTATCTGACTCGCTGGTGTCTTCAGGAGATTGCCCATTTTGAACAAACTGTAGAATATCATGATACCAAGGACGTTCCTTTGTCGTTGCTATAACACTGACCGACAGGTGGCAAGGATTCTGTGCGGTTTCCACTATCACTGGCTATATAAAATGTTTCTGGGGCTCCTCCCACATTGACGAGAGTGTGGCTAAAGAGTCTGCCATCTAATTCTCTTCCCTCGGAGCGTGCTTGAACTCACACAACCCGAACTCACATGACCCCTCTTTTATCTCCCACTCTCTAGTGATTTGATGAATTACAAGTGCTAAATCTCCAATCACTAACACTTCTTGTGCCCCTAGTGTGATCAGGGCATCAATCCCCAAGAGGCAAGCTTCATACTCCGCCCCGTTGTTAGTCACGGAGAATTCAAGATGCTTAGCCAGGGGGATGATTTCTCTGTCGGGTATGCCAATGATCACTCCCAGTCCTACCCCATGTTTGTTTATGGCCCCATCAAAGTACATTATCTATCTACTAAGTTTTGTCTCTATTATGGCCAGCTGTTCATCATGGAATTCTAAATTCTCTACATAATCTGATTCTAGAGCCTGGTTGGCCAGAAATCCTACTACAGCTCTTCCTTTGATCGTCTTCTTGGTCACATATTTAATGTCAAACTCTGATAACAAAAGTAACCACCTTGATAACTTCTCGGCCAACACAGGGGTCTGGCATAAGTACTTCATCGGATCAACTTTTGCCACTGCCTGAACCTTGTACGACTGGAAGTAATGCCTTAACTTCTTAGTTAGCCATACCATAGTAGCACAAGTCTTTTCTACTACAGTATATCTGACCTCGTAGTCAAGCAGTTTCTTGCTCAGGTAGTAGATTACATGTTCTCATCCGTCCACTTGTTCTTGAACTAACATTGCCCCTACTGAAGCATCTTCGATAGCCAAGTACAGGACCAAAGGCTTATTTGGCGATGGAGGCTTCAGGACCGGTGGATTCATCAAATAAGCCTTGATCCTATCGAAGGCCAACTGGCACTGATCATTCCACTTCACCGTCTGATTCTTTCTTAGGAACTTGAAGATGGGCTCACAGACTATCGTCAACCTTGCAATGAACCAACTGACATACTGCAGCGATCCCAGAAATAATCTTACATCTTTCTCTATCTTTGGCACAGGCATGTCACTGATAGCTTTGATCTTGTCTGGGTCCATTTCAATCCCCCTCTGACTTACCACGTGGCCGAGAAGTTTCCCTAAAGTCACCCCAAACACACACTTCTTGGGATTAAGGTGGAGGTTATACTTTTCAACTTTAGTCAGGAATCTATCTAACATATCAGTGTGCTCCTCTCAGGTCATTGATTTGACTAGCATGTCATCCACGTAAACTTCGACCTCTTTGTGAATCATATCATGCAGAAGTGTAGTGACTACACGCTGGTAGGTTGCCCCGGCATTCTTCAGTCCGAATGGCATGACCTTATAGCAATAGACCCCCCACTCTATGATGAAGGCTGTCTTGACCTTGTCGACGATGTCCATTAGAATCTGATTATACCCTGAGAACCCGTCCATGAATTAGTACATTTGGGGCCCTGGCGGCGCTGTCGATCAAAACATCAATATGCGGCAGTGGGAAATCGTCCTTGGGTGAAGCTTTGTTCAGATCAAATCCATACAAACCCTGACTCTGCCATCTTTTCTCACAACTGGTACTATGTTGGCCAACCATTATGGGTATCTAACAGTTCCAAAAACTTTGCTTTTATCTGCTTGGCCACTACTTCCTTAACCTTTTCTGCCCATTCTGGTTTGAGTCTTCTGAGTTTCTGTTTGATGGGCTTCATTTTTGGATTTGTTGGGATTCTATGCTCCGCAATTTCCCTGTCAACCCCGGGCATGTTGTCGTAGGACCAGGCGAAGGCTTTTACGTGTTTTAGAACCACATTCACAATTTCTTTTCTCTCTTCAGGCGTGAGGTCTTTCAAGATGGATACCATTTTTGGATCATCATTTGTCCCTAGATTCATTTCATGTAATGATGCATCATATATGCTAAAGACATTAAATGAATGTTTGTATGTATGCATAATTCCATTTGGAAAAACATCACGTAAGTAAGCGAAATTGGATTGCGTTAAGAGCCTTGTAGGCTAAATTGTTTACATCAAAAATAGAAGAAACAGATAATTGAAATGATTATCATCCTTCACATGCAGAGGGTCTTCTCCTACTGCAGCATCCTCAGTTTCTTCAAATAGGTCACCTAGGTCACCCTCAAGTGCTTCTTCCTGGTCAGTAGATAGTTCTTCTTCAGTCATCTTTGCCTTCCCTGCAATCATTAACTTGGCCAACTCCTTCACAGCCTAACTCATCAACTCTTCTTGAGTCTTTGCCATAAGTGCTTGCTTCTGATTAGAACCCGTGTTGGCTTTCATCAGTGCAGATAGTGCTTTGGTAATAGCTTCGATGGCCACTTTAGCTTTCCCACTTTCTGGGCCTACCTTCTCAGCAGATTCCCCCTTGTTTCTCGATTCTGACCTGGTCAACTACCGTTTCCTGCCTCTTTAGAACTTTCTTCCCTTTACCCTTAGTTCCAACACGCACCACGTTCACGACTGGCTCAACTCCATACTTATTGAAGTCCACTATATCAGAAAAGATCTCAAAGCCTGGGAGCTGAACCCCCTCAATTTCCACTGGTTCTGAAGCTCCGTTATACACTTCTTCAATCGCACAGACAAAGGTGTCGACCAAATTGACATACCTCTTGCCCGGCTTGTTCTCCTTCCCACGATAACCCAGACGTTGAACTTGGGGATGCCTTACTGCCTTACCCCCAATCCCTTGCTGGGTTCGAACTTCTGCTTAGCAAAGTACTTATGGATCCATTCTAGGAACCTCGATTCATTCTCACTTTCATCATTCACCACTGCTACCTGAAATCATGTCATCGACTGTTCTATTATGTTCAAAGCAGCCACCACAAATGGTTCATCAGCTTCCACGGTCACTACCTTTCCTCCTATAAGGAATTTCACTTTTTGGTGCAGAGTTGAAGGCACACCCCCCAGGGCATAGAACCACGGCCTTCCAAGGAGTAAGGAAAATGTCACAGGGATGTCAATAACTGTTAACAGTACATTAGACCTGACTTCATCCATACTGACTTCGGCTTTAAATGTGTCGATCATTGATGTCTTGCTGTCATCATAAGCCATGATTACAGTACCAGACTTACAGAGTGCTTTTGTGCTAATACCCAGATATGGCAAGACTTTAAAGGGGCAGATGTTTAGGGCCGAACCATCATCGACCATTACACAGGGCATTACTCTATCCATGATCTCTACTTTCAGATACAGAGCCCGATTATGATTCAAACCTTCTGGTGGCGAGTTAGATGCCCTAAAACTGATCTCTAGGGCTCGATTGGCTTTCAGGTCAACCCCCCTTATCACGGCACATACTTCATTGGGGGACATCATAGAGTTTGCCTCCATTTCCATCAACTGCTTCACTACAACCTCACGGTGTCTTTTGGACTCCAAGAGAAGGTGCCATATGCTTGCCCAGGTAGGTGTTCTCTTTAATTGCTCAACCACAGCATCCTCTTCATTATCCTTCGACCACTGAACAGTGGTGTCTGTTCCTACAACTGGGTTATTCCTCCTGGGTGGCATTTAAGGAGCCATATTGGTAGGTTGGTAAACTCTGCCACTTCGGGTGATATGCATGACTGGGCCGTCTTTTGAGACCACTGTTCCCTGCCTTGTTTCTACTGGGTATATCAGCTTTGGTTCTTCAAACCAAAAGTCCTCATCATCATCACCTAAGTCAATGTCAGCCAAATCAATCAGACCCTGCTTGTTCTGTACCACAGATGCCTGTACTTCATTTTCCTCTGGCTTTTCTTCCTCCTCTTCAACTATAATTGCTTGGACACTTAGGTTGGCTTTAATTATCTGAGCAAACACACTGTTAGCCAGTATCCTAGACTGAACCATGCTAACTTAACCCCCGAAATTAGGCGAGGGGTTTTTCTGAACATTCGGTTTCAATATGGGCTCCACAATTTTCCCTTCGGTGTCCCAAACTGAACCATGCTAACTTGACCAGTACATTCATTGGTCCGGTGGCCTACTGTCACATGTGTTGGGATTTGTCACCGGAAATCACCCGATTAAAGCGAAAGAACGCTATGATTTCCTCAAATCCGTACCCAGGAGCAATTGGAAATTGGAAAAACTAAAATTTAATCACAAGAGATAAATCTCTTACTCGAATTATCTCTACTAAAGATGGATGCAGACTGTAGGAATCAAGCTAGAATCCCTCCTCGTTCACGTACACGAACACCACCCGTGCTAGCGTCAGAAAAACACGAACAACAGAGAAGGATGAGGGGGAGAATTCGGCTATGATGTCTTCAGTTTACTTCGGTTGAATTACCTAGGGTTATTTTAACCCTAGGTGGCCGAAATTCTCAAGGAGAATTTCGGCCCAATTGGCTCTTCTTTGTGTGGGCTTACCTTCTTTCCTTTTAGGCCCAAATCTATTTTAATTTGTTTGGTTTAAATTAATTTCAAGCCCAACTTTAATTTACCCATGTATATAAAATATTACACCATGTAACATATTATTTACATTTAATTAAAATTGGTTTGACTAATTAATTTAATCCATGAAATTAAAATTAGATCTTCACAAAATAAATTCATATTTAAGCCCATAAATATGAATATTTCCACCCAAGAAATAATCTCATAGTTAATCCAATTAATTATGAGAAAGCCAATCAAATATTAATTTTATTATCATGATCAATCCAATTGATCTATATAATATAATTAATATAATCCTCTCTCTCCAGAGTGTATACTCCTAGTATACGTGTGATTCCTTAAGTCAATGTTCAGTCGCTCAATGTGTATGATCTGTGGGCCCATCTTTATGTTGGCAGTGGGCCTTTGGCCCACAGACTGCAATTAGGCTCTAGCAAGCCACCGCAGCCCCCAATTAAGATGGAGATGGCAGTCCAACTGTAATCATAACCCTGTAGTTTGAACTTGTATATCCCATGTCATCGATATCAGTGTCCAACACAGAGGCATGGATTGATCACCCTCTTTTGTGTCTGGACATTTACTTGATCCCGAATGTACTGATGCTCACAAACAAGTTCCAACTTGTTTGGGTGTGGCCACACTCTTATCAGTCACATTCATCAAGAGGCCAGAGATATCTTCTCAGTGGACTACTGAGTGACAAATCCCTTCTGCGTATCCATAGCATTTCCATGCTAAGTAACATACCCGAAAGTACCCATACTTGGCACCCTATTACAGGCCCTTTAGGTGTACCCCTAACTATGCAACCTCACATGCAACACCATTATATGGTCAAGTCAAAGGATGTATACAAGTACTACACGAGAATCACTTGTGATACTATACCATGTGGATTTCTCGTTTAGTAGATCTATCCAGTACCATGCCCTTTTTACATGTACCCATTAACTTAGTTGGCATCCCATGTCTAATGACTAGTAAGACACCGCCATACAACCAGGTTAATGGTAGTCTCTAGTTCCATTCATTCCTATGATTGGAACACACTACGGATCTATTTATGGTCATATCGTTTATCCTATCCATAGTCTTACTGCCAAGTGCATGACACTTGTCATCATGGATATGGATATGTCCATTGGATACTTCATTTAATATATTGCACAAGATATATATAATAAATGAATTAATGCCTTTATTAATAGCACAAAATGAGTATAATACATAAATCTAATAAATGTATAATACAAATACAATGTCCAATGCCTCGGGACTAGGGCATGTCCAACAACATGGTAGGCGCAGTAATTGTCTTTATCTGATTCAGAAGGAGGAACATACGATTTCAAACTTTATAATAAACCAACCTTTCTGCATTTGGCAAAAATGCAGCCTAAGGGGTCGACCCACGGGTTAGTGAGTCTTTGAGGAGCCCTTGACTGTCCTCCTTGGGCCACTATTGCTACATGTACCTCTCTCACTCTGTCCACTACAGTCTGGGCCAGTTTTGAACTAGATCTCATCGAGGCTGTTGTGGAGCTGCTAGCGTTATACCCCTGAGTATATCCTCGGCTGCCCCGGTAAGTGCCTGAGCCCTGTCTATTCATCTGATCTTATTCTGCATACCTCTTAATACGCTTTGTAAAGTCCACAACATCATTAAAGGAATGGAACCTTTTCAACTTCATTTTCTCTTTGTAAGGCGGTAAGCTACCATCAACTAAGTTCACAATAAGAGATTCCAATTTAGGAGCCTCGTCTACCAATACTTGCACATCCATCCACCTCTTGTGATAGGCAGAGAAGGATTCATTAGGCCTCTGACAGATCCTCTCCAGATCTTCCAGTGTAGTTTCTACTTGAGTATTGTAGGCATATAGTTTCATAAACGCCTCAGACAGATCCTCCCAGGTGGAACAGGTATGGATTGGTGTCTTCAAATACCACTTTGCGGTTGCACCCTACAAGGTTGTTAGGAACAAATTCAGCAAATGGACCTTCCCGATCCCTAAGCTAGACATAATTCTCATGTAGCTATCCAAGTGAGCTTTCGGTGGACCTTCCCCAGTGTACAGGGGCAAATACAGCATCTGAAACCCAACTGGGAGCGGCTCTCCCCCCTCTGCCAATAAAGTAGATGGATCCACACACTTAATAGGCTGGTAATGCACCATTTCCTTCAGCTTTGGTAATAGTGCCTCAAAATCATAGAATTTCTCCTTAAGGCACCTTTTAGCAGCTGTCTCAATCGAGGCCTCCCTAGCCCTTTCAAAGGCCTCATCTTCCTCAGAATGATGATCAACTTCCCGGGGTGGGATGACCACCATATTGCTGCTAGGGATGTTCCTTCCTGAACTAGGGCCCCCCTGAATGACATTTCGTTCGTTTTCAACTGGGGCTTGGGCCTGCTGACTAGTCTAGCCCACAGTGGTAGTCACTACAGTCTGCACTTTCTCCCTGATGGTAGCTTTGAACTGATCAGAATTCAGAAAAGCAGTCATTAATGCATTCATGTCAAAGGGTGGATTTCCACCATTCCCATCTTAAGCCATTTTCTGTTCTACTTGCTTCTTCCAACACAAACTGACTGTCAATTGGCAAGGAAGGCAACTATCCCCCAAACTCTTGCTCTGAAGCTGAATCTGAATCTGAACTAACCCTAACCTCTTCCACGGTGACTGATTCTGTCTGAATTGACTGACTAGACCCTGATCTAACTCATACTAGTTGCTTCAAAGTTAGACTCCAAACTGCACATTCAGAACAGGGTTAGCATCACAGATGAATGTCTTGACCCTAGACGCGACATGCTAAGTGGTATGCATGGTATGATCGTGGGATGATCGTGATCGAATGATGCTTTATGAATGACAATGATAATGGATGTGGCTTCCTTTGTTCTTTCTCCAAACATTCCAGGAATGCCCAAAGCTATGCAAAAGACAATGCAAGGATCATCGCATGCGAATCGTCACATGGACAGAGGTTCGGCGCCTTCATGGCACCTAATGGATGTTTATGAAATGGTCGTGCGTGTACCGACACATGGACAGAGGTTCGATGCTTTGTAGGTCAACATGAAATGGCATGAAATGGTCATGTAGAAGCTATTCCTTGGATAGACTTCTGATGCTTTTGGGGCATCTAACATGGAATGATGTTGCAAACAAGTCACCTGTAAGCAGGGACACAAATAGAGATTCAGCGTTTGTGGAACACCTTGCATGGATTGGTAATGTCATGAAATGTTCTTATATGCATAATAATTCAGCACTCATGGAGTACCTCGAATGAGTCATTGATGTCATGAAACAAGTCCTGTGTGGATTGGGACACACAAGCAAGGTTTTGGCATCACCGTGACACCCATGACGAATGGACATGAAATGGGGATGATATAATGTTGTTGTCATGCAACTTACCACACAACTAGACCTAAGATCTTCATGATCTTCTAGTGAATGATATGATATAATGGAGTGGCCAAATGCGAATCGGTGCACAGGTGGACTACGAGTGATTTTAGGGTACCCGATATGGTATGAAATGAAATGATCGTGATAGGCATTCTCCGAACGTCCCTTATTAGATGGAATGGAATGAAATGGTATGAATGTGTATGTCACAAAAAATGCAAGTGGCTGCAAAAAAATGTGGTTAGGATGTATGACACATGGGATGATGTCGTGTATGCTTTATGGAAATGTTGGCGCATGAGATGTATATATACTGCACGCGAGTAAAATGTTGTGGCTTCATGAAGACGTGGTTAGCATAAATGCCACACATATGTATATTTTAAAAATGGCTGCATGGAAACATGGTTAAAATGGCATACAGATGATTATGATTGTTTGATGTTGCATGAAAAAGGTAAAGAGAAAATCATCACGGAACAAACGTTAGCACACGCAAAATATGCTCTCCCTTCCAACCTTATTCCTCCTTTCAATTGGTCTTACATACTCCCTAGGTGTTGGGTCTCTTTGGCATCAATGGGGGATATCAAAGGTGCATAGTCAATTGTCCAATTTTAGATTTATGTTTTGGTAATCCTAAGCAAAGTTACTAAGCCATTACATGTGGGCCAAAGTCAAACCAAGGACCATATAGGTCCCCATAGCGAATACACACTCCTCACCGCAGAACACGATGTAAGGTCATGCGGTGCTATGAGTGGTTTACCCAGTTAGGTGCCTCCAATCCTGGCGGAAGAGGTAGGTCACCTTCTTGAGTAAATGGGGCTGATCAGTGTTTTTGAGGGGTTGAGAAAAAGAAAATGTCATGATATGCAAGGTATGAATATATATGGTATTTATAAACTAGTAAATGACTACAAGCGAGGTTATATTTCAGCATTTACCTAAGTTCCTTAAGTTTTTATAAAAATGTTTTTAGGAAACTTTTATCCCCAGCAAAGTCGCCATCGTGAGCGGACAACCTGAAAAGGGCAAGACGAGGCAAAGCAAATCGAGGAAAAACGGAATGCGTTAATTTGGTTGGAAAACAGGTTTTGTTTATCTTGCTTTAGGAAAATTGTTGGTTTATTTGGAAATCCCTTTTGTAGAAAAAATTTTCCTATTTTATTACTTAAAGACCTCAAAACCTAAATTTTGAGATCAGTGATAGAGTCGCCACCCGGACCAGCTCATCCAAGAAATTCCGGTATAGCTCCCTACCGAGCGTAGACTGCCGTACCTAATCCAGAGATTTAGGGTTTGGGTAACTTACCTATTCAACCTCGAGCTTATATTCATTTACAACTTATATTACCGTATTTGTTCAATTTATTATCTTTCTCTACCCAATTAGGTTTATTTATAAGCCGATGCTCAAGCAAATGATAGAAATGAATTGCAGAAAAATAAATCATACATGCAAATTATACAAAAGAATAATAGAAGCCGCTTATACAACCAAATTGAATAAAAATAAAAACTCTCGTCCTCACATTACAAGCGCCTAGAATACACGATTATCTAAAAATTTACACACACCTAAAATACAAGAATTAATCTGTTAATTAGACCAAAAATAATAAAAATAGAAAATAAATACTGCAAAACAGATAGTTAGCACAGTTTATATCGCAAACACAAGTAGGACTCACAGTAGGATAGAATTGGGATTTTTAGGAACAGGGGCATGTATTTAGGGGGTAACCAAGTCGACTCGGCCAGCCAGCCCAGTTAGACCTGGAAAACGATTTTGAAATGCCCTGTAGATTTTTGTGCTGAAAAACAGTTTTAGAAAATTACTTGGCTCGATTTCATGCAAATTTCCATATTTTAACAGGTTTGTTATTCCGGAACTCGGAGTTCCGTTCGTGCGGGTTTCCTAATTTTTACAAACATCTAGGGTTTGAAAACGGTAAACACACCAAAACAGTTTGAATTCGAAGATAGCATCGCACGACGACATCCGTACGGGTCGTTCCATGATTCTGAGTAGTTCTAGAAACTACAGCCGTAAGGCTCTAATTACAGTCGTGCGACTATAGCTTCCAGACCCAAAAAATGGTTTTCTCATTTTTCAAAAATTGCTATTTTGCTAGTTTTCAATGTTTCCCGAGGATTTTATAGGGTTCAAGGATCCGCTAATGCTGGAGTACGGATCCAGTTCGGATCGAACAACCCCGAAATTCAGAAATAAAATCTGGGAAAATCCAAAAACCTAACACCCGTACGTACAGAAATCCAAAAACCAAAGTTTAATAACGTACAAATGTATTTGGGCCGAAAAACATCACAACAGAATGCATAAAAAATGGAAAATGGGCTATTTTTGGCCGATCGGGCGTTTTCGAGTTTTAGCTCGGGAGAAACATAGCCGTGCGGCTCTGAGGTTAGAGCCACGTGGCTCTGTTCCAAGGGGACATAGCTGTGCAGCTGTGTTCGTAGAGAACACGGCCGTACGGCTCTGCTCGGGTAGCCGGTTTTCCGAAAATTGAGAAAACAGGGGAAAAATGCATAAAAAACGCAATGAACACAAGTTTAAGGCCTCTCAGAGTTTACCTTAACTTTGTTCCAGTGTATTGGATTAAAAAGAGAGAATGTGCTTCGAATCCTCAAAAGTTCCGAAATCTCGTAAACGAATCCCGAACCGATCCTAAACGAATCCGAAAATATATTCGGATGAATGAGTAATGGTCTAGACGTGTTATAGGATGATTAGGGTATGAGTTTGGGTTTGGGAATCACAATTTCTCTCTCAACCTCTCTTTCTCACTTCTTCTTCCTCACCTTTTGTTTCTATTTTTTCTCTCTGCCTTTTCCACTTTGGCCGAAATCCTTTTCCTCTAAAAATCCCTCCCTTTTTTGGATTTTGATTTTTGCTTTTATATCTCGCACCCCGTAATGATTTCACGAATTAAATGACCCATTTACTTTTCTACGAATTTGGCCAATTTCGCTCCTTTCAGTGAAGTTGCTATGCTTTGCAGAGCAACTTGATTGACCCACTATCACCCGGCTCTAGTTGTGCTAGAGCCGTGTGGCTCTAGATCTACAGCTGTGCGGCTCTAGATAAAGCCAGGGCCGATTCCGTAAAAAAAAAAAACCAATGCTCACCCTAAACCCTGAAATCACCTTGGGGACCTTTCTCGGGGTTTCAAATCGAGGATAGCTCAGTTTTGGGAAAGTTTGAGGCGTTCCAGGTGACCTTCTACTCTTTTTCAAGTCTGACTGCCTAATAGAGGTAACAAAGGGTTCTCATCACAGAGGTCAGGAAAACCTGTGCTCACACACCATCTCTCTTAGAAAGGAATTCCTTCTCCAAGAAGATTGTATTCCTAGCTATGAAAACTCTGTTTTCTATAGGATCGTAGAAGTAATAACCCTTAGTTTCCTTAGGGTAACCCACAAACTGGCACTTGACAGATTTGGGCTTGAGCTTGCCACTTGTCAATTTCTTAACATGTGCATCACAGTCCCAAATCATCAAGAAGGAAACATTGCACTTTCAGCCCCTTTACAGTTCATATGGTGTTCCTTTAACTGCCTTGCTTGGTGTATTATTAAGTATGTAAGAAGTTGTCTCTAAAGCATATCCCTAAAAGGAGACAGGGAGTGTAGCATGACTCATCATCGAGCGGACCATGTCTAGCAAGGTCCTATTCCTCTTTTTGAAACTCCATTCCACTGGGGTGTACCTGTTAGATATGCCCTAGTCCCGAGGCATTGGACCTTGTTTTTGTATTATACATTTATTAGATTTATGTATTAAACTCAATTTGTGTTATTAATAAAGGCATTAATTCATTTATTATATATATATCTTGTGCAATATATTAAATGAAGTATCCAATGGACATATCCATATCCATGATGACAAGTGTCATGCACTTGGCAGTAGGACCATGGATAGGGTAAACGATATGACCATAAAGAGATCCGTAGTCTATTCCAGTCATGGGAATGAATGGAACTAGAGACTATCATTAACCTGGTTGTATGGCGGCGTCTTACCAATCATTGGACATGGGATGTCAACCAAGTTAATGGGTACATGTAAAAAGGGCATGGTACTAGATAGATCCACTAAACGAGAAATCCACATGGTATAGTATCACAAGTGATTCTTGTGTAGTACTTGTATGGATCCTTTGACCTAACCATATGATGGTATTATATGTGAGGTTGCATACTTAAGGGTACGCCTAAAGGGCCTATAATAGGGTGCCAAGTATGGGTGCTTTCGGGTATGTCACTTAGCTTGGCAATGCTATGGATATGCAGAAGGGATTTGTCACTCAGTAATCCACTGAGAAGATATCACCGGCCTCTTGATGAATGTGACTGATAAGAGTGTGACCACACCCAAACAAGTTGGAACATGTTTATGAGCTTCAGTAAATTCGGGATCAAGTTAATGTCCGGACACAAAAGAGGGTGATCAATCCATGCCTCTGTGTTGGACACCGATATCGATGACATGGGATATACAAGTTCAAACTACAGGGTTATGATAACAGTTAGACTGGCATCGCCATCTTAATTGGGGGCTGTAGTGGCTTGCTAGAGCCTAACTACAGTCTGTGGGCCATAGGCCCACTGCCAACATAAAGATGGGCCCACGGGATCGTACACATTGAGCGACTAAACACTAACTTAAGGAATCACATGTATACTTGGAGTACGCACTCTGGAGAGAGAGGAATATATTAATTATATTATAAAGATCAATTGGATTGATTATAATAATAAAATTAATATTTGATTGGCTTTCTCATAATTAATTGGATTAATTATGAGATTATTTCCTGGGTGGAAATATTCATATGTATAGGTTTACATATGAATTTATTTTGTGAATATCTAATTTTAATTTAATGGATTAAATTAATTAGTCAAACCAATTTTAATTTAAATGTAAATAATATGTTACTTGGTGTAATATATTAAACACATGGGCAAATTAAAGTTGGGCTTGAAATTAATTTAAACCAGATTAATTAAAATAGATTTGGGCCTGAAATAAAAGATGAAAGCCCACACAAAGGAGGAGCCAATTGGGCTGAAATTCACCTAGGGTTAGAATAACCCTAGGATTTTAGGCCAAGGGGGCAACTAACACACTAGCCAAAATTTTGCCTCCCCTCTCTTCTCCATTGTTCGTTTTTTCCGACGCTAGCACGGATGGTGTTCGTAAGGCGTTCATGTACGTGAACGAGGAGGGATTCTAGTTTGATTCCTGCAGTCTGCATCCATCTCTTGTAGAGATATTCCGGGTAAGAGATTTATCTCTTGTAATTAAATTTTTGTTTTTCCAATTTCCATCTCAATTGTTCCTGGGCACGGATTTGAGGAAATCATCACGTTCTTCCGCTTTAATCGGGTGATTTCCGGTGACAAAATCCCAACAGTACCAGGAGGAGTGAGTTGGGATATAGTCCCACACTCTCTCAAAAACAAGTCAAACTCTTGGCTTAAATATTCACCCCCTCAGTCAGACCGAAGTGCTTTTATTTTCTTTTCAAGTTGGTTTTCTACCTCGTTCTTAAAATCCTTGAATCTCTGGAGAGTCTCGGACTTATGCTTCATTAGATACACGTAACCGAATCTGCTGAAGTCATCTATGAAGGTGATTAAGTACAAAAAACCTAATCTAACACTAGTGCTCATTGGGCCATATACATCGAAATGTATGAGCTCCAATAGCTTTGAGGCCCTTTCAGCAGTCTTGCTAAAAGGCACCTTTGTCATCTTGCCTCTTAAACAAGATTCACATGTGCCATAAGACTGGATGTCAAATGACCCAAGCACTCCACTAGAGTGAAGCCTAGATATGCATTTCTCGTTTATGTGGCTAAGTCGACAATGCCAGATGTATTTTGGATTAATTTCATTTTGTTAATCCTTTTAGTATTTATGTTATAGATTGAACTTTCACATTTTAGATCAAGGATGTATAAACCATTTTCAAGAAATGTTATTCCATAAATAATACTGTCACATTGTATAGAAATTCTACCATGTCCAATTTTAAATATTAAACTAGAAATATCCAACAAAGAAACACAAATAATATTCATAGGCATCGCAGGTACAAAATAACAGTTTCTTAGTTCCAAAACAAGTCCACTAGGCATCTCTAACAAATAATCCCTGATCTCCATGGCCTGAACCTAAGAGCCATTTCTAACTCAAAGATCCACTTCTCTGAATCCTAGCAATCTCCTATTTCTTAGTCCCTACACATTTGAACAAATGTGAGAACCACATCCAGTGTCTAAAACCCAAGATGTAGAAATAGCCAGATTAATCTCATAACATAAATACCCAAAGCAGCAGACTTGCTCTTCATTTGCTCCCTTAGCTTTGGACACGAGCTCTTCCAATGCCCCTTCTCTTGACACTCATGGCAGACATCATTAGAAGAAGCAACCCTTCCTTGGCCACCACATTTTTGCCTTTAGATTGGCCTTTTAGGCCTTAGCCTTAGCCTTAGATTTGGCCTTTCCCTTAGCAATAGGCATATTGCCCTTGTTCACCAGCAGTACCTCAGGAGGCTTCTTAATAGATTGCTTAACAAGCTTGAGCATGCCATCCAGCTCAACAACCAATTTATCAAGACCCTGCATGTGGTAGTTCATGATAAATTGGTTGTAAGACTCAAGAAGTGACCCGAGAATAATGTATGCTGCTAAGTCCTACAGAACTAGTGAGCCGAGGCAGGCAAGTGTATTAATGTACCCCTTCAACTTTAGCACATGAGTGCTAACAGAAGTCCCGGCTGTCATTGCAGTCATGCATAGTGCCTTAGTTGTCAGGTATCATTCTTAAGGAGCCTAATCTTGGAACATCTTTTTAAGCTGATCTATCATCTCATAAGCATGCTTCTCTATGGACTACTTCAAAGAATCAGAAGCAATGGTACCCAGCATAAGGCATGAGACATCTCGGTCATCCCTGAAGTGCCGGTCATACTGCTCTTCCATCGCTGTGGTAATGCCTCAACCTCTAGGAGGGCCAGCTGGTAAAGGAGCATTCAATTCATAGGAATAATCTACATGGAAGAAATTATTGCTTGAGTTAGAAATAAAGAACTTTATGCCAATTCAAATTAATAATCAAATTTTAATTTCCTCATTGGTGATGTTAATTGGCTGACTTAACCAAGATCCATAACTCATTAATGATTGGCCGAACTAGGGCTCGCTAACCAACCATTGATTTGTTTAGTCGGACAACTTATCCAATCCTTCCATGAAGGACTCTTGATTTGATGGGCTTATTGACACTTTACCCATCTGTGCTTAGGGCCCGCTCTGAGCTAATGCTACCCATGTTGAGTCAAATCACCATTCACATGTTAACCATACAAAGTATCCTAACCCTCGACAGCCCACCAAATACTATAATGTACCCAGCTAGGGCATCGCGCACATCGCGGCATCAATCGGAGGAAGAGGTGTGAATATGGGAAGCATTTTAAACGACTCAATATTTTAACTCTCCGGATTAAAATTAAGTGAGTCGGCTTAGCATGCATAAACACAAGTTATAATTTGGTGATCCATACATCCATATTATATGATAAATGAAATAGCATTCTTACTTTAAAATCAATAAGATCCTATGGGCCTTAATTACAACCTAATGAAAAACTAGATAACATATCTGATTCTCCATCGAGCCGGACTGTAATTCTCCTTGGGCTCCCCCGATGGGCTTGCCCCATCTGGGCCTTCCTCCATACTTGATGCAATTAGAATAATTTTATTTTAAATAAAATCTATTCTAAAATAACATCAAAATAAAAGAAATGGCATGCAGGCCATATTTTCCAAAATTAAATTACAACCGAATAGAAATTAGGCCTATAGAACTCAACAAAACAATTTCAAAAAAAGTACCTATCAGCGCATACATACCAATATGATGCATGATCATGGCAATCCAAATTATAAATATAAATTTTAAGCTGAGTTACTTAGGGTGAAATCGCCAATTTTAACAAATGTGACTAAGGCCCAATGGATAACATCCATTAATGCAAAATTGACAATTTTGCTCCCATTAGAATTTGGATTATCACAAATTTGAAATTTTGTCCTCCCAATTTTGACCGGTGTCATGGTTTATTAGGCCAATTTCACAAAGCGAATATTCAATTTAATATGCAAAACAATTAAATTAACTATGCATGCCAACATAATAAATAATCCAAATAAAAATTAATTTAAAATAAAACATTTTAATTTAATTTGTATAATGGGCCTGGGTTACATAGAATACCCGTGAATTTTAAAATGAAACCTCATCTCAAAAATCCAAACGGATAGCTGTGAGCATGGGTTTTCCTGACCTTTGTGATGAGAGTCCTATATTACCCGTTAAGCAGACGAACGTGAATTGGACTTGAGAATGAACGGGATATCACCAGGAATGTCTCAAACGCTTTGAAATCTGAACAACTCTCGATCCGAAACCCTGAGAAAGGTCCTTCAAGTGATTAGAGGGCTGGTGAATCTGGGATTTAGGAGAACCTGTCACGGCTCTGATTAGAGCCACACGACTGTAATTCTAGAGCCGCACGGCTGTATACTACATCAGCGCGACTCTAGTGAGTAGTCAGATTATCTTCCAAATAACTGGAATCAATCTTTGACAGGGAATCAAACTTCTTATTTAGGAGGATTCTCGGCCGAAATTTAAGGAGGGGTTTTAATAGCAGAAAAAGAAAGAGAACAAAAGGAGAAGGACAGAAAAAATCAGAGCAAGAGAGAAATCATAGCAAGAGAGAATTCTAAGAAAAAAGGAAAGGAAAAAGAGAGAAAACTAACAAAAACTAAAGAACAAAACCAGAGAAACATATTAAACAAACTTAGAAAGACTTAGGGTGAAGGGTTTCTAGTGACCATTGTTCATTCGGTTCTGTTCTCGGGTTGTAATAGGATAGATTCGGGATACATACTTGAGGATTTTGGGGTGTTCATAGGATTCTACGTGCATTTCGACCTTTCAATCCACTTCTGGACATCAAATACACTAGAACATCAACAAGGTAAACTCTAATAGGCCTTAAACTCGTACTTGTATGATTTGTGTGTGATTTTTTAGTGTTATGCAAATTTTCAGAAACTGGTTGTTTGAATACAGCCGTGCAGCTCTAACTAGAGCTGAACGGCTGTAATCTCTTAGAACAGAGCCGCGTGGCTGTAATACTAGAGCCACATGGCTATGTTCTTCTGGGCAGAAACCCGAAAAGTCCTAAAATCGACCGAAAGCAACCATAATCCATTTTTTTCATTCTGTTATCATTTATTTTGGTCCAATCACATCCGTTATACTCAGAATTATGGTTTTCGGTTTTCCTAGAACACGATGTGAGGTTTTTCATTTCTTTGATTTTGATTTTCTTTTGAAATCCGGGGTCATTCGATTGAAATTGGATCCATTGTCCAGCATTAGTGGACCCCTGGATTCAATGAGATTCTTAGAAATTGAAACAGATTAAAACAATGATTTTCAAAGCAAAGAATCGAGTTCTGGGTACTACAGCCGCACGGCTGTAGTGGTTATAGCTGCGGCTCTAACTAGAGCTGCACGGCCTAGAGCTACGCGGCTGTAGTTTCCAAAAGAAGGTAGAATCACACGACGACCCACACGGACATCGTCACGTGATGCTGTCTTTGGAATCAAACTGTTTTTGGCATGTTTACTACTTTCAGACCTTAGATGGATGTTGAAATTAAGAAACCCATAAGAACGGAACCCCGAGTTCCGGGATAACCGACCCACTAAATGGAGAAACTTGCATGTAATTGATCCAAACTATTTTCCAAAATGTTTTCAAGCACACAACCTGCAAGGCGTTTCAAAATGGTTTTCCAGGTCTATCAGAGTAAGTCGCCGGACTTCTTGGTTATCCTCTAAATGCATGCTCTCACTTCCTGAAATCTCCATTTTGTCAAGTATGAGTCCTATTTGTGTTTATAATATAATTGTGCTAACCATTTGTTTTGCAGCTTTTATTTTTCTTTTTTTTTATCATTTTTGATATATTTTATAGATTGATCGTGTATCCTAGACGGTTGTAAACTTTTAGATCTTCATGTATTTAGGCGATTGTAATGGTGACGATGAGAGCTTTTTCTTTTTATAGGTTGTAATAAGTGGCCTCTATTTCTTTTTGGTTGGGTTTTGATGTATGGTTTATTTTCTGCACTTTAATATTCTACACTTTATTTATGTCATCTGAATGAGCATGGGCTAAATAATAAAAGATAAAATGGGTAGAGAATTAAGTGAGTAAAATATTGTCATAAGCACTTATAAATGAATACAAGCTTGAGGTTGAATAGGTAAGTTGCCTGAACCCTAAATCTCTAGATTAGGTACAGTAGTCTACGCTTGGTAGGGAGCTGTACAGGAATTTCCCGGATGAGCTGATTCGGGTGGCGACTCTGTCACTGATCTTGAAATTTAGGTTTTGAGATCTTTAAGTAATAAAATGGGATTTTCTAACATGCAAAACCAGTTTTCCCAAAACTCACTTCCAAAGAAATGGTTTTCTAGAAAAGGGATTTCCAAACAAATCAATGGTTTCCCTAAGCAAGATGCAAACCCGTTTTCAAAAATAAACAATCAAACACTCTTTTCTTTTTCCCCATTTCGCTTTACCGAGTTCCTCTTAAAAAGTCATCCGCTCACAACAGCCATGGCGGCGCACCTCCCCGCCTATGGTAGGCTATCCAAGACGGCCCGCCTTGGCGGGATAGCAGCAGCTCGGTGCCACGCATAGCCTGCATGAGCAGGCTATGCACATGCACCCACCACTGGCCCAGCCGCTGTGTGTGGTGGCCAGTGGTGGGAATAATTTTTTTTTTCTAAATAGAAAAATACAGCAGTAATAAAAATACAGCAGCATAAAATTTACAGCAGTAGAAAATTACAGCGAAGATGAAAACCAATCGGGAAAAATCATTAAAACCTGAAAAACCATTCTTGCAACCTATTCTTTCTTCAAGAACAATTTCAAGAATGAATTCCAATCAATCTAATGGACAAAACCTAGGCTCTAATACCACTATTAGGATTCATCATGGGAAAAATAATAAGGCGCAGCGGAATTTGGCTGATTAAAATTTTCTAGAATCCACCTATTGTATCTGATTACCAATGATTGAAAAGAAAATCAATTTGAATCAAGAGAGGTTAAACTCACCGGATACGTCTCTTCTTGAGACTGCTACAGAATCGATTCTTGAAGCTGAAACAATCTCCACAATCTAGTGCATGATCAAATGTCGAACGAGAACTGATGCTAGCCAAAGAATTGAAGGAATGTGTGTAAAAGATGAAGAATTTCAGCAACTAGGCTGCACCATGCTGGCCGTACTTCTTCTCCTTTTAGGGTTTGGTTTAGTTTTTACTTCCTTAAGTGTGCCCTTTATAGTCTCATTCTATAATTTTGTTTTAATTAAGTTAATTAAACCCAAGCCCATTAGGATTACAATTATATAAATAAACTATATTGCTACATAATTTAATTCCATTTGGCTAAATTTAATTACCCCTAAATAAAATTAAATCACTCTTAAGTAAATGCAATACATGTATTTAATTTTCCTCCTTAGGAAAATAATTTAATTAATTATCTACTTTATGTAATTTAATTAATTGATTAATTAATTAATTACATTATGTAAACTAATTAATTAAATAAAATCAATCCAATGTCAATTAATTACCTTGACACCAAATGTCAACTAATTAATTAACGAGTTCCTTCCAATGTACATTACATGTACAAATCCTATAAGTTCCTATTCAGTTGATCTATATGCATGATCCTATGGTTTTGTCTTTATGTTGGCAGTTGGGCTAAGGCCCACAGACTGTAAGTGGGTTCTAGCAAACCGTTACAGCCCCTAATTAAGATAAAGATATAGCAGTCTGTTGAAGACACTTACCCAGTAGTAATCTCATAGTGTGCTTGGCCAAATGACATTGATATGAATAAACAAGAGGCATGGTGTCCGTCATCCTTTTATGCTGTTTATTTTATTTCTTAATCTTGAATGAATTGATTAATCAAATAAGCAACCAACTTATATGGGTATGGTCATACACTTATCAGTCCCACTTATCAAGTGGCCAGTGATATCATCTCGGTGTTACTCGAGTGGTAATTTCATCACTTCATTATCAATATCAATATGTTCATCGGTCCACCCGATCATACCTGTATTTGGCATCTTTTTACAGACCTGTTAGGTGCATGTTAAAGTTAACCGGATTCCATATTGATACTATGATGAAATCTGGTATGAGGATAAAAGAGACCTACTCAAGACAGACCTATAACGTGACAACCATGTGGCTTTCTTATGCGGATCGATCCAGTCCCATATCAACAACATATACGTATATTCATGACTGACTATACCAGTACTATGGCTAGTTAAGAACTACCATACAGTCACTAAATATACAAGTCTATGGTTCTATTCGTTCCCATGATTAGAACAGACCTGGGATGTGTTTTATGATTAACAATCAATGGGTAATTTATTCATTTTATAGCACAAGCTATAAATGGAATATATTAAATGCCTTTAGTAATGTGACACAAATAATTAGGGGTAAGCAAAACCAAACCGCGAACCAAAAACCGAACCGAACCAAACACTATTTGGTTTGGTTTTGGTTTTATAAAATATAATAGTTTGGTTTTTGGTTCGGTTTTTGGTTTTTGTTAAAAAAACTGAAACGAACCGAATTGAACCGTAATAGGAAAAAATATTTTTTAAAAATATATATATGTATGTAAATAAATTTTATTTGGCATATTATATATTTATATTATTATATAGTTTGTATTTATAAGACTTTAGTAATATACATGTAATATAAATCCTTTTTAAGCAATACTTTACATGTAATTTATAAAAAATATGATAATAAAAATTAAAAAATTAAAATTTTTGTTGATTCGGTTTGAACCGAACCAAACTGTAACCCGAACCGAAATGGTTCGGTTCAACTTGAACCGAACCATATGAACTTTGGTTTGGCTTTGGTTTCTATTTTTCTTATACTTTGGTTTTTGGTTCAGTTTGGTTTGGTTTTTGAACCAAACCGCGTTTTGCTCACCCCTACAAATAATGTATACACACAATGAGTCTTAATGTATAATACAAAATACAAGAATCTAATGCCCTAAGAACTAGGGCACAAAAGTATTGGGTTTTTATGGGTCTTGAGTTTTCTGAAGGTTGAAAAATGGTGAGGGTGATGAACAATAGAGGGTTGAAGGTTAGGGAGAGTTCTTCTCTACTTGAGGGTTAAGTTTTCACTGTTTCTTGTCGTAATCATCTGCCTCCCCTTGATAATTTCTGAATAAAAGCTTATATACTCTATCTGTGCAAGTGGGCAAATTTTTGTGATTTTTTTGCTTTTAAAGATAGGCCGTACGACCTATCTTTTATAAAGTTAGGATGTACAGCCTAAAAGTTAAGTTGTATGGTCTAAATCTCACATACAACTTTTTTCACTTTAAGCAGCTCTCTTTTGCGGCTTAACCCTTCTTGACACTGCTTAACTCACTTCCACTTAGGCCGTATGACTTATCCTATGTAGTCAACACACTCTTTTTAGGTTTTTGACTATTTTCGGTCCTCTTGGATTCGAGTTAGAATCTAGTCCTTGCTTCTCGGGCCGGTGTCTACAGAGAAATTAAAATAAAGGATAACTAGAAAGCTTCATCATAGAGGTCGAAAAAAAAATCCATGATCACAGTAGGTATGAAGGACAAATCTGTCCCTACATTCGAACCGGGGATAGGAATCTCGATTGGTCGGGGATCAAGGATGAAAGTTCCATTCTCCATCCCACCTCGTTTACAACTCTAGGTGGAGCCATTTAAAAAGTGTTTTGGGAGTTTTATTGTTGGAGAGAAAAATTCTTTTGAGAGTACATTGGTGAGAGGAATATTAAAATAATACAAATAATAGTTGAAATAGTATTACCCTTGAAAGATGCCTTAAGGAATAACAAAATCTAGTATCTTAATATTTATCATTAATTTTGTTATTTAAGAGAGATTCCACAGTTTTGTCATTCTAGGAATGTTTTCGTGAAACGTTGGTGTTTTGATGAAAAGCCCTTTTTTTTGTTAAAGTATAAAAAAAAAAACCTTATGGTTGTGGTCATTTACAAATTGGTAAATGTGGTATAAAACTTTGCAAACAATTAAATATCGTTTGCAGCATTAAACAAACACAGTCTTTTGTCTAACAAATGACCACTAAAAAATTAGATATCCTTTAGATTTGTAGCTAAAATTTTGCACGTTGGTTGATAAAAATATAATAAACCTCAACAATAAGCTCAAAAAATTTCGAAAAGTGCAAGTATTTTTTAATTAAATAATGCAAAAAATAAAAGGAAAAAGAAAAGAAAACTGATTTAAAATTTCCAAATATTAATGGGAAATTCGTAAATAATATGTATAAAATATTCGGATGCTAAACGAGTAGAACACGTTTAGTTTTGCAAGGGTACCACACTAATGGTGTGAAGTACATATACTATTAACTTTAATACCCATGCAAAATTGCATATTTTTTTTACTATATAGCATCTTAATAATTTAACCAAATTGTTTAAGAACTTTTCATGAAGATGTGAACATTTTAACGTTTTTTTCTATTTTTTTAATGTTCCATTTTCCAAAATATTTCATTGAAAAAACAACTACGCTTCCCGAAAATTCATGAGCTTCGTCCCAAAGACCCATTGTATTTTATCAACCAACATGCAACATTTCAACTCAAATCCAATGAATAGAATAGTTTTAGTGGTTTGTAGATTCAGATTGTCTAATGGTGCAAACTACAAGTACTTATTTGCAAAGTTTTAAACCATAAGTATCAATTTGTAAATTGTTGAAGTTAGAAGACTCATAATTTAGTGTTTTGAAAATGACGAAATATTAAGAGTAAAACTAAAACCAAATATATTACTCTCGTTCCATAATTAAAATATTAATCTCTGGACAAAAGACTTGAAAAACAAAAAGGTAGTTACCAATATTGGAAAGAAAATAATCCCAAGATAAAATTGTAAGACATTGGTAAGACAAAAAGTATGAAAAGGTTGTGGTTTCTAAGATAAAATCTTCACCAACCCGTTGACAAAGTGCTGACAAGGAGGAAGTCAGATTTCCATTTCAGTGAAAGTGGAAGATTGTCATCCAGTAAGAAAAGTTGGCGTGCGCCAATTCTAGAAAACGATCGACATAAGAACTGCTATTGAAGACCACTTTACTATTGAGAAAATCCAAACAAATCAAAAGGTTGCCATATTTGTTTGGATGACTATTACCATTTATGGTATCCTCAGATTATCTCTCTATATGTCTAACGGCTCTATAACGATCATTCATCCACGAAGCCTATAAATTGAAGCTTAAAACTCCATTGAAGATTTGTCAAAGCTATTATGAGTGCCAGATTTTTCCGACCTCGATGATGAAAGTTAATTTGGTTATCAATTGCTTAGAGATCTTTATTGAAAATGGTTCATGGTGTGAAAATTCGGATTTGACGAGTTTGAGAATTGGACCTTAAAACCATTTTTATGCATGAACCGTACGACTCTAATGTACAACTCTTATCCCATTAACTTGAGTTGTACATCTCAAAATGGACATAGGACATTTGCATTAAATGGATATCGACATTTGGATTGAAGGTAGCTAGCTCTTGCTTGCTAATGATCGGTGGATTATGGAAAAGAGAACATGATTACAAGGCCTGAAAAGATTAACATCAATCACAATTAAAAAAGAGAGAAGAGAGAATTTGAAAATAAAAAATCTTATAACCATAGAACCAGAACAAGACTTTGTTTAATCTTAGTTCTCAAAGATTTTCCAAGTTTGTTTGCCTTAATACTTGTTTCTAGAGCACTAAGGGGCTAGTAATCAGAAGAGTTGAAGTTTCAATTCAAAGAAAAATTCAATTTGGAGTTCAAATTTCAAGTTTATTCAAATCCAAATTTCTCACTTGTATTTGGTTTCTAAGAATCAAAAGCTGGATAAAAGCATCAAAGGTAACTTCTGAGAGGTCTTTAATTTCGTTTACAGCTTTTTAAATTGATTTTTGGTTATTTGCATCTTTCCTTCAAAATTCTAGAATTTTAGAAACCAGAGCCATACGGCTCTGTTCTTGGCTATGATAGAGTCGCACGACTCTATCGTTCTCCCAGGAAGAGCCGTATGACTATGGTTATAATATTCATCTTCTTCGTTTGGATTTTAGATATTTCAAATTTTATTGATTTGGAACAAGAGTTGTACTGCTCTAATAACAGTCATGCGACTATAGTGCATGAACCATGCTTCTCTCATTTCAAAATTAGAAATTGTTTTGTTTATTTAAATTGTTCTTTTATACATTTTAATCTAGATTTATGCTTTCATTGTTTATAGTTGGCTAATACAGTGATAGAAACACCAATTTCTTGAATGCAGATTGACTTTTGCATGTGAAATATATTTAATTGGACAAAATTGTTTTTAGATTCAATTTAGCATTTTAAAAATTTTTTCTACATCTAATCGGATGAATCTATTGGATTATTTCAATTTCCACTTTCACTTCTTGAGTCCTATGTGAAAATATTTATTTTGCATGCTAACCTTTGTTTTGCAGGTAGTTTTAGGCTATATGTATCTTAGCTTTTATTTTTAGACTATTTGTGTAAAAATAGGGGAATGTAAATATCATATATTTATGTCTATAGGTGTTTTTGTATCCTTATTCCTCTTTTATACAAATGTACCCTAGGATACATTATTCAATTAGGTTGTAATATTTTACTTTTTTGAATTTATTTACATTTCAGAATTTATTTATTGTTTTATGTGTAAGCATATAAAATAAACAAGATTAAAATCAACTTCAGAAAACAAGACAATCACAATTCAGTACAGTTAATAATCTTTTTAAACAAGACAAATAGGTAGTTTAGCTAAACTCGAATATCTTGCTAAAAGGTATAGTGATTCGGGTTCGATTTGGCTATACCATAATTTTCCGATTGAGCTAAACAGAGTGGCGACTCCTGTCACTTTTAGTGAGATTGTTAATTTTGTTCATTTTCTCACTGTGAGTGTGAATTTTTCCATCCTCAATGATGAAAACCAAATTAGTTATTCTTTGCATCGAGTTTTCTATAGGAATCAATTCGAAGGATGAAAGATGGGAACCGAATGAGCTTGAGAATGAACCCAAGAATCGTCTGAGAGATCAGCGGCTTAAATCTTAATTTGGTAAGAGCCGTATGGCTCTTTTTTGTGTGCCACAGCTCTAATTAGAGTCGTATGGATCTATTTGAAAAAGGGTTAAGTCGTGAACAAAATTTGGAATTTGAAAATTTCTAACAAAAAATAGAGTCGTACGGCTCAACGACAATAGTTGTACGGCTATCAAGTAGAGCCGTACAACTCATCTCCTTTAGCAGAAAAAAAAAATAATTCACAAATGGATAGTGTGAGTAAAACAAAAATTTTGGATCTTGAGGGAGATAGATAGATTAAAAAAAGGAGAAGAGATCAGTGAAACTTAAAAAGGGTTAGAGAAGGAGAGTTAGAGGGTTAGAGAGAAAGAAACATAAACAGAGAACCAAAAATCCTTCATAATCTCACTTTTCAACAAATACATGTTAACCTAACCTTAAACACTAAATTTATTTGTCAATTGCACAAGTAATTTAATAAATAAGATTATGTCTTTTATTAATATGAAGTAAATGTATTCTCATCATACATAAATAATAGAGTACATCATCTAGGGACTATGGCATACACCAACATTCTAGTGGGAGCAATTGGTTTGTAATGGGTTGGAGGCCCAAGCCTCTAACAAGGCTTTAAACCACGATTATCAAACTTTAGTGATTTTCAAAATGGCTATGAAATTATCTTAAAATTGGATCAATTTTCATGAATTATACTATGATATACTATGTGCAATTATTTCATATACTTGGTGTATGTTTTATTTCAAGCACTAAGATGGGTTGTAATTTGATTTTGGTTTTGGTTAATACGGCATGCCTGCCAACTTTATTTTTTTGTAATTTAATTTATTTAAACAGATAGCTATTTATTTCAATAAATTGTAATTACTCAAGCCCAACAAGGAGAGGATGCTTAGTTGGTGATAAAGCCTAAAGAAAGATTGGAACCCCAGATTGATGGAGCCCATGAAACTAGTATATGTTTACTTTAGGATGTAAATATGCTCATAGTGTCTCATTTTAATTAATTGTATATTTTTATATACGTGATATGTATATTTTAATTTTTCCAATTAAACCCACAATATGCATGTAAACCCATTAAAATTGGAACCCATAATTTAAGATATTAAGTCGATTAAAAGTGTTTCCCACATTCGGACCTTATGGAGATGTGGATAGACCAATGTGGGCCGTGCCAAAGCCAGGTGGATTGAGGTATCAACCTTTTGTAAAGGGTTAAGGGTAGTGGGTATGCCTAAACACTCGAATGGTGGTTTGACTTAACATGGGTAGTAGGAAAGCCCTAGCCTTAAGCACAGATGGGTAAGTGCCAATAAGTCAATCAAATCAAGAGTTCAAAGGTTGGGATTGGATGGAGTTCCTACCTAAATAAGTTAAGGCTTAGGTGTACAAGCTCAACTTGACTAAGACTTAATGAAATATGGATCTTGGTCCACTTCCCTTGCAACACTAATTAAATTAGTTAATTGGGATCATTTGTTTATTATGTGGGAAATGCAAAAGTCCTTTTATTAATTACATCTTCTGAATTTTCTGTGTAGATTAAAATGGCAAACCAAGCAAATAACACAAATTTCACTACAATCCATCCTTGAAAAGGACAAACTATTTGAGCTAACTTCTTAGACTAGTCACAGAACTTGAGGATAGTTTTGAGACAAGAGCCAAAGGAGTATGTGCTGGATAGGGCCTTAGCAACGGCACCACCTCGAAATGCTCTAGCCGAAGCGATGGAGGAATACGATGTTTTAGGAAGGACAACCGCCGGGATGTCGTTTGCCTTATGCTGGCGACAATGGACCCTGAGTTGCAAAAACAGTTCATGGAGATGGACGCCTTTGCTATTTGACTCATCCTAAGGAGATGTTTTAGCAGCAGGCATATCAAGAGAGGTTCCTTGAGGACTAAGGCATTAAACTCCTATAGGATGGTAGTGGGACATCTGTGAGTACTCATGTACTCAAGATGAAAGGCTATATTGATACATTAGCTTGTCTTGGCACACCAGTCCCACAAGAGCTAGAGGTCACTTCTTGAGTCTTTCAACCCATTCATCCTCTACTATAACATGCAAGGGATGAAGAAGACTGTAGGTGAATTGAATGGGATGCTATAGACAATAGAATAGTCGATCAAGAAGACCACTCTAGTGCTCATGGTGAATAAGGGGAATGATCCTATTGCAAAGGCAAAGGCAAAGGATAAGACCAAAGCCGAGGCAAAGAAAGCCAAGGCTAGGAAGGCTAAGCATATGCCTCAGCTGAAGGCCGAACCAGGGAATGTCTGCTTTGAGTGTAAGAAGGTTGGGCATTGGAAGAGATCATACCCTCAGTTGCTGGGAGAGCAACAGAAGAACAAGGCTGCTTCTTCATCAGGTATCTATGTTATAGATATAAACCTTATTGTTTCAACATCTTAGGTATTAGATACTGAATGTGGTTCTCACATATATTGTTATGTGCATGGATAGCGAGATAGAAGGTTGCTGGGATCCAGAGGGGTGAATCTTTAAGTCGGGAATAGGGAAAAGGTCATTGCCATCGAGATCGGAGAAGACCACTTGGGGATGCCTAGTGGATTAGTTACAGTTTTAAGAAACTGTTATTTTATACCTACTATGTGTAGGAATATTATTTCCATTTCTTGTTTAGATATTGAAGTTTATACTTTTCCTATTTCTAATGGTAAATTATGTATAATGCATAATAGATTATTTTATGGGCAAGGCCTATCTCGTTCTTAAATTTCTTATAATTAATTCAAAAAAAAAAAAAGAAAAAAAATGGATATAATTCAAATTGGGATCCTGATCATCACTCTTTCCATGTCATACCTCATTTACAAACACAAATTCAATGGCCAAATACTAGGCGGCCCCTGATCGGAGAAAGTATAGAGTTCTTTAGCACTGGTTAAAAGGGTCAATCGAAGAAGCTCATATTTAATAGAATGGAAATGTTTTCTACTAAAGTATTTAAGACCTCAATATTTTGCGAGAAATCTATAGTGTTTTATGGAGCTGTTGATATGGATTAGGAAGGTTGAGACAAAGAAAGTGTGAAGGTTTTGACATAAAAACCATCAAAAGGAATAAACAATCTTTGAAAGCTCTAAGGGAGAAAATCCCCTAATACTAGGTTTAAAACCCAAGATTAATTTCAGAATTTGATTGATGTAAAAAGTTGTAAAAAGTGGGAGAAAGAGATGTTTATATAATCTTTCTAAACCCTAAACTTTGAGAGCAAGTTAGCTACTAAACTTAACAACCAAGGAAATACGAAAGAAAAAAAGTACAAAATAAAGCTGCCAACAAAACAGGACTGAGAACCAATCCAACAGATGACTGGACTGCTTCTTTAAAAGTAGGTTCTTTCACTCCCTTCACCCGGCTTCTATTTCTCGGTTCTTTCGGGGGATTCACTCACCTGATCTTCTATAGATGGATTGGACTTTGAGTTGGATAGTTTCGTTCTTCATCCATCCGATCCCAACCTTGTTCCTATATGGTCTCCTTCCATCCAGTCCTCTGTAGGGACGATCTCATTAGCTGCAGGAAACAAGTTCTTGTTCTCTAATGAAAATAAGTTAGTCACTGCATGGTGGCCTAGCTCCATTGATATAATCAATCCTCTCCTAAGAAGAATCAACACGGATCCAAAAAATTCTACCCCAATTCCTTAAACTCGAAGCACTTCAAAGATACATTCATATCGTGGATTCTATTGCACAAAACCATTTTGCATTTAACAAGGAAAACAAACATTGTGTCACTGTTTTCCCTCTCGCCAAAATGTATATGTTTGCGTTGGCTTGTCGCCTACTTTTGAGCATGGAAGACTGCAAACAAGTTGAAGAGTTTTCAAAGCCTTTTGATGCTTTGGCTGCTAGGATTATATGAATACCTACTGATCTTTTGGGAACACCTCTTAATCGTGGGATCAAAGCATCAAATATTGTGAGAAAGGAGTTGATCAAGATCATCAAGAAGAGAAACATTGATCTTGCAAAGAACAAAGCATCAGCGACACATGATATTCTGTCTCATATGCTAACGACAGCAGATG
Organism: Euphorbia tirucalli; assembly: GCA_039660915.1. Lineage (NCBI taxonomy): Eukaryota > Viridiplantae > Streptophyta > Magnoliopsida > Malpighiales > Euphorbiaceae > Euphorbia > Euphorbia tirucalli. The sequence continues at coordinate 34,996,832 of CM077633.1, forward strand.
AGAGTGGAGAGTACATGAATGAACTGGATATAGCTGATAAGATTTTCAGTTTGCTGAGTGGAGGACACTATACAACCAATGCTGCCATTACTTTTGAAGTCAAGTACCTTGCGGAGTTGCCACAAGTCTATGACAAGGTGGCAGAACAAATGGAGATATCGAAAGCGAAAGGAGAGTGAGAGCTGTTGAATTGAGAAGACATAAAGAAGATGAAGTATTCATGGAATCTAGCATGTTAACTGATGAGACTTGCTCCTACCCTCCAAGGCACCTTTCGAGAGGCCATGACTGACTTTCAGTATGCTGGTTTCACCATTCCAAAGAGATGGAAGCTGTACTGGAGTGCCCATTCCACGCACAGAAATCCTAAATGCTTCTCACAGCCCGAAAAGCTCAATCCGTTAAGAATCATAAGAAACGGACCTGCCCCGGACAACTTCGTTCCCTTTTGGAGGAGGACCTAGGATGTGCCCAGGCAAAGAGTATGCCAGGCTGGAAATTCTTGTATTCAGCAGGTTAAGTCTTGTCCTTATCAGGTCAAGACAAGACTTGTCTACTTTATGTTTGGTCTGATTTTCCCTTAATACTTGAATAAGGCAATCAGGGTTATTTGACTGGTGATGCCGTGGCTAGCAAATCTATAGTGCTGGTTTAGATGCTTGGCTCCAGTCATTCATAATTTCGTCAAGAAGTTCAAATGCGAGAAATTGCTCCCTCAAGAGAACATCATAGTTTATGCCCTTCCCATTCCCGCCAATGGACTCCCCGTGCGTCTCCACCCTCATCCTCTAAATTCCATCTAAACTTTCTTCACCATATATCTTCTTTTATATATTCATGTCTTTTCCTTTCCATTTCAATTTTAAATTTTATCAATTCCTATATTCTTAATTATCTACACCTTTACTGCATATATACATAATCGTCACTGTTCTGTTTTTATTTCATAACTAATTAAATGAATCTAATTGATTGATGTTGATATGCTCAACTAATTTGCCTTTGGCTGTATGCATCGTAAAAGTCAATTTTGTCCATCAATATAATCTGCTTCTGAAACCAACTTACACAGAAATCTCATCTGCAAATTCAAGGTTTTTCAAAACAAAAACAACAAAAGTTATGTTCCAAATTATCAGACCACTTCCAACGTTTCCATCCATACAAAAATTATTTTGATTATTATTTAAGATAAGCATTCATGGTTCGGGCATAGATAACGATAAGCAAGAAAAGAATGAGCCAACTTCGTTGTATAGCTATTAAATTTTGTGCATATAATAGTATTCGAAGTTCAAGCCATTACCCCTACCTCTTTCAGTAAGAATGAAATCAATTGCCTGATTTACAAAACTCCAAATCATGTAAAATTTGTTAAATCAGAAATTTGTACTTCTAAAATGCAGAAAACAAAATGTTCCTGAATCTACAGAAAAGCAAGTTACCTGAAACTTACAAATGGTCATAAGAAACAGCATCAGAGGATATTACAACTATGACCTATTGCAACACCGCGAATATCTTCCTCCTGATTCTGGCTCTTCTCCAGGAACCACAATCACAGTTCCCTTTAGAAGGGAAGCATTCCCTCCTTCATTTTCGTCATTTGGAACAAGGCTCTTTTTGCTGACAATTCGATAAACCTCTGTCAGGATAGAAATGAAAGCTGATTCGACATTAGTAGCCTCAAGGGCTGATGTCTCCATAAAAAAGAGATTTTCCTTTTGGGCAAATTCTTTAGCATCCTCCATGGGAACAGCTCGAAGGGTCCCCAAGTCAGACTTGTTGCCTATAAGCATGACGACAGTGTTTTTATCAGCATGGTCTCGCAGTTCTTCTAACCACTTGGTTATATGATCAAATGATTGACGCTTGGATATATCATAGACCAGCATGGCCCCAACAGCACCTCTGTAGTATGCACTTGTTACTGCACGATACCTGAGATAGCCACCATTGCGTCACAATCAATTTGCATCTTATATCTGAACTTAATCCTAGGAACAGATCAACTGCCATCTAAACAGCTTATTCAATGCCTAAAAGATAAATTCAGGCATCTAAACATAGATTTCTGCGACTGATAAACAAGTCATGGTCAATCACATAAAAATCATAAGGTAATGTTTTCTTGTCTACCATCCATGTCCCTATCCAATGTTTTGTAGGAAGCAACAGAAATTTGTGGCATAATTCAACCTGATCAAAAACCATTTGCAAATAATCAGAACATCATTATTTCTTCAATGCCAAATATGTACAAAACCCTGGTCTCCCTTTCAATTTCATTTAACATCATTTTTCAGTTTTTACTAGTTTACAAGTCAAAGGGCTCTTCATGGTTCTATAGATTTAATATATATACATTAGCAATTTGAATTAGCATAATTTGATAATGAATTTTAAGGTTTTTTGGCATTTTCCCGTTTTCGTATATTATCATTAGTAGAACATCAGCTGTTATTGCAAGCCATCCAGCATAAATAGCTTACATTAATGCATTACCATGAGAATTTGTCTTCCTATCCCAACATTTGGCTTTAGATCTATATATGTTTGCTTGGCCAAAAAACCATAAAACTATAATGCAACCTGAATATTTCTGCAACAGAGGAAATATAAATGCTTTTTCTTGTCTTCAGTTCAATCACCACCACTCCATAATATCTAGCATATGGCCTCCTCCTAACCTAAACCCATATACTAAGACAATGATATTTTTTCAGCAACACAAGTATTTCTGGTGGACCACACAACTCATAAGCCGTCATATCTTCACTTGCTTCTCAATTTCATTATCTGGATTAGTGATATCAAGAACATGAATCCTAAGATACAGACAACCATTGTAATGTAATTAATGTAACACTAAAAAGTTATCAAACACTTCATCAACAAATCATACTGACAACCCTTTCCTATTGTCATTTTCCTCACACCACAAAATCTAATAAGTTCTCATTAAAGAAGAGGCATATCTCAAGAGAACAGTTGAAGCACATACTCGATAGCAATGCAGTTTCAGTGTTTAAGCCACCAAATCAATAAAAATCCTGTGTCATTCTTCAAATTTGTCTAATATATAATTTACCTGCCCGGAGAGAAAACAAAAAGCTTTTAAGGCAGGTGGTGAGATATGCACCATCTAAATTTTCAAGGACATATGTTCATTTGTTTATGTTTGTGTTTATAAAGAGGAAATCTTACATCGAGGTTATATAAAGACAAACAAGGAGGGATAAAAGATGTAATATGATCCATGGCACAACAAAGAGCTCGTACGCCAATGCAGATACAGCGTAGTAGATAAGATTTTCTTACATTCACCAAGTTCAAACCAAAATCATATAAAAGTATACATCAACAGTATAATTTCGTCCAATCAATATAGAAATAAATATCAAAAGGCTTCAGATAAAGCCATTAGTTACTAGCTTTATCAGATTGAAAAATAAGATCAATGTAAACGTCCCAAAATCGGAGCTAAACACCAGTATGCAAGAAATGATCAGTTATCATAGCTAGTCAATAACTCGACCGCACTTATCAACAGAGTGATGGAAATTTTTTTATTCTAAATGATAGGATATCAATGCGATGCCCCGACACAGACAATTTGGGATCTCAATTTACGCGAACAAAATTCAAATCCGATTTCACCTCAATCAAAAGCGAATAAACTTAAAGACCAATGAATATTCAATTGAATGAATCAAATTATTGGTAGAAGTCGAAAAGAGAAGAGAGGAAGAGTACCGTTCTTGACCGGCAGTATCCCAAATCTGAGCCTTAACAATTTTTTGATCAATAATAAGGGTTTTAGTCTGGAACTCGACTCCGATCGTAGCTTTAGAATCAATATTGAATTCATTTCTGGAGAAACGAGCCAGTAGCTGAGATTTGCCGACGGCGGAGTCACCAATCAGTACGACTTTGAAGACGTAGTCGATTTTCTGATTGAAATTCGCCCGTATAGTGGACATTTGAAGCAAAAATTTACAGTTTCATATGAAAAGTGACAGTGATATGGAATTACATATATATAAGAGGTGTTTATAGAAAGAAGAGTAAGTTTTGCTAAAAATGGGTAAAATGAAGCAACTGTAATGGAAGATCAAAAGCAAGAAGTAGGTGAAGAGAATTCCGAGTTCAAAAAAGAAAAAAAGAGGAAAAACATGGTGGTTTTTGATAGGGAGGAAAAGACAACGAAGACGGAAAGAAGAGGAGGAAAGATACCAACGACTTCAGCATATGTGTGGGCCAGCTTAAACGGTTTTATTTTTGAGAAATTATTAAAAAAAAATGTCAATGTTTTTAGGATCTTTACTATCGTTACATTTCTCTGATGCCATACCTTTCAATTTTCACTCCCAAAGTATTCATTTCTCCCCAAATCAAGTGTGAGAAAATTTATTTTAGACCAAATATATCATGTCATCCATATAACTAATAAATAAAATTATACTACATAATATATTTTAGTCTAAAGTTTATAAATTAGCCTTTAAAATTTCTATTTTAAAATCTAAAGTTTTTATTTAAGGTTTAAAATTTTATTTAGACAAATAACTATCAAATAATTAATAAATTAATTATACCTATTTTAAAAGTGAAATGACTTAATATTATTAACTTGATATATAAATAAACTTTCTACTTCTGACATTATATCAAAGTTTTTTTATCTTTCTCCTGTGTTCCATTTTTCCACCGTAATTGCATTTATTGTTTCTGATGTAATTTTTTTTTTTTTTTTTTAAAAAAACATTTTTCTATACTTTTCTTCTTTTATCTTTTATTTTTGTTGGTCATTGTTCGATTTTATTCTCAATTTTTTCCTTTGTCTTTTAATCATTTTTTCTTTCTCTTTATATTATGCCTATTTTGGCATCTTCACTGTATTCTTTATTTTACCAAGTAGTATCACCAATTTCATAATATCACCAATGTATCACGTGGTATCACCATTTTTTTTTATCATAATTTCACCAAAATAATGACAAATATTTAAAAACAAGATGAATTGTAATTAAAAATAATGTAATAAAAGATAAAAATAAATATATAAATACTTGAGTTTTAATAAGGTATCGCTATTGTTTTCATTAAGATTTCACCAAAATAATGGCATAAATTTAAAAATGATATAATATACAATTCGAAACAAGATAAAAAAAATTAAGTATACAAGAGTTTCACTTGAGATTCCACAAGGTATCACCACTGTTTTCACCAAGATTTCGTCAAAATAATAAAATACATTTACAAACAATATATAATATAATTAAAAACAAGGCAAAGTGTATATAAAAGTTCCACCTGAATTTTAGTATAAAATCACCGGAATACATCACGAGTGGTATCACCAAAAATCACTAAAATTTTATTATTTTATATCACTGTGCAATTTGATTACCGTATAATAATGATTGCACAATGTACTACCAATCTATCACCATGTATGATCACTAGTAGTATTACCAATGCATCTCAATATATATCCAAGACTCACCTTGTACAGTTACAATCTTCTACCTTTTAGACTTGCCAATTACATCTTCTTTGGTATTCAAATCATTCTTCTTTCATGGCTTGGTGACTAGATGTCCCATCAAGCATGATGATCTTTATTGTGGCCCCTTTAGAGCAAAAGTATGAATTGAGAGCATGCCGATGGATTAAAGTGTGTTCCTGGACCATAGAATGCGCCAAATCTAATTTCAGGCGATTTTTAGAAATGAGAGGACCAAATAATTTTTAAAATACGAATTTTCAAGAGCTGAAACCAAAGAACAATAAGAAAATAAACATAAGATCACAAAATAAAAAAGAATGCCAAGATTGAAAATGAACTACAGTTAAATCGCATAAAACCAACGCAAATTACAAGGAAATATGCTGAAATAAAAAGGAAAATGCAAAAATTGGGAATTGAAAAAGAAAAAATCAAGAGTTTTTGTCTTGCCTTTTATTGGAATTTGTGCTCCGAACTTTGAAACGGAGAAAGACATCAGCTTATATAGCTTTACTATAAGCCAGTTTAGAGCAGTTTTCAGTAGCCCTGAAAGTAACTTTCAACCAAAGCATGAGGAATCTTGCTTTGATTGAAAGCTACTTTTGGAGCTGCAGAAAGCAGCTTCAAATGCACAATTGGTAAAAGTCAGATTGTATTCAGAAAAAACATTTAAAATTACTTTTAAAGAAAATAATAAAACCTAGTTTTCCCTGACAGTACTTTCACTGACAGCAATACTAAACTGGCCTTATCCATGACAATTTAACGACCTACAAGCTTAACTATTCTCCACCTTTTCATAACTGTAGGCCGCTACATTTTTGGAGTATGTTCAATCTTCTTAATTTGTAGAAGGTACTCTACTTTATCACTACCCACTTCATTTCATATCCTCTACTGCATCCTCCCCTTTCTCTCTCTAAGAAACCAAACCTTAATTTTTGCAGCTTCACCATTTTCAACTTATACTTTTCTCTTTCTTAAGTTCTTGTTTGTTAGTTTGTTTGAAATAATTTGTACCTGGTATTTTTGTTCTCATTTTTTCCTCTAAATTGACTTATTCAATGGTAGATCTACTGCTATACATTACAGATGTGATAATTTTTCTACTTTGGGTTGGTTGTCTGTCGTTCTTAGTTCAAGATTCGCTAAGATATTTACACGCTTTGTACCCAAATCTGTCTTTAATATACAAATTCTGGAAGATGTATCCAAATTTACTAAGTTGTGTAGTATTCTACGGAGAGTATGCCTTCTTATGGATGTGGATTTCCGGTGAAGGATGATGCAATTTTATGAAAATATTACAGCTTTTTTATATTGTGTTTTTTAGTTTGTTTATTGTGTTGTATTTCTTATATTCTCTTTGGATTAGATTTGTGTGGATCTATATCTTCTTTATGTGGAATAATTACTCGTATAGTATAGTTAATGTGGAATTTATTTTCTTATCCACTATTGGAACTATTTTCTTAATATATATATATATATATATATATATATATATATATATATTATAACAATAAATAATTTAACTTCATAATTATTAATGGCTGATAGTTTATTGATTTACTCATATAATAAAAAACTAATAAATGTTACATTGAGTACAAAACATTAAAATATTTACAAATGAGTGTAACACAATAATTGAACCTCTATTTTCTGCATTTCCATCGTTGGTGTGCAAAGCTTGCACATAGCTACTAACCATTTTTGTCTCTTAATTGCTAGAACCACAACTCTAATATAATATTAAAAGGATAAATATATTTGGCTCGAATGCTCCCAACTAAAGATGGATTTTTTGGTCAATTGAATAACTAATTAAAAATTATAAAAGTAAATACATATTATTACACCAATTATACCCTTCCTGAAACTTTTAATTTGAAATTTAAAATCATCTCTCTAGACTTCCTTTAATGTCTATCCCTTTTTTTTTTTAATTTAAGATTTGAATTTCAATCTTTCTTTATTTAATGATATTCCTCCTTAAATTTAATATATTTGTCTCTTTTTTTAATGGTCATCTCTCTTTTTTTTTTTAATTTAAAATTTGAATTTTAGTCTCTCTTCTTTTAGTAATATTTCCCCTCAAATATATTTTTCTCTCTTAATTTAATGTTAAATGACTCTTATTTATTTATGAGAGTGTTTTGCTTAATAAAAATAAATGTAAAAAGAAAAGTGGCATTTTTTTTACACATATTAATAGACAGTATTATTTTGTTATATTATTTATACTCTCATATTTTGTTTTGTTACACATATAATATACAAATATACTTTTCCTTTTTTTTTCTCTATATGAAAGTGTGCCTTTCATTTTTTTAAAGTTTTTTTTATATTAGTACGTATAACGTATATAAGAGTAATTTTCTTTTATTAGAGTATGTCTTTCATTTTAGTATGCAAAATCTTTTATCTTGTTTTGTTTACTACACTAATACGACATAAATAACAAAAAATATGTTTATTTTCAACCCTAATCAAGTATATGAAATTAGAGTAGCATAAATATATCAAGTGTATAAGTAAAAATTTTACCATTTCTAAAACATTAAGTAAATAATTAAATTTTTTCAAATCATACTATACGAAACCTTACATCAACCCTAATCTAATTCAAAATATTATGTGTAGTTACATATTATTAGCCGAGTTCAGACCAAGCTTGTCGAGCTTGATAATAATAAAACTTATATAAGATCGAGTCACTTAGATCCTAGGCCCACTCAAAGCTTATCTAGTGAAATTATTATTATTTTTTAATTTTACAATTTCAAGTTAAAACAAAAACTATAACAAAAAAGTTTAATTGCATAATATAACACTGTAAAACTAATATCATCTGAATAAATTTAATAAAAAAACATAACAGATTTAGGAACTATTTATATGAGTATAAATTGAAATTAAAATAAAATATGTATGTCTATATTAGTCGGGTCAGGCTTGAGTATTTGCACAAATCATATGTCCAACCCACTAAATTTCATGCTTCACCAACTTTGGGCTGGGGTGGTCCTAACATATGTCAAATTGAACTTTTAGGAATCGGACATGGGTGGGCCGGACATCACCCAGCCAAATGGACAAGTCATGTTACATCAGTCCTATCTAGACTCTAACTTGTTCATCAAAAAATTACAAATCATATACTGTAATTTAAACTACGGATTGTAATGCTCACATTACTATTCATACAATATTGAATAAGACATGCCCAATATATATGATATGATATGAAACAAGTTAAAAATTGGAACTTTATATTGGAGTTACAAAACCTATACTGTTGCGTTATTAACTTGAACTATTACTGGTAACAAAACCTTCAACATATAAGTGATAATAGATAGAGTATGTATGAAAGTAACCATCAGCACATAAAATATTAGGCCCAAGCCATGCATAGTCTAGTATTAGTTAAGGTGGGTTATGGCTTGGCCGGGGTCAAGGTTGTGAATCAAATAATTCAAGCCAAGTTCGAACATGTTATCTTAATAGTTAGAGAAAATTATACAAAATGACATCAATTAAAGACTTATTAAAAATACAGTTTTTCTAATTCCAATTGTTGGAACCGGCATGACAGGCAAAATTGATTATTAAAGCATACGGACATATTCATTGTTCTTTTATAGAGTTTCCACTAATCAGTTTTCAATGCGATTGAACACCTTAATTACCTAAAGATTCGTATAATTTGTTTGCTGATTACATAAAGGGAAGATAATAAGCACCCTACCCCGTCCATAATTAGTACTAAATGTTGTAAATTGTTATGTGGAATGTATTTCTTTTTACTTCTTACATCCATAATATGAATGTAGACATACATATATAATTTTTATCATCTTGTCATAAATATAAAATAAATATTACATCCATATGTGAATATATCTTACTATTACATCAATGATATGGATATAACAATTGCATATAAAATACATGAGACAAGTACTATAAATATACAAGAACATATACGTATGCATACTCTATACATTGCACATTAAATACAACATATAGAATATACTTAAATTAAAGTGCTAGATAAGAGTTTTATACCACAATATATAACCATAAACATAAAATGGCTAAATTAATTTGAAAAACATCTTACACAATAATTTTAATCACTAAATAAAGTGAAAGCTCCTAATTCAAAATTAAAGTGTAAAATGAAGTTTATATTAATCTATTTTAGGATTTAGATTTCAATCTAAGTTCATGATGCTTTCGTAATTTTTATTATTTAGATTTGTCTTAGCTTAAAAGCTAAATTAAAAGATAAAGAAAACAAATCAAAAGGATCAAATAAAAGCGAAAGCTAATAACCATCACATAAATCATCACTTTAATTCTCTCAAACCTTAATCCTCACTCATCAAGGCATCAACTTTCTCTCTAGCAAAAAAAAAAAAAAAAAAAAAGTCTCCTATTCTCTCTTCACTCAATTTCAGCTCTACCAATGATTGTCTCTCATGCTGCAAACGCTAATCGACCCATTCTCCTTGCCTAAACTCTCCCCTTTACGATCTCTACCGTACCTACTGATGGGTTCTAGGCGAAGTAGTAAAACTAAACCTAGAAACGCACAACTAAGGCAGTGTACATATCGTTGACAAGTAATAATTCTGGTTGGTCCAGGTATCGATCCCACAGAGAAAAATATTCTGCAAACACTAAACTACTCGGGTACCTTGCGTGTCCTAGGCGGAACGTAGTTTTGGGTTGATTATATTAACAACTAAATTATCCTACTCCTAGTTGATCTATTCCAGCTTACTTTGCACTTGAATTTTGTGTTATCAATTGGCGGTTTACCGACCTATGAATGCTAATGGGGATGGCTTTATCAATTAACTACAAAAGATGAATTTAACTCACAATTAACCCTTAATTATGTTCTTTCGATAACACAACCTAGCGTATCTAGATCTTTTAGGTCCTTAGCCGGTTTCCCTTGTTTAAAGGAGGTCTAATTCTAAAGCTCAGAAAATAAGGGCACGTAAGTTCCACAGTGTTGTCAATACTAATGGTTTCCTAGGTGTCAATCTAGGTAATGCCACAAATATGAACTTAATAAATTAAGATCTTATGAGACTAGATTATCATTAAAGGAATTGCATAAAGAAAAGGAATAAAAATTGAAATTAACTTGCAATCAATTGTATTAATTAAGAAAGGTGAAACGAATTCAGTGTTTACAACCAAACACAATCAATTTGCGGAATCAAAAACTAACTTAATCAAATTACAAAAGAGAAGAAGAAAAACTTATGCCCTTTTGGTCCGATTAACCGGATTCCGACGGTGTGAAGATGCTTGGGGTGTACCTCTATAGACGAACTGAAGCCGGAACCAAGAACGTCGCAAAAGGGGAAGATTCTATGTAAATCTACTACCAATCGATGATTCAAAACTCAAAGAAATCAAATAGTTCAAGCTCAAAACCTCACTACAAGTTTCTGCTCTCACTCTAAAAGTCTAGAAAAAGATCCTCTAAAACTTAGAAAATAACCTATTTATACGGCTAGGTTAAAACCAGGAAAAAGAAAGGATGAAAGTAGGGCAACAGCAGGATTTCGGGGCTCGGCACGCCGTGCTGGTGGAAATGGCATGCCGTGCTGTGCAGAATTAAAGGCGGCATGCCGTGCTGCTGGAGGTGGCAAGCCGTGCCATGTGGTTTTGGGGGTGGCACGCCACGCTGGTCTGAGTGGCACGTTTTCGTGCCACTCCACTGGATTGCTTCACTTGGCCCGCCGGGTTGGCACACCGTGCCCTAATTGTGGCACGCCATGCCACCTTGATTTTCAGCACTTTGAACTCTTCCTTGTCGCCGATGCTCCAACTTCCGGTCCGGGTCATAATACCTGTCCAAAACAAGCATAAAGAAACATAACCGCACGAACACCACGGACCATAAAAACTACATATTGTCTAAAATTACAAAAAATACCCCTAGAAAACACGAAAAATACTAAAAGTTATAAAAATCTATCCAAAACATAAAAATCACAAAATACTCAAAAACCACACAAACATTCACACAAAAAACTCTAAAAATTGCCTTTCAAACCACGAAATTGCCTAAAAGATAAGGTCAAAAATTGACCTTATCAACCACCCCACACTTAAAATCTTGCTTGTCCTCAAGCAATTCAACTAAAGATAAAGGAGTAAACTTGCTCGCTTTTACTTGCAAATCCAACTAAGGGTTTAACCGTGCGAAATTCATGAACTCAAGAAAGTAAAACATCACTTTCGAAATGACACTAGGCGCACCAGGTTCAAAACCACTCAATACCCGAACCCAACACAATTTAGCTAGTCAAAGGGCGAGGAACAAACAGAGTTTATACGACCACAAAGCACCTCACAAGATGTCACTCCAACACTCAAGTTCAAGGTAAGGCGGATGAGCACACAAAAACAAACAATGGCACACATCACATAGCGAACTAATGGCAATCCCGGTGAAGTCATTGGTCAAGGAGCAAAATCAGAGAACCTGGGGCTTGTAATGTTACGGCTTGGGGTAGGTTTGATAAAAGAAATTTTAGGTATACAACTCCTACAAATCAAGTAATATATACAAATTGACTAAGAACTAAAGACGGATCATGCAACATTCAACTCAAAACTAGTCCTAAGAGTGTTTGCTTTGCTAAATATTTTTTTTTTTTTGAAATTAATCTTGACAAAAAGAAGGCCTTATCCACACCCAATGGCCAAAACACAACTTAATGGGGAAAAGAGGAAAAAAAATTACAAGACATGGGTCAAGGCAATTAGATGATCGCCCTAATCCTTTATTCAACAAATGAACTGAAACATGGAACACAAATACCTGTTTAAAGACGCAAACCGGACAAACAAGACAAGCGTTCATAAACTCCAAATTTTACGAAAAGAAACCGAACAAACACATTGACTCTATTTGGATTTTTGTTTTTGTTTTTTTTTTAACACAATTTTTCCATAGGACTAGATGTGAAAGAGTTGAAATGCAAACGGTGATTGACCCCAAATTGAATGAACAACTTAGCCAATTACTTGATTTAGGAGAGGAGGGTGAGAAAGGAAAATCAAAGTGAATGGTAAAAAGTTAGGATGATAGAGTTGGCTTGGTGAAGGTTTTTTAAGTCAAAAAGGTTAATTTAGTGGCTTTGGGTGATCTAAGGGATGAATTAGTAGTTAGGGTTAGGCTCATTTAAGTCAAGGGGTTAATCCTAAGGGTCTCCACATATTAAGCTCTCAATGCCAAGTGCAAAACGACACCGGTTTCTACGATCTAGTGTGCCACGATTGTTTTTACCCTCACAAAGAAATAGAACCGATGTGAAATGGTTCTAAAGGCTCAAATTCTCACAAGTGTATTAGGGGTTGTATGCTAGGTCGTGTGACTCAACCAATGTTCCAAGGCGTAATCCTAGCTCAATCATGCAAGTAGAGGTAGAGGGTTAATTCCCTAATGCAACTGTGAGCGGACGACGCATTTTCGATGGGACGCGGGACTCCCTTTCGGAATGGGGCGCCACGATCTCGGGCGGGCCCCTCCCTCGCGTGGGGTTTTTATAAATGGAAATCCGCGTTTTGGAAAATAAATAGAATTAATGCATAAAAGAACCGAGACCTAAGTCTCGATGGATGTTGTAGAGTCGCCACCCGGCTCAGCTCAACCGGGAAATTCTTATGTAGCTGAACCGGATGAACGGCCGCTACACTATCCAAAGATTCGGGTCCGGACAAGTCCCTTATTTCGTGTCTAATTGAAATAAAATTGGTCAATGTTCAAAGATGGTATTTCAAATTCTAAAGTCGATTTTATTGAAATGAAAAGACATGCAGCGCGAGTACATATGAAGGTAAAATAGTAAATAATTAAATTATTACAACCCGATCGAATAAAAAATAAAAACTCTCGCCTCACTTTTACAAGCGCCTATATACACGAGAATCTAGAAAAATACAACCGCCTAGGATACACGATTAATTCTATTAAATTACATCCAAAATAAAAATAAAAGAGATTAAAACCTGCAAAATAGAGGGTTAGCACAATATATACAGCACGCCACAACTAAGACTCGAATAGACAGAACTGGGAAAACAAGAATTGGGGGCATGCATTTAGGGGATAACCGGGTTGGCTCGGCTAGTCGGCCCAGTTAGACCTGGAAAACACTTTGAAACGTCCCTGTATTTGCTGTTTTTGTGGAAAAAAAATCATTTTGAAAACAATTTTTCCGGTTTACATGTATTTTTATATATTTAAGTGGGTCGGTTTTCAGGAGAAATGGGTCTCCGTCGTTGAATTGTTCTAAATGCAATTTTTACTAAAAATTGAATCTATGGTCGTGATGCACAAAACAAAATTCATTTTGATGATTTTTAGGGTTTTCTAATTTTTTGGGAATTTTTGGGAATTTTTGGGGATTTTTATGGATTTTTTATGAAATTTTTGGGTTTTAAAGGTAAAATTCTGATTCTGAAAACTACAGTGGTACGACTGTAAATTACAGTCGTGCCAACTCAACTACAGTCGTACGACTATAGATGCTGAAAATTCAAGATTTCACCAAAATCTTATTATAAACAAGCTGGAAATGAAATCACCTGGAAATCAACTACAGTCGTACGACTGTAACTACAGTCGTACGACTGTTCATCAACTCAAGAACAGTTCCAGAACAGAAACACAGAAAAATGGACAGAAATGCAGAAAAAGCACCAAATACCCAGAAAGCTTGTAAAAGAGAGGGGAGAAGGGGTATTTACCTCCGTGGCGTGCGTCCACCGTAGGATTGACCCCTGGCGTCGCTCCAATCCACTAAAATCTGGACTTTTCTCCTTGAGTTAGGGTTTGAGATTTGAGTCCAAAGATTTCCAAATGCTGAGGATTTTGGTGAGGAGTTCTTCCTTTTTCTTTGGTTTTCTCTTCTTTCTCTTTTTTTTTCCTCTTTCTCTCTGTCTGTCCGTTTTTCTCTCTTTTTTTCCGTCCTCCTCTTTTTCTGTCTTTCTTTTTCTGCTTTTATGGATAATGATCTATAGTTGTACGACTGTAGTTTGACTACAGTCGTACGACTATAGTCAAACTACAGACTGTAGCAATAGTCGTACGACTATTCTTTCTTTCTTTTTTTTTTTTTTTTGAAAGTAAAATTCCGGCGCTTACAGCTGCCTCTCGTGTGATCAAATTCACCACCCGAACTTAGTCTGGGATAGATGATGTGAATTTGAGAAACGCGACTCAAAGCGCCGCAGACACAGGAAAGAACCCTCCGTTGAAATAAGCCGATATCATGTCTAGGTCACCTGAGGCGATACTGGGGAGGAAATAAGCCGATATCAGGTTTAGGCTACCCGAGGCAAAGCTGAGGAAGAAGTAAGCCGATATCGGGTCTAGGTTACCCGAGGCAAAGCTGGTGAGGAAATAAGCCGATATCAGGTTTAGGTTACCCAAGGCAAAGCTGAGGAAGAAGTAAGCCGATATCGGGTCTAGGTTACCCGAGGCAAAGCTGGTGAGGAAATAAGCCGATATCAGGTTTAGGTTACCCGAGGCAAAGCTGAGTTTGAAGTGTGGGATTCGAATTGGTTTCAAAGATCTAGGATCTTGCTTGAATTGATCTCCAAGATTCCGAAATGTGGCTTGGGCAGTTTTTCAAGGATTGGGACTCATGCTTGAAGAAGTTCAAGGATTCGAAATCTAGCTTGAATGAAATAAAGGGTTTGATGTAGAACTAAGCCGATACCAGGTCTAGGTTACCCGAGGCAAGAAAAGATGAAATGCGGTTAAGCCGATATCGGGTCTATGTTACCCGAGGCAAAGGAAGGTGGATTGTGGATTAGCCGATATCGGGTTCATGTTACCCGAGGCAAAGGAAAATGGAATTGCGGTTAAGCCGATATCGGGTTTATCTTACCCGAGGGAAAGGAAAATGGAATTGCGGTTAAGCCGATATCGGGTTTATGTTACCCGAGGCAAAGGAAGGTGGATTATGGATTGGCCGATATCGGGTTTATGTTACCCGAGGCAAAGAAAAATGGAATTGCGGCTAAGCCGATATCGGGTTTATGTTACCCAAGGCAAAGGAAGGTGGATTATGGATTGGCCGATATCGGGTTTATGCTACCCGAGGCAAAGGAAAATGGAATTGCGGTTAAGCCGATATCGGGTTTATGTTACCCGAGGCAAAGGAAGGTGGATTATGGATTGGCCGATATCGGGATTATGTTACCCGAGGCAAAGGAAGATGGAATTATGGTTAAGCAGATATCGGGTTTATGTTACCCGAGGCAAAGGAAGGTGGATTATGGATTGGCCGATATCGGGTTTATGTTACCCGAGGCAAAGGAAAATGGAATTGTGGTTAAGCCGATATCGGGTTTATGTTACCCGAGGCAAAGGAAGGTGGATTATGGATTAGCCAATATCGGGTTTATGTTACCCGAGGCAAAGGAAAATGGAATTGCGGTTAAGCCGATATCGGGTTTATGTTACCCGAGGCAAAGGAAGGTGGATTATGGATTGGCCGATATCGGGTTTATGTTACCCGAGGCGAAGGAAAATGGAATTGCGGTTAAGCCGATATCGGGTTTATGTTACCCGAGGCAAAGGAAGGTGGATCATGGATTGGCCGATATCGGGTTTATGTTACCCGAGGCGAAGGAAAATGGAATTGCGGTTAAGCCGATATCGGGTTTATGTTACCCGAGGCAAAGGAAGGTGGATTATGGATTGGCCGATATCGGGTTTATGTTACCCGAGGCGAAGGAAAATGGAATTGTGGTTAAGCCAATATCGGGTTTATGATACCCGAGGCAAAGGAAGGTGGATTATGGATTGGCCGATATCGGGTTTATGTTACCCGAGGCGAAGGAAAATGGAATTGCGGTTAAGCTGATATCGGGTTTATGATACCCGAGGCAGAGGAAGGTGGATTATGGATTGGCCGATATCGGGTTTATGTTACCCGAGGCGAAGGAAAATGGAATTGCGGTTAAGCTGATATCGGGTTTATGTTACCCGAGGCAAAGGAAGGTGGATTATGGATTGGCCGATATCGGGTTTATGTTACCCGAGGCAAAGGAAGATGGAATTGCGGTTAAGCCGATATCGGGTTTATGTTACCCGAGGCAAAGGAAGGTTGATTATGGATTGGCCGATATCGGGTTTATGTTACCCGAGGCAAAGGAAGATGGAATTGTGGTTAAGCTGATATCGGGTTTATGTTACCCGAGGCAAAGGAAGGTGGATTATGGATTGGCCGATATCGGGTTTATGTTACCCGAGGCAAAGGAAAATGGAATTGCGGTTAAGCCAATATCAGGTTTATGTTACCCGAGGCAAAGGAAGGTGGATTATGGATTGGCCGATATCGGGTTTATGTTACCCGAGGCAAAGGAAAATGGAATTGCGGTTAAGCCAATATCAGGTTTATGTTACCCGAGGCAAAGGAAGGTGGATTATGGATTGGCCGATATCGGGTTTATGTTACCCGAGGCAAAGGAAAACGGAATTGCGGTTAAGCCAATATCGGGTTTATGTTACCCGAGGCAGAGGAAGGTGGATTATGGATTGGCCGATATCGGGTTTATGTTACCCGAGGCGAAGGAAAATGGAATTGCGGTTAAGCCGATATCGGGTTTATGTTACCCGAGGCAGAGGAAGGTGGATTATGGATTGGCCGATATCGGGTTTATGTTACCCGAGGCAAAGGAAGATGGAATTGCGGTTAAGCTGATATCGGGTTTATGTTACCCGAGGCAAAGAAAGGTGGATTATGGATTGGCCGATATCGGGTTTATGTTACCCGAGGCAAAGGAAAATGGAATTGCGGTTAAGCCGATATCGGGTTTATGTTACTCGAGGCAGAGGAAGGTGGATTATGGATTGGCCGATATCGGGTTTATGTTACCCGAGGCGAAGGAAAATGGAATTGCAGTTAAGCCGATATCGGGTTTATGTTACCCGAGGCAGAGGAAGGTGGATTATGGATTGGCCGATATAGGGTTTATGTTACCCGAGGCAAAGGAAGATGGAATTGTGGTTAAGCCGATATCGGGTTTATGTTACCCGAGGCAAAGGAAGGTGGATTATGGATTGGCCGATATCGGGTTTATTTTACCCGAGGCGAAGGAAGGTGGAAATTCGGATGATTTGAAATCTTACTGGAATTGGGTGGACTTGAAATAATAAGAGGTTCAAGGATTTGTAACCATGCTTGAACGTAATGGGGTTCAAGGGTTTAAGATCTGACTTGAATGAAGGAAGTGGTTCAAGGATTTGTAACCATGCTTGGACATAATGGGGTTCAAGGGTACGAAATCTTGCTTGAATGAATGGAGAGGAAATAGGTTTAGGGATGGTAATTTTGGTGTTGGTTGGGGAGTGAGTATTTATCCCTTGATCAATGATTTTGGAAAAAAAAAAATTTTGCCCCTTCGATCAAGGATAAACACGGCTTGATTGCTTTGCCCCTTGGTATGTTGATATTTTATGTGTTGAGATTTGGATTTGCACTGACGGTTAAGGTCCAATGGATGCCTCGGCGTTGTGCCATCTGTGCTTTGAAAGCGATCCTGGTCAAGGGAGACCTGATGATGGCAGTGGATACTTGCACTTAGATGAGTTGCGATGCATATGCATATGAATTGTGCATATTTACTTTAAACGTATGCACGGATGCATGTATGGTTCTAAATGTATGTATGCATGCAACATATGGCTTATGCTTTGTTCGTGGTATCCGTGTGAGCCCGGAGATGGAATTCACGGCTTGAGACTGGCCCCGATGGTAACCCAGGTGACCTAGTCTGATTGTTCCGGCGTGTCTTCTGACCAACTGAATATTATGCTGACCTAGGTATTAGGGGAGTTGGCCATCTTGAGTGACCTTCCACTTTACCCTCTGCATATTCTGAAGCGTTGTCAGTGTTGAGCGGATTAGAATAGTAGGCCGTGCCGACGAACAGTCCGTTTGACTAAGCAAGATGATGAGAGTGAGACTTTGCATTTCTGTACCGCATGACAAGAGCTTCTGGGATATTATCACGGGCTTGGATGCAATGTCCTATTGATGGATGTTTATATGTAGTGGCACAATGCATGCAAAATGAACATCTGATCAGAAATCTAAACATGCACAATATTGCAATGGTGACATCAGAATGAGTATAACAGGGAGTATGACAGTGGCTCTGACTTTGTATATCATCCCTCTCCTGTTGCCGACACGTCCTTCCGGTTTTCCGTGTCAGCAAATTCCTTTTTTTTTTTTTTTTTGAGAAAGATTATGCTATGGGCATTTTGGTTTGTCTTAGGATGGGAAATATATATCTTGATATGTTCATTGTGACTCGCGAAGATAATGATGTCGATGATGCCCAGTGGTTCGGTTTTTTAGTTGCCCCTAATATTATAGGTTTGTGTTCGGGAAGTATTATGGGTTTGTGTTTATGGAGTAAAACACTTCCACAGACAAGGTCCGCTGTGCGGTGTAGCCCGTAAGTGAACATTGACATGCAATGACATGACAAATGCACATTGAACACCAAAATTGAATACAAAACATTCATGACATACTGAATGCGGATGTATTAGGAAAATCTAAGATGTGGCTCCGGCTTTAATTGATGCCTCTTCAAATTACCAATATGCCCTTTTGGTTTTACACATTGGAGTTTTTTTTTTATCACCTGATAGAGATGTCATTGTGGATAGACAACTTGAGATGAATTCAATTAACCACTGGATTTTCCTGCAGTCTGATGCTGTATTCATGTTTCCAATTCACCCCAGATTTCAGTTCAAGCACGGCTCCCGAAGACTGAATTCTTGAAATGGTTGGCAAATGCAACTTTCCCTTTGAATATGAGTACAACAGACTTTGTAAGCTCTCCTGTTGATGGTATCGTCCCCTTCATGATTGTTGAAAGCTTTGTAAAGTCAAGTTGCCCCAACACAGTTGGTAAAGTTCATAAATGCATAACCAAAATTTCCTCCAGTCTTGGAATCCATAGGCAAATAGAGGAAATCATAAGCAGGCTTCCCTTTGGACTTATTCTTGTTTTCCTCCAGACAATGCTTGCCCAGAATTTGTAGCAGATTATGTCTTTGAAACTGATTTGGTAGGTTTCTGATCATCAGACTTGTTTTTCCACCAAGATTAACTTCAATCTCTTTTTTTTTATTCAGTTTGGTCTCTTCAACAGTCAATCTCTTGGGCAACCACTATTGTTCCTTTTCACCTACAGAAGCTATTTCCTTCTTACTCTGGAATCTCGGAGCTATGTATTTCATTTTCCCCCTTTCTCAGCATTGTTGAACTCATTTGAAGTAGATTCATATCCAAATCCTCTATCTATCATCAAATCAAATCCCTTCCCACTATCTGAGGGTACTAAATAATTAGTCTGGGAATTTAGATCGAAGAGAAATGGCATGGGATTAAAAGGTATCCCCAATTTGGTACAGGTTGATGATAAACGAAGACGGATTGAAACGGCGCCATAACCACTTGCTCCAATGCCCTTCCGCTGATGAGATGGTGCAGAACAAAAATGATATGGAATAGCATTGGGGTTCAACTTCTTGTTGGAAGCCATTGAAGGTGGAAAATATGGAATCACAGAATTGGTTCAAGTTCCAGAGAGAAGATGAAAGATAGAAGATGAAAGTGAAGGAAAGACAATAACGGGAAGACAAAGGTGTTGAAGGCAAATGGAGAAGACAGAGAGGGGAATGAAAAGGGAACTGCTTTGGGTAAAAACACCTATCTTCTCTGTCACCGCACGAAGTTAACTTTTCAGAACAAGCAACAATGTACTTATCTCCATTGTCTCAACTTATTGACCCTGGCATTTCATGCAATAGGTGGGCCGCCCCCAGATTCATTAAGCATTTAACAGAGTTTGACTCATGATTGAAGAGAGCATAACTTTAGGCCAGGAGCAGAAATTTGACTGTAAGAGAGAGCTGAGATCTTCCACCGTTGCTTGCCCTCCTTTTTTCTCTTCTCTCTTTTTTTTTTTTTTTTTTTTTTTGAAAAAGCTAAATCCAAACCACAGCCACCTATTGATTTTCCTGCTGCATCCAGATTCATGTATGTCATGCGTGTTTGATATGTCTTTTTGGATGAACAATGCATGTGTAATGTCATATGCACATGAATGCCACACAAACAAGACTATACATGCACTAAAACTAATGTCTACTTCAGAGTTTTACAGCATGGTGGGTGGCGAAGGTCATTTGGATTTTTAGTGCTTGGTGCTTTTGATGGATTTGATTTTTGATGCGGGATGCTTTCTTGAGCGTGAGTTAGGCTCAAAGCTTTATTTTGGGGCTTGGCTCTGAAACTTGGCAACGGTCCCTGGTTTGGAACGATTTGAGTGTATTGTGGGCTGTCCAAGTTGAAACTTTTAGGGCAAGACCAACAGTGTTTTTGGATCCTGGTTTGTTGGGATCACTGATCTAGGTTGGCAATTGATTCGAACGAAATGGTACCATCCCATTGCTTGCTTAGCAGACTTTTCTCTTTCTTTTTCTTTTTTTTTTTTTTATGTTTTGAAGAAAAGAGCTTTACCAAAGTCAGGTTCACTTGTAAATTCCCTGTAAGACTCAGATTGATGTCATGCATCTTAATAGTATGCGTGATGGACAATGTCGTTTCAGATGATCAAATGCATGCTAAATGCCATTTACATGTAATCACCACATGAGTAAGAAAATAACAAGATGCATTGCATTCAAAATGAGTTCAATACACTTTACAACAAAATGAGTTCCCTACGAGAAGGAGCCTCTAATGGTATTGATCTCACAGCGTCCGATTATTCTTCATCCGATCACTGCCCCACTTTCATCAAATCAGGCTTTGGAGCTTTTCATCATATTCCTTTCCCTGGGAGGTTTGAGGAATTTCTTTACCAGTCCCCCTGCTTGCCCTTGGTTGCTCATTTGTAGCAGATGGCACCTTTAACCTTCCCTCATCAACTAACTTCCGGATCTCTTTCCTTAAAATATAGTAAGCGTTGGTTCGGTGACCTGTCGCTACATGATAGGTACAGAAGTTGTTCTTTTGATCCGGTGTCGGCTCCACATATGGCTTGATGCTCTGCAGTAACCCCTCTTTTCTACATTTGGCAAATAATTGGCTCAGTGATAAAGGCCACGGGGATATGCCCTTTCCGTCACCCTTGGGGTGTGAACTCCTGGTTGGCCGTGGAACAAGGTCAGTGTTGGCTTTGAGGGGGGCCATTGATTCTGCTTCACCATTCAGCCCTCTTATTACTCCCTCAAGCTCAATCACACGTGCCTCTAATTCAGAGCACCTTGTTGTCAGCTTTTCCACCTTGTCCAGGTCACCTCCTAGCATTTCTTTCAACATTGCCGCTGCCTCTTCCCTCACCGCCTTTCGGAAACGCGATGAGGCAATATAATCATCTAGGACATCTGTTACGGTGTTGAAGTTCACTGGGCCAGCCATTCTCGAGACTCCTTCCCTTTCTTCCCTGATAAGAACATTTGTTAGCACTGACTGGGGCATGCGCACAGAGGATACCAAGTCAAGGGATGATGCAGTTACGAATGCGAGATGTGATGCATGCACGCGTGAATGATGATGTCATGTGATGCCATGTCATGTTATGCAATCCTATACTAGTCAAGTGCGCATAAAGACAAGAATGAAGACGTGCAAAATGCAATGAATGTTGATGAAACTACATGCTGAAGTATAGCATGGCATATAAATATATACCACATGGATAAAATGACACACAGGGTGTCCACGGATCGAAGCAAGGTGATACTTGCGAAGAGCCTACGTGTAGAGCGTATCTTACACGGGAGGAAAGTTGACATTTGAAACGGTACGTGTAGAGCGGATCTTACACGGGAAGGAGATGTAGTGATTAAAGAGGTACATGTAGACGGATCTTACACGGGAAAAGGTGTAATGTTTAGAGCGATACGTGTAGAGCGGATCTTACACAGGAAAAGGTGTGGTGTTTAGAGCGACACGTATAGAGCGGATCTTACACGGGGGAGAAGGTGTGGTGTTTAGAACGATACGTGTAGAGCGGATCTTACACGGGAAAAGGTGTGGTGTTTAGAACGATACGTGTAGAGCGGATCTTACACGGGGGAGAAGGTGTGGTGTTTAGAGCGATACATGTAGAGCGGATCTTACACTGGGGAGAAGGTGTGGTGTTTAGAACGATACGTGTAGAGCGGATCTTACACGGGGGAAAAGGTGTGGTGTTTAGAGCGATACGTGTAGAGCGGATCTTACACGAGGGAGAAGGTGTGGTGTTTAGAACGATACGTGTAGAGCGGATCTTACACGGGAAAAGGTGTGGTGTTTAGAACGATACGTGTAGAGCGGATCTTACACGGGGGAGAAGGTGTGGTGTTTAGAACGATACGTGTAGAGCGGATCTTACACGGGGGAGAAGGTGTGGTGTTTAGAGCGATACGTGTAGAGCGTATCTGACACGGGGGAGAAGGTGTGGTGTTTAGAACGATACGTGTAGAGCGGATCTTACACGGGAAAAGGTGTGGTGTTTAGAACGATACTTGTAGAGCGGATCTTACACGGGAAAAGGTGTGGTGTTTAGAACGATACGTGTAGAGCGGATCTTACACGGGGGAGAAGGTGTGGTGTTTAGAGCGATACATGTAGAGCGGATCTTACACGGGAAAGGTGTAATGTTTAGAGCGGTACGTGTAGAGCATGTCTTACACGGGAAGGAAGGATAGAGTTAAAGCGGTACGTGTAGAGCGTGTCTTGCACGGGGAGAGATTGAATGTTTAGAGCAGTACGTGTAGAGCGTGTCTTACACGAGAGGATTTGGAGCGGTACGTGTAGAGCTTGGTCTTACACGGGGAGGAAGTGTGCAGAGCTTATCTTGCACAGAAAGATATTTTGGAACGATACGTGTAGAACTTAGTCTTACACGGGGAGGAAGGGTAGAGTTTGATGCGGTACGTGTAGAGCTGGTCTTGCATGGGAAATTTGGAACGGTACGTGTAGAGCTTAGTCTTACACGGGGAGGAAGTGTGCAGAGCTTGTCTTGCACAGAAAGATATTTTGGAACGATACGTGTAGAACTTAGTCTTACACGGGGAGGAAGGGTAGAGTTTGATGCGGTACGTGCAGAGCTGGTCTTGCACGGGAAGATTTGGAACGGTACGTGTAGAGCTTGGTCTTACACAGGGAGGAAGTGTGTAGAGCTTGTCTTGCACAGAAAGATATTTTGGAACGATACGTGTAGGACTTAGTCTTACACGGGGAGGAAGGGTAGAGTTTGATGCGGTACGTGCAGAGCTGGTCTTGCACGGGAAGATTTGGAACGGTACGTATAGAGCTTGGTCTTACACGGGGAGGAAAGGTAGAGTTTGATGCGGTACGTACAGAGCTGGTCTTGCACGGGAAGATTTGGAACGGTACGTGTAGAGCTTGGTCTTGCACGGGAAGATTTGGAACGGTACGTGTAGAGCTTGGTCTTACACGGGGAGGAAGTGTGCAGAGCTTGTCTTGCACAGAAAGATATTTCGGTATTTAGGTGTGCGGGACACAAGGACAGGGCTTCTAATGATTATGGAGTACCTAAAGGGCTTGATGGAGTTTCTAGCATTTTTGGAACACTTAAATGATGGTAGTGCATGCTGTGAAGTCCTTGTTGCTTATGGAATGCTTGAACGTTGTGGAGTGCTTGAATGTTTGATGGATGAATGAGATGTATATCGTGAGATAAGGGGATGATCCCTTTGTGTTTATTTTTATTTTTGGACATCCCAAGAACACCCAATGCTTATGCAAAAATGCCACGCGTGGACCACCACACGGATGAAGGTTTGGTGCTTTTGGGGCACCTAATGAATTTTGTGAAATGGTCGCGTGTGTACTGACACACAGATGGAGTTCGACACTTTATGGGTCTATGGGATAATGTGAAGTGGTCACAAGGTAACGGCCCATGGACAGAGTTCTGATGCTTTTGAGCGCATGAAATGAAATGATGTTATAAGAGAGTCACGTGTAATAGGGACACGGATAAAAGCTTGGCGTTCGGGGAACACCTTTCATGATTTGGGATGTTATGAAATGCCCCTACATACGTACTAATCAGGCACTCGGGGAGCGCCCTGAATGATATAGTAATGTCATGACGTAACCTGATGTGGATCACAATGTTGTATGATGTTTATGACGAATGGGTATGATGTCATGAAATGCATCGTGTGGATTGTCACACGGAAATACACTTAGGACCATCGTGGTCTCTATGGAATGAAATGATTTGGTGGAATGGCCGAATGCAATCCGGTGCATTGGCAGAACACGGGTATTTTAGGATACCCGATATATGATGGAATGATATGATCGTGGTGGGCACCCTTGGAATGCCCCTAATTTAATTTAGGTGATATGTCGTGAATGCTATGACATACAAAATGCAAATGGCTGCACAAAAACGTGATTAGGATACATGGCACACATAATGATGTTATGTATGCTATGTGAAAAATACTAATCACACAAATATAATATTATGGCTGAAAAAGAAATGGTTAGTATGAATGGCAAGCGGATGATTTAATGATTGCACATGAAAATAAAAATGCACGTGGCTGCATAAAAATGTGGATTAGGATGCATGACACACATAATGATGTTATGTATGCTATGTGAAAAATGCCAATCACACAAATATAATGTTATGGCTGAAAAAGAAAGAGTTGGTGTGAATGACAAACAAATGAATTAATGTTTTGCACATGAAATAAAATGCAAATGGCTGCATAAAAATATGGGTTAGTATCACACAAAGATGTTTGTGTATGACATGTCACATGTATGGAGAATGGTGATTATAGTACGTGATGCACGTGTAGGTAGCAATGGCGATGTGTCACGAGATGGCGAGAAACACATAGTAAGCAAAACGAATTCTTCCAACCTTATTCCTCCAACGTGGTCGGTCTCAAAAATTTCTAACCGAGTCCTAGGCAAGGTTCACTTCGATCACCAACAGGGGGTGATGAAGGCACGATTTTATTATTACTTACACAGTTATTTTGGTATCCTAAGGGAATCCAACTAGGGCTGCCTATATGGGTTTGGTCCAAGTCAGGTTAAAAATCAAGGTTCCCATAGCAAAATATACTCCTCACTTCTCCCCACTGAAGGGTCCGAACGAAGGGGTTCGTACGAGGCTATGAGTGGTGTTTTGTATCCGTGCCCCTAAGACCATGAGGAACAAAGGCGACACTTCAACAATCCACTGGACTGAAAATGGATACTAAATCTAATGTAAGCATGTCTAGCTAAAGATGCAAAATGAAATACCAATCGAGAATCATCCACCTTATTTTAATTAGACACTTTTCAGGGCTTGTCAAATTCTTTTAAGTTTTTAAGAAAACTTTTTGAAGAATGTCCCCAGCGGAGTCGCCACTGTGAGCGGACGATGCGTTTTCGACTGGATGCGGGACTCCCTTTCGGAATGGGGCGCCACGATCTCAGGCGGGCCCCTCCCTCGCGTGGGGTTTTTATAAATGGAAATCCACATTTTGGAAAATAAATAGAATTAATGCATAAAAGAACCGAGACCTAAATCTCGATGGATGTTGTAGAGTCACCACCCGGCTCAGCTCAACCGGGAAATTCTTATGTAGCTGAACCGGACGAACGGCCGCTACACTATCCAGAGATTCGGGTCCGGACAAGTCCCTTATTTCGTGTCTAATTGAAATAAAATTGGTCAATGTCCAAAGATGGTATTTCAAATTCTAAAGTCGATTTTATTGAAATGAAAAGACATGCAGCGCGCATACAAATTAAGGTAAAATAGTAAATAATTAAATTATTACAACCCGATCGAATAAAAAATAAAAACTCTCGCCTCACTTTTACAAGCGCCTATATACACGAGAATTTAGAAAAATACAACCGCCTAGGATACACGATTAATTCTATTAAATTACATCCAAAATAAAAATATAAGTGATTAAAACCTGTAAAACAGAGGGTTAGCACAATATATACAGCACGCCACAATTAGGACTCGAATAGACAGAACTGGGAAAACAAGAATTGGGGGCATACATTTAGGGGATAACCGGGTTGGCTCGGCTAGCCGGCCCGGTTAGACCTGGAAAACACTTTGAAACGTCCCTGTATTTTCGGTTTTTGTGGAAAAAAATCATTTTGAAAACAATTTTTCCGGTTTATATGCATTTTTATATATTTAAGTGGGTCGGTTTTCAGGAGAAATGGGTCTCCGTCGTTGAATTGTTCTAAATGCAATTTTTACTAAAAATTCAATCTATGATCGTGATGCACACAACAAAATTCATTTTGATGATTTTTAGGGTTTTCTAATTTTTTGGGATTTTTTGGGAATTTTTGGGAATTTTTTGGGGATTTTTATGGATTTTTTATGAAATTTTTGGGTTTTAAAGGTAAAATTCTGATTCTGAAAACTACAGTGGTACGACTGTAAATTACAGTCGTGCCAACTCAACTACAGTCGTATGACTGTAGATGCTGAAAATTCAAGATTTCACCAAAATCTTATTATAAACAAGCTGGAAATGAAATCACCTGGAAATCAACTACAGTCGTACGACTGTAATTACAGTCGTACGACTGTTCATCAACTCAAGAACAGTCGTACGACTGTTCTTGATTTCCAGAACAGAAATGCAGAAAAATGGACAGAAATGCAGAAAAAGCACACCAAATACCCAGAAAGCTTGTAAAAGAGAGGGGAGAAGGGGTATTTACCTCCGTGGCATGCGTCCACCGTAGGATTGACCCCTGGCGTCACTCCAATCCACTAAAATCTGGACTTTTCTTCTTGAGTTAGGGTTTGAGATTTGAGTCCAAAGATTTCCAAATGCTGAGGATTTTGGTGAGGAGTTCTTCCTTTTTCTTTGGTTTTCTCTTCTTTCTCTTTTTTTTTCCTCTTTCTCTCTGTCTGTCCGTTTTTCTCTCTTTTTTTCCGTCCTCCTCTTTTTCTGTCTTTCTTTTTCTGCTTTTATGGATAATGATCTATAGTCGTACGACTATAGTTTGACTACAGTCGTACGACTGTTGCAATAGTCGTACGACTATTCTTTCTTTCTTTTTTTTTTTTTTTGAAAGTAAAATTCCGGCGCTTACAGCAACCTAAATGATAAATCTAACCAATGGTTACCATCAAGAATCACAAATCATGCACAAACAAGCTAATCACTTGCAAACAACTCCTAGTATCCCTAGCCAATTGCTACCAATCCAAGCACAGAGACTTAGGTTCGAGGGTGGATTAAGCAATGTTATTCAAACGGCAATTGACACATAAATAACCTAAAAACACTATCAAACCAAAAACAACCAAAACCAACTTCACATGCATTGAAAACTAAAGCCTAAATCTAACCAAAAACCAGCGCAAAACATCCAATCATGCAAAAACACCAACAAACATATGAAACAAACAATCAAAAAGTGCAATATAAGAATAAGAAAAAGAAAGGCAGAAATCCCTTTACCCACCCCACACCTAGATTGCACTTACTTCCAAAAGTGCAATGGAAGGAGCAAACTAAGTGGGAAAGGAAAAGGGGTACCTCACATATCGGGGGCTGGTGGTGGTGGCGGCGGGTACGGCCACCCTTGGGCTGCACAAAAGCGAGAGGCGAATGCCTCGACGTTGGCGAGCTGAGCTGCTTGCCTATCAAGGCGCGTATTCATCCGCTGCTCAAGCAGAACCTGATGGACTGTTAAGCCTTCCAATTGCTCAATTATGCCATCCAACCGTCCTTCGATCCGCCCCATAAAATCTACGCCCACCGAAACATTCTCCGCATCCCCCTCGCTATCCTCAGCTTCCTCACTCTCGGCCTCCTTGTCTACGTCCATAGGAGCCTTTCCCCTACTCGAGCCTCCCGCACTTGAAGTACCTGCAGCTGTCACAACATGGGAGCAAGACAAGATTCCCCTCGAAAGCTTCTTGGGAAGGATGCTATCGAGGTTCCTATAACAAGTATTACTATGAAAGAAGCATGCAATACAAGTTACAATATGTCCTAACCCTAGTTCGGACTTAGCTCGGTTACGGTGGTTGTATAAGGTTTCCATGACAAAGAAGCCCAAATGCACCTTAATCTCATTATGCACATGCCACAGGATTAAAAGTTCAAAAGCATTAACGCGGTTGCTCTCAGTTTTTCCTGAAAAATTAAAACACACAAACTTGTGAATTAATTGCAAAACAGGGTCATGAATTTGGGAAGTTTTGGCAAACCGAGGTTGGTATACCCCTTGCCTTATCAAGCGCCAAAATTTCTTGGCATCCATATTCTCGGGCCATTTATGCCCATTCCCCTCAATACCTATGCAAGCCCTAAGGCCCTCAATATCCAAAGACCGTTCAGTACCAAAGAGGCGGAATGTCATGCTCCTAAGGCCCGTATCCAGGTGTGTTTTAAAGCTTAAGGTGGAGTAGAATTCAAGGTTCAACTCCCTAAAGACTGGTGGATTAGATTTCACAAACTCATACCACCCTAGACTAGTCAATTTAGCTTTTACCGCCTCCGACCTATCTTGCACAAATAGAAATTCCCAATCGAAAGTGTGAAAGGGGGTTCTCTCTAAAGGAAATAGGGTTTTGTACTTTTTACCTTCATCATCCGAAAGTGAAGGAAAGGGGCATTTCTACTTCCTTGAGAGGCTCGTCAACGGGGCCATCAATTGTTTGGTAGGTACTTCGTCACGTGGCACCGGTTCCGGTGATGGTTCTATTGGCTGTCGTGACGAACCGTGTCTCCGATCGGTGACGGTCTTCTTCTTCATCCTACAATTGTTCAACCATAAAAATACAGCAAAAATCAAAAACAAAAGAACACAAAGCCAAAGGAAACCTACTATCAAAAATACAAACCACTAAAAAGAAAAATAATGCAAAACAATCATCCTATTAAACAGTTAATCAATCAAAACCAAAATGAGAAAAAGAGCAAACAATAAAAAGAGTAAAGGAAGAACAAAGCATGAATTCATACCTGGTTTCGAGGAAATTGAAGCAAAAGGAAACCCTAGGGCAAAATCAGAGTGGAAGAGAAGGTGAGAGGGAGAAGATGAAGAAGGAAGGGAGAATAAGGGTAGATAGGGAGAAGGGGAGAAAGGAAGGAAGAAGAAGGGTAGAGAGGGAGAAGATGAGAGTTGGTTCTAGAGAGAGAAAGTGAAGAGGGAGAGAGAAAGTGAGAAGGTGAGAGAAAGTGAGAAAGAGGAAGAAGAAGAAGAAGAAGAAGAAGAAGAAGAAGAAGAAAGGGATGGGCGGTTACAATTGGGGGAAGGGGAAAGGGGCTTTATATAGGTGGGCGGATTAGCCCTAGGATTTCAAATTTAAATGATCGGCACGCCGTGCCAAACAATCAACACGGCGTGCTGAGCAGGGCAAAAAACACTTACCTGGAAACAGCGTGAGGGCATGCCGGCGTGCTGGCTCGGCACGGCGTGCTGCCTTGAAATTTAAATATGTGGCACGGCGTGCTGCAGTTTTGACATGACATGCTGTTCTCTCTTCCATAACTCACTTTAGAAACAGCACGACGGCACGTTGGCGTGCCGTATTGGCACGTCGTGCCGCCCTGCAGACCTGTAATTGGCACGGCGTGCTGAATGTGGCACGGCGTGCTGATTGCTTATGCACAACCCTCTTCAGAAACAACACGACGGCACGTGGGCGTGCTGCATTGGCACGTCGTGCCACCTTAAAGACCATGTAATTGGCACGGCGTGCTGAATCTGGCACGACGTGTTGTTTACTTATGCATAACTTTCTTTCGGAACAGCAGCCTGTCACGATTTTGTGCCCCTCTGGCACGCCACGTGCTAGGCCAATCTCAACCTGGCATGGCATGCTGCTTGTGACACGGCGTGCCATCTTGAATTCTGCCATCCTTTGCTCTTTTTTTTTGTCACATTTTGATCACGATTTTCGATTAACTTACTTAAGTACCTAATCCTACACACAAAAACACACACAAAAAAAAAAACATATTAACACAAAAATTAACGTACAAGGGAGGCACATGTACCTCATCGCTATGTTTATAGTCGGAATAGCTCGACTTCTACGTCCACTTTTTCGCATTACACATCACGAAGGAGTAAGACTTGCTTCTCCTCCTTCATTCCTCCGCTGACGTAGGGCTTCAATCGATGCCTGTTTACTTGTTGAATTCCCTCCGGGGTTTCAATTTCCACCATCCCGGAAGGGTAAACCTTATGCACGGTAAACGGCCCTGTCCATCGACTTCTCAGTTTGTCCAAAAATAGTTTCAATCGGAAGTTATACAAGAGTTCCAACTCCCCTTGGTTGGAACTCTTTTCTGTCACATAAGCATCACTAGGACAAAAAGAGTCTGCAAAATTACAACTTTCAACATCTAATGGATATTTCATTGAGTTATAGACGTTGAAACTTACCTCCTCGTTGTGCAACCTAAGAATAATCTTACCTTCCTGGACATCTATCAGAGTCCTACCGGTTGCAAGAAATGGCCTTCCAAGCAAAAGGGGCACCGCGCTATCTTCCTCCATGTCCATTACCACGAAGTCCGCAGGGAAGATAAATTTGTCCACTTTTACTATCACGTCCTCGACCACCCCCTTTGGTCTCGTGAGAGATCTATCCGCCAATTGGAGGGTCATGTTGGTTGGCTTTGGGTCTCCCAGTCCAAGTCTCCTGAAAAACAACAGAGGCATCAGATTTATACTTACACCTAAGTCACATAGGGCATTGGCAATCTCCAAGTTTCCTATCCGGTATGGAATAGTAAAACTGCCCCTATCTTTGAGCTTAGGTGGGAGTTTGTTAGTGATAATCGCTGAACATTCCTCTGTCAAAGCCACCACTTCGTCCTCGCCTAGCTTTCGTTTCCCTGCAAGAAGTTCTTTAAAAAATTTAGCATAAGAGGGCATCTCTTGGAGAGCCTCAATCAATGGCATATTAAAATCTAACTTCTTAAAAATTTCCAGGAATTTGGAATATTTTTGCTCCAGTTTATCTTTCTTCTCCCTTTGAGGATAAGGAAGTTTAGGCATATAGGCTCTCACTGGGTCAGGAATTTTCCCTTTTTCATTTGTACTAGGTTCGGGTTCAGAAATCGAGTCGGGGTTGCTTACCTCTCCCGACTCTTCACTTACCTCAGTAGGTTGGGATGGAATATCAGCATTTTGCACTCGGTCCTCCACTTGCCTACCACTTCGTAGGGTTATAGCTTGAGCTGTCTCCCATTGATTACCCTTAGGATTTTGTTCAGTTCTACTCGGAAGTGCCCCTTGAGGTCTTTCCTGCCTCTCCCTACTCATTTGAGCCACCTGCTTACCCAAATCCCTACAGTACGCTTCATTATCAGCAAGCCGAGACGAGATGTCTTTTAATAAAGACAAAACCGTCTCATCTTGCTTAGACTGTTGAGGTTGCTACGAGGATTAATCATTAGGAATAAATGGGGCCTTACCTAACCCCTGCTCACGGTGCTCATAATGAAATCCGGAAGGAGGTCTCAACACATTTTGGTTATTACCGTAGGACATGTTCAGGTGTTGATACCTTCTTCCATAATAATTATTATTATTATTGAAGTTTTATGTATAAGAGTTAGAATTATTGTACCTTTGGTTTCCTCCCACAAAACTTACATTTTCGGACGGTTGGGCGAATGGGTCGCCCATTGCACATTCTTGCCCGGGATGCTCCGCTCCACATGATACACACAAGACCGGCTGGTATTGTGGTCCATTTAAATTCAGGCAGGACATCAACAGGTCTAGCTTCTTGTTCACATGGTCCATGGCTGCATCTTGGCATCCCAAATCTGCAGCCTAAACCTCATTCCTTGTTGGCGTGTCCGACTGCCACAAGGTACTCTTTCTAGCCAGCTCCGCAATCAACTCCTCAGCTTGTGTAGCAGTCTTCTTAAAAATGTCCCCACCAGCAGAAGAATCAATAATGGCACGGTTAGCTGGTGTCAAACCATGATAAAACGTGCTTACCTGAGTGAAACGCGGCATGTCATGGTGGGGGTAGTTCCGCAATAACCGTTGAAATCTCTGACATGCTTCATTAAGAGTCTCCGTCCCAAATTGCCGGAATCCCATGATCTCGTTCCTTAGTTGAACCATCTTTGATGGTGGGAAGTAGTATGCTAAGAACTGTTCTTCCAGTTGGTCCCATGAAGTCACTGATCCGGGCCTCAAGGATTTGTACCATTCCATTACTCCCCCGCATAATGAGAAGGGAAACAACTTCAACCGCACAGCATCTTGGGGCACCCCACCGATTCGGACTATATCGGCCACCATGAGAAACCGGTCTAAGTGATCATTAGGGTTGTCACTTATTCCGCCACTGAATAGTCCGTTCCCTTGGATCAAATGGATCATACTGGACTTCAACTCGAAGTGATTGGCAGTGATGGCTGGAATAACCACTCCGGATCTGTTCCGGGGCCGATGTGGAGCCATTAGGTCAGTCATGACCATGTTGTCTCTATCACCACCCCTTCTTCTATCAAACTCCTCCCACTCTCGTCGGAGTTGCTCTTGCTCAACTCTTTCCCGGAGTTGTCTCTCCTCATCGTCCTGTTGCTGATGCTCCATTTGGACAATTTACTCCTGGCGTACTCTACGGTTCCTGCAACACAAACGTTCAATTTCAGGGTTATAAGGTAAAAGCTCAAGGTGTTGAGAGCGAGTTCGCATAAGCTAGAAAACGCACACACTGAAAATAAAAAAAAAACTAAATTGCAACAAATATCCACAGAAAAGAAAAATTATTTAACTATATGCACAGAAATAGTGCCTAGATCAGCAAATACACCTTTGGCTCAATGATGCAGAAAAATAAATTTCCCCAGCAACGGCGCCAAAAACTTGATGGGTTCTAGGCGAAGTAGTAAAACTAAACCTAGAAACGCACAACTAAGGCAGTGTACCTATCATTGACAAGTAATAATTCTGGTTGGTCCAGGTATCGATCCCACAGAGAAAAATATTCTGCAAACACTAAACTACTCGGGTTCCTTGCGTGTCCTAGGCGGAACGTAGTTTTAGGTTGATTATATTAACAACTAAATTATTCTACTCCTAGTTGATCTATTCCAGCTTACTTTGCACTTGAATTTTGTGTTATCAATTGGCGGTTTACCGACCTATGAATGCTAATGGGGATGGTTTTATCAATTAACTACAAAAGATGAATTTAACTCACAATTAACCCTTAATTATGTTCTTTCGATAATACAACCTAGCGTATCTAGATCTTTTAGGTCCTTAGCTGGTTTCCCTTGTTTAGAGGTGGTCTAATTCTAAAGCTCAGAAAATAGGGGCATGTAAGTTCCACAGTGTTGTCAATACTAATGGTTTCCTAGGTGTCAATCTAGTTAATGCCACAAATATGAACTTAATAAATTAAGATCTTATGAGACTAGATTATCATTAAAGGAATTGCATAAAGAAAAGGAATAAAAATTGAAATTAACTTGCAATCAATTGTATTAATTAAGAAAGGTGAAACGAATTCATTGTTTACAACCAAACACAATCAATTTGCGGAATCAAAAACTAACTTAATCAAATTACAAAAGAGAAGAAGAAAAACTTATGCCCTTTTGGTCCGATTAACCGGATTTCGACGGTGTGAAGATGCTTGGGGTGTACCTCTATAGACGAACTCAAGCCGGAACCAAGAACATCACAAAAGGGGAAGATTCTATGTAAAGCTACTACCAATCGATGATTCAAAACTCAAAGAAATCAAATAGTTCAAGCTCAAAACCTCACTACAAGTTTCTGCTCTCACTCTAAAAGTCTGGAAAAAGGTCCTCTAAAACTTAGAAAATAACCTATTTATACGGCTAGGTTAAAACCAGGAAAAAGAAAGGATGAAAGTAGGGCAACAGCAGGATTTCGAGGCTCGGCACGCCGTGCTGGTGCAAATGGCATGCCGTACTGTGCAGAATTGAAGGCGGCACGCCGTGCTACTGGAGGTGGCACACCGTGCCATGTGGTTTTAGGGGTGGCACGCCACGCTAGTCTGAGTGGCACGTTTTCGTACCACTCCACTGGATTGCTTCACTTGGCCCGCCGTGCCCTAATTGTGGCACGCCGTGCCACCTTGATTTTCAGCACTTCGAGCTCTTCCTTGCCGCCGATGCTCCAACTTCCGGTCCGGGTCATAATACCTGTCCAAAACAAGCATAAAGAAACATAACCGCACCAACGCCACAGACCATAAAAACTACATATTGTCTAAAATTACAAAAAATACCCCTAGAAAACACGAAAAATACTAAAAGTTATAAAAATCTATCCAAAACATAAAAATCACAAAATACTCAAAAACCACACAAACATTCACACAAAAGACTCTAAAAATTACCGTTCAAACCATGAAATTACCTAAAAGATAAGGTCAAAAATTGACCTTATCACCTACGATCTTATTTCTTTCTATCTTTAACTTTCCCGGTGACATTACTTCCTAAACTCGCCTCTAGTCCCTAATTTCAGGCAAAGACTAGGATATCTCCTCCTTTCTAAGTCAACGACCTCTAAGACTCAACATATTAAACCAGCATGATTCTTACCATCGCACCATGTGACTTTGGTCACCAGTAAAGTCGTTTCAATAGTGGATTCATATAATAACTCTCACTCAACATTGATTTAAGGTACTTCTCTTGTCTCTTTGTCTCTCTATTCTTGTTTCGTTTTTGGTTTTCTCAGTTTGTATCTCAAATGCTAAAGTACATAGCTCCTTTTATAGGCGATGGGTCGAGTTTGGCGATGGGTCGAGTTTAAAATGAAGGAAAATTTAGTATTTTTTTTAAGATAAAATGAGAAGAGAGTGGGTCTAATTTGGTATTGAGTCCTCTGTAAGTTTTGCTGGTATGCCCTAGTCCAAATAGCATTGGTTCTTGTATTGTATTATACTTTATATTTGGATATTTTGTATTATACATTTTGTGTTGAAATGAAGGCATGAATCTATTTATACATATCATATGCTATTTATAAATAAAGTATCTAATGATTATAACCATACTAAAGTAAACCAATGCAGGTCACTAGATTATGAGACCTTTTAGTAGAGTTAAAGTTATAGTCATAAAGATATCCCTAGTTTGTTCTAATCATGGGAATGAATAAAACCAAAGAATAATATATCCTTGACTAGATGGTGACATCTCATCGGCCATTGGACATGGAATGTCAGTCAATGATATGGATACATGTTTGGTTGCGTGGTATTGGATTGATTCGCCACGGGAACACCACATGGTTCAATAGTCATAGGTGTTTCTTTGGTTGGTCTTGCTATTATCCTTTGACTCGATGTTCATTGTAACATAACATGGGATCTCATATACTTTGATATACGTGTAACGGAGCCGTAACAGGGTGCCAAGTATGGGTATATTGGGCGGCCAGTGAACATGTTGATGTTAATAGTGAAGTTGACGGAATTGCCACTTAGCGTCCCCTAAGATGATATCACTGGCCACTTGATGAGTGGGACTAACAAGTGTATGGCCATACCCGAATAATTTGGGATACTTATTAGTTAGGTTCAGTCCACTCGGTATCAAGAAATAAATAAGCATATAAGAGGATGACAGGGCCATGTCTCTTGCTTATATATCGATGTCAGTTGGCAAGAGATATACAAGATCACTGCCGGGTTATGTGTCACATTAGTTTGCAAGTCTCCATCTTAACCGGGGGCTATAACAGTTTACTAGAACCCACTTACAGTCTGTGGGCTTTGGGCCCACTTCTAACATAAAGACGGACCTATAGGATCGTACACATAGAACAACTGAATATTGACAAATCAGAATTGGAACGGAAACCAAATTAATTGAGTTATTGACATTAGGTTATATCATAATTAATTCAATTATAAGGAAGAAATTAATTTTATTTGATTAATCAATTACATGTAGTAAATAATTAATTAAATAAAATAATATTTCCTTGGTGGAAATAAAATACAAAGGTTGAATTTATTAAGGGTGACTTTAATTTAACTTTGGGCTATTTTAATTTGATAAAATTGTATTTAATTGTATCAATTAGAATTTTATAATATGGTTTTATTTAATCCTAATGATATATGGTAAATCAATTAAATTAAATTAAATAATCTATAGTTTAATTTAATCCTAGTACACTGAGTATAAAAGGAATTAGAAAACTAGTATACTAAGGAGTATAAAAGGATGCCTTAAAGTCAATTTCTCCCCAACCCTAGCCACTTGATATTTTTGGCCTACACCAAAGAAAGGAGAAAAAATTCCCTAGGCTGAAATTTCTTGGTTTCCATTCTTCTGTTTGCTAGCAGGAGTCGCGTTTAAGAGTCATTCATGTACCGAATTATGGAGGAAACGCATTTGGGTTTCTGTAGCAGTCTCTAGATGAGATAGTTAAGGTGAGAAAATTTAATATTCTTTCGGTTCTTGGTTTCATTCTATTAATCTACATGAATCTTAGGCTATGGAATCAAGGAAAATTTTAATCGGTATTCTACCTTGCGTTTAATTTTTCCCGTGACGATTCCCTACAATTTTTTGTTCCTTTGATTCTGCTATTTTATTGTTATGGCTCATATTTAAGCTAATGAGTTTCAGTATGCTCTTTTTGCATATTTAAGGATTTTGTGACTTTATTCAATTTTTAAAGGGATTTTAACATATTCAACTGCTCTAGAAACATGATTGAGAAATGCATGGAGCAAATGTGATTGGTGAATGAAAAGGATGCTTGCATATTCGCTAAATGTATGAACTTGAACTTAGGTTTTATGAGTTTTTACTTAATGCACAATTTTATGAATTAGTATACAAAGAAATATATTTATTGATTAATATAAAATAAAATAGATTTATGGACAAAAAAAGTGAAATATTATGAATTTGCTTATTTTTGGATAATGCTATTTGGTGTCTCCACTGTTAATGTATGCCCAAGTCCCTGTATTATGTTTTTGGATTATTTTTTTATAATAAGAGGCATAATCTTGTTTATTATATTTTTTATGCAATTCAATAAATAAAGAGAATCCATTAACTATTGTTTTGATTAAGTATGTTGGTAACGTTCTTCAGGCAGTAAGACTATGATTAAGGAAAAGAACACCAGTTATAAAGCTATCCCTAGCCTATTAAAGTAATAAGAATGATATTAACTAAAGACTAGCATGTGTCTTACCGACCATTGGACATAGAATGTCAATTAAGAATATGGTTAAGGAAGGGCAACGTTGCTACTTTAGGTATCTATGTTTTTTACATCAACCTAACTATTTCAACATCTTAGGTATTGGATCCTAGATGTGGTTCTTACTTTTGTTGCAATGTGCAGGGACTAAAAAATAGGTGGGTTTTAGGATCTAGCGAGGTTGACCTCTGAGTCAGAAATGACGCTAAAGTGGTAGTTATAGAGATTGGAGAGTATCATCTACAAATGTCCATTGGGCTTGTACTAGTTCTTAGAAATGTTTATTTTGTCCCTGCCATGTGTAGGAACAGTGTTTCAGTTTCATGTTTGGATATTGATGGATATAATTTTTGTTAGTGTATACGTGAGTTCTTGTATTATGTAACCGAATGATTTGTTATAATAAAAGGTATAATCTTGTTTATTGTATTTCTTGTGCAATTTAATAAATAAAGAGAATCCATTAACTGTCGTTTTGCTTAAGTATGTCGGTAACGTTCTCCGGGCAGTAAGACCTTGAGTAAGGAAAGAACACCACTTATAAAGCTATCCCTAGTTTGTTAATGTCATAGGAATGATTTTAACTAAAGACTAGCATATGTCTTGATTGTTTGGTAGTGTCTTATCAACCATTGGACATGAAATGTCAATCAAGAACATGGGTACATGTTAGGTTACATGGTACTGGATCGATCCGCTATGAGAACACCACACGGTTCCTATGTCATTGGTTCGCTGTTACTTATATAGGATTCTTTGACCTGATACCGCTACAGACCTATATGCTAGCTCACATACTTTGACATATGCCTAACGGACCTTTAACATGGTATCAAGTATGGGTATGATTAGGTATAACAGTGATCATACTAGGGATGTGAGTGATGTGATGGGACTTGCCTCTCTCTTAATTGAGTATAGATATCACCGACCACTTGATGAGTGAGATTGAGAAGAGCATGGCCATGTCCAAGTAAGGTGATCACTAGGAGATTAGTTGCTTATGTTATTCAATCTACTCGGAATCAAGGAATGTCCTTGCAGCTAAAAAAGGTGACATTGCCATGCCTCTCACAGGACATCGATATCACTGGTATAGGATGTATAAGTTAACTACAAGGTTTACATCATCGATAGCATTGATGTTTCTATCTTACTTGGGTAGCTGTAACGGTTTGCTAGAACCCACTTGCAGTTTGTGGGTCTTAAGGTATTGGGCCTACTGCCAACATAAGATAGGCCTACAGGATCATACACATAGGATGTCTGAATGGGTTTGTCACGAACCATATGACATGTATGAGATACATATCATGTATTTTGGAAATTCTGGATTTATAAGTATTATGGTAGAGACTTGGTTATATAATTCCTAAGAGAGATTTATTTTATTTATATTGTTAAATTATTAATGGGTGATAAATTAATCAATAAAATAAAATTCATACCAAATATTAAATTAGGTTATTTAATTTTTTATTATGATTAATAAATATCTGGGATTTTTATTTTAAGGTGGGGATTAAAATTGAGGTAGATTTATTTTAAGTTAATTTGATTTTCAATTATTAGATTCTTCTGGGGTCGAAAATCTATTTAAGGAAATTTGAATTAACTAAAATAAAGGCACACTAATTTCTTCCCCCTAATCCTGCGTTTTCTCCCCCCTTTTTTTAGTCTGCTTTAACGTGAAATAAGAAAGGATCTCTCTCTATGAATTTAGGCCAAGGCAGTGAAAGGAGAAGGAAAATTCTACGGTCTGGTGCTAGCATGCCAGCTAATTCTAAAGGCATCCGTATGCAAAACGGTAAAGGTTATTTGTGCATACGCAAGAACTAGAAATCAATCTTAATCGGAGATCGCATAGGTATTGGATTATAATGCTTTCTGGTTGAATCAGTTCTTGTTTCTCTTCTTTAATCTAAGCAATTGTTCCTGTTATTGGATTCGAGTGTAAATTAGAATCGCTTCTGCGGTGGTTAAATTTTTTTACACTGAAAGAATCCTAACAGTGGTATTAGAGCAGAATTGTTCTTAACTTTAAGGTTCTTGATTCTAGGTTGACTTGTTGAAATTGGATTTTCAATTTGATTTTATGAACCTTAGAATTTTGAAATTAGGGTTTTTTCATTTTGGGGATTTGTTTTTCCCCAATTTATTTTCTATTATTTAAAAAAAAATTAAATCTTTGGATTTTTAGGGTAGAGCAAATCTCAATTGCGATTTGCTCTACTGGCCGTAGCAAGGAGCTACTACCAGCAGCTGTTGGTAGCAGCATGCTGCTGTGACAGCAGCTGCACAACAACGCTGCTGCTTCGTCCAGGACAGCAACGCCAATGTGTATTTTCGGGGTCTGATTTTAGATTTTTGCAGGTTATTTTTCAGGCCCTGATACATGAGTTTTAATTGGGTTTAAAATTTGTGTGTTTTATTTTACTTATTGCATGCATATGGTTTCTTGTGTGAATTAATTTCATGCAATTTTATTTTATTTGGTGAATTAATTGGATGTAAGGAAATTGGCATGGGGATTCTTGGCACGGATCCTTAGATGGCTATACTTGGGTTTTTGATCATCCATTCAGTGGGAGGCAATTGAATTGCTATGGGCCTGAGGCCTAAACCTATAACAAGGTTGGAACACAAACGCCAAAATTGGCGATTTCCCTAACCGCTATGACATAATTGAAATTGGATTAATTCTCATGCATTTTGCCATGTATAATTTTTTGAAATAGTGTGCATACTTGGTTGTATGGATTTGAACATTATTAGGCCTAAATTAAAGATGGGTTGTATTTTCATTTTGGATTTAATAAATACAGCCTGCGTGCTTTTTTATTTTGTTGTAATTTCATTTTTTAAATAAATAGGTTTCATTTTATAAAATGTAATTGCACAAGCCCAAGATGAAGAACAAGCCTAGAAGGAGATGTAAGCCTAACCTATGAAGGGAATTCTCACAAGGTAAGTCGATGTGCATCGGAAAATACGTAGTCGATGTCCCTCGAATACCATGATTCCAAGAACCATGATTTTGATAGAATCTAAAAATGGAAGAAAATAAAAATTTTCTCACCTTATTCGTCTCTTCTAGAGACTATTGAAGATTGCAGAACAAAGGAACGACAACTCAACATAGTTAGGTACACAAACAGCTATCGAACTGGACTTGTGCTAGCGAACGAAACTCAGATCCATAGAAGCAGATGAGGTGGCTCACAGAGCTATGTTGGCTGAAATTTTGTGCTTATGTGTTAGGGTTAGGAGAAATTACTTTTAAGGTGCCTTTTATACCCAGTACAAAATTAGGTTTTCAAATTGACTTTAGGATAAATTTTAATTCAATTTACTGATTCAATTTATGTAATTGGAACTAAATTAAAACATATAATAAAAGTCCAATTGACTCAATTAAATCCAATTAATTAAATTTATTTAACCCAAATTTAATTTAACCTGACCTTAAATAATACAACCAGCATATTTAATTTTCCACCAAGGAAAATATATTTAATTAATTATTTACATACTTTAATTAATTAATCAAATACAATTAATTTTTCTTTTATATTAATTAAATCGAGTTTGAAAAACCTATTGTCATTAATTCAATTAACCGAGTTTCCATTCTCAATACACACAATGTGTACATTTCCGATTTGTCACAAGTTCAGCTGTTCTATGTGCACGATCCTGTGGATCCGTCTTTATGTTGGCAGTGGGTCCAAAGCCCACAGACTGTAAGTGGGTTTGAGTAAACCATTACAGCCTCCAATTAAGATGGAGACTAGCACTGTCATGTGAAACATAACCCGGTAGTATTCTTGTATATCCCTTGCCAACTGACATCAATGTATAAGCAAGAGGCATGGTTCCAATGAACCTCTTCTACGAGTATTCATTCCTTGATTCCGAGTAGACTGATGATTGCAGATAAGTATACCAACTTATTCTGGTATGGCCATACACTTTTTAGTCCCACTCATCAAGTGGCCGGTGATGTCATCTCAGGGGACACCGAGTGGCAATTTCATCAACTCACTATCAACATCAACATGTTCACTGGCCCACCCAACATACCCATACTTTGCACCCTATTACGGGCCCATTAGGTGTATATCAAAGTGTATGAGATCTCGTATTATGTTATAGTGAAATCGGGTCTAAGGATAGTACCAAGAACTACCTGAGAAACACATATGACGATTGGACCATGCAGTGTTCTTAAGGCAGATCAGTACAGTAACATGTAACCTAACATGTACCTATATACTTGACTGACATTCCATGGTCAATGGTCAATGAGACACTACCATGCAGTCAAGG
The DNA here is from genome assembly GCA_039660915.1 of Euphorbia tirucalli. NCBI lineage: Eukaryota > Viridiplantae > Streptophyta > Magnoliopsida > Malpighiales > Euphorbiaceae > Euphorbia > Euphorbia tirucalli. The sequence continues at coordinate 35,038,973 of CM077633.1, forward strand.
ATATTCTGGTCTTTAGTTTTATTCATTCCTATGATTAGAGTAGACCCGAGACAACTTTATGATTACAGCTTTAACACTACTCAAGGTCTCATCAGCTAATGACCTAAATTAGTTAACATGAGTATGGTTATAATCAATGTATACTCTATTTATTAAAGTTCACAAGAAATAAATAAGTAGATTAAATGCCTTTATATATAACACAATGTATAATACAAAATGTCTGCATACAATGTATAATAAAATCAAGAACCAATGCCTTTGGACTAGGGCAGACCAACAATCTCCCACTTGCACTAATGCCAACTAGGCATAGCCGTAATGCCTATAGATCTAGTATGACCCTCATCTGTGACTATGGCAGCGCCTTGGTCAATGGATCGGCGACTGTAAGCGCCGGGATTTTCTAAAAAAAAATTTTTTATAAAAAATCGAAAAAAAAATTATTATTACAGTGGTACGACTGTAATTACAGTGGTACGACTGTAATTTAAAAATTACATTAGTACGATTGTAATATAAAAAAAATTACAGTCGTACGACTGTATGATCAGAACAGGTGCAGAACACCATACCCATGACATAAGAAAGACGAGGAGAAGATTTTGGGCATTAATTAACCCAATATTTGTTGAAGAAACCTCAGAAATCAGAGTAGAAAAGGAGAAGAAAAGGGAGAAAGAGAGTTAGCTTGAATTCTGGTGAAATCTAGAGAGAGAAAGGAGAAAAGAGACAAGGAAAAGAAAAGGGAAAACTCAACCAAAAAAAAAAACCCCTCTTTTCCTCTTCTATTTTCTTTAATTCTCGAAATTAGGATTAAAACTTGATAGAAATCCATAGGTTAATAATTTAACTTCACAAACAAATTGAAATTTCGGACTAAAACAATCAGAATCCCAAGCATTTTGGATTTTTGGACTCAAGGCTCTCAACTCCAATTCAAAAGGAAAAGTGCAAATTCTTGTGGATTGGAGCGATGCCAGGGGTCAATTTCGACTTGGAGGGACTTCTAAAAGGTAGCCGCCCCATTTCTCTTTACTTTTGCTTGCTTTCTGGTTGTTGATTGCGATTTTTGTGCATTTTTATCTCATTTTTTGCGTTTCTGCTTCTAGAAATCAAGAATAGTCGCACGACTGTTCTTGAAATTGGTGAACAGTCATACGACTGTATATACAGTCGTAGGAGTGTTCTTGATTTCCAGTGTTTTCTTTCCAGTTTTCTTCAAATAAAATTTTGGCGAAATCCTGAGTCTGGAGTGTTTACAGTCACACGATTGTAATTTATAGTCGTACGACTGCAGTTACATTCCCACGACTGTAATTTACAATCGTACGACTGTTGTTTCCTGAACCAGAATTTCACCTTTAAGCCCCAAATATTTCATAAAAAATCCATAAAATCATAAAAATTAGAAAATCATCAAAAATGAATTTTGTTATGTGCATTCACTACCTTAGATTTATTTTTAGTAAATTTGCATTTAGAACAGTACAACGACGGAGACCCGGTTCTCCCGAAAACCGACCCACCTAATACATAAAAATGCATGTAAACAGGTGAAATTGTTTTCAAAAATGATTTTCCCACAAAACCAAAAATACAGGGACGTTTCAAAATGTTTTCCAGGTTTAACCGGGCCGGCTAGCCGAGCCAACCGGGTTATCCCCTATATGCATGCCCCCTAATCTTGATTTCCCAATTCTGTCTATTTTAGTCCTAATTATGGTGTGCCGTATAAATTGTGCTAACCTTTGTTTTGCAGCTTTTATTTTATCTTTATTTTCATTTTACTTGTATTTTAAAAGAATTAATCATGTAAAATTGAATTAACCTTTGTTTTGCAGCTTTATTTTATCTTTATTTTCATTTTAGTTGTATTTTAATAGAATTAATCATGTATCTAGGCGATTGTAATTATTTTTAGATCCTCGTGTATTCTAGGCGATTGTATAAGTGAGGCGAGAGTTTTATTTTTCCATTCGATTTGGCTGTAAGCTGATTAATATTTACTTCTTTTCTTTATTTTTGTATTATGTATTGTATAAGTGAGGCGAGAGTTTTATTTTTCTATTCGATTTGGCTGTAAGCTGATTAATATTTACGTCTTTTCTTTATTTTTGTACTATGTATTTGTATGCGCACTGTATGTCTATTTATTGCAATAAAATTGATTTTAGATTTTGAAATACCATTTGAGAACATTGGCAATATTTAATTTAATTAGACACAAAATAAGGGACTTGTCCGAACCTGAATCTCTGGATAGTGTAGCGGCCGTTCGTCCGGTTCAGCTGCATTATAAATTTCCCGGTTGAGCTGAGCCAGGTGGCGACTCTACAATATTCATCGAGACTTAGGTCTCAGTTCTTTTATGCATTAATTCCACATCTATTTTCCAAACCGATTTTCATTCATAAAAACCCTACGCGACGGAGGGGCCTGCCCGAGATCGTGGCGACCCTCTCGAAAGGGAGTCTCACGTCCGGTCGAAAATGCATTGTTCACTCACAGCGACATTGTTCCCGGTGTCAACTCTTTGTAATGAAATGTCACCTCTTTCCACAATCTCTCAAATGAGGTGAAACTTCCTAAGCACATGTTTGGACCTCTTGACCGGGGATCCTTAGCTTATACGATGGCCCCGTTGTCACAGAAGACATCCATTGGGTCTAGGATAGATGGAACTACTCCTAACTTAGTGATGAACTTCCTTATCCATACAACTTCCTTTGTAGCTTCGCATGCAGCAATGTACTCAGCTTCTGTTGCAGAATCGATGATGGTTGGCTATTTGGAACTCTTCCAGCTATTGGCACCACCATTTAGCAAAAAGACATAACCAGACTACAACTAGCTTTCATCCTCATCGGTCTTGAAGCTCGCATCAGTGTACCCTGTCACTGATAGCTCTTCTTGACCTCCATACACCAAGAAGCTATCCTTAGTCCTGTTAAGGTACTTAAGGATTGCTTTGATAGTTGTTTAGTGATTCTCTTCAGGATCTGACTAATATCAGCTTGTCATACTCAGTGCAAATACGACATTGCGTCTTTTATATAACATGGAATACATGATTGATCCTATAGCCGAAGCATATGGGATCAACTGCATCTTCTCCTAGTCCCCTTTTGTCCTAGGACCTAGTTTCTTACTCAGTTTCAGGTTATGATGCATGGGCAAGAAACCATTCTTAGCCTTATCCATGCTAAACCTTTTCAGAACTTTGTCTATGTACGAGGCCTGACTTAGGCCTAGAAGCCGATTGGATCTATCACTATAGATCCTGATCCCTAAGATCATCTTAGCTTCACCTAAGTCCTTTGAAGCACTTACTCACCCACTGCTTTACCCTTTGCAGTATTGGTATTTCACTTCCAATGAGAAGGATGTCATCCACGTATAGGACTAGGAAGGTAACAACACTCCTACTAACCATCTTGTACACATAGGGCTCATCTTGATTCTATATGAAGCCATATTCCTTTATAGCTTCATTGAATCTAAGATTCCAAATTCGGGATGCTTGATTCAATCCATAAATGGATCTTTGAAACTTGCATACCCGGTCAGGATACTTTGGATTGATGATGTTGTGATTTTTCACCGGAAATCACCCGATAAAAGCAGAAGAACGCGATGATTTCCTCAAATCCAGTCCCAGGAGCAATTGAAGTGAAAATTGTAAAACTTAAAATTATAGTAGAAAGAGATTAAATTCTTACCAGGAATATCTCTTTCAAGAGATGGATGAAGACTGCAGAAATCAAATTAGATTCCCTCCTCGTTTTCGTATACGAACGCCTAACAAACACAACCCGTGCTAGCGTTGGAAAAACAAGCAAATGTGAGAGAGGTAGGCTAAGGAATTCGGCTATGGTGTGTCTTACTATGCCTTGGCCGAATTCACCTAGGTTAAAAACCTAGGTTGGCCGAATTCCCTTAGGGGAATTCAGGCCCAGCTTAGCTTCTTGTTCTGTGCGGGATCCCATCTTTTAATTTAGGCCCGATCTAGTTTTAATTATTCTGGTTTAAATTAATTTCAAGCCCAATTTTAATATACCCATGTATTTAATATATTACACCAAGTTATATATTATTTACATTTAAATTAAAATTAGTTTGACCAATTAATTTAATCCATCAAATTAAAATTAAATCATCACAAAACAAAATCATATGTAAACCTATACATATGAATATTTCCACCTCGGAAATAATCTCATAATTAATCTAATTAATTACGAATAGCCAATTGAATATATTAATTTTATTATTAGGATCAATTCAATTGATCTTTATAATACGATTAATATATATGCACCTCTCTCTACATAGTGTAAGTATACATGTGATTCCATAAGTCTGTGTTCAGTCGTTCTATGTGTACGATCCCGTGGGTCCATCTTTATGTTGGCAGCGGGCCATTGGCCCGCAGACTGCAGTTGGGCTTTAGCAAGCCACTGCAGCCCCCAATTAAGATGGAGATGGCAGTCTAACTGTATCATAACCCTGTAGTTTAAACTTGTACATCCCATGTCATTGATATCGGTGTCTAACACAGAGGCATGGATTGATCACCCTCTTTTGTGTCGGACATTAACTTGATCCCGAATTTACTAAAGCTCACAAACAAGTTCCCACCTGTTTGGGTGTGGCCACACTCTTATCAGTTACATTCATCAAGAGGCCGGTGATATCTTCCCAGTGGACTACTGAGTGACAAATCCCTTCTACATATCCATAGCATTACCATGCTAAGTGACATACCCGAAAGCGCCCATACTTGGCACCCTATTACAGGCCCTTTAGGCGTACCCCTAAGTATGCGACCTCACATGTAACACCATCATATGGTCAGGTCGAAGGATCCATACAAGTACTACATGAGAATCACTTGTGATACTATACCATGTGGATTGCTCGTTTAATGGATCTATCTAGTACCATGCCCCCATGCATGTACCCATTAACTTGGTTGACATTCCATGTCTAATGACCGGTAAGACACCGCCAAACAACCATGTTAACGATAGTCTTTTGTTCCATTCATTCCCATGACTGGAACAGACTACGGATCTATTTATGGTCATATCGTTTACCCTATCCATAGTCTTACGGCCAAGTGCATGACACTTGTCATCATGGATATAAATATGTCCACTGGATACTTCATTTAATATATTGCACAAGATAAATATAATAAATGAATTGATGCCTTTATTAATAACACAAATGAGTATAATACATAAATCAAATAAATGTATAATACAAATACAAGGACCAATGCCTTGGGACTAGGGCATTTCCAACAGATGATACCTTCAAGTTGTGTCATGTACACATCCTTAAGTGGCTTTCCATTCAGGAAAATGGTTTTAACATCCATCTACAATATCTCATAGTCATACCATGTAGCTATGGCTAGTGGTGTCCTAATGGATTTGAGCATTGCGATTGGTGAGAAAGTTTCATAATAGTTTATTCCATGGACTTATCTGAAACCCTTCGCCACCAATCACCCCTTGAAGGTATTGTCGGCTTTCAGTTTGAAACACCACTTGCAATCGATTACCTTAGCACCCGAAGGTGGATCAACCAAGCTCTAAACTTGGTTATCATACATCGATTGCATCTCAGCTTCCATGGCTTTATGCCATTCAGCTGACTGTGGGCTTTTAATAGCCTCCTGGTAGGTCTTGGGTTCTTCCTGGTCAAAGACAAGAAGATTCCCATCATTGGCCATGAGAAACCCCTATCTCTCGGGTTAATAATGGACTTTACCAAACCTTCTTAGGTCCTGTGCGATCGGTTCAGAATCCTCAATTGCTTGAGGTTTTGGTTCGGTCCCAAGTTGTCCTCTATAGGTGCTTGTGGATCTCGAACTTCTCTTAGTTCAATGTTACTCCTAAGGAATTCCTTTTCAAGAAAGACACCCTTGTGTGCTATGAACACCTTGTTCTTAACAGGGTTATACAAGTAGTAACCCCTAGTTTGCTTGGGGTAACGCACAAACAAGCACTTTTTGGTTGTGGAGTCTAGTTTGCTACTTGTAAATTTCTTGACTTGTGCATCACAACTCCAAATCATCATGAAAGAGACATTGGGCTCCCTACCCATCCATATTTCATATGGCATCTTTTCCACAGCCTTACTCAGTTTACGGTGAAGTGCGAAAGCAGCCGTCTCTAAGGCATATCTCCAAAAGGATATTGGAAGAGTAGCTTGACTCATCATTGAGGGGACCATGCCCAACAAGGTCATATTCCTCTTTCTGACACTCTATTCCATTGGGGTGTTCCAGGAGGAGTGACCTGTGAGATGATCCCACACTCTCTCAAGAATGATTCAAACTCTAGGCTCATATATTCTCCACCTCGGTCAGACCAAAGTGCTTTTGTAGTCTTCCCAGTTGGTTCTCCACTTTGATCTTGTACTCCTTGAACCACCCAAGGGTTTCAGACTTGTTCTTCATCAGATAGACATAGCCAAATCTACTGAAGTCGTCTATGAAAGTAATAAAGTAGTGAAAACCATTTCTAGCACTTACGCTCATTAGCCCACAAACGTCCTTGTGTATCAGGTCCAATAAGCCGGTGGTCCTTTTAGCTTGCTTATTGAAAGGTGCCTTTGTCATTTTGCCCCTTAAACATGATTCGCATGTATCATATGACGCCAAGTAAAATGACCCTAGTACTCCATCTGTGTGAAGCCTATTTATGCGCTTCTCGTTTATGTGGCCTAAACGACAGTGCCAGAAATAACTTTAGGATTAAGCTCATTGGTTTAATCCTCTTAGTATTAATGTTATAGATAGAGTTGGATTGATTTATGTCAAGGATATATAAGCCATCATTTAATAAATCATGTCCATATAAAATGTCATCTTTGAAAATTGCAATTTTACCAAAAACAATGTTAAAATTAAAACCATCAATATCCAAGACAGACAATGAAATAATATTCCTGCATATGGTAGGTACAAAATAACAGTTCTTTCAAATCAAAATTAATCCAGTGGGCATCTCTAGGTAGAAATCTCCAATCTCAATGGCAGAAACCTTAGCCCTACTCCCAACTCAAAGATCTACCTCTCCGGATCCCAGCAAGCTCCTATTTCTTAGTCCCTGCATATTGCAACAAATGTGAGAATCACATCCAGTGTCTAAAACCCAAGATATAGAAACAGTGAGGTTAATATCTATAACATAGATACCTGAAGAACTAGTCCCATTCTTCACATGCTCTCCTATGAGCCTTGGACACATTTGTTTTTAGTGTCCCTTCTTCTTGCACTTGAAGCAAACATCATCAGGATTGTCCTTGGGCTTAGGCCCTAGCTTAGCCATCTTTGGCTTGGCCTTAACTTTGGCCTTGTCCTTAGCAAGAGGAGCATTCCCATTGTTAACCAGCAGCATCGTGGGAGTCTTCTTGATAGACTGTTTAGCCAACTTGAGCATGCCATGCAGCTTAGCCATAGTTTTGTCCATGCCTTGCATGTGATAGTTCATAATGAACTAATCATAAGACTCAGGAGTGGATCCCAAGATGATGTCAATCGCCAACTCTTGTGGGACTGGTATGCCAAGAGGGGCCAATCCATCGATATAGCCCTTCATCTTGAGCACGTGGGTGTTTACAGATGTCCTCATAGCCATCCTATAGGTGTTGAGTGCCTTAGTCATCAAGAACCTCTCTTGACGCATTTGATCTTGGTATATCTTTTTCAAGTGTCCATGATCTCAAAAGCCTACTGGTCCATGAACTGCTTTTGTAGCTCAGGCACCATCATGGCGAAAATAAGGCATGTGACATCTCTATCATCCCTTCAGTGTAGGTTGTATTGCTTAACCTAAGCAGTGCGGCTGGTAAAGCCCTATCCAGGATATACTCCTTAGACTCTTGTCTCAGAACTGTTTGTAAGTTCTAAGCCCAGTCTAGGAAGTTAGGCCTGGATAGCTTCTCCTCGTCGAGGAGTGAAAGTAGTGAAAATAGATTTGCAGCCCTTTAAGTATCTACACAGAAAAATTACAGATAGTACTAATAAAGGTCTTTAATAATTTAACCATATTAATTAGCAAACCAATTTTAATTAACTTGTTGATGATTTATGGTTAAGATTGACCAAGATCCATATTTCATTAAGAATTAGCCAAGCTGAGGCTTGTCAACTAACCCTTAACTGTTTAGGTAGGAACTCCCTCCAATCCAAGCTAAGGTACTCTTGGTTTGACCGGTTTATTGATACTTGCCCATCTGTGCTTAGGACCAGGAGTTGATCCTACTACCCACGTTGAGTCAAACCACCATTTGAGTGTTAAATGTACCCAATACCTTAACCCAATATAGTAGATGAATACCACAATGTACCCGGTGAAGGCTCAGTCCACATTACACTATTTAAGAACCAACATGGTTTGATTGATTTACGGCTTAGCATACATAATCGCGGGTGAGCTTGGAATATTGATCACATGCATTTATCTCATATATATACATATTCAATTAAAAGCATAATATAAATAAAATAGAGATGCTTTGGACCCTTAAATGTAACCTAGTGAAAAATCTAGTAAACCTATACTAGAGAACACTAGGCTGGGCTTGTAAAAGCTTCTAGGCTTGGCTCCATTGGTCTTTTTCTTCAAGGAATGATGCAATTACAAATTTTGATTAACATAAAATAAATTAAGATTGCATCAAAATAAACCATTAAGACATATAGGTCGTATTTCCTAAAATAAAATTTTACAACCCATCTTGATCTAAGACCCAATAGCACTCAATTCCATACACCAAGTACAACACATAGATATATCACACAAATTGATATATGTATATAATAAAACGCATGAATTTATTATTCCATTTTAAATTATGTCCACCCGTTTAATGAAATTGCTGATTCTGGCGTTTATGACTTAAGCCCATTTACAGGCCCATCAGGCTTCTAACCCAATGATGCAAAATTAAATTTTGCTCCCACTTGAATTTGGGATGTCACAAATTAGCAGTCCAATTCCCAACCGGTGCCACGGGCAAATTGGACCAATTTCAAATACATTTTTAATTTCATACCAAATAAAATTAAAATCCAATGAATAACAATTTATTAATCATTCAAGAAACCACACGAATACAATTCATAAAATTTAAACACACAGAGTTTAAAATTTTTAAACCCATGCGTTTCGGACCTGAGCCCAAGCCCATACCCACAAAAACCAAAAAAAAACTCGAGCCCCGCGCATCAGCACTACTTCCTGGGGACAACAGTGCTACGGCGCGGCAGTCTGCTGCCAGCAGCAGCCCGCAAGGGGCTGCGGTAATGCCCACTTGTAAGCGCCGGAATTTTCCATACTTAAAAAAAAATTATTTTATGGTTGTACAACTATTATTACAGTCGTACGACTGTAATGTTGGAAAAATTACAGGAGCCCATACCTCTGCAGTAGAAAATGGAGGAGAGAGAAGGAGCATTAATTGCTCCGGTGTTGCAGCAAGTAAGCAAGAAAAAGAGAGTTGAAAAGGAGAAGAAAAGGGAGAGAGAGAAGAGGTTGGATTTCTGGTGAAAAACTTAGAGAGAGAAGGAGAAAAGAGAGAAGGAAAAGAAAGGAGTGGAAAAACCCATAAAAAAAACTCATCTTTTCCTCTTCTATTTTCTTTCAATTCTCATAATCAGGATTAAAACTTGTTAGAAATCCCTAGGTTAATCAATTAACTTCACACCCAAATCAAAAATCCGGACTTAAATCGTCAAAATCCCTTGCAATTTGGATTTTTGGACATAAAGCTCTCAACTTCAATTTCAAAGGAAAAAGTGCGAATTTGTTAGGATTGGAGCGACGCCAGGGGTCAAAACGACTTGGATTAGCTTCTAAAAAGGTAGACACTTCTTTTTCTTACACTTTTTCTCGCTTTCTGGGTGTTTGGATTGAATTTTGTGCATTTTCTGCTGCATTTTCGCGCTTCTATTTCTGGGAATTAAGAACAGTCGCATGACTATTCTTAGTTTTGCTGAATAGTCGTATGACTGTATATACAGTCGTACGAGTGTTTTTAATTCCCAGATTGTTTTTCTTCCATTTTAATTCAGAATAAATTTTGACAAAATTTTGATCTTGAACTGATTACAGCCGTACGACTGTAGTTACAGTCGCACGACTGTAACTCTTGTTACAAAAACAGAATTTCAGCTTTCACCCCGAAAATTTCCAAAAGTCCATAAAAAATCAGAAAAATTCGAAAATCATCAAAATGAATTTTGATATGTGCATTCACTACCTTAGGTTTAATTTCAAGTAAAATTGCATTTAGAACAATTCAACGACGGAGACCCGGTTCTCCCGAAAACCGACTCACTTAATATGTAAAAATGCATGTGAACCGGAAAAATTGTTTTCAAAATGATTTTCCCATAAAACCAAAAATACAGGGACGTTTCAAAATGTTTTCCAGGTCTAACCGGGCCGGCTAGCCGAGCCAACCCGATTACCCCCTCTATGCATGCCCCCAATTCTCGATTTCCCAATTCTGTCTGTTTGAGTCCAACTTGTGGTGTGCCGTATAGATTGTGCTAACCTTCTGTTTTGCAGGTTTTAATTTCTTTTATTTTTATTTTTGATGTATTTTAATAGATTAAATCGTGTATTTAGGCGGTTCTAATTATTTCTTAGATTCTCGTGTATTCTAGGCGATTGTATTAGTGAAGCGAGAGTTTTTATTTTTCTATTCGATTTGGTTGTAAGCCAATTAATATTTATTTTTCTTTATTTTTGTATTATATATTTATATGCGCGCTGTATACCTTTAATATTCAATAAAATTGACTTTAGATCTTGAAATACCATTTGAGAACATTGCCAATATTTATTTTAATTAGACACGAAATAGGGGACTTGTCCAGACCTGAATCTCTAGATAGTGTAGCGACCGTTCGTCCGGTTCAGCTACATTATAAATTTCCCGATTGAGCTGAGCCAGGTGGCGACTCTACAATATTCGTCGAGGCTTAGGTCTCGGTTCTTTTATGCATTAATTCCACATTTATTTTCCAAAACCCGTTTTCGATTTATAAAAACCCCACGCGAGGGAGGGGCCCGCCCGAGATCGAGGCGCCCCTTCCTAAAGGGAGTCTCGCGTTTCGTCGAAAACGCGTCGTCCGCTCACAGTGGCGACTCTGCTGGGGATTTCTTTAAAATGTTTTCTTAAAAAACTTAAAAGAATTTGACAAGCCCTGAAAAGTTTCTAATTAAAATAAGGCGGATGATTCTCTTTTGGTATTTTATTTGCATTTTAGTTAGCCATTTTTGCATTAGTTTAGGTATCCCGTTATAGCCCGGTGGATTGTTGAAGTGTCACCTAAGTTCCTCTTGGTCTTAGGGGCACGAATACGAAAAACCACTCATAGCCTCGTATGAACCCCTTCGCTAGGACCCTTGAGTGGGGAGAAGTGAGGAGTATATCTTGCTATGAGAGCCTTGATATTATCCTGACTTTGACCGGACCCATATAGGCAGCCCTAGTTGGATTCCCTTAGGACACCGAAATAATTGTGTGAATAATAATAATAAAATCGCGCCTTCATCACCCCCAGTTGGTGATCGAAGTGAGCCCCACCTAAGACTTGGTTAGAAATTTTTTAGACCGACCACGTTGGAGGAATAAGGTTGGAAGAATTCGTTTTGCTTGCTATGTGTTCTTCACCATCTCGTGACACATCGCCATTACTACCTACGCATGCATAACATACCATAATCATCATTTTCCATACATGTGACATACCATACATAAAACATTTTTGCATGATACTAACCCACATTTTTTATGCAGAACACATCTAATTTTAGTCCTCGCAAATCTTAGCCAAAGTAATTAGTTGTCTTGTAACATTCAAGCTTCTTTCTCCTTGTTTCTCCTTGAGCCCAACCCGTTCAAGTGATCCAAACTTGTTTCTCTTTTAGTCCAATGCGTTCAAGTGATTTTAGGCTTCAATCAAAAGTGAACAGCCCACTAGAATTTTTGAACAACCCACAAATAAATGGGCTTAGTGAGATATCTTATTATAAAATTTATTATTTAGCACCAAACAAATATAAGTATAATTTGTACTTATCAAAATGCCCCCAAAATAAGCCTTTGCTTGTCCTCAAGCAAAATAGAGAAGTACAAAATAGAATAACAAAGAACTTATTTTTTTTTTTAAACACTTATTACAAAACAAACAAAAAAAACATGGAGAACAAGAAGAAAATAGCAACATTCAAAAGGAACTCAAACTCAAGTTAACATGCTTTTAGTGAAGAGAAAAAGCCAAGTAACCCAAGAAATAGACAACAAGCGATTTACAAAGTTAAGTTTTGATGAAGATTGTTACAATGCTCTATGAACTGAAATTTCGTTGCACTAAATTTCATAACCTCTAATTGAATTGCCTCACAAGGGTATGCAGTCAATTCACTCAATGTGTTCGGGGTGAAATTTGTAACACTCAATCAGTAATTACATTACTAACAAAGAACCATGGCTTGCAAATCGGCCCAATATCCACTCCTTTGAGTTGAGAACAAACATAATCAAACGGTCTTTTATTTTGGGTTGTAACGGGGCTTAGGGTTAACAGGTAAGGAAGGGAAATAATGTGGCTAAAATGAGAATTACCAATGCATAAATAATTTGAGCAATTTATTTCAAGGAAGAACAATCATGCGAACCTGTAGAACAAATGGAATATTTAAGAATAGACAAAACCAGTGATTAGAACAAAGAGAAGGATAACTTTCAATAAATTTTTATTTTTACCTTTATTCTATTTTTGTGCTTTTTTTATTTTTTATTTTATTTTGAACGAAAACTTGAAGAATAAGCTTTGAATTTTTCAAAAATATATGAGTTATTGAAGAACAAGAAAACGTCAAGTGATCAGAACAAACATAGACCTGCTAACTCATAATTGAAGACCAACTTTCAAACTCAAGAATGTGTTTTGCTTTTAAGCTCAAAGAGTTGTAATCACCTTTCGCATTTTAACAAGGAACTTTCAAAATTTGCTTTAAGTTTAAGCAATTGGTGTTCTTATTGGGTAATTATAGGTATTCAAAGTGAAAGGCTGAAAATTTTTCTTTGTAGGTTAAAACAAGGAAAAGGCCAAGGCTCAAACGGTCTTATTACTAACAGTTGGAAAATATAAGAGCATGGTAGGCCATTTAAGCTAATTTGGTTAACCCCATCATTTCCTCAAGGTTGAGCTTTTTATCTTCTCTCTAATAAGCATTATGGTGGAAGTATTGTTAGTTGTTCTACTGACTGTTTTGTGCACTTTGTTACTAAAATGGTTGGTGTACTTATTTTTCAGGTTGTTGGGACCATGAGAAATTTGAATGATTTCTTCAATTGGGTTGTAAGTGTTAGAAAATGGATTAAACATACCCCTCTAGTTATTCTGTAGAAATTCACATTGTTCCATGCTGGATATTGCCATTTGTCCACTTATACAGTCAACTGTTTGATGATTACCTTCAGACTAGTCACACTGAACAGTGTAAACATTGTGAATAGAAGCTTTGTTGTTCAAGAGGTTGGATAGTTGTTGTACTAGAGCGAATAGCTTAGAGAAAGCTTTAACTCTAGGAAAATCAGAATTTCTCCCACCATCTTCTCATACGGAATGCCATTTATAGCTTGTGTTCACCAATTGTTCAATGAGCTCATAAAGCTCTTCTAGTTCTAGCTCTTTTGGGTCTCCATTTACAATGGATTCATTTTGAATCTTATAAGCATTTGTCAATCCATTGTAAAAATTTTGGATTTGCGTCCACATAGGGATTCCATTGTTTGGAACCTTACATAACAACTATTTGTACCTCTTGCAAGCTTTGGATAAATACTCATCACCTTGTTAAGAAAAATGAGTGGCCTCGTTCCTCAACTTGTTGCCTGTCTTGGTGGAAAATACTTAGTAAAAAATGACTTAACCATTTCATCCCATGTGTTTATGGATCCCGGTTGCAAGTTCTTTAACAAACTCTTATCCTTATCCCTCAAAGAAAAAAGGAACAACTTGAGTCGAATAACATCATTAGACACACCACAATTTGTTCTGAAGGTGTTGCACATGTTAACAAAATCTTGGATGTGTGCATTTGGATCTTCATTTGGTAACCCTCCAAATTGCACCGCGGCTTGGAGCATTTGGATCATAGAACAACTACAAAAAGAACAAACAAGTTCGAACAACTATAAAAAGAATAAACAATTTAGATCCTACTGTTTTTCCTAAAAGCAAAGTAAATTTATTTTTTCAATCCATGGCAACGGCGCTAGAAATTTTGTCCTAAAAACATACACTAACAAGTGTACAAGGTCTTCAAGTAATAAAGTACGTAAGTAAAATATTTTCTGCACATGGATTGAACAAGCAAAATCTGTTCACTTAATAGTGTAAACAGTAGAAAGATCATGTAACTTCTTTCGAAAGTGTTGATTTGAAATTTTTAACTATAAACAAGAAAATTAAGTAAATAACACAAATATGATTAACAAACAGATTGAACAGGGTAAAAGTATAAATTTACTCAATAATAAATAAAATAAGCCAAAAACATAGTAAAAACAAGCAGTTATAAGTAGTCTTTCTCCTTTTTATATGAATGATGTTAAGAACATAGGTTTAAGGTATCTTCCGCAAAATTCATTAAAGTCGAGTCTTCTTGCACCAAAAATTCTTTACATATTCATTAACAAAGTCTCCTTGCATTAACTAGTCTTTAAGATTTAAGAACAAGAAAACATTTTACATAAGCATGTAAAAACCCCTATCATGTGGTAGTTCAAGCCTCCTATCCCAACCATATGTGCCTAATGGTAGTTCAGTCTTTTAAACCAAGTAAACCTTGTATTTATTTAACTATATATGAGATGGCTAAACTCACAAGACATGAAGTACTCCATCAAACAGCCATAAAATAATTTTATTTATTCATAAATAGGAAGAACAAACTTACAACTGCTAGCTCATAGCTAGTCTTGACCTCAAAGTTGACTACTCATTCGTCCTCATGAAGAGAGCAACTTGTTGCACATAGAACAACATACAGAAATTTAAAGAAAAATTAAAAGGAAAAGGAAAAGCTCCTATTTTGAAAGAAATACAGTAGATTAAGTTTTTGAGTGATCCTTCCTCTTACAAACATAAAGGAGAGAATAAATAGACTCCAAAGATGTGAAAAGACAGCAGAACGAGCAGAGCAGATT
The DNA here is from genome assembly GCA_039660915.1 of Euphorbia tirucalli. Classification (NCBI taxonomy): domain Eukaryota; kingdom Viridiplantae; phylum Streptophyta; class Magnoliopsida; order Malpighiales; family Euphorbiaceae; genus Euphorbia; species Euphorbia tirucalli. The sequence continues at coordinate 35,054,222 of CM077633.1, forward strand.
ACTCACTCTAAAATTTTTGTCATGGAACGACTAGATCTAAATTTAGATCATACAAATCTTAGCTAAATGGATAAGAGCATAACTAATTTTAGTCCTCATAAATCTTAACCAAAGTAATCAACTGTCTTATAATATTCAGGCCGCTTTCTCGTTGTGTCTCCTCTAGTCCAACCCATTCAAGTGATCCAAACTTGTTTCTCTTTCAGTACAACCCGTTCAAGTGATTTTGAGCTTCAATCGATAAAAGTGAACAGCCCACTAGAATTTTTGAAGAACCTGAAAATAAATGGGCTTCGTGAAATATTTCATTATAAAGTTTATTACTTAGCATGAAAGAAATATATAATCAACCTAAATTAATAGGTATAATTTATACTTATCAAATACACTAGTCAATCTCCACTTTCATAAATCAATCTTCGCTTTTGTACTTCGCACTTGTTCCCATATGTTGATTCTTTCGCAGTTTTGCCACTAAAATTTTCTAAATATGGAAAAATATTATAATAAGGTAATATTATATGAATTCATTATTGTACTTTGTTGTAGCTCACACACTAAATCAAAAATTACCCAAAAAAAAAAAAAGAAAGAAAAGAAAATTGAAATTGAAAGAATGGAGCATCCAAGATTCATGGTACAACACATAAGCAACCAACTCGATCAATATTTTCAAGAATTGATATTTAAAGAAAGATCTTCATGCTACAATTACAATCAATTTATGTGTGAAGTTCTAAACTTTATATACACTCATTATCCTTTTAAGTAGCACAAAAGCAACTAATTACACTAATATTTTCAAGAATTAATAGTAAAAGCATGATCTTAATGTTAAAAGCACAATTCTTTTTTTTAGAGAGTTAAATACATGCACTCAAGGTTAAGTGGTAAACATCACAGTCCAATTTCTTTCATTTTCCTCAGCTTTCTCAATAACCAAACAGTAAAAGAACAATATCATAAACTTACCGTCATAGGAACTCCAATCTGAGGGGCAACGAGGCCCACACCAGGAGGAATTCGCATAACCTTAACCATAAAATCAATTAATGTCTGTATCCCTTTGGTCACCATTTCAAAGGTCTTCACTAGAAATGGAGGCAGACTGTTTCACACAGTGCTTCCATTGGCTGTGGAGACGATGATGATTACGATGAAGATACAACAACAGTGTTAAACAGTGGCGGAGCCAGGGTTCAAGTGTTCATGGTACAGCTCGTATGTAGAGCAGAGGTGGAGGCGGCGAATAAAGGAGGAAGCGAGAAGCGGCGGCAACGGACGGCAGACTGCACGCAAGCAGCAGTGTGGTTGGAGGAAGAAATTGAAATTTGAAAGGGGGAAATTTTAGTGAGAATGTCGATTAGTATGGCTGAGTAGAGGAAGGAATTTAAGTAAAATGTGATACTAAATATAAGGAAAAACAAAAGTCTATCAATATCAAAAGACAAAAAAATTCAGATAAAAAATATTAAATATTAGTTTTGGAGGGAAAATATGGAGGGAGAATATTTTTCTGGAACCATGTGATCTGTTCCCTCCAAAAGTCCTATAATTTTCCATCCTAAACAACGAAGCATACTTTAGTCCTTTTATAAATAATTACTCCCTCCGTTTTTTATTATATAATGTTTTAGGTTTTTTTATTTTGTTTTCTTTTATTTAATATTTTACATTACCAATACATTTTTTACAACGTTTTCTGATATTTATCCTTATTTAAAGTATGAAAAGGGTTCATTATTTAATGGAAAAAGTACTACATTAAGCTTTGATAATTAAAAAGAAAGAGAATTTTTGCATGGAAAATAGAGTTTTAGGATAAAAATATTTAGGGTGAACTGGTTATTTTAGTAAGTTAATTAATACTTCATTGGTTCTAGTAAACAATCTTAAACATCATATAATAAAAAACGAATGGAATATTAATTAAATAAATTAAAAAACTTTATTTAATGGGATTCTAGGTGGCTAGATTCTAGCTCTTTAGCACCATCCATATTACAAATACAAGAAATGAAGAAGAGAAAGAAGAGAATTCGAAATTGAATTCATTAACATTGATCATGCAGAATAAATTCTATTTATAGCTGCAGAAGAGAAGCAGCTACTATAAGCTGAACGAGTAACAGCTTTTCCCGCCAAATACAACAAGTAATAACAACCTCATCCGGATGTTGACACGTGTATAATCCTTCAATAGAAAATCACTTGCGCTTGATTTCTAGTTTGGAATGTTAAATAACAACCCAATCAATGGAAGCAGAATAATTTTTTGTCATAAGAGACTTAATTATAAACATCTGTAACCTTTGAATTAAAGTTATAAATGTTGAACAAAATTCATTTATACACGTTAAAACCAAACAATAGAAATATTTTGTTTCCCTTCATGAACCAGAAGCCCCCTAAGTACTAAATAATTTTATATTAAACAAAAACAAGGGAAACATGATCAATAGTTGATAATGAAAAGCGAAAGGTGTGAAGACATAAAATTCTCTATTGCAAAGAATCATGGGATTTTGATTAAATATAATTAAGCTTTTGGAAATAGCTAATCCAAGATCTTCTTCGTTTGGCCTTGATAAATTAATCCAACTTCTAATGAAAATTAATTGAATTTTGCTGGTGATAATGGTTATGCCCGAGTTGCTTTTGATGCATCCAAATAATTAAGTCTACATGTTCCAAGAAGGAATTCTGGCAGCTCCTCTTCATTTTCACCCTACCAATTTTAAATTAATTAACTTGTTAGAGTAACTAGATTTATTAGGCCTTCAAATGCATGTTATTGTAAAGGAGAATTGGCGTTATACCTGTATTAGGAATGCCATTTCTATCACCAAATTGTTCAAGTATCCAAGAACAAGGTTGACAACCCCTCTTGCCACCGTGGACGACCCAATATCAATTCCAAGCTGAAAATTTTAATTTACTCAATTAATAAGCCATTTTCTCAGTGGTACTGGTAAAATTTCTAGTATATGTCCAGAGTAAACAACTCTGGTGTACTTGAATTGCGGCATGTCAACATGGGTGTTGACATGGTGCACTCCTATTGGCTAGGATTAGTCTATTATTGTATTGGAACGCAAGCATACAATCTAAATAAGTGGTTGAAGATTATGTTTCTAATTATCCAATATAAGGGATGTATAAGTCAATGTGATACAAATTATAAAAGTTATTCTTTAACCAATATGTAATTGTTTAGGTTAACAGTTTTTTTGACATGGTACTATGAGAGCTTCTTCGACTATGAGGTCAACTATTAAATTTCTAACAACTCTGTTTTTTTCAGTCAATTTAGATATAAGGTAGAGTAAACATATGCTATGCACACTTCAAGTTTAAGGGATATTTACATGCAAAGGTGTATCAAAGATAATAAAAGCTTTTACCAAAAAAGAAAAAAAAAAAAAGATAATAAAAGCTTTTTGACCTTTAACTATCGGCTTAAAAGATATTTACATATGAAGATGCGCCAAAAATGACAAACACTTTTGGATTTTATCTATCAACTCAAACTTTTTGGCTAAATTGCAATATGCTCTTAAGGGAGAGTAATTGATTAATCCTTATTATTTAAAATATACAATATCGACCAATGGTAGAAATTAACGCTTTATTTGGTTTAAGGGTTAATAAAGCACAATAAGATATGGTAATGAGATGTGGTATAGTAATGATCTATGGAAGGCCATATTGTATATGGGTTAATGATAAGGTAAACTCACATAGTTTAATAGTGTAAAGTTATATAAAAATTACTATTATAATCTTCACGTATATAATTAAAGATAAAGCTATAAAATGGATCACATATGGAAATAATAAAAAAGATGAAAGCTAATTTGATAATAACAACATATGTTATTATGAAAACACCATAATTTTAAGGTGTTAAAAAAATCACTCTTTAATCCATAGATTTATCATGAGCTATCTTACCTCTCATTTATACCTTAAAACAAAACATGACATATCTATATACTTACCTTGCCTCAGTAACCCCTACACCATAGTGTAAGTCAATTTTCACTGTCAACAGTATTTTTGACACAGTTCTTTAATAAAGAGGAATATTGCTCTCTCCAAAAACTTAAAAAGAGTGAAATTGTATATAATTTATTGTAAAAGATTTTATAATTTACTTACATCAAGCAAAAACAATAATATGATCTTCAACCACTAGATGATCACCATGTCAGCTGTTGTGTTGACATTGTGATCATGTAATGATCGCAGACTAATACAGCCCATGACTATAATAGAAATTCTATACCTCAAGATAGTTTTTGCCGCGAAAATAGTTGACTTCTAGTGCTCGGCCGACTAAGCATGCTTTCTTACCAACACTTTGTTTGACTATCCAAGATCCCTAATCAAACATATATATATATATAGCTCAATGTTAGGAAAAGAAAACATAAAAAGTAGGAGAAATTAAGACTAGTTCGGTAACATTGATTATATGAATTAATTACCTTGGATATGTAAGGTATTAGCTTAAATCTGGAATTCCTATAGGTATTGTCGCTGTTAACAAAGTTATGAAGCAATGGGGTTTCCTCTAGTGGACTTTTTAGCATGTAATACAATGCCAATGTATATGTCGGTGGACCAGGAACCTGATTCATCACATACATCATCTTTTTTTTTTTTTTTTTGTGATGATGATAATTTAAATTTAACTTAAAAATTGAAATCTCACCTGCATGGTGACGACAAAGAAGAATTCTGATCCACCTTGTGCACCGTATTTCTGCATGTTTTCATAAGACTTTCATTCCATTATGATTCCATAGATATATATAAGATTGTTCAATCTCATTTATTAGCTTCCAAAAACTATTTTTGGGCTCCCTATCTCCTTAGGGTTTTTTTTTTTTTTTTTTTCTTTTTTACTAAGGATGTATTTCAATATTACCTTCTACTTGACTAACAAAATTGTCAAATATATCTCCCAATCCCCATTAATTAGCTACTCAAAACACTAAGGGGTAGGTTTGGTAAGAGAGATTGGAGGGATAAAGTAGAGGATATTGGAGTAGGAGATATATTGCAATGAATGTCTATTGACTTTAATAGGAAAATTTTAAAATACTCTTGGAGTATGGTACGCTTTTAAAATACGTTAGCAAAAATGATTAAAGAATGCCCTTTTAGGATGTAATAAAAAAAATACAAATTTCATTTTACAATCAAAAGGGTATGCAGGATAATACATCTAGATACATGAATAAGAATTTATGGCCCGCTCTAGTCTGCTCCATTTCTGCCTCCAATTTCACTTACAAAATACTACCTAAAGGGGACTAGGTCTGAAGTGAATCATGACACAAGGAAACCTACGTATCTAATAGATGATTACCTAAAAGTTATAAGTATAGAGGGGTAACTAAGGCGAAGTCGAAATATATGAACTTATTAGACAAATTAATACAGTGTAAGAAATATGAATTTCGCCATCAATTCTGTTAGTCATTATCAATACGAAATAACAGTAAAATGAAAAATAAAAGAAACCTGAACAATGCAATCAGGACGGCTACCAAGATGATCTTCTCGTTGGTTAGATTTCAACCAATCGGCTCCTACCAATTGCATCAACGTACTTTTTGCCTTTATCTGTATATAACAAAATTATCAACAACAGAACCATAGAAAAAAAAAAAAAAAAATTTAACATGCTTGCACTAATATAGTCCAATTATAGTTAAAGATTCAACTGGCTCTTTGATTAGGAAAGATTCTTTACTAAATAACCCTTGAATAGTGTTGTATTTTGCATTTTTAGTTATAAAAATTGAGAAATACAGGCACCTTGTGATTATCATTCAAATAATTAGGTCCACGAATCAGAAAAGAGGAAGGATCGGCAGAAGACCAAGAGCATGGTAAAGTGCAAGTTGGGTCTCTTTGAAGACTAGTTCCATACGATGATAATGACTTCTCCGATCCTTTACTACTTAATTCTTCCTGCACCTCCAAACTACTGTCTCCCTTCTTCTGGACTGCACAGACACACACTTAATTTCAATTCATTTCTTATTTTTGGAACCTAATTAATTAATGAATTCAATCATTCAATTCATTCATCAACAAATCTATCAATTATATATAGTGGAAGGCAAAACCTTTCTAAGTCCCATCAACTTTCATGGATTTCACAATTGATCCCTTACTCATCAATTTTTTCAACACATTAAGTATATGATCTTTAATGTTTTGATATTATTCACCCCAAATTTAACTATCTCTGTGTCATGTGGACTGCAGTTCCGATTTATTGGCTTGTGATGGTGCTTTTAAGGAAAATAGAAGACTTTGAAGTTTATTAGAGGAATTTGAAACATACTTCAAATTCAATCTCATGTGACCTTAAAAATCACATGTCAGTTAACGGCAACTACAGTTCACGCGAGATGATGTATTACAGTTTGGACGGATATTATCAAAACAAAAATGATGATGTGATGTGTTGAAAAATTAATCGGTATGCCAACTACAAAGTCCATAAAAGTTCAGGCGGCTAGGATGTCTTTTGCCTATAATGACATTCAATCATGATATAACTAACCTGCACGGTCATGCAACTTCCTCACAAATCCTGCTGCTGATAATCTTGCTGGAGCCGTACTCTGCAACACTCATTACTAAGTTTGTCACAAAACAATCAATTTTTTTGCTCAAATCCTTTTGGAAATGTGCAAAATTCACCTAAAACTTCTATTATAAAACTTAATGATAGTGTTTATATTTCTCTATAAAAAAAATGGTAACAAGCAGCTAGACCTTTAACCTGTTCAATTTTTATTGATTTAAGTCAATGATTTTCTCAATTTGCACATTATTAAGCTTTTGATCAATTATAATCCAGCCTAGTCACGAAAACAGTTAGCTGTAAATGTCAAAATCAGTTAAAAGAGCTGTACTATACTAAATTCATATGCTTCTAAAGTTTTACATTTTGAAATGAGATTGTTATATTATTCTTGTAGCTAGATACGTCAAATGCATAAAAAGCTGCTTTCACCAAATACATAAAAAATGAATGATGCTATTTTAATCGAATTTTATGTTCATACCTAAATTACATAGTGATTAGGGGCGCGGATGGTTTTACTAAAATAAATTAGGAATGAAATCGGACCATAACCAAGGACAGCAACAAGGGGGCATGGGTGCACCGTTGTCCCACAACTGCCAAAAACCAGCCCTTGTAGGGGTGTTTATCGGTGGCTTACTACTGTTATCCCTGTTTTTGGGGTGCATTCACAGAAATTTTTGCGCTCTCTAGGATCTGCTCCTTTCTACACTATCCATGACCCATATATATATATATATATATATATATATATATGCATGCAAAGGAAATGAAAGCAAAATTAAAGAAAATATATACATACCGGAGTGGGCATATCATCATCAGGGGACCAATCAGTCTCTAAAGGATCAAAATCAATGATATCATTGGAGTTAGGGACATCAAAGAACTCTTCAGTTGCATTTGCTAAGCTTGTGAAACTTTTTTTTGGTTTGTCTATCTCCTCCTCTTCCTCTTTACTTTTTTCCCCTTCTTCACTTTCCGTTTTCTTATCTTTATGTTCAATCACATTATGATCTCTATGTTGTCCTCCTATCATTTCTGAATAATTTGTTGCTTTTGCTTCAAACATTTCTCTCATTGCTGCAATTTTTAATTAACAATTGAATTGTGTTAACCTTCATTGCAGTATTGCTGATTTGACACAATCATAAAGGTCTCGGACCAGTCTGATCCGGTACCATGCAGAAGTTCTCACATGTAAAAAAGAAGAAAAAAAACAAAGTGATACCAGCAAGTCTTTCTAGCATGCAAATGGTAATGGATCTTTGAGTTGATAGGCTCATTGGCAATTTGCAAGACTTCCAATCAATAGCAAGCATGTGTTTTACACATGATCTCATTCCTCCTTGCTCCATTGGTGATATTACATATCCTCCACCTGCCAATTATATGTTTTGTACACCATGTTAATACAAGGGCAGGATTTAGCCCTGAACTAAAATTATTCGAAAATAATGTAACAAACTCGTATCAAATCATCCAATATTGTGCGCATCGTAAAAATTGTAGCTTCATTTTACCATTTTCAAATCAAAGTCTATCATTAATAACCGACAATTTTTTTTTTTAACTAAATTTCTTAGCAAAGAGTAATATTGAATTAAAGATTCTAATTATACTTTTTATAAAAAGGCTGAATACATCTAGAACCCTCTGAACTTGTCAAAAAGCGCCAAATGCCCCTTGAATTTTTAAAGTGTCTGATTGCCCCTTGAACTTTGAAAAAGTGATCCAGTTTGCCCCTTTGATGCTACGTGTCAATCATTTATTGATTGTCTCACATTTGACTTTTCAAAGCGCGTATGTCACAAACGCTGGTTTAGTGGAACTTAAGGGGCAATCGGACACTTTAAAAGTTCAGGAGGCATTAGGCGCTTTTGGTTAAGTTCAGGGTTCCAAATGTATTAATCCTTATAAAAACACTAAAATTAATATTCTCCAATAACCTTAGGGTAAAATTTTGGCATGTGGATCGAAAATTTATAATATGCATGACAAGAATTCCTTGGTAACCAAACAAAGCCGTTGTAATCCATCGAAAATTACAGTAACAAATAAATGAAAATACAAAAGCAAAGCATACATTACTTTTAAGGCATGCTCGAACATAGCCTTTCTGCGGTGGACACTTCTTGTGAATCACTGAATGGTATAAGATCACTAACAAACAATAACATTATAATTATGTTAACAATATGAAAACGGTGTTAATTTGTTTTTATATAAAAAAAAAAAAAAAAAAAAAAAAAAAATTTACTTACTCCACCGAACTTTTATGAATTTTGCAATGTGTTCTCTTATCAATTTTTTCAACACATTGAATACATAATCTTTCTGGTTTTACAGTATTAGCATCAAACTTGACATTTTGTCTCTCATGGATTGCAGTATTTGTTAACTAATTTGTAATACAATTTTTGAGAGGAGTATGAATATTTAAAGTTCACTGGAAGGATCTGAATTATACTTCTAATGCCATCATGCGATAGATATGGATGTGAAGCATATAACTGTTTTAATCTCACGTATTCGTAAAAATTGTGTGATGTATCATTTAACGATACTACAGCCCACGTAAGAAAAATGTGTCAAATTTGGAGCTAACACTAAAAAAAAAAAAAAAAAAAAATCATGTATCCAATATGTTGAAAAAATTGATAAAGAGGCTAATCACGAAATCAATAAAAATTCTAATGGTTAAGCAGAAGAGGAAATTTGTAAATTCTATAGATAGTATAAATTAATTTCCAATACCATATGTGCCATCATCCTCTCTTCTCCAATACCTTCGCAACAACAAATCTCTTGGTCTCATCCACCTGCAAAATTAAGATTATGTATGAGTTATTGGCATCAATTTAATTAGTGAGAAAAATTAATGAATGTTTTTATTAAATAATTTAATTTAATTTGACCTTGGAAACGAATTGCTGTACAACTGCAAGTGAATTATATCTGTATGACCATCAAGATGCTCAACCAAGCTACCCTTGTAATAACAGAAGTCCCATCTGCATGCAACACGCTTCAAAATTTATATTTAAAATCTCGACTCAAAGTTATATGCAAATGCTACTATTTAATCCTACCACAAAAATTCTTCACTTTGCCTCGTTTTAGTTATATATTCAGAGCTTGGCTTAAAATTTTTTTGATAATTTAGCCATCAATTAATTGGGAATAAGGGTCAAAAATACCATTAGTTCTGACAGGGAGTTTAATTTTATTATTTAAGATGCAAAATGTTTCAATTGAGGGCCACTGTTGTAAAAAAGGACAATTAAACTGTTCAATGGGCCAGTTAAGCTGTTAATGAAGCAATTAACTGATAACTTGTGACCCGTTGACCCATTTGCTACTTTTGAGGTATGCTTTAATTTCTTTGACAATCTTAGCGCTATTTTTCACCTGAAGTAAATATAAATTTGAAAATAATTTCGTAAAAGCGAGGGTTTGAGTCTATTAATGAAGCGACTTTTTTAGGGGTGATAGTTTAGTTTAACATCTCAACCGAACAGAACCGAAAATCAACTTAGAAAGATATAAGAGCCAAAATTGAATTACATCGGTTTGAATTCAGTTTGGTTGAGTTTAAAATCAAATTATTAAAATTTTTAAATTTTTAAAAAAGCATCATTATTATTTTTACTATACATAATCTATTGAAAAAAAAAATTATAATAATATAAATATATAATATATCAAATAATATATATATATTCAAATAATTTCTATTAAATTCAATTTTAACAAAAACTGAAAACTAAGTCAAAAACTAAATTATCACTTCTTTTTAAACTAAAATTAAATTAAATTGTATTTGATTCGATTCGATTTTTTTTTAATTCAATTTTCGGAGTTGGTTTGCCAAGCCCTGGCTTTTTTTTTACTATTATTCTTTCCTCCTTTAAAATGTATATAACTTGTTCATGGTAATAATTAATTAAAGGTCCAATTAATATACATGACGATGAAAATGGATACTGTAGCAATCTTCTTACTCTGATCTTAATGGACCAAGGGACATGATAACCTTAAAAATGGTTTCTGAAGTCCCATCAACAACACCAACTGCCATTATTGCTGGATGATCATCCCAATGCTGAAAACACACCTCCATTTTTTTAGATAATTATGAAAATTAATTATTATAAAAAAGGAAAATGCAGCTTACCGCTCCATTCGAATCCCAATCTTTTGCCTCTTTAAAAAGCCGTAGTCCTGTAAATATTATATATAGTAATTTTAAGCATTTGATTAATATTTTTTTTGATTTAACAATTTATAATGAATAAAAAGTTTATATTTCATACCATTCTGACAACCAAAAATTTTCCAATAAGAGGGCGCAATGACATCAGATTTCATAGCCTCATTGTGTAAGGTTGAGTAATAATCAACTGATTTTTTACAGTCCACTGCCTTTGATCCACTTAATCGGCTGATTCGTTAATATCGCAATTAATTAATTAATTAAAGCTTTTCAACAAATCATACATCATAAGAGCTATAAATATAGAGCAGTGGATCTAGTACATTGACAATTTTAATGCTCTAAGCATATGACACTATATCATGTTCTATTTCTAATTCTTCACACGTTAATCTTCACACGATATATATCGTGGAAGATTTGTTTATGAAAATCAATAAAATATTAATTAGATTATTAAAATGAGTAATATATTCTTATTAACTTTCTTTTAAAACTCAAATTTTCATACCAAATTTTTCTTTCTTCTTAATTGTCAAAACTTAATATAAGATTATTTGCATTAAATATTGAACCTCTCTCCTAATTTAAATAGGTGGAAATATGAAAAAACATAGTCAAAAGTGTATTAGTAATCTAAAATGTCATATAAAAAAACCTAATTAGATTTCCTAAAACGTTATATATTAAAAACCGGAGGAAGTGTCAAATCACTACAGGCGTATACTCATGAATATTGGATATAAGGTCAATTTAGCTTTTGATCAACTTGTTATGTTAAAATAATTTGTTCTCAAATAAATTTTGGACATGGATTTGGTTCGAAACTTGATATCTATATGTTGCCAAATTAGTCCAATATTCACATGCATTAACATACATATGATTGTTTTTACATGGCACATTCCTTCTGTTGAAATATGTCTTTTTGAACTAAATCAGTAAAATTATGTCACATTGTATGACTAAATTGGCACCTAATTTATTTTGAGCACATAATTGAAGTATAAATTAAAATATTATTTCATGTACTCATTAAATGACATACCTTAAGGGTGGTCCATTTCTTTTGGAAATAGTACCAAAGTCTTGAGCAGGATTTGGAAGCTCCTACAAATGATAAGAAAAAATCACTATATATGTACATTTAAAACATGAAATGTATTAATTTATTGATTCGATGCACGGATGACGTGGTGCTGTAGATGTATTATACAATTTCTAACAGTTAGATACCTTTAGTGCAGCATTCTGCAAGGAATGAATCCAACTAGCAGCTTCTTCTGAACTCCGTGCTCCTAACTATAGAATTCCAATTTTTGAATGTTACTTTTCAATAAATTCTATTAAATTGAATGAACATTTGTAGATGATCAATATTTAATCAATACCTTAAGTTGATCATTATGATTCAAAGTATTGTAAAGTGTAAAAATGTAGAAAACCTGTGAAAAATTGCAAACAATCAAATCAAAAAGCAAAGAGCCCGTCTTCTTTCGGGCATGAAAAATCACACAACATACTTTTCTATTTATGCTTTCTCTTCCATTATCTGTAATACGAATTCCACGGTCTATTGTTACAAATTTATCTGGCTCCTGAAATAATCAATAACATGCACTCTTTACTTCGCTTAAATTAATATCATGAATTGAAGCAACAATAAAAAAAGAACCAAGTCTTATAATCAACTCAAAATGAAAGCCAATTAACATGAAGACATGACAAAACACAAATGTCTCTGTCTATATGTTGTATACGAGCGTTTAAAAACATCAAACACGTAGGCTATGGATGCAGGTAGTGTATACATATAGGCTATGTTGCACTAGAACGATTAAGGAAACTCATACAAATAGTTTTTATCATTATTTCTGACACTTCTCTGCACATGAATATTGTTGTTTGCACTTGAAGCGTGTACAACAGAGTCCCACTTTACTATGTGTTGAATTTAATTAACAAACAAAACTGACCTTTATTTTTAAAAGGCTCTGATAGCCTATTATGGAACTGTTTGAACCAAAAGTTTAAGTTGATAGCTAGGTAAGGTCAAATAATTATTTTTATTATTATCTTTGACAATGAGCACTGAGAAACAATATTTGTTCAAAGTATGAAAAACAAGTGGGTGAAACATTTAAATATGAAAAAAATAAGAATATATTTATAAAAATTTAAAATTATAAGGAATGAATTTTTAAACAATTTTATGTAAAAAATGAAAAAATTACATCAAAGTCATATAGGAAGAAACATAGGGGTTTTTGCATTTTGAGAGCTTGAGAAGATGATCTGAAAGAGAATAGAAATCTAATGTAAAGTGGTCAATGCAATGAGAAACTGATTAAATTAAAATTTAAATGGTTAATGTACATATCTGCTTCTCCAAACCTCTAGTTTTACTTTTTTCTTAAGAAGCAAGTGTCAATTTTCTTTTTTAAGAGCAGAAATATTACCGAAACATTTCCAAAGAGTTTTTGGGATTTTTCGTTAATTCTGGAAATGTTTTTAGCATGCGAAACGCTTCAATATCAAAGTTTTCGCGCAAACTCAGGAAAAAAAAAATGTAGGAACAAGAACGCAAGAAAGAAGAAAGAAGAAAAAACAAAAAATGAAAAAGTAAACAGTAAAAGATTTACCTTTGCTGGTGAAATGGGAGTGGTTTTGTAGAATTTGAGGTCATTTTCTTCAAGAATAAAATACCTCTTCCATGAAAATTGTAAACCCAACCTGTTATTCCTAATTGCATATAACCATCCTTCCATTCTTCCAATATCCTCAGGCCCACCCATTCATCAAAATCACCTCTTTCGTGGGTTTTTTTTTTTTTTTTTTTTTTATATCAACATTTGTTTTTTCCGTTTCTACTTTAAACCATTATGCCTATCTCTGAATCTAATAATTTTACAGGATTAAATGTATAATAATAATATGATACTCTGATTCCCCTGCAAGGGAATCAGAGAGAATTAAGTTGACAAGAACTTAATATTCAAAATATTTTTTTTTTTGTTGTATATTGTTTCGTTTATGTTCCTGGCCTTCTAGTTATTATGGTTGCTTTTTTCAGAAAAAAGGACTTTTTCTGTTCTGCTTCCTACATTATTGGGTGACAAATGGAAATTTACATTATCAACCTTTTTATTTTATGAATCCCTCCCCTTTTTTCTCTCACCATAATGTTCATTACCCCTTTCTCTCTCTAACAAATAAAGAAAAAATAATAACCTATTTGTTCCGTAGTTTTGTTTATTAATTGGTAGTTGCATTTCCCAAATTTATGGAGGTGTTTATTTTTTGGTCTAACTATATAATATAATCTGCTTAATCTTTGAAAACTTTTTGAAAAGGCAAGTGGAGCGTATTGGGAAAACTTGTCCCCTGTCCCACTGTCATTAAAATCGTTCGGCTTGGCCAGTAAATAGAGCCATTTGGCTCTATTAGCAGCTCAAATAACAGAGTCATTCGGCTCTATCTAAGGCACAGTTTAGAGCCGTTCAACTCTGCTGCTGGGCAGACTATAGTCGAACGAACATTTTCGTTGTAACTTTCTCATTTCAAGTCAGAATTGAGTCATTTCAGTTATGTTGGAACCATGAAAAGAGATTGACATTTCATTATAATACTAGTAGAGAAAATTTCAAAAGGAAAAGGACAATAATTAGGTATGAAAGAAAACCAAATGTTTTGCGAGGAAAATAGACTTTTGACCTTAAAATCTATGGGACCAAATTGAGTTTTAGGGCATTCTTGTGATTAATTAGGACCTGTAGATCATCCAAACCTTGGTATCGAGATCATTCTATAACACAAAAGTGTTTAAGACTGTTGAATCGTGTTTCGATGATAACAACATAATGAAAAATTGACATATATGAAAATCATATTTACTTTAATATTATTACAAATTGTTTTGTAACTAATATAGAAGTAAAGTATGATCATGAAGGAAATAAAGCAACCTCAACAACAAAGAAGGATATTAACAAAGTTTTGCAATCAGAAGCTTAAAGGAAGCATCAGGAGATCAAGAGTCTATTACATGCTAAAATACAATCATTGCTTTATGAGTTAAAGCTTGAAGTTTTGATCTCCAACGGATATACTAGGTTAAGATTGCTTTAAGACAAGTATTCAAAGGTCACATTCTGCTTGCAAGCTAGAAGCAACGATCTTAAAGCTACTTTAGAGGCTCCAACGGTTATAAGTTGCTTTGAGGTGATTCCAACATCTATATTCTTGTTTACAAGCTTCAACCAATAGCCACTTTCTCCTTTATAAGCTCCAACGGCTAGTGTATCTTCAAGAACTTATTACAACTGTCATATTTTGTTCGGATTCATCACGGAAAAAATAATAGGGCACAACGGAATTTGGCCGATTAAAATTTCCTAGAATCCACCTATGGTGTCCAATTACCATTGATTTGAAAGAAAAACATTTGAATCAAGAGAAAATAAACTCACCAAATACGTCTCTTCTATAGACTGCTGCAGAATCGATTTTGGAAGCAATCTCTAAAGTCTGGTACACGAATAACTAATGAATGGGAACCGATACTAGTCAAAGAACCGAAGGAATGGAAGAATTGCACAGAAAAATTCGGCAAAGGGGCTGCTATAAGGGCCGAAATTTTCAGCTTGCAAAATAGGGTTAGAGCTGATTTTTTATAAGTGTGCCTTATATAGTCTCCTTCTATAATTTGGTTTTAATAATGTTAATTAAACTCAAGCCTATTAGGATTTCAATTACATACATAAACTTTATATTAAAAGTTTACACTATATAATTTATATTCCATTTGGCTAAATTTAATTATCCGTAAATAAAATTAAATCACACTTAAGTAAATACAATACATGTATTTAATATTCCTACTTAGGAAAATAATTTAATTAAATTGTCTACTTTCTGTAATTCAATTAATTGATTCATTAATTACAATATGTAGACTTATTAATTAAATAAAATCAACCCGTTGTTAATTAATTACCTTGACATAGAATATCAACTAATTAATTAACACATTCCTTCCAATATACATGACATGTACATTTTCTATAAGTTCCGACTCAGTTGAACTATGTGCACGATCCTATGGGTCTGTCTTTATGTTGGCAGGGCCTAAGGCCCAGAGGGTATAAGTGGATTCTAGCAAATTGTTATAGCTCCCAATTAAGACAGATATACAGCAGTCTGTTGAAGACACTTACCAAGTAGTAATCTCATAGTGTCCTTTGCCAAATGATATCGATATGAATAAACAAGAGGCACGGTGAAACTTCCTGAGCACGTGTTTGGATCTTTTGTGTGATAAGGACTCCTTAGCTTTTGCATTGGCCCCGTTGTTGTCACAGAAAACATCAACTGGGTCTAGGACAATGAGTACTGCTCCGAACTCAGTTATGAACTTCTTGATCCAAAAGGCTTCCTTTGCAGCTTCACATGCAGCTATGTATTCAACTTCTATCGTAGAGTCAGCAATGGTGGCCTGCTTTGAGGACCTCTAACTAATGGCTTCACCATTCAGGAGAAAAACATAACCAAACTGTGACTGGTTTTCGTCCTTATCGGTCTCAAAGATTACATTAGTGTAACCTGACACTACCAGCTCATCTTGACCTCCATACACTAAGAATGCATCCTTAGTCCGGTTAAGGTACTTCAGGATTGCTTTGACTGCCTTCCAGTATTCCTCCCCGGGATCCGACTGGTACCGGCTAGTCATACTTAGTGCAAATGCAACATCAGGCCTCGTACACAACATGGAGTACATGATAGATCTTATAACAGATGCATAAGGGATCTTTTCCATACTCTACCAGTCCTTCTTGGTTTTAAGACCATCTTTCTTACTTAGCTTCAACCTATGGCGCATAGGCAAGAATCCTTTCTTAGCCTTATCCATGCTGAATCTTTTCAGAACCTTGTCTATGTACATTGCCTGACTTAGGCCTAGAAGCCGATTGGATCTATCTTTGTAGATCCTAATCCCCAAGATCGTCTCAGTTTCGCCTGAGTCCTTCATTATGAAGCACTTACTCAACCACTGCTTAACCCCTTTCAATGTTGGTATATAGCCTCCAATGATAAGGATGTCATCAACATACAACACTAAAAAAGTGGAAACGCTCCCACTAACCATCTTATACACATAGGGCTCATCAGAATTCTGTGTGAAGCCATATTCGGTAATGGCCTCATTGAATCTCTAATTCCATGACCTTGATGCTTGCTTCAATCCATAAGTGGATCTTTGAAGCTTACATACCTGGTTAGGATACTTTGGATCGATAAAACCCCAGGTTATGTCATGTACATATTCTCGAGTAGCTTTCCATTGAGGAAAAGGGTCTTAACGCCATCTGCCATATCTCATAATCATACCATGCAGCAATGGCTAATAGTATCCTAATGGATTTGAACATGGCAACTGGTGAGAAGGTTTCATCATATTCAATTCCTTGAACTTGCCTGAATCCTTTTGCCAGCAATCTCCCATTGAAGGTGTTGTCAGCTTTTAGTTTGAAACACCACTTGCAACCCATCATTTTAGCACCCGGAGGTGGATCCTCCATGTTCCATATTTGGTTATCATGCATAGATTGCATTTCAGCCTCCATGGTCTTGAGCCATTGATCTGAGTGTGGGCTTTCAATAGCCTCCTAATAGGTGTTGGGCTCCTCTTGGTCAACGACCATAAGGTCCCCATCATCAATCACGAGAAAGTGGTACATCTCTGGCTGATGAAGTGTCCTACTAGACCTTCTAAGGTCCTGTGTAACTAGTTCTGCCTCCTTAATTTCTTGAGTAGCTAGATCAGTTCCCAAACCATCCTCAATAGTAGCTGCAAGAGCCTATGAATCTTGAACTTCAGAAAGCTCAACATTGCATCATATGAAGTTGGTATTGTTCTGATTAATTTCCTAATCAGTTCTTCATTTGTGAAAATTTTACCTAGATTCTTCAATTTGTTCACAATGAGTGTGAACCTTGTATTGATGTCTGAAACTGACTCTTTTACATCCACTTTGAATAACTCATATTCAGTGATGTAAGATTTATCTTCCATCTTTAACTTTTATGGTTCCCTCATGAGTTGTCTTGAGTTTGTCCCATATTTCCTTTGTTATCGTGCAACCTAAAACATGAGAAACTCATTAATATCTAAAGCACATTGTGATAAATTAATAGCTTTAGAGTTTAAAGCTTCTTTTATCTAGTTAGCATTTTCATATTCATATTCTTCTTTAGGGACAGATTCTCCATCAACAATTTTAGTAGGGATATTAGGTCCTTCCTCGATAATCCTCCAGACCTGTATATCCGTAGACTGTAGAAAGATCATCATTCTATTTTTCCAAAATTTATAATTTGCTCCATTGAATAGTGGAGTTTGTTGATGGAGCATCCTTCGGACATAAAAATATTTTGACTACCGGATGTACTAGCCATTTTAGGATTACTTTAAAGATTTTACTCCTTTTATTAAGAGTCAGCCTCTGATACCAATTGATGGCCCCAAATAAGGATGAATAGTACTGTAGACCAAATAAAATTTTAGCAAACAGTTTAGAAAATTCCGTTTTGAATAAAAACGATTTTCTTTCAATAAACACAAGTTTTACAAAAAATGCGGAATTGATAAAATAGTAAAACTTGTGAATATAAATATGCTTGACTAAAATTGAGAGTGTCTTTAAAAATAAATCTATTAATTTAATTTGCAGGAATTTAACTTGTAATGAAAATAAAGAGTGTAAGGATAGAGAGATGAAGACATAAGATTTATACTGGTTTGACTCAACCGGTCTACGTCCAGTCCTCAAGCCAACCACTTGAGATTTTCCACTATTGTTTCCTTTACGGGCAGAAAACAAGCCTATGTTACTTTTTGTGAGTTCTAGTAACAAACTCAATACTTTTACAGGTTAAGTATCAAACCTGTACCTTTACTTTTTCAGAGCTCAAGTAAATTAACTCTTCTGGTGCTTTTTAAAGCTCAACACCAAACTTATCCCGATATTGTTTCAAAGCTCAAATACTAAACTTCTACCGATGCTTTTTCAAGCTCAAGCACCAAAATTGTACAAACTTTGTTGATCACACTATCAACAAAGTAAAACCCCTTTCACATGAATCCCTTGTGTGAAAAATACAATTCCCCTAAGAATATTTGAATGAAAGAACAAAGTGAAGCTCTTCTCTCTTAATTTTGCTTTTGTAGGAATTATGGAAGACTTGAGAAATGATAGCTTAGAATGTGTGAATTGTTGTTTTAAGTCTCCCTTTTTTTCACTTGATTTTTATTCCTTTATAGAGATGTTGAAGAGGCTCCTAATGAAGAGATGTAGCCGTTTTTTGTAGTCCATAAGAAGATTATGGTAGTTGAAGACATCTGCTAAACCAGTTATAGTTGTTATATTCAGCTTGTAAGAGAATATAAATGTTGCCTTTGAATCATAAGATAAAAGTGGCTGTTACTTTGAACTCCTGAAGTAATGTGGCAGTTGCTTCAAGCCTGTAAGTAGAAAAGGTTGTTGAATGTACTTCATAAGGAGGTAAATTGCAGCTCTTAAACCAGTGTACAGCTGTAGGGAGATCTTTGTAACTTATGAGATATTTCATCTTATAAACAAAACTATGTCGTATATTATTTTAACTTATAATACTTTTGTAGCTCTTATATTTTATGACATTAATTCCTTTTATTAGATGTCAACATATTTGAATTGAGTTTTCCAACTTAGGAAATTCTTTTTCTTTAATGTCAATTTGTAATCATCAAAACTTAAGTGAACAAGGATATTTTGTATTATACATTTTGTGTTGAAATAAAGGCATGAATCTATTTATTCATCTCTTGTGCTATTTATAAATAGAATATCCTATGATTATAACCATACTAATGTAAAGCAATGTAGGTCATTGGATTATGAGACCTTTTAGTAGAGTTAAATTTATAATCATAAAGATATCCCTGGTCTGTTCTAATCATGAGAATGAATAGAACTAAAGATCAGCATATCCTTGACTAGATGATAGCGTCTCACTGGCCATTGGACATGGAATGTTAGTCAATGATATGAGTATATGTTAGGTTACATGGTACTGGATTGATCTTCCACGAGAATACCACATGGTTCGATCATCATAGGTGTTTCTTAGTTAGGTCTTCTTATTATCCTTAGGCCTGATATTCGCTATAACATAGCATGGGAGCTCATACACTTTGATATACACCTAATGGGCCCATAACAAGGTGCCAAGTATAGGTATGTTGGGTGGGCCAGTGAACATGTCGATGTTGATAGTGAAGTTGACGGAATTGCTACTCAGCATACCCTAACATGACATCACTGGCCATTTGGTGAGTAGGACTGACAAGTGTACAGCCATATCTGAATAAGTTGGGATACTTATATGTTGGGTTTAGTCCACTCGGTATCAAGAAATAAATGAGCATATAAGAGGATGACAGGAACATGCCTTTTGCCTATCTATCGATGTCAGTTGGTAAAGGATATACAAGATCATTGTCGGGTTATGTTTCACATTAGACTACAAGTGTCCATCTTGGGAGCTATAACAGTTTGCTAGAACCCACTTACAGTCTGTGGACCTTGGACCCACTAGCAATATAAAGATGGACCCATAGTATCGTACACATAGAACAACTGAACATTAACAAATCGAAATAAAAAAGAAAACCAAATTAATTGAGTTATTAGCATTAGGTTTTGTCATAATTAATTCAATTTGAAGGGAGGAATTAATTTTGTTTTATTAAGTAATTACATGTAGTAAATAACTAATGAAATAAAATAATATTTCCCTGGTGGAAATTAAATACCAAGGTTGTATTTATTAAGGCTGATTTTAATTTAACTTTGGGTCATGTTAATTCGATGAAATTGTATTTATTTGTAAATTAGAATTTTATAATATGGTTTTATTTAATCCTAATGATACAAGGTAAATCAATTAAATCAAATTAAATAATCTATAATTTAATTAAATCCTAGTATACTAAGGAGTATAAAAGAAATTAGAAATCTAGTATACTAAGGATAATACTAAGGAGTATAAAAGGATGCCTTAAAGTCAATTTCTCTCTAACCAAGAAATTTGGCCAATATAGAAAGAGAGGAGCGGTCCCATCTTGGCTCTTGGTTTCCGCACATCCGTTTGCTAGCATGAGTCATGTTCAAGAGTCATTCGTGTACTGGATTGTGCAGGAAACGCGTTTGGATATCTGCAACAGTGTCCAGAAGAGACAGTTAAGGTGAGAAAATACAAATTTCTTTCCGTTCTTGGTTTTGTTCTATTAATCTACATGATAGGCTATGGAATCGAGAAAATTTTAATCGGTCTTCTGCCTTACGTTTAATTTTTCCCGTGATGATTCCTTACAGTGGTATCGAAGTATAGGTTCATGTTCCGATTAATAGAATGATTGGAATTAGGGTTCTTGGTGTTTGATTTAATTTTATTGAAATTTGTTTTTCATTGGAACCTTAATTTGGTGATTTGGGTTTTTAATTTATTTTTCCCCAAATTGTGTTTTTGAACTTTCTGTTTTGATTTTAAAAGAAAAAAAAATAATTGGATTTTTGTTTTGGGCGAAACAGCAGCTGCAAATTTCAAAGAAATTGCAACTACTGCCACGCGGCAGCATTACTTCCCTGGACAACAGTGTCAACGCGCGGCTTTTAGGCCTGGAATTTTTGGATTTTGTGGGTTTTAATTTTCAAGTGGTCCAACGTGTATTTTAATTGGTTTAAAAATTTGTATGTATATTTTTCACAATTGGTTACAATTGGTTTCATGTGGTTTCTTGTTTGATTTAATACATTAATATAATTTAAGTTTTTGGTTAAAATTAAATTGATTAATACAATTGGTCCAATTGGTCCTTGGCACGAGTTGAGAATTGGACAACAGACCGAGCATTGGTTATGGATGCCGGAATCAGTGATTTAACAAGCGGCTGGACATAATTAATTAAAATTGGAATTTCCATATTCATGCATTTTATTACATGTATATATATTGATATTTGCTATGTGTATATATGTTTCTATATTTGGTTATGTGGATTTGAGCGTCATTGGGCCTTAAATGAAATTGATTTGTAAATATTTAATTTTGGGAAAGACAGTCTGCGTGTCATTTTATTTTATTTTGATGTAATTTTATTTAATTTATATTTTGTAAATTTAATTGTAATTGCATCAAGCCATTGAAGAGGAAACCCATTGATGCCAAACCCAATAGCAGTTTGCAAGCCCATACGGTGGATCTCTAGTATAGGCTTATTAGTTATTCATTAGGTTGTAAAATAGGGCCCATAGTGTCTCTTTTATTTATATACATATTTTATGCTTATGCCAATTGTATACATATGTGTATGAATGTATGTTTAGCCATTCCAATCACCCGCGATTATACATGTTAACCCGTAATTAATCAATCCAATAAAATATTGAGTCGATTAAAAGTGCTTTCCACATTCGAATCTTGTCGATTTTTGAATAATGCAATGTGGGTCGTGCCTCCGCTGGGTGCATTGTATTATTCATTTACTGTATAGGGTTAAGGTACTGGGTATGCTTAACACTCGAATGGTGGTTGTACTCAACGTGGGTAGTAGGATATGCTCCTGGCCCTAAGCATAGATGGATAAGTGCCAATAAGCCTATCAAACCAAGAGTCACTAAGTTGGGATTAGAAGGATTTCCTACCTGTTGATAATCTTTCGGTTGGCCAATTCTTAATGAAATATGGATCTTGGTCATTTAACCATGCATTACCAGCAAATTAATTAAAATGGATTGTTAATTAACATGGTTATTAATCACTCTGCAATTTTTCTAGGTAGATAATCACTTAAAATGGCTGGTAATTCATTTTCACTATGATCACTCCTTGAAAAGGAGAAACTATTTGGGCCTAATTTCCTAGACTGGGCTCGACAGCTAAGAATAATGCTGAGACAAGAGTCCAAGGAATATGTGTTGGATAGGTCCTTACCGGCCACATCGCCTTCAGGTCGAGGGGTTACTCAAGCTCAAATTAAGGAGTACGACCTACGTAGGAGGGATAATAGAGACGTGTCTTGCCTTATGTTGGGCACGATGGTTCCTGAGCTGCAAAAGAAGTTCATGGACTATCAGGCCTATTCAATCATGGATGATCTTAAAAGGATGTACCAAGATCAGGCACGTCAAGAAAGGTTCTTGATAACTAAGGCATTCAACACCTGCAAAATGGCAGCCGGGACATCTGTAATCACCCCATGTGTTCAAGATGAAGGTCTATATCGACGTATTGGCCTATCTCGATACGCCAGTCCATTCAGGAGTTGGTGATAGACATCATCTTGGGATCCCTCCCTAAGTCTTATGATAAGTTCATCATGAACTATCACATGCAAGGCATGGACAAGACTATGGCTGAGCTGCATGGAATGCTCAAGTTTACTGAATAGTCTATCAAAAAGACTCCACCAGTGCTGCTAGTGAACAAGGGGAACATCCCTGCTATGAAGGGCAAAGGCAAGGATAAAGCCAAAGCCAAGGCTAAGAAGGCTAAGCAAGGGCCCAAGCCCAAGGCTTCTCTTGAGGACATATACTTTGAATGCAAGCAGAAAGGACATTGGAAAAAGACATGTCCGAGGCTCATGGGAGAGCAAATGAAGAATAGGATAGTTCTTCAGGAATATATCTTATTGACATTAACTTCACTGTTTCGACATCTTGGGTGCTAGACACTGATGTGGTTCTCACATTTGTTGTAATGTGCAGGGACTTAGAAATAGGAGGTTATAGGGATCCAGAGAAGTAGATTTTCAAGTTAGGAATGGCGTTAAGGTTGCTACCTTCGAGATTGGAGATTTCTACTTGTAGATGCCCATTTTATTGGTTTTGGGAAAGTTGATAGTTTGAAAGACAATATTATTTATGGAAGTGCCTTTTTAAATAATGGTTTGTATATCCTTCACTTAAATCAAAACAATCCAATCTATAACATAAACACTAATAGGATTAAGCCTAACAAACTTAATCTTGCTTGCTTTTGGCACTGTCATTTAGGCCACAAAAATGAGAAGTGCATAGCTAGACTTCACAAAAGTGGAGTTCTAGGGTCATTCGACTTGGAGTCTTATGACACATGCAAATCTTATTTAAGAGGCAAAATGACAAAGGCGCCTTTCAACAAGAAAGCTGAAAGGGCCAAAGGCTTATTGGAGCTAATACACTCAAATGTGTATGGGCCTATGAGCACTAGTGCTAGAAATGGTTTTCACCACTTTGTTACTTTCACAGATGACTTCAGCAGATATGGCGATGTCTATCTAATGAAGCACAAAGTTGAAACCCTTGATAGGTACAAGGAGTATAAGAGCGAAGTAGAAAACCAACTTGGCAAGACTATGAAAGCACTTTGGTCTAACCGAGATGGCAAGTATATGAGGTAAGAGTTTGATTCATTCTCGAGAGAGTTTGGGATTATCTCACAGCTCACTCCTCCTAGAACACCCCAATGGAATAGAGTGTCAGAAAGGAGAAATAGGACCTTGTTGGACATGGTAATCTCAATGATGACTCAAACTACTCTCCCAACATCCTTTTGGGGATATGGATTAGAGACAGCTACATTCACACTTAACCGTACACCAAGTACGGCAGTTGAAAAGACACCATATGAACTATGGACGGGCAAGGAGCCCAACGTCTCTTTCATACAGATTTGGGGTTGTGAGGCCCACGTCAAGAAATTGACAAGTGGCAAGCAAGACTCTAAAATCGGAAAGTGCATTTTTATGGGTTACCCCAAAGAAACAAGGGGCTATTACTTTTTATAACCCTGCTGAGAACAAGGTTTTCATAGTACGAAAGGGTGTCTTTCTTGAAAAAGATTTTATCTCAAAGAAAGATAGTGGGAGCAATATTGAACTCAGGGAATTTCAAGATCCACAAGCACCTATGCATGATAGCTCGAAGATCGAACCAGAACCTTAAGCAATTAAGAAATCTGAACCAATCACACAGGACCTTAGAAGCACTGGTACGGTCCGTCATCAACCCGAAAGATATGGGTTTCTTGTGACCCATGATGCAAACCTTCTAATCTTTGACCAAGCAGAACCCAGGACCTACCAGGAGGCTATTGAAAGCCCACATTTAGCTCACTAGTGCAAAGCCATAGAAGCTGAAATCGACGTATGATAACCAAGTTTGGAATTTGGTTGATCCACCTCTGGGTACTAAGGTAATCGATTGCAAGTGGTGTTTCAAGTTAAAGGCCGATAACAACTTCAAAGGGCGATTGCTGGCGAAGGGTTTCAAACAAGTCCATGGGATAGACCACGATGAAACCTTCTCACCAGTCATAATGCTCAAATCCATTAGGATACTACTTGCCATAGCTGCATGGTATGATCATGAGATATAGCAGACAGATGTTAAGACCGCTTTTCTAAATGGAAAGCTACTCGAGGATGTGTACATGGCACAACCTGAGGGTTTTATCGATCTAAAGTATTCTAACCAGGTATGCCAGCTTCAAAGGTTAATTTATGGATTGAAGTAGCTTCTCGAAGTTGGAATATAAGATTCAATGAAGCTATTAAGGAAAATGGATTCATATAGAATCTAGATGAGCTCTGTGTGTACAAGATGGTTAATGGGAGTGTATCTAGATTCCTAGTCCTATACGTAGATGACATCCTTATCATTGAAAGTGACATACCAACATTGTAAGGGGTTAAGCAGTGGTTAAGTAAGTGCTTCCCAATGAAGGACTTAGGAGAAGCTGAGATGATCTTAGGGACCAGGATCTACATGGATAGATCCAATCATCTTTTGGGCCTAAGTCAGGTCTCATACATAGACAATGTTCTGAAAAGGTTTGGCATGGATATCTTCTTGGTGTATGAAGGTCAAGAAGAGCAGTCACTGTCAAGTTACACTGATGCAAGCTATGAGACTGATCATTGGACATGGAATGTCAGTCAATGATATGGGTACATTTTAGGTTACATGGTACTGGATCGTTCAGCCGTGAGAACATAGCATTATAGGTGTTTCTCAAGTAGGTCTTCTTATTATCCTTAGACCTGATATTCGCTGTAACATAGCATGGGATCTCATGCACTATGATATACGCCTAACAAGCCCAAAATAGGGTACCAAGAATGGGTATGTTGGATAGGCCGGTGAACATATTGATGTTGATAGTGAAGTTGACGGAATTGCCACTTAGCGTCCCCTGATATGACATCACTGGCCACTTGATGAGTAGGATTGACAAGTGTATGGCCATACCCAAATAAGTTACGATACTTATTTATTAGGTTCTGTCCACTCAGTATCAAGAAATAAATAAGCATATAAGAGGATGATAGGGCCATGCCTCTTACTTTTCTATCGATGTCAGTTGGTAAGGGATATACAAGATCATTACCGGGTTATGTTTCACATTAGACTGCAAGTCTCCGTCTTAATTGGGAACTAATAAATGATAAAAAGGCATTTATAAATGATATAATCTATAAGAAATTTGCATTGATTTTACTTATTATATATTAGATTTCATGTTGGTATTGCTTGTTTTTTATGATTTATAGTTTTAAAGACCAAGTATACACATATGTGGAATTTAGCTACAAAAGGAAGCAAAAACAAAGAGAAATTAAAGGAAAGAGATGGGTCACGAGCGTGACACCAATCACAATCGCGACCTAGTCTATGGACAGACTTTGACTTCAGTGTTTTGCAAGAAATCCGTGCGAATCACGACCTCGACACTCTATCAGGATCATGACATGCACTCAGCGGTAGTTATTTGACCCTATCTATTTGGAACTTCAACCACCACTATGAAAAGACATAACCCTTCATGAAAAGACATAACTCTTCATGAAAGGACACAACTTTCCAAAAGAACCAATAGTATTCAAGAGACACAACTATTTAATGAACCAACATAACTCTTCACAAAAAGACACAATGCTTCAATTCTTATAAATAAAGAAAGAAATTCCAGAATTCAGGCGCAAGGACAGAGCAAGAAAGAATCGGCACGAGTTCAAAAGATAAAGTATATAGAGAGTTCGAATGTTGTTGTAATATTTAGTGTATGTAAAAGGGAGCCTAGCACAAGGTCCTTGAATCAAGTATTGTCGCTGTATAGACAAAAGATATCTCGAGGTTGCAGTATACCTATAGGTGTATGGGACTGTTTCATGCCCAATTGCTTTCTTAAGTCTATTCTTATGCTTTTCCTTCATGAAAGCGTCATACTTGTATATGTATTGAATATTTACCAAATCAATATCGATAAGTTTTCTTATATCTTACTCTTCATTGCATGACTAACGCCAAGTATGCTATGATTTCTTGTTTTACATTGCATGATTAACGCCAAGTATGTATTGTGATTCATAATAAGATATAGAGAAGTTCACTTTTTATTTTGTCTTGGTTAGTTACTAAGATAGAATAAATTATGATGTATGATTGTTTTGCTTCACTTTGTTAAATTAATTAGAGATCATCTTAATATAGCTTGGCCATTGTGTATTAAGGCCTTTAGTTATTTTGGCAAAGGTATTCGATAATTTTTCTATGAGTTATTGAATAAAATCTATTTCTAGACATGCCCATTGAAATGGAACTAATCCGACATACTCTTATCATAAGGATTGAATAAATAATTAACACATGTGCAACGAATATTAAAGATAAAATGCTTGTTTATTTATGTAACTAGATATTAAGCAATAACTCAACTCAATACTAGTGCTTTGATTGACTTAACTTGCCATTTATCCAATTTCTCCATATTACTTTATAATTCGATACTCTATAAACGCGAAGAAAAACAAACCAAAGTATACATACTTATTCCTCGTGGGATCGATATCTTTTATTACTATGTTGCGATTCGTATACTTGCGAGCATTAATCTCTGAATGAAATTATTATTAAAAGTACTCTTAATACTGAATATAAAGCAAGCAACAAGTTTTTGGCGCCGCTGCTGGGGAATAATTGTTTTGTCATTTGGTGTTTGTTGAGTATTTGTGGATTATAGAATTTTATTTTATTCTAGTTTAGTGTGTTTATTTTATTTTTGTTATTTTATTGAATTTTATTTATTTTGTTTAGTTTGTGTTTATGCCTAGAACGCATAGTTCTGCGGACGAACTTGAGCCAGTTAATCCTAAAATCGAGCATCGTATTTCAAAAAGAAAGAAAAAGAGTAAGAAGAAAAATCGGAAGAGATCAGAAGAAGAAATGGATGACCAACCAAAGAAGTTGATGGATTATTCCATCCCTAGTCTTAATGGTACACAGGATGGTGTAGTAAGGCCACCTGTTAATGCAAATTCTTTTGAAATTAAACCTGCTCTTTTGCAAATGTTTCAAAATAGTGTTACTTTTCATGGTTTTCCTAATGAATGTCCTAATGCTCATTTATCTAATTTTCTTGAAATATACGATACTTTTAAAATTAATGCGGTTCCAACGGAAGCAATCAAACTTCGGTTATTTCCTTTTACTTTGAAGGATAAAGTGAAGGCTTGGTTGAATTCGTTGCCTCCGAATTCAATAACAACTTGGGAACAACTTGCCCAAGCATTTTATCTAAGTATTTTCCTTTAGCAAATAGATTAATCAAAAAAATTACTTCGTTTACTCAATTTGAAACCAAGTCTTTATATAAGGCTTGGGAAAGATATAAAGAAATGCAAAGATTATGCCCTTACCATGGTTTGCCTAGCAATACATTAATACAAAATTTCTATAGTGGGGTTAATCCTATTACTAGAGGTACTATTAATAACATGGCTGGTGGTTCTTTAATGTGAAAAACAACTGAAGAGGTTTATGAATTATTAGAAGAAATGGCTAGTAATAATAGTATGTGGCCTACCAAAAGGGCACAAGTTTAATCTTCGAATAACTCAAATAGCCCTTCGAGTTCATCAAATTCTAATTTGAAAGGAGTTCATCATGTTGACTATATCATTATGTTACAAGCACAAATTTCTGCTTTAACTAATAAAGTTGATAATTTATCTATGGGAGTTATATCTCATAATCCTTGTATTGTATGTAGTCAACAAGGTCATGTTCCTAGTGAATGTGAGGGATTGAATATAGAGGAATAAGTGAATTATATCCAAGGCAAGTTCGTAATAACCCATATTCAAATACTTATAATCTGGGATATAGAAACCATCCGAACTTGTCTTAGAAAAATAATGAAAACCAAGATCGGATGAATTCTAATTACCAATCACAAGATAGAATTGGAATGTTGTCATCTAAAATTGATAAGTTTTTAGAAGGAGGTCATGCTAAAGTTAGTAATCAAGATAAAAATTTTAAGAAAATGGAGTCTAAATTTGACCAACTTAAAAATCACTCATCTTCTATCCATAATTTGCACTAACCTAGTGTGAATTTAATGCCATTAAATATTTTTAAGAAATTGGGTTTAGAAGAAGATGTTAAACGTACTTCTATGATTTTGCAACTTGCTGACCAATTTATTAAAAAACCTTTTGGTATTATTGGGGATGTTTTAGTCAAGGTTGATAAATGTATTTTTCCTACGGATTTTGTGATCCTAGATTTTGCTTATGATGAGAAATGTCCGTTGATTTTGGGTAGACCTTTTATGAATACCGGTCATGCCTTGATTGATGTTTCAGAAGGAAAAGTAATTTTACGCATCGGTGATGATAAAATTGAATTTCACATGGTTAAAGCTACTAAATACACTATGGATAATGAAGTTTGCATGAAAATTGATGTTATTGATGAGTATGTTAAAGAAATCTTAGATATGAATGAGGATGATATTGATATGCATGATAAGACTGTTAACCATGAGATTGAAATTGTTAAACCTAAATTATTAGATAGAAAAGAGGGTCCTTTACCCGCTTTTGTTGATGTTCCACCTAATATCGAATTGAAAGAGTTACCAAGTCATCTAAGATATGCATTTTTAATGAAAGATGATGAGTTACCTATCATAATCTCTAATAAACTTAGTTTAAATCAAGAAAAGGAGTTAATCAAGGTGATTAGAAATAGGATTAGAAGTATAGGTTGGCAGATCTCTGATTTAAAAGGTATAAGTCCTAATGTAGTGATGCATTGTATTTATTTAGAAGAAGGTATGTTACCTAGGGCAGATAGACAAAGAAGATTAAATCCTAATATGAAAGAGGTAGTTAAGCAAGAAGTAATCAAATTGCTTGATGCCGTTATCATATATCCGATTTCGGATAGTGAATGGGTTAGTCAGATTCAATGTGTGCCTAAAAAGGGTGGTATGACTGTAGTTAAGAATGAACAAGGAGAAATGGTACCCACAAGAACAACAACTGGTTGGAGAGTGTGTATTGACTATAGAAAGTTAAATTTGGCAACTAGGAAAGATCATTTTCCACTTCCTTTCATTGATCAAATGTTAGAAAGAATTACTGGAGATGCTTTTTATTGTTTTCTAGATGGATTCTCAGGTTATTTCCAGATTTTTATACATCCGGATGATCAAGAGAAAACCACTTTTACTTGTCCATACGGAACTTTTGCTTACCGAAGAATGCCTTTTGGCTTATGCAATGCACCTGTTACATTTCAGAGATGCATGACTTCTATTTTTGGTGATTTTATTAAGGACATTATGGAAATATTCATGGATGACTTTTCTGTTTATGGTGATTCATTTGAGGAATGTTTAGTTCATTTGGATAAAGTTTTATCTAGATATGAAGAGTCTAATTTAGTGCTTAATTGGGACAAATGTCATTTTATGGTTGATGAAGGTATAGTTCTTGGCCATAAGATTAATAAAAGAGGAATAGAAGTTGATAAAGCCAAAACAGACTTAATAGGAAATTTACCTCCACCAACTTCAGTTAAGGGAGTGAGGTCTTTCCTAGGACATATTGGTCTTTATAGACGATTTATTAAGAATTTCTCAGTAATTGCTAAACCATTGACCAATTTGTTAGTTAAAGATACACCTTTCGTTTTTACACCTGAATGTATGAATGCCTTTAATATTCTTAAACAAGCGTTAGTTAGTGCACCTATAATCACAAGTTTGGATTGGAA
Organism: Euphorbia tirucalli; assembly: GCA_039660915.1. Lineage (NCBI taxonomy): Eukaryota > Viridiplantae > Streptophyta > Magnoliopsida > Malpighiales > Euphorbiaceae > Euphorbia > Euphorbia tirucalli. Next base: position 35,085,198 of record CM077633.1, read on the forward strand.
TTTGCCATTCAAGATTATGTGTGATGCTAGTGATGTTGTGGTAGGATGTGTTTTAGGTCAAAGGAAAGATAAGAAGTTGCATGTTATTTACTATGCAAGTAATACTCTTTCCAGTGCTCAGTGTAATTATACAACTACGGAAAAAGAGATGTTGGCTGTTGTATTTGCATGTGATAAGTTTAGATCTTACTTGTTGGGTTTTAAAGTTATAATTTATACTAATCATGCTGCTTTGCGATACTTATTTGCTAAGAAAGATGCTAAGCCACGCCTTATTCGTTGGGTGTTACTTTGGTAAGAGTTTGGTTTAGAACTAAGAGATAAGAAAGGTTCGAAAAATTTGGTTGCCGATCATCTTTCTAGGTTAGAAGAAGAAAATGGTCCAATTGGTGAATCTGATATTATCAATGAAACATTTCCTGATGAGAGTATAATGGCTGTGCAACATGCTTAGGAACCTTGGTATGCTGATTATGCTAATTACCTCGAAGCCAATATTATACCATATAACTTAGATGCAGATGCTAGGAAAAAGTTCTTTAATGATGTGAAAATATATATTTGGGATAATCCTTATTTGTTTAAGATATTTGCTGATAATATTATTGGGAAATGTGTTGATGAGTTGGAATATGAGTCTATTTTATCTCAATTCCATGATAGTGCTTATGGAGGCCATCATGTAGCAAATAAAACCACTGCCAAAGTATTGGAAAGTGGATTTTATTGGCCTACTTTGTTTCAAGATGCACGAATCTATGTTAATCATTGTGATAAGTGTCAACGTGTTGGTAATATTAGTCGTAAGGATGAGATGCCACTAAAGAATATTTTAGAGATTGAAATCTTTGATGTATAGGGAATAGATTTTATGGGTCCTTTTCCTGTATCTCAAGGGCAGAAATACATATTAGTAGCTGTCGACTATGTTTCAAAATGGGTTGAGCTTGTGCATATCCGACAAATGATGCGAGAATAGTTGTTAAGTTTTTAAAGAAATTATTTAGTAGATTTGGGATACCACGAGCTATAATTAGTGATGGTGGTATGCATTTTATTAATAAATTATTTGAGTCGCTTATGAGGAAATATGGAGTTCATCATAAGGTTGCAACTCTGTATCATCCCCAAACTAGTGGTCAAGTAGAAATTTCAAATAGAGAACTTAAATGGATTTTGGAAAAAACGGTGTCTAATTCGCGTAAGGATTAGGCGAAGAAACTAGATTAATCTTTATGGGCTTATCGAACGGCTTATAAGACTCCCATTGGGATGTCTTCTTATCAGTTATTATATGGTAAGGCATGTCATTTGCTGATCGAATTGGAACATAAATCTTATTGGGCTATTCTTTCCTTAAACTTTGATGCGAATCAAGCCGGTAAAAATAGGTTGCTGCAAATATCTGAATTAGATGAAATTAGTTCCATGGCCTATGAAAATGCTAAGATTTATAAAGAGAAAACTAAGAGGTGGCATGATATGAAAATTAAAGCTAAAACTTTTAATGTTGGTCATAAAGTGCTTTTGTACAATTCTTAGTTACGACTATTTCCGGGTAAGTTAAAATCACGGTTGGTATGGACCATTCACCGTTGTTAATGTCTTTAATAATGGAGCATTAGAATTAAGCAGTTCTAAGAATAATGTGTTCAAAGTTAATGGGCACCGTTTAAACCATATTTGCGATGGGATGATACCATTCAAAAGCAATATATGGACAACCCTACACCCTAATTATTCTTCTTAACTTTGGTTTTATTTTTGCTTATGCGTGTTTTGTATATTTCAATGTATTTTGAGTGTGTTTTAGTTAAATTTTGATAATTACAGATGTGTGTTTAAGTTTAGTGTAGAGTATATACTATGGTAGAGTGGTGTTATATAGATAAAATGCATGAAAAGATGAAGTTCGAGTGCATCACGATCGTGACAGACCATCATGATCATGACACTTGTGTTTTTTAGATTCTTGACTTTCGGTTATTTTTGCTTTAACACGGCCATAAGTGGTTAATTATCATACTTATCCATTTCTAACTGTCACATCTACTCCAAAAGTCATGTCTTTTCAATGTTTTCATTATAAATACATATTTTTCCATTTTTTTCTCACATCTAAAGTAATCAACCCCTAAAATTGTCATACTTTCAAAGTAGAGTTTTTATTCTCAACCCTTTTATCCTTTCTGTGACTTAACCCTTTCCCACAAAATTGGTGCCCGTGTGAATGGAAGAGCTGATTTGAGGGAGGAATATGAAGCACCCTTCCCTATCTGAAGTGTCCATGAAGGAAAGCATTATGCACGGTTGAAGAAGATAGATTTTCATGGAATGTTGTTTCTCGATATCTTGTTTCTTATTAACAATGATATCCGAGATGCAGTGTTCGGGTACTTGCAATACCTAGGGTGGAATAAGTTTGGGGCTATGTTGTTCCCCCAGAAAGATGTTTATGTATTGGAGATGTTGTGCACATTCCAATTTTTGGATAATACAAGGAGAAGTTTTTTGTTTCGCAACAATGGAGTCAAATATACCCTAGGGCACCACCAAATGTCTGAGTGGTATGGTTTTCCAAAAGAAAACTTGGCTATTATGCCTTCTAGTTTCAAACCAGATAGCATTTGGAGTTCCTCGATGGATTTGTATTGTTATGTGCCGAGCCATGCATCCAATAAACTCATTCAAGATAAGGCAATGTTGTACGTACACAAGTTCCTTGCACATTCATTATTTTGCTGAGTGGATAGTTCCATTGTTCGACCCCCTAATCTTTTTGTTTTAAAATGCGCATTTAAGGGTATTCCCATTGATTCATGCTTCATTCTCTTCAGTGCAATTAATAATGCATCGAAGCAAAGATATGGGCCGATTGGTGGTGCAAACATCATGACCGCAATAGTAATGGGTGCAAGAGGAGAACTTCCATGTCGTGTTGATTTGGGCACTTGTGTCAATTTCCTTGATGGTATGGTGATGATTCAAGAAGGACTCTCTAAGGTAGATAATCTAGGGTGCCACATGTTCTTGCCCTATATGGAACACCTTAAATCTACCCTAAGTCCAGTTAATCCGTATGAATCATTAACCATTGACAACAAAGGAGATGACCCAATTGATGAATCCCCAATAACTTAGGAGGATGGTCCAGAACCTACAAGTACATTACATTGCATGGATCAAATTGGATAGTTGCAACATGAAATCAACAATATGTGTAGGACAGTCTTCCAGATTCGTCAAGCCCATAAGTCCTTGAAAAATGAAATCCTATCTTGGGCTAACAATGCCAACTTTACATTCACTCCATGTTCCACATTGTCATTTGAGGAGTGATTCTCCTTCAATCTACACATGTCCATCTCTATATATATTCAGTATGGTGTGCTATTTTCTACAATTAACTCTACTTCATAGTGATTGTTTGTTTAATTTTGTTTGTTCAGTTAAGTTTGTTAAGTTGTTGTTTGGTGATCTAATAAATAAATAAAATGTCCATTGTTATTATGATTATTATTGCATAAATAATGTCATTTTAGTATGTGATTTACAAGTTTTTGTGTTATATTTTGAGTTTTTATTGTTTTCATTGAAACTAATATGATGGAAAAGCCAAAATTGCATGAATAAAGTGTATCACGATCGTAACAAACCATTGCGATCGTGATTCAGCAATATAAGAAAAGGAAAATAAAGAAAAAGCACACGTCACGATCGTGATCAGGCATCACAATCGCGACTCAAGTACTCCAAACAGGTAAATCTTTCTGTTTCCAAATCGCGATCACAACATACATGTCATGATCGCGACCTGGCCTTTTTCATTCACTATGTTTTGTGTCTCGTGTAAGTCATGATCGTGACTTGAGTGTCATGATCACGACCTGAACAAACATAAACGGTTATATTTTTCATTTTTAACGGTACAGTTTGTTGGAAATGCCCTAGTCCCGAGGCATTGGTCCTTGTGTTTGTATGATACATTTGAACATTAATATGAACTTTATGTATTATACAATTTGTGTCAAGAGATAAAGGCATTAATTTATTTATTATATGTCTTGTGCTATATTTTAAATAGAGTATCTAATGGACATATTCATATCCTTGTTGTCAAGTGTCATGCACTTGGCAGTAAGACTATGGATAGGGAAAACGATATGGCCATAAAGTCATCCGTAGTCTGTTCCAATTATGGGAATGAATGGAACTAAAGACTATCATTAGCCTGGTTGTATGGCGGTGTCTTACTGGTCATAGAACATAGGATGTCAACCAGGTTAATGGGTACATGCAAAAAGGGCATGGTACTGGATCGATCCACTTAACGGGAATCTACATGGTATAGTATCACAAATGATTCTCGTGTAGTACATGTATAAGTCCTTTGACCAGACCATATGATGGTGCTGCATATGAAGTGACACACTTTGGTGTACGCCTAAAGGGCCTGTAAAAGGGTGCCAAGTATGGGTACGTTCGGGGTGTGTCAGTGAGCATGGCAGTGCTATGGATATGCAGAAGGGAATGTCACTCAGTAATTTACTGAGAAGATATCACCGGCCTCTTGATGAATGTTACTGATAAGAGTGTGGCCACACCCAAATAAGATTGGATCTTGTTTATGAGCATCAGTTCATTCGGGATCAAGTAAATGTCCGGACACATATAAAGGGTGATCAACCATGCCTCTGTGTTGGACACCGATATCATTGACATGGGATATACATGGTCAAACTATAAGGTTACGGTGACAGTTTGACTGCTATCTCCATCTTAATTAGGGGCTGCAGTGGCTTGCTAGAGCCCGCCTGTAGTCTGTGGGCCTTGGCCCACTGCCAACATAAAGACGGGCCCATCGGATCGTACACATTGAACGTCTGGACTTTAACTAGTCAGATTAAGTGTGTACTTGGAGTATACACGTTTGAAGAGAGAGAGATCCATTAATTATATTATATAGATCAAATTGGATTGATCAAAATAATGTAATTAATTTTATTTCGGCATTCTTTTAATTAATCTGTTGGCCATCAGCAGCACACTACTGGCTCGTGGCAGCAGCCCTACTGCTTGCGTACAGCAGCTACTGCCTGTCGCGCCCAGCACCATAGGCAGTGGCTCCTGCCCCCGTTTCGACCCAAAACAGTCCGTGATTTTTATACAAAATAAATAGAAAGAAAATAAATCAAGCATAGGAAATTAAATCTAGCATAAAACCTATATGCAAAATAAAATTTCCATAATCAAATCACAAATAGAAAATTAAACCAAGCATAAACCATATGCAAATAATGTTCCATAAGTAAAATTCAAGGGGCAAAATCACCAACCCCCAAACCAAAAATAAATCCCGACCACAAAATTCTCCAATTTTAAAACAAGGGATTTACCAAGTTAAAGATTTCCACTGATCAAAAGCCTACTCAAATACCACTGTTGATGAGATGTTTTATGAGCAAGCTTATCAGGAAAGGTACCTGATCAACAAGGCATTCCGCAGCTGTAATATGGGGGCTGGGACATCTGTGAGTGCACATGTGCTCAAGATGAAGGGCTATCTGGATAATTTAGCCCGTCTCGGAATGCCTATCTCTCGGGGGTTGGCGGTTAACACGATCCTGGCTTACTTACCGAATTCTTATGATCAATTCATCCTAAACTTTTACAAGCAAGGGATGGATCATATTGTTAGTGAGCTGCATTAGATGCTTCAGCTCACTGAACTATCGATCAAGAAGACTCTGCCAATACTTATGGACAACAAGGGGAAACCTCCTCTTACTATAGGCAAGGCAAAGGCCAAGGCCAAGGCTAAAAAGGCTAAAGCCCAGCCCAAGGCCCATTCCAAGGATGTCTGCTTCAGTGGTAAGCAGATTGGACATTGGAAAAGATCGTGTCCCAAGCTTATGGGAGAGAAAAGGTAGACACATGGTGTGTCTGCATTAGGTATATATGTCATAGACATTAACCTCTATTTCAACTTCTTATATATTGGATACTAGATGTGGTTCTCACATTTGTTATAATGTGCAGGGACTTAAGAACAGGAGGTCACTAGGATCGGGACAAGTGGACTTGCGGGTCAGAAATGGAGCAAGAGTTGCTGCCATAGAGATCAGCAGGACCAGCTTATTATGCCTAGTATATTAGTTTTGTTACTGAAACTATGTTATTTTGTACCTGTTATGTACAGGGATATTATTTCTGTTTCAGTTTTGGATATTTCTGGATGTACATTTACTATTGGTAATAGTAAAGAGGGTTTATCTAGAAGAGACTTATTTTATGGAGTAGCTCTGTTAAATAATGTCTTTTATATCCTGGATTTTAATGAAACTAATCATGTCTGTAATATACATACGTAAAGGGTTAAGCCTAACAAACTTAATCCAGTTTACCTTTGGCATTGTCATTTAGGCCATATAAACAAGAAGCGCATAGCTAGGCTTCACAAAGTTTGAATCCTAGGATCACTTGACATGGTGTCACTTGATATATGCACATCTCATTTACAAGGTAAATGACTAATGCTCCTTTTAGCAAGTAGGCTGAAAGGGCCGCTAGCTTACTAGACCTAATACGTTCAGATGTATATGGACCTATAAGAAAAGCAACCAGGGGTGAACATATATACTTCGTCTCCTTCACAGATATTTTCATCAGATATGGCTATGCCTATTTGATGAAATATTAGTCTGAGACCCTTGATAGGTTTGAGGGATTTAGGAATGAAGTACAGAACTAACTAGGTAGAAATATCAAACCCCTTCGGTCGGACTAAGGTGGCTGGTATATGAGCCTAGATTTTGATTCTTATTTGAGAGAGCATGGAATAGTTCCACTGCTCACTCCTCCAGTAACATCACAATGGAATGGGGTGTCCAAATGGAGGAACAGGACCCTGTTGGACATGGTCCACTCGATAATGAGTCATACCTCTCTCCCAATAAATTTTAAAGGATACGCTCTTGAGACAATGGCTCTCATTTTGGATTATACTCCGAATAAGGCTATGGAAAAGACCCATTTGGAATATGGATGGGCAGGGCGCCCAATGTGTCTTTCCTATGGATTTGGGGTTGTTATGCACAAGTCAAGAAATTGACTGTGAGCAAAACTAAAACCAAAAACTGACTAATGCCTGTTTGTGAGCTACCCTAGGGAAACCAAAGGGTATTACTTCTACAACACCACCGAGAACAAGGTGTTCATGGCACAAAAGGGGGTCTTTCTTAAAAAAGGGTTTATTTCCAAGAAAGACAGTGGAGCGATGTTGAACTCAGGGAAGTTCAAAGCTCAGAAACTCCTGAAAAGGATAACTCGGAGACCAGGGTGAAGCTTCCAAAGGTGGAAGCACCAGCCCAGGTCACACAAGGACCTAAAAGGTCTGGTAAGGATCGTCTGGAACATGATAAACATCGGTTTCTTGTTTCTAATGATTACACTCTTTTGTCTTGGACGAAGAGGAGCTCAAAACCGACCAGTAGGCTATAGCTAGCCCACTGTCTGCCGTGGCGGATATGCAATCTATGTACGATAATCAAGTTTGGAACCTGGTTGATCCAGCTCCAGGTGTTAAGGTAATAGGTTGCAAGTAGTGCTATAAGCTATAGGCCGACAATACCATTAAGGGTGTGTATAAGAGGTTTAGTGGGAGCATAGTAACTTTCTTGGTATTATATATGGATGGCATCCTTCTGATTGGAAGCGACATACCAACACTACAAGGGTAATGTAATGGTTGAGTAGGTGCTTCGCAATGAAGGACTTAGGCAAAGCTGAGACGATCCTAGGGATTAGGATCTACAAGGTTAGATCTAATCGACTTCTAGGCCTAAGTCAGGCCTAGTACATAGACATAGTTCTAAAAAGATTCAGCATGGACTAGGCTAAGAAAGGTTTCTTAACAATGGGTCATGGGCTGAAACTTAGTAAGAAGAACTGTCCTACGACATGGACAGGGAAAACATGAAGTTGGTTCTATTTGCCTTGGCTATAGGATCAATCATGTACTCCATGCTATGTACGAGACCTAATGTTACCTTTGCACTAAGTATGATGAGCCGGATCCTGGGAGGATCACTGGTAGGTTGTCAAAGCAATCCTGAAGTACCTTAACAGGATGAAGGATAGCTTCTTGGTGTGTGCTGGTTAGGAAGAGCTGTCAGTTACCGAGTACACTGATACAAGCTTCCAGAACAACCAGGATGAATAACAGTTGCAGTATAGGTATGTATTCATGCTAAATGGTGGTGCTGTTGTTGGAGAGGCTCCAAGTAACCGACCATCGCAGTTTCTATCACAGGAACTGAGTACATTGCAGCGTGTGAAGCAACTAGGGAAGCTGTGTGGATCAAGAAGTTTATCATGGAACTGGGGGTAGTATCAACTATCCAGGAACCGGTTGATATCTTCAGTGACAATGATGGGGCTGTTGCACAAGCTAAGTGCCCCAGTCACACATGAACACGAAGCACGTACTTAGGGAATTTCACCTATTGTGAGAAATTGTTGAGGGGGTGACATCTCATTACAAAGAGTGGACACCAAAGACAATGTTGCAGATCTTTTGACCATCATGCTTGGCTATGCCTATGCACAACGGTTATACTAGATCTATGGGATTAGACCCATGCCTAGTAGGTACTAGTGCAAGTGGGAGATTGTTGGAAATGCCCTAGTCCCGAGGCATTGGTCCCTGTGTTTGTATGATACATTTGAACATTAATATGAACTTTATTTATTATACAATTTGTGTCAAGAGATAAAGGCATTAATCTATTTATTATATGTCTTGTGCTATATTTTAAATAGAGTATCCAATGGACATATCCATATCCATGTTGTCAAGTGTCATGCACTTGGCAGTAAGACTATGGATAGGGAAAACGATATGGCCATAAAGTCATCCATAGTCTGTTCCAATCATGGGAATGAATGGAACTAAAGACTATCATTAGCCTGGTTGTATGGCGGTGTCTTACCAGTCATAGAACATGGGATGTCAACCAGGTTAATGGGTACATGCAAAAAGGGCAGGGTACTGGATCTAGGGGTGGCAATTCGTGTAGCTGGGTCGTGTTCGTATCGTGTCAAATTCGGGTTCGTGTTTCAGTGAGTAAAACCCAAACCCGACCCAAAAATTTTCGTGTCATAAGCGAGTTAACCCAATCGTGTTCGTGTCGGTTTCGTGTCGTGTTTTCGGGTTACATGCAAAAATATTATAAAGGAAATATTAAAAATTTTAAATATTTATGCCGTATCTAAATTAACAATTTAACCCTTGACGACCTAAAATATTGTTCCAAAACCTATTTTACAAATCTTAATGCTCTATTTTTTATTTTGGATTATGTCTTGTTCGCATTTATGTGTCATTTTACTACATCTATTAAGAATGACGTGTAAAATTATTGAAAAGTTGTTTTGCATTTATGAGTTATATATATTATATTACATTTCTTAATGGTGACATATAAAAATATAGGAAAACATAATAATAAATTTTAAATATTCGTGTCATTTTCGGGTTAGCAAGGTCAACCCTAACCCAACCCAAAAATTATCGTGTCACTTTCGTGTCAACCCAAAAATGACCCATTACCTATTTAATCAAACCCAAACCCACTAAATTCGTGTTGGGTTCATGTCGTGTAAGCAGGTCGTGTACATAATTGCCACCTCTAACTGGATCGATCCACTTAACGGGAATCTACATGGTATAGTATCACAAATGATTCTCATGTAGTACTTGTATAAGTCCTTTAACCAGACCATATGATGGTGCTGCATGTGAAGTAGCACACTTTGGTGTACGCCTAACGGGCTTGTAAAAGGGTGCCAACTATAGGTACGTTCGGGTGTGTCAGTGAGCATGGCAGTGCTATGGATATGCAGAAGGGAATGTCACTCAATAATTTACTGAGACGATATCACCGGCCTCTTGATGAATGTTATTGATAAGAGTGTGGCCACACCCAAACAAGATTGGATCTTGTTAGTGAGCATCAGTTCATTCGGGATCAAGTAAACGTCCAGACACATATAGAGGGTGAACAACCATGCCTCTCTGTTGGACACCGATATCATTGACATGGGATATACACGGTCAAACTACAGGGTTATGGTGACAGTTTGGCTACTATCTCCGTCTTAATTAGGGGCTACAGTGGCTTGCTAGAGCCCGCTTGTAGTCTGTGGGCCTTGGCCCACTGCCAACATAAAGACGAGCCCATCGGATCGTACACATTGAACATCTGGACTTTAACTAGTCGGATTAAGTGTGTACTTGGAGTATACACGTTTGAAGAGAGAGAGATCCATTAATTATATTATATAGACCAATTGGATTGATAAAATAATGTAATTAATTTTATTTCGGCATTCTTTTACAGTTGGCTCCAATATTCAAAAATCTTCCTGTTTTATGACCGTTGGGCCAGTCAAAATATGCTTCTATTGGTTAATAACTATAATTTATTAATATTTTTGATTATATTCAATGAAATTACGTGGTGAAAGGATGTGTCTTTTGGTGAATTTCATTATAAATAGGACTCAATTTCTTTATTATTCTTCACAAACACAATTCTTCTACTATTATACTTCCGCTACAAATCAAAATATCAAAATCCTTTTCAAATCCCTAGCAAAAATTATCTGAGAATGCCTAGACAAAAGCTAATTGCTACCAAGAAAGGAAAAAGTTCTTCATGAACTCCTCAACCGATGGATTTACGAGAAACTTATGGTGCCAACTTCCCAATCCGGAATGAAAAAGAAGGGAGGCAATTCACCAGATTAAAGAACATCGAAATCATCGATATGTTTTTCCTTGATTAAGTTTTCATGATAAACAATGGAATCCATGACGAGGTAAGGAAGTTTTTGACTGTTCTTGGACTTTCAACATTTGCTTCTATGTTCTTTCCCCTAAACCGTGATTGGATTATAGAATTGTTAACAACCTTTTGCTATGTGGATAAAAACCGAATAGCAATTATCTTCCGTAATGAAGGTAATGAATATACGGTTGGATATGAAGAAATGACCAATTGGTTTGATTTTCCTACGGAAAGTAAAGGGTGGCGTTTTCCATTTTCTGAATATAACCCACATCCATTTTGGAAAAGTATCACCGGGCTGGATAAATATTTAGCAAAGAATTCACCGAACAGGTTAATTAAGAATAATGCACTTTTGTATTTGCATAAATATTTGTGCCGTTCCTTTTTCTGCAGGGTGGAAAGTAATAAGGTGCAAACCAAAGACTTATATGTCTTAAACCAAGCCATGAAGGGAAGAAAATTGGACTGCACGGATCATATCTGGGAAGGAATATCTAGAGCAGCGGATTCCATCAAAAAGAAAGTTTGAGGCGGCCATGTAATGATAGCTTTGATTTTGGCCGCTAGAGGAGAATTGCCCTATAATTTGCAACAACGTGAAAAATTACGATTCCTTGACGGGCACTTGATGAAAAATGTTGGATTGGCAAAAGAAATAAATGGAGCATTCAAATTAACCTCCTATAAAGAGAGAACAGATAAGGTTCTCATTACCTTGGAAGAAGAAAGAGGAGCAGGACCTTCAACTACACAATCTAGGAGCAAGGGGAAGCAAGTGCAAAGGGAAGAAAGTGGTGATGAAGATGATGAAAAGGAGGAGAATGTTAATGAAGGGCAAGAAATAGAAAATCAAGGTTGGCGGCAATTGCTAACCAAGGTTGAAGAAGTGGAGCAAAATGTCCACCATGTACGTCAAGAAGTAAAGGCGATACGGAAGGAGAATGCATCCTTAAAGAGAAAGCTTCTCAAGTTCTTTCGATGTCAAAACATCGAGTTTACTCCAAGTCCACCAGGATCACCGGAGGCTTGATTTGGTTTTTTCTATCTTTTTCTTCTTTACTTTATTTTATTTTCTGTTTTTAGTGTTTTCTAGCTTTTAGTTTGCATTGAAGTTAGTTTATTTTCCTACACATTAAGGGCAATGTGTAATTCAAGTGTAAGGGAGTAAAAATTAGGATAATTTTTAATTTTTATTCTTATATCATTAAATATCAAGTATTCTTGCATTTTATCTCATTTTGTGATTGTCAAAAAGCTTATGATATCTTCTTCTATCTTAAGTTGAACTGTATGATTATGGAACACAATCTTTACATAATGCAAATGAAGATAATCTCACCTTAAGTTAAGGAAAAAGTGGCTTTGATTCTATAAACGCATGTATATTCAAGTGGTAAAATATTGAAAATGGAGTATGTTATTGTTGAAGTAGTTTGAAAAGCAAGGCGAAAGAACAAATACTGTAAGTGTTTGGGTATCTATTGGTAATTTTTGTTTAAAAGCAATAAGATGCATGATTTTCTGCCTTATAAGACTAAGTTTGAAGTAATTAAACTAGGGAAACTAAAGACATAATACGAATTAGCATTATTCAATAAAAGATGAGGGTATTGCAATGAGAAAAATTGAGTGTTGAGTAAATAACCAAAGTGTTATGTACAAAGGGAGAGTGGTATGGAGCATAAAATGCAACCACTAAAAGCAAGATAAAGAATAAAAGAAAAATATCTACTTTTATATAATACAAGAAAAGAAAAATTGCAATATGAGTGATAACAAACGAGATAAAAGAAGAGGTGTGGTATGGAGCGAAACGCAACCACACATGAGTGCTTTGAAAAATCTAGGTTACCTAAAAATGCTTTGAGAACAATAGCTAAGCGTGTGCTAAAATCTGTCCCAAAAGCTTTCACTGATATGCTTTGGTTAAGTAAGTAGAAATTGTGTTGATTAAGGCATGAACATGGTTAAAGGTGTATACAAACTCTTCTTATGGTCGATAGTTCTAAGTTAAGGTTATTAAAACAATCTTTTGGCAATACCCATACTTAATAATATAAAGAAGGATATACATATGTGTTGTTCCAAAAAAGCTTCATAGTTGCCTTAAGAGTTGAAGGTTGAGACTCTTTATTTTGTGTTTCAAAGACTATAGTATGTTGGATCATCACAAGTAAGATGATTAAGAAATTCATATTTTGCTTGAGGACAAGCAAAAGGATAAGTGTAGGGGCTTGATAAGTGCTAAAAAGGCACTTATAAATGATATAATCTATAAGGAATTTGCATTGATTTTACTTATTATATATTGGACTTCACATTGGTATTGCTTTTTTTTTTAATGATTTACAGTTTTAAAGACCAAGTATACACATATGTGAAAGGAAGCAAAAACAAAGAGAAATTAAAGGAAAGAGATGGGTCACGAGCGCAACACCAATCACCATCACGACCTAGTTTATGGACAGACTTTGACTTCAGCGTTTTGCAAGAAACCCATGCGAATCAGGACCGCGAAACTCTATCACGATCGTGACATGCACTCAGCGGCAGTTATTTGACCCTATCTATATGGAACTTCAACCACCACTATGAAAAGACGTAGCCCTTCATGAAAAGACATAACCCTTCATGAAAAGACATAACTCTTCATGAAAGGACATAACTTTCCAATAGAACCAATAGTATTCAAGAGACATAACTATTCAATAAACCAACACAACTCTTCAAAAAAAGACATAATGCTTCAATTCTTATAAATAGAGAAAGAAATTCCAGAATTCAGGCGCAAGGAGAGAGCAAGAAAGAATCGGCACGAGTTCAAAAAATAAAGTATCTAGAGAGTTTGAGTGTTGTTGTAATATTTAGTGTATGTAAAGGGAAGCCTAACACCAAGGTCCTTGAATCAAGTATTGTCCTTGTATAGAGAAAAGATACCCTGAGGTTGCAATATAGCTATAGGCGTAAGCGACTGTTTTATGCCCAATTGCTTTCTTAAGTCTATTCTTATGCTTTTCCTTTATGAAAGCGTCATACTTGTATATGTATTGAATATTTACGAAATCAATATCGATAAGTTTTCTTATATCTTACTCTTCATTGCATGACTAACGCCAAGTATGCTTTGATTTATTGTTTTACATTGCATGACTAACGCCAAGTATGTATTATGATTCATAATAAGATATAGAGAAGTTCACATTTTACTTTGTCTTGGTTAGTTACTAAGACAGAATAAATTATGATGTATGATTTTTTTGGTTCACTTTGTTAAATTCATTAGAGATCATCTTATATAGCTTGGCCATTGAGTATTAAGACCTTTAGTTATTTTGGCAAAGGTATTTGATAATTTGTCTTTGAGTTATTGAATAAAATCTATTTCCAGACATGCCCGTTGAATTAGAACTAATCTGACATACTCTTATCATAAGGATTGAATAAATAATTAACACATGTGCAACGAATATCAAAGATAAAATGCATGTTTATTTATGTAACTAGATATTAAGCAACAACTCAACTCAATACTAGTGCTTTGATTGACTTAACTTGCCATTTATCTAATTTCTCCATATTACTTTATAATTCGATACTCTATAAACGCGAAGAAAAACAAACCAAAGTGTACATACTTATTCCTCGTGGGATCGATATCTTTTATTACTATGTTGCGATTCGTATACTTGCGAGCATTAATCTCTGAATCAAATTATTATTAAAAGGACTATTAAAAGCATTATCAAAACCTAAAGTAAGAGATTTGTACTGAATATAAAGCGAGCAACAGGAACTGCAATGGTTTGCTAGAACCCATTTACAGTTTGTGAGCCTTAGGCCCATTGCCAACATAAAGACAGACCCACATGATCGTACACATAGAATGACAGAACCTTGACAAATCAAAATAGAAATGGAAACCAAATTAATGGAGTTATTGACATTAGATTATGTCATAATTAATTCAATTTGAAGGGAGAAATTAATTTTATTTGATTAATTAATTACATGTAGTAAATAATTAATTAAATATAAAAACATTTTCTTGGTGGAAATTAAATACAAAGGTTAAAGCTGATTTTAATTTAACTTTTGGTTATTTTAATTTGATAAACTTATATTTAATTGTTTCAATTAGATTTTTATAATATGGCTTTATTTAATCCTAATGATACAAGGTAAATCAATTAAATCAAATTAAATAATCTATAGTTTAATTAAATCATAGTATACTAAGGAGTATAAAAAGGAATTAGAAACCCAGTATACTAAGGATAATACTAAGGAGTATAAAAGGATACCTTAAAGTCAATATCTCTCTAACCCTAATACTAAGAAATTCGACCAACATAGAAAGAGAAGAGTGGTCCCATCTTTGTTATTGGCATTCGATTTCCGCCTATCCATTCGCTAGCACGAGTCGCGTTCAAGAGTCTTTCGAGTACTGGATTGTGGAGGAAACGCATTTGGGTTTCTGCATCAGTCTCTAGAGAAGGCAGTTAGAAAATACAATTTTCTTTCCATTTTTGGTTTCGTTCTATTAATCTACATGAATCTTGGGCTGTGGAATCAAGGAAATTTTAATCGATATTCCACCTTGCATTTAATTTTTCCCGTGATGATTCCCTACATGAACGCCTATAGGTTTGAATGCGTAACATGGCTCACAAAGCAATGAACTCGTACATGAACGTGTACAGACAAAGTTCTGCGTGTTTGAACACTTAAGAGTTTAGACTTGCGTAAGAGGATACACAGATCTAGGAGTGCCCGTGTATAACCATGCACAGACACAATACTGACAAGGGTAGGCCTGTCTATACAAATCAAAGTATCTAAAATCTAATGCGAATGTAACATAATGCATATGGGTGCATACGAGGGGTTAATATGGATGACACACAAATGATGTAGATGTCATCAAATACATATAGTCATATGAAAGGGGTAGATGTGGATGACACACAAATTATGCATGAAATTGCATAATGAAATGATAAACAGGCATGTCATGAAAATGCATATGGTCGCATAGCAAAAGTTATTGTGAATGTCACATGGTTAATGCATGAAGATGTGTAACTGAAAATGAATATGTGTATGCCACGCAATAAAATGGGATCGCTTATGTGTTATGTAGCGACATAGAAATGGGTGCATGCCTCACAATGGATATGGGAATATATGAATGAAAATATGTGTGAGTAACATGCAATGTTATGGCATGCGATGACCTGGGGTATAAGTGTATGTCACATGAGAAGGTATGTGAGTGTATGTGTATGAAATGATTCGCGAATGTTGTGTTGGATTATGCCCTAGTCCCCAAATGTACTCTGTTATATTTATGTGTGAGAATACATTTACTTAGTATTAATAAAAGGGCTAATCATATTTATTGAATTACTTGTGCGATTTATAAATATTAAGAATCCATAAATTGGTTTTTACTCATGTTTGTTGGTAGCATGTACTGAATAAATATAACTAAAGACTAGTATGTTCCTTGTGAGATGGGTGGTGTCTTACCGACCATAGGATTTGGAAAGTCGATGAAGGACATAGGTGCATGTTAGTGAATAGTGCACTGGATCGATCTGCTTGTGAGAAGACAATATGGTCAAGTGTCATAAGTGTTTCTCACGTATTGCTTATACTAGATCCTTAGACCTGATATTGCTACACTCCTGGATATGACCTTGTATACTTTGATGTGCACCTAATGGGCCCATAACTAGGTGCCAAGTATGGGCATGTTGGGTATATCGGGAACCATGCTAGGACTGGGAGTAATGTGAAGGAATTGCCCATCTCTTCACCAAAGAGATGCTATCACTGGCCTCTTGACGAGTGAGACTGAGTAGTGTACGGCTATACCCAAATAGAATGATAATTGGATAATCATTTGTTTGATCTTATTAGTCTACTTGGATTTCAAGTAAATATCTTGCACTTAGAAGGATGACAGAGCCATACCTTGTGTAGGACACTGATATCAGATGTGAATAGGATCGTATAAGAATACTTTAGGTGCATGTCGGGTATATCCGGAACCATGCTAGGACTGGGAGTAATGTGAAGGGATTGCCTATCTCTTCACTGAAGAGATGAAATCACCGGCCTCTTGACGAGTGAGACTGAGTAGTGTATGGCCATACTGTGAGCACGACCTTTTAGAGTGGAACGCGGCGAAGCGAACTAGGGAAAGGAGAACTGAAGGTTTGCTGTTTGAATTGAAAACAGGTTTGTACCTTGCTCAGGAAAATCATTGATTTGTTTGAAAATCCTTTTGTAGAAAACCTTTTCTTTGAATGTGAATTTTTGGGAAAAATTGTTTTTACATTTTAGAAAATCCTATTTTATTACTTAAAGATCTTGGAACCTAAATTTCGAGATCAGTGACAGAATCGCCAACCGGATCAACTCATCCGGGAAATTCTGGTGTAGCTCCCTACCGAGCATAGACTACCGTACCTAATCTAAAGATTTAGGGTTCGGACAACTTACCTATTCAACCTCAAGCTTGCTTTCATTTATAAGTTCATATTACAATATTATAATCACTTATTCTCTACCCTTTTTATTTTTGATTATTTGATTAACCCATGCTCATTCAGATGACAGAAATAAATACAGTGTGGAAAAAGTAAACCATACATCCAATCAACAAAAGGAAAATAGAGGCCATTATTACAACCCAAAAGACAAAAAACTCTCATCCTCACCTTACAACCACCTAGATACACAAAAATCTATAAAAAATTACAACCACCTAGAATACACAATTTGATTTATTAAAAACATCCAAAACAAAATAAAAAAGAAATAAAACTTGCAAAACAGACTGGTTAGCACAATTATATCACAGACACATATAGGACTCACAACAGGACAGAATGGGGAATCTCAGCAAATAGGGGCATGCATTTAGGGGATAACCGAGAAGTCCGGGCGACTTACTCGGTTAGACCTGGAAAACGATTTTAGAAGTGCCCTGTAAGTTTTGTGCTTGAAAAAAATTTGGAAAACCATTTGGCTCAGTTACATGCAAATGACTCTCTTTTTGTGAGTCGGTTATCCGGGAACTCGGGGTTCTGTTCGTGGGGGTTTCCTAATTCCAACATCCATCTAAGGCCTAAAGCAGTAAACACATCAAAAACAATTTGATTCCGAAGATAGTATCACGCGACGATGTCCGTGGGAGTTGTCTCAAGATTCTGCCTCCTTCTGAAGCCTATAGCCACGTGGCTCTAGTTAGAGCCAAGAAAGAATATACATAATGGTTAGCCAACATTGTGCCAGTGCCCAAGAAAGACGGAAGGGTCAGGGTGTGTGTTGATTATAGGGACTTGAACAAAGCTTGCCTGAAAGATAATTTCCCCTTGCCTCACATTGATGTTTTAATCGACAACACAACTAAGGCAGCAATGTACTCCTTCATGGATGGATTTTCAGGGTATAAACAGATCTTAATGGATGTGATTGACAAAGTGAAAACATCCTTCATCACAGAGTGGGGCACTTTCTGCTACAGAGTAATGCCTTTTGGGCTGAAAAATGCTGGAGCCACTTACCAGAGGGCTATCACAACATTGCTGCATAACATGATTCACAGAGAAATGGAGGTGTACGTCGACGACATGCTTGTTAAATCAATGACCTGGGAGGAGCACCCTGCTATCCTGGATAGATTTCTTACGCGCATCGGGGAATACAACCTGCGGCTCAACCCTAAGAAGTGCATATTTGGGGTTACAACAGGTAAGCTGCTGGGTCACGTGGTCAGTCAAAGGGGAATAGAGTTGGATCCAGACAAAATCAAAGCCATTCGGGATATGCCAGCTCCTAAAACAGAAAAGGAGGTCCGATCATTTCTGGGCTCTTTACAATATGTCAGCCGTTTCATAGCACGGTTAACCTCAGTGTGTGAGCTAATTTTCAAGCTGTTAAGGAAGGACCAACCTATCGTATGGGATGACAGGTGTCAGCTAGCATTTGAAAAGATCAAAGCTTATCAGGTAAATCCGCCGGTCCTGAACCCACCAACTCCAGGGAAGCCTTTGATTTTGTAATTGGCTATCGAAGATTCCTCCATAGGGGCAATGCTAGCATAGGAGCAAGATGGGAGGAAGGAGTACCCCATTTACTATCTCAGCAAGAAGTTGCTGGAATATGAAACCAAGTACACACTGGTAGAAAAGACATGTGTGGCAATGATCTGGCTGACTAAGAAGCTATGCCATTACTTTCAGTCATACAAAGTGCAAGCCATGGCTAAAGTGGATCCAATGAAATACCTATACGAAGCAACGGTGTTGGTTGGGAAATTATCCAAGTGGCTACTACTCCTGTCAGAATTCGACATCGAGTACATCACTAGAAAAACCATCAAAGGGCGAGCTGTGGCAGAATTCCTAGCAAACCAGCCATTAGAATTGGACAGCATGGAAAGTCTAGAATTCCGTGATGAACAGTTGGCTGTAGTGGAAGTAAGGAGATGGGTTATGTGCTTCGATGGTGCCGTAAATAGAAAAGGTGCTGGAATTGGGGTACTCATAGCATCGCCGCATGGCGAGATCATTCCGCTGTCAAAGAGGTTGGACTTCTCCATAACCAACAATGGGGCAGAGTACGAAGCATGCTTATTTGGAATAGAGGCCCTCCTGACACTAGGGGCAAACAATGTCTTGATTGTTGGGGATTCACTCTTGGTGATTAGACAGGCACAAGGTGACTGGGATTTGAGAGAGGAAGCCTTACGGCCCTACTTAGAACTGCTACAGCACAGAAGAGGGTTATTTGACCAGTGCGAGTTCAGACATGTTCCCAGAGAGGAAAACAAGATGGCGGATACACTAGCAACATTGTCCTCCATGTGGGAAGATCCAAAGAAGACACAGATACAGCCTCTGTTTATAGCGATTTCCAAACAACCCTGCTTTAATATGTATGAAGTGATGTAGTTAACAGCTGAGGAAAAGCCCTGGTTCTTTGACATTTATCAGTATGTGAACGAGGGAAAGTATCCAAAAGGAGCTAACATTGCTGATAAGGTTTCATTAAAAAGATTAGCCAGCCAGTTCAGAATCTTCGAAGGTAAACTATACAAAAGAACTGCAAATGGAGTTCTTCTGAGATGTTTGACAGAACAAGAAGTAGAAACTGTAATGCAGCAAGTACATGCCGGATCATGAGGACCGCATATGAATGGGATTGTTATGGCCAGAAAGATAATGAGACAGGGATACTTCTGGATGACAATGTAGTCTGATTGTGTAAAGGAGGTAAAGAGATGCCACGAGTGCCAAATCTATGCGGATATCAGTCATCTACCACCACTTGAACTATAAAAGTTGGCATCTCTTTAGCCATTCTTGGTGTGGGGGATTGACATGATTAGAGAAATTCATCCAACGACATCTAATGGAAATAGATTCATAGTGGTTGCAGTGGACTATTTCTCAAAATGGGTAGAAGCAGAATCCTTCCCCAATGTGACAGCCAAGCAGATGGTTAAGTTCATTCAGAAGAACATCCTCTCTCGATACGGAATCCCTCACCATGTAGTGACTGATAACGGGGTGTAATTCCAAGGGGCAACAGCTAAGCTATTCTCAGAACATGGCATTGAACATCATAGGTCTTCCCCATATAGACCACATGCTAATGGTACGATAGAAGCAGTTAATATGTTGATAAAGAAGATTCTATCAAAAATGGTAACCACCTATAGGGACTGGGCTAACAAACTACCATATGCCCTCTGGGGTTACAGACCCAGCATCAGAACACCAATGGGAGAAACTCCCTATGCCTTGGTGTATGGAATGGAAGCAGTGTTGCCAGTGGAAATGGAACTCAAGTCACTCAGAGTAGCTTTGGAAGCCTAACTACCAGAAACGGGATGGTTTCAGGCCAGATACGAGCAATTCAAAGCATTAGATGAAAAACGGCTGAAAGCACCGGATCACCTACAAATGTATCAGCGCAGAATGGCTAGGGCCAATAATCGAAATATGAAGTATCCTAGACAGCAGCTGAAAGTCGGGGATTTTGTTCTGAAACAGTTATGGCCTATGAATGTGGACGTTCAAGGAAAATTCAAGCCAAATTGGGAGGGCCCCTACGTTCTGAAGAAAGTGCTATCAAAGGGTGGTGTAAGCATCACAGACATGGATGGGAATGAATTTGCAAGCCCAGTCAACCGAGACCGCCTAAAGCCTTACTATGTTTAAAAAAAAAAGAAGAAAAGGAAAAGTCTGCTAGGTTGAAAACTCGAAAAGGGCAGCCTAGGCAAAAGTTAAGACACGAGAGAAAATGATCAGTTGGAAAACCCGAAAGGGGCGGCTGGTGACGGATTCTGGTCCTGTGTGGAATGTATACCATTTTTGGAACCAATCTTTTCAAATGTTTTCATGCTACTTTCATCAATAAAGTGTGATGTTTTGTGTAAACACGTTTGCATGGTTATATCATAATGCATAAACAAAATTATCTTGCCTAAATGTCCATTTAAAGAAAGCGCTTTGCATTAAATTGGTTAAAAGACTCGCATTATTCAATGATGAAACGTACTAAAATGCTTGCAACTCACAATCTTCTTTTTCCCTTCGAATTCAACTCATCATTCCTTAGAGCGGTCAAAAATTTCGAAACAGATCCAAGTTTAAAAGCCACAGGACCTTAAAAAAAAAAGCTCGCTAAGGTGAAAACCGAAAAGGCCTTAGGCAAAAATTAGAGTAGCTCGCTGATCTGAAAACCCGTGCCGAGCAGTTCAGGCAAAATTTAGAGAATTTCCAAACTCTCCACCCCTAGGCGCAGAAAGACAAGACACTTTCGTCATTCCCCAGTGAAGACACTTTCATTCCCCAGCGAAGATCCCTTTCGCCATTCCTCGGCAAAAGTCTTTCCATATGTCCTCCAGCGGGATCACCTACACTATTCCCCAACGGAACTATCACAAAGAATGACACCATTTTCTCCCCAGTAGGAACCCTTCCATGATATCTTCCCCAGCAGGAGCATCCACAATACTCCTAATGGGACCCTTACAAGGGGCATTTTCATTTCCTCCCTAGTAAGTCATCGCATATCCCCAACAAGGCTATAAGGATCACACCTCCCAAAAGGCATACTTCCTCAGCTAAAAGCCATTCAGAGTCGTGGCATATTCTCCTCAAACATCCCCAGCAGGAATGTGAGACACCCGGGTTGGACACGACAAGAAACACATCTTTTAGAGTCTGCATTCATATGCATCGCCATGCATACATACATATCACGCATAAAGCACTCATCCCCAGTTAGTCTTCATTCTTGATCGAAGGGGCAAAATTTTTTGTTCAAAATCTCTCGATCAAAGAATGAAGACTCGCTGTTTCAAACATAGGAATTCATCAACTTTGGTCCGATGCGGATACAGATAGATTCGGTATCGGCTTACATCAACCTCCTAGTAGATCCACCTCGGGTAACCTAGACGTGGTATCGGCTTATTTCTCCACCAACCTTGCCTCGAGTAACCTATAGCTGGTATCGACTTATTTCTTCCACCAACCTTGCCTCGGGTAACCTAGACCCGGTATTGGCTTATTTCTTTCACCAACCTTACCTCGGGTAACCTAGACCTAGTATCGGCTTATTTCCTCCCCTACCTTGCCTCGGGTAACTTAGACCCGGTATCGGCTTATTTCTTCCACCAACCTTGCCTCGGGTAACCTAGACCTGGTATCAGCTTATTTCTCCACCAACCTTGCCTCGGGTAACCTGGACCCGGTATCGGCTTATTTCTTCCTCTACCTTGCCTCCGGTAACCTAGACCCGGTATCGGCTTATTTCTCCAGCAGATCCACCTCGGGTAACCTAGACCTGGTATCGGTCCAGATCGGCTTCTACCTCACCAACCTTGCCTCGGCTAACCTAGACCCGATATCAGCTTATTCTCAATCATCACTACAACAACGATGCTTCCGCAACCCAGGTATGTCTTTCTTTCCTTCCGTTGCGGTGCTTTATTCGCTTTCTTAAATTCCCCTCAGGTAACATAAACCTGGTATCGGGTATTGAATTTGATCATGCGAGGGACAACTGTAAGCGCCAGGTTTTCCCGACCTCTATTATGAGAATTCCTGTGTTACCTATGGAGCAGATGGACTTGAATCGGACTTGGAAACACCCGGAATGTTGCCCAGAGTATCTCAAGTGTCCTGAAAACCAAGCTATCCGTGATCTGAAATCCCTGGAAAGATCTCCTGAGCGGTTTCTAAGGTTTAGGGTGCCCGTCCGATTTTCGAAATTTTGCCCCAGCTCTAGTGGGTGAGCAAGTTGCTCAGAGTGTGAAATGGGGCAAAATTAGAAAAGTAAGGTGGCCATTCAATGCTTGAAATGATGAGAAGGGGAGGGTATAAAAGAAAAGAGAAAATCAAATCAAAAGAGAGGTAAGTAATCTAGAGCAGAGCAAAAACAAGTTTCCAAGAAACAGAAGAGAGAAAAAAAAAAGAAGCAGAAAAAAAGGAAGAAGAGGCTGAGAATAAGGCAATAAGGGAACCCAAAAACACAAAGACTAAGACCTTAAAATCAATCTAAAAACATTAAACACAAGTTACTTAACCTTTGCTCATTGATTCGGGATTGTTTCGGATTCGTTTTGGATTGTTTCGGATCGTTCCAGTTTTTGGCTGGTTGAGTTTCCAGGCCACATTCTAAGCTTTCAAATCAGTTTCTTGATGTTCAAAGCATCAAAACAACACCAAGGTAAACTCTGAGAGGCCTTAAACCTATTTGCATTATCTTTTCTGTGCGTTTTCTTTGTTTTTGCAACTTTCAGAAATAGGATTGCCTGAATAGAGCCGGTCGGCTGTGTTCTTCATGAATATAGCCGCACGACTGTGTTTATGATGAACAGAGCCGGAGGGCTCTACTGCCAGAGCCGCCGGCTCTGTTCTGCAGGGACAGACTCCCGGTTTGTCCCGAACGGCCAAAAACAGTCCGTTTTCCATTTTGTGCATTCTGTTGCGATCATTTTCAGCCCAAATTCATCCTTATGTTATAAAATTTTGGTTTTTGGATTTTTGTACGTAAGGATAATAGGTTTTTCTATTTTCCAGGGGTTTTATTTCCTGAGTTTCGGGGTTGTTCTATCCGAATCGGATCCATAGTTCTGTTGGTGTGCCCTAGTTTTTAGGGCATTGGATTCTTGTATTTTGTATCATACATTAAGACTCATTGTATGAATACATTATTTGTGTCACATTAATAAAGGCAATTAATCTATTTCATTTATATCTTGTGCTATAATATGAGTAGAGTATCCATTGATTGATAATCATAAAACCCATCCTAGGTCTGTTCTAATCGTGGGAATGAATAGAACCACAGACTTGTATATTTGATGACTGTATGGCAGTTCTTAACTAGCCATAGTACTTCTATAGTTAGTCATGAATATAGGTACATGTCGTTGACATGGGACTGGATCGATCCGCACAAGAAAGCCACATGGTTGTCGCGTCATAGGTCTTTCTTGAGTAGGTCTCTTTTGTCCTCAGACCAGATTTCATTATAATATCAATATGGAATCCGGTTCACTTTGACATATACCTAACGGGTCTGTAAAAGGATGCTAAATACGGGTATGATTGGGTGGACCGGTGAACATATTGATATTGATGATGAAATGATGGAATTGCCACTCGGGTAACACCGAGATGATATCATTGGCCACTTGATAAGTGGGACTGATAAGTGTATGGCCATACCCAAATAAGTTGGTTGCTTATTTGATTAATCAGTCAATTCAAGATCAAGAAATATAATAAACAACAGAAGAGGATGACAGACATCATGCCTCTTGTTTATTCATATCGATATCGTTAGGCAAAGGACACTATGAGATTACTACCGGTGAGTGTCTTCTAAAGACTGCTGCATCTCTGTCTTAAATGGGGGCTGTAATGGTTTGCTAGAACCCACGTACAGTCTGTGGGCCTTGGGCCTACTGCCAACATAAAGACAGACCCATAGGATCGTGCACATAGATCAACTGAGCCGGAACTTATAGAAATTGAACCGGATTCCATATTGATATTATAATGAAATCTGGTCTGAGGATAAAAGAGACCTACTCAAGAAAGACCTATGACGCGACAACCATGTGGCTCTCTTGTGCAGGATCCAGTCCCATGTCAACGACATGTACCTATATTCATGACTGACTATACAAGTACTATGGCTAGTTAAGAACTGCCATACAGTCATCGAATATACAAGTTTGTTGTTCTATTCGTTCCCACGATTAGAACAGACCTGGGATAGGTTTTATGATTATCAATCAATGGATACTCTACTCATATTATAGCACAAGATATAAATGAAATAGATTAATTGCCTTTATTAATGTGACACAAATAATGTATTAATATAATGAGTCTGAATCTATAATACAAAATACAAGAATCCAATGCCCTAAGAACTAGGGCACACCAACAATCTCCCACTTGCACTAGTTCCAAGTGCGCATTGCCCTAATTCCTATAGATCTAGTGTGACCACCGTGCTATGTCTACGGCAGTGCTTTGGTCAATGGATTAGTGACATTATTCTTGGTGTCAACCCTCTGCAATGATATGTCACCTCTGTTCACGATCTCCTGAATGAGGTGAAACTTTCTGAGCACATTTTTGGATCTCTTGTGTGACCGGGGCTCATTAGCTTGTGCGATGGCCCTGTTGTTGTCACAAAAAACATCAAGTAGGTCTAGGATAGTAGGTACTACATGTTGGTGTGCCCTAGTTCTTAGGGGATTGGATTCTTGTATTTTGTATTCTACATTAAGAGTCATGTATGAATACATTATTTATGTCATATTAATAAAGGCAATTAATCTATTTCATTTATATCTTGTGCTATAATATGAGTAGAGTATCCATTGATTGATAATCATAAAACCCATCCTAGGTCTGTTCAAATCGTGGGAATGAATAGAACCACAGACTTGTATATTCGATGACTGTATGGCAGTTCTTAACTAGCCATAGTACTTCTATAGTCAGTCATGAATATAGGTACATGTCGTTGACATGGGACTGGATCGATCCACACAAGAAAGCCACATGGTTGTCGCGTCATAGGTCTTTCTTGAGTAGGTCTCTTTTGTCCTCAGACCAGATTTCATTATAATATCAATATGGAATCCGGTTCACTTTGACATATACCTAACGGGTCTGTAAAAGGATGCTAAATACGGGTATGATTGGGTGGACCGGTGAACATATTGATATTGATGATGAAATGATGGAATTGCCACTCGGGTAACACCGAGATGATATCATTGTCCACTTGATAAGTGGGACTGATAAGTGTATGGCCATACCCAAATAAGTTGGTTGCTTATTTGATTAATCAGTCAATTCAAGATCAAGAAATATAATAAACAACAAAAGAGGATGACAGACACCATGCCTCTTGTTTATTCATATCGATATCGTTAGGCAAAGGACACTATGAGATTACTACCGGGTGAGTGTCTTCTAAAGACTGCTGCATCTCTGTCTTAAATGGGGGCTGTAATGGTTTGCTAGAACCCACTTACAGTCTGTGGGCCTTGGGCCTACTGCCAACATAAAGACAGACCCATAGGATCGTGCACATAGATCAACTGAGCCGGAACTTATAGAAATTGAACCGGATTCCATATTGATATTATAATGAAATCTGGTCTGAGGATAAAAGAGACCTACTCAAGAAAGACCTATGACGCGACAACCATGTGGCTCTCTTGTGCGGGATCCAGTCCCATGTCAACGACATGTACCTATATTCATGACTGACTATACAAGTACTATGGCTAGTTAAGAACTGCCATACAGTCATCGAATATACAAGTCTGTTGTTCTATTCGTTCCCACGATTAGAACAGACCTGGGATAGGTTTTATGATTATCAATCAATTGATACTCTACTCATATTATAGCACAAGATATAAATGAAATAGATTAATTGCCTTTATTAATGTGACACAAATAATGTATTAATATAATGAGTCTTAATCTATAATACAAAATATAAGAATCCAATGCCCTAAGAACTAGGGCACACCAACAATCTCCCACTTGCACTAGTTCCAAGTGCGCATTGCCCTAATTCCTATAGATCTAGTGTGACCACCGTGCTATGTCTACGGCAGTGCTTTGGTCAATGGATTAGTGACATTATTCTTGGTGTCAACCCTCTGCAATGATATGTCACCTCTGTTCACGATCTCCTGAATGAGGTGAAACTTTCTGAGCACATTTTTGGATCTCTTGTGTGACCGGGGCTCCTTAGCTTGTGCGATGGCCCTGTTGTTGTCACAAAAAACATCAAGTAGGTCTAGGATAGTAGGTACTACATGTTGGTGTGCCCTAGTTCTTAGGGCATTGGATTCTTGTATTTTGTATTCTACATTAAGAGTCATGTATGAATACATTATTTGTGTCATATTAATACAGGCAATTAATCTATTTCATTTATATCTTGTGCTATAATATGAGTAGAGTATCCATTGATTGATAATCATAAAACCTATCCCAAGTCTGTTCTAATCGTGGGAACGAATAGAACCACAGACTTGTATATTCGATGACTGTATGGTAGTTCTTAACTAGCCATAGTACTTGTATAGTCAGTCATGAATATAGGTACATGTCATTGACATGGGACTGGATCGATCCGCACAAGAAAGCCACATGGTTGTCATGTCATAGGTCTTTCTTGAGTAGGTCTCTTTTGTCCTCAGACCAGATTTCATTATAATATCGATATGGAATCCGGTTCACTTTGACATACGCCTAACAGGTCTGTAAAAGGATGCTAAATACGGGTATGATTGGGTGGACCGGTGAACATGTTGATATTGATGATGAAGTGATGGAATTGCCACTCTGGTAACGCTGAGATGATATCATTGGCCACTTGATGAGTGGGACTGATAAGTGTATGGCCATACCCAAATAAGTTGGCTGCTTATTTGATTAATCAGTCAACTCAAGATCAAGAAATATAATAAACAACAGAAGAGGATGACAGACACCATGCCTCTTGTTTATTCATATCGATATCGTTAGGCAAAGGACACTATGAGATTACTACCGGGTGAGTGTCTTCTAAAGACTGCTGCATCTCTGTCTTAATTGGGGGCTGTAATGGTTTGCTAGAACCCACTTACAGTCTGTGGGCCTTGGGCCTACTGCCAACATAAAGACAGACCCATAGGATCGTGCACATAGATCAACTGAGCTGGAACTTATAGAAATTGTACATGTAATGTACATTGGAAGGAATGCGTTAATTAATTAGTTGACATTCGGTGTCAAGGTAATTAATTGACATTGGGTTGAATTTAATTTAATTAATAAGTTTACATAATGTAATTAATTAATTTATCAATTAATTGAATTACATAAAGTAAACAATTAATTAAATAATTTTCCTAAGGAGGAAAATTAAATACATGTATTGTATTAACTTAAGTGTGATTTAATTTTATTTAGGGGTAATTAAATTTTGCCAAATGGAATTAAATTACATATTATATACTTTTTAATTAAAGTTTATTTATGTAATTATAATCCTAGTGGGCTTGGGTTTAATTAACCTAATTAGAACCCAATTAGACAAGGTGTCTATAAAAGGGCACACTTAAGGAATAAAAACCTAATTCAACTCTAATTAATTGCTGGAAATTTCAGCCACCAACAGCAGCCCCAAAACAGCCGAAAATCCTAGCATTAACCCTCCATCCCTTCGCATCTTCGGCTAGCACCGGTTCCTGCTCAATAGTTGGTCGTGCACCGAACTTTGGAGATCGCAGTTTCAAGAAACGATTCTGCAGCAGTCTCTAGAGGAGACGAATCCGGTGAGTTAATCTCTCTTGATTCTTATTTGATTTTATTCTAATCAATGGTAATTGGACACGATAGGTGGATTCTAGGAAATTTTAAATGGTGTATTTTCCGCTGCGCCACGTTATTTTTACAATGACGAATCCCAAAAATGGTATCAGAGCCTAGGTTTTGTCCATTAGATTGATTGGAATTGGTTCTTGAAAGCGTTCTTTGAGAAAGAATGTGTTTCAAGTTTGTGATTTTAGGGTTTTTGCTTAATTGGTTTTGTTTTGGATAAACCCTAGAATTGTTGGATTGGGGTTTTGATTTTTTTTCCCCAATTATTTTCCATCTAAAATTGTTTTGTATATTAATTATATATATTTTGTTGGAAACATTTTTTTTTTTTGTTTATGTTTAAAATTGATTTTGGGTGAAGGGAATCGCAAATTTGCGATTCCCTCACCTGCAGCAGCTGCTGGCCAACGCCAGCAGCTGCTGGCCGCAGCAGCTGCGGCCTGCTGCAGCGGCACTACTGCCCCGCCGGGACAGCAACTCCACGAGCGAGTTTCGGGTTCGGTTTTGGATTTTGCTGGTATTTTTTATCCCGGACCCTAATGCAAATTAAATTAAATTTTTTTTAAATTAATTTGTGTTTAAATTATTTATTTTTTTTGCATGCATATTTAATTTAATTGTTTGCATATTAAATTGAATATGGACTTTGTGAAATTGGCCCAATAAACCGTGACACCGGTTAAAATTGGGAGAGCTAAATTTTAAATTTGTGACAACCCAAATTCAAGTGGGAGCAAAATTGTTAATTTTGCATTTATGGATGTTATCCATTGGGCCTTTATGGGCCTTAGTCACATTTGTTAAAATTGGCGATTTCACACTAAGTAACTCGGCTTAACATTTATATTTATAATTTGGAATGCCATGATCATGCATCATATTGGCATGTATGTGCACGACAGGTACTTTGTTTGAAATGTTATGTTGAGTTCTATGGGCCCTAAATTATTATCGGTTGTAATTTAATTTTGGGAAATATGGCCTGCGTGCCATTTTTTTATTTTGATGTAATTTTAGAATAGATTTTATTTTCAAAATTATTGTAATTGCATCAAGTATGGAGGAAGGCCCAAACGGAGCAAGCCCATGGTGGGAGCCCAAGAAGGATTGCAGTCCGGCCCATGAAGAATTAGATAGGATATCTAGTTTTTCATTAGGTTGTAATTAAAGGCCCATATGATCACATTTATTTTAAATTAAGTATGCTATTGCATTTGTCATATAATATGGATGTATGGATCACCAAATTATTACCCGCGTTTATGCATGCTAAGCCGTATCACTTAATTATAATCCGGAAATTAAAATATTGAGTCGCTTAAAAGTGCTTCCCACATTCACACCTCTTCCTCCCATTGATGCTGCAATGTGCGCCATGCCCTAGCTGGGTATATTGCAGTATTCGGCGGGCCGTCGAGGGTTAAGATACTTGGTATGGTTAACATGTGAATGGTGGTTTGACTCAATATGGGTAGCATTAGCTCAGAGCGGGCCCTAAGCACAGATGGGTAAAGTGTCAATAAGCCCATCAAACCAAGAGTCCTTCATGGAAGGATTGGATAGGTTGTCCTACCAAACGAATCAATGGTTGGTTAGCGAGCCCTAGTTCGGCCAGTCATTGATAAGTTGTGGATCTTGGTCAAGTCAGCCAATTAACAACACCAACAAACAAATTAAAATCGGATTATTAATTTGAATTGGCTTAAAAGTCCTTTATTTCTAACTCAAGCAATGATTTCTTCCATGTAGATAATCCCATTTCAGTTAAGCAATTTAAATGGCTGCAACAAACAACAACTCACTCTCACTTAGGTCACTCTTGGAGAAGGAGAAGCTTTCGGGGACTAACTTCCTGGACTGGGCTAGGAACTTACAAATAGTTCTTAGACAAGAGTCTAAGGAGTATGTACTGAATGCTCCTTTACCAGCCGGCCCTCCCGCAGGTCGAGGCATCACCACGGTGATGGTGGAGCAGTACGATCGGCATGTGAGGGATGACCGAGATGTCTCGTGCCTCATGCTGGGTACCATGGCTTCTGATCTTTAGAAGCAATTCATGGACGAGCATGCTTATGAGATGATGGATCAGCTTAAAAAGATGTTCCAAGATCAGGCTCGTCAGGAACGTTACCTGACAACTAAGGCACTTTGCACGATTGTGATGGCAGCTGGGACTTCTGTTAGCACTCATGTGCTAAAGTTGAAGGGGTATATTGATACACTTGCCCGCCTCGGCTCTCCAGTTCCGCAGGACTTCGCAACAGATATTATTCTCGGGTCACTTCCTGAGTCTTACAACCAGTTTATCATGAATTACCATATGCAAGGGTTGGATAAATCGATTGTTGAGCTGCATGGCATGCTCAAGCTTGCTGAGCAGTCTTTTAAGAAGACTCCTGAAGTATTGCTGGTGAACAAGGGCAATACGCCCATTGCTAAGGGAAAGGCCAAATCTAAGGCCAAGGCTAAGGGCAAAAAGGTGTTGGCCCAACCTAAAGCAAGGGTTGCCTCTCCTGACGATGTTTGCCATGAGTGTCATGAGAAGGGGCACTGGAAGAGCTCATGTCCAAAGCTAAGGGAGCAACTGAAGGGCCAAACTGCTGCTTCAGGTATTTATGTTGTTGAGATTAATCTGGCTATTTCTACATCTTGGGTCTTGGACACTGGATGTGGATCTCACATTTGTTCAAATGTGCAGGGTCTAAGAAATAGGAGATTATTAGGATCTGGAGAAGTAGATCTTCGAGTCAGAAATGGTGCTCGGGTTCAGGCCATGGAGATCGGAGATTATTTCTTGGAGATGCCTAGTGGACGTGTTTTGGAACTAAGAAACTGTTATTTTGTACCTGTGATGCGCAGGAATATTATTTCCGTTTCTTTGTTGGATATTTCTGGTTTTGTATTTAATATTGGACATGGTAGAATTTCTATGCAATGTGGCAATATTATTTATGGAACAGCATTTCTTGAAAATGGCTTATATATCCTTGATCTAAAACGTGAAAGTTCAATCTATAACATAAATACTAAAAGGATTAAACAAAATGAAATTAATCCTACTTACATCTGGCATTGTCGACTTGGCCATATAAATGAGAAGCGCATAGCTAGGCTTCACTCTAGTGGAGTGCTAGGGTCATTTGACATCCAGCCTTATGACACATGCGAATCTTGTTTGAGAGGCAAGATGACAAAGGCGCCTTTTAGCAAGACTGCTGAAAGGGCCTCAGAGCTATTGGAGCTAATACATTCCAATGTATGTGGCCCAATGAGCACTAGTGCTAGATCTGGTTTTCTGTACTTCGTCACCTTCACGGATGACTTCAGCAGATACGGTTACGTGTATCTGATGAAGCATAAGTCTGAGACTCTCCAAAGGTTCAAGGACTTTAAGAATGAAGTAGAAAACCAACTTGGCAGGAAAATAAAAGCACTTCGGTCTGACCGAGGGGGTGAATATTTGAGCCAAGATTTTGACTCGTTTTTGAGAGAGTGTGGGATCATATCCCAACTCACTCCTCCAGGTACACCCCAGTGGAATGGAGTGTCAGAAAGGAGGAATAGGACCTTACTTGACATGGTCCGCTCGATGATGAGTCATTACACTCCCTGTCTCCTTTTGGGGATATGCTTTAGAGACAGCTGCTTACATTCTTAATAATACACCAAGCAAGGCAGTTGAGGGAACACCATATGAACTATGGAAAGGCCGAAAGCCCAATGTTTCCTTCTTGAAGATTTAGGGCAGTGATGCACATGTTAAGAAATTGACAAGTGGCAAACTCGAGTCCAAATCTGTCAAGTGCTAGTTTGTGGGTTACCCTAAGGAAACTAAGGGTTATTACTTCTACGATCCAGCCGAAAACAAAGTTTTCATAGCCAGAAATGCAGTCTTCTTGGAGAAGGAATTCCTTTCTAAAAGAGACAGTGGGAGTAATGTTGAACTTTCAGAAGTTCAAGACTTACAAACTCCTGCAACTACTGCTGAGGATGCTTCGGGAACCAATCTGACTACTCAAGAAATTGAGGAACCAGAAACGGTTGCACAGGACCTTAGAAGGTCTGGTAGGACATGTCATCAGCCAGAGAAGTATGGCTTTCTCGTGACTGATGATGGGGACCTTATGGTCGTTGACCAAAAGGAGCCCAAGACCTATCAGGAGGCTGTTGAAAGCCCACACTTAGATCAATGGTGCAAAGCCATGGAGGCTGAGATGCAATCTATGCACGATAACCAAGTATGGAACTTGGTGGATCCACCTCTGGGTGCTAAGGTGATAGGTTGCAAGTGGTGTTTCAAGTTAAAGGCCCTGTGTGTATAAGATGGTTAGTGGGAGTGTTTCCACCGTCCTAGTGCTGTATGTTGACGACATCCTTATCATTGGAAGTGACATACCAACACTGCAAGGGGTTAAGTAGTGGTTGAGTAGGTGCTTCGCAATGAAGGACTTAGGCGAAGCTGAGACAATCTTAGGGATCAGGATCTACAGAGATAGATCTAATCGGCTTCTAGGCTTAAGTCAGGCCACGTACATTGACAAGGTTCTAAAAGGATTCAGCATGGACAAGGCAAAGAAAGGATTCTTGCCTATGCGCCATGGGTTGAAGCTGAGTAAGAAAGATGGTCCTAAAACAAAGAAGGACTGGGAGAACATGGAAAAGATCCCTTACGCATCTGCTATTGGATCTATCATGTACTCCATGTTATGTACGAGGCCTGATGTCGTGTTTGCACTAAGTAAGGCTAGCCGGTACCAGTCGGACCGCGGTGAGGAACACTGGAAGGCAATCTTGAAGTACCTTAACCGTACTAAGGATGCTTTCTTAGTGGATAGAGGTCAAGATGAGCTGGTAGTGTCAGGTTACACTGATGCAAGCTTTGAGACCGATGAGGATGAGAACCAGTCACAGTCTGGTTATGTTTCTCTCCTGAATGGCGGTGCCATTAGTTGGAGGTACTCAAAGCAGGCCACCATTGCTGACTCTACAATGGAAGCTGAGTACATAGCTGCGTGTGAAGCTCAAAGAAAGCCGTTTGGATCAAGAAAGTCATAACTGAGTTGGGAGTAGTGCCCACTATCCTAGACCCAGTTGATGTTTTTATGACAACAACGGGACCATCGCACAAGCTAAGGTGCCCCGGTCACACAAGAGATCCAAACAAGTACTTAGAAAGTTTCACCTCATTCGGGAGATCGTCAACATAGGTGACATATCATTGCAGAGGGTTGACACCAAGAATAATGTCGCTGATCCATTGACCAAAGCGCTGTTGCAGACACAGCACGATGGTCATACCAGATCTATAGGAATTAGGGCAATGCCCACTTGGAACTAGTGCAAGTGGGAGATTGTTGGTGTGCCCTAGTTCTTAGGGCATTGGATTCTTGTATTTTGTATTATACATTAAGAGTCATGTATGAATACATTATTTGTGTCATATTAATAAAGGCAATTAATCTATTTCATTTATATCTTGTGCTATAATATGAGTAGAGTATCCATTGATTGATAATCATAAAACCTATCCCAAGTCTGTTCTAATCGTGGGAACGAATAGAACCACAGACTTGTATATTCGATGACTGTATGGTAGTTCTTAACTAGCCATAGTACTTGTATAGTCAGTCATGAATATAGGTACATGTCATTGACATGGGACTGGATCGATCCGCACAAGAAAGCCACATGGTTGTCATGTCATAGGTCTTTCTTGAGTAGGTCTCTTTTGTCCTCAGACCAGATTTCATTATAATATCGATGTGGAATCCGGTTCACTTTGACATACGCCTAACAGGTCTGTAAAAGGATGCTAAATACGGGTATGATTGGGTGGACCGGTGAACATGTTCATATTGATAATGAAGTGATGGAATTGCCACTCGGGTAACACCGAGATGATATCATTGGCCACTGGATGAGTGGGACTGATAAGTGTATGTGCATACCCAAGTAAGTCGGTGCTTATTTGATTAATCAGTTAACTCAAGATCAAGAAATATAATAAACAACAGAAGAGGATGACAGACACCATGCCTCTTGTTTATTCATATCGATATCGTTAGGCAAAGGACACTATGAGATTACTACCGGGTGAGTGTCTTCTAAAGACTGCTGCATCTCTATCTTAATTGGGGGCTGTAATGGTTTGCTAGAACCCACTTACAGTCTGTGGGCCTTGGGCCTACTGCCAACATAAAGACAGACCCATAGGATCGTGCACATAGATCAACTGAGCTGGAACTTATAGAAATTGTACATGTAATGTACATTGGAAGGAATGCGTTAATTAATTAGTTGACATTCGGTGTCAAGGTAATTAATTGACATTGGGTTGAATTTAATTTAATTAATAAGTTTACATAATGTAATTAATTAATTTATCAATTAATTGAATTACATAAAGTAAACAATTAATTAAATAATTTTCCTAAGGAGGAAAATTAAATACATGTATTGTATTTACTTAAGTGTGATTTAATTTAATTTAGGGGTAGTTAAATTTAGCCAAATGGAATTAAATTACATAATATATACTTTTTAATTAAAGTTTATTTATGTAATTATAATCCTAGTGGGCTTGGGTTTAATTAACCTAATTAGAACCCAATTAGACAAGGTGTCTATAAAAGGGCACACTTAAGGAATAAAAACCTAATTCAACTCTAATTAATTGCTGGAAATTTCAGCCACCAACAGCAGCCCCAAAACAGCCGAAAATCCCAGCATTAAACCTCCATTCCTTCCCGTCTTCGGCTAGCACCGGTTCCCGCTCAATAGTTGGTCGTGCACCGGACTTTAGAGATCGCAGTTTCAATAAACGATTCTGCAGCAGTCTCTAGAGGAGACGAATCCGGTGAGTTAATCTCTCTTGATTCTTATTTGATTTTATTCTAATCAATGGTAATTGGACACAATAGGTGGATTCTAGGAAATTTTAAACGGTGTATTTTCCGCTGCGCCACATTATTTTTCCAATGACGAATCCCAACACTACACCCAACTCTGTTATGAATTTCTTGATCTAAACGGCTTCCTTTAGAGCTTCGCACGCAGCTATGTACTCAGCTTCCGTTGTAGAGTCAGTAATGGTGGCTTGCTTTGAGGACCTCCAACTAATGGCACCACCATTCAGGAGAAAAACATGACCAGACTATGATTGGTTCTCATCCACATCGGTCTCAAAGCTTGCATCAGTGTAACCTGACACTACCAGCTCATCTTGACCTCCATACACTAAGAAAGCATCCTAAGTCCGATTAAGGTACTTCAGGATTACCTTGACAGCCTTCCAGTGTTCCTCCCCTTGGTTCGACTAGTACCGGCTAGTCATACTTAGTGCAAACGCGACATCAGGCCTCGTACATAACATGAAGTACATGATAGATCCAATAGCAAATGCATAAGGGATCTTTTCCAAGTTCTCACGGTCCTTCTTTGTTTTAGGACCATCTTTCTGACTCAGCTTCAACCCATGGTGCATAGGCAAGAATCCTTTCTTTGCCTTGTCCATGCTGAATCTTTTCAGAACCTAGTCTATGTACGTGGCCTGACTTAGGCCTAGAAGCCGATTGGATCTATCTCTGTAGGTCATGATCCCTAACATCGTCTCAGCTTCGCCTAAGTCCTTCATTGCAAAGCACCTACTCAACCAATGCTTAACCCCTTGTAGTGTTGGTATGTCACCTCCAATGATAAGGATATCATCAACATATAGCACTAGGAAGGTGGAAACACTCCCACTAACCATCTTATAGACACAGGGCTCATAAGAATTCTGTGTGAAGCCATATTCTATAATGGCTTCAAATAATCCCTGATTCCATGACCTCGATGCTTTCTTCAATCTGTAAATGGATATTTGAAGCTTGCATATCCAGTTTGGATACTTTGGATCGATAAAACCCTCAGGTTATGCCATGTACACATCCTCGAGTAGCTTTCCATTAAGGAAAGTGGTCTTAACATCCATCTGCCATATCTCATAATCATACCATGCAGCTATGGCTAGTAGTATCCTAATGGATTTGAGCATAGCAACTGGTGAAAAGGTTTCATCATAGTCAATTCCTTGAACTTACCTGAATCCTTTTGCCACCAATCGCCCCTTGAAGGTGTTGTCGACCTTTAACTTGAAACACCACTTGCAACCTATCACCTTAGCACCTGGAGGTGGATCCACCGAGTTCCATTCTTGGTTATCATGCAGAGATTGCATCTCAGCCTCCATGGCTTTGCGCCATTGATCTGAGTGTGGGCTTTCAACAGCCTCCTGATAGGTCTTGGGCTCCTCTTGGACAATGACCATAAGGTCCCCATCATCAGTCATGAGAAAGCTGTACCTCTCTGGCCGATGACATGTCCTACCAGACCTTCTAAGGTCCTGTGCAGCAGGTTCTGGTTTCTCAATTTCTTAAGTAGTCATATCGATTTCCAAAGCATCCTCAGCAGTAGCTGCAGGAGTTTGTGAGTGTTGAACTTCTGAAAGTTCAACATTACTCCCACTGTCTCTCTTGGAAAGGATATCCTTCTCCAAGAAGACTGCATTTCTAGCTATGAAAACTTTTTTTTCCATTGGATCATAAAAGTAATAACCCTTAGTTTCCTTAGGGTAACCCATAAACTGGCACTTGACAGATTTGGACTCGAGTTTGCCACTTGTCAATTTCTTAACATGTGCATCACAGCCCCAAATTTTCAAGAAGGAAACATTGGGCTTTCGGCCCTTCCATAGTTCATATGGTATTCCCTCAACTGCCTTGCTTGGTGTATTATTAAGAATGTAAGCAGCTGTCTCTAAAGCATATCCCCAAAAGGAGACTAGGAGTGTAGCTTGACTCATCATCGAGCGAACCATGTCTAGCAAGGTCCTATTCCTCCTTTCTGACACTCCATTCCACTGGGGTGTACTAGGAGGAGTGAGTTGGGATACAATCCCACACTCTCTCAAAAACGAGTCAAACTCTTGGTTCAAATATTCACCCCCTCGGTCAGACTGAAGTGCTTTTATTTTCTTGCCAAGTTGGCTTTCTACTTCATTCTTAAAGTCCTTCAACCTTTGGAGAGTCTCAGACTTATGCTTCACGAGATACACATAACCGTATCTGCTGAAGTCATCCGTGAAGGTGACAAAGTACAGAAAACCAGATCTAGCAGTAGTGATCATTGGGCCGCATACATCGGAATGTATTAGCTCCAATAGCTCTGCGGCCCTTTCAGCAGTCTTGCTAAAAGGAGCCTTTGTCATCTTTCCTTTTAAACAAGATTCGCATGTGTCATAAGACTGCATTTCAAATGACCCTAACACTCCACTAGAGTGAAGCCTAGCTATGCACTTCTCATTTATGTGGCCAAGTCGACAGTGCCAGATGTATGTAGGATTAATTTCATTCTGTTTAATCCTTTTAGTATTTATGTTACAGATTGAACTTTCATGTTTTAGATCAAGGATATATAAGCCATTTTCAAGAAATGCTGTTCCATAAATAATATTACCACATTGCATAGAAATTCTACCATGTCCAATATTAAATACGAAACCAGAAACATCCAACAAACAAATAGAAATAATATTCTTGTGCATCGCAGGTGCAAAATAATAGTTTCTTAGTTCCAAAACAAGTCCAGTAGGCATCTCTAAGAACTAATCTCCGATCTCCATGGCCTGAACTCGAACACCATTTCTAACGCGAAGCTATACTTCTCCAGATCCTAGTAATCTCCTATTTCTTAGACCCTGCACATTTGAACAAATGTGAGATCCACATCCAGTGTCCAAGACCCAAGATGTAGAAATAGCCAGATTAATCTCAATAACATAAATACCTGAAGCAGCAATTTTACCATTCAGTTGCTCCCTTAGCTTTGGACATGAGCTCTTCCAATGCCCCTTCTCATGACACTCCTGGTAGACAACGTCAGGAGAAGCAACCCTTGCTTTAGGTTGGGCCACCACCTTTTTGCCCTTAGCCTTACCCTTTTGGGCCTTAGCCTTGGCCTTAGATTTGGCCTTTCCCTTAGCAATGGACGTATTACCCTTCTTCACTAGCAATACTTCAAGAGTCTTCTTAACAGACTGCTCAACAAGCTTGAGCATGCCATGCAGCTCAACAACCGATTTATCCAACCCTTGCATATGGTAATTCATGATAAACTGGTTGTAAGACTTAGGAAGTGACCCAAGAATAATGTCTGCTGCCAAGTCCTGCGGAACTGGTGAGCCGAGGCGGGCAAGTGTGTCAATATACCCCTTCAACTTTAGCACATGAATGCTAACAGAAGTCCCAACTGCCATCACAGTAGTGCACAGTGCCTTAGTTGTTAGGTAACGTTCCTAACGAGCCTGATCTTGGAACATCATTTTAAGCTGATCCATCATCTCATAAGCAAGCTCGTCCATGAACTGCTTCTGATGATCAGAAGCCATGGTACCCAGCATGAGGCATAAGACATCTCGGTCATCCCTCACGTGCCGGTCATACTACTCCACCATCGCTGTGGTGACGCCTCGACCTGCGGGGAGGGCCAGCTGGTAAAGGAGCATTCAGTACATGCTCCTTAGACTCTTGTCTAAGAATTATTTGTAAGTTCCTAGCCTAGTCCAGGAAGTTAGTCCCCGAAAGCTTCTCCTTCTCCAAGAGTGACCTAAGTGAGAGTAAGTTGTTGTTTGTTGCAGCCATTTAAATTGCTTAAGTGAAATGGGATTATCTACATGGAAGAAATCATTGCTTGAGTTAGAAATAAAGGACTTTTAAGCCAATTCAAATTAATAATCTGATTTTAATTTGTTTGTTGGTGATGTTAATTGGCTGACTTGACCAAGATCCACAACTTATCAATGACTGGCCGAACTAGGGCTCCCTAACCAACCATTGATTCATTTGGTAGGACAACCTATCCAATCCTTTCATGAAGGACTCTTGGTTTGATGGGCTTATTGCACTTTACCCATCTGTGCTTAGGGCCCGCTCTGAGCTAATGCTACCCATGTTGAGTCAAACCACCATTCACATGTTAACCATACCAAGTATCCTAACCCTCAACGGCCCACCGAATACTACAATGTACCTAGCTAGGGCATGGCGCATATGGCAGCATCAATGGGAGGAAGAGGTGTGAATGTGGGAAGCACTTTTAAACGACTTAATATTTTAATTTCTGGATTATAATTAAGTGATACGGCGTAGCATGCATAAACACGGGTAATAATTTGGTGATCCATACATCCATATTATATGACAAATGCAATAGCATACTTAATTTAAAATTAATGAGATCCTATGGGCCTTTAATTACAACCTAATGAAAAACTAGATATCCTATCTAATTCTTCATGGGCCAGACTGCAAAACTTCTTGGGCTCCCACCATAGGCTTGCTCCATCTGGGCCTTCCACCATACTTGATGCAATTACAACAATTTTATAAAATAAAATCTATTCTAAAATTACATCAAAATAAAAATGGCACGCAGGCCATATTTCCCAAAATTAAATTACAACCGATAATAATTTAGGGCCACTCAACATCACATTTCAATCAAAGTACCTGTCGTGCACATACATACCAATATGATGCATGATCATGGCATTCAAAATTATAAATATAAATGTTAAGCCGAGTTACTTAGGGTGAAATCGCCAATTTTAACAAATATGACTAAGGCCCATAAAGGCCCAATGGATAACATCCATAAATGGAAAATTAACAATTTTGCTCGCACTTGAATTTGGGTTGTCACAAATTTAAAATTTAGCTCTCCCAATTTTAACCGGTGTCATGGTTTATTGGGCCAATTTCACAAAGTCCATATTCAATTTAATATGTAAACAATTAAATTAAATATGCATGCCAACAACATAAACAATTTAAATGCAAATAAATTTAAAAAAATTTAATTTAATTTGCATTAGGGTCCGATATAAAAAATACCCGCAAAATCCAAAACCGGACCCAAACCCCAGTGCCGCTGCCTGGCCACACAATGGGCTATCTGCGGCTAGCAGCAGCAGCTGCAAAAAAAAAAAAAAAAAAAAAAAAAAAAAAAAAAAAAAAAAGAGGATAATGGAATCGCAAAATTGCGATTCCATCTTGCCCAAACTTTTTTTTACTTTAAATCATTAAAAAAAACATCCATCAAAAATTAAATAATCAATAAAACAATAATTTTAGATGAAAACCAATTTGGGGAAAAAAAATAAAAAACCCCAAACAAAAATTCTAGGGTTCATCAAAAACCAAAACCAATTGAATAAAAAACCCTAAAATCACAAACTTGAAACTCATTCTTTCCTCAAGAACGCTTTCAAGAACCAATACAAAACCTAGGCTCTGATACCACTATTGGGATTCGTCATTAGAAAAATAACGTGGCGCAATGGAAAATACACCATTTAAAATTTTCTAGAATCAACCTATCGTGTCCAATTACCATTCATTATAATAAAAACAATTTGAATCAAGAGAGATTAATTCACCGGATTCATCTCTTCTAGAGACTGCTGCAGAATCGTTTCTTGAAACTGCGATCTCCAAAGTCCGGTGCACGACCAACTATTGAGCGGGAACCGGTGCTAGCCGAAGATGTGAAGGAATGGAATATTAATGCTAGGATTTTCGGCTGATTTGGGGCTGCTCTTGGTGGCTAAAATTTCCAGTAGTTAATTAGGATTGAATTAGGGTTTTATTCCTTAAGTGTGCCCTTATATAGACACCTTGTCTAATTGGATTTTAATTAGGTTAATTAAACCCAAGCCCACAAGGATTATAATTACATACATAAACTTTAATTAAAAAGTATATACTATGTAATTTAATTCCATTTGGCTAAATTTAATTACCCCTAAATAAAATTAAATCACACTTAAGTAAATACAATACATGTATTTAATTTTCCTACTTAGGAAAATTATATAATTAATTGTTTACTTTATGTAATTCAATTAATTGATAAATTAATTAATTACATTATGTAAACTTATTAATTAAATTAAATTCAACCCAATGTTAATTAATTACCTTGACACCGAATGTCAACTAATTAATTAACGCATTCCTTCCATTGTACATTACATATACAATTTCTATAAGTTCCAGCACAGTTGATCTATGTGCACGATCCTATGGGTCTGTCTTTATGTTGGTAGTAGGCCTAAGGCTCACAGACTGTAAGTGGGTTCTAGCAAACCATTACAGCCCCCAATTAAGACAGAGATGTAGCAGTCTTTAGAAGACACTCATCCGGTAGTAATCTCATAGTGTCCTTTGCCTAACGATATCGCTATGAATAAACAAGAGGCATGGTGTCCGTCATCCTCTTCTTTTGTTTATTATATTTCTTGATCTTGAGTTGACTGATTAATCAAATAAGCACCGACTTACTTGGGTATGCACATACACTTATCAGTCCCACTCATCAAGTGGCCAATGATATCATCTCGGTGTTACTCGAGTGGCAATTCCATCACTTCATTATCAATATGAACATGTTCACCGGTCCACCCAATCATACCCGTATTTAGCATCCTTTTACAAACCTGTTAGGCGTATGTCAAAGTGAACCGGATTCCATATTGATATTATAATGAAATCTGGTCTGAGGACAAAAGAGACCAACTCAAGAAAGACCTATGACGCGATAACCATATGGCTGTCTTGTGCAGATCGATCCAGTCCCATGTCAACGATATGTGCCTATATTCATGACTGACTATACAAGTACTATGGCTAGTTAAGAACTGCCATACAGTCATCGAATATACAAGTCTGTGGTTCTATTCATTCCCACGATTAGAACAGACCTGGGATAGGTTTTATTATTATTAATCAATGGATACTCTACTCATATTATAGCACAAGATATAAATGAAATAGATTAATTGCCTTTATTAATGTGACACAAATAATGTATTAATACAATGAGTCCATCCTTCTTTGCAACTGGTACAATATTGGCCAACCATTCTGGATACTCTACTACTTCTAAGAACTTGGCCTTTATCTGCTTAGCTACTTCTTCCTTAACCTTTTCAGCCCATTCTAGTCGGAGTCCTTCAAGTTTCTGCTTAACTGGCTTCATCTTCGAATCTGTCGGGATTCTATGCTCTGCAATCTCTTTGTCATCCCCGGCATGTCATCGTAGGACCAAGCAAAGCCTTGACGTGTTTTTGCAAAAATTTTACAAGTTCTTTTCTCTCATCCACTGTGAGGTCTTTCGAGATGGATACCATCTTTGGATCATCATTTGTCCCTAGGTTCATTTCATGCAATGATGCATCATGTATGCTAAAGACATTAAATGAATGTTTGTATGTATGCACAGTCCCATCTGGAGAAACATCACACAAGTAAGCAAAATCAAATTTTATTGCATTAAAGGCCTTGTAGGCAGAATTGTTCGCATCAAAAATTGAAAAAGCATATACATTTGAAAAATTGCCATCCTCCACATGCGGAGGGTCTTCATCAACAGCAGCACAATCGAACTCTTCGAACAGGTACCCCAAGTCTCCTTCCAGATCTTCTTTCTGTTCTGCAGTCAGCTCTCCTATAAGTGTCTCAGCCTTTCCCCTCATTACCAGCTTGGTGAGCTCCCTCATAGCTTCCTCCACCAGTTCTTCATGGGTCCTCCCTGCTGATGGCTTCTTCCTTTCTGAACCCTTACTTGGTTCTATCAGAGTGGACAGTGCTCTTGTGATGGCTTCCATGGCCACCTCCATCTCACTTCTCACCAGGTCAGTCTTCTTAAAAGCTCCACCCTTCTCCCCAAATTCAATTTTGACTCGGTCAATGGTTTTCTACCTCGAAGTTTACTTGTCTTCATTTCCGGCTCCAGCTCGCAGCATGTTCACAGTAGGCTCAGTTCCATATTTGCTGAAATCAACAACATCAATAAAAATCTCAAACCCTGGGAGCTGGCCTCCCTTAACAACTATCGGTTCAGGGGTCCCATCATAAACTGATTCTGTGGCTCAGACGAAGGTGTCAACCAAGTTCACTCGCTTCTTTTCTTGCTTGGCCTTCCCCTCATGGTAACCAAGTCCAAACTAATGGTACTTTCCTGCTTCGATATTAAACTTAGGGTTGCCTTGCTACTTGGCCCCTAACCCCTTTCCAGGTTCATAATTCTGTTTGGAAAAATATCTGTGAATCCAGTCCACAAACTCAGGCTTATCAGAGATCACTACAACTTGAAAACCTATCATCGGCTGCTCAGCAGCACTCAGGGCAACCACAACAGAAGGCTCATCTACTTCGACAGTCACAACCCTTCCTTCAATCAAGAACTTCACCTTCTAATGCAGGGTAGAAGGCACTCCTCCTAGAGCGTGGAACCAAGGCCTTCCCAAAAGCAAAGAGAATATGACGGGAATGTCGATCACGGTGAATAACACCTTTGACTTAATCTCTCCTACCTTGACTTTGGTTTCGAATGTCCCAAGCACAGCTTTCTTACTATCATCATACGCCCTAATCATAGTGTTGGATCGGCATAGAGCTTCAGTACTCACCCCCAAGAAAGGCAGGATCTAAGAAGGACAAATATTCAGGGCCGAGCCGTCATCCACCATTACGCTTGGCATTACCTTATCCATGACTTCCACCCTCA
Organism: Euphorbia tirucalli; assembly: GCA_039660915.1. NCBI lineage: Eukaryota > Viridiplantae > Streptophyta > Magnoliopsida > Malpighiales > Euphorbiaceae > Euphorbia > Euphorbia tirucalli. The sequence continues at coordinate 35,129,596 of CM077633.1, forward strand.
AGTATAGAGCCTTGTTATGGTTAACCCCTTCTGGTGGGAGGTCTTAGACTTTGAAACTGATCTCAGGGGCTCTATTTACTTTCAAGTCCACTCCTTTAATCATCGCACACACCTCATCAGGGGACATGATTGGATTGGCTTCCATCTCCATCAACTGCTTGACCACCGCCTCGCGGTGCCTCTTCGACTCCATAAGTAAATGCCAAACAGTGGCACGAGATGGTGTCCTCTTTAGCTGGTCCACTACCATATCCTCCTCTCTGGCCACCGGAGGTGATCGGATAGTTTCATTCTACACCAGTGTAGTATTCCTTCTCGGGGGTGCTGGAGGTGGTACATTGGTGGGTTGATAAACCCTTCTGCTCCTTGTGATGTGCATCACCGGCCCATCTTTTTCAATCATAGTCCCTCTCCTCGTCTCCATCAGATAAACTGGCTTAACGACTCTTGAACATCGAAATCGTCGTACTCATCATCCGCTTCAAACTCATCTAAATTGATGGGACCCACCTTATCCTTCACTACCAAAGACTGCTCTTCGGCTATCTCTGGCTCGTCCTCACTTTCCACTAAGACAGCTCGCATGCTCAGATTTTCTTGAATGATCTGAGCAAATACATAATTGGCCGGTAGAGCAGATTGCACCATGTTCACTTTACTTCCAAAAGTCGGGAGTGGATTCCTCTGTACATTTGGCTTCAGAGTGGGTTTAACAATCTTGCCATCAGTAACTAACTGCTTGATGGCTTTGATCAGCTGGGTGCACTCATTTGTATGATGGCCCATCATCACATGATAGGAGCAGAAATTATCCTTATCTACCTCAGCTGGAGGCGAGAACAGCCTCAGACTCTGCAACAACCTGGCCTTTCGACACTTGGCAAAGATCTGACTAACTAATACAGCCTATGGACTAGTGATCCTCTGGGTAGTTGGTCTCCCTTGATTCACAGCAGCCACCTCTACCTCCTGCACTTCGATAGAGGCTGCTTTCGACATTGTCTTAGAACTAGACCCCACTGCAGTAGTCTTAGAGCTGCTACCTTTGTACCCCTGGGAGTACCCTTGATTATTCCTAGAGGAGCCCGAACTCTGTCTGCCCCTTTGCTCCTCCTCCTCGTGTCGTTCGATACACTTGGCAAACTCTACCACCTCGTTAAAGGAATGGAACCTATTGAGCTTCATCTCATCCTTGTACTGGGGAAAACTACCATCCACCAGTTTCACTATCAAAGACTCCAAATTTGGTGCCCCATCCACTAAAACCTGCACATCCATCCACCATTTGTAGTAAGCCGGAAAAGACTCATTCAGCTCCTAACGGATTCTCTCTAAATCTTTAAGGGTTGTCTCAACCTAGGTGTTGTAGGCATATTGCTTCACAAAAGCATCAGATAAGTCCTCCCAAGTGGAATGGGTATACAGGGGCATCTTCATGTACTACTTCGCTGCAGCACCCCTCAGAGTAGTTAGAAACAAATTCAAGAGATGACCCTTTCCAATCCCCATACTGGTCATCAGCCTCACGTAACTATCCAAGTGGACTTCCGGCGGTCCTTCCCCGGTGTAGGGAGGAAGATAATGTTGGAAATGCCCTAGTCCCGAGGCATTGGTCCTTGTATTTGTACCATACATTTATTAGATTTATGTGTTGTACTTATTTGTGTCATTAATAAAGGCATCAATTCATTTATTATATTTATCTTGTGCAGTATAGTAAATGAAGTATCCAATGGACATATCTATATCCATGACGACTAGTGTCATGCACTTAGCAGTAAGACCGTGGATAGGGTTAACGATATGACCATAAATAGATCCGTAGTCTGTTCCAGTCATGGGAATGAATGGAACAACAGACTATCATTAACCTGGTTGTATGGCGGTGTCTTACCGGTCATTGGACATGGAATGTCAACCAAGTTAATGGGTACATGCCTGGGAGCATGGTACTGGATAGATCCACTACACGAGTAATCCACATGGTTTGGTATCACAATGGATTCTCGTGTAGTACTTGTATGGATCCTTTGACCTGACCATATGATGGTGTTACATGTGAAGTTGCATACTTAGGGGTACGCCTAAAGGGCCTGTAATAGGGTGCCAAGTATGGGTGCTTTCGGGTATGTCACTAAACATGGTAATACTATGGATATGCAGAAGGGATTTGTCACTCAGTAAACAACTGAGAAGATATCACCGGCCACTTAATGAATGTGACTGATAAGAGTGTGGCCACACCCAAACAAGTTAGAACTTGTTTGTGAGAATCAGTACATTCGGGATCAAGTTAATGTCCAGACACGAAAGAGGGTGATCAATCCATGCCTCTGTGTTGGACACCGATATCAATGACATAGGATGTACAAGTTTAACTACAGGGTTATGATATCAGTTAGACTGCCATCTCCATCTTAATTGGGGGCTGCAGTGGCTTTCTAGAGCCCAACTGCAGTCTGCGGGCCAAAGGCCCGCTGCCAACATAAAGATGAGCCCACAGGATCGTACACATAGAATGATAGAATGCAGACTTAAGGAATCACCTGTATACTTGGAGTATACACAATGGAGGGAGAAGCATGTATATATTAATTATATTATAAGGATCAATTGGATTGGTCATAATAATAAAATTAATATATTCTATTGGCTCTTCATAATTAATTGGATTAATTATGAAATTATTTCCTAGGTGGAAATATCCGTATGTATGGGTTTACATATGATTTTATTTTGTGTAGAGTTAATTTTAATTTGATGGATTAAATTAATTGTCAAACTAATTTTAATTTATATGTAAATAATGTATTACTTGGAGTGATATATTAAATACATGGGTATATTAAAATTGGGCTTGAAATTAATTTAAACAGAATAATTAAAATTAGACTGGGCCTAAATTAAAACATGGAAGCCCGCACAGAATAAAGAGGAGCCAAGATGGGCCAGAATTCCTTAAGGAATTCGGCCAACCCTAGGTATAAATACCTAGGGTTAGAAGAATTTGGCCACCCCAAGCTTAGAGCATCAATAGCCGAAATTTCCATAGCCCTCCCCTCTCCATTGTTTGGTTTTTCCGACGCTAGCACGGGTTGTATTCGCCAAGCGTTCGTGTACGTGAGAGTGGAGGAATTCTAAATTGAGTTCTGCAGTCATCATCCGTCTCTGAAAGAGATTTTTCTGGTATGAAATTTTAATCTCTTTCTATGTAATTTTATGTTTTTCAATTTCCACTTCAATTGCTCCTGGGACTGGATTTGAGGAAATCACCGCGTTCTTCCGCTTTTATCGGGTGATTTCCGGTGACAAATCCCAACAGATAAGGCATGTGAAAACTGACGGCCCCTCTCCATCGGCCATCAGTGAGGCAAGGTCAGCACACTTGATAGGATTAAAGTGGACCATCTCCTTTAGCTTGGGCATCATTGCTTCTATGTTAGAAAATTTCTGATTGAGACGCTTCTCCAGTATCATCTCAATCGAGGCCTCCCTTGCCTTCTCAAAGCCCCTGTCCTCTTTGGACTAACGGTTAGGTTCTCTGTGGTTGATCACTCCACCACTTCCTCCAGGAAGACTTGCTCTAGTAGCATTAGTAACTTGGATAGACTGTTTTCCCCTACTTCCAGCCGAAGTCTCAGCTGGTGGAACAGTCTGAACAAAGATGGTGCTTATCAGGGCCTGCACTTGTTCCTTAAGATTAGCCTTGAACTCGTCTAAGGTTAGGAAGCTCCTCATAAAGGCAGCCATATCGAAAGGTAGGTTTCCACTGTTTCCATCGGCCATCTCCGCTCTATCAGTCTCTTCTAACAAAACCTGACTGTCAACTGGTAGAGTGGGCATCTGATCTTCGACCTCCCGATCTGAATCTGACCCTGAGCTGATTCCCTCCACGGTGACAACTCTGATTGAATTGACTGAATTGGTGGGTTCAGCTCTGATTCAACACGAATTAACCGCTTCGAGGTGTGACTCCAAACTACATATTCAACATAAGGTTAGAAGCTCGAATGGATGTCATAGACCTAGACTCGACACACTAAACGGCGTGTATGGTGTGTTCATGTTCATGATCGGATGATGCATTATGGATGTGGACGATGATGAAAATGACTTTTGTATTTTCTTTCTTTTTGTTTCGGATGTTCCAAGCATACCCCATGCCATACAAAAAACAATGCAAAAATGTCACGTGTGGGCCGACACACGGACAGAAGTTCAGCGCCTTTGAGGCACCTAGCGGATGTCATGAAATGGTCATGTGTGTACCGACACACGGATAGAGGTTCGATGCTTTATAGGTCAATGAAATGATATGTGATGGTCATATAGGAGCCTTTCCATAGACAGAGGTTCGATGCTTTTATGGCATCTTGGATAAAGTGATGTCACAAACAAGTCGCGTGTAACTCGAGACACGGACAACATTTCAGCATTCGTGGAACACCTTGCATGATTAAGCATGTTATGAAACATCCTAATATGAATTATAATTCAGCACTCGTGGAGTACCTCAAATGGGTCATCAATGTTATGAAACAATCCGATGTGGATCCTGACACACAAATAAGACTTTAGTGTTGCCATGACACCAGAATGAATGGACATGATGTCATGTGATGGTGTTGTGTGATCCGCCACACGAACACCAGCCTAAGACTGCTGTGGTCCCCTAATGGTGCAATGATGTAATGAAATGGCCAAGTGCAATCCGGTGCACAGGCGAACACGGGTAATCTTGGGGACTCCCGATATGTCATGAAATGAAATGTCGTGAGGGGCATACTTAGAACATCCTTCATTTTAGATGGGATGAGATGATATGAATGCCCATGTCATACATAATGCCAATCGCTGCACAAAAACATGGTTAGAATGCATGACTCACGAGATGATGTCATGTATGCTTTATGAAATGCGGGCACACAAGATGTGTATGACACATGAGTAATGTGTTATGTCTACACGACAAATATGGTTAGCATAATACCACATGTATGATGCTACTTGCATAAAAATGTGGTTAGAAAATGGCATACGGATGATGCATGTTTGATGTTACATGTAAAGGTTAAAAATGAAACCACCATAGAACAAACATTAGCACACGCAACAATATGCTCACCCTTCCAACCTTATTCCTCCATTCAATTGGTCTCGCATTCTTCCTAGGTATTGGGTCTCTTTGGCATCAACCGGGGATACCAAAGGCGTACTCTCAATGTCCATTTTCAAATATATGTTTCGGTAACCCTAAGGGGAAGTTGCTAGGCCATTACATGAAGGTATAAGTCAAACCAAGGGTCGTACAGGTTCCCCGTAGTGAAAATATACTCCTCCCTTCTCCCCACTCAAGGGTCCAAACAAAGGGGTATGTACCAGGCTATGAGTGGTTTACCCCCTCGGGTGCCTCCAATCCTAGCGGAAGAGGTAGGTCACCTTTGGAAATAAACCGGGCTTAAACATGTGTTGGAGAGATTAAAGAAGAGAAAATGTCATGCTATGTGATTATGGATGAGATATCGGGTTATGAATTAATAATTGACTTCGAGCGAGGATGTACTTTGATTGTTGCCTAAGTTCCTTAAGTTTTTATGAAAAACTTTTTTAAAGAAACTGTTAATCCCCAGCAGAGTCGCCACTGTGAGCGGACGATGTTTTTACGGAATGCGCAGTGAAGCGGGAACCAAGGATTTTCTTTTTGAGGTGATGAAGTGGTTTTGAAAATGGGTTTTAATCTTTTTTTAAGAAAGCCTTTATTTTAATGGAAAAACCCTTTTTTTAGAAAACTTAATTGTAAGTGTGAATTTTGGAACATTGATTTTTAGAAAATCCCAATTTAAACTTAAAGACCTCGAAACCTACATTTCGAGATTAGATACCAAGTCACCACCTGGATCAGCTCATCCGGGAAATTCCGGTACAGCTCCCTACCAAGTGTAGGCGCAGTACCTAATCGAAAGATTCAGGATTCGAGCAACACATCTACTAATCCTCAAACTTGTTTTCAATTATTATTTCATAATGTGATATGACATCCACTTAAATCTACTCATTTTATCTTCTTTTATTTTAGTTAATGCTCATACACATGACATAAATATAAATCCAAAAAATAAAGTGCAGAAAAATAAAGTGCAGAAATGTAAAGTAGAGGCCAAATTATATAACCCAGAAAAGAGAAAAAGCTCTCATCCTCACCATAAACAACCGCCTATAATACACGATGATCTAAAAAATTACAATCGCCTAGATACACAGGATAATCTATTAAGTACATCAAAAATGAAAAATAAAAAGAAAAGTTGCATCCAAATACGGTTAGCACAAATAATTAAAACACACCAAGGACTCATACAAGACAGAATAAGGGTATTTTGGGAAACGGGATCATGCATAGGGGGGTAATCGAGACGTCTGGGCGACTACTCGATTAGACATGGAAAACATTTTATTGAAACGCCCTGTAGATTTTGTGGATGAAAAATCAATTTCGAAAACAATTTGGCTCATTTTACATGCATTTTCCAATTTTTAGCAGGCCAGATATCCCCGGCACCTAGGGGTCCCATTCGTGAGTGGGCCTAAATTAGATATCCATCTAGGGTTCAAAAGTGTAAACATGCCAAAATTTTGTTTTGAATTGAAATGAGGCACAAAATTCCAAGTTAGAGGCCCCAAAGGGCAAAACTGTAATTCTGTTTCTCGGGCTACAGCCGTGTGGCTGTAGTGCTCCAGAATGTATTTCGGTTTTCTTTTCTCGTCTTGAAAATGGTTTTATAATTTTGATGATTTTGAGCGATCAGGGATTTTTGGAAACTCATAAAACACCATGAAAACATATCCAAAGCCGAGCAAATAAGTCCAGAAATCCCTAAAAACCCAAAATCACCAAACTTTACCATTACATCCACCAATTATAAATCCAAAAATCGAAAATCAAACACATATGGATGTAATTGGACCGATAATATTCATGAAAAAAACATTTGATTTGAAAACAGAAGCGTTATCGATCGATTTGGGGCTTTCGGAGCTTCTGCCCCTGAAGATTATAGCTGAGCGGCTGTAATTAGAAGATTACACCGCGCGGCTGTAACCGGACGCACTTCCAGAATCGCAAAAAACATAAAATCACAAACCAATAAGAAAGAGTTTTTAAGGCCTCTCATAATTACCTTGTCTATGTTCCAGGGTTTTGGATCACCAGTCATGGATTTGGATGCTAGGAAATGCCTTGCAATCACGAACAACCCGAACACGTGTGCGATCTCCGAAGCTCGAACGGAACCCCGAATCAAATTAGATGAGCGTTTACAGATTAGAACCACTCCAGAAAATTAATCCCTAAAGAATTCTAATCGCTTCTATTGATTTAATTAAGGTTTTTAATCGTTTTTCATGGAATCGTTTTATTTTCTCTCTTTTTCCCCTTCAAATCTCTCAAGAACCCTAATTCCTCAAATGGTGGCTGCTCTCCTCTGTTTTCTGCCTTTTCTTCTCGTTATTTTTGTTTTTATACTTCCCTAAATAGGTTAAGAAATTAGAATTTAAGACTGATTTATGCTAATTAGGAAATCTGATGATTACAGCCGAGCGGCTGTAGTGCACTACAGCCGAGCGGCTGTAGTGACCAGATTAGCCTATTTCTACGTTTTTCACCTTTTCTCTTCGGTTCTTCCAAATGCTCACTCAACCTTCTTCGGGGTTCCGTATCAAGACCTATCATACATATTCGGGTCATTCAAGACATTTCCGACATAGCCCCAGTTATTCCGAATCCGCTTCACGTTTATCCGTGAAAAAGGTAATAATGGATTTCATCAACGAGGTCGAGAAAAAACCCATGCTCACACCTAGATTGGTTAAACAGTCTGACCCACATTGGTGGTCATTACAGCTTACATCTGTTCTCTCAAAGTAGCCTTAAACCGATCCAAGTTCAATAAGGCATCTATGAAAGCATTCATGTCAAAAGCGGGCACTTCCATAGGTTTGTCTTAAGCCATGTCTGGTCTGTTCACTTCTTCCAACACAAATTGACTGTCAACTAGCAAAGAAGGTAACTGATCCCCAAATCTCTGCTCCAATTCTGACCCTGAATTATCCCTGATCTCTTCCACAATGATTGATTCTGGATGAACTGGTTGAACTTACTGATTAGACTCTGATTCAAAGCGTACTAACCATTTCAAAGTTCAACTCTAAACTATATGTTCAATATATGGTTAGCATCATGGATGGATGTTATGATTCTAGACATAAAGTCCTAAGTGACGTATATGGTATGGTCGTGAAATAATTATGGTTGAATGATGTCTCATGGATGGAAATGACAATAAGGATGATCTTCTTTATGTTTTAATTTCTTTTATTTCTAACGTCCTAAGAATACCCAATGTTGTACAAAAGACAATGGGAGATGGTCATGTGTGACCTTTACACGGATAGAGTTTCGGTGCTTTTAGGGCACCTAGTGAATGTCGTGAAATGTTCACGTGCGTACCGACACACAGACAAAGTTTTGATGCTTTGTAAGTCAATGAAGTGATATGAAATGGTCACGTGGAGGCCATCCCACAAATAGAGTTTCGCCGCTTTTAGGGCATCAGACGTGAAATGATGTCACAAAGAAGTCACATGTAACTCGAGACACGAACAGGGGTTCGGCATTCGTGGAACACCTTGCATGATTTTTTAATGTCATGAAATGTCCTTACACATGTAGCAATCCGGTGCTCGTGGAGCACCTCAAATGATTCAATAATGTCATGGAACAATCTGATGTGGATCACAACACACAAACAAGACTACAACATCACCGTGACACCAATGATGAATGAGCATGATGTCATGTAATGTTATCATATGACCCACCACACAAATATAGACCTAAGACTGTTGTGGTCCTCTAGTGAATGAAATGGTCTAGTGAAATGGCCAAGTTCAATCGAATGCACGAGCAGAATACGGGTAGTTTTAGGACACCTGATATGAAATGAAATGATCGTGATGGGCATTTTTTGGTATTCTCAGGACGTCTCACATTAAATGGACTGAGATGAGATGATATGAGTGTTCATGTCACACAAGATGCAAATGGCGGCATGAAGATGTGGTTAGTATGGGATGATGTCGTGTATGCTTCGTGGAAATGTCAACACATGAGATGTAAATGTACATGGCACACAAATAAAATGTCGTGGCTACACGAAGATGTGGTTAGCATCAATGCCATACAAATGCTTATGTCTTGAAAATGGCTGCATGAAAATGTGGTTAGAATGGCGCACGAATGATCATGTATGCTTGATGTTTCATAAAAAGGTCAAACGAAACCATCACAGAACAAACGTTAGCACATGCAACAATATGCTCACCCTTCCAACCTTATTCCTCCTTTCGATTGGCACACATTCTTCCTAGGTATTGGGTCTCTTTGGTACCAACCAGTGATACCAAAGGCGTACTCTTGATGTCCAATTTCATATTTATGTTTTGGTAATCCTGAAGGGAAATACTAGGTCATTACATGTGGGCTAAAGTCATACCAAGGGTCGTACAGTCCCCATAGAAAAAATACACTCCTCAACATAGAACACGTGAGGTTCATGAGGTGCTATGAGTGGTTTACCCCTTTGGGTGCCTCCAATCCTGGCGGAAAAGGTAGGACACCATCCGAAATAAACCAGGCTGATCAGTGAGTTTGAGGGGTTGAAAAGAAGAAAATGTCATTCTATGCAGTTGTGAGTAAAATATGGTATTATGAACTAAAAAAATGACTTCAAACGAGGTTATTTCAGTAGTTGCCTAAGTTCCTTAAGTTTTTATAAAAAAAAGTTTTAAGAAACATCTAATCCCCAGCAGAGTCACCACTATGAGCGGACGACCTTAAAATCAGAACGCGACGAAGCGAACCGGGGAATGGAGAACTGGTTTGAAGTTTGAATTGAAAACAGATTTGATGATCTTGTTTAAGAAACCTAATTGATTTGATTTGAAATCCCTTTTGTAGAAAACCTTTTCTTTGAATGTGAATTCTTAGGAAAAAACTATTTTTACATTTTAGAAAATCCCGTTTTATTATTTAAAGATCTCGAAACCTAAATTTTGGGATCAGTGACAGAGTCACCACCAAGATCAGTTCATCTGAGAAATTCCGGTACAACTCCCTACCGAACGTAGACTGCCGTACCTAATCCAGAGATTTAGGGTTCGAGCAACTTACCTATTCAACCTCAAGCTTGCTTTCATTTATAACTTCATATTACAATATTATACTCATGTATTCTCTACCTATTTTATCTTTTATTATTGATTAACCCATGCTCATTTAGATGACATAAATAAATAGCATAAAATTAAAGTGCAGAAAAGTAAACCATACATCCAAACCAAACAAATGAATAGAGGCCGCTTATTACAACCCAAAAAGATAAAAACTCTCATCCTCACCTTACAACTGCCTAGATACACGAAAATCTATAAAAAGTACAATCGCCTAGAATACATGATTTGATCTATTAAATACATCCAAAATGATAAAAAGAAAAATAAAAGCTGTAAAATAGATGGTTAGCACAATTATATCACAAACACTCATAAGACTCATAATAAGACAAAATGGGGAATCTCAGGAGACGGGGGCATGCATTTAGGGGGTAACCGAGAAATATGGGCGACTTACTCGATTAGACCTGGAAAATTGTTTTAGAAACGCCCTGTAGGTTTTTGTGCTTAAAAACCATTTTAGAAAACAATTTGGCTCAATCACGTGCAAAATTACTTCCTTTTGGTGAGTCGGGTATCCCGAAACTCGGGGAACTCCGGGTTCCATTCGTGTGGGTTTCCTATCTCAAGCTTCCATCTAAGGCCTAAAGCAGTAAACACATAAAAAACAATCTGATTCCGAAGACAGCATCACGCGATGACATCCGTGGGAGTCGTCATGAGATTCTACCTCCATTCTGTAACTATAGCCATGCGGCTCTAGTTAGAGCTGCATTGCTATAGCCACTACATCTGTGCGGCTGTGGTGTCCAAAACTCGAATTAGTTTTCTTTCTTTTGGAAAATAACTGTTTTAACCTGTTTCGATGATTTCTAAGGATTTTGTGGAATCTGGGGGTCCGCTAAAGCAGAACCGCGGATCCAATTTGGATCGAACAACCCCGAATTCCAAAAATCAAAATCAACGAAACCCAAACCTCACATCAACGTTCTTGGAAATCTGAAAACCACAATTTTGAATATAACGGATGTGATTTGAACTAAATAGTTCATAATAAAATGATTAAAACAAGAAATTGACTGTGTTCAGTCGATTTAGGGCATTTTGGGTTTCTGTCCAGAAGAACATAGTTGTGCGGCTATAGAGGCACAACCGTGCTGCTCTATTCTAAGGATTATAGCGGCTCGGCTCTAGTTAGAGCCGCACAGCTATAATCAAACAGACAGTTTCTGAATTTTACAAAACACCAAAAAAACACACACAATATAAAGCAAACAATTATGAGTTTAAGGGCTCTTAGAGTTTACCCTTTTTGTGTTCCAGTAAAGTTGAAAACCGGAAGTGGATTTGAACGTCGGAATACGCTTAGAATCCCATGAATGTCCTGAAATCCTCGAACATGAGCCTCGAATCGATCCGAACAAACCCGAAAATGATTCAAACAAATGATGAATGTCCAGAATCTCCCACCTTCTGTGTTTCCCAAGTGTTTTCTCTCTACTTCTCTCCTTTTCTTTTTGGTTTTTCACTCTTTCTCCTCTCTTTTTCTTTTTTCTTTCTCTCTATGATTTCTCTCCCCCTTATTCTTTGTTTTTCTTTTTCTTATGTTCTATTTTGTTCTCTTCTGTATTCTGGTCTTTGTTGGCTCCTTAACCCTAGAGTATCACGGCTTAAATTCCTTTTATTTTGGAAATTACACCCTGTCAAGATTAATGTTGGTTATTTAAGAAGTAACCTAGTCGCTCATTAGAGCTGCACAGCTCTAATGTTATAGCCATGTGACTCTAATGTTACAGCCATATGGCTGTAGTTGTGAAACTATAGCCGTACGGCTTTAACCAGAGCTATCAAGGCTTTTCCTAAATCCTACACTCACATCTAAGCTTTCTAATCACTCGAAGGACCTTTCTTCGGGTTTTAGATCGAGGACTGTTCTGTTTTGGAGCAGTTAAGACATTCCAAGCAATATTTCGCTCATTTTCAAATCCAACTCATGTTTGTCTATCTAACAGGTAACATAGGATTTTCATCATAGAGGTCAGGAAAACACGTGCTCACAACATTTATGCTTCATTCTGGATGGTAGAGATCAATTTTTGACTTCGAAAAGTGCATTTGTGATCGACATTAGTTTGTTGTAGAATCACTCTCGTGTGGGGACAGCAACAGTGAGGAATCATCTTTCCTTTCTTCTTTGTTTTATTTTATTTCTATAATCTGAGCATGAATCCTAGACATGAACCCTGGTGGTAGACAAGTGGTTCTGCCTTTGTTTTATTTGTCATCAAGACGGGTTCCAACATTTTTTCCCTTAACTAATGTAAAATTAACTTATGAATGTGTAGAACTAGAATCAATTAATGTTGATCTCTTACAACCAAAGATAGAAAATAGACCAATAACTACCATTATAGATTCTCTTGCTCCAGGTCCTCGAAAAACATAAGTTCGAGCCACTCCGTCCGTCGGCCTACCCCTTGACTGTGCTTGTGACCCAATCATCCCTCCTCTTCCTTTGCCTTGACCACCAATCATTATTGGTGTAAATGCAGTCATTTGCACTTGCTCTACTATGTCATTTCATGGGCAATCATTTTGGTAATGACCTAGTTGTCCACACTTAAAACAAACATTCACCCTACATTGTCCTTTCAGGTGTCTCCTTTCATATTTGTCGCACACATTCCAATATTTTCGTCGATGCCTTTTATCACACTGCTAGCAGCTCGATATAAATCCTTTCTCCTCCAGTCGTATTGCTAACCATAGATCTGGTACTTATCACCGATCCAAGCATTTGACTTTTCTCTTGGCTTTGACCCTGATCTATCCATGGCGGTTTACTAGTAGTTTAACGAGAAGCTACCCCACTTTATCCTTGAGTACTAGGTCAGAAGCTCTCCTCTAAAACTATCACTTCTGATCTTCTCCAATTCTAATGTTGTTTCCACCAGATCAATGAAGACTCAAATCCTCTGTGCATACAGTGACATCCAGATCTCATCAATCGATCTGTACTTAAAGTTTTTGCATCTTAATTCTTCCATTGGAACCTGCTCTTTAGCATACCTTTCCAACTTGGTAAACTGATACTCATACTACAACAAAGGCATCCTTCCTTGCCTCAACACTAAAAAATGTCACTTATACTCCTCTTTATATCTTTCACTAACATACTTACTCCTAAAATGATCCAAAAACAAAGTCCATGTTACTTCATAAGGCCTTCTTTCCCTGATAATATTATCCCACCAACTTCTAGCTTGCTCTTTTAGTAACCCTTGTACACAGTCTACCTTCTACACATCGGTAAAATGCAATCGATCTAGACACCACTTGATGTGATCTAGCTTAATCTTCGGTTGCGGTAGGGCCAGTAACATCTCCTCTAAAATTATCAATAGAAATTCTCTTAATCCATTCTAATGGCGCTCTCTCCTCTCTACTCAGTAGTGGTGGAGGCATTTGTACTCTCCTCATCACCTCCTCCATAATTCTAGTAGTCATTTGCTAGAAGAAATAACAATCATCTTTAATAGTAAATCAAATATTGCTCCATTCCTTCTTCCCAGATCAACATCATTCCAAGTGATTCATCCGAGGTGCTGATGCATAAATATAAATCTTCACCTTGAATACGCCGATAAAAGAGAGGAAGGAAATCTAGGAACCATTTAAGCTCTTCAAATGCTCGAGCACATGCCTAATTCCACTCAAAATTCTTAACTCCTTTTAAAGTTTTGTATAAAAGGAGGCACTTTTTTACCGAACATGAAATTAATCCTCCTAGAGCACTTATTTTCCCGTTGAGCTTCGACACCTTACTCACCATCTTCATCGAACACATGTTAAGGACTACTTTAATCTTATCTGAATTAGCTTCAATTCCTTTCTAAGAAATGAGAATTCAGAGAAACTATCCTTATGAAACACTAAACGTACACTTCTCCATATTTAACTTAATTCAGTATTCGTTCAATGTTTGGAATACTCTGGCCAAATCATAGGGATGTTCATCAAGCATTCGACTTTTGACAATCATATAGTCCATATATATTTTCATGATATCCCTTATGAGATCTTTAAAATCTTGTTAACTAATCTTTGATAGGTCACTCTTGCATTCTTCAACCCAAAAACTCAAGACTTTGTAACAATATATTCCTTCATGAGTTGTAAAAGCAATTTTTTCCACATCCCTAATAGCCTTTGGAATTCAATTGTAACCTGCTGTAGCATCAAGCATAGAATAAACCACATATCTCGTTATTGAGTCTACCAACAAGTCAATGTTAGCAGTGGATAGCTACCCTTCATGCATGCCTTGTTCAAATTAGTGAAACCCATGCATATTCAATAATTATTGTTGGGATTTTTCAGTAAAACCACATTTTCCATCCAATCAGGGTACCAAAACTGTCGAATGTAGCTTACTCATTTGCAAAGAACCACATACTGGAACTGAATACCAGCTAATGCCCACCACGAGTGCCTATTGGATTTGCAATTTGTTTGGATTGACCTATATTGTGTGTAAGGTTGACCTGGCGATCAAATTGATCAAAATCCCTGTGTCCACCAATAACCTCTTGATGAGGAATTGCTCGATGACCGTTTCTATGACCAATGCATAAGAGTGCGCAGGCGGTCTCTTCATATGGGAAAAAGAGAAATGTATGCTATAACCTAGTTTATGTTTTCTGGAGCCATAGGCGAATCCTTTTCATCTTCAAAGGACCTTGATTATCCCCTACAATAACATGAAATATGTGGTGGCTAGTTATTATTCTGTTGTGGCAAAACCTTTTATTGGACTGCAGGTTCGGCTACAGGTGGATGAATTAGGAATTGATTTAGTTACCCTCTTCCTGGCATCTTATTTAGGTCAATTACTGGATGAGCCTTGTATGTATAAAAGGATTAGTGGGAGCATTGTCACTTTTCTGGTGTTATATATAGATGACATCCTTCTAATTGGAAGCGACATACCAACACTGCAAGGAGTTAAGCAATGGTTGTGTAAGTGCTTTCCAATGAAGGACTTAGACAAAGTTGAGACGATCCTAGGGATCAGGATCTATAGGGATAGACTCAATCAGCTTCTGGGTCTAAGTCAGGACAAGTACATAGACAAAGTTCTAAAAAGATTCAACACATATCAGGGCAAGAAAGGTTTCTTGCCAATGAGCCATGGGCTAAAACTTAGTAAGAAAAACTATCCTAAGACAAGGAAGGATAGAGAGAACATGAAGTTGGTCCCATATGCATTGGCTATAGGATCAATCATGTACTCCATGTAATGTACAAGACTTGATGTCACCTTTGCACTAAGTATGACGAGCTGATACCAGCAGGATCCTGACGAAGACCACTGAAAGGCTATCAAAGCAATCCTTAATCGGACTCAGGATAGCTTCTTAGTGTATTGTGGTCAAGAAGAGCTATCAATGACTGGGTACACAGATGCAAGCTTCCAGACCGACCAGGATAAGTACCAGTCACAGTCTGGGTATGTATTTTTGCTTAATGGTGGTGCTATAAGCTGGAAAAGCTCTAAGGAATCGACCATCGAGGACTCTACTACAAAAGCTAAGTACATTGCAGCGTGTGATGCAGCTAAGGAAGCTGTATGGATAAGGAAGTTTATCACTGAATTGGGAATAGCACCAACTATCCTGGATCTAGTTGATATCTTCTGTGACAATAACGGGACTATTGCACAAGCTAAGGAGCCTCGGTCACATAAGAACACGAAGCACTTACTTAGGAAGTTTCACCTCATACAAGAAATCGTCGAGAGGGGTGACATTTTATTACACAGAGTAGACACCGAGGATAATATCGTAGATCCTTTGACCAAGGCCTTGGCTCAGCCCAAGCACGAGGGTCATACTAAATCTATAAGGATTAGGCCCATGCCTAGTTGGAACTGGTGCAAGTGGCAGATTGTTGGGAATGCCCTAGTCCCAAGGTATTGGTTCTTGTATTGTATCATACATTTTGTATCTTGTAATGGGATTTATGTATTATACATTCATGTAAATGAATAAAGGCATTAATCTATTTTTTATATACATCTTGTGCAATATTATAAATAGAGTATCCAATATCCATATCCATGTTAACGAGTGTCATGCATTTGGCTGTAAGACCATGGATAGGGAAAATGATATGACCATAAAGTCATCCATAATCTGTTCTAGTAATAGGAATGAATGGAACCAAAGACTATCATAAGCTTGGTTCTATGGCGGTGTCTTACCGGCTATTGAACATGGAATGTCAACCAAGTTCATGGGTACATGCAATGGGGCATGGTACTGGATAGATCCACTAAACGAGAAATCCACATGGTATAATATTACAAGTGCTTCTCGTGTAGTACTTATATGGATCCTTTGACCTGACGATGTTATGGTCTTGTATGTGAAGTGACACATTTTGGTGTACGCCTAAAGGGCCTGTAACAAGGTGGCAAGTATGGGTACGTTCGGGTGTGCCGGTGAGCATGGCAAGACTATAAACATGCAGAAGGGAATGTCAGTCAGCAAAACCACTGAGAAGATATCACGGGCCTCTTGATGAATGCAACTGATAAGAGGGTGAAAACCCAAATAAGTTGGAACTTGTTTGTGAGCATCGGTTCATTCGGGGTCAAGTTAATGTCCGGACACAAAAGAGGGTGATGACGCCATGCCTCCGTGTTGGACACCGATATCAATGACATGCGATATATAAGCTTAACTACATGGTTAAGACTTTTGTTAGACTGTTGTCTCCATCTTAATTGGGGGCTGTAGTGGCTTGCTAGAGCACGCCTACAGTCTGTGGGCCTTGGGCCCACTCCCAACATACAGATGAGCCCATAGGATCGTACACATAGAATGTCTGAGTTTGAACTTGTTGGATCACCCGTATACATGGAGTATACAAACTGTATAGATAACTATTAATTAATTAAATTATGGATCAATTGGATTGATCAATATAATTTAATTGATATGTATTTTAATTGGGAATTTATTTCCAGGTGGAAATAAAATACATATGTAGGTTTATATGTATTTGATTTAAGTTGAATCTCAGTTAATTTATTAGGTCAATTTTAATTGGCAAATCAATTTTAATTTAATGACATGTACATTATATAATATGGTTTTATGTAAATACATGCATGAAAATTAAAATAGAATTGCATTTAAATTTACCCATAATAATTAATTTGGATTTAGGGATTTATGGCATTAAAATCCTAACATAAAATCTAATTAAGCCCAAGCCTTAATCTAATTAAGCCTAAGCCTTAAATCAAGGCCATGATTTGAGCCAAGAGTTAATTCTCATAAATAAGAATTTCGGCTCTAAGGGAAATATCAAAGCTAAAATTTTCAGCCAACTGATCCTCTCCACCTTCGATCCGCCGCTAGCACGGGTTCCGCTCGATAGATGTTCGTGTAAGTGAGAGTGGAAGAAATCGATCTCGGTTTCTGTAGCCATCTTTATAAGAGACATAGAAAGGTGAGAATCTCATTCTTGATCTTTTGATTTTGTGTTTTTGATTTTCACCTCAATTGCTCCTGGGTCACGAATTTGAGAAAATCGATCCGAGCTTCCGCTTTTATCGATTGAGTTTCTATGAAAAATTTCTACACTTTCCTCCACTTCTTTCATCAAATTTTCCATCAAAATTGTTGTGTTTGCTATAACATTCATCTTGACTTATTTTGGGACGAGATAGAGTAGGACTCCTAGAATGATCCCTCCTCTTTACAAATCTAATGAGGCTTCTATGGCTACCAGAATTTCTAGGGCTTCAATTACATCTTCGTTCATTTGGCCTTATGGGTGGGTTATGCCTTGTACGGTTAGCTTTCTCCCTCATGGACATCCTTCGATACACATTCCTTACACCCTTTGTTCTTGAAGCAACATCCTTCGAGGATACATTGGGAGGAATACACATGTGACTATTATGAATGACTTGCTCCAGATGAGCCATATCAGCCTAATGGGCACTATTGAGGTCATTAATGCTATCTTAGGTATCTGCGGTGGAGTAAAGTACTTATTTAGTGAGAGTATCCATGGATCCGCAGAACTTATCCATGCATGATTCCTCTGATCCATCTCTTACATGATTTAGAGAAATGAGATTAGATTCCCAAAACTATCCGACGGGTGAGGTTGAGATGAAAAAGCATTCTTTTTCATAGACAAAGAAGGCATGAGAATGGATTCTACATCCTACACATCAATATGCAGTTGTCAAGACCAAACTCTATCAAACCTTCAGCTGACGAGGAAACTGCAAGTATTTTGAAGGATCTAAATTGACCATTGTGATGAGAATCCACGCTCACCGTACCAATTGATGATCTCCTGAGATGTGTCCGTCGTGTATGGGGTGATTATCCTTAAATGAAAGACAAAGTAAGAGGGTGTCGGGTGTCCAATGAAGCCCCTTTGATAACCATGTCAATCAGATGTAGAAGAATGAATAAAATAACCTAGAAATGGTGAGACTCATACCTTAGCCTTTTCTATGCAACATTGTGATTCATGCCATTGGGTAGTTATGTATGACTGGCCTAGGATTGGCTCTTCTAGTAGGCAATGATGAGGTCATATCTTCGCTCTACACGTGTAGAGTATGGATCACTAAGGCCGTTACTGTGCTTATTGAACAGGGCAAGGCAAATTCAACTTTACACGTGTAAGAGTGTGATTGGATGAGTCTAAAGCCATGGCATTTATTTTACGCATATCCGGCCGAAGGAGTCAGGGTGGGTCTAGGCTCCACGTGTTTGGTCAAGGTTCTCTTCATATCCCTATTATCATTTACCATATTTTATTAACCCATAAATCAAATAAAGTGTAAAATAAAATTCAACCATTGCAGACCCTCATCTAATTGTCATATATGTGAACTCAAGGACACACAAATATATTTTCACTCTATTGGCTTATACCTATCAATTCAAATAATTTCAATTAGAACTAGCCACAAAAGTTATTGTTGTTAGATAACAAATGACTCTTAGGTCATTACTTATATCAATAATTTTGTTCATCATGGTTTTAAGGCTAAATAATTTATTGTTAGTGTATTTTTACGTATTACACTAGTTAATTTATAGATATATTTTGAGGTTTTTAACTTTTATCTCAATAAGCTTTTCAGTCCTTTCTTTTATTTATGCATAAGAAAATACAAAGCACCCTTAAATTATAAGTAAAAAATTTATCTTTTAGTTTTTAAATTAATTAAAGTATTTCTAATAGTATATACACATGCACCAACATTTCTACACTTATATATATTAGTTACAAAAATTAAAAAACATATATCGCTATTATTTATTATCTTTAATATATATTGTCATTTTTATTAGTTTAATATAATATCTATAAATTAACAATAAATTATGAATCTTGATAATTTTTTTAAAATGATATCTTTTTGTTTATTAATATTATCCATAAAGTTTGTATTTATAATTTCATATAGTATTACTCCTAATTTTATATTTTTTGATATATTTTTTGTTTATTTATTTTAATTAACAAGCTCTATACTAATGCAGTTTAGTTTTATAATTATATAAAATTTAATAAATTAATTAACCAGTATTAGTGATATTAGGATTATAAAAGGAAAAAAATATACAATAGGAAATATTATATGTTTTATCATTATAAACAGAATGAAAGGTAATTTTAGTAGTATTAGTCTAATTTAACTATTAAATCTACCAAACGGACTAAACAATTGACAATGAAAAAACTTTGTGACTATGTAATTATCACTGAAAGTGACTAATATAATATGTCAAAAATAAGAATTAATAAATTATTTACTCTAGTTTTAATCATAGTTTTAATTTTATAATGGTTACATAAATGAGTACAAATATTTCTCCATTCCCGTGTTCCCAAGGATCCATATTACATCTCTAACATTAATAACTACTGAAGCTACTTAATACATTAAAATAATTGTATATGCATGTATACAGATGCTAATATAATATTGTTAACAATTAAAATGTTTAGCTTACTAAAAATTATACATATGGCTATCAAAAAAAATTATATGTATGAAATATATTTTGAAATTAAGGTGAAAAAAAAAGACAAAAATTGTAGCATAAATATGTTTCCTATATACAAAGAGGTAGGAGTGCATACGGTCGGCTAACCGGTCTATGTGGATTTTTACAAACAGTTAACCGTTTGAACGGTTTTTTTAATTTACTAAACATACACTGTCCATTAAATTCCATTAACCATTAGTCGATTAACCATTAATTTCGGTCGGTTAACCATTTAACCATTTACGAAATAGACATTATATGTTGCTAAATTTATAATATTTGAAACATCAAATAAATAGACCATAAATCTCAAATGTCAAATAAAAATATAAAATTACAAACCTTAATTATTAATTAAAATAACATTTTAACCATAAACTCTAATAATTAAAACATTAATAAAAAAAAAAGTTACCAAACATAGAAATTGTTGTATAAAATTAAACATCAATTAATGAAATTGTTTTTCATTGTTCGTTTTTTAATGAGTATGAAATTAAGAATTGAGAGAAGATGGGATTGGAAGGGAGTGATCGAGATTACTTGGTATTGTATAGTGAGGAAGTATAGTAACATCAAAGGCCTAAATATTTCACTTATTATTCATATTACCTATATATATATATAATTACATAATTTTTTAAGTAAAATTTTTGTAAATAATCGGTTAACCGTGAGTCTACATGGATTTTTGGTGTAAAAACCTAAACCGTTAATTTCTAAAAATAAAAACCATACACTAGTCCATCGGTTTCAGTTAACCATATTTTTAGCTCGGTTTCGGTTCGGTTTCATGGTTTTTCGATTTTTTTGTGCACTCCTACAAAGAGGGTTGGGGCTCCGCTCTTTTCCCCATTTTTCAACATTTTCTTTGATTTATGCCTTTGAATAGGAAACCCAAAATAAATTAATGATAAAAAAAAAAAGGAACGAAATTCAATTTCTCAAAATATCCTCAGTAACCCTTTAAAAACCACATATTGCCATAAAAATATTTTTAATATATATATTAAAATGAAGAGGTATCAAAATGATCCTAAAGTATTTAAACGCGTCTAATTTTATGTCTGTTCATATAAAGTCCGTTACTCCTTTATTTTTTTCAATATTAATTGTGCTCGACCAATGAATGAACAACACTTGGCTATGAAACATAATACTAAAATAAACCCAAATTAATTGGCTAACCAACCTTGTTTATCTCCTTTTATTTTTCATCACACGTTCACAATCAGATTTCAAAATCAGATTATGCAAACGAAATAACCATATCATTTTTAATTTAGACAAAGAAAATGAAGAAACTTACAGGATGTTTGTTGGGAATGATGGAAAGGGAACGGGAAGGGATGGAAGACACAAATCCTTCCGATCCTTCAAAACAAACAGAGCATTAAATTAAAAATACTATTTTTCTTTTCTGGTATATAATTAGTTCCAAACATAAAGTTAGTATTGGCTGACAATTAGGCGTCAGCCCAAATATGGGTTGATTTTGCTATTTTCCTTCCGTTGGAAATGCCCTACTCCCGAGCCATTGGTCCTTGTGTTTGTATAATACATTTATACATTAATATGAACTTTATGTATTATACAATTTGTATAAGGAAATAAAGGCATTAACCTATTTACTATATGTCTTGTGCTATATTTTAAATAGAGTATCCAATGGACATATCCATATCCATGTTGCCAAGTGTGAGGTACTTGGCAGTAAGACTGTGGATAGGGAAAACGATATAACCATAATGTCATCCATAGTCTGTTCCAATCATAGGAATGAAAGGAACGAAAGGCTATCATTAGCCTGGTTGTATGGCGGTGTCTTATCGGTCATAAAACATGGGATGTCAACTAGGTTAATGGATACATGCAAAAGGGGCATGGTACTGGATCGATCCACTTAACGAGAATCTACATGGTATAGTATCACAAATGATTCTCGTGTAGTACTTGTATAAGTCCTTTGACCGGACCATATGATGGTGCTGAATGTGAAGTGGCACACTTTGTTGTACGCCTAACGGGCCTGTAAAAGGGTGCCAAGTATGGGTACGTTTGGGTGTGTCAGTGAGCATTGCAGTACTATGGATATACAGAAGGGAATGTCACTCAGTAATTTACTGAGACGATATCACCGACCTATTGATGAATGTTACTGATAAGAGTGTGGCCACGCCCAAACAAGATTAGATCTTGTTTTTGAGCATCAGTTCATTCGGGATCAAGTAAATGTCCAGAGAAATATAGAGGGTGATCAACCATGCCTCTGTGTTGGACACCGATATCAGTGACATGGGACACACAAGTTCAAACTACAGGGTTACAGTGACAGTTTGACTGCTATCTCCATCTTAATTGGGGGCTGCAGTGGCTTGCTAGAGTCCGCCTATAGTCTGTGGGCCTTGGCCCACTGCCAACATAAAAACGGGCCCATTGGATCGTACACATTGAACGTCTGGACTTTAACTAGTCGGATTAAGTGTGTACTTGGAGTATACACGTTTGAAGAGAGAGATTTATTAATTATATTATAGATCAATTAGATTGATCAAAATAATATAATTAATATTTATTTTGGCATTCTCTTAATTAATTCAATGAATTAATTTATGAGATTATTTCCTAGGTGGAAATATTTATACATGTATAGGTTTACATGTATCTCATCTTATATGTGTCTAATTTTATTCCTTGATTAATTTGATGTGTCAAATTAATTTTAATTTCAATGTATGTAACATATTATATGGTATAATATACTTACATACATGTTGAATTAAAACGTTATTTGAAATCAAATAAAAACCAAAGAATTAAAGTGGGCTTGGGCTTGAAATGGGAAGCCCACACTTTCATCATGTCTTGGCCGAAATTCTTGGTGGATTTTAGGGCAAGAATGATGAGTCATTAAGATGAGAAAAGTGAGTCATTGTTGGACAAAAGGTAATGATCAAATGGGTGAGTCATGGTGGACTTTTGGCTTAGCAAAGTTGGACTTTACTAACTTGGATATTTTTGGTCATTATGATTATAAGATAAATGAGAAAAATATCCCATCTATTTTGGATCACCTCTTGGCCGAAATCATCATGAGATGTGGCAAGGAAGATGAATCACTTTTGAGACAAAATGTGATGAGTGAATTGGTGAGTCATGGTTGACTTTTTGGTAAGCAAAGTGTGACTTTGCTAACTTGGATATTTTTCCTTCTTCCTTTTGAAAGATTTATAAGGAAAAATTAATCCTACCTATTCACACACATAAGAACTCTTGGCTGCCCAAAATAGCTCTCTCCCTCTCTTCTTGAAATTTCCGAGTCGCTAGCACGGGTTTCAGTCCGAGAGCCGTTCGTGTACGTATCGGTGGAGGAAATCTACACTTGATTTCTGCAGTCCGCATCCGTCTCCTAGAGAGACTTTGTGGTAAGTTTTCAAACTTTCTTTTTATGCTTTAAGTTTTTTATTTCCATATCTTAAGCTCCTGGGACCGGATTCCAGAATATCGATGCGTATTTCCGCTTTTATCGGTCGGTTTCCCGTGTTGAATCCCAACACTTTCCTCCTCTTTCTCTTTTTTATTCTTGATGTTAACTTATTAGAGTTTATATTTCAAATAAGAACATTATAGAAATACGTCAAATTAATTCATTAATTCTTTTAAGTACATTTCAAGCAAGGGAAATTGTCTAATAAATGAATTGAACTGAATTCTATGGAGAAAATTAAATTATTTTCTGGTATATAATTAGTTCGAAACATAAAGTTAGTATTGGGCAAGAATCATTCATTTATTGGTCGATCACAGTTGACGTAGCAACAAGCTAATAGAGTTATGGATTTAATGCAATGTTATCATAACTATACCAGATATCAAACCGGTGAAGCTACTGGTACGTGGTTTAACCGGTTCAACCAGTGGTTATACCGGATTATTGATTTTTTTGAAAAAATATTATTTAAATAATAAATCAGCTTATAAATTTATTAAACCTAAGTTTTAAATGTTAAATATTCAAAATAATTTCACAAAATATTTTAAAACTTAATTAAATACAAACCTTAAATAATAAAAATAAACTAGTAATAGCAAGGGCAAAAACAGAGACTAGTAATAGCAAAGATAATACTAAAGAAATCAAAGGTACTACTACCAGATTAAGCAAGCAGTACACTGGATTTGGAATGAGAAATTAACTTACAAAATGGTAGGATTCAATAAAACATAATGAACTAATATTGTACTATGCAAAATTCATAAATTCAAATTCAATTCATGTACGTTTTTCAAGATTAAGGACGAAAAGTGTCATTTTGATTTTATTATTTTCTGATATAAGCAAATAATTTCATGAAAATATTTTCTTTATGATACTTTTTTATTTAATTGATATATTAAAAATTTAAGTAAAACCCATCAGTAAAGTCAGGATGGCCCAGTGATATAAGATGTCAGACTCAAGTGAGAGGGCATGGGTTCAAATCCTACTTTCAGCATTTTCTTAATTTCAACTTAGAATTGGTCAAGAAACCGGTTCGCCGGTTCACCGGTTTTTCGTGGTTCGAGCCGGTCAACTTCGGTTTTCTGCTAAACCGTTGAATTTAATTAAACCGACCGGACCAATGGTCGGTTCGCGGTAAAACCGGTCGAACCGACGGGTCCGGTCCGGTTTTCATAACGTTGATTTAATGTAAATTTCTATCCCGAAAGAGTAACAATTACATCCGGTCAAATATGTTAGGGGCTAAATTAAACATTTTTAAAGT
This sequence comes from Euphorbia tirucalli, assembly GCA_039660915.1. Classification (NCBI taxonomy): domain Eukaryota; kingdom Viridiplantae; phylum Streptophyta; class Magnoliopsida; order Malpighiales; family Euphorbiaceae; genus Euphorbia; species Euphorbia tirucalli. Next base: position 35,154,686 of record CM077633.1, read on the forward strand.
GTAGGGTAAATTTCACCTTCTCCAAATACTTTAACAGTATTTTAATACTCATCCCTACTTTCAATCAACAAGATATAATCGTTATCCCCACGTTGTATCGCCTGATTGTGGCACTCATGTGGCACGTGGGCTTACATCCAAAAACAGTAAATGTTGGAAAACAAAACGATAATCCTTCAAGAACAACTTTGACTTTGCACACCAAATTGATGTTGTCCTTGAAGAATATTTGCTCCCACTAGTTGCTGCTGGGATTATGCCAATATCTTCTAGGATTACACAAAATCAATAATGTGTCTTTATTTCAGCAATAAAATATAGACACCCGAAGAAAAAGAAGAAGTATGTATGCAAGAAAATAAGAAAAATTAAGAATGATTTTTGTTGTTGTATCTCAACCAATATATATAGGAATTATTTTCTATTTCGAACCATTGTATCTTTTTAACTTAAAAAGACATAACCCGTTGAAAATACACAATTTTTAGGAACCATCGTATCTTTTCAACTTGGAAAGACATTACTTGGAAAGACACAATAGTTGGTGACTATTGGCTTATAATTCCACATATATACATATTTATAACGGGTGATAACCCAAATTAATATATTATGTAAACAAAATATCTAGTTTAATATAGTATAAAATTTGTAAAGCTTTTTTTTATTATTTTTGGAATGGAATGGGAATCATTGCATTATATTAGACTAACGTACATCCCTAATATTGTTAGGAGAGACATTAACAAGAAAAACAAAAAAGGCCAATCTATGAATACTGATAGATTTGTTCGTGGGTGGATCCTCACGTAGCCTATCCAGGCCCTCATACAATGGGTCAGATGAGGATATATTAAATTTTCAATTGGTCTACTTCGGCCCGACGATTTTATATGGATTGGTTTGAATTCTTATAGATAAGCCTCGTTTAGTTCTGCCTTGTTTAATATATATTATACTATTATAAAAATATAAAATTAAAAATATATTTTTTATTTATTTATGAATTTGAAGCTTTTCATTTTATATTTGTTGAAGTTGATTCTTTTATATATAAATTATTTTAAAAAAAGAATGTGAAGTTAGGCTGAGTTTGAGAATTAATTTTAAAACCTGAGTCCGCAAAATTATTTTGTGGACTGCACCAGGTTTGGCCTTTCATTTTTAATGAAAACATCCAATTAGACCCTACCCGTGATTCGTCCGACCCGCCCAATGAACTATTCATTCTTTTGACAAAAGGCACCTTTGACAAATTATTGATCAAATACATTATATACTCCTTATATTTTACATATATAATTTATATCTTTCTGTATTTTATATCAATCACACTATGACCTCCCTTTATTTATTATTGTTTTGCTTTCTATCAAAATTTCTAATGTGATATATATTTACGGACTAATACCATCTCTTAAAATATTTTACATTCAAGTTTTTCTTAATTAGACTCTTTAATGTCTTTTTTTCTGATGTAAATACAAATTAAAGGGTATGGAAAAAGTCTTATAATAAGTAAATAATAATAGTTTTGTGACAAAGACCTTACAAAATCAACATTAGATAGGAGACAATGCTAATCTTAGTCACAAATATTAAAAGTATCAATAATTTTGAAAGAAAATACTTAATAATGAATTGAAGGAGGTAATAATGTGATAGAAATAAATTTCAGAGAGGTATAAATTATATATATAAAACATAAAGAGGTATTAGTGTATTTGATCAAACCTCGGAGAGGTCATAATTATTTACCCTTTTCCTTATTGTAATTAAAGCATTGGAATCCGTGAAACGATGATCTAAGTATCGCCTTAATACAACACAACTACATTTTTATATGTAGAAAAGTATAGGATAAACTTTATTGTCTCTATACTAGGAGAGCACACGGTCGGTTAACCGGTACATGTGGATTTTTACAAACGGTTAACCATTTGAACAGCTTTTTAAATTTATTAACCATACACTGTCCATTAAATTAGGTTAACCATTAGTCGGTCAACCATTAATTTCGGTCGGTTAACTGTTTGAACGGCTTTTTTAATTTATTAACCACACACTGTCTATTAAATTCGGTTAACTATTAATTTCAGTCGGTTAACCATTTCTTTATGGTAACTATTTACGAAATAGACATTATGATTTTGCTAAATTTATAATATTTAAAACCTCAAATGAATAGATCATAAATCTCAAATGTCAAATAAAAATATAAAATTACAAACCATAGTCTTAATTATTAATTAAAATAATATTTTAACCATAAACTCCAATAATTAAAACATTAATAAAAAAAGTTCACAGACATAGAAATTGTTGTACAAGATCAAACATTAATTAATGAAATGTTCTTCACTGATCGTTTTTCAGTGAGTGTGAAATTAAGAATTGAGAGGAGATAGGATTGAAAGGGAGTGACCAAGACTACTTGGTGTTGTATAGTAAGGAAGTAAAATAACATCAAAGGCCCAAATGTTTCACTTATTATTCACATTACCTATATATATATATATATATATATATATATATATATATATATATATATATATATATATATATATATATATATATATATAAAATTACATAATTTTTTAAGAAAAATATTTATAAAAAGTTGGTTAATCGCAAGTCCACATGGACTTTCGGTCTAAAAATCTAAACCTGAACCATAACCGTTAATTTCTAAAAATAAAAACCGTACACTAGTCCATCGGTTTCGGTTAACTATATCTGTAGCGCAGTTTCGATTCGGTTTCACGGTTTTTCGATTTTTTGGTTTTTTTTTTTTTTTTTTTTTGTGCACCCCTACTCTACACTCGACTTGCATAGATGTACGTATAGAAAGTAATATTGACTTGACTTAATTCAAATAGGTATTAAAAAAAGTAGCTTAATTCAGATGTTTCTTTTTCTAATTTATATCTCTATATTTCATATCCGTCATATTATAACTTTCTTCTATTTATTATTATGCCGTTTTTATATCAAAATTTCTAACATGATATATATTTATGGACTTATATCATCTCCTAAAATGTTTTATATTCAAGTTCTTTTTGGATAGATCTATTTAATATGTTTTCTTTTTCTCATACAATCACAACTTTAAAAGAGTAGCAAAAAGTCTTGTAATAAATGAGAAAAATAATTTTGTGAAGAGGATTTTACAAAATTAACATTAGAGATAAGAGACAAGGCTAATTTTAGTCACAAATATTACCAACATCAAACATCAAAAATTTTGAAAGAAATATACTTCATAAATTAGATAGGTAAAATACAAAGAGGTACCGATGTATTTGACCAAACCATAAACAGGTCATAATTTTATACCTAATAATAATAATAATAATAAGCACATGGGACTTTCACATGCTGCTTGATGTTCTTTTGTGCAAATCCAGCGCAAGGATTTGCATATGACAGCATAATAATAAGAATAATACATAATATAATTGAACCTTTACATTGGACTAAATCATCAATATTAAAATTCTGCAACTTTTATAAAATAAATTGCGACGCATCTCTTTTCAAAAAATTTTGAATCAAACATTTTATTCCTAGTTCCTATATTCTACTAGCTCTAAGTCATAAAATTTGTAAACAATAATTTACCTTTTTTTTTTCTTTTTTAAGTCGGTTGGATATATATTTTTTTTCTCTTTTGAATTAGCTTTCATTAAGCAAGCAGAGAAGCATCAAATTGTCTAACACTGATTAATAAACACAATTTTTTTAGTGGTGTTTTCCCCAATTAAAATTTTCTTTTGAGAATTCGAAAATTAAATTTTAAACCATCTACAGAGAGACTAACAAATTAATCCATTAGTATTCATAAAAATAAATAAATAAATAAAATTAATCCATTAGTATTCATAAAAAAAATTTTGATGAACCGGAGGTCAGACCGGTCGGTTTTCTATCCGGTTTTCACTTTGGTCAATAACCGGTCAACTTTCGGTCGGACCGTACGGTCGAACCAGAAACCGTGAACCGAACTGGTTTTTCGGTTCGACCAGATTTGAATATAAAATATAAGTTATTATTTTGAGGTTTTTAATTAAAATAAAATTTAGTTTGCATTTTTAAATTATTTTAAATCAAATTGACATTTAATCATAACTATAAAAACTATATTTCGTAAATTGAGTTTTTTTAATTACTATATTGTGTTTGAAATGCTTAAACTTAAAGAATTATAATAAAAATGTTCAAAGTTTCATAAATTATAAATATAAAAATAAAAATATATTAATATTTTAATATATTTATTAAATCCGGTTCGATTCCGGTATTTTCTGGTTTAATCCAAAATCCATGAATCCATCCCTTCACCGGTTCGATTACCGGTCCGGACCTGAAAACCATGGTTAAGAATTTAAGTCGTTTGGGTTTAGAATTCCCAATTCGTAGTGAACGCAATAAACTTTACTTGGCAAAGTATTCACCTAAAAAGTATTTGAGAAGTATCAAATCAATTAATCGAATTAATCAAATTAAGTTATTTCAATTTCGGTAACCAAAATTATTTTAAAAAGAAACATATAGTTTCTGAGCATTGAAAATTAAAATGTTCAACTTTTTTTATAATTATTAATTGCCAATGTATTTTTTATATATATATATATATATATATATATATATATATATATAGAGGAATGTGATTAAATGTCAACGGTGGAAATCCCGGGAAAGATAACGGGAAACCGTTAGAGAAACGGAAATTCACGAGAGTCAATAATATACACCACCGACGCCCTAATTTCTGTCATAAAATTCCTCGCATTTTTTTTAATTATTATTTTCTATTACAGTAACAACAATCGCATTTAACCTTCCTTAACCGGTAATTCTTCGATTGTCAGACCTTGTCACCTGTAACATCCGGTACCTCTGTCGGTGGCCACCCCGTCGGCACCGACACGCCATAATCATTCCCAGTAATTTTAAGTTTTTTAAGCCACTCAAAATCTAATTGTTATTTAGATTTTTTTGGCAAAACGTCTCTAAAGTTTTTGAAATTTCATAAATTTTGATTGGCACTTTTGTTAATTTTTTCAACACCCTATGATCTTTCTTTTTTAATAAATTTGACTAATTTTTATTTTGTTGTACTGTTATATCCATTAACTGATTTATGACAATTTTTGCAGATAAGTGAGATTAAATTAAAAGGATAATTTATATTTGTAGCTAAACACGTCTATATTAAAAGTATGATTTGAGATTCATACTGTAAATTTTAGAGTCTTATATATTTTTTACAATAATTGTGTTTTATGCTAATTAACAAATATTGCAGATTATATCCAATAAACGTGTCAAGTTTGTATAAATATTATTAAAATAGAAAAATGATGGAAATAGTGTATTAAAAAAATCAATTGGTGAACCGAAAAAGAAATTAGGGACGGGTGCAGAGTTCGCAGAACAATGGAAGGAAGAGGGTATTGTTTGATATAATAGCTATAAATAAATGGTGTTGTTGATCGGTTAGTTTGTGGGGTTCCCTTTGTTGCTTTCCCTTCCGTAGGTGAGATGTACTTGTGTTGGAAATTTGACAAATATATTGGATTATATATTAGTGGCTATTTGTCAACTTTGGGCCAAATTATATTATGGAAAGGAAGCGTATTACATCAAATGATTAGTGTCATTGTATAGTACGTAACGTGAACTTTCCAATGGTATATAATTTACCCAAAATGGATAAGTAGTGAATGAGAAATTGTTGCTCAAAGTTAGCATAATGAAATGGAATATTTGGAGAAATTTTGGTCCAAGTTAACTTATCCCACATGGGAAAATAACAAAGGGGAAAAGGTGTTTATATTGAAACACACTTTTGTAAGGTGTTAACTTGTGTAAGCCAAAAGGCTCTCTCTTGTGTGCGAAGGGGGAGGGGTGCAAATCCTAGCCCCGAGCCTTCAAAGGCCTAATGCGCACCTGCACGACGTGAGCGTAGCGAATGCCGAGCCGAAATGGGCCACTACGGACCTGCCTAGTTTTTGCTCCGGTCCAACTAAATTTTCTCCAGATATTTTTGAGTTTATTCGAATTCTGTGTCAGTTTTATTTTTGAATAAAAAATATAACTGCAAAATTAATTCTCTTAAGGAGAGAATTAATTCAGTTTAATGTCATTTAATTCCATTCTTTTAAATCCTCCTTCTGCATATTTTTCTTCTTGTTCTATCTGTTGATTTCGAAATTCCTCATTCTTCTCTGCATTCTGTTTCCTTCAAGAAAGCCTTCCTTTTTTCGGTGATAGTCCACTTCACACAGTTCAATTCGCCTTCGAGAGTTGTTGTATCCCGGGAGACAAATCGCCACTACGAGGCAGATAATTATCTTAAGGAAACTGTTTATACAGGCCTCGACTCTACTGCTTCCTTCCTTCTGTTAAGGTTGAAAAGTATTTTAAATCTTTCGTTTGTTCTTCCGTTTATTTTCAATTGTGTATTCTATAATCTGCAACTAACAACTTGATCCTCATATCCTCAGGTGACCTGCTTCCTTTGCTTGGCCTCTATTTCAATTCTACACTATTACTAATTTTAGCTTGAATTTAATCTTTATTTTAAATACTTGTTATTCCGAACTTGTGTAATCTTTAAAAGACATTATTCAATAAAAAAAGTTCCAAAAGATGTTTATCACATATTCATCTTGTAGGGATATTGGTAATAGAATCAAATTGCCACTAGTTTTTTTTTTTTTTGTACTAAAACTTTTCACTAATGTATAATATGTTAAATATGTTATGAACAAAGATTAACTAATGATGACACCAGGATAAAACATCAAATCAAATCGGATCAATACAGAGCCAGACGGAGAATCCAAAAACTAGAAGGCATATTAGTCTAAACCGTCTAAGTTAGCTGGAGTTAAGCACTTCAATAGGCTAGATTGACCAGTCGGCCTTAGTATCAGAAGGTAAAATGATGGATACATATATTAGTTAAGTACAAAGGTCTGAAGCCCGCATCGTACGGAAGAGACACGTATCGAATAAATGTTTTGCCTTGAAGGTATTATATCATTAGTGTCTACGTAGAACTAGATTTTTGCATCTTATGCAGCAAGTTGAAAAATCAACAGAGTGATCCAAGCCTTACACATGTAGAGTGGATAGGTAAGTTTATCATTATCTCACATATTTGAGTCGTACATGACGGTCTGAAAGTGACAGCAACCGTAAGTGATATAAAAGGAGAGCATTGTATTCATAGTTGAGATATCTTCTTTATTTTCTCTTTCTTTTCTAAGTGAGATTTTGAACTTAAGCATCAGAATGTAGCTCCCAGTCACCTAGTATTTTATTATTATTTTATTGCAGTTATTCGGGTTTTTAGGCGAGACCATTCAATCTTTTGAAGCCAGTCGATTCGTGCATCCAAGTTTTACTTGCCTGGGGCATCAACTAATATGTCATGCAGTAAACGTTTTCACTAAAATAAAATCATAGCAAACGCGATTTATTAATTTAAGTGAGTGAGTATTTAAGGAATTATTAGCAATAGTATTTATTAATGAAGCGCGTAAATGGTACTATTTAATAATAGTGAGCCTAAATTGATCCTTCTAATACATTATGGTAAAATTTAACTATTCCACCAGCATATACCATATTTTTTACCTTCCAATTTATGTTCCACAACTCAACCACGCGAGCAGATGCTACCAACAAATACTCGAACTTGATTAAATGGAGTCTATTCCTACTACGTAATTAGTAGACACTATATTAGGTAATTTGAATGCTCAAGGGATTGGTAGGATAACCTTTTCCTCCTTTTCATCAAAATTCTCATGGATTAAATCGATTTTCAAGAATAGTTAGCCTCATCAATCAGACAATCAACTATGTCAAAAGGAAACCTTTCATGTCTAGTAAGAGGTTTCATCTGATTCAATAAAGAAATCTGGTTGTCTTCCTAAACATTTGATGAAAACCATTGTTGATTCTCGGGTAGAAAACCCTATGAATTTCGGTTTTGATTTTAACATTTCTTATTCTTGTTGGTAATGATTTTGCACTTAAATTAGAATGGAAATAAAAATAAATTTTATTTTCCATTAAAATTTGATACAAAACAGAAAGGGAATATAAAATAGTGTTGCTACTTATTTTGAAAAAGCTATCATAATTCAAATATTAGAAAGGAAATCACTCTTCCATGCGAATTCCTCTTAAATTTTAGCTTTTTTAATTTAAAAAAATTATGAAAAATAAAGAAATTAACATCTAAACAAATGACATATCTTCCTTTTTCAATTGTATTTTTTTCTGACTCTTTTCCATTATGACTCTCTTTAGGTTAGGTTGTTTCCTTTAGTCACCGGCGTCAATAGCAGGGTTATTGACTTATTTATGGCACAATTTCATACTATTTACAAATCTGTGGTATTGGGAGACAAAATTACAAAGTTGTGGTGTTTTAATCTTCGTCCGCTTGTCAAAAGAGTGGATGAGCCATTTTTTTTCTTCCACCGGCCGTCCGCCGGTCAGAACAGCGGACAAATCACGTCCGCCATTCAGAAAAGTGGACATCTCTCGTCTGCTAGTCAGAACAGCGGATGAATTGATACCTCTGCCACGCCCTTGCCAGACAAGACCTTACCTTGCAGGCGTGTTGTACTTTATTGTAACAATTGATCATAAGAGCGGACGAATTCTAGGCGTTGATCTAAGAGAATCAACGGTCCATTTTGTCCGCTTTTATGAAAAGCGTCTGGGTTGTCCGCTTTTCATAAAAGTGGACAGTCTATCCCAGCCGTTGATCAAATGATCAACGGCTGTGACAACAATGTCCGCTTTTATGAAAGGCGGACAGATCAGATGCTTTTCATAAAAGCAGACACTGTTGTCACAGTCGTTGAGCATTTGATCAACGGCTGTTTTTAATTCCTACCAAAAAGCTTTCTGCTAGAATAAAATTATTACGGAGACCAAAATTTCACCCACCCACCCATTTAAATTTTATCCCTCTTTCACCCACCTTTTCCTCCCTTTCCTTCCCTATTCATCATCTTCTTCATCTTTTTTTTTTTTTTTTTTCTCGGCCAAACTTCTTCCTCTTTTTTTTTTTTTTAATATTTTAGTTAAGCATATTGTTGAAGTAATAGAAGCAGTATATTAAGAGCACCAAACAGTATATTCAATCAACCACTTTGTTAAAGGTTAGTATGTTAGATATAGTAAATTTTTTTAGAATTTTTTATATTTTTAAGATTTTTAAATAAATAGTTGTTATATTATGTTGATATTATAACTCACTTGTAGTATTATGATATAATAATTAAATAAGTTTATGGTAGTAATTAATTTATTTATTGCATTTTTTTAAGTAAATATATTTGTTAGTTTTTGTTATGGTAGTTACTAATTTGCATTTTTTTATTAAGCTGTTTTTTGTTGCATTTCGTTATGGTTGTTACTACTTTAATTGTTGCTTTTTTTTTTTTTTTAACAAATTTAGGAATTTGCATTGTTATCACATATTAAGTAAATATATTTATTATAAATTTGTAATATATGATGAATATCTTACGTTTGTTGAGAGGTGGTTCTAATTAGTAATTTCGATACTTAAATTTGTAATATGTAGTAAGAGAAATATTGATTAGGGCTTATGATTATATGAAAAAAATTAAATAATGTTATGGTAATTACTAATTTATTTGTTGCCTTTTTTTTAATTTAAGGGATTTGCATTTTTATCACATATTTAAGTAAATATATTTATTATAAATTTGTAATACATGATGAATATATTATGTTTGTTGAGAGGTGGTTCTAATTAGTAATTTGGACACTTAAATTTATAATATACAGTTAGGGATATATTGATTAGGGCTTATGATTATATGAAAAAATTAAATAATGTTATGGTAGTTACTAATTTTTTTGTTTTTTTGTTTTTTACAAATTTAGGGATTTGTATTTTTTTATCATATATTAAATAAATATATTTATTATAAATTTGTAATGTATGATGAATTAGGGATGAGCAAAATGTAGTTCGGTTCAAAAACCGAACAAAATCGAGCAAAACCAAACCAAACCATAAACCAAACAATAAAAATTATAAAAAATCGAAAAAACCAAATCAGTTCGATTCAGATTGATTCGAACTGAACAATTCGGTTCGGTTCGGTTCCGAACCAAAATTTCCAAACTTTAAATTTTTAAAAAAATCATTATTATTTTATCAAAAACCAAATTATCACATTTTTAAAAACCAAAACCAAACTAACTAACTTTCGTTTGGTTCAAATTTTTCTGCTCGGTTCGGTTTGGTTTTGGGGTTGCAGTTTGGTTTTGCTCGTCCCTATGATGAATATATTATGTTTGTTGAGAGGTGGTTCTAATTAGTAATTCAGACACTTAGATTTGTAATAGATGATGAATATATATTATATTAGTTGAAATGTCGTTCTAATTAGTAATTTTGACACTTAATACTTAGAATATAGTGTGGATATATTGATAATTAAAATACAACTTAAAAAATAGGACATAAAGTTCAAATAATAATTGTTATATCTCAAGTTCATGATAATCATTAATTGCTAATTTAATCATAGAATTAATGTCTCTTTTATTTGTTTATAATTATTGACAGAATAATGTCGACCTCATTGACTATATTGATTCGTTGGGGTGGAAAAGTCATCAAGAATCAATTCGGTGTGGATTATAAAAATGGATATTCAAAAGCAATACTTTTTCCTCAACAATTTGATTTTACATTTTTGATTGATAAACTTAGGGTTGCTATGAAATTAAGGAAAAATGAAAAAATCACTCAAGTAGAATTCCGAAACCCTGTGGCAACTTACGGTGAAATATTAGTGTTTAGCATTCAACAAATATTGAATGATGATGATTTAAATATAACGTTGGGAATTATCAAGAGTATTACTAGAGTGTTTTGCTATGAATTATATGTAGAGTACATTCATGATCAACCTAGTGTAGCACTTGATAGTGGAGCAGGACCATCTACTTCTAAACGTCCTGAGTTCAGTGTCACTAATCTGCAAATACTGATGAGGAGGTGGAGGACGAGGAGGAGGAGGAGGAGGAGGAGGATTCTGAGGATGAGGATCAGGAAGAGGATTTCGAGGATGAGGATGAGGATTCCGAGGAGGGTGAGGAGGATAATGACGAGGGTGTAAGCATTAATATACCCACTAATCATATTACACCTCTATCAAATACAGATGCTACTCTGTGATGTAATAATTTTGTCCCTATGTCTTTTCCAAATCTTCCTCAGTATACAGAAGTTGATATTTCAAGGATGAGAGTTGTCCCATATGATCAAAATGCAAATGTTATAGTATGGGATTCCTCCTTGGATCATGCAAAAGGAATGCTTTTTAAATCAAGGGAATAAGTTAAAATTGTAGCTAAGGAATACTCAATGAGAAAGAATAGAGAGTTCAGAAGTAGAGAGACTCGGCCAAACATTATTACATTAGTTTGTCATAAATTCGATGAAGGTTGTCCATGGAGCTTGCACACTACTCTTAAAAAAGAAGGCTCATTTTGGGAGATCACAAAGCTGTAAGTCACATGGCATTTTATTTTGACACATATTTATAATTCATATTCTAATGTTAATTGCACTTTATTTGACTTTCAATATAAACTAGTTGCAATTTTATTTGAATTTTAACATAAACAAGTACCAAATATATTTGATTATTAGTATTATCGTATTTGAAATATTTGTCTCATTTCATTTGGGATCCATATACTCCTGAAAGTCACATGGCATATTATTTAGACATATATTTATAATTAATATTCTGATGTTAATTACACTTTATTTGATTTTTAATATAAACTACTAGCAATGTTATTTGAATTTTATTATAAACAAGTATCAAATATATTTGATTATTAGTATTAACGATGTATGAAATATTTGTCTTAGTTCATTTGGGATCCATATACTCCTGAGATCCAAGCAGCATTGCCAGAATATTGCTTTCAAGGAGAACAAATATGGAGAGCTGTTGTGCCAATGATATGCATGCATATTGTAGAATGGCACCAGCCTAACAGAGTTCTTCGCCAGTTTGGAACAGCATATTCCACGTGAACCTTGTCAGACTAATGCATTGCATTCCATTGACTTGAAAGAAGTCAAGAATGAAATTATGTCAAAACAAGCGCATTGGATTGCAATTTGGAATGATAGGGTACGCAATGTTTTTACGGCTGCACCTTCTAATGCCCCGCTCCATTATCATTCCCAATACATGGAGTGGTATAGGAATATAACAAGGAGATGGGTTTCCATTAGAGGCGGTTCTCATGGTGCTTGTGTAAGAAACTAATATCTTTTGTATAATTCATTAACTTTACAATTTTTTTTAAGTGTATGCTAAGAATATATGATGTGTGCAGGTAGATGGATTCGAGAGAATGGCATTAGAGAGTGATGTGGATAGCCTCCAAAATATTAGAAGGAGTATATATGGTGCACTTGGGGAAGAAAGACATTATATTGTTAATGCACCACCTCAGCCAATTGCAACAACTACGTATCCTGAAATAGAAGTGGATGAAGATGAACCTGCTAATTCCACTCGTAGACGACATCCACGGGACGCAGCACGTAGGCTTGAGGTCCTATGAGCACCAACCCCTTCATGTGGCATTGTTCCGCATCCGGTGACCTATCGTTTACAGGGTTCATTTGAAGTAGATACATCGCAGCCAACTCAACCTCAAGCTTCATTCTTTGCTGGCCCGTCTGTACCAAATACTTATGACCATGGAGCCTCTTCATCTGCAAACCATCCATCGGGATCATCTCAGTACGGATTGGGTTTTTCATAAAATCCTTTTTCACCTTGGACTACTCAATCACCTTGGGGTGCACACAGTATGGGTTTTCAACCACAACCTTCAGTTCAATTCGGTACACCCTAAACACATGCTAATATGATTTTTTCAACATTTACTTGGCCATCTTCGGTAGAACATTGTCCAGGCTTGTCTAGTTTTCCATCTTGCCAATATCAGGGTATCACACAGCCTTATTATGGAACAACATCCACAGTTCAAAACGATTCATCACAGACAATTGCACCACAGCTGAGTAGACGGACACAGTCTCCATGGAAAGGAAGACATCAAAATTGATTTGTCTTCAAATTTGGTTTTATGCTTTCTTTATTTTTGTAATTACAAAAACTTCAAGACTTATGGATTAAGACTTTTATAGATTATCCTAGTTTTTTAATTTATGAATCAATGCTCTAGTACATATTATTACTATATAATTTTAGGTTAGATATTATTACAATTAACTTTATATATAGCTTCAGGTATTAAGAAAATAAAAATATTGCATAAGATGATAAACAAAATTAATAAGTCTAATTAGTTTTTTTTCTCAAATATTTTACGGTAACAGCACAAGCTATAATATATTCTGTTATTGAAAATCTGGCATTTGTAAAATTTTCAATTTAATTAGTTTAGGGTCTTTACAAATTTGATAGAATGGATGGGTAGCTGGTGTAATAGTTCTGGGCAACTTGTACTATAATTATATAGAATTAGATAATTCTATATATTTCTATAAAAAATTCTCTATACAAATAATAATATTCTATAAAAAAATTATATATAATGTACATATTCTATACATAATAGAATATATAATTCAGTGTTGATGTGCAGATGTTTTGGGCAATTTGGCAGCTTTCAGCCGCTCTTCTTATCAGCGGATTTAGGCCGCTCTTCATATCAGCGTACATCTGGGCCGCTCTTCATATCAGCGTACATCTGGGCCGCTTTTCTTATCAGTGCACAGATTGGGCCGCTTTCAATTTGGGCTAGAATTTTGATTTCATCCGCTGTTTACGGCAGTGGGCACCGCTCATCCGCTATTTATGAATAGCGAAAAACTTATATCTGCTTTTCTGACCAACGGATATGTGGGGGGAAGAAAAAAAATGCTTTTTCGCTGTTTTGACAAGCGGACAAAGAGAAAACCACCACAACTTTGTAATTTTGGATTCTAACACCATAACTCTGTAAATAATTTCAAATAGTACCACAAAAAAGTCAATATCCCTCAATAGCACTCGTTCGCCTCCATCATTCTCAATCTCATTCGCCTCTATCTTTGTTGGCCGCCACCATTTTGCATTAATAGTGTAGAGGTGCAATATCAATCAAGTAGTCTTATAGCTGCATCTCTATCGACCTCTCTCTCATATTGAAGGTAATTTTTGAATTATTTTGAATTCTCTTTCAGCACAATCGATTGATTTTATATGCACTTATGAGAAACATGAAACAATGCTGCATTTTTTGTTTGGCTGGCTTCGTGATTTTATTCAACTCTGGTTCAATTTTTTTGCTCTACGACATCATTAATGATATGCGTTTCTGTTTTGTGCTAGTACTTCTTAATTAGGATTTGTTTAACTGTTCAAGATGATTCAATATTGGTTGTGAATTTGTACGATTTGGCTAATTAAATCATCATCCAAAAGCGTTAATACAGAGGGTGTAATTTGATAATTACTCATTACATGATTGGTCCACCGCCTTCAACCTCCTTGATGGTCATCAAGAATTACCTGTGCCAAACTTATCATGTAATTGAAGATGTTCCTTTCCAAGAAGAAGAAATTGAATTGATGGACATTAACCAGAATATTGATGATGATATCCTCTCTAATCAACATGCCCTATTTGAAGATCTGCCAATAAAAGATGATGAAGACACGGATGAACCTTGTGATACCAATTCTTCTGCAATTGACTCAGGTAAAGAATTCAATTATTTTGATGTAGATTGTGCAAACAATTAAGTATTAGATAGTGTAATTGATGTGGCTACCATTTTTTATCTCATTCTGGTATGGTTTTTTTCATTCTTTGTGCTTGTGTGTTTTCTTACTGTAGAGCTGTAATATAACTTGTAGTTTTTGTTTACAAGTTTATATGCTTAAGTATTTTTGTCAGAGCTATTGCTCTGAATTATTTTTTAATTGAATAGAATTGGAACTTGAGAGTTGACAAAAGAAGAGAAAAGGAAGAGAGAAAGGGAAAGGAAGATAGAATTCTGATATTTTTCATAGATGGATTGCCATTACAAAGGTATGACCTTATATACAGCTTAGTACAACTAAGGTCAAAAACTGTTACAAAAGGACAGCTGGATTTCCACAGCTTGTATAAGTAACAGACAAAATAGCATAACAATAGAGATTATGACAAACAACAGTATCAATGACTAATGCCTACTAATTTCTTTTAATTCTCTTGCTATATGTGACAATACCTCCTCCTTTAGCACACTCTTGTCCCCTAGAATGATAGAATTCAGGAAATTGCTTGTTGATGGTAGCTTCATCTTCCCAAGTAGCATCCACTGCTGAAAACCCGATCCAAAGGATTAGCAATTAATTTTTCCAAGTCCCAGCCACAATAACATTTCTGGTATTAAGAACCTTTTTTGGTAAGATCACCCATATATCATCTTTCATAGGGGGAAGAGTAGTGTAGGTAGGTGTAGTAGGGTGAGGTGTCTTCTTAAGGAGTGATATGTGAAAAATAGGGTGAATTTTGCAAGTTGCTGGTAATTGGAGCTTATAAGCTACTTTTCCAATCCTTTCAATAATGGGAAATGGACCATAATACCTTGTTGACAATTTGTTAGAGAATCTAGTTGCAACCGTGGCCTATCTGTAGGGTTGAAGCTTAAGGAACACCATGTCACCTACTTGAAATTCTCTATCAGTCCTCCTTTTATCCGATACCTGCTTCATTCTATTATGGGCAGCTGCTAAACTCTTCTTAAGCTGTGAGCTGAGTTGTTCCCTCTCATTGAGAAAGTCCTCCACAGCAGCCACGGATGTGATAATAGTTGGAACTGATGGTAGTGAGGGGGCTACTCCATAAATAGCTTGGAAAGGGCTCATTTGAATTGCACTATGATAGCTAGTATTATACCAATACTCAGCTAAGCTCAACCAATCTGCCCACCTTTTAGGAGTTAAGAAGCACATACTCCATAGATAGTTTTCCAAACACTAATTTAACCTCTCGGATTGGCCATCAGTTTGTACATGATATGCACTGCTGAATTTGAGTTGGGTTCCCAATAACCTCATGAACTCCTTCCAAAATGTCCCAGCAAAAATCTTATCCCTGTCGGAGACAATCGAATTAGGCATTCCATGTAATTTGAAGATATTATCTAAGAAGACTTTAGCAACTGAAACTGCATTAATAGGGTGAGATAAAGGAATGAAATGACCTTGTTTAGTGAATCTATCCACAACTACCATTCTAGTATCAAACCCCTTTGACTTTGGTAGTTTTTCAATGAAGTCCATCGCGATATCCTTCTAGACCCCGTAAGGAACAGTTAAAGATTGAAGAAACCCAGGGTAAGCTAAAGTGTTAGCTTTACATCGGACGCAAGAGTCATAAGTAGAGACCCATTTGGTAACATAAATAAGCATTTTTTGCCAATAGAAGTGCTGTTAGAGTCTAGTCATAATGCCCTTCACTCCTGAATGGCCCCCAATAGAAGAGTTATGACATGTAGAAATCACCCTCTCTCTAAGGTTTGACATAGCACCAATGTAGAGTCTTTGCTTAAATCTGATCACTCCGTTCTGTAAATTGTATCTCGTGTCGCCAAGGGGTCGGATAGTGAGTTGTTGAATTAGAGCTGTTGCCTTTGGGTCTCCTGTATAAGAATCATGTTCTTCCAACCATGTAAGGGTAACTACTGAAATAGCCAGTAGAGTACAGCAGTCCTCCATTTATCTTAAGAAAGCATCAGCTACCTTGTTCTCGGACCCCTACTTATACTGTATAGTATATGCAAGCCCCAAAAGTTTGGATATACTTATGTGTTAGAGGTATGTATGGATTTTTTGTTCTAGGAGGTGTTTAAAGCTCTCATGGTGAGTTTTGATAATGAAAGTGGAACTCTCTAAGTAGTGTCTTTATGTAGTGTAGGCTTGCAGTATAGCTAATTATTGGATATGTCTTAGTCCCAAGGCATTGATCCTTGTATTTGTATCATACATTTGTCCTTTGATATGTGATATATGTATTATACAATTTATGTCATTAAATAAAGGTATTAATCTATTTATTATATATCTTGTGCTATGTTTTAAATAAAGTATCCAATGGACATATCCATATCCATGTTGACAAGTGTCATGCATTTGGCAGTAAGACCATGGATAGGGAAAACAATATGACCATAAAGTCATCTGTAGTCTATTCCAATCCTAGGAATGGATGGAACTAAAGACTATCATTAGCCTGGTTGAATGGCAGTGTCTTACCGACCATTGAACATGGGATGTCAACCAGGTTAATGGGTACATGCAAAGGGGTATGGTACAGGATAGATCCACTAAACGAGAAATCCACGTGGTATAGAAAGTGATTCTCGTGTAGTACTTGTATGGATCCTTTGACCTGACCATATGAAGGTGCTGCATGTGAACTGGCATACTTTGGTGTACGCCTAACAGGCCTATAAAAGGGAGCCAAGTATGGGTATGTTCGGGTATGTCAGTGAACATGGCAATGCTATGGATATGCAGAAGGGAATGTCACTCAGTAGCCCACTGAGAAGATATCATTGGCCTCTTGATGAATGCAACTGATAAGAGTGTGGCCACACCCAAACAAGTTGGAACTTGTTTGTGAGCATCAGTTCATTCGGGATCAAGTAATTGTCCAGACACAAAAGAGGGTGATCAATCCATACCTCTGTGTTGACACCAATATCAATGACATGAGATATACAAGTTTAAACTATAGGGTTACGGTTCCAGTTGGACTGCTATCTCTGTCTTAATTGGGGGCTGCAGTGGCTTGCTAGAGCCCGCCTGCAGTCTGTGAGCCATAGGTCTACCGCCAACATAAAGACGGACCCACAAGATCGTACTAAGTAAACGTCTGAACTTTAACTAAAGTGTGTACTTGGAGTATACACACTGAGAAAGAGGAATCCGTTAATTATATTATATAGATCAATTAGATTGATCAAATAATATAATTAATTTTTGTATAGGCCTTTTTATAATTAATTCAATGAATTAATTTATGATATTATTTCCTAGGTGGAAATATTTTATATGTATAGGTTTACATGTATTTAATTTTATAAAAGTCTAATTTAATTCCTTGGTTAAATTAATAGGTCAAATTAATTTTAATTTAAATGTATGTAATATATTATATGGTACAATATATAAGCGTACATATTGAATTAAAGTTACATTTGAAATTGAATAAAACAAAGGAATTAAAATAGACTTAGGCTTGAAAAGGAAAAGCCCATATAGAATTAAATTTGGGTTGGGCCAAATGTTTCAAATAGGAAACTTGCCCACCAAATTTGGAAACTTGCCCACCAAGTTTAATTAACTTTGATATATTGGCCTATATAAGGATAAAAGATAAGATTAAGTTTGGTTTTTTTTTTTTTATCTCCTCTCTTCTCTTCTTCAGTTTCCTAACTGCTAGCACAAGTTTTAGTTCTAAAGACGTTCGTGTACGGGAATATGGAGGAAGTCTAGTTTGATTTCTGCAGCCATCTCTTAAGAGATATATTGGTGAGAATCTAACTTTCCTTTTTATGGTTTTGATTTTTGATTTCCACATCATTAGCTCTTGGGCACGGATTTGAGGAAATCAACGTGTTCTTCCGCTTTTATCGGTTGGTTTCCAGTGAAAAATCCCAACAGTGGTATCAGAGCAGGCTTTTGATCTGTGGAAATCTTTAACTTGGTTGAATCCCACGTTTTAAAATTGGTGCTTTTGTGGTTGGGATTCTTTTGGTTTGGAGTTTGGTGATTTTCCCCTTTGCTTTTGCTATTGGAAATTAAATATGCAAATAGGTTTATGCTTGATTGAATTTTCTATTTGTGATATTGTATTTTGATGATTTTATTTATTGTTATTTTTCTGTAAAAATCAGGGGCCGTTTTCGCCGATACGGGGCTGCCAGTGGTGGAATCACCGCCGGCCGCTGTTGTACCTGCGGAAACGATAGCAGCAGCAGGGTTGCTACTGGGCAGTGGCCGCTACTAGGTAGCACCTGCTGCCCCAGCAGCGAGCCAGGCCCTGTTTTGGATTTGGAGGGGTTTTTGGGGTGGGCCCAGTTTTAAAATTTTGCGTGTTTAAATTTCTGTAATTTGAATGCGCGTGGTTTTATGAATGAAATTTATTTTTATTCATTGGATATTAATTTTGGAAATTAATATGGTTTAATTGAAATTGGTCCGGGTTTTCTTGGCACGATTACCCGAACGGCTGATTTGGGTTCATGGTTTTTCAATTCCAGTGGGAGCAGTGTTCTGCCTGGGCTGGAGGCCCAAAGCCCACAAGGGCTTAGAACCGTGATAGGCCAAAATTAGCGATTTCAATATAATGGCTATGGACATAATTGAAATGGGATTTATTTCATGCATTTAACATGTTTATAAATTGATGTATTAGTTTACATGAATGTATGATTAAATGTATGAATGGATGCTATTGGGCCTTATTTATGTTGGGTTGTAATATTCTTTTGGGTAAACACGGCCTGCGTACCGTTTTCTTTTTATGTAATTTTATTCTATTTATTTATTGTAAAATTATGTATTGTAAAATTATGTAAAGAAGAAGCCCCTTGGAAAGGCGAGCCCAAAAGGAAGAAAATGAGGCCCACCTGATGTTTTTCTAGTATAGGTTTACTAGAATTATATTAGGATGTAATTTTGGCCCATTGCAGCCCATTATTTAATTATGCTTTATTTATTTACATGTAAGAATGAATGTTCCAATCTCAATTTCACCCACCTATGCATCTAAGCCACTATTAAATTGAATCTAATCACCAAAAGATAATTACTAAGTTGTTTAAAAGTGCTTCCCTCATTCAAAACCTACTCGAAGTGGGGATAGACCAGTTGTAGACCATGCCCTTACTGGATGCACTGAAGTATCGTCATTTTGTATTGGGTTGGTGTATAGGTTACTCTAACACATGGATAGAGGTTTGGACTTAGCGTGGGCAGTAGGATTCTCCTAGCCCTAAGCACAGAGGGGTAAGTGCCAGCAAGCCCACCAAACCGAGAGTCCCTAGGTTGGGATTGGACGGCGTTCCTACCTAAATAATTAAGGTATAACTTTTCCAGACCCTCGTCTAGCTATATCTTGATAAAATATGGATCTCGGCCTATTAGCCCAACAACTTGAGTTAATTAATAACATGATTCATTATTAATTAATATATGGAAAAAACAATATAAGTCCTTTATTAAACACTCATAAATTTTTCTGTGTAGTAAACAAATGGCAACGAGTAATACATTATCACTGTGATCTATCCTAGAAAGGGACAAGCATTCTGGCCCAAACTTCTATTGGGATTCGTCATTGGAAAAATAACGTGGCGCAGCGGAAAATACACCATTTAGAATTTCTTAGAATCCACCTATCATGTCCAATTACCATTGCTTAGAATAAAAACAATTTGAATCAATAGAGATTAACTTGTTGGAAATGCCCTAGTCCCGAGGCATTAGTCCTTGTCTTTGTATCATACTTTTGTACATTTATATGAACTTCATGTATTATACAAGTTGTGTTAAGAAATAAAGGCAACAATCTATTTACTATATGTCTTGTGCAATATTTTAAATAGAGTATCCAATGGACATATCCATATCCATGTTGTCAAGTGTGAGGCACTTGGCAGTAAGACTATGGATAGGGAAAACGATATGGCCATAAAGTCATCCGTAGTCTGTTCCAATCATGGGAATGAATGGAACTAAAGACTATCATTAGCCTGGTTGTATGGCGGTGTCTTACCGGTCATAGAACATGGAATGTCAACCAGGTTAATGGGTACATGTAAAAGGGTGCATGGTACTGGATTGATCCACTTAACGGGAATCTACATGGTATAGTATCACAACTGATTCTCGCGTAGTACTTGCATAAGTCCTTTAACCGGACCATATGATGGTGCTGCATGTGAAGTGGCACACTTCGGTGTACGCCTAACGGGCCTGTAAAAGGGTGCCAAGTATGGGTACGTTCGGGTGTGTCAGTGAGCATGGCAGTACTATGGATATGCAGAAGGGAATGTCACTCAGTATTTTACTGAGACGATATCACCGGCCTCTTGATGAATGTTACTGATTAGAGTGTGGCCACACCCAAACAAGATGAGATCTTGTTTGTGAGTATCAGTTCATTTGGGATCAAGTAATGTCCGGACACATATAGAGGGTGATCAACCATGCCTCTGTGTTGGACACCGATATCAGTGACATGGGACATACAAGTTCAACTACAGGGTTACGGTGACAGTTTGACTGCTATCTCCGTCTTAATTGGGGGCTACAGTGGCTTGCTAGAGCCCGCCTGTAGTCTGTGGGCCTTGGCCCACTGCCAACATAAAGACGGGCCCATTGGATCGTACACATTGAACGTCTGGACTTTAACTAGTCGGATTAAGTGTGTGCTTGGAGTATACACGTTTGAAGAGAGAGAGATTTATTAATTATCTTCTAGGTCAATTAGATTGATCAAAAGAATATAATTAATATTTATTTTTGGCATTCTCTTAATTAATTCAATGAATTAATTTATGAGATTATTTCCTAGGTGGAAATATTTATACATGTATAGGTTTACATGTATCTCATCTTATATGTGTCTAATTTAATTCCTTGATGCATTTGATGTGTCAAATTAATTGTAATTTAGAGGTATGTAACATGTCATATGGTACAATATGCTTACATACATGTTGAATTACAATGATATTTGAAATCAAATAGAAACCAAAGAATTAAAGTGGACTTGGGCTTGAAATGGTAAGCCCACTTCTTCATCATATGTTGGACGAAATCCATGGTGGGTTTAAGGCAAGAATGATGAATTTTTAAGATGAGAAGAATGAGTCATGGTGGGACAAAAGGTGATGATTAAATGGGTGAGTCATGGTGGACTTTGGTTAGTAAAGTTGGACTTTACCAACTTGGATATTTGTTGGTCATTATGAGTTGGTCATTATGACTAAAGACAAGTGTCTTCCCCATTTCCTTTCCACCTCTTGGCCGAATCCTTATGTCTTTGGACAAGGGAGATGACTCATTCTTTAGCCAAAATGTAATGAGTGAAAGTGGTGAGTCATTGTTGACTTTGTGGTGAGTCATAGTTGACTTTGCTTTATGGGATATTTTTTGCCTCTTGGTGAGAGATATTAGATGAAAGGCTTCAACCATTTTCATTCTAAGCAAGTGCTCTTGGCTGCCATCTCTCCCTCTCTTCTTGAATTTCCGAGTTGCTAGCACGGGTTTCAGTCCGATAGCCGTTCGTGTACGCATCGGTGGAGGAAATCTATCCTTGATTTCTGCAGTCTTCTTCTATCTCTTAAAGAGATATCTTGGTAAGACTTTATTCTCCTCCTTTGTGTTTTGTTTTTGATTTTCACTACTTAAGCTCCCGGGACCCGGATTCGAGGAAATCGACGCGTGTTTCCGCACTTTGTCGGTCGGTTTCCCGTGACGAATCCCAGCAGTGGTATCAGAGCGGGCTTTTGTTTCGTGAAAATCTTTAACTTGGCGGATCCCGTGTTTTAAAATTGGTGTTTTATGGATCGGGATTCTTTCGGTTTTGGGGTTTTATATTTTTCCCCATTTGATTTTTCAAATTGAAATGGTTTTTGCATATTAGGTAATATGTATGTTTCAATTTGTTTATTTTTTTTTATGCATGTTGATTTAATTTTATACATCTTGGATTTAATTTTATGTCTCTTGGACTTGTTGATTTTATTCTTGATGTATTTATTTGATTATGCATGAAAAAAAAAAAAAAAAATAGTTGTGTGGGGGGCAGCAGCTTGCTGCTGGCGTGCTGCTGGGCAGCACACCAGGCAGCAGCAGCTGCTGCTGGGCAGCACGCCAGGCAGCAGCCTGCTGCTGGCCGCAGGGGCTGCTGCTGGGCAGCAGCCTCCCCGCGTGGTGGGCCGGGCCCGTTTTTGGATTTGGCGGGATTTTGGGCCGGGCCGGATTTTAAAATTTTATTGATTTTAAAATTTTTGCGTGTTTCAATTTTGGTAATTTTTATTCGCGTGTTTTATGAATGGAATTTATTTTTCGTTCATGCGATATTAATTTTGGAAATTAATACGGTTAATTGAAATTGGTTCGGGTTTTCTTGGCACGATTACCCGGACGGCTAATTTTGGAATTCATGGTTACCCAATTAGATTAGGAGCAATTTTACCTGGGTTGGAGACCCAAAGCCCGCACGGGTTTAGAACCATGATCGGCCGAAATTTGGCGATTTCAAAATAATGGCTATGGACAAATGAAATCGGATTAAAT
Organism: Euphorbia tirucalli; assembly: GCA_039660915.1. Classification (NCBI taxonomy): domain Eukaryota; kingdom Viridiplantae; phylum Streptophyta; class Magnoliopsida; order Malpighiales; family Euphorbiaceae; genus Euphorbia; species Euphorbia tirucalli. The sequence goes on from CM077633.1 coordinate 35,178,109, forward strand.
CATGCATTTAACATGCTTATAATATACATGATGTATTGGTTTACATGTATGATTGAATATGTGGATGGATGTATATGGGCCTAATTTATGTTGGGTTGTAATATTCTTTTGTGTTTACGACCTGCGTGTCGTTTTCCTTTTATGTAATTTTATTATATATATGTATTCTAAAATTATGTAAGCAAGGAGCCGATTGGATTGGCGAGCCCAGAAGGAATAGGAGGCGGCCCACCTGATGCTGTTCTAGTATAGGTTTACTAGAATGATATTAGGATGTAAATTTTGGCCCGTTGCATTCCATTCTTTAATTTAATTATGCGGTATTTATTTGCATGTGTGAATGTATGTACAAACCCTTTTTCACCCGCTTTTGCATCTAAGCCGTTATTAATTGAATCGAATAACCAAATGGTAATTACTAAGTCTCTTAAAAGTGCTTCCCTCATTCATAACCTACTCGAAGTGGGGATAGGCCAGTTGTAGACCAACCCTCGTTGGATGCACTGGAGTATCGTCATTTTGTATTGGGTTGGAGTATTGGTTACTCTAACACTTGGATGGAGGTTTTGACTTAGCGTGGGTAGTAGGATGTTCCTGGCCCTAAGCACAGATGGGTAAGTGCCAACAGACCCATCAAACCGAGAGTCCCTAGGATGGGATTGGACGGCGTTCCTACCTAAAAATTGGGGTATAGTTGTTCCAGGCCCTCGTCTGGCTATATCTTAATATAATATGGATCTCGGCCCATGAGCCCAACAACTCGGTTTTATTAATAACATGATTCATTATTAATTTTATGGGAAAAATTTGGTAAGTCCTTTATTAACACTCAATTATTTTTCTGTGTAGTAATCAATGGCATCGAATAACACTTTATCACTGCGCACTATCCTTGAGAAGGACAAGCTTTCTGGTCCTAATTTCCTGGACTGGTCTAGGAACTTACGAATAGTTCTAAGACAGGAGTCTAAGGAATATGTACTGGAAAGGCCTGTACCGGCCGCACCTACTGGGCGTAATCCACCAGCTGCTCAGCTGGAGGAATACGGGGTGCATGTAAAGGATAACCGGGATGTTACTTGCCTTATGCTGGCGTGCATGGTCCCCGAACTGCAAAAACAGTTTATGGACCATGAGGCCTATGCTATGAAAACAACTCTAAATGAGATGTTTCAGGAACAGGCACGTCAGGAAAGGTACCTGACGAATAAGGCATTCCATTCCTGCAAAATGGGGACTGGGACATCTGTGAGCGCTCATGTGCTCAAGATGAAGGGCTATTTAGATTCTTTAGCCCGTCTCGGGTCGCCCATTTCACAGGAATTGGCGATTGATACCATCCTGGCTTCCTTGCCGGAGTCTTATGATCAGTTCATCTTGAATTACAACATGCAAGAGATGAACAAAACTGTTAGTGAGCTGCATGGGATGCTTAAGCTTACGGAACAGTCGGTCAAAAAGACTCCACCGGTACTTATGGTAAACAAGGGGAAGGCTCCTCTTGTAAAGGCCAAGGCTAAGACAAAGGCTAAAGCTAAGGCCAAGAAAGCCAAAGCTAAGAAGGCCAAGGTCCAGCCCAAGGCCCGTCCTGAGGATGTCTGTTTCGGGTGCAAGCAGACGGGACATTGGAAACGATCATGTCCAAAGCTTCAGGGAGAGCTAAAGAAGGCGCAGGGCGCGTCTTCATCAGGTATATATGTCATAGACATTAACCTTACTGTTTCAACATCTTGGGTATTGGATACTGGATGTGGTTCTCACATTTGTTGTAATGTGCAGGGACTTAGGAACAGAAGATCACTGGGATCAGGAGAAGTGGACTTGCGGGTCGGGAATGGGGCAAGGGTTGCAGCCATTGAGATCGGCGAGTACCAGCTTAAGATGCCTAGTGGATTAGTTTTGTTACTGGAACAATGTTATTTTGTACCTGCAATGTGCAGGAATATTATTTCTGTTTCAGTTTTGGATACTTCTGGATATGTATTTACTATTGGTAATGGTAATATGGTTATATCTAGAGACGTGACATGCCTTATGTTGGCTTGTATGGTCCCTGAGCTGCAAAAGCAGTTAATGGATCATCAGGCCTTTGCTATGATGACAACTCTTAACGAGATGTTTTAGGAGCAAGCCCGTCAGGAAAGGTACCTGACCAACAAGGTATTCCACTCCTGTAAGATAGGGGCTGGGACATCTGTGAGTGCACACGTGCTCAAGATGAAGGGCTATTTGGATACTTTAGCCCGTCTCGGATCGCCTATTTCATAGGAGCTAGCGGTTGACACGATCCTGGCTTCCTTACCAGATTCTTATGATCAGTTCATACTGAACTATAACATGCAAGGGATGAACCATGCTATTAGTGAGCTGCATAGGATGCTCAAGCTTACTGAGCAGTCGATCAAGAAGACTCCGCTGGTACTAATGGTCAACAGGGGGAAACCTCCCCTTGCTAAGGGCAAGGCAAAGGCAAAGGCCAAGGCTAAAAAGGCTAAGGCCCCAATGCCAGTCCTGAGGATGTTTGCTTCTAGTGTAAGCAAAGTGGGCATTGGAAGAGATCGTGTCCCCAACTTTTGGGAGAGCAAAAGAAGACCCAGGGTACGTCTTCATCAGGTATATATGTTATAGACATTAACCTCACTGTTTCAACATGCTGGATATTGGATACTGGATGTGGTTCTCACATTTGTTGTACTGTGTAGGGACTTAAGAACAGGAGATCACTGGTATCTGGTAAGGTGGACTTGTGGGTCGAAAATGGAACAAGGGTTGCTGCCATAGAAATCGGCGAGTACCATCTTATGATGCCTAGTGGATTGCTTTTAATACTGGAACAATGTTATTTTGTACCTGCTATATATAGGAATATAATTTCAGTTTCAGTTTTGGATGTTTCTGGATTTGATTTTACTATTTGTAATGGTAAAATGGGTTTATCTAGAAAGGGATTATTTTATGGAGAAGCTTTGTTAAATGATGGCCTATATATCCTAGATTTGAATGAAACTAATCATGTCTATAATATAAATACTAAAAGGGTTAAGCCTAATGAACTTAATCCAGTTTATCTTTGGCATTGTCATTTAGGCCACATAAACGAGAAGTGCATACCTAGGCTTCACAAAGCTAGAATCCTAGGATCATTTGACTTGGAGCCACTTGACATATGCGAATCTTGTTTGCGAGGTAAAATGACTAAAGCACCTTTTAACAAGAAAGCTGAAAGGACTATTGGCTTATTGGACCTAATACATTCAGATGTATGTGGGCCAATGAGCGTAGCTACCAGGGGTGGACATCTATACTTCGTCACCTTCACAGATGATTTTAGTAGATATGACTATGTCTATATGATGAAATATAAGTCTGAGACCTTTGATAGGTTCAAGGAATTTAGGAATGAAGTATAGAATCAACTAGGCAGAAATATCAAAGCCCTTCGATCAGACCGAGGAGGCGAGTATATGAGCCTAGAGTTTGACTCATATCTGAGAGAGCATGGAATCATTCCATAGCTCACTCCTCTAGGGATACCATAATGGAATGGGTTGTCCGAACGGGGGAATTGGACCCTGTTGGACATGGTCCGCTCAATGATGAGTCATGCCTCTATTCCAATAAGTTTCTGGGGATACGCTCTTGAGATATCAGCTCTTATTTTGAATAATACTCCGACTAAGGCTGTGGAAAAGACCCCATTTGAATTATAGATGGGCAAGGCACCTAATGTGTCTTTCCTACAGATTTGGGGCTGTGATGCACATTAAGAAATTGATTGGGGGCAAAGTAGAACCTAAAACCAACAAATGCCTGTTTGTGGGCTACCCTAGGGAAACTAAAGAGTATTACTTCTACAACCCCATTGAGAACAAGGTGTTCGTGGCACGAAAGAGGGTCTTTCTTGAAAAGGAGTTTATTTCCAAGAAAGATAATGGAAGCAATGTTGAACTCAGGGAAGTTTAAAGCTCACAAACTCCTAAAGAGGATAACTCAGAGACCAGGGTGGAGCTTCCACAGGAGGAAGCACCAGCCCAGGTCATACAAAGGCCTAGAAGGTCTGGTAGGGATCGTCGGGAACCTGAGAGATATGGGTTTCTCATTACTGATGATCGCACTCTTTTTTTCTTTGATGAAGAAAAGCCTAAAACCTACCAGGAGGCTATAGCTAGCCCGCAGTCTACCAACTGGCAAAAGGCCATGGAGGTAGAAATGCAATCTATGTACGATTATCAGGTTTGGAACCTAGTTGATCCACCTCCGAGTGCTAAGGTGATAGGTTGCAAGTGGTGCTATAAGCTAAAGGCTGACAATACCTTCAAGGGGTGGCTGGTAGGGAAAGGTTTCAAACAAGTCCATGGAATAGACTATGATAAAACTTTCTCACCAGTCGCTATGCTCAAATCCATAAGGATCCTGCTGGCCTTAACGGAAAGCTACTCGAGGATGTGTACATGACATAGCCTTAGGATTTTGTCGATCCAAAGCAACCTGGAAAGGTATGCAAGCTTCAAAAGTCCATTATGGATTGAAGGGAGCATCACGAAGTTGGAATCTTAGATTCAATGAGTCCATAAAGGAGTATGGCTTTATACAGAATTAAGATGAGCCTTGTGTGTATAAGAGGATTAGTGGGAGCATAGTAACATTGCTGGTATTATATGTAGATGACATCCTTCTGATTAGAAGTGACATACCGACATTGTAAGGTGTAAAGTAGTGTTTGTGTAACTAATTGACATTCGGTGTCAAGGTAATTAATTGACATTGGGTTGAATTTAATTTAATTAATAAGTTTACATAATGTAATTAATTAATTTATCAATTAATTGAATTACATAAAGTAAACAATTAATTAAATAATTTTCCTAAGTAGGAAAATTAAATACATGTATTGTATTTACTTAAGTGTGATTTAATTTTATTTAGGGGTAATTAAATTTAGCCAAATGGAATTAAATTATATAGTATATACTTTTTAATTAAAGTTTATTTATGTAATTATAATCCTAGTGGGCTTGGGTTTAATTAACTTAATTAAAACCCAATTAGACAAGCTGTCTATATAAGAGCACACTTAAGGAATAAAACCCTAATTCAACCCTAATTATTGCTGGAAATTTTCAGCCACCAAGAGCAGCCCCAAAACAGCCAAGAACTCCAGCATTAATCCTCCATTCCTCCGCGTCTTCGGCTAGCACCGGTTCCCGCTCAATAGTTGGTTGTGCACTGGACTTTGGAGATCGCAGTTTCAAGAAACGATTCTGCAGCAGTCTCTAGAAGAGACGAATCCAGTGAGTTAATCTCTCTTGATTCAATTTGGTTTTATTCTAATCAATGGCAATTGGACACGATAGGTGGATACTAGAAAATTTTAAACGGTGTATTTTCTGCTGCGCCACGTTATTTTTCCAATGACGAATCCCAACAGTGGTATCAGAGCCTAGGTTTTGTCCATTAGATTGATTGAAATTGGTTCTTGAAAGCATTCTTGAAGAAAGAATGGGTTTCAAGTTTGTGATTTTAGGGTTTTTATTCAATTGGTTTTGGTTTTGATAAACCCTAGAATTTTTGGATTGGGGTTTTTGATTATTTTTCCCCAATTGGTTTCCATCTAAAATTGTTGGCTTTAATTGATTATTTATTTTTGATGGCTTGAATTTTTGTTTATGATTTAAAAAAAAAATAAGTATTTTGGGTGAAGGGAATTGCAAATTTGCGATTCCCTCACCTGCAGCTGGCTGCTGCTGCTGCCCCGCAGTGGCACTGTTGCCCCGCTGGGACAGCAGCGCCGCGCGCAGGATTTGGGTCCGGTTTTGGATTTTGTGGGTATTTTTTTTATTTCGGGCCCAAATGCAAATTAAATTAAACTTCTTTAAATTAATTTGTATTTAAACTGTTTATTTTGTTGGCATGCATAGTTAATTTAATTGTTTGCATATTAAATTGAATATGGACTTTGTGAAATTGGCCCAATAAACCGTGACACCGGTTAAAATTGGGAGGGCTAAATTTAAATTTGTGACAACCCAAATTCAAGTGGGAGCAAAATTGTTAATTTTGCATTTATGGATGTTATCCATTGGACCTTTATGGGCCTTAGTCACATTTGTTAAAATTAGCGATTTCACCCTAAATAACTCAGCTTAACATTTATATTTATAATTTGGAATGCCATGATCATGCATCATATTGGTATGTATGTGCACGACAAGTACTTTGTTTGAAATGTGACGTTGAGTTCTATGGGCCCTAAATTATTATCGGTTGTAATTTAATTTTGGGAAATATGGCCTGCGTGCCATTATTTATTTATTTTATTTTGATATAATTTTAGAATAGATTTTATTTTAAATGAAATTATTGTAATTGCATCAATTATGGAGGAAGGCCCAGATGGAGTAAGCCCATGGTGGGAGCACAAGAAGGATTGCAGTCCGGCCCATGAAGAATTAGATAGGATATCTAATTTTTTATTATGTTGTAATTAAAGGCCCATAGGATCCCATTGATTTTAAATTAAGTATGCTATTGCATTTGTCATATAGTATGGATGTATGGATAACCAAATTATTACCCGCGTTTATACATGCTAAGCCGTATCACTTAATTATAATCCGGTAATTAAATTATTGAGTCATTTAAAAGTGCTTCCCACATTCACACCTCTTCCTCCCATTGATGCTACAATGTGCGCCATGCCCTAGCTGGGTACATTATAGTATTTGGTGGGCCGTCGAGGGTTAGGATACTTGGTATGGTTAACATGTGAATGGTGGTTTGACTCAACATGGGTAACATTAGCTCAGAGCGGGCCCTAAGCACAGATGGGTAAAGTGTCAATAAGCCCATCAAACCAAGAGTCCTTCGTGGAAGGATTGGATACGTTGTCCTACCAAATGAATCAATGGTTGGTTAGCGAGCCCTCGTTCGACCAGTTATTGATAAGTTGTGGATCTTGGTCAAGTCAGCCAATTAACATCACCAGCAAACAAATTAAAATCGGATTATTAATTTGAATTGGCTTAAAAGTCCTTTATTTCTAACTTAAGCAATGATTTCTTCCATGTAGATAATCCCATTTCACTTAAGCAATTTAAATGGCTGCAACAAACAACAACTCACTCGCACTTAGGTCACTCTTGGAGAAAGAGAAGCTTTCGGGGACTAACTTCCTGGACTGGTCTAGGAACTTACAAATAGTTCTTAGACAAGAGTCTAAGGAGTATGTATTGAATGCTCCTTTACCAGCTAGCCCTCCCGCAGGTCGATGGTGGAGCAGTATGACCGACACGTGAGGGATGACAGAGATGTCTCGTGCCTCATGCTGGGTACCATGGCTTCTGATCTTCAGAAGCAGTTCATGGACAAGCATGCTTATGAGATGATGGATTAGCTTAAAAAGATGTTCCAAGATCAGGCTTGTCAGGAACGTTACCTGACAACTAAGGCACTTTGCACGACTGTGATGGCAGCTAGGACTTCTGTTAGCACTCATGTGCTAAAGTTGAAGGGGCATATTGATACACTTGCCCACCTTGGCTTACCAGTTCCACATGACTTGATAGTAGACATTATTCTCGGGTCACTTCCTGAGTCTTACAACCAGTTTATCCTGAATTACCATATGCAAGGGTTGGATAAATCAGTTGTTGACCTGCATGGCATGCTTAAGCTTGTTGAGCAGTCTCTTAAGAAGACTCCTAAAGAATTGTTGGTGAACAAGGGCAATACATCCATTGCTAAGGGAAAGGCCAAATCTAAGGCCAAGGCCAAGGCCCAAAAGGCCAAGGCTAAGGGCAAAAAGGTGGTGGCCCAACCTAAAGCAAGGGTTGCTTCTCCTGATGATGTCTGCCATGAGTGTCATAAGAAGGAGCACTGGAAGAGCTCATGTCCAAAGCTAAGGGAGCAACTGAAGGGCAAAACTACTGCTTCAGGTATTTATGTTGTTGAGATTAATCTGGATATTTCTACATCTTGGGTCTTGGACACTGGATGTGGATCTCACATTTGTTCAAATGTGCAGGGTCTAAGAAATCGGAGATTACCAGGATATGGAGAAGTAGATCTTCGAGTCGGAAATGGTGCTCGGGTTTAGGCCATGGAGATTGGAGATTATTTCTTGGAGATGCCTAGTGGACTTGCTTTGGAATAAGAAACTGTTATTTTGTACCTGCTATGCGCAAGAATATTATTTTCATTTCTTTGTTGGATATTTTTGGTTTCGTATTTAATATTGGACATGGTAGAATCTCTATGCAATGTGGCAATATTATTTATGGAACATCATTTCTTGAAAATGGCTTATATATCCTTGATCTAAAACATGAAAGTTCAATCTATAACATAAATACTAAAAGGATTAAATAAAATGAAATTAATCCTACTTACATCTGGCATTGTCGACTTGGCCATATAAATGAGAAGCACATAGCTAGGCTTCACTCTAGTGGAGTGCTAGGGTCATTTGACATCCAGTTTTATGACACATGCGAATCTTGTTTGAGAGGTAAGATGACAAAGGCGCCTTTTAGCAAGACTGCTGAAAAGGCCTCAGAGCTATTAGAGCTAATACATTCCGATGTATGTGGCCCAATGAGCATTAGTGCTAGATTTGGTTTTCTGTACTTTGTCACCTTCACGGATGACTTCAACAGATATGGTTATGTGTATCTTATGAAGCAAAAGTCTGAGACTCTCCAAAGGTTCAAGGACTTTAAGAATGAAGTAGAAAACCAACTTGGCAAGAAAATAAAAGCACTTCGATCTGACTGAGGGGGTGAATATTTGAGCCAAGAGTTTGACTCGTTTTTGAGAGAGTGTGGGATTGTATCCCAACTCACTCCTCCTGGTACACCCCAGTGGAATAGAGTGTCAGAAAGGAGGAATAGGACCTTGCTTGACATGGTCCGCTCAATGATGAGTCATGCTACACTCCCTGTCTCCTTTTAGGGATATGCTTTAGAGATAGCTGCTTACATTCTTAATAATACACCAAGCAAGGCAGTTGAGGGAACACCATATGAACTATGGAAGGGCCGAAAGCCCAATGTTTCCTTCTTGAAGATTTGGGGCTGTGATGCACATGTTAAGAAATTGACAAGTGGCAAACTCGAGTCCAAATCTGTCAAGTGCCAGTTGATAGGTTACCTTAAGGAAACTAAAGGTTATTACTTCTATGATCCGGCCGAAAACAAAGCTTTCATTGCTAGAAATGTAGTCTTCTTGGAGAAGGAATTCCTTTCCAAGAGAGTCAGTGGGAGTAATGTTGAACTTTCAGAAGTTCAAGACTCACAAACTCCTGCAGCTACTATTGAGGATGCTTTGGGGAACCGATCTGACTACTCAAGAAATTGAGGAACCAGAACCGGTTGCACAGGACCTTAAAAGGTCTGGTAGGACACGTCATCAACCAAAGAGGTACAGCTTTCTCGTTACTGATGATGGGGACCTTATGGTCATTGACCAAGAGGAGGCCAAGACCTATCAGGAGGTTGTTGAAAGCCCACACTCAGATCAATGGCACAAGGCCATGGAGGTTGAGATGCAATCTATGCCCAATAACCGAGTATGGAACTTGGTGGATCCACCTCCGGGTGCTAAGGTGATAGGTTGAAAGTTAAAAGCCGACAACACCTTCAAGGGGCGATTGGTGGCAAAAGGATTCAGGCAAGTTCAAGGAATTGACTATGATGAAACCCTTTCACCAGTTCCTATGCTCAAATCCATTAGGATATTACTAGCCATAGCTGCATAGTATGATTATGAGATATGGCATATGGATGTTAAGACCGATTTCCTTAATGGAAAGCTACTCGAGGATGTGTACATGGCACAAGCTGAGGGTTTTATCGATCTAAAGTATCCAAACTGGGTATGCAACCTTCAAAGGTCCATTTATGGATTGAAGCAGGCATTGAGGTCATGGAATCAGAGATTCAATGAGGCCATTATAGAATATGGCTTCACATAGAATTCTGATGAGCCCTGTGTATATAAGATGGTTAGTGGGAGCGTTTCCACCTTCATAGTGCTGTATGCTGACAACATCCTCATCATTGGAGGCGACATACCAACACTGCAAGGGGTTAAGCAATGGTTGAGTAGGTGCTTCGCAACGAAGGACTTAGGCAAACCTGAGACGATCTTAGGGATCAGGATCTACAAAGATAGATCTAATCGGCTTCTAGGCCTAAGTCAGGCCACGTACATTGACAAGGTTCTGAAAAGATTGAGCAAGGACAAGGCAAAGAAAGGATTCTTGCCTATGCGCCATGGGATGAAGCTAAGTAAGAAAGATGGTCCTAAAACAAAGAAGGACCGGGAGAACATGGAAAAGATCCCTTATGCATCTGCTATTGGATCTATCATGTACTCCATGTAATGTACGAAGCCTGATGTCGCATTTGCACTAAGTATGACCAGCCGGTACCAGTCGGACCTCGGGGAGGAACACTGGAAGGCTGTCAAGGCAATCCTAAAGTACCCTAATCGGACAAAGGATGCTTTCTTAATGTATGGAGGTTAAGATGAGCTGGTAGTTTCAGGTTACACTGATGCAAGCTTTGAGACTGATGAGGATGAGAACAAGTCACAGTCTGGTTATTTTTTTCTCCTGAATGGCAGTGCCATTGGTTGGAGGTCCTCAAAGCAGGCCACCATTGCTGACTCTACAACGGAAGCTGAGTACATAGCTGCATGCGAAGCTTCAAAGGAAGCCGTTTGGATCAAGAAAGTCATAACCGAGTTGGGAGTAGTACCTACTATCCTAGACCCAGTTGATGTTTTTTGTGACAAAAACAGGGCCATCGCACAAGCTAAGAATCCCCGATCACACAAGAGATCCAAACATGTGCTCAGAAAGTTTCACCTCATTTGGGAGATCATGAACAGAGGTGACATATCGTTGCAGAGGGTTGACACCAAGAATAATATCGCTGATCCATTGACCCAAGCGCTACCGCAAACACAGCATGACGGTCATATCAGATCTATAGGAATTAGGGCAGTGCCCACTTGGAACTAGTGCAAGTGGGAGATTGTTAGTGTGTCCTAGTTCTTAGGGCATTAGATTCCTGGATTTTGTATTATACATTAAGACTCATTGTATGAATACATTATTTGTGTCACATTAATAAAGGCAATTAATCTATTTCATTTATATCTTGTGACATAATATGAGTAGAGTATCCATTGATTGATAATTATAAAACCCATCTCAGGTCTGTTCTAATCATGGGAATGAATAGAACTACAGACTTGTATATTCGATAACTGTATGGTAGTTCTTAACTAGCCATAGTACTTATATAGTCAGTCATGAATATAGGTACATGTCATTGACATGGGGCTGGATTGATCCGCACAAGAAAGCCACATGGTTGTCGTGTCATAGGTCTTTCTTGAATAGGTCTCTTTGGTCCTCAGACCAGATTTCATTATAGTATCAATATGGAATCCAGTTCACTTTGACATACACCTAACAGGTCTGTAAAAGGATGCTAAATACGAGTATGGTTGGGTGGACCGGTGAACATGTTGATATTGATGATGAAGTGATGGAATTGCCACTCGGGTAACACCGAGATGATATCATTGGCCACTTGATGAGTGGGACTGATAAGTGTATGGCCATACCCAAATAAGTTGGTTGCTTATTTGATTAATCAGTCAACTCAAGATCAAGAAATATAATAAACAACAGAAGAGGATGACAGACACCATGCCTCTTGTTTATTCATATTGATATCGTTAGGCAAAGGACACTATGAGATTACTATCGGGTGAGTGTCTTCTAAAGACTGCTGCATCTCTGTCTTAATTGGGGGCTGTAATGGTTTGCTAGAACCCACTTACAGTCTGTGGGCCTTGGGGCTACTGCCAACATAAAGACAGACCTATAGGATCGTGCACATAGATCAATTGAGCAGGAACTTATAGAAATTGTACATGTAATGTACATTGGAAAGAATGCGTTAATTAATTAGTTGACATTCGGTGTCAAGGTAATTAATTAACATTGGGTTGAATTTAATTTAATTAATAAGTTTACATAATGTAATTTATTAATTTATCAATTAATTGAATTACATAAAGTAAACAATTAATTAAATAATTTTCCTAAGTAGGAAAATTAAATACATGTATTGTATTTACTTAAGTGTGATTTAATTTTATTTAGGGGTAATTAAATTTAGCCAAATGGAATTAAATTACATAACATATACTTTTTAATTAAAGTTTATTTATGTAATTATAATCCTAGTGGGCTTGGGTTTAATTAACCTAATTAAAACCCAATTAGACAAGCTGTCTATATAAAGGCACACTTAAAGAATAAAACCCTGATTCAACCCTAATTATTGTTGGAAATTTTCAGCCACCAAGAGCAGCCCCAAAACATCCAAAAACCCCAGCATTAATCCTCCATTCCTTCGCATCTTCGGCTAGCACCGGTTCCCGCTCAATAGTTGGTTGTGCACCGAACTTTGGAGATCGCAGTTTCAAGAAACAATTCTGCAGCTCTTTCTATAAGAGACAAATTTGGTGAGTTAATCTCTCTTGATTCAATTTGGTTTTATTCTAATCAATGGTAATTGGACACGATAGGTGGATACTAGGAAATTTTAAACGTTGTATTTTCTGTTGTGCCACGTTATTTTTCCAATTACGAATCCCAACAGATAAACCCAATCGGCTTCTGGGCCTAAGTCAGGCCAAGTACATAGACAAAGTTCTGAAAAGATTCAGCATAGATCAAGCCAAGAAAGGTTTCTTACCGATGAGCCATGGGCTGAAACTTAATAAGAAGAACCATCCTAAGACAAGGCAGGACAGGGAGAACATGAAGTTGGTCCCGTATGCATCAGCTATATGATCAATCATGTACTTCATTCTACGTACGAGACCTGATGTCGCCTTTGCACTAAGTATGACAAGCCAATACTAGCAAGATCCCGGCGAGGATCACTAGAAGGCTATCCTGAAGTACCTTAACCAGGCTAAGGATAGCCTCTTGGTGTATGGAGGTCAGGAAGAGCTGTCGGTTACTGGGTACACTGATGCAAGCTTCCAGATTGACCAAGATGAATACCAGTCATAGTCTGGGTATGTATTCATGCTAAATGGTGGTGCTGTTAGCTAGAGAAGCTCCAAGCAACTGACCATCGCGGATTCTATCAAAGAAGCTAAGTACATTGTAGTGTGCGATGTAGCTAAGGAAGCTGTATGGATAAAGAAGTTTATCACTGAACTGGGGTTAGTGTCAACTGTTGGGATTTTTCACCGGAAATCACCCGATAAAAGTGGAAGAACGCGGTGATTTCCTCAAATCCAGTCCCAGGAGCAATTGAAGTGGAAATTGAAAAAACATAAAATTAAATAGAAAGAGATTAAAATTTCATACCAGAAAAATCTCTTTCAGAGACGGATGATGACTGCAGAACTCAATTTAGAATTCCTCCACTCTCACGTACACGAACGCTTGGCGAACGCAACCCGTGCTAGCGTCGGAAAAACGAAACAAAGGAGAGGGAAGAGCTATGGAAATTTCGGCTAGGAGGCTATTGACTTAGCTTGGCCGAAATTTTCTAACCCTAGGTATTTATACCTAGGGTTGGCCGAATTCCTTAGGGGATTCTGGCCCATCCTGGCTCCTCTCTATTCTGTGCGGGCTTTCTTGTATTAATCCAGGCCCAGTCTAATTTTAATTAATTTGGTTCAAATTAATTCAAGCCCAATTTCAATATACCCATGTATTTAATATATTACTCCAGGTAATATATTATTTACATCCAAATTAAAATTGGTTTGACATTTAATTTAATCCATCAAATTAAAATTAACTCTACACAAAATAAAATCATATGTCAGCCCATACATATGAATATTTCCACCTAGGGAATAATTTCATAATTAATCCAATTAATTATGAAGAGCCAATATATTAATTTTATTATTATGACCAATCCAATTGATCTTTATAATATAATTAATATATACACACTTCTCCCTCCATTGCGTATACTCCAAGTATACATGTTATTCCTTAAGTTTGCATTCTATCGTTCTGTGTGTACGATCCTGTGGGCCCATCTTTATGTTGGGAGCGGGCCTTTGGCCCGCAGACTGCAGTTGGGCTCTAGCAAGCCACTGCAGCCCCCAATTAAGATGGAGATGGCAGTCTAACTGATATCGTAACCCAGTAGTTTGAACTTGTACATCCCATGTCATTGATATCGGTGTCCAACACAGAGGCATGGATTGATCACCCTCTTTTGTGTTTAGACATTAACTTGATCCCGAATGTACTGATGCTCACAAACAAGTACCAACTTGTTTGGGTGTGGCCACACTCTTATCAGTCACATTCTTCAAGAGGCCGGTGATATCTTCTCAGTTGGTTACTGAGTGACAAATCCCTTCTGCATATCCATAGTATTACCATGTTCGGTGACATACCCGAAAGCACCCATACTTGGCACCCTATTACAGGCCCTTTAGGCGTACCCCTAAGTATGCGACTTCACATGTAACACCATCATATGGTCAGGTCAAAGGATCCATACAAGTACTACACGAGAATCCATTGTGATACCATACCATGTGGATTACTCGTTTAGTGGATCTATCCAGTACCATGCTCCCAGGCATGTACCCATTAACTTGGTTGACATTCCATGTCCAATGACCGGTAAGACACCGCCATACAACCAGGTTAATGATAGTCTGTTGTTCCATTCATTCCCATGACTGGAACAGACTACGGATCTATTTATGGTCATATCGTTAACCCTATCCATGGTCTTACTGCTAAGTGCATGACACTAGTCGTCATGGATATAGATATGTCCATTGGATACTTCATTTACTATACTGCACAAGATAAATATAATAAATGAATTGATGCCTTTATTAATGACACAAATAAGTACAACACATAAATCCAATAAATGTATAGTACAAATACAAGGACCAATGCCTCGGGACTAGGGCATTTCCAACAATCTCCCACTTGCACTAGTTCCAACTAGGCATGGGCCTAATCCCTATAGATCTAGTATGACCCTCGTGCTTGGGCTGGGCCAGCGCCTTGGTCAATGGATCTGCGACATTATCCTCGGTGTCCACTCTGTGCAATGCAATGTCACCTCTCTCCGCGATTTCTCGTATGAGGTGAAACTTTCTGAGCACGTGCTTTGTGTTCTTGTGTGACCGGGGCTCCTTAGCTTGTGCGACGGCCCCATTGTTGTCACAGAAGATATCGACTGGGTCCTGGATAGTTGGCACTACTCCCAACTCAGTGATAAACTTCTTCATCCACACAGCTTCCTTAGCTGCATCACACGCAGCGATGTACTCAGCTTCTGTCGTAGAGTCCGCTATGGTTGGTTGCTTTGAGCTCCTCCAGCTTACAGCACCACCATTCAGCAAGAATACATACCCTGACTGCGATTGGTACTCATCTTGGTCTGTTTGGAAGCTTGCATCAGTATACCCAGTAACTGATAGCACTTCCTGACCACCATACACCAAGAAGCTATCCTTAGTCCGGTTAAGGTACTTGAGGATTGCCTTGACAGCTTTCCAGTGATATCTTCTCTGACAATAATAGGGCTGTTGTAGAAGCTAAAGAGCCCCAGTCACATAGAAACTCGAAGCACGTACTAAGGAAGTTTCACCTTATACGAGAAATCACTGAGAGGGGTGACATTTCATTACATAGAGTGGACACTGATGACAATGTCGCAGATCCCTTGACCAAGGCGCTGGCTCAGCCCAAGCACGAGGGTCATATTTGATCTATAGGGATTAAGCCTATGCCTAGTTGGTACTAGTGCTAGTGGGAGATTGTTGGATATGTGCTAGTCCCAAAGCATTGGTCCTTTTATTTGTGTCATACATTTGTACTTTGATATGTGATATATGTATTATACAATTTGTGTCATTAAATAAAGGCATTATTCTATTTATTATATATCTTGAGCTATGTCTTAAATAGAGTATCCAATGGATATATCCATATCCATGTTGACAAATGTCATGCATTTGGTAGTAATACCATAGATAAGGAAAGCGATATGACCATAAAGTCATCCATAGTCTGTTCCAATCATAGGAATGAATGGAACTAAAGACTATCATTAGCCTGGTTGAATGGCGGTGTCTTACCGGCCATTGAACATGGGATGTCAACCAGGCTAATGGGTACATGCAAAGGGGATTAAGTGTGTACTCGGAGTATACACACTGGAGAAAGAGGAATCCGTTAATTATATTATATAGATTGATTGGATTGATCAAAATAATATAATTAATTTTTGTATAGGCCTTTTTATAATTAATTCAATGACCCATTAACTTGGTTGACATCCCATGTCGAATGGCCGGTAAGCCACTGCCATACAGCCAGGCTAAAGATAGTCTTTGGTTCCATTCATTCCCGTGACTAGAACAGACTACGGATAACTTTATGGTCTTATCGTTTCCCCTATCCATGTTCTTACTACCAAATGCATGACACTTGTCACCATGGATATGGATATGTCCACGGGATACTCTATTTATAATATAGCATAAGATATATAATAAATAGATTAATGCCTTTATTTAATGACACAAATTATATAATCCATAAATCTCATAACAAAGTACATATGTATGATACAAATATGAGGACCAATGCCTGGGGACTAAGGCATATCCAACAATCTCCCACTTGCACTAGTTCCAACTAGGCATGGGCCTAATCCTATAGATTTAGTATGACCCTCGTGCTTAGGCTGAGCCAGCGCCTTGGTCAAAGGATATGCGACATTATCCTCAGTGTCCACTCTGTGTAATGAAATGTCACCCCTCTCAACAATTTCTCGTATGAGGGGAAATTTCCTAAGCACGTGCTTCATGTTCTTATGTGACTAAGGCTCCTTAGCATATGCAACAGCCCCTTTGTTGTCACAGAAGATATCAACTGGATCCAGGATAGTTGGTACTACTCCTAATTCAGTGATATAATTCTTTAAACACATAGCTTCCTTAGCTGCATCACACACTGCAATGTACTCAGCTTTTGTAGTAAAGTCTATGATGGTCGGTTGCTTGGAGGTCTTCCAGCTAATAGCACCACCATTAAGCAAGAATACATACTCAGACTGCGACTGGCATTCATCCTGGTCGGTCTGGAAGCTTGCATCAGTGTACCTAGTAACTGACAGTTCTTCCTAACCCTCATACACTAAGAAGCTATCCTTAGTCTAGTTAAGATACTTTAGCTTTGACACCCTTCCAGTGATCCTCACTGGGATCCTGCCGGTATCAACTCGTCATACTCAATGCAAAGGCGACATCAGGTCTCGTACATAGCATAGAGTACATGATTGATCCTATAGCTGATGCATATAGGTCCAACTTCAAGTTGTCCCTGTCCTTCCTTGTCTTAGGATAGTTCTTCTTACCAAGTTTCTGTTGGTGTGCCCTAGTTCTTAGGGCATTGGATTTTTGTATTTTGTATTATACATTAAGACTCATTGTATAAATACATTATTTGTGTCACATTAATAAAGGCAATTAATCTATTTCATTTATATCTTGTGCTATAATATGAGTAGAGTATCCATTGATTGATAATCATAAAACCTATCCCAGGTCTGTTCTAATCGTGGGAACAAATAGAACCACAGACTTGTATATTCGATGACTGTATGGTAGTTCTTCACTAGCCATAGTACTTGTATAGTCAGTCATGAATATAGGTACATGTCGTTGACATGGGACTAGATCAATCCGCCCAAGAAAGCCACATGGTTGTCACGTCATAGGTCTTTCTTGAGTAGGTCTCTTTTGTCCTCAGACCAGATTTCATTATAATATCGATATGGAATCCGATTCACTTTGACATACGCCTAACAGGTCTGTAAAAGGATGCTAAATATGGGTATGATTGGGTGGACCGGTGAACATGTTGATATTGATGATGAAGTGATGGAAATGCCACTCAGGTAACACCGAGATGATATCATTGGCCACTTGATGAGTGGGACTGATAAGTGTATGGCCATACCCAAATAAGTTGGTTGCTTATTTGATTAATCAGTCAACTCAAGATCAAGAAATATAATAAACAACAGAAGAGGATGACGGACACCATGCCTCTTGTTTATTCATATCGATATCGTTAGGCAAAGGACAGTATGAGATTACTATCGGGTGAGTGTCTTCTAAAGACTGCTGCATCTCTGTCTTAATTGGGGGCTGTAATGGTTTGCTAGAACCCACTGACAGTCTGTGGGCCTTGGGCCTACTGCCAACATAAAGACAAACCCATAGGATCGTGCACATAGATCAACTGAGCTGGAACTTATAGAAATTGTACATGTAATGTACATTGGAAGGAATGCGTTAATTAATTAGTTGACATTCGGTGTCAAGGTAATTAATTGACATTGGGTTGAATTTAATTTAATTAATAAGTTTACATAATGTAATTAATTAATTTATCAATTAATTGAATTACATAAAGTAAACAATTAATTAAATAATTTTCCTAAGTAGGAAAATTAAATACATGTATTGTATTAACTTAAGTGTGATTTAATTTTATTTAGGGGTAATTAAATTTAGCCAAATGGAATTAAATTACATAGTATATACTTTTTAATTAAAGTTTATTTATGTAATTATAATCCTAGTGGGCTTGGGTTTAATTAACCTAATTAGAACCCAATTAGACAAGGTGTCTATAAAAGGGCACACTTAAGGAATAAAAACCTAATTCAACTCTAATTAATTGCTGGAAATTTCAGCCACCAATAGCAGCTCCAAAACAGCCGAAAATCCCAGCATTAAACCTCCATTCCTTCGCGTCTTCGGCTAGCACCGGTTCCCGCTCAATAGTTGGTCGTGCACCGGACTTTGGAGATCGCAGTTTCAAGAAATGATTCTGCAGCAGTCTCTAGAGGAGACGAATACGGTGAGTTAATCTCTCTTGATTCTTATTTGATTTTATTCTAATCAATGGTAATTGGACACGATAGGTGGATTCTAGGAAATGTTAAACGGTGTATTTTCCGCTGCGCCACGTTATTTTTCCAATGACGAATCCCAACAGTTTCAGCCTATGGCTCATTGGCAAGAAACCTTTCTGTGAGTGGATGACATTTTCGACGGATGACTCCCTTTAGGAAGGGGCGCCACAATCTCGGGCAGGCCCCTCCCTCGCGTGGGGTTTTTATAATAGAAATTCGATTTTGTAAAATAAATGGAATTAATTCTTAAAAGAACTGAGACCTAAGTCTCAATGAATATTGTAGAGTCGCCACCTGGCTTAGCTTAACCGGGAAATTTATAATGCAGCTGAACCAGGTAAACGGCCGCCACACTATCCAGAGATTCGAGTCCGGACAAGTTCCTTATTTCGTGTCTAATTAAAATAAATATTGGCCAATGTTCTTGAATGGTATTTTAAACTCTAGAGTCAATTTTATTGAAATAAATAAACATACAGCGCGCATACAGGTATAAGTAAAATAGTATATGAGTAAATTATTACAACCCGATCGAATAAATAGTAAAAACTCTCAGCCTCACTTTTACAAGCGCTTAGAATACACGATTTATCTAAAAATGTACAATCGCCTAGGGTACACGTATTAATCTATTAAATACATAAAAAATAAAAAGCTGCAAAACAGAGGGTTAGCACAATATATAGCACGCCACAAATAGGACTCAAATATGATAGAATGGGAAATCAAGAATTGGGGGCATGCATTTAGGGGATAACCGGGTCGGCTCGGCTAGCCAGTCCGGTTAGACCTGGAAAACATTTTGAAACGTCCTTGTATTTTGGTTTTTATGGGAAAATCATTTTGAAAACAATTTTTCCGGTTTACATGCATTTTTACATATGAAGTGGGTCTCCGTCGTGGCATTGTTCTAAATGCAATTTTACTGGAAATTGAATTTAGGGTCGTGAATGCACACAACAAAATTCATTTTGATGACTTTTGGGATTTTCTGAATTTTTATGGATTTTTGGAAATTTTATGGATTCAAAGGCAAAATTTTGATTCTGGAAAATAGGTTATAGTCGTGCGACTGTAACTACAGTCGTACGACTGTTAATTAAAGTCGTTCGACTGTAAGCATCCCAGAATCAAGATTTCGCTAAAATTTTATTGAAATTAACCAAAAAAAGACAACCTGAAAATCAAGAATACTCGTACGACTGTTCATCAAATCCAAGAACAGTCGCACGACTGTTCTTGATTTCCAGAAACAGAAACGCGAAAATAAGGCAAAAACGCATAAAAATATACACCAATAATCCAGAAAGCAAGAAAAGGAGAAATGGAAAAGGAGTGCCTACCTTTTAGAAGCTTATCCAAGTCGAATTGACCCTGGCGCCACTCCAATCTACATGAATTTTTACTTTTCTCCTCTTGAGTCAAGGTTTGAGCTTTGTATCCAAAAAATCCAAAATGCTTTGGATTCTGATGACTTAAGTCCGAGATTTTGATTTGTTTGTAGTGTTAAGTGATTAACCTAAGGATTTCTAGCAAGTTTTAATCTTAGTTTTGAGAATCAAAAGAAAAAGAAAGGGAAGAAAGTTGAGCTTTTTTGTATTTTTCTCTCTTCCACCTCTTTATCTCTCTTTCTCTCTAAATTTCTCTCACTAAAACTAGAATCCAAAGTTAGCCCTTCTCCCCTCCTTTTTTCTTCTTTTTATCCTCTGATTTTCGTTGCCTTGCTGCAAGAACGGAGCATTTATTGTGCCACCTTCTCTCCTTCATTTTTCTACCACAGAGGTATGGGCTCCTGCACCTGCTCTGACATTACAGTTGTACGAGTGTAATTTTTTAATTATAGTCACACGACTATAATACAGTCGCACGAGTGTATATTACAGTCGTGTGATTCCAGCGTTTTTTTTAAATACAAAAAATTCCGGCGCGTACAGTTGCCCCTCGCGTGATCCAATTCGTCATCTGAACGAGATGATGAATTTGAGAGCGCGAATCAAAGCACCGCAAGCACAGGAATGAACCCTCTGATGAAATAAGCTGATGCCGGGTCTATGTTACCCGAGGCAATACTGGGGAAGGAATAAGCCGATACCGGGTTTAGGTTACCCGAAGCGAAGTTGATGTGGATAGGCCGATACTGGGTCTAGGTTACCCGAGGCAGAGGAAAGGTGAATTGCGGTTTAGCTGATACCGGGTCTAGATTACCCAAGGCGAAGGAAGATGGATTACGGATTGGCCAATACCGGGGTCTAGGTTACCCGAGGCGAAGGAAGATGGATTGTGGATTGGCCGATACCGGCTCTAGGTCACCCGCGGCGAAATTGGTGAAATAAGCCGATATCGGGTCTAGGTTACCCGAGGCGAAGTTGATGATGAATTTAGCCGATACCGAGCCTAGGTTACCCGAGGCGAACTTTGATGGAGATGTGAAATGGGACAGATCTGGGCCGATGCCGAGTTCATACTACCTGAGGCAGATTTACTAAAGAATTGAGGTGGAGCCGATCTGTGCCGATACCGGGTCTATATTACCCGAGGCTGATTTGCTGGGGAACTGGATGACGTAGCCGATCTAGGCCGATACTGGGTCTATATTACCTGAGGCGGATCTGCTGGAGATGTTAAGCTGGGGTGATGAATTCCTACCCTTAAAATGGCAAGTCTTCATTCCTCGATCGAGAGATTTTGAACAAAAATTTTTTCCCCTTCGATCAAGAATGAAGACTAGCTTTGGATGAATAATTGATGCATGTTATGTATGCATGCGTAATGACGTGTATGTATATATATGCATTCTCTGCTATTCGATGTCTCTCCTTTCTGCCAGGGAGAGATATGTCGTGCCCCTGGCTGACTTCGTTTTCTTTGTACAATGTTTGTTGGAGTAGTGAGATGACCACTGGGGGATATATGATACTGCTGGGGAAGTGATTATGATACGCATTATGGAGATCCTGTTGGGGAATAGTATGGCAACTTGACTGGGGAAATGACTGTAGAGTTCTTTATGAAGATTCTACTGTGGAATAACGTGGGAAACTCTGCTGGGGAGTAATGTAAGGGCTCCTGTGGGGAGTGCTATGGAAATCCTGTTTTCCCTGCCCTTCGAGAATTCATGAATCTATAAGTGCTCTAAATTTTGCTTGGGTTGCCCAATGTGGGTTTTCAGCCCAGCGAGCTGCTCTAACTTTTGCCTGAGGCGCCTTTTCGGTTTTTACCTCAGCGAGCTGCACTAATTTTTGCCTGAGGTGCCTTTTTGGTTTTCACCTCAGCGAGCTTTTCTCTTTCTCTCTTCTCTTTCTTTTTCTTTTTCTCTTTTTTTTCGGAAAGCCTGATTAAAATGACACCGTGACCACTTGTTGCTCTTATAGGAAGATCAACTGGATTTTAGAGGGTGATAAAAGATTTCAAACCGCATGTATTTAGTGCATTTTCACTTGTTAAACAACGCGATAATATTGATCAGTTAAATGCAAAGTGTTGTCTTTGAGCGTATGTTTATGTAAGACAATTTTGCTTATGCATTTGTCATACCCATGCAAATATATTTAAACAAACATTTCACTTTATTGATGAAAATCAAAATGAGTACATTTGAAATGATTGTCTCCTAAATGGTACACATTCCACACTGAGCCAGAATCCATCACCAGTCGTTCTTTTCAGATTTTCCAACTGATCATTTTCTCTCGCGTCTTAATTTTTGCCTAGACCGCTCTTTTCGAGTTTTCAGCCTAACAGACCCCTTTTTATTTATTTATTTATTTATTATTGTTATTTTTTTATACATGATAAAGCTTCAGCCGGTCTTGGTTGACAGGGTTTGTGAACTCATTTCCGTCCATGTCCATGATGCTGACACCACCTTTAGATAGCACCTTTTTCACAATATAAGGCCCTTCCCAGTTAGGTCTGAATTTGCCTCTTACATCAACATTTGAGGCCCTTAACTGTTTTAGAACCAAGTCCCCTGCTTTCAACTGTCGTTTGGAGTACTTCACATTACGGTTATAAGCCCTAGCCATTCTGCGGTGGTACATCTGTAGATGATCTAATGCTTTCAGTCGCCTTTCATCTAGTGCAGCCAACTGCTCGTATCTAGCTTGAACCCATTCAGTTTCTGGTAATTGAGCTTCCAAGGCAACTCTGAGTGACTTGAGTTTTATTTCCATGAGCAACACTGCTTCCATACCGTATACCATGGCATAAGGAGTTTCTCCTGTTGGCGTTCTGATGCTGGTTCTGTAACCCCAAAGAGCATAAGGCAGTTTGTCAACCCAATCTCTGTAGGTGGTTACCAACTTTGATAAGATCTTCTTTATTGCCTTATTAGCTGCTTCTACTACTCCATTAGCCTGTGGTCTGTATGAAGAAGACTTATGATGCTCAATGCCATGCTCTGCAAGTAGCTCAGCTGTCACCCCTTGGAATTGTACTCCGTTGTCAGACACTATGTGATGGGGAATTCCATACCTAGTAAAGATGTTCTTCTGGATAAACTTGACCATTTGTTTGGCTGTTACATTAGTGAAGGATTCTGCCTCTACCCATTTGGAAAAATAATCAACTGCCACGACTATGAATCTGTGCCTATTAGATGCAGTTGGGTGAATTTCACCAATCATATCTACCCCCCACACTAAAAATGGCCAAGGAGATGCCAAATTCTGTAATTTAAGTGGAGGAAGATGGCTGATATCTGCATAGATCTGACATTCATGACATCTCTTCACTTTCCTTATGCAATCTGCCTGCATAGTCATCCAGAAGTATCCTTGTCTCATGATTTTTCTGGCCATGGCAAGTCCATTCATATGCGGCCCACAGGATCATGCATGTACCCGCTGCATCACTTCTTCTGCTTCTTACTCTGTCAGGCACCTTAAAAGAACTCCGTATGCTGTTCTTTTGTATAACTTGTCCTCGAAGATTCTGAACTGACTGGCTAATTTTCTTAATGACAGTTTATCAGCAGCAACGGCCTCTTCTGGGTACTCCCCTTCTTTAACGTACCGGTAGATGTCAAAGAACCATGGCTTTTCTTCAGCTGTCAGCTCCATCACTTCATGCACCTCAAAGAAAGGATGTCTAGAAGTGGCTAGAACCAGTGGTTAAACTTGTGTTTCCTCTGGATTTTCCCACATGGAAGACAGAGTAGCTAATGCATCGGCCATCTTGTTCTCATCCCTGGGGACATGTTTGAATTCATATTGGCCGAATAAACCTTTCCTGAACTGTAGCAGCTCCAAGTAAGGCCGTAAGCCTTCTTCTTTCAGCTCCCATTCACCCTAAGCTTGCCTAATCACTAGAAGTGAATCACCGACAATTAAGTCATCATTTACCCCCAGTGTTAATAGTGCTTCCATTCCAAATAGGCACGCTTCATATGCTGCCCCATTATTGGTTATAGGAAAAGCTAATTTCTTGGATAAGGGAATGATTTCACCGTCCGGCGTTGCTATGAGTACCCCGATTCCGGCACCTTTTTTGTTCACTACCCCATCGAAGCACATAACCCATCTTTTCACTTCCACCATGGCTAGTTGTTCATCAGGGAATTCCAGATTCTCCATATAATCTGATTCTAGAGGTTGATTTGCCAGAAACTCCACCACGGCTCGCCCTTTGATGGTTTTCTTTATGATGTACTCGATGTTGAACTCAGATAAGAGTAACAGCCACCTGGATAGCTTCCCAACCAATACCGGTGCTTCATAGAGAAACTTCATTGGATCCACCTCAGCCACGACTTGTATCTTGTAGGATTGGAAATAGTGATGCAGCTTCTTGGTCAGCCAGATCATCGATGTCTTCTCCACCAGTTGTACTTGGTTTCATACTCCAACAATTTCTTGCTAAGGTAGTAGATAGGGTATTCCTTCTTACCATCTTGTTCTTATGCCAGTGTTGCCCCTAGAGAGGATTCTTCAACTGCCAAGTACAAAATCAGAGGTTTCCCTGGAACTGGTGGACTCAATACTGGTGGCTTTACCAGATAAGCCTTGATCTTCTCAAAATCCAGCTGACACCTGTCATCCCACACAATCGGCTGATCTTTCTTTAGTAGCTTGAAGATTGGTTCACAAGTGGATGTCAACCGTGCGATGAAGCGACTGACATATTGCAAGGAACCCAAAAATGACCGGACTTCTTTTTCCATTTTTGGAATCGGCATATCTTGGATGGCCTTGATTTTATCTAGGTCCATTTCTATCCCCCTCTGGTTGACTACATGACCCAACAGCTTCCCTAATGTGACCCTGAATATGCACTTCTTGGGGTTAAGTCGCAAGTTGTACTCTCCAATGCGTGTTAGAAATCTATCCAGGATAACAGGATGTTCCTCCCAGGTTGTTGATTTAATAAGCATATCATCGACATACACTTCGTCTTCTTTATGGATCATATCGTGCAACAGAGTTATGATAGCCCTCTGATAAGTGGCACCAACATTCTTTAATCCGAAAGGCATCACTCTGTAGCAGAAAGTACCCCACTCTGTGATGAACGATGTTTTCACCTTGTCGATCACATCCATCAGAATCTGGTTGTACCCCGAAAAGCCATCCATAAAAGAATACATTGCTACTTTTGCTGCACTATCAACTAGGACTTCAATATGGGGCAGTGGAAAGTTATCTTTTGGGTATGCTTTATTCAGGTCCCTGTAGTCGACACATACTCTGACCCTTCCATCCTTTTTAGGCATAGGGACAATGTTGGCTGGCCATTCTGTGTACTCCACCACTTCGAGAAACTTAGCGTCTATCTGCTTAGCCACTTCTTCTTTTACTAGTGTAGCCCATTCTGGCCTCAGCCTTCTCAACTTTTGCTTTACCGGTCTGAACTTAGGGTCTGTCGAGATTTTATGCACTGCTATTTCTGTGTCCACACCCGGCATATCTTCATATGACCAGGCGAAAGCTTTGACATGTTTTTGGAGTATTCTTATTAATTGTTTCTCTTCCTCGGATTTTAGCTCGTGTGAAATGAGTACCATTTTAGGGTTTTCATCTGTACTTATGTTGATTTCATGCAATGCGGAGTCATGTATGCTAAATATGCTTGATGGTGATTTAAATGCATGCACATAATTGTCAGGATAAACATCACACAAGTAAGCAAACTGGGATTTTATTGCATTGAACTTATCATAAAGTACATCAGTTACATTGAAAATGGAAGAAATAGATACAACAAAATCATTTTCATCCTCCACAGGCGGAGGGCCTTCTTCCTCTTCAGCTTCCATCTTCATTTTCAGAGCATCACCCGGGACTGCAGCTTTTTCTGCTTCTTTTTTGGTCACCTGCATCTTACCCTTCTCCATGACTTTGGCTATCTCAGCGATCACAGAATCTAAGTTCACTTTATCCATCAGTTCTTCATCAAACCCTTCCTTGGATTTTCCAAACGCCTTACTTAAAGCAGCAGTCAAAGCGCCTGAAATCACCTCTGTAGCTTTAACACAAGTCTTCTTTTCATCTTCTCCCATGGCCACCTCTATGGCTTCTACTATCACCTCAGATGGCTCTCCTTGCAAAATCTCAGATTCAGCAGATGCTTCTTCCACCGTCGCAGGGGCTACTGGTCCTTCTTGACTTTTCTCGAAATCCACGACGTCAACAAAGATCTCGAAGCCAGGATACTCGACATTTCCAACCATCACGGGTTCAGTTGGCCCTTATAAAGGCCTTCTCCTACCTTTAGAAATGGCTTCATCATAATCTTACCATTCTTGCCCCTCCTCAGATTCTTCTGCTCAGATGCCCCTTCTACATAGCCAAGGCCACACTGCTTCGACTTCCCCGAGTCGATCTTAAATTCTGGAACCCCTTGTAGATTGATTCTGAGTCCCATTCCTGGGATGAAGTTCTTCTTATACAGATACTGGGATAGCCACTCCAGCATATAATTCTCATAAAGGACCATAGGGGCGTCCGTGGTTTCTTCCTCCTTAATGACAGCAACTTGGAACCCGCCAAAGGGAACCACTCCTTCGTTCAGAGCAGCTACCATTGATTGGGCATCTGCTTCAACAGTTACAATCTTGCCACTCATAGAGAACTTGATCTTCTGATGCAAATTGGAAGGGACGCCCCCTAAAGGATGGAACCATGGCCTTCCAAGCAACAAGGAAAAGGTGATTGGGATATCTATCACTGTAAAAACAACCATGGACTTAACCGGTCCAACTTGCACCTCCGCTTCAAAGGTTCCAATCACCGTTCTTTTAGAGTCATCGTATGCCTGAATGACCATCGAGGACTTTTTCAACACATCTTCATTTAGCCCAAGAAATGGCAACATCTTTAGTGGACAAATGTTTAATGCCGAACCATCATCCACCATAACACAAGGCATTGTTTTATCCATGAAATAAGCTCTAACGTAAAGAGCCTTGTTGTGGGCCTTCCCTTCAGTAGGTAGATCTTTCTTAGAGAAAATGATATCAGGAGTTCTAGCATGAACTTTATCCAATAAACAGCACATAGCCTCTGGCGAAGCTATAGGAGAGACTTCAATCTCTGATAGATTCTTTACTAAAGCAGCCCTATGCTCCTTGGAAGTCAGAAGCAAATGCCATAAGCTAGCTTGTGCGGAGGTCTTCTTTAGTTGGGAGATAACCAGGTCCTCTTTCTCGACTCCCTCTGACACCGATGAACTACCCGACCCAGTCATCGGGGCTTTGTCTTTCATCTGATCTGCCGGCTGATATACCCTACCACTTCGGGTCACATGCTGCACTTCCTGGACCTTCAGCTTTTCAATGGTTGGAAGCTTAACTGTCTCCTCTCCATCAGACTCCTCATACTCGTCCTCAGAATCGAGATCATTTAAGCTTATTGGCTTGATCTCCTTCCGCTCCTCCTGTTCTTCACATTCTGTTTCCACTCCGGTTTCCCCTACTGCCACAGCCTGAATGGTAGGGTTTGCTTAGAGAACTTGGACGAAAATAAAATTGGCAGGCAGCCTAGAATGAACCATATTGACCCGCTTTTCGAATGCTGGCAGCGGGTTTGTTTTAGTGCTAGGCTTGGGTGGCTCCTGCAGCTTCCCTTCGTCGATAAGTTTTTGGATGGCATCCCTTAGCTTGTAGCAATTATTAGTCTTATGACCGACAACCACATGATAAGTGCAGAAATTACCCTTATCAGCTTCGGAAGGCTTTTCGAAGGGTCTTAAGGATTGCAGCAATGCACCATTTCTACAGTTGGCAAATATCTTCACCAAAGGAAGAGCCCAAGGTGATATGCCTAGTACTCCCAGATTCCTACTCTGATTGCCCTATTGCTGAGTCACAGTAGCAACTTCCATCTGCTTTACTTCTGAGGTCTACCCCCCTTTTCTACCGGAACTTGAACCAGAACCACTGCCAGACCCAGCTGCTGCAGTTGACCTATAACCAGAACCGTATCCTGAGCTCCTACCACCCTTGTTTCTGGTTGCCTTCTCCTTTTTATCCCGTTCTATTTTCATTGCCATACTATAAACCTTGCTGAGCTCTTTGAAGGAATGGAATTTCATTTTATTCTTAAAGACGTCTTTGCTGCCATCTATCAATTTCTGTATAAGCTCGTCTTCATCTAGACAATTCTTCAGGAGAATCATTTTGTTCATCCAGAGCTGGTCCTACTCGTCGAAGGGCTCATTGAATTTCTACTTTATCCTTTCCATATCATACAGCTTCACTTGGATTTTAGTGCTAAAGCTGTAGTACTTGATGAAAGCCGCCGACAAAATCTCCCAATCAGATTGTTCCTCCTCCGACAGTGAGTTGTACCATCCTAGCGCTCCTCCCTCCAGTGTGGTAGGGAATAGATTAATCAACTGCTGCTTTGTGGCGCCCGCTGTTAGCATAACTCGGGCATACAGATTCACATGGGCCTTCGGCGAGCCCATTCCTTTATAAGCGGGGATTTTCAGCACTTGGAAGCCGATGGGAAATGTCTCGATGCCCTTACTGATCATAGCATCAATGTTCACCCCTTTCTTTGATTCTACACTAACACCGACCCCCTTCTTCAATTGAGCCACTACTTCATCCAGCTCGGAACATTTCGCCTTCATTCTCTGCTCCATAGCTGCCTCTATTTCCTGCAGCTTCTCAAGGCTGGCCAAAGCGTCACCACCCTGTTGGGATGACTCAGCCTCTTTTTCTTTCTCGGTTCCATTGCCACCGGTCTCACCAGCTTCCCTTACAACTGCTCTCATTTCTTCCTTCAACATGTCGCGGAAGTCTTGTGATTTGAAGAAATCCTTCAAAACATCAGCCATGCTTGGTGTCGGGTTTGCCATGTTCACCTCTTCCCCAGACTCAGAATCACTGTACTCTCAACCATCCTCTGTCTCCTAACTGCCCTTGAAGCCTGGGATCTAGTCCAAGGTCGCTCCAGTGTATTCTGCTTAGGATCACACAGGAAGTATTAGGATCATGAATGAATGGCGTGGTATGGTATGAAAAGTGAGGCATTAAAAATGCTTGAAATGGATGAATATAGTGAGGTTATGAATGAAATGATGGTATGAACGGTTTTCTTTTTATTCTTATTATTTATTTTTTTTATATTATTTTTTTAGGACATTCTAAAAACACCCAATGCTTATGCAAAATGTCATGTGTGGGCCGTTACACGGACAGAGGTTCGGCGCCTTTGGAGCACCTTAATGAATTTTTGTGAAATGGTAACATGTGTACCGGCACACGGACAGAGTTTCGATGCTTTGTACATCTATGAGATGATGTGAAATGGTCACATGGGACCGGCCCATGGACAGAGTTCTGATGCTTTTGAGCATATGAAATTAAATAATATTATGAGATAGTCACGTGTAACGGGGACACGGACAGAAGTTCGGCATTCAGGGAACACCTTGCATGATTTGGGATGTTTATGAAATGCCCCTACATGCGTACTAATCCAGCACTCGGGGAGCGCCTTAAATAATGTATTAATGTCATGAAGTAACCCAATGTGGATCACAGTGTTGTATGATGTTTATGACGAATGGGCATGATGTCATGAAATGCATCGTGTGGATTGTCACACGGAAATATACCTAGGACCATTGTGGTCTCTATTGAATGAAATGATTTGGTGGAATGGCCGAATGCAATCCGATGCACTGGCAGAACACGGGTATTTTGGGATATCCGATATATGATGGAATGATATGATCATGGTGGGCATCCTTGGAATACCCCTAATTTAATTTAGGTGATATGTCGTGAATGCTTATGACATACAAAATGCAAGTGGCTGCACAAAAAAGGGGTTAGGATGCATGACACACATAATGATGTTATGTATGCTATGTGAAAAAATGCTAATCACACAAAGTATTGTTATGGCTGAAAAAGAAATGGTTAGTATGAATAACAAATGGATGATTTAATGTTTTCACACGAAAATAAAATGAAAATGGCTGCATAAAAACGTGGGTTAGTATCACTCAAAATGTTTTATGTATGGAAAATGTTGATTGTGTATGGAAAATGATGATTACGGTATGTCGTGAAATGTCAAGAAGCGTGTAACACATAGCACACGAAGCGAATACTTCCAACCTTATTTCTCCAATTGAGGTCGGTCTCAAAAATTCTAACCGAGTCCTAGGTGGAGTTCACTTCGATCACCAACCGGGGATGATGAAGGCGCGATTTTATATATTCACACATTCACACAATTATTTTGGTATCCTAAGGGAATCCAACTAGGGTTGCCTATATGAGTTCGGTCCAAGTCGGGTTAAAATCAAGGTTCCCATAGCGAAATATACTCCTCACTTCTCCCCACTCAAGGTTCCGAACGAAGGGGTTCGTACGAGGCTATGGGTGGTGTTTCGTATCCGTGCCCCTCAGACCATGAGGAACAAAGGCGACACTTCAACAATCCACCGGGCTATAAATGGATACTTAATTCTAATGCAAGAATGTCTAGCTAAGGATGCAAAATGAAATACCAATCGAGAATCATCCACCTTATTTTAATTAGACACTTTTCAGGGCTTGTCAAATTCTTTTAAGTTTTTAAGAAAACTTTTTAAGAAATCCCCAGCGGAGTCGCCACTGTGAGCGGATGATGTTTTCGACGGAACGCGTCACTCCCTTTAGGAAGGGGCGCCAAGATCTCGGGCAGGCCCCTCCCTCGTGTGGGGTTTTTGTAATAGAAATTCGGTTTTGGAAAATAAATGCAATTAATTCTTAAAAGAACCGAGACCTAAGTCTTGATGAATATTGTAGAGTCGCCACCCGGCTCATCTCAACAGGGAAATTTATAATGCAGCTGAACTGGGTAAACGGCAGATACACTATCCAGAGATTCGGGTCCGGACAAGTCCCTTATTTCGTGTCTAATTAAAATAAATATTGGCCAATGTTCTTGAATGGTATTTCAAACTTTAAAGTCAATTTTATTGAAATAAATAGACATACAGCGTGCATACAGGTATAAGTAAAATAGTATATGAGTAAATTATTACAACCCGATCGAATAAATAGTAAAAACTCTCAGCCTCACTTTTACAAGCGCCTAGAATACACGATTTATCTAAAAATGTACAATCACCTAGGGTACACGTATTAATCTATTAAATACATCAAAAATAAAAATAAAAATAAAAAGCTGCAAAACAGAGGGTTAGCACAATATATAGCATGGCACAAATAGGACTTAAATATGACAGAATGGGAAATCAAGAATTGGGGGCATGCATTTAGGGGATAACCAGGTCGACTCGGCTAGCCGGCCCAGTTAGACCTGGAAAACATTTTGAAACGTCCTTGTATTTTGGTTTTTATGGGAAAATCATTTTCAAAACAATTTTTCCGGTTTACATGCATTTTTACATATGAGGTGGGTCGGTTTTCGGGAGAACTAGATCTCCGTCGTGGCATTGTTCTAAATGCAATTTTACTGGAAATTGAATCTAGGGTCGTGAATGCACACAACAAAATTCATTTTGATGATGTTCGGGATTTTCTGAATTTTTATGGATTTTTGGAAATTTTATGGATTCAAAGGCAAAATTTTGATTCTGGAAAATAGGTTACAGTCGTGCGACTGTAAGCAGCCTAGAATCAAGATTTCACTACAATTTTATTGAAATTAACCGAAAGAAGACAACCTGGAAATCAAGAATACTCGTACGACTGTTCATCAAATCCAGGAACAGTCGCACGACTGTTCTTGAATTCCAGAAACAGAAACACGAAAATAAGGCAAAAAGACACAAAAATATACACCAATCACCCAGAAAGCAAGAAAAAGAGAAAGGGAAAAGGAGTGCCTACCTTTTAGAAGCTTATCCAAGTCGAATTGACCCTTGGCGTCGCTGCAATCTACACGAATTTGCACTTTTCTCCTCTTGAGCCAAGGTTTGAGCTTTGTATCCAAAAAATCCAAAATGCTTGGGATTCTGATGACTTAAGTCCGACATTTGGATTTGTTTGTAGTGTTAAGTGATTAACCTAAGGATTTCTAGCAAGTTTTAATCTTAGTTTTGAGAATCAAAAGAAAAAGTAAGGGAAGAAAGTTGAGCTTTTTTGTATTTTTCTCTCTTCCACCTCTTTATCTCTCTTTCTCTCTAAATTTCTCTCACTAAAACTAGAATCCAAAGTTAGCCCTTCTCCCCCCCGTTTTTCTTCTTTGTATCCTCTGATTTTCGGTGCCTTGCTACAAGAAGGGAGCATTTATTGCGCCACCTTCTCTCCTCCATTTTTCTGCCACAGAGGTATGGGCTCCTGCACCTACTCTAACATTACAATCATACGACTGTAATTTTTTAATTACAATCGTGTGATTCCAGCGTTTTTTTTTTAAATACAGAAAATTCCGGTGCTTACACTTTCTTAGCCTGACCCATGCTGAACCTTTTCAGAACCTTGTCTATGTATATGGTCTGACTCAGGCCCAGAGGCAGATTGGGTCTATCCCTATAGATCCTGATCCCTAGAATCATCTTGGCTTCGCCTAAGTCATTCATCGTGAAGCACTTACACAACCACTGCTTTACTCCTTGCAGTATTGGTATGTCGCTTCCAATCAGAAGGATGTCATCCATATATACTACCATCAAAGTGACGATGCTCCCACTAATTCTCTTATGCACACAAGGCTCATCTTGATTCTATATGAAGCTGTATTCCTTTATGGCTTCATTAAATCTAAGATTCTAACTTTGGGATGCTTACTTCAATCCATAAATGGACCTTTGAAGTTTGCAGACCTTTCCAGGATGCTTTGGATCGACAAAACCCTCAGGTTATGTTATGTACAGCTTTCCATTAAGGAAAGCGGTTTTGACATCCATCTACTAGACCTCATGGTTGTACCAAGCGGCTATGGCCAGCAGGATCCTTATGGATTTAAGTATAGCTACTGGTGACAAAGTTTCATTATAGTCTATTCCATGGACTTGTCTGAAACCCTTCGCAACCAGCCACCCTTTGAAGGTGTTGTAGGCCTTCAACTTGTAGCACCACTTGCAACCTATCACCTTAGCACCCAGAGGTGGATCAACCAGGTTCCAAACCTAATTATCATACATAGATTGCATTTCTGCCTCCATGGCCTTGCGTCAGTTGGCAGACTATAGGCTAGCAATAGCCTTCGGGTAGGTTTGGGCTCTTCCTCATCGAAGACTAGAAGAGTGTGATCATCGGTAACAAGAAAACCATATCTCTCTGGTTCCTGACGATACCTGCCAGACCTTCTAGGTCCTTGTGTGACCTAGGCTAGTGCTTCCTCCTGTGGAAGCTCCACCCTGGTCTCTAAGTTATCCTCTTCAAGAGTTTGTGAGTTTTGAACTTTCATGAGTTCAACATTGCTCCCACTGTCTTTCTTGGAAATAAAATCCTTTTCAAGAAAGATCCCCTTTCGTGCCACGACACCTTGTTCTCGGTGGGGCAGTAGAAGTAATACCCTTTTGTTTCCCTAGGGTAGCCCACAAACAAGCATTTATCTATTTTGAGTTCTAGTTTCCCCCAGTCAATTTCTTGACATGTGCATCACAGCCCCAAATCTGCAAGAAAGACACATTGGGCACCCTGCCTGTCCATATTTCATATGGGGTCTTTTCCACTACCTTAGTGAGAGTATTGTTTAAAATGAGAGCTGCTATCTCAAGAGCATATCCCCAGAAGCTTATTGGGAGGGAGGCGTGACTCATCATTGAGCAGACCATGTCCAACAAGGTCCTATTCCTCCGTTCGGACACCCCATTCCGTTGTGGTGTCCTGGAGGAGTGAGTTGTGGAATGATTCCATGCTCTCTCAGATATGAGTCGAACTCTAGGCTCATATACTCACCTCCGCGGTCTAAGCGAAGGGCTTTGATATTTCAGCCTAGTTGATTTTGTACTTCATTCTTAAATTCCTCGAACCTATCAAGGGTTTCGGATTTGTGTTTCATCAGATAGTCATAGCCATATCTGCTGAAATCATCTGTAAAAGTGACAAAGTACAGATGTCCACCTCTGGTAGCTACACTCATGGGCCCACATACGTCTGAATGTATGAGGTCCAATAAGCCAGTAGCTCTTTCAGCTTTCTTGCTAAAAGGTGCTTTAGCCATTTTACCTCACAAACAAGACTCGCATATATCAAGTGACTCCATGTCAAATGATCCTAGGATTCCAGCTTTGTGAAGCCTAGCTAAGCTCTTCTCGTTTATGTGGCCTAAACGACAATACCAAAGGTAGACAGGATTAAGTTTGTTAGGCTTAACCCTTTTAGTATTTATATTATAGACGTGATTAGTTTCATTTAAATCCAGGATATGTAGGCCATTATTTAATAGAGCTTCTCCATAAAATAATCCCTCTCTAGATAAACCAATTCTACCATTTCCAATAGTAAAATTAAATCCAGAGATATCCAAAACTGAAACAGAAATAATATTCCTGCACATTGCAAGTACAAAATAACATTGTTCCAGAATTAAAACTAATCCACTAGGCATCAATAGATGGTACTCACCGAACTCTATGACAACTACCCTTGCTCCATTTCTGACCCACAAGTCCACCTCTCCAGATCCCAGTGATCTTCTGTTTCTAAGTCCTTACACATTACAACAAATGTGAGAACCACATCCAGTATCCAATACCCAAGATGTAGAAACAGTGAGGTTTATGTCTATGATATATATACCTGATGAAGATGCAGCCTGGCTCTTCCTTTGCTCTCCCAACAGTTAGGGACATTATCTCTTCTAGTTCCCAGCCTGCTTACACTGGAAGCAGACATCCTCAGGACTGGCCTTGGGCTTGGCATTTGCCTTCTTAGCCTTGCCCTTTGCCTTGGCCTTGGCCTTAGCAAGAGGAGTGTTCTCCTTGTTGACTAGCAGTACCGACGTAGTCTTCTTGATTGACTGCTCAGTGAGCTTGAGCATCCCATGCAACTCACTAATAGTATGGTTCATCCCTTGCATGTTATAGTTCAGGATGAATTGATCATAAGAATCCGGTAAGGATGCCAGGATAGTGTCAATCGCCAGCTCCTAGGAGATAGGCGATTTGAGATGGGCTAAAGTATCCAAATAGCGCTTCATCTTGAGCACATGTGCGCTCACAGATGTCCCAGCCCCCATCTTGCAATAGTGAAATGCCTTGTTGGTCAATAACATTTCATGACAAGCTTGTTCTCAAAACATCTCATTAAGAGTTGTTATCATAGCAAAGGCATGATGGTCCATGAACTGTTTTTGCAGCTCACGGACCATGCACGCCAACATCACACATGTCACGTCCAGGTTATCCTTGACGTGCACCTCATATTCCTCCAACTGGGCAGCTGGTGGATTACGCCCAGTAGGTGCAGCCGGCACAGGTCTTTCCAACACATACTCTTTGGATTCCTATCTTAGAACTATCCTCAAGTTCCTAGACCAATCCAAGAAGTTAGGCAGGAAAAGCTTGTCCCTTTCTAGGATAGATCGTAGTGAAAGTGTGTTATTCGTTGCCATTTGATTACTAGACAGAAAAATTAAAGAGTGTTAATAAAGGCCTTACTTTTTTTCCCATATTTAATTAATAATGAATCATGTTATTAATTAAGTCAAGTTGTTGGGCTCATTGGCCTAGATCCATATTTCATCAAGATATAGCCAGACGAAGGCCTGAAAAAATTATACCCTAATTATTTTAGGTAGGAACACCGTCCAATCCCAACCTAGGGACTCTCGGTTTGCTGGGCTTGTTGGCACTTACCCATCTGTGCTTAGTACCAGGAGATTCCTACTACCCATGCTAAGTCCAAACCTCCATTCAAATGTTATAGTAACCAATACTCCAACCTAGTACAAAATGACGATACTCAAGTGTATCCTGCAATGGCATGGTCTACAACTGGCCTATCCCCACTTCGAGTCGGTTTTGAATAAGGGATTTAAGTGACTTAGTAATTTCCTTTTGGTTATTAGATTCATTTTAATAACGGCTTAGATGCATAGGCAAGTGAAAATGGGTTTGGATCATACATTCATTCATGTAAATAAATAAAGCATAATTAAATAAATAATGGAATGCTACGGGCCTATATTACAACCTAATATAATTCTAGTAAACCTATACTAGAAAAACACCAAGTGGGCCTCCTTCCTTCCTTCTGGGCTCGCCTCTCCAATTGGCTTCTTCTTTACAACTTTTATAATAAATAAATAAAATAAAATTACATAAAAGGAAAACGGCACACATGCCGTATTTACCCAAAAGAAAAAATACAATCCAACTTGAATAAGGCCCAATAGCATCCATTCATACATTTAATCATACAAGCATATAATCTAATACATTAATTTATAAACATGTAAAATGCATGAAATTAATCCCATTTCATTACATCCTTAGCCATTATTTTGATATCGTCGATCTAGCCCATCATGGTTCTAACCCTTAATGGGCTTTGGGCCTCCAGCCTAAGCAGAACACTGCTCCCACTGGAAGTGTGAAACCATGAATCCAAATTAGCCGCCCGGGTAATCGTGCCAAGAAAACCCGAACCAATTTCAATTATACCATATTAATTTCCAAAATTAATATTTCATGAATAAAATTAAAATTTCATTCAAGAAACCATGCGCATTTAAATTACAGAAAATTTAAACACAAAATTTTAAAGCACATTAAAATTTAAAACTGGACCCAGGCCCAAAACCCACGAAATCCAAAACAAGGCCCGGCCCGCTGCAACTAGAGCAACAAAGTTGTACTAACAGTAGCAGCGCTGCTGGCGTGCAGCAGCCCTACTACCGCCAAGCGGCAGCTACTACCAAGGCAGCAGCAGGGAGAGGTTGCTGTCACTGTTTTCGCCACTACGGAAGCAGATTGCACCGGCAGTCCCATACCAGTGAAAACAGCCCATGATTTTTAAATTAAAATAAAAAAAATCCAACAAATCACCAAGATTCATCAATCAACAAAAAATTAAATAAACAAAACCAATATGCAATAACAATTTTCAATTGAAAAATCCAATAGGGAAATTCACAAAACCCCAATACCAAGAATCTCAATATCAAAAACATCAATTTTAAATCAAGAGATTCAATACAGTTAATGATTTCCACTGATCAAAATCCCGCTCTGTTGGGATTTTTCATAGAAAATCAACTGATTAAAGCCGAAGTTTGCATTGATTTTCTCAAATCAGTGCCCAGGGGCAATTGAAATGGAAATCATAAACAACAAAATTCAAAAGAGAAGAATTAGTTTCTCACCAGAGATATCTCCTCTAGAGATGGCTGCAGAAATCGATATCGATACCCTCCACGATCCCGTACACGAATGGCTATTGAACTAGAACCTGTGCTAATGATTCAATCGTCGTAAGAGAGGAAATTCTTTGCTGAAATTTGTTACGTATAGAACCCTTGTGTTGGTGGAATTCTACCTAGGGATTTTACCCTAGTTGGCAGAAATTCACCTAGTGAATTTTAGGCCTAGTTCGTTTTAATTTTACGCGGGCTTTTCTCTCCTTTAAGCCTAAGTCTGCATTGATTCTTTTGGTCTAATTTAATTGCAAATATAACTCCAATTTAACATCTATGTTTATATATTATACCATATAATACATTACATCCCATTTAAACTAAAATTAATTTGAACAATTAATTTAACCAAGGAATTAAACTAGACTTTCCATAAAATTAAACACATGTAAACCTATACATGTGAAATATTTCCACCTAGGAAATAATCTCATAAATTAATTCATTGAATTAATTATAAGAAAACCAATACAAACAGTAATTATATTATTTTGATCAATCCAATCGATCTATATAATATAATTAATGGAATCCTCTCTTTCCAGTGTATACCCCAAGTATACAGATGATCCTTTAAGTTCAAGTTTAGACGTTCAATGTGTATGATCCTATGGGCCCGTCTTTATGTTGGCAGTGGCCTATGGTCCATAGACTGCATGCAGGCTTTAGTAAGCCACTGCAACCCCCAATTAAGACGAAGATAACAATCCAACTGAAATCGAAACCCTGAAGTTTAAACTCATATATCCCATGTCATTGATATCGGTGTCCAAGACAGAGGCATGGATTGATCACCCTCTTTTGTGTTTGGGCATTTACTTGATCCTGAATGAACTAATGCTCACAAATAAGTTCCAACTTGTTTAGGTGTGGCCACATTCTTATCAGTTGCACTCATAAAGTGGCCGGTGATATCTTCTCAGTGGACTACTGAGTGACATTCCCTTTTGCATATCTATAGCATTACCATGTTCACTGACACACCCGAACATACCCATACTTGGTGCCCTGTTATAGGCCCTTTAGGTGTACACCAAAGTATGCCACTTTATATACAGCACCATGATATGGTCAGGTCAAAGGATCCATACAAGTACTACATGAAAATCACTTGTGATACTATACCATGTGGATTTCTCGTTTAGTGGATATATCCAGTACCATGCCCTATTGCATGTACCCATTAACTTGGCTGACATTCCATGTCCAATACCCTGTAAGACACCACCATACAACCAGGCTAATGATATTCTTTGGTTCCATTCATTCCCATGACTGGAACAAACTATGGATAACTTTATGGTCATATCGTTTCCCCTATCCATGGTCTTACTGCCAAGTGCATGACACTTATCAATATGGATATGGATATGTCCACGGGATGCTCTATTTATAACATATCACAAGATATATAATAAATAGATTAATGCCTTTATTTAATGACACAAATTGTATAATACATAAATCTCATAACAAAGTACATATGTATGATACAAATACGAGGACTAATGCCTTAGGACTAGGGCATATCCAACAGCTCCAATGCTTATCCCACTGGCATCACATTCCAGGGTGAAAGGTTGCTTAAAATTCGCAAGTGCCAACACAGGAGCCTCTGTCATAAGCTGCTTAAGTTGTTGAAATACTGAAGTTGCTTCTGTAGACCAAATAAATTGATCCTTTTTAAGCATATCAGTTAGAGGTTTGCTGATAGGTCCATAGCCTTTAATAAACCTCCAATAGTATCCAGTTAACCCTAAGAATCCTCTCAACCCTTTGTGAGTGGAAGGAAGTGGCCAATTGGTCATAGCACTCACGTTCGATGGATCTATAGCTGCACCTGCACCATGTAGTATATGGCCCAAATAGGATATTGATGGAACAACAATGTCACATTTAGTTGCTTTAGCAAAAAGATGATGAGTCTGTAGAAGTTAAAATACCAACTCTAGATGTTAGAGGTGCTCTTTTTTGGACTTGTTGTAGATCAAGATGTCATCAAAGAAGACTAAGACAATTTTTCTAAGATAGGGTTGAAAAATAAAGTTCATTAAGGACTGGAATGAGGTTGGGGCATTTGTTAAGCCAAACGGCATTACAAGGAATTTGTAATGCCCTACATGTGTCTGAAAGGCTGTCTTACAAACATCTGTAGGCCTCATTCTGATTTGGTGGTAACCTGATCTCAGACCAAGTTTTGAGAATACCTTGGCTCTCCCTAACTCATCGATGAGCTCTTGAATAACTGGTATTGGAAATTTGTTTTTTATCGTCACCTAGTTAAGCTCCTTATAATCTACATAGAATCTCTATATACCATCTTTCTTCTTAACTAGCAAGACTGGAGAAGCACAGGAACTATGGCTTGGCTGTATGACTCCATTGGTAAGCATTTCAGCCACTAATTTCTCAATTTCATTTTTTTATGGAATGAATACCTGTAGGGCCTAACATTCACTGGTTTAGCCTCAGGTTTTAAGGGAATATGGTGATCCTGTATTCTATTAGGGGGTAAGGAAGTAGGTATTTGAAATATTTGGCTATACTTCTGGATTAAGGTTAAATAAGATGGTGGAGTTTTAGGCAATGGCTCACTCGGTGTTTC
Organism: Euphorbia tirucalli; assembly: GCA_039660915.1. Lineage (NCBI taxonomy): Eukaryota > Viridiplantae > Streptophyta > Magnoliopsida > Malpighiales > Euphorbiaceae > Euphorbia > Euphorbia tirucalli. Next base: position 35,218,503 of record CM077633.1, read on the forward strand.
TAGAACTTGGGACTTAGAAATGAGAAAAAATATGGAAGTGACTCCTTCCCATCCTTCGAAAGTAGCCTATTCATAGATTTAATGGACAACAACCTAAAGCATACTTCCATTGTCATGCCCTGTAACTCAATCTCCTTTGTCTCTTTATGCACCAATAATCTGTTCTTTTCATAATCAAATGTAACTGGGGTATGTTTCCACATCGAGTCAGATCCTAGTATTAAATCATAATCACCCAATTCCAAAACTCTAAAGTTAAAGGTGAACCTGTTATGATGCATACTCCAGCTACAATCATAGCACTTCGAGTGAATGGATAGCTGCCTTCTGTCAGCTACTGTCACATTAACTGGTTTGATACTAAGTAAAGGAAGCTTGGCCTCCTTTGCTAGTCTCTCAGATATGAAGCTATGGGTACTACCACTATCAATCAAGATTAGAATAGGCTTCTTTTATTGTACTGTAGTCATTTTGAATGTGCCACATGATATCCTCAAATCTAAGGCATTGATGGATAAGGTGATTGGTTGTTCAGGCCCCTTAACTGCCTCCTCTACTTAATCTTCAAGCTCCACTTCTTCAGGGCTTTTGTCCATTCCTTCCTCCTCGATTGCATCTCCATTAATAACATTAAGCTTTTTGTTAGTGCATTTATGGCCAGGAAAATACTAATCTCCATATTTCCAACATACTCCTGGGGTATTTTTAAAGGTATTGGTGGTAGTAGTGGGATTTTTTGTGGGAGTATTTGGGTTCCAATGTTTAGTTGGTAAGGGTGATCTGAAGGTGGTTTTTGGTTTGATAACTTCTATAACATCCTTTAAATGGGTCTCTTGATACTTAGCTTGCTTAATAGCAGCATATAAGGTTACGAGCTCATAAGATCTAACTGCCGAACTTATTTTAGGTTTTAGCCTGAATATAAAAATTGAAATGTAAAATGATTCAGTGTGATTAGGATGAACCTTTTCCATTTTAAGCTTGACAGCTTCAAATTCATCTTGATAGGCTATCACAGTCGTAGTTTGTTTCAGTTGGGCCAGCTGCTGCACAACATCCTCTATTTCAGTCATCTGAAATCTCTTCTCCACTTTGGATGTAAAATCACTCTAGGAAACCTGGGGATTTGTAGGAATCCAATTCTTGTTCCACTTATCTGCTTTTCCTTGAAAATTAAGCCCAGCCAGTATCACCTTCTTCTCATTTGTTATATCAAAAATCTAGAAATATTTGGTGTTTTTGCTAATCCATATATCTACATCAGTTCCATCAAAGGAGGGTAAATCACACCTTGGAAGCATTTTATTTAGGAAGAGGGTCTTTTCCTAATGGGAGTGATAATTGGGGTTTAGACCAGGAGTGCTTCCTAAGATTCCTCTTTCAAGGTTACTTCCACAAGCGTTCTTATCACTATTGAGTAGAGAGGAGTGACTAGGGTTGGTTTCGAGGTTGGGTTGAACCAATTTGGCTAGGGTAGAGTGGGAGTTATGCATTGTCTGCTCTAGTGCTTGATAGGACTCCTGATCCTTCCTGAGTCGATTATGCTCCATGAGAAGGAGTTTGATTTTCTTCTAATGCTCAGCTTGTTGGCCTTGTATCCTTTCAAGCTGCTCTGTAGTTGACTCGGATCGATCACAAAACTAAGTGGCAAAGGCCTTTAGCTGTTGTTTTAGAGCTTCCATGGCTTTCAAGGTTTTCTGGGCAGTAGCAGGGGTTTTTTTTACCATTCCAAAAGGAACTCGCTGGAGGAACCTGGGACTTATGGCTCTGATACCAATGTCGGAGCTATTGCTCTGAATTAGTTTTTAATTGAATAGAATTAGAACTTGAGAGTTGACGGAAGAAGAGAAAAGGAATTTAGAGAAGGAAGAAGAGAGAAAGGGAAAGGAAGATAGAATTCTGATATTTTTCATAGATATACTACCATTACAAAGGTATGACCTTATATACAGCTTAGTACAACTAAGGTCAGAAATGGTTACAAAGGGACAGGTGGATTTCCATAGCTAGTATAACTAATAGACAAAATAGCATAACAGCAGAGAATATGACAAATAACAATATCAATGACTAACGCCTACTAATTTCTTTTAATTCTCCTGCTATATGTGACAATTTTCTTTTCAAAATAACTTGTAGTATCTTTATATGTTTCCTTGATTTACCATTTATATATCTAACTTGTAGTTTCTTTAAGATATGAGATACATATCTAGTAATGCATCTAGTGATGCACGTGGTAAAAAGGGAGATAGGTACACTTTACCCGATGTGGCAGCTTTTATGGTTGCTGCATCAAGCAGCCAACGTATGCTTGTCACGGCTTTTTCCCTATTGCAGAGCTGTAATATAACTTGTAGTTGTTTATTGCAAGTTTATATGCTTAAGTGTTTTATTTTCAAAATAACTTGTAGTATTTTTATATGTTTCCTTGATTTACCATTTATATATCTAACTTGTAGTTTTTAGATTTGGGATATGGATCAAGTAATGCATCTAAATGGTGGACATGGTAAGAAGGGAGATAGGTACACTTTACCCGGTATGGCAGCTTTTATGGTTGATGCATCAAGCGTCCAACGTATGCCTGTCACAGCTCCTACCCCCGTTGCTGCCTTTGCCTCGACTCCTACTATTCCTGCTACTGCCTTTGCCCCGGCTCCTACCCTTGCTCCTGATCCTACCCCTATTGCTGGCCAAGCTGATACACCAGCTCCTACCCCAACTCCTATTGTAGATGATCCATTAGAGCATGTTGCTGGATTTATAAGAGCAGATGGAAAGAGGTATATCCACTTTGTAGGTAAAACGTAAATGAAACTGAATGTATTTTATTACTGATTTTGGTTAATTACTTAATTAGAATCTATTGAATATGTTTTACTACTGGTTTTATGATGCAGCGGAAACCTAGAACGATAATACTAAGATCCGTAGATCGCACACGATGCCGGAAATTAGTCTTCTACTAGTTGAATCTTCGTAAAATTCACAAAAGCAGGAAATTGAAAAGAATTTTGAAATTACTATTAATCAAAAACTGCCTACAATTGAGAAATAAAAGCCTATTTATAGGCTGTAAGTAAACCGACCCTAAATAGGAAATCCAACCCTAAACAGAGTTTTAGGCAAAAAAAGAAACCAAAACAAAAAAGGAAAAAATAAAGAAAAACCGAAAACTTCCCGAAAAAGGCCTTAAAATCAGTAAATCACATTTTTGAGGCCCTAAACGACATTTTTTGGCCAAAAAGCGATGGACCTCAAAGCATAAGTTGTGACTTTTGATCGTTGGCCCGTTTCCAATAAAATTAAGGTCCAAAAATGTGAAAATCTGACAACTGCGACTTCAATTTAATTACGGATGTGCCATTTCTCCAAGAACAACAAAGCTTGTTCTTCAATTGCATCATTCTCCCCAGGCTGAAAAGAATTCATCCTTGAATTGTCATCATCAGAAGAATCACCTGCATAAGGAATCAGATGTTTGACATTGAAGACATCGGTAGTGCGGATGTGACTGGGCAGCTTCAGACGATAAGCATTGGGATTAATTTTCTCAATAATCTTAACAGGACCAATCTTTTTGGCCGACAACTTGTTATAATCCCCAATAGAAAATCGATCCTTGGTTAGAACGGCCCACACAAAGTCTCCAACTTCAAATTCCACAAACGATGCTTCTTAGCGGTAACCTTTTTATACTTCGTAGCAACTTTCTCTAGATTATCATGGACAGTGCAATGAAGAGACTGCAACTCAGTCATAAAAGTTTCAGTCTTTTCGTGCACTCGAGTATTATCTGGAAGGGGCAAAAGATCAAGGGGGCCCCTTGGGACAACTGAATATACCACGGCAAAAGGGTTGAACCCAGTGCTTCTGTTGACTGCTTGGTTATGTGCAAATTCGGCTCGGCACAATTTCTGATCCCAACTCTTCACATGCTCACCGACCAAACAATGTAACATATTACCAAGAGAACGGTTGACTACCTCAGTTTGGCCATCAGTTTGAGGATGGTATGCACTGCTGAAATTCAGTTGAATGTTGACAAGCTTCCATAAACTACGCTAAAAGTGACTAAGAAATCTGGTATCTCTATTCGAAACAATGGACTTAGGTAGTCCATGAAGCTTGTAAATCTCTCTAAAGAATAACTGAGCCACGTTCATTGCATCTGTTGTCTTCTTACATGGAATACAATGCACCATTTTTGAAAACTGGTCAACTACAACGAAAATAGAATCATTGCCCCGTTGAGTACGTGGCAATCCCAACACAAAATCCATACTGACCTCTTCCCATGGTTGAGAAGGAATAGGTAGAGGCATGTACAACCCTACGTCAGTGGCTGCTCCTTTAGAAACCCGATAGATTCGACAACGCTGCACATATTTGTCTACTTCTTTGTGCATTGATGGCCAAAAGTAGCTGGCTTGGATCAACTGCAAAGTCCTATCTCTTCCCATATGCCCCTCGCCATGAACTTCTTGAATAATTCTCAACCACAAACTGCAATCAGGAATGCACAACTAGTTCCCCTTAAAGAGAAACTCCTCACACTAATGAAACTTTGATGGTTTCCCTTCTTGAACCTTCTGAACAATAGCTGCAAAGTAAGGGTCTGTGTCATACAATTCAGCAAAAGACACAAAACCAGGAATCTCAACTGAAAGGCGAACAAGCAGCCCCTTTCTCCTACTTAATGCATCAGCCACCTTATTAGACACACCGGATTTGTGCTTAACGACAAAAGTAAACTGCTGCAGATAAGCAACCCATCGAGCATGCCTAGGAAAAACCTTATCCTGGCTATGTAAATGCCATAAAGCCTCATGATTTGTAAACAGTACAAACTCCCTTTGAAATAGATAATGACGCCTAACTACCTGAACAACTGCATGAAACTCCACATCATACGTATTGTAACAAAGCATTGCACCAGACAGTTTTTCACTAAAATAAGCAACTGGTTTGTGGTTCTGACTCAACACAACCCCAATGCCTAACTTTAAAGCATCAAAATGCAACTCAAAAGGTTGCTGGAAATCCAGTAAGATAAGAATGGGACCTGTAATCAATCGTTCCTTAATCATCTGGAATGCTTCTTCAGCTTGTTCAGTCCACTCAAACTTCCCATTTTGCTTTATACACTCATTGATTGGGGCCATTATACTACTGAAATGTGCAATGAATCGTCTATAAAACGAGGCCAGACCATGAAAGCTTCTCACATCAGTAATAGAACTAGGTTTAGGCCAAGTTTTAATTGCCTCCACCTTGGCCTCATCAACTTTCAAACCCTCAGCAGAAACAACATATCCCAAAAATAGAACACTAGGGGACATAAAAACACATTTCTTCAAGGCAACATACATTCTCTCCCTTTTTAACACTAACAACACTTCTCTTAAATGATGGATATGCTCTTACGGACTAGCACTATATACCAAAATATCATCAAAGTATACCACAACAAAGTTACCAATGAAGGGTCTCAACAACTGGTTGATGACACGCACAAAAGTGCTAGATGCATTAATAACCCAAATGGAATGACCATCCACTCATACAACCCTTCCCTATTTTTAAACGCAGTTTTCCACTTATCCCTAGGTCTTATACGAATATGATAATACCCACTCTTCAAATCTAATTTAGTGAAAACAGAAGCTCCACTGAGTTGGTCTAATAAATCATCCAAGCGAAGGATAGGAAACCAGTACCTGATAGAAGGGCCGAAACTGCACACGGGCTTAAACTTTCTCGAATATACCCCTTCTCCAGCAGCTCCTCTACCTACCTCCTCAACTCCTCATGCTCCACTGGACTCATCCTGCAATATGGGCGGTTCGGGAGTACTATCCCCTATTCAAGATCAATCTAATATTGAATGTCACAGAGCGGGGGTAACCCAGTGGGCAAATCTTCAGGAAACAGATCCTTGAACTTACTGAGGAGGGGTTTGATCTGCTCAGGAACTTCCACTTCCTTCTCTGCTGCCTTCCCAACTAGGGCATACACCACTTCATTCTTCTGCACTTCCTCTTCAAATTGGGATAAGGTAAGCAACACAACACTGTCAGCAGTCATCCCCTCTTTGTCTCTTCCTTCCTTGGGACCAGAACGATCTTCATTCCTTCAAACATAAAAGTATGAGTGTTTGTTCTGCCTTGGTGAATCATATCCCTATCAAAATGCCAAGGACACCCCAACAGTAGATGAAAAGCATCCATATCCACTACGTCACACAAGACTTCATCTCTATACCGTGCCCCAACAGAAAAGGGCACCACGGCTCGTTTTGACACCGTCACCTCACCGCCTTGTTTCAGCCACGCTAATTTGTATGGTTTCGGATGCTTTTCTATTGATAAGCGCAACTTGCTAACCGCTTTTGAGGATATGATATTTTCACAACAACCACCATCAATCACAAACTTACATACCTTCCCCTTAATCATGCAAGTTGACTGGAATATATTGGTCCTCAACCATTCATCATCTACAACAGCCCTTAGTGTCAGACAAGATCGCCGTACCACCAAAGCAGTACCAACATCACCCGCTACTAGCTCTTCCTCAATCTCCTCTTCATCCCCATCGTCACGGGTTGGACTTTCAGTATCCGCCTCTACACCCTCTTCCGCCTCTACAAGAATGGCCCTTTTTCCTGCCTTCTTTCAATCCGCCTGCCCATGTCCCACCTCACCACAGATAAAACACTTTAGCGTACTACTCTGGCTAGTTCTCCTTGGGGCTGCTTCTAGATGTTGAACAGGGACAATCTCTACTACTCTCCTGCCGCCCTCTCTAGCATCCTAAAATCCAAAATTATGAAGCTACAATAGTTTCTCAAGCCGCAAGGCCCACTGGTGCCCATCAGAAATATGTAACGGATCAAAGTCATTAATGGCCTCTCTAATCTACTCCCTCAATCCTCTAATATATCTCGACACCAACTGTTCATTAGTCTCCATTATATCACTTCGAGCAAGCAAGTGGTAGAACTCAGTAGTTTATTCATCAACCGATCGACTTCCTTACTTCAAATTCTGCAACCTTTGATACATTAGTCGTTGGAAATTTAAAGGCAAAAAGGTGGCCCTCATCTGCTTCTTCATCTTCTCCCAGGTTACAATCCGTGGCTTACCCATTCGCAGCCTAGTCTGCTTCACCTGTATCCACCATGCCATCGCCCGATCTCGCAGCCTTGTGGCTACCAGGGGTACTCGCTTATCCTCCGGGACTCCCTTAAATTCAAGTACCTCTTCTACCATCACCAACCAATCAAGGAATTCTTCTGGTTAAAGAATACCTCGAAACTCAGGGATCTCCGTCCTCAAACCCAACTCCCAATGCTGATCCTCTGTCTGGGCAGGACGTCTGTGCCGGTAGGGCTCACTGACATCAGAATCATCTTCATCCTCTTTGACCAACTCAGCAAACGGATTCTGATGCTGCAAGTTTCTCAAATTAGGGTTCCTCCTTTATCGGGGATTCGCCCTCATACGCGCTGTTAACAGCTCGTCCATCCGATCTACTAATCGATCTATAATAGTCTCCATCTTCTGGTCTATTAGGGCATTGATATGTTGTTCTAATCTCTGCTCTAATCAGTTCATATCTTCCTGCCCCACAACTCCATCAACTTCATCAACTCTTCCTTCCAGTCAGTTCAGAATCTTTGAAGATAGGCTATACAAAAGAACAACAAATGGAGTTCTTCTACAGTGTTTGATAGAGCAAGAGGCAGAAACAATGATGCAGCAAGTACACGTAGGATCCTGCAGGCCACATATGAATGGACTCGCTATGGCCAGGAAGATAATAAGACAAGGGTACTTCTGGATGACTATGCAGGCTGATTGTGTAAGGAGAGTAAGAAGATGTCACGAGTGCCAGATTTATGCTGATATCAATCATCTGCCGCCACTTGAACTACAAAATCCGGCATCTCCTTGGCCATTTTTAGCATGGGGGATAGATATGATTGGTGAGATTCATCCTGCAGCATCTAATGGGCATCGATTCATAGTTGTAGCAGTTGATTACTTCTCAAAATGGGTAGAGGCAGAATCTTTCGTTAGTGTAACAGCTAAGCAGATGGTCAAGTTTATCTAGAAGACATCTTCGCTCAATATGGGATTCCCCACCATGTGGTGACTGACAACGGAGTGCAGTTTCAAGGGGCAACAGCTGAGCTGCTTGTAAAACATGGCATTGAGCATCATAAGTCTTCTCCAAAAAGGACCCAAGCTAACGGCACAGTGGAAGCAGCTAATAAGGCGATAAAGAAAATCTTATCGAAAATGGTAACCACCTACAGAGATTGGGCTGACAAACTACCGTATGCTCTTTGGGGTTACAGGTCCAGTGTCAGAACGCCAAGGGGGGAAACTCCCTACACCTTGCTATATGGTATGGAAGCAGTATTGCCAGTAAAAATAAAGCTTAAGGCACTTAGAGTCGCCTTGGAAGCCCAGTTACCAGAGACTGAATGGGCTCAAGCTAGACACGAGCAGTTGACAGTGCTAGATGAAAAACACCTGAAAGCACTGGATCACTTGTAGATGTACCAACACAGAATGGCCAGAGCCTATAACCGGAATGTGAAATGCCCCAGGCAGTAGCTAAAAGTGGGGGACTTGGTTCTGAAACAATTAAGGCCTTCAAATTTTGATGTTAGGGAAATTGAGGCCAAATTGGGAAGGGCCCTATGTTGTGAAGAAAGTGCTATCAAAAGGTGGTGTCAGCATCATGGACATGGATGGAAATGAGTTCACAAATCCTGTCAACCAAGACTGCTTAAAGCTTAATCATGTCTAAAAAAAAAGAAGTCTGCTAGGTTGAAAACTCAAAAAGAGCGGCCTAGGAAAAAGTTAAGACACGAGAGAAAATGATCAGTTAAAAAATTTGAAAGGGACGACTGGTGATAGATTCTGGCACTGTGTGGAGTGTATACCATTTTGGGAACCTTTTCAAATGTACTCATTTTGATTTTATCAATAAGGTGAATGTTTGTTTGAATATATTTGTGTGGTTATGCCAAATGCATAAACAAAGTTATCTGGCTTAAACATCCATTTAAGGAAAGCGCTTTGCATTTAACTAGTTGAACATATCACGTTATTTAACAATGAAAATGTATTAAATACGTACAATTTAAAATCTTTTATCATCCTCTAAATCTAATTCATCTTTCCAAAGAGCAACAGTGGTTGTCCAAGAACTTGACTATTGAAGAAATCAAGCCGGCTTCTAACAAGAAATTGAATCCCAATGCTACTACATACAGCACTTTTCTGCATTATATCATCACCAGAAGGATGACGGGACAAGTAGTCATGGAGCCATTTCAATCGGTCTTCGTTCATCTTAAATTTAAAAAAAAAAGGGCTCGCTAGGGTAAAAACTAAAAAGGCGCCTTAGGCAAAAGTTAGAGCATCTTGCTAGGCTGAAAACCCACATTGGGCAACCCAGGAAAAATTTAGAGCACTCCCAGATTCATAAATCACAGGGGTAGTAGGGTAGAACTTCTCCACCGTTTCCCCACAGGCATCCTTCTGGCATTTCCCCAGCGGGATCCTCCACATTACTCCCCAGTGGAACATTTACAAGGGATACTACGATCTTTTCCCCAGCAGTTGTCATGCATCCCCAGCAGTCATCTTATTTCCCCAGCAGTCCTCATATGTTTTCAACAAAGAAAAGCTTTGTGTGAAGAGTGTCTTACACCGACCGGGGGCAAAACATATCTTCCCCAGCAGAAAGGAGGAACATCACTATTAAACAAACAACGAGAAATGCATCCTTTAGGATCCACGTGCATACGCATCATCATGCATACATACACAATATACATAGAGCATTCATCCCCAGCTAGTCTTCATTCTTGATTGAAGGGGCAAAATTTTTTATTCAAAATCTCTCTCGATCAAGGAATGAAGACTCGTTATTTCAAATGCAGGAATTCGTCATCACTATCTCGGACATGGATGAACCCCCAGCAGATTAGCCTCGGGTAATATAGACCCGGTATCGACCCAGATCGGCTTCATTCCAGATCCCCATATCGGCCCAGATCGGCTTCGTTCCAGATCCCCAGTAGATCCGCCTCGGGTAACATAGACCCAGTATCGGCCCAGATGAGCTTTGTTCCAGATCCTCAACAGATTCGCCTCGGGTAACCTAGACCCAGTATCAGCTTATTTCATCATCAGCCTCGCCTCAGGTAACGTAGACCCGGTATCGGCTTATTTCATCATCAACCTCGCATCGGGTAACCTAGACCCAGTATCAGCTTATATCAGATTCGTGTTCCAGAAACTCAGCAGATTCGCCTCGGATATATGTAAATCCGGTATCAGCCCAGATCAACTTCGCATCAGGTAACCTAGACCCGGTGTTGGCTTATTCCATCCAATCAACTCAGTACATCATCATTAGAATGAGACTTCAACAAGTCAGTTGCGTTTCTTTCTTGCGTCTGCAGCGCTTCAATCCGCGCTCTCAAATTCATCACCTCAGGCATTTTAGACCTAGAGTGGGGTGTCGAATTTGATCACGCGATGGGCAACTGTAAGCACCGAAATTTTTTGTACTTAAAAAAAATTATGCCACACGACTATAATTATAGTCGTACGGCTGTATTACAGTCGTACGACTGTAAATACGGAGCAGGTACAGCAGCCCATACCTAAGAAATAAAAAAAAATGGGTTGATTTGAGAGCAATTAATGCCCGGGTTTTGCAGCAAGAAAGACCAGAAATAAAAGGAGAAAGAGAAGAAGAGAGGAAAACTTTTGGAACTCTTGGATTTTGGCTGAATTTAGAGAGAAAAATTGGTAGAGAAAAGAGAGAAAAAGAAGAGAAACAGAAAAAAAAAAAACTCCAACTAAACATCATCCTTTTCTCTTCTTTTTCTTTTGATTCTTGAGTGCTAAAGTTTAAAACCGGATAGAAATCATAGGTTAACAATTTGACAGTTCAAACTCAATCAATTTCAGACTTTAAATTCGCTAAAATCCGTGACATTTTGGAGAATTTTGGACAACTCTTGAAACCTTTGCATACAAGGAAAAAGAAGCAATTTGGATTCGATTCAGGTGTTTCCAGCGGTCAAACCTATGGTGGATCAGCGCCACAAAGGTAATTATACCTTAAACCTTCATTTGGTTGCTTTTTCTGGGTGTTTTGATGTGATTTGGTGCATAAAAACTCATTTTTCGGGCTTGTTGTTTCTAGAAATTGAGAACAGTCGTACGACTGTTCTTGTGATGAAGAACAGTCACACGACTGTATATATGGTCGTACGAGTGTTCTTGGTTTCCAGCGGCTTTTAGTTTTATTTGAACAAATTTTGGGGATTTTCTGCAAATGGAAGGATTACAGTCGCATGACTATAATTACAGTTGTACGACCATAGTTACAGTCGCACGGTTGTAATTACAGTCACACGACTGTAATTTTCGTCCAAGGATAGAATTTCCAGAATAATCCATAAAAATTCACAAAAATCATAAAAATTTAGAAAAATCAGAAAATCATCAAAATGAATTTTGTTGTGCATTCACGAACTTAGATTTAATTTTTGATGTTATTGCATTTAGAACAACGCAACGATGGTGTAACCGCTGAAATTCTCTGTACTTAAAAAAATAAGAAGAAGAGTCGTACGACTGTCCTTATAGTCGTACGACTGTAATACTGGAGCAGTTGCAGAAGCCCATACCTCTGCAGCAGAAACATGGAGAAAAGTGGAGGAGCATTAATTGCTCCGGTCTGAAGACAAGTAAGTAGAAAAATCAGAGTAGAAAAGGAGAAAGAGAGGGAGAAAAAGCCAATTGGGATTTCTGGTGAAAGGAATTAGAGAGAAAAAGGAGAAAAGAGAGAAGGAAAAGAAAGAAAAAGCCCAAACTCAAAAAATTCTTCTTTTCCTCTTCTATTTTCTTTAGTCCTCAGAATTAGGATTAAAATTTGGTAGAAATCCTTAGGTTAATCATTTAACTTCACAAACAAATCGAAATCCCGAACTAAAATCAATAAAAACCTTGACATTTGGAGATTCTTGGGACCAAAGCTCTCAAACCCAAATTTAAGGGAAAAGTGCAAATTCGTGTGGATTGGAGCGACGCCAGGGGTCAAATCGACTTGGATAACCTTCCAAAAAGATAGACACTCCTTTTCCTTTCACTTCTTCTTGCTTTCTGGGTGATTGAAGTGTATTTTTGCGCATTTTTGCTGTGTTTTCGCGCTTCTGTTTCTGGAAATCAAGAACAGTCGCACGACTGTTCTTGGATTTTATGAACAGTCGTACGAGTGTTCTTGATTTCCAGGTCATTTTCTTTCATTTTGTTTCGAATAAAATTTTGGCGAAATCTTGATTCTGGGCTGTTTACAGTCACATGACTGTAACCCTCATTCTAGAATCAGAATTTCACCTTTAAGCCACAAAAATTTATAAAAAAAATCCATAAAAATTTAGAAAACCCCAAAAATCATAAAAATGAATTTTGTTGTGTGCATTCACGACCATAGATTCAATTTTTAGTAAAATTACATTTAGAACAATTCAACGACGGAGGCCCAGTTCTCCCGAAAGCCGACCCACCTTAAATATAAAAATGCATGTAAACCGGTAAAATTGTTTTTAAAAAATGAATTTCCCACAAAACCAAAAATACAGAGACGTTTGATGGAGCCTGAACGGACTCACAAACAAAGGCAGTGTACCTCGTCGTTCAAGTAATAAAATCTGGCCTAAAGTCCAGGTATCGATCCCACAAGGAATTTAAACCTCGATAATCACTAAATTACTAAGAGTCTTTACGTGTCTAAGCGGAACTAAATTTAAGTTTGATTATATTAACAACTATATTAGTCTACTCCTAGTTGATCTATCCCAGCTTTCCTTGCTCTTAAATTTGGAATATCAATTGGCGGTTTTACCGACCTATGAAGACTGATGGGGATGGCTTACTTAATCAACTACAAAAGACGAAGTTAACTCAACAATAAACCCTCAATTATATTCCTCCAATTAAATCAACCTAGCGTATCTAGATCTTTTAGGTCCTTAGCCGGTTTTCCTTGTTTAGGGGCGGTCTAATTCTTAAAGCTCAGAAAATAGGGGCACGTATGTTCCACAGTGTCGTCAATACTAATGGTTGCCTAGGTGTCAATCTAGGTAATGCCACGAATATGAACTTAATAGATTAAGATCTTATGAGACTAGATTATCACTAAAGGGATTGCATAAAGAAAAGGGATAAAGATTGAAATTAACTTGCATTCAACTGTATTAATCAAGAAAGATGTAACAGATTCAATGTTTTCAACCAAACAAAATCGATTGCGGAATCAAAAGCTAGCTAAATTGAATTACAAAAGACAAAAAGAAAAACTTATGCCCTTCTTGATCCAATTAACCGGATGCCGACGGTGTGAAGATGCTTGGAGGTGTACCTCTATTAACGAACCCGAGCCGAAACTAAGAACGTTGCAAAAGGGGAAGGTTCAATGCAAAGCAATCTACCAATCGATGGTTCCAAAATTCAAAGAAAACAAAAAGGCCAAGCTAAACCCTAGCTACAAGTTTTTGCTCTGCCTCTACAAGTTGGGAAAAAGATCCCTAAAACAAAGAAAATAACCTATTTATACGGCTAGGCTAAAACCACAGAAAAGAAAAGCTGAAATTAGGGCAACAGCAGATTTTCGGGCCTCGGCACGCCGTGCTGCCATTGTGGCACGCCGTGCTGCCATTGGGAATCGGCACGCCACGCTGATTGGCATGGCACGCCGTCGTGCTGCTTCTCTGGAACTCTTGGCACGCTGGTTGGCTTGGCACGCCGTGCTGCCATTGTGGCACGCCGTGCCATTCTGATTTTCAGCACTTCAAGCCCTTCCTTGCCACCGTTGCTCCAACTTCCGATCCGGGTCCTAATGCCTGTCCAAAACAAACACAAAGAGACATAACCGCACCACAACCACGGACCATAAAACACGAAAAACACGAGGAATACTAAAAAAAATAAGAAATCAAACCAAAACATAAAAAATCACAAAATACGAAAAAAAACAATCAAACATTCACATAAATGATTCTAAAAACTACCACTCAAACCACGAATTTGGCTAGAAGACAAGGTCGAAACCGACCTTATCAACCACCCCACACTTACAGTCTTGCTTGTCCTCAAGCAAACAAAACATCTCCAACTCCCGAAAACAATGAAGCAAAATTAAAGATCAAATAATCGATTTTTACAAAATCACAAACCACAACCTCAATTTTATCCACAAGTCAAGCATACTCAATCAATAAGGCTGTCACAAAGAATTTAACATTTAACCCCAATCTCATGCACACAAAGCAACTCAATTAACTATCAGAATATGATTTGCATCACTAAAATAGTACACTTCTAAGTCACTTCCCAATCAATCACATAGATAAAGATCAATAGGACTTTAGAATTCACACAATTTTCTTGGGGAGGAAAACAAAATTATCACGATGCATTGATCGATTCCATTTGATTTACTTTATAACTTTCGACCTTACTTGAGATGTCACTTAGCTTTTCCGAACAGATAACAAAGATGGAGCAAACACAATGCACCCGACTTACTCAACTAAGCACATTCAATCAAGCGGCTACTAGCACTATTCATAACTTCACCTTGTAAGTGAAGCCAGCGGAATAAATTTCCATTTTTCATTCTTGACTTTTTGTCAATGTTCATTAAGTACAGATAATTAGTTTCCCTTACCCCAAGGTTAATCAAAATAAAACACACAATTTGCCTATTTCATCTCTTTACTCATGCTCAATCAAAAAGAAGCTTCTTAGAGAGTATATGTCTAAAAGCGATGCATCTCAACCCCAAAGTCTATATTATTCCAAAGGTGACAATCAAATGGGGCCTCATGTTGCATTCAATGTAAACATCCCTATTAACAAGCATACTTAACCTAGAAAGATGCAAAATAAGAGGTTATGCGGTTATGGTTTTTTTTTTTTTTTTTTTTTTTTTTTTTTTTTTTTTTTAAAGATTGTAAAACATTGCTTATGAGGAGTTGGATCATTAAGTTGCAAGTGACAAACAAAAAACAAATATTATCAAACCAAAAACAACCAGAAATAACTCCACACAAAACATGCAAAAACTAAGATAAGCATACCAAACAAACAACAAATAGTGCAATGTAAAAAGAAATAAAAGAGAGAGGGAAAATCCCTTGACCCACCCCACACTTAAATTGCACTTACTTCCAAAAGTGCAAAGGAAGAAAGAGCAAAATAAAGCGGGAAAGGAAAAGGGTTACCTCACATATCGGGGCCGGGAGGAGGCGGCGGCGGATACGGCCAACCTTGATCAGCACAAAAACGAGTGGCAAACGCCTCGATATTGGCCATCCGCTGCCCAAGCATAACCTGATGGACGGTTAAGTTTTCCAGTTGTTCAACGATGCCATCTAACCGTCCTTCAACCCGCGCCATAAAATCCACGCCGACCGAGACAGTTTCCGCATCCTCCTCAGCGGCCTCCGCTTCCTCATAAGCTTCCTCCTCATCGACCTCCATGGGAGCCTTTCCTTTACGCGAACCGCCCGCGCTCGAGGTACCTGCAGCCGTCACATTCGGGGCACAAGACAAAATGCCCTTCGAAAGCTTCTTGGGAAGAATGCTATCGAGGTGCCTAGAACAAGTATTAGAATGAAAGAAATAGGCAATTAAAGTGACGATGTGCCCTAACCCGAGTTCAGACTTGGACCTATTGTGGTGAAGGTAAAGGGCCTCCATGACAAAAAATCCTAAGTGCACCTTAACATTATTGTGCACATGCCACAAGAGTAACAGCTCAAAGGCATTGACCCGATTACTTTCAGTTTTCCCAGAAAAATTAAAGCATACAAACTTATGCAACAGTTGCAAAATGGGGTCCTGGATTTGGGAAGTCTTGGCAAACCGGGGTTTGTATACCCCAGTGCCTATCAAACGCCAAAATTGCTTGGCATCCATATCTTCGGGCCATGTATAACTAGTTCCTTCTATGCCTATGCAATCCCGAAGACCATCGATGTCTAGGGAGTGTGCAACCCCGAAGAGTCGGAAGGTGATGCTCCTAAGGCCTGAATTAGGGTCAGTCTTGAAACTCAATGTGGAGTAGAACTCGAGGTTCAACTCCCTAAAAACAGGTACGCTAGATTTGACAAACGAATACCAACCCATACTATGCAATTTAGCACATAAATCATCAGACCGATCTAGCACACTCAAAAATCCCCAATCGAAGATTCGGTAGGGAGTGCTTTCAAGAGGGAACAAAGTTTTATAGCGCTTACCTTCCTCGTCCGAGAGCAGAGGAAAAGGACACTTATACTTAGTTGAAAGGCTCGTCAAAGGAGCCATTTGCGGCTCGGAAGGAAGGTTGGCGCGTGGCTCCGATTCCGGTGACGGATCCACAGGCGGACGGGAAGAACCATGTCTCTTAGCGGGTACAGACTTTCTCTTCATCCTACAATTGCACATCCATAAAAAAAAAACAAAACAAAACAAAACTCAACAACAAAAGAAAGCAAAACCATAAACAACCTAAGTGCAGAAATTCAATTTACTAAAAGAAAACATAACAAAAGAAAGACCCTATTAAGCAAGTAACCAAGCAAAAATCAAAACTAGAAAAAGAAGAATAAAGTTTAGATTCATACCTTGGTGTAGGGAAAATGAAGCACAAGCAGAAATCTAGGTCAAAAGGGGAGTGGAGGAGAAGGGGAAAGGAGAGAAAAATGGAGAAGAGAAGAGGAATAAGAGGGAGAGAGAGAAAGTAAGGAAAGAGGTTTAGAGAGAGAAGTGATGAGAGAGAGAGAGAGAGAGAGAAATCAGAGAGAAAAAAAAACGAAGAAGAAGAAGAAGAA
Organism: Euphorbia tirucalli; assembly: GCA_039660915.1. NCBI lineage: Eukaryota > Viridiplantae > Streptophyta > Magnoliopsida > Malpighiales > Euphorbiaceae > Euphorbia > Euphorbia tirucalli. The sequence continues at coordinate 35,235,424 of CM077633.1, forward strand.
GATGAATAGGGGCGTGAAGAAGAGAAGGGGGAAAAGGAGGTTTAAATAGAGAGGCGCAATTTTCGACCTAGGATTTCAAATTTTAAACGCTCGGCACGCCGTGCCAAGGATTCAGCACGGCGTGCTGAGCAGAGCAACGAAAACATACCTGGAAACAGAACATCGGCACGCCGGCGTGCCGATTTGGCACGGCGTGCCGATTCCAACTCCTCAATGCCTCTTTGAAGCAGAATGACGGCACGCCGGCGTGCCGTTTTGGCACGGCGTGCCGATGTCGCTTGCACGCGATGTTGAGCCAGAAGCGCGGCACGAGGGCGTGCCGCTTGAGCACGCCACGTGCTCACCAGATTGCACATTGGCACGGCGTGCTGAATTTCGGCACGGCGTGCTGCACTGAATATTGCCAATCCTTGCCTTGTTCCACACTTTGATCATGACTCTTGGCTAACTTGCTCAATACCCTATTCCTACACATAAAAACACACGAAAACATAATAATACAAACACAATTAATGTACAAGTGAGGCACACGTACCTCATTGCTATGTTTATAGTCGGAATAGCTCGACTCTCTCGCTTCTCTTGTGTTCATGGGTCTCTCAAGAGCATCACTTGCCTTTGCTCTTGTGCCCCCGTGAAATATTTCTTGAGGCGATGACCATTTACCTTTTGGATGCCCTCCGGAGTAAGTATCTCAATCATGCCCGAAGGGTAAACTTTGTGAATGGTAAACGGTCCTGTCCAACGACTTTTCAATTTTCCGGGAAAAAACCTCAACCTTGAGTTGTACAAGAGTACCGCTTCTCCCTCCTCGAAGCTCTTTTCCTGGATCCTTTGATCGTGCCACCTCTTGGTCTTTTCTTTATAAATTTTGGCGTTCTCGTAGGCCGAGAGGCGTAATTCTTCAAGTTCGAAAAGTTGACGAAGCCGGAGCTCTCCCGCTGCTTTCATATCAAAGTTCAAGAATTTTAAGGCCCAAAACGCCTTGTGCTCTAGCTCAACGGGAAGATGGCATGCTTTTCCAAACACAAGACGGTATGGTGACATTCCTATTGGTGTTTTGAATGCCGTCCGGTAAGCCCAAAGTGCATCGTTAAGCTTTAAACTCCAATCTTTCCTCGACATGCTGACCGTCTTTTCAGGGATTCTTTTCAGTTCCCTATTCGACACTTCCACTTGTCCGCTCGTTTGAGGGTGGTAAGGTGTGGCTACTTTGTGGGTAACGCCATATTTCTGCAAAAGGGAATCAAACTGCTTGTTACAAAAATGGGAGCCCCCATCACTAATGATAGCTCTAGGGGTCCCGAAACGAGTCAATATATTGCTTTTTAAGAACTTGATCACCACTTTTGCATCGTTCGTAGGCAATGCTACTGCTTCTACCCATTTTGACACGTATTCGACCGCCACCAAAATGAACTGATTCCCATTAGAGTTTGGGAATGGTCCCATGAAATCGATCCCCCATACGTCAAAGAGCTCACACACTAGAATTCCTTGTTGGAGCATCTCATTTTTTTGTGAAATATTTCCGGTCCTTTGGCACGCATCACAAGCTCGAACATAAGCCTCCACATCACTTCTCATTGTTGGCCAAAAGAATCCACAAGACAGAATTTTCCCCATGGTTCTATCCGGCCCAAAATGTCCTCCCGCCTCTCTATCATGGCACATTCGGATGATTGAGGTAACTTCCTCAAAAGGTACACATCTTCGAATAATACCATCTGCACACGACTTAAACAAGAAAGGATCATCCCAAAAGTAGTTTTTAGCATCATGAAAAAATTTTACCTTTTGGTTTCGTGTGAGATCAGGCGGAATGATGTTACCAACTTTATAGTTTGCAATATCGGCAAACCATGGTACGGAAGTAACCGCAAGGAGTTGTTCATCCGGGAATGCATCTTGGATCTCCGGTTCTTGCTTACTTTCATCTTCTTGCGGCAGCCTTGACAAGTGATCTGCTACCACATTTTCTACTCCCTTCTTATCTCGGATTTCGATATCGAACTCTTGCAGCAGTAAGATCCATCTTATAAGACGAGGTTTTGCATCCTGTTTAGACATCAAATACTTGAGTGCAGCATGGTCAGTAAACACGATTACTTTTGACAAAACCAAATAGGACCGAAATTTATCAAAGGCAAACACAATAGCTAGTAATTCCTTCTCCGTTACAGAATAGTTTATTTGAGCATCATTCAACGTTCTACTAGCATAATAAATTGGGCGGAGGATTTTATCCACCCGCTGACCTAAGCATGCACCTACTGCACCATCGGATGCATCACACATAAGTTCGAAGGGAAGAGTCCAATTAGGGTCGATCATTATAGGTGCTTCAATCAATTTCTGTTTTAGCAATTCAAAAGCATGCAAACATTTATCAGAGAATTCAAAAGAAACATCTTTTTGGAGTAACTCGGTTAGTGGTTTGGAGATTTTAGAAAAATCTTTTATAAATCTCCTATAAAATCCGGCATGGCCGAGAAAACTCCTCACAAGCTTAATTGAACTAGGGGGAGGTAACTTTGCAATAACCTCAATTTTGGCCGGGTCGACCTTAATCCCTTCCCCCGAGATCTTGTGTCCAAGCACAATACATTCCCTTACCATAAATTGGCACTTTTCCCAACTAAGGGCCAAGTTCGTGTCCTCGCACCGCTGCAAAACCTTATCCAAATTTCCAAGACAAGTAGAAAAATTAGATCCATACACAGAGAAATCATCCATAAATACCTCCATGAAATCCTCAACCATGTCGGTAAATATGGCAAGCATACACCTTTGGAACGTGGCTGGTGCATTACATAAGCCAAATGGCATCCGTCTATATGCAAATGTACCGAATGGGCATGTAAATGTGGTTTTCTCTTGGTCAAGAGGATCCACAGGGATTTGCATATACCCGGACAAACCATCTAACGTACAAAAGAAATCGTGACCCGCCATGCGTTCCAAAATTTGGTCCAAAAACGGTAAAGGAAAATGGTCTTTCCGGGTGGCGTTGTTTAGTTTCCTATAATCGATGCACATACGCCAACCGGTGACCGTTCTAGATGGAATTAAATTACCTTTTTCATTCTCAATTACCGTCATACCGCCCTTCTTAGGCACACATTGGACTGGACTTACCCATTGACTGTCCGAGATTGGGAAAATTATGCCCGCATCGAGGAGTTTGATCACTTCTGCTTTAACAACCTCTTTCATGTTTGGGTTCAAGCGTCTTTGAGGTTGTACGCAGGGTTTTACCGCCTCTTCAAGGAATATCCGGTGGGTGCAAAATGCTGGGTTAATTCCTTTAATGTCATGGATCGTCCATCCAAAAGCTCCCTTATGCTTCCGTAACACCTCGATAAGTTTTTCTTCTTGCTCAACTGTCAATAAAGAAGAAATAATAACCGGTAAGTCATTGGGAGGATGTAAGAAGGCATATTTTAAATTCATGGGTAGAGTTTTGAGTTCCAAAGTAGGAGGCTTTTCTAGTGATGACTGTGGTGCTGGTTTGATCTCTCTTTCTAGCCTCTCAAACCTTTGTACCCATGCACAATGTTCTTCTTCTTCTGAGGCAGACGCCTCATCTTGCTCCGCCTCCAAGTTCAGACCTTCATCTAAAGGGGTCTCTAATTCACTGTAGAAAGTCTCACTCACACATTCATCAACCGGAGAGAAAGAGGAAATAGCATAACAATTTTCATTATTCAGTGGATATTTCATTGAATTATAAACATTAAAGGTTACCTCCTCATCTTGCAACCGTAGAATAAGTTTACCTTCTTGCACATCGATCAAGGTCCTACCGGTTGCAAGGAATGGTCTCCCGAGCAAGATTGGGACTACCGTGTCCTCCTCCATGTCTAGTACCACAAAATCCGCTGGAAAAATGAACTTGTCTACCTTGACTAACACGTCCTCTATTACACCTTGTGGCCTTGCTATAGATCGATCCGCTAATTGGAGTGTCATGTTTGTAGGTTTTGGATCCCCCAAACCAAGCTTCCTAAACATTGAAAGTGGCATCAAGTTGATGCTTGCTCCCAGATCACATAAGGCATTTGCAATTTTAAGATTCCCAATTTGACATGGAATCGTGAAGCTGCCTCGATCCTTTAGTTTAGGTGGAAGTCTGTTGCTTACAATCGCGGAACACTCTTCTGTTAGGGCCACTACTTCGTCATTCCCTAATCTCCTTTTTCCTGCAATTAGCTCCTTGAAAAATTTAGCATAGGTGGGCATCTCTTGAAGAGCTTCCACCAAAGGGATATTAAGTTCAAGCTTTTTAAAGATGTCAAGGAACTTAGAGTATTTCTGGTCCAATTTGTCCTTTCTCTCCTTCCTTGGATAAGGAAGTTTAGGAATGTAAGGACTAATAGGAACAGAAATATCTTCCTTTTGAGCATTAGAAGAAGTAGAGATGTTTTCGGGTTTAGAATGACTTACTTCTTCCGATTGTTTACTTACTCTCATGGGTTGATCAACCCTTGGTTCTTCCGTTTGCCTCCCACTCCTTAGAGTAATTGCTTGGGCTGACTCCCTTGGGTTTTGTCTTGGGTTCGGTTCCGTTGTACTAGGAAGGCTTCCATGAGGTCGTTCTTGCAAACTTCTAGCTATTTGAGCCAACTGGTTGGTGAGGTCCCTGTTCAAAGCTTCACTATTGGCCAAACGAGCTTCGTTAGTAGCCAGACGAGTTGATATGTCCTTAAGAAGGCTTAATACCGACTCATCTTGTTTAGCATTATGAGCATTACTATTTTGACCAAATTGAGATTGAGGAGCCCTACCAAGCTCTTGATTACGAAAGTCTTGCAGAAAATCATTAGAAGGTTTCAACACATTTTGATTGTTACCATAGGATAGATTCGGATGTTGAAATCTTCTTTGAAAGTTGTTATTATTTTGGAAAGCATTTTGAAGGGGGGGTTGATTATACCTTTGGTTACCTCCAACATAGCTTACCTCTTGGGCTGATGGATTGCCCATTCCACATTCTTGACCGGGATGGTCCCCTCCACAAGACACACACAGCACAGGTTGGTGTGTTGGGTTCAAACTCAGATGTGCCATCATAAGATCAACCTTCTTATTCAATTCTTCCACTGCTGTATCACGGCGTCCCATTTCTACAGCATGGACATCTCTTCGCGTGGGCACTTCTTGTTGCCACAAGGGGCTTTTCCTAGCTAGTTCCTCAATAAGCTCTTCCGCTTGTGTTGCGGTTTTATTAAAAATATCCCCACCTGCAGATGAGTCAATGATAGCACGGTGAGAAGGCGAAATCCCATGATAGAAAATACTTACTTGAGTGCACTTAGGAAGGTCATGGTGTGGGCAGTTTCTGAGTAGCCTTTGAAAACGCCTCCATGCCTCCATCATGGATTCTGAACCAAATTGCCGGAAGGCTGTGATCTCATTCTTCAATTGGACTGTTTTAGACGGAGGAAAGTAATAAGCCAAAAATTCTTCCTCAAGCTGGTCCCATGACGTTACGGATCCCGCTCGAAGGGACTTGTACAATTCAACAGCTCCTCCGATTAAAGAAAATGGAAATAACTTCAATCGGATCACGTCTTGAGGAACTCCATTGAGCCTTACAGTATCAGCCACCATTAGGAATCGATCAAGATGATCGTTCGGGTTTTCATTGCTAGCTCCACTAAATTGGCCGTTACTTTGCACCATTTGGATCATGTTCGTCTTGAGCTCGAAGTTGTTAGCAGTGATTGGTGGTAGAATAACACCAGCCCGGTTTCTAGGACGATGGGGTGCCATCATATCCGCCATAATTCTATCATCTCCCGCGCCTTCCAATTGACGTTCTTGGCGGAGACGTTCCTGCTCCCGAACTTCAGCCTCAATCCTTGCCCTCATTTCGGCTTCGATTTCATTCCTCATTTGTCGCCTTTGTTCCTCGTCCATGGCTGCGGTTACCACTCTTTGGGATCTTCGAATATTCCTACACGTACGGTCAATTTCAGTATCCAAAGGTAATAATTCAGAACTTTGAGAACGAGTTTGCATAAGCTAGGAAACACTCACACAAAAAGAAAATAAATTTAATACACAAATAATAAAACCAAAAACAGAATATGAACAGTATTAACAATGCTTAGATCAGAAAATAATCCTTTTATCTAATGTTATCGAAACAAGTTAAAATTCCCCGGCAACGGCGCCAAAAACTTGATGGAGCCTGAACGGACTCACAAACAAAGGCAGTGTACCTCGTCGTTCAAGTAATAAAATCTGGCCTAAAGTCCAGGTATCGATCCCACAAGGAATTTAAACCTCGATAATCACTAAATTACTAAGAGTCTTTACGTGTCTAAGCGGAACTAAATTTAAGTTTGATTATATTAACAACTATATTAGTCTACTCCTAGTTGATCTATCCCAGCTTTCCTTGCTCTTAAATTTGGAATATCAATTGGCGGTTTTACCGACCTATGAAGACTGATGGGGATGGCTTACTTAATCAACTACAAAAGACGAAGTTAACTCAACAATAAACCCTCAATTATATTCCTCCAATTAAATCAACCTAGCGTATCTAGATCTTTTAGGTCCTTAGCCGGTTTTCCTTGTTTAGGGGCGGTCTAATTCTTAAAGCTCAGAAAATAGGGGCACGTATGTTCCACAGTGTCGTCAATACTAATGGTTGCCTAGGTGTCAATCTAGGTAATGCCACGAATATGAACTTAATAGATTAAGATCTTATGAGACTAGATTATCACTAAAGGGATTGCATAAAGAAAAGGGATAAAGATTGAAATTAACTTGCATTCAACTGTATTAATCAAGAAAGATGTAACAGATTCAATGTTTTCAACCAAACAAAATCGATTGCGGAATCAAAAGCTAGCTAAATTGAATTACAAAAGACAAAAAGAAAAACTTATGCCCTTCTTGATCCAATTAACCGGATGCCGACGGTGTGAAGATGCTTGGAGGTGTACCTCTATTAACGAACCCGAGCCGAAACTAAGAACGTTGCAAAAGGGGAAGGTTCAATGCAAAGCAATCTACCAATCGATGGTTCCAAAATTCAAAGAAAACAAAAAGGCCAAGCTAAACCCTAGCTACAAGTTTTTGCTCTGCCTCTACAAGTTGGGAAAAAGATCCCTAAAACAAAGAAAATAACCTATTTATACGGCTAGGCTAAAACCACAGAAAAGAAAAGCTGAAATTAGGGCAACAGCAGATTTTCGGGCCTCGGCACGCCGTGCTGCCATTGTGGCACGCCGTGCTGCCATTGGGAATCGGCACGCCACGCTGATTGGCATGGCACGCCGTCGTGCTGCTTCTCTGGAACTCTTGGCACGCTGGTTGGCTTGGCACGCCGTGCTGCCATTGTGGCACGCCGTGCCATTCTGATTTTCAGCACTTCAAGCCCTTCCTTGCCACCGTTGCTCCAACTTCCGATCCGGGTCCTAATGCCTGTCCAAAACAAACACAAAGAGACATAACCGCACCACAACCACGGACCATAAAACACGAAAAACACGAGGAATACTAAAAAAAATAAGAAATCAAACCAAAACATAAAAAATCACAAAATACGAAAAAAAACAATCAAACATTCACATAAATGATTCTAAAAACTACCACTCAAACCACGAATTTGGCTAGAAGACAAGGTCGAAACCGACCTTATCAACGTTTCAAAATATTTTCCAGGTCTAACCGGACCGGCTAACCGAGCCAACCTGGTTATCCCCTAAATGCATGCCCCCAATTCTTGATTTCCTCATTCTGTCATGTTTGAATCCTATTTACGGCGTGTCATATAAATTGTGCTAACCTTTGTTTTGTAGCTTTTGTTTATTTTTATTTTTATTTTTATTTTTATTTTTATTTTAATAGAATTAATCGTGTATTTAGGCGGTTGTAATTATTTTTAGATTCTCGTGTATTCTAGGCGATTGTATAAGTGAGGCGAGAGTTTTTATTTTTCCATTCGATTTGGTTGTAGGCTAATTAATATTTATTTCTTTTCTTTATTTTTTATATTATATATTTGTATGCACGCTATATGCCTTTTATATTCAATAAAATTGACTTTAGAATTTAAAATACCATCTCGAGAACATTGGCAATATTTAATTTAATTAGACACGAAATAAGGGACTTGTCCGGACCCGAATCTCTGGATAGTTTAGCGACCGTTTGTCCGGTTCAGCTACCTTAAGAATTTCCCGGTTGAGCTGAGCCGGGTGGCGACTCTACAATATTCATCGAGACTTAGGTCTCAATTCTTTTATGAATTAATTCTATATTTTCCAAAACCGAATTTCCATTTATAAAAACACTCCATGCAAGGGAGGGGTCCGCCCGAGATTGGTGCCCCTTCCGAAAGGGAGTCTCACGTTCCGTCGAAAACGCATCGTCCGCTCACAGTGGCGACTCTGCTGGGGATTTCTTAAAAAAGTTTTCTTAAAAACTTAAAAGAATTTGACAAGCCCTGAAAAGTGTCTAATTAAAATAAGGCGGATGATTCTCTTTTGGAATTTTATTTACATTTTTAGTTAGCTATTTTTGCATTAGGTTAGGTATCCTTTTATAGCCCGGTGGATTGTTGAAGTATCGCCTAAGTTCCTCTTGGTCTTGGGGGCACGAATATGAAACACCACTCATAGCCTAGTACGAACCCCTTAGCTAGAACCCTTGAGTGGGGAGAAGTAAGGAATATATCTTGCTATGAGAGCCTTGATATTATCCCGACTTTGACCGAACTCATATAAGCAACCTTAGTTGGATTCCCTTAGGATACCAAAATAAATCATATGTAAATAATAAAATCACGCCTTCATCATCCCCGGTTGATGATCGAAGTGATCCCCACCTAGGACTCGGTCAGATTTTTGCCAAAATGACCAAGTTGGAGGAATAATGTTGGAAGGATTCGTTTTGCTTGCTGTGAACATGGAATTTTCCGGGTCTCAAAAAAAAAACTGACTGTTGACCCACGACTGTATTTACAGTCATGGGGTTTTGGTTATAGTCATACGACTATAGGGTCGGGGGCAGGTTGCAGAACCCATACCCCCTGAATTAAAAAATTGGGAAAATCTTGAGCATTTAATGCTCAAGATTTTCCGGAAAAGAAAAATAAAAGGAAGCCAGAAAGAAAGTGAGTGGGACTTTTGGACCTTTGGCAAAAATAATTGAGAGAAAAAGAGAGAAGGGAGAGAAACAAAAACAAAACCCAACATTTCTTTAATCTTTTTGTTCTCAAATCTTGTAGGTTAATGTTTAAAACAAATTAGAAATCATAGGCTAACATTCACACACAAAGTCTAAGTCATCTCTGGACAAAAACGAGCTCAGAATCCGTGACTTTTTGGAGTATTTTCGGACCTCTCTTGCAACCTCAACACACAAGGAAAAGGAGCGAATTTCAGTGGATTGGAGCGACACCAGTGGTTAATTCGACGTTGGATTAGCTTCTAAGAGGTAGGCACTTCTTTTCCCTTCTCTTTTTCCAGCTTTCTGGGTACTGTGATTGATTTTTATACATTTTTATCCAAGTTTTTGCACTTATGCCTCTGGAAAATTAATAACAGTCGTACGACTGTTCTTGTCACAAAGAACAGGGGCACGACTGTAATTATAGTCGTACCAATTGATCTATAGTCATACCACTGTTTTCAACTTTCTCAGTTTTAGTCCTTCGTTTTAAGTATTGGCGATTTTTGCTTCAGGTTGGACTACAGTCGCACGACTGTAGTTCTCGGCCAGAAGCAGAAATCCCAAAAATCAAAAAAAATTCATAAAACCCCAAAAATTTCATAAAAATCAGAAATTTCAGAAAATCAGAAAAATCTTGAAAATCTTGAAAAATAAAAAATCATCAAAAATGAATTTTGGAGTGTGCATTCACGACCTTAGATTTATTTTTTGGTGTTTTTGCATTTAGAACAAAACCACGATCGAGACTCGGTTCTCTCGAAAACCGACTCACCTCACATGTGATAAATTAAAATGAAACCGGAAAAATGTTTTCAAAACGATTTTCTCACAAAACCAAAAAATACAGGAACGTTTCAAAATAATTTTCCAGGTCAAACCGGACCGGCTTGCCGGGCCAACCTGGTTACCCCCAATTGCATGACCCCAAATCCTTGAATTCCCAATTCTGTCAACCTTGAGTCCTAAGTGTGGTGTGTTATAAATTTGTGCTAATTATTTGTTTTGCAGCTTTAATTTCTTTATTTTTCATTTTTAATGTATTTAATAGATTAAACCGTGTATATTAGGCGATTGTAATTTTTTCTTAGATTCTCGTGTATTTTAGGCGCTTGTATTGTGAGACCGAGAGTTTTATTTTTCTTTCAATTGGGTTGAAAGCTCCTAAATATTTATTCCTTTTACCTTTTATTTTTGTTGTATTATTATGTATGCGCGCTGCGTGTATTATTCAATAAAATTTATCTTAGCAATTTAAAGTGTCGTAATTAGAACATTGGCCAATTTATTTTGATTAGACATGAAATAAGGGACTTGTCCGAACCTAGATCTCTGAAAAGTGTGGCAGTTCCTGCTTTGGTTCAGCTACACTGTAATTTCCCGGTTGAGCTGAGCCGGGTGGCGACTCCGATACTTTTTATCGAGATTTAGGTCTCGATTCTTTTACGAAACAATTAATTTTCCAAAAAACGAATTTCCAATCAAAAAACCCCACGCGAGGGAGGGCCCCGCCCGAAATCTAGATGCCCCTTCTGAAAGGAAGTCCTGCGTCCCGTCGAAAACGCGTCTTCGGCTCACAGTGGCGACTTCGTTGGGGATTTCTCAAAAGTTTTTCAAAAACTTAAAAGAATTTGACAAGCCCTGAAAAGTGTCTAATTTAAATTAAGCGGATGATTCTTATATGGCACTTTATGCATTTTTGTAGTTAGACATTTGTTGCATTAGGTTAGGTATCCATTATTTAGCCCGGTGAATCGTTGAAGTGTCGCCTAAGTTCCTCTTGGTCTTGGGGGCACGGATACGAAACACCACCTATAGCCTCGTACGAACCCCTTCGTTCGGACCCTTGAGTGGGGAGAATTGAGGAGTATATTTTGCTATGGGAGCCTTGATGTTATCCCGACTTTGGACCAAACTCATTTAAGCAACCCTAGTTGGATTCCCTTAGGATACGAAAATAAACCGTGTGAATAAAATAAAATGCGCCTTCATCATCCCCGGTTGGTGATCGAAGAGAACCCCTCCTAGGACTCGGTTAGAATTTTCTCGACTTAACCACATTTGGAGGAATAAGGTTGGAGGAATTCGATCCGTGTGCTAATTGCTACGTGTTTCCCTTTCCTTCGAAACTTACCATCATTCGCATTTTTCACGAACATAACATACCACATGTAAAGCATTTGTGTGACACTAACTCACATCTCTTGTACAGCCATATCCATTATTTTTCGTGTGTAAATAGATTAATCACCCGTGTGACATTTACACTAATCACAATTTTGGCAGCCATGCATCCTTTCATTGTGTGAAAAAACATTAATTGACATACATCAATCGAGTGTCATAAGCATTCATATACATACATAAAACATTCACGTGGGCCTTTAACAGCCCCATAAGGGTTACACATATCACACCGTCTACCAAGTAGGAAATCACTTAGGTGCTCCACGAGCGCCGAAAAATTCATTTTATTTCATTTAATCACTTAGGTGCTCCACGAGCGCTGAAAAATTCATTTCATTTCATTTAATCATTTAGGTGCTCCACGAGCGCCGAAAAAATTACATTCCATCCGTTAAATCATTTAGGTGCTCCACGAGCGCTGAAAAATTCATTTCATTCATTAAATCATTCAGGTGTTCCACGAGCGCTGAAAAATTTCATCGCATCCCTTAAATCGTTTAGGTGCTCCCCGAGCGCCGAGAAATCCCATCTCACACATTAAATCATTTAGGTGCTTCAAAAGCGCCGAAAAATCTCATTTTACACAGCAAATCATTTAGGTGCTCCCCGAGCACCGAAAATTCATTTCATCACATTAAATCATTTAGGTGCTCCACAAGCGCCGAAAAATTACATCTCATGCGTCAAATCATTTAGGTGCTCCACGAGCTCCGAAAAATTTTATCACATCCATTAAATCATTTAAGTGCTCCCCGATCACCGAAAAATCCCATCTCACACATTAAATCATTTAGGTGCTTCAAAAGCGCCGAAAAATCTCATTTTACACAGCAAATCATTCACATTAAATCATTTAGGTGCTCCACGAGCGCCGGAAAATTACATCTCATGCGTCAAATCATTTAGGTGCTCCACGAGCCCCAAAAAATTTTATCACATCCATTAAATCATTTAGGTGCTCCCCGAGCACCGAAAAATCTCATTTCACACATTAAGTCAATTAGGTGCTCCACGAGCACCAAAAAATTACATTTCATGCATCAAATCATTTAGGTGCTCCCCGAGCACCGAAAATCCCTACCACGCGCATGTTCATCTCATTTCATATCATGAAAACCCAAGGTGCTCCCCGAGCGCCGAAACTTGGCCTATATGTCATTCTAACCACATTTTCGTACAGCCATTTTCAAGACATCAACATATGCGTGGCATTTTTTCTAACCACATGTTCATGTAGCCACGACATTTTATTTGGTGCCATGCACATTTATAACTTATATATTGTTATCTTTGCATAGCATAAATGACATCATCATGTATGTCATGCCTCCTAACCACGTTTTTATGCAGCCACTTGCATTTTTGTGTGACACAAGCATTCACGTCATTTCATATCATTTTAACTAAGGACATTCTGAGGATACCCTTCACGGTCATTTCATTTCATAACATATCGGGAGTCCTAAAACTACCCGTGTTCTACCCGTGTACCGGAATACACTCGGTCATTTCACTAGACCATTTCATTCAATAGGAGACCACAATGGTCTTAGACCTTTTTTCATGTGGCAAGTCATACGACATCATTGCATGACTTCACATCATTTATCATTGGCGTCGTGGGGACGCTGAAATTATATTGACGTCACGATCCAATTCGGATTGTTACATGGCATTGACATTATCTTATCATTTGAGGTGCTCCACGAGTACCGGATTATTACACACATAGGGGCATTTCATAGAATTACCGAATCATGAAAGGCATTCCATGGGCCGGCCCTTATGTGACCATTTCACTTCATCTCATAGACCTACAAGGTGTCGAAAACCCTATCCGTGTGTTGGTACACAAGCGATCATTTCATGATATTCACTAGGTGCTCCAAAAGCACCGAACCCCTGTTTGTGTGGCGGTCCACACGTGGTCTTTTCGCATGGCATCGGGTGTTCTTGGAATGTCTGGAAAAAAAAAATCCTATCATGCATTATCATCATCTCCCTCATGACATCATATATGCAACTCATCCATGCACATACATATCCCATCATGCATTCATGACTAAATCATCTGGATTTGGTGTTCTTCATGAGTACGTGCCCGTCAATGCTAATAAGTGTTCTTATCAGAGGGGAAAAGGAAAGGATCTCGTGGTTGGCCAACTCAATGAACTTCAACTCCATAACGGATATCGTCGAGGATCACATCGCCTCATCATGGTTCCGGAAGGCAATTAGGAAGGAAGTGGCAGCAATGCTGAGGGAAGTGCTGGGAGATGATCTTGACCGAGTAGAGAGGCTAACGGCAAGGTGCGCCGAATTGGAAGCACGAGTGGCAGAACTCGAAGGGAAAATGAAAAATGCGGCATTCTCAGACTCCAACTCTAATGCCAGCGAGAAACAAAAGGCCTAGTTTGTTGACATTCGCCCTCGACAACTTGGAATGCCCTCTCTCCAATATCCAGGTTTCCCAAGGCCGACTGGTGAAATAGAACTGAAAAGGCCCATTAAGACGAATGTTGACATCGACTCCATTCCACGGCATACCAAGAACTCGCTTACCGTGGGTAGTGGGAAAGGCATTTCCCCATGGGCTGACTCATTAGGTAAGCTATTCCTCAGATGTAGAGGGGAGGGTCTCCTGCAGAGCATCAGGCCATTCGTAGAGCCGACAAAAGCACAAAAGAACAATTTATGTAGCTATCATATGGTGCTAAGCCATCGGACCAATGAATGTTTCGCTCTAAGGAAGCAGATCCAGAAGCTGGTCGACGATGGTAAATTGGAAATCTCAACCCTCTCTAATAGACAACCAGGGGCAATCGGGGAGCCCACTGCGGGGACTTCTCACGTCTCTCGGGAAGAGGAGTATGATGAAGAAATTCAGAGTCTACTTTGATAAGAATAGGCCGAGGATGCTGAAGCTGAAATGGTGACCAATCGGAAAATAACCAGATTCTGTGAGATCAATACCTCTTGGAGCTTCCCTTTCTACAAGGGACTCATTTTGTTTATGGGATGTATTGAATTCATCATCGATGCAATGAAATTTATTTTCGTCTTAATTATATGATGATTACTTGTCCATGGCGTTATGCATGCATTTAATCAACTAACATGACATATCCAACACACATAATATCAAAGTGCATGACATCATTCTGAGCATTGTAGGGAACTTAAAAGTGAATCGGGTCCTGAACGAACTCTCTCTTGAAAGGTGAGCTTGTGAGATAAATAAAATGATACGATGGTACCGCTTTCGCCAAGGCATCTGCTGATACAGCTCAACAATCCTTGAAAGACACTACCAATCCTGCCCCAGAGCTTCAACTTAAAAGGCACACACAATACCCAAACCAAAATCAAACCAGAAAGCCCTTCTTAAGGCAAAATCAAACCAGAAATTCCTCCTTAAGGGAAAATCAAACAAGAAAGCCCTCCTTAAGGAAACATCAAACCAGAAAGCCCTTCTTAAGGCAAAATCAAACCAGAAAGCCCTTCTTAAGGAAAAATCAAACCAGAAAACCCTTCTTAAGGCAAAATCAAACTAGAAAGCCCTTCTTAAGGCAAAATCAAACCAGAAAACCCTTCTTAAGGCAAAATCGAACCAGAAAGCCCTCCTTAAGGCAAAATCAAACCAGAAAGCCCTCCAAGCGGCAAAACTGAACCAAAAGCCCTCCTCGAGGTAATCACAAAAAAAAAAAAAAAACTTGGCCTCATACCCCATGAAGTACCCTATACCAAAACCCCGAAAATAAAAACCCAAACTTATCCACAGCACCAACCGCCAAGAAATTCAAATGATCTTCACTATCCATCTTATTGTAAAACTCTGAATCATTCTTTGGTTGTAGTGCATGTATGATCTCGCTTGCATGACATTCTCGCGCATATGACATCACGCATGCATTGTTCATCCAAAAGGGCATATTAAGCATACATGACATGCATGAATTTGAATGCAGCAGGAAAACCAAAAGGTGGCTGTGGCTTTGATTCAGTTCCTTCAAAAAAGAAAAAAAAAAAGGGGGGGGATCAGTGCAGACGGAAGGATTTCTCTCCCATATGGCAGCTACAATTAATACGAGAATGACTCACTGTCTCAATTTTCATCGCCACCGGATCTTTCGTACCCCTTTTTTGTGAAGAATTTGGACTTCCTCATTCTCAAACAACCTATGAAAAATTTGGGCTCCTATATATCTTCAAACCCAAAACACTCCCATCTCGATCTTCATCCATACCTTCAACACTCGTTACCCTCCGTTTAAGCCTAAAGAACAGTCTGCTTATGATCCCCTCTATTTGCCCGTGGATTCCCGGATCGGAAGAAATACTGGTTATGCACTCATGAACTTCACCAATAGTATTGGGGCAACCAGGTTTTTCAAACCCTTCAACGATCATGAACTAGAGGACTCACAAAGCCTATTGCGCCAATATCCAAAATGAAGTTGCATTTACCAACCATTTCAAGAACTCAGTCTTCGGGCACAACGTAAGTGACTACTTACTGGCGGCTCTTTCATCATCTGGGGTCGTACTGTAAAGGATTGAAGGCTGTGTTCACCCTTGAGAACTATACACGAGTTGGAATCTGAGGTGAATTGGAAACATGCATATAGGGTTAAACTCTTGGGGGATCCAGTGGGTAATCGATTGATGCAGTTCAGTGCTTAGCTGTACACTTTGTCACATGTCGAAAAAAAAAAGAAGAAGAGAAAAATCTCCAATGTGGAAAACCGAAAGGACATATTGGTAATTTGAAGGGGCATCAATCAAAGTTAGAGCCACACTTCGGATTTTCCTAATGCATCCACATTCACTATGTCATAGATTTTTATATCCAATTTTGATGTTCAATATGCATTCGTCATGTCATTGCATGTCAATGTCCACATACGGGTGACAGCATGCAGCGAACCATGTCTGATTCAATGTTTTATACCCCAAATACAAACCTCTAATACTAGGGGCAGGTAAAAGCCAAACCGCGGGATGTCATCAGCAGCAACGTTCTCACGACTTTTGATGAACATTGTCAAGGTGTGCTTTTCAATCTCAAAACGGATCAATAACAATTCGGTTGGAACGCTCGCGCAGAACTCTTGGGCCATTCAAAAAAAAATCACAAAGAGAAAATGTCTGATACGGAAAACCGAGAGGCTGTGTTGGTAACAAGAAGAGGGTGATGTCTAAAGTCGGAGTCACTGTTAATTTCCCTATCATACTCGTTATGATGTCATCTTAATGATATTAAGCATGTTTGATATTCTGTTTAGACGTTCATATCGCATACATCGTGCCATTACACATAAACATTCATCAGTAAATTGTTGCATCCACATCCCATAATAATAAAAAATACAGTTCAAGTTGTGTACAGCAATCCGATATAAAAAATAAATAAATAAATAAAAAGGAAATACAGAGCACTTAATCTAGCTCTCATCCTCTCCCTCACCCTCCTCCTCCTCCTCAGACTCACTCTGGTGCGTAGCCCGATAGGAGTCGAAGTCCTTTCGCATCCGGGTCAACTCAGCCTGCAGCCTGGCTGCTTCGGCTCTCATCCGATCCGCCTCCTGGGCCAAAGCCAAGGCCCGAGCCTCAAAGACAGCAGCCTGTCTGGCCTGGTCTTGGAGCATCTGGACTCGAGTCTGCAATCGATAACATAAATTAACATGCATACATACATACATACACATTCATGCATTGCATAAATCATCAGATAATGCAGAAAATGCAGAATACTTACCGCCCAGATGGCGTTCTCCTGAATGAGGAAGGTCTCCAAGCCAGATTACCGATATGCCATGTCCTCCACCTGAGCCCGAGGAACCTAGAATGTACCAGATCATACCAGAAAGTCAAAAAAAAAAAGAAGAAGAAAAAGAAACATACGTGGGTGGTGTCCACTGGAACAAACGTGAGTGGCTGCTCACAGTGAACCGGCCACGTCCTATAGGACTGGCCACCATTCAGACCCATCATGCTAAAGCCGGTCCTGAGTTTGGTCATCAGGTGACCCTCCACCACGCCAACAGTCTAACAGGCGGATGCTACAGCGCTGCTAGCACGCACGGGATGACTCCTATCATAAAGCGGAGGATGCCCACCAATTGTGGCGATCTCAGCTCCCTCGCCGGCCGGCCCGCTCGGCTGAGCAGAACTGGACCCCCTGCGTCTCTTGACCTACAAACAGAAGAATATTAAAAAAAAGGGTAAAGTAAATACCTGACGAGCAGGAGGAGCAGCCGGTGCATCACCCGCGACGGGCAGCAGACACTGGCGAATGAACGCCAAATAATCGCCATCCATCGTATCAGCGCGGTACCTATCCCCGAAAATATCGGGATCCACAGCAGGATCAGCGAAATGGGGCCAGAATAACATGAGCGGAAGCGGCGGAGGTACAAGCCGACCAGCATAGCTGTCCACATGGTCGGATAGGCAGAGGCGCTCGCCCAGGTACCACTCCTGGGACATCGGGCACTCCAAGACAAACCGGCGGTCGTCAAACCGCACAGATGTCTGCACGAGTAGTGTAACGGCGCCCTGACCATGCCACGGATGGTGCCGGATCTGCAAAAATACAATAAAAGAATTTCAACACAGGTAAGTAAAAGTTAATTACATTTTTCTACTAATAAATTTTCTTTGCTTACCCTCTGTCAGGAAGCATCTAATAAACCCTGCCTGACCTCCTGCAAGTCACGGCCAATACCCTGCCACCCCTGCGTCCAGCAATGCAGGACGGTCGGCTGGGCGTCATCCTGGACGTCTCGCAGCTCTGGTGGCTCTAAAATATGGTGCTCAAAGGCCCAAATCTATAATTAACGAAAGAGTTAAAAAAAAACAAAGGAAGAGATAATACCAGAAGCCGAGGATCTCCTACTTCTACACCGGGAACATAAATCCAACCAATAGTACAGCTGCCCCAACGCAGCTCGGGTCCAATCCAAAGAAGGGAAGGCAGCCAAGTCCACCAAAGTCGGCAGCAGCGTCATATTGCAAGTGCTCTGCCCGCTGGGAAATAAGGTGCAAGATAGCAAGACGAGCACATAAGCCCCGGTGCACCGCTCCACATCCTCCTCGAACAAGTCTGGGCTAGCAGCCCAATAAGCCTCCACCCGTGAGCACAGAATCTTCCCCTTCTCAGGAGTGCAGCCAATCAACCTCCCAATGTAGTCATCCACTAGCTGCTGACGGGTCAGATAGCAATTAAACATGATCGGGGTCTTGCAGAACCCAAATCCAGTGATCGCGGTAAAGTCCGAGAGAGTGACAGTAAACTCCCCAATAGGCAAGTGAAATGTATGGGTAGTGCAGACCCACCTCTCGCACAAAGCCGTCAGCACGGCATGAGTGGTATGCGGCGTATTCGTGGGCAGCGACAAGATAAAGGTCTCTAGACCCAAGATCCTGACCAGAGCCCTCACAGACTTGGGAAGGCGGTCCCACCAAACCCACGGCAAGGAAAGAATTCCGCTGCCGGAAATCCTATTCGCCTACATTTTTAGGAAGTACAATACATATATATTCAATTTTTGCATAATATCAAATTAAAAGGGGGCATGAAAAAAAAATCCTGGTTTTTAAGCCACAGTCGTACGACTGTATCATGCTTCACACGAGCTTGACTACAGTCGCACGACTGTAAACCCACAGTCGTACGACTGTTCATCATTTGCATGAACAGTCGCACGACTGTTCATATTCCTGTGAACAGAATTCCAATTTCATGCAATTTTCACAAGTTCTAACTCGTTTTTCCTAGTTTCTTGTTCCTATTAGCTACAGGGGACTCCTAGCATGCATTCTACTCAATCAAACAACCCAGAAAGCGGTAAAACATGCCAAATCAGATTCAAATACTCAAAGGGGAAAAATATTCAAAACGCAAAATCAGAGATCAAATTAGGGTACCAACCTGTGTGGTAGACAAATGGGAGCCCATCTCCAGTAAAATCAGGATCTCCATCCCGAGTCTAATCCGAAATGCTCCATATACTGCAGATGGCCATAACCGTTTGAAACACTAACAAAAGGGAGATCATCTGCATTGTTGGGCCTCTGAATCAAGTTAGTTGATGGTTTCCTCACTTTTTTTCCAAATTTCTTCAACATTTTCACAAATTTTTGGAGATAAAAATTGGTTTTGAGAGAGAGGGTGAACTGGTTTTTTCGGAAAATGAAGAGTGAGAAAGGAAAGGGGCGGAAACCGCCACTTTTAAGCTTGCTACCCGCAAGTTGCACGACTGTATCGGAAAAAATGGTGGGATTTTTTTATTTTTTTATTTATTTATTCTCCAAACCCTATTTTATCACCAAATGATTAATTATTCCCCACGGGAAGATATTTCAGTAATTTTGCAGGGCCAACCCGTCAGCGACTAATTTTTTCCAGTGACGGTCCGCCTCATCCAAGGGGCATGAAACCCGAGGAAACCATGAAAAATTCACTGTGAGTACAATTCCACTAAATTTCATTTTTGATACATCCTGTATGCCGAGTCATGCCAGTCTGTCACACACACACACACACGCACACGCACACACTTCACAATCTCAGTCCCCCCGTGACTATAAAATGGAACCAGAATTTCTGTGTCAGTTCGTTGAGTGCGCCAAGCCGCACACAGCTGTCACACCCTTCACCCAATTTTAGTCCACCGCGACTATAAAACGAAACTAGAATTTCCATGTCAGTTCGTTGAGTGCGCCAAGTCGCACACGACAGTCACACCCTTCACCTAATCTCAGTCCCCCCGCGACTATAAAACGGAACCAGAATTTTCGTGTCAGTTCGTTGAGTGCGCCAAGTCGCACACAGCTGTCACACCCCTCACCCAATTTCAGTCCACCGCGACTATAAAATGGAACCAGAATTTCCATGCCAGTTCATTGAGTGCGCCAAGTCGCACACGGCTGTCACACCCTTCACTCAATTCCAGTCCACCGCGACTATAAAACGGAACCAGAATTTCTGTGTCAGTCCGTTGAGTGCACCAAGTCGCACACGGCTGTCACTTGCTTCACAATTTCAGTCCTACATGAGTATAAAAGGTAACCAGAAACGCATCTTCCCGTATTTATTCTTGATCGAAGGGGCAAAAATTTTTGTTTCAAAATTATCGATCAAGGAATAAATACATCCACCAATTGCACACTACAAACACCATGGCTCTGTATGGTAGGTCATACACGGCTATCTATTCTTAAAAGTTATGTTTTGTTGGCATCTTTCTTATGTGAAAGGGGATCATAAGAGATCGCCTATCTACCCAAAGCCTCATGGAATTAACCCACAAGCCACACATGTGCACACTACCTTTGATTCCGTGTTGTTTATCGTGTACCTAAATCCATGCAAAGAATCGGACTTTAGCTACACAGGGGGCAGCCTGTGAACACGGAATTTTCCGGGTCTCAAAAAAAAATGACCGTTGACCCACGACTGTAAATACAGTCGTGGGGTTTTGGTTAGAGTCGTACGACTGTAACATAAGTACAGTCGTACGACTGTAGGGTCGGGGACAGGTTGCAGAACCCATACCCCCCGTAATAAAAAATTGGGAAAATCTTGTGCATTTAATGCTCAAGATTTTCCGAAAAAGAAAAATAAAAGGAAGCCAGAAAGAAAGTGAGAGGGACTTTTGGACCTTTGGCAGAAATAATTGAGAGAAAAAGAGAGAAGGGAGAGAAATAAAAAACAAAACCCAGTATTTCTTTAATCTTTTTATTCTCAAATCTTGTAGGTTAATGTTTAAAATGAATTAGAAATCATAGGCTAACATTCACACACAAAGTCTAAGTCATCTCTGGACAAAAACGAGCTCAGAATCCGTGACTTTTTGGAGTATTTTCGGACCTCTCTTGTAACCTTAACACACAAGGAAAAGGAGCGAATTTCAGTGGATTGGAGCGATGCCAGGGGTCAATTCGACGTTGGATTAGCTTCTAAGAGGTAGGCACTTCTTTTCCCTTCTCTTTTTCCAGCTTTCTGGGTACTGTGATTGATTTTTGTACATTTTTATCCAAGTTTTTGCACTTACGCCTTTGGAAAATTAATAACAGTCGTACGACTGTTCTTGTCACAAAGAACAGGGGCATGACTGTAATTACAGTTGTACCATTTGATCTATAGTCGTACCACTGTTTTCAACTTTCTCAGTTTTAGTCCTTCATTTTAAGTATTGGCGATTTCTGCTTCAGGTTGGACTACAGTCGCACGACTGTAGTTCTTGGCCAGAAGCAGAAATCCCTAAAATCCAAAAAAATTCATAAAACCCCAAAAATTTCATAAAAATCAGAAATTTCAGAAAATCAGAAAAATCTGGAAAAATAAAAAAATCATCAAAAATGAATTTTGGAGTGTGCATTCACGACCTTAGATTTATTTTTCGGTGTTTTTGCATTTAGAACAAAACCACGACGGAGACTAGGTTCTCCTGAAAACCGACTCACCTCACATGTGATAAATTAAAATGAAACCGGAAAAATGTTTTCAAAACGATTTTCTCAGAAAACCAAAAAATACAGGGATGTTTC
Organism: Euphorbia tirucalli; assembly: GCA_039660915.1. Lineage (NCBI taxonomy): Eukaryota > Viridiplantae > Streptophyta > Magnoliopsida > Malpighiales > Euphorbiaceae > Euphorbia > Euphorbia tirucalli. The sequence goes on from CM077633.1 coordinate 35,257,354, forward strand.
AAAATGATTTTCCAGGCCTAACAGGGCCGGCCGGCCGGGCCAACCCGGTTACCCCCAATTGCATGACCCCAAATCCTTGAATTCCCAATTCTGTCAAACTTGAGTCCTAAGTGTGGTGTGTTATAAATTTGTGCTAATCATTTGTTTTGCAGCTTTAATTTCTTTATTTTTCATTTTTAATGTATTTAATAGATTAAACCGTGTATATTAAGCGATTGTAATTTTTTCTTAGATTCTCGTGTATTTTAGGCGCTTGTATTGTGAGGCCAAGAGTTTTATTTTTCTTTCAATTGGTTTGTAAGCTCCTAAATATTTATTCATTTTACCTTTTATTTTTGCTGTATTATTATTCAATAAAATTTATCTTAGCAATTTAAAGTGTCGTAATTAGAACATTGGCCAATTTATTTTGATTAGACATGAAATAAGGGACTTGTCCGAACCTAGATCTCTGAAAAGTGTGGCAGTTCCTGCTTTGGTTCAGCTACACTACAATTTCCCGGTTGAGCTAAGCCGGGTGGCGACTCCTATACTTTTTATCGAGATTTAGGAGTCCCACATCCCGTCGAAAACACGTCGTCTGCTCACACTTGCTACGTGTTTTTTGCCATCTCGTGACACATCGCCATTGCTACCTACACGTGCATAGCATGCCATAATTCATACACATGACATTTTTTCAAACATTAAACATTTGTGTGTTAATTAACCCACACTTTTATGCTGCCATTTGCATTTTATTTCGTATGTAAAACATTAATTCATTCGTTTGTCATTAATACTAACCATTTCTTTTTCAGCCATAACATTATATTTGTGTGATTAGCATTTTTTCACATAGCATACGTAACATCATTATGTATGTCATGCATTCTAACTCACGTTTTCATGCAGCCATTTGCATTTGTGTGCCATAAACATTCATTACATATCACTTAAATTAAAATAGGGGCATTTCAAGGACGCCTATCATAATCATCCCATTTCATAACATATCGGGTATCCAAAATTACTCGTGTCTCGCTAATGTACCGGATTGCATTTGGCCATTTTAACAAACCATTTCATTCAATAGTGACCCCAATGGTCTTAGGCCCGTTTTCGTGTGACAATTTATGCGATGTATTTCATGACATCATACCCATTTATCGTAAACATCACATAACACTGTTGTCCACATCCGACCCTTTCATGACATTAATTTACCATTCAAGGCACTCCCCGAGTGCCGAATTAGTACACATATAGGTTCATAACATTTCTAAAGTCATAAAGGTGTTCCCCAAATGCAGAATCTCTGTCCGTGTCCCTGTCATATGTGACTTTCTCATAACATCATTTCATATCATATACTCAAAAGCATCAGAACTTTGTCTGTGGGCCTGGCCCATGCGACCATTTCATATCATCCCATAGACCTGCCAAAGTGTCGAAACTTCATCCGTGCGTCGATACACACGTGACCATTTCACGAATTCATTAGGTGCGCCAAAGACGCCGAAGCTCTGTCCGTGTGGCGGCCCACACGTGACATTTTTGCATAAGCATTGGGTGTTCTTAGAATGTCCCAAGAAGAAGAAAAATAATAAAAAGAAACCATTCATACCATCATTTCATACATAATCACTCCATTCATTTCAAGCATTCTCAAAGCCTTAATTTTCATGCCACATCACGTCATTCATTCACAACCCTAATATCTCCTGTCTACTCCCAAGCAGAATACACTGGAGTGACCTTGGACAAGATCTCAGGCTTCAAGGGCAGCTAGGAGATAGAGGGTAGTTGAGAGTGACAGTGATTCTGAGTCTGGGGAAGGAGTGAATATGGTAGATCAGACACCAAGCATGGCTGATGTCTTGAAGGATTTCTTCAGATCCCAAGACTTCCGTGACATATTGAAGGAGGAAATGAGAGCAGTTGTAAGGGAAGCTGGTGAGACCTGTGGCAGTGGAGCAGGGAAAAAAAAAAGGCTAAGTCATCCCAACATGGTGGTGACGCTTCGGCTAGCCTTGAGAAGCTGCAGGAAATAGAAGCAGCTATGGAACAGAGGATGAAAGCAAAATGTTCTGAGCTAGATGAAGTTATGGCCTAGCTGAAGAAGGGGGTCAGTATCGGTACTGAATCAAAGAAGGGTGTAAATGTTGATGCCATGATTAGTAGGGGTATCGAGACATTCCCTATTGGCTTCTAAGTGCCGAAAGTCCCTAATTACAAAGGGATGGGCTTGCCGGAGGCCCATGTGAATCTGTATGCTCGAGTTATGCTTACGGCGAGCGCCACAAAGCAGCAACTGATCAATTTATTCCCCACCACACTAGAGGGAGGTGCTTTAGGATGGTATAACTCATTGTTAGAGGAGGAACAATCTGATTGGGAAGTTTTATCGGTGGCCTTCATTAAATACTACAGCTTCAACACCAAAATCCAGGTGAAGCTGTATGATTTGGAGAGGGTGAAGCAGAAATTCAACGAGCCCTTTGATGAATACTATCAGAGGTGGATGAACAAGATGATCCTCCTAAAGAACTGCCCTGATGAAGATGAGCGTATACAGAAACTCATTGACAGCAGCAAAGACATTTTCAAGAACAACATGAAATTCCATCCCCTTAAGGAGCTCAGTGAGGTTTACAGCATGGCCATGAAGATAGAAAGGGACAAAGAGGAGAAACCAGCCGGTCACAAGGGGGGAAGAAGTACAGGGTGCACCTCGGGATATAGATCAACAGCAGCAGCTAGGTCTGGCAGTGGTTCTAGTTCAGGTTCCAGTGGCAAACAGGGGCAATCTTCAGAAGTCAAGCAGGTTGAAGTGGCTACTGTAAATCAGCAGCAAGGCAACCAGAATAGGGGTCCTGGAGGACAAGGCATATCGCCTTGGACTCTTCCTTTAGTGAAGATATTCGCCAAGTGTAGGAATGGTGGCCTGCTACAGTCTTTAAGGCCATTTGAGAAGCCATCTGAAGCTGACAAAGATAATTTATGCACTTATCATGTGGTGACAGGCCATCGAACCAACAACTGTTACAAGCTAAGGGATGCCATCCAAAAGCTTATTGATGAAGGAAAGCTGCAAGAGCCAGCCAAACCTAGCACTAAAACCAACCCGCTATCGGCATTTGAAAAGCAGGTCAACATGGTCCAGTCGGGGTTGCCGGCTAATTTTATATTTGCCCAAGTTCTTCAAGCGAACCCTACAATTTAGGCAGTGGCAATAGGGGAACCCAAAGTGGAACCCGAATGTGAGAAAAATGAGGAATGTAAGGAGATCAAACCTATAAGTTTGAATGATCTCGACTCCGAGGATGAGTATGAAGAATTTGACAGAGGAGAGGCAGTTAAACTCCTAGCTGTTGAAAAGATGAAGATTCAAGAAGTGCAGCATGTGACCCGAAGTGGTAAAGTATATCAGCCGGCAGATTAGATGAAAGATAAAGCACCGATGAATGGGTCGGGCAGTACTTCGGCAACAGAAGGAGTTGAGAAGGAGGACCTAGTCATTTCCCAACTGGAGAAGACTCCTGCCCAAGCTAGCTTATGGCATTGGCTTCTGACCTCCAAGGAGCACAAGGCTGCTCTAGTGAAAAAATTGTCAGAGATTGAAGTCTCCCCTATAGCTTCACCAGAGGCTATGTGTTGTTTGTTAGATAAAGTCCGTGTTGGGAGCCCTGATATTGTCTTCTCCGAGAAAGACCTACCTGCTGAAGGGAAGGCCCACAACAAGGCTCTTTATGTCAGGGCCCATGTGATGGATAAGGTAATGCCTTGCGTTATGGTGGATGATGGATCGGCACTGAATATTTGTCCACTAAAAATGTTGCCATTTCTGGGGATGAACGAAGAAGTGTTAAAGAGATCCTCAACAGTCATTCGAGCATATGATGACTCTAAAAGAATGGTAATAGGGACGTTTGAGGCAGAAGTAGAGGTTGGGCCAGTTAGGTCCACAGTTGCTTTTACAGTGATTGATATCCCGGTCACATTTTCCCTATTGCTTGGAAGGCCCTGGTTCCATCCTTTGGGAGGTGTCCCTTCCACATTGCATCAAAAGATCAAGTTCTCTATGAACGGTAGAATTGTGACTGTTGAAGCGGATGCCCAATCGATGGTAGCTACAGTGAATGAAGGAGTGGTTCCCTTTAGTGGATTTCAAGTCGCTGTAATTAAAGAGGAAGAGACCACGGATGCTCCTATGGTCCTTTATGAGAATTATATGCCAGAGTGGCTATCCCGGTATCTGTATAAGCAGAATTTCTCCCGGGAATAAGACTCGAAATTAATTTACAGGGGGTTCCAGAATTTAAAATTGACTCAGGAAAGTCGAAGCAGTGTGGCCTTGGCTATGTAGAAGGGGCATCTGAGCAAAAGAATCTGAAAAAAAGGCAAGAATGGTAAGAGTATGATGAAGCCATTTCTGAAGGCAGGAGAAGGCCTTTACAAGGGTCAAGCTGAACCGGTGATGGTAGGAGGTGTCGAGTATCTTGGCTTTGAGATTCTTGCAGATGTAGTTGATTTTGACGAAAGCCAGGAGGAGCCAGTAGCCTCTGTAATGGTGGAAGAAACAGCTGTTGAATCAGATGTGCTATAAGGCGAGCCGCCTATAATGATGGAGAAAGTAGTAAAGGTGGCTGAAGAAGAAGATGAAAAGAAGGCCTGTGTTGAAACTACAGAAGTGATCTTGGGTGCTTTGACTGCTGCATTAAGAAAAGCTTTTGGGAAATCCAAGGAGGGATTCGGTGAAGAATTAATGGCCAAAGTGAACTTAGACTCTGTGGTTGCTGAAATTGCCAAGATTATGGAAAAAGCTAAGATGCAAGTGACCGGAAAAGAAGTAGAGAAAGCTACAATCCCGGATGATGCTGTGAAAGTGAAGATGGAAGCTGAAGAGGAACAAGGCCCTCCGCCTATGGAGGATGAAAATGATTTTGTTGTATCTATTTCCTCCATTTTCAATGTAACTGATGTACTTTATGATAAGTTCAATGCAATGAAATCCCAATTTGCTTACTTTTGTGATGTTTATCCTGATAATTCTGTGCATGCATTTAAATCACCATCAAGCATATTTAGCATACATGACACTGCATTACATGAAATCAACATAAGTACAGATGAAAACCCTAAAATGGTATTCATTTCACAGGAGCTAAAATCCGAGGAAGAGAAAGAATTAATAAAAATACTCCAAAAACATGTTAAAGCTTTCGCCTGGTTATATGAAGACATGCTAGGTGTGGACACAGAAATAGCAGTGCACAAAATCCCAACGGACCCCAAGTTCAGACCGGTAAAGCAGAAGTTGAGAAGACTAAGGCCGGAATGGGCTACGCTGGTGAAAGAAGAAGTGGCTAAGCAGATAGATGCCAAGTTTCTCGAAGTGGTGGAGTATACGGAATAGCTAGCCAACATTGTCCCCATGCCTAAAAAGGATGGAAGGGTCAGAGTATGCGTCGACTATAGGGACCTGAATAAAGCATACCCAAAGGATAACTTTCCACTGCCCCATATTGACATCCTGGTTGATAGCGCAGTAAAAGCGGTAATGTACTCCTTCATGGATCACTTTTCAGTGTATAACCATATCTTAATGGATGTGATCGACAAGGTGAAGACATCATTCATCACAAAGTGGGGTACTCTCTGCTACAGAGTGATGCCTTTCGGGTTAAAGAATGCCGGTGCCACTTATTAAAGGGCTGTCACAACTCTGTTGCATGATATGATCCATAAAGAAGTCGAAGTATATGTTGATGATATGCTTGTTAAATCAACAACCCCGGAGGAACATCCCGTTATCCTGGATAGATTTCTAACATGCATTAGAGAGTACAACTTGCGACTTAACCCTAAGAAGTGCGTATTTGGAGTCACATCAAGGAAGCTGTTGGGTCATGTAGTCAGCTAGAGGGGGATAGAAATGGACCCAGATAAAATCAAGGCCATCCAAGATATGCCAGCTTCAAAAACGGAAAAAGAAGTCCGGTCATTTCTGGGTTCCTTGCAATATGTCAGTCGCTTCATCTCACTGTTGACTTCCACTTGTGAACCAATCTTCAAGCTACTAAAGAAAGATCAGCCGGTTGTGTGGGATGACAAGTGTTAGCTGGCATTTAAGAAGATCAAGGCTATTGGAAATGCCCTAGTCCCGAGGCATTGGTCCTTGTGTTTGTATAATACATTTTGGTAAGATGATGAAATAGAATGATGACACTTTTTTGGTGTTGGCCGAATGAATCTTGGCAAGAAAGGGATGAGTCATATGGATGAGTCATTAGTTTGACTTTGAGGAGGCAAAGGTGATGATGAGTGGTGGTGGTGAGTTACCATGGTGAGTCATTGGTTTAACTCATTTGTAGCAAAGTTGGACTTTGCTCTTTCACACTCATTTCTTTTCTTTGACTCCACCTTTTGGTAAAAAGATGGTTTTATCTTTGGAGAAAGACTTTGCCCACTTTTACACTTTTGTTTTTGCTTTGAAAGAAAAACTATTGTAAGAAAAAGAGAGAAATTGGATTTAATTTCTTTTGGAAAGAAATTCTTGGACAGCCATAATATCCAAGCTTGGCTGCCCCTTTTCTTCTCTCTTTCTCCCTCTCTTCTTGTCATCCGGGTCGCTAGCACGGGTTGGGTCCGAGAGCCGTTCGTGTACGTGACGTTGGAGGGAGTCTACTTTGGTTCCTGCAGTCCGCATCCGTCTCTTAGAGAGACTTTGTGGTAAGTTTTTGAAACTCTCGTTTTATGCTTTAAGTTTTTGATTTCCACATCTTAAGCTCCTGGGCCGGATTCTAGGAAATCGACGCGTATTTCCGCTTTTATCGGTCGGTTTCCCGTGACGAATCCCAACAAAGGCTTATCTGGTAAAGCCACCAGTATTAAGTCCACCAGTTCCAGGGAAACCTCTGATTTTGTATTTGGCAGTTGAAGAATCCTCTATAGGGGCAATGCTTGCACAAGAGCAAGATGGCAGGAAAGAGTACCCTATCTACTACCTTACTAAGATATTGTTGGAGTATGAAACCAAGTACACACTGGTGGAAAAGACATGTGTGGCGATGATCTGGTTGACCAAGAAGCTGCGCCACTATTTCTAATCCTACAAGATACAAGCCGTGGCTAAGATGGATCCAATGCAGTATCTCTATGAAGCACCTGTATTGGTTGGGAAGCTATCCAGGTGGCTGTTACTCTTGTCTGAGTTTGACATTGAGTACATCATAAAGAAAACCATTAAAAGGCGAGTTGTGGTAGAGTTTCTAGCAAATCAACCGTTGGAATCGGATTATACTGAGAATCTAGAATTCCCTGATAAGCAACTAGCCATGGTGGAAGTGAAAAGATGGGTTATGTGCTTCGATAAGGCAGTGAATAGAAAAGGCGCTGGAATCGGGGTATTTATAGCAACACCGGATGGTGAGATTATTCCTTTATCCAAGAGGCTGATCTTTCCTGTAACCAATAATGGGGCAGAATATGAAGCATACTTTTTTGGAATGGAAGCTCTGTTAACCTTAGGGGCAAGTGATGTCTTAATTGTCGGTGATTCACTTCTAGTGATCAGGCAAGCTCAAGGGGAGTGGGAGCTGAAAGAAGAAGCCTTACGGCCTTACTTGGAGCTGTTACACTTCAGAAAAGATTTATTTGGCCAATGCGAATTCAGACATGTCCCCAGGGATGAGAATAAGATGGCTGATGCTCTAGCAACGTTATCCTTTATGTGGGAAAATCCAGAAGAAACTCAGGTGCAACCACTCGTTATAGCCACTTCCAGACATCCTTACTTCGAAGTACACAAGGTAATGGAATTATCAGCTGAAGAAAAGCCATGGTTCTTTGACATCTACCGGTATGTTAAAGAAGGAAAGTACCCAGAAGAGGCCAGTGCTGCTGATAAGTTGACGCTAAGAAAGCTGGCTAGTCAATTCAGAATCTTCGAGGACAAGTTATACAAAAGAACAGCACATGGAGTCCTTTTAAGGTGCCTAACAGAGCAAGAATCAGAAGAAGTGATGCAGTAGGTACATGCAGGATCCTGTGGGCCGCATATGAATGGACTTGCCATGGCCAGGAAGATCATGAGACAAGGCTACTTCTAGATGATGATGCAAGCAGATTGTATAAGAAAAGTGAAGAGATGTCATGAATGTCAGATATATGCAGATATCAATCATCTTCCACCACTTGAACTTCAGAATCTAGTATCTCCTTGGCCGTTTTCAGTATGGGGGATAGATATGATTGGTGAAATTCATCCAGCTGCATCTAATGGACATAGATTCATAGTTGTAGCAGTTGATTACTTCTCCAAATGGGTGGAAGTAGAATCCTTCACTAATGTGACAGCCAAGCAAATGGTCAAGTTCATCCAGAAGAACATCTTCACTCGGTATGGGATTCCTCACCACATAGTAACTGACAATGGAGTACAGTTCCAAGGGGCAACAGCTGGGCTACTTGCAGAGCATGGTATTGAACATCATAAGTCCTCCATATAGGCCACAGGCTAATGGTGCAGTGGAAGCAGCTAACAAGGCAATAAAGAAGATCTTTTCAAAGATGGTAACCACTTATAGAGATTGGGCCGATAAACTGCCTTACGCTCTTTGGGGTTACAGAACCAGTGTCAGAATGCTGACAGGAGAAACTCCTTATGCCTTGGTATATGGAATGGAAGCAGTATTGCCAGTGGAAATAGAACTTAAGTCACTTAGAGTCGCCCTGGAGGCTCAGCTGCCAGAGACTGAATGGGTTCAAGCCAGATATGAACAGTTGGCAGCACTAGATGAAAGGCGACTGAGGGCACTGGATCATCTTCAGATGTACCAGCGCAGAATGGCCAGAGCCTATAATCAGAATGTGAAGCATTCCAAACGGCAGTTGAAAACGGGTGACTTGATTCTAAAGCAGCTAAGGCCTTCAAATGTCAATGTTAGGGGCAAGTTCAGACCCAACTGGGAAGGACCCTATGTGATGAAGAAGGTGCTATCAAAAGGCATTGTCAGCATCATGGACATGGACGGAAATGAGTTCACTAATCCTATCAACCAGGACAGGTTAAAGCTTTATCATGTATAAAAAAAATCTGCTAGGCTGAAAACTCGAAAAGAGCGGTCTAGGAAAAAGTTAAGACAAGAGAGAAAATAATCAGTCGAAAAACTTGAAAAGGACGACTGGTGACGGATTCTGGCTTAGTGTAAATATGTACCATTTAGGAACCAACTCGTGTCAAATGTACTCATTTTGACTTCATCAATAAAGTGAAGTGATTGTTTAAATATACTTGCATGGTTATGACAAATGCACAAGCAAAGTTGTCTTGCATAAACATACATTTAAAGAAAGCACTTTGCATTGAACTGATTGAAATCATCGCATTATTTAACAAGTGAAAATGCACTAAATACATGTAATTTGAAATCTTTTGTCGACCTCTAAAATCCAGTTCATCTTCCTAAAAGAGCAATAAAATGGTCATGGTGACATCTCAATCATCTAAAAAAAAAAAAGAAGCTCGCTGAGGTGAAAACCGAGAAGGCGCCTCAGGCAAAAGTTACAGCGGCTCACTGGGCTGAAAACCCGTATTGGGCAACCCAGGCAAAAATTAGAGCACTTACAAGCTCATAATTTCCCCACGAAGTAGGAAAAGCAGAATGTCCCCAACATTCCCCACAGAAGTCACCACATTGAATCCCCATAGAGTCCTCACGCAATTCCCCAGCAGAATCTACATAAAGAATACCATAATGGTTTCCCCAATCAAGTTGCCATACTTTTCCCTAGCAGAATCTCTGTAAGGAACACTACGACTATCTCCCCAGCAATATCATACATCCCCAGCAGTCACCTCACTCCTTTGAAAATCATCAAGCAAAGCCCCCGAAGAAAGCAAAATCAACCAGGAGCGCAACATATCTCTCTCCAGTAGAAGGCGGAAACATCAAATAACGGAAAATGCATAACATATACATATACATCATCATGCACTCATACATTACATACATCAATCGCTTATCCCCAGCTAGTCTTCATTCTTGATCGAAGGGGTAAAAATTTTTGTTTAAAAATCTCTCGATCATGGAATGAAGACTTGCTATCTTAAGTGCAGGAATTCATCATCCCCAGCTTCAATTCCTCAGCAGATCTGCCTCGAGTAATATAAACTCGGTATCGTCCCAGATCGGCTTCATCATTCACTTCTTCAGCAGATCCGCTTCGAGTAATGCAAACTTGGTATCGGCCCAGATCGGCTTTATCATCCATTTCCCCAGCAGATCCGCCTCGAGTAATGTGAATTCGGTATCAGCTCAGATCAGCTTCATCTATTTCCCCAGCAAAGCTCGCCTCGGGTAACCTAGACCTGGTATCGGCCAATTTCTTCATCAACTTTACCTCGGGTAACCTAGACCCGGTATCGGCTTATTTCACTCTTTCTTTACCTCGGATAATCTAAACCTGATATCGGCTAAACCCTTATTTTACTCTTTCTTTGCCTTGGGTAACCTAGACCCGGTATCGGCTAAACCGCTATTTCACCCATCTTTCGCCTCGGGTAACATAGACCCGGTATCGGCCAAGCCGCAATCCATCTTTCTTCGCCTTGGGTAACCTAGACCCGGTATCAGCCTATCTGCATCGACTTCGCCTCGGGTAACCTAGACCCGGTATCGGCTTATTTCCTCCCCAGCATCGCCTCGGGTAACCTAGACCCAATATCGGCTTATCTCATCAGAGGGTTCATTCTAGTGTTCGCGGCGCTTTGATTCGTGCTCTCAAATTCATCACCTCAGGTGTTGTAAACCTGGCTCTAAGGGTCGAATTTGATCACGCGAGGGGCAGCTGTAAGCGCCAGAATTCTCTGTACTTAAAAAAAAAAGAAAAGGAAGAGTCGTACGACTGTCCTTACAGTCGCACGACTGTAATGTCGGAGCAGTTGCAGAAGTCCATACCTCTGCAGCAGAAAAATGGAGAAAAGTCGAGGAGCATTAATTGCCCCGGTCTGAAGACAAGCAAGCAGAAAAATCAGAGTAGAAAAGGAGAAAGAGAGGGAGAAAAAGCCAATTGGGATTTCTGGTGAAAGGAATTAGATAGAGAAAGGAGAAAAGAGAGAAGGAAAAGAAAGAAAAAGCCCAAACTCAAAAAATTCTTCTTTTCCTCTTCTATTTTCTTTAGTTCTCAGAATTAGGATTAAAATTTGGTAGAAATCCTTAGGTTAATCATTTAACTTCACAAACAAATCGAAATCCCGGACTAAAATAAACAAAAACCTTGACATTTGGAGATTCATGGGACCAAAGCTCTCAACCCCAAATTTAAGGGAAAAGTGCAAATTCGTATGGATTGGAGCGAAGCCAGGGGTCAAATCGACTTGGATAAGCTTCCAAAAAGGTAGACACTCCTTTTTCTTTCACTTTTTCTTGCTTTCTGGGTGATTGAAGTGTATTTTTGTGCATTTTTGTTGTGTTTTTGCGCTTCTGTTTCTGGAAATCAAGAACAGTCACACGACTGTTCTTGGATTTTATGAACAGTCGTACGACTGTATAAAATTTTATTTGAAACAAAATGAAAGAAAATAACCTGGAAATCAAGAACACTCGTACGACTGTAGGTCATTTTATTTCATTTTGTTTCGAATAAAATTTTGACGAAATCTTGATTCTGGGCCGTTTATAGTCGCACGACTGTAACCCTCGTTCCAGAATTAGAATTTCACCTTTAAGCCACAAAAATTTGTAAAAAAAAATCCATAAAAATTTAGAAAACCCCAAAAATCATAAAAATGAATTTTGTTGTGTGCATTCACGACCATAGATTCAATTTTCAGTAAAATTGCATTTAGAACAATTCAATGACGGAGACCCAGTTCTTCTGAAAGCCGACCCACCTTAAATATAAAAATGCATGTAAACCGGTAAAATCATTTTTAAAAAATGAATTTCCCACAAAACCAAAAATATAGGGACGTTTCAAAATGTTTTCCAGGTCTAACCGGACCGGCTAGCCGAGCCAACCCGGTTATCCCCTAAATGCATGCCCCTAATTCTTGATTTTCTTATTCTGTCATGTTTGAGTCCTATTTATGGCGTGTCGTATAAATTGTGCTAACCTTTGTTTTGCAGCTTTTGTTTATTTTTATTTTTATTTTTATTTGTATTTTAATAGAATTAATCGTGTATTTAGGCGGTTGTAATTATTTTTAGATTCTCATGTATTCTAGGCGATTGTATAAGTGAGGCGAGAGTTTTTATTTTTTCCATTCGATTTGGCTGTAGGCTAATTAATATTTATTTCTCTTCTTTATTTTTTGTATTATATATTTGTATGCGCTCTGTATGCCTTTTATATTCAATAAAATTGACTTTAGAATGTAAAATACCATCTCGAGAACATTGGCAATATTTAATTTAATTAGACATGAAATAAGGGACTTGTCCGGACCCGAATCTCTAGATAGTGTAGCCACCGTTCATCCGATTCAGCTACCTTAAGAATTTCCCGGTTGAGCTAAGCCGGGTGGCGACTCTACAATATTCATCGAGACTTAGGTCTCGGTTCTTTTATGAATTAATTATATATTTTCCAAAACCGAATTTCCATTTATAAAAAAACCCCATGCGAGGGAGGGGTCCGCCCGAGATCGTGGCGCCCCTTTCGAAAGGAAGTCTCGCGTTCCGTCGAAAACGCGTCATCCGCTCACAGACGGAGACCCGAATCTCCTGAAAACCGACCCACTTCATATGTTAAATTAAAGTAAACCAGAGAAAGAAAAAGTTTTCAAAATGATTTTCTCACAAAACAAAAATACAGGGACGTTTCAAAATTGTTTTTCAGGTCTAATCGGGCCGGCTAGCCGAGCCGACCCGGTTACCCCCCTAAATGCATGCTCCCGATCTCTAATTTTTCAATTTTGTCTAATTTGAGTCCTATTTGTGGCGTGCTATAAATTGTGCTAACCATTTGTTTTGCAGCTTTTAGTTTATTTTTATTTTTCATTTTGGATGTAATTAATAGCTTAATTCGTGTATTTTAGGCGATTGTAAATTTTTTAGATCATCGTGTATTCTAGGCGCTTGTAAAGTGAGGTTGAGAGTTTTTATTTTTATTCAATTGGGTTGTAATAATTTATTTATTCACTGCTTTTTACTTTATTTTGATTTGTGTGTACGCCGTGTGCTTTGATTTAATAAAAATGAACTTTGGAAATTTAAAATACCATCTATGAACATTGGCCGAATTTTATTTTGATTAGACATGAAATATGGGACTTGTCCGGACCAAGATCTCTGGAAAATGTAGCGGCCTTTATCCGGTTCAGCTATGCTGTAATTTCCTGGTTGAGCTGAGCCGGGTGGCGACTCCTACACACTCTGTCGAGACTTAGGTCTCGGTTCTTTTATGAATTAATTTAATTTTTCCAAAACCGAATTTCCATTCTAAAAATCCCATGCAAGGGAGGATTGCCCGATCTCGAGGCTCCCTTCCGAGAGAGTCTGTTGTAACGCCTGAAAAGCGTCGTCCGCTCACAGCTGGTAAATGTATAAACAGATTGAATCCTGTAAATACTATCCTTCTCTTTCATAGTTTCTCCACCAACGTTTTACCATCAAATCTATATAAACAACATTTTACTCTTATACTCTTTCCTAACTTTTAATTATTTAATTATATATAGGCTAGGATGCTTGGTAGGGCTCCAACTATGATGGAACAATTTGCATACACCTATAGTAAAAATCATGATGGCATAACATTTGTTGATGATCGTTCTAGAGCTATATTTGTGAGTATTATGAACATTGTATGCTTTTATAGTTACATCTGATGATGTTATGTGGAAAATAACCATGATTAAGTATACTGTTCTTTTGTTTTGTTATGCCATTTTAAGCCATCAATTTCAAAAGTAATTAAGCTCCCTCTTCACCTACTCCATTTATTTGTTAGTTATTTGTTCTTGCGTGTGGGTTCCCTCATGCACTTTTGTTTCCTTACTTTATCTCTAACCTTGTATCTTAGCTTTCGGTTGTTCCTTCATTACTTAATATTTTTTCTGCTCTAATTTTGATTGAATTGTAGTCGGGATTTTAGTTATCATATTGTTATTGGGTTAGGCTCTTATTTTCAGAAACTTTGTGTTGACTTTAGTTTTGATGATCACAAGTTGACATTAAGAAAAAGTATTTCTTAAATTGCTAAACACAAAAGCTTTATGAGATAAAATACTATCCGACATAATTATGTTTATTAGATAAACAACTAATGGTTATAAGCTACAAAATACTTCCAAGGGTACATATTCTTTTAAGAGCTTCAAAGTTGCTTATAAGGAGAAACCAAGTTATGTCATCTTATCAAATTGCAGTATCTAGCTTATGAAATGATTTCCTTATGACATACATACAAATGACACTTCACTCTTATGAGTTTTCAAATGTACCTTCAAAAGCTACAAAAGAATATGTCTTATCTTTAGGAGGTGTACTCAATTGACATTATCTTTCATTATATAAGAACAATATTCATTTCATCTTACTACTTAAGAAAAACGGCCATATGATGCTTTTTAGATGAATTCAACATTTTCTTAAGCTTATGACTTGACTTCAACTGCTATTTTCTCTTCATGACTAAAAATCAACCACCATATATTCATTTTATGAATTGAAACAAATGAACATTTCTTCATTCTCCAAGGCTTTCTTTCACCTATAAAAGGAAATGAAGATCAAAGCTTGAAAGCAAGAAGACTTACATGCAATATTCACACTCTTAAGCTATTATTCTTTAAAGTCTTCCATAATTCCTACAAGAGCAAAGTCAAGAGAAAAGAGCTTCATTCTTTCATTCAAATATTCATATTTTCGGGAATTGTATATTCACACAAGGTTGTGTGAAAAGGGTTTACTTTGTTGGTAGTGTGATCAACAAAGTCTATAAAAGTTTGGTGCTTAAGCGTTAAAAAGCATTGGAAGAGTTTGTTACTTAAGCTTAAAAAAAGTAACAATATAGGTTTGATACTAAACCTGTAAAAGTATTGAGTTTGTTACTAGAACTCGTAAAAAGTAACATAGGCTAGTTTCCTGCCCGTAAAGAAAACGTTAGTGAAAATCTCAAGCGCTTGGCTTGGGGACTAGATGTAAACCGGTTGGGTCGAACCAGGATAAAATTCGGTGTCTTGATTTTGCTATCCCTACTCTCTTTATATTTATTGCTATTTAAATCCTTGAAATTTAAATTAATAGCTTTATTATTTGAAGTCACTTTTATTCAAGCAAATTTATATTCACAAGTTTTTTTAATTCCGCATTTTTGTAAAACCTGTGTTTATTGAAAGAAAATTATTTTTATTCAAAACGAATTTTCTAAACTGTTTGCAAAAATTTTTATTCGATATACAATACTATTCTCCCCCTCTAGTACTGTAATTAAATGGACCATTATTATTTAGTTTAACAAATTTGACTCAATTATAAACACGTTTGGACCATAAAAAATCCAAGTGGGTCAAAAATATTTTGATTTTAGGTCCAGCACATACAATTAAACAAAAGTTATGTCTTTGTAATTAAGGTTTGTCAAGTTAATGTCGTGTGGTTTATAATTTCCAAATTTTGTTGAATCAAGTCTTGTTTATTTAAATTGTGTGTAGTTTTATAAAAAAAAAAAAGAAGAAAAAACACCCATAGAATAGAAATGACAAACAATAGGCATAGAATGAAGAAAAAAAGAAAGTACATAGGAAAAAAGGTGCAAGTTGTAGAAAATACAAATACAGTTCATGAATACGCGTATTAAATGAAACCGCCAAAAGACACGGTTGCCAACACCGCCGGACTTTAACCCAAAAAAGCTGCAAAAAAAGTAAACTCAAACCACTTTCCTTTTTCTCTGTCTTTTGACGACCGCTAACTGCTTACTTACAATTTGAATTATTACTACTAATCTAAATATGGACCCCACCTTCTCTTTGTCCTCCTGTACGGCACCCCTTTCTTTTTCTTCTGTGGGCCCCAATTACTCCTCCTCCCACTAGATCATCTAATCACCACCGTTTATATATCTGACCCTCAAACTTACAGGTCTGCCAAAGCTATCAAATAACCAACAACTTCCGAAACTATTTTTCAAAAATTAATTTACTCATTTTTAATCTATGCTGTTAGTCATTAAATTTTGAGTAAAGCATTTCAGGGATCAGCATAGACCAGTTATGTTCAAAAATCGAACCAAATCAAGAAAATTGATTTAAAAAACACTATATTTCATAAAACAATTTTATCCAAACTAAATTTTAGTTCGGTTTTGTTTAAACCCAACCAGTTCGGTTCGGTTCGGTTTGGACTAGGTCGAAATAAAAACACCAACTTCTTTAAAAAAATTAAAATAAAAATTTTATATAAGTAGTTTGTTTAAAAAAAAATGAAATACAAAAAAAATAACTTAAAAAATCAGTAATACTAAAAAATACTATTACATCACAATAAAATACTAAAATTCTCTACCTTTTTTTTTCAACTCTCAAGTTTTAACAACTATAAATTAGCATCCAAAAATCACAATATAAAATATAAAAGAATATAATGTCTAAAATTCTCTACAATTACTATATATTAATTTTATAATTAATTTAAATATTTCACCAATTATTCGTTTTTTTGGTTTTTTCGGTTTTGAACCGAACCAAACCGAACCGAATTGAAATCCAAACTTCTTAACAACTTAAAACCAAACCGAACCAAACAATAAAATGGATCGGTTTAGTTCGGTTCGGTTCAGTTTGGATTTTTGGTTTTTAGACATTGGTTCAGTTTTACTCACCCCTAAAGCACTCTCTAATGCATAGCACACGGAGATTATGCATCATGCGTGTTATAGATACATTAAATATATCCGTAAACTATAAATCTTCAACCTAGGTTAGCAAAATTATAATATATCCAATATAGAGTTTCAATTTCACAATTGCAAAACCTTATTTCCATTCATATTCATATTCTATTCCAATGATGTTCAATTTGTAATTCATTAATAATTCTTGGTGATTAATTATATCAAATTTTATGAGATGAAATTATATGAGTTAATTAGGGTTCATAAAACTATGTGAAGGTTTGATGCTTTCCATTTTATTTTTAAGGTAGAAATTTTCAATTGCATTATATTTATTGATTTTGTTAATTAATGTTATGCGTATCACAATAATATATCGATATTATCCATTATAAAGAATATTTTTTCAAAATCGAATACATGAGGCACTAAACTGGTAATTTTGAGAATTGGGACTAAATTGACTTTGGCAAATAATTTGGAGGAAAACTGGAATTTGCCATCGTTGTTTTAAAATACTTTGCCCATGGTCCTACGTGGCATTCAAATATTATTAGAAGCTAAAAAAAACAAAAGCTTTATTACAAAGAAAATTTTTTTAAAAAAAAAATGGCACGGATCCCTAGACAAGGTCACGTGACGACAAGCATCTAAGGCGAAAAATAAACCAGTTTGGTGCTGGAGATGAGCAGGTTATGATTCGCTGTTGTGGGCTCCACAGTAAAAAACACGGTTAAGAATAATCTGATTCATTCCCACACGTCCGATCCGATCAACGCTACAACCTCTTTTCTTTCTTTTTAACGTGCAAGCCAAAAATTGGGTCCCACATGAACATGGGAGAGAGGTTCTCGCATTGCATGCACGCACGTCGCATGTGCTAATCTCTCCTCCGCTTATTTCGCCGCGCAATGCCACGTCACCACCGTTACATTAACCAGCTGCTTTACCATAAATACCCTTATTAGATTCATAATTAAGGAAACAAAAAGGGGTAAATTTGGCATATAAAAAATTAGGAAGGTTGCAGCGTCCTTTCGTCCATCAAACCCCATGTGTACATGATAACCAACATGAAAACATAAAATTTTATATTTTATGATAAGGAGTCATCAACTGATACAAAAATGTAGACTACTTAATAAATTAATTAAATTATAAACAAATTTTATCAAAATATCAAGAAATTTTATTATATTACATATATGCTTGATTGTCAAACTGTTTAGTCCATGTCTAATGGGATGTGCCCATGATCAAAGCTACAACATCATAATCATCAATTTAGCATAATTTAATGTACTGTACTGGACTCAAATTCAATAATCCATTTTCTTCCGAATCAACCATGAATTACTATAAGAAAAAACATTCTTAATATCAATAATCATCCATAGCAAGTGTATTTTTTACCAAAAAAAGGAAAAAAAAATCCATAGCAAGTGTTTTAAATTTAGTTCATAGCATTGTAGTAAAAATAATTTAACAAATCTTGAAACAAAGGTTATAAAAACAGTATCTCAGTCGTATATGTGAAGACTAAATTCATTGTGATTCGGGTTAAAGGACACTTGACAAGTAAAGACAATAATTTAAGAAAACTCATCATTTCTATACACATATGGTCGGATGAGTAACCTTATTATTACCATAACACATAGACCAATCCTTTACTTGTTGTACATAATTGAATGTAACGGTCAAGTAGTATGTCTCCGTAGTTAAGTATAAAAGTCAATGAATGGGTTTCTCTATCCAAGTTTTACTATTCACATTTTATCTCTACAATCTAACTGATTTAACAATTAGAGGGGTTCATCGATTACCTAATTCCCTCTAACTTTGTTCTCATTTCAAGTCTTTCTCCTTTTTAGTTGACAGATTCATTTCTCATTATCAACAAATGTGACATGAAAAACTAGTGAGATGTTTCAACATATTTAATGCATATTTGCCTCTGAGGGCACAATCCCATGTGCTATTTTTATAAGGTTATAAGTATATAAAAAAAAAAAAAATGAAAGGATGATGAAGAAGAAAATAATTTGGCTCACCGACAGATGGATAAATAAATATTGTGGGATTACATATAGTATTAAATTAAGGAGATTTTTGACAAGGACAAGATTGAAATAGTGCAATTTGGATGTAGCTAAATCAAAGATGTTGTTGTTACACTAGATATATAAATTAATTAAACATTGTGTGAGAGATCATATATTAGAATGTACGGTTTGCTTTTTTATAGAATTAATGCAAAAATAGACAATTGAGTGTGTCACCGTTGCTTCTTTTTCTAGCCCTCTTATTTTGCTTGTCGGTGACTATTTTATTTTGCTTGTTTCACTATCTAATTAATTTTAGTCCATATCTTCAATTTTCTTTTTTTAAAAAATAAACATCACACCTTCTAGGTATTAAAATCGATGATTCTCGTCCCGTGTTGAGTTGTTCTGATGATACATATAAGGTCAACACTAATACGATACATTATTTGGATGGTTAAATGTTTCAACCCATTTTTAATACTAACCCACATAACTTTAATATAATTTGTCAGTCTGTTATATGAATGTGTTGGCGTGTCATGACCCATTTTAAGAATCCTATTTTGACACCCATGCTATATGTTTCACATTTATATATAATATTTGAATGAGTTAAATGAGTCATAGACGAATTGGCAAGTCAACCCCGTGTTACGATATGTTTATTGGACGTATTAAATATGTCGACCCGTTTTTCACACTAACTACATAGCTTCAACCTAATTTGCCAAATTTATATGTTATATAAATCATGTTGGAATGCCTTGACTCATTTTGACACCCTTTATCACTATTTTTTCCGTAGATGTAATAATAAATTATATTCTTGAATGTAATCTATTATATAAAATTTTGAACATTACATTGTAATCCAATAACATATTAATATATATATATATATATATATATATATATGGTGACATCTACATAAAATATCCAACTGGCTCCATAAAAGAGCTGAGTGGAGGATCCAGTTACTTAAAGTAATCTAGACTTGAGAGTCTAAGTTAGTCGGAGACCGTGAACTTAATGGAATAAGTTGACCAGTTGGTCCAACAATCAAAGGGCCGAATGATGGATGCGGTTGGATATTGCTAAACACAAAGATCTAAAGTTCGGATGGAACGAGAAAGACATGCGTCAAGTAAAGGCGTTGTCTTGAAAGGATTGCACCATTAGCTTCGACATATATGGCTAAAAATTCACACCTTGCCGACAGGTTTGAGAAAGTGATCCAAGGCTTCCACGTGTAGGCGGATAGGTGAATTCATCATTACCTTACCACGCCTACACAGCCATAATCGAGTCGTACATAAGGGCCTGAAAGGAACAACTTCCCAAAGGGATATAAAAAGCAAAAGATTATTCACGTAGAGTTATCTCTTGTCTCTTACTTTTCTCTCTCTTCTTTATTACAGTGACCACAGCTTCACCTAGTGTTGTTGTCACCACTAAACTGCTAGGTGGCGGAACCAAATCACACGTCACTTTTTTTGAAAGAATCACAAGAAATTACTCAATCAATCCTAAGGATGGCAACAAGTTCAAAAGGGCTATTTTACAGATGCAAGATTATGGAATGATGGGTTCGCATGAGTAGTGGAACAACACCATCATAAACAACAAACTCCTCGCAGGAGAGTCCAACCCACCACGGGGGCAGTTAGAGTGTTGGTTCCATCTTCTAGTACCGGGAGCTAGATGGACGTGTCAGAGGTAAATAGAGTTTTCCAAAACTAGCCCCCTATGCCAACGTTTGGCGTTGCAAGAGGGGGAGGCATGTAGACTCTAACAGCAACAAGCTTTTAATGAACCTTTAGCATGACACCTCTATAATGGGTGAATTATTATCATTACCTTAAATAAAAGTCAAGTGTAAATAAAATTTTATAGTCAATGGCATGTGATATAGTTCTTATTTACATAATGTATTGATAAAATAAGGGAAAACCTAATCAGGTTGTGTGTATGAAGTGATAATTGGGTAACGCTAAGGCGCAAATGTGAAGTTAAAGTAATTATGGAAAAGTAAAGACTAGTTAACGTGCTAATCTGGTCCAGCAGGGTTGGGGTGTTACGATATATACGGGATATCCAGGTGGAGGAACTTGTAGGCTTGGAGCATATGAGATCCGTACAACTTGCTAAGCTCCAAATAATGGGTGGCCGCCTTAATTAATTCGATTGAAGCCTTCTTATTATCTTCCTTTCATCCCTGCTACTTAGCCACCAATTGATCTTTTGAAGCTTGAAGTTGCCTCTCCAAGCCCTTCACCTTTTCTTGGAGGTCCCTCACTTTCTCGTGAAGTCCTCTTTAGACTTGGTCACTGTGAGCGGACGATCCTAAAAGAGACGGGCCTCGCGACCGGACCAAGGTTTTTATAGATTGAAAATGGGTTTTGTTAGTGAGAAAACAAACTAACTTGAATCCTATCACTAAAAAGTGACAAGAGGCACCACCCGGCTCAGTTCAACGGGAAAACTGCGGTACAGCCAAAATGAGATACAACTCACTATACCTTTTAGTTAGAGATTCGGGTCCGGACAACTCACCTATTTCTTCTCGATTTAAAATATATCTAACAATATATATCAATGCCTTTTATATTTTTTATGGTTGATTTTATCTTTGTATTATTAGGCCGATGCTCACACACGAGATGCAATACTGAAAGCAATAAATAAATTCTGAAAGCAGTAAATAAATTCGGGAAATTAAAATATACAAATTGATCAAATGACTACCCTAGGGGATATAATTGTAAAAAGGATTCGGGGTAAAATTTTATCTATATACAAATTCCTAAAAATAGAAAGCTAAACATTCATCTTCCTAACATATATCTACCTGCAAAACAAAGTTAGTACAGATAAATATATAAATACGTGGGACTCACACAGACTCATAATAGGGAATTCCAGATAGCTCGGGATGTGAAATGGGAAAAATCGAGAAATTTGATAAATTACCCGATTTGACCTGGAAAACATTTTTAAATGCGGTTTGATGGGACTGTAAATTCATTTAAAAAATCAATTTTTTTGATTTATTATTTCTGCATGCAAAAGTGGGCCGGATTTCAAGAAACTTGTGTTTCTATCGTTACACTGATTTATAGAAAAATAATGCAGAAATTTAATACTGAAATTAAATAAATACGGAATGTAAATCTAGGTCAAAATGATATGCAAAAATAACAAAAATTCATTAAAATAAATTCTGGAAATAAAACTATAGCTGTGCGGATGTAGGGCAACACCCGTGCGGTTATTGAAATATCTATAAGGCTCTAATTTTAAATACAACAGACATATCGCTAAAAATCTAGAAATTCCTAAAATCTGAAACAAACAATAGCCTCACGTTTATAATGCAATAGTCATGCGGCTGTCGCAATAGTCATACAACTCTGATTCACTAGAAAATAGAAAATAAAGTAGCATTTCAAAATGATAAAATGCACCAAAATTCAACCCAGAAAGCTGTAAAAAGGTTTAAGGCCTCTCAAAATTACCTTTCAGATGCCTCTCAAGTGTTCAATTTGAAGAAAACCCAACTCTTGAAGCTTCAATCCAGATTTGAGTTTGAAATTGAAACTTTGAAACCAAGACTTGAAACCTCCAATTCAGTCCCAATTCTTCAACTCCAACAACTTAATCAATCTTTGAAGGCTTAAGATTGGTTTGGAGAATGATTTTGGAGTTTGAAATTGTTGATTTGCAGTTTTGATTATTGGAATTAAGCTTGAGGAATTTTTCTTCCTTTTCTCTCTTGTTCTTTTTCTTGTCAATGTTAATTCTCTGCTCTTCCTCCTGTTGTTGTTGTTGTTAATTTAGTGTTGAGAGCTCACTTCAATCCAAATCACCATAATAAGAAAGACCAGTGGAGAATTTACTGTAATCCCCCATTTCCAACAGCTATTCGTTTCCATGTAAAGCTGGTGATTCATCAATAGTCGTGCAGTTGTCGTGTAACAACCGTACGGTTGTTAGCATAATAGCCGTTTGGCTATTGTCTTCAGTTAACCCTAATTCTTCAAATTCTTCTTGGTTTCAAGTTTTAATTTCAATCAAATTTGAATCTTCGCTTTCTCAAATCAATTTTCAAAATGAACCAAATGGATATATGACATTCGGTACTATATCATCATTAAGGTCAGAAAAAACCCGGCGCTCATAGTCACTTTAGCTTATTGATATCTAACTCGGCCTTGACGTTGACAAGCTGCTTGTTAGAGATGACCTTAGCCTTAGAGATCTTTGAGATCTTTAACAACCACTAGCCCATATTGAGAAAGCGGGAAGCGCCTGTAAATTAGTTTTAAAACAATTAATAAAGGGAAAAGCTTTCTAACAAAGGCTAAAGGAAAAAGGTGGTTAAGCGAACAGAGGTCCTTGAAAGCCATGGCAAAAGCTATTTTGTTTGATAGAGGCACATATTCTGCCTTATCCACAAGGAGAAGTAAATCATGTGGGAGCTATAGTTGAATAGCCGCCTACAAAATCCATGCACCTAGCTTCCTATCAATCTAGTGGTAGGGAAGAAAGCAGTGAATCTTTCCCTCAAGTGCAACGTCAGATTGAGCACTTATGTCATGAGAGAAAGGTACCTCGGTCACACGACTCTTTTTGGCACCATTGGGAAATTCAACACCTTTTCGCTTCCTTAAAGCTTTTTCACAAGCTGGTTGGGAAGCATCGGAATTATCGCCACTAGTAGAGGCATTCGACATCATATTTAGGAAAAATCAAGGTTCCTACGTAGTCAATGGGTTGCACAAATATCCCTCATATGAGTTAGGATGGAACTGAGCCGGGCAAAAGTCAAATGCACATAGTATATCACACATACTTTTGGGCAGAGGATAAGAAAAGCCCACCTCAATCTAGGGAAGGTCTATAGAGAAATAACCCTCTAGAGGGAAATGGACTATTTAGGTCCTATAGGGTAGCATAATCTCGCATTTTTTTAGCCAAATTCGTCTATATGGTACTCATGGATCAAGAAAATCATATCTTCAATACCGGGAGGGGGGGTGTGTTAAAACTTTTGGCTTTTTGCCCGGGTTATTAGGATTAGGAAGGTTTTGTGGAATGTCAGAGGTTAGATTTTGATTTTGACTACTCGGCTTGCACTGGCTAGAGGAATTGGCTTTGAGAACCTTGATTTTGGGGCCTTAAATTACTTCGGCTATAATGTGGCTCATTCCTCAGGATTGACTCATTTTAGAGTAAATGATTGGAAGCACACGGTGAACCTTGGTCCTCCTCTACTCGAATCCAAACCCTAGGTTTAGGTTTTCTCCCCATTTTCTTAAATCCTTTCTGCTTAAAAAATCTCGACTCAATTTTCTAGATCAAAATCCACTATTAGTCTATCTAGTTCACCACCACTAGAAAATGAGTAGTGAGAGAGAGTTGCTTTAGAACTCATTCACGTAGAAGCTAATGCAAATAAGGTAGGAAAAAATCAAATAGAATCTAAAGTTCCACAAATCAAAGAAACAAAAAAGAGTAAGAAGGCAAGACCAAATCCACGGAGAGAAGAATATGAACAAACATCAATTGTGGAAAAGAAAACAAAACACAAAATCAACACCAGAAAGCAATAAAATTAAAGTGATAGAGAGAATTTTTCTGGCGATGAAGTTCTTAAAAGAGCATGAGGATAAAATCTAAGGAGAAAATGAAGAAATGGCAAAATATTGATCGAATTCCAAACCTTCACTTAAATAGAGAAAGTTGAAGAATTCGAAAGGATACGTCTTGTCATATTAATGACCTGAGATGCGTGTCACACAGTGCATGGCGGTGCGAACATCGGTGCACACGAGAAGCGAGTATTATAGCTGTATTACGCCTTTAAAAGGGCTAAGAAAACTTGAGGGGGGGGGGGGACTTCTGGTGAAACCTGGATAAAATATCTAATGGGCTCTATAAAGCGTTGTGGAGGATCCAATTACATAAAGGCAATCTACATTTGATCGTCTAAGCTAGAGACCCTGAACTTAATGGGCTAACTTGACCGGTCGGTCGAAGCATCAAAGGGCCAAATGACGAATGCGGTTGGATATTGCTAAACACAAATATCTAAAGTCTGGATGGAATGAGAGAGACATGCGTTTAAGTAAAAATGTTGCCTTGAAAGGAATGCACCATTAGTGTCCATGTGTAATGCTAAAACATCATACCTCGCCAACAAGTTTGACAAAAGACAGAGTAATCCAAGCCTTGCAAGTGTAGGCAGATAGATGAGTTCATCATTACCTCACCACATCTACCCAGTCCTATTTGTTGGGAATTAATCGCCAAAATAAATACGCAGCGGAAAGAAAAAAAAAACGGATTAATCCCCACCAAGGACCCATGTACATTGCATTGAATCGGAAGGAGGGTTAAAGAATTACCTTAATTCTTTGAAGATTGAATCAAAGGAACCAAGATAGCTTCCCTCTACGGTTGATCCACACGGAGCAATTCATTCACCGCGTGCTAGCGCCGGGATTGAAGAACGATTCTTCGAACGAGACAGAGAAAGCGAAAAATCAAATTTTTTCTTAGAGTTTTTTGAGAATTTCGGCTGCCACTATTCACCTTTTGTGTGGCTGCCGAAATCAGTTTTGTTATATATTACTATTAGGTTATATTATTTCCTTATATATATAACCTAATAAGTTAATTATAATTATACCCTTATACACTTATTAGTTATAATTATAAATTAACCCACACAACTTAATATTAATTCTCAATTAATATTAAGTCAAATCAATTCTCCATAATACACATATGTATATACAATATTATAATTAATTATATCTCTATATAATTTAATTATAATATGTGGCATACCTTATGCAATATTAACCATATTAATATTCACATACACATGCATAAATATATATCACTATATATATATTTATTCTCTTCCTCATTCATAAATTATTATCTCATAATAATTTATACCCGTTAAGATGAACTTCATTTTGCTCTTGTGTGTGACCCCATAGGATCATATTAATTGGCAATAAGGAAATTACCATAATGTCCTTATAGGTCACAAGCGGACTCTAGCAAGCCATTACGACTACCCAATTAATATGATTGGAATGATCCAATACCTATTTATAGAATGTCATATTCCCTTTTGTCTCTTTGATATCAAGATTAATTATAAGACATGGTACACTTGTCAATCTTACATAATTAATCATATGCTTTCTCGATCTCAAAGTAAACTGTTTAGACAAATCAATTGATACTCTATCAATTATTTGAGCACGGCCATGCATTTAACAGTCTTACTTATCGAGGGGCCCAGTGATATCGCTCTCTTGTTAGAGAGGGACAAAATCCCATATCTGTCACTCACATCCCTAAGCATGAGTCATATTGTACCCAACCACAGCCTTTATAACTACTCTGTTACAAGCAGCGTTTGACTGCGTCAAAGCACAACATGAATTCATCCCGGAATCCATGGTGACCTCAGGTCAAAGGAATCAGCTAATGACACTACTATAATCAAGATCAGTTGTGACACATGACCATGAACTTGATCTCATAGTGGGTCTCCAGTAACATGTTCTCTAACATATTACCCGTGAGTATAATCTGTATCTGTATACACTATATTCATCTTATGAATATCCATTATCACTCACACTAGTCTTAGTTTGTTATTATTCCCATAATAACAATCGACTAGGGATATTTAGAACAACACGATTTATTCATGGATACTTATCATAAATGCTAACATACAAACATAAATGATAATATTAATCTACACTAGATTAATCTTAGAAGTCAAATTACATAATCCAATATTGGCCTTAGGGCACAATCTCCAACAATCTCCCACTTGCACTATGGCCAATCATACATGTATCTTATACCCATTGACCTACATGACTTTCATGTATTCATTCGTGCGGGAGTCTTTGTCAGTGAATTATTAATTTTCGCTTCCGTTGCTACTTTACACATTTTCACTCTTTCTTTAGAGACAGCCTCTCTAAATTAGTGAAAGACGCCTAAGTATATGCTTGTGTCATACAGGGTTCTTACGCATTGAACTATTGTCCCTACAATAGTCTCACAGGATAAGCAATGCTTAGAACAAAACACAAAAATTTTGATGAACTTCTTCATCCAAAATTTCTTTTACATCATATGTAACAATATACTTTGACTACTATTATAGATATTTAGCTATATTGTTTTATTTTGAACCTTTCAAAATCATAACATCTCTTTTTAAGAGAATACTAGATCTCGACTGATATATTGCAACTAATTGCAATCAGTTGTATATGTGCAGTTAACATAAGCAAGCTTCTATTAAGTCTTTTTACATTGAACACTTTCAATGCTTTGACTTAAGCCAAAACATTCTTTTAGATCTATCTCTATAGATTCCAATTTCAAGAACACAGGCAGTCATGCTTATAACATTAACCGAAATTACTTTCTTAGCCAAGATTTTACTTCTTGCAAGGTAAGAATGTTATTTCCAACAAGCCATATGTCATCCACATATAGCGTTAGGAATACCGATATGCTCCCACTGATCCTTTTGAAACACAAGATTCATCATCCTTTTGATAAAATCAAACCATTTGATTTCTTTATCAAAACTATGATTCCAACTATTTGATGCATGTTTCGATCCTTATAAGAATCTTTGAAACTTGCATACGCTATTTGAATTCTTTGGATGCTCAAAACTTTGGGTTGTGTCACGTACACATCCTCAATCATGTTTTCACGTAGAAAACAGATTTTGATATCCATTTGCCATATTTTATAATCATATTATGCGGATGTGGCAACAAGAACTCAATTTGACTTGATCATGATTAATGACGAAAAAGGATTTTATCATAGTCCTACTATGAATTTGTTCGTATCCTCATAGTCACTACTATGAACTTGTTTATAACCCCTTTTTGTCACTAGTCGTGCTTTATAAGTTTGAAGATCACCATTCATGTCGGTTTTCAATTTGAAAACTCACTTGCAACCATTGCATATGCATCTTCTAAAAGATTTATCAAAGTCTATACTTTGATTGTCAGACATGGACTTATCTTCAACCTTTGTAGCATCAAGTCACTTATTAGATTCAAAATCTAACATTGCTTCTTCATAAAAGAAGACTTACTTCAATCTAGTAAAATTACATCATGACTTTGAGAAATCCATATCTCTCCTATTCATGTCGTATTCTACTAGACTTTCATTGGACTTGTGTAATTTCAACAATGATCATGAAACCATTTCCATGTTCCTCTTCAACGTTAATGTCACTTTGTGAATTACGAGTTTTGTAGGTGTACTTTACTCCCACTAACTCTTCTAGAAATTAACTCCCTCTTCAAGGGGAAACCATTTCTAGCTACAACTACTTTGTATCCCAAAGAAACACAGGAGTAACAACTCCTACTTTCCTTTTGAGTAATCCACAATACGACATTTAAATTTAGGTGCCAACTTATTCGAAATAAGCTTTACAGCCCTAAACTTATTCAATGAAACAACTTGGGTCTCTTACCCAACCATATCTCATATGTTGATTCATGAATTGTTTTAGACGGAACAATATACACAGCTGCTTTAATGGCATATTTTCGAGAAAACGATGATCAACTTGACTTCATCATAGATTGAACTATATCTGTATAGAGTTCGACTACTCCCTTTTCGACACAACATACTTTGTGGCGTACTTGGAGGAGTCAATTGTGAGACAGTCCCACAATCTCTAAGATGATTGTCAAAATCTTGACTCAAATATTCACCACTCGGATCATATCTAAGTGACTTTACTATCTTGTCAAGATACTTCATACTCCTTTTACAAGCTTTTGAACACTTCAAAAGTTCCAAACTCGTGTTTCATTAGATACTCTTATCTAGAGAAAAGTTCCATAAAGGTAATGAAGTATTAAAACCTCCTTTTAGCAGTTGATTTATAATTCATATACATCCACATGTATAATGCTTAATAAATCGATTATTCTTTAACTACTTTTAGCATGGAACCACTTTTGTCATCTTTTACAATAAACAACATTCGCATGATTCAAGATGATTCATAATCTCATGAATCCAAAAGTCCATTCTCATGGAGTTTCGTAATGCGACTTTGCTTATGTCTCCAAGACGACACTGCCAAAATAGGTTGGATCAAACTATTTGATTCGATCCTTACAGTATTTATGTTACAGATGGGCTCCACATATAAAGACAATTATGTAAATCTACATTTCATAATCATGTCTTTATAAAGTTTATAATTCACAATTATAAAATAAACAAAATTTGTTTACTCAAGCCAACAAGCTCAATAGGCAACAAGAGTTCGCAACTCACATGTAAAAGTTCATAACCTTTGAGTAACAACCTTTGCTTCTCTTGCCTATTCGCATTCTACCTTTCACCTTCATAAGGTTTCTATTCAAATTGCGATTCATCATATTCTACTAATATGAGATTCACAACGGTATCTAATACCTTTTGATATAGAAACAAGAGTAGAATAGTTAATAAATACTTAAGGTAGCAGTCTTACTGCCTTTCACCTTCTTATAGTTCTCCAAACAAGGTTTGCTATTTCTATTCTAATGAACGATTCATTCTAGAATTGGCAACACCCTACTTTTGGAGATCTCTCTATGCCAACAGCTTTGGCCTTTAAAACATGTTTCACCCGAACCTTTCGGTCTTTATGCTTTTCGACCTTCCTTTTATCCTTTCCTTTTGAACCATAAGCACACAATTCGAGGCGGGCTTATCCTTTATGGATAGCTTAACATTTTTTTGCATCCTATGCAACTAATTCACAATTTTCCCCATGTCATTCAAATGATAGTTCATCACCAATGACTATCAAATAATGAAATCAAGATCACATCTCAATGCCTTTTGGAGGCCAATGAGAAATTGTTGCCTCAAACACTTATCTTTTCTTGCTCACTAACTGATGGAACATTTCCATTTGTGATGTATCATATACCTCAAGTAAAACTTCCACGTGCGGAAAAATTGGTGGCAAGTGTAAGATAATAAATTTTAAACAGAGTCCCTTCGATGCTTCAAGTAAGCATCTTTTATACTCATGTTACAATTGCTAGTGGTTCATTGGGCAAAAGGATTATTGAGAACATATGATTCCTTTTGATTTGAGAACAATTCTCAAAGTTCAATAACAATCGAGATCATGGTAATAGCAATCATAACTATAATAAAGCGTGTAAAGATTTTTATTTAAATGCTCCCACTTAAATTATAAAACCCTTTAAAATATTTAAGTGGGTGAAGATCCAAAATCCATACTTAACCATAGCACTGCTTTGGCATGTCCCTATGATTAAATATAATTTCGGTAGGCAAAGACTCAAAATCATGCTTTAAACCATTTAAACATATTTTGGATGTGCACTTCTTTGCCAATTGCATCATTATGCAACTCTTCTAATTTATGAGATGCATGATATCATATATCATATTTAATTGTATGTTACTCATCTCATCTTTGCCTCGGGCTCAAACACCGTTTTGATTAACCCTTTGTTAAACCAATTACAACACAATGAGAATCACCATTTCTCATATTATCGCTTCGCTAAGGTCACAACATGCGTACCCGCTTTGGCGTGGCTACCATGATGCGAACATAGTACTTGACTAGTGTTATACGTAATTGGGTGGCAAAAATATAA
Source organism: Euphorbia tirucalli (assembly GCA_039660915.1). Taxonomy (NCBI): domain Eukaryota; kingdom Viridiplantae; phylum Streptophyta; class Magnoliopsida; order Malpighiales; family Euphorbiaceae; genus Euphorbia; species Euphorbia tirucalli. Next base: position 35,287,952 of record CM077633.1, read on the forward strand.
ACTTCATAAGTTTATTTAGGGTTTATTAATTCCTGTGATTAAAATGTATCTCATACAATACATGGCATTAACATTAATCTTTCTAAGTTAATATTAATTCTAGCATGGCATCCAATGTCATACATTCATCTAGCATGCATATTGAATATTTAGCATGGCATCACATGGCATTTAAATGTATCAAAACATGCATTTACATACATATATATTAACATTTGCATCACATGCAAAATAATTTCTAACATGCAGCAATATTTATTAACATGGCATCTTATGGCATAAAATAAATATAACATGCATAAGACTCAAAACCGTGTTATGGTATGGTTTTATCTACATTGATTTTCATAGGCCAATATGAAAATCAACAAGGCCATTTCCTAGGTGGTTGTAACCATCGCATGGTCACAGCTCTCCCGCACCCCTTGGATCCGTCCTCACGTCTTTGTTGCTTGGTACCATCTCATGGATTTACATATTTTACAAAATTGCAACCTATACAATTTTTTTTTAGTAAAATAAAATTTACATATTATAAATTGCATCCTATACAATTTATCTAGTAAAATTAAAATTAAAATTTACATAAATACAAACGACTCGCAGGTCGTATTTATATAAAACCATAATAAATAAAATAAAGCATCCACGGGGTCCAAAACCATACCATAACACCATGCATAAAATTATCAACAATAATTTTATATCTAAAATATTTAGGGTTCAAAGTGGTAAAATACAATCACATTGTATTTAGAATTAATTAATTTGGAAAAATTCGTAAATATGCAGAAACAATTTTCCACACTTAAAACGAAAAAGGGGTAAAACTGTCGGACAGCATGCTCGACGGGCCGCGCACTGCTGCGCAGCCCATGCTGCAGGAGCAGCATGCTGCTTACGCAGCATGAGAAGAAGGGCGTTGAAATTGCAATTGGTTTTGCAATTTCAATGCCCAAAAAAAAAAAAAGTTTCTGGGCGTCATGCCCAGAAAAAAAAACATTTTTTTTTTTTTTTCTATAATGATGTGTGTGGCAGTTGCAATTGCAATTGGTGTTGCAATTGCAATTACAACGCCCAAATAGGTTTCTGGGCGTCATGCCCAGAAAAGAAAAAAAACAATTTTTTTTTTTTTTTTAATTGAAACAATTTCAATTAAAAACCCATGAATCAAATTCATGACACCAACTCCTTAAACATTCCAAATCATTAAAATAAATTATTCACAATGATTAATGTATAAAATCAAATTTTAATTGTTATTCATAATAACATAGAACCCTAAATAAAAAACATACAAACCCCTAACAACAATTTTGATCCAATCAAAATATCAAATCCAATTCAACCAATGCACAAGTGGCTCTGATACCACTGTTGGGAATTAATCGCCAAAATAAATACGCAGCGGAAAGAAAAAAAAAAAACGGATTAATCCCCACCAAGGACCCATGTACATTGCATTGAATCGGAAGGAGGGTTAAAGAATTACCTTAATTCTTTGAAGATTGAATCAAAGGAACCAAGATAGCTTCCCTCTACGGTTGATCCACACGGAGCAATTCATTCACCGCGTGCTAGCGCCGGGATTGAAGAACGATTTTTCGAACGAGACAGAGAAAGCGAAAAATCAAATTTTTTCTTGGAGTTTTTTGAGAATTTCGGCTGCCACTATTCACCTTTTGTGTGGCTGCCGAAATCAGTTTTTTTATATATTACTATTAGGTTATATTATTTCCTTATATATATAACCTAATAAGTTAATTATAATTATACCCTAATACACTTATTAGTTATAATTATAAATTAACCCACACAACTTAATATTAATTCTCAATTAATATTAAGTCAAATCAATTCTCCATAATACACATATGTATATACAATATTATAATTAATTATATCTCTATATAATTTAATTATAATATGTGGCATACCTTATGCAATATTAACCATATTAATATTCACATACACATGCATAAATATATATCACTATATATATATTTATTCTCTTCCTCATTCATAAATTATTATCTCATAATAATTTATACCCGTTAAGATGAACTTCATTTTGCTCTTGTGTGTGACCCCATAGGATCATATTAATTGGCAATAAGGAAATTACCATAATGTCCTTATAGGTCACAAGCGGACTCTAGCAAGCCATTACGACTACCCAATTAATATGATTGGAATGATCCAATACCTATTTATAGAATGTCATATTCCCTTTTGTCTCTTTGATATCAAGATTAATTATAAGACATGGTACACTTGTCAATCTTACATAATTAATCATATGCTTTCTCGATCTCAAAGTAAACTGTTTAGACAAATCAATTGATACTCTATCAATTATTTGAGCACGGCCATGCATTTAACAGTCTTACTTATCGAGGGGCCCAGTGATATCGCTCTCTTGTTAGAGAGGGACAAAATCCCATATCTGTCACTCACATCCCTAAGCATGAGTCATATTGTACCCAACCACAGCCTTTATAACTACTCTGTTACAAGCAGCGTTTGACTGCGTCAAAGCACAACATGAATTCATCCCGGAATCCATGGTGACCTCAGGTCAAAGGAATCAGCTAATGACACTACTATAATCAAGATCAGTTGTGACACATGACCATGAACTTGATCTCATAGTGGGTCTCCAGTAACATGTTCTCTAACATATTACCCGTGAGTATAATCTGTATCTGTATACACTATATTCATCTTATGAATATCCATTATCACTCACACTAGTCTTAGTTTGTTATTATTCCCATAATAACAATCGACTAGGGATATTTAGAACAACACGATTTATTCATGGATACTTATCATAAATGCTAACATACAAACATAAATGATAATATTAATCTACACTAGATTAATCTTAGAAGTCAAATTACATAATCCAATATTGGCCTTAGGGCACAATCTCCAACACTATTCGCGTAGTACATAAGGGCCTGAAAGGGATAGGTCCCCGAAGGAATATAAAAAGGAAAACAATGTTCACGCTAGAAGTCATATCACTTACTTTTCTCTCTCTTCTCTATTTTCTCTTTTTCTCCTTTCTAAGGAAGTTTTTTGATTTAAGCATTAGAATATACCTTCGGGTTACTAGATGATTTATCACTATTGTGTTGCAGGTACATGAGTTCTCAGGCAAATCCATTCAGTCTTTGAAGCAAACTAATCCTGGACCAAGTTTTACTTGCCTGGAACCTTATATATATATATATATATATATATATATATATATATATATATATATATATATATATATATATATATATATATATATTCCATTTCTTTTGAATTAAACATGCATAGTTTTTTTTTTTTTTTAGGAATTAATTAAGCTATTTATAATATAATGGTGACAACTGAACATATATATATATATATATATAACTAAACATACTTTTAAGAATACTTATCCATGCCACGTTTTTTAATTGTCTATAAACTCATAAAAGTGGTTGATGGACACCACCTTTCATCCCACTTCTCTTTGAAGGAAAGAAATAAGTTTCTCATCATTTCTTTTATATTTCACTCCTATTTTTTTTTTTTTAAAAATATATATATACTAAATTGTTAAACTGATCAGGAAAATAGCATTATTATATATTTTGGTGGTTTAAAGACAAACATTTTGAAAACTGAGAAACTACCAGACCACCTGAATTTCATTAATTTTCATTTTTGTGAAATACTTTTTTTTTTAATATCTATTTGAAAAAAATAAAGGAAATTAGACGCTCTCTAAATGATTCATGTCTCCATGCTCAACTATGAATGAAAACCAAGATTTAATTTTTAAGTGGTTAGCAGCTCTATTTATTTGAAACCTATATATATATATATATATATATATATATATATAGAAGAAAATATAAGAACTTGTTAGCCATATATTTTTTTTCATGGTGGTCGGATTTAATTCCAATTGAATAGTGGATGGACCCCAACTCTTGAATATGTTGAAATAAATTATACATATAGGTATTTTACCAAAAACTTTATGGTTTATTTCTCAAAGGAAGAAAAGTATATTAGAAGGAATGATTCATGGAGTACAACCCAAGTTAGAAAAATACAAAAGTGGATGAAACAAAATTCCCTTTTCATATATTTGTATGGAGAGTAGTATTTTACAAGGGATTGATGAAGAGGTAGAACAAAGAGTAAGCCTCAAGATAGTTATTAAACTAGACAAACAATGAATTTCATACATATAAATTATTAATTAATATACTCATAGTTATAGCTATGAGTAGTGTTTATGTTATTGTGTAAGTGAGTGGGTGAGTGATTGATCAAGCCTATCATATATATATATTTCTTAATTATAAGAGAAGACCCAAATAAAATATGTCAGTTCATGTGTAATCACTATTATTAAGTTTTCTTAATTTTAAATTAAAATTCCCTATTATTTAATTTAGATCACCTTCATGATAAATCAATACCAAATTTTCTTTTGCCTTTACCACTTTTAGTTAGGGTACACTTGTGTCTAGTGGCGGAGCCAGGATCCGAGTATTAAGGGCACAATTGTGTAAAAGGAGAGGGAGACAGACAGACGGTGAATGGAGGAGGCGTGACAGCGGACCGACGAGCAACAATGGAGGGGCAACATCCAATTGCGGAGCTGGGACTTAGAGTATTAGGTAGCATAAACTCAAGGGGCAGATTTGGACACAAAAAAAATGAGTGATTTTGGTTGTTTCTATAGAAAGTGAGAGAGAAAAGAAGGCTGTATGTCATTGTTTTATTTTTTTACGAACACCCATCAGGGCAATAAACTCAAGATGGAGCTGATTTATACTCAAAACATGACCAATCAATCTCATAGTGTTTTTGGTTTGTAAGATTTTCAGTTCGTATTTTAATATATTCTCCATTAACACACAGTTAAACCGTATAACTTTGTTGAATTACTTGTTTGATGGTAATTGTTATTTAAGCATTATACATTGGAAATTAACTCATTAATTGAACAATTAACTCAATTTTAATCCAAATTTTAATACAATTTAATTAATTCCTAAAATGGCGACACAATGATATTATTAAACATAAATTTAAAATCATAATCTATCAATTTCAACTAAAATTATAACAAAATTCAATTAATTCAATAATTAACTTTTCTAACTAAATAATTAACTCAATTTCAATAAAAAATATAACACAGTTAACTAAATATAATTAACTAATTTTAAGTGTCAATTTATCAAATTATCATATTCACGAACAATAATGCAATAAATGATTCAAATGGTAATAATATACTAATAAAATAACATCATAACATTTTTTTAATTAATTTAACTTTAACCTGTTTTACTTTTCCAAATTTAATTTATGGCAAATAAATTGATAGGAAATGGGAAAACTAACCTTAATGAAGATAAATAATTGTGCAAAAAGGGAGGGAGGCAGACGGAGATGGCAACCAGCGGCGGTCCTGAGGGGCAGCGATGGTGGCAGAATGGGCAAAGAAAGGGAGTAGGTGAAATCAATTCTGAAACTGTCGAGAGAGCTAAAGAGGGAGAGGAGAAGGGATGTTTAATATGTTAAAATGGTTTTATTTTATTTTATTTTTTAACCCATCAGTTGATAATTTGGGAGCACCTAAGGCCAGGGGTGGAGCCGATAGGTGTTTCCCGGGTGCCAGAGGGGTACGGACCCCCCAAGGCCCCCTGCCTCCGCCACTGGTAGTAGCGGAAGATTGGCAAAGGAAGGGCGTGGGTGAATTGATTTTTAATTGAGTTTGTCGAGTGAGAGAGAGGAGAAGGAAAAAAGAGTTTTTATATATATATTTGATATAGTAGCAGTACCTCTTAAATCTAAATGTTAAGGATTCGAAATCTGGCAGCTCCATTTATTGGTTAAATTTCAACGTATGGTATAATGAGCATGTGTTATACACGTTTTAACTTTATGAACACTCACGTGCAGAGAATATTAAAGATATAATTATAAAAATGATTTTAAACCTAACTGATCAACTTAAACTTTTGGATCAAAAATTACATTGATAATTTCCAATTTAGAAACAAAATGAAATTTTATATTCATAGAAACATTTAGAGGATATTTTGATAGTAAGTGGTCCAGCATAACCTAGGGGTGGCAATGGGGCGGGGATTACCCGAAAACCGTGGGGATCCGAACCGGCGGGCGCGGGGAATAACCGATATTATCCCCCACGGGGATGGGGGTGGGGATTTCTTTACCCCCAGTACTTAAACGGGCATGGGCGCGGGGAGTACTATCCCCGCCCCGTGGGGATACCTGCCCCGCTCCCGAATAAATCCCCGTATAAAACCCGCATATATATATATATAAAGAAAGGTTAATTAATTCCTAATTAGGTCAAGCTAATTATCGCCAAAAAATAATAAATTATTGCCAACTCACCATGTTCAAAGAGATGGAGAAATATGCAGCTTTGAACAATTTGTTGCTGCTTCTGAACAGTCTATTGAAAATGTTGGGGTTGAACTTGATCATTATTTGGAGGAGCGTTTGTTACCAAGGAAAGAAGAATTTGATTTACTTGGTTGGTGAAAAAATTGCCTCAAGTTCCCTATGTTGCAATTAATTGCTCAAGATATTTTTGCAATTCCCATGTCAACTGTGGCTTCAGAGTCAGCTTTTAGTACATGTGGTAAAGTTATAAGTGAGTCTCATAACAGTCTTAATTCTGAGATGGTAGAAGCATTGATGTGCACTCAAAGTTGGTTAGAAGTTGAAGTAAAAGGTATTATACTTATAAATGGTTACTTATTAATTTACTTTACTTCAAAATTATGTATTAAATGTTTTAATATAATGAATACTTGTGTTTTTAGATTCTAAATCAGTAATGGATTCATTGTTGTGGAACATGAACAAAGATATTGATGTTTTTCAGGTAGTTTTTAACTTTTGATATTTAGTTTTTTTATTTATTATTATATGCATCTAATATTTGTTTTTTTTCTTATAGGATGATGAAAATACGAATCACAACAAAACAACAAAACAAAGTCCTAGCTCTTAAATGATTGGACCTCAATTTCAAGTTGTTCAAAGAAAATTCACTTGGAACTTAAATATTTGTAATATTGGATATATTTTGTATTTTGAATATTTAATGTTAAACCACATTTGTAATATGGCAGAATTTGTATTTTGGTTATTGAATGTTAAAATGGTTATTAAAATAATATTAATTTATTTTATTTATTGGATATGGGTGGACGGGGATTCACCGAAACCCGTAGGCACCCGCGCGGGGCGGGGATGGGGGTGAAAAAATCCCCGAAATGTTAAATGGGGAATCACCGAAACCGCCCCCGCAATCATTGGGAGCGGAGTGGGAAATTCACCCCCGCATCCGCACCCGCACCGTTGCCACCCCTAGCGTAACCTTAATTAGTCCACTTAATTAGGGGATATTAATTTTAGAATTTATACATATATATGAGATGTTTGCACATGCATATTCTTTGTGATTTGACTTTGAATCCAGAATATTGTTGCTGTCAAAATATTCTGCCATTTCTTTTTGTTCTCATTTTTAAACAAACAAAAATATCCTCATGTAAAACTATACAGATTACCACCGGATAATAAAATGTGTATAAATATATATATATATAACAACAACCCAGAATTATATATAACAACAACCCAGAATGGGAACGGGAAGATTAAAAATCACAACGGACATAAACGTAAAAGAAAAAATAAATTATAATATAAAATTAGGAGAAAATCTCATCATCATTTATAAATCTACCATTGTTAATAACACTTGTAACACGATCTTTATCTTTATAGTTTGTTTTCGCTAATAAAAATTAGTTTTTAAATTTAATTCTCTAGACATTTTTTAATTGTTAAATGGTCAAGACATGTTTAATCGTTAGTTTCCCACAACGAACCTTTTTCAGAGGAGACATTTTTTTTTAGGAACCCTTTCTGGAGAACTTTTAGGGGAAACCATCTTTGAGAGTCATTTAATAGTTTAATGTATTTCCTTTGAGCCAACTGAAAACTAGAAAAATCTAGAGGTGACAAAATACCTGGAGATATATAAATAGCGCATAGCTAGAATGTGAGTTTTTCCAAATGGGGAGCAATTTTCTATCGATAGAGAATGCATAATGTGAGTTGGTTGAAGAGACCAGGAAATTAACACATGCACCTATATAAAGAAGAACCGCGGAATGAAAAGGTTACAACTAATCAATCAAGAACAAATTTAAAACGCAGAAAAATCTTGTTTAAACTTCATCAATTTATTTTAGACTATAACAAACTTTGGTAATGTTTTCAAACTAATCAAAGTACTTCTAGTTATGAGCGCGAGATTTTCATCCCCAGTTTCGATGATGAATAAAGTGTTTGTTTGCTTCTGTAGCCTTCTACAGCCGCAGGAGTAAAAGTCAATCAAAATTGAAGCTCTAGTCAACCGAACTTCAAGCCTCGAATCGTTTCTCAAGAGAAAGAGGTGGTTGCCCGGATCAATAGCCGTATAGCTGTAACAATAACCACACGACTGTTGCACCATCAGCCACACGGCTGTCACATCAAGACCCGCACGGGTCTCATTGTCTGATAGAATGGTGATCTTTTCTCTTGAAAATGATTTTTTGGAATGTAGCGGGTGAATTTTACAATGAAAAACCAGTTTCTCTACTTATTTAAACCTCACCAAAATAGAGAGAAGGGGTTGGCAATTTAAATCTAAAGATAGAGGAGAAAAAAAGGGAAGAAAAGGAAAAGAGAATACTAAGCTTTTTCTTTAATTTTCATCTTCAATCTTTGTGTTTAGGCTTAAAATTGGCTAGAAATCTTAGGTAAAGACTTCACTAAGGCTTTTAATAGGTTTAGAGACTAATCTAAACACTAAAACCATAACTTTTGAAGCTTGAGGTTTGGGTTCGAAATCAGAACCTTTCTTAAAGGATTTACGCTGCATAAGCTGTGGATGCACGCTACAAGGGTAAATATCTGAGAAACCAAAGTAGTTGACTTGTTTGTACTATATTTTGAGTATCATTTGCATATTTTTAGGACTACTCTGTTTCTGGTTTCTAGCTTGAGAACTAGAGCCATACGGGCGTCGCAACAATCGTACGGCTCTGGTTCCCAGACTAGAACTGCGAAATTCGAAGATTTGAAATGTGTTACTGGTCTTGAAGTGACACTCGCACGGGTGTAAATTTACAGCCGCACGACTGTTGTCACCACACTCGTGCGGGTATCAGTTCGGGACAGAATCACCGAAAACCGACTTTCACACATGTCATGACATTTAACCTTATATTTACATTTAAGAAGGACGTATTAGAACAGGACAACGATAAAAACCTAGTTTCTCGAAAACCAACTCACTTACCATGATAAATAATTAACCGGTAAAAATCTTTTCAAAACCGTTTCCTAAAAAAATCAACACAAAAACGTTTCAAAATGTTTTTCATGTCTAATCAGTCAGATTTGTCGAGTTTCTCCGGCTATCTCCTTTAAATGCATGACCCCGACTAATTTATTATCCTATTCTGTCGTGATTGACTCCTAAATATGATTATTCGTGTACTAACATCTCTTTTGCAGGATTAAATGTATGTTAAAATTTTATTATTGCATTATATGAACTCATGTATTTTGGGAGATTGTATCCCGATTCCCCATTTGATTCATATGTATCTCCTAGAGAAGTTAACTTGATTCGGTCTGTATAATTAATTTATTTACTGCTTTCTGTATTTTGCATGAACGCCATATGCTCTAAATAAAATTGACCTAGTTTTATAAAATGCTATAATTTGATTGTTGAAGCGTTTATTTTAATTAGATAACAAATACGTGACTCATCCGGACCTAGATCTCTAGAAGGTATAACGATCCTCACTTGGTTTTAGCTGTAACTAAATTTTCCGGTTGAGCTAAACCCGGTGGCGACTTCTATATCTTCTTTAATATTTCGGTCTTGAATCTTTTATGGATATTATTTTCCAAAACGAACTTCATATTATAATTATGTAACATAACATAATCATGTAAAAATTCCTCCGGTTCACTTCACCATGTACTTATGAAAATGTCGTCTGCTCACACCAGTTCAAGTTCTTTAGTAGTAATTTCATTTCACTAATCCAAGTACTTCATCTCTTTTAAAGTTTTCCAATTCAATTCAACTTACTCTGAACTAGTCAAATTGGATCTGAACTGGTCAAACCGGACCGGACCGGTTAAAATTGGTCAATCCTTAAACCGGAACCAGACCGGCTGTTGAGAAGAAAAAAAGGTTAACGTTCAGGGTCGATCAACCCCTGAACCTTTGAACCGGTGGTTCTGAACTGATATTTAAACCCTTAGATTCAATCAAGAGTAAGTTGTAATATAAATTAATATATTTAAATTATTAATTGTAAAATAAAAAATGTAAGTTGTTTTTAATATTTGAGAAATTATATTATTTTGTTACGTATATTAATAATTTATCAAGAAATATTTACATCGAAACCACATGCAAATTGAATTCTAAATATTTATTCAAAATGGTTGAATCTGAACCGGACCAAACCTAAATCTTGTCAAACTCTGATCAAACCCTGAACCTGACCGAATTGGACCGGCAGTTCATACCTTTTGAAAATTAAGATTTAGGTTCAAGGATTTCTTGAACCTGAACCGACGGTTCATGAATTTGAACCCGCACAATCACATTTTTTAGATAAGAGCCGGACACAATCATTTCTCTTACATTTTCCGCTTTTCATCGAATAGCAGTAGAAAATAGGCACACAAATCGATGAAGTGTACATATGGAGGGATAAAATTACTAAAATTATTGACTCATTGTTTTGGTTTTAAATTTTTTTAAAAAAGAGTAATTTTCACCAATATAAGACTTTTTTTCGAAATAACATTCTTTTTTTTTTTTTTTTTTTTTTTTTAATGAAGTCGAGTGTCGAAGTTATGCCCTCTTAATTTGACCTTGTGAAAATGTTGCAATGTTGAATTATATTAAATTGATATAAAATTGATTTTCTTAATTGGAATGCATGTTGTTTAGGTAATTAGTTGGGCTGGCTGATTTTCGTGATCTCCATTTGAATTTTCTGAAGAAAGTAAGTTGAAAAATCATTGGTTTGATGAAAATAGAGTTTAAAATATGTAATTTGTTTGAAAATGGTTGGCAATCCAAATAGCATTACGCCTCTATCAAGTGCAAGACTAACGCCTAATTGCTGCCCATTCAATTAAGGACCGCAGCTTCATGCTAATATGCATACTAATTATCCCATTGTATTTTTGTAATTCCACAGCAGCATATATATATATAACATTTTTATTTTTCTAATAATATAAAACATTCTTTTTAATATGACTAGTCAAATGTTAATTTGTTTTTCAACATGCACACTGCCCGATTTTGCCAAATTTCACAACTTGTTGCTGCTGCCATTGTTCTATTCTTATTATTAAGTATTTTCGATATCAAATTATCTTTAGAATGAATAAATTCTTAAAATTTATTTTCAAATCGAAGTTTTCATGCTTAGAATGAAAATACATCAAGAATTCATACTTTGTTAAAATTCTATTAAAATAGGTACAATTTACATATGAATTTTATTTTTCTAAAATAAAATATTTTACGACTATTCGATTCATATTATACGCTTATTATTATTATTATCATTTTCATTTAAGTCCTTTATATTTGATTCAAGTACAACCAATTATTCTATAAAATAAAGCAAAAATTGATTTTTTTTTTTTTTTTTGTCAACTATGCCTACAAAATGAAAATACTGACTCAATCTAGTAGTAAATTGTTAAAAAATAAAATGTTATAATTAATTTTATATTGATGGTAGTTATTGTAAAAATTTCTTAAATAAGGATAATGGAAATTATAAGGAAAAAAAAAATTTTTTTTCTCCTATATTTTAAAATATCTCAACTAAAGGCGAGAATCGATTTATAATTGAGTTTCACGTATAAGTTATTTACAAATGAATTTTACATTTTGAGTTTTTTTGGTCATAGTGGAGCCTCATGCTAATATAATCTAAAGGCTTGAATATGATATTTTAAAATATAAAAATAAAAACATACATCCATAAAATTGTAATATTATCTTCCTTTCAAATAAAAAAAAGAAAAATAAATTCAATTGTTTATATAATTGAGGAAAAAGAAACTAGTACCCATTTTGGGGGTGGAAAATTAAAAACTCATATAGTAAAATTTTCAAAAAAATTGAACTTTCTTTTTGCTTTTTCATGTGATTTCAATATAAATTTTTATTTTATATATAAGGTGCAACTTTACAGTTGTAAAATTTATGAATATACTCTTACAAATTTATGCATTTATATATGTTTTCGTGTCGATTTTCATGCAAAGTAGGGTTTCCCTACTGGACTCTATATAGAGTTACTATATATAAATCATTTCGTAAATAATTTTTGTAGCTCTAAGACTTTGTCAGATAGATATATAGATATTCATCCGTTGTACTCTTAAAATTTTTAATGGTGGAATCCTCTATTTGTATCCATTTTCATTTCAATTTTAACACAAAATAAATTTTCATAGTTAGACTCCACATAGGTGGTACTATATGTAAATCTTCGTAAATTTTACCTGTAACTTCACGATTATTCCGGATATGGTTGGAAATAGTCATTCTACCCTTCAACTTTTTGACAGTGGAGTTCCATACTTGTACTTTCGTTTAGATTTTCATGTAAATTAGGTTTTTACAGCTAAATTCTTCATAGATGGTATTACATATAAATAAATATAAATCGTTTCGAAAATATATATATATATCTTTTGTAGCTTCATGACTTTTCAGGATATGGTGATGAGATACCTGTTTAACTGCGGAGGAAGCGGGGGAGAAAGGAGGAGGAGAGAAGGGGGAGGAGGAGAGTGGGACCCTCAAGAAATAATAAGACTTCAACATCAAGACAGTGAAGGGGAGAGTAAAAGACAGCTAGCAATGAAGGAGGACCCTCACCTACCGTTTTCCATTTCTTTTTTTTTTTTTTTAAAAATCTCCCTTCCTGTTTTATATTATTTCAACTCTTCTCTTCTTCTTTTTATTCTCTTCACTTCTACTCTTTCTCCTTCTTAATTTCCCCCCCTTTTCTCTCTCTCTCTCTCCATTATACACCAAAATTACAACCCTTCTCTCTCTTCTCTCCAAGGTACTGAGTTTGTATTTCAACTTTAATTTTGGACTCTGTTGTTCTAATGACGTTTGAAGAACAATGAACTTCAATTTTCCCTTTTTAATTCGACCATTTTCGTTGAATTGAGTCATTTTGTGGATTTTCTACAAAATTTTAGATGTTTTTAATTTTGGCTGGGAAGCAGAGGGAATAATGCAACAGGAAAATGACAATTATTAGTCCCCTGTTTTTGCCCCCTTTCAAACACGGGGCTTTACCCTCTGTTTTGTTATTTAAAAAAAAAAAAAAAAATGGAGAGCCAATTTTTAAAAGGAACAAAATATTTCTACTATCCCTGAGGTTAAATTCTCTACATTGCATATTAAATTTTAATAATTTTGTGTTCATGAATCACTCATTATTGCTTCATTGTTTCGTTTTTCTTGCAGGGAATTTGAAGTAATTATCCCAAATTTCAGTGAAGAAATTGAAAACCCAGTTCATTTTTTACAAAGGTAAGCCTCACAGTTACTTACAAATTGAGTTTACTTAAGAAAACAATAATTGAAGTTTATCTTTTATTATACATAAAAGGTAAAGCTGATTATCAGTAATCAGTACCACTTATTACTTTATTTTATTTTTCTTCATATGATATGCTCAATTATCACTTTAGTAGCCAGCTGGAATTAAGCTATTAAAGTTACTTCTTCTCATTTTGCTTTCACAATTTTTCAATCCCAATTTCATTCATATTCAAAATTCTAATTCTAATAATTCTTTTGTTAATCGGATAATTTTTTTTTTTTTGAAAAAAACACAATTGGCCCACACCCATACAAAAAACCATTTGGATATCACTCTCAATAATTACACCCACTCATAAAAATTAAACTTTTTTCTCTTATTGTGTTCTTAAATTTTCTTTCCCCTTTCAAAATTTTCCAGGAAAGTTTTTGGAAAAATTAGAATCATGATTGGACCGGGAAATTTCATCGACGAGATGGACTGCGGCAGTTTCTTTGACCACATAGATGACCTCCTCGATTTTCCAACCGACGACATTGAGGCTTGTCTTTCCGGCGCCGACTGCAACAATAATAGCAGCGGGAATATTAACTCGTTCCCGAGTATATGGTCGACTCAGTCTGACTCACTTCCGGGTTCTGACTCGGTTTTTTCTCATAAGCATAGCGCCTCTGATCTCTCTGCTGAGTTGTCCGTTCCGGTGAGTTGAAACTTGAAATCTTAGCTTTTTTGGTGTTTCAATCTTAGCCGTTGGATTTTTTTGATGTTGATGATGATGTCATTTTTTTGGATGTGATTTGATTTTTTTGGCAAATTGTAATTGATTGCCAGCCTTGCTGTCCGCGTTGCCGAGTTCAAATTTGAACATTTTCATTATGAGGAAGTTTTAATCAATTTGTGGGGTTAACATTTTTTTAAGGGTAATTTAGTAATTTGGTAGTGTTGTCGGCGCTTAGGTGGATTGCTATCTTAAATAATTGGTTCAGTTATGGAAGTCACGTGGCTTTGTCATGTGATCCACCAAAAGTAAATTAGTCTCATGCTAAGTTAGTATTTCTCAAATAAATAAATAAATAATCATTTATTTAGTTTTATTATAGCAAGATCAACAAAAAAGATAATAATAATAATAATTTATAATGGGTTAGTAATTAATCATGATTTAATGTTGAAATGCAATTTTTAGTAAATGTGAAGATAACTAACAATTTGATTTTGTAAATCTGTTACATGATAACACGATTTATAGAAATAATTTGTTTAATATGATTATATTTTTATTGCATTTATGAAAATCCGTAATTTTGAATTGCCGTTTCAAAATTTCAAAATGGAAATGTTGTATTTGAATTTCTAATGTGGAATTTTGTGTTGAATTGCAGTATGAAGATATAGTTCAGCTAGAATGGTTATCGAACTTTGTTGAGGATTCATTTTCTGGAGGAAGCTTGACAATGAATAAAGAAGAGTCAAGCTCTATCAACAAGGACTCATCAAACCAATTTCAGACATCTAGTCCAGTTTCTGTCCTTGAAAGTAGCAGCTCCTGCTCGGGAGATCCAAAAACCGCCCCTCGAAGCCCCGACATGGTTGCCGCTGGCAGGCGAGGGCGTGCTCGTAGCAAACGTCCTCGCCCAGCCACATTTGTTCCTCGTCTTGCAATGCAGCTTATCTCACCTACTTCCTCAATCACAAACACCCAGCCGCCTCCTTTTGTTGTCCCCAAGGCTCATTCGGATTCCGAAAACTGCGCTGAGTCCCGACTTTTAATCAAGTTACCAAAGCAGGTCCCGGAGCCAGAGCATAAGAAGAAGAAGAAAATAAAGTTCACTATGCCATTGGGTCAACCCGAGACAAACCGTAATTCAGCATCAGAAGCAACACAACAAGTTCAAGCAGTGAGGAAATGTATGCATTGCGAAATCACTAAAACACCGCAATGGAGGGCAGGGCCAATGGGGCCTAAAACCCTTTGCAATGCTTGTGGCGTACGCTACAAGTCAGGGCGACTTTTTCCCGAGTACCGACCTGCTGCAAGTCCGACCTTTGTTCCTTCTCTGCACTCAAATTCCCATAAGAAAGTTATCGAAATGAGAAACAAGGTGTGCGTTATGAAAGCTGCACCCGGGACAATGAGGGCAGATTCGCCGGAGTTGATTCCGAATAATTCCACCCTCTCAATGGATTACATGTGAGGAGAAGAAGATGTTGCCTCCTTAGTTTCGCTCTTGTTATATGTTATTTAAACTTAAATTTTTGTTTGTTAATTGGTTATTTTTGTACAGGGATGGAATGGGGAGAAAGAAAATTAGGACTTAATTTAGATTAGTAGAGAAGGATTAATTCTGAAGGAAAGGGGTAGAGCGAAACTAAAAGCATTTTAAAGGATAAGTAGAGAGTTTTTAGGTGTTTAGTCATATATGGTATAGGTTCAGTCCTTAAGGTTGGTTATATTAGCTAGATATTGAGTCGGTCAGTCTGTCTTTCTTTCTTTTATTTTTTTTTTTTTTTTTGGTTGTTCTAATTTTTTCCAATTCATTTCTTATTATTTTCTTTGTTGGAGTTATTCTTTTTGCAGTTACATTTGTTAGTAGAAAATTTCTGAAATGAGTAATGGATTTTTGAACTTTTGTAATGAATGAATCATCATTTTCAATTTTCTTCCAATTTTAGCTTTGTCTTATTTGAAAATGAATTCTGCCTGCCTATTGGTCTGGTAAAAATTTTTGGTTTGAATCTTCTATTTTAATTTTAATTCGGATTGGGATGAAACCTTTAGGGGGTGAAGCTTTCCAAGCAATTATTTCTTATTTGTAAAAAAGTTGGATCTGACCTGTATTTAATTTAGCCAGAAAGATTTCCACATTTACCTAAATTTATAGAAAATTTCTTTAATAAGCATCTTTGTTTTGGTTTTTTCTTAATTAAATATTGTAATTTTTTGGATAATTTAATGTTTGACTAATAAATATTAGGGGTGAGCAAAACCAAACCAATGTCTAAAAACCGAAAATCCAAACCTAATCGAACCAAACTGATTCATTTCATAGTTTGATTCGGTTTGGTTTTAAGGTATGAAAAAGTTTGGACTTCGGTTCGGTTCGGTTCAAAACCGAAAAAATCGAAAACCGAATAATTGGTAAAATATTAAAATTAATTATAAAATTAATATATACTAATTGTAGAGAATTTTAGACATTATATTCTTTTATAGTTTTATATTGTGATTTTTTTATACTAATTTATAGTTGTTAAAACTTGAGAGTTGAAAAAAAGAAGAAGAGAATTTTAGTATTTTATAGTGATGTAATAGTATTATTTAGTATTACTATTTTTTTAATTTAATTTTTTTGTATTTCTTTTTTTTTTTTAAACAAACTATTTATATAAAATTTTTATTTTGATTTTTTTTTTAAAAAAAAGTTGATGTTTTTGGTTCGAGCTAGTCCAAACCGAACCGAACCGAACTAGTTTGGTTTGGACTGAACCGAACCAAAATTTAGTTTGGATCTGATTAGTTTATAAAATACAGTGTTTTTTTATCGGTTTTTTTGGTTTGGTTCGGTTTTTGAACCGAACCAGTCCATGCTCACCCCTCATAAATATATCAGGTATATTTTTCACTTTTTCATTAAGTGGTGCATTGCTATTCATATCTAACGCGATTTAAATGTAATCTTTTTCATTTTTTACAAGCATATTAACAGAAAGTAAGAGATGCACAATTTATTAACCAGGGTTATATTTAAACTTACAAAGACAGAACACAACAAACTTATTTAAGGCATATGAATATGCATTATAGTTATATATAGTAATAATTTATCAATAATGGGGTCAATAACAATATTTCAACTTTATAAGGAATACTAATTAATGCCTAAATTCAAACCCCAAAAATCATAAACTAAAAAAAAAAAAAAAAAAGATTTAATGCCAAATTCATAAAGCCATTTTTAAGAAAATGGCAACAGAATAAGAAGCAGGTGTAATGTGCTGTCACCAATGAAATTTCATTTTGCTTCTTTTTCTTTTATGGGTCAAATTATTAATTTCACATCAAATCCAAAAATAAATCAAGTCTTAAAAAAACAAGGATTTATTGATTGGTTGTTTATATTATTTAAATTCCACAATATATTATTAATTCTAACAACCAAGTAAATTTAGAATTGGGAAATAGGGTGAGCTACACCAATTTCTTTGAACCCAATTTAACAAATTGAACCCAATAAGGCATGTTTGCTTAGGTTTTGGAATATGCATAGTATAAAAGGTTGTTATGACTTGTTTGGGCATTTGGCAATACGTCCCAATCTAACCCAACACTACCAAATGAAGTTGATTATTAATAATTATTATTATTTTAAGTATGGAATAAAGATCTTTTTAGGTCCTAATCTATATATTATATGCCCAGTTCGTACCTGATATTTTGATTTAGTTTTTTTGATACCTGACTTATAAAAACCGAGAACATTTAATACCTGAACAACAAAAATTTAATGAAATTAATAATATTGGTTGTTTAAAGAGTAGTAGTGAAGAGTAAAAATGATCGATCTATTACAATAATGATGATTGCATAAGTTATTATAGTGATATTAATAATTGACTGAGGACCAAAATATTCTAGATTTTAATATAACAAGTACTAAATGTTCTTGATTTCAAAACATCGGCTATCAAAAGGATTACTTCAATAGGGCATGTACTAAATAAGCAGATTATAGATACATCAGAATCCAAAAAGGTTTTTCTTCCGTCTAAGTATTACGAAAGAAATCAAATACATCAATCATTCTAGTTTACTTTCACAATTTTAATTTTAATTTTTTGTTTTTAATAAGTTGGATTGAACTTGTAATCATAAGGTATGATATTCTTTCTAAGACAATGTTTTACGTTAATGCTTTGATAAATTCAATAGTTGTTTGATAGTGACAC
This sequence comes from Euphorbia tirucalli, assembly GCA_039660915.1. NCBI lineage: Eukaryota > Viridiplantae > Streptophyta > Magnoliopsida > Malpighiales > Euphorbiaceae > Euphorbia > Euphorbia tirucalli. Next base: position 35,306,623 of record CM077633.1, read on the forward strand.
TAAATAAAGACAATGTACCATTAAGCTAGAATTATGTCTAATCTATTACCTACTTGAAAAAGCATCAACAACTAACCTTTACTTTGATTTTATCAGCTTTTAAGTAAAAACCCTAGCTGGAGTTTCTTCCATATCAATGCTTAGTTTCCACAAGTTGATAACTAATGTACAATGACTATATAAAAATATTTTGACTTAAAAAACAAATTTTTTCTTGGCTGGAGGCTTTTCCTATTCAGTATTTTGGATAGGCCCTCTTTAGGGGATAACAATGGATATAGATTTTGTGAGTATTCGGCTTTGCTCGGTAGAATTGTCAATGGGGCAGGGTGGGGATAGAGACTACTTCCCCCAATCCGATCTACCTCTCGATGGAAAATTTCATCCCCATCCTCATTTACGAAATGAGAAAAAAATAGTATCCATTCCTATCCAATTGGGGATCCTCATTCCCCATTGAAATGTTTTAATATTATAATTAATATGCTTTTAGCGAATTTTTTAATAAAACATAATCATGCAAAAATAATATTAAAACACATTAGTGCAATTGCTTGTTACAACAATTTTATTAATTATAATTCATGAGCATACATCAATTCCAAAAATATAAAAGTAAATAAGAATTATCTAAATATAAAAATAAACATTTTAAAAAAAATAAATAACGAGTATCCCGGTTTAAAAATAAACAATTACAAGGCCATATTTGAAGAATTCTCATCAAAATTTCCATGGGGACATGGTGGGGGTGGGACTGAGGTTTTCATCCCGGCCCCATCCCCACCTCTAGGGAACCTTTTCCCCGTTCTCACCCCATCGGGAAAACAACTGGGGATCTGTCCTGGTTGGAACAAATTCCCGTGGGACATGGCGAATCTCTGCTCTATTGTGAATCCTATTATTCAATTCTAATAGGACTGTTCAAACCCAATATAAAAGTATACGAGACGAGAATGGGATTGAAAAATATAAGGTTACTATCTACCTATATGGTTATGCATAACAAATAAAATAGAAAAATATTTCATAAATTTGTGATGTGATTAGAACACATCATAGGTACCCAGTATTACTCGACTCTAATGGAACTATCCGGACTTGATACAAAAAGGTACGAGCGAGACGAGAATGTGATTGAAAAATATACCCTTTACGTGTAGGTTACGGGTATACGCCCAGTTAGTCGCTATTTATACCTGATTATGTATAACACATTAAATATGAGGATATTTCTATATTGGGGGTGGGATTAAAACAAACATGCCTCTTGAAAAAATTGCTAGAGCCTTGGCCATTAAGGCTTTTTTTTTTTTTTATAACTTTTGCATGTTTTTTTATTTTGGTGCTGGGAAGACTTGATTTGCTTGTAATGCCATCTGCATAAGTAATTCTTCTTGTAATTAATATTACCATGTATTAAATCTTTTTATAATAAAACAAAGGTAAATAATTATAACCTCCCTCCTCTATTTATTATTGTTTAGTTTTCTATCAAAATTATAAACGTAATACATATTTACGGACTAATATCATCTCTTAAAATGTTTTACATTCAATTTTTTCTTAATTAGACCCCTTCAATGTCTTTTTTCCTAACATAATCATAACTTAAAAGATATAGAAAAGTCTCATAATAAGTGAATAATTTTTTTTATGACAAATGACATTACAAAATCAACGTTAGATAGGAAATAAGGCTATTATAGTCATAAATCTTAACAATATCAACAATTTTCAAAGAAAAATGCTTAATAATGAATTGAGGGAGGTAATAATGTGATAGAGACAAATTTCACGGAGGCATAAATTAGATATGTAAAATACAGGGTGGTACTAATGTATTTGACCAAACCTCAGGGAGGTTATAATTATTTACCCATAAAACAACGGTTTATATTATACTTAACTTGAATACAATTAGTAATATTCCCTTTGTCTAAGTACTTCCTTTACTTTATGAAAAATTGTGATCATCAAAACATTTTGATCTAACATCTCCCATTTTTAAACCGCATTATCATTGTTTATCATCAATAAAAATCTGATTAATGGTAAAATTAATTAATATAACTGTAATTATTAAAAATTTCATCGTGATTGATAACTTTTCTTATATAATTTATATTAACCAAATTTTAATGACATGTATGAAGGATTTATGCAATTAGTTAGACAGTTATGCTGAGCTGGCAGTAGTAACAACAAAACTCACTTGTATACTATAAATACCCAATTCTACTTTACTCTTGTATTCAAGTTTATACAGAAAATACAATTTCCCTTCATTCTCATAATTTTCCAGATTTCATGGTATCAGAGCACTAGGTAGAATGGTGCGTCGAAGTTATGCGAATGTTCTTCAAGACGATGATGAAGATAACGCGGCTTCTGCATCGATGCCTAGCGGAAGGAATGTTGCTGATGGAGAAAGAGGATCTGAAAATAGATCTGGTAATCTTCAAGACAATAGATCTGGTAATCTTCAAGATCGCCATTTCGGTTTCGATCAGAATCAAGATTTTGTTCCAAATGAACGGCAGAGAGATCAATCTATGATGATGTTTACTGCTGCAACTGAAAATCCAGGATTAATCTTGGTAAGCATGCCTTTGTCATCCAACAATTATCTTTCTTGGAGAAGAGGTATGATTCTTGCTCTTGAGGTCAAGGATAAAATCGATTTTGTTCTTAAGGATGATTTTATGCCTGAAGTTACGTCTCCTGGCTATGCTAAATGGAAGAAGAATGATAGCTTAGTAATTTCATGGATTTTGAACGCTATTTCTAAAGATTTAGTTGAATCTTTCATATATGCTCAGACTGCTAGGTCTTTGTGGTGATATAGAACATCATTTTGGAGAGAATAATGGTCCTTTGTTATATCAGATTAAAAGAGAAATTGGATCTTTAACTCAAGGAAATACTTCTTTGCTTTTGTATTACAATAAGCTTAAGAAATTGTGGGAAGAGTTGTCTTTCTTAAGGCCTTTACCTGTTTGTCATTGTGGAGCAGCGCAACAATGTGTTTGTAATGCTATTCATAGGAGTAAAATCTTAAATGATGAAGATCATGTTATTCAGTTTCTGATGGGTTTAAATGATGACTATGAAGCAGTTAAGTCTCAGATTCTTATACTAGATCCAATTCCTGACTTAAAGAAGGTTTATGCTATGGTACAACGTGTGGCTAAGCAACGTGAAATTACTTCTACAGGCTCTCTTATTAATGAATTTTCTCATACAACAGTTTCTTATACAAAATCTCAGAAATCTAAAGCTGATTCCAAGGGCAAGAGGAAGGTTAAGAATCCAGATCAATTTTGTAGTCATTGCAATGATATTGGCCATCTTCGATCTACTTTTTCAAGTTGACTAGGTATCTGGAATGGTTTAAAGGACCTAGGGATCTAGCTGTTCCTGTCAAACAGCAACACAATTATATGGCGCATATGGTGCACAATGTTGATACACCATTAGATTACACACCTACTGCTTGTGAAGATGTTAAATCTAATGTTTCTTCTGATACATGTTGGGATTTTTCACTGGAAATCACCCGATAAAAGCGGAAGAATGCGGTGATTTCCTCAAATCCAGTCCCAGGAGCAATTGAGATGGAAATTGAAAAACTTAAAATCAAATAGAAAGGGATTAAATTTCTTACCAGAAAAATCTCTTCCTAGAGATGGATGATGACTGCAGAATTCAATGTAGAATCCCTCCACTCTCACGTACACGAACGCTTAACGAATGCAACCCGTGCTAGCGTCGGAAAAACAAAACAATAGAGAGAAGAAGGCTAGAAAATTCGGCTAGGTGTGTAATAGCTTAAGGTGGCCGAAATTTCTAACCCTAGGTATTTATACCTAGGGTTGGCCGAATTCCTTAGGGGAATTCAGGCCCATCTTGGCTCCTGTTTATTCTGTGCGGGCTTCCATGTTTTAATTTAGGCCTAGTCTAATTTTAATTATTCTGGTTTAAATTAATTTCAAACCCAATTTTAATATACCCATGTATTTAATATATTACTCCAAGTAATATATTATTTACATCTAAATTAAAATTAGTTTGACAATTAATTTAATCCGTCAAATTAAAATTAAATCTACACAAAATAAAATCATATGTAAACCCATACATATGAATATTTCCACCTAGGAAATAATTTCATAATTAATCCAATTAATTATGAAGAGCCAATTGAATATATTAATTTTATTATTATGACCAATCCAATTGATCTTTATAATATAATTAATATATACACACTTCTCCCTCCATTGTGTATACTCCAAGTATACATGTGATTCCTTAAGTCTGCATTCTATCGTCCTACGTGTACGATCCCGTAGGCCCATCTTTATATTGGCAGCGGGCCTTTGGCCCGCAGACTGCAGTTGGGCTCTAGCAAGCCACTGCAGCCCCCAATTAAGATGGAGATGGCAGTCTAACTGATATCATAACCCTGTAGTTTAAACTTGTACATCCCATGTCATTGATATCGGTGTCCAACACAGAGGCATGGATTGATCACCCTCTTTTGTGTCCGGACATTAACTTGATCCCGAATGCACTGAAGCTCACAAACAAGTTCCAACTTGTTTGGGTGTGGCCACACTCTTATCAGTCACATTCATCAAGAGGCCGGTGATATCTTCTCAGTTGGTTACTGAGTGACAAATCCCTTCTGCATATCCATAGTGTTACCATGTTTAGTGACATACCCGAAAGCACCCATACTTGGCACCCTCTTACAGGCCCTTTAGGCGTACCCCTAAGTATGCGACTTCACATGTAACACCATCATATGGTCAGGTCAAAGGATCCATACAAGTACTACATGAGAATCCATTGTGATACCATACCATGTGGATTACTCATTTAGTGGATCTATCCAGTACCATGCTTCCAGGCATGTACCCATTAACTTGGTTGACATTCCATGTCCAATGACCGGTAAGACACCACCATACAACCAGGTTAATGATAGTCTGTTGTTCCATTCATTCCCATGACTGGAACAGACTACGGATGTATTTATGGTCATATCGTTAACCCTATCCATGGTCTTACTGCTAAGTGCATGACACTAATCGTCATGGATATAGATATGTCCATTGGATACTTCATTTAATATATTGCACAAGATAGATATAATAAATGAATTGATGCCTTTATTAATGACACAAATGAGTACAACACATAAATCCAATAAATGTATAGTACAAATACAAGGACCAATGCCTCGGGACTAGGGCATTTCCAACAATCTCCCACTTGCACTAGTTCCAACTAGGCATGGGCCTAATCCCTATAGATCTAGTATGACCCTCGTGCTTGGGCTTGGCCAGCGCCTTGGTCAATGGATCTGCGACATTATCCTCGGTGTCCACTCTGTGCAATGCAATGTCACCTCTCTCCGCGATTTCTCGTATGAGGTGAAACTTTCTGAGCACGTGCTTTGTGTTCTTGTGTGACCGGGGCTCCTTAGCTTGTGCGACGGCCCCATTGTTGTCACAGAAGATATCGACTGGGTCCTGGATAGTTGGCACTACTCCCAACTCAGTGATAAACTTCTTCATCCACACAGCTTCCTTAGCTGTATCACAAGCAGCGATGTACTCAGCTTCTGTTGTAGAGTCCGCTATGGTTGGCTGCTTTGAGCTCCTCCAGCTTACAGCACCACCATTCAGCAAGAATACATACCCTGACTGCGATTGGTACTCATCTTGGTCTGTCTGGAAGCTCGCATCAGTATACCCAGTAACTGATAGCACTTCCTGACCACCATACACTAAGAAGCTATCCTTAGTCCGGTTAAGGTACTTGAGGATCGCCTTGACAGCTTTCCAGTGATCCTCCCCGAGATCCTGCTGGTATCGGCTCATCATACTCAGTGCAAAGGCGACATCAGGTCTCGTACATAACATGGAGTACATGATTGATCCAACAGCCGAAGCATATGGAACCAATTTCATGTTCTCCCTGTCCTCCCTTGTTTTAGGACAGTTCTTCTTACTAAGTTTCAGCCCATGGCCCATTGGCAAGAAACCTTTCTTGGCCCGGTCCATGCTGAATCTTTTCAGAACTTTGTCAATGTACGAAGCCTGACTTAGGCCCAGAAGCCGATTTGATCTATCCCTATAGATCCTGATCCCTAGGATCATCTCAGCTTCGCCCAAGTCCTTCATTGCGAAGCACTTACTCAGCCACTGCTTTACCCCTTGCAGTGTAGGTATGTCGCTTCCAATGAGTAGGATGTCGTCTACGTAAAGTACCAAAAATGTGACAATGCTCCCACTAGTCCTCTTATACACACAAGGCTCATCTAGATTCTGTATGAAGCCATATTCCTTTATAGCCTCATTGAATCTTAGATTCCAACTACGGGATGCTTGCTTCAGTCCATAAATGGACCTTTGAAGTTTACATACCCTTCCCGGATACTTAGGATCGACAAAACCCTCAGGTTGTGTCATGTACACATCCTCGAGTAGCTTCCCATTAAGGAAAGCAGTTTTGACATCCATTTGCCATACCTCATAGTCACACCATACGGCTATGGCTAGCAGTATCCTGATGGACTTGAGCATGGCTACTGGTGAGAAAGTTTCATCATAGTCTATTCCTGTTGGGGAATTAATCGCACAAACAAACATAAAACGCAGCGGAAAAAGATTAATCCCCACCAAGGACCCATGTACATTACATTGAATCAGAAGGAGGGTTAAAGAATTACCTTAATTCTTTGAAGTTTGAATCACTTAGGAACCAAAATTGCTTCCCTCTACGGTTGATCCACACGGAGCAATACGTTCACCGCGTGCTAGCGCCGGGATAGAAGAAACGGTTTCCTCGAATCGAGAGAGAGGCAGAAAATCAAATTTTCTCTTGGCTTGGAGAGGAGAATTTCGGCTGGCTATTCTCTTGTGTTGGCTGGCCGAAAATCTGCTATAGTATTAGTGTAGAGAGTGATTAGGTTTAGGTTAATTGTTTCCTTAAATAATTAACCTAAATAGTTAATTATAATTATAACCTAATACACCTATTAGTTATAATTATATATTAACCCACACAATTTAATATTAATTCTCAATTAACATTAAATCAAATCAATTCTCCATAATACATATATGTATATATAATATTATAATTAATTATATCTCCATATAATTTAATTATAATATGTAGCATACTTTATGCAATATTAATCACATTAATATTTATATATACATACATAAATATATATCACTATATATATTTATTCTCTTTCTCATTCATAAATTATTATCCAATAATAATTTATACCCGATAAGATGAACTTCATTTTGCTCTTGTGTGTGACCCCATAGGATCATATTAATTGGCAATAAGGAAATTACCATAATGTCCTTATAGGTCACAAGCGGACTCTAGCAAGCCATTACGACTACCCAATTAATATGATTGGAATGATCCAATACCTATTTATAGAATGTCATATTCCCTTTTGTCTCATTGATATCAAGATTAATTATAAGACATGGTACACTTGTCAATCTTATATAATTAATCATATGCTTTCTCGATCTCAAAGTAAACTGTTCAGACAAATCAATTGATACTCTTATCAATTATTTGAGCACGGCCATGCATTTAACAGTCTTACTTATCGAGGGGCCCAATGATATCGCTCTCTTGTTAGAGAGGGACAAAATCCCATATCTGTCACTCACATCCCTAAGCATGAGTCATATTGTACCCAACCACAGCCTTTATAACTACTCTGTTACAAGCAGCGTTTGACTGCGTCAAAGCACAACATGAATTCATCCCGGAATCCATGGTGACCTCAGGTCAAAGGAATCAGCTGATGACACTACTATAATCAAGATCAGTTGTGACACGTGCCCATGAACTTGATCTTATAGTGGGTCTCCAGCAACATGTTCTCTAACACATTGCCCGTGAGTATAATCTGTATCTGTATACACTATATTCATCTTATGAATATCCATTATCACTCACACTAGTCTTAGTTTGTTATTATTCCCATAATAACAATCGACTAGGGAAATTTAGAATTACACAATTAATTCATGGATACATTATCATAAATACTAACATACAAATATATATGATAAAATAAGTCTTTATTAATGACTTAAGAAGATTGTTTACATAATCCAACATTGGCTTAGGGCACAATCTCTAACAATTCCATGGACTTGTCTGAAACCTTTCGCAACCAGACGCCCCTTGAAGGTATTATCGGCTTTTAGCTTATAGCACCACTTGCAACCTATTACCTTAGCACCCGGAGGTGGATCAACCAAGTTCCAAACTTGATTATCGTACATAGATTGCATTTCTGCCTCCATGGCTTTACGCCAATTTGCAGACTGTGGGCTAGCCATAGCCTCCTGGTAGGTTTTGGGTTCTTCTTCATCCCAGATGAGAAGAGTTTGATCATCGATGACGAGGAAACCATACCTCTCCGGTTCCTGACGATCCCTACCAGACCTTCTAGGTTCTTGTGTGGCCTGGGTCGGTGCTTCCACTTATGGAAGCTCCACCTGGGCCTCCGAGTTATCCTTTTCAGAAGCTTGTGGACCTTGAACTTCCCTGAGTTCAACGTTGCTCCCACTATCTTTCTTGGAAAGGAACTCCTTTTCCAGAAAGACCCCCTTCCTTGCCACGAACACGTTGTTCTCGGTGGGGTTGTAGAAGTAATACCCTTTGGTTTCCCTAAGGTAGCCCACAAACAGGCATTTATCGGTTTTGGGCTCCAGCTTGCCACTAGTCAATTTCTTGACATGTGCTTCGCATCCCCAAATCCTTAGGAAAGACACATTGGGCTCCTTGCCCGTCCATATCTGATATGGGGTCTTTTCCACTGCCTTAGTCGGAGTATTGTTTAAGATGAGAGCTGCTGTCTCGAGGGCGTGTCCCCAGAAACTAATTGGGAGAGATGCTTGACTCATCATTGAGCGGACCATGTCCAACAAGGTCCTATTCCTCCATTCGGACACCCCATTCCATTGTGGTGTTCCAGGAGGAGTGAGCTGTGGAACTATTCCATGCTCTCTCAAGTATGAGTCAAACTCTAGGCTCATATACTCACCGCCTCGGTCCGACCGAAGGGCTTTGATATTCCTGCCTAGCTGGTTCTGTACCTCGTTCCGAAATTCCTTGAACCTATCAAGGGTCTCGGACTTGTGTTTCATCAGATAGACATAGCCATATCAGCTGAAATCATCCGTGAACGTGACGAAATACAGATGCCCACCTCTGGTCGCTGCGCTCATAGGTCCACATACATCTGAATGTATTAGGTCCAACAAGCCAGTGGCCCTTTCAGCCTTTTTGCTAAAAGGCGCCTTTGTCATCTTGCCTCTTAAACACGATTCACATGTATCAATTGACTCCAAGTCAAATGACCCTAGGACTCCAGCTTTGTGAAGCCTAGCTATGCGCTTCTCGTTTATATGGCCAAGACGACAATGCCATAGGTAGACTGGATTAAGTTCGTTAGGCTTAACCCTTTTCGTGTTTATGTTATAGATATGATTGGTTTCATTTAAGTCCAGGATATATAGGCCATTATTTAATAGAGCATCTCCATAAAATAACCCCTCTCTGGATATAGAAATTCGACCATTTATAATAGTAAAATCAAATCCAGAAATATCCAACATTGATACAGAGATAATATTCTTGCACATAGCAGGTACAAAGTAACAATGTTCTAAAATTAAAACCAATCCACTGGGCATCATCAGGTGGTATTCGCCGATCTCTATGGCAGCAACCCTTGCTCCATTCCCGACCCACAAGTCCACCTCTCCCGACCCACAAGTCCACCTCTCCCGACCCCAGCAACCTTCTGTTCTTAAGTCCCTGCACATTGCAACAAATGTGAGAACCACATCCAGTATCCAATACCCAGGATGTTGAAACAGTAAGGTTAATATCTATAACATAAATACCTGAAGAGGACGCACCTTGGCCCCTTCTTTGCTCTCCCATCAGCCTGGGACACGATCTCTTCCAATGACCCGCCTGTCTGCACCCGAAACAGACGTCCTCAGGACCTGCCTTCTGCTGGGCCTTGGGTTGGGTCTTGGCCTTCTTGGCTTTGGCCTTTTTGGCCTTGGCCTTGGCCTTTTCCTTGGCCTTACCCTTAGCAAGAGGAGCGTTCCCCTTGTTAACCAGCAGCACCAGCGGAGTCTTCTTGATCGACTGCTCAGTAAGCTTAAGCATCCCATGCAGCTCACTGACAGTGCGGTTCATCCCTTGCATGTTATAGTTTAGGATGAACTGATCATAAGAATCCGGCAAGGACGCGAGGATTGTGTCCACCACCAACTCTTGAGAGATAGGCGATCCAAGATGGGCCAAAGTATCCAAATAGCCCTTCATCTTGAGCACGTGTACACTCACAGATGTCCCGGCCCCCATCTTACAATAGTGGAATGCCTTATTGGTCAGGTACCTTTCCTGACGAGCTTGCTCTTGAAACATCTCATTAAGAGTTGTTATCATAGCATAGGCTTGATGGTCCATAAACTATTTTTGCAGTTCGGGGACCATGCAAGCCAACATAAGGCATGTCACATCCCGGTTGTCCTTGACGTGCGCCTCGTATTCCTCTAGCTGGGCAGCCGGTGGATTACGTCCCTGAGGCACAGCCGGCACAGGCCTTTCCAGCACATACTCTTTTGACTCTTGTCTTAGAACTATCCTCAAGTTCCTAGACCAGTCTAAAACGTTAGGACCGGAAAGCTTGTCCTTTTCAAGAATGGATCGCAGTGATAAGGTATTTGTGTTTGCCATTTGGGTGTTTCTACACAGAAAAACATTGAGAGTGTTAATAAAGGGCTTTGCTTTGTTGTTCCCATATAAAATTAATAATGAATCAAGTTATTAATTTAAACCGAGTTGTTGGGCTCATGGGCCGAGATCCATATTTCATTAAGATATAGCCAAACGAGGGTTTGGTACAACTACATCTTAATTATTTAGGTAGGAACGCCGTCCAATCCCAACCTAGGGACTCTCGGTTTGATGGGCTTGTTGGCACTTACCCATTTGTGCTTAGGGCCAGGAGAATCCTAATACCCACGCTAAGTCAAAACCTCCATCCAAGTGTTAGAGTATCCCATACTCTAACCCAATACAAAGTGGCAATACTCCAGTGCATTCTGCGAGGGCATGGTCTACAACTGGCCTATTCCCACTTCGATTCGGTTTTGAATGAGGGAAGCACTTTTAAGCGACTTAGTAATTCCGTTTGGTTATTAGATTCAATTATAACGGCTTACATACATAAAGCGGGTAAATGAGCTATTGGAACATACATTCATACATGCAAATGAATATAAAACATGATTAAATAAAATTAAAATGGACTGCTATGGGCCTATGTTACATCCTAATACTATTCTAGTAAACCTATACTAGAAATAGATATTAGGCGGGCCTCCATCTTCTCCTTCTAGGCTTGCACCTCCAATTTGGGCTTGCACCTCCATTTGGCTCACCACTCCATGGACTTCTTCTTTTACAAATTTTATAATATTTAATTTAAATAAAATAAAATTACATTAAAAAGAAAAACGACACGCAGGCCGTATTTACCCAAAAAGAAAAATCAACCCATCTCGTAAAAGGCCCAATAGCATCCAATCATACATTCATTCAACCATTCATATGCATCCAATACATAAAATTCAAAAGCATGTCATAATGCATGATTTAAGCCCATTTAAATTATGTCAAAGCCATTATTAGGAAATCGCCAATTTTGGCCCACCATGGTTCTAACCCTTAACGGGCTTTGGGCCTCCAGCCCAGGCAGTCCAACTGCTCCCACTGGAATTGGGAAACCATGGGTCCAATTTAGCCGTCCGAGTAATTGTGCCAAAATTACCCGAACCAATTTCCATTAACCATATTAATTTCCAAAGCTAATATCACATGAACGAAATAAAATTCATCCAAGAAACCATGCTCATTTAAATTACATAAATTTAAACACACGAATTTTAAAACCAATTAAAATTTCAAAACTGGGCCCCTGACTAAAAAACCCGCAAAATCCAAAAACTGGGCCCGGCCCGCTGCTGCTGCCCAGCGGTAGCTGCTGGAACCAGTGGCAGCAGGCAGCGGCCGCTGCGCCTCCTGCAGCGTGCACAGAATTAAATAAAAAAAAATCACCATCCATCATCCAAAGCAATTCACCAAGAATTCCAATAATACACAATAAAATTAAACTAACATAAACCTATATGCAAATTTAATTTTCATTGTATAAAACATATGGGGAAAAATCATAAAACCCATACCATGAATCCCAATCAAAAAAACCTCCAATTTCAAAAACGGGATTAAACCAAATTTATCAATTTCCACGGATCAAAAGCCCGCTCTGATACCACTGTTGGGATTTTTTCACCGGAAATCACCCGATAAAAGCGGAAGAACGCGGTGATTTCCTCAAATCCAGTCCCAGGAGCAATTGAGATGGAAATTGAAAAACTTAAAATCAAATAGAAAGGGATTAAATTTCTTACCAGAAAAATCTCTTCCTAGAGATGGATGATGACTGCAGAATTCAATGTAGAATCCCTCCACTCTCACGTACACGAATGCTTAACGAATGCAACCCGTGCTAGCGTCGGAAAAACGAAACAATAGAGAGAAGAAGGCTAGAAAATTCGGCTAGGTGTGTAATAGCTTAAGGTGGCCGAAATTTCTAACCCTAGGTATTTATACCTAGGGTTGGCCGAATTCCTTAGGGGAATTCAGGCCCATCTTGGCTCCTGTTTATTCTGTGCGGGCTTCCATATTTTAATTTAGGCCCAGTCTAATTTTAATTATTAGTTGAAATTAATTTCAAGCCCAATTTTAATATACCCATGTATTTAATATATTACTCCAAGTAATATATTATTTACATCTAAATTAAAATTAGTTTGACAATTAATTTAATCCGTCAAATTAAAATTAAATCTACACAAAATAAAATCATATGTAAACCCATACATATGAATATTTCCACCTAGGAAATAATTTCATAATTAATCCAATTAATTATGAAGAGCCAATTGAATATATTAATTTTATTATTATGACCAATCCAATTGATCTTTATAATATAATTAATATATACACACTTCTCCCTCCATTGTGTATACTTCAAGTATACATGTGATTCCTTAAGTCTGCATTCTATCGTCCTACGTGTACGATCCCGTGGGCCCATCTTTATGTTGGCAGCGGGCCTTTGGCCCGCAGACTGCAGTTGGGCTCTAGCAAGCCACTGCAGCCCCCAATTAAGATGGAGATGGCAGTCTAACTGATATCATAACCATGTAGTTTAAACTTGTACATCCCATGTCATTGATATCGGTGTCCAACACAGAGGCATGGATTGATCACCCTCTTTTGTGTCCGGACATTAACTTGATCCCGAATGCACTGAAGCTCACAAATAAGTTCCAACTTGTTTGGGTGTGGCCACACTCTTATCAGTCACATTCATCAAGAGGCCGGTGATATCTTCTCAGTTGGTTACTGAGTGACAAATCCCTTCTGCATATCCATAGTGTTACCATGTTCAGTGACATACCCGAAAGCACCCATACTTGGCACCCTCTTACAGGCCCTTTAGGCATACCCCTAAGTATGCGACTTCACATGTAACACCATCATATGGTCAGGTCAAAGGATCCATACAAGTACTACACGAGAATCCATTGTGATACCATACCATGTGGATTACTCGTTTAGTGGATCTATCCAGTACCATGCTTCCAGGCATGTACCCATTAACTTGGTTGACATTCCATGTCCAATGACCGGTAAGACACCGCCATACAACCAGGTTAATGATAGTCTATTGTTCCATTCATTCCCATGACTGGAACAGACTACGGATGTATTTATGGTCATATCGTTAACCCTATCCATGGTCTTACTGCTAAGTGCATGACACTAGTCGTCATGGATATAGATATGTCCATTGGATACTTCATTTAATATATTGCACAAGATAGATATAATAAATGAATTGATGCCTTTATTAATGACACAAATGAGTACAACACATAAATCCAATAAATGTATAGTACAAATACAAAGACCAATGCCTCGGGACTAGGGCATTTCCAACAATACATTACCATCACAATTTTCTAATCTGATTCAGCAGGAATTGATGCGTATTCTGCAACAGAAAGGATCCATTGATAGAAGTGTTGGACCTTCTACCTCAAGAGATTTTACTCCATTTGCTGGTTTTGCAGGTAATTTTTCTGCATTGACTGCAATAACTACAATCCTTTGGTTGATTGGATAGTTGATTCAGGGGCTACAACACATATGTGTTATGACAGATAACAATTTCTTCATTTGCACAAAATTACAGATTATAAAACAATTATACTACCAGATGGCACTAAACAACATATTTTATACACAAGGTCTGTTTTGCTCGGTCCTGTTTTGAAGTTACAACATGTGTTGTAACTTCAATCTATTATCAGTAGGACAACTCTTGCATGATAACAACATTCTAGTTGTTTTCTTGCCTAAGTGCTATTTTTTACAGGACCTGAACACTAAGATGCTCATTGGAGTTGGTGAGATGTTTGAAGGACTTTACAAACTGAATTCTGATTCTTTTTCAGCAACAGCTTTGCAAAAGTGGAGTGAAGTTTATACTGTAGTTTTTCCTTCTGTTTCACCTAAATGTTTCACTGTTTCTTCTCTTCCAAATAAACCAAATGTTTGGCATTTGTGATTAGGTCATGCTTCTCTGGAGAAATTGACTCATTTGCCTGGATTAAATGTATCCAATTTTGATTTTGATTGTGATATATGTCCTTTAGCTAAACAACATCGCTTACCTTTTCCTGTAAGTAGTATTACTACAAAAAAAGCTTTTGAGATATTACATTTGGATGTATGGGGTCCTTATCAACATACTTCTATTTCTGGTGCTTTTTTTGTTTTGACATTCGTTGATGACTTTACGCGATGCACTTGGACATTGTTATTGCACTCCAAAGCTCAGGACCTAGCATTGATTGTTTTCTTTGTATGATCAGTACGCAGTTTGAAGCTTCTGTTAAGATTGTACGGACAGATAATGGTACTGAATTTCTCAATCATACTTGTAAACAATTGTTTTCCAGTAAAGGTATCTTGCACCAAAGAACTTGTAGATACATACCACAGCAAAATGGTGTTGTGGAGCGTAAGCATCCTCATTTATTAGAAATTGCTAGAGCTCTTCTTTTTCAAGCTCATTTACCAAGGATGTTTTGGGGCGCGGTGATTTGGCATTCAACTGCTATAATTAATATGTTGCCCACGAAAGTTTTGGGGTGGAAAAGTCCTTATGAAATGTTATATCATACGACACCAGATTATAGCATATTACGAGTTTTTGGGTGTTTATGTTACTCTACCAATGTGGTTTCTTACAAGAACAAATTGGATCCCAGAGTATTCAAAGGCATTTTTCTGGTTTTTGCTACACAACAGAAAGGATATAAGATTTATGATTGGGAGGGCAAAGTTATTTCAGTTTCCAGAGATGTGATTTTCAAGGAACATATATTTCCTTATCAAGAATCAGTTCTGGATACACATAATCCTAATGCTGCTGTTTTACCCATTTCATTTTTTGATAATTTTCTTTTTCAGGAACCTGATTCTTTTCCTTCTACTGATGATTTCCAGTCATCCTCTGCTAATGCACCAATTTTAGTCCCGTTCCATGATGTTCCAGGAGTTGTGGATTCTCCTTCAGCAGTGGACTCACCTAATCATTTAGATGACGTAATGCCTTTGCTGTCACACCAGTTTCAGTTCCTGCAATATCTGGCCCTGAGTTACGCAGATCAACCAGAGTTCTGAAGAAGCCTGCTTGGACACAAGATTTTGTGGTCAATTCTGCAGTTTCTTTGTCAACAGATTCTGTTCCTGTTTTACCTGCTTATACAGCCCAACATTATGCATTTCATGTTCATATTGCCAAAATCAAAGAACCTACAACGTATCAAGCAGCTTGTCAAGATTCGAATTGGGTTGAGGCAATGCAAAAGGAGTTGGATGCATTGGAGGCTAATGGTACGTGGCAAGTTACACAATTACCGAAGGGCAAGAAGGCAATCTCCTCCAAGTGGGTTTTTCGTGTCAAATATAAGGCAGATGGTACTTTGGATAGATACAAAGCGCGGTTAGTAGCCAAGGGGTATCATCAACAATGGGGTATTGATTATTATGCTAGCTATTCCCTGGTGGCCAAAGTGGTAATAGTCAGAGTCTTTTTAGCAATAGCAGCACATTTTAATTGGGATATCCACCAGGTTGATGTTAACAATGCCTACCTTCATGGGCATATTGAAGAAGAACTTTACATGGCTCCTCCTGAAGGTTATACCAAAGCTGCAAGTGGTCAAGTGTGTCGATTAATTAAGTCTCTTTATGGTTTGAAGCAGGCTGGTAGACAGTGGAATAAAGAATTCACAACGAAGTTGCAGTCTTTAGGATTTCAGCGCTCCATACATGATTATTGTTTGTTGACCAAACAAACTGATCATGATTTCCTTATAGCATTTGTTTATGTTGATGACATTTTGATTACGGGTACATCTTCTTCACTGATTGCAGATGTTAAACAGGCTTTACAAGATAGTTTTACTATCAAAGATTTGGGATTCGCAAAATATTTCTTGGGAATTGGGCTTTCTCGGTCAGAACAGGGGTTGGTTCTTACTCAACACAAATATATTGTGGATTTGTTGACAGATGCAGGGGTCACAAATGCTGGCACCGTCACTGGTCCTTTTATGCCTGGCTGTGATTTGTATGCAGACAGTCCAGCAATTGCACATCCTGATAAGTATCAATGGATTGTTGGTAAATTACTTTATTTGGGGTTCACCCGTCCTAATATTGGCTTTGTAACACAACAACTTAGTCAATTTCTTCAATCTCCAACTCAATTGCAAATGGCTGCAGCTATTCATGTTTTAAAGTACTTAAAGAATACAGCTTCTATAGGTTTGTTTTATGCCGCTGGTTCTTCCTCTTTACAACCTTCTCCATTTTCTATTCGAGCTTATTGTGATGCAGATTGGGCTCGGTGCAAAGAAACCTGGAAATCAGTAGGTGACTATTGTATTTTTCTTGGTAATTCCCTTGTCTCTTGGAAATCAAAGAAACAGTCTACAGTTAGTCGTTCATCTACTGAAGCAGAGTATCGATCCATAGCAGTTGTGTCTTGTGAAGTTAAGTGGCTTTCGTACTTATTGAATGAGTTTCAGCTTTCGATTTCCACTCCTATTCCTTTGTATTGTGATAACCAAGCAGCTATCCATATCGCTGAAAACCCAGTGTTTCATGAGCGGACCAAACATTTGGATATTGACTGTCATGTGGTGCGCCAACACTTGTTGGACAGTTTTCTTTCTACTCATTTTGTTGCTTCTGGAAATCAGCTAGCTGATTTAATGACCAAGCCTTTGTCACATTCTCAGATGCTACCTGCTTTGGGCAAGATGGGTGTCATTTTTACAGCACCTTCATCTTGAGAGGGGCATGAAGGAATTATGCAATTAGTTAGACAGTTATGTTGAGCTGGCAGTAGTAACTACAAAACTCACTTGTATACTATAAATACCCAATTCTACTTTCCTCTTGTATTCAAGTTTATACAGAAAATACAATTTCTCTTCATTCTCATCATTTTCCAGATTTCAATGTAATATGCATAAATTATTTACGTTAATTATATTGATGCTTGTTATTCAACATATTAAGTTATCAATTTTGATTATTAATATATTTAATTATTAACATTGATTTTTAGCTACTTAAATAATGTAGTAATCCTGGCATCTAAAAATTTTTCCTGTTATAAAATCATTCTTTAAAGAATGAATTAGAATTAGAATTTTAAAGTATTAACCCATTTGGATAGGCTGAACAAAAAATTAACCAAAACTAAAACATTGATTTTCAAAACCCATAACCAAACCGAAAATAGGTTAATTGAAACCAATGGACTAGGTTATGGTTTTTGATTTTAAGAATAGCTGTTTAACTGATCATGCATATATTTACATAGAATTAATACAAATAGATGTGAAATTTTTAGTTATTCACATATAAATATACGTGTTTATATTTATATTTTAAACTAAAAATTTTTAAAAACTTCAAATTTATTCACATAAGTGTTTTGTAGTTTTGTTTGAATTTTAAAATTTGTGACTTAGTACTTATTTTTAATATTTTCTATGAAAAAGTCGTTAATGGTTAATCGAACGGAATACCAGTTAAATGACCAAAATAATAGATTACCAAATTTATGATTAACTAATTTTAATGGACTTATTAATAGATTCCGAAATTTTTTGGTTAATAAAATGGTTAATCGACCTTGTGCATCTCTACATTTGGAAAAGGGAATTTGTTAAAAATACCTTTATTTTAGGTTTTGTTTTGGGACTCTACCTTTTTAAAATTACTTTTCTACCTTTTTTTTTTGTTTCATAATTATTGAATTACCTTTTTTTCTTAATCCATATCTTTTATACATTTTCCCTTACAAAAATACTTTTCAAACTTTTCAAATTTACTCAAATATGTAAATCTACTTTGTCCACATTTCTCTCTCCCATTTTCATAATTTTAATCTAATTTCGTATTTATCTCTTAAACTTTTAATTTTTTTCTTCTTGTCTTTTATATATTCCAATTAATTTTGCCATGCTAATTAATTAATTAAATCTCTCAGGTAATGACAAGGGTAGATGTAGGTCTTGCTAATGCTTACATTGATGGAGATTTTTCATTACCAGATTTAGATGAAGGTCTCTTTCAGCTTTTCATGGTAAGATTAAATATTTAGTTCATATTTTGTTAATTTTGTTACCACCAAAAACCAGTTTTAATTTTTTTTTATACTTTAGTTATATCTTAATTATACCTTAAGATACAATATTACAGTGATTATACTTTTGTTATGCCTTATTATACCTTTGTTATACCTTAAGATATACTATTACATTGATTATACCTTAGTTATACCTTAATTATACATTAGTTATACCCTAAGATACAATATTACATTGATTATACATTAGTTATACCTGAGTTATACCTTAAAATACACTATTATAATAATTATACCTTAATTATACATTAAGATACACTATTACAGTGATTATACCTTAGTTATACCTTGATTATATCTTAAGATACACTATTACAATGATTATACCTTCGTTATACCTTATTTATACCTTAAGATACACTATTACAATGATTATACCATACCTTAATTATACCTTACTTATACCTTAAGATACACTATTACATTGATTATACCTTAGTTATACTTTACTTATATATTAAGATACATTATTACATTGATTATATATTAATTATACCTTAAAATACATTAATCAAATTGAAAGATCAACAAAAATTGATAAACTTGGAATGATGACCATTAATCAAAAAAAGGTTGAATCTTTACAATGTAGAATTACACTTAACTATCTTACAATTAATTACTACATACAAGTCAGTAACTGTGAATGATTTGTCACAATCAAATAAGAACTGCTGCAAAAAAATCTAGCACTTGATCAGCAGCTGATACATACAAGATAAGGTGGTGGATTAATTTCTTGTTCTTGAGTTAAAAACAGAAGAAATTAATTTCACCATTAAATGGTACATTGACATGCCAATTAATTAATTTGTGAACTAATCAATGAGATCACGAGGAGATTTGGAGTTGGAACGGTGGTGGTCGGCATGATGTTAGCAAATTGATGTTGATGAGGATTAAATTGGTCTAATTCAACAGCAGGCATTTAGGTATTTTTAAAATTTTGAAAAGTTTTTAATTTATTTATGCAAACTTTTTCTTTTAAGGTAAAAATGTTATATGGTGTCAAAAAGTATGTATTTATGTAAAATGCCCATTAATTAATTTGCGAACTAATCAAGGAGATCACGAGGAGATTTGGAGTTGGAATGGTGGTGGTCGGCATGATCAACGGTAGCCATGATGTTAGCAAATTGATGTTGGTGAGGATTAAATTGGTCTAATTCAACAGCAGGCATTTAGGTATTTTTGAAATTTTGAAAAGTTTTTAATGTATTTATGTAAACTTTTCCTTTAAGGTAAAAATATTATATAGTGTCAAAAAGTATGTATTTATATAAAATGCCCTTTGGAAAATGTAAAGCGGCCCAAAAGAATATTAGTGAAGAAGTAATATATCTTTTAATCATGGGCTTTAAAAGTCTGAGCCTGCCAACTTAACATTTATTGGAAAAGATGATGAATTTATCAGGGTCTTTGCAAGATATGAGCCTATTGGGCTTAAAATTTTCAGCAAAAGTATTAAGTCTTGTCTTTGTGGCCGAACAAGACTTGAGAGAAAACATGCTTCAATCGCCTTTGTCAGCAGCATTTCGTGAAGAGTACTCTGATTTTCTATCAATATTTCCTTTAATTTCCTCATTTGATTTTCTCTTGATAAAAAAAGTGTATTTTTGGTTAGTGAAGAAATTTTCGAATTGGGTAAGATGGTACATGCTAATTGACTTATTGAGACAAAACCTTTGTTGGGTTTTTGAGACAAAATCTTGGGCTTAAAAACTTAATCTCTACTAGTTTCCAGAATGACTACAAAAAGAATTGGGCTTCAATTTGATTGTTATGAATTCTATTTGTATACCTTGTAATTGGGCTTTGTTGCTTTCATTGGGCCTCTGTATCTGACTGTGTATGATGCCTGTTTTGTTGAATAAATTATTGTAGAAATTACCCAAGAGAAGAGACCAATATAATATTCTTACTTAATGTGTTTATTAATCTATATTTACCTCAACGTCAATATGGGGTTTATCAATCTATATTATTAGGACTCTCTGGACTATACTGATGGACTGATCTAAGTTATTTCTTGTCAATATGTGTATCTAGATGCTATATTTGACACCGGCCAATTACCTCTTTGGCGATCACTTTGTCAATTAAAATCCATTGTTACCCCAAGATTTGAATTCGAAATCTCTAATTTAAAGGATTTGAGGTCCTAAATCATACAAGTCTACCTTAATTGATTGAGTTAAGTAAAACAATCATGAAAATGTTTTGTTCACTAACTAGATTTTTTGTTTTGGCTGTCTTTTTTCATATATATATCTGATGATAATTATATTTGTGGTTGTATTTGTCTTCAGTAAAATAATAATTATAATCGTTTTGCGTTTTATATAAAGAATCAACGAAAGGGTCCAATTGATGTATTTTCAAGTTTTCTTTTCTGTTCATGATTCAAATTTTTTGTTGTCTCAATTTTGGGCTTGCTCATTTATTCAAGTCAATTAAGGACTTAATATTAAGGCAAAACCTATCATGAGGCCCCTGAACTTTTATGGAATTTATAATTCACCACTTGATCAATTTTTTCAACATATTATATACATGATCTTTCTGTTTTGATAGTATTAGCCCCAAACTCGAAAATTTTTTTTCTCATGAGCTACAGTATCTATTCACTGACACGTGACACAATTTTCATGGACGCACGAAATTAAATTGGATGTATGGTTTACATTTGTAACTATCATAGAACTATATAAGAAGTATGATTCTGATCCCTCCAATCAACTCTAGGGTCTTATATTCTTCTAAAAAATTATGTCACGTGTTAGTGAATATTATAGCCCACAGGATAAAAAAATGTGGAGTTTGGCGCTAATATTATTACAACAGAAAGATCATGTACTCAATGTGTTGAAAAAATTGATCAGGGGGCCAATTACAAATTCCATATAATTTCAGGGGCTTATAATGTGATTTGCCTAATATTAATTCTCTTATATGTGAGTATGGGTGAGCAAAACCGAACCAATGTCCAAAAACCGAAAATCTAAATCGAACCGAACCGAACCAAACCGATCCATTTCATAGTTTGGTTCGGTTTGGTTTTAAGTTATGAAGAAGTTCGGTTCGGTTCGGTTCGGTTCAAAACCGAAAAACCGAAAAACTGAAAACCGAATAATTGGTAAAATATTAAAATTAATTATAAAATGAATATATACTAATTGTAGAGAATTTTAGACATTATATGGTTTTATAGTTTTATATTGTGATTTTTTTATGTTAATTTATAGTTGTTAAAACTTGAGAGTTGAAAAAAGAAGAAGAGAATTTTAGTATTTTATTGCAATGTAATAGTATTATTTAGTATTACTGTTTTTTTAAGTTAATTTTTTTGTATTTCTTTTTCTTTTTTTAAACAAACTACTTATATAAAATTTTTATTTTGATTTTTTTTTAAAACAAAGTTGATGTTTTTGGTTTGAGCTAGTCCAAACCGAACCGAACTAGTTCGGTTTGGACTGAACCGAACCAAAATTTAGTTTGGATCGGATTGGTTTATAAAATTCAGTGTTTTTTGGATCGGTTTTTCGGTTCGATTCGATTTTTGAACCGAACCGTTCCATGCTTATCCCTATATGTGAGATATTTTCTGTTAGATTCAGTTGACATAGTATTGTCATATGCATTTCTTCTCATTTTAGCTATTATGAATTTTCATTTATATGAAAAGCTTATCCAAAATCTAAATATATTAGGGCAATTTTTTTAAATAAATTAATTACTATTTTGATTTATGCCAAGGGTTTTATGTGACAATACTGTATAATCAACTTAACACAACATAAAATATTTTAGAGTTAATACAGTCAGTGAGAGGTCCCTTCGATCTGAATTTACCGACTATAGGTCCAAAATTAGACGAAAAAAAAAAAAAAAAAAAAAATCATGAAGCGACAAAAGTGCTAAACATGATTTAAATAATTAAAAAATTAATTATCCCTTGATATTTTTTGATTGATTGAATTATGAATTATTCTAATTTTATTAATTTGACGAGTAAATAACGTAGTGTATTAGATATAAAATAAAATCTCTCTCATTATATGTCATTAATCTTGTCTCTGCTTGCTACTAGCAAAATACTTAAATGAGTAATAATATGATTAATTATATTCGTTAACAACTTAACCTAGGTTGAGTTTATAGAAATAAATAATAATAAAAAGAAAAATCAACATTAATTTATGAGACAGCAATTGATGAACATTTAAGTTGGAAGCAAACAAGACCAGCAAGGCCGCCGGCTGCGGCCACCGGAGCGGCATATCAGCAGCCCCGACAACGTGGCCACACGTGTAGTAATCAATGTGGAGACAACAGTTGTTAATGCAATTTCATTGTTTGTGCTTCTGTCTTCAATTTCTTTTATTAATTATATACACAAATTGGCTTTCATTACAACCACATGGTACAAGTAGAAAGACATAAATAAATAAGCCCCACACCCATCATAAGACGTTGCAACTAATTCTATGCACCAAAATATACCACGGCAAAACCTTCCTTATTTTAATCTTCTATCTTTTTCTTTTAATTAAAAGGTTACATGAATTTGAACATACCAATAAGTCGGTTCGATGTTAATGATGCATCTTTTAAATGGGCATTCTTCCGTTTGAAGTTTAGCTTAAACACATGATGCTCTTATCATTTAAACTAAATTTATAATTGATATTAATTTAAAAATGGCTAGATTGAACATATTTTACCAAACACCAACAAAATATGAAATTAGACCTAGAATACGAAATACGCGAATAGATATTCTCTTAGAAACCATAAAATTATAACTTTCATTTCTAAAATACCAACAACAAAATGGTTCAATGTCTCTCCCAATGAGACATGATCTAATGTAATGTATCGTACATAATACAATAACAAGAAAAAGAAATTGAAGATATTCCATTGATTATATGTAATGAGTATATATATATATATATATAGACAAGTGTAACAACATGTGGTTTCAAAAACTAATGAGAAACGAAAAAGAAAAAAAAAAAAAGATGTTCTTGCTTTAGATTATTTTCTACTATCCCCCTTAAGGTGAAGGTGTTGGAAAATTGGGATGTCATAAAGTGATTATTTGTCAACTATAAACTTAATTATATTGTAGTTCGATTGTAGTTTGAATAACATGAATTATGTCATTGTATTTTACGAAATGAGATCTTTCCAACAGTATATAATACGCTTAAAACGGATTAAGGATGAATGAGAAATTGATGCTTAAAGTGAGCTTGAAGGAAAAGAAATTATAAAGGAAAATGATATGTAATTCTCATTTCCCACATCTCTTTCTCATAAGATGGCGAATGGGTTTATAAGGGAAAGCTTTTCCTTATATTGGTAAGATTTATTAGCCAAGAGGCTTTCTCTTGCGTGCACAGGGGTGGGAGAGGGGTGCAAATCCAAGTCCGAACTTCCAAAGCCTAATGCGCACGACCACAATGTGGGCGACGCAAATCCTTTAAAATTCATAACCATTATTGTTGCAAATTAATTATAATTAATGAAATTAATTCGTTTTAATTCTCATTAAACATGTTTATTGCTAATTAAGTATGATAATCCTCCTACAGCCTTGATATTGGAAATTTTTCATTCTATTTTGTGATCAGAAATTCGAAAATTTCCAGAATTCTTTTCCTCCATTTTTCCAAATTTTTTTGAGGCTACTAGTACTTCGGTTCTTAATTCGGAGATAATTCTTAGTACGCGGTTGCATTCATTTTTGTTGCTATTGTATCTTGGGAGGTGGAAGTTCGACGTGAACTAATATGTCTTAAGGAGATTGATCTCATTCGGGCCTCAGCAAACTATTAATCATTTTTCTCTGGTTAAAGTTTAATCAATACCTTCTGTAATTTGTGATTCATATATTTTCAATAAAATCCTGTTTATAACAGAAGGTTTGACAAGGACTCCAATCATGTCTCTCAGTTGTATAAATCATGAACATAATTACTTGAGGAGACAACAGTTCCATGTTGAACTTGGCAAGATGGTTCATATAAGAGCACAATTGATTTTCTAATTCAATGTTATCATAATAAATTATACGGTATAAAAAAGAGGGATGGATATGGCATGTTCAAGTAGAAGTGAGTTGATCCAATTAACTTTCAGTTATTGTATTTGTAAGCGCCGGAATTTTCTATACTGAAAAAAAAAAATATAGTCGTACGACTATTGTTACAGTCGTACGACTGTAATGTCGGACAGACTGCAGGAACCCATACCTCTGCAGCAGAAATGGAGGAGAGAGAGGTTGAGCATTAATTGCTCCGGCTCTGCAGCAAGCAAGCAGGAAAAAAGAGGATAAAAAAAAGAAGAAGAAAGGAGAGAGAGGGGGGTAGTGGGAATTCTGGTGAAGAAATCTAGAGAGAGAAGGAGAAAAGAGAGAAGGAAAAGTGAGAGGTGGAAAACCCACAAAAAATTCATCTTTTCCTCTTCTATTTTCTTTTGATTCTCGAAATTAAGGTTAAAACTTGTTAGAAATCCCTAGGACAATCAATTAACTTCACAACCAAATCAAGAATCTGGACTTAAACAATCAGAATCCCTTGCAAATTTGGATTTTTGGACTCAAACTCCCAATTTCCATTCCAAAGGAAAAGTGCGAATTTGTTGGGATCGGAGCGACGCCAGGGGTCAAAACGACTTGGAATAGCTTCTAAAAAGGTAATCACTTCTTTTCCTTACACTTTTCCTCGCTTTTTGGGTGTATGAAGTGAGTTTTGTGCGTTTTTGCTGCATTTTCGTATTTCTATTCCTGGAAATTAAGAACAGTCGTACGACTGTTCTTGGTTTTCATGAACAGTCGTACGACTGTATATACAGTCGTACGACTGTTCTTAATTTCCAGCCATTTTTTTTCTTCAGTTTTGGTCCAAAATGAATTTTTTGGCGAAATTTTGATCCTGAATTGATTACAGTCGCACGACTATAAACTACAGTCGTACGACTGTAATCATTATTCCAGAATCAGAATTTCAACTTTTATCCGTAAAAATCCCAAAAAATTAGAAAACCCCAAAAATCATCAAAATGAATTTTGTTGTGTGCATCACGACCATAGATTCAATTTTTAGTAAAATTGCATTAAGAACAATTCAACGACGGAGACCCATTTCTCCTGAAAACCGACCCACTTAAATATATAAAAATGCATGTAAACCGGAAAAATTGTTTTCAAAATGATTTTTTCCACTAAAAAACAAAAAATACAAGGACGTTTCAAAATCTTTTCCAGGTCTAACCGGGCCGGCTAGCCGAGCCAACCCGGTTATCCCCTCTATGCATACCCCTCCGATACTTGATTTCCCAATTCTGTCTGTTTGAGTCCAACTTGTGGCGTGCCGTATAAATTGTGCTAACCTTCTGTTTTGCAGGTTTTAATTTCTTTTATTTTTATTTTTTCGATGTATTTTAATAGATTAAATCGTGTATTTAGGCGATTGTAATTATTTTTTTTTTAGATTCCCGTGTATTCTAGGCGATTGTATAAGTGAGGCGAGAGTTTTTATTTTTCCATTTGATTTGGTTGTAAGCCAATTAATATTTATTTCTTTTCCTTATTTTTGTATTAAACATTTTGTATGCGCGCTGTATGCTTTTTATATTCAATAAAATGGACTTTAGATTTTGAAATACCATTTGAGAACATTGGCAATA
Source organism: Euphorbia tirucalli (assembly GCA_039660915.1). Taxonomy (NCBI): domain Eukaryota; kingdom Viridiplantae; phylum Streptophyta; class Magnoliopsida; order Malpighiales; family Euphorbiaceae; genus Euphorbia; species Euphorbia tirucalli. The sequence goes on from CM077633.1 coordinate 35,333,273, forward strand.
TTTATTTTAATTAGACACGAAATAAGGGACTTGTCCGGACCCGAATCTCTGGATAGTGTAGCGGCCGTTCGTCCGGTTCAGCTACATAAGAATTTCCCGGTTGAGTTGAGCCGGGTGGCGACTCCTACAATATTCATCGAGACTTAGGTCTCGGTTCTTTTTAAGATTGAATTCCATTTATTTTTCAAAACGCGGATTTCCGTTCATAAAAACCCCACGCGAGGGAGGGGCCCGCCTGAGATCGAGGCGCCCCATTCCGAAAGGGAGTCCCGCGTCCCGTCGAAAACGCGTCGTCCGCTCACAGTGGCGACTCCGCTGGGGATTTCTTCAAAAAGTTTTCTTAAAAACTTAAAAGAATTTTGACAAGCCCTGAAAAGTGTCTAATTAAAATAACGTGGATGATTCTCTTTTGGTATTTTATTTGCATTTTTAGTTAGCCATTTTTTGCATTAGATTAGGTATCCTTTTATAGCCCGGTGGATTGTTGAAGTGTCGCCTAAGTTCCTCCTGGTCTTAGGGGCACGAATACGAAACACCACTCATAGCCTCGTACGAACCCCTTCGCTAGGACCCTTGAGTGGGGAGAAGTGAGGAGTATATCTTGCTATGAGAACCTTGATGTTATCCCGACTTTGACCGAACCCATATAGGCAGCTCTAGTTGGATTCCCTTAGGATACCAAAATAACTGTGTGAATAATCATAAAATCGCACCTTCATCACCCCCGGTTGGTGATTGAAGTGAACCCCGCCTAGGACTCGGTTAGAAATTTTTGAGACCGACCACGTTGAAGGAATAAGGTTGGAAGAATTCGTTTTGCTTGCTATGTGTTCTTCACCATTTCGTGACACATCGCCGACGCATGCATAACATACCATAATCACCATTTTCCATACACATGACATACCATACACAAGCATCTTTGTGTGATACTAACCCATATTTTTTATGCAGCCATTTTGCATTTTATTTCGTGTGTAAAACATTAATTCATTCGCTTGTCATCCATACTAACGATTTCTTTTTCAGCCATAACATTAAACTTGTGTGATTAGCATTTTATTTTTGACATAGCATACATAACATCATTATGTATGTCATGCATCCTAACCCACGTTTTTGTGCAGCCATTTGCATATTGTGTGACATGTTCATTCACTACATTTCACCTAAATTGAATTAATGGGCATTTCAAGGATGCCTATCATGACCATCCCATCCCATTTCATAACATATCGGGTACCCAAAATTACCCGTGTTTTGCCAGTGCACCGGATTGCATTCGGCCATTCCACCAATATCATTTCATTCAATAAAAGCCACAACGGCCTTAGGCCCATTTTCGTGTAATAATTTACACGATGCATCTCATGACATGATACCCATCCATCATAAACATCATATAACATTGTGGTCCACATCCGACCACTTCATGACATTAACTCACCATTCAAGGTGCTCCCCGAGTGCCCGAGTAGTATACATATGGATCCATAACATCACCAAATCATGAAAGGCGTTCCTCGAATGCCGAATCCTTGTCCGTGTTCCTGTTACACGTGACTTTCTCATAACATCATTCCATATCATATGCTCAACAGCATCAAGACCTTGTCTGTGGGCCCGGCCCATGTGACCATTTCATATCATTTCATAGACTTATAAAGCGTCAAAACTATGTCCGTGTGCCGGTATACACGCGACCATTTCACGAATTCATTAGGTGCCCCAAAGGTGCCGAAGTTCTGCCCTTGTGATGGCTCACACGTGACGTTTTTGCATAAACATTAGGTGTTCTTGGAATGCCTCGAAAAAATAATAATAATAAAAGGAAACCATTCATATCATTATTCCATACATAATTCCACTCTATGCATCTCAAGCATGTTCAATGCGTTAATTCTCATGTCATATCACGCCATTCATTCACGACCCTAATACCTCCTGTCCACCCCCAAGCAGAATACACTGGAGCGACCTTGGACAAGATCCCAAGCTTCAAGGGCGGCTAGGAGACAGAGGGTAGTCGAGAGTGACAGTGATTCTGAGCCTGGGGAAGGAGCGAATATGGCAGAACAGACACCGAGCATGGCTGATGTTCTGAGGGATTTCTTCAGGTTGCAGGATTTCCGCGACATGTTAAAAGAAGAAATGAGGGCAGTGGTTAGAGAGGCTGGTGAGACCGGTGGTAGTGGAGCCGGGAAGGAAAAAGAAGCTGAGTCATCCCAACACGGTGGTGACACTTCGGCTAGCCTTGAAAAGCTGCAGGAGATAGAGGCAGCTATGGAACAGAGGATGAAAGCTAAGTGTTCTGAATTAGACGAGGTCATGGCCCAGTTGAAGAAGGGGGTCGGGATCAGTGCTGAATCCAAGAAAGGGGTGAATGTGGATGCCATGATCAGTAAGGGCATCGAGACATTCCCCATTGGCTTCCAAGTACCGAAGATCCCTACTTACAAAGGGATGGGCTCGCCGGAGGCCCATGTGAATTTATATGCTCGGGTTATGCTAACAGCAGGCGCTACAATGCAACAATTGATTAATCTTTTCCCCACCACACTGGAGGGAGGTGCTTTGGGATGGTATAACTCACTGTCAGAGGAGGAGCAATCTGACTGGGAGGTATTGTCAGCAGCCTTTATCAAATACTACAGCTTCAACACCAAAATCCAGGTGAAGTTGTATGATTTGGAGAGGGTGAAGCAGAAATTCAATGAGCCCTTTGATGAATACTACCAGAGGTGGATGAACAAGATGATCCTCCTAAAGAACCGCCCTGATGAAGACGAGCTTATACAGAAGCTCATTGATGGCAGCAAGGATATTTTCAAGAACAACATGAAATTCCATCCCTTCAAGGAGCTTAGTGAGGTCTATAGCATGGCCATGAAGATAGAAAGGGATGAAGAGGAGAAGCCAGCTGGTCAGAAAGGGGGAAGAAGTACAGGGTACAGTTCAGGGTATAGATCAACCGCAGCAGCTGGGTCTGGTAGTGGTTCTGGTAGTGGTTCTGGTTCAGGTTCTAGTGGCAAACAGGGGCAGTCATCAGAGGTGAAGCAGGTTGAGGTGGCTACTGTGAATCAGCAACAAAGCAACCAGAATAGGGGTCCTGGAGGACAAGACATATCGCCTTGGAATCTTACTTTGGCAAAGATATTTCCCAAATGTAGGAATGGCGGCCTATTGCAATCCTTAAGGCCATTTGAGAAGCCATCAGAAGCCGACAAAGATAACTTCTGCACTTATCATGTGGTGACAGGCCACCGGACCAATAACTGCTACAAGCTAAGGGATGCCATCCAGAAGCTCATTGACGAGGGAAAACTGCAAGAGCCAGCCAAACCCAGCACTAAAACCAACCCACTGCCGGCATTCGAGAAGCGAGTTAACATGGTCCAATCGGGGTTGCCGGCTAACTTTATATTTGCCCAAGTTCTGCAAGTGAACCCTACGATTCAGGCAGTGGCGGTAGGGGAACCCGAAGTGGAGCCCAAATGTGAGGAAAAGGAGGGGTGTAAGGAGATCAAGCCCATAAGTCTGGATGACCTTGACTCCAAAGATGAGTACGAAGAATTTGACAGAAGAGAGGCTGTTAAACTCCCAGCTGTTGAGAAGCTGAAGATTTCAGAAGTGCAGCACGTGACCCGAAGTGGAAGGGTATATCAGCCGGCAGATCAGACGAAAGATAAAGCACCGATGAATGGGTCGGGCAGTACTTCGGCACCGGAAAGAGTCGAGAAAGAAGACTTGGTAATTTCCCAACTGAAGAAGACCCCTGCACAAGCTAGTTTGTGGCATCTGCTTATGACCTCCAAAGAGCATAGGGAGGCTTTAGTGAAGAAACTATCAGAAATTGAAGTCTCCCCTATAGCTTCACCAGAGGCTATGTGCTGCTTGCTAGACAAAGTCCATGCTGGAGCTCCTAATATTGTTTTCTCTGAGAAAGACCTACCAGCAGAAGGAAAGGCTCACAACAAGGCTCTTTACATTAGAGCCTATATCATGGATAAGGTGATGCCATGCGTTATGGTGGATGACGGCTCAGCTCTGAATATTTGCCCACTGAAAATGCTACCGTTTCTAGGCATGAATGAAGAAGTGTTGAAGAGGTCCTCGACAGTCATTCGGGCGTATGATGATTCTAAAAGAACAGTGATAGGGACCTTTGAAACAGAAGTGGAAGTTGGGCCCATCAAGTCCATGGTTGTTTTCACAGTGATCGATATCCCGGTTACATTCTCCTTATTGCTTGGAAGGCCCTGGTTCCATCCTTTGGGAGGTGTTCCTTCCACATTGCATCAGAAGATTAAATTCTCTATGAATGACAGGATTGTGACTGTTGAGGCGGACGCCTAGTCGATGGTAGCTGCAGTGGATGAAGGAGTGGTTCCTTTTGGTGGATTCCAAATTGCTGTCATTAAAGAGGAAGAAACCGCGGATGCCCCTATGGTCCTTTATGAGAACTACATGCCAGATTGGCTATCCCGACATCTGTACAAGCTGAACTTTGTCCCGGGAATGGGACTCGGGATTAATTTGCAAGGTGTGCCAGAATTCAAGATCGACTCGGGAAAGTCAAAGCAGTACGGCCTTGGTTATGTAAAGGGGTCATCCGAGCAGAAGAATCTAAAAAAGGGCAAGAATGGCAAGGTCATGATGAAGCCATTTCTGAAGGCAGGAGAAAGCCTTTATAAAGGCCAAGCTGAACCGGTGCTGGAAATGTTGAGCACCCTGGCTTTGAGATCTTTGTAGATTTTGTGGATTTTGAGAAAAGCCAGGAAGAGCCAGTAGCCCCTGTAATGATGGAGGAAGCAATTGCTGAATCTGAAATTCTGAAAGAAGAATCATCTGAGGTGATAGCAGAAACCATAGAGGTGGCCGAGGAAGAAGATGAAAAGAAGACCTGTGCTGAAGCTACAGAAGTGATCTCGGGAGCTTTGACTGCTGCATTAACCAAAGCTTTTGGAAAATCCAAGGAAGGATTTGGCGAAGAACTAATGGCCAAAGTGAACTTAGACTCTGTGGTTGCTGAAATCGCCAAGATTATGGAGAAAGCTAAGGCACAGGTGGCCGAGAAAGCTGCAGTCCCAGGTGATGCTCTGGAAGGGAAGATGGAAGCTGATGTAGAACAAGGCCCTCCGCCTGTGGAGGATGAAAATGATTTTGTTGTATCTATTTCTTCCATTTTCAATGTAACTGATGTACTTCATGATAAGTTCAATGCAATGAAATCCCAGTTTGCTTACTTGTGCGATGTTTATCCTGATAATTCTGTGCATGCATTCGAATCACCATCAAGCATATTTAGCATACATGACACTGCATTGCATGAAATCAATATAAGTACAGATGAAAACCCTAAAATGGTACTCATTTCACACGAGCTAAAATCCGAGGAAGAAAGAGAATTAATAAGAATACTCCGAAAACATGTTAAAGCTTTCGCCTCGTCGTATGAAGACATGCCGGGTGTAGATACAGAAATAGCAGTGCACAAAATCCCAACGGACCCCAAGTTCAGACCGGTAAAGCAGAAGTTGAGAAGACTAAGGCCGGAATGGGCTACACTGGTGAAGGAAGAAGTGGCCAAACAGATAGATGCCAGGTTCCTGGAAGTGGTGGAGTATACGGAATGGCTAGCCAACATTGTCCCCATGCCTAAAAAGGATGGAAGGGTCAGAGTATGTGTCGATTACAGGGACTTGAACAAGGCCTGCCCTAAGGACAATTTCCCACTACCTCACATTGACGTATTGGTTGATAGTGTAGCAAAGGCAGCAATGTACTCATTCATGGATGGCTTCTCGGGATACAATCAGATTTTGATGGATGTGATCGACAAGGTGAAAACATCGTTCATCACAGAGTGGGGTACCTTTTGCTACAAAGTGATGCCTTTTGGATTGAAGAATGCTGGTGCCACTTATCAGAGGGCCGTCACAACTCTGTTGCATGACATGATTCATAAAGAAGTCAAAGTGTATGTCGACGATATGCTTGTTAAATCAGCAACCCGGGAGGAACACCCTATTATCCTGGATAAATTTTTAACACGCATTGGAGAGTACAACTTGCGACTTAACCCCAAGAAGTGCATATTCGGGGTCACATCAGGGAAGTTGTTGGGCCATGTAGTTAGCAAAAGGGGGATAGAAATGGACCCAGATAAAATCAAAGCCATCCAAGATATGCCAGCTCCAAAGACTGAAAAGGAGGTCAGATCATTCCTGGGTTCCTTGCAATATGTCAGCCGCTTCATAGCCAAGCTAACTTCCACTTGTGAGCCAATCTTCAAGCTATTAAAGAAAGATCAGCCGGTTGTGTGGGATGACAAGTGTCAGCTGGCCTTCGAGAAGATCAAGGCCTACCTGGTAAAGCCACCAGTGTTGAGTCCTCCAATTCCAGGAAAGCCTCTGATTTTATATTTGGCAGTTGAAGAATCCTCTATAGGGGCAATGCTAGCACAGGAACAAGATGGCAAGGAGTATCCCGTTTACTACCTCAGCAAAAAGCTGCTGGAGTATGAAACCAAATATACACTGGTGGAGAAGACATGTGTGGCAATGATCTGGTTGACCAAGAAGTTTGCGCCACTATTTCCAATCCTACAAGCTGTGGCTAAAGTGGACCCAATGAAGTACCTCTATGAAGCACCTGCATTGGTTGGGAAGCTGTCCAGGTGGTTGTTACTTTTGTCTGAATTCGACATCGAGTACATCACGAAGAAAACCATTAAAGGGCGAGCCGTGGCAGAGTTTCTGGCAAATCAACCCCTAGAATCAGATTACACAGAGAATCTGGAATTCCCTGATGAGCAACTAGCCATGGTGGAAGTGAAAAGGTGGGTCATGTGTTTCGATGGGGCAGTGAATAGAAAAGGCGCGGGGATCGGGGTACTTATAGCAACACTGGATATTGAGGTCATTCCTTTATCCAAAAGGCTGACCTTTCCTGTAACCAACAATGGGGCGGAATATAAAGCGTGCTTGTTTGGAATGGAGACTCTATTAACCTTAGGAGCAAATGATGTCTTAATTGTCGGTGACTCACTTCTAGTGATCAGGCAAGCTCAGGGTGAGTGGGAACTAAAAGAAGAAGCCTTACGGCCTTATTTGGAGCTGCTACAGTTCAGAAAGGGTTTATTCAGCCAGTGTGAATTCAGACATTCCCCAGGGATGAGAATAAGATGGCTGTTGCATTAGCTACTTTATCCTCCATGTGGGAAAATCCAGAAGAGACACAAGCTCAACCACTGGTTATAGCCACTTCTAGGCATCCTTGCTTCGAAGTGCATGAAGTAATGGAATTATCAGCCGAAGAAAAGCAATGGTTCTTTGACATTTACCTGTATGTTAAGGAGGGAAAGTACCCAGAAGAGGCCAGTGCTGCTGATAAGTTGACACTGAGAAAACTGGCTAGTCAATTCAGAATCTTCGAGGACAAGTTGTATAAAAGAACAGCACATGGGGTTCTTTTAAGGTGTCTAACAGAACAAGAAGCAAAAGATGTGATGCAGCAGGTACATGCAGGATCCTGTGGGCAACATATGAACGGGCCCGGCCCGCTGCGCGGGGCAGCCGCGGCGCTGCTGCCCAGCAGCAGCCCCGCTGCCGCGCAGCGGCTGCTGCCCAGCAGCAGCCTGCTGCTGGCGTGCAGCAGCTGCTGCCCAGCAGCAGCTGCTGGCACGCAGCAGCCCTGCTGCTGGCGTGCAGCAGCTGCTGCCCAGCAGCAGCTGATGGCCAGCAGCAGCCCAGCTGCTGCCGAGGCAGCAGCCAGCAGCAGCTGCTGCCTGTGGCGCCTAGCGCCGCAGGCAGCGGCTGCTGCCCCCGTTCCGACCCGAAACGGTCCGTGATTTTTTTTCGCATAAAAACAACATGAAATTAAATCACCAAGAAATAAAATCATGCAATGGAAAAATAAATCTAGCATAAACCTATATGCAAAAATAAATTTCCATAATCAAAACACAAATAGAAAAAATAAACAAAGCATAAACCAATATGCAAAAAATTTTCCATTTGCAAAATTCAAGGGGCAAAATCACAAACCCGAAACCAAAAGAATCCCGTCCACAAAAATCGCCAATTTTAAAACACGGGATCCGCCAAGTTAAAGATTTCCACGGATCAAAAGCCCGCTCTGATACCACTGTTGGGATTCGTCACGGGAAACCGACCGATAAAAGCGGAAAGACGCGTCGATTTCCTCGAATCCGGCCCAGGAGCTTAAGATGTGGAAATCTAAAACATGAAGGCATAAAAAGAGGGTTTCAAAACTAACCTCAAAGTCTCTCTAAGAGACAGAAGCAGACTGCAGAAACCAAGGGTAGGTTTCCTCCACCGATGCGTACACGAACGGCTCTCGGACCGAAACCCGTGCTAGCGACTCGGATAATTCAAGAAGAGAGGGAGAGAGGGGCGGCCTTGCTTCATTTAGTAGTTATGAAATCCCTAAATGATAAATCCCTAAATGAAGCATATAAGTGATGGTGAGAAGGAAGCAAGCAAAGTCCAACTTTGCTACCTCTTTTCCACCTACATGACTCACACCATGAGTCATCACTTTCATCATTATAAAAGATGACTCACCCTCTCATTTCAAGTGATGAATTCGGCCAAGGATGGTGAGTAATGTGAAGATATTTGTTTAAGGAATCAAAGTCCAACTTTGCTACCAAAAAGTCATACCATGACTCACCAAATTTAATCATCATCTTTTGTTTAAAGAATGACTCATCATTCTTAAAACAAAAAGCATGACTAAAACCCTAACCCCTAAATTTCGGCCAACTCTCCCCAACATAATGTTGGCAATTTCATTTTATGTGTTAAGCCCAATTTGACTTCCTTTGATTTCATTAATTTCAAATGCAATTCCAATTCAACATGTATGTATATATATTGCTATATAATACATTACATACATTGACATTAGAATTCATTTGATCTATTAACTTAATCAATGGATTAAATTAGACATACATAAAATGAAATACATGTAAACCTATACATGGAAGAATATTCATTTTAAGTCTTAAGCCTAATATTACTTCCTTTGATTTGATTAATTTCAAATGCAACTTTACTTTAACATGTATGCTTATATATTATACCATATAATATATTACATACATTTAAATTAAAATTCATTTGACCTATTAATTTAATCAAGGGATTAAAATAGGTATACATAAAATGAGATACATGTAAACCTATACATGTATAAACATATTTCCACCTAGGAAATATATCCATAAATTAATTCATTGAATTAACTATGGAGGCCAAAATAAATATTAATTATATAACTATGATCAATCCAATTGATCATATAATATAATTAATGAATCTCTCTCTCTTCAAATGTGTATACTCCAAGTACACACTAATCCGACTAGTTAAAGTCCAGACGTTCAATGTGTACGATCCAATGGGCCCGTCTTTATGTTGGCAGTGGGCCAAGACCCACAGACTGCAGGCGGGCTCTAGCAAGCCACTGCAGCCCCCAATTAAGACGGAGTAAGCAGTCAAACTGAAAACGTAACCCAGTAGTTTGAACTTGTAAATCCCATGTCGCTGATATCGGTGTCCAACACAGAGGCATGGAAGTATCACCCTCCTTGTGTCTGGACCTTGACTTGATACCGAATGAACTGATGCTCACAAACAAGATCCAATCTTGTTCGGGTGCGGCCGCACACTTATCAGTAACATTCTTCAAGAGGCCGATGATATCGTCTCAGTGAATCACTGAGTGACATTCCCTTCTGCATATCCATAGTGCTGCCATGCTTACTGACACACCCGAACGTACCCGTACTTGGCACCCTTTTACAGGCCCGTTGGGCGTACACCAAAGTGTGCCACCTCGCATGCAGCACCATCATATGGTCCGGTCGAAGGACTTATACAAGTACTACACGAGAATCATTTGTGATACTATACCATGCAGATTCCCGTTAAGTGGATCAATCCAGTACCATGCCCTTTTGCATGTACCCATTAACCTAGTTGACATTCCATGTTCTATGACCGGTAAGACACCGCCATACAACCAGGCTAATGATAGTCTTTGGTTCCATTCATTCCCATGATTGGAACAGACTACGGATGACTTTATGGTCATATCGTTTTCACTATCCACAGTCTTACTGCCAAGTGCCTCACACTTGACAACATGGATATGGATATGTCCATTGGATACTCTATTTAAAATACAGCACAAGACATATAATAAATAGATTAATGCCTTTATCTCCTTGACACAAATTGTATAATACATAAAGTTTACATTAATGTACCAAATGTATCATACAAACACAAGGACCAATGCCTCGGGACTAGGGCATTTCCAACAATCTCCCACTTGCACTAGTACCTACTAGGCATGGGTCTAATCCCTATAGATCTAGTATAACCTTCGTGCAGAGGCATAGCCAAGCATGTTGGTCAAAAGATCTGCGACATTGTCTTTGGTGTCCACTCTTTGTAATGAGATGTCACCCCCTCAGCGATTTCTCGCAATAGGTGAAACTCCCTGAGTTCATGCTTCGTGTATATGTGTGACCGGGGCACATAGCTTGTGCAATAGCCCCGCGTTGTCACAGAAGATATCAACTGGTGTCTGGATAGTAGATACTATCCCCAGTTCCGTGATAAACTTCATTATCCACACAGCTTCCCTAGCTGCTTCACACGTTGCAATGTACTCAGTTCCTGTGATAGAAACCGCGATGGTCTATTACTCGGAGCCTCTCCAACAATAGCACCACCATTTAGCATGAACACATACCTATACTGCGACTTATATTCATCATGGTCAGTCTGGAAGCTTGCATCAGTGTACCTAGTAACTGACTGCTCTTCCTGACTATCATGCACTAAGAAGCTATCCTTAGTCCGATTAAGGTGCTTCAGGATTGCTTTAACAGCCTACCAGTGATCCACTCAGGATCCGGCTTATCATACTTAGTGCAAAGCCGACATCAGGTCTTGTACATAGCATGGAATACATGATTGATCCTCTAGCCGAAGCATGTAGAACCAACTTCATGTTCTCCCTGTCCTGCCTTACCTTAGGGCAGTACTTCTTACTAAGTTTCAGCTTATGACCCATTGGCAAGAAACCTTTCTTAGCCTAGTCCATGCTGAATCTTTTCAGAACTATGTCTATGTACTTGGCCTGACTTAGGCCTGGAAGCCGATTGGATCTAACCCTGTAGATACTGATCCCTAGGATCGTCTCAGCTTCGCCTAAGTCCTTCATTGTGAAGCACTTACTCAACCATTACAATTCCTTTGTAGTGTTGGTATGTCGCTTCAACTTAGAAGGATGCCATCCCTTTGTTATACCAGGAAAATTACTATGCTCCCACTAAACCTCTTATACACACCCTTAAAGGTATTTTCGGCCTATAGCTTATAGCACCACTTGCAAACTATTACCTTAGCACCCGGAGGTGGATCAACCAGGTTCCAAACCTGATTATCGTACATAGATTGCATATCTGCCTCCAAGGCAGACAGTGGGCTAACTATAGCCTACTAGTAGGTTATGTACTCCTCTTTGTCCAAGACAAAATGAGCATAATCATTAGAAACAAGAAACCAATTTTTCTCATGTTCCTGATGATCCCTACCATACCTTTTAGGTCCTTGTGTGACCTGGGCTGGTGCTTCCGCCTTTGGAAGCTTCACCCTGGTCTCCGAGTTATCCTTTTCAGGAATTTGTGAGCTTTGAACTTCCCTAAGTTCAACATCGCTCCCACTGTCTTTCTTGGAAAGAAACCCCTTTTCAAGAAGGACCCCCTTTCGCGCCATGAACACCTTGTTCTCAGCGGGGTTGTAGAAGTAATACCCTTTGGTATCCCTAGGGTAGCTCACAAACAGGCATTAGTCGGTTTTGGGTTCTAGTTTTGCTCACAGTCAATTTCTTGACTTGTGCATAACAACCCCAAATCCGCAAGAAAGACACATTAGGCACCCTGCCTGTCCATATTCCAAATGGAGTCTTTCTAAAGCCTTAGTCGGAGTATAATTGAAATTGAGAGCCATTGTCTCAAGAGCGTATCCATTAAAACTTATTGGGAGAGAGGCATGACTCATCGGTTGAGCGGACCATGTCCAACAGGGTCCTATTCCTCCGTTTGGACACCCACTTCATTGTGGTGTTCATGGAGGAGTGAGCTGTGGAACTATTCCATGCTCTCTCATAATGAGTCAAACAATAGGCTTATATGCTCACCACCTCGGTCCAACCGAAAGGCTTTGATATTTCTGCCTAGTTGGTTCTGTACTTCGTTCCTTAATCCCTTAAACCTATCAAGGGTCTCAGACTTAGATTTCATTACATAGGCGTAGCCATTTCTAATGAAATTGTCTGTGAAGGATACGAAGTATAGATGTTCACCTTTGGTTGCTATGCTTGTCGGTCCATATACATCTCAATGCATTAGGTCCAATAAGCTAGCGACCCTTGCAAAAAGGTTCTTTAGTCATTTTATCTTATAAACAAGACTCGCATATATCAAGTGACTCCATGTCAAGTGATCCTAGGATTCAAGCTATGTGAAGCCTAGCTATGCGTTTCTTATTTATGTGGCCTAAATGACAATGCCAAAGGTAAACCGGATTAAGTTCGTTAGGCTTAACCCTTTAAGTATGTATAGTATAGACATGATTAGTTTCATTTAAATCCAGGATATAAAAGACATTATTTAATAGAGCCACTCCATAAAATAATTCTTTTCTAGATAAACCCTTTTTACTATTAACAATAGTAAATGTACATCCAGAAATATCCAAAACTGAAACAGAAATAATATTCCTGTACAAAACAGGTACAAAATAACATAGTTTCAGTAACAAAACTAATCTACTAGGCATCATAAGCTGGTCCGGCTGATCTCTATGGCAGCAACTCTTGCTCCATTTATGACCGGCAAGTCCACTTGTCCCGATCCCAGTGATCTCTTGTTCTTAAGTCCCTACACATTACAACAAATGTGAGAACCACATCTAGTATCCAATACATAAGATGTTGAAACAGAGGTTAATGTCTATGACATATATACCTGATGAAGACACGCCTTGCGTCTTCCTTTTCTCTCCCAAAAGCTTGGGACACGATCTTTTCCAATGACCAGCCTGCTTGCAACCGAAGCAGACATCCTTGGAACGGGCCTTGGGCTGGGCTTTAGCCTTTTTAGCCTTGGCTTCCTTAGCCTTGGCCTTGGCCTTTGCCTTGCCTTTAGCAAAAGGAGGTTTCCCCTTGTAAACCTCAAGTACCGGCGGAGTCTTCTTGATCGACAGTTCAGCGAGCTCAAGCATCCAATGCAGCTCACTAACAGTACGGTCCATCCCTTGCTTGTAAAAGTTTAGGATGAATTGATCATAAGAATCCGGTAAAGAATCCAGGATCGTGCTGACCGCCAGCCCCCGTGAGATAGGAGTTCCGAGACGGGCTAAATTATCCAGATAACCCTTCATCTTGAGCACGTGTGTACTCACAGATGTCCCGGCTCCCATCTTACAGCTGCGGAATGCCTTGTGTATCAGGTACCTTTCCTGATAAGCTTGCTCATAAAACATCTCGTTAAGAGTTGTCATTATAGCAAAGGCCTGATGATCCAAGAACTGCTTTTGCAATTCAGGAACCATACTAGCCAACATCAGGCATGTCACATCCCGGTTATCTTTTACATGTGCCAAGTATTCCTCCAGCTGGGCAGCCGGTGGATTACTTCCCGTTGGCACAACCGGTACAGGCTTTTCGAGCACATACTCTTTAGACTCTTGTCTTAGAACTTTCCTTAAGTTCATAGACCAGTCCCAAAAGTTAGGGCCAGAAAGCTTGTCCCATTCCAAGAAAGATCGCAGTGATAAAGTATCATTCGTAGCCATTGGTTTCTACACAGAAAAATTTACGAGTGTAAATAAAGGACTTAACATGTTCTTCCCATATAATAATTAATAATGAATCATGTTATTAATTAACTCGAGTTGTTGGGCTCATGGGCCGAGATCCATATTATATCAAGATATAGCCAGACGAGGGCCTGGAACAACTATATCACAATTTTTAGGTAGGAACGCCGTCCAATCCCAACCTAGGGACTCTCGGTTTGATGGGTCTGTTGGCACTTACCCATCTGTGCTTAGGGCCAGGAACATCCTACTACCCACGCTAAGTCAAAACCTCCATCCAAGTGTTAGAGTAACCAATACTCCAACCCAATACAAAATGACGATACTCCAGTGCATCCAACGAGGGTTGGTCTACAGCTGGCCTATCCCCACTTCGAGTAGGTTATGAATGAGGGAAGCACTTTTAAGAGACTTAGTAATTACCTTTTGGTTATTAGATTCAATTAATAACGGCTTAGATGCATAGGCGGGTGAAAATGGGTTTGTACATACATGCTCACATGTAAATAAATAAAGCATAATTAAATAAAATGAAATGCTATGGGCCAAAATTTACATCCTAATATAATTCTAGTAAACCTATACTAGAACGATATCAGGTGGGCTGCATCCTCATCCTTCTAGCACGCCAATCCAATCGGCTTCTTCTTCTTTACATAATTCCATAATAAACACATAAAATAAAATTACATAAAAGAAAAACGGCGCGTAGGCCGTATTTACCAAAAGAATATTACAACCCGAATAAATAAGGCCCAAAACATCCATTCATGCATTTAATCATACATACACGTATCCAATACATACAATTTATAAACATGTTAAATGCATGAATTAATCCCATTTCATATATGTCCATAGCCATTATTTTGAAATCGCCAAATTTTGGCCGATCATGGTTCTAAACCCGTGCGGGCTTTAGGCCTCCAACCCAGGCAAAATTGCTCCCAATCCAATTGGGAAACCATGAATTCCAAAATTAGCCGTCCGGGTAATCGTGCCAAGAAAACCCGAACCAATTTCAATTAACCGTATTTATTTCCAAAATAAATATCGCATGAACGAAAAATAAATTCATTCATAAAACATGCGCATAAAATTTCCAAAATTAAACACGCACAAGTTTAAAAACAATTAAAATTTTAAAACCCCACGCGCATAAAAATTACCAAAATTTAAACACGCATATTTTTAAAATTTTAAAACCGGCCCGGCCCAAAAAATCCCGCCAAATCCAAAAACGGGCCCGGCCCGCTGCGCGGGGCAGCCGCGGCGCTGCTGCCCAGCAGCAGCCCCGCTGCCGCGCAGCGGCTGCTGCCCAGCAGCAGCCTGCTGCTGGCGTGCAGCAGCTGCTGCCCAGCAGCAGCTGCTGGCACGCAGCAGCCCTGCTGCTGGCGTGCAGCAGCTGCTGCCCAGCAGCAGCTGATGGCCAGCAGCAGCCCAGCTGCTGCCGAGGCAGCAGCCAGCAGCAGCTGCTGCCTGTGGCGCCTAGCGCCGCAGGCAGCGGCTGCTGCCCCCGTTCCGACCCGAAACGGTCCGTGATTTTTTTTCGCATAAAAACAACATGAAATTAAATCACCAAGAAATAAAATCATGCAATGGAAAAATAAATCTAGCATAAACCTATATGCAAAAATAAATTTCCATAATCAAAACACAAATAGAAAAAATAAACAAAGCATAAACCAATATGCAAAAAATTTTCCATTTGCAAAATTCAAGGGGCAAAATCACAAACCCGAAACCAAAAGAATCCCGTCCACAAAAATCGCCAATTTTAAAACACGGGATCCGCCAAGTTAAAGATTTCCACGGATCAAAAGCCCGCTCTGATACCACTGTTGGGATTCGTCACGGGAAACCGACCGATAAAAGCGGAAAGACGCGTCGATTTCCTCGAATCCGGCCCAGGAGCTTAAGATGTGGAAATCTAAAACATGAAGGCATAAAAAGAGGGTTTCAAAACTAACCTCAAAGTCTCTCTAAGAGACAGAAGCAGACTGCAGAAACCAAGGGTAGGTTTCCTCCACCGATGCGTACACGAACGGCTCTCGGACCGAAACCCGTGCTAGCGACTCGGATAATTCAAGAAGAGAGGGAGAGAGGGGCGGCCTTGCTTCATTTAGTAGTTATGAAATCCCTAAATGATAAATCCCTAAATGAAGCATATAAGTGATGGTGAGAAGGAAGCAAGCAAAGTCCAACTTTGCTACCTCTTTTCCACCTACATGACTCACACCATGAGTCATCACTTTCATCATTATAAAAGATGACTCACCCTCTCATTTCAAGTGATGAATTCGGCCAAGGATGGTGAGTAATGTGAAGATATTTGTTTAAGGAATCAAAGTCCAACTTTGCTACCAAAAAGTCATACCATGACTCACCAAATTTAATCATCATCTTTTGTTTAAAGAATGACTCATCATTCTTAAAACAAAAAGCATGACTAAAACCCTAACCCCTAAATTTCGGCCAACTCTCCCCAACATAATGTTGGCAATTTCATTTTATGTGTTAAGCCCAATTTGACTTCCTTTGATTTCATTAATTTCAAATGCAATTCCAATTCAACATGTATGTATATATATTGCTATATAATACATTACATACATTGACATTAGAATTCATTTGATCTATTAACTTAATCAATGGATTAAATTAGACATACATAAAATGAAATACATGTAAACCTATACATGGAAGAATATTCATTTTAAGTCTTAAGCCTAATATTACTTCCTTTGATTTGATTAATTTCAAATGCAACTTTACTTTAACATGTATGCTTATATATTATACCATATAATATATTACATACATTTAAATTAAAATTCATTTGACCTATTAATTTAATCAAGGGATTAAAATAGGTATACATAAAATGAGATACATGTAAACCTATACATGTATAAACATATTTCCACCTAGGAAATATATCCATAAATTAATTCATTGAATTAACTATGGAGGCCAAAATAAATATTAATTATATAACTATGATCAATCCAATTGATCATATAATATAATTAATGAATCTCTCTCTCTTCAAATGTGTATACTCCAAGTACACACTAATCCGACTAGTTAAAGTCCAGACGTTCAATGTGTACGATCCAATGGGCCCGTCTTTATGTTGGCAGTGGGCCAAGACCCACAGACTGCAGGCGGGCTCTAGCAAGCCACTGCAGCCCCCAATTAAGACGGAGTAAGCAGTCAAACTGAAAACGTAACCCAGTAGTTTGAACTTGTAAATCCCATGTCGCTGATATCGGTGTCCAACACAGAGGCATGGAAGTATCACCCTCCTTGTGTCTGGACCTTGACTTGATACCGAATGAACTGATGCTCACAAACAAGATCCAATCTTGTTCGGGTGCGGCCGCACACTTATCAGTAACATTCTTCAAGAGGCCGATGATATCGTCTCAGTGAATCACTGAGTGACATTCCCTTCTGCATATCCATAGTGCTGCCATGCTTACTGACACACCCGAACGTACCCGTACTTGGCACCCTTTTACAGGCCCGTTGGGCGTACACCAAAGTGTGCCACCTCGCATGCAGCACCATCATATGGTCCGGTCGAAGGACTTATACAAGTACTACACGAGAATCATTTGTGATACTATACCATGCAGATTCCCGTTAAGTGGATCAATCCAGTACCATGCCCTTTTGCATGTACCCATTAACCTAGTTGACATTCCATGTTCTATGACCGGTAAGACACCGCCATACAACCAGGCTAATGATAGTCTTTGGTTCCATTCATTCCCATGATTGGAACAGACTACGGATGACTTTATGGTCATATCGTTTTCACTATCCACAGTCTTACTGCCAAGTGCCTCACACTTGACAACATGGATATGGATATGTCCATTGGATACTCTATTTAAAATACAGCACAAGACATATAATAAATAGATTAATGCCTTTATCTCCTTGACACAAATTGTATAATACATAAAGTTTACATTAATGTACCAAATGTATCATACAAACACAAGGACCAATGCCTCGGGACTAGGGCATTTCCAACAGTAACCACTTACAGGGATTGGGCTGATAAACTGCCTTATGCTCTCTGGGGTTACAGAACCAGTGTTAGAACGCCGATAGGAGAAACTCCTTATGCCTTGGTATACGGAATGGAAGCAGTGGTACTAGTGGAGATAGAACTCAAGTCACTCAGAGTTGCCCTGGAAGCTCAATTGCCAGAGACTGAATGGGTTCAAGCTAGATATGAGCAGCTGGCTGCACTAGATGAAAGGCGACTAAAGGCACTGGATCACCTGCAGATGTATCAGCGCAGAATGGCTAGAGCCTATAATCGAAATGTGAAATACTCCAAGCGGCAGTTGAAAGTGGGAGATTTGGTTTTAAAGCAACTAAGGCCTTCAAATGTTGATGTTAGGGGCAAGTCCAGACCTAACTGGGAAGGACCCTATGTGGTGAAGAAGGTGTTATCAAAAGGCGCTGTCAGCATCATGGACATGGATGGAAACGAGTTCACCAACCCGATCAACCTAGACAGGCTAAAGCTTTATCATGTATAAAAAAAAAAGAAAGAAAGAAGGAGAGGTCTGCTAGGCTGAAAACTCGAAAAGAGCGGTCTAGGCAAAAGTTAAGACACGAGAGAAGATAATCAGTCAGAAAACCTGAAAAGGACGACTGGTGACGGATTCTGGCACAATGTGAAAAGTGTACCATTTAGGAACCAACTTGTTTCAAATGTACTCATTTTGACTTCATCAATAAAGTGAAGTGTTTGTTTAAATATATTTACATGGTTATGACAAATGCACAAACAAAGTTGTCTTGCATAAACACATATTCAAAGAAAGCACTTTGCATTCAACTGATCAATATCATCGCATTATTTGACAAATGTAAATGTATCAAATACATGCAATTTAAAATCTCTTATCGTCCTCTAAAGTCCAGTTCATCTTCCCAGACGAGCAATAAAGGGTCACAACACCATTTTAGTCAAATCTAAAATAATAAAAAAAAAATGCTCGTTGAGGTGAAAGCCGAAAAGGCACCTCAGGCAAAAATTAGAGCGGCCCGCTAAGCTGAAAACCCATATCGGGCAGTTTAGGCAAAAGTTAGGGCATATGAAAAGCTCGCTAAGGCGAAAACCGAAAAGGCGCCTTAGGCAAAAGTTAGAGCGGCTCGCTGGGTTGAAAACCCAAGTTGGGCAACCCAGGCAAAAATTAGAGCACTTACAAACTCATAACTCCCCCGCAAAGCAAGAAAAGCAGAACGTCCTCAGTATTCTCCTCAGAATTCGTCACATCACTCCCCAGCAGAATGTCCCCTACTATTCCCCAGTGGAGTCTGCATAAAGAACACCATCAATTACTTCCCCGCAAAGTAGCCATGTTACTCCTTAGTGTAGTCTACACAAAGAACACCATAATTGTCTCCTCAATCAAGTCACCACACTCTTCCCCAGCGGAATCTCTACAAGGAATACTACGATCATTTCCCTAGCAGTCACCTCACTCCGTCGATAATCACCAAACAATGCCCCAAGAAAAGTAAAATCAACCAGGGGCACAACATATCTCCCCAGCGGAAGACAGAAACATCCAATAACAGAAAATACATACATGTACATATACATCATCATGCATCCATGCATTGCATATATCAATTACTTATCTCCGGCTAGTCTTCATTCTTGATCGAAGGGGCAAAAATTTTTGTTTAAAAATCTCTCGATCAAGGAACGAAGACTTGCCATTTCAAGTGCAGGAATTCATCCCCAGCTTAATATCCTCAGCAAGTCAGCAGATCCGCCTCGAGTAATGTAAACTCGGTATCGGCCCAGGTCCGCTCCATTATCTCAACTTTCTCCAGCGAGTTCGCCTCGAGTAATGTAGGCTCGGCATCGGCCCAGATCCGCTCCATCATCCAAGCTCCCCAGCAGATCCGCCTCGAGTAATGTAAACTCGGTATCGGCCCAGATCAGCTTCATCTATTTCCCTAGTAAAGTTCGCCTCGGGTAACCTAGACCCGGTATCTGCTAATCTCTTCATCAACTCGCCTCGGGTAACCTAGACCCAGTATCGGCCAATTTCTTCATCAATTTCACCTCGGGTAACATAGACCCGGTATCGGCTAATCTCATCTCCAGCATTGCCTCGGGTAGCCTAGACCCGGTAATGGCTAATCTCTTCATCAAGCTCGCCTCGGGTAACCTAGGCCCGGTATCGGCTAAACCACAATTCACCCACTTCTTCGCCTCGGGTAACCTGGACCTGATATCGGCTTATTTCCTCCCCAGTATCGCCTTGGGTAACCTAGACCTGGTATCGGCCTATCTCATCAGAAGGTTCATCCCAGTGTTCACGGCGCTTTAATTCACGCTCTCAAATTCATCATCACAGGTATTATAGACCCGGAGCTAGATGTCGAATTTGATCACGTGAGGGGCAGCTGTAAGCGCCGGAATTTTCTATACTGAAAAAAAAAAATTATAGTCGTACGACTGTAATTTAAAAATTACAGTCGTACGACTGTAATGTCGGACAGACTGCAGGAACCCATACCTCTGCAGCAGAAATGGAGGAGAGAGAGGTTGAGCATTAATTGCTCCGGCTCTGCAGCAAGCAAGCAGGAAAAAAGAGGATAAAAAAAAGAAGAAGAAAGGAGAGAGAGGGGGGTAGTGGGAATTCTGGTGAAGAAATCTAGAGAGAGAAGGAGAAAAGAGAGAAGGAAAAGTGAGAGTTGGAAACCCACAAAAAATTCATCTTTTCCTCTTCTATTTTCTTTTGATTCTCAAAATTAAGGTTAAAACTTGTTAGAAATCCCTAGGACAATCAATTAACTTCACAACCAAATCAAGAATCTAGACTTAAACAATCAGAATCCCTTGTAAATTTGGATTTTTGGACTCAAACTCCCAATTTCCATTCCAAAGGAAAAGTGCGAATTTGTTGGGATCGGAGCGACGCCAGGGGTCAAAACGACTTGGAATAGCTTCTAAAAAGGTAATCACTTCTTTTCCTTACACTTTTCCTCGCTTTCTGGGTGTATAAAGTGAGTTTTGTGCGTTTTTGCTGCATTTTCGTATTTCTATTCCTGGAAATTAAGAACAGTCGTACGACTGTTCTTGGTTTTCATGAACAGTCGTACGACTGTATATACAGTCGTATGACTGTTCTTAATTTCCAGCCATTTTTTTTCTTCAGTTTTGGTCCAAAATGAATTTTTTGGCGAAATTTTGATCCTGAATTGATTACAGTCGCACGACTGTAAACTACAGTCGTACGACTGTAATCATTATTCCAGAATCAGAATTTCAACTTTTATCCGTAAAAATCCCAAAAAATTAGAAAACCCCAAAAATCATCAAAATGAATTTTGTTGTGTGCATCACGACCATAGATTCAATTTTTAGTAAAATTGCATTTAGAACAATTCAACGACGGAGACCCATTTCTCCTGAAAACCGACCCACTTAAATATATAAAAATGCATGTAAACCCGAAAAATTGTTTTCAAAATGATTTTTTCCACTAAAAAACCAAAAATACAGGGACGTTTCAAAATGTTTTCCAGGTCTAACCGGGCCAGCTAGCCGAGCGAACCCGATTATCCCCTCTATGCATGCCCCCCCGATACTTGATTTCCCAATTCTGTCTGTTTGAGTCCAACTTGTGGTGTGCCGTATAAATTGTGCTAACCTTCTGTTTTGCAGGTTTTAATTTCTTTTATTTTTATTTTTTCGATGTATTTTAATAGATTAAATCGTGTATTTAGGTGATTATAATTATTTTTTTTTTTAGATTCCCGTGTATTCTAGGCGATTGTATAAGTGAGGCGAGAGTTTTTATTTTTCCATTCGATTTGGTTGTAAGCCAATTAATATTTATTTCTTTTCCTTATTTTTGTATTAAACATTTTGTATGCGTGCTGTATGCTTTTTATATTCAATAAAATGGACTTTAGATTTTGAAATACCATTTGAGAACATTGGCAATATTTATTTTAATTAGACACGAAATAAGGGACTTGTCCGGACCCGAATCTCTGGATAGTGTAGCGACGCGTCGTCCGCTCACAGTATTGGCAACTGACAGACTTGTATTATGCTTTATGGCAACTGTCGGTTGCTATTTTGAGCTCTAGGAAATGAGGTTTTACCCAACATAAACAAGAGTAAGCTCTAATTGAATGATATTAATCTTTGTCTCCACCCATATCTGCATCTGAGCATAGATGTAGCTGTAAAGATTTATTGACCGTTGGAGCAAAGTAGCAAAGTAACCACTTTACCCGGGACTAACGTTCCGTTGTAAGAAAGTGCATTAATTGAGACAATTTATTAACTGGGAAAGCTATGTCTGGCCATATTAACAATAATTATTGGTCACTCGATACTTAATTAATAGCAGCAGGAACAGGATCACCAATTTACAAAGTCAATTGTGCATAGGGATGGCCATTGCTCTGAGTACAAAATTTAGATTCATTCATGATGGATTCAGTAAAATCCTCTGGATGATCCGGGTCCGGGTTGCTACTCTGACCAGATCCAATGTTGCTCCTGCAAGACAGAAAACGGTGAGACACCGGTAACCTCTGGGGT
Source organism: Euphorbia tirucalli (assembly GCA_039660915.1). Taxonomy (NCBI): domain Eukaryota; kingdom Viridiplantae; phylum Streptophyta; class Magnoliopsida; order Malpighiales; family Euphorbiaceae; genus Euphorbia; species Euphorbia tirucalli. The sequence continues at coordinate 35,355,803 of CM077633.1, forward strand.
ATACTCTGATGCCTAAGTTAGTACGCTCCTATGTGTTAAAAGTACTTTTTAGGAGAATTGAGAATAGAATTGAGTAATCTTTACCTCATACAGAGTATCCTCCTTTTATAGGAGGGATGGTAGAGTTGGATTGATATTGAAAGAGCTCCACATGGGTGGTGTTCCTGCCCTAGTAAAACACGGGGGTGGATTCGTAATTGGACACCACCTCTTCTCCTAGGATCTCTCCACCGATCAAGGAAACTTAATTCGAATCTGCTCAGGGGAGGTCGGGATCCGGATGCGAAATACGGCTTCTTTAGCCGGGTGATGGGATACGGGTCCGGACTACCGGACTGGACCGGGTGTATCGGACCGGATGTCATCAGAAGTCCCTCCCTAAGCCTGAAGTAAACCCTTTAGGGTTTAACACCTAAAACCCTGCCTAGGAACGCATGCTCACCCACTGTCTGCCACGTACTGTGTAGCTGCAGGGACGCGACCTTCGATTTGACTTAAATGCTGCAACCGTTCGATTTCCCACCAGCAGGGTATTTAAGTCACTGATTTCAGCTCTAGGCGTCATTCTAAGTTTCTAGCCTTTCTCATTTCTTAAAACCAGTAAGTGCTTTCCTCTTTCTTCTGCTACTTTCCTGTTTTTCTTCTGTTCTTAGTTCTAGGGTGTACTGTTTGTTTGTTATGGGTTCTTCGAGTTATTCGTGGACCGCTAGCACTGCTCCCCGCTCTGTATCCCCTTCTGTGGAGATGGATTCTAACGCCGCCAGGCTTTCCACATCTGAGTCCTTTGAAAGAACTCGCTCCGCCGAAGAGACCAGTGCACCAGTCTACCTCCCTGAGTCATCTCAGTTGGTCAGGAGTGTCTCAGGGAGAATCCTTACCCCCAGGATATCACAGATGGCCTCTTCCATTGCTTTCCGTGAGATAAATCAGTTAGCTTCTGATTACCCCTGGTTAGAAGCCTGTGAGTGTCTCATCGCTGCTTCCAGCCTAAGGGTTCATCTTCTGCCGCCCAGCTATTTCTCCATCTACCTTCACCACGTAGTGGGCAGGTTCACCTATCCGCTCCTAGAAGGGATTTGTTCCATCTTGAACCAGTACGGGGTATGTCCGGCCCAGTTGCACCCGAATGTGATGGAAGACGTGTGAGCCACGTATTGGTTGTGCTGTAACCTCAGCATCCAACTGACCGGTGCCCTCTTCCAGCACATCGCCACTCCGGTTCTCCGAAACACCTATAGTGACCATCTCACAATGGCTAAGGGGCCTCTCTTCTGGTTTTTTTCTGGCCGCACTTCTTCGGTAAAGGGGTTTAAGGGTATATTTTTCTTCATTAGGTTGAAGGAAAATATGCCAACATTCCCCACCGCCTGGTCTTTCCGGCCTGCGAGTGAGATGCGGGGGGAGAAGGATAAGCTCTCGCCCCAGGAACAGGCCCATCTCAATCTGCTGACGGCGGTCCCGACTCAGTACTGGAAGCTGCAGTACGCCACGAGAGCTTACCGTCAAGGGTTGCCACTGGCAGCGCTTGATGACCGGACCGGTCTCCCTGTGTTCTTTAATGATCCCTTAGAGGGCCGAGGTATTTATTTACTTATTTTTGTGTTTTCCCTCTGTGGCAGGGATGTCACTTGCTGATACTGTTGCAGCCTTGCGTGCCCGAAAGAGCGGATCTAAGGCATCTAGTGCCGCACTTGCGCCGGTCCCTGCTATTAATTCGGTTGGTCCAAATCCTGCTGCTCCTGTCGTGAGTGCGGAGCCTGCTGGAAATAAGAAGAGGCCTGGTGCTCCTGCATCCAGATCGGACAGAGGGAAGAAAGTCCGAGTGGTACGTTCTTCACATTTTCTTTTTTTTTTTAACGCCGGATTGTGCTCTCTTTTTGTTCCGCAGGAGGTAGCACTGACTTTTCGGGTCCGGTGAACACCGACAGCCCGATACGGGATGTTTTGATTTCGAAGTTCAGCAAAGATGCAAGTCTTACTGACCCTCTAGTGCAGCTGGAGCTGAGCAATGGCATGTATCTCCCTGCTGACTCCTCCCGGATGAGGACTTTGTCAAACCGGACCATCGGGACTCGAGTCCTGAGCAAGTTATACACGGTAAGTCCTAGACTCTTTCCCTTACCTTCTGGCTATATCTAATTGTTTCTCTGCAGGCCATCCCCTTCCTCTACGAGGAGTTGAAGAGGGTTGAAGAAGCGGATTGAATCTACGATCAGAGCATTACCGGTGCTCTAGAGAGAAAGAAGTTGGAAGAGGGCTTGGCGAAAGTAAAGGCTGAGGCTGAACAGCAAAAGAGGACGCTTGATGCTGTGGCTGCCGAGAATGCGACCCTTAAGCGTTCTCTTGAACTAGCCGAGGTGGCCCTTGAGCAGGAGAGGAAGTCCCGCGAAAGTGACCGATTGGAGGCGGAGGAAAAGTTGAAGGAAAGAACCCTTACCTACGGGCGCCTTGCCCTATTGTATGGGGACCGTATCATTCAAAAGTGCTTTGAAGTCTACCCGAATTTTGCTTTTGGGGACATAGAAGTGGACTTCCCTGATGAGGCCGATCTCCCGGATGAGGAAGAGGATGTCCCTCCCACCGCCTCAGTGCCTGAAGAGGGATCAGCTGGGGGGTCCGGCAATCAGAATAAGGATTGATACTTTGTAAATGTACACATTTCCCGTTATGGGCATTTAATGAAATGAGAATTTTTTGACGTAGTTCAATTTCTCTTTTTATGTGTTTGAATGCAAACTTAGCGCATCTGCTTATGGCTACCCCTTTAAAGCCGGGTCTAAGTTCGGAATCGAATGTTTACCCAGGACTTCAATTTTATCGAAAGCGAATAAAAATGGCCAAACACCTCAAAGAAATATTTTAAAGCAAATAATAAAAAGGCTGGTTAGGCATAAAAAGATGTATTCAAAAGCGAATCTCCATTAAACATAAAGTTACAGCACTACAGCTACAGTTGCCTCGTTAAAAACCTCAGCAGGGAAAACCCTGTGGGAAAAAACCGCTACCGAGGGAAAAAGAGTGCAACGTGCTCTATTGGTAGTATTTCCTAAGTGCTCTAGAGTTCCATGTGCATGGGATGTCTCTTCCATCCGTGTGGCATAGTTTGTACGTAGCCGGTCCAAGGGCCTTATTTATCCGGTACGGTCCCTCCCATTTGACAGCTAATTTTCCTCTGCCTTCTCTAGCTTGTGAGGCCTCTGTGTCTCGCTATACAAGATCTCCCGGCTGGAAGGCTACCGCCTTTACTTTCTTGTCATGGTACCGAGCAACTTTATTTTTGTATGCCGCCATGAGGACGAAGGCCCTCTCCCTCCTTTCCTTCAGTGAGTCCAAGTGAAAGCACAAGTTGATGTCATTCTGGGCTTCGCTGTAGTACGTCACCCTGTCACTAGGAGAGCCTATTTCTACCGAGATTACTGCCTCGGTACCGTATGTTAGGGTGAAGGGGGTTTCCCCTGTGGCCCGTCTTGGGGTGGTTCTGTACGCCCATAGTGCGCTGTTTAGTTCATCTGCCCATGCTCCTTTGTGCCCCTCCAACCTCTTTTTGATGCCGTCGCATATGGTGCGGTTGGTAACCTCTGTCATGCCATTACTCTGCGGGTGGGCAACCGAGCTACACCTATGTGTGATGCGGAAGCTTTCACAGAATTCTTTAAATTTTCTAGAGGTGAACTGAGTCCCATTGTCCGTAATGATGGTATTCGGTATGCCGAATCTTCCCAGGATGTATTCCTTCACAAAGGAAATCACTTTCTCAGGGGTGATGGTAGAGAGGGCTTCTGCTTCCACCCATTTGGTGAAGTGATCAACCGCTATGATTATCCACTTCCTCTGTCTGCTTGCTTCCGGCATCGGACCCACAAGGTCGATCCCCTATGTTGAAAAAGGCCAAGCCATTAGGATTGGCTGTTGCTCCGCCGGTGGTTGGCTGGTTTTCTTGGCGTGTACCTGGCATTGGTGGCAAGCATAGATGTAGGCCTCTGCGTCTTCTTTCATTTTTTCCCAGTAGTATCCAATGAGCATTGCTCTGCGGAGTATGGTTAGGGCGGCCTGATGTGACCCATAGATCCCCTCGTGGAGTTCTCTCAAAACATAGTTGCCTTCTTCCAGCGAGATGCATTTCATCCAAGGGCGACTAAAAGACTTACGGTAAAGCTGTCTGTCTATGATAGCATACCTAGAAGACTTCCTCGAGATTCGACGAGTCGTTGGTTCATTAGTCGGCAATTTTCCCTCTTTTAAGAAGTCCCTGATGGGTGTAATCCAGCATGTTCTATGGTGGTCTATCGTTAGTGCTTCATTTTTCTCCATGCTGGGATGAGACTGTACTTCATACGGATAGTGCAGATGTTGCCACTCTTCTTTGCTAGAGGCGGCTTTAGCGAGTTCATCCGCTAGGCTGTTGGCTTCCCAGGGTATGTTTTCAATCTTCCATACTGTTCCCTGTGCCTCAATCTGTTTCAGCAATCTCCGGACAGTGTCCAAGTATCCTTTCATGGCTGGGTCTCGGACTTCAAAGTGTTTGTTTATCTAGTTGGACACCAATCTAGAGTCACTGAGTATCCGGACTCTGTCTAGCCCTATCTCTTTGATCAGCTCCAGGCCTTTGAACATCGCTTCATATTCTGCTGCATTATTCGTTGTTGGGAAGTCCAACTTCACTGCATAGTGGAGTCGGATCCGGTTTGGTCCTTTGATGTATATGCCTGCTCGGCCCCCTCTTTTGACGATGCTCCGTCCACAAAGACGTCCCATTCTTCAGATGGAGGTGTTGAGTTGTGCTCAAGATCTTTGAACTCTATTACGAAGTCTGCTAGGATTTGAGCTTTCAAAGCTTGCCTGGGCTCGAATCTGATGTTAAATTCCCCCAGACGTATCGCCCATTCCGCCAATCTCCTCGGATGTTTCGAGCCATTGCAACACCTTTCTGAGTGGGAAACCGGTTCTAACGATGATAGTATGTGCCTGGAAGTAGGGCCTTAGTCTATTGGATGCCGAGAGCTGGGCCAGTGCCATTTTCTCAATGTTGGGGTATATTGTCTCCGCCCCTCGTAGTACCTTGCTGGTGTAATACACCGGATATTGTTGCCCTTCCTCTTCTCTTACTAGAACCGATCCGATGGCTTCCTCTACAGCTGCCAAGTATACATACCATTTTATTCCCGGTACCGGTCTGCTCAGCAGCGGGGGTGATGTGAGGAACTTCTTCAATTGGTCAAACGCCTCGTGGCATTCCTTGTTCCACTTGAAGGCCTGCCCTTTTTTGAGTGCTTTGTTAAATGGCATGCATCTTTTTGCCGAGAACGAGATGAACCTTCCTAGGGCTGTGACCCTTCCATTTAGTTTTTGGATGTCGTTGAGGGTCTTGGGTGGAGCCATTTCTAGTACGGCCTTTATCTTCTCCGGGTTTGCTTCAATCCCTCTTTGTGAGATCATGAATCCCAGGAATTTGCCGCCTCGTACTCCGAATATGCATTTTTCCAGATTCAGCTTAAGTTTGTACTTCTGGAGGATGGAGAATGCCTCCCTTAGATCTCTGGGGTGGTCATTCATGGTCCGGCTCTTGACAATCATGTCATCCATGTACACTTTAACCATTCTCCCAATCAACTCTCTGAACATACAATTCACCAACCTTTGATAAGTAGCTCCCGCATTTTTTAATCCGAAGGGCATGACCTGGTAACAGTATGTCCCTTTGTGCGTAATGAAAGAGGTTTTCTCTTGGTCCACCGGGTCCATGGGTATCTGGTGATATCCGGATGCTGCATCCAGGCATGAATATATGGCGTAACCAGCCGTTGAATCCACCAGCTGATCAATGTTGGGCAGTGGGTAGCTGTCTTTCGGACATGCTTTTTTAAGGTCGGTGAAATCGACGCACATGCGCCACTTTCCACTTGCCTTCTTCACCATCACTACTTTCGCCAGCCATTTGGGGTATTGAACTTCCCGGATGTGTCCTGCGTCGAGTAAGCTCTGGATCTCTTCCTCGATTGCCCTCTGCCTTTTCGGTGCATATTTTCACCTCTTCTGTACTACTGGGGTTGCTTCCGAATCTACATTGAGTGAGTGTTTTTGTAACGCCCCAGATATAAGTTGACTTAGTTATGTTGTGATGTGTGCATATGAGTGAGCATTTTTGCATTTAACCGATGTTTTGTATGCTTATAACAATTCGTAGGCTTTGGCCTAATGGTAGAGAGATGTGTTTAATAACTAGAGGTCTAGAGTTTGAACCCAACTTAGCTTAATTTAGTTATTTTCTTTAGGATTTATATTTTTGGTTTGGGAGACATAAAATCCCATAAAATCCGAAATTTACTATTTTATATATCCCTTTTATTTAGTTTGACCAATTCAAATCAGAAACTACCAACTTAGTGGAGCAAATCTCTCCCACTTACCTTTCCTTCATCAAATCAACTTCTATTTCCTATTTAACACTACAAATTTCGAAATTTCCTCTAACCCTAGCTGAAATTTATTCTTTCTCTTCCTCTCTCTTTCACTCAAACCAGCCTTGCATCATTCTTGTGAATTCCGAAATTCCATTGTCTCAGTTGAGGAAATCATTCATCTTTCTGAAGGTAAGGAATCCCAATCGGTTTTATTCCATCTTTTAACTCCTTAGAAACTTGCTAAGAACTTTGTTCTTTTCTGTAATTTTCTGAAGTTTCTTCTCTTTGGGAATCATCGGATTAAGTTCGTGACCTAAATCGAGGAGCACCCTCTCCTAATTTCTGTTTTTACTCTAGTGACCGACCTCACTGCAATCGAGGTAACAAACAAACTCTAATATCGATTTAAAGCTTTCATAGATTGCGTGATAGGTTCCTATTGATTGCATGGTGAGATAATAATCTTGTATATTGAAATTTAAGCATGTATGTTACTGGTATAAAATGATGATAATTAGGTTAAGGGTTGAAAGAAATATGTATATGCATGTTTCGAATGGTTTTATGCTGGAACTGCTCAATTTCAGATTGTACAGGTTGTGGTAATTGTAGCTTTATTTTCGTTATATGACTCCGATTGGCATGATTCAATTTTCTGTGTTTTCCTGAGACATAAATGTACAAGGTTGTTTTATACTATTTTGGCAAATTCCGTGAGTAAAGTGCTCATATTCCCTATTGAAACTGCCTTATGTGCATTGTGCCGATTTTTCTTGAACTGCTGAATTTCAGATTGTACAGGTTGTGATAATTTTAGCTTTATTTTCGTTATATAACTCCGAATGACATGATTCAACTTTCTGTGTTTTCCTGAGACATAAATGTACAAGGTTGTTTTATACTATTTTGGCAAATTCTGTGAGTAAAGTGCTCGTATTCCCTGTTGAAACTGCCTTATGTGCACTGTGCCGATTTCCTGGAACTGCTGAATTTCAGTTTGTACAGTTTGTGTTGATTATGGCTTTATTTTCTCTCTGTAGCTCCGTTTGCCATGAAATAAAATCCTATGTATTCCTGAAATTCTGATGTTCAATGTTGCTTTATATTATTTTTGCTAAATCAGTGAGTAACACATCTGTTTTGTCTGTTGAAGTCAGACTATGTGCAGTGATCTGAAGTGAATTTACAGAATGCATGTTTCTAGTGTTTCCTTAATATCTTTTGCTATAGGAATCCGAATTGCATGATTTAAGTTGGCCTGTGTTCCTGAGATGTAAGGCTAAATTTTCCTTTGTATTGCCATGCTGAATTCTGAGTCTAACCTACTGGAATATTATGTGCAAGTTGAGGCATGAACTATGAATTCTGAAATTGTCACCTTAGGCCTGAATTTATTTTTAATGTGTGTAAAGCATAATTTGATTCTAGAAATTTTGTGCTAGAACTCATGACATGAAATATAATAATTACAAATATGATTTGGTAAATTAATACATATTGGAATTATGAAATTGAGTTTGTGGTAAGTCCTATTTTAATGGCACCTTGTGTTTATTGATGTATTGTGCTATGTTTTGGGAATAAGACCTATTTTAATGGCACCCTTTTGATATTGGTATGATTATAGTAATTAATTTGAGTTGTGGTGATTTATACAGCTGTGCTTTGGTTAGTTGGGCAAAGTGTTTACCATGTTTGATTGGTAGGCACTAGGACAGCACCCCAAATTCCGAGGTAAGCCCTAGGTTCATGGCACTCGGTGATGTAAGACCTATGTTAATGGCATTATGATGTAAGACCTATGTTCATGGCATTCTGAGGTAAATCCTAGGTTCATGGTACTCAATGTGTTAAGGAGGTAAGTCCTAGGTTCATGGCTCTCCGCAGAGGTAAGCCCTAGGTTCATGGCACTCTGCAGCGTCTGCTGCCAAACTCCCTATAAGCACAAGTGTATAGGTTAATGCAATGAGTTGTACGCATATACATAAGTTGATGTTAATCAACGGTTAAGAATGTAATTGCATGTTAATGTTGATTACAATGTGATTTTGATGCTTGGCTGTGATAGTGAGGTTTGTAAGCTATCTTGTGACTTTGGAATTTGTGTATTAGGAAACTAATAATGGTTATTGTGTAAATGAAATAACGTCATGTTCATGATACAATTCCTTGTTCTAAACGGTTGTATGCATCTAGTTTGTATGACTTGACTTGGAATTTTATTCTTTGATTAATGATTTGCTACTTAAATGATATGATCTATGTGATATGTGTTGGAGCGGCTTGTTAAACGAGGTACGTTCCCTATTACAAGGATTGTGAGCATAAGTATGTACACTTGTATGAATGATGATTGTTGTTTATTACCCTTACGGTGCTTGATTAATTAATATAACATATATTTGTGAACTGTCATCATTTTATGCAAACTTTAAATTGATGTTTGGGATTTGTTAGTTACTCGTCACTAAGTGGCGCTGTTGATATTTTCAGAGTATGCCGGTGATGATTGAATGATGCCTGACGCCCGTCCTTGGGATTGTGTGGAGAGATTGCTTTGAGTAGACATTAAATAGTTGTTATGAACATTTTAGAATTGAGATTTTCAGATTCTCTAAACTTTTAGGTTTTTGTCATTGAAGTATTATTCGTATTGAATTATTATTTATCACTTAGAATTAAATTTTGGAGTACGTATTTTATGAACATGTGTAGTAGTAATCAGAGGCATAATTGGAAGTTTCTTTTATAATGATGTCCTAGACTTTATGTAATGTTTTCCGCCATTGCATGCTAAGAAAGTTAGGGATGTCACAGTTGGTATCAGAGCCCGCGTTGGTTCCGAGGCTTTGGTAGCATAAGTCACTTGGAACCAAAACTCAGAATCCTAGGATAGAGATTTGAACATAGTGTGAGGTGCATGGGTAGGTAGAACAGGTTTAATTGCTTTGAATTACTTGTTTTCTATTATTAGCTGTATGTATTATATGCTTAGACCTAGCTAGAACCACAATTTTAGAATGCCTCCGCGTAGAGATCCCGTTCGCGATGACTCTCCTCAGCGACGTATGCGGCTGTTAGAAGATGCCGTGCTCGCTATGGCTCAAAGAAATCCAAATAACCAAACTGTCTTTGATCGCATTGCTCGTCATCGACCCCCAACTTATGAAGGTTCTTCCGACCCGGTGGTGCTAAGGAACCAGGAAGGGAGAATGGTTTCCTATTCAAGTATTAAATTGAAACCGGGAGTGAAGATGGTCTCGGCCATGAAGTTGAAGAAAATGACGATGAAGGGTGAGGAAGTATTCCTGTGTCGAATAAAGGATACCTCGGAAGAACTGAAGATCGAGGATATTCCTATTGTTCGAGAATATGCGGATGTGTTTCCTGATGAACTGCCAGGGATTCCACCAGGAAGGGATGTAGAATTTGCCATCGACCTAATTCCGGGGTCAGCTCCAATCTCTAAAGCTCCTTATCGGATGGCTCCCTCGGAGATGCGAGAATTGAAGACCCAGTTGCAAGAACTTGTTGATAAGGGTTTTATTAGACCCAGCATGTCACCTTGGGGTGCTCCGGTACTCTTTGTCAAGAAGAAGGATGGAAGCATGCGATTATGTATTGACTACCGTGAGTTGAATAAGGTGACCATCAAGAATAAATATCCCCTGCCAAGAATTGAAGATTTGTTTGATCAATTGAAGGGTGCAGGTGTGTTCTCTAAGATCGATCTGAGATCCGGCTATCATCAGATTCCGGTAAAAGAAGACGACATTCAGAAGACTGCCTTCCGGACAAGGTATGGGCACTATGAATTCGAAGTAATGCCCTTCGGTCTCACTAACGCACCAGCAGTGTTTATGGATCAGATGAACCGAACCTTCCACGAGCTCCTTGATGTGTGTGTTGTGGTATTCATTGATGATATCTTGGTATATTCGAAGAATGAAGAGGAGCATGCTAAGCATCTCAAAATGGTGTTGAAAGTATTAAGAGAGCAGAAGTGGTACGCCAAGTTCTCTAAGTGTGAGTTTTGGCTTGGAGAGGTGGCTTTTCTAGGCCATGTGATTACCAAAGAAGGTGTGAAGGTGGACCCGGCGAAGATTAAAGCCGTTCTTGAATGGTCCAGTCCTACTAATGTGACCGAAGTAAGAAGTTTTCTTGGTCTTGCTGGATACTACAGAAGGTTTGTGCACAACTTTTCAATTATTGCACAACCTTTGACTCAGTTGATGAAGAAGGACTGTAGGTTTCAATGGACTGCAGAATGTGAAGAAGCGTTCCAGATATTAAAAGAGAGACTTACTTCAGCCCCAGTTCTTGCATTGCCGACTGATGGAGTAGAGTATGAAGTGTTCAGTGATGCTTCCAAGTACGGACTTGGGTGTGTACTTATGCAGTTGGGAAAAGTGATTGCCTATGCTTCAAGGCAATTGAGGGTTCATGAAAGGAACTACCCGACTCACGATTTGGAGTTAGCTGCGGTGGTGTTTGCTCTTAAAATTTGGCGCCATTACTTGTATGGTGTGCCGTGCAAGATATACACCGATCATAAGAGCCTCAAATATATTTTCACCCAGAAAGAACTAAACATGCGACAGAGACGTTGGTTAGAGCTTATCAAGGATTATGACTTGACCTTGGAGTATAAGGTAGGAAAGGCCGACAGAGTCGCAGATGCATTGAGCAGAAAGAGCATCCATTCGGTGAACTTCATGAAAAGACTCCCTATTGATCTTTGCAAGGAGTTTAGCAAGTTGGAAATTGAAGTGGTCCCGAGAGGAGTGGTTCGGGCGAGTTTAAATGCAATCAGAGTGGAACCGGTATTGTTTGTAGAATTGAAAGAAAAGCAGTTGAGTGATCCCGTACTTCAGAAGATTCGTGCAGCGAAGGAGCAGGGTAATGCTGTAGATTTCAAGATTCTTGCAGATGGGAGTATGAAATTTAAAGGCCGATGGTGCGTGCCTAATGATTCAATGTTGAAAGAGCATATCTTAAGTGAAGCTCATTGCACTCCCTACTCTGTGCATCCGGGAGGTGCGAAATTATACAAAGATTTGAAGATGCAGTTTTGGTGGCCTAGAATGAAGAAAGAGGTAGCTGAGTTTGTGGCCCGGTGCTTGACTTGTCAAAAGGTGAAAATTGAGCATCAGAGGCCTGGGGGATTATTGCAGCCCTTGGCTATTCCAGCATGGAAGTTTGACTCGGTTTCTATGGACTTTGTGTCGGGTTTACCAAAGGTTGCTAATGGTTTAGACACAGTGTGGGTTGTTATAGACCGTTTGACCAAGGTGGCTCGGTTTATTCCTATGAAGAAGACCTGGTCTATGGAGCAGTTAGCTGAGGCATATGCGAGTGAAATTATAAGGCTACATGGTGTGCCTAGGGAGATTGTGTCAGATCGTGACCCACGGTTCTTGTCACATTTTTGGACATCATTGCAAGAAGCTTTGGGCACTAGGTTGAAGTTGAGTACAGCTTTTCATGCTGCTACAGATGGACAGACGGAGAGGACAATCCAAACCTTAGAGGATATGTTGCGGTCATGTGCTCTTGACTTCTAGAAATCTTGGGTGAAATGTCTGAGTTTGGTAGAGTTCTCCTATAACAATAGCTATCACGCTAGTATCCGTATGGCCCCGTATGAAGCCCTCTATGGGAGGAAATGTCGTAGTCCGACATGCTGGGACGACATTAGTGACACATTGGTGTTGGGTCCGGAATTGATTCGGGATACAGTTGAGAAGGTGAAGGTGATTCAGGCGAATATGAAGGCTGCCCAAGATCGTCAGAAGTCTTATGCAGATCTCAAGAGAAGACCTCTTACCTTCGAAGTCGGTAGCAAGGTATTGCTGAAAGTATCTCCTATGAAGGGAGTGATGAGGTTCGGCAAGAGAGGCAAGCTCAGTCCCAAGTATATTGGTCCATATGAAGTGCTTGAAAGGATTGGGGAAGTTGCATATCGGTTGGCTCTACCACCGGAATTGGCAAAAGTTCATAATGTATTCCATGTTTCACAGCTACGAAGATATGTGAGCGACCCTTCTCACGTTATTGCTGTGGATTCGGTGGAGGTGGAACCCAATTTGACATATGAGGAGAAGCCTGTTCAGATCCTCGACCGTCAGGTTCGCAAACTCAGGAGAAAAGAGATGCCTTTGGTAAAGGTGCTTTGGCGTAGCCAGAAGTTTGAAGAGGCTACTTGGGAGCTAGAAGAGACCATGAGATCCAAATATCCGGAATTGTTTGCAACTAATCAAGGTTAGAACCTAGCTTACTCTTTTGTCCTTGAGTTTCGAGGGCGAAACTTTTTGTTAGTGGGGAGGATTGTAACGCCCCAGATATAAGTTGACTTAGTTATGTTGTGATGTGTGCATATGAGTGAGCATTTTTGCATTTAACCGATGTTTTGTATGCTTATAACAATTCGTAGGCTTTGGCCTAATGGTAGAGAGATGTGTTTAATAACTAGAGGTCTAGAGTTCGAACCCAACTTAGCTTAATTTAGTTATTTTCTTTAGGATTTATATTTTTGGTTTGGGAGACATAAAATCCCATAAAATCCGAAATTTACTATTTTATATATCCCTTTTATTTAGTTTGACCAATTCAAATCAGAAACTACCAACTTAGTGGAGCAAATCTCTCCCACTTACCTTTCCTTCATCAAATCAACTTCTATTTCCTATTTAACACTACAAATTTCGAAATTTCCTCTAACCCTAGCTGAAATTTATTCTTTCTCTTCCTCTCTCTTTCACTCAAACCAGCCTTGCATCATTCTTGTGAATTCCGAAATTCCATTGTCTCAGTTGAGGAAATCATTCATCTTTCTGAAGGTAAGGAATCCCAATCGGTTTTATTCCATCTTTTAACTCCTTAGAAACTTGCTAAGAACTTTGTTCTTTTCTGTAATTTTCTGAAGTTTCTTCTCTTTGGGAATCATCGGATTAAGTTCGTGACCTAAATCGAGGAGCACCCTCTCCTAATTTCTGTTTTTACTCTAGTGACCGACCTCACTGCAATCGAGGTAACAAACAAACTCTAATATCGATTTAAAGCTTTCATAGATTGCGTGATAGGTTCCTATTGATTGCATGGTGAGATAATAATCTTGTATATTGAAATTTAAGCATGTATGTTACTGGTATAAAATGATGATAATTAGGTTAAGGGTTGAAAGAAATATGTATATGCATGTTTCGAATGGTTTTATGCTGGAACTGCTCAATTTCAGATTGTACAGGTTGTGGTAATTGTAGCTTTATTTTCGTTATATGACTCCGATTGGCATGATTCAATTTTCTGTGTTTTCCTGAGACATAAATGTACAAGGTTGTTTTATACTATTTTGGCAAATTCCGTGAGTAAAGTGCTCATATTCCCTATTGAAACTGCCTTATGTGCATTGTGCCGATTTTTCTTGAACTGCTGAATTTCAGATTGTACAGGTTGTGATAATTTTAGCTTTATTTTCGTTATATAACTCCGAATGACATGATTCAACTTTCTGTGTTTTCCTGAGACATAAATGTACAAGGTTGTTTTATACTATTTTGGCAAATTCTGTGAGTAAAGTGCTCGTATTCCCTGTTGAAACTGCCTTATGTGCACTGTGCCGATTTCCTGGAACTGCTGAATTTCAGTTTGTACAGTTTGTGTTGATTATGGCTTTATTTTCTCTCTGTAGCTCCGTTTGCCATGAAATAAAATCCTATGTATTCCTGAAATTCTGATGTTCAATGTTGCTTTATATTATTTTTGCTAAATCAGTGAGTAACACATCTGTTTTGTCTGTTGAAGTCAGACTATGTGCAGTGATCTGAAGTGAATTTACAGAATGCATGTTTCTAGTGTTTCCTTAATATCTTTTGCTATAGGAATCCGAATTGCATGATTTAAGTTGGCCTGTGTTCCTGAGATGTAAGGCTAAATTTTCCTTTGTATTGCCATGCTGAATTCTGAGTCTAACCTACTGGAATATTATGTGCAAGTTGAGGCATGAACTATGAATTCTGAAATTGTCACCTTAGGCCTGAATTTATTTTTAATGTGTGTAAAGCATAATTTGATTCTAGAAATTTTGTGCTAGAACTCATGACATGAAATATAATAATTACAAATATGATTTGGTAAATTAATACATATTGGAATTATGAAATTGAGTTTGTGGTAAGTCCTATTTTAATGGCACCTTGTGTTTATTGATGTATTGTGCTATGTTTTGGGAATAAGACCTATTTTAATGGCACCCTTTTGATATTGGTATGATTATAGTAATTAATTTGAGTTGTGGTGATTTATACAGCTGTGCTTTGGTTAGTTGGGCAAAGTGTTTACCATGTTTGATTGGTAGGCACTAGGACAGCACCCCAAATTCCGAGGTAAGCCCTAGGTTCATGGCACTCGGTGATGTAAGACCTATGTTAATGGCATTATGATGTAAGACCTATGTTCATGGCATTCTGAGGTAAATCCTAGGTTCATGGTACTCAATGTGTTAAGGAGGTAAGTCCTAGGTTCATGGCTCTCCGCAGAGGTAAGCCCTAGGTTCATGGCACTCTGCAGCGTCTGCTGCCAAACTCCCTATAAGCACAAGTGTATAGGTTAATGCAATGAGTTGTACGCATATACATAAGTTGATGTTAATCAACGGTTAAGAATGTAATTGCATGTTAATGTTGATTACAATGTGATTTTGATGCTTGGCTGTGATAGTGAGGTTTGTAAGCTATCTTGTGACTTTGGAATTTGTGTATTAGGAAACTAATAATGGTTATTGTGTAAATGAAATAACGTCATGTTCATGATACAATTCCTTGTTCTAAACGGTTGTATGCATCTAGTTTGTATGACTTGACTTGGAATTTTATTCTTTGATTAATGATTTGCTACTTAAATGATATGATCTATGTGATATGTGTTGGAGCGGCTTGTTAAACGAGGTACGTTCCCTATTACAAGGATTGTGAGCATAAGTATGTACACTTGTATGAATGATGATTGTTGTTTATTACCCTTACGGTGCTTGATTAATTAATATAACATATATTTGTGAACTGTCATCATTTTATGCAAACTTTAAATTGATGTTTGGGATTTGTTAGTTACTCGTCACTAAGTGGCGCTGTTGATATTTTCAGAGTATGCCGGTGATGATTGAATGATGCCTGACGCCCGTCCTTGGGATTGTGTGGAGAGATTGCTTTGAGTAGACATTAAATAGTTGTTATGAACATTTTAGAATTGAGATTTTCAGATTCTCTAAACTTTTAGGTTTTTGTCATTGAAGTATTATTCGTATTGAATTATTATTTATCACTTAGAATTAAATTTTGGAGTACGTATTTTATGAACATGTGTAGTAGTAATCAGAGGCATAATTGGAAGTTTCTTTTATAATGATGTCCTAGACTTTATGTAATGTTTTCCGCCATTGCATGCTAAGAAAGTTAGGGATGTCACAGTTTTATTATTTCTGATGGTACCCCTTCTATGCCACTAATTTTCCAGGCGAAAGTGTTCTGATCCTCTTTTATCACCTGTATAATCTACTCTTTGATGCCACTATCTAGCTCTTGGGATATCCGCACGTTTCTGTCTGATGCGACTGTTAGCGTTTCAAGTTTGTCCACCGGCTCTGCCTTTCTTTCTTCTTCCTCTGGGTTCCTCTCTGGCTGTAAGGAAGTGAGGTATGTTCTTTGAGTGATCTGCTGGCTTCCTCTGGCTACCGCCCATCCGGAGGCGGTAGGTATTTGCAGCGTCAGATATCGGATTGATAAGACGGCCTCTGATTCGGAGAGAAGCGGTCTACCTAGTATGGCGTTGTATGCCAGAGGAGAGTCTATTATAGTGAAGTCGGCTTTGGTCCTCCATACGTGTTTCTCGTCTCCTATCTCCATATCCAGCACTACCTGACCTATTACCGGTACAGTGTGTCCGCTGAGGCCGACCAGTGGGGCGTGAACCGGATGGATCCTACTGGGCACAACTCTCAGCTTTTCTATTGCATGTCTGGTGATGATGTTCGTCGAGCTTCCCGTGTCCACCAAGATACGTTTGACCAAGTAACCTTCGATCTCTGCTTCCATGACCAGGGCGTCTATGTGACCCGGTGCTACTCTGTTCTCCGAGAGGGGAGGGTTAGGCTTAGCGTCTCTTTCGGCTTTCCTTTTGATCTTTTTGGCCGGCGGATCTCCTCCTGCTATTACCATGACCACTCCTTTCATTCTTTTGGTCGGTTGACAGTCTTCATCCATAGGTCTTTTTGATTCCTCCTTGCCTTTCCTTTCCACAAACTTTCGTAGTTTGCCCTTCTTGATTAATTCCTCGATGTCCTCCGCCAGCCGCTTGTAGTGATCCGTGTCATGGCCGTTCACGCGGTGGTATCTACAGAATGCCTTCTCGTCCTCTCCCATGATTTGTCCTCTTCTAGCTTCCGGGTAGGATAGGCTCTTCTTGTCTCTGCTCTTCTCGACCGCCACTAGCACCTCGCCTAGTGGCCGGTTAAGGGGTGTGAATTCTTTCAGTTTTCTGTGGTCCCTTCTCTCCCTTCTGTCCCTCCTGGGCCGCCTGTCCTCTGATCTCCTCTCGCCGTCCTTATGGTACCGGGTTGGCGCACCCACTTCATCTAGTTCTGTGAATGTTTTTGCCATTGAGATCATCTGTGTTACATTTTGGGGCTTCCTTAAGACGAGGTCGGCCCTTAGCCTCTCGTTAGTTGTGTTGGCGATCAGTGCCTCTAGTGTCGTGTTGAAATCCAATCTCTGAATCTCCACTGTTGCTAGGTTGAATCTGTCCACGAACTCTCGGAGGGACTCTCCTTGCCTCTGTTTCACGTCGAGTAGGGTTCAACTGGCTGTTCCGGTGGGGACCGAACCGTAGAACTTGGTGCAAAATTGCTTCCGGAGCTGTTCCCAACTGTTAATTGAGGTCGGTTCTAGTGTCTCGAACCAATAGGAAGCCGGACCCACCAGCGTTGATGAGAATAATCTGCTCATCAGACCCTCGTTGGCCCCAGCTATCTCCATCCTGTTCTCGTAGTTTCTGGAGTGGACGTAGCGGTCTGTTTTCCCATTATAGTTCTCAAAGTTTAACTGTTTGAATTTGGGGTCACATGGTATGCTCAGGATTCGATTGGTGAAGCAGGATCCTCCACTTTCTAGTAGAGGCTCTTGTATGGGCACTGAGAATGGGGAAAAGTAGTGTTTGAACAACACCATCATCTTTGGGTCGTCTGCTCCTTCCAGTGTAGGTGTTGCTGTTTGTGCTAGGGGTGGGCCCAACATGTACCTGTGGGTAGGATGATAGCTAGGCGGAGGTGTCTGGACCAGGGTCTGGAAGCTAGGTAGCCTGGCCTGTGACATCATTGGAGCCAGTGGCACCCCGAATGTCGTATGTTGGGCTGTGGGATCCCAAAATCCAGGGAAGATGGTGTTAGGCTGATTCATCTGCCTGGTGTCTTCTGAAAAAACGTGTGCTGGGTTTGTGGTTGGAGGGGCCCTGGTGTACTCTGGTAGTGGGAAAAGGTTCCGAGCTACTCCCATTCCCAAGCTGTCTACTCCTGTAATCAAAGGGGATGTGCTGCTACTGATGGTTGGTCCAACCATGCCATGATTTTGGATCTGAAGAAACGCCTGCCTCAGATCTCTGCCATCAGCAGGGCTCAGGTTGCTGGCTATTCGATTAATTACTACTGCCTGGGGAGATATGGATGAGTTCAACGTCGCCTGTGGAGTTGTGGTCGCGAGAGAATCTCCCAAAGTGTCTGAAGTCATGTTAGCGGAACTTGGATTCATGATTATCCGTCCACGCTCACCGCACCAAATGATGGATTCAGTAAAATCCTCTGGATGATCCGGGTCCGGATTGCTACTTTGACCGGATCCAATGTTGCTCCTGTAAGACAGAAAAAGGTGAGACACCAGTAACCTCTGGGGTATACTCCGATGCCTAAGTTAGTACGCTCCTGTGTGTTAAAAGTACTTTTTAGGAGAATTAAGAATAGAATTGAGTAATCTTTACCTCATACAGAGTATCCTCCTTTTATAGGAGGGATGGTAGAGTTGGATTGATATTGAAAGAGCTCTACGTGGGTGGTGTTCCTGCCCTAGTAAAACACGGGGGTGGATTCCTAATTGGACACCACCTCTTCTCCTAGGATCTCTCTGCGGATCAAGAAAACTTAATTCGAATCTGCTCAGGGGAGGTCGGGATCCGGATGCGGAATGCGGCTTCTTTAGCCGGGTGATGGGATACGGGTCTGGACTACCGGACTGGACCTGGTGTACCGGACCGGATGTCATCAATTCATCTTTGTTCATGACAATAGGTCTAAAATGTATTTGATGTGACAAAAGCATGCCTTTTTTCATTAGAAATACTCCAACTCTAAGAAAGTATGATAAAGAGTCCAAGTGTTTTAGAGAGAATCAAGTAGCTAAGATGCGAAGAAAATCTTCGATAAGGGCCTTTTATGGAATCCCTTAGTTACTAGTCAGGGCCTTAAACTTGTTAATGGAATTTGATTCAAAAAATCCACTTGCATTCAAAAGTAATTTATCTGGGATCAGAAATAACTTGTTGACATGATTAGGATTATAAATTTGCGAAGTAGCAAGATCTAGACAAATGTGAGCACTTTGAGTGAGAAAGTAACCAAGAAAGATGTAGGGTTTGGACTTAGCTTCAAGTTTATGAGTAGTGTAAGGTCTAAGCCATAGACAATTGAAGATTCTACACAACTTAGTGCAATTGTGAGCAATACCAAATAGTTTTCCTAATGGTGATTTAAGTTAGATGGTATTAGGCATTCTATTGACAAAATATAGTGTTGCAGCTATCAAAGGTAAAATTCCAATATGTTAAGGGAAGAGATTATGCATGAGAGAGGAGAGTAACTCCTTCTCAAGAACAGAGTCGTACATCCCTATCTCAGGAAGAACAAAGCCATCCATCTCTATCATGTTAAGAATATTGCCTTGTGGCTTTATTCATTACTAGACAGAGTCGTGCAAGTCAGCTCAGAATCAAACATAGCCATACAACTTTATCATAAGCAGCAATATAGACGTATGGCTCTGACGAGTGTTGGGAAAACCCACTCTTGGTCCCATTTAGATCAAAATGCACCCAAATGAATTTTAATGCATATTCTAATATTGTCTATTACAATAAACATGTTTTAGAGTTAGATTAACATGTAAATATGGATTAAAACGTGCATTTAGATGTATCTAGGGTTCATTCTTAAAAAGTAATAACGCATTTTTGTCTAAAATCTTAAATCAAAATCCTTTCAATCATAACATTGAATCTAATATGACTTGTAATACATTTTGATATTATGATCCATGGGTTATTTATGGGATTATGCCTTGGTATGATAATTAATCTCAAGTTTCATCCCCGATTAGCAAAAAATCTCAATGTAGGTGTTAAAGCGATTCTATTATTTCTGAAATACCTCCCCTCAATCACTCCTCAAATCTTTTCTTTCCTATATCGTCATGATTGAGTCCAATGTGTTGTATGATTAGGCATATCTCGTGTGTCCATTTGCATGATGGGCCCTCATGCTTTTAACCCGATAACGCAAAAGACAAGTTCGACTCGCATAACCACCAATCATGTTTTGCTAACAGGATGTGTGTATTTTATTTAAGTATTAATTAATTAATTTATTTTAATGTATCGCTCAAGTTGTATCCCCAATTTTTACAAGTGTATCTTGTTGACCCAAAAAATGATTACGATAATTTAAGTAGGACTTTTATTTACTTCTATTGTATATCAGACTTGTAATGTGTGATCGCTAAATAATGCATGAATCACGAATAGAAAATATTGTAGGGAATTTTCACGGGGAAAACCGATGCACAGTGGAAAATAGCGATTAAAATTTTCCCTCAATTCCATGATTCCAAGACCCATGATTTTGATAGAATCAAAGAAAGAAGAAGAGAATAATTAAATTCTCACCTTAAACGTTAAATTCTCACCTTAAACGTCTCCTTTAGAGACTGCTGTAGAAACCCAAACGTGTTTCCTCCACAATCCCGTACACGAACAGCTCACGAACCGGACTCATGCTAGCGAACGGAACTCAAGAACACTCAAGCAAGGGGATGGCTCACAAAGTCTAGGGATGGCCGAAATTTGCAAGTGTGTTAGGGTTAGGAGAAATTAATTTTTAAGGTGCTATTTATACTCCTTGTATAATTAGGTTTTCAAATTAACCTTGGGTTAAATTTTAATTCAATCAATTGATTTAATTTATGTAATTGGAATTAAATTAAACCATATAATAAAATTCCAATTGACTTAATTAAATGTAATTAATTAAATTTATTCAACCCAAATTTAATTTAACCCGACCTTAAATAAATACAATCCATGTATTTAATTTTTCCACTAAGGAAAATATATTTAATTAATTATTTACATGCTGTAATTAATCAAAAAAATATAATCACTTTCTCATTCATATAAATTGAATTAATTTTTGACAAAACCTATTGCCATTAATTCAATTAACTGAGTTTTCATTCTTATTACACCCAATGTGTACTTATCCGATTTGTCACGAGTTTAGCTATTCTATGTGTACAATCCTGTGGGTCCGTCTTTATGTTCGCAGTGGGCCTAGGGCCCACAGACTGTAAGTGGGTTCTAGCAAATCGTTACAGTCCCCAATTAAGACGGAGACTTGCAGACTAATGTGAAAACATAACTCGGTGTGTATCCCTTGCCAACTGACATCGATGTATAAGTAAAAGGCATGGTTCTAGTCAACCTCTTGTATGCTTATTCATTCCTTGATTCTGTGTAGATTGATGATCGTGAATAAGTATCCTAACTTATTCGGGGATGGTCATATATTTATTAGTCCCACTCATCAAGTGGCCAGTGATGTCATCTCATGGGACGCCGAGTGGCAATTCCGTCAACTCACTATCAACATCAACATGTTCACCGGCCCATGCAACATACCCATACTTGGCACCCTATTACAGGCCCGTTAGGCGTATATCATAGTGAATGAGATCCCATGTCATGTTATAGTGAAATCGGGTCTAAGGACTATATCAAGAACTACCTGAGAAACACCTATGACCATCGGACCATGAGGTGTTCTCGAGGCGGATTGGTCAAGTACCATGTAACCTAACATGTACCCATATACTTGATTGACATCTCATGTCCAATGGTCAATGAGACACTACCATCCAATCAGGTACATGCTGAACTTTTGCTCTATTCATTCCCATGATTAGAACAAACCCGAGACTACTTTATGATTATAGCTTTAACACTACTCAAGGTCTTAATAGCTAATGACCTACATTAGTTAACATGAGGATGGCTATAATCAATGGATACTCTATTTATTAAATCGCATAAGAAACAAATAAATAGATTAAATGCCTTTATTTAACACAATGTGTAATATAATCAAGAACCAATGCCTTTGGACTTGGGCACACCAACAAATATTAAGGTGAAAAATGACATAGTCAATAAAATAAACCAATTTAAATAACATCTCAAAAGAATTAGATTGAGAATAAATAAGTAATTGTCCACAAACCTAGAGTCTCTAAATATGATATAGGAATCCTTTCAGGATCATTATACCTTCCCAGTTGGCGAATCCATGCTAATCAAATCGTAAAGAATTAAGACTTGGTCAAGTGTCGTCCACATCAAATCGGAGGCGAGTTAGTCTCTACCTTGAACAGACCTTTCCGGGTCCTTTGCGCTCAGATATACATCAAGGATTTTGTTAGTTACATCTTCATCTATCATTGGCGAGCCCAACAGAATAATTTCATCTGCTTTGGCTTTTACATATTACATAAATTATGTTATAATGGAGTCTTGTAAGCACGAATTTTTTCGACGCTGATGATTAGGTCATATTACTTTCTTATAAATAGATGTTGAAAGGGTCAGGTCGACCCAAAACTTCTCGTAGTGCATGGAAAATCCATAAACAACCTATTATTGAAAATCCTGGAACCTAAAATGAGACTCAATAATGTTAAAACACTAAAAAATATATTTTCAAAGGCTAAGGACCATGCTAAGTTGAACTGCAAAGACCTTAGAAACATCAATTTTGAGTCTTCTGATCCAAAAAAGTAAACCAATTTCACTCTTTCTTCTAAAACTGAACAAAGAGACTTTTTACTTGATTTCTCCATCCTTACACACTAAATCCCTAATCTTTCAATATTAAATCACCATAAACATTTAATATTAGAGGGTTTCACATCAATTCTGAGTTTTTTTAATTCAAGGCATGAGATTTTCAATTTTTAGGATGTTTTGAGGCTGTATATGTTGGGATTCGTCACGGGAAACTGACCGATAAAAGCGGAAATATGCGTCGATTTCCTGGAATCCAGTCCCAGGAGCTTAAGATGTGGAAATCAAAAACTTAAAGCATAAAGAGAAAGTTTGAAAACTTACCACAAAGTCTCTCTAAGAGACAGATGCGGACTGCAGAAATCAAGTGTAGATTTCCTCCACCGATGCGTACACGAATGGCTCTCGGACCGAAACCCCGTGCTAGCGACTCGGATGACAAGAAGAGAGGGAGAAGAAGAGAAGAGAGGGGCGGCCAAGCCAAGTGTAATGGCTGCCCAAAATTTCTTTCTAAAAGAAAATTCAAACTCTCTCTCTCACACCCTTGTTTCTTTCCAAAAGAAAACCACACATAAAAGTGGGCAAATTGTTTTTCACTCAAAAGCCAAAAACTAATTTTCCCAATCTCATACATCAAGTGGGCGGCCAAAGATGGGAGATGATGAAGAGATAGCAAACTCCAACTTTGCAACTTAACTAGTCAAACCAATGACTCATTACTTATTAATTGGTTCATCGAAATGAGTCACTAAAATATCTCTTCATCATGCATAAGAAGCAAAGTCTTACTTTACTACCTCAAAGTCAACATTATGACTCATCCAAGCCATGAACATTCGGCCAAGTGAGGATGAAATGGTGGGATATTTTTTCTTTTACTCTTACCATAAGAATGACCAAAAATATCCAAAGATGCAAAGTCCAACTTTGCTACCAAAAAGTCTTCCATGACTCACCATTTCATCATAACATTTTGTCCAACAAAAATGACTCACATTCTTCCCATTTCACCACTAAATTTCGGCCAACACAATTCCAATTCATGTGGGAATATTCATTTTAAGTCTTAAGCCCAATTTAATTCCTTGATTTAATTTACACGCATTCGGGGGATATATTAGCTTGCACGGACTTCAATACATCTCTAGTTAAAGCATGCTTCAAGTGTTAAATTCTGAGAGGTCTTAAAATCACATAGAATTTATGGGGGACTATGGTTTGAATGATCTAGAGGTTAAAAAATATCTAAAAAAGGATTTATTCTCTTTGGTTTCTCACAGCTACTAAACCTCATAGTTGACAGCTATAGGTCAGGCCCAGTACCCCTTTTTTCTTTTTTTCTTTTTCTGCTTTTGTTTCGTTTTGTTTCTGTTTTGCCCTGTGTTTGTTTCTAGGGTTTCTAGAACCTTTCTAGGTCTCTAGGGGCTCTAAGGTTTATGTATTTAATTATTTGCATTTATATAAATATTTAGGTTTAGGTTTTCTTGTTGTAACATTGATAGGGTCTGTTGCACCATAAGAATGGTCATCATCTATTGCTACGACATTGTCGAGGGTGTGCACCTAAGGGGAAGATTGTATTTTGGTAATGGGGGGTAAAAGAGAGCTCTTCTTATTATGACTCCTCGAAATAGGCTGTTGCTCATGATCGCTCCACGGGGTGTGACATCACTCATCAGGGACCCTATGGCTATGGTGGCACCTACACCTAGAAGTGTTGAGGTCTCTTGCAATTGGAAAAATAGATTTTGAACCATGTTAGCATTCGTGAGCCCCTTGGACTCTATGACTTTGTTGATGAAGGAATCTTGGGTTGCTCCAATGGTGTTTGTCACCATGGACAGTGCCGCGACTACTGTCATTGTGGTATCTACCGCGAGGATGGTGGAGGAAGTGGCTACTGCTACAGTTTCGTTTAGTATCTTCGAAGTTGTCGTGTTTACACTCCACAAACCATTAATGTTGTTGAGGAATCAATCCATTGAGCATCTTTTTCTTCGCTGCTATATAGATTAGATCTTCGTGCCTCAACAGTTAAATAATAAGGACACTGGTTGTCCTAGCTAGGGATACTTTGATGCCTAGGACAATTTAATTCTTAAAGAAAGTAATAATCAAAGAAGAGAGATAAAGTATGCATTAATCTAACTTAGGAGCTAATCCCTTTATATATACATTTGGGATTCAAAATCCCACTAGAAGAAGGGCAACGTTTATTCATGTATAGGAGTTACGTTCCTATTTAGAATGAAACTCTCATGTATAGACAAAAATTTAGGAATTAGTATCCTAATTAAATAAGAATTCTTAAAAAGACATAGGTTTTATCCTTATACTTAGGCAGGAAGCACATTTTCCAACCTGCCAAAGATAAATAGCCTAAGTTCTCGGCCTACGTTGGTATAGTGCGGGAACTGAATTCTCACACAATTAGCTTGCTTAAAGCTTCTTTTGTGGTTCGGCTAGATGTGAGACCAGTCTTTATTTCCTTAAGAATATTCGGTCGCCGTAGCAAAAGGACAAATTTGAAAAAAAATGTAAAAATCATTTTGAAACTAAAATAAAAAAGAAAAACTTATGCTCATAAACAATTAAATTTGTTAAAGTCTCTATAAAAAAGTATCTCTTCTGAGGAAGAACACCATAAACTCTTGAATCAACAAATTTGACAACTACACTGCTCATGATTTCAGGCCATGTATAAATTTATAGCGATGTTGTTTTGTGGCACTCCTTAGATTAAGGGATTTTGATTATGTTCATTGTGATTATCCCTTCGACTAGAGAGAGCATGGTTTTGGGTTGTCAAATATGATTTTTTGTGATTTCTTGTTTAATTATAGTTTTCTATTGTTAAAGATACTTATGAAGAATGATGGATTTTTAATTTTACCGTATGTATTAAGCCTTAATAAAGAGATATAGGTTTGATTTTGATATGAGAAAAATTGTAAGTGATGTAGAATGGTAAGGATAAGATGTGAAGCAAAAGTGGTAACAATGGCAAGCCTTTGGAAGATTTTGATTTTTCTGAGATGTAAAAGAAATCGGTTTTTGATTTTATGATATAAAAAAGAGAATAAACTTTGATTAAATTAATAAACTTGATTTATTTCAATAATTATTGATATGAATTTATTTATCTATGTCCAAAGATCTCGTATTAATCTATAATTAAATGAAATATCACTATTGAAGCACATAAGAATTTTTTCCATAAATATATCCTAACAGAGGTAACAATCGATGAACGTTGAACATACCAAGCAAATGGCGAATAATGAATAATGATGAATCATGGAAGTAAGAGGAACTCCAATGGAAAACTTCCACAAGAGAATCCCTCCATTACAATGGGTTATCTGTTTGGGGGATGTTCTTCAAAAGGAGAACGTTCCCCACCTTTTTTCTTTTTCTTTTTTTAAGTTTTTTACTAATAAAAAAATAATTTTTTTTTGTCTTTTTCTTTATGTGGGACCACTTCAATGTTGGGAATCATCACGGAAAAAATTAAACGCATGGCGGAATACTGATTAAAAATTTTCCTCGATTCCAAAGCCCAGGATTCATATAGATTAATAAAACAAAGCAAGAACGGAAAAAAAATATAATTTTCTCACCTTAACTGTATCTTCTAGAGACAGCTGCAGAAACCCAAATATGGTTTCTCCACAATCCGATACATGAATGATCTTGAACGCAACTCGTGCTAGCGAACGAAAGAATAGAAACCAAGAAATTTCAGCCTAGAGAATTTGGCTCCTTTCCTTTTGGTGTAGGCCAAAATATCAAGTGGCTAGGGTTAGAGAGAAATTAGGTTTAAGGCTTCCTTATATACTCCTTAGCCTAATGTGAGCGGACTAAGTTTTCTCTCGGAAGGGAGCCTCGATATCGGGCAACCCTCCCTCGCGAGGGTTTTTTTTTATCGCTGAAATTTGGTTTTGAAAATTCATCATTTATTTCGTAAAAGAATCGAGAACTAAGTCTCGATGGAAGATGTAAGAGTTGCCACCCGGCTCATCTCAATCGGAAAATTGCAGCGTAGTTGAACCGGGCAAGGGCCGCTATACTTTCCAGAGATCTAGGTCCAAACAAGTTCCTTATTTTATGTCTAATCTAATTAAATTTGGCCAATGTTCATTGATAGCATTTTATATTTCTAAGGTTGATTTCCATTGATTTAATCATGCGGCGTACATGCGGATAGAAAGCGATAAAGAAATTAATTATTTACAATCCAATCGAATCACAACAAAAACTATCCTAGGGAATAGATTTGTATAATTTGGGGATCGGGATACAATCGCCTATAATACACGAGTATCTAATGAAATCAAAATTAAAGTTAAAATAAAAATAAATTCAAATCCTGTAAAACCAAGGTTAATACAAATATATGCAACAAGTTGGACTCAAATAGACAGAATGGGGAAATGAGAGATTTGGGAACATGCATTTAGGGGATAATTGGGTAAACTCGGCTAGTTCGCCCGACTAGACCTGGAAAATGGTTTTGAAACATTCCTGTATTTTTTTTTCATGAGAAAATACATTTTTGAAAACATTTTCTTTTTCCTGTTTACTTCCATTTAGCATGTAAATGTGAGTAAGTTTTTGGGAGATTTAGACCTCCGTCATTGTTCTGTTCTAAACACGATAACTTCAAAAATTAAATCTAAGGTAGTGAATGCATGAAATAAATTTATTTTCTATGATTTTATAATTTTTCCGATTTTTTGGATTTTTCTGGATTTTTTGTGATTTTCTGTTGCTGGCCAGAAACTACAGCCACATGGCTGTCACTACAGTCGTGCGACTGTAATTCACTTCTGGTTAGAAATTGCCAAAATGATTTAGGTGAGAGAATTTACAGTCGTGAAAGCCAACTATAGTCGTTTGACTGTAATTACAGTCGTGCGACCGTAAATATAGCCGTACGGTTGTTCATCCTGCCCAGAAACAGCGGACTTGTATTTTTGGTTTTAGGTGATTTTATTCACGAAAATGAACCAAAACACCAAAAAATGAAGCAAAACACTAGTTTAAGGTATATTTACCCTTGTAGCACAAATCGACCGTCAATTTGACCGGAAAACACCTTAAATCAGCTCCGGATTGTCTCCTTTCCTTTGTATGTCAAGGTACAAAATATATGTCCAAAAAACCTCTACTAGTTACAAATTTGAGCGTGTCTAAGACTCTGGAATGATTTATGCGTGTTTGCCAAGTTTTAACCTATGATTTCTACCAGTTTTATCCTCACAAACACAAGAATCAAAAGAAAAAGAATAGAAGAAGATGATATTTTGGGTGTGTTTCTTCTCTTCTTTTTCCTTCTCTTCTCCTAATCTCTAGAGCTCTTTACAATCCAAATTTTTTTGTTCTGGTTGTCTCTTTTCTGTCATTGTTTTGCTTAAATCTTAGACAAAAAGACACAACCATACCCATAATCACGTCCCATTCTTCTCCCATGCCGGATGAGTTGTAACTAGCTGCTATAGACCTACAGTCATACGACTATAATTTTACTACAGTCGTGTGACTGTAATTACAGTCGTACAACTATAATTATAGCTTTGGGGCTGTATTTTATTTTTATTTTTTTATTATCCCAGAAAGTTCCGTGTTTACACCTGTAAAAATGACATTTGGGTTTTCATTATTAAGGTTGGAAAATTCCGGCGCTTACAGCTACTAGGATTTTAATTAAAACTATAGGTTATTTAATTTGATTAAATTAATTTAACTTGTACAATTAGAAATAAATAAGTCCTTATTATAAAATTCCAATTGATACAATTAAATATAATTTTACCAAATTAATATAACCCAAAGTTCAATTAAAATCAATATTAATAAATACGAACTTTGTATTTAAATTTCCACTAAGGAAATTCAATTTTATTTAAATAATTATTTACTATATGTAATTAATTAATCAAATAAAATTTATTTCTCCCTTATAATTGAATTAATTATGACATAACCTAATATCAATAACTCAATTAATTTGGTTTCTATTTCAATTTCGATTTGTCAACGTTCAGTCGTTTTATGTGTACGATCCTGTGGGTCTGTCTTTATGTTGGCAGTGGGCCTAAGGCCTATAGGCTGTAAGTGGGTTCTAGCAAACTGTTATAGCCCCCAATTAAGATGGAGACTTGCAGTCTAATGTGAAATATAACTAGGTAGTGATCTTGTATATCCCTTGCCAACTGACATCGATAGATAAGCAAGAGGCATGGCCATGTCATCCTCTTATATTCTTATTTATTTCTTGATATCGAGTGGACTGAACCTCATGAATAAGTATCCTAACTTATTCGAGTATGGCCATACACTTGTCAGTCCCACTCATCAAGTGGCCAGTGATATCATCTCAGGGGACACCAAGTGGCAATTCCGTCAACTTCACTATCAATATCAACATGTTCACTGGCCCACCCAACATACCCATACTTGGCACCTTGTTACGGGCCCGTTAGGCGTATATCAAAGTGTATGATATCTCATGTTATGTTATAGAGAATATTGGGTCTAAGGATAATAACAAGACCTACTTGAGAAACACCTATGAGATCGAACCATGTGGTGTTCTCATGGCGGATTGATCCAGTACCATGCAACCCAACATATACCTATATCTTTGACTAACATTCCATGTCCAATGGCTGGTGAGACGACGCCATCTAATCAAGGATATACTGGTCTTTAGTTCTATTCTTTCCCATGATTAGAACAGACCAGGGATATCTTTATGATTATAACTTTAAATCTACTAAAAGGTCTCATAATCCAATGACCTATATTGGTTTACTTTAGTATGGTTATAATCATTGGATACTCTATTTATAAATAGCACAAGATATGAATAAATAGATTCATGCCTTTATTTCAACATAAAATGTATAATACAAAATATTCAAATATAAAGTATAATACAATACAAGAACTAATTCCATTTGGACTAGGGCACACTAGCAATCTCCCACTTGCACTAGTTCCAACCAGGGATTGCCCTAATCCCTATAGATCTAGTATGACCCTCGTGCTATGTCTATGCCAGTGCCTTGGTCAACGGATTAGCGACATTGTTCCCGGTGTCAACTCTCTGTAGTGAAATGTCCCCTTTGTTCATGATCTCTCGGATAAGGTGAAACTTTCTGAGTACGTGTTTGGACTTCTTATGTGACCAAGGCTCTTTAGCTTGTGCGATGGCCCTATTGTTGTCATAGAAGACATTCACTTGGTCTAGGATAGATGGAACTACTCCTAACTCAGTGATGAACTTCTTCATCCAAGTAGCTTCTTTTACAGCTCCACATGCAGCAATGTACTTAGCTTTTGTGGTAGAATCAGTAATGGTTGGCTATTTTAAGCTTCTTTAGCTGATGGTATAGCCATTCAGTAAGAAGACATAACCAGACTGTGGTTGGTTTTCATCTTAATCAGTCTTAAAGCTTGCGTCAGTGTACTCCGACAGTGACAGCTCTTCTTGACCTCCATACACCAAGAAGCTATCCTTAGTCCTATTAAGGTACTTAAGGATTGCCTTGACTGCCATCTAGTGTTCCTCCCTGGGATCTGACTGATATATCGGCTAGTCATACTCAGTGCAAAAGCGACATCAGGTCTCATACATAACATGAAGTACATGATAGATCTTATAGCTAAAGCATATAGGATCTTCTGCATCTTCTCCCGGTCCTCCTTTGTCTTAGGACCATTATCCCTACTTAGTTTAAGTCTATAGTGTATAGGTAAGAAACCTTTCTTTGCTTTATCCATCCCAAACCTTTTTAGAACTTTGTCTATGTAAGAGGCTTGACTTAGGCCCAAAAGCCCATTGGATCTATCCCTGTAGATCCTGATCCTTAAGATCATCTCAGCTTTTCCTAAGTCCTTCATTGCAAAGCACTTATTTAACCACTGTTTAACCCCTTACAGTGTTGGTTTGTCACTTCCAATGAGAAGGATGTCATCTACGTATAGGACTAGGAATGTAAATACACTCCTACTAACCATCTTGTACACATAGGGCTCACTAGATTCTGTATGAAGCCATATTCCTTAATAGCTTCATTGAATCTCAGGTTCCAACTTCAAGAAGCTTGCTTCAATCCATAAATGGACCTTTGAAGCTTGCATACTCGGTTAGGATACTTTGGATCAATAAAACCCTCAGGTTGTGTCATGTACACATCCTCAAGTAGCTTTCCATTCAGAAAAGTGGTCTTAGCATCCATATGCATATCTCATAATCATACTATGTAGCTATGGCAAGTAGTATCCTAATGGATTTGAGCATTGCAATTGGTGAGAAGGTTTAATCATAGTCAACTCCCTGGACTTGTCTGAATCCCTTCGCCACCAATCGCCCCTTAAAGGTGTTATCGGCCTTTAACTTGAAACACCACTTGCAACCGATTACCTTAGCACCTGGAAGTGGATCAACCGAATTCCAAATTGGTTATCATACATCAATTGCATTTTAGCTTCCATGGCTTTGCACCAGTTAGATGACTGTGGGCTTTCAATAGCCTCTTAGTAGGTCCTGGGTTCTTCTTGGTTAAACACTAGAAGATTCCCATCATCGGTCACTAGAAACCTATAACTAGACATTCTAAGGTCCTGTGTGATTGGTTTAGGTTCCTCAATTGCTTGAGGTTCTAATTCGATTCTGAGCTAACATTTCTTGCACTGTCTTTCTTGGAGATAAACTCTTTTTCAAGAAAGACACCATTTCGTGCTGTGAACACCTTATTCTCAGCGAGGTAGTAGAAGTAATATCCCCTTGTTTCCTTGGGGTAACCCATAAAAAGGCACTTTTCGGTTTTGGAGTCTAGCTTGCCACTTGTCAATTTCTTGACATAGGCCTCGCAACCTTAAATCCGTATGAAAGAGACATCGGGCTCCTTGCCCGTCCATAGTTCATATGACATCTTTTCAACTGCCTTACTTGGTGTACGGTTAAGTGTGAATGCAGTTGTCTCTAAAGCATATCCCCAAAAGGATGTTGGGAGAGTAGTTTGACTCATCATCGAGGAGACCATGTCCAACAAGGTCCTATTCCTCCTTTCTACAACTCCATTCTATTGGGGTGTTCCAGGAGGAGTGAGCTGTGAGATAATCCCACACTCTCTCAAGAATGAATCAAACTCTTGGCTTATATACTCACCTCAGTTAGATCAAAGTATTTTTATAGTCTTGCCAGGTTGGTTTTCTACTTCATTCTTATACTCCTTGAACCTATTAAGGATTTCAGATATGTACTTCATTAGATACTGCTTAAGTCATTTGTGAAAGTAACAAAGTAGTGGAAACTGTTTCTAGCACTAGTGCTCATGGGCCCATACATATCTAAGTGTATTAGCTCCAATAAGCCCTCGGCCCTTTTAGCTTTCTTGTTAAAAGGCACCTTTGTCATTTTACCTCTTAAACAAGATTCACATGTGTTAGAAGACTCCAAGTCAAATGACCCTAGCACTCCACTTTTATGAAGTCTAGCTATGCGCTTCTCGTTTATATGGCCTAAACGATAGTGCCGGAAGTAAGCAGGATTAAGTTCATTAGGCTTAACCCTCTTAGTGTTTATGTTATAGATTGGATTGTTTTGTTTTAAGTTGAGGATATACAAACCATTATTTAGAAATGCACTTCCATAAATAATATTGTCTTTCAAAATATCAATTTTTTCAAAACCAATATTAAAAATAAATCTAGATTTATGCAAGACAAAAACTGAGATAATATTCCTACACATGGTAGGTACAAAGTAACAATCTTTCAAAATCAAAACCAATCCAATGGGCATTTCCAAGGAGAAGTCTCCAATCTCGATGTCAACAACCTTAGTGCCATTCCGGACTTGAAGATCTACTTCTCTAGATCCCGATAACCTCTTATTTCTTAATCCCTACACATTATAACAAATGTGAGAACCACATCCAGTTTCCAACACCCAAGATGTCGAAACAGTGAGGTTAATGTCAATAACATATATACCTGAAGAACTGCCTTGGTTCTTCACTTGCTCTCCCACGAGCCTCGGACATGTCTTCTTCCAGTGTCCCCTCTACTTGCATTCGAAGCAAACATCCTTAGGAGCGGCCTTGGGCTTGGGCCCTTGCTTAGTCCTTTTAGCCTTGGCTTTGGCTTTAGCCTTGTCTTTGCCCTTCATAGTAGGGCTGTTCCCCTTATTCACTAGCAGCACCGGTGGAGTCTATTTGAAAAACTGTTCAGCAAGCTTGAGCATTCCATGTAGCTCAACCACAGCCTTGTCCATGCTCTACATGTGATAGTTCATAATGAACTGATCATAAGACTTGGGGAAGGATCCTAAGATGATGTCTATCACCAACTCCTGCGTGACTGGCATGCCAAGACAGGCCAATGTGTCGATAAAGCCCTTCATCTTGAGCACGTGGGTGCTCACAGATGTCCTAGCTGCTATCTTGTAGGTGTTGAATGCCTTAGTTGTCAAGAACCTTTATTGACGTGCCCGATCTTGGTACATCCTTTTGAGATCATCCATGATCGCATAGGCCTGATGGTCCATGAACTGCTTTTGCAGCTCAGGAACCATCGTGCCCAACATTAGGTTGGACACGGCTCTATCATCCCTCCTATGTAGGTTGTTCTCCTTAATTTGAGCTTGAGTAGCCCATCGACCTGAAGGTAGTGCGGACGATAAGGCCCTATCCAACACATATTCCTTGGACTCTTGTCTCAGCACTATTCTTAGTTGCTAAGCCCAGTCTAGGAAATTGGGCCCAGATAGTTTCTCATTTTCAATGAGTGATCGCAGTGAAAATGAATTACCAGCCATTTTAAGTGATTATGTACACAGAAAAATGGGCTTTATTATTTTAACCATGTCCGATTAACAATCCATTTTAATTAATTTACTGGTAATGTATGGTTAAATGACCAAGATCCATATTACCTTAAGAATTGCCCATGCGGAAGCTTGTCAACCAACCCTTAAGTATTTTGGTAGGAACTGTTGGGATTTTTCACCGGAAATCACCCGATAAAAGCGGAAGAACGCGGTGATTTCCTCAAATCCAGTCCCAGGAGCAATTGAAATGGAAATTGAAAAACTTTAAAACAAATAGAAAGAGATTAATTTTCTTACCAGAAAATCTCTTTCAAGAGATGGATGAAGACTGCAG
The DNA here is from genome assembly GCA_039660915.1 of Euphorbia tirucalli. NCBI lineage: Eukaryota > Viridiplantae > Streptophyta > Magnoliopsida > Malpighiales > Euphorbiaceae > Euphorbia > Euphorbia tirucalli. The sequence goes on from CM077633.1 coordinate 35,389,527, forward strand.
AAATCAAAGCAAATTTCCTCCTCGCTTTCGTACACAAACGCCTAACGAATGCAACCCGTGCTAGCGTCGGAAAAATGAAACAATGGAGAGAAGGGAGCTAGGAAGATTTCGGCTATCTCTTGTTCTTGGTTAGGGTGGCCGAAATTTTCACCCTAGGTTTTTATACCTAGGGTGGCCGAATTCCCCTAGGGGAATTCAGGCCCAGCTTGGCTCCTATTCATTATGTGCGGGCTTCCTTGTTTTAATTTAGGCCCAGTCTAATTTTAATTGTTCTGGTTTAAATTAATTTCAAGCCCAATTTTAATATACCCATGTATTTAATATATTACACCAAGTAATATATTATTTACATTTAAATTAAAATTAGTTTGACCAATTAATTTAATCCATCAAATTAAAATCAAATCTTCACAAAATAAAATCATATGTAAACCTATACATATGAATATTTCCACCTAGGAAATAATCTCATAATTAATCCAATTAATTATGAAGAGCCAATAGAATATATATTAATTTTATTATTAGGATCAATCCAATTGATCTTTATAATATGATTAATATATATACACCTCTCTCTCCATAGTGTATACTCCAAGTACACATGTGATTCCTTAAGTCTGCATTCAGTCGTTCTATGTGTACGATCCCGTGGGCCCATCTTTATGTTGGCAGCAGGCCTTTGGCCCGCAGATTGCAGTTGGACTCTAGCAAGCCACTGCAGCCCCCAATTAAGATGGAGATGGCAGTCTAACTGTTATCATAACCCTGTAGTTTAAAACTTGTACATTCCATGTCATTGATATCGGTGTCCAACACAGAGGCATGGATTGATCACCCTTTTTTGTGTCCAGACATTAACTTGATCCCGAATGTACTGATGCTCACAAACAAGTTCCAACTTGTTTGGGTGTGGCCACACTCTTATCAGTCACATTCATCAAGAGGCCGGTGATATCTTCTCAGTGGGCTACTGAGTGACAAATCCCTTTTGCATATCCTTAGTATTACATGCTCAGTGACATATCCGAAAGTACCTATACTTGGCACCCTATTACAGGCCTTTTAGGCGTACCCCTAAGCATGTGACTTCACATGTAATACCATCATATGGTCAGGTCAAAGGATCCATACAAGTACTACACGAGAATCACTTGTGATACTATACCATGTGGATTACTCGTTTTAGTGGATCTATCCAGTACCATGCTCCCAGGCATGTACCCATTAACTTGGTTGGCATCCCATGTCCAATGACCGGTAAGACACCACCATACAACCGGGTTAATGATAGTCTCTCGTTCCATTCATTCCCATGACTGGAATAGACTACGGATCTATTTATGGTCATATCGTTTACCCTATCCATGGTCTTATTGCCAAGTGCATGACACTTTTCATCATGGATATATGTCCATTGGATACTTCATTTAATATATTGCACAAGATAAATATAATAAATGAATTGATGCCTTTATTAATAACACAAATGAGTATAATACATAAATCCAATAAATGTATAATACAAATACAAGGACCAATGCCTCGGGACTAGGGCATTTCCAACAATCTCCCACTTGCACTAGTTCCAACTAGGCATGGGCCTAATCCCTATAGACCTAGTATGACCCTTGTGCTTGGGTTGAGCCAGCGCCTGTTGGTGTGCCCTAGTTCTTAGGGCATTGGATTCTTGTATTTTTTATTATACATTAAGACTCATTGTATGAATACATTATTTGTGTCACATTAATAAAGGCAACTAAGCTATTTCATTTATATCTTGTGCTATAATACGAGTAGAGTATCCATTGATTGATAATCATAAAACCTATCCCAGGTCTGTTCTAATCGTGGGAACGAATAGGACCACAGGCTTGTATATTCGATGACTGTATGGCAGTTCTTAACTAGCCATAGTACTTGTATAGTCAGTCATGAATATAGGTACATGGCGTTGACATGGGACTGGATCGATCCGCACAAGAAAGGCACATGGTTGTCACGTCATAGGTCTTTCTTGAGTAGGTCTCTTTTGTCCTCAGACCAGATTTCATTATAATATCGATATGGAATCTGATTCACTTTGACATAAGCCTAACAGGTCTGTAAAAGGATGCTAAATACGGGTATGATTGGGTGGACCGGTGAACATGTTGATATTGATGATGAAGTGATGGAATTGCCACTTGGGTAACACCGAGATGATATCATTGGCCACTTGATGAGTGGGACTGATTAGTGTATGGCCATACCCAAATAAGTTGTTTGCTTGGTTGATTAATCAGTCAACTCAAGATCAAGAAATATAATAAACAACAGAAGAGGATGACAGACACCATGCCTCTTGTTTATTCATATCGATATCGTTAGGCAAAGGACAGTATGAGATTATTACCGGGTGAGTGTCTTCTAAAGACTGCTGCATCTCTGTCTTAATTGGGGGCTGTAATGGTTTGTTAGAACCCACTTACAGTCTGTGGGCCTTGGGCCTACTGCCAACATAAAGACAGCCCCATAGGATCGTGCACATAGATCAACTGAGCTGGAACTTATAGAAATTGTACATGTAATGTACATTGGAAGGAATGCGTTAATTAATTAGTTGACATTCGGTGTCAAGGTAATTAATTGACATTGGGTTGAATTGGATTTAATTAATAAGTTTACATAATGTAATTAATTAATTTATCAATTACTTGAATTACATAAAGTAAACAATTAATTAAATAATTTTCCTAAGTAGGAAAATTAAATACATGTATTGTATTAACTTAAGTGTGATTTAATTTTATTTAAGGGTAATTAAATTTAGCCAAATGGAATTAAATTACATAGTATATACTTTTTAATTAAAGTTTATTTATGTAATTATAATCCTAGTGGGCTTGGGTTTAATTAACCTAATTAAAACCCAATTAGACAAGGTGTCTATATAAGGGCACGCTTAAGGAAGAAAAACCTAATTCAACTTTAATTAATAGCTGGAAATTTCAGCCACCAAGAGCAGCCCCAAAACAGCTGAAAATCCCAGCATTAAACCTCCATTCCTTCGCGTCTTCGGCTAGCACCGGTTCCCGCTCAATAGTTGGTCGTGCACCGGACTTTTGAGATCGCAGTTTCAAGAAACGATTCTGCAGCAGTCTCTAAAAGAGACGAATCCGGTGAGTTAATCTCTCTTGATTCAATTTGGTTTTATTCTAATCAATGGTAATTGGACACGATAGGTGGATTCTAGGAAATTTTAAACGGTTATTTTCCGCTGCGCCACGTTATTTTTCCAATGACGAATCGCAACAGCGCCTTGGTCAGTGGATCTGCGACATTATCCTCGATGTTCACTCTGTGCAATGCAATGTCACCTCTCTCCGCGATCTCTCATATGAGGTGAAACTTTCTGAGAACGTGCTTTGTGTTCTTGTGTGACCAGGGCTCCTTAGCTTGTGCGACGGCCCCATTGTTGTCACAGAAGATATCGACTCGGTCCTGGATAGTTGGCACTACTCCCAACTCAATGATAAACTTCTTTATCCACACAGCTTCCTTAGCTGCATCACACACAGCGATGTACTCAGCTTCTGTTGTAGAGTCCGCTATGGTTGGCTGCTTTGAGCTCCTCCAGCTTACAGCACCACCATTCAGCAAAAATACATACCCAGACTGCGACCGGTACTCATCCGGGTCTGTCGAGAAGCTTGCATCAGTGTACCCAGTAACTGATAGCACTTCTTGACCACCATACACCAAGAAGCTATTCTTAGTCCGGTTAAGGTACTTGAGGATCGCCTTGACAGCTTTCCAGTGATCCTCCCCGGGATCCTGCTGGTATCGGCTCGTCATACTCAGTGCAAAGGTGACATCAGGTCTCGTACATAACATGGAGTACATAATTGATCCTATAGCCGAAGCATATGGAACCAATTTCATGTTCTCCCTATCCTCTCTTGTTTTAGGGCAGTTCTTCTTACTAAGTTTCAGCCCATGGCCCACTGGCAAGAAACCTTTCTTGGCCCGGTCCATGCTGAACCTTTTCAGAACTTTGTCAACGTACGAAGCCTGACTTAGGCCCAGAAGCCGATTTTATCTATCCCGGTAGATCCTGATCCCTAGGATCATCTCAGCTTCACCTAAGTCCTTCATTGCGAAGCACTTACTCAGCCACTGCTTTACCCCTTGCAGTGTAGGTATGTCGCTTCCAATGAGCAGGATGTCGTCTACATAAAGTACCAAGAATGTGACAATGCTCCCACTAGTCCTCTTATACACACAAGGCTCATCTAGATTCTGTATGAAGCCATATTCCTTTATAGCCTCATTGAATCTTAGATTCCAACTACGGGACGCTTGCTTCAGTCCATAAATGGACCTTTAAAGTTTGCATACCCTACCCGGATACTTAGGATCGACAAAACCCTCAGGTTGTGTCATGTACACATCCTTGAGTAGCTTTCCATTAAGGAAAGCGGTTTTGACATCCATCTGCCATACCTCATAGTCATACCATGCGGCTATGGCCAGTAGTATCCTAATGGATTTGAGCATGGCTACTGGTGAAAAAGTTTCATCATAGTCTATCCTATGGACTTGTCTGAAACCTTTTGCAACCAGACGCCCCTTGAAGGTATTATCAGCTTTTAGCTTGTAGCACCACTTGCAACCTATTACCTTAGCACCCGGAGGTGGATCAACCAAGTTCCAAACTTGGTTATCATACATAGATTGCATTTCTGCCTCCATGGCTTTACGCCAATTTGTAGACTATGGGCTAGTCATAGCCTCCTGGTAGGTTTTGGGTTCTTCCTCATCCCAGATGAGAAGAGTTTGATCATCGGTGACGAGGAAACCATACCTCTCTGGTTCTCGACGATCCCTACCAGACCTTCTAGGTTCTTGTGTGGCCTGGGTCGGTGCTTCCACTTGTGGAAGCTCCACCTGGGCCTCCCAGTTATCCTCTTCAGGAGCTTGTGGACCTTGAACTTCCCTGAGTTCAACATTGCTCCCACTATCTTTCTTGGAAAGGAACTCCTTTTCTAGAAAGACCCCCTTCCTTGCCACGAACACCTTGTTCTCGGTGGGGTTGTAGAAGTAATACCCTTTGGTTTCCCTAGGGTAGCCCACAAACAGGCATTTATCGGTTTTGGGCTCCAGCTTGCCACTAGTCAATTTCTTGACATGAGCTTCGCATCCCCAAATCCTTAGGAAAGACATATTGGGCTCCTTGCCCGTCCATATCTGATACGGGGTCTTTTCCATAGCCTTAGTCGGAGTATTGTTTAAGATGAGAGCTGCTGTCTCAAGGGCGTGTCCCCAGAAACTAATTGGGAGAGATGCTTGACTCATCATTGAGCAGACCATGTCCAACAAGGTGTTATTCCTCCGTTCGGACACCCCAATTCCATTGTGGTGTTCCGGGAGGAGTGAGCTGTGGAACTATTTCATGCAAGTATGAGTCAAACTCTAGGCTCATATACTCACCGCCTCGGTCCGACCGAAGGGTTTTGATATTCCTGCCTAGCTGGTTTTGTACCTCGTTCCTAAATTCCTTGAACCTATCAAGGGTCTCGGACTTGTGTTTCATCAGATAGACATGGCCATATCTGCTGAAATCATCCGTGAACGTGACGAAGTACAGATGCCCACCTCTGGTCGCTGTGCTCATAGGCCCACATACATCTAAATGTATTAGGTCTAATAAGCCAGTGGCCCTTTCAGCCTTCTTGCTAAAAGGAGCCTTTGTCATCTTGCCTTTTAAACATGATTCGCATGTATCAATTGATTCCAAGTCAAATGACCCTAGGACTCCAGCTTTGTGAAGTCTAGCGATGCGCTTCTCGTTTATATGGCCGAGACGACAATGCCATTGGTAGACAGGATTAAGTTCGTTAGGCTTAACCCTTTTAGTGTTTATGTTATAGATATGATTGGTTTCATTTAAGTCCAGGATATATAGGCCATTATTTAATAGAGCATCTCCATAAAATAATCCCTCTCTAGATATTGAAATTCGACCATTTGATTAAGTGAAAATAAATCCAGAAATATCCAACATTGATACAGAAATAGTATTCCTGCACATGGCAGGTACAAAGTAACAATGTTCTAAAATCAAAACCAATCCACTGCGCATCATAAGGTGATATTCACCAATCTCTATGGCAGCAACCCTTGCTCCATTTCCGACCCGCAAGTCCACCTCTCCCGACCCCAGCAACCTTCTGTTCTTAAGTCCCTGCACATTGCAACAAATGTGAGAACCACATCCAGTATCCAATACCCAGGATGTTGAAACAGTAAGGTTAACATCTATAACATAAATACCTGAAGAGGACGCACTTTGGCCCCTTCTTTGCTCTCCCATCAGCCTGGGACACAATCTCTTCCAATGGCCGGCCTGTTTGCACCCGAAACAGACATCCTCAGGACCTGCCTTCTGCTGGGCCATGGGTTGGGCCTTGGCCTTCTTGGCTTTGGCCTTTTTGGCATTGGCCTTGGCCTTACCCTTGGCAAGAGGAGGGTTCCCCTTGTTGACCAGCAGCACCGGCGGAGTCTTCTTGATCGACTGCTCAGTAAGCTTAAGCATCCCATGCAGCTCACTGACAGTACGGTTCATCCCTTGCATATTGTAGTTCAGGATGAACTGATCATAAGAATCCAGCAAGGACGCGAGGATTGTGTCCACCGCCAACTCTTGAGAGATAGGCGATCCGAGACGGGCCAAAGTATCCAAATAGCCCTTCATCTTGAGCACGTGTGCACTCACAGATGTCCCGGCCCCCATCTTACAAGAGTGGAATGCCTTATTGGTTGGGTACCTTTCCTGACGAGCTTACTCTTGAAACATCTCATTAAGAATTGTTATCATAGCATAGGCTTGGTGGTCCATAAACTGTTTTTGTAGTTCGGGGACCATGCAGGCCAACATAAGGCATGTCACATCCCGGTTGTCCTTGACATACGCCTCGTATTCCTCCAGCTGGGCAGCCGGTGGATTACGTCCTTGAGGCGCAGCCGGCACAGGCCTTTCCAGTACATACTCTTTTGACTCTTGTCTTAGAACTATCCTTAAGTTCCTAGACCAGTCTAAAAAGTTAGGACCGGAAAGCTTGTCCTTTTCAAGAATGGATCGCAGTGATAAGGTATTAGTGTTTGTCATTTGAGTGTTTCTACACAGAAAAACATTTAGAGTGTTAATAAAGGGCTTTATTCCCATAAAATTAATAATGAATCAAGTTATTAATTTAAACCGAGTTGTTGGGCTCATGGGCCGAGATCCATATTTCATTAAGATATAGCCAAACGAGGGTTTGGTACAACTACACCTTAACTATTTAGGTAGGAACGCCGTCCAATCCCAACCTAGGGACTCTCGGTTTGATGGGCTTGTTGGCACTTACCCATCTGTGCTTAGGGCCAGGAGAATCCTACTACCCACACTAAGTCAAAACCTTCATCCAAGTGTTAGAGTATGGCCTATTCCCACCTCGATTTGGTTTTGAATGAGGGAAGCACTTTCAAGCGACTTAGTAATTCCATTTGGTTATTACATTCAATTATAACGGCTTACATACATAAAGCGGGTGAATAGGCTATAGGAACATACATTCATACATGCAAATGAATATAAAACATAACTAAATAAAAGTAAAATGGATTGCTATGAGCCTATATTACATCCTAATATTATTCTAGTAAACCTATACTAGAGATAAATATCAGGTGGGCCTCCATCTTTTCCCTCTGGGCTTGCACCTCCACTTGGGCTTGCACCTCCATTTGGGCTCACCGCTCCATGGGCTTCTTCTTTTACAAATTTTATAATATTTGAATAAAATAAAATTACATTAAAAAAAAGAAAAACGACACGCAGGCCGTATTTACCCAAAAAGAAAAATACAACCCATCTTGTACAAGGCCCAATGGCATCCAATCATACAAACATTTAATCATACATATGCATCCAATACATATAATTCATAAGCATGTTGCAATGCATGATTTAAGCCCATTTTAATTATGTCCAAGCCATTATTAGGAAATCGCCAATTTTGGCCCACCATGGTTCTAACCCTTAATGGGCTTTGGGCCTCCAGCCCAGGCAGTCCAATTGCTCCCACTGGAATTGGGAAACCATGGGTCCAATTTAGCCGTCCAACTAATTGTGCCAAAATTACCCGAACCAATTTCCATTAACCAAATTAATTTCCAAAATTAATATCACGTGAACGAAAATAAAATTCATCCAAGAAACCATACGCATTTAAATTACATAAATTTAAACACACGAATTTTAAAACCAATTAAAATTTCAAAACAGGGCCCCGGGCCAAAGACCCGCCAAATCCAAAATACTGGGCCCGGCCCGCTGCTGCCGCCAGCAGCGGCACTGCCGTTGTGCAGTGGCCGCCCAGCAACAGCCTGCTGCTCCGGCAGCAGCAGGCAGCCCCGCACCCCGGGAGGCAGATTTTTTTTTATATAAACAGAATTAATAAAAAAAAATACACACCATCTGTCAACACAAAGCAATTCACCAAGAATTCCAATAACATACAACAAAATTAAACTAACATAAACCTATATGCAAATTTAATTTTCATTGTATAAAACATATGGGAAAAATCATAAACCCATACCAAGAACCCCAATTAAAAAAAAGTCTCCAATTTCAAAAATAGGATTCAACCAAAATTATCCATTTCCACGGATCAAAAGCCCGCTCTGATACCACTGTTGGGATTTTTCACCGGAAATCACCCGATAAAAGCGGAAGAACGTGGTGATTTCCTCAAATCCAATCCCAGGAGCAATTGAAATGGAAATTGAAAAACTTTAAAACAAATAGAAAGAGATTAATTTTCTTATCAGAAAATCTCTTTCAAGAGATAGATGAAGACTGTAGAAATCAAAGCAGATTTCCTCCTCGCTTTCGTACACGAACGCCTAACGAATGCAACCCGTGCTAGCGTCGAAAAAACGAAACAATGGAGAGAAGGGGGCTAGGAAGATTTCGGCTATCTCTTGTTCTTGGTTAGGGTGGCCGAAATTTTCACCATAGGTTTTTATACCTAGGGTGGCCGAATTCCCCTAGGGGAATTCAGGCCCAGCTTGGCTCCTATTCATTCTGTGCGGGCTTCCTTGTTTTAATTTAGGCCCAGTCTAATTTTAATTGTTCTGGTTTAAATTAATTTCAAGCCCAATTTTAATATACCCATGTATTTAATATATTACACCAAGTAATATATTATTTACATTTAAATTAAAATTAGTTTGACCAATTAATTTAATCCATCAAATTAAAATCAAATCTTCATAAAATAAAATCATATGTAAACCTATACATATGAATATTTCCACCTAGGAAATAATCTCATAATTAATCCAATTAATTATGAAGAGCCAATAGAATATATATTAATTTTATTATTAGGATCAATCCAATTGATCTTTATAATATGATTAATATATATACACCTCTCTCTCCATAGTGTATACTCCAAGTACACATGTGATTCCTTAAGTCTGCATTCAGTTGTTCTATGTGTACGATCCCCGTGGGCCCATCTTTATGTTGGCAGCGGGCCTTTGGCCCGCAGACTGTAGTTGGGCTCTAGCAAGCCACTGCAGTCCCCAATTAAGATGGAGATGGCAGTCTAACTGTTATCATAACCCTGTAGTTTAAAACTTGTACATCCCATGTCATTGATATCGGTGTCCAACACAGAGGCATGGATTGATCACCCTCTTTTGTGTCCGGACATTAACTTGATCCCGAATGTACTGATGCTCACAAACAAGTTCCAACTCGTTTGGGTGTGGCCACACTCTTATCAGTCACATTCATCAAGAGGTCGGTGATGTCTTTTCAGTGGGCTACTGAGTGACAAATCCCTTCTGCATATCCATAGTATTACCATGCTCAGTGACATACCCGAAAGTACCCATACTGGCACCCTATTACAGGCCCTTTAGGCGTACCCCTAAGCATGTGACTTCACATGTAATACCATCATATGGTTAGGTCAAAGGATCCATACAAGTACTACACGAGAATCACTTGTGATACTATACCATGTGGATTACTCGTTTTAGTGGATCTATCCAGTACCATGCTCCCAGGCATGTACCCATTAACTTGGTTGACATCCCATGTTCTATGACCGGTAAGACACCGCCATACAACCGGGTTAATGATAGTCTCTCGTTCCATTCATTCCCATGACTGGAACAGACTACGGATCTATTTATGGTCATATCGTTTACCCTATCCATGGTCTTACTGCCAAGCGCATGACACTTGTCATTATGGATATAGATATGTCCATTGGATACTTCATTTAATATATTGCATAAGATAAATATAATAAATGAATTGATGCCTTTATTAATAACACAAATGAGCATAATACATAAATCCAATAAATGTATAATACAAATACAAGGACCAATGCCTCAGGCCTAGGGCATTTCCAACAGGAACTCCCTTCAATCCCAACCTAGGGACTCTTGGTTTGATGGGCTCATTTGGCACTTACCCATCTGTGCTTAGGGCTAGGATCTTATCCTATTACCAATGTTGAGTCCAACCACTATTCAAGTGTTAAGCGTACCCGGTACCTTAACTCTATACAGTAAATGAATAATACAATGCACCCGACGGAGGCACTACCCACATTGCACTATTCAAAGACTGACAAGGTCGAATGTGGAAAGAACTTTTAATTGATTCAATATTTTTTTGGATTGATTAATTGCGGCTTAGCATGCATAATCGCGGGTGATTGGAATGACTTAACATACCTTCATATATATACATACAATTGACATAAGCGTAAAATATATATATAAATAAACGAGACATTATGGGCCATATTTTACAACCTATTGAATAACTAGTAAACCTATACTAGAGATCCACTTGGCGGGCTTGCAAGCTCCTCTTAGGCTAGGCACCAATAGGCTTCCTCTCCAATGGCTTGATGCAATTACAACTAAATTTACAAAATGTAAATAAAATAAAATTACATCTAAATACATAGAACGACACATAGGCCGTATTTCCCAAAATAAATTTTTTCAACCCAAATCGATTTAAGGCCCAATAGTGCTCAAATTCACACAACCAAGCATAGAAACATATATACACATAGCAAATATTAATATTTATACATTTAATAAAATGCATGAATATGGCAATTCCAATTTTAATTAATTATCCAGTCTTTTGTGAAATCACCGATTCTGGCGCCCATAACCAATGCTCGGTCACGGACCCGAATTAGGCATCCAATTCTCAACCCGTGCCAAGGGCCAATTGGACCAATTTAATTAACCAATTTAATTTTAAACAAAAATTAAATTATATGCATGAATTAAATCACACAAGAAGCCACACGAATCCAATCGCGAAAATTCAATCATGCAAATTTCAAAATCAATTTAAAAATTCACATAGGGACTGAAAATCAAAATACCTACAAAATAAAAAAAAGGACCTGAACCCCGTGTTGGATATGCCCTAGTCCCGAGGCATTAGTCCTTGTCTTTGTATCATACATTTGTACATTAATGTGAAATATATGTATTATACAATTTGTGTCAGGAAATAAAGGCATTAATCTATTTACTATATGTCTTGTGCTATATTTTAAATAGAGTATGCAATGGACATATCCATATCCATGTTGTCAAGTGTCATGCCTTGGCAGTAAGACTATGGATAGGGAAAACGATATGGCCATAAAGTCATCCGTACTCTGATCCGATCATGGGAATGAATGGAACTAAAGACTATCATTAGCCTGGTTGTATGGCGGTGTCTTACCGGTCATAAAACATGGAATGTCAACTAGGTTAATAGGTACATGCAAAAAGGGCATGGTACTGGATTGATCCACTTAACGGGAATCTACATGGTCTAGTATCACAAATGATTCTCGCGTAGTACTTGTATGAGTCCTTTGACCGGACCATATGATGGTGCTGCATGTGAAGTGGCACACTTTGGTGTACGCTTAACGGGCCTGTACAAGGGTGCCAAGTATGGGTACGTTCGGGTGTGTCAGTGAGCATGGCAATACTATGGATATGTAGAAGGGAATGTCACTCAGTAATTTACTGAGACGAGATCACCGGCCTCTTGATGAATGTTACTGATTAGAGTGTGGCCACACCCAAACAAGATTAGATCTTGTTTGTGAGCATCAGTTCATTCGGGGATCAAGTAAATGTCCGGACACATATAGAGGGTGATCAACCATGCCTCTGTGTTGGACACCGATATTAGTGACATAGGACATACAAGTTCAACTACAGGGTTACGGTGATAGTTTGACTGCTATCTCCATCTTAATTGGGGGCTGCAGTGGCTTGCTAGAGCCCGCTTGTAGTATGTGGGCCTTGGCCCACTGCCAACATAAAGACGGGCCCATTGGATTGTACACATTAAATGTCTGGACTTTAACTTGTCGGATTAAGTGTGTACTTGGAGTATACACGTTTGAAGAGAGAGAGATTTATTAATTATATTATAGATCCATTAGATTGATCAAAAAGAATATAATTAATATTTATTTTGGCATTCTCTTAATTAATTCCATGAATTAATTTATCAGATTATTTTCTAGGTGGAAATGTTTATACATGTATAGGTTTACATGTATCTCATCTTATATGTGTCTAATTTAATTCCTTGATTAATTTGATGTATCAAATTAATTTTAATTTAAATGTATGTAACATATTATATGGTATAATATACTTACATACATGTTGAATTAAAATGTTATTTGAAATCAAATAAAAACCAAAGAATTAAAGTGGGCTTGGGCTTGAAATGGTAAGCCCACTCTTTCATCATGTCTTGGCCGAAATTCATGGTGGATTTTAGGGAAAGAATGATGAGTCATTAAGATGAGAAGAGTGAGTCATTATTGGACAAAAGGTAATGATCAAATGGGTGAGTCATGGTGGACTTTTGGCTTAGCAAAGTTGGACTTTACTAACTTGGATATTTTTGGTCATTATGATTAAAGATAAATGAGAAAAATATCCCATCTATTTTGGATCACCTCTTGGCCAAAATCATCATGTGATGTGGCAAGGAAGATGACTCACTTTTGAGACAAAATGTGATGAGTGAATTGGTGAGTCATGGTTGACTTATTGGTAAGCAAAGTGTGACTTTGCTAACTTGGATATTTTTCCTTCTTCTTTTTGTAAGATATATAAGGAAAAATTAATTCTACATATTTCTTACAAGAAATCTTGGCTGCCAAAAATAGCTCTCTCCCTCTCTTCTTGAAATTTCCGAGTCGCTAGCACGGGTTTCAGTCCGAGAGCCGTTCGTGTACGCATCAGTGGAGGAAATCTACACTTGATTTCTGCAGTCTTCTTCTATCTCTTAAGAGATATCTTGGTAAGACTTTTATATTCTGCTTTTGTGTTTTGTTTTTGATTTTCACTACTTAAGCTCCCGAGACCCGGATTCGAGGAAATCGACGCGTAATTCCACGGCTTTATCGGTCGGTTTCCCGTGATGAATCCTAGCAGTGGTATCAGAGCGGGCTTTTGATCCGTGGAAATCTTCAACTTGGCAGATCCCGTGTTTTAAAATTGGTGTTTTTTGGATCGGGATTCTTTCGGTTTTGGGGTTTTATATTTGTCCCCATTTGTTTTTCAAATTGAAATTAATTATGCATATTAGGTTATATGTGTATGTTTTCAATTTGTTTATTTTGTTATGCATCTTGAATTTAATTTTATGCACCTTGAATTTAATTTTATGCATTTTGTTGATTTAATTCTTGGTGTATTTCTATTCTTATGCATGCAATTTAAAAAAAAAGGGCTATTTTGAAGTGGGGGCGCAGCAGCTGCTGGGCAGCACGCCAGGCAGCAGCCTCCCTGCGCAGCGGGCCAGGCCAGATTTTGGATTTGGAGGGATTTTTGGGCCGGGCCGGTTTTTAAAATTTTAATTGGTTTTAAAATTTTACGTGTTTAAATTTTGGTAATTTTCATGCGCGTGTTTTATGAATGAAATTTATTTTTCGTTCATGCGATATTAATTTTGGAAATTAATACGGTTAATTGAAATTGGTTCGGGTTTTCTTAGCACGATTACCCGGACGCCTAATTTGGAATTCATGGTATCCCAATTGGATTTGGAGCAGTTTTCTGCCTGGGCTGGAGGCCCAACGCCCATACAGGATTAGAACCATGAACGGCCAAAATTTGACGATTTCAAAATAATGGCTATGGACATAATTGAAATGGGATTAATTCATTCATGTAACATGTTTATAAATTGTATGTATTGGTTTACATGTGTGTACGATTATATGCATGAATAGATGTTATTGGGCCATATTTATATCAGGTTGTAATATTCTTTTGGAAATATGGCCTGCATGACGTTTTCTTTTTATGTAATTTTATTTTATTTATTTACTGTTAAAATTATGTAAAGAGGACGTCGATTGGATTGGCGCGCCAGAAGGATGAGGAGGCGACCCACCTGATGCTGTTCTAGTATAGGTTTACTAGAATTTGATTAGGTTGTAAATTTTGGCCATAGCATTTCATTTTATTTAATTATGCTTGCTTTATTTATTTGCATGTGAGAATGCACGTACAAACCCAATTTCACCCGCCTTTGCATCTAAGCCGTTATTAATTGAATCGAATAACCAAATGGTAATTACTAAGTCTCTTAAAAGTGCTTCCCTCATTCATAACCTACTCGAAGTGGGGATAGGCCAGTTGTAGACCAACCCTCGTTGGATGCACTGGAGTATCGTCATTTTATATTGGGTTGGAGTATTGGTTACTCTAACACTTGGATGGAGGTTTTGACTTAGCGTGGGTAGTAGGATGTTCCTGAACCTAAGCACAGATGGATAAGTGCCAACATACCCATCAAACCGAGAGTCCCTAGGATGGGATTGGACGGCTTTCCTACCAAAAAATTGGGGTATAGTTGTTTCAGGCCCTCGTCTGGCTATATCTTGATATAATATGGATCTCGGCCCATGAGCCTAACAACTTCGATTAATTAATAACATGATTCATTATTAATTATTTTATTGGAAAATTTGTTAAGTCCTTTATTAACACTCTTCTAATTTTTCTCTGTAGTAATCATTGGCATTGAATAACACTTTATCACTACGCACTATCCTTGAGAAGGACAAGCTCTCTGGTCCTAATTTCCTGGACTAGTCTAGGAACTTCCAGATAGTTCTAAGACATGAGTCTAAGGAATATGTACTGGAAAGGCCTGTACTAGCCGCATCTACTGGTCGTAATCCACCAGCTGCTCAGCTGGAGGAAGACGGGGTGCATGTGAAGGATAATCGGGATGTTACTTGCCTTATGTTGGCGTGCATAGTCCCCGAACTGCAAAAATAGTTTATGGATCATGAGGCCTTTGCAATGATGATAACTCTAAATGAGATGTTTCAGGAGCAGGCGCGTCAGAAAAGGTACTTGACGAATAAGGCATTCCATTCCTGCAAAATGGGGACTAGGACATCTGTGAGCACTCACATGCTCAAGATGAAGGGCTATTTGGATTCTTTAGCCCATCTTGGGTTGCCCATTTCAAAAGAATTGGTGGTTGATACCATCCTGGCTTCCTTGCCGGAGTCTTATGTTCAGTTCATCTTGAATTACAACATGCAAGGGATGAATAAAGCTGTTAGTGAACTGCATGGGATGCTTAAGCTTACTGAACAGTCGACCAAAAAGACTCCACCGGTATTATGGTAAACAAGGGGAAGGCTCCTCTTGTAAAGGCCAAGGCTAAGGCAAAGGCTAAAGCTAAGGCTAAGAAAGCCAAAGCTAAGAAGGCCAATGTCCAGCCTAAGGCCAGTCCTGAGGATGTCTGTTTCGGGTGCAAGCAGACATGACATTGGAAACGATTATGTCTAAAGCTTCTGGGAGAGCAAAAGAAGGCGCAGGGCGCGTCTTCGTCAGGTATATATGTCATAGACATTAACCTTACTGTTTCAACATCTTAGGTATTGGATACTGGATGTGGTTCTCACATTTGTTGTAATGTGCAGGGACTTAGGAACAGAAGATCACTGGGATCAGGAGAAGTTGACTTTTGGGTCGGGAATGGAGCAATGGTTGCAGCCATTGAGATCGACGAGTACCAGCTTAAGATGCCTAGTAGATTAGTTTTGTTACTGGAACAATGTTATTTTGTACCTGCCATGCGCAGGAATATTATTTCTATTTCAGTTTTGGATACTTTTGGATATGTATTTACTATTTCTAATGGTAAAATGGTTATATCTAGAGAAGGTTTATTTTATGGAGATGCTCTATTAAATAATGGCCTTTATATCCTGGATTTAAATGAAACTAATCATGTCTATAACATAAATACTAAAAGGATTAAATCTAACAAACTTAATCCTGTTTACCTTTGGCATTGTCGTTTAGGCCACATAAACGAGAAATGCATTGCTAGGCTTCACAAAGCGGGAATCTTAGGATCTTTTAACTTGGAGTCACTAGATATCTGTGAATCTTGCTTACGAGGAAAAATGACGAAAGCGCCTTTTAGCAAGAAAGCTGAAAGGGCTATTGGCTTATTGGACCTAATACATTCGGATGTATGTGGACCAATGAGTGTAGCGACCAGGGGTGGACATCTATACTTTGTCACCTTTACAGACGATTTCAGCACATATGGCTATGTCTATCTGATGAAACATAAGTCTGAGACACTTGATCAGTTCAAGGAATTTAGGAACAAAGTACAAAACCAACTAGGTAGGAATATAAAAGCACTTCGGTCGGACCGAGGTGGCGAATATATGAGCCTCGAGTTTGACTCATATTTGAGAGAGCATGGAGTAGTTCCACAGCTCACTCCTCCAGGAACACCACAATGGAATAGGGTGTCCGAACGGAGGAACAGGACCCTGTTAGACATAGTCCGCTCAATGATGAGTCATGCCTCTCTCCCAATAAGTTTTGGGGATATGCTCTTGAGACAGCAGCTCTCATTTTGAATAGTACTTCGACTAAGGCTATGGAAAAGATCCCATTTGAGATATGGATGGGCAGGGCACCCAATGTGTCTTTCCTACGGATTTAGGGTTGTTATGCACATGTCATGAAATTGACTGGGGGCAAACTAGAACCCAAAACTGACAAATGCCTGTTTGTGGGCTACCCTAGGGAAACCAAAGGGTATTACTTCTACAACCCCACCGAGAACAAGGTGTTCGTGGCATGAAAGGGGGTCTTTCTTGAAAAGGAGTTTATTTTTAAGAAAGACAGTGGGAGAAATGTTGAACTCAGGGAAGTTCAATGCTTAGAAACTCCTGAAAAGGATGACTCGAAGACCAGGGTGGAGCTTCCATAGGACGAAGCACCGGCCCATGTCACACAAGGACCTAGAAGGTCTGGTAGGGATCATCGGGAACCTAAGAGATATGGTTTCTCATTATTGATGATCACACTCTTTTTGTCTTCGACAAAGAAGAGCCTCAAACCTACCAGGAGGCTATTGCTAGCCCACTGTCTGCTAACTGGCAAAAGGCTATGGAGGCAGAAATGCAATCTATGTACGATAATTAGGTTTGGAACCTGGTTGATCCACCTCCGGGTGCTAAGGTAATAGGTTGCAAGTGGTGCTATAAGCTTAAGGCCGATAATACCTTCAAGGGGTAGCTAGTTGCAAAAGGTTTCAGACAAGTCCATGGAATCGACTATGATGAAACTTTCTTACCAGTCCCTATGCTCAAATCCATTAGGATCCTGCTGGCCATAGCTGCTTGGTATGCCTATGAGGTCTGGCAGATCGATGTCAAAACCGCTTTCCTTAACAGAAAGTTACTCGAGGATGTGTATATGACACAACCTGAGGGTTTTGTTGATCCAGAGTATCCTGAAAGGGTATGCAAGCTTCAAAGGTCCATTTATGGATTGAAGCAAGCATCCTGTAGTTGGAATCTTAGATTCAATGAGGCCATAAAGGAATACGGCTTCATACAGAATCAAGATGAGCCTTGTGCGTATAAAAGAATTAGTGAGAGCATCGTAACATTCTTGGTTATATATGTGGATGACATCCTTCTGATTGGAAGCGACATATAAACACTGCTTAGGGTAAAGCAATGGTTGTGTAAGTGCTTCACAATGAAGGACTTAGGTGAAGCTAAAACGATCCTACGGATCAGGATCTACAGGGATAGACCTAATCGGCTTCTAGGCTTAAGTCAGGCCAAGTACATAGACAAGGTTCTGAAAAATTCAGCACGGACTAGGCTAAGAAAGGATTCTTACCAATGGGTCATGGGTTGAAACTTAGTAAGAAGAACTGTCCTAATACAAAACAGGACAGGGAGAACATGAGTGAGATCCCATATGCTTCAGCTATTGGATCAATCATGTACTCTATGCTATGTACAAGACCTGATGTCGCCTTTGCACTAAGTATGACAAGTCGGTACCAGCAAGATCCCGGGGTGGATCACTAGAAAGCTGTCAAAGCAATCCTAAAGTACCTTAACCGGACAAAGGATAGCTTTTTAGTGTATGTAGGTCAGGAAGAGCTGTCAGTTACTGGGGACACTGATGCAAGCTTCCAGACCACCAGGATGAATATAAGTCGCAGTTAGGGTACGTATTTATACTTAATGGTGGTGCTATTAACTGGAGAAGCTCCAAGGAACCGACCATTGTAGATTCTATCACGGAAGCTGAGTACATTGCAGCGTGTGATACAACTAAGGAAGCTGTGTGGAAAAAGAAGTTTATCATGGAACTGGGGGTAGTATCATCTATCCAGGAATGGGTTGATATCTTTTGTGACAACAATGGGGCTGTTGCACAAGCTAAGGAGCCTCGGTCACACAGAAACTCGAAGCACGTACTCAGGAAGTTTCACCTCATCCGAGAAATCGCCGAGAGGGGTGACATTTCATTACGCAGAGTGGACAATAAGGAAAATGTCGCAGATCCTTTGACCAAGGTGGTGGCTCATCCCAAGCACGAGGGTCATATTAGATCTATAGGGATTAGGCCCATGCCTAGTTGGTACTAGTGCAAGTGGGAGATTGTTGGATATGCCCTAGTCCTGAGGCATTAGTCTTTATCTTTGTATCATACATTTGTACATTAATGTGAAATATATGTATTATACAATTTGTGTCAAGAAATAAAGGCATTAATCTATTTACTATATCTATTGTTCTATATTTTAAATAGAGTATCCAATGGACATATCCATATCCATGTTGTTAAGTGTCATGCACTTGGCAGTAAGACAATGGATAGGGAAAACGATATGGCCATAAAGTCATCTGTACTCTGTTCCGATCATGGGAATGAATGGAACTAAAGACTATCATTAGCCAGGTTGTATGGTAGTGTCTTACCGGTCATAGAACATGGAATTTCAACCAGGTTAATGGGTACATGCAAAAAGGGCATGGTACTGAATCGATCCACTTAACGGGAATCTATATGGTCTAGTATCACAAATGATTCTCGCATAGTACTTGTATGAGTCCTTTGACCGGACCATATGATGGTGCTACATGTGAAGTGGCACACTTTGGTGTATGCCTAACAGGCTTGTAAAAGGGTGCCAAGTATGGGTATGTTCGGGTGTGTCAGTGAGCATGGCAGTACTATGGATATGTAGAAGGGAATGTCACTCAGTAATTTACTGAGACAAGATCATCGGCCTCTTGATGAATGTTACTGATTAGAGTGTGGCCACACCTAAACAAGATTAGATCTTGTTTGTGAGCAGCAGTTCATTCGGGATCAAGTAAATGTCTGGACACATATAGAGGGTGATCAACCATGCCTCTGTGTTGGACACCGATATCAGTGACATGGGACATACAAGTTCAACTCCAGGGTTACAGTGACAGTTTGACTGCTATCTCCGTCTCATGAATGGAACAGACTACGGATGACTTTATGGCCCTATCGTTTTCTCTATCCACAGTCTTACTGCCAAGTGCCTCACACTTGACAACATGGATTATTCCATTGGATACTCTATTTAAAATATAGCACAAGACATATAATAAATAGATTGATGCCTTTATCTCTTGACACAAATTGTATAATACATAAAGTTCACTTTAATGTACAAATGTATTATACAAACACAAGGACCAATGCCTCGGGACTAGGGCATTTCCAACACTTATGTGCTTATTTATTTCTGGATATTGAGTGGACTGAACCTAATGAATAAGTATCCCAACTTATTCGGGTATGGCCATACACTTTTCAGTCCTACTTATCAAGTGGCCAGTGATATCATCTCAGGGGATGCTGAGTGGTAATTTCGTCAACTTCACTATCAACATCAATATGTTTACCGGCCCATTCGACATTTCCATACTTGGCACCCTGTTACAGGTCCGTTAGGTGTATATCAAAGTGTATGAGATCCTATGCTATGTTACAGCGAATATCAGGTCTAAGGATGATAACAAGACCTACCTAAGAAACACCTATGATGATCAAACGATGTGGTGTTCTCGCGACGGATCGATCTAGTACCATGTAACCTAACATGTACCCATATCATTGACTGACATTACATGTCCAATGGCCGGTGATATGCCACCATCCAGTCAAGAATATGTTGGTCTTTAGTTCTATTCATTCTCATGATTAGAACAGACCAGGGATATCTTTATGATTATAACTTTAACTCTACTAAAAGGTCTCATAATCCAATGACCTACATTGGTTTACTTTAGTATGGTTATAATCATTGGATACTTTATTTATAAATAGCACAAGATATGAATACATAGATTCATGCCTTTATTTCAACACAAAATGTATAATACAAAATATTTAAAAATAAAGTATAATACAATATAAGAACCAATGCCATTTGGACTAGGGCACACCACCATTCAAAGAATCTTTAAGGAGTTTTTTTTTTTTGGATTGAAGAGGTGATGAAGGTTCTTTGATTTTGATGAGGTGGTAAGGGGAAAATGTTGTAGAGAACTTTTGAGAGTTCTCCCCATTGAAGACGCTCTAAGCAAATAGTAAGTACGATGTGACTTTCTTTACATTGATGAACACTAAAGGAGAAAGAAAATGGCACTTCTGTTAAGTATTTGAGAATAAAGTATTTCTCATTGGAAAGAATGAATATTCATCAAGGCATATGTATAGCATGCAGAGTATAAGGTAACTTACAACACAAGTAAATAGAATACAATTAAAATAAGAATTAGAATTAGAATAGAACTAGGAAAGATTCTAGTATATCCTTATCACCCCCCTTCAAGACAATGGGCATCAGCAACATGTAGACGATCACGGAGAGTAAGAAATCAGGCTGATCCCAATGGCTTGGTAATAATGTTAGCTAGTTGATCAGAGGATTGCAAAAATTGAATTTACAAGGTTCCTTGAGC
The DNA here is from genome assembly GCA_039660915.1 of Euphorbia tirucalli. Taxonomy (NCBI): domain Eukaryota; kingdom Viridiplantae; phylum Streptophyta; class Magnoliopsida; order Malpighiales; family Euphorbiaceae; genus Euphorbia; species Euphorbia tirucalli. The sequence goes on from CM077633.1 coordinate 35,410,940, forward strand.
AATTAATTCACAGACAAAATGATAATCTAATGCACTGTGCTTGGTACAAGCATGAAAGATAGGATTTTTACTGAGATAAATTGCCCTAATATTATTAACCCATAATGTGATTTTGCTAGAAATAGGATAACAGATTTCTTTCAACAAAGAATTGATCCATAAAACTTTAGCTACCACATTAGCCAAAGCCTTGTATTCACTCTCTATACTAGAACGTGTAATAGTTGGTTCCTTTTCAGCTTGCCAGGAAATCAAATTGTTGCTAAGAAAGATACAATAGCCTTCAGTAGATCTTCTATCATCTAGATAACCACCCCAATCTGCATCTGAAAAGCTATCAAGGCTAAAAGTAGTTGAATTAGATAACAAGAAGCCATGAGTTATAGTTCCCTTTAGATATCGAAGGAATCTCTTGATTGCTTGCCTACGAACCGTGGTAGGACAATGCATAAATTGATAGAGATTATTAACAGAGAAGGCAAGCTCAGGTCGAGTCAATGTAACATATTGTAAGGCACCCACTATGCGACGATATTTCTCAATAGATGCAAGAGGAACGCCATCCATTTTTGACATATTTCTGGTTGCAGCCATAGGTATGGCACAAGGCTTGGCATCTTGTAGACAAGTGCATTCCAAAAGATCAAGTATATACTTGGTTTGATGAAGTAGCAAGCCTTTTAGTGTTTGATCAATCTTAATGCCGAAGAAACATGAGACATGGCCTAGGTCATGGATGGAAAATTTCGATTCCATTAGTGCAATGGTGGATTTAATTGTAACAAGAGAAGAACCTGTAACTAATATATCATCCACATAAAAGAGAACATATATGAAGATATCATTAGAACATTTTATAAAAAGAGAATTGTAGCCATGAACTTTGAAAAGCCATGAGATTGCAAATAATTCACAATTATGTAAACCATTCTCTATGAGCTTGCTTGAGACCATATAATGACTTACAGAGTAAGAAAACAGGATTCAGCCTGGTATTGTCCTTGAATCCCGATGGTTGTTCAATGTAAACAGTTTCATGCAAAAATGAATTTGAAACATCAAGTTGGTGAATAGGCCAATGGTGCACAGATGCTAGAGCAAGGATGGTTCTTACAGTTGTTGAATTCACCATTGGACTAAAAGTCTCTTTGTAATCAATACCTGGTTTTTGTGAGTACTCGTTGGCCAACAATCTAGCTTTATATCTATCAACACTATAATCAGAGTTATGTTTGATTTTATATAACCATTTACAACCTACAACATTGATACCCAGTGGTTGAGGTGTTGGGAATGCCCTAGTCCCAAGGCATTGGTCCTTGTTTTGTATCATACATTCTTAGGCCATTTATGGATTGATGTATTATATACTTGTGTTGATATATAAAGGCATAATCTATTTGGTTTATATCTTATGCAGTAAATGTAAATAGAGTATCCAATGGTGATATCTATATCCAGGTTGTCAAGTGTCATGGCAGTGAGACCATGGATAGGGAAACGATATAACCATAAAGCCATCTATAGTCTGATCTAGTCATGGGAATGAATGAAACATAAGACTATCATTACCTTGATTATATGGTGGTGTCTTATCGGATAGTACATGGATTATCAATCAGATATATGGGTACTTGTAGTGGGACATGGTACTGGATAGATCCACTAACAAGATATCCATATGGTATAGTATCACTGGTGATTCTAGTGCAATACTTATATTGGATCCTTTAACCTGACCATACTATAGAGTTGCATGCAAACTCACACTTTTTGATATGCGTCTGAAGGGCCTGTAACAGGGTGCCAAGTATGGGTACAGTTGGGTGTGCCAGTGAGCATGGTAAAGCCATGAATATGTAGAAGGGATATGTGATGAGTACTGTGAGTGGACGACATTTTTCAGAATGCGCCGTGAAGTGGGAACCGGGGATTTTCTTTTTGTGGTGATGATGTGTGGTTTTGAAAACGAGTTTTAATCTTTCTTAAGAAGACCTTTTATTGTATTGAGAAAACTCTTTTTGTAGAAAACTTAACTGTAAGTGTGAATTTTGGAAAATAGGTTTTTTAGAAAATCCCAATTTAAACTTAAAGATCTCGAAACCTAAATTTCGAGATTAGATACAAAGTTGCCACCCGGATCAACTCATTCGGGAAATTCTGATACAGCTCCCTACCAAGTATAGACGCATTAGCTAATCCAGATATTCAAGGTTCGGGTAACACATTTACTAATCCTCACTTGTTTTCAATTATTATTTTATAATATGATATGACATCCACTTAGTTCTACCCATTTTATCTTCTTTTATTTTTAGTTAATGCTCATACAAATGACATAAATATAAACCACAAATAAAGTGCAGAAAAGTAAAAGTGCGGGAAAAGTATAGTAATGGCCAAATTATACAACCTGAAAAAGAAAAAATCTTATCCTCACCATTTACAACCGCTTATAATACACAATAATCTAAAAAGTACAATCACCTAAATACACGAGATAATCTATTAAATACATCAAAAATGAAAAAATAAAAAATAAAGAAAGCTGCATCCAAATACAGTTAGTACAAATAAATAAAGCACACCAAAGACTCACACAAGACAGAATGGGGGTATTTTGGGAAACGAGATCATGCATAGAGGGGATAATCGAGGAGTCCGGATGACTATGCGATTAGACCTGGAAAACGTTTTATGAAACGCCCTGTGGATTTTTGTGAATGAAAATCAGTTTGGAAAATAATTTGGCTCATTTTACATGCACTTTCCAACTTTTAGTGGGCTGGATATCCCGGAATCGGGGGTTCCATTCGTGAGTGGGCCTAAATTGATCATCCATATAAGGTCTGAAAATGTAAACACGCCAAAAATCTGTTTTGAATAGAAAGGAGACACAAAATTACAAGTTAGAGGCCCAAAATGGCAAAACTGTAATTCTATTTCTCAAACTACAGCCGAGCGGCTATAAGGTATCACAGCCGCGCCACTGTAGTGGCTAGGGCTGCTGTAACACCAACAACCGAGTTGCTGTAACACCAAAAACCGAGCGGCTGTAGTGCTCCAAAATCAAAACTCGGTTTTCTTTTCTCATTTTGAAAATCTTTTGAGAACTTTTGATGATTTCGGGCAATTCGGGACTTCTGGAAACTCATGAAATTCTACAAAAACAGATCCGGATCGGATCAAACGAGTCTGGAAATCCTTAAAAACCCAAAATCGCCAAATTTCAATCTCACATCCATAAGTTGAAAACCCAAAAACCATAAATTTAACATGTATGGATGTAATTAGACCGATAATATTCACGAAAAACACATTAGATTTGAAAACGGAAGCGTTATCGATCGATTTAGGGCGTTCAAAGCTTCTGCCTTAGAGATTACAGTCGAGCAGTTGTAATCAGAAAATTACAATCGTGCCACTGTAGGGTTATAGCTGCGTAGTTGTAATACAGTCGTACGGCTATAATCATCAAACGGGGCGGCTGTAACCGGTTTCACTTCATGATTTGAGAAAACTGCAAAATCATAAACAAAATCACCCAGAACAGATCAAAAAGGAGTTTTTAGGGCCTCCTAGAATATACCTTGTCTGTGTTCTAGCGTTTTGGATCACCAGGAATGGGTTTAGACGCCGGAAAATCCCTTGAAATCATGAACAACCCGAAATTGTCTTCGATCCTCCGAAGCCCGAACAGAACCCCGAATCAATCCGAATGAATATTGATTCGATTAGAATGACTCCAGATTGATAACCCTCACAAAATCCTAATTGTTTCTATGGATTAAGTTAGAGTTTTTATGATTTTTATTGAATTATTTGATTTTCTTCTCTTCTCTCTCTAAAACCCTAATTTCTTATGTTTTGATTGTAGAGAATAATTCTGTGTTCTATCTCCTCTTAAACCTAATTCGTTTTTTGGCTTTTATATGACCCAAAATAGGTTAAAAATCCGAATTAATGATCGATTTTACACTAATTAGGAAGTTTGATAATTACAACCGAGCGGCTGTAGTGGCTTACAACCACGCAACTATAGGGCAATATAGCCGAGCGGCTGTAGTGGCTTACAGCCACGCAGCTATAGGGCACTATAGCTGAGTGGCTCTACTGACCAGACTTGCCCAATTCGCTCTTTTTCACTTCTTTTCTTCTGTTCTCTTAGATGCTCACTCGGCCTTCTTCGAGGATCCGCAGTAAGACCTGTCACACATATTCAGGTCATCCGGGATATCTCTGTTGGAAATGCCCTAGTCCCGAGGCATTGGTCCTTGTATTTGTACTATACATTTATTGGATTTATGTGTTGTACTTATTTGTGTCATTAATAAAGGCATCAATTCATTTATTATATTTATCTTGTGCAGTATAGTAAATGAAGTATCCAATGGACATATCTATATCCATGACGACTAGTGTCATGCACTTAGCAGTAAGACCATGGATAGGGTTAACGATATGACCATAAATAGATCCGTAGTCTGTTCCAGTCATGGGAATGAATGGAACAACAGACTATCATTAACCTGGTTGTATGGCGGTGTCTTACCGGTCATTGGACATGGAATGTCAACCAAGTTAATGGGTACATGCCTGGGAGCATGGTACTGGATAGATCCACTAAACGAGCAATCCACATGGTATGGTATCACAATGGATTCTCGTGTAGTACTTGTATAGATCCTTTGACCTGACCATATGATGGTGTTACATGTGATGTCGCATACTTAGGGGTACGCCTAAAGGGCCTGTAATAGGGTGCCAAGTATGGGTGCTTTCGGGTATGTCACTGAACATGGTAATACTATGGATATGCAGAAGGGATTTGTCACTCAGTAACCAACTGAGAAGATATCACCGGCCTCTTGATGAATGTGACTGATAAGAGTGTGGCCACACCCAAACAAGTTGGTAGTTGTTTGTGAGCATCAGTACATTCGGGATCAAGTTAATGTCCGAACACAAAAGAGGGTGATCAATCCATGCCTCTGTGTTGGACACCGATATCAATGACATGGGATGTACAAGCTTAACTACTGGGTTATGATATCAGTTAGACTGCCATCTCCATCTTAATTGGGGGCTGCAGTGGCTTGCTAGAGCCCAACTGCAGTCTGCGGGCCAAAGGCCCGCTGCCAACATAAAGATGGGCCCACAGGATCGTACACATAGAACGATAGAATGCAAACTTAAGGAATAACATGTATACTTGGAGTATACGCAATGGAGGGAGAAGTGTGTATATATTAATTATATTATGGAGATCAATTGGATTGGTCATAATAATAAAATTAATATATTCTATTGGCTCTTCATAATTAATTGGATTAATTATGAAATTATTTCCGAGGTGGAAATATTCATATGTATAGGCTTACATATGATCTTATTTTGTGTAGAGTTAATTTTAATTTGATGGATAAAATTAAATATCAAACCAATTTTAATTTGGATGTAAATAATGTATTACTTGGAGTAATATATTAAATACATGGGTATATTAAAATTGGGCTTGAATTAATTTGAACCAAATTAATTAAAATTAGACTGGGCCTAGATTAAAACTAGAAAGCCCGCACAGAATAGAGATGAGCCAAGATGGGCCAGAATTCCCTAAGGAATTCGGCCAACCCTAGGTATAAATACCTAGGGTTGAAAAATTTAGGCCAAGCTAAGCTTAGAGCCTCCTAGCCGAAATTTCTCCCCTCTCTTCTCCTTTGTTCAGTTTTTTCCAACGCTAGCACGGGTTGCATTCGCCAAGCGTTCGTGTACGTGAGAGTGGAGGAATTCTAAATTGAGTTCTGCAGTCATCATCCGTCTCTGAAAGAGATTTTTCTGGTATGAAATTTTAATCTCTTTCTATTTAATTTTATGTTTTCAATTTCCACTTCAATTGCTCCTGGGACCGGATTTGAGGAAATCACCGCGTTCTTCCGCTTTTATCGGGTGATTTCCGGTGAAAAATCCCAACAGTGGTATCAGAGCGGGCTTTTGATCCGTGGGAATTGATTAATTTGGTTGAATCCCTATTTTGAAATTGGATGTTTTTTTGATTGGGATTCATGGTATGGGTTTTTGTGATTTTTCCCATGTGTTTTAATACAATGAAAATTAATATTGCATATTGGTTTATGTTGTTTTAATTTTATTGTATTGTTGTAATTCTTGGTGAATTGCTATGGATGATGATTGGGTATATTTTTTTTTTGATTGATTTAATTCTGTTTTTTATAAAAAAAAAAAAATCGGCCTCCCGGCGGCCGCCGCACGCGGCGAGAGGCGCGGCAGCAGCGGGCAGCCGCTAAGCGGCTGCACCGCTGCTGCTGCTAGGGCAACTCTGTTGCCCTAGCTGCAGCGGGCCGGGCCCAGTTTTTGGATTTTGCGGGTTTTGGGTCCGGGGCCCAGTTTTGAAATTTTAATTGGTTTTAAAATTCGTGTGTTTAAATTTATGCAATTTAAATACGCATGGTTTCTTGGATGAATTTTAATTTCGTTCATGTGACATTAATTTGGAAATTAATGTGGTTAATGGAAATTGGTTCGGGTAATTTTGGCACAATTACTCGGACGGCTAAATTGGACCCATGGTTTCCCAATTCCAGTGGGAGCAGTTGGACTGCCTGGGCTGGAGGCCCAAAGCCCGTTAAGGGTTAGAACCATGGTGGGCCAAAATTGGCGATTTCCATATAATGGCTTTGACATAATTTAAATGGGCTTAAATCATGCATTTTGACATGCTTTTGAATTGTATGTATTGGATGCATATGTATGGTTGAATGAATGTATGATTGGATGCTATTGGGCCTTTTACGAGTTGGGTTGTATTTTTCTTTTGGGTAAATACGGCCTGCGTGTCGTTTTCTTTTAATGTAATTTTATTTTATTTAAGTTAAATATTATAAAATTTGTAAAAGAAGAAGCCCATGGAGTGGTGAGCCCAATTGGAGGTGCAAGCCCAAATGGAGGTGCAAGCCCAAATGGAAGTGCAAGCCCAGAAGGAGAAGAAGGAGGCCCACCTAATATGTATTTCTAGTATAGGTTTACTAGAATTATATTAGGATGTAACATAGGCCCATAGCAGTCCATTTTATTTTATTTAATCATTTATATATTCTTTTGCATGTATGAATGTATGTTACATATAGCTCATTCACCCGCTTTATGTATGTAAGCCGTTATTATTGAATCTAATAACCAAATGGAAATTACTAAGTCGCTTAAAAGTGCTTCCCTCATCCAAAACCGAATCGAGGTGGGAATAGGCCAGTTGTAGACCATGCCCTCGCAGGATGCACTGGAGTATTGTCACTTTGTATTGGGTTAGAGTATGGGATACTCTAACACTTGGATGGAGGTTTTGACTTAGCATGGGTAGTAGGATTCTCCTGGCCCTAAGCACAGATGGGTAAGTGCCAACAAGCCCATCAAACCGAAAGTCCCTAGGTTGGGATTGGACGGCGTTCCTACCTAAATAGTTAAGGTGTAGTTGTACCAAACCCTCGTTTGGCTATATCTTAATGAAATATGGATCTCGGCCCATGAGCCCAACAACTCGGTTAAATTAATAACTTGATTCATTATTAATTTTATGGGAACAACAAAGTAAAGCCCTTTATTAACACTCTAAATGTTTTTCTGTGTAGAAACACCCAAATGGCAAACACTAATACCTTATCACTGCGATCGATTCTTGAGAAGGACAAGCTTTCCGGTCCTAACTTTTTAGACTGGTCTAGGAACTTGAGGATAGTTCTAAGACAAGAGTCGAAAGAGTATGTACTGGAAAGGCCTGTGCCGGCTGCGCCTCAGGGACGTAATCCGACGGCTGCACAGCTAGCGGAATACGAGGCGCACGTCAAGGACAACCGGGATGTGACGTGCCTTATGTTGGCGTGCATGGTCCCCGAACTGCAAAAGCAGTTTATGGACCATCAAGCCTATGCTATGATAACAACTCTCAATGAGATGTTTCAGGAGCAAGCTCGTCAGGAAAGGTACCTGACCAATAAGGCATTCCACTCTTGTAAGATGGGGGCCGGGACATCTGTGAGTGCTCACGTGCTCAAGATGAAGGGCTATTTGGATACTTTGGCCCGTCTCGGATCGCCTATCTCTCAAGAGTTGGCGGTGGACACGATCCTAGCATCCTTACCGGATTCTTATGATCAGTTCATCCTAAACTATAATATGCAAGGGATGAACCGTACTGTCAGTGAGCTGCATGGGATGCTTAAGCTTACTGAGCAGTCGATCAAGAAGACTCCGCCGGTGCTGTTGGTTAACAAGGGGAACGCTCCTCTTGCTAAGGGTAAGGCCAAGGAAAAGGCCAAGGCCAAGGCCAAGAAGGCCAAAGCCAAGAAGGCCAAGGCCCAACCTAAAGGCCAGCAGAAGGCAGGTCCTGAGGACGTCTGTTTCGGGTGTAGACAGGCGGGCCATTGGAAGAGATCGTGTCCCAAGCTGATGGGAGAGCAGAGAAGGGGCCAAGGTGCGTCCTCTTCAGGTATTTATGTTATAGATATTAACCTTACTGTTTCAACATCCTGGGTATTGGATACTGGATGTGGTTCTCACATTTGTTGCAATGTGCAGGGACTTAAGAACAGAAGGTTGCTGGGGTCGGGTGAGGTGGACTTGCGGGTCGGGAATGGAGCAAGGGTTGCTGCCATAGAGATCGGCGAATACCACCTATTGATGCCCAGCGGATTGGTTTTAATTTTGGAACATTGTTACTTTGTACCTGCTATGTGCAGGAATATTATTTCTGTATCAATGTTGGACATGTCTGGATTTGAATTTTCTATTATAAATGGTCGAATTTCAATATCTAGAGAGGGGTTATTTTATGGAGATGCTCTATTAAATAATGGCCTGTATGTCCTGGACTTAAATGAAACCAATCACATCTATAACATAAACACGAAAAGGGTTAAGCCTAACGAACTTAATCCAGTCTACCTATGGCATTGTCGTCTTGGCCACATAAACGAGAAGCGCATAGCTAGGCTTCACAAAGCTGGGGTCTTAGGGTCATTTGACTTGGAGTCATTTGATACATGCGAATCGTGTTTAAGAAGCAAGATGACAAAGGCGCCTTTTAGCATAAGGGCTGAAAGGGCCACTGGCTTGTTGGACCTAATACATTCAGATGTATGTGGACCTATGAGCGCAGCGACCAGAGGTGGGCATCTGTACTTCGTCACGTTCACGGATGATTTCAGCAGATATGGCTACGTCTATCTGATGAAACACAAGTCCGAGACCCTTGATAGGTTCAAGGAATTTAGGAACGAGGTACAGAACCAGCTAGGCAGGAATATCAAAGCCCTTCGGTCGGACCGAGGCGGTGAGTATATGAGCCTAGAGTTTGACTCATACTTGAGAGAGCATGGAATAGTTCCATAGCTCACTCCTCCCGGAACACCACAATGGAATGGGGTGTCCGAACAGAGGAATAGGACCTTGTTGGACATGGTCCGCTCAATGATGAGTCAAGCAACTCTCCCAATTAGTTTCTGGGGACACGCCCTCGAGACAGCAGCTCTCATTTTAAACAATACTCCGACTAAGGCAGTGGAAAAGACCCCATATCAGATATGGACGGGCAAGGAGCCCAATGTGTCTTTCCTAAGGATTTGGGGATGCGAAGCACATGTCAAGAAATTGACTAGTGGCAAGCTAGAGCCCAAGACCGATAAATGCCTGTTTGTGGGCTACCCTAGGGAAACCAAAGGGTATTACTTCTACAACCCCTCCGAGAACAAGGTGTTCGTGGCAAGGAAGGGGGTCTTTCTGGAAAAGGAGTTCCTTTCCAAGAAAGATAGTGGGAGCAACGTTGAACTCAGGGAAGTTCAAGGTCCACAAGCTCCTGAAGAGGATAGCTCGGAGGCCCAGGTGGAGCTTCCACAAGTGGAGGCACCGACCCAGGCCACACAAGAACCTAGAAGGTCTGGTAGGGATCGTCGGGAACCGGAGAGGTATGGTTTCCTCGTCACCGAGGTATGGTTTCCTCGTTTCCTAGCCCACAGTCTGCGAATTGGCGTAAAGCCATGGAGGCAGAAATGCAATCTATGTACGATAACCAAGTTTGGAACTTGGTTGATCCACCTCCGGGTGCTAAGGTAATAGGTTGCTAGTGGTGCTATAAGCTAAAAGCTGATAATACCTTCAAGGGGCGTCTGGTTGCGAAAGGTTTCAGACAAGTCCATGGGATAGACTATGATGAAACTTTCTCACCAGTAGCCATGCTCAAATCCATCAGGATACTACTGGCCATAGCTGCATGGTATGACTATAAGGTATGGCAAATGGATGTCAAAACCGCTTTCCTTAATGGAAAGCTACTCGAGGATGTGTACATGACACAACCTGAGGGTTTTGTCAATCCTAAGTATCCGGGAAGGGTATGCAAACTTCAAAGGTCCATTTATGGACTGAAGCAAGCATCCCGTAGTTGGAATCTAAGATTCAATGAGGCTATAAAGGAATATGGCTTCATACAGAATCTGGATGAGCCTTGTGTGTATAAGAGGACTAGTGGGAGCATTGTCACATTTTTGGTACTGTATGTAGACGACATCCTACTCATTGGAAGCGACATACCTACACTGCAAGGGGTAAAGCAGTGGCTGAGTAAGTGCTTCGCAATGAAGGACTTAGGCGAAGCTGAGATGATCCTAGGGATCAGGATCTATAGGGATAGATCAAATCGGCTTCTGGGCCTAAGTCAGGCTTCGTACATTGACAAAGTTCTGAAAAGATTCAGCATGGACCGGGCCAAGAAAGGTTTCTTGCCAATGGGCCATGGGCTGAAACTTAGTAAGAAGAACTGTCCTAAAACAAGGGAGGACAGGGAGAACATGAAATTGGTTCCATATGCCTCGGCTATTGGATCAATCATGTACTCTATGTTGTGTATGAGACCTGATGTCGCCTTTGCACTGAGTATGACGAGCCGATACCAGCAGGATCCCGGGGAGGATCACTGGAAAGCTGTCAAGGCAATCCTCAAGTACCTTAACCGGACTAAGGATAGCTTCTTGGTGTATGGTGGTCAGGAAGTGTTATCAGTTAGTGGGTATACTGATGCAAGCTTCCAGACAGACCAAGATGAGTACCAATCGCAGTCAGGGTATCTATTCTTGCTGAATGGTGGTGCTGTAAGCTGGAGGAGCTCAAAGCAACCAACCATAGCGGACTCTACAACAGAAGCTGAGTACATCGCTGCGTGTGATGCAGCTAAGGAAGCTGTGTGGATGAAGAAGTTTATCACTGAGTTGGGAGTAGTGCCAACTATCCAGGACCCAGTCGATATCTTCTGTGACAACAATGGGGCTGTCGCACAAGCTAAGGAGCCCCGGTCACACAAGAACACAAAGCACGTGCTCAGAAAGTTTCACCTCATACGAGAAATCGCGGAGAGAGGTGACATTGCATTGCACAGAGTGGACACCGAGGATAATGTCGCAGATCCATTGACCAAGGCGCTGGCCCAGCCCAAGCACGAGGGTCATACTAGATCTATAGGGATTAGGCCCATGCCTAGTTGGAACTAGTGCAAGTGGGAGATTGTTGGAAATGCCCTAGTCCCGAGGCATTGGTCCTTGTATTTGTACTATACATTTATTGGATTTATGTGTTGTACTTATTTGTGTCATTAATAAAGGCATCAATTCATTTATTATATTTATCTTGTGCAGTATAGCAAATGAAGTATCCAATGGACATATCTATATCCATGACGACTAGTGTCATGCACTTAGCAGTAAGACCATGGATAGGGTTAACGATATGACCATAAATAGATCCGTAGTCTGTTCCAGTCATGGGAATGAATGGAACAACAGACTATCATTAACCTGGTTGTATGGCGGTGTCTTACCGGTCATTGGACATGGAATGTCAACCAAGTTAATGGGTACATGCCTGGGAGCATGGTACTGGATAGATCCACTAAACGAGCAATCCACATGGTATGGTATCACAATGGATTCTCGTGTAGTACTTGTATAGATCCTTTGACCTGACCATATGATGGTGTTACATGTGATGTCGCATACTTAGGGGTACGCCTAAAGGGCCTGTAATAGGGTGCCAAGTATGGGTGCTTTCGGGTATGTCACTGAACATGGTAATACTATGGATATGCAGAAAGGATTTGTCACTCAGTAACCAACTGAGAAGATATCACCGGCCTCTTGATGAATGTGACTGATAAGAGTGTGGCCACACCCAAACAAGTTGGTACTTGTTTGTGAGCATCAGTACATTCGGGATCAAGTTAATGTCCAAACACAAAAGAGGGTGATCAATCCATGCCTCTGTGTTGGACACCGATATCAATGACATGGGATGTACAAGCTTAACTACTGGGTTATGATATCAGTTAGACTGCCATCTCCATCTTAATTGGGGGCTGCAGTGGCTTGCTAGAGCCCAACTGCAGTCTGCGGGCCAAAGGCCCGCTGCCAACATAAAGATGGGCCCACAGGATCGTACACATAGAACGATAGAATGCAAACTTAAGGAATAACATGTATACTTGGAGTATACGCAATGGAGGGAGAAGTGTGTATATATTAATTATATTATGGAGATCAATTGGAATGGTCATAATAATAAAATTAATATATTCTATTGGCTCTTCATAATTAATTGGATTAATTATGAAATTATTTCCGAGGTGGAAATATTCATATGTATGGGCTTACATATGATCTTATTTTGTGTAGAGTTAATTTTAATTTGATGGATAAAATTAAATGTCAAACCAATTTTAATTTGGATGTAAATAATGTATTACTTGGAGTAATATATTAAATACATGGGTATATTAAAATTGGGCTTGAATTAATTTGAACCAAATTAATTAAAATTAGACTGGGCCTAGATTAAAACTAGAAAGCCCGCACAGAATAGAGATGAGCCAAGATGGGCCAGAATTCCCTAAGGAATTCGGCCAACCCTAGGTATAAATACCTAGGGTTGAAAAATTTCGGCCAAGCTAAGCTTAGAGCCTCCTAGCCGAAATTTCTCCCCTCTCCTCTCCTTTGTTCAGTTTTTTCCAACGCTAGCACGGGTTGCATTCGCCAAGCGTTCGTGTACGTGAGAGTGGAGGAATTCTAAATTGAGTTCTGCAGTCATCATCCGTCTCTGAAAGAGATTTTTCTGGTATGAAATTTTAATCTCTTTCTATTTAATTTTATGTTTTCAATTTCCACTTCAATTGCTCCTGGGACCGGATTTGAGGAAATCACCGTGTTCTTCCGCTTTTTTCGGGTGATTTCCGGTGAAAAATCCCAACAATCTCCAGCATTATTCTGAACATTCTGAATCTGCCTCACGTTTATTCGTGAAAAAGATAATAAAAGCTTTCATCATCGAGGTCGGAAAAAAAACCCGTGCTCATAGGCTACCCCTTGAGTGACCAAAGTCGACTTAAACGGGTGCTTGTGCTCGATTCGAGTTTGATCTCATGATAGGGAGCACGGTGAGAAGTAAAAGAGGACGTACGTAGTGGTTCTCCTCATGCCGACCTGTTATGATGTTTGTAGGGACTTATCTCGATTGATTTGCGAAACAATGATCTTGCCTAAGTTGACTTGGTTCTTCAGAGACTTACTTTGACTCCATTGTGAAGCATAGGACTTTACCCGAATTGATCCAATGTTCTCCAGGGACATGCTTCGACTCCATTATAAAGCAGAGGACTTTGCCTAGATTGGATTAGTTCTCCAGGGACATGCTTCAACTCCATTGTGACGCAGAGGACTTTGCCCGGATTGGATTAGTTTTCCAGGGACGTGTTTCGACTCCATAGTGAAGTAGAGGACTTTGCCCAGATTAGGTTGGCTCTCCAGGGACATGCTTTGACTCCATTGCGAAGCAGAGGAATTTGCCTGGATTATATTCTCCTTATCATGTGATGTTCATGAAAGGGTAGGGTATTTTGGTAATTTTGTAACTCGAAAAGTTAGTATCCCTTGAAGGAGGGGTACTTTGGTGACTTGACTTCTCATGGGGCCTATGTCATGAAAAAGAAATGGGTTTTAGTGGTTAGGTATCGCTTTTAGTGAGAAAAAGGATATTTGGTCATTTGGTAGCTTGGTGGCTAACAAAAGGGTATTTTGGTCATTTAACCCCTAGTGGAGCTTATGTCACTAGGGGAAGAAATATTTTGAGGATTGGGTCTTCCATGTAGCTTGTGTTGCTAAAGGAAAGGTATTTTGGCCATCTGGTAGCTTGGTAACTTACAGAAGGGCATTTTATCATTTCACTCCTAGTGGGGCCTGTGTCACTGAAGGAAATGATAATAGTGTTTCCTGTGAAGTTCGTGTGGCTGGGGAAAGATGCTTTGGTGATTTAAGAAGCTTGATCATCCCCTTTGATGTTTTGAAGTTGTTTTGGGTGCGGATTCGTTCCTTGATCGATAATCTTGGAAACAAAAATTTTTACCCCTTCGATTAAGAATGAATACGGGCCGAATATGTTGCCCCTTGATACCTGCAAGACATGAAAACTACCTTTTTCGGGATCAAATCAGCATAGAATAAGTTTTAAAATATGAAAGAATAGAAATCTTCAAAAATAACAAGCTACAGCCGCTCAGCTGTAGCACTACAGCCGTGCGACTGTAGTGGTTTTAAGCTACAGCCGCTAGGCTGTAGTGATGGGTAAGATATGGCCTTCAAAAGGCCACAAAACATATAGCAGACCATTTTCCATTTGATGCCAAAATCACTCTCCTCTCAAAGTGACTTTCTTACTTCAAACCCTTGTAAACCTTCGAAATCATGAGGCGAAAGTGTTGAAAATGCCCTAGTCCAGAGGCATTGGTCCTTGTGTTTGTATAATACATTTGTACATTAATGTGAACTTTATGTATTATACAATTTGTGTCAAGAGATAAAGGCATCAATCTATTTATTATATGTCTTGTGCTATATTTTAAAAAGAGTATCTAATGGACATATCCATATCCATGTTGTCAAGTGTGAGGCACTTGGCAGTAAGACTGTGGATAGGGAAAACGATATGGCCATAAAGTCATCCGTAGTCTATTCCAATCATGAGAATGAATGGAACTAAAGACTATCATTAGCCAAGTTGTATGGCGGTGTCTTACCGGTCATAGAACATGGAATGTCAACCAGGTTAATGGGTACATGCAAAAAGGGCATGGTACTGGATCGATCCATTTAACGGGAATCTAGATGGTATAGTATCACAAATGATTCTCGTGTAGTACTTGTATAAGTCCTTTGACTGGACCATATGATGGTGCTACATGTAAAGTAGCACACTTTGGTGTATGCCTAACGGGCCTGTAAAAAGGTGCCAAGTATGGGTACGTTCGGGTGTGTCAATGAACATGGCAGTGCTATGGATATGCAGAAGGGAATGTCACTCAATGATTCACTGAGACGATATCACCAGCCTCTTGAAGAATGTTACTGATAAGTGTGTGGCCGCACCCAAACAAGATTGGATCTTGTTTATGAGCATCAGTTCATTCGGGATCAAGTAAATGTCTAGACACAATAGAGGGTGATACTTCCATGCCTCTGTGTTGGACACCAATATCAGGGACATGGGATATACAAGTTCAAACTACTAGGTTATGTTTTCAGTTGGACTGCTTACTCCATCTTAATTGGGGGCTGCAATGGCTTGCTAGAGCCCGCCTACAGTCTGTGGGCCTTGGCCCACTGCCAACTTAAAGACAGGCTTATCGGATCATATACATTGAACGTCTGGACTTTAACTAGTTGGATTAAGTGTGTACTTAGAGTATACACATTTGAAGAGGGAGAGATTTATTCATTATATTATATAGATCAATTGGATTGATCAAAATAATATAATTAATATTTATTTTGGCCTTCTCTTACTTAATTCAATAAATTAATTTAAGACATCATTTCCTAGGTGGAAATATTATTACATGTATAAGTTTACATGTATTTCATTTTATATATGTCTAATTTAATCCATTAATTAAATTAACACGTCAAATGAATTTTAATTTATATGTATGTAATTTATTATGGTATAATATATATGCATACATGGTATATTAAAGTTGCATTTGACCGGACCATATGATGGTGCTGCATGTGAAGTGGCACATTTTGATGTACGCCTAACGGGCTTATAAAAGGGTGCCAAGTATGGGTACGTTCGGGTGTGTCAATGAACATGGTAGTGCTATGGATATGCAGAAGGGAATGTCACTCAGTGATTCACTGAGACGATATCATCGGCCTCTTTAAGAATGTTACTGATAAGTGTGTAGCCACACCCAAACAAGATTGGATCTTGTTTGTGAGCATCAGTTCATTCGGGATCAAGTAAATGTCCAGACACAATAGAGGGTGATAGTTCCATGCCTCTGTGTTGGACACCGATATCAGTGACATGGCATATACAAGTTCAAACTACTGGGTTATGTTTTCAGTTGGACTGCTTACTCCGTCTTAATTGGGGGCTGTAGTAGCTTGCTAGAGCCCGCCTACAGTCTGTGGGCCTTGGCCCACTACCAACATAAAGACGGGCCCGTCGGATCATACACATTGAACGTCTGGACTTTAACTACTCGGATTAAGTGTGTACTTGGAGTATATACATTTGAAAAGAGAGAGATTTATTAATTATATTATATAGATCAATTGGATTGATCAAAATAATATAATTAATATTTATTTGGCCTTCTCTTAATTAATTCAATAAATTAATTTAAGAGATCATTTTCTAGGTTGAAATATTATTACATGTATAGGTTTACATGTATTTCATTTTATATATGTCTAATTTAATCCATTGATTAAATTAATAGGTCAAATGAATTTTAATTTAAACATATGTAATTTATTATGGTATAATATATATGCATACATGGTATATTAAAGTTGCATTTAAAATTAATTAAATCAAAGGATGTAAAATTAGTCTTAAAATGAAATTGCCCACATGAAGTGGGATTTCTTGGCCGAAATTAGGGGCTGATTTTTGGACAAAATGGTAAGTTATTCTTTGACTTAGGAATAGCCAAGTTGGACTTTGCTACTTTGTAACTTATCTTGACTTTTCTTGGTGAAAATTAAGAATAAGGGGCAGCCATTTTGTTGCTGGCCGAATATATATATATGGGATTGGAAGGGTGAGTCATCTTTGGACAAAAGATGATGATGAAAAGGTGATGACTCATGGTGTGAGTCATTAGGTTGAAAAAGAGGTAGCAAAGTTGGACTTTGCCTTCTCTTTTCACCATCATCTTTATTCTTCTTTTGATATTTAAAAAGAATATTTTTCACCACTTCTAGTTTTTATATAGATGTTAGCCGTATATATTATTTCTTTTGGAAAGAAATAATTTGCCCACTTTTTTTTAGCATTCATTCTTTTGGTAAGAATGAGTTTTGCCCACTTGAAAAATATGGTTTTATTTTTCTTTTGGAAAGAAAAATTGGACAGCCATATTTCTTCTTGTGTGCCGCCCCTCTTTCCCTTTCTTCTTACATAATCCAAGTCGCTAGCACGGGTTGGGTCCGAGTGCCGTTTCGTGTACGTGACGTTGGAGGGAGTCTACTTTGGTTCCTGCAGTCCGCATTCGTCTCTTAGAGAGAATTTGTGGTAAATTTTGAAACTCCCTCCTTTGTGCTTTAAGTTTTTGATTTCCACATCTTAAGCTCATGGGCCCGGATTCCAGGAAATCGACGCGTATTTCCGCTTTTATCGATCGGTTTTCTGGTGACAAATCCCAACAGTGGTATCAGAGCGGGCTTTTGATCTGTGGAAATCTTTAACTTGGTGAATCCCGTGTTTTAAAATTGGTTGTGGAGGGGATTTATTTTTAGTTTGGGGTTTGGTGATTTTTCCCCTTGAATTTTGCAAATGGAAAATTATTGTGCATTAGGTTTATTCTTGGTTTAATTTTCTATTTCTGATTTGTCTATGGAATTTATTTTGCATATAAGCTTTATGCTAAATTTAATTTTCCATTGCTTGATTTTATTTCTTGGTGATTTAATTTCATGTTACTATTTTTTTTTCGGGAAAAATCACGGACCGTATCGGGTCGGAACAGGGGCCGCAGCCGCTGCTACCCCGCGCAGCAGGCCGGGCCCGAATTTGGATTTGGTGGGTTTTTTGGGCCGGGTCAGGTTTTAAAATTTTAATTGGTTTTAAAATTTTGCGTGTTTAAATTTTGGTAATTTTTATGCTTGTGTTTTATGAATGAAATTTATTTTACGTTCATGCGATCTTAATTTTTGAAATTAATACGGTTAATTGAAATTGGTCCGGGTTTTCTTGGCACGATTACCGGGATGACTAATATGGCTTCATGGTTTCCTAATTGGATTGGGAGTAGTGTTCTACCAGGGTTAGAGGCCCAAGGCCCATACGGGCTTAGAACCATGAATGGCCAAAATTTGGCGATTTCAATATAATGGCTATGGACATAATTGAAATGGGATTAGTTCATGCATTTAACATGTTTATAAATTGTAAGTATTGGTTTACTTGTATGATTAAATGTATGAATGGATGTTATTGGACCTTATTTATTTGGGTTGTAATATTCTTTTGGTAATATGGCCTGCGTGCCGTTTCCTTTTTTATGTAATTTTATTTTATTTGTTTATTATGATATTATGCAAAGAAGAAGCCGATTGGATTGGCGTGCTTGAAGGATGAGGATGCGACCCACCTGATGTTGTTCTAGTATAGATTTACTAGAATTATATTAGGCTGTAAATTTTGGCCCATAGTATTTCATTTTTTATTTAATTATGCTTTATTTATTTACATGTGAGAATTTATGTACAAACCCTTTTTCACCAGCCTTTGCATCTAAGCCGTTATTAATTGAATCTAAGAACCAAATGATAATTATTAAGTCTCTTAAAAGTGCTTCCCTCATTCATAACCTACTCGAAGTGGGGATAGGCCAGCTGTAGACCAACCCTCGTTGGATGCACTGGAGTATCATCATTTTGTATTGGGTTGGAGTATTAGTTGCTCTAACGCTTGGATGGTGGTTTTGACTTAGCATGGGTAGTAGGATGTTCCTGGCCCTAAGCACAGATGGGTAAGTGCCAACAGAACCATCAAACCGAGAGTCCCTAGGTTGGGATTGGACCTAAAAATTGGGGTATAGTTGTTCTAGGCCCTCGTCTAGCTATATATTGATATAATATGGATCTCGGCCCATGAGCCCAACAACTCAGTTTAATTACTAACATGATTCATTATTAATTATAATATGGGAAGAACAAGTTAAGTCCTTTATTAACACTCGTAAATTTTTCTGTGTAGTTACCAATGGCTACGAATAATACTTTATCACTGTGATCTATCCTGGAATGGGACAAACTTTCTGGCCCTAACTTTTGGGACTGGTCTATGAACTTGAGGAAAGTTCTAAGACAAGAGTCTAAAGAGTATTTGCTAGAAAAGCCTGTACCGGCTATGCCAATGGGAAGTAATCCATCGGCTGCCCAGCTGGAGGAATATTTGGCACATGTAAAGGATAACTGGGATGTGACATGCTTGATGTAGGCGTGTATGGTTCCTGAATTGCAAAAGCAGTTCATGGATCATCCGGCCTTTGCTATGATAACAACTCTTAATGAGATATTTCAGGAGCAAGCTTATCAAGAAAGGTACCTGATCAACAAGGCATTCCACAGCTGTAAGATGGGGGTTCGGACATCTGTGAGTGCACATGTGCTCAAGATGAAGGGCTATCTAGATAATTTGGCCCGTTTCATGGGGGCTGGCGGTTAACACGATCCTGGCTTCCTTACCGGATTCTTATGATCAATTCATCCTGAACTTAAACAAGCAAGGGATGGACCGTACTATTAGTGAGCTGCATTGGATGCTCCAGCTCACTGAACTGTCGATCAAGAAGACTCCGCCGGTACTTATGGTTAACAAGGGGAAACCTCCTCTTGCTAAGGGCAAGGCAAAGGCCAAGGCCAAGGCTAGGAAAGCCAAGGCTAAAAAGGCTAAGGCCCAGCCCAAGGCCCATTCCAAGGATGTCTGCTTCGGATGTAACCAGACTGGACACTGGATAAGATTATGTCCCAAGCTTTTGGGAGAGAAAAGGGAGACACAGGCCACTTCTTCATCAGGTATCTATGTCATAGACATTAACCTCTGTTTCAACATCTTATGTATTGGATACTGGATGTGGTTCTCATATTTGTTGTAATGTACAGGGACTTAAGAACAGGAGGTAACTGGGATCGGGACAAGTGGACTTACAGGTCAGAAATGGAGCAATGGTTACTGCCATAGAGATCAGTAGGACCAACTTATGATGCCTAGTAGATTAGTTTTGTTACTGAAACTATGCTATTTTGTACCTATTATGTACAGGAATATTATTTCTGTTCCAGTTTTGGATATTTTTGGATGTACATTTACTATTGGTAGTAGTAAAAAGGGTTTATCTAGAAAAGAATTATTTTATGGAGTGGCTCCGTTAAATAATGTCTTTTATATCCTGAATCTAAATGAAACTAATCATGTCTATAATATACATACTTAATGGGTTAAGCCTAACACACTTAATCATGTTTACCTTTGCCATTGTCGTTTAAGCCACATAAACGAGAAGTGCATAGCTAGGCTTCACAAAGTTTGAATCCTAGGATCATTTGACATGGAGTCACTTGATGTATGCGAGTCTCGTTTACAAGGTAAAATGACTAAAGCTCCTTTTATCAAAGAGGTTGAAAGGGCTACTAGCTTACTAGACCTAATACATTCAGGTGTATGTGGACCTATGAGCAAATCAACCAGGGGTGAACATCTATACTTCGTCTCCTTCATAGACAATTTCATTAGATATGGCTATAGCTATTTAATGAAATATAACTCTGAGACCCTTGATAGGTTCGAGGGTTTTAGGAACGAAGTATAGAACCAACTAGGCAGAAACATCAATGCCCTTAGGTCGGACCGAAGTGGCAAGCATATAAGCCTAGAGTTTGACTCCTTTTGAGAGAGCATAGAGTAGTTCCACAGCTCAGTCCTCTAGGAACACCACAATGAAATGGGTGTCCGAACGAAGGAATAGGACCCTGTTGGACATGGTCCGCTCAAATGATGAGTTATGCCTCTCTCCCAATAAGTTTTTAAGGATACACTCTTGAGACAATGGCTCTCATTTTCAATTATACTCCGACTAAGGCTTTGGAAAAGACCCTATTTTGAATATGGATGGGCAGGGTGCCCAATGTGTCTTTCCAACGAATTTGGGGTTGTTATACACAAGTTAAGAAATTGACTGTGAGCAAATCTAGAACCCAAAACCGACTAATGCCTGTTTATGAGCTACCCTAGGGAAACCAAAGGGTATTACTTCTATAACCCGCTGAGAACAAGGTGTTCATGGCGCGAAAGGGGGTCCTTCTTGAAAAGGGGTTTCTTTCCAAGAAAGACAGTGGGAGCAATGTTGAACTCAGGGAAGTTCAAAGCTCACAAACTCTTGAAACGGATAACTCAGAGACTAGGGTGGAGCCTCCATAGGTGGAAGTACCAGCCCAGGTCACACAAGAACCTAGAAGGTCTGGTAGGGATCATCGGGAACATGAGAAATATGGGTTTCTCATTTCCGATGATTACGCTCTTTTTGTCTTAGATGAAGAAGAGCTCAAAACCTACCAGTAGGCTATAGCTAGCCCATTGTCTGCCATGGTGGCAAATATGCAATCTATGTACAATAATCAGGTTTGGAACCTAGTTGATCCACCTCCGGGTGCTAAGGTAATAGGTTACAAGTGGTGCTATAAGCTATAAGCCGACAATACCTTTAAGGGTGTGTATAAAGGTTTAGTGGGAGCATAGTAACTTTCCTGGTATTATAAATGGATGGCATCCTTCTGATTGGAAGTGACATACCAACACTACAAGGGTATTGTAATGGTTGAGTAAGTGCTTCGCAATGAAGGACTTGGGTGAACCTGAGACGATCCTAGGGATCAAGATCTATAGGGATAGACCCAATCGGCTTCTAGGCCTAAGTCAAGCCAAGTACATAGACATAGTTCTGAAAAGATTCAGCATGGACCAGGCTAAGAATGTTTTCTTGCTAATGGGTCAAAGGCTAAAACTTAGTAAGAATGATTGTCCTAAGATACGATAGGACAGGGAGAACATGAGATTGGTCCTATATGCTTCAACTATTGGATCAATCATGTACTCCTTGCTATGTACAAGACCTGATGTCAACTTTGCACTAAGTATGATGAGCCGAATCCCGGAAAGGATCACTGGTAGGCTGTCAAAGCAATCCTAAAGTACCTTAACCGGACTAAGGATAGCTTCTTGGTGTTTGCAGGTTAGGAAGAGCTGTCAGTTACTGGGTACACTGATATAAGCTTTCGGACCGACCGGGATTAATACCAGTCGCAGTCAAGGTATGTATTCATGCTAAATGGTGGTGCTGTTGTTGGAGAGGCTCCAAGCAATAGACCATCGTAGATTCTATCATAGGAATTGAGTATATTGCAACATATGAAGCAGCCAGGGAAGCTATGTGGATAAAGAAGTTTATCACAGAACTAGGGATATCAGGAAACCAATTGATATCTTCGGTGATAACGAGGGGCTATTGCACAAGCTATGTGCCCCGGTCATATATATACGCGAAACGTTAACACAGGAAGTTTCACCTAATACGAGAAATCATTAAGAGAGGTGACATTTCATTACACAGAGTGGACACCAAAGACAATGTCGTAGATCTTTTGACCAACACGCTTGGCTATGCCTATTCATGAAGGTTATACTAGATCTATAGGGATTAGACCCATGCCTAGTAGGTACTAGGTCTCTCTCTCTTCAAATGTGTATTCTCCAAGTGCACACTTAATCCGAATAGTTAAAGTCCAGACGTTCAATGTGTATGATCCGATGGGCCTGTCTTTATGTTCGCAGTGGGCCAAGGCCCACAGACTGCAGGCGGGCTCTAGCAAGCCACTGCAGCCCCCAATTAAGATGGAGCAAGTAGTCCAACTAAAAACATAACCCAGTAGTTTGAATTTGTATATCCCATGTCACTGATATCGGTGTCCAACACAGAGGCATGGAAGTATCACCCTCTATTATGTCTGGACATTTAGTTGATCCTGAATGAACTGATGCTCACAAAAAAGATCTAATCTTGTTTGGGTGTGGCTACACACTTATCAGTAACATTCTTCAAGAGGCCGGTGATATCGTCTCAGTGAATCACTGAGTGACATTCCCTTCTGCATATCTATAGCACTGCCATATTCATTAACACACCCGAACGTACCCATACTTGGCACCCTTTTACAGGCCCATTAGGCATACACCAAAGTGTGCCACTTCACATGTAGCACCATCATATGGTCCAGTCAAAGGACTTATACAAGTACTACATGAGAATCATTTGTGATACTATACCATCTAGATTCCCGTTAAGTGGATCGATCTAGTACCATGCCCTTTTTGCATGTACCCATCAACCTAGTTGACATTCCATGTTCTATGACCGGTAAGACACCGCCATACAACCCGGCTAATGATAGTCTTTAGTTCCATTCATTCCTATGATTGGAATAGACTACGGATGACTTTATGGCCATATCATTTTCCCTATCCACAGTCTTACTGCCAAGTGCCTCACACTTGACAACATGGATATGGATATGTCCATTGGATACTCTATTTAAAATATAGCACAAGACGTATAATAAATAGATTGATGCCTTTATCTCTTGACACAAATTGTATAATACATAAAGTTCACCTTAATGTACAAATGTATTATACAAACACAAGGACCAATGCCTTGGGACTAAGGTCTTTCCAACAGAAAGATGCGTAGAGTCCTCCGACCCGTTCCTCCTGCCTAACCCGCCTTTCAAACGAGGTTTTCTATCCCGGAGGGGAATTTTACCTTAGCTTTTGAACCCACAGAGAGTGTTTATGGGCTAAAGGAAGAAGACGAGTACCGTGGAGTAAAGATCGACGCTCCAGTGCCCATCCAACTCCAGATTTCAAGTCATGCCTTCATGAATCTAGTTAGTTTTCTTGAATTTCTCCTTTTTTTTTAAAGTTTGGAATTTCTGGAAAATTAGAGAATTTATTCTATAATAGGTGAAATTGATGCATGATTTGAGTAGAAAATGCCCTTAGGTTTGGGTTGAGTTACAGCAAGATTTAACAGAAAAACGAACGAATTTGGGGTTGGCCGAAATTCCCCAGTTACAGCCACGCGGCTGTAACTATGAGGACTATAGCCATATGGCTGTGACCTCCTACAGCCGGGTGGCTGTAGTTGGCAGACTTAAGGCCGCCCGATTTTTTACGATTCTAAGGGTGTTTCTTTGATTTTTATGATGTGTTTGCATTCTAAAAAACTCATAAACTCCATGATTATTGATTTTGTAGGTGAGATCTGGCTATTGAGGCAGCAGATCTATTGTGGAATCTTTGAAGTGCTACAGGCAACTCCCTATAGGAGTGAAGGAGATAGTGAATTCTACTGGTCTGCAGTGGTTAATTCGGAGCATGACCATTACTACTCCTCGGATGAGTCGAGGACTTTTGGTTGCGCTTTTGGAGAGGTGGATGGAAACCACCTATACATTTCATTTTCCATACGGAGAGTATACAGTGACTTCGGAGGATATTGTTGCTATCACCGGACTTCCCTTCTCCGAGCAGGTGATCCATTTCAACCAGATTTTTGCACATAGTGGGTACCGCCAGGAGTTAGTGGCTATGCTCATTGGGATTGACTCCCCTAACAGCCGGATCCAATGTAAGAGCCTCCGGGATTACTGGATGAGGCGACAAACTGAGCTCCTAAAAGAGACTCCTTTTGAGGCTCCCGATGAAAGGATGTACACGAGGGCCTTTCTGTTGCATGCTCTTTCCAATTCCCCACAGGCCGGAGTAGTTTGAATTTAGCTGTGTTGCCATACTTGATTGACCTAGAGTCTGTGGGGACTCTTAACTGGGGTCGAGCAGCCTTGGCCCAGCTTTACTATGCTCTTGACCTCTATACTCGAGGCTCTTATAAGGAGCTGAAAGCCTTCTAGATTATGCTGCACGTGAGTATCTTGAACCCTTTATCTTAAGATTTTTCTTTCCTATGTATGTTTCCTGGATTGTTATCGATTTCATTTTCATACTTCTTCTGCAGGTTTGGGCCTATGAATACTGCTTCATTCCCCCCCTCCCCCCCACCCCGTAGTGCAAGTTCCTGATGGCTACGAGCTGGCCGAATTTCCCCATCTTAGACGGTGGCTGGGGTTTGTCTAGAGTGACGTCGATAAAAACCAGGCCGAATGCAGCCAGGCTTTGAGGGAGATAACATTTGCCGGGTATGTTCTTTTTTTTTTAACTTAGGATTTTCTGACTTTCTGATTCTAGATTGCCAAGACTCCTTGGAGGCAAAGGGGGATAACTTGCCCCAATTACTTCGAGATGCGCAGGCGCTGTCGAACAGACACTTTGTGATGGAGTGCCCCTTTGGGCAAGAGTGGTACCTCGGCGAGAGGGTCCACGACTGGTGCTCCAGTCCAGAGGTGCGTAAGATCCCAGCTGCTTTGCCGGTGGGGTTATTCTGGCCTCACCTTCTGTCTCTTGAGCTGCATCCAGACCTATATGGTGCTGGCTGTGAGGAGGGAAATATGGATGGTGACTATCGCCAGTTCATCATCACTCATTTGCTTCCATTTACCGCTAATGCTGGTGCTAGGGTATTTTCCAAACCCTTCTCTCTCTTTGTTTTTTATTACTAGCATCCTCTTCTTAACTGGCTTCAGCCGTCTTCGAGAGGAGGACATGCACGCCCACCCTCATCCGCTAGGGGGGCAGGCAGGAGATCTGCTGCTGGCTCTGCTCGGACAACTGGGGTGGGCTCTGCTGTTGGAGCGGAGGATCTACCCATTCCTCATTTTCAGGCTCCTTAGGCCCCTCATGTTGACTATCTACATGGTCAGCTTGGATTCCCGATTAAGAGCACCATTCAATTGTTCGATGACTCCCGGCAGTCTTATCGAGCTGACCTCTATCTCCAGGACCATTCTTTCCCGCCGGCCATTCCTGAAGGCACCACACATTGAGTATCTTTGCTTTTCTCTGTTTCGCCTCTTTTTCTGATGAATTGATCCCTTTAAATATGACCTCTGCAGATCCCAGTGATGTAGGGAATGTACATGGGCCAAGCCATCAATGCACTAAGGGTGCTCTCCTTCTGGGATAATGCTGCTTTGACTGTAAGTACCTTTATTTGGTTTTAAATATATGTCTGGATGTTTGCATATATGTATGAATGTATATGCATATGATTATGATGTTCTCTATGCTTTGCTTGGGGTAGACGACGATCGAGATCGAGCACCGTGAGTCCGCTCGCTTGAGGGCAGAGAATGACTAATTGCGGCATCGAGCCACCGAGCTGGAGGTTATGAACCAGACCTTTGGAGATCGGGCTGGCAATTAGGATGCCCAAATGGGACACGCGGGCAAGAACCTAAGTGAGAGCCCGACTGATGATCAAGGAGATGGTGGGGATGACAGTGACGATGCAGGCTTTGACTCTTCTTAGGCATATTTCCCCATTTTCTATTTGTGATGTATTGACCCATCTGTGGGTTATTTCTTTATACATTATGGCCCTTGCATGGGAATAAATTTGTGATGTACTTGATGCTTGAATGATTTGTATATGATATTTGCATCTTTTAGCCATTTGATTTGGAGCCTTTGGTTGTGTATTTCTTTGCATTTCCATGTCATTATTGTTTCCTGGTTCAATTTAGTCGGGTCCGGGACATGTTCCGGAGTCTTTAGACTTTATTTTCCATGAAAAACTACCCCTGGAACCTATAGCCGCGTGTCTATAGTCATCAGAAATCATATAAAGATATAGACAAAGTGTTGTCTACATTACAGCTGTGCCACTGTGACATTACAGCTGCCCAGTACATTACAGCCGCGCCACTGTGACCTATAGCCGCACGGCTGTAGTATGCTATAGCCGCCTGAGACATCCGAACCATCCCATATCGAATTTTGACTTTTTCTTCAGTACATCCACCCCCTATAAGTATCACAGCCGCCCAGGACATTATAGCCGCGCCACTGTAGGGCATCATAGCTGCCCCATTTCATTCTTCAGCCTTCCTTCTTCTTTCACTTCCCTTTCGGCGTGGATCAGCTGCGAGGACAACTCTGGGACTATTGGGGTACGACCTGCTCTTCTAATTGGGCCTTGCTTGCACCCTTTGGCTTGTACTACCTCAGGTTCTACACTGCTTTGACTCTAAACCGGGTCTTCTTGGATGCAACTACCAGCTTTTGGGATCCAATGGATCATATCTTTCGCTTTGCTAGTCAGGAGTTATGCCCCTTGGTAGAGGAGTTTATGCCCCTTGGTAGAGGAGTTTAGTGCTATCCTCTATGTTCCCTGCCCTTGAGGGGTCCTGTTGGTTGTTCCTGATCCCGACTCAGGTGACATTCATACATTCTTGAGTAGAGTTGCTCCGGCTGTAGCAGGTATAGGTCGTGCACTAACTGGTAGGCCCGTTTCTCCAAGACTCAGTCTTTCTGTTATAGCTGATTTATGTTTTGCTTTACCCCTTACTGCCCCTGGCTAGGCTCCACTAATAAGTTTGCTGCTAATGGCATGCTACTTGTGCTAGTCCCGAGACGGCACTTGTGGTCTTAGATTAGCCTCGGTGGTGACTCAGATGGCTCAGGGTGCATCACCTATGGGGGTTGCTTTGGCTGAGACACTGATCCACTTGGATTCTATCCACTCTGATTCTCCCGTTGAAAGCTCTGGATCCCTCTTTCTGCTTCAGGTACGCTTCTGCCTTATACTTTCTGAATTCACATATTCACTACCCCTTTTTATTTGACTAACCCATATGCAGATTTGGCTGTTGGAGAAGCTGAGCCTCCTAAGTCCTCCTCCACCTCATCTGAGATATTCCCCAAAACGTTACTGGTCTCGGCGCATCGAGCTTCCGGATTTCAGTTTTATGCCTATGGAGCACTGGTTTGATTGGCTGAAGAGGCGGACTGATGCCTCAATTCTATGGGTCTGTCCTTGGTGGGATATTTCTGATATGACTACTGAGACCTGGGCCGGAGGTGTCCAGATGCTTGGATTGATCCATGTGACTTTTTACTCTCCTGCTCGGCTATGCAGACAGTATGGTCAGCTGTAGGGGGTCCTTCAATCGTTGTGCACTACTGAGTACAGAGTGTTTACACCACAATGGCCTCGACATGTGCAACATCAGTGGATGCATCCTACTCGCACCGAGATTCTGAGGTTTGATAGTGTTGCACCTATGGAGACAGATGCTCGCTATAGAGCTTGGCTGACGGATTTGATTGCTTGCCCCACTAGGCGTGGACATGAGGCGCTGACTTGTGGTAAGTCGGTCTTTAGAGGATTGAGATTACCAGAGTTGGCTACTACTGTATGACTTTTATTCTGTTTTATTTCTTGTCCTAATTTTTGCATAGGTCGCCCTTTTTTCGGTTTTCGGCCTATTGGACTGTCTTTATTTTTGCCTGAACTGCCCTTTTGGGTTTTAAATTTAGTAGACTTTTTTTTACATGTATGTGCAATCTATGGATGTGAGATGTGCAAGAGATATGAAGCCAATTGCGCATAAAATAATCTAAATTACAATTAAACCTAAGACATTTAAGCAGATAGAATCAAACATTCATTCATTCATTCATAAATAATGTTTTAGCACAATGTACATCAAATGATGAAACGAAACTAAGGATAGAATCAGTGATGGTGTAAGCGCCGGGTTTTCCCGACCACTATGATGAGAATTCCAGTGTTACCTATGGAGCGGACGGACTTGAATTGAACTTAAAAGAGAACAGAATGTCACCTGGAGTGTCTCAAAGGTCTTGAAAACCAAGCTATCCACGATCTAAAATCCCCGAAAAGGTCTCCCGAGTGGATTCTAGGGTTTAGGGTGCGTGTCCGATTTTTGAAAATTTTCCCCAGCTCTAGTACAAACTAGAGCCGTACGGCTCGAGTGGGTGAACCAAGTTGCTCTGCAAAGCAGAGCAACTTGGCTCAGCAGAAGAGTTTTGGGCAAAATCAAAAAGTCAGGTGGCCATTTAATGTTCGAAATGATATGTGTGAGGAGAGTATAAAAAGAAAAAAATCAAATCAAGAAAAAGGGAGGAGAGTTTTGCAATCTTAGGCAGAAACCACTTTCTAAAGAACACAGAAGAGAAAAAGAGAAACAGAGAAAAAGAGAGGAAGAGGCCGAGACACAAGCCAAAGGAGAACTCAAAACATTCAAGCTAAGACCTAAAATCAATCCTTAAACTCTAATAACAAGTTACTTAACCTTTGCACATTGATTCAGGATCGTTTCAGATTCGTTTCGGATCAAGTTTCGGTTTTCAGCCTGTTGAGCTTCCAGGACAAATTCCAAGCTTTCAATCCGTTTCTTGACGTTCAAAGCATCAAAACAACATCAAGGTAAACTCTGAGAGGCCTTAAACCTATTTGCATTGTCTTTTCTATGCTTTTTCTTCATTTTTGCAACTTTTAGAAACCGAATTGCCCGAATAGAGCTGGCGGCTGTGTTCATGATGAACAGAGCCGCATGGCTCTGTTCTTTAGGGACAGATTTTTGAATCGTCCCGATCGGCTGAAAACAGTCCGTTCACCATTTCGCGCATTCTATTGTGATCAATTTCGGCCCAAATCCATCCATATGTTATAAAATTTGGTTTTCAGATTTCTGTACATACAGTTATTAGGGTTTTTGGTTTTCTCGGGGTTTTATTTTCTAAGCTTCGAGGTTATTTTATCCGAATCAAATCCATAGTTCAGCATTAGCGGACCCCCAAATCCTATAAAATCGCCGGAAAATATTGAAAACGAGCAAAACGGTATTTTCACAATTGTTTTTGGTGTGTTTATTGCTTTTGGACCCTAGATGGATTATGTATTTAGGAACCCGCACGAACGGAACCCTGGATTCTGGGATAACAGACCCACAAAAAATGGAAATTTGCATGTAACCAAGCCAATTGTTTTCCAAAAATGATTTTTCAGCACAAAAAGTACAGGGCGTTTCAAAACCATTTTCCAGGTCTAATCGGTCCGATCTATCGGGTCAACCCGGTTACCCCCTAAATGCATGCCCCCGTTTCCTAAATTTCCAATTATGTCCTATTTGAGTCATATCTGTGTGTGTAATATAAATTGTGCTAACCAATTCGTTTTGCAGCTTTTATTTTATTTTTATTTTCGATGTAATTAATAGATTATTTCGTGTATTTTTAGGCGGTTGTAATTTTTAGATCCTCGTGTACTTAGGTGATTGTAATGTGAGGATGAGAGTTTTTATCTTTTATTCGATTGGGTTGTATAATCGGCCATTACTACTTTCTTGTATATTTTGGATGTATGCTTTATTTTTCTGTGATTTATTTCTTGCATTTTGCTTTAGCATCGGCTGATTAAAATAAACGAATTTGGTTTAGAGAAAGATAATAAAGTGAATTAAATATGGTAATATAAACTGTAAATTGAAAGCAAGCTAGAGGTTAAAGTAAGTCACTTGCCCAAACCCTAAATCTCTGGATTAGGTACGGTAGTCTACCCTCGGTAGGGTGCTGTACTGGAATTCCCGGATGAGCTGATCTGGGCGGCAACTCTATCACTGATCTCAGGATTTAAGTTTCGAGGTCTTAAGTTAAAACACGAAAATGTTTTCTACAAAAAGGATTTTCAAATCAAATGAATGGTTTTCCTAATTCAAGCCGTTTTTTCCTAAATCAAAATATAACGAAAACGTTTTCCTCCGTTCGCTTCACCGCATTCCTTTTCCTATTTTCTTTTAGAAAAAGGTCATCCACTCACAGATGGTATACATCTCGACTGAATCCACGCTTGCCACCAACCGGTCTTTGCAGAATTTCCAGCTGATAGTCCCTGCCTCTCTGTCCTAATTTTTGCAGGGATCGCCTTTTCCGTTTTCGACCCATCGGATTGTCCTAACTCTTGAATGGATCGACTTTTTGGTTTTTGACCCATTGGACTTTTTTTTTAAACATAGTAGTGCTTCAGCTTGTCCTGATTGATGGGGTTGACAAATTCATTCATGTCCATGTCCATAATCTTTGCAGCGCCCTTCGAGAGTATCCTCTTGACTACATACGGGCCTTCCCAGTTTGGCTTGAATTTCCTCCGTACATCAGTATTGGTTTGTTTCATCTACTTGTGTACTAAGTCCCCTACCTTAAATGGACGCTTCTAATGATGAACCTTGTTGTTGTAGGTCCTTGCCATTCGCTGCTGGTACATTTGTAAACGGTCTAGGGCTTAAAGGCGCTTTTCATCAATCAGTGCCAACTGTTCATGTCTCGACTGGAGCCAATTAGATTCCGATAAGTGTGCCTCCATGACTATTCTTAGTGAACTGACTTCCATCTGTACTGGCAAGATAGCCTCCATCCCATAAACTAGTGAATATGGTGTTTCTCCGATAGGGGTTCTAATGCTCGTCCGGTATCCCCATAAGGCAAATGGTAACATGTCGGCCCAATCTCTGTAAGTCACTACCATTTTTTATAGAATCTTTTTAATAGACTTATTGGCCACTTCTACCACCCTATTAGCTTGTGGGCAATATAGGGATGATCTGTGATGCTCGACTCCCTTCTCTTAAAACAACTTAGCCGTTACTCCTTGAAATTGTACCCCATTGTCAGTCACAACATGATGAGGGATCCCATATCTTGCAAAGATGTTCTTTTCTATGAATTTGGCCATCTTCTTAGCTGTAACATTTGCAAACGATTCTGCTTTGACCCGTTTTGAGAAGTAATCCACAGCCACGACAATGAATCGGTGTCCGTTTGAGGCGGGTGGCCTTATCTCTCCAATGATATCTATGTTGGGATTTGTCACCAGAAATCACCCGATAGAAGCGGAAGAACGCGGTGATTTCCTCAAATCCAGTCCCAGGAGCAATTGAAGTGGAAATTGAAAAACTTAAAATTAAATAGAAAGGGATTAAATTTCTTACCAGAAAAATCTCTTTCTAGAGATGGATGATGACTGCAGAATTCAATGTAGAATCCCTCCACTCTCACGTACACGAACGCTTAATGAATGCAACCCCGTGCTAGCGTCGGAAAAACGAAACAATAGAGAGGAGAGGGCTAGAAAATTCGGCTAGGTGTGTAATGCTTAGAGGTGGCCGAAATTTCTAACCCTAGGTATTTATACCTAGGGTTGGCCGAATTCCTTAGGGGAATTCAGGCCCATCTTGGCTCCTGTCTATTCTGTGCGGGCTTCCATGTTTTAATTTAGGCACAGTCTAATTTTAATTATTCTGGTTTAAATTAATTTCAAGCCCAATTTTAATATACCCATGTATTTAATATATTACTCCAAGTAATATATTATTTACATCTAAATTAAAATTAGTTTGACAATTAATTTAATCCATCAAATTAAAATTAAATCTACACAAAATAAAATCATATGTAAACCCATACATATGAATATTTCCACCTAGGAAATAATTTCATAATTAATCCAATTAATTATGAAGAGCCAATTGAATATATTAATTTTATTATTATGACCAATCCAATTGATCTTTATAATATAATTAATATATACACACTTCTCCCTCCATTGTGTATACTCCAAGTATACATGTGATTCCTTAAGTCTGCATTCTATCGTCCTATGTGTACGATCCCGTGGGTCCATCTTTATGTTGGCAGCGGGCCTTTGGTCCGCAGACTGCAGTTGGGCTCTAGCAAGCCACTGCAGCGCCCAATTAAGATAGAGATGGCAGTTTAACTGATATCATAACCCTGTAGTTTAAACTTGTACATCCCATGTCATTGATATCGGTGTCCAACACAGAGGCATGGATTGATCACCCTCTTTTGTGTCCGGACATTAACTTGATCCCGAATGTACTGATGCTCACAAACAAGTTCCAACTCGTTTGGGTGTGGCCACACTCTTATCAGTCACATTCATCAAGTGGCCGGTGATATCTTCTCAGTTGGTTACTGAGTGACAAATCCCTTCTGCATATCCATAGTATCACCATGTTCAGTGACATACCCAAAAGCACCCATACTTGGCACCCTATTACAGGCCCTTTAGGCATACCCCTAAGTATGCGACTTCACATGTAACACCATCATCTCAGCTTCGCCTAAGTCCTTCATTGCGAAGCACTTATTCAGCCACTGCTTTACCCCTTGCAGTGTAGGTATGTCGCTTCCAATGAGTAGGATGTCGTCTACATAAAGTACCAAAAATGTGACAATGCTCCCACTAGTCCTCTTATACACACAAGGCTCATCCAGATTCTGTATGAAGCCATATTCCTTTATAGCCTCATTGAATCTTAGATTCCAACTACGGGATGCTTGCTTCAGTCCATAAATGGACCTTTGAAGTTTGCATACCCTTCCCGGATACTTAGGATCGACAAAACCCTCAGGTTGTGTCATGTACACATCCTCGAGTAGCTTCCCATTAAGGAAAGCGGTTTTGACATCCATCTGCCATACCTCATAGTCATACCATGCGGCTATGGCCAGCAGTATCCTGATGGACTTGAGCATGGCTACTGGTGAGAAAGTTTCATCATAGTCTATTCCATGGACTTGTCTGAAACCTTTCGCAACCAGACACCCCTTGAAGGTATTATCGGCTTTCAGCTTATAGCACCACTTGCAACCGATTACCTTAGCACCCGGAGGAGGATCAACCAAGTTCCAAACTTGATTATCGTACATAG
This sequence comes from Euphorbia tirucalli, assembly GCA_039660915.1. Taxonomy (NCBI): domain Eukaryota; kingdom Viridiplantae; phylum Streptophyta; class Magnoliopsida; order Malpighiales; family Euphorbiaceae; genus Euphorbia; species Euphorbia tirucalli. The sequence goes on from CM077633.1 coordinate 35,444,767, forward strand.
ATTGCATTTCTGCCTCCATGGCTTTACGCCAATTTGCAGACTGTGGGCTAGCGATAGCCTCCTGGTAGGTTTTTGGTTCTTCTTCATCCCAGATGAGAAGAGTTTGATCATCGGTGATGAGGAAACCATGTTGGGATTCGTCACGGGAAACCGACCGATAAAAGCGGAAATACGCGTCGATTTCCTCGAATCCGGCCCAGGAGCTTTAGATGTGGAAATCAAAAACTTAAAGCATAAAAGGAGGGTTTCAAAAACTTACCACAAAGTCTCTCTAAGAGACGGATGCGGACTGCAGAAATCAAGCGTAGATTTCCTCCACCGATGCGTACACGAACGGCTCTCGGACCGAAACCCGTGCTAGCGACTCGGATGACAAGAAGAGAGGGAGAAAGAGAGAAGAAAAAGGGCTGCCAAGCTAAGTCCTTATGGCTGTCCAAAATATTTCTTTCTAAAAGAAATAGTACAATCTCTCTCTTTTCTCACAATTGTTTTTTTTCTACCAAAGAAAAAACCAAAGTGTAAAAGTGGGCATAAATTCTTTCAAAGAAAGAATGTATACGGCCAAGCATGGAAGAAAATCATGGCTCATCATTTCAATACATTGAAAATGAGATGGATGAGAATAAAGCAACAAATATCAATTTTGTCACTAAGCATGAGTCACCACTTTCCCATTGGTCAAAAGATGCAAAGTCTCACTTTGCTTCCTTTTCCCTTTAGTCCAAATGGTGACTCACCCCTCTCATCCCTCCATATTCGGCCAACTAGAAGATTGGTGATTCCACCTTCATCATTTCCTTACCATAAAGGAAAAGCAAGATGCAAGGTGGCAAAGTCCAACTTTGCCCCATCATATGTCATACCAATGACTCACCATTCTTTGATTGGTCCATAAGAATATGTCATCATCATTTTTGTCCATAAAATGACTCACAATTCTTACTCATTCCATGCAAAATTTCGGCCAACATATCCCATTAAATGTTGACTTTATTCCTTTAAAAGTCCAAGCCTAATTTTAATCCCATTGATTTAATTAATTTCAAATGCAACTTTAATTTAACATGTATGCATATATATATTATACCATATAATACATTACATACATTTAATTAAAATTCATTTGCCCTAGTAATTTAATCAATGGATTAAATTAGACATACATAAAATGAGATACATGTAAACCTATACATGTATAAGAATATTTCCACCTAGGAAATAATCCCATAAATTAATTCATTGAATTAATTATGAGAAGGCCAAAATAAATATTAATTATATAACTTTGATCAATCCAATTGATTCATATAATATAATTAATATATCTCTCTCTCTTCAAACGTGTATACTCCAAGTACACACTTAATCCGACTAGTTAAAGTCCAGACGTTCAATGTGTACGATCCAATGGGCCCGTCTTTATGTTGGCAGTGGGCCAAGGCCCACAGACTGCAGGCGGGCTCTAGCAAGCCACTGCAGCCCCCAATTAAGACGGAGTAAGCAGTCTAACTGAAAACATAACCCTGTAGTTTGAACTTGTAAATCCCATGTCGCTGATATCGGTGTCCAACACAGAGGCATGGAAGTATCACCCTCTTTGTGTCTGGACCTTTACTTGATACTGAATGAACTGATGCTCACAAACAAGATCCAATCTTGTTTGGGTGCGGCCGCACACTTATCAGTAACATTCTTCAAGAGGCCGATGATATCGTCTCAGTGAATCACTGAGTGACATTCCCTTCTGCATATCCATGGTACTGCCATGTTCACTAACACACCCGAACATACCCATACTTGGCACCCTTTTACAGGCCCGTTAGGTGTACACCAAAGTGTGCCACTTCACATGCAGCACCATCATATGGTCCGGTCAAAGGACTTATACAAGTACTACGCGAGAATCATTTGTGATACTATACCATGTAGATTCCCGTTAAGTGGATCGATCCAATACCATGCCCTTTTTGCATGTATCCATTAACCTGATTGACATTCCATGTTTTATGACCGGTAAGACACCGCCATACAACCAGGCTAATGATAGTCTTTAGTTCCATTCATTCCCATGATTGGAGCAGACTACGGATAACTTTATGGCCATATCGTTTTCCCTATCCACGGTCTTACTGCCAAGTGCCTCACACTTGACAACATGGATATGGATATGTCCATTGGATACTCTATTTAAAATATAGCACAAGACATATAATAAATAGATTAATGCCTTTATTTCCTTGACACAAATTGTATAATACATAAAGATTACATTAATGTACAAATGTATTATACAAACACAAGGACCAATGCCTCGGGACTAGGGCATTTCCAACAATCTCCCACTTGCACTAGTACCTACTAGGCATGGGTCTAATCCCTATAGATCTAGTATAACCTTCTTGCAGAGGCATAGCCAAGCATGTTGGTCAAAAGATCTGCGACATTGTCTTTGGTGTCCACTCTTTGTAATGAGATGTCACCCCCTCAGCGATTTCTCGTAATAGGTGAAACTCCCTGAGTTCGTGCTTCGTGTATATGTGTGACCGGGGCACATAGCTTGTGCAACAGCCCTGCGTTGTCACAGAAGATATCAACTGGTTACTGGATAGTTGACACTACCCCCAGTTGCATGATAAACTTCATTATCCACACAGCTTCCCTAGCTGCTTCACACGTTGCAATGTACTCAGCTCCTGTGATAGAAATCGCAATGGTCTATTACTTGGAGCCTCTCCAACAATAGCACCACCATTTAGCATGAACACATACCTATGCTGCGACTTATATTCATCCTGGTCGATCTGGAAGCTTGCATCAGTGTACCTAGTAACTGACTGCTCTTCCTAACTTTCATGCACTAAGAAGCTATCCTTAGTCCGGTTAAGGTACTTCAGGATTGCTTTGACAGCCTACCTGTGATCCACTTAGGATCCGGCTAATCATACTTAGTGCAAAGCCGACATCAGGTCTTGTACATAGCATGGAGTACATGATTGATCCTATAGCCGAAGCATATAGAACCAATTCATGTTCTTCCTATAGTACTTCTTGCTAAGTTTCAGCTCATGACCCATTGGCAAGAAACCTTTCTTAGCCTGGTCCATGTTGAACCTTTTCAGAACGAAGTCTATGTACTTGGCCTGACTTAGGCCCAGAAGCCGATTGGATCTAACCCTATAGATCCTGATCCCTAGGATCGTCTCAGCTTCGCCTAAGTCCTTCATTGCGAAGCACTTACACAACACAACCATTACAATTCCCTTGTAGTGTTGGTATGTCGCTTCTAATCAGAAGGATGCCATCCATATAAAATACCAGGAAAGTTACTATGCTCCCACTAAACCTCTTATACACACCCTTAAAGGTATTGTCGGCCTATAGCTTACAGCACCACTTGCAACCTATTACCTTAGCACCTGGAGGTGAATCAACCAGGTTCCAAACCTGATTATCGTACATAGATTGCAAATCCACCACCATGGCAGACAGTGGGCTAGCTATAGCCTACTAGTAGGTTTTGAGCTCCTCTTCGTCCAAGACAAAAGGAGCGTAATCATTAGAAACAAAAACCGATGTTTCACATGTTCCTGATGATCCCTACCAGACCTTTTAGGTCCTTGTGTGACCTGGGCTGGTGCTTCCCCTTTTGGAAGCTTCACCCTGGTCTCCGAGTTATCCTTTTAGGAGTTTCTGAGCTTTGAACTTCCCTAAGTTCAATATCGCTCCCACTGTCTTTCTTGGAAAGAAAACCCCTTTTCAAGAAGGACCCCCTTTCGAGCCATGAACGCATTGTTCTCAGCGGGGTCGTAGAAGTAATACCCTTTGGTTTCCCTAGGGTAGCTCACAAACAGGCATTAGTCGGTTTTGGGTTCTAGTTTTGCTCACAGTCAATTTCTTGACTTGTGCATAACAACCCCAAATCCGTAAGAAAGACACATTAGGCACCCTGCCCGTCCATATTCCAAATGGGGTCTTTTCCAAAGCCTTAGTCGGAGTATAATTGAAAATGAGAGCCATTGTCTCAAGAGCGTATCCTTTACAACTTATAGGGAGAGAGGCATGACTCATCGTTTGAGCGGACCATGTCCAACAGGGTCCTATTCCTCTGTTCGGACACCCCATTCCATTGTAGTGTTCCTGGAGGAGTGAGCTGTGGAACTATTCCATGCTCTCTCAAAATGAGTCAAACTATAGGCTTATATTCTCACCACCTCGGTCCAATCGAAAGGCTTGGATATTTCTGCCTAGTTCTGTACTTCGTTCCTTACTCCCTTGAACCTATCAAGGGTCTCAGACTTATATTTCATTACATAGGCATAGCCATTTCTGATGAAATCGTCTGTGAAGGATATGAAGTATAGATGTTCACCCTTAGTTGCTATGCTTGTCGGTCCATATACATCTCAATACATTAGGTTCAATAAGCTAGCAACCCTTTTAGCCTCCTTGCTAAAAGGTTCTTTAGTCATTTTACCTTATAAACCAGACTCGCATATATCAAGTGACTCCATGTCAAATGATCCTAGGATTCAAGCGATGTGAAGCCTAGCTATGCGCTTCTTGTTTATGTGGCCTAAATGACAATGCCAAAGGTAAACCGGATTAAGTTCGTTAGGCTTAACCCTTTAAGTGTGTATAGTATAGACATGATTAGTTTCATTTAAATCCAGGATATAAAAGACATTATTTAATAGAGCTACTCCATAAAATAATTCTTTTCTAGATAAACCCTTTTTACTATTATTAATAGTAAATGTACATCCAGAAATATCCAAAACCGAAACAGAAATAATATTCCTGTACATAACAGGTACAAAATAACATTGTTTCAGCAGTAACAAAACTAATCTACTAGGCATCATAAGCTGGTCCCGCTGATCTTTATGGCAGCAACCCTTGCTCCATTTCTGACCTGCAAGTCCACTTGTCCCGATCCCAGTGATCTCCTGTTCTTAAGTCCCTGCACATTCAACAAATGTGAGAACCACATCTAGTATCCAATACATAAGATGTTGAAACAGAGGTTAATGTCTATGACATATATACCTGATGAAGACACGCCCTGCGTCTTCCTTTTCTCTCCCAAAAGCTTGGGACACGATCTTTTCCAATGTCCAGCCTCCTTGCAACCGAAGCAGACATCCTTGGAACGGGCCTTGGGCTGGGCTTTAGCCTTTTTAGCCTTGGCTTCCTTAGCCTTGGCCTTGGCCTTTGCCTTGCCCTTGCCTTTAGCAAAAGGAGGTTTCCCCTTGTTAACCTCAAGTACCGGCGGATTCTTCTTGATCGACAGTTCAGCGAGTTCAAGCATCCAATGCAGCTCACTAACAGTACGGTCCATCCCTTGCTTGTAAAAGTTTAGGATGAATTGATCATAAGAATCCGGTAAAGAATCCAGGATTGTACTAACCGCCAGCCCCTATGAGATAGGAGTTCCGAGACGGGCTAAATTATCCAGATAACCCTTCATCTTGAGCACGTGTGTACTCACAGATGTCCCGGCTCCCATCTTACAGCTGCGGAATGCCTTCATAAAACATCTCGTTAAGAGTTGTCATTATAGCAAAGGCCTGATGATCCAGGAACTGCTTTTGCAATTCAGGAACCATACTAGCCAACATCAGGCATGTCACATCCCGGTTATCTTTTACATGTGCCAAGTATTCCTCCAGCTGGGCAGCCGGTGGATTACTTCCCGTTGGCACAGCCGGTACAGGCTTTTTGAGCACATACTCTTTAGACTCTTGTCTTAGAACTTTCTTTAAGTTCATAGACCAGTCCCAAAAGTTAGGGCCAGAAAGCTTGTCCCATTCCAAGAAAGATCGCAGTGATAAAGTATCATTCGTAGCCATTGGTTTCTACACAGAAAAATTACGAGTGTAAATAAAGGACTTAACATGTTCTTCCCATATTATAATTAATAATGAATCGTGTTATTAATTAACTCGAGTTGTTGGGCTCATGGGCCGAGATCCATATTATATGAAGATATAGCCAGACGAGGGCCTGGAACAACTATATCCCAATTTTTAGGTAGGAACGCCGTCCAATCCCAACCTAGGGACTCTCGGTTTGATGGGTCTGTTGGCACTTACCCATCTGTGCTTAGGGCCAGGAACATCCTACTACCCACGCTATGTCAAAACCTCCATCCAAGTGTTAGAGTAACTAATACTCCAACCCAATACAAAATGACGATACTCCAGTGCATCCAACGAGGGTTGGTCTACAGCTGGCCTATCCCCACTTCGAGTAGGTTATGAATGAGGGAAGCACTTTTAAGAGACTTAGTAATTACCTTTTGGTTATTAGATTCAATTAATAACGGCTTAGATGCATAGGCGGGTGAAATAGGGTTTGTACATACATTCTCACATGTAAATAAATAAAGCATAATTAAATAAAAATGAAATGCTATGGGCCAAAATTTACATCCTAATATAATTCTAGTAAACCTATACTAGAACGACATCAGGTGGGCCGCATCCTCATCCTTCTAGCACGCCAATCCAATCGGCTTCTTCTTTACATAATTTCATAATAAACAAATAAAATAAAATTACATAAAAAGAAAACGGCGCGTAGGCCGTATTTACCAAAAGAATATTACAACCCAAATAAATAAGGCCCAAAACATCCATTCATGCATTTAATCATACATCCATGTAAACCAATACATACAATTTATAAACATGTTAAATGCATGAATTAATCCCATTTCAATTATGTCCATAGCCATTAGTTTGAAATCGCCAAATTTTGGCCGATCATGGTTCTAAACCCGTGCGGGCTTTGGGCCTCCAACCCAGGCAAAATTGCTCCCAATCCAATTGGGAAACCATGAATTCCAAAATTAGCCGTCCGGGTAATCGTGCCAAGAAAACCCGAACCAATTTCAATTAACCGTATTTATTTCCAAAATAAATATCGCATGAACGAAAATAAATTCCATTCATAAAAACATGCGCATAAAATTTCCAAAATTAAACACGCACAAGTTTAAAAACAATTAAAATTTTAAAACCCCACGCGCATAAAAATTACCAAAATTTAAACACGCATATTTTTAAAATTTTAAAACCGGCCCGGCCCAAAAAATCCCGCCAAATCCAAAAACGGGCCCGGCTCGCCGCGCGGGGCAGCCGCGGCGCTGCTGCCAAGCAGCAGCCTGCTGCTGGCATGCAGCAGCAGCTGCTGGCGCGCAGCAGCCCAGCTGCTGGCGTGCAGCAGCGGCAGCCCAGCTGCTGCCGAGGCAGCAGCCAGCAGCAGCTGCTGCCTGTGGCGCCCAGCGCCGCAGGCAGTGGCTGCTGCCCCCGTTTCGACCCGAAACGGTCCGTGATTTTTCCAAAAAAAATATAGCAACATGAAATTAAATCACCAAGAAATAAATTTCAACAATGGAAAATTAAAGATAGCATAAAACAAATATGCAAAATAAAATTCCATAAACAAGCGTCGATTTCCTCGAATCCGGCCCAGGAGCTTTAGATGTGGAAATCAAAAACTTAAAGCATAAAAGGAGGGTTTCAAAAACTTACCACAAAGTCTCTCTAAGAGACGGATGCGGACTGCAGAAATCAAGCGTAGATTTCCTCCACCGATGCGTACACGAACGGCTCTCGGGCCGAAACCCGTGCTAGCGACTCGGATGACAAGAAGAGAGGGAGAAAGAGAGAAGAAAAAGGGCTGCCAAGCTAAGTCCTTGTGGCTGTCCAAAATATTTCTTTCTAAAAGAAATAGTACAATCTCTCTCTTTTCTCACAATTGTTTTTTTTCTACCAAAGAAAAAACCAAAGTGTAAAAGTGGGCATAAATTCTTTCAAAGAAAGAATGTATACGGCCAAGCATGGAAGAAAATCATGGCTCATCATTTCAATACATTGAAAATGAGATGGATGAGAATAAAGCAACAAATATCAATTTTGTCACTAAGCATGAGTCACCACTTTCCCATTGGTCAAAAGATGCAAAGTCTCACTTTGCTTCCTTTTCCCTTTAGTCCAAATGGTGACTCACCCCTCTCATCCCTCCATATTCGGCCAACTAGAAGATTGGTGATCCCACCTTCATCATTTCCTTACCATAAAGGAAAAGCAAGATGCAAGGTGGCAAAGTCCAACTTTGCCCCATCATATGTCATACCAATGACTCACCATTCTTTGATTGGTCCATAAGAATATGTCATCATCATTTTTGTCCATAAAATGACTCACAATTCTTACTCATTCCATGCAAAATTTCGGCCAACATATCCCATTAAATGTTGACTTTATTCCTTTAAAAGTCCAAGCCTAATTTTAATCCCATTGATTTAATTAATTTCAAATGCAACTTTAATTTAACATGTATGCATATATATATTATACCATATAATACATTACATACATTTAATTAAAATTCATTTGCCCTAGTAATTTAATCAATGGATTAAATTAGACATACATAAAATGAGATACATGTAAACCTATACATGTATAAGAATATTTCCACCTAGGAAATAATCCCATAAATTAATTCATTGAATTAATTATGAGAAGGCCAAAATAAATATTAATTATATAACTTTGATCAATCCAATTGATTCATATAATATAATTAATATATCTCTCTCTCTTCAAACGTGTATACTCCAAGTACACACTTAATCCGACTAGTTAAAGTCCAGACGTTCAATGTGTACGATCCAATGGGCCCGTCTTTATGTTGGCAGTGGGCCAAGGCCCACAGACTGCAGGCGGGCTCTAGCAAGCCACTGCAGCCCCCAATTAAGACGGAGTAAGCAGTCTAACTGAAAACATAACCCTGTAGTTTGAACTTGTAAATCCCATGTCGCTGATATCGGTGTCCAACACAGAGGCATGGAAGTATCACCCTCTTTGTGTCTGGACCTTTACTTGATACTGAATGAACTGATGCTCACAAACAAGATCCAATCTTGTTTGGGTGCGGCCGCACACTTATCAGTAACATTCTTCAAGAGGCCGATGATATCGTCTCAGTGAATCACTGAGTGACATTCCCTTCTGCATATCCATGGTACTGCCATGTTCACTAACACACCCGAACGTACCCATACTTGGCACCCTTTTACAGGCCCGTTAGGTGTACACCAAAGTGTGCCACTTCACGTGCAGCACCATCATATGGTCCGGTCAAAGGACTTATACAAGTACTACGCGAGAATCATTTGTGATACTATACCATGTAGATTCCCGTTAAGTGGATCGATCCAATACCATGCCCTTTTTGCATGTATCCATTAACCTGATTGACATTCCATGTTCTATGACCGGTAAGACACCGCCATACAACCAGGCTAATGATAGTCTTTAGTTCCATTCATTCCCATGATTGGAGCAGACTACGGATAACTTTATGGCCATATCGTTTTCCCTATCCACGGTCTTACTGCCAAGTGCCTCACACTTGACAACATGGATATGGATATGTCCATTGGATACTCTATTTAAAATATAGCACAAGACATATAATAAATAGATTAATGCCTTTATTTCCTTGACACAAATTGTATAATACATAAAGATTACATTAATGTACAAATGTATTATACAAACACAAGGACCAATGCCTCGGGACTAGGGCATTTCCAACAAACCATACCTCTCCGGTTCCCGACGATCCCTACCAGACCTTCTAGGTTCTTGTGTGGCCTGGGTCGGTGCTTCCACTTGTGGAAGCCCCACCTGGGCCTCCGAGTTATCCTCTTCAGGTGCTTGTGGACCTTGAACTTCCCTGAGTTCAACATTGCTCCCACTATCTTTCTTGGAAAGGAACTCCTTTTCCAGAAACACCCCCTTCCTTGCCACGAACACCTTGTTCTCGGCGGGGTTGTAGAAGTAATACCCTTTGGTTTCCCTAGGGTAGCCCACAAACAGGCATTTATCAGTTTTGGGCTCCAGCTTGCCACTAGTCAATTTCTTGACATGTGCTTCGCATCCCCAAATCCTTAGGAAAGACACATTGGGCTCCTTACCCATCCATATCTGATATGGGGTCTTTTCCACAGCCTTTGTCGGAGTATTGTTTAAGATGAGAGCTGCTGTCTCGAGGGCGTGTCCCCAGAAACTAATTTGGAGAGATGCTTGACTCATCATTGAGCGGACCATGTCCAACAAGGTCCTATTCCTCCGTTCGGACACCCCATTCCATTGTGGTGTTCCGGGAGGAGTGAGCTGTGGAACTATTCCATGCTCCCTCAAGTATGAGTCAAACTCTAGGCTCATATACTCACCGCCTCGGTCCGACCGAAGGGTTTTGATATTCCTTCCTAGCTGGTTCTGTACTTCGTTCCGAAATTTCTGGACTTGTGTTTCATCAGATAGACATAGCCATATCTGCTGAAATCATCCGTGAACGTGACGAAGTATAGATGCCCACCTCTGGTCGCTGCACTCATAGGTCCATATACATCTGAATGTATTAGGTCCAATAAGCCAGTGGCCCTTTCAGCCTTCTTGCTAAAAGGCACCTTTGTCATCTTGCCTCTTAACGCATGTATCAATTGACTCCAAGTCAAATGACCCTAGGACTCCAGCTTTGTGAAGCCTAGCTATGCACTTCTCGTTTATATGGCCAAGACGACAATGCCATAGGTAGACAGGATTAAGTTCGTTAGGCTTAACCCTTTTCATGTTTATGTTATAGATATGATTGGTTTCATTTAAGTCCAGGATATACAAACCATTATTTAATAGAGCATCTCCATAAAATAATCCTTCTCTAGATATAGAAATTCGACCATTTAAAATAGTGAAATTAAATCCAGAAATATCCAACATTGATACAGAGATAATATTCCTGCACATAGCAGGTACAAAGTAACAATGTTCTAAAATTAAAACCAATCCACTGGGCATCATTAGGTGGTATTCGCCGATCTCTATGGCAGCAACCCTTGCTCCATTCCCGACCCGCAAGTCCACCTCTCCCGACCCCAGCAACCTTCTGTTCTTAAGTCCCTGCACATTGCAACAAATGTGAGAACCACATCCAGTATCCAATACCCAGGATGTTGAAACAGTAAGGTTAATATCTATAACATAAATACCTGAAGAGGACGCACCTTGGCCCCTTCTTTGCTCTCCCATCAGCCTGGGACACGATCTCTTCCAATGACCCGCCTGTCTACACCTGAAACAGACATCATCAGGACCTGCCTTCTGCTGGGCCTTGGGTTGGGCCTTGGCCTTCTTAGCTTTGGCCTTTTTAGCCTTGGCCTTGGCCTTTTCCTTGGCCTTACCCTTAGCAAGAGGAGGGTTCCCCTTGTTAACCAGCAGCACCGGCGGAGTCTTCTTGATCGACTGCTCAGTAAGCTTAAGCATCCTATGCAGCTCACTGACAGTGCGGTTCTTCCCTTTCATGTTATAGTTAAGGATGAACTGATCATAAGAATCCGGCAAGGACGCGAGGATTGTGTCCACCGCCAACTCTTGAGAGATAGGCGATCCGAGACGGGCCAAAGTATCCAAATAGCCCTTCATCTTGAGCACGTGTGCACTCACAGATGTCCCGGCCCCCATCTTACAAGAGTGGAATGCCTTATTGGTCAGGTACCTTTCCTGACGAGCTTGCTCTTGAAACATCTCATTAAGAGTTGTTATCATAGCATAGGCTTGGTGGTCTATCAACTGTTTTTGCAGTTCAGGGACCATGCAAGCCAACATAAGGCATGTCCCATCCCGATTGTCCTTGACGTGCGCCTCGTATTCCCCCAGCTGGGCAACTGGTGGATTACGTCCTTGAGGCGCAGCCGGCACAGGCCTTTCCAGCACATACTCTTTTGACTCTTGTCTTAGAACTATCCTCAAGTTCCTAGACCAGTCTAAAAAGTTAGGACCGGAAAGCTTGTCCTTTTCAAGAATGGATCGCAGTGATAAGGTATTTGTGTTTGCCATTTGGGTGTTTCTACATAGAAAAACATTGAGAGTGTTAATAAAGGGCTTTGCTTTGTTGTTCCCATATAAAATTAATAATGAATCAAGTTATTAATTTAAACCGAGTTGTTGGGCTCATGGGCCGAGATCCATATTTCATTAAGATATAGCCAAACGAGGGTTTGGTACAACTACACCTTAACTATTTAGGTAGGAACGCCGTCCAATCCCAACCTAGGGACTCTCGATTTGATGGGCTTGTTGGTACTTACCCATCTGTGCTTAGGGCCAGGAGAATCCTACTACCCACGCTAAGTCAAAACCTCCATCCAAGTGTTAGAGTATCCCATACTCTAACCCAATACAAAATGACAATACTCCAGTGCATCCTGCGAGGGCATGGTCTACAGCTGGCCTATTCCCACTTCGATTCGGTTTTGAATGAGGGAAGCACTTTTAAGCGACTTAGTAATTTCGTTTGGTTATTAGATTCAATTATAACGGCTTACATACATAAAGCGGGTGAATGAGCTATTGGAACATACATTCATACATGCAAATGAATATAAAACATGATTAAATAGAATTAAAATGGACTGCTATGGGCCTATGTTACATCCTAATATTATTCTAGTAAACCTATACTAGAAACAGATATTAGGCGGGCCTCCATCTTCTCCTTCTGGGCATGCACCTCCAATTTGGGCTTGCACCTCCATTTGGGCTCACCACTCCATGGGCTTCTTCTTTTACAAATTTTATAATATTTAATTTAAATAAAATAAAATTACATTAAAAAGAAAAAAACGACACGCAGGCCGTATTTACCCAAAATAAAATTTACAACCCATCTTGTTCAAGGCCCAATAGCATCCAATCATACATTCATTCAACCATTCATATGCATCCAATACATACAATTCAAAAGCATGTCATAATGCATGATTTAAGCCCATTTAAATTATGTCTAAGCCATTATTAGGAAATCACCAATATTGGCCCACCATGGTTCTAACCCTTAACGGGCTTTGGGCCTCCAGCCCAGGCAGTCCAACTGCTCCCACTGGAATTGGGAAACCATGGGTCCAATTTAGCCGTCCGAGTAATTGTGCCAAAATTACCCGAACCAATTTCCATTAACCATATTAATTTCCAAAATTAATATCACATGAACGAAATTAAATCATCCAAGAAACCATACGCATTTAAATTACAAAAATTTAAACACACGAATTTTAAAACCAATTAAAATTTCAAAACTGGGCCCCGGACTCAAAAACCCGCAAAATCCAAAAACTGGCTCGGCCCGCTGCAGCCGCCTAGCGGCTGCCCGCTGCTGCCGCCTGCAACGGCACTGCCTCTGCACAGCGGCCACTGCCCAGCAGCAGCAGCAGCAGGCAGCGGCTGCCGTCGCGCCTCCCGCCGCCGGCAGCCCCGCACCCCGGGAGGCAGTTTTTTTTTTTTTTTTTAAACAGAATTAAATACAAAAAAAAAAAATCACCACCCATCCACAAAGCAATTCACCAAGAATTCCAATAATACAACTAAATTAAAACAACATAAACCAATATGCAATATTAATTTTCATTGTATTAAAACATATGGGAAAAATCATAAAACCCATACAAAGAATCCCAATAAAAAACATCCAATTTCAAAATAGGGATTCAACCAAATTAATCAATTTCCACGGATCAAAAGCCCGCTCTGATACCACTGTTGGGATTTGTCACCGGAAATCACCCGATAAAAGCGGAAGAACGCGGTGATTTCCTCAAATCCAGTCCCAGGAGCAATTGAAGTGGAAATTGAAAAACTTAAAATTAAATAGAAAGGGATTAAATTTCTTACCAGAAAAATCTCTTTCTAGAGATGGATGATGACTGCAGAATTCAATGTAGAATCCCTCCACTCTCACGTACACGAATGCTTAACGAATGCAACCCGTGCTAGCGTCGGAAAAACAAAACAATAGAGAGGAGAGGGCTAGAAAATTCGGCTAGGTGTGTAATGCTTAGAGGTGGCCGAAATTTCTAACCCTAGGTATTTATACCTAGGGTTGGCCGAATTCCTTAGGGGAATTCAGGCCCATCTTGGCTCCTGTCTATTCTGTACGGGCTTCCATGTTTTAATTTAGGCCCAGTCTAATTTTAATTATTCTGGTTTAAATTAATTTCAAGCCCAATTTTAATATACCCATGTATTTAATATATTACTCCAAGTAATATATTATTTACATCTAAATTAAAATTAGTTTGACAATTAATTTAATCCATCAAATTAAAATTAAATCTACACAAAATAAAATCATATGTAAACCCATACATATGAATATTTCCACCTAGGAAATAATTTCATAATTAATCCAATTAATTATGAAGAGCCAATTGAATATATTAATTTTATTATTATGACCAATCCAATTGATCTTTATAATATAATTAATATATACACACTTCTTCCTCTATTGTGTATACTCCAAGTATACATGTGATTCCTTAAGTCTGCATTCTATCGTCCTATGTGTACGATCTCGTGGGCCCATCTTTATGTTGGCAGCGGGCCTTTGGCCCGCAGACTGCAGTTGGGCTCTAGCAAGCCACTGCAGCCCCCAATTAAGATGGAGATGGCAGTCTAACTGATATCATAACCCTGTAGTTTAAACTTGTACATCCCATGTCATTGATATCGGTGTCCAACACAGAGGCATGGATTGATCACCCTCTTTTGTGTCCGGACATTAACTTGATCCCGAATGTACTGATGCTCACAAACAAGTTCCAACTCGTTTGGGTGTGGCCACACTCTTATCAGTCACATTCATCAAGTGGCCAGTGATATCTTCTCAGTTGGTTACTGAGTGACAAATCCCTTCTGCATATCCATAGTATTACCATGTTCAGTGACATACCTGAAAGCACCCATACTTGGCACCCTATTACAGGCCTGTAGGCGTACCCCTAAGTATGCGACTTCACATGTAACACCATCATATGGTCAGGTCAAAGGATCCATACAAGTACTACACGAGAATCCATTGTGATACCATACCATGTGGATTACTCGTTTAGTGGATCTATCCAGTACCATGCTTCCAAGCATGTACCCATTAACTTGGTTGACATTCCATGTCCAATGACCGGTAAGACACCGCCATACAACCAGGTTAATGATAGTCTGTTGTTCCATTCATTCCCATGACTGGAACAGACTACGGATCTATTCATGGTCATATCGTTTGCCCTATCCATGGTCTTACTGCTAAGTGCATGACACTTGTCGTCATGGATATAGATATGTCCATTGGATACTTCATTTAATATATTGCACAAGATAGATATAATAAATGAATTGATGCCTTTATTAATAACACAAATGAGTACAACACATGAATCCAATAAATGTATAGTACAAATACAAGGACCAATGCCTCGGGACTAGGGCATTTCCAACAATCTATACCCCAAGCAGCGAATGGCCACGGAGTTGAAGATACTTGAAGTTCGAGTGGAGGGAGATGATTAAGGTCTCCGTACACTTGCAATTCATGGCATTTCTTAACCTCCTCGATACAATCAGCTTGTAGAGTGAGCCAAAAGTATCACGGTCTCAGTATTTTCTTTGCCAAGGCCAACCCGTTCTTGTGCGATCTGCAAGCTTTGGAGTGTACTTGTTTCATAGCCATAACTACCTCTTCCTCGGTTAGACACTTCAGAAGGACTGTGTTAGCTGTTCTTTTAAAGAGCTGATACTCAAATACCTAAAACTGTGCTGCCAATCTTCGAAGGGAAACCTTATCAGCCTCATTAACGTCTTCGGGGTACTGACCATTCAGAATGAACTGTAAAATATCATAATACCAGGGCCGTTCTTCAATTGTTGCAATTGCGTTGACTGATGAATAGCAAGGATTCTGAGTGATTTCCAGGATCACCAGTTGTATCGGCTGTTTTCGGAGACCTTCCCATGTTGACGACAGTGTAGCCAAACAGTCTGCCATCTGATTATCCTCCCTTGGTATATGCCAGAATTCACATTGACTGAATATCTTTGCCCTTTCCCAAACCATCTCAAGATAGGGCCAGAGCGATTCTTCTTTTATCTCCCAATCTCCGGTAACTTGCTGAATCACCAAAGCTGAATCCCTAACGACTAACACCTCATTTGCCCCTAATGTGATAAGGGCATCAATCCCAATGAGACAAGCTTCTTATTCTGCCCCATTATTAGTCACTGGGAAATCAAGCCGCTTTGCTAGGGGAATGATTTCTCCTTCAGGTGTAGCAACAATTACCCCTAAGCATGTGCCGTGTTTGTTCACTGCACCGTCAAAGTACATCACCCATCTGTTTGACTCTTCTTCAACCACTACCAGTTGTTCATTGGGAAATTCTAAGTTCTCGACGTAGTCTGAATCTATTGGTTGATTAGCTAGAAATTTCGCTACGGCTCTCCCTCAACCACTTCGATAACTTCCCTGCTAGTACTGGAGCTTGGCATAAGTATTTCATAGGGTCCGCTTTGGCTACCACCTGAACTTTATACGACTGGAAGTAGTGTCTTAGCTTTTTTGTCAAGCATACCATAGCAGCACAGGTCTTCTCCACTATTGTATATCTAGTCTCGTACTCCAGTAGCTTCTTGCTCAAATAGTAGATCACATGTTCGCTTCCATCTTCTTGCTCTTGTACCAACATCGCTCCTATTGAAGTCTCTTCGATAGCCAAGTACAGAATTAGAGGCTTTTCCGGGATTAGGGGTTTCAGAACTGGAGGGTTTATCAAATAAGCCTTAATTCTGTCAAAGGCTATCTGACACTGCTCATTCCACTCTACTGGCTGGTTCTTCTTTAGAAGTCTAAAAATTGGCTCGTAAACTATCGTCAATCTTACAATAAACCAACTGACATACTATAGTGAACCAAAAAATGACCGTACTTACTTTTTTGACTGCAGTGTCGGCATATCCTTGATTGCCTTAATCTTGTCCGGGTCCATTTCGATTCCCTTCTGGCTAACTACATGACCAAGCAGTTTTCCCAAAGTTAGCCCAAATACACACTTCTTGGGATTAAGGAGGATATTGTACTTCTTAATTCTAGTTAGAAACCTATCCAGGGTGCTCCTCCCGGGTCATGGATTTGACTAACATGTCATCCACATAGACCTTGACTTCCTTATGGATCATATCGTGTAGAAGTGTCATGATTGCTCGTTGATAGGTCACTCCAGCATTCTTTAACCCAAAAGGCATAACCCTATAGCAATAAAGCCCCTATTTTGTGATGAAGGCCATTTTTACTTTGTCAATCATGTTTATCAGAATCTGATTATACCCCGAGAACCCATGCATGAATGAATACATCACTGCCCTAGCAGCATTGTCAATCAGAACATCAATATATGGGAGCAGAAAGTCATCTTTGGGAGATGCCTTATTTAGATCCCGGTAATCCACACATACCCTGACTCGACCATCTTTCTTCACCACTGGCACGATATTGGCCAACCATTCCGGATACTCTACCACTTCTAAGAACTTGGCCTTTATTTGCTTGGCCACTTCTTCCTTAACCTTTTCATCCCATTCTAGTCGCAGTCTTCTAAGCTTCTGGTTAACTGTTTCATCTTTGGGTCTGTTGGGATTCTATGCTCTGCAATCTCTCTGTCAACCTCGGGTATGTAGTCGTAGGACCAAGCGAAAGCTTTGACATGTTTTTGCAAAATTTTTACAAGTTCTTTTCTTTCATCAGGCGTGAGGTCTTTCGAGATGGATACCTTCTTTGGATTATCATCTGTCCCTAGGTTTATTTCATGCAATGATGCATCATGTATGCTAAAGACATTAAATGAATGTTTACATGTATGCACAATTCCATCTGGAAAAACATCACACAAGTAAGCGAAAACAGATTTTATTACATTAAAGGCATTATAGGCAGAATTGTTCACATCATATTGGATACATTAGAAAAATTTCCATCCTCCACATGCGGAGGGTCTTCATCAACAATAGCACAGTCGAACTCTTCGAACAGGTACCCAAGGTCATCTTCCAGATCTTTCTTTTGTTCCGCAGTCAGCTCCTTTTCAAGTGTCTCAACCTTACCCCTCATCACCAGCTTGGTAAGTTCCTTCACAGCTTCCTCCATGAGCTCTTCGTGTGTCCTTCCAGTAGGTGGCTCTTTCTTCTCTGAACTTTTGCTCGGCTTCATCAGAGTGGACAATGCCCTAGTGATGGCTTCTATAACCACTTCAATCTCACTTCTCACCAGGTTAGTCTTCTCAAAGGCTTCCCCCTTATCCCCAAATTCAACTCTGACTTGATCAACTACCTTCTGACTCGGAATTTCCTTACCTTTTTCTTCAGCTCCTGCTCGCAGCATATTCACAACAGGCTCGGCTCCATACTTGCTGAAATCAAAAACATCAGCAAAAATTTCAAACCCCGGGAGCTGGCCTCCCTCGACAACTATCGGCTCAAGAGTCCCATCATAAACTGATTCAGTGGCCCAGACGAAGGTGTCCACCAAGTTCACACGCTTCTTCTCTTGCCTAGTCTTTCCTTTGCGAAACCCCAACCCAAACTGACAGTACTTACCAGCTTCGATATTAAACTCAGGGATACCTTGTTGCTTGGCCCCTAATCCTTTTCTAGGCTTATAGTTCTGTTTGGCAAAGTATTTATGAATCCAGTATGGAAATATCGGCTTATCAGAAATTATAGCCACTTGGAAACCAGTCATCCGCTGCTCCGTAGCACTCAGGGCAGCCACAACAGAAGGTTCATCTGCTTCAACAGTCACCACCTTCCCCTCAATTAAGAACTTCACCTTCTGATGCAAGGTAGAGGGCACTCCTCCTAGGGCATGGAACCACGGCCTTCCCAAAAGTAGAGAGAAGGTGACGAGAATGTCGATCACCGTGAACAGCACCTTGGACTTAACCTCCCCCTCCTTGACTTTAGCTTTAAAAGTCCCAAGCATAGCTCTCTTACTATCATCATATGCCCTAATCATAGTGTTGGATCGACAAAGAGCTTTTGTACTCATCCCTAAATAAGGCAGTATCTACGCGGGGTAAATGTTCAAGGCCGAGTTGTCATCCACCATCACGCTCGGCATCATTCTGTCCATGACTTCAACCTTTAGGTATAGCGCCCTATTATGGTTAACCCCTTCAGGTGGGAGGTCCTTAACTCCAAAACTGATCTCTAGGGCTCTATTGGCTTTCAAGTCCACTCCTTTGATCATCGCACACACCTCATCCGGGGACATAATGGGGTTGGCTTCCATTTCCATTAACTGCTTGACCACCGCCTCGCGATGCTTCTTTGATTCCATGAGTAAGTGCCAAACACTGGCACGAGCTGGCGTTCTCTTCAATTGGTCCACTACCATGTCTTCCTCCTTGGCCACTAGAGATGACTAGGTAGCATTGTTCTACACCGGTGCGGTATTCCTTCTCGGAAGTGCTGGAGGTGGTACATTAGCGGGTTGATAAACTCTTCCGCTCCTTGTGATATGCATCACCAGCCTATCTTTCTCAATTACAATTCCCCTTCTCATCTCCATCGGATAAACTAGCTTCGACTCTTGGATCTCAAAATCCTCGTATTCATCATCCATTTCGATCTCATCCAAATTGATGGGACCCACCTTATCCTTCACCGCCAATGTCTGCTCTTCGACTTCCTCTGGCCCTTCTTCATTATCCACTAATACAGCTTACACGCTTGGATTTACTTTGATGATCTGAGCGAATACATAATTGGCCGGTAGACCAGACTGCACCATATTCACTTGGCTTCCAAAAAATGGGGAGCGGATTCCTTTGCAGGCTCAGCTTCAGAGTCGGCTCGACAATCTTGCCATCAGTGATCAATAGCCTAGCCTTTCTACATTTGGCAAAAATCTGACTTACTGAATCGGCCCATGGATTGGTAATCCTCTAAGGAGTTTGCCTCTCTTGATTCACAACAGCCACCTTCGCCTCTTGCACTTCAACAGAGGCTGCTTTTGGTTTCGTCTTGGAACTAGACCCAACTGCAGTAGTCTTAGAGCTACTACCCTTGTACCCCTGGGAGTACCCTTGATTATTTTTATAAGAGCTCGAACTCTATCTGCCCCTCTACTCCTCTTCCTCGTATCGTTTGATATGCTTAGCAAACTCTACCACCTCATTAAAAGAGTGGAATCTCTTTAGCTTCATTGTGTCTTTATACTGGGGCAAACTACCATCCACCAGCTTCATAATCAATGACTCTAATTTCGATGCCCCATCCACCAAAACCTGCACATCCATCCACCGTTTGTAGTAAGCTGGGAAAGACTCATTCGGCTTCTGAAGGATTCTCTCCAGATCTTCAAGAGTTGTTTCTACCTGGGTGTTGTAGGCGTATTGCTTCACAAAAGCATCAGATAGGTCCTCCCAAGTAGAATGGGTATATAGGGGCATCTTCATGTACCATTTTGCTGCAGCACCCCTCAGAGTAGTCGGAAACAGGTTTAAGAGATGACCTTGGGTAACATGGCTTCTATATCAGATAGCTTTTGATTGAGACACTTCTCCACCATGGTCTTAATCGAGGCTTCTCTCACCCTCTCAAAGGCTTCATCCTCTTCAGATTGATGGTTGGGTTCCCTATGGTTGACAACTCCACTGCTTCCTCTAGCACCATTAGTCGCTTGGACAAACTGTTGTCCTCCATTTCCAGCTAAAGTCTGAATTGGTGGAACAGTTTGAATAGGGGTAGTGTTCATCACCGCCTGCATTTGCTCTCTAAGGGTAGCCTCAAACTCATCCGAGCTCAGGAAACTCCTCATAAAAGCAGCCACGTCAAAGGGCACTTTTCCATTATTACCGTCAGTCATCTCTGATCTATCAGCTTCTTCCAACAAAACTTGACTATCAACCGGTAAAGCAGGGAACTGAATTTCAATCTCCCGATCTGAATCTGACCCTGAACTAATCCCCTCCACGGTGGCCGGCTCTGATTGAACTGACTGAATTGATTAGTTTGGCTCTGACTCAACACGAACTAATCATTTTGAGGTTCGACTCCAAACTACACATTCAACATAAGGTTTGAATCTCGGATGGATGTCGTGCCCTTTGAATAATTTTGGCATTCGTGGAACACCTTGTATGATTTAAGAATTTTATGAAATGCCCTAATATGAGTTCTAGTTTGGTACTTGTGGAGTGCCTCACATGAATCATCAATGTTATGGAACAATCCGATGTGGATCAAGAAGCGCAAAGACTTCCAACCTTCTTCCTCCTTTCGATTGGTCTCGCATTCTTCCTAGGTGTTGGGTCTCTTTGGCATCAACTAGGAATACCGAAGGTGTACTCTCAATGTCCATTTTTAAATATATGTATTGGTAACCCTAAAGGGAAGTTGCTAGGCTATTACATGAAGGTATGAGTCAAACCAAAGGTCGTACAGGTTCATACGGTGCTATGAGTGGTTTACCCCCTCAGGTGCCTCCAATCCTAGCGGAAGAGGTAGGTCACCTTTGGAAATAAACCGGAATTAATCATGTGTTGGAGGGATTAAAGAAGAGAAAATGTCATGCTATGTGGTTGTGGATGAGATATCGGATTATGAATTAATAATTGACTACAAGTGAGACTATACTTCAATTGTTGCCTAAGTTCCTTAAGTTTTTTATGAAAACATTTTTGAAGAAACCGTTAATCCCCAGCGGAGTCACCACTGTGAGCGGATGACATTTTTTAGAACGCGCGGTGAAGCGGGGACTGGGGATTTTCTTTTTGTGGTGATGATGTGTGGTTTTGAAAACGAGTTTTAATCTTTCTTAAGAAGACCTCTTATTGTATTGAGAAAACTTTTTTTTGTAGAAAACTCAATTGTAAGTGTGAATTTTAGGAAATAGGTTTTTTAGAAAATCCCAATTTAAACTTAAAGGTCTTGAAACCTAAATTTCGAGATTAGATACAGAGTCGCCACTTGGATTAGCTCATCTGGGAAATTCCGGTACAGCTCCCTACCAAGTATAGACGCAGTACCTAATCCAAAGATTCAAGGTTTGGGCAACACATCTACTAATCCTCACTTGTTTTCAATTATTAGTTCATAATATGATATGACATCCACTTTGTTCTACCCATTTTATCTTCTTTTATTTTTTAGTTAATGCTCATACAAATGACATAAATATAAACCACAAATAAAGTGCAGAAAAGTAAAAATGCTTGAAAAGTAAAGTAATGGCCAAATTATACAACCTGAAAAAGAAAAACTCTTACCTCACCATTTACAACCGCCTACAATACACGATAGTCTAAAAAGTACAATTACCTAAATACACGAGATAATCTATTAAATACATCAAAAATGAAAAAATAAAAAATAAAGAAAGCTGCATCCAAATACGGTTAGTACAAATAAATAAAGCACACCAAGGACTCACACAAGACGGAATGGGGGTATTTTGGGAAACGGGATCATGCATAGAAGGGATAATCGAGGAGTCCAGATGACAACTTGATTAGACCTGGAAAACGTTTTATGAAATGCCCTGTGGATTTTTGTGAATGAAAATCAGTTTGGAAAATAATTTGGCTCATTTTACATGCACTTTCTAACTTTTAGTGGGTCAGATATTGCGGAACCCGGGGGTTTTGTTCGTGAGTGGGTCTAAATTGAACATCCATCTAAGGTCTGAAAATGTAAACACGCCAAAAATCTGTTTTGAACAGAAAGGAGACATAAAATTACAAGTTAAAGGCCCAAAAGGGCAAAACTGTAATTCTGTTTCTCAAACTATAGCCGAGCGGCTGTAAGGTATCACAGCCACGCCACTGTAGTGGTTGGGGCGGCTGTAACATCTACAGCCTAGCGGCTGTAGTGCTCCAGAATCAAAACTCGGTTTTCTTTTCTCGTTTTGAAAATCTTTTGAGAACTTTTGATGATTTCTGGCAATCTAGGACTTCTGGAAACTCATGAAATTCTACAAAAACAGATCCGCACCGGATCAAACGAGTCTGAAAATCCATAAAAACCCAAAATCACCAAATTTCAATCTCACATCCATCAGTTGAAAACTCGAAAACCATAAATTTAACATGTATGGATGTAATTAGACCGATAATATTCACGAAAAACACATTAGATTTGAAAATGGAAACGTTATCGGTCAATTTAGGGCGTTTGGAGCTTCCGCCTTGGAGATTACAGCTGAACGACTGTAATCAGAAGATTACAGCCATGCCACTGTAGGGTTATAGCCGTACGACTGTAATATAGCCGTGCGGCTATAATCATCAGACGGGGCGGCTGTAACCGGTTTCACTTCCAGATTTGAGAAAAACGCAAAATCATAAACAAAATCACCCTGAACAGATCAAAAAGGAGTTTTTAGGGCCTCTCAGAATATACCTTTATGTGTTCCAGCGTTTTGGATCACCAGGAACGGGTTCGGACGCCGAAAAATCCCTTGAAATCACGAACAACCCGAAATTGTCTTCGATCCTCCGAAGCCCGAACGGAACCCCGAATCAATCCAAATGAATATTTATTCGATCAAAATGACTCCAAATTGCTAACCCTTACAAAATCCTAATTGTTTCCATGGATTAAGTTAGCGTTTTTATGATTTTTATTGAATTATTTGATTTTCTTCTCTTCTCTCTCTAAAACCCTAATTTCTTGTGTGTTGATTGTAGAGAATAATTCTGTGTTCTGTCTCCTCTTAAACCTAATTTGTTTTTTGGCTTTTATATGACCCAAAATAGGTTAAAAATGTGAATTAAAGACTGATTTTGCACTAATTAGGAAGTCTAATAATTACAGCCGGGTGGCTGTAGTGGCTTACAGTCGTGCGGCTGTAGGGCATTATAACCGAGCGGCTATAGTGGCCAGACTTTCCTAATTCACCCCTTTTCACTTCTTTTCTTCGGTTCTCTTAAACGCTCACTTGGCCTTCTTCAGGGTTCCACACCAAGACCTGTCACACACATTCGGGTCATCCGCGATATCTACGGCATTATTCCGGTCGTTCCGAATCTGCCTCACGTTTATCCGTGAAAAAGGTAATAAAAGCTTTCATCATCGAGCTTGGAAAAAACCCGTGCTCACAAGTACAACTGATAAGAGTCTTGCCCCACCCAAATAAGTTGGTACTTATTTGTGAGCATCAGTTCACTCGGTATCAAGTAAATCTCTGGACACAAAAGAGGGTGATAATACCATGCCTCCGTGTTGGACACTGATATAAATGACAGAAGACATATAAGTTGTACTACAGGATTACGACTTTCGCTAGATTGTAGTCTCCATCTTAATTGGGAGTTGTAGTGGCTTGCTAGAGCCCAACTACAGTCTTTGGACCATGGGCCCACTGCTAACATAAAGACGAGCCCACAGGATTGTACATATTGAACGTCTGAATCAGTAATGAACAGGTTAGTTATATACTTAGAGTATATCGACGAGAGAGGAGAACTTTATTGATTAAATTATAGATCAGTTGGATTGATCAAATAATATAATCAACAATAATTGGTTTTCATAGAATTAATTTGATAAATTAATTTTATTTATTTATTTCCTGGAACGAAAAAAATGTATATATAGGTTTTTATATATATATATATATATATATATATATATATATATATATATATATATATATATATATATATATATATATATATATATATATATTGTCTCTTAAGTGATGTCTAAATAATTATTAGGTTAATTTAGTTTGACATGAAATGAATTATATTATATGGTGTAATTTAATTCATACATGAAGAATTAAATTAATTTGAAATTAAATTTTAAACTAAAGTAATTAATTAGATTAAGGATTAAAATAGTATATAAACCCACTTAAGAGAGAAAACCCGAGACCTAATTTTCATACTGAAAATTTCGGCCACCCCCTTGCTTTCCTCTCAAGTTTTGATCTGATGCTAGCACGGGTACTCATTCGATAGGCGTTTCTTGTATGTGAGCGTGGAGGAAATCTAGGTTCATTTCTGCATTCGTCTCTGGAAGAGACTTGTAAGGTGAGATCGGACCTTTTTCTTTCTCTATTTTGATTTTGATTTTGTCTTCATAAGTTCCTGGAACACGGATTCTAGAAAATCTAAATCTACTTTCGCTGCGGTTGGTTTGATTTCTTATGATGAATTCCTATATGAGGCACAATAAGCCAAGTCTATGTGTCAAGGAGACCTTTATTTCATGAGATATCGCATCATGCCATACTGGGTACTTCCTAGCAGTGATATAAGAGGAAGGTTCAATGAGAGTCTAATCGGGTGACGAAAAGAGATAAGAAGGGCAAGTTTGGATGGAGCTTTGCGAATATGGCTACGATGCAATTACATCGGGTGAGTCTTAAAGGGTTCGGCTGGTTGGAGAGGTGACAATGGGTCAGTTTGATTTGGTGAAACTGATTCATCAAGTTGATTTGGAGATGGATCAACAAGAATTTTAAGTCCAGAAGAGGAGCTTTGGATAGAGAAAGGAGAGTTTGAAGTGTTAGAATGGGTTAAGGAAGTGATAGGGTGAGAGTTAATGGTGTGGTGTGTAGGAGGTGGTGAGGCAGAATGAAGAGATAGGTTCGATGGTAGAGTGTGTATGGCTATATTAGATGAGGATTGCATTGGGATAGGAGTGGATTGGGATGAAGTACGATAAGTGGAAGGAGATGGACTTAGAGCAGAAGACTTACCCGAATAACCGGCATGATTGATGGACGGTACCGGTATTGCCACTAACGAAGAGTAGCCATTAATGGGGAGGACGATGAAAATGATGCCTGGATTCAAAATGGGAAAATTGATTCATTAAATTTAACATGTTTGCAATAAAAACTTTATCTCTGTCAGGAGAAAAACAAACATACCCGTAATGATACTTGGATTAGCCTATATAAACACAAGAATCGGTATCAAAATCAAATTTATGTTGGCTATAAGGTCGTAAAAGAGGAAAAATTTCACAACCAAAGATCTTGAAATTCGAGTAATTGGGCATTTTGTTAAATAATCGAAAGTAAGGACTTTGATTATTTATAGTAGGAGGGGAGTAAATTTATGAGATCAACACTATGATTTATAGCATGGTTCCAAAACTGAAAAGGGATACTAGCATGAGCCAAAAGAGTAAGAGTAGTATCCACAATATGTCTAATTTTACACTCAAAGATTCCATTTTGTTCGTTTGTATGAGGACAAGCAAAATAATGTATGATGCCTAATTTTCAAAGTGAGGAGTTAATTTCAAAAATTCACCTCCAAAATCAAAATGAAATTGTTTGATATTAGAATTAAATTGCCTTTTGATCATTACTTGGAATTCAAGAAACGTATTATATACATCACTTCTGTATTTCAGACAGTAAACCCAAGTAAAACGAGTAAATTCATCAACAAATAGAACAAATATTTGTGATTTAAAATGGAATGAACAGGGGCAGGACTCAAACATCAAAGTGTATAATTTCAAATAGAGATGTGCTGGTGCGTTCAATAGAAGACAAATTAGATTTAGTAAGTTTGCCTAATTGACAAGAAGAACATAAGCTATTTTTGGAAGACTTAACATAAATATTGTTAATATTTAAAACATGAGAAATAATTTTCTTGTTCGAATGACCAAGTCTGGTGTGCTAGGTATCATACAATTCTACCTCCCAATCAACGCCTGTTTCGGGTCAAGTGGGAGTACATACAGTCCACGATCACTCGGTCCTCGCATCAAGATGTTCTTCGTTACCTGGTCCTTAATAAGGAAATAGGAAGGCCAAAATTCAAAGAAAACCCGATTATCTTTAGTAAACTTTTTAACCAAAAAAAGAGATTTTGTAATTTTTGGTACAAATAAAACATTATTCAAATGGAAATTGGAGTAAGAGGAAGTACCTATATATATGATAGGCATACCTTGACCATTACCTACTCTTATTTTATTAGGACCATAGTACTGTGCCATAGTTTGCATATGATTATAGTCAGCAATCATGTGATGAGTAGCCCCTGTGTCAGGGTACCAAGGTCGAACATGTGTGGGAACAGGAGAAAATGGTGGTGAGGAAAATAATAAGAACCAGGCTGATGATACTGACTATGATGCGCATATGGTGCCACAGGATAGTTAGCCATCGCATTGCATGGTGGTCTAAAATTGTTACTGCCATTTTCGAGGCTGAAAATTGGGTTGATAGTTGCGACTTTATAGATTTCGGTGACACCTGTTAATGGAGTGATTAGTAAGCCCCATATGGTACACGGATCCCATCTGTGTCTAGTGCTAAGGTTTCGGTTTGGAGGAGCTGAGGTAGGAGCAGGGCGTTGAGCAACTAGTGCAATAGGAGATGTGTGTGTTTCCATATTTTTGACAAGTATTTCATGTGTTGTGAGAGTGCCATGTAAGACATAATAGGATGGAGGTGGATCTTGCATAAAGAGGTTAGAGATAATAGAATGGCATTCGATACCAAGATTGCGGAAGATATTTGCATTAAACTGTGCTTGAGTGAGAGGAGCTCCAGCTGCCTCAAGTTCATCAGTGTAGGCTTTAGCTTGTTTTAAATAGTTAGCTACACCAACATCAGTTGGTTTTAATTCTTGCGATTGAACATTAAGTTACAATTGTCTATTGTTAGAGATAGTACCATACGCATGACAAAGAGCCTGCCATGCTTGATATGAGTTGGTGATTTGAACAACAATGTTAGGTGATAGGGAAGAAAATAGCCATAAAAGTAGGGTTTGATCCATTTTGAACCAAGCGGTATATGCAGGGTTTTCAATTTGTGTGTTTAGATCTGTAGGAGATGGGATAGTTTTGGGTGGGTTTGGTGTAGTACCATCAACATATCCTATAAGTTGATGACAATGGAGGACATGAAGAAATTGAGCTTTCCATACAAGGTAATTGGTGCGGTTGAGTTTTTGAGAAAAGAAGATGTTAATGGTGATGGTATTCGGTTGTCGGGTTTTGGTTGCCATAGTGTTGTCAAAAGTAGACAATTGAGAGGAGAAAAAGGAGTTCGGTGTTGATGGTGGTGATAGGGAAGGAGATGTCGGTGATGTAGGGTTTGTGGAGGCTGAGTTTAAGAGTTCGGAAGTAACGTTTTCAATGCTAAAAGACTATGAAGAGGAAGATTCAGTTGACATGTAAAGATCTAGATTAGCTCTGATACCAAGTTAAGTATTTGAGAATAAAGTATTTTTAAGTATTTGATAATAAAATATTTCTCACTAAAAAGAATGAATATACATTAAGGCATATATATAGTATGCAGAGTATAAGATAACTGACAACACAAGTAAATAGAATACAATTAGAATTAGAATAGAACTAGGAAAGATTCTAGTATATCCTTATCAACTACAAGAAATATTAGATTTAACAGAAAAAGAATTTGCAACAATATATATTTTGCTGCAAAATAACTCATTTAGCAGTAATATTAAAAAGTTGATGCAAAAAAGCTAATTTAGCAACAAAATTATATTAAAATTTTTACTACAAATACAAATATTCAAAACTTTATAGCAACAACATGTAGCAATTTTTTTATTGCTACCTAAAAATATGATAGCAAGTTTTATACCTTTAGCAAAAAAATTTTTTGCTGCCAAACCTTGGATTTCCTGTACTGTAAGGGCAAAGATTAACGAGTGTTGTTTTCTTGTTGAAGAGTGGGTTACACTGACAATGGGTGTAGAGTTGAAGTTTAGAAGGCCAATGGGTGTAGATAAAGTCAGGTTGATGAATGCGATGAAGTGTGGCTATAATTTTTGTTGGAATGAGAATGAAAATAGACTAGGTTTAAGAGAGGGAGAGACGGTAGTATGTGGGTCTTAGTAATTTTTTATTAATTCTTAAAATGGAATATTACTCTCATATAAATAGAAATTATAAAAATGTGCTTGGCATATCACTTCATTCGTGCAATAAGCCAATATAATCATGTCACGTAATATATTTTAAGGTATATAGTTTATAAACTAGCCTCTTATATTTATATTTTAGGGTCTAGAATTTTATTTAAATAATTAACTAATTACACATTATTATTACTTTATTAATTGAGTGTGACTTAGTATAGCGATAACATTGTGTGCTAGACATAGTTTGTACTTTCTCGTAAAGTATTTAGGGACTCATCCATGTCTTACATAAAAGAAGGAAATGGAGAAAAGAGGCTTAATTTCATCTATGGTATACCAACTATCTCTCTAATCATAGTTTGGTATACCAACAACCATTTTGTATACTATAGTGCCCCAATTTATAGGTGACCTCCCAATATAGTGTTTTTTACCTGAGACTCCTGGGTGAACATGCCACATCAGCTTGTTAACCATTGTAAAAGTAAAATGGGGGCCCCACCATATGGGAATTCCCCATTCTATCCTCAATAGAAATTTTATCTACTTCTCTCTTTTTTTCCCTCTTCCTGATGTCTAATTGTTTCTCTCTCTTCCTCAACCACTCTCTCTCCTCACTCTGCCTCCACATCTCTCTCTCTCTTTCTCACTCCTATTCTCTCTTCGATATGATTTTCTCTCCTTTTTCCCCAAAATTTCTCTGGAAAACCCTAAAATCATGCTTCCTTAATCACTGATGGAGCACTTAATTGGAAAATGAAACCATTGTGATTTTGCGATTGCTATTGAGTAAGAAAATATAAACAAAACCTATTGGATGAAATCTAAGAAAAAAGACTGCAATTTCTAGATAAAATCTGCTGGACATATGGGTTGAGAGGAATGCCATGCTCAATTGGTTCGGGTTTAATGGACGGCTTTGAAATTCGAACTGGATTGATTGCGCTCTAATCTTCTACATTCATATAAAGTGAATTGCTTCTCCTTTCAATGTTGCGATTATTATAGCTGTGCTCCTGTACTTTGCAATAATTGTGAAATTAAGACCACTACTCCAGTACCAATTAGTATGCTTCTTGTAAATGATAAAGAAACTTAAAAACTTTTATGCAGCTTTGCAATTAATTTTGCTGCACAGTTATGGAGATGTACCTTCAGCTTCCTGCTTGTTGCTGTCATTTTTTTTCTAGCCATTCTGTCAATGAAGACTGCATCTGAAACTAAAATGTCATTAGTGAACTCATTTAATGACAAAAAGCGTCATTTTTTTTCATCTCTATGCTAATAATAAGAATCATTTTTTGAATGGTTTTGTCAGATAATATATCAACTATTGTAAGTGGATTATGAAAGATTGTGCATTATGTTCTAAAATAGTTTTAGGAGGCAATGTACAAATGAATTGGTAATCTAGCACCAACTCTACACACATAACAATGTGCTCTATAGCTTCTTTAGAGAAAACCACATGTATTAATGACTGCATACAAGGATACAAAATATACAATGTTCAATATCAGCTACAATGTTATGAAGTAATAAAAGCGTACAGATGGGATAATGAATGAAAACAAAACCAAAGAAGCAAAAGAAAATAGCCAAAATTCAAGCATGGACTAGCAGCATTAGAAGCCAATAAATTGGATTTTGAAAGGGAAGAGGACAAAATGAGGAAAAACACAAAGTTACAAACTGTTCTTGCTAGTTTCATCCCTTCTTATCTACTGAACTACTAGCAATGTCTTAGGGTCTTGAAACAAGAGAAATAATTTGTTGTTCAATAGTTTAAGCAAAATTCCACCATATTTCTACTATATTGTCTCATCTCCACTGCCTTCTTAATGCATGGAAAGTAGCTCTTCTTGTAGTTGGCTTCCCAGCAACATTAGGGATAGCATTCATGTCATTTTGGACATGACTCTACCGAATTCCCTAAGTTGGAAAAGCATTCCAAACATGGCTTTGAGTTTCCTGTCTTGGCTGACTAGGGCCAACACTAGTGACATTGCTTCCTTGACTACTGAATGTAGTTTGAGTGGGTTGACTTGGCACATATTGAATAGTTCCTTATTCAAATTGTGTAACATAAAACAAAAATCAAGAAAATGGCCATGTATTCATAAAATGCCAAATTCAAAAAAATTAAGTGCCATTTACCAGCAAAATAACTACCAATTAAATTCAACTATCAATTTGCCACAATTATATACCAATGTAATAGCAGAATAACTACGAAAATGTGAATTATATTAAATTTAACTCCCAATCCATAGGAAATTGAACTCCTAATTTATATCAAATTCAACTCACAATTCAGTAACAATTAACTAAAAAATAAGAAATAACCATTTTCTATTATCTATGAAGAAAAATTGAAATACTTACATCCATCATCCATGTCACAATTGAGGTGCAATTGTTATCTTTGATGGAGTGGGCCTTGGTGGATTTCGGTCTCCTGCCCTTGCTCCTCTGGCGTTGCTTCCCTTTCCTGCCCCTACTCCTCTGGCATTGCTTCCCCTTCCTGCCCCTGCTCCTCTGGCATTGCTTCCCCTTCCTACCCCTACTCCTTTAGCATTGCTTCCCCTTCCTGCCCCTCTCCTTTGGCATAATTGCATCTTCTTGCACATGCTCCCTTAGCACTATTTCCGTTTGCTATTCTTGCTGTCCTTACATTGATTCCCCTTCCTAGCCCTGTGGTCCTTGCACTTTGACTAGAATATTCATATCCCTCTGAATTAGTTGTCCTTCTTCTCTTCACCTGCATAAAGAAAGTAATTACAGTAAGTGTCTAATTGCCATTAATACTACTTTTTACCAAAAAATCTGTAATTACAAAATCTATAGTTAAATAACTACTTACATTTGGTGTATTGGATTTTAGTGGTTCTGTGAACCTCCTTTTGTTGTGGTCTTTGCTACCACAATTGCTACAAGTCATCTTGACTAGTCCCCTCTTGCTTAACTTCCCTTTTCGGTTGGATTCTTCTAGTTCTTCGGGCTCCTTTCTCTTGGACTACTTCTTCTTCCTTCCTCTTTTAGTTTTTACTAGTGATGGAGGCACAATTGGCACGACCTCTTTAGGATTGGGCCACTAATCACTCCTACTTGTTGGTTCAATAAAGAAAGCATACACCTTTCGGTAAGTCTCCACTGAATAACATTCGACTAAGTAGTTAGCTAGATTCTTGTTGTTGCCAATAATGGTAGCAATTCCATGGCTGCATGGTATGCCTATCAGTTGCCATCTTTTACAAGTGCAACTTTTGGCTTCCATATCAACTACAAACTGATCACCAAACCCTGCCACTTGCACTCTTAGACCTCTTGAATATGTTGGCTCAAAATTGAAAGAGAACTCTCTATTCTTCCATAGCTCCTTCATTATCTTTGGACACCACTGAGCATCACTGTTCTTCAACCTATCGCACTTATTCTTCATTCTTTTCATTAACTTTACTTTAATCAGCTCATTGATTATGATCACCCCTTTATCTCTTGCATCTAAGATGTACTTATTGAAGCACTCACACATATTATTGAGAAGCATATCACATTGTGAGATGACAGAAAACTGAACCCTAGACCACTTCTCATAAGGTTTTTCCCCTAACCATTTTCTAGCTTTAGGGCATTTGTCTTCAATCTTTCTAAGACACTCAACTAATTTGGATTCATATGGTGCCCTTGCTGCATTCCATAACATGTCTTTCAACTCCTTCCCCTTGAATAAAGTTCTAAAATTTATGTACATGTGTCGTACACAAAATCTGTGTTCTGCTAATGGGGATAAGGTCTCAGCTGCATTTGTCAGTCTCTGATATCCAAACACACAAATCCACATAAGCAACCATATGACACTAGATAATTAATGATAGGTACCCTAATATCGAGATTCATTTCTTTTATAGCAGAAAGGAGGTAATAGTGCTACTATTTCAGATAACTTGTGACAACATGTTACAATAACATGATGCATTAAGCAGGGAAGACCATGGTGCATATACATGCTATTGTGCAAATTAAGTAATATTATAATTTCTTTTTAATGCAGTACAAGTCTTTAGTTCAATGTAATCATTATAAGTTAAAAATAACGTAGCTTAATCATTAAGTATTGAAATAATGTACCTTTTGTCTATCTGATATAAAAGTGCAATGTTTGTTGCTGTCAATCCCCAAATCTTCTGCTAAAAGCTCCAAGAACTAAGTCCATGTCTCTATGCTTTCTGTTTCTATCATTCCCCATGCAATTGGAAAAATGCAGTCATTTGGGTCAATGCCAACAACAAACAACAACTTCCCTCCATACAAGCTTTTAAGCCAGCAACCATCTAATCCAATGAAAGGTTTGCAACCTGCTTTGAATGCTGATTTTAAAGCATTTAGGCAGACATACAGCCCAACAAACCTTGCATCTTTGAATCTACCTGTAACAATGCTACCTGGATTTGATCTCAGAAACTCAACTTTATACCTACAAATAAATAATCAACATACAGCAACATTCAGTAATGCAATTAAGTAAACCTTAGTAAAATGCAATAATGCAATTAAGTAAAACTTAGCAATGCAATTAAGTAAAGCAGTATAATGCATGGAAAGTAAAACATAGCAAGGCAATTTAGTAAGCCAGTACAATGCAATTAAATAAAACACAGTAATACAAATAAGTAAACCATTACAATGCAATTAAAGATAAATGTATAATAAAGTATACTTATAAATGTTAGCATATTGTGTTCTTTCATCCCCGTTAATCTTTCAAGTGCTAAACACTTAGCATGATATGCTTTCATTCTCCTAATCTTCAGCTCTTTCTGCCTACTGATATCATCAATTAAAGCACTTATCTTCCAGTCAGGATCACTCCTGAAAGCCTCCAAATATCTTTTCGCAATCCACTTGTATGTTATATGGAAGTTGCGATGCACCTTCAAACATAAGTGTTGGAAATGGCCACTCTTCATTTGCATTGTAACATTGTTTTCATCATGGTGATCTTGTCCTAAAGCATAACACCACCATGGACATTTTTCACCATCATCTTGTTTTGATCTGTATACTGTTACAACCTTTTTTGGTGCATTGGAAACCAAATCTGAAATCTGTTTTTGATGCCATGGTTTCTGCATGCTTCTTTAACCTCTGCATCATTAAATAGCATACCAAATCTAAACTGAGGGTCTTCTAAATCCCTTTGTGTATTAAACTCAGGAAATCTAACCCTTGGTTCATTCTCGGAATCTGATCTTGAATCTGTGTGAAGAGCATCAGGATCTTCATATTCAAATGAACTTTCATACCTCAAATCTCATACCGGTTTCATAACCAGCATTTCCTATGTTTCACTCGGTCTTTATCTGGTTCTTGGCGGTATCCTAGCTTCAGCAATTCCAGTCACTAAATCTTCATCACCGTCTTCAAAAACATAATCAGGATCATGAAAATCTTCTTCATCCAATCGTTGACTACCTTCAACATTCTCATTATTAGCAGTCTCATTTTCTACATTATTGTTATCCAGATTCCTATTACTGATGTTGTTGCTACAACCACCAACCTCACGATCCTTATTAACATCTTCATAAGCAGTAAAATGGATTATCATCGAATGATAGCCCATTATCTTCATTAACCGCAAAAAAGTTATTAACTGTTGAGAGAAATGCATCTACACCATCACTTGCAGGATTATCTATAAAATCAGCTTCAACTCCTCCATCAACGCCATTTACATTAATATCACCAACATCAACATTCACCCTTAAACTACTCTTTATCTCTCCAATGTTTTATTCACTTGCAGAAGTATCCATACAAACAGATTCTACTTCTTCAGTAGCACTAACACTGTGTACATTTATATCACCAACATCAAGATTCAGCCTTGAGCTACTCCCTATCTCTCTAGTGTTATATTTAAGAAATTTGATTCCTATTGTTCCCCCAATATTCAATTTCCTTTTACCCTCCTTATCAGTCGCTATAACAAGTGGATTTTCCTCTACAATTTCTTTAATTACAACATTGCTATGCCATATAAGTTCTAGTTCATGCAGTACATCATCTAGTTCTTCAGGATCTATAACATTTAAATAAAGATCAATTTCTCCACATTCAACCCCAACCAAAGCTCTCCTATAAACATTTGTATCACTGCTGCTTCAGTAATTTAAATATCCTTGAATTGGCTTATCCCAGGGTTTCCAAACATATTGTACATTTCCACTAATCTCTAAAGTTTCCTGACCAATTTGTCAATTGTACATAGAGCCAACCCTTTATCCCAATTACAACTTTTCCAAATATACATATCTCCATCTATATAACTGTCACCTTTAAATTTCCCATCATACCGAATAATAATAGCAAAGTAGCCTTTTTCTGGATCTGTATTTGTTGCTAATAATATTACTCAATATTTAATTCCTATATATAATTGCATTGCATACTACCATTATGAAAACAAAGATTAAAACAAATCTAATAAGATTGCATACTACTATTATAACAACAAAGATTAATACAAATCAACAAAGACAGTAATAAAAAAAGATCTCCATCTCTAATGACACATTTTCTAATTTAGTAATTCAATTTCAGCTACCCTACACTGCATATATAAAGACAAATGACACCTTTTTTAAATTTAAAGACATTGATCTAATCAATTACAATTGCAGAAAGATAAATGACACCTTTTTGTAAATTAATATGGTTACTGTATTTTATTCTATTTGGCTAAGTAGTAAAGACAACACATCATGTGGCACAAACCAAATCCCAATGAATAATAACAACAAAGACATCAAGATATTTAATTCAGTAACACCACTATCAAACAATCTTTTAAAAATATAATAATTGCAAATACAGAACAAACAAAGTAAACTCAGTCTTACATGAGCCATAAGCCATCCCAGCCATTAATCAGAGTTGCTTGTGGTCCAAAGCTTCAAAAGGTATCCACGTTTCAATTGAGTCCACTGCATTCACAAACCCAATATATTCCATCACTGTTAGGTCAAATAGTATATACAGAAAAACCAAAACTGTTAGCAAATTTTCCTATTATTTATATAGTGACACAAAAAGTAAGAAAAACTATAAAGGCAATACTAGAGAGTGAGAGAAAGAACGAAGTTTATAGAGAGAATATGAAAGCAACAACTAATACAGAAATCGAAAAACCTCCTTATGTATATCCAACAGATTTTATCCAAAAATCACAGTCCTTTTTCTAAGATTCCATCCAACAGGTTTTGTGTACATTTTCTTTTTCAATGGAAATCGCAAACTTAAAGTCTTCTATTGTCCAATGTTTTATACTTCTCACTCTGTAAATAAAAAAACAGAAATGGTTTCATTTTCCATTTACCCGTTCAAATTCCGTGCTTGAAGAACAAAAGCGCGCTTAGTGATTCTCCAGTGATTCACCAAGGAAGCACGATTTTTAGGGTTTTCCAGGGAAATTTTATGGACAAAGGAGAGCAAATCATATAGAAGAGGGAGTAGGAGAGAGAGAGAGAGAGAGAGAGAGAGAGAGAAACAGTCAGACATCGGGAAGAGGGAAAAAAGGGAGAGACGTAGATAAAATTTCTATTGAGGATAGAATGAAGAATTCCTATATAGTGGGGTCCGCATTTTACTTTTATAATGGTCAATATGCTATCATGGTGTGTTCAACTAGGAGTTTGAGGTAAAAAACACCACAATGGGAGGTCACTTATAAATTGGGATACTACAGTATACAAAATGGTAGTCGATATATTAAACTGTAATTAGGAAGATAGTTGGTATTCCATAGGCGAAATTAAACCCGAAAAAGAACCATTATTTGTTGGATCTTAGTAACCTAACTAAAGAGTACTAAAAAAACTGGTCCAAACAGAAAAATGAGAAAAGCCAAATCCAACAAAAACGACGTACGCGTTTCGGAAGGAGATATAAATAAAAATAAAAATAAAAATAAAAAAGCAGTTACTTTTTTAATAAAAAGAGTTTTCACTACTTCTACACGTAACGACACAGATTCTCAGGTGGACCCCACACGGTGATGTCCTTATCGCTGACGAGATTCACACAGCTGATTGTGGGATCCATTCATTTAGTCTTAAATACTAATAACTAACTTAACACGTGTCAATTACATATAAAGTACCCGTCATGGGAAATAATTACTAACTCCTACTCGTTTTACTAGTTTTGTCTTGTAGCTGTCACGTTAGCATGCATGGCCGGTTAAAAAGGTTAAAATGATTTGTCCTTTGTTTTTACTGTCTGACTTTTTATTTTTTGCCGTGTGCTGCAGGTAAAAATTTCGTTGCTTCTCGCCGGTGCTTGCCACCCGACGGTGACGAGCTTGTCAGTGATTACAGAGTCCGATAATTTCGAAGCCTGTAAAAACCTTTTTATTGGTTTAGTAATTTTCAATCTTGTGATTAACGAATTGGAAATGGTCCTCACATTTTTACTTTTTAATGTATTATAAACTCATCTTTAAGTTTCTTTTTCTTTCTAAAAATTTGTCAGTTACTGAACTTTATTTCTTAAATTTTGACTTTTAACCGAGAAAAAGTTTTAGATTAAAGAATTATATTGGGCAAAATAGGGAATTGAAGAAATTACCCCCATCCCCTCGTGACCCATTTTGGAGGTCGGAAAATATATAATTTGGAATAAATAATTTATTAATTTTTATATTGCTACGTATTATAAATCTATACTGATGGCTCAAAAAGGAGAATGAACTCCACGGGGTCAAAAAGGAGAATAAATAATTTACTGTAAAATTATGTCTTCCAAATAATCAAAGCATCGCCAAATTTGGAATTTAAAATGAAAAAATTGAAAGGCGGTAAATTACAAGTAGGTTTTCATTAACATCACATACAGTAATTTTCTTAGTTAGTTTAGTTACTAAATTAAAGTTTATCCGTTAAAATTTAGCCAAGATAAAGAATACCATTTACCTGATTCCTTCAATTTCGGTTAGACAAATGAAGTAAAAAAAAAAAAAAAATCAAGGCCACAAAAAATTAAAACTACAAGGGTAATTAACTTCAGTCCGGAATAACGAAAAATTTCAACCTCATAAAGGATTTTACCAACAAACTTGTAATAGAGCAAGCCCTAGGAATTCCCCAAGTATGGGGTAGGGTAACAATCCAGCCATATTCCATATTCTTGCTATTAATTTGAAGCAGCCATATAATATTTTAAAAAAAAAAAATTAGCATTTTTTGTATAAATATAACTGTATTGAATTTTTTTCTTATTTGTGTATGTTTTTATTATAATTTCATTTTTATTTCGTTATTTTCAATAATACATATTATTTTTATGTGTTCCGCAATTAAATATTAATTAATTATAATTGTATGAATTAAGTGTTAGAAACAGTAAATAAAAATACAATTTATATAAGTAAATTGTAAATTACAAGAAACTGGAAATGAAATAAATTTAAGAACAGAAATAAGACCAAAATACTTTTCAAGCTTAACAACCAAAAAAGCAATAGAGCCGAGACCTGAAATCGCAGTCTCCTTAAGACAATTATCTGCCTGTAGTTGGCGATTTGTCTCCCAGGATACAACAGCTCTCAAAAGCGAACACAACCCTATCACCGGAAAAGAACAAAACAGAAAGCCTATTTGAAAGAATCAGAATTGCAGAAAAGGAGGAAAGGAAAATTCGGAATTCTTTAGTGTTCTGCAACTGATGGAGAGCAAGAAGAAATAGGCTAATTAAGAGAATTAATTGGATTAATGACATTTATTTGGATTTATTCTCTTATTAAGAGAATTTATTGTGCAGTTATTTTTCATTTAAAAATAAAACTGATTTTTCATTTAAAAATAAAACTGACACAAATTAATTCTCTTATTAAGAGAATTTATTGTGTAGTTATTTTCATTTAAAAATAAAACTAACACAAATTAATTCTCTTATTAAGAAAATTTATTGTGCAATTATTTTTCATTTAAAATAAAACTGACACAAAATGAAGAGGCTCAAAAAATATGTGGAGAAAATTAGTCGGACTGGAGCAAAAATTAGACAGGCCCGTAGTGGCCCAATTCGGTCGGGCATTTGCAACGCCCACGTCGTATTTCTCTAAATATTCCATTTCATTAGACTAACTTTGAGCAACAATTTCTCATTCATTACTTGTCTGTTTTGGGTAAATTATATACCGTTGGAAAGCTCACGTTACGTACTATACAATGACACTAATCATTTGATGTAATACGCTTCCTTTCCATAATATAATTTGGCCCAAAGTTGACAAAAAGCCACTAGTATATAATCCAATATATATGTCAAATTTCCAACAATCCTCCACATGAATGAAATTGATTGACGAAAAGAAAGATCAAAATCGAAGTGGTGATAGTAAACTACAGTCGATAGTTGCATAGGATAGGTAGGCATCAACCCTTGAACCTTCCCTTGTGCTAGTATATTTACTTTACTGGCTGACTAGTAGACACAATGTCCTTGAACTATTCTGCCGTTTGTGTAAACGACGATATACCTCACACAAATACCAACATAACACAGTTTTTGGTTTTCATGGTTATGTCCATTATGGTCATGGGCATCTCCTGGTTCTGCAAGAGTTTCAGATAACTAAGCCCCATTAATCTTTTTTGAAGCGACCCCACTTCACTCTCACATAGGTGATCTTTTTTGCTCAGACTTGATGCATAAATAATCATTAAAAGCATAGCTTAACCTTTCCACGTTTATCACCGTTTACATCACAGGAATGGAGAAGGGGTTGACCCCCACAGTGACCTCATAAGGTCTATGCAATTAGGTTGTCCCATTGAACCTAGATCTTGGGATCTCAAGTCAACAAGGTTGAGTTTTCCTTCATATAACGCCTTAAATATTCATGGGCTTTAGTCCCATTCCCCTTGATGTCTTTTCAACTTGATCTCGGTTTAACCCTTTGGTTAGCGGATCTGCAGTGTTATCCTTTGACCCTACAAAGTCAATAGAGATAACTCCCGTTGAGATCAGTTGTCTAACGGTATTATGACGATGACGCATGTGTCTCAACTTACCATTGTACATAACGTTCTGTGCTCTTTTAATTGCTGCTTGATTATCGCAATGTATACAAATTGCGGGCACAGGCTTTGGCCATTCTGGAATATCTTCTAAGAAATTTCGTAACCATTCAGCTTCTTCTCCAGTTTTATCCAAGGCTACAAACTCAGCTTCCATACTGGATCTAGTTATAATCGTTTGCCTTGAGGATTTCCAAGACAATGCTCCTCCTCCTAGAGTGAACACGTACCCACTTGTACCTTTAGAATTCTTGATGTCAGCTATCCAACTGGTATCAGAATACGCTTCTAGTACCGCAGGTTCTCTCGTATAGTGTAAACCATAATTATGAGTATATCACAAATACCTTAGTATTTTCATGATAGTTACCCAACAAATCTTTCCTGGATTACTCGTATATCTGCTTAAACTACTTACAGTGTAGGCAATATCAGGTCTTGTACAACTCGAAAGGTACATCAGACTACCTATAACCCTAGCATATTCCACTTGGTCTATGCCTTCATCTTTGTTTTTGGATAAATATTGACTATTTTCTAATGGAGTTTTAGCTATACCAGAATCATCCTTGTTGAACTTATCAAGTATCTTGTCCGCGTAGTGTGATTGAGTTAAAATGAGACCGTTAGGTGAACGTTTAACTTGGATTCCTAAAATCACATCCGCCAGTCCCATATCTTTCATGTCAAATCTCGAATTTAACATGTTCTTGGTACTCTTTACCATCTTCTCATTGGTTCCCACAATGAGTATGTCATCAACATACAAGCATAGGATAACATATCCTTTAGTTGTAGTTTTGACATCAATACATTTGTCACACTCGTTGATACAATAGCCACTAGCCATCATGGCAACATCAAACTTTTTGTACCATTGTTTTGGTGCTTGCTTTATACCGTATAAAGACTTCACCAATTTACAGACTTTCCTTTCTTGACCTAGAACTACGTAACCTTCAGGTTGTTCCATGTAGATTTCTTCTTCCGTATCTCCATTCAGGAAAGCTGTCTTCACATCCATTTGATATACTTCAAGATTCCGTAGAGCGGCAATAGCAAGTACCATCCTCATGGATGTTATTCTCGACACTGGAGAATAAGTATCAAAGTAGTCAAGGCCTTCCTTTTGTCTATAACCTTTTATAACCAAACGGGCCTTGTACTTATCAATTGTTCCATCTGCTTTCAATTTCCATTTGAAAATCCATTTAGAGCTTAGTGGTTTAGTTCCGAGAGGAACATCCACTAATTCCCAAGTATGATTTTGCAGAATAGAATCAATCTCACTCCTTATGGTTTCTTTCCATTGAACATACAGCTTCTTTGTAAGTTTGTGGTTCAGCCTCTAACATGTAGGTTAGAAAATCTAGACCAAAAGATTTTTCCACCCTTGCCTTATACTTCTTCGAGGTTCAACCTCTATGTCCATCTCATCCTTTTCTTGAAGATCATGAACATTCTCTTCAACCTCTTATTGAAGTTCTTCACCATTCTCGACTTCATCATGTTGACCATCTTGACTGTCGACTTCAACAATCTCACGAGACCGTTTAGATCCTGACCGCACATCATTTTGTTTGCATGGAAACACGTTTTCAAAGAACGAGGCATCCTTTGACTCCATTAATGTATTCTTATGTATTTCTGGGTTTTCAGATTCATGCACAAGAAGCCGATATGCGTTACTGTGTTTCGCATACCCAATGAAAATACAATCCACTATCTTTGGGCCTATTTTCATTCTCTTAGGTAATGGGGCCATTACCTTTGCAAGACACCCCCACACTTTCAAGTAATTATAAGAAGGTTTTCTCCCTTTCCATAATTCATAAGAGGTTTTATCTTGTTTCTTACGGGGTACCTCATTTAAAAGGTAATTTGCTGACAACACAGCATCCCCCCACATGTTTTGTGGTAACCCAGAACTGGTTAGCATTGCATTCATCATTTCTTTTAAGGTACGATTCTTGAGTTTATCTACACCGTTAGATTGAGTAGAGTATGGTGGTGTTACTTCATGAATAATACAATGTTAGGACCAAAACTCACCAAATGGTGTAACATATTCACCACTACTATGACTTTTTACCACCTTAATTTTTTTTATTAAGTTGGTTTTCTACTTCTTGCTTATAGAGAACAAATTTCTCTAAAGCCTCATCTTTGCTTTTAAGCAAATACATATAACAGTATTTTGTGCTATCATCTATGAAGGTAATAAAATATTTATTTCCTCCCCTTGATTGAACAAACTTCAAGTCACAAATATCTGTGTGTATAAGATCAAGTGGTTCTGAATTTCTTTAAACAGAATGAAACGAGGATCTTGTCAATTTTGTCTCTACACAAACTTCACATTTATGGATTTTATCAATTTGAAACATGGGGATATGATTCAAGTTAATTAAACCTTGCAACGTATCAAAATTAACATGTCCAAGTCTACTATGCTAATTAGAAGACTCAACAATATAAGCAGAAGAAACATTATTCTCATCATTTCAATTGAATTTGATTTACAAGAGATACAATTAAATTTGAACATCCCATTACACTCATATCCCTTGCCCACATACATACCCCCTTTAGACAAAATAAATTTCTGAGACTCAAAAACCATCTTGAAGCCATGTGAGCTCAAGAGGCTCCCAGAAACCATATTCGTCCTCATTTCAGGAACATACAAGACAATTTGTAGCTTCACTTCTTTCCCAGAAGTCATTTTTAGAATGATAGTTCTATGTCCCTTGATCTTTGAAGTAGCAGAATTGCCCATGTAGAGATTCTCTCCTTTCTTTGTAAGAGTCAATCTAGGAAAAGACCCTTTGTCATAGCAAATGTGGCGTGTAGCACCAGTATCAAGCCACCATTCTCGTGGGTTCGAGTCAACCAAGTTGACTTCAGAAATCACTGCACACAGATCAATGTTAGACACATCTTTAGTGATTTCTTCCACAGCATTTGCCTCATTTTTGTTGACCCTTTTTAGTAGCCTACAATCAGAGGACTTGTGTCCCATTTTGTTGCAATTGAAGCATTTCCCATTAAACTTTGGTTTCTTGAAAATGCCCCCTTTAGGTCCCAATTTGGACTTAGATCCAATAGGCTGTTTGCCTTTCTTGGGGTCTTTCTTGACCTCCAAAACATTGGCTTTAGCCACAACTTGATTAGCAGCAATAGAAGATTTCCTCTCTGATCTTATATTGTCTTCCTCAATACGAAGTTAGACAATTAGACCCTCAACAGACATCTCTTTCCGTTTATGCTTGAGATAGTTTTTGAAATCACTCCAACTAGGTGGCAATTGCTTAATGATTGCAGCCACTTGGAAGGTTTCATTAGTCTCCATCCTTTCAACTTGCATCCTATGGATCAATAGCTGGATTTCTTACACTTTACTCACAAAAAATTTGGAATCAATCATTTTGTAATTAAAGAATTGGCCTACTAAGTATTTCTTCACACCAGCATCCTCATTTCTGTACTTCCTATCCAAGGAGTCCCACAATTCCTTTGCAGTTCGTTTAACAGTGTAAACCTCATACAAATCAGGAGCTAATCCATTCAGAATGTGGTTTCTGCAAGGGAAATCCAAATGATTCCAACCATCAACAACTAACTGAATAGAAGCATCCATCACACCCTGGGGTACAACAGGAGGATCTTCTTTCAGCAACTTATGATATTGCATGCTAGTCAAGTAGAAAAGCATTTTCTGCTGCCACATCTTAAAATTCATTCCGTTGAATTTTTCCGGTCTTTCAGGCACTGTTACTGGGTATGAACCCGAACCAGCTACAGGACCGTTAGGCATAATAAGCCTAGAATCACTAGGACCATTTTGTCCATGTTGGTTATTCTGGCCTTGGCTAGTTTCAGAACCATTGCCTCCAATAGGTGGGACAATAACAACCATTTTTCAATCTGAAATTTCAAACAAACAAAGTTAGTGAAATTCCAGAATCAACAAATCAGATACAAAAAATAAATCAGAAAATAAGAACTGTTAATATAGAACAACAAATGTTCGAACAGTCCAACAGAATCCAGTAATATGTCCAAAGAATTTCTCCAAATGTCTAGGTATAAAATATCCAGAATGTCAAGGTATTATATATCCAGAATGTCAAGGTAATCCTGCAAAACTTAACCAATTACTACGTATAATTGTCTTAAGAATGTTAGAAACAGTAAATACAAATACAAATAAGTAAATTGCAGATTACAAGAAACTGGAAATGAAATAAATTTAAGAACAGAAACAAGACCAAAATATTTTTCAACCTTAACAACCAAATAAGCAGTAGAGCCGAGGCCTGAAATCGCAGTCTCCTTAAGATAATTATCTGCCCGTAGTTGGCGATTTGTCTCCCAGGATACAATAACTCTCAAAAGAGAACACAACTGTGCAAAGTGTTGGGATTCGTCAGTGGAAAAATAAAGTGGCGCAGCGGAAAATACACTGTTTAAAATTTCCTAGAATCCACCTATCGTGTCCAATTACCATTTATTAGAATAAAACAATTTGAATCAAGAGAGATTAACTCACCGGATTCGTCTCCTCTAGAGACTGCTACAGAATCGTTTCTTGAAACTGCGATCTCTAAAGTCCGATGCATGGCCAACTATTGAGCGGGAACCGGTGCTAGCCGAAGACGCAA
The DNA here is from genome assembly GCA_039660915.1 of Euphorbia tirucalli. Lineage (NCBI taxonomy): Eukaryota > Viridiplantae > Streptophyta > Magnoliopsida > Malpighiales > Euphorbiaceae > Euphorbia > Euphorbia tirucalli. Next base: position 35,489,289 of record CM077633.1, read on the forward strand.
AGGAATGGATGATTAATGCTGGGATTTTCAGCTGCTTGGGGCTGCTCTTAGTGGCTGAAATTTCCAGCAATTAATTAGAGTTGAATTAGGTTTTTCTTCCTTAAGTGTGCCCTTATATAGACACCTTGTCTAATTGGGTTTTAATTAGGTTAATTAAACCCAAGCCCACTAGGATTATAATTACATAAATAAACTTTAATTAAAAAGTATATACTATGTAATTTAATTCCATTTGGCTAAATTTAATTACCCCTAAATAAAATTAAATCACACTTAAGTAAATACAATACATGTATTTAATTTTCCTACTTAGGAAAATTATTTAATTAATTGTTTACTTTATGTAATTCAATTAATTGATAAATTAATTAATTACATTATGTAAACTTATTAATTAAATTAAATTCAATCCAATGTCAATTAATTACCTTGACACCGAATGTCAACTAATTAATTAATGCATTCCTTCCAATGTACATTACATGTACAATTTCTATAATTTCCAGCTCAGTTGATTTATATGCACGATCCTATGGATCTTTCTTTATATTGGCAGTAGGCCCAAGGCCCACAGACTATAAGTGGGTTCTAGCAAACCATTACAGCTCCCAATTAAGATAGAGATGCAGCAGTCTTTAGAAGACACTCACCCGGTAGTAATCTCATAGTGTCCTTTACCTAATGATATCGATATGAATAACCAAGAGGCATGGTGTCTGTCATCCTCTTCTGTTGTTTATTATATTTCTTGATCTTGAGTTGACTGATTAATCAAATAAGCAACCAACTTATTTGGGTATGGCCATACACTTATCAGTCCCAGTCATCAAGTGGCCAATAATATCATCTCGGTGTCACCCGAGTGGCAATTCTATCACTTCATCATCAATATCAACATGTTCACCGGTCCACCCAATCATACCCATATTTAGCATCCTTTTACAGACCTGTTAGGCATATGTCAAAGTGAACCAAATTCCATATTGATATTATAATGAAATCTGGTCTGAGGACAAAAGAGACCTACTCAAGAAAGACCTATGATGCCACAACCATGTGGCTTTCTTGTACGGATCGATCCAGTCCCATGTCAACAACATATACCTATATTCATGAGTGACTATACAAGTACTATGACTAGTTAAGAACTACCATACAGTCATCAAATATACAAGTCATGGTTCTATTCGTTCCCACGATTAGAACAGACCTGGGATAGGTTTTATGATTATCAATCAATGGATACTCTACTCATATTATAGTATACGATATAAATGAAATAGATTAATTGCCTTTATTAATGTGACACAAATAATGTATTCATATAATGAGTCTTAATGTATAATACAAAATACAAGAATCCAATGCCTTAAGAACTAGGGCACACCAACACAAAGTAATGCTATCACCAGAAAAGAACAAAACAGAAAGCCTATTTGAAAGAATCAGAATTGCAGAAAAGGAGGAAAGGAAAATTTGGAATTCTCTAGTGTTCTACAACTGATGGAAAGCAAGAAGAAATAGGCTAATTAAGGAAATTAATTGGATTAATGATATTTAATTGGATTTATTCTCTTATTAGGAGAATTTATTGTGCAGTTATTTTTCATTTAAAAATAAAACTGACACAAATTAATTCTCTTATTAAGAGAATTTATTGTGTAGTTATTTTCATTTAAAAATAAAACTGACACAAATTAATTCTCTTATTAAGAAAATTTATTGTGCAGCTATTTTTTATTTAAAATAAAACTGACACAAAATAAAGAGGCTCAAAAAATATGTGGAGAAAATTAGTCGGAACGGAGCAAAAATTAGACAGGCCCGTAGTGGCCCAATTCGGTCCGGCATTCGTAATGCCCACGTCGTATTTCTCCAAATATTTCATTTCATTAGGCTAACTTTGAGCAACAATTTCTCATTCACTACTTGTCCGTTTTGGATAAATTATACCGTTGGAAAGCTCACGTTACATACTATACAATGACGCTAATCATTTGATGTAATATGCTTCCTTTCCATAGTATAATTTGGCCCAAAGTTGACAAAAAGTCACTAGTATATAATCCAATATATATGTCAAATTTCCAACATTAAGTTCGTATAAAGCTATTTGATCTAAATTAGACATAAATTAATTACAATTGTATGAATTAAGTTCGTTAAAACTCAAATGGGGCTTAACCGTATGATCTACCCTACATCGTGGGTAGGGTTTCGTGTAAGAATTTTGATGCTTAAGTTAGTAAAAATGGACAAGTAAAGGATGTATAGAAATAAAACAGAGGGAAAATATGATGTTTGAGAGATGAGAGATTTAAGTTATCCGTTGGAGGCTAGGACAATAAGGATTCTACCTTTTTTTGGGCTACTTGGCTTCAATTCGGCTTTGTTATGCATTTCTTGACATCTCGAGTGCCTAGAGGCTTGTGCTAATAAATTGGCTCAAGTCATAAAGCGGGAAGAAGGGCCAGCTCCCAATAATCCGATATTAAAAGACATTATAATCTAAAATAAAATGCATAACAAATTAGTAAAATATGACAGAATAATAACATTGTAAACACGAAATAAAGACTTTTAAATAAAAATTACTAAAACAACAACATGAAAATAACGTAGTGTGAGCATAGATTTTCCGTTCCCCAATGAGGAAATACTTTTAATTACCGAACAAAACTTCATGTGAGGATCTAAGAGTCATTTATAACCCTACCCGCACAACAACATAAATACTAAACTTCATATCCAAAATCTTTCCCAACACAAGAAGCTACTTTTAGCAACAATGAAACCGAAGGCCTAAACTATAGTCAATCGACCATAGATATAGTCAATCGAGTATAACCTTTTCCTCACTAGAATCCCTTTTTGCCACATTGGATGTCTTCATACCCAAGGAAATGAAGCTATAGTCAATCGACCATAAAGCTATTTTCGGTGAGGAATTTTTTGTTATCTTGTGTAACTCATTATACCTTAGAATCCCATATAGTCGGTCAAACATAGTTATAGTCGATTCACTATAAAGTGATTTCCTGCAACAGATTTCTTTGTCATCTCATGCAACTCATCCTTGTACCCTAAAATAACCTTATAGTCGATCGACTATAAGGTGACACCTTGTTCTTCTCATATGTGCCTATAATAAAGAAATGAAGAAGAACGAGACTTTTTCTTGAAACCTTAAGGAAACTCTACCATTTTTTATTCTCATTTGGATTTAAGAGAGCTCTTAAACACCAACCCATTTCATCTTCCATAAAAACAACACAAATCACTCTAAAAAAATCCCATTTTCACTCAAACTGAACCTAAAATAAACAAACAAAATTTCTCTTTAAAAACCTCGTTATGGATCTAGAATATGCATCTGATCAAAGGTAAAAGTGCGGGGATTAAAATCCTTCTTTTACCTCTGGTCGAACAACTATACCTATAGTCGAACGACTATAGTTCATAGGCAAATTTGAGTTTTTTGTATTTACACCTTTTATTTCCATATTATGTGTTGGCAAGCTCATAAGTGGCTGCTATTCATCATTTGCACTTCATTTTGTATAAAAACCATTCCTTTTCCTTTGGGTCCTGTTTTTGGTAAAATAAAAGCATTTCAAGATAACATTCTTGAAATCAATTTTTGTTTTTTTTTTCTTGTTATAAAACTAGGACTTGAACCCATATGAGATCCAAAAGACCTTCCTTTATAATGGGGATGTGTTTAAGGATCCTCAGTGGGGATATTCAACACAATGATCTTTACGACTTTGTGTGAGGACCTATAACCGATCGACCATAGGTATAGTCACTCGACTATAACTAGAGTTGAACAACTCTACTACAATTTGGCAGGAGGACAGAAAGATAAAAGTGAGTCCTAGAATCCTAACATGGAAAATCATATTTCTTTCCCTCATTTTCGATTACTTAGTGTCTGTTTTGAGTGATCGAGAAATTTTAAGCCTTTGATTTTCGTGTAGCGTTTCCGGATATTTGACCCATTTTGGCATGACATATCATGCATATTTGTTGTTACGCCTTTAGTATTGTCATCATAACATCAAAATCCCTACTTTATAAATTTGTACCCTATTCCCCTATTGTATATGTAATCTTGTGTGCAATTTATTTTGTCGAGTGAACATCTTAAAATTAAAATGAATATAGATATCTCTAGGTAAGCTAAATAGTAAAATCTTGTTTATGCCCCTAATAAGAAGTAACTTTTTTTTTTTGTTCCGAACCCGAATCTTTAAAAAGTGTAGTAGACCTACTCGTGTTTAATGTATCTTCTTCGTCAAGTAAATCGCATGACGACTCCATTTTTTGCTAACTCCAAAAGTTCAATATTAATATGTCAGTGACTTAGATGATCCAACACTTAAGCACATAGTTGAAGCCCACTTCCTTCCACTGACACATAGGTAATAGGATAATTAATATGGTGTTAAATCATCTAAAAACTGTTGAAATAACTGAAATACTCCAATTGAGATCATGGCGGTAAATTATCAATTATTTTTAAATTAATAATCATAGACATAATTAGTAACTATTCCATTTTTATTCATAAAAAATTTCACTTATTTATAATTAATTAGGGAAAGTAAAAAAAATGTGGTTTCATCAATTTAAAAATTTGTTGCGATGAGAGGACTAAACTTTATCAACGTTAAAGAAAATTTCAGCAAACATTGTTAAAATTAATGGCGTGGAAGGGATATTTTTGTCCAGATTTTATTTTTATTATCTTTAATTAAAAATTAAATTAAATATAATAAATGCTATATTCATCTTTTTTTTCGTCCAGGCGTCTCTCCTTCGTCAATTCCCATTTCTGGTATTTTCTTTCAATGCCTTATTCAATTAAAAACCATAATTATATTAACTTTGGAGTTCTTTCATGACTTAATTTCAACTATGATATACTAACTATATCTGTTTTCACAATATGACACAAAAACTTCAATTTGTCACACTATCATACATCAATTTGTAAGTGACCTCCCACTATGATATATATGACCTGCTATTACAGGCTACTCATGCCAACTCAGCATTTCACTAATTTTTTAAATTAAATGCTGGACCCACTTTATGAAAAAGACAATTTTGACCTTATACAATTATAAAATAATATATATATATATATATATATATATATATATATTATTGGATGTACCCTAGTCTTGAGGTATTGGTTCTTGTATTTGTATTGTGTATTTGTTGGATTTATATATTATGCAATTTGTGTTATTAAATAAATGCATTAATCTATTTATTATATATCTTGTTCTATATTTTAAATAGAGTATCCAATGGACATATCCATATCCATGTTGACAAGTGTCATACACTTGGCAGTACGACCATGATTAAGGAAAACGATATGACCATAAAGTCATCCGTAGTCTGTTCTAGTCATGGGAATGAATGGAACTAGAGACCATCATTAGCTTGGTTGGATGGTGGTGTCTTACCGGCCATTGGACATGGGATGTCAACCAAGTTAATGGGTATATGCAAAAGGGGTATGGTACTGGATAGATCCACTAAACGAGAAATCCACATGGTATAGTATCATGAGTGATTCTCGTGTAGTACTTGTATGGATCCTTTGACCTAACCATATGATGGTGCTGTATGTGAAGTGGCATATTTTGGTATACGCCTAAATGGCCTGTAACAGAGTGCCAAGTATGAGAACGTTCGAGTATGTCAGTGAACATGGCAATGCTATAGATATGTATAAGGGAATGTCACTCAGTAGTCCACTGAGAAGATATCACCGGCCTCTTGATGAATGCAACTGACAAGAGTGTGGCCACACCCAAACGAGTTGGAACTTGTTTGTGAGCATCAGTTCATTCAGGATCAAGCTAATGTTTGGACACAAAAGATGGTGATCAATCCATGCCTCTGCGTTGGACACTAATATCAATGACATGAGATATACAAGTTTAAACTACAGGGTTATGATTACAGTTGGATTGCTATCTCCGTCTTGATTGGGGGCTGCAGTAGCTTGCTAGAGCCTGCCTGCAATCTGTGGACCATAAGCCCACTGCCAACATAAAGACGGACCCACATGATCGTACACATCGAACGTCTAAACTCGGACTAAAAGGATTAACTGTATACTTGGAGTATACACGCTGGTGAGTGACGATACTGTTAATTATATTATAAAGATCAATTAGATTGATCGAAATAAGATAATTAATATTTGTATTGGCTTTCTTATAATTAATTCAATGAATTAATTTATGAGATTATTTTCTAAGTGGAAATATTTACATGTATAGGTTTACATATGTTTAATTTTATGAATGTCTAATTTAATTCTTCGGTTAAATTAATTAGTCAAATTAATTTTAATTTAAATGTATGTAATATATTATATGGTATAATATATAGACATACCTGTTGAATTAAAATTATATTTAAAATTAAATTAGACCCAAAAGAATTAAATCAGACTTGGGCTTAAAGAAGAGAAAGCACACATAAAATTAAAAGGAAAATTGGGCCTAAAATTCCCGAAGGGAATTTCGCCAACTAGGTTAATAACCTAGTGAAAATTTCGGCCAACAGAGGTGAGAAATAGCATAAATTTTCCAGCCCCAAAATCCTCTCTTTCGGCCAATCGAATCGCTAGCACGGGTTGAGTTCGATAGCCATTCGTGTACGGGAACGTGGAGGAAGTCTAGATTGGTTTCTGCAGCTATCTTTAGAAGAGATATCTCGGGTGAGAATCGTAATCTCTTCTAAATTTTTTGTTGTTTTTGATTTCCACCCCAATTGCTCCTGGGCACGGATTTGAGGAAATCAACGCGTTCTTCCGCTTTATCAGTTGATTTCCAGTGAATACATACATACATACATATATATACATATATATATATATATATATATATATATATATGTATATATATGTATGTATGCATGTTTGTATAATAATTCAGTTAATATTGTTTTTATTTATCTTCCTACCCCCTCTTCTCTTCTATCTTAAAACCTAACCCTAGTTTGTCTCCTTCATTATATTGTCACCGCCACTGTTGATATCATTACCGTTGCATCCATCGATATTGCCACACCATTGCCTCTCCTTTGTCGCTTTCACCTTGTGTTTGCAACTGCCTTAGCCCTCTTTGATTTGTTATACAAGACCAATTAAGTTGGTGAAGGGAACGATTTTGTCATTCGATCTTCTTTCCAATTGCGGCATTTTTCGCCTTCATCTTTTTCCAAGATTCTCGATTTCGAATCATAGCTTGCCATAAATGAGCCAGGATTGATTATAGAGATGATACAATGTGGTTTTCAACTCCTCCCTCTGTGTTGGCTTTTGCTTTAAGCCCTACAATTTTTTCCTTGCTAAAATGGAAAACTCTCTCTTCTAATGGCGGAAGAGTGAATTCACCGAGAGTATTGAGGATTGAAACAAGTCTTCTGATTAAACAATTGGAAATCCAATTTGCAAAAGTAATAGGATTAGAAATCTTCTTAAGACCCTGAGAATTTGAGAAAATGAAGAATTAAGGTGTTGAATTAAGGGTTTTGATTTTGATGATTTAGGGAAAAGAAGACCCTTTCAAATTGAACCAACCAAAAGAAAGTCATCTTGTTATTGATTGGTTCATGACTTTGAGGAGTTTGAACTATGCTAGTACAAACTACTTGAACTATTTTTGCCATGATTCTAATTACTTTCTTTCTTTCTCAATAATTTTTCAAGTTTCGGATTTTAAGAATGAGTGATATGGATACCTAGATTTTGTTGCAATTTGAAAAAACATGGTTTGTTTGTAACAAACAGTGGTGAATATTTGGGCCTTTTTGTTTGAGAAATTAATTTCAATTCCGTTGAATTTTGATTATGGATTTTGTAATTCTTGGTATGTTGTAAATCTTGGTATGATTTTCTTAAACTTGTAATTTTGATTTTGTGTATGTTTGTTGATTAGAAGGGGATAGGGATGTGAACAGGGCGGGATAGGGATTAGCAATCCCATCCCTATTCCCTGGCTAGGCAGGGTTCTCCATCCCTATCCTTGTTTAGCAAACATGGACAATTCTAATTCCCATCCCCGGTCCCGTTGGGATCCCCATCCTCGTTAAGACAATTTAAAAAAAAAAAAAAGTAAAACTCAATTTTGAAGCTATGGCCTTTTGAAGTTCAACATAATATTGACAAACATCCACAATCAAAATAAATACCTAATTAAATCCATAAGTGCATTAAACCATCAACATAAAACTTTAGTTTTAATTTTATTTTAGTATTACAAAATTCAATTATTTATTTAAGATAAATATAAAACTGTATATATAATAATATAAATCATTAGAAATGGGAAATTTAACGAGGATCCCTGTGGGGACTAAACCGGGACGGGGATGGAGGCCGACTGGGCGGGGAGAGGTAATCCCATCCCCATCCCCATTTAGCATTCGGGACAATTTATCCCTGTCCTCGCCCCGCAGGGATTCTAAATGTGGAATCCTCGTCCCTGTTCAGGTGGGTCTCCGCCTCCCCATTGACAACCCTAGTAGGAGGGGAGGATTAAAGGGAGAGATGACAAGAAAAAGTAAAAGAGAGAGTGTGTTGATTGGATGAGAGAAGAAATATTAGTGATTAAAGGAGAGGGAAAGTGTTGAACCTTGTTTTGATGAAAACAACTTAATAATTGGAGAAGATAAAGACAATACTTTGTCAATTAATTAGGAATAAATATAAAATTATCTTGATTAACTTACAAAGTATATTATGATGATAAAAACATACAACAATTGTTAAAGACATTAGAAGATTAGTGCATAAAACAAGATAAGAGTATGGAGTACTAAGTGTTGGGATTCATCATAGAAAATCAAACCAAATGACAGTGAGAGCTGATACAGATTTTCTAGAATCCATGTTCTAAGAACTTATGAAAATGAAATAAAAAATCAAAGACAAGAACAAAAGGTATTGATCTCACCTTACCAGTCTCTTCTAGAAACAGTTGCAGAAACCAATCTAGATCTCCCCCACGCTCATGTACACAAACGCCTAACGAACCAACACCTGTGATAGTGTCGAGTCAAAAACCAAGAGAGAGAGAGAGAGGAGAAAAAGGGGGGCTGAAATTTTCAAGTAGAAAATGATGGGCTAGGGTTTTTTATTCTCTTAAGTGAGTATTTATACTCTCTTAACCCTAGGTCTTAATTAATTACCATAGGTTATGTTTTAATTTTCAAATTAATTTAATTATACAAGTATGAATTAAATTATACCAAATAATAAAATTCATTCATGTTAATTAAATATAATTTGTCAAATTAAATTAACTTAATAATTAATTAGACATTACTTAAGAGATAGTATATAGAAACCTATATATATATATATGAATCAAATTTCCTCTAGGAAATAAATGCATGAACTTAATTTATCAAATTAATTCCATGAAACCCGATGACTATTAATTATATTTTTTTGATCAATCCAATTGATCTATAATTTAATCAATAAATTCCTCCTCTCAAGTCAATATACTCTAAGTATATAACTGACCCGTTAATTTCTGGTTCAAACGTTTAACGCGTATGATCCTGTGGACCCATCTTTATGTTGGTAGAGGGCTCAAGGCCTATAGACTGTAGTTGGGCTCTAGCAAGCCATTACAGCCCCCCAATTAAGATGGTGACTACAGTTTAACGAAAGTCATAACCCTGTAGAATGACCTATATGTCACATGTCATCGATATCGGTGTCCAACAGGGAGGCATGGTATTATCACCCTCTTTTGTGTCTGGACATTCACTTGATATCGAGTGAACTGATGCTCACAAATAAGTTCCAACTTACTTGGGTGTGGCCACACTCTTATCAGTTGCATTCATCAAGGGGCCAATGATATCTTCTCAATTAATCACTTAGTGACATATCCTTTTTACATATTCATGGCTTTACCATGCTCACCGGCACACCCAACTGTACCTATACTTAGCGCCCTATTACAGTCCCTTTAGGCGCACGTCAAAGTGTGTGAGTTCACATGCAACTCCATAATTTGGTCAGGTCGAAGGATCCAATATAAGTACTACACGAGAATCACTTATGATACTATACCATGTGGATATCTTGTTAGTGGATCTATCTAGTACCATGTCCCATTACATGTACCCATATACCTGATTGACAATCCATGTACTATGGCTGGTAAGACACTGTCATCGAATCAAGGTAATGCTAGTCTTATGTTCCATTCATTGCCATGACTGGAACAGACTGGGGATGGCTTTATGATTATATCATTTCCCTCTCCATGGTCTCACTGCCAAGTGCATGATTCTTGACAACATGGATATAGACATGACCATTGAATACTCTATTTACATTTATTGCACAAGATATAAATCAAATAGATTTTCCCTTTATATATTCACACAAGTGTTTATAATACATTAATCCATAAATGGTCTTATAATGTATGATACAAGACAATGACCAATGCCTTGGGACTAGGGCATTCCCAATGATAAGAGTATGGAGTAATACAAGTATGGTGTAATAAGAGTTATATTACTTTAAAAAGCTAAAGCCATTAAGAAATTATATCGCAAATCTTCAAAGAGCTAAACACTGTATAACGGCTATGTTCAAAAGTTTGAAGAATTTCAAACACAAATCTTCAAAGTGCTAAACAGTAAGCAATGGCTAGTTTCAGAGACCTAAGAATTTTAGCATAAAAGTTTCAGATGGCTAAAACACTTGCAACAGCTAGTTTCAGAGATCTGAAGAAATTCAACAAAAAAGCTTCAAAGAGATGAATTCTATGCAATGACTAGTTTCAAAGATCTGAACATTAGTGGACAGAATTGAAAATTAACTCCAACTAATTATTCAACTCAAGAATAAAGGCTATATTTTCTAATGCCTATAAAAAGAAGATAATTGCATCTTTTCAAGGTGTGAAGACAATTTACAAACCATATAATACAATCAAAGCAAGCATTATTGAGTAGTCTTTCCAACACACTTCAAACAGAGAGTTTCTAAAGAATTCAAGTCTTCATCAAAATAATTCATACACATTCAAATTCAATAATTTGAAAGAATTGTGAAATCACACAAAGGAATCTTAGTGGGGGGGGGAGCTTTTTTGTTAAAGTTTTAACAACAAAGTTTTGTAAAAGTTTGATTGCTGATCTTGAAAAACAACAGTTGTAAAAGTTTGGTGTTGATCTTATGAGAACCATTGGTTGTCTTGATCCTAGACTGAAGAAGGATCATTTTCTAAATCCTAGACTGAAGTAGGATTGATCGTCCAGATCTCAAACAGAAGAAAGATCATTTGGCTTGATTGTTGCCATTAAAGAATTGTAGTAGAAAATCTCAAGTGGTTCACTTGGGGACAGGAGTAGAACAGTTAGGAATATACACTCTTCACCCCCCCCCCCCTCTAATGTATTATTAGCATATTTGAGACTAACAAAAAGTACGTGAAATTTTTTTAAGAGGGTAAAGTAGTAAATTTGTAAAGAATGGGGTCTACACACTTATTTGACATCGGTCAGAATGCTAATGTGGAAGGAGAAACCTATAATAGAAGGTCACATGTATTATGTCGTTATGCCATCGATAAGTTTGTGTATGATAGTGTGCAAAAATTAAGGTGGTGTACCAAAGTATGAAATAGGATATAGTTAGTGTATGATAGGTGAAATTAAGTCATTCTTTCACTCATTAAGCAATTTACAACCATAATTAAGAAAAATCAATTTTTAGTTCTTCTTTGACCCATTAATTATTTACAAATCTGATCCTTTCATAGAATACAAATCATTAGTCATTAACCATGAAAAACTTTTAAGAAAATGAAATAAAACATGAAAAATTAGGAGATTAGGAGAACAAATTAGTGGTTTAACTTCACTGTCAAAGTTAACTAGAAATATTGTGAGCACGGGTTTTTTCCCGACCTCAGTGATGAAAGCTATTATTACCTTTTTCACAGATAAACGTGAGGCGGGTTTGGAGTGACCGGAATGGTGCCGAAGATATCCCGGATGACTCGAATCTGTGTGACAAGTCTTGGTACAGAACCCCAAAGAAGATCGAGTGAGCGTTTGAAAGAATCGAAGAGAAAAGGGGGAAAACATAGAAATATGCTAATCTGGTCGCTACAGCTGCTCGGCTGTAATCACCAGATTTCCTAAATAAGCGAAAATCAGTCATTTAACCCTATTTTAGGGCGATATAAAAGCCATAGAAAGGGAAATTAATGAGAGGGACAGAACAGACAGGGTTTTCAAAAAATTAAACACAAAAATTAGGGTTCTTGGGGAGAGTTAGAGAGAGAAAATAGGGCTTTTAGAGAGAGAATTCCCTAGATTTGTTCACAAAGCAGTCATTCTTAATCTTAATCCATTGAAAACATTAGGGTTCTCAAATAAATCTAGTTGGAGTGCAATCCTGATCAATTTGGCGTTTGTTCAGGCTAATTCGGGGTTCATTCAAGTTTTGGAGATTTTGGGTTGTTCATGATTTTGAGGCATTTTCCGGTGACCAAATCCGTTTCTGGTGATCCAATACGCTGGAATACAGACAAGGTTTACTCTGAGAGGCCATAAAAACCCCTTTTGATTTGATTGGATGTTATTTGTTTATTTTTTATGTTTTTATCAAATCTGGAAGTGAACCCAGCTATAGCCACCCCGTCTGATGATTATAGCCGCGCGGCTATAATTCCCTACAGTGGCACGGCTGTTATGCCCTATAGGGGCGCGGCTGTAGCTTATAGGGGCGCGACTGTGATGCCCTACAGGGGCACAGCTGTAATCTACAGCCACGCGGCTATGACCTATAGTGGCGCAGCTATAGTCTTTTGATTGCAACCACTCGACTATAATCTTCAGGGTAGAAGCTCCAAATGCCCTAGATCGACCGATAATGCTTCCATTTTCAATTCAAATATGTTTTCTATGAATATTATCGGTCTAATCGCATCCATACATGCTTAGATTCATGGTTTTCTAATTTTTATTGATGGATGTGAGATCGAAATTTGGCAATTTTAGGTTTTTAGGGATTTCCGGACTCGTTTGATCCGATCCGGATCCATTCTTGTTGAGTTTCATGAGTTTCCAGAAGTCCCAGATTGCCTGAAATTGTCAAAGTTCTAAAATGATTTTCAAAATGAGAAATAAAACTGAAAATTTGATTCTGGAGCACTGCAGCCGCTCGGCTGTAGCCCGAGAAACAGAATTATAGTTTTGCCCTTTTGGGCCTCTAACTTGTAATTTTGCGTCTCGTGTCAATTCAAAACAGATTTTTGGCGTGTTTACACTTTTGGACCTTAGATGAATGTCTAATTTAGGCCCACTCATGAACGGGACCCCTAGATCCCGGGATATCCAGCCCGCCAAAAGTTGGAAAATGCATGTAAAATGAGCCAAATTGTTTTCAAAATTGGTTTTTCAGCCACAAAATCTACAGGGCATTTCAATAAAATGTTTTCCAGGTCTAATTGAGTAGTCGCCCGGACTTCTCGATTAGCCCCCTATGCATGATCCTGTTTCCCAAAATACCCCTATTATGTCTTATGTGAGTCCTTGATATGATTTATATATCTGTGCTAACCAATTTATCTTGCGGCTTTTATTTTTCTTTATTTTTACTTTTGGATGTATTTAATAGACTAAACTGTGTATTCTAGGCGATTGTACTTTTTTTTAGATTTTCGTGTATCTAGGCGATTGTAATGGTGAGGATGAGAGCTTTTTTTCTTTTTATGGGTTGTATAATTTGGCCTCTACTTTACTTTTCCCGCACTTTTACTTTTCTGCACTTTATTTTGGATTTATATTTATGTCATGTGTATGAGCACTAACAAAAAATAAAAAAAAAAAGATAAAATAAGTAGAACTAAGTAGATGTTATGTTATATTATGAAATAATAATTGAAAATAAGTGAGGATTAGTAGATGTGTTGCCCGAACCTTGAATCTCTAGATTAGGTACTGTGTCTACACTTGGAGGGAGCTGTAAAGAAATTTCCCGGATGAGCTGATCCGGGGTGGCGACTGTGAGCGGATGACATTTGAGAGAAGAAGCCCTACGGCCCTCCTTAGAACTGCTGCAGTATAGAAAAGGGTTATTTAACCAGTACAAATTCAGACATGTTCCTAGAGAGGAAAACAAGATGGCGGATGCGCTAGCAACATTGTCCTCCATGTGGGAAGATCCGGAAAAGACACAAATACCGCCTCTGGTCATAGCAATTTCCAGGCAACCCTGGTTTGATATGCATGAAGTGATGGAGTTAACAGCCGAGGAAAAGCCCTGGTTCATTGACATTTATCAGTATGTGAAAGAGGGAAAGTATCCAGAAGGAGCTAACATTGTGATAAGGTTTCATTAAGAAGATTAGCCAGCCAGTTCAGGATCTTCGAAGATAAACTATATAAGAGAACTACATATGGGGTTCTTCTAAGATGTCTAACAGAACGAGAAGCAGAAAATGTAATGTAGCAAGTACATACAGGATCCTATGGGCCACATATGAATGGGATCGCCATGGCTAGAAAGATAATGAGATAGGGGTACTTCTGGATGACAGTGCAGTCTGATTGTGTGAAGGAGGTAAAAAGATGTCACGAATGCCAGATCTATGCAGATAGCAGTCATCTGCCACCACTTGAATTACAAAGCCTAGCATCTCCTTGGCCGTTCTCGGCTTGGGGGATTGACATGATTAGAGAAATTCATCCCACAGCTTCTAATGGGCATAGATTCATAGTGGTTGTAGTCGACTACTTATCAAAATGGGTAGAAGCAAAATCCTTCTCCAATGTGACAGCTAAGCAGATGGTTAAATTCATTCAGAAGAACATCTTCTCCTGATACAGAATCCCTTATCATGTAGTGACCGACAACGGGGTGCAATTCCAAGGGGCAACAGCTAAGCTATTCTCAGAACATGGCGTCAAACATCATAGGTCTTCTTTATACAGACCACAGGCTAATGGTGTAGTGGAGGCGGCTGACAAGTCGATTAAGAAGATCTTGTCAAAAATGGTAACCACCTTCAGGGACTGGGCAGACAAATTGCCATATGCTCTTTGGGGTTACAAAACCAGTGTCAGAACACCAACGGGCGAAACTCCCTATGCCTTGGTGTACAGGATGGAAGCAGTGTTGCCAGTGGAAATGGAACTCAAGTCACTCAGAGCAGCTTTGGAAGCCCAGCTACCAGAAACGGGATGTGCTTAGGCTAGATACGAGCAATTGTCATCATTAGATGAAAAGCAGTTGAAAGCACTGGATCACTTACAGATGTATCAGCGTAGAATGGCCAGAACTTATAAACAAAATGTGAATTATCCCAGACAGCAGCTGAAGGTCAGGGATCTGGTTCTGAAGCAGTTAAGGCCTATGAATGTGGATGCCCAAGGGAAGTTCAGACCAAATTGGGAAGGGCCATATGTTGTAAAGAAAGTGCTATCAAAGGGTGGTGTAAGCATCACAGACATGGACGGGAATGAAAGCCTTACTACATGTAAAAAAAAAATAAAAAGAGAAAAGTCTGCTAGGTTGAAAACTCAAAAAGGGCGGCCTGGGCAAAAGTTAAGATGAGAGAAAATGATCAGTCGAAAAATTCACAAGGGACGCGTGGCAACGGATTCTGGTTCTGTGTGGAGTGTATACCATTTTTGGGAACCAACCTTTCCAAATGTATTCATGTTAATTTCATCAATCAAGTGTGATGTTTTGTTTAAATATGTTCGCATGGTTATATCATAATGCATAAACAAAATTATCTTGCCTAAACATCCATTTAAAGAAAGCACTTTGCAATAAATTGGTTAAAAGACTCGCATTATTCAATACGGAAATGTGCTAAAATGCTTGCAACTCGTAATCTTTTCTTTTCCTTTGAACTTAATTTATCATTCCTTATGGTAGTCGAAAATTTTGAAACAAGCCCAAATCCAAATGTCGCAGGACCAAAAAAAAAAAAAAAAGAGCTCACTAAGATGAAAACCGAAAAGGCGCCTTAGGAAAAAGTTAAGGCAGCTCGCTAAGCTGAAAACCCACGTCGGGCAGTTCAGGCAAAATTTAGAGCACTTCCAGATTTTACCATTCCTCAGCAGATGCTCTTCTGTTATTATCCAGTAGAATCCTCTGCGTAATTCCCCAGCGGAGATACTTTCATCCTCCAGCGGAGATCCCTTTCACCCCGGATCCCCAGTAGACACTCTTCTACTATTCTCCAGCGGGATCCTCTACACTATTCCTAGCAGAACTATCACAAAGAACATGACCATGTTCTCTCCAGCAATCATCAGACTTCCCTAACAGCCATTGCATTTCCCCACGTATCCCCGACGGAAGTGCAAGAATCATATCACATAAGGAATATACTCCCCAGCTAGATTAGTCGTAGGTGTCATATGCTTCCCCTAGCCAGAGGCGTGACTCAAAATCCCTAAAGAGCATAGCATTTCAAGGCCAGATGAATAGCGGGGGATACATCTCCCAGAGTCCATTCGCATATGCATACCTTGCAACACGCACACACAAGCATTCAAAACACGTACATAAACATGCATACATGCATCACTACTAACCCAAGTGCAGGTATCCGGGGGCTAAAAAGCTCCCAAGCCATATTTATTCTTCATCGAAGGGGCAAAAATTTTCGTTTCCAAAATTATCGATCAAGGAATAAATACGTGCTTTCGACTCAACTTCAACGGTCTACTCCACCACACGGAGGAAACAGTCCTATCTGGTCGCTCCACCACACGGAAAAGAATTAAAAGTTATCACGGGCACACTCCACCACAGCGAGTCGATATCACGGGCATACTTCACCACAGCGAGTCGATATCACGGGCACACTCCACCACAGCGCGTCGGTATCACGGGCACACTCCACCACAGCGAGTCGGTATCAAGGGTACACTCCACCACAGTGAGTCGGTATCACGGGTACACTCCACCACAGCGACTCGGCATCACGGGCACACTCCACCACAGCGAGTCGATGCCACGGGCACATTCCACCATAGCGAGTCGATACCACGGGCACATTCCACCACAGCGAGTCGATACCACGGGCACACTCCACCACAGTGAGTCGATATCAGGGGCACACTCCACCACAGCGAGTCGATATCACGGGCACACTCCACCACAGCGAGTCGATACCACGGGCACACTCCACCACAGCGAGTCGATAACTCTGTACCCCTAATGAAGGGCATCAGGTGCGCTTTCTCATCTTTTCTCACCGCGCTCTCAATCGCGAGACCAAATTCGTTCTAGGCTTCATAGCCCACCATGAGCCAACTTTGGTCCCGCGAGGGGCAGCCTATGAGCACGAGCTTTTCCGACCTCTGTGATGAGAGTTTATATGTTACCTATGGAGTAGACGGACTTGAATTGGGCTCGAAAGTGACCGGATTGTTGCTTGGAGTGTCTCAAATGTCCCGAAAGCCAAGCTATCCGTGATTCGAAACCCCTGGAAAGGTCTCCCGAGTGATTTTTAAGGTTTGGGGTGCATGTCCGGTCTCTCGAATTTTGCTCTGGCTTTTGCTAGAACCAAGCGGCTCTGGTTTCTTGAACCAGAGTCGGGCAGCTCTAGTGGGCAAGATAAGTTGCCTTGCAAGACAAAGCAACTTGTCTCGCCAGAAACAAGATATGGGCAAATCAGAAAGTCAGGCGGCCAATAAATGCTAGATATGATATGAGAGAGGAGAATATAGATAGAAGAAAATAATATCAGAGGAAAGGATTTTGGACGATAGAAAAAAGAAAGAGAAAAAAAATCATCTAAAAAAAAAGGAGAGAAAAAAAAAAGAGAGGAAGGAAGACCGAGAAGAAAGAGAGGAATAGAGAACCAAAATGCTAGGATTAAAAGCCTACATCATTCTAAGGCATTAATATCAAGTTCTAATACCTTTGCTAATCAATCTGGAGACACATTCGGTTTGGTTTCGGGTTGCTTTGGATTGTTGCGGTCTTCAGTCAGTTGAGTTTCCGGCATCAATCCCAAGCTTTTAATCCATTCTTGCATATCTCGTACACTGGAACAACACTAAGGTAAACTCTGAGAGGCCTTAAACCTGTTTGCATTGCGTTTTCTGCATGTTTTTCTCTATTTTACATTTTCAAAAAGCAGACTCAACCCATCATAGCGGTACGGCTGTGTTCTTTATGAACACAGCCACACGACTGTGATTGTGAAGAACAGAGCCAGCCGGCTCTGACCCTAAAGCTGCCCAGCTCTGTTCCTCAGGGACAGATTCCCGATTTGTCCCTATCAGCCGGAAGGAGTCTATTTTTCATTTTATGCCTTTCTGTTTTGATATTTTTCGGCCCAAGAATATTTGTACATCGTTTTAGCTCCGGTTTTTGGATTTCTTGACGTATGAATATTGGTTTTTTCAGTTTTCTTCGGGTTTTATATTTCGGTTCCGTGGTTGTTTAATCCATTTCGGATCTGTAGTTCAGCATTAGCAGACCCCTGAACATTATAAAATCTCCAAAATAAATTGAAAACGAACAAAATGGCAATTTTTCGAAAAAACGAGAAAACCAGTTTCGGGTCTGGGCATTAGAGCCGCCCAGCGTGGGTTATAGCCGCCCGGCTCTATTCTCAGCCGCGCGGCTGTAATTCCCAGAAAAGACAGAATCACAAAACGACCCACATGAACGTTGTTGTGCGATGCTGTTTTCGGATTCAAACTGTTTTTGGCGTGTTTACTACTTTTTGGACCTTAGATGTTTGTGAAAATAAGGAAAACCCACACGAACGGGACCCTGAGTTCCGGGATAATAGACCCACAAAACGGAAATTTACATGTAATCGAGCCAATGGTTTCCAAAAATTGTTTTCCAGCACAAAAATCTACAGGGCGTTTCAAAACCGTTTTCCAGGTCTGTTCGGTCCGACCGGTCGGGTCGACCTGGTTACCCCCTAAATGCATGCCCCCGTTTCCTAAATCCCCAATTCTATCCAATTTAAGTCCTATTTATGTTTACAAATATAAACTGTGCTAGCCCTCTGTTTTGCAGCATTTATTTTTATTATTTTGGTTGTATTTATTAGATTCCCGTGTCAATTAGGCAATTGTAATTTTTAGATCTTCGTGTATCTTAGGCGCTTGTAAAGTGAGGACGGGGGTTTTTATCTTTTATTCGATTGGGTTGTATAAGCGGCCTCTATTATTTTTGTTTATTTGTCGATGTATGCTTTATTTTCCGTAATTTATTTTCTGCATTTCGCTTGAGCATCGGGCTAAAAAAAATAATAATAAAATAAACGAAATCGTGTTAGAGAAAGATAATAAATTGAATAAATATGGTTTTATAAATAATAATCGAATACAAGCTCGAGGTTAAGTAGGTAAGTTGCCCGAACCCTAAATCTCTAGATCAGGTATAGTAGTCTACGCTCGGTAGGGAGCTGTGCCAGAATTTCCCGGATGAGCTGATCGGGGTGGCGACTCTGTCACTAATCTCGAAATTTAAGTTTCGAGGTCTTTAAGTAATAAATCGGGAATATATTTTCTACAAAATGTATTTTAAAAAAAATAAAAGGTTTTCCCTAAAACAAGATAAACAAAAACCCACTTCCCACAAATCGAACAAAACTAAATCGTTTTTCCCCGGTTCGCTTCGCCACGCCCATAAGCTTTTCTTTTATAAAAAGGTCATCCGCTCACAACTATATTCATTGGTCTATAGGGTAGAAGATGTTTTACCAGTGGAAGCGAAAAACAATTAGTTGACCTCATCAATCAAGACAAGCTCAGGTGACGCCGCGTACAAAAAAAAAGAGTGTCTGATGGATCGAAGACCGAAAAGGTGATCCGTGCAAAAAAAAAAGAATAAGGACAAAGAGGTGAGCACCATCAGCAGGAAAATTTGCAAAGACCGGTTGGTGGCAGGCATGGATCCAATCGGGATGGATACCATTACTGATTCTGTCCTTAGCTTCATTTCATCTTTAAAGTGCATTGTGCTAAAACATTATAAATCAGTGAATGGATGAATGTCATTTTCTGTTTGGTTAAATGTCCCAAGTCTGCTTGAAATTGAATTCGTATGGATGTGCACATTTTCTGTTTACATGCATCTCACTTAAAAAAAAGTCCGGTGGATCGAAAACCGAAGAGGCGGTCCATGCAAAAATTAGGACAGTCCGATAGATCGAAAACCCAAAAGGACGGTCTATGCAAAAATTAGGACACAAAATAAAGTCTGTTGAATTGAAAACCCAAAGGGGCAATTCAGGCAAAAGTAAAGACAGTTCGATAGGCCGTAAACCCAAAAGGGCGGCCTATGCAAAAGTTAGGACATAAAAAAATAAAACAAAATAAAAAGAATAAAAGTCATACGGTAGCATTAAGCTCGGATAATCCTAATCCTCTAAAGACTGGGGCACATTAAATTCAGCACCTCGTGTCCACGTCTTGTGAGGCAAGCAATCAGGTCAATCAGCCAAGCTCTGTAGTGATATCCCACCAGGGACAGACCCATCTAGGCATCCCAATCGTCCGCCCGGTCTCTGAAAGTCTGATTCATGACCTCCAGCTCGGTGACTTGCTGACGCAACTGGTTAACCTCTGCCCTCAAACGAGCAGACTCACGGTGCTCGATCCCAATTGTCGTCTGCAACAAGCAAATCATAAAAAGCACCATAATCATATGCATATGCATCCAGGACATGCATATACACATACATTCAAAGCATACACACACATATGCATACACGCATATGTACTCAAGTACAGGTACATACTGTCATTATTAGGCTGTCTCGAGCCATGAGTACTCCGAAAGCGAAAATAACCTGACACTGGGGCATCCTCAAATCCCAAGTAAGAGACTTTTCTCAATTTCAGAATTCATCTTTACGCTAATATAATCCCGAGAAGGGTATTCCTTGTCTTTTACAGGTATCCAAGGGTAAAACAATCAAGCCATATTTATTCTTGATCGAAGGGGCAAAAATTTTTGTTTCCAAAATTATTGATCAAGGAATAAATATGCACTCCTGATTCAATTTTGATGGTATGCTCCACCATAGAGAGCCTATTTCAATGGTATTGCTCCACCAATAGAAAGCTGATTTCAATGGTATCTAGGGGCAAGATATTTAGTATATATGCATTCTTGATCGAAGGGGAAAAAATTTTTGTTTCCAAAACTATCGATCAAGGAATGAATACGTACCCAAAACAACTTCGAAGCATCAAGAGAGGTAGTCAAGCTTCTCAAATGGCCAAAACACCTTCCCTTTGGTGACACAAGCTTCACGGGAAACACTATTATCCTTTCCTTCAGTGACACAAGCCCCACTAGAAGTGAAATGACCAAAATTCCCTTCTGTTAGTGACCAAACTACCAGACGGCCAAAACACCTTCCCTTTAATGACACAAGCTTCACAGGAAACCCAACCATCAAAAAATTCTTCCCCTAGTAACATAGGCTCCACTAGAGGTGAAATGACCAAAATACCCTTCCTGTGAAGGGCACCAACTTTCCAAAGCTACACAATTACAAAGATACCTTTCACCTTCATGAGCATCAATTCATAAGGAAAATCCAATCCGGGCAAAGTCCTCTGCTTCATGATGGAGTCGAAGCATGTCCTGGGAAAACAAATCCAATCTGGGCAAAGTCCTCTACTTCGTGATAGAGTCAAAGCATGTCCCTGGAGGACTAATCTAATCTGGGCAAAGTCCTCTGCTTTGCAATGGAGTCGAAGCACGTCCCTGGTGCATCAACTCACTCGGGGCAGAGTCCTCTGCTTCACGATGGAGTCAAAGCACGTCCCTGGAAAACATCGAATTAATTCAGGAAAAGTCCTATGCTTCGCAATGGAGTAGAAGTAAGTCCCTGAAAAATCAAACTCGCTTAGGCAAGACTACTGTTTCTTGAATCAAACGAGACAAGTCCCTACAAACATCAAAGCAGGTCAACATAAGAGGAACCACCAGGTACATCCTCCTTTCCTTCTCACCGTGCTCCCTATCATGGGACCAAACTCGAACTGGGCACAAGCACCCGTTCAAGTCGACTTTGGTCACGCGAGGGGCAGCCTGTGAGCACAGGTTTTTTCCTGACCTCAGTGATGAAAGCTATTATTACCTTTTTCACGGATAAACGTAAGGCAGGTTTGGAGTGACTAGAATGGTGCCGAAGATATCTCGAATGACCTGAATATATATGACAAGTATTGGTACAAAACCCCCAAGAAGGTCGAGTGAGCGTTTGAAAGAACCGAAAAGAAAAGGAGAAAAACGTAGAAATAGGCTAATCTGGTCACTATAACCGCGCGGCTGTAATCACCAGATTTCCTAAATAAGCAGAAATCAGTCATTAATTCAGATTTTAACCCTATTTTAGGGTGATATAAAAGCCATAGAAACAAAAATTAATAAGATGGATAGAACAGACAGCGTTTTCAGAAAAATAAACACAAAAATTAGGGTTCTTGGGGAGAGTTAGAGAGAGAAAATAAGGCTTTTAGAGAGAGAATTCCCTAGATTTGTTCAAAAAGTAGTTAATCTTAATCTTAATCCGTAAAAAACATTAGGGGTCTGAAATAAATCAAATTGGGGTGTAATCCTAATCGATTTGGTGTTTGTTCAGGCCAATTCAGGGTTCGTTCAAGTTTTGGCAATTTCGGGTTGTTTGTGATTTTGAGGCGTTTTCCGGATCCATTCTTGTTGAGTTTCATGAGTTTCCAAGAGTCCTAGATTGCCCGAAATCGTCAAAGTTCTAAAATGATTTTCAAAACGAGAAAGAAAACCGAAAATTTGATTCTGGAGCACTATAGCTGCACAGCTGTAGCCTGAGATACAGAATTACAGTTTTGCCCTTTTGGGCCTCTAACTTGTAATTTTGTGTCTCATTTCAATTCAAAACAGATTTTTGGCGTTTTTACACTTTTGGACCTTAGATGAATGTCTAATTTAGACCCATTCACGAACGGGACCCCCAGATCCTAGGACATCCGGCCCTCTAAAAGTTGGAAAATGCATGTAAAATGAGCCAAATTGTTTTCAAAATTGGTTTTTTATCCATAAAATCTACAGGGTGTTTCAATAAAATGTTTTCCAGGTCTAATCGAGTAGTCGCCTAGACTTCTCGATTACCCCCCTATGCATGATCCCGTTTCCCAAAATACCACTATTCTGTCTTATGTGAGTCCTTGATATGATTTATATTTGTGCTAACCAATTTGTCTTGCAGCTTTTATTTTTCTTTGTTTTTATTTTTACTTTTGGATGTATTTAATAGACTAAACCGTATATTCTAGGCGATTGTACCTTTTTTTTTAGATTTTCGTGTATCTAGGCGATTGTAATGGTGAGGATGAGAGCTTTTTTTTTCTTTTTATGGGTAGTATAATTTGGCCTCTACTTTACTTTTCCCGCACTTTTACTTTTCTAAACTTTATTTTGGATTTATATTTATGTCATGTGTATGAGCATTAACTAAAAATAAAAAGAAGATAAAATGAGTAGAACTAAGTGGATGTTATGTTATATTATGAAATAATAATTGAAAATAAGTGAGGATTAGTAGATCTGTTGCCCAAACCTTGAATCTCTCGATTAGGTACTATGTCTACACTTGGCAGGGAGCTGTACTGGAATTTCCCGGATGAGCTGATCCAGGTGGCGACTCTGTATCTAATCTTGAAATTTAGGTTTCGAGATCTTTAAGTTCAAATTGGGATTCTCTAAAAACCTATTTTCCAAAATTCACATTTGCAATTAAGTTTTCTACAAAAGGGTTTTTCCAATAAAATGAAAGACTTTCTTAAAAAAGATTAAAACCCGTTTTCAAAACCACACATACTCACAAACGAAAAGAAGATCTCCGGTTCCCGCTTCACCGCGTGTTCCGAAAAAACGTCGTCCGCTCACAAATATCATAATGAAACCAGCAATTACAAACCCATAATCAAATTAATTCAAACCCAAAATCAAGATCAGATCCTTAATCTAGTTTCGGATCCTAATTTCCAGATCTAGAACTTTTCTTCTTCTTATTTACTACTTTTTCTTATTCTTCTTCTTATTTACTACTTTTTCTTGTTCTTCTTCTTTACTCTGGCAAGGAGATCAGACTTTTACTGGAAGCGTGATGGCGATGGTGAATCTGATCAAATATAAAGTTAGTGTTTCGCATGCTTTTAGTGTGGTACAAGTTTGGTCTTCTCGAGGTTAAGAGACTTAGGTAGTTGCAAAATTTTTAAAAAGGTAGAATAAAGGTTAGGGTTAAGGAAGGGAGAGAAAAGAGAAAAGAAAATGAAAGAAAAGGCTTAATTTCACCCATCGTTCACCAACTATACCCCATTTCATACTTTGGTACACCAACTTCACTTTTACACACTATCATATACAAACTTGTAAGTGACCTAACGACATGATACATGTAACCTTCTATCATAGGTTTTTCCTTCCTCGTCAACATTCTGACCAATGTCAAATAAGTGTGTAGACCCTATTCTTTACAAATTTATGACTATACCCTTTTAAAAAAATTTCCCTTACTTTCCCTATCCTTTAATCATTGAAATTTCTTCTCTCATCTAATCAACACACTCTCTCTTTTACTTTTTTTCTTATCTCTCCCTTTAATCCTCCTTTCCTTCTAATCAACAAACTTACACAAAAACAAAATTGCAAGTTTAAAACATACCAAGAATTACAAAATCCATTATCAAAATTCACCGAAATTGAAATTAATTTATAAAATAAGGAGGCCCAAATATTCACCACTGTTTGTTACAATCAAACCATGTTTTTTTAAATTGCAACAAAATCTGGGTGTACATATCACTTATTCTTAAAAATATGAAACTTGAAAAATTATTGAGAAAGAAAGAAAGTAATTAGAATCATGGTAAAAATAGTTTGAGTAGTCTATACTAGCATAGTTCAAACACCTCCAAGTCATGATCAATCAATAACATGGTAAAAATCTTTTATGGTACATGAACTTTCACCCTACTAACATAATACATGAACTTTAAAACTAGACATAAAAATACAACAACTTTTGCATTGCTAACATAAAAATCAAAATAATCATTGACCACAAGAAATTACCTTTGACTTTGTTTATAACAGGTCACAAATGCCACATCAACCCTATTAACTTTATTTTCTCCATTTTACCCCTTTCTTTCTTTCTTTCTTTCTTTCTTCTTCTTCTTCTTCTTCCTTCGTTCTCTCATCCACCATTTTTCCATTTTTTTCTCATCAACTAAACACTCTTTTTCATTGTCACAATCATTCTTCCTCTATTAATCTATTCCTTTTTTCTTAAAAAAAGTTCCAAACAAAAAATTAATTCAAGAAATCACTTCAAAAAAAAGTGGGGATTCAACAAAAAAGGAAGACATTAAAGAAAGAAGTTTCAGACAAAAAAAAACTTCAACAAAAGAGATTCAAGAGATTATTTACAATTTTCTTAAAATAAAAATGGAAGAATTAAAAAAGTTAATTCAAGAAATTAATTTAAAAAAAGAATTCAAGAAAGAATTTTTCCTTTTTTCAATATTTAAACCACATCGAAGAGAGTGAGTGAAAGGGTATTAGTGGTGGGCATAGTTTTCTTTTGATTTTTTTGAATAAATTGTACCAAACCCACATCAAAGGGTGCGTATCATAAGCAAAGAAGAGGAAAAAGAAATCCTTCTTTCTATCTTTTCTTTCACTCTTTGAATCTCCTTAAGCCAGATCAGTTAGAGCTGCTTCAACATGAACCTTTTTTTGGGTACTTTTGTGGGTCTTTTTTCCTTTGTAAAACTGGCTGTCAGTGCTTGTGTTGCGCATTTTAGTAAAAGCAGAGGATTTGCAGGTGGTTTTTTTTGCCTTTTGGGTATCGTTAAACGATTATTTTCTCTCTGAAAATCTTGTTCGGTTGCTGAGAAAGTGGAGGAAAGTGAAAGAAATTTTTTTTTATTTCTTGAATGTTGGCATTCTCTGTTTGTTTGGAATGTGAAATCAATTTAAAATTTCCTGCAATCTTTGAATTTTTTTTTTTTTTTTTGTTTGGAATTTTTTTAAAAGGAAAAGATGAAGATAAAGGGATTGTGAAATTAAAAAAGTGTTTGGTTGATGAGAAAAGTAGAAGTAAGATGGAGGATTAAATAGAATCAAGAAGAAGAAGAAAGAAGAAAGGTTGAAGAATAAATAAGGGATAAAATGGGAAAAATAAAGTTCATAGGGCAGACATGGCATTTGTGACCTGTTATAAATACGGTCAAAGGTACTTTTTCGTGGTCAATGGTCATTTTGACTTTTATGTTAGTAGTGCGAAAGTTGATGTACTTTTCTATCTAATTTTCAAGTTCATATACCATTATATTTGTAGGGTGAAAGTTCATGTACCATAGAAGATTTTTACCCATCAATAACAAGATGGAGTTAAGTTCAAGTGATCTTAACTTTCTTTTGGTTGTTTCAATTCAAAAGGGCTTCTCTTCCCCAAATCATCGAAATCAAAAACCTTAATTCAACACCTTAAGTCTTCATTTTCTCCAACTCTCAAGATCTTAATAAGATTTCTAATCCTATTATTTTTGCGAATTGGTTTTGTAATTGTTTATTAGAATACTTGTTTCAATCCTCAATACTCCTGATGAATTCACTCTTCCACCATTGGAAGAGAGAGTTTTGCATTTTAGTAAGGAAAAAATTGAAGGGCTTAAAGCAAAAGCAACCACAGAGGCAGGAGTTGAAAACCACATCGTACCATCTTTGTAATTAGTCTTGGCTCATCTATGGCGAGCTGTGATTTGAAATCCAGAATCTTGGAAAAAGATGAAGGTGACAAATGCCGCTGATGGATATAAGATGGAATGAGAAAATTATTCCCTTCACAAGAGCTAATCGGTCTTCTATAACAAATTTAAGAGGGCGAATGCGTCGACAGAGGCAAGGTGAAGGCAACAAAGGGAGGCGCAGGCAGTGGTGACAACAATGGTGTCAGCGGTGACAACATTTTTCGGCGACAGTGATAATATGACGAAGGAGACAAACCATGCAGGGTTAGGTTTTAAGATAGATTAGAGAGGGGGAAAGGAAGATACATAAAAAAATATTAAATGAATTCTTATATATATGTATATTTTATTTCATAAGTATATAACGTTAAAATTGTCTTCTCACATTTTACTTTAAAGAGGAGTAAAATGCTGAGTTGGCATGAGTAGCTTGTAATAGTAGCTCATATGTATCATTGTGGGAGATCACTTACAAATTGATGTTTGATAGTGTGACAAATTGAAGTTGACGTGCCATACTATGAAAACAGATAAAGTTGGGTGCCAGAGGTGAAATTAAGTTGAAAAAATAATAATAAAAATTACTTATATTTTCTGTAAGAATAAAACAAAAACCAAGTTTCTTTATTAATAAATATAAAAAATGTCTTTAGACAAAAATATTTTATGTCACATCATCAAAGTAATGGTGTGAAACTATTATCCCTTTTTTTTTTTTTTTTTTGGTTAGCGGTAAAATACTTCGATCCTTGTTTTGTAACAAAGCGAACATCCGACACCCTTTTTGAAATAACAAAACCATTGAGGTTTTTGGTACTTTTCCCAATTAACTATTAAGTATTTATTCTCATTATATTAATTTTTTAATTTTTACTTATTATATAACATGGAAAAAATTAATTTTGGATATAATTCTTTAATTAAAAATAACAATATAAATGGTTTGTGAAAATTAATATAATAATAAAAAAAACATTATCTGTTATAAAGGGATCTATTTTTTGTTGAAAATGTAGTAATGAATTGGAGTGTAATTACTGTAGCAAATGCATAAATAAGGAAAATACGGTGAAAAATAGAGTTTAGACTTAGGGTAAGTGCAACAGTACCGCAAAGAATGGTTAGACTTGCAGTATATTCCTATAAAATATACGATACCTAAAACATGAGATTTCGCATAGTTTGCATCCATAATTTTTTTATTTTTGTTTTTTTAAATGTATATTATATTATATATTTAGGTATTAAATTAATTGTATTGTGTTTATCTATGTGTGTTTGTAATTTTTTTATTGTATAGTCTTAATGTATTAATATTTTTATGGGATAATTACAAAAAAAAACCTTATGATTACACGCATTTGCAAATTAATCCTAGAGGTTTGACTTTTTGCAAAAGTTTCATGGTTTCACATCATTAATGAAAAGCAGAAAATCAAGTAACACCATCAATAATTGTTGATATGGCAAGGGTACTTTTGTCCGAATAATTTTTCATTATTTTTCTGTTACAAAATTGACATTCTCTCTGCTCTCCCATCTGTTCTTCCTTCTTCTTCCTTTGAAATCCAATCTTTCCTCCTTTGAAATACATATAAATTTCTAGTTCTCACCTCACTCCATCTTCACTGACTAGTCCAAATTCAATAATATTATTAAAAAATGTAAAACTTCATCAAGAGTACAATTTGTTCGAGATATCTCTTAACAAACCAAAAGACGAATTAGGAAGAAGAAGAGAGTAAACTGGAATCAATAAACCCAAACCTTACAGCTCTATATGCTCTATAAAAATTAAAAATAGAACTTAGTCATATAAAACCAACCAAATGAGACCCAAAACCTATAAGATTTACACTAAATTGAAACAAAGTACTCTATAACCATATGATTGGCAGCAACTAAAATTAACAAATCAAAAAGCAATATAAACCTTAAATCTTGAACAAATAGAACTAAGATTGACAAATTCATATGATTCACAACAACTAAAATCAACAAATCAAAGAGTAATATAACCATCCCATCAAAATTTACCTCTTCCAACCTTGATTCTGAATCAATATGGTTGCTAGAGTTTCTAGCCGCCACTTCTAGGGTTCCTTTTCCTCTTTGCTTCGTTGGTTGAATTAGTGGAAGAGTGGTCTTACTTTGCTAATTAATAGACAACAAATGGTAGAGAGGAAAAAGAGAGGGAAAAAAAGGTGATGGAGAGGGTGGCCCGAGGAGAAGGGGAATGGTAGTGGAGGCAGCTTCGCTTGGGGTTTGAGAGAGAAGAAATAGGTGTAGAGAAAAGGACAACGACAGCGGCAGAAGGATTGATCGGTGGTGGATGGTGCTGAGAGAGGCGACTCCTGCATAATGAGTTTGATATATATATATATATATATATATATATATATATATATATATATATATATATATATATATATATATATATATATATATATATATATATATATATATATATATATATATATATATATATATATATCTGTGTGTGTGTGTGTGAGTGAGAGAGACAGAGAGAAAGAGGTTTGACTATGTTTTTTTCTAGTTTTATATGATAAAAATAGTGTTTCGACGATTTTGCCCCTTATCATGTCAGCTAGTTAACGAGCGTTTCTCGATTTTCCGCTGTTCGGTAACGAAGAGAAAACACATAATTTTTTTTTGCAAAAAGTCAAACCTCTAGGATCAATTTCTAAATGCGTGTAACCACAGATTTTTTTATTTTTATTTTTTTTTTTGTAATTATCCCTATTTTTAATTCTATATTGGTATTAAAATTATGACAATCGTTTTATTTTCATATAATATATATTTAAATATTAAATATAATATTATTTATTTAATTTTTATGTAATCTTTACAGTTTAAAATTAGACATTATATTATGAAGTAAAATAACAAATAAATTAATATTACAAACACCACAAACAATGTCATATAAAAATGCTACAAACACTTCAAAATAAAAACATTACAAACAATACATTGAGAAATTTAAATCAACTTACTAAAACAAATTAAAAAAAAACATAAAAATAAACTACATAGGTCTTTGAACAATAGCACAAACACTACGAAATAAAAACATTACAAACAATACATTAAGACATTTAAATCAACTTACTATAAAAAATTAAAAAAACATAAAAATAAACTACATAGGTCTTTGAACAATAACTTAGAAAATACGATTATTAATTTGGTAAATCACCCTGACTTCTACCTAAATTATTGAAACAACCAAAATTCTACATTTGAGACGAATCAAGTGGTGTTTGTGATTGGTTACTTTGTTCTCCAATCTCCTAACATAAATTTTGCCTTTCCTTTATAAAAAAAGATCACATAAAATCTTGTTTGAAATCAAATTCAAATCTTTGAATAATGTTGCATCTTCTTCTAGTTTTGAATAGGTCTCCATATTTCCAATCTCTCCCTATGCATTTTCGTTAAACTCTTTATCATGTTAAATAGTTTTGCATTGTCTTCTTTCATACTCTTTCTAACTTCATTGGCTTGTGATTCATTTGCCCTTTTAATTTTTGCCTTGTCTTTTTTCACACTCTTTGGCTTATGATTCATTTGCCCTTTTAACTTTTGCTTTCTTAATCCCAATAGGTTGTCTAGATGAGTTTGCAGCAGAAGAATCATCATTTAAATTTTAAGAAAAGATGACAAGCCAAGTAATTCGAATGTTGGAATTTCAGGAATTCGATTCTCAGAGTTAGATGAAACATAGGATATGGACTGCTTCTTCTTACCCTTATTTCTTGGAACGATGCAATTGTTGGTAAATTTTTCAAAGTCTTTTAACATCTCCCACACATGATCAAACTTGAAGCTTTTCCCACCATTTCTTGGGCAAATAATTGTTTTGCACGATTTAGCTAAAATATAATTAAAAGACAACTATTAAAATTGATAATTATGGTACTAAAATTTTCATGCATATAATATAAATACTCACAATATATTTGTCTGATGCGCCGCTTGGATTGAGAATTTCGACTTGCCTAACACAAGCTCTAAGCATATTAACTTTTGTCATAATGATACCCATTCTTCCCTAAAGTGATCTCAATGTACGAGGAACACACCTAGTACACCTTTCCTTAAATAAATATACTATGCGTGACCAATATACATTTAAGGATTGGTTTGCACCAACAATAGGATCCTGTGATACTTCCATATAAACCTCACATAAGATCTTATCTTCTGCCATGGATTACCCAACTTGTAGAACAAACATTTTGAGAAGAATTTTGCAAAAACTAGTTTTTTTAAATACAGAGGAGAAGTGGTGGATATGTTTAACATGGAGTAAAATACATGTTATTGATAGAGGAGTTTGAAGACCATCCACCCTTTCTTTGCATGCCTTTCAAACCTTTGGATAACTTTGATTGCATCTGGATTGTTAAATCCCCAACCATCTCTACATTTATTGTCAACATCAATTCTAGAACATCATTAAATTCCCACCCATCTAGCCATCGCCACTACTGGTTGCCACTATTGCCGCACCCATGAGCCGCGTAGCGGCACTGCTCTTCCAACTGAGACAGCAGCACCGACATGGACTTTGGGCCCATTTTGGATTTTGCGGATTTATTCCAGGCCACTTACATGAGTTTAAAATTGGTTCTGAAATTTGTGTGCTTTAATTTTTGGCATATGGATGCACATGTTTTCTTGTGTGTTGGACATACTTGTTAAAACCGGGCTAAGAAAATTGATTGGAAAGGTTCTTGGCATAGATTTTTTAATGGAAGTTTTAGGATTTATGATCACCCCTTTCAGTGGGAGACAATTAGATTGGTCATTTGGGCCTCGGGCCCAAGCCTGTAACAAGGCTTGATCATAATCCCTAAAATTGCAATTTCCATAATGGGCTATGACAAATTAAAATGGAACAATAAGATATGAGTTGTATCATTTGTTTGGAATGAATTTTATGATATTGAGATATGCATGGTGCATTCGTGGGCCTTTATTTCCATTGGGTTGTATAAATATTTTTGCATCCTGCTTGTCGCTTATTTAATTATATTGTATTAAGTACAACCTACAAGCCGTCTTTACTTTGATGTAATTATTTATTTAATAAAATAGAATATGTAATTAATCAATGTAATAAAGACAGAGTCCAAAGTGGACCCCAGAGTTATTGTCCAGTCAGCCCAAATTGGAGGTAGGTAGGAGATCGAGAATAAGATTTCTAGTTTCCATGAATGTCATATTTACTCGTTCTTTTCATGCATGTTGAGTGTATGTAATCCAAACCCACGTTTTCCATATAAGCTTGTTAATTAATTAATTAATTAATCAAAACCTAAATGTTAAGTTAACCAAAGTGCCTTCCACACTCGAACCTTGTCAAGATGTTAATTGTCCAAATGAGGGCCGTGCCAAAGCCGGGTGCATTGGCCTATCTTCTTGAGGGTATAGTTAAGGGTAAAAGTTATGCCTTAACACTCATTTAGTGGTTAGACTTAACACAAGTACTAAAACTATCTTGGCCCTAGGCACAAGTGAGAAAGTGTCAATAATCCCACCAAACCAAGAGTCACATATGATATGGATTGGCAAAGTTCATGCCTAAATAGCCAAGGCTTAGGTGTACAGCTTAAACTTGACTAAGTCTTGGCCAAATATGGATCTTGACCCACTTTGTTACTACACTAACATGAATAACTTAAAATGTGATTTTTATTCATAAAGTAGGAAAAATTCAAAGACCTTTTTATTAATCAACCCTCATTTCTTTTATGTGGATAAATGGCAACTACCAACAACACATTTTCACTGCTTTTTGTCCTTGAGAAGGACAAGTTGTCTAGAACAAATTTCTTGGATTGGTCAAGGAATTTAAGGATAATTTTGAGATAAGAATCTAAGGAACATGTTCTGGATAGAATCATGCCAAGAGCACATGCTCGTAGTGCACCTATTGAGGTGGTAGAATAATACGAGATACATGTGAAGGATTCTAAGGAAGTCACTTGCTTAATGCTTGATACCCATTCAAGCCGTGTCCGAAGCCATTAATCTGCCAAATCCAAAATGGGCTCAAGGCCTGCAGCAGTGCTACTACCTTGAGAACAATAGCACTACTGCGACGTACATGCTGCGGCAGTGGCCTGCTGTTGGTAGCTATCACATACCTAGCTGCTGCAGACAACATGGCCAATACTGCAATAGTTTTCACAGTAGCAAATGCCACAACTAATGAGTAGCAGCGGTGGCTACTCCCAGGTAGTGGCTGTTACCCTGAAGCCGTCGTGGTCACTGCTAATGGCGATGGCAAAGACTGTCGTCGCTTCTATCGATGATTAAAACCTTAATTTTTTTTAATATCAAAACAAAAAATACTGGGAAAAAGGAAAAAATTATAAACCAGGAAAACCCTAAATAAAAAACTAGGGTTCATAAAATCAAATCAAAAACCAATTTAATCACAATCAAGAACCCTAATTCCACTTCTAGTGTGAAAAATTTTTATTTACACTGGAACCTATATTTAGAAACTAATTGCTCAGATTATGGAAGAACACAACTCTATAGGGATTTTCATCGGAAATCATCCGAATACATGCGGAAGATCATGACAATTTCCTCCAATCCGTGCCCAAGAGCAATTGAGATGAAAATTGCAAAATAAAAATTTATCCAGAAGAGATTAAACTCTTACCAGGAGTATCTCTTCTAGAGATGGCTGCAGAAATCAACGTAGATTCCCTCCTTGTTCACGTACATGAACGCCTGTGGAACACGACCCGTGCTAGCATTGGAAATCAAAAACTTTGAGAGAGATTTTAGGGCCGCAAATTCAAAATTAGTAAATAAATCAAATCAACCTTAATTTAATTTAACCATACCTTAAATAAATATTCCCAATATTTAACTTAAGATAATATTTCACCTTATAATTAATTACCACATTGTAATTATATTAATAGGCTTAAATATAATTCTCTCATAGGTTTCATTGGGCCTTAACCAGAAAGCCCATAAGCCCAATAGCTCCGAATAATAATATGTAACCAATACATATTATGCAGTCCATGACAAACTCACTCAGACATCCTTTATATCAGTCCTGTAGGTTCATCTTATGTTGATAGTAGACCCAACAACTTAAGGCCTATAAACTGTAAGTGGGTTCTAGTAAACCATTATAGTTATCCAAATTAGATGAAATCATCAATCCTATTAGAGACGAAAACCTTATAATTACTTATACATTCTTTGGCAAATGCTATCAGTGTCCTACAAGAGGCATGGCAAAGTCACCCTTTTTAATTACAAGGACGATCCTTGATTTCGAATAGATTGAAAAACACAAATAAGAAAATACCCAGTAATTGCCTTATTTGGGTATGGCCACACTCTTCTCAGTCTCACTCATCAAGTGGTTGGTGATGTTAGCTCCAAATCAAGAGAGTGGTAAGTTCCTTCTCATTATTCATACCCCTACGATGATTAATGGCATACCCAACCGTACCCATACTTGGCACCTTGTTACAGGCCTGTTAGGCATATGTCAAAGTATGTGAGCAAGCATATGGGTCTATAATGATATTAGATCTAAGGATCCAATACAAGTAATATTAGAGAACCATCAATGCCATAGGAACCATCTAGTGTTCTCATAGCAAATCGGTCATTACCATGTAACATAACATGTATTCATCCCCTTCATTGACATTCTATGTCCCATGGTTGCTAAGACACTATTGACACAATCAAGGCATGTGCTGGTCTTTGGTTATGACCATTCCCAAGGGGTAATTGGTGGCAAAAGGTTACAATCAAGTTCATGGTATAGACTATGATGAAACCTTCTCACCAGTCGCAATGCTTAAATCCATTAAAATATTGCTTGCCATATCTGCATGGTATGACTATGAGATATGGAAAATGGATGTCAAAATGGCTTTTCTTAATGGAAACCTCTTTGAGGATGTGTATATGGCTTAATCGGAGGGTTTTATCAATCCAAAATATCCTAATCGGGTATGTAAGCTTTAAAAGTCCATTTACATGATTAAGCATGGATCTCAAAGTTGGAATCTTTATTTTGATGAAGCAATAAAGGAGTTTGGATTCACCAAGAATGAATGTGAGCCTTGTGTGTATAAAAAGAGTAGATCCCACTTACAACTTATCAGTCGAAAGACTGTTTCGGGCCCACTAGTAATATAAGATGAACTTGTAAGATCGCAAATTATGGAGTCTGGGTGGATTTATCATGGACTATATATATGTAATAGTTACATATACAATTTAGTGTATAATGGGTCATTTTATTTTATTGGCTTAATATGTTAAGGCCTTGTAAAGTAAAATAAACCCATATTATGAGTTATTATTTCAGCTTTTGTAAAATTACCATATGGTAATTTCATAAGGTGAGGAGATTAATAAATATTTCAAATATTTTGTGTAAAATATCTAGATATTTTGAAAGAGGTATAGGGTCAGGATCTAGAGAGAACTCTTTTGAATTATAAAGAAAAAATTCCATTTTGTCACTCACTTTATCTCACTCACCCACTCTCTCTTTGTCCTCAGTGCTGTAGTTTGAAAAACACAGTGAGTTGGAGGGGAAAAGTTTTGGCCTCTAAGGGAAAAACCCATACACCAATTCATCCGGTGTTAGCACACAATCCATTTGAAAGGCTTTAATGTGTGAGATGATAAGGGAAATTCACACCAAGAAATTCCTAAGTCAAAATCATAAGTAGATACGGCATAGGTATGGCTTAACTCTCTCTTATTTTGGTTTTTCTTCTCTTCTTCTATTATGTACATATGGGACTTGGCGTAGAATCTAGTAGAAGATAGAGGCTTTCACTGCCAAAATTTTATTTTTTGTCGAGATGATTCCCTACATGATCGAGCATACTTGAAATCCCATAATAGAGTGCTTTATCACCACACGCTACTGATCTTGTATTCGAAACTAGCTATGATCGATCAAGCATACCCAACTATACTCGATCAAGCATACATGGAATTTGCATGATGGATTGCTTTATTGCCATGTGTGACTTTTCCTGTACTCGATTCACCCATGTCAAATCAAGCATAGTTTGAAATTCACTATGCTCGATCAAGCATAGTTACCCCATTTACTATGCTCATTTAACCTATAAATAGGTAAAGAATAAAGAGTAAAATAAGGCTTTTTATCAAAACCAGAACCAAACTCTTTGTCAAAGTTCACCTCGAAATCCATTACTAAATCCCTGAAGTCTCTCAAAATCACTACTAAAACCTATTATCCACCCAAACCACTCATAAAACTCATTCATATGGTCTTAATACCTCACTACGGATCAATTTTCTTCCTCTATTCCAAGGTACAAATCGAGGGGTTCAAATCCCTATTTTCTCTTCATTTGTCTTTAACTTATTGTTTTCAAAATAAGACCCAAAAGATGTAGACCACTAAGATTTTCCATGCTTAGATGCTAATATCTATGTATAAGTTATCTTGGTTTCTCGAGCAAACTTGTATATTTAACTTCTTTATGCTTTGTTTTACATAATTGCGTGTCAGTAGGTCGATAAGTGACTAGTATTATTACATGCGCTTCATTTTAGCATTAAAGTCATGATTATTCCGTTCTTAATTGAATCCATGACTTTATAGAAAAACAAAGAGCTTTTCAGGTTAGAACCCTAAAACCTTCCATTTTGTTTTTTTAAAGTCTTAAAACCTGGATTCATCCCATGGAATGCCCATAACGACTTTTGTGTCATAATCATATTAGTCATTGGTCTTACCATAGGAACATTAGACATAATGAGGTCTCTAAAAGTTATATGTTTGATTAACTAAGCTAGAATGAGTATAGGTATGCTCAATCAAGAATACCTAAGCTCTAGGAATTCCACCTAAGCTCGATGAGAGGAATGAAATACAAAGTTGAGTCGTGGATACCTCAATTGGAGAGTTAGAGTTGTTTCCACCTTCTCCAGTAACCTTAGTGTCTATTTTAGGTGATTCTCGGGAAACTTAGTTGAAAATCTAACTCTCATGAACATTCTTGGATACTTTACTTGTTTTATCATGACATATCACACATCTCTTTACTTTTACGTTCCTTTAAAAACTGTCAGCATTCCATGAATCCCCATTTTACATATCTGTATCTCATCCCTATGATCTTAAATCTAATATTTGTTTGTGTTTTATTTCCCATTGTGTGAGCATCATAATAATTTAAATTGACTATATAGTAAAATTTCAAGATTAGGCCTTTAATAATAAAGTAAGTCATTTATCCTAAACCCGAATCTTCGAAAGGTTAAGTAAGCCCGTTTGCATTTAAGATATCTTCATGGTACATTAAATTTGGGTGGTAACTCCACATTTTCATTTATTTTGTAGTTCAATATTAATATGCCAACGACATGGTCAATCTAGCAATTGATTTATCCTGCTCACACCCGTACTCGTTGCCATCACTAAACATAATCTATATGGAAGTAAGCAAGCTTATGGTGTCAACTGAAGAGCAAAAATTTCAATGAAAACTCCTAACAAGTGATCTCCTTAAGGAGAAGCTGAAAGTTTCACTTAACTTGAGGGGCATCCTTAAAAGTGAGCGATTGGTTGAAAAAAGGTACATCTCATTTATTTGAGGTATGAAATTTATAACCTAACTATTTTTGATGCATTATCCATTTAAACTAGGTCAAGATTAATGAATATCACGTTGTATAAGGATATTACTTAAGGAGCATCTTTAGAGAAACAAATAAATGGTCGATTATGGCTTGTTATCTGTTTTAGTATTTTTTTTTTCAAACAAAAAGAGGCAGAAAATGGAGAATGGTTGTGAATGTTATTGAAGAATTTGAGGACTTTTTGGCCAAAATAAAGGCTAATTTTTATTGGTCATTAGAGTTTCAGTTTTTTTTCCTCTTTATGGGCTAAGCATATACTAAGCCAAGGGTGATCCACAGAAAGCTAAGAATGATCTAGAAGGAATTAGTAGAGAATTCTTAAGATAGAGACAAAATCTTGTTAGAATCCTTATAAGCTTATAAAATCTCAAGAAAGAAAGTTACAATAAGAAAGATCTTAGGATAATCCTAAGAGACTTCAAAGAGACTTAAGGAGGGCAACATCATGAAAGTTCTAGTTAAGAATTTAAGGATGTTACCTAATGATGTAAAGACACGTTGAAAATTGTGACACAATTTTAGAATTTTGTTCTAGGCATGTGGGAGCTTTAACTTCACACATGTTAAATTACTTAAAAATTATAATGTTTAAAACTATTTTCAAGCTTAATATACTTTTGAAACTAATTTCTAATAAGTGGTTGTTTTTCTTTATCTTTTTGTGTTATAACTCTATCCCAAAAACTTTTTCTGAATTACATATTTCACCTATATAGTTCATGTTGAGTAAATTTCTAATCCTCCATAGAGAGAGAAACTCATCAATTTTTTCAATAATGTGGTTTATTAACTGAATTTTTCTCTTATAATCTTTAATATAAATTTCAATTTTTTCTTTATAATTTTCTTCTTTTCTCATTCAAAGCCCCCTAATAAACACTCTTGAATGTCTTCTGACTCGTCTTCGTCAAACACAAATCTAAGATACATATAAATTCACCAAACTCATAACTAAATCACTCATTACTCCCCCCAAGGCTTTGATACCATTTGTAATCCTAAGGACCTTAAAAGGATAGTATAACAAAATATAGGCAAAACACATCCTTAGCACCCTGATCTTTTGCTAAAACTGCAATTGGCCCATTGATAAAGGTTTTGAACACATTGAGTACCTGATCTTTTCTTTTCAATATTATTAGCCTTAAACTCGACCTATCTTTTGTATATGCATAATAAACTTCGTTTTGTGATGGAATTGTGAAACATCCAAATCATTTCAAAATTTTATGGTATTATCGCTTGAAATTGTAAAATGGACATTTCCAGCAAATTTATTTTCTTATCTAGTTTATTTTCTGAAATTGTCTTACGTACTCATTTATTATTGGTCATGTCATTTAATAGTACTTGTTACATAGACATAAATTAAAATCGAGTTTGGGGCTAATAATATTAAAATGAAAAGATCATGTACTATTTTTATGGGGATCTAAAAATGTAAGGTACTATTTTTTTCCCTGCCTTAATTTGACTATATCTCTAGTTTGTGATTCAAACACCTCTCTCACTTAATTGATCTAGCCTCTCATTCATCAATGTTTCTACTTCGTCTCTCAAGACTCTTCTTTCGTTTGGTAAATTTCCGATAACTCCTTTCGCATGAAATTTTTTCGAGAAGTTTTTTCATTGCATTATGCAAGGCATGAAATAAAGTCAATCTTAATGGATTATTAGAACCAAAATTTTCTTCACACTTTTCCATTAAGTATTATAATTGATCAAAGAAGTTCATTGGCTTTCATCCAATAAAGGACCAAATTAAATACTTTATTTGATTTATCGAGAAAAAAATATAATTTTCGATAGTATAGAAATTTTTTCAAGAGTTGAAAAATCAAACTACGCAAGTAAATAGTTTAAAAGTTCCTTTATTCTTCTAAATTAATTAAAATATTCCCACTTTCAATTGAGTCTATGTGGATTCATCCAGTTAGACTACATGAATCCAAAAAATATAATTTCGATAGTATAGAAATTTTTTCAAGAGTTGAAAAATCAAACTACGCAAGTAAATAGTTTAAAAGTTCCTTTATTCTTCTAAATTAATTAAAATATTACCACTTTCAAGTAGATTGCTCTATCGTTAACAGGCTCTATAGAAGAATGCATCATGAGCGAATCGGAAATGAGAGACCGGTAGACTTCTAAGTGCAATCTCAACCCACGAAAATAACATGTTTACAATGCTTCGATATGACACATTATAACAAAAACAAGTGATAAAAATAAAATAAAATAAAATAAAAAAACAGATATATGGAAACCTGAATAGGGGTTTTGAACCAGAAAAAAAAAAGGATTGATTTTAAATTGAAAATGAAAAATGTTAAAACAACGAAGTAAACATCAAAATTAATTGGAAGAGATGAGAAAGTTTTTGTCTGCGTTGAAATTGGTCTAAATCAAACGAAAGACAGCCATAAGACAATTACTTAATAATTTGGACAATTTCTTCATTGGTGAGGCTCCACGTATTGTCTGTGTGTGTGTGGTGGTGTAAAGACTAAGCAACCAACTATGGTTGCCAAAATACCCCACCACCAACCTTGTTCAAAGGTCACTTCATTTACTAGTAATAAATTTATACAGTACCACACACAATTATATTTAAACAAAACTAATAATATAATAATATATCCAAAGTACAAAAATAATGCTTTAGAACAATAAAAAAAATATTTTCCAAGAAAATTACGCGAAAAACAAAAT
The DNA here is from genome assembly GCA_039660915.1 of Euphorbia tirucalli. Taxonomy (NCBI): domain Eukaryota; kingdom Viridiplantae; phylum Streptophyta; class Magnoliopsida; order Malpighiales; family Euphorbiaceae; genus Euphorbia; species Euphorbia tirucalli. Next base: position 35,529,528 of record CM077633.1, read on the forward strand.
ATATATTTTGAGAAATAGTTTTCATTTTCATAAAAATAACATCGAACAATTACTGTGCTTTTAAGAAATAACTACAAAAATATTGAAAAAAAGGTAAAATATTTTTTTTTTTTCCCATAATTCTCATTCTATTTGAGAGTGTAGTTATATATTCTGAAAAAGATTTATACCTCAAATTTCTTAGTTGGGACAGATGCCTTTATTAGCAGGACATTGTCAGATAGATAAGGCAATGTATTAAATAAAAATAAATAATAATAATAATTACATTTTCTTTTTGTAGTGAACAAAACTAAAATAAGAGGATTACTTAAAAAGTTTGTTAAAGAAAGGGGAAGAAGGGAAATAAATGGGAAGATAAGGTGGAGAAAAGAGAGGCATCATTATCAATGTTGGTTTCACTTCCAACTATTAATGTCTCTTCCATACTGATGTCGTTTTGTAGTCTATATGTCTTGTTAATGGGTCTCTTTCTAAGTGCTAATGCCCCTTGTAAGAGATTCTTTGGAATGTTTCACCTTTTTTTTTTTTTTTTTTTTGGGAGAATGATATTTCCTGATTTTGTCTTTTTCTTTTTAGGAATTTACAAGCACAAAATTTCCTACTTGGATAGCACTATAGAGGAATATAAATTAAAAAATTCATCGTTTAATGCATTACTTGAGCAAATATAAACAAATATGATGTCATGCTTTATAAATTAGTGGTGCCCATATGCTTTCTTTCTCTATAAGGTGTAAGGTCAACGTCATAACAATTAATGTTTGGACAAAATTTTAACAGAAATCAAAACCAAAATAAAGATTTTGTACATTGAACAAACTTATTAATATTGAATGTATTCATAATTAGACGCAAAAATAACAATTGCGTAAAAGAATATATTATAAAGTGCTCCATAATTATTTTGGTACATTATTATTATTATTATTATTATTATTATTATTATTATTATTATTATTATGTCATTTTGTAAGTGATGCAACAACTAAATATTTTTCGGGATATTCATTCATTTTTGGATGAACTAGACCCTCTAAATTATCTTAGCATTAAATGGAACAAAATTTTTATTCCCTTTAATCATTGATTCCTAAACAGGTTTCACGTTTCTCACCTAAGTAGTAGGAATGTACAAAACTAAAAAACCAACCGTCGAAATCGAAAAATAGGTTAATTGAAACTGATGAACTTAGTTATAGTTTTTCATTTTAAAAATTGTAGGTTAATCAAAACCAAAAAATCAACCAATTATTTATATTTATATATAATTCATATAAATATGTGGAATTTTATTTCTTCATATATAAATATATATATATTTATATTTAATTTTTGAGCTAAAAAAAATTAAAACTTCAAATTTGTTTATATAAGTGTTTTTTTAGTTGTGTTTGAATTTTAAAATTCATATTATATATATATGTATATATATAGCTTAATAATTATTTTTAATACTTTGAACCAATTTTTTTATATGAACAGTTATTAATGGTTAACCGAAGGGAAATTGGTTAGAGGCGGAAACAATAGGTTAACCAATTTATGGTTAATCGATTTTGACAGAATGGTTAGTGGACCACAATTTTTTTTATTATTTTTATTAATGGACTAATTAACCGATCATATACACCCCTACTAAATAGAAGATCACACCGTCTAACTACTTGGAAACTCTTGCCTAAACACGAGACTAGTTCATGTGCGTTTCTTATACACACACACACACACAAAATTTGCATTTTAAGTGAGAATCTAACTCCTAGTAGGACTTTGGTCCCTTATGCTTAAATAAAGGGGTGAACCCTAAAGTTTGATTCATACTTTCACTCAACTATTTCTCTTTATTCTTTATTGAAAATAATTACTAACTAACATAGGCATAGGATTGTTCTCATTTAGGACAACTGATGTTTATATTCATTGTTTTGGTATGTATTTACGCAGGAAGATTTGGAAATCTCAAACTTAGAACGTTCAGCAGCTCAATAGATTTTTACCCTTTAACATTAGTGGAGTGGTGAGTGACGCGATCAGCCTATCTAACAAAGATCAATCTAAAGAGCAAGAGCATGGAGCTAAGGAACAAGGAGCTGATTATGGCGTGGACTTGAAGATTCCAAGTGGGCCTATTACAAGGTCTAAGGCAAAGAGGGTGCGTGAGGCATTAAATGGACTGATTGCACGCTTATGGGATAACCAAGGCATTCAAGAGGCACCATGGCCAAGTGAGATGGCATGGAATGGTTCAACTCGTTTGATGGTTTTAATTCAAGCCCAAGAAGACCAGCCCATCAGGGTTGTGATTTGAGGCTGAATTGGTTTAAGTCATATTAAGTGAGCTTTGGACATGCATGTGCATGGCACATGTGTTAACCCATTGGGAACTTAGTATAATTTAAATTAATATTATCTTCATAAAAAGAGGCTGTTTCGTGCAAGTCAAATGGCGAGAGTGGGCTGATTTGTTGTGGGGGCCGAATCTACTCATTTGGACACATGGTAAAAGAAGAATCCTTGTCTATTTAGGTTTTCCTTGTGGGATAAGGATTACTAAGTGCTGATTTCTAGTTATTTTTCCTTTTTAGCTTAGGATTATTTTCTATTTCAGAATTATCTTATTTTAGCTTTCCTTTCTAAGTTAGTATTCCTTATTTTAGTAGGACAAAGCTTGTAAAGCCTATTTAAGGGCTATGGCCGAATTCTTTAGAGGATGTCAATTTTGCTTTTGCTAATAAAAATTCAGAACTTTGTTCTTCTTTCTTTGTTGAGTGATTTGAGTGATTGGCTTAAACTCTTAACATATTATTTTGATTGTGATCAATCGTCAAGGCTAGGCGATTAGGAATCAAACCATATATCAGGTTCTATCATACGAATCGAAAGGTTGGGTTAATCGAGTTATTAACTTGATTGTTCATTCACGTGGTTGGATTGGGTATTTCTATTGCCAACTTTATTTTGCTGCAATTTCATATCAAGTTCCACTGCATCTTCCACATCTATTCGTGAACCTCAACTTGATTTCGAACGGTCGGGCAAATTTCGCATTCGGTTGCATCTCGCTTAACCGGAATCGCGTCAGTGAGTGTGGACATGACGACCATGGAGACTCAAGGAAGCACGATGAGTTTTTTCATCTCTTCTTCCATCGTAAGGAATAACTTGTCAATGATAGTAGTGAGTACTCCTATTATGATGACTAATGCCATCGAGGGTCTCAAGACTCTTTAGTAAGCAAGGTGATGGTAGCTCTAGGAACATCAAATGCCACAATTCAAAATTTACTTAGCTAATTATAGGAAATAGGAGTTCACGATAGTAGGATCCACAATGAGTGACATCAGACCCCATAGACAATAGTGCATGGAGGAACTTTCAGAGCCCATAAGTGAGGTGAGTGCTTTTTTGCATACATAGCGAGAGTTTGACCTCCCATTAAACTATGAACCTTTAGTGGCAGTGCAACCATCGCTATCAACCATGCCCATGAGGTAACATATGGCCCAGTTTGCATCATTAAACCATTGGTAGACACATTCTCTTATTTGTAAATTCTCAATAGAGCTATTCTTAGTGGGAAATAGTGACACCGGGAAACTCAGGTATGTAAAGGGCATAAACATTTGGAGGACGAATAGTGAGGTAAAGAGACATGGTGACAGCACTAGGTAACACACAAAGACCTATAACACAAATGCTTAGCAGTAAATTTTTGTAGGTAATGAGTGATGATGTTGTTTGCTAGCTAGTTTACTTACAGTTTGTCAAAGAAAAATCCATCTCAGAATCAAGAAGGTAATATTCCATAGATTGTTCCCAAATTTGTCAACATGTTTTAATACATGTTGGGTAATTTTGGGATGCATATCCAATAACCTCTTCTAAAAATTTCTGAATCCCTATTTTCCTTGAACATCATGCAATAACCTATGAATCTAAAAAATAAAATTATGCATATTGAGAAAGGGAGATATTTAACCTTCGGAGCATGTAGGGAAGATGATGTCTTTTTGAAGGAATTTGATAAGATGAGGACAAAATGCACAACAAATGCACTAAGACCTCTAAAAATTAGTGGAGAACGAAAATGGTGTTAATGTTGCCTTTAAATGGTTTTTAGAAATGCCTTGATGCATTACACCAGAATGGTTGACACGTAATCATTTGGTGGCAAATCTTTCAAGAAGAAATAATTGTCTCACACCAAGCTTAAAGGCTTATTTGGACTCATTGGGGAATTTTATGTAGAGGCCAATTATTTTCAAGGTTATTCATCTGGGCTTGCATCAATCGACCCATCTAAGTGGTCTTATCATTAAAGTGATCAAAATTTCCACTTTTAGTGATACACTAGACCAAAGGTCAATTCTTTCAATCATTGATTCCTAAACAATCTAGAGAAGCATTTCTTTACCTAAATAGGAGATCACAAAACCTAACTAATAAGAAACTATCTAAATAGGAGACTAGTTCCTACGTGTATCCTATACAAGAAAGAGTTGTGGGAACTCCTAAACAAAAAAAGGTGATGCCTTTGTTATAAGGGGACTAATAGTCTCGCATGCCTATTTAAAGGGTTGAGCCCCCCAAGGTTTGATTCATACTTTAGCTTAACTCTTTTATTTACTCTTTATTGATAATCATTATTGACGGAGGCATTAAAGTATCCCCAACAAAGGAAAACCAATGTCTATTCATTCTTTTGGTGTTTAGGCAAGAAGTTTTTACATCTTAGGCTCAAACCGTTTAGCAGCCTAGTAGATTTTTCCTTAGCAACATTTGTAAATTAAAACTTTGAAAAGAATGGCAACTATTCATGTAAGTCTACATATTATGCTTTGACAAGATCATTTAGTTCATGGGTTAGGGAGGAGTGCTCTTTTAATACTTTGTTTTGTTACAGAGTCTGTTTATTCCAACCAAAGTTATGATTTTCTTTTGGAGGGTTGGTTGTGATAATTTACCTACACTTTTTAACCTACAAAATAAAGGAGATGATGTATCTCCTATTTTCCAATATATAGTGGAATGGATGAGACAATGGAGTGTTCCTTATTGGATTGCACTTTCATGAAGGATGTTTGGGCAACAACTTTATTGTGCTAGATCAGGGGTATGTCCACTTCTATTAAAGTTTGGTGGAATAAAATGTGTCACTAAGACCAATTGTGTTTCATTGTTGTTCTTCTTTGGGATATTTGAACTCACAGGAATCGAGTTGTTTGTCAAACCAAAAAAGATTCAATGGATTATATTGTTAGTCATGCCTAAATTTTTTTAGTAGCATGGAAAGCTTCTTAGAGGCAGCGCCTTGATAAAGGGGTTGGTTCAGGTGTATTGGGAGTGGTTAATGCAATACGAACATCATTTTTCTGAGTAGAGATACGGTTGGGTTTGGCATTATTGTTTGATGTCATAATCCTAACATTTTATCTTGCTCACATCAGTCATTCAATGTCTCAAATAACCCTTCTCTCATTGAGGTCATTTCTTGCAAAGAGACTCTTTCTTATTTAAAAAAAAAAAGTTGGTCTTATGCGAATCTAGCTATGGGAGGCCGAAATCAATGCAAATAATTCCTAAGTCTATCAATCAAGGTTACAATCATAAAAATAAATAAATAAATAAAGAAGATGAAAATAGAACAAAATTAAGAAGGAAAATAGAAATAAAGGTCATCTTGATTAACATCAAGCTTTCCTTTCCACCAATTTTCAAACTCTAACAATCTACTATCTTCAAAGAATTGCAAAAATCTTCGTGGGTGCTTAACAAATTTTGATCCACAGCCTATGCATGTTCTCACCATATACACAAGATCAAGGGGGTATTTGTAGTTGCCTTTCGAAGCAACTTTCAAGTTTTCCAAAAAGCAGAAAATTTAGTGTTTGGTTAGGTTTCCTAAACAATAGTTTTTAGCTGTTTTGAAGGAAAAATCATTTTTTCAAGAAAAACTCCTTTTTATAGCTTATCACAAAAATATTTTTATATTTATTTAGTTGTTATAAATTTACACTTTGTAAAATAATAAATTATACTTTATATAAATACATGAATCTTATTTTTTAATGAAAATTTTTTCCCATCTATAAATATTAATAAATTAAGCGAGATCAATTTTTTCAATTAATTTGGTTAGGCTAGTTTCACACGTTTTATTAAATTTTATATATAATAATTTAGTCAAATGCTAAAATCATGTGATAATCTTTTATACATATTCAATGTATATGTAGATGAAAATTGAAATTAATTTTATATATATATATCCAATGAATATGTAGATGCATTTTATGTAAATGAAGATGAAATTTTAATTATTTTTATACACTTATAAACTCATTGTTTAATTAAAATAATAATTTGTAGAGTGTGTAATAAGTTAAAATTATTTTAAATTATCTAATTATTTATGTCATTTTTATTAATATTCATGTAACATTTTTATTTTTGTATAATTATTGTATATTGATCTAAAATATATGTTTGTACTAGTATTTTTACATCTTAACACTAATAACTTATTATAAGTTAACCATACACTATTAATCAATTTACTAACAAGTAACAGCAAATAGCTAACATGAATAACAAACAGTTAATAGTAACAACAACAGCTATCAGCTAAATGCTGAACCAAACATGCCCCAATATTCCATCCTCAAACTACTTATTTCCCATTGTGAGCGGATGACCTTTTCACGGAACGTGCAGTGAAGCGGGAACCGGGGATTTTGTTTTTAAAGATGTGATGATGTGCTTTGAAAACGGGTCTTTAATCTTTCTTAAGAAAATCTTTCATTTTATTGGAAAAACCATTTTGTAGAAAACTTAATTACAAGTGTGAATTTTGGAAAAATAGGTTTTTAAAAAATCCCAATTTGAACTTAAAGATCTCGAAACCTAAATTTGGAAATTAGATACAGAGTCACCACCCGGATCAGCTCATCCGGAAAATTCCGGTACAGCTCCCTACCAAGGTAGACGCGATACCTAATTCAGAGATTCAGGGTTCGGGCAACAAATCTACTAATCCTCACTTATTTTTAATTATTATTTCATAATATGATATTTCATTCACTTGAATCTACCCATTTTATCTTCCTTTAATCATAACCAATGCTCAGGCAAAAAATATAAATACTAAAATAAAGTGCGGAAAAATAAAAGTGCGAAAAAGTAAATCAGAGGCCAAATTATACAACCCAAGAAAAAGAAAACTCTCATCCTCACCTTTTACAACCGCCTATTATACACGATAATCTAAAAAATACAATCGCCTAGATACACGGGGATAATCTATTAAATACATCAAAAGTAAAAAGAAAACTAAAAATAAAAGCTGCATCCAAATAGGGTTAGCACAAATAATCAAGGCGTACAAAAGACTCAAATAGGATAAAATAGGGATTTTTAGGATTGGGGGACATGCATTTGGGGGTAACCGAGTCGACCTGGTTGGTCGGCCCGGTTAGACCTGGAAAACGGTTTTTTAAACGCCCTGAAGGTTTTATGGATGAAAACCAATTTTAAAAGCGGTTTGGCTCATTTACATGCATTTTTTCAACTTTATCGGGCCGGATATCCCAGGACCGAGGGGTCCTGTTCGTGTGTGGGCCTAAATCAAACATCCATCTAGGATCCAAAAGTATGCAAACACGCCAAAATTCATTTTTGAATAAGAACAGGATGTAAAATTACAAGTTTAAGGACTAAAAAGGCAAAACTGTAATTCTGCCTCCAGAACCACAGCCAAGCAGCTGTAACATAGGTGGGTGGCTGTAACACTGCAGCCATGCGGCCGTACGGCTGTGGTGCTCCAGAACCGATTCCAGTGTGCTTTTTGCGTTTTCGAAAATCGTTTTGCAAAGTTTGATAATTTTGGGCGATCTGGATTTCTGGAAAAACATCAAAGTCAACAGAAAAGACCCGAAACGGATCGAATCGAATCTGGAAATCCTTAATCATCCAAAATCACCAAACTTTATATTACATCCATCCATTAAAAATCAAAGAACAGGAAATCTAAGCATGCCGGGATGTAATTGGACCGATAACAAATATGAAAAACATATTTAATTGAAATATAGGAGTGTTATCGATCGATTTTAGGGCATTTGGAGCTTTGTAATCAGAATATTACAGCTGCGCCCCTATAGGTCATAGCCGCATGACTGTAGGTTACAGCCGAGCGGCTGTGATCATGAGTGGGGCGGCTGTAACCGGAAAAAACTCCCAAAACCGTAAAAAATTCAAAACGTGCAATCAAATCACAACCAGAATGAACAAAGCGGATTTCTAAGGCCTCTTAGAAGATTACCCTGTCTGTGTTCCAGTGTTTGGACCACGAAATATGGATTCGGATGCCGGAAACATCTCGCTGTCACGAACAACCCGAACAGTGCGCGATTTTCGAAGCTCGAACAGAACCCCGAAGAAGATTGAAGGATTGATTATGATATCACAAAACCCTACGATCGTTTTTATGTGTTCTATTGATATTATAATTTTAGGTCAAACTCTTTTTTTTCCCAATTGCCTTAAGAACCCTAGAGAAAATCTAAGTGATGGTGTTATTTTCTCTCAAAATCCCTTTTTTCTTTTTTTTTTCTTTTTTTTCTTTTATTTCTGTATTCTCTCCTAATCCCGGATTATGATGCTTATATATCTCCCTTTTTGGCATTAAATCGGAATTAATTGCTAATTTTGGCAATAAAGGAAAGCTGACGCTCACAGCCGCGCGGCTGTAGCGGCCAGAAATGCCTATTTTGCCCGTTTTCTATTTTTTCTTTGGTTTTTTCTAAAATACTCACTCGAATTCTTCGGGGTTCCGTATTAGGACTTGTCACACACCTTCGGGCTATCCGCGACATTTCCGACATTATCTCGGTCGGTCCGAATCCGTTTCACGTTTATCCGTGAAAAAGATAACAGTAGCTTTCATCACCGAGGACAGGAAAAAACCCGTGCTCACACCCATGATATTGTAGATGAAAATGAGATTTATACAACCCATATTTCTCTTCAAAATTTATAGCCATAGCCTTGTGTACCACTAGTGTGTCCTAAACACGCACTATCTAACAAGTATACGAGGCCGCTAGTAATAATGATTAAGAAGAGTCATCATCCATAGGGATTGTGACAGTCATGTACAACTTATTTATATACTATGTGGTTCTAAGTAATAGAGATAAAAGTAACACAACTATTAAATGATAATTAGGTTGACTAAAACTAAGATCTATAAAATAAAAAGGAAGTAAAATAAAGATTAAAACATATATTTTGTAACTTGGATTAGGCACAACATAGAATGGGCGTGCTTGTAATATTAAATCTAGTTTTCACGGATAGATCTGTTGGTTTAGTGTGACAATGGTATCTTTAACAAACATTAGAATGACCGATTGGTCATCCAATCATTGATCATATTCATTTATACTTAACATCACATGTTCTTCCTCAATCAAGCATAAACACTGGCATTTTGAACAAAAAAGCAATCAATAGAGATGTTACACAACTATTGAAACCCATAGATGAAAACTTTAAAACACATTAACAGTCTCATCATAAGTTTAGATGTTTGAAAGGTAGTTCCATTTATGGATTTAAACACTCCGTGGTTAGGTAGTCCATAAATCATGCATAAAGTGGTCAAATTTATGCAATGTAAGAACACACATTAAACAAAAGAGATAAAGATGAGATACTAGAATAATATTACTTAAAAACCCAACCATAAGTTCGGTCCATCCAAATGGGTCTACTCCTCTCTCTACATGGCTGGCACAACTTCAATGAAGAAGAGTTTCTCCATTTTACAAAATACTACCATTAAAATAACTACTCTACTATAGAATGAAGAGATATATGAAAAGATAGTGATAAAAGGATGAGAAAGGTTGTCTATAACATCCTAAAACAGGAGACTATATACTACTAAAAAATCTAGAATTGTTTTAAGGATAAAAATCCTAGAAAGCATAAGACTATGACAAGTGTTCAAATCCTATTACACACTACTAAAAATATCTTTAAAGTACAAAGAACATTCTAAAAGTATCTCCAGCTCATCAACTTCCTAGGATTTAAAATTGCTTTCCAAGCCAATCATACAAGTTATGTACGAGACCATATGACTTATGTCCATCCTCATGATTACCTTGCTGTGTGTTCCAGAAAGTTGTCTCCTCACACCCACTAAGCTCCAAATTCTATTATAAAGTGGAAATTTCATGGAAAGTAAGGGAAAATGTAGAATAAAATAACTCTAACTATATTACCACTCACACAGCTTGAATCATATTGAAAAGCCATAAAATTTAAGCTAAAACGCACATCTTATATAGATATATACTGGACTCATTTTTTTCCATTTATCCCATTTAACTCTCTGACGAGTATGAAATATTAACTGGTCCCAAAAACAAGCCATAACCTCAAATAAGTTCGAATTTCCAATTTAATTCAATTCTTAAATAATTTGGTTTTGGTCCTAAAAGTGTAAAAAATAAATTAATACACACTCTATTAATACCAAACTAACAAAGACAACTTCCAGCCAACAGGGTGCTAGAACGATACGCCCTTCCCGTTCGAAAGATAGGGCGGATGGAGCGCAACCCTAACATGTACTACGCCTTAACGCTACCCCCCTCAAAGCCTATAATTGGGCAACCAATAGTCTCATGCATGTCTACCATGTCAATGAAAAAACTTAGAGTCTATATGATTATTAGAGGGACTAAATAGTATAATATGAAAAAAATATAAGGACTAATAAATTGTTATTATACTAATCAGTTCATGTGATAATTATATCATCCTTAAGTTTTGTTATTATCAACTGTTTAATTCTTTTAGCAGAGTCAATGGTCTAATCAGACTAATAACGCCAAAATTACCTTTTATTCTATCTTATAATGTTAAAATGTTGTCCCCTTGCACTAGGTTAGTTGCAACATAATTTGACGAGTCTAAGTATCGTTTCCACAAGGATTGATGTGAACAATCTTAAATTTTTAAGTAAACAAGTAGATCTGATTTCTTCCAATAAATAAATGAAGATTTAAAGATAAAAATAAGTAAGAAAGTTAAAACAAAATACAACACAAGTAGATTTGAGGTTGCTAGAAACAGTAATAAAGATAACAACAATGACAATAAGTTACAGACTTAAACCAAGTATGGTTAACCATTTTCAATGATATTTCTCTCCTTAAATATTATAAGTAGAGTTTTAACAATAGATATAAGGTTACTTACTGTAAAATCACCACACTAGAAGCCTAAAGACATGTGGATACCATGACAAGCAGCCTAGTCGAATTTCTTTAGTAATAGACCACTAACCATGCGTTAAGTTCTTGTAAACATTTTATCAAAAGATAAAAACCCCTCACATATAATCTACTCAAATTTCCTCAACAATAGACTACATGTGTTTTATGGTCTTTTCCATAATTATGAATATCCTTTCGATCTCATCACAACTACTAAAATATAAGGTGGTTGTGAGCGGATGACGTTTCAGGAGGAGGCAAAGCCGCTGGGCCTTTTTGTTTTGGTTTGTTCGAATGTATAATTATAATAGGAAACTCATTTTTAGGAAAACACAGCATTCATAAAAGATTGGAGACCGAAATCTCAAAGAAACTATAGGAGTCACCACCCAGTTCAGCTCAACCGTGAAATTCAGGTATAGCCGGAGCCAGGTGAGAACCACTATACCTTCTAGAGATCTAGGTTCGGACGAGTCACTTACTTGTTATCCAATTAATCACTTACTTGTTATCCAATTAAAATAATAGCTTCAATATTTAACCATAGTATTTTATAGAACTAGATAGAGTTTTATTTTATAACACACAACATTCATGCAAAGTACAGGGAATAAGATTAAATTATAACCCAAATCAAGCAGGCTATCTTTAAGGGATACACATGAATTAAAAGGGGATCGGGGTACAACCACCTAAAATAGACGAATATTCTAATAATTGAAAATTTAAATGAATATAAATTTGAACCTGGAAAATAGAAGTTAGTGCGCAAATATATACATCATGTAGGACTCAAATAGATAGATTAGGGAAATGAGTGACTTGGGGACATGTATTTAGAGGATAGACAGGAGAACTCGACAAGTTCATCCGACTAGACCTGGAAAATGGTTTTGAAACTTTCTTGTGTTCTGTTTCATGAGAAAATAATTTTTGAAAATATTTTCTTTTACCGATTTAATTCCATTCAACATGTAAAGGTGAGTCGGGTTTCAAGAGATTTGGATCCCTATCGTTAAACTGGTTTAAACATTAAAACGAAGATGAATCTAAGGTCAAAAGTGCGAAGGAATGAATTGATTTTTATCTGTTTTTGCCTATTTCTATTTTTTTTTTTGTATTTTCTTTACTTTTTTTATTTCTCTTTTGTTCTGTTTTTGTTCGAAAATTACAATCATACAACTAGTTAAGTTACAGCCATAAGGATGTTCATAGGGTTTAACAGATTTTATTTTTGGATTTTAGAATTATAGCCATGTAAAATAAGTGATAGCCGTACGGATATTCATCCTGCCCAGCAACAACAAACTTAAAAAAACAGAGCACTGTGAATTTAAAGCATAAAATGGTCAAAACAACTCAGAAGAAAATGAAGTTTTAGGTATAGTTACCCTTGTAGCACAAATCCACTATTGTAGAGGATGCATAAAATGCTTTGAATCAGCTCCAATCCATTCTTCTTCTCCTTATAGTTTCAAGGTCCAAAACACTACCAAATCTCTAAATATGTTACAGATTTGTGAATTTTGAAGTCTCTAGTCTTATTAGAAGTGTTTAACCATTTTTAAACTTATGATTTCTACTGATTTTAGCTCCTAAAACACAATATTGAGAAGAAAAGAGTAGAAGAAAGTGGGTGTAAGTGTGTTTTTCTTCTCTTCTTTTCCTCTCTTTCTTTCTAATTCTCTCTACCTCCCTTTAATCTAAAATTCCTTTCCCTGTTCTCTCTATCTTAGCTGCTTATTGGGGCCAAAAGATAGGATTCTTATGTCCATTTCCTTCCCACATGGGATGAGCTGTAAAGGGATGGGATGAGCTGCAAGTTGACTTACAGCGGTACGGCTGTAGTTGGATTATAGACGTACGATTATAGTTACAGTCGCGTAGCTGTAATCAATCATCTTCAGCTTTGACTTTTGGAGATCTAAATATACAACCATGGTGATCATATTACAACCGTGTAACTATAAGTACAGCCATATGACTATAACTACAACCATATGGCTATAGGTCTATTTTCAGTGATTTTTGATTTCTAAGCTTCATAGTTTACGGAAACCGAGCCTTGAAAATGTCGCGCTTATAGTGATCAAACTCATAAATAATTAAAGATCACCATAAAACAATCAACAACAAATAGACCCATAACAAATAAGGAAAAAAAGCACTTATTACTACCAGCGAAGCTGGTTCAAGCCTGCTCGAGAGACTACTTACTATATATAAATAACCTTAAATTATATTAGACATATATTGAACAAAAAAGAAAATTAATATAAAAAGTTATGAAATTTACAAGAGATTTATGGAGGAATTTCTCCTCCCGCCCCCCTCTCTTTTTACACAAATGAAAGAGATGTATTTATAGTGCTCTTGGGTATTATTAGAGCTAGACAAAATATCTTTTCCTGTTAAAGCAGGTTTGTTGGACTAATTTTAACCACACATGTTTTACTCCTTTTAACCACACAAATAAAGTAAGGGTGTTCTAGAGAATTCCACAAAATAAAAATCTACTCCTCTCTTTTAGGCTTCATCTCCACTCCTTGTAAGGCGGATTCATTCCTCCATCAACCAAAGCAGCTTTAGCTCTGTTTTTTAGTCCGTTTGCTCAGATTCTTGATTTCAACGACTACTACTTTAAAAAACCTAAAAAAAACTATGAGAGAACGACCCTAAAAAGTGTATTCAGGCCTCGTGACCAGGCCGGGGTTTTTATAATTTGAAAACAGGTTTTATAGTGAAAAAAAAAAACTCGAATGCTCTCACTACAAAGTGATAGGAATCACCATTTGGCTCAGATCAACCAGGAAATTGCGGTACAGCCAAAACGAGCTACAACTCACTGTACCTTTTAATCAGAGATTCGGGTCCGGACAACTCACTTATTTCTTCTCGATTCAAACTATCTTTAACAATTTATGTCAATGCCTTTTATATTTCTACGATTGATTTTATTTTTGTTTTATTAAGTCAATGCTCACACATGAAAATACAATGTAGAAAGCGATAAATAAATTCTAAAAGTAGTATATAAATTCAAAGAATTTAAAGTATACAAATTGATCAAATGACTATCCTAGGGGATAAAATTGTGTCAAAAGGGATTCGAGGTACAATTTTTATCTATATACAAATTCCTAGAAATGGAAAGCTAAGCATTCATCTATCCTAACACGCATCTACTTGCAAAATAAATTTAGTACAGATAAATATATACACGTAGGACTCGCATAGACTCAGAATAAGGAATTCCAGATACCTCGGGACATGAAACAGGGAAAATCAGGAAATTAGATAAATTACCCGATTTGACCTGAAAAATGTTTTAAAACGTGGTTTGATGAGACTAGAAATTCGTTTAAAAATCAATTTGTCCAATTTATTATTTCTGCATCCAAAAATGGGCCGGTCTTCAAGAAACTTGTGTTTCTATCATTGAACTAGTCTAATTGAAAATAATTCAGGATTTAAATACTGTAAATAAATAAATATAGAATATAAAATTAAGTCAAAATGATATGTAAAAATAATAAAAATTATGAAAATCACAAAAAATAAATTTTGAAATTAAGACTACAGCCATACGGGTATAGTACTACAGCCGTGCGATTGTAGAAATATCCATATGGCTCTAGTTTTAAACCCAACAGAGAAATCGCTAAATTTTAGAAATCCCTAAATCTGAAACAAACTACAGCCGTGCGGCTATAATGTAGGAGCCGTACGGCTATTTGTAACAATCGTACCACTGTAGTCTGCCAGAAAACAGAGCAAAATTTCAAAGAGATAAAATGCACAAAAATTCAACCCAAAAAGCTGTAAAAAGGTTTAAGGCCTCTCAGAATTACCTTTTAAAAGCTTTTCCAGCGTTCAAGTTTGACAGAAATCCAGTTCTTGAAGCTTGATTTTGGATTTGAAATTGAAATTGAAACTTTGAAACCAAGCTTGAAATTCTCCAATTTAGCTGTAAATCTCTAATTCCAATGCCCAAATATGTCTCTAGAGGCTTAATTTCGATTTGGATTAAGAGTCTTGGTGACTATTTTGAAGAATTACAGTTTTGATTGCTTGAATTTTGAGTTTTGAGAATTTGAGAATTTTAGGGATTTTTTTCTTTTTTCTAATTCTTGTTCTTGGTGTTTTTCTATGCTCCCTCTTGAATGTTAAATATCCTTAGTTGTTAGAATCTGAGTTCCCTTCAATCCAAACCCCGTAATACTAAGATTAGTGGGAATTTTGCTATAATCTTCATTCTTCAACAGCTGTCCTTTTCAAGCAACATTGCTGGTGATTCATCAACAGCCGTGCGGTTGTCACATTGCAGCCGTACGGCTGCAGTATAAATAGTTTATACGGTTGTAACAATAGCCGTACGGCTATAATCTTCAGCTCAACCTTAATTCTTCATATTTTTTCAGTTTCAAGTTTCAAGTTCAATCAAATCCAAATCTTTGTTTCTCGAATAAACTCCTATAATGAACACTGAGAATACATGACATTCGGTACTCTATCATCATTGAGATCTGGAAAACCCGACGCTCACAACAACTTTAATTAGCCAAATATTATTTAGATAAGCTCTATTTTATTTAAATAAATTTCCAAATAATTAGGTAAAATATTTCACTTATCGAAAAACATTTCATTTTTTCTATTTAATTGTTTTCCTCACATACTAATATTTATTAATTTATTTATTAAATTTTATATAATTATAGAACGAAGCTCTATTAGCATAGAGCTTGTTTAATTAAAATAACTAGACAAAAAAATATTTTAAAAAATATAAAATTAGGAATTGAACTATATAAATTCATCTCTAATATATCTTATGGTTAACATCAATAAAAAAAATATCATTTTAAAAAATTATTAAGATTTATAACAACATTTATTGTTAGTTTATAAATATTGTATTTAACTAATAAAAAATGACAATATATATCAAAGGGAAAAAAAATCATAGCGATATTTTTTTTTTATTTTCATAACTAATATATATGAGTATAGAAATGTTGGTACATGTATAATATTATTAGAAATACTCTAATAAAAATTTGAAAACTAAAATATCAAATTTTTACTTATGAAGGAAAATAATTAAAGAGTTTATTGAAATAAAATGTAAGGATCTTAATATATATATATATGGACTAACTAGTGTAATACGTAAAAATATAGGGACTAATACGTTATTTTCAAAATATATAATATTATCACATAATTAGACCGACCGATGTAGTGATCAAGTGCCGAACAGTTTGGTTTATTCATGCGACCCATATAATTATCAACATTACTTTGTCCTTTATCACAATGTCCCTAAAAAAAAAAAAAATCACAATGTCCCTATCAACTATATTGCCAAAATAAATTCCTCTTTTCCTAATATATCGATAAAATAACAATTAGAAATATCATATCCCTTTATATCAAGATGTACACGTTTATAAAAATTTATAAAAATTTTAACAGGAATTAGTGTAGAGGTCCGGTTTCTAAAAATAATCGAACCGAGATCACATTTATTTTACAAATTCAACCAAATTTTATATAAACCAAAATATCTGAAATAAATTATTAATTCATTTTATATTCTATTTTCACTTTCATTAATATTAATAAATAAATAAATAAATAAAATTTAACTAATAAAATAAATACTTTTTAGATAATATAGATAATATATATGAAAAAAAAAAATAAAAAAATAGGACTAAATACAATAAAATGTAAATAAATAAGTATCATAATTTCAATCGGTTTGGCTAACCGAAATTCTCTAACTTTTCAAAACCGAACTGTGTGTTTACCCAAAAAAAAAAAAAAAAATTAAAACTAAATCGAATCGAATTAAAAAAGAAAATAACTGAAATAAAATTTTTTATTATTCCATTGTTATTCGGTAATCTGTCATAATTGATTAATTATCTGCGCTATTTAAAATTAGTCATCTTCAATAAATACTTAAAAAAATTATACATTTACTAAAGAAAAATAATATTAAATTCTCACAATATGAATATCTCATAACTTATTAATTTTGATATTTTATATTTTGATCTTTTTTTAGCTATGTGCCAAAAATGTTGACCAAAGTACTTACAATAAAATTAATTTTGTGACACTGTGTTGATTTTATGAAAATATGTATATAAGTTAATTTAAAAGTATAAAAATTCTTTTAAATTTGTGTGATCTAAATTAATATTTGGTTTTAATAGTTTCTTTGGACAAATAAATCCTTTAACTTATCAACTGGAAACCATTACAACCGTTTTTTTTTTTTTTTTTTTGAAAGAATGACACATGTCTCTTATATTGTAAGTATACTTTTTTTTGGATGAATTTATAATTCAATAAGTATGTAATATAAAAGAGAATTTGGATGAATTTATTCATAACACAAGTTTAATTATAATATTTGCACTTATTTCCATTTATATAAAGTGTAAGTTTTTCATTAAAAAAAAATGGATAAAAGCACAAACTGAATCTCAAACTTAATAATTTTTCATGGCCGGCCCTGATTCTCTCTAGAGAAAAAACCAAATTTTTTTTTTTTTTTTTTATATATCTTGATAGTTTTTTAGTTTCATGATCAACATCAGTTTCATTAGTTATGGATCTACCCCAACACAATACAAATCGAATAGCTTTTCTCTAGCGGATTGATTGTCATATGTTTTTAGTCAAAGATTTTTTTGAGACAATTGTGCTTTATATACCCAAATCAATTTATCATGTTTATACAAGATCTAGAAGATATTTTAAGATATGATAAACTGTACGGTGTTGTACGGGAAGTGTGAGTTCTTGTCCATGTGGATCTTTGGTATTGTTTGACGGAACTTGATAAATATAGGATGTGGTGTTATTTTGTTGCTTTAATAAGTTTATTTTATATTTTTCTTCTTACTAGTATGTGTGAGTTTCCTATCACCAATAAGTATGAATTCTCTCTCACCAATATGTGTGGGTCTTTTTTTATATTTTATCCAAAGGCAAGTCAATGAGACTGCTCAGTGCCTAGATAAAGCATATTTCAGATGAGTTTACTGGAGTCATGTTTATATCCACTCCTTTCTTGTGTAGTCTCTCTTCTTGATTTTAATGAAACACTATTTTTTTAAAAAAAAAAAAAAAAAATTTCTCAAACTTTATCCATATAAATAAATATGACCGAATTATCATTTTCTTTTTGCCAAATTCCATATCAAATTTTATATATTTGGCCAAAATATCTACCTACAGTTACAATATAAGCGTACTCAATGGGGAAAAAAAAAACCAATGAGCATCTTTAGCCAAAAACAACATGAGTAAGAATATTGTTCCTTTCCTCAAGTTATTGTTGAAAGGGATTCTCAGGTATCTATCTTGCAGTTATAAGGGGTCACTATGAATTAATAAATGAGTAAATATATAAGAAAAGCTTAAATTGGTAAAGATTTGATTTATTTTGTAGTTAATTATGTTATATTTTTGATGAAGAGAACTATTCTCTTTACTTTGATAAAATTATTATTATTATTAATTTAAAAAAAGTGTTATTTCTTCGAGTTAAAAAGATAATTTGTTCAAGACTTATGATGGAATTTGTTCATATATGATAACTTCATAATGAAATCAAGTGCCAAGCTTAAATTGAAATTTCACCAGAAGAATGATATAGATCTATTTATTGGAAGTGTCAAATTAATTTTTGAGATTGATGTTGTAATTTCATCGAAAAAGAAAATATAAAGTGTAGTAATTTTGTTTTTAGGGATACAAAAAGTGTTAGATTCCATAAAAAAAAAAAAAAAATGGAAAACACATTTTTAGTCTTCTGATTTTTATGAATTTTACATTTAATTTTTTGATTAATTTTTTTCAAATTATTGAATATATGAACTTTCTGTTTTAATAATATTAGATCCAAGGTTGATATTTTTGTCTTTTGTAAGCTGCAGTATCTATTAACTAGTCAATGATACAATTTTTTTTTTTTTTTTTTTTTTTTTTTTTTTTTTTATAAAAGTAAAAGGTTTTAGAATTTACTGGAAGTATCTGAATCATACTTTCGATTCCGTTATACAATAACTTTAGATGTAAACCATATTTCTAATTTACTCTTATATATCTGCAAAAATTATGTCATGTGCCAATTAATATATACTGACCACATGAAAAATATGTGTCAAATTTGCAGTAATACAATCAAAATAAAAAAATCACGTATTCAATTTATTGAAAAAATTGATTAAATAACCAATTACAAAATTTATAAAAGTTGAGTGGTTTCACAATGCATTTTGCGAATTTTAAAAAATGTGAATGAGGATTGAATTCAACAAAACCCTAGGGATGAGGAATTTCCAAATCCTATTACTATATGACCAAATCGTATATCCGACCAAAAAAATCAGGAACACAACAAGTGACAAGGGAGTGTTGGTGTTGACTATGTATTACGGTTAATTTTTACTTAACCTTGGGTTATAGTCAATAGTCAACCATAGTTAATCCCATAGAGTTAGGGCCTTGGTCTACGAGAAATTTAACTCTGGTTATTTGTGTCTGGTTACAATTAGGGTTTGCATTGATTTCATAGCTTTTAATTTACTCCTGATTTTTTCTTTTTTATTTAAAACGAATATCTCCTTTTTTTTGGGTTTTTCAGTTTTTTTTTTTTTTTTTTGTTAAATATAATTCTTCCTTTTTCATTATTTAATTATTTAGATGCTTCGTTTCTAATTTATGTCCAGAACTTCCAATCCCACTCGCTTCTTGTAGCGCCTGGTTCATGCTCAAGCTTTTGTTTTGGAATTTTTAATCACCAAAAGAAAACTTCCTAATATATATGAATGTTCTACCTTTTTAGGTTTATTTTCTGTGTTAATATATATGAATATTTTTAACAGTGCTGATTTAAATTTTGAATTATCTTCTTTTTTAAATAACAAAGAATACATTCTAACTAATATTTTGGTATGCTAACCATCTATTATAAACGTATGAAATTCAAATAAAATAATTTTTTTTCTTCAATGAGATGTCAATAAAATGTGAGTTCATTATTATTTTAACTTTTGTTATATTCTAAAAGCTATTTGATTTAATTTTTAGTGAGAGATGACAACTAATTATAATTTAGCCAATGCTACAAGAAAATACAAAATATCGATAAATTAGCAAGAAAAAAAATGTAAACTAACAAAATATTGATGAAAATTTAGTTGATATCTACATAATTTTCCTTGTGAATTAACTGTATAGACCAAACATATAGGTAAAAAATTTCTTTGGAAATATGTTGCTTGCGAAATAATGAGAAGCATACTAATAAAACTTGTACCATGTGCTCAGGAAAGTCTGTACTAATCCATTAGTATCTTTTAATTTTGTTTTAGTGTAAAATCGTTAACTAATAGTGATTTTTTTTTACTGAAAGTTAACTAATAGTGATTAGTTTAATAAATTCTAATAGTTATAATACTTCATACACTTCATTAAATACTAATAACACTATTTATATTATTTTTAATAACTTCTTTATCCATTTTTTTATTTATTTTTAAATTTTTTTAAAAAATCACATTAATTTACTCCATGGGAATTTTTTTAAAAACACATAATCATATTAATATGTGATTATGGGGTTTTTTTTTTTTTTTTTTAACATTGAAATATGCATGCATCTATTAATTTTTTATGAACCGCAATTAGTTTTTTTTTTTTTTTTTATGGATTGAATCACAATTAATTTTACCATATCAAATTACTGATTATTCATTAGTTTTAAACTTTAATGATTATACGACTAGGCAGAACAATTAGTTGTTCCGAAGGAAATGAATCTATAAACTATTTTGTCGAGCATATCATAATAGCAATAAATTAATTTATGAATTAGTAATAAAAATAATAATAACAATATTCATTCAAAAAATAATAGTAATAACAATAAATGAAAAAGCGTGGGTGCACGCGCCAACATTAGAGGAGATAAGATTGCAGTGAACTGAACTGAGCCCACCAGAGTTTTTATATGTAAAAGGAGAGAGTGTCGGGTGGGTAACTTAAGATCTGAACAAAGAAAAATAAAACGAAAAATAAGGAATTAAAAAAAAAAAAAGAATATATAAACAGATATAAAATAGAGAAATGAAAAATCATAGGATTGGATGAATTTCACCTGAGTAGTTTTTGTCTTCTGTGGTGGTGGATTTTGAGTCCCAAAACTATGGAATTAGCTTTTTCAAGGCTCTGAAAAAAAAAAACCCCTTTTACAGACACCATCCCCACCCCTCCCCTCTTAAATTCCTCCCTTTTAATTCTATTTCTCACTCTAGCCCAATTCCATTTCTCATTTTCTCACTCTCAAGTTCCTCTCTTCTCTTTCCCTTTCCAGTAAGTATTTGTTTTGAGATTTTTTTTATGACTATGGAATGAATTCTGTTATTGGGTTTTTATTGAATTAATTAATTTTGTTGTCAATTTTGCAGAAGACAAACAATGATTAGAGACTTTGGAGTGATGAAACCGCAGAGAATTGCAGAGAAATGCTTAGATTCACAGCTATGGCATGCTTGTGCGGGTGGAATGGTGCAGATGCCACCAGTGAACACAAAAGTTATCTACTTTCCTCAAGGCCACGCAGAACATGCTCAAGGCGGCGGCGGCCATGTTGAGTTCACCCATTGCAATGTTTCTGCTATGATTCCTTGTAAGGTTTCTGCAATCAAGTACTTAGCAGATCCTGAAACAGACGAGGTTTATTCCAAAATTGGGCTTGTCCCTTTAAATGAGAGGGATTTAATGTTTGTTGATTGTGACAATAATACTGATACTGATGAATTGTTGATCAATACAACTGATCAGTCTCAAGAGAATAAGCCTGCTTCATTTGCTAAGACATTAACTCAGTCTGATGCTAACAATGGCGGTGGATTCTCTGTCCCTCGTTATTGTGCTGAGACTATATTTCCAAGGTTGGATTATAGTGCTGAGCCTCCTGTTCAGACCATTCTCGCCAAGGATGTTCATGGCGAGACATGGAAGTTTAGGCATATTTATAGAGGGACTCCTCGCCGCCATTTGTTGACTACTGGATGGAGTAATTTTGTGAACCAGAAGAAGCTTGCAGCAGGTGATTCAATTGTGTTTTTGAGGGCGGATAACGGGGATCTTTGTGTGGGGATTAGGCGCGCGAAAAGAGGGATTGGGGTTGGACATGAATGTCCATCCGGGTGGAATTCATTCGGCGGGTATTCGGGATTTATGAGGGAAGATGAGAGTAAATTGGTAAGGAGGAATGCTAATAATGGAAAGGGGAAAGTGAAGGCTGAGTCTGTTATTCAGGCAGCAACTCTTGCTGCTAATGGACAGCCCTTTGAGGTCGTTTATTATCCAAGAGCAAGCACTCCCGAATTTTTTGTTAGGGCCTCTGCTGTGAGGTCTGCAATGCAGACTCAGTGGTGTCCTGGAATGAGGTTCAAAATGCCCTTTGAGACTGAGGATTCATCTCGCATTAGCTGGTTTATGGGGACTATTTCTTCTGTTCAGGTTTCTGATCCCATTCGCTGGTCTAATTCTCCATGGCGCCTTCTACAGGTAATTTATGGCCTAAATTCTCTTGTCGTTGATAATTCATTGCGACCACATTATGCTGTTGTGTTCTGCAACTTTGATGATTAGATCTGAAATTTTTGCTCGCTGCTTTAAAATATGACATATGTAGTCCTATATTTTGAACAATTCGATCATACGGTAATTTGAGATATTCTCTACTAAATTAAGGTATTGTACTTGCTTATTTCTACGGTATTTGCTGATAAGTTTTTGAAAAGATTACTACCTTATATAGATTATAAAAATATCGACTCCCAATTCATCTGCAAAATGCAACAAATTTATGCAGTCGAGTTGAATCGATTGTTTTCACGCATAAGAATGAATCCATTGTCTTCTTTTCTGTCCTAAATCTTGTGACATTGATTTGAAACAAAAGTTAATCTGATTGTTTTCATGCGCTCAATTTTCAGGTAGCGTGGGATGAGCCAGATTTACTCCAGAACGTGAAGCGAGTAAGCCCGTGGTTGGTTGAATTGGTATCGAATATGCCTGCCATTCACCTCTCGCCATTCTCTCCTCCGAGAAAGAAGTTGAGACTTCCACAACACCAAGATTTTTCCTTAATCGGACAACTTCCGTTGCCATCATTCACTGGCAACCCTCTTAGTTTGAACAGTCCCTTATGCTGTGTCTCAGATCACATTCCTGCAGGCATACAGGGAGCCAGGCATGCTCAATTCGGGTTATCTTCAGCAGATGTTCACTTCAACAAACTGCACACGGGAACCTTACCCAGCCATTTTCAGCAGCTCAACCATACTGTCCCTACATCTCGAATTCCCAAATGCAACTTCACCGAGAAAACTGACAGCAATGATAACATTGCTTGCTTGTTGACAATGGGAAATCCCGCAATGGACTTAAAGGAAAGTAGCGAAACTAAGCAACCACACATCTTCTTGTTTGGTCAACTCATTCTCCCCAACCAACAAAGTTCTCAAAGCTGTTCTGGTGATACAAATGGGAATAGTTCATCTGATGGCAATCTAGAGAGGACGACGAACCTGTCTGATGCTTCTATCTCCGCGTTTCATCAAATTGTTACGCAGGAGAATTCGTCGGATGAAGGGTCTCCAACATACAAAGATCACAAGAAGACTGATCTCCGCTTGGAGACAGGACACTGCAAAGTGTTTATGGAATCAGAAGATGTTGGACGAACCCTCGATCTTTCGGTATTCGGTTCGTATGAAGAGCTGCACGGAAAGTTAGCAAACATGTTTGGCATTGAGAATTCTGATATGCTAAGCAGTGTGTTTTATCGGGACGCGGCAGGTGCTGTCAAACACACAGGAGATGAGCCCTTTAGGTAAACATCTAC
Source organism: Euphorbia tirucalli (assembly GCA_039660915.1). Classification (NCBI taxonomy): domain Eukaryota; kingdom Viridiplantae; phylum Streptophyta; class Magnoliopsida; order Malpighiales; family Euphorbiaceae; genus Euphorbia; species Euphorbia tirucalli. Next base: position 35,553,762 of record CM077633.1, read on the forward strand.
TTGTTTAGAAACATTATTTGTTTCATTGTTTTAGAGTTTTCTTATATTTGGTTGTAATTGTGGGTGGCAGTGAGTTCTTGAAGACAGCAAGGAGATTAAATATTCTTACGGATTCGGGTAGTGACAACATAGGAAGATAGAGAGGATAAGGAGGAGGAGATTTAGGTTCAATCAATTGTACAGTTTGAGAAGTACTATTTGTTTTAGTTTTTACCTTTTTTCATGATCTTATTTTGTGAATTGGGAGCAGCAAAAGCTAGCCTGCTTCATCGTATTTTTATTCAAGTTCAAATGTAGAACAGCTAATTAACTTTCTTTCTAATTATGCTGAGTAAAAAATGATCAAATTAAGTATTTTATGGCTATTCTTACACCATTGGAGTTGTGCAGCTCCTGAAAATTATTTGTGTTCCAAAACTTGACATTCTTTCCCTCTGCTTCTATTTTCTGTTATGCTTACCCTTTTTCTTCTTTACAAAATTGGGAGAGAACATATTGGGTTTCGAAGGTCAAGATCTCAAGGTTTCCTTTAAAATCCCCTTTCAAACTACCTATAGATGTGCAAATTCCTTACCATTTATATGAATGAAATGTTATCAGTCGGGGCAATTAAGAACTCGTGCTTTTTAAGTAAAGTTTCAAGTTCGAATCTTACGTAAGAAGCAGTTGTTATAAGAGTTCTATCTCATCTAAGAGTTATTCTCAACTTGAATCCTGTAATTGGATAGTAAGATTTTGATTTTAAAAAAAAAAAAACACTCAATTAGTCTTTTCAACTACTAAATGAATTGCTGCAAACAAGTTCACATTATAATGGGAATTTTTACACTTAATTTTCTTATTAAGTATATATTTAATTATATTATATAGAGTGTAAATGAAATTACTTTCACATAATGGATTGGGAAATAGAAGAAACAACCCAGATTCCCATTGGGTTGACTAAATATTATGAGTTTTAAATGTAATTTGGTAAAGATCTAGATTGGGATCCTATGTGTTGCAGTTGTGCACTCGGAATTAGATTAGAAAAAACAATAATGAAAAATAAGCAAGTAGACTTTGATGCTAATATTGTTGGAAAAACAGAACATGAAGATTCCAAGAATTTATGTTAATATCATGACATGACATGATAGATCAACTAGTCAGGTTTTTGAAGATCCAAATATATATATAAGTCAATTTCCTATCTCACGACTAACCATCCAGTCAAACATTTGGTGCATTCCCAATATTAATTTCTAGACTCTTAATGCTAATCATTTTTTCCTTCTTTTATACTTGTGGAGGTCTATTCACTAAACAAAACTGAAAAATTAAAATTATGATATTTGACTTAATTATATCATATTGAAAATATTCTTTACACATTCGCACTATAAAAAAAAATTGTAATTAAAAAACTATTGTTATATAAATATTAATGGCAACAAAATTCATATCAAATTTTGTTATAAATATATACAATCACAGCTTTATATCGTTAACATGCAGTACCATTTTTTATTTCTGTCTAAAGTTATGACAATAATTTTTATACTTTTGACAGTAAATTTTTACTGTCAAATTTCATATTGCTAATAGTGTATTTCTTTTCTTAAAAAAAGTTATTCTATCTCCATTGCTTAATAGATAGATGACTTAAAAGAAAAAACTCTTGTTCCAAACTCTTTGTGAGTTTAAAAAATTACAAAAAACAATTTTTTTATTATATTTTTTTCATTGCTATCATTGTATTTATTATGTACCAGAATAACATTAACAAGGTGTTTCGTATTCAAAAATTATATTTATATGGATATTATAGTAAGATGACACTATTGTTAAGAGATTTTACTGACTTTTTAATTCATTTGTTAAAATCTTAAAAAGCATCAACTTGGAACATGAAGATGATGCTAAATAAGGAAATTTATACGAAAACTATTATTATCATTATTGTTTAATTTGTCATTAGGACTTTTCAAAAGAACATGTGATCACATTTATGGCGATCAAATTACAGATGTTACAACTATAATTAATTATTGATTGTGTTAGAAAAATATATCATATATAATCACATATGGTTGGTCTTCATGAAAACATATATAGTTGTCTTTTGACCCAAAAATATACATTAAAAAAAACAATCATGTATAGTTGGCATAAAATATTTAGTTACCTGAATTAAAAATGCAAAAAATAACACCCTTAAATCCGTCATTGAAAATAGAAATTGATTAATATATGATGGACTGTGGTAACTCGGTAAGGATATTGATACAAAATTTATCAAATCATAACTAAGTATATAGTACTTTTCTAAGCAATTAATTAATTGAATTTGGATCCTCAACACGTTGAGCTGCTAAATGAAATGGTTAGGTTCCAAAATTTCAACAGTTGAAACCCATTTTTGTGCCGCAAATGTAGAACAAAAACAGACAAATAACCATTGGGATTTGGATCATCATTTATGATTAATATTTTATTTTATGATCTTATATGTAACCGTGGTTAAAGCTCTACCTTTCAACTCATGGGAACAAGGTTTATTTTTATATATATGCAATGTATGTCCCTTTTTTTTTTTTTTTTTTTTTAAGTAATTATAAATTTTAGGAAAATTATTATTTTTGGAATCATGGATGTCGTCAACTGATTATACTCCATCTCCATGTCTAAATCATTTTGGTACGAATTTAAAGATTAATTAATTTCCATTGAAATTTTATATATGATGTTATTTCAGTTAAAAGAATTACAATTCAATATAAGTGTGATAACAATAGAAAACTAATGAAATAATAATTTTAGTACCAAACTTCAATTAAATATGATGAAAATCGAAAACACAAAAATATATTTAAATGGGAAATTTACCAAAAAAAAAAAAAAAACACGTGTTTTGTGAGATATGCAACCACAAATTTATGTTTAAAAAGTTGGCAAACTTAGGTCTGTGGTTCTATCGTTTGACAAATAAAAGCTTTCATCTTACACACCATCTAAGAATTATCTCATCCTTTGAATTTTGAACTAAAATTTTACATAGTAGTCGGCACGAATACAATAAACCTTGATAATGAAGCTCTAAAGTTTTCGAGTAGGGTATGTATTTTTCTAATTAAATAATGTAAAAAAATTGAAAAATCACAAATAAAGAACAGAATAATTACAAAAAGAATTCAAATATTGATAAGAAATTCTAAAATAACATTAGTAAACTATTAGGAAGATAAATGAAAGGAAACGTTGAGGTTTGCATGGAGTTCGGGTCAAAGTACCTATGGTCACATTGTTTACTTAATCTATATGTTAAATTCAAGAGTGTTTATCATTTGTATATAAATAGTTTACCCACAATATTTATGAATTTTTCATCAAAATATTTTGACATTTTCTTGCCATTTTTGTATTTTTTATTATTTAATTAAAAAATGCTAGAATTTTCAGAAAAATTTAAGAGCCTCATTAATGATGTCTACTATATTGTTATTGTCCAAAATTGCAAAATTTCAATTAAAAATCCAAAAAATTAGTTAGGATATTTGTTGAATGGATGACTTTATTTACTAACCACTCAATATAATTTTACAAAAAATTTTATACCTCTCTTTATCAAGGTTTAAAATATAAATCAGCACTCTCAAAAATACGGCAACTCATAGATTTTTTTATTTTTTGTTTTTTTTTTTTACTTTGCCGTATTTAAAATTGAGAACAATGACGAAAAGAAAGTGAAAATTTTCAAAACATTACGTATAGCAGACAAAGATTCGTAAGTCATGGAATGCCAGCCCTAGCATTAGCATACGCAACCCCATGTGAGTTTGACTTAATACATATATTTTCTTGGGATAACCAAAACCAACCTCAACACATTAATCTTTTTAAGAAATAAAAAATAACCATTCCACGTGCATATATATTAAATAATTTGAAATTCATGCTTCTGATTGTACCAGATACTCCTTTCTTTGAATATTAAATAACATTTTTTTAACATAAGAAATGTTTTACTATTATTATTATTACTGTTGGTTTATTATTTGGTCTTCCTGGTTCAGCCAAATGGAATTGGGTTAAAACTTAATTAATCACACAAGATCATAAGATGATTATCTCTTATTTAAGAAATAAGCTTAAAGGAGAAATATGAAATTACAATCATATACAAGCCTCCTTATCTCAAATCCTCTCAATGATTATCACTTATATCGCGGGTTTGTTTGGAATAATTAAATCATATATTGCATGCATATATATCTATACAATAAATAAAAAGAGACATCATGGCCGTATTTTACATCATAATGGGAAAACTAGTAAACCTATACTAGTTTCGTGGGCTCTATCATACTAGGCTTGCAACTTCCTTCAAGCTTTGTTACCAACTGAGCCTTCTCTTCTTGTTAGGCTTAAATAATTACAATTTATAAAAACAAAAGCCTATCTATTTAAATAATAAATTAAATTACAACAAAATAAAAACGGCACGCAAGCCGTATTTACAAAGACTGAAAAACAAAATTACAATCCATTTTGTAATAACCCCCACTAGTGCTCATGATATCACATACACCAAGTATATCAAATAATGGCACTCTATCATATGTCAAAATGCATGAAATTAGTCAATTTTTAACTTAATGCCATGGCCATTATGGAAATCGCCATATTTGGACATCCAGGGTTTCTATCCTTGGTACAAGCTTAGGCCTCTAACCCCTTGCAAACCAATTGCTCCCATTGGAATAAGGCAACCACAAATTAAAAATTAGCTACCTAGTTATTCGTGCCAAGAATAACCCAAGCCAATTTCCTTAGTCAATTTAAATTTACCAAAAAATAAAGTCTTATATATGAAATAAATCACACAAGAATCTACACGAATTAGATTGCGAAAAATTAAACACATGATTTTAAAAATCAATTTTAACACATGTACTCGGGCCCGAAAGCCCTAAAACCCACAAAATCCAAAAACTCACGTCCTCGTTGTTGCTGCCTAGGGGATAGCAGCACCGGCATTACACCGTGCTTCGCCATTCACAGCTGCCAGCAGTAAGCGGAATCAATTTATTATTATTTTTTTATTTTAAAACCAGAAAATAAAAAGAAATTAGGGAAACTAAAATTAAAAACCCTAAATCTCAAATTCTAGGGTTCATTGAAATTAAAAATCAAAACCAATTAAATCAGAATAACAACCCTAAAATCCATCTTTCAAAATCAGAGCTACCTGGCTCTAATACACTATAAGGATTTTCACAGTGCAAAACAAAATTTCATATCACAGCAGAAGCGATTCCGTTTTGCACTTGTTTCCTTGACACGAACGAATAGCTCAGACTATGAAAGAAAACAATAAATTGACTCAGCTAGAAAGCGAATTAAATCATAAATATACCGTCCTCGCAATAGATATTGATGATTTAAATCCTTGCTTTTTGTGAAGAATCTCCACCTTCATGCACACGGATGCTTTCTGAATGAGATACACGTGCTAGTGTCAGACGAAAAGAAGCTGTTCCCTCTCACCAATGTTGGCAAAAATTTACTGTCCATTTTGGTAGTGGTGGCCGATCTTCACATCTAGGGATTAGGAAGGGAAAATTTCTTTTTATATCCATGTACAAAAATTAGTCTTAATTAGAATTAGACTTATTTGTTAATTTTTTTAATTAGTTTAATTGCTTCAATTAAATAAAATCATAACCATATGATAAAATCTAATTGTGAAGTTAAACTTAATTAATTAAATTAACTTAGCCTCAATTTAATTAAGTCCTTTCTTCATTATAAATAGAATCCATATGTTTATATTAAAACAATATTTCATCCATTTATTTAATTACACAAGGTAATTAAATAAATAGGTTGAAATAAAATTTCTCCCTTAGTTAATTATATCAATCTTGACTTACCATAAAGTCTATAAATATAATTAATGACAAGTTGATGAAGTCCTTGACAATCTCGTTTAGACATCTTTGTGTATGATCCAATGGGTTCATCTTATATTAGCAGTGGGTCTAATACCTTAAGGCCCACAAGCTGTAAGTGAGTTCTAACACACCATTGCAGCTACCAAATAAGATGAATATATCAATCTTCTACGAGACATAAACCACGTAGTAACTTATACATCCTCTGCCAACGATATCGATGTTCTGTAACAGGCATGACAAAGTCATCATCTTTAGCTGCATGGACATTCCTTGATATCGAGTGGACTAAAGTTCACAAATAAGTAATCACCCATTGATTCCCTTATTTGGGTGTGGCACACTCTTATTAGTCCTACTCATCAAGTGGCTGGTGATATTCGCTGTTAGCTAACAGAGTGGCACATCCCTACTAGTGCTACCATGGTCACTAGCATACCCAACCGTACATATACTTGGCACCTTGTTACAAGCCCGTTAATCGTACGTCAAAATATGTGAGTTCATATCTAGGCCTATAGAGATATTAGGTCTAAGGATCCAATATAAGTACTACATGAGAACCACTTATGACATAGGAACCATGTGGTGTTCTTAATAGTGGATCGATCTAGTACCATGTAACCTAATATGTACCCATGTCCTTGATTGACAATCCATGTCCAATGGTCGATAAGACACCACCATGCAATCAAGCCACGTGCTAGTCTTTATTTACTATCATTCCCATGATTCAATTGATTAGGGATAGTTTTATAATTGTATTCTTTATAGTTTTATAATAGATTAGGGATAGTTTTATAATTGTATTCTTTCCTTACTCATGGTCTTACTGCCCGGTGAACGTTACCGATATACACGAGTACAAACACAATTAATGAAGTCTTTTTTACTATTAATTGTACATGAAATTAATAAAACAAATAATGCCTTCTATTAATAACTCAAATGTACAATACAAATGAGATACAATGCCTTGGGGCCATGGCATACACTAACATTAAACTATAGGTTTCATCGTAAAAGGCTGCAAACAAAAGGTTTGTAAATTTAAAAAATCAATTTATGGCTTTAAACAGTCTTCAAGACATTGGTACCTTCAATTTCATAATGTGATGACATCGAATGGCTTCAAGGTAATTGAAGTAGACCACTATGTCTATAAGAAAAGCTTTGGAAGTAGATTTGTAAATATGTCATTATACATTGATGACATTCTGATAGCTAAAAATGACATGAAATATGTGAATAAAATCAAAGCTTGGTAACTTTAAGTTTTGAGATGAAAGATATGGGTAAGGATACATATTCTTGGAAATAAGATTTCAAAGGACCGTTCAAAGAAATTGTTAGCCTTGTCTCAAGAGATATACATTAACAAGTTTCTTGAGTGATTTAATATGAGCAACTATAAACCCATAGATATATATCTTGATGTCTAAGGGAATGACTTTTAGTGCTAATATGTGTCCTCAAACATAATAAGAAATTAAACGTATGAAAAATGTTCCTTATGCGAATGTTGTGGGCGGCCTTATGTAGGCTATGATATGTATAAGACTGGATATCTATCATGCAGCTGGCATGGTGAGTAGATATCAGTCTAATCTTGCACAAGCACATTTCACAGCGGTAAAAAGGATACTAAGGTACCTCAAAGCCACTACAGATTACTTTAAGTGTTATCATGGCAAGGATCTGCAATTGAGAGGATACATAAATGTGGATTAGGTTAGAGACATGGATGAGTGGAAATCCACTTTAGGTTTTGTATTCTTACTTGGTAATGGTGCGATATCATGGAATAGCAAGAAACAAACCTATGTCGCTGTATCCATTATGGAGACAGAGTATGTGTCATCCTCGTCCGCTGTCCAAAATGTAGTATGGTTAAATAGGTTTATAAACCATTTATGTATTACTTCCTTAAATGCTCTAGTAGTGCTAAACAGTGATAGTTAGTTTGCTATAGCGTTTGCTAAGGATCAGAGGTTCCATAACAAGTTAAAGCACATATAGGGATTTAATAGCAACGTAAAGAAATCATGAATCCTCTTCTTACATTTTCTTCTTTGATTCTGGTTTTAGGATAAAAAATCAAGTAGAAATCTTAGGGAAATAAATCACTAAAGGTTTCTAATAGGTTTAGAGACTAACTTGACTCTTAAATTCGTTTTGGATATTTTGGTGATTTTTGGAGCTTTGAACTTAAGGAAGGATCTCAACAAATTAGAGGCCCTTTTGAAGTGATTCTAAACTCTCAAAGCTGTGGATTCATGCGTCAAGCGTAAATATTTGAGAAATCGAAAGCATGTGACTCATTTATATTGTGTTTTGAGCATCATTTGTATATTTTCAACATAATCTCATTCCTTATTTTTTGATTTCCTAGCCTGTACTCGACAGTCGCACGGTTGTTTGTAAGAGCTGTATAGATGTAATACACACACATGGATCTTCCTTTTAGAGCCATATGAACCTAAAACCCAGAAAAACATTGAAACCACTAAGATTCAAAGTTTGGCCCCTCATCCAAAAGTAACACCCATACAGGTATCATGTAGAGCAACATGACTTTGGATATTCACCTGCATTGGTATTAACTTAGGATAGAATCACTAAAAAATTGCTTTTCAAGGATTTCATGACATTTGAATCTTAGATTTTCCTTCTAGAAGCGATTTTATATTAGGTCAATGATAGAGATTGATATCTCTTGAAAACTGACCCATTTGCCACGTTAAAAAATTAACTTGTAAAACTACTTTTAAAACTGTTTTTTCAAAAATCAATATAGGAACGTTTCGAAATGTTTTCCAGGTTTAGCCAGTGAAACTTACAGAGTTTCCCCGACCATCGCCTCTAAACGCATGACCTCGATCACTTTATTATCCCATTCTGTCATATTTGAGTCCTAAATGTGATTATTTATGCATTAACCTTTATTTTGTAGGTTCCAATGTATGTTAGGATTAGATGTATACTTAGGTTTATTTTTAGACAAACTCATGTATGTCAAGCAAATGTAACAATACATTATTATGTATCTTAAGCGGTTGTATCCTGATCCCCTATTTTATTCAAATGTATCTCCTAGGGTAGCCTATGTGATTCGATTTGTAATAATTCATTTATTTACTGCTTGATGTATCCTTTGCATGCACACTGAATAATTTAAATAAAATTGACCTTAGCCTATAAATTACAACGTAAAGGAATGTTGAAGTATTTATTGTAATTAAATAGTGAGCAAGTGACTCATCCGCACCTAGATTTCTAAAAGGTATAGCACCCTCACTTGGTTTTAGCCATACCTAAATTTTTTGGTAGAGCTAAACCGGGTGGCGACTCCTATATGTTTTTGAGATTTCGACCTTGAATCTTTTATGAACATTATTTTCTAAAATGAATTTCAATTGATTCCATAAAAGCCCCCATCTGCTTCGCTGTGTTTCCATAAAAATGTCGGTCGCTCACAGTGACCATTTATTTTGAAGATCATAGTTAGTTTATAATTAACCAAAGGACTAGATTAACAAAAACTCATGACGCGATGATTGCATGAACATTGTTTTTTTTTTGGCTCACTAGTATGTGTTAGGTTTCCATGAACTTAATGCTTTCCTATCTAATTGCTTAAGACCGAACCAGTTTAAGTATTTAGGTTAAGAGTTAGAAATGATACCTCTAACCATTGTTAATTGCTTGTGGGATTCACCCTTCATTGGAATTTAATAACATTAGTTGTATGATTTAAGAAATTATTAAAATGAATGCTAGGTGAAACCTTACATCTTTGTTGATTTTGCTAGTGTATGCCTTAGTCCCAAGGCATTGTATCTCATTTGTATTATACATAATGGTTTATGTACCATATGATTTGATTTATATTAAACTAAGAATTAAATATAAAGACAATAAAAGCAATAAAAATAAGTAAAGAAAATTCAATAAGAGAAAACATCCATGATTTTGATTTCATACAACTCTTTGCCTAATCAATACATTTTATATTCAAACAATTTAATTACTGATGCAATGGAGAATATTTTATGTCAATAATACTCTCTCCCAAGATATATTATCAATGCTAAAATTATGTCACTAAACCTATCTGGCAATAGTGATTAATAACATAAAATTAACTCAATAAGCACGAATCATCCAAAAAACCCTACGCAAGTGTGAGCGGATGACATTTTTCGGAACGCGCGGCAAAGCGGAAACCAGAGATTTTCTTTTTGAGTGACTAAGTGGTCTTGAAAACGTGTTTTTATTTTTCTTAAGAAAACCTTTCATTTTATTGAGAAAACTCATTTTGTAGAATACTTAATTTTAAGTGTGAATTTTGGAAAATAGATTTCTTAGAAAATCCCAATTTAAACTTGAAGATCCCGAAATCTAAATTTCGTGATCAGATACAGAGTCGCCACCCCGATCAGCTCATCTGGGAAATTTCGGTACAGCTCCCTTCCAAGTGTAGACGTAGTACCTGATCCAGAGATTCAAGGTTCGGGCAACATATCTACTAATCCTCAACTTGTTTTCAATTATTTCATAATACAATATAACATCCAAAAATAAACCAAGAAAAGAAATAGAGACCTTATTGTTGGGATTTTTCACCAGAAATCACCCGATAAAAGCTGAAGAACATAGTGATTTCCTCAAATACGTGCCCAGGAGTAATTGATATGAAAATTGTGAAAATCAAAATTAAACAACAAAGAAAAGATTTCTCACCCGAGATATCTCTTCTAGAGATGGCTGCAGAAATCAAACTAGATTCCCTCCGCGTTCACGTACACGAACGGCTGTGGAACAAGACCCGTGCTAGCGATGGAATCAAGATGGAAGAGAGGAATTGGGGCTGCAATTTTTCGGCTGAAAAATTCTCTCTTTTGGCCGAATTGTTCCTAGGTCTTTTTACCTAGGGTTGGCTGAAATTCTTCACCTAATTTCGGCCCAATTCCATTCTTTTATTTTATGCGGGCTTTTCTCCTTTTAAAACCCAAGCCAATATTAATTCCCTTGGTCCAATTAATTATCAAAATTAATTTTATTTAACATGTATTCTTAACATATTATTCCAAATAATATATTTGATACAATTAAATTAAAATTAATTTGATCAATTAATTATACCATGGAATTAATTTTGACATCCATAAAATAAAGATACATGTAAACCTATACATATGAAATATTTCCACCTAGGAAATAATCTCATAAATTAATTCATTTAATTAATTATGAGATGGCCAATGTAAATATTAATCTTATTATTTTGATCAATCCAATTGACCATATAATATAATTAATATAATCCTCTCTCTCTGGTAAGTATACTCCAAGTATGCAGGTGATCCCTTAAGTCCGTGTTCAGATGTTCAATGTGTACGATCCTGTGGGCTCATCTTTATGTTGGCAGTGGGCCTATGGTCCATGGAATGCAGGCAGGCTCTAGCAAGCTACTGTAGCCCCCAATTAAGATGGAGATGGTAGTCCAACTGAAATCATAACCCTGTAATTTAAACTTGTATATCCCATGTCATTGATATAGGTGTCCAACATAGAGGCATGGATTGATCACCCTCTTTTGTGTCCGGACATTTACTTGATATGGAATGTACATTTACTTGATCTCGAATGTACTGAAGCTCACAAACAAGTTCCAACTTGTTTGCGTGTGGCCACACTCTTATCAGTCAGATTCATCAAGAGGCCGGTGATATCTTCTCAGTGGACTCATGAGTGACATATCCCTTCTGCATATCCATAGCACTGCCATACTTAGTGACATACCCAAAAGTACCCATACTTGGCACCTTTTTACAGGCCCTTTAGGCGTGCCCCAAAGTATGTGACTTCGCATGCAGCACCATCATATCAAAGGATCCATACAAGTACTACCCGAGAATCACTTGTGATATTTTACCATGTGGATTTCTCGTTTAGTGGATCTATCCAGTACCATGCCCTTTTTCCATGTACCCATTAACTTGGTTGACATCCCATGTCCAATGGCCGGTAAGACACTGCCATACAACCAGGTTAATGATAGTCTCTAGTTCCATTCATTCCCATGACTAGAACAGACTATGGATCTCTTTATGGTCATATCGGTTTTCCCTATCCATGGTCTTACTGCCAAGTGCATGACACTTGTTAACATGGATATGGATATGTCCATTGGATACCTCATTTAAAATACAGCACAAGATATATAATAAATGAATAATGCCTTTATTAATGACATAAAATATGTATAATACATGAATCCAATAAATGTACAATACAAATACAAGGTCCAATGCCTCGGGACTAGGGCATATCCAATAATCTCCCACTTGTACTAGTTCCAACTAGGCATAGACCTAATCCCTATATATCTAGTATGACCCTCGTGCTTGGGCTGAGCCAGTGCCTTGGTCAAAGGATCTACAACATTATCCTCGGTGTCCACTCTATGTAGTGAAATATCACCCCTCTCCGTGATTTCTCGTATGAGGTGAAACTTCCTGAGCACGTGCTTTGTGTTCTTGTGTGACCGGGGCTCCTTGGCTTGTGCAACAGCCCCATTGTTGTTACAAAAGATTTCAACTGGGTCCTGGATAGTGGGTACTACTCCTAACTCAGTGATAAACTTCCTAATCCATACAGCTTCCTTAGCTGCACTACACGTTGCAATGTACTCAGCTTTTGTTGTAGAGTTCACGATGGTTGGTTGCTTTGAGCTCCTCCAGCTTACAGCACCACCATTTATCAAAAACACATAACCAGACTGTGACTGGTACTCATCCTGGTCGGTTTAGAAGCTTGCATCAGTATACCTGGTAACTGATAACTCTTCCTGACCTCTATACACGAAGAAGCTATCCTTAGTCCGGTTAAGGTACTTGAGGATTGCTTTGACAGCCTTCCAGTGATCCTCCCTGGGATCCTGCTGGTATCGGCTCATTTTACTTAGTGCAAAGGCGACATCAGGTCTCATACATAGCATGGAGTACATAATCGATCCTATAGCTGAGACATATGGGACCAATTTCATGTTCTCCCTGTCCTCCCTTGTCTTAGGATAGTTCTTCTTATTGAGTTTTAGCCCATAGCCCACCGGTAAGAAACCTTTATTGGCCCGATCCATACTGAATCTCTTTAGAACTTTGTCTATGTATGTGGCCTGACTTAGGCCCAGAAGCCGATTGGATCTATCTGTGTAGATCCTGATCCCTAAGATAGTCTCAGCTTCGCCTAAGTCCTTCATTGTGAAGCACTTACACAACCACTTCTTTACCCTTTGCAGTATTGGTATGTCACTTCCAATGAGGAGGATGTCATCCACATATAATACCAGGAATGTGACAATGCTCCTACTAATCCTCTTATACAGCATCAAGGCTCATCTTGATGCTGTATAAAGCCATATTCCTTTATGGCTTCATTGAACCTAAGATTCCAACTTCGGGATGCTTGCTTCAGTCCATAAATGGACCTCTGAAGTTTGCATACCCTCCTAGGATACTCTGGATCGACAAAACCCTCAGGCTGTGTCATGTACACATCCTCGAGTAGCTTTCCATTAAGGAAAGCAGTTTTGACATCCATCTGCCACACCTCATAGTCGTACCATGTAGCTATGGCTAGCAAGATCCTGATGGATTTGAGCATAGCGACTGGTGAGAAAGTTTCATCATAGTCTATTCCATGGACTTGTCTGAAACCTTTTGTAACCAGACGCTCCTTGAAGGTGTTGTCAGCTTTTAGCTTATAGCACCACTTGCAACCTATTACCTTAGCATCTGGAGGTGGATCAACCAGATTCCAAACCTAGTTATCATACATAGATTGCATCTCTGCCTCCATGGCTTTACACCAATTTGCAGACTGTGGACTAGCCATAGCCTCCTGGTAGCTTTTGGGTTCTTCCTCATCAAAGATGAGAATAGTGTGATCATCGGTGATGAGGAAACCATACCTCTCTGGTTCCCGATGATGCCTACCAGACCTTCTAGGTCCTTGTGTGACCTGGGTCGGTGCTTCCGCCTGTGGAAGCTCCACCCGGGTCTCTGGGTTATCCTCTTCAGGAGCTTGTGAGCTTTGAACTTCCCTGAGTTCAACGTTGCTCCCACTGTCTTTCTTGGAAAGGAAATCCTTTTCTAGAAAGACCTCCTTCCTTGCCACGAACACCTTGTTCTCGGTGGGCTTGTAGAAGTAATACCTTTTGGTTTCCCTAGGGTAGCCCACAAACAGGCTTTTATCGGTTTTGGGTTCCAGCTTGCCCCCATTCAATCTCTTGACATGTGCTTCGCATCCCCAAATCTGCATGAAAGACACACTGGGCTCCCTGCCCACACATATCTGATATGGGGTCTTTTCCACTGCCTTAGTCGGAGTATTATTTAATATGAGAGCGGCTGTCTCGAGAGCATGTCCCCAGAAGCTTATTGGGAGAGAGGCGTGACTCATCATTGAGCGTACCATGTCCAATAGGGTCCTATTCCTCCGTTCGGACATCCCATTCCATTTTGGTGTTCCTGGAGGAGTGAGCTGTGGAACTATTCCATGCTGTCTCAAATATGAGTCAAACTCTAGGCTCATATACTCGCCTCCTCGGTCTGACCGAAGGGCTTTGATATTCCTGCCTAGCTGGTTCTGTACTTCATTCCTTAATTCCTTGAACCTATCAAGATTTTCAAACTTATGTTTCATCAGATAGACATAGCCATATCTACTAAAATCGTCTGTGAACATGACAAAGTACAGGTGTCCACCTCTGATAGCTGCGCTTATGGGCCCATATACGTCTGAATATATTTCCAATTAGCCAGTAGTCCTTTCAGCTTTCTTGCTAAAAGGCACTTTAGTCATTTTACCTCGTAAACAAGACTCGCATATATATCAAGTGACTCCATGTCAAATGATCCTAGGATTCCAGCTTTGTGAAGCCTAGCTATGCGTTTCTCATTTATGTGGCCTAAACAACAGTGCCAAAGGTAAACAGGATTAAGTTTGTTAGGCTTAACCCTTTTAGTGTTTATGTTATAGACATGATTGGTTTCATATAAATCCAGGATATATAGGCCATTATTTGATAGAGCTTCTCCATAAAATAATCCCTCTCTAGATAAAACAATTCTTCCATTAGAAATAGAAAAATTAAATCCAGAAATATCCAACATTGAAACATAAATAATATTAGGGGTGTACAATGGATGGCCCAATAAGTTTTGGGCCATCACCCAACCCAACCCATGAAAACAAGGAATTCATGGGTTGGTTGTAAAAATCAGCCCAACCCACCAAATATTTAGTGTTGTGGGTTGGGTCAAATTTCAATTCAAATATTTATATAATTTTTCTTTTCTGTTTTTATTTAAAATAAATTTGTTATTAACTATGCATTTAAACTAGTCAAATATGACTATTCCATTCACAAATGCGTATTATATAACATTGTAACAAAAATAATAAAAATCTAGTTATATAACATGTTCGCAACATTTAAACTAGTCAAATATAACATCTCAATTCACAAATATAAGTTATAGATAATGCATAATACATATGATTTTTGAGATATTCTAAAATACTCCGAGAGCATTTACTCATCTAATTAATTATTACATAGAGTTTAAAAGAGAGGTAAACAAAATATGCTTCCTAATTGAAAAGAAAGTAATATAATCATGAGCTCAAAAACAAATAAAATTATATGCTTAAGAAGTGCATAAATTGAAGCTCAATAACCCTATGAACACTTCTTCAGTAAGTGTAATTCCCCTGATATGTTAAACCAACAAAAAAAAAAGTTAATTAGCAGTCTTACCTAATATATTTGATTGATGCTAATTAACAGATTATTACTATACTATATATATACCAAAATCATTGAAACTGCAATAATATAGCTTTACCATGTTTTCCTCCACTTGAGACTGCACTTTCCACTGGTTCTATACAACAAACCCAAGCAGTTGGCAAAAGAAAGTGATAAGTAATTATAGTTATCTGTTTATCTCAATCAAAACACAAACACAGAGAACAAACCTTAATCGCTTTGTTGTTCGGTTATTCTTGAACTAATGGCATACACAATTGAGCAAATTCTGAAATTAATAGAAAATCATAAAATCAATTTTCATCACATGAAAATCAAGCAAAAAATATTTGCCCAAAATCAGTTTTTATGTAAACAATACCTTCTTCAAGCTCCTCATAAGTATCCACTATGTCCATAGCTTCTCGAAGATCAATTGGAACAGAAGTAGATTTCATCCAATTTTGACAGCAAACTAGTGCTTCCACCATCAAAGCTGACAATGAACTCCTAAAAGGATCTAATATTCAACCACCCGTGCTAAATGCAGACTCAGATGCTACAGTAGATACAGGAATTGCTAAGACATCTTTAGCTACTTGAGAAAGGGTTGGATATTTGCAAGCATTAGTTTTCCACCATCCTAAAACATCAAAATTTTCATCAATTTCTTCACAACTTTCAGACAAGTATCTAGCAACCTCTGATTTGCTCTCTAATTTTTGTATCCCTTTCCTATGCTTAGAATACTTTTGTTGAAAAGAAATAACAGGATCATCTTCCACATCATCTACATCCAATTCATCAGAACCTTGACTACTTGAATACAACCCTATACTACTAGACTGATGAATCAAATAATGAGCATACAATCTATGTAATGTTTCTTCCACTCTGTCTTTCATTCTCTTGCCCTTATATTCACCATAGACCTCATCAAAACAAAAACCCACATACTCCATCTTAAAGCGCAGGTCTAAAACAACTGCAACAAATAATATAAAATTCAAATTTGTATCATTTTCCCAATACTTGTCAAGCTTCGTCTTCATTTTGGTAGCCATAGCACTTAAGATATCATCATTACTCTTCATCAAAGTATTCAATCTATCAACCAATGCCATAAGCTCATGAAAGAATGCATTTGATGTGATATATAATGAACCTGAAAACCTCAATGTCACAGTGTAAAAAAGTTTTAGAAACTTCACAAAAACCCTAGCTATATCCCAGTCTTCTTTCTTAGGAGGGCCAAAGTTCTTAGAATTATCAAAGTAAGAATCATAATTAGGATCCCCTTCAAGCCTCCCAAAAGCTTTCTCAAACTTTTCAGCCACTTCTAACATTTTGTATGTAGAGTTCCACCTAGTCTTAACATCAAGGCATAAGAGACCTTTGTGTTCTATTTTGACTTTCTCTACACATATTTTAAATGCTTGTAACCTAGCAGGAGATGATCTCACATATCTAACTGCATTCCTAATTTTGACAATTGAATCATGTACATCTTCTAAACCCTCCTTAACTACAAGGTTTATTATGTGAGCACAACATCTCACATGTATAAACTCATGCTTTAAGATTGTACCTCTCCAATCCTTAGTTTCTTTTTTCAAATATCTAATTGCTCCATCATTTGAACTTGCATTATCTACAGTGAGAGTAAAAATATTATCTATTCCCCAGTCTATCAAACAACTCTCAACCATCTTTCTAATTGTTTCCCCCTTATGATTAGGAACTAAACAAAAGTTCAAAATCTTTTTATGCAACTTCCATTCTCCATCTATCCAATGAGCAGTTAAGCACATATAATTTAAGTTTTGAATTGATGTCCAAGTGTCAGTAGTAAGACATATATGATGAGATTTTTAGACACTTTTTAGTTTCATCTTCTCATTTTCATAGATCTTCAAACAATCTCTAGCCACAGTCACACGAGATGGCACTATTCATTGTGGTTCTAGATAGTTTGAATATCTTATGAATCCACGCCCTTCTACAATTCTAAAAGGCAACTCATCCTTGATTATCATTTCAGCAAGCATCTTCCTAGCTTCTTCTTGACTAAAATGATCCTCTAACTCATCTTATCATTTTTCTTTCTTTTCTTAAGTCTACTAGGACAGTTTTGACACTGATTTTTCAAATGAACCCACAAATTACTAGTACCATGAGTTCCACGATCACATGCATAATTCTTATCACAGTAATTGCAAAACGCCCTTACCCTATCCCCATATTCTTTTAATGTAAAATGTTCCCATACAATTGATTTTCTAGAATAATTTTTTTCAAGGTCAGTATCAGCAGTTGATGAAGCACTTTGATTTTCCATCTAAAACCATAAAATGATTTTATTGTTAATAAAGTCGAGCTAACATGAGAAAACAAATGTGTGGATGCATATGGAGAGTAAATATACTAAAGGGGAATAGATAAGTATGAAGCATGTACACTTGTTAGTGATAGACTGACACTTACAGTGAGTTAAGAAAGATTTTTGACTCCTTTCAAGCTCTGCAATTTGTTTTGCACAACTGAAGTGAGATTATTGGATGCAAGGTCAAGTCTGCCCAAGTTAGGGAACTGGGCCAAGCAAGTTACCTACAAAAAGAGTAAAATTAACCAATTACAGAGAGAATAATTTATTGTGTCAAACTTTGCTTAAATCATTACAAGGATGCAACATAATCATTACAAGGATGCAACATAATTACTTATTAGAAGAAATAGAAGAGAAACTTGTGCACTTAAATAGTTTAATTGTTGCATTTGAAGAATTGAAATAGAATAATATTGGCATTCATAGGCATAATGGTGACTTTAAGACTTCTGCCTCTACCTTATCACATTCTTCTATGTCCACTTGCACAGTGATAAAGTGTGTTAATTTAATCAAATAACCAATAATTGTTTCCTTCGTATATAAAGATTCAGCTGTAACTGTAATAATCTAATATTTTGTTCTCCTGTTAACTAAACAAGCATAATATTATCAGCATTAGGAAATGAGTGGCGACCCCAAATACGTCACAGGAAGTATGCCCTCAACAAAATTAAGATAATGCAGAGTACTCGGCTTCTCTCTATCATTCACCCCACTCAAAAATACAGCTATAATTCTGAAACATCTCTGAATTCCTGCCAAATACTGATTAATAATCTCTAAATTCCTGTAATTTTGTTAAGATAAAAATATAATTTTACAAGAATTCATGACTGCATTTGATTGTTTGTTGGCAAGCAATTTGGTCTTTATTACTTCTTTGTTGAAAACTTTCAGTTATAGAAATGTAAAGGAGCAAGAAAACAATGATAACTCAAAGCAAGTTAAAACAATTAATTATATATATCATATTTTAACATTAGTATGACAAATTTAACACTTCTGTGACAATTTTCAGGCAATTGCTACAAGTCTATTTATATATATATACAAAGACACGAAACTACTTTACTTTTTACTAATTAAATTAAGATAGCTTCACCCCAGAATTTGAAAGTCAATCTAGACTGAAATAATAAAGATCTAGCCACTTCTGGGTTTTCTTTCTGCAGCTCTATTATTTTGTGGAGTGTAAGGACACGACTTCTGATGCACAATTCCAAGTGATTGAAAAAGTAATTAACAAGAGTGACTAAGGAACTCTGTCCCATTTTGTGATCTAATCCTCTTATCATCAATGTCAAACTGAGTTTTAATCAATGCTATAAAGCTGCTGCTACTTCTGTTTTAGACATAAGTAAAACTATCTATAGAACTCTAGAGTAATCATCAATAACTGTAAGAATGTATTTAGTAAAATAAATAGTCTATGATAAAGACCCTAACATCCACTTGTATCGAATCAAAAACTGCAGTAGAAATACTACTACTGGTTGGAAAAGTAAGTCCATGTTGCTTTGTCAAAGGGGAAATTGCACAAGGTTAAAAACTCTGATCACAATCCACAGCTGAAATGTGATATACTTTCTTCCAAGACACATGACCAAGTTTATAGTGCATAGCATATCACTAATGACATTATTACAGTAAAGCTTATCAATTGTATTCAAGTTCAAAACAAATACATGACAATATATCTTCATCAACTCTTCCTTCTAAATAGATCTCTTTGATAGTTCTTATAATCCATCTTTAAGAAAACCAATTGCTATGATCTTCTTAGTTCTCAGGTCATATAAGACACATTGATGAGGATAGAAGAATTAGTGATACTTAACTAATTCAACAATTGCCAAGCAGACAATAGGTTGAACTTGAAGTTAGACACATATAAGACATTTGTAAGTACAAATGTAGATGTAAGCCTATATGTACCAATAAACTTTACTGACTGCTAACTCCAATCTATTAAATGCATATTCTGTATCTAATATTTTCTTCTTCACAATTGGTATATAACCCCCAGTAACAACATTAGCCAGTTCATGACCAGAGAAACATCCTATATTACTTTTCATCTTCTCATCTGTGCTAAACTTCTATTTTTCCATTTTCTGTATCAATGCGTACGATTTGTAAACTTCTATTTACAATGAAGAATATTGGCACCATAACATTGATGTTGATTAACTCATACGTTCGCCAAAAGCCAAAACAGAACATGTGAAGATATGGCAAGGAGAAACCATGAGATAAATGCCAAAGCGATAGAGATTTGGAACCTGATGCAGGGAAAAAAGATAAAGACAAATAGCGCAAAGATTCAAAAGATAAAATACCTCAGTCTGAAATGCGAGCTCCGACAAAGAGGGTGCGGTGGTGGAGGCCGGAAAAAGTTTCAGGATCAAGGTCGGAAACGAGGTCGAATAAAATCGATTTGGAGAAGAATCGAGGGAAGGAGGCTGAAGGGCAGAAATCGAATGAGTCAATTTGATTTATTTGAGTGAATTATCCAAACTGGGTTATTGGGTTTTCATTTTCAATTCAGCCCAACCCAACCCAAAAAAAAAATCACAAGTTTTATTGTGTAGAGGGCTGGGTCGAATTGGGTTGGATTGGGCCAATGGGCCGATTAATATTTGTACAGCCCTAAATAATATTCCTGCACATAGCAGGTACAAAATAAAAATGGTCTAATATTAAAACCAATCCATTAGGCATCACGAGGTGATATTCGCCGATCTCTATGGCAGCAACCCTTGCTCCATTTCTGACCCACAAGTCCACCTTCTCCGATCCCAGTGACCTTTTGTTCTTAAGTCCCTGCACATTGTAACAAATGTGGGAACCACATCCAGTAGCCAATACCCAGGATGTTGAAACAGTAAAGTTAATGTTTATGACATAAATACCTGATGAAGATGCCCCCTGGGTCTTCCTCTGCTATCCTAATAGCTAGGGGCATGATCTTTTCCAATGCCCTGCCTGCTTGCACCCGAAGCAGACATCCTCAGGACTGGCCTTAAGCTAGACCTTGGGCTGTGCCTTTGGCTTCTTGGCCCTGGCCTTAGCCTTTTCCTTAGCTTTTCCCTTCGCAAGAGGAGGGTTCCCCTTGTTTACCAGCAGCACTGGCGGAGTCTTCTTGATTGATTGTTCAGTAAGCTTTAGCATCCCATGCATCTCACTAACAGTACGGTTCATCCCTTACATGTTATAGTTTAGGATGAACTAATCGTAAGAATCCGGTAAGGAGGCAAGGATTGTGTCCACCGCCAGCACCTATGAGATAGGCGATCCGAGATGGGTTAAGGTATCCAGATAGCCCTTCATCTTGAGCACATGTGCACTTACAGATGTCCCAGCCCCCATCTTATAGGAGTGGAATGCCTTATCGATCAGGTACCTTTCCTGACGAGCTTGCTCTTAAAACATCTCATTTGGAGTTGTTATCATAGCATAGGCCTGATGGTCCATGAACTGCTTTTGTAGCTCGGGGACCAAGCATGCCAATATAAGGCACGTCACATCCCTATTGTCCTTAACATGCACCTCGTATTCCTCCAACTAGGTAGCTGGTGGATTATGTCCCTGAGGCGCATCCGGTACAGGCCTTTCTAGTACATACTTTTTTGACTCTTTTCTTAGAACTATTCTTAAGTTCCTAGACCAGTCTAAGAAGTTAGGACCGAAAAGCTTGTTGTGAGCGGATGACCTTTTTAACGTGATACAGACACGGAGTAGCGAACCGGGGGTTTTTGGAAAACGGGTTTGGTGATGTTTTGGGAAAAAGTGTTTTTTTATCTTATATTAGGAAAAATCAATTTGTTCGCTTATTTGTTTTGGAAATTCTTTTTGTAGAAAAATTTTTCCCGTTTTATTACTTAAAGACCTCGAAACCTAAATTTCGAAATCAGTGACAGAGTCACCACCCGGATCAGCTCATCCGGGAAATTCCGGTACAGCTCCCTACCGAGCGCGTACTACTGTACCTAATCCAGAGATTCAGGGCTCGGGTAACTTACCTAGTTAACCTCGAGCTTGTATTCATTTATCATTTATAAAACCATATTTATTCAGTTTATTATCTTTTTCTAACCCAAATTTGTTTATTTTACTAGCCCGTGCTCAAGTAAATGACAGAATTAAATTACAGGAAATTAAATCACCCACACAAATATACAAAAGAACAATAGAGGCCGCTTATACAACCAAATTGAATAAAAAGGAGAAAACTCTCGTCCTCACATTTACCATCGCCGAGGATACACGAAGATCTAAAAATACAATCGCCTAGTTTACACGGAATAGTCTTTTAATTACAGGAAAAATAATAAAAATGAAGATAAATGCTGCAAAACAGAGGGTTAGCATAGTTTATATTACAAACACAGATAGGACTCAAAACAGGACAGAATTGGGGTTGTTAGGAAATGAGAGCATGCATTTAGGGGGTAACCGGGTTGATCCGACCGGTTGAACCAGTTAGACCTAGAAAACGGCTTTGAAACGCCCTGTAATTTTTGTGCTGAAAAATTGATTACATGCAAATTTTCACTTTTGTGGGTCTGTTATCCCAGAACTCGAGGTTCCGTTCGTGTGGGTTTTCCTAATTTTCACAAACAACTAGGGTCTAAAAAGCAATAAACACACCAAAAACAGTCAGAATTCGAAAACAGCATCACACAACGATGCTCATACGGGCCGTCCCGTGATTCTGTCTTTTCTAGGAACTATAGCCGCATGGCTGGAAAATAGGGCCGGGCGGCTCTAACCCATGCTTGGCGGCTGTAATACCGGGACCAGAAATTGGTTTTCTAGTTTTTTTTTCGAAAAATCGTTATTTTATTCGTTTTTAGTGTTTCCTAGAGATTTTATAGAGTTCGGGGGCCCGCTAATGCTGAACTGCGGATCCGAATCGGATCGAACAACCCCGAAACTGAAATATAAAACCCGGGAAAAACCGAAAAACCAATATCCATACATCCAAAAATTTGAAAACCGAAACCAGAACGACGTACAAATATTCTTGGACCGAAAGATACCAAAACAAAATACACGAAATGGAAAACGGACTACTTTCGACCGATCGGGACAAATCGGGATTTTGTCCCCGACGAACAGAGCTGGGCGGCTCTAGGGCTAGAGCCGGCCGGCTCTATTCATCATGAACACAGCCGTGCGGCTTTATTTATAAAGAACACAGCTGTACTACTATGATGGGAAGCCCAGTTTCTGGAAAAACGCAAAACAGAGAAAAAACACGCAAAAAAACAATGCAAACGGATTTAAGGCCTCTCAGAGTTTACCTTGGTGTTGTTCTAGTGTACTGGATACACAGGAACAGATTGAAAGCTTGGAATTAATGCAAGAAACTCAACTGGTTGAAAACTACAACAATCCAAAGCTACCCGAAACCAACCCGAATATGTCCCAAATCGATAAGCAAAGGTCATAGAACTTGATACTAATGTCTTCAGGATGATGTAGGTTTTAACTTTTATTTTTTGGCTCCTTCTTCTTTCCTTTTCTCTCGGTCTCACTTCCTCTCTTTTCTTCTCTGCTTTCTTTTTTTTTTTTCTCTCTGCCAGAATCCTTTCTTTTTCCGGTTCCTTCTCCAAAAACACAAAAAATCCCTCTCTCATATATGATTCTTTATTTTTATATCTCTCTCTCTCTCATATAACCTCATTTCAATAAATGGCCGCCTGACTTCTGATTTTAGCACCCAAAAATCCTTTTTGTCAAACCAAGTTGTTTTGCATTGCAGGGCAACTTGGTTTACCCACTAGAGCCGGCCGGCTCTGGCTCAAGAAACCAGAGCCATCTGGTTCTAGCGAAAGCCGAAGCAAAATTCAAAAAATCAGACATGCATCCTAAACCCTAGAAATCACTCGAGAGACCTTTCCTGGGATTCGGATCATGGATAGTTCAGTTTTCAGGACGTTTGAGACACCCTGGGCAACAACCCGATCGCTTTCGAGCCTAATCAAGTCCGTCTGCTCCATAGGTAACATGTGAACTCTCATCACAGGGGTCGGGAAAAACCCGTGCTCACAGGCTGCCCCTCGCGGGACCAAAGTCGGCTCATGGTCGGCTAAGAAGTCTAGAACGAGTTTGGTCTTGTTACTGAGAGCGCGGTGAGAAAGGATGAGAAAGCACACTTGGTGCCCCTCATTGGCGGTACACATCGACTCACTGTGGTGGAGTGTACCCGTGATGTCGACTCGCTGTGGTGGAGTGTGCCCATGATATCAACTCGCTACGGTGGAGTGTGCCCGTAATGTGGACTCGTTGTGGTGGAGTGTGCCCATGAGATCGACTCGCTGCGGTGGAGTGTGCCCGTGAGATCGACTCGCTGTGGTGGAGTGTGCATGGTAAAATCCTAATCTTTCCCCGTGTGGTGGAGTAACCGTATAAAATTTTCTTTTTCTTTTTCCTCTGTGTGGTGGAGTGGACCGTTGGAGTTGAGTCGAAAGCACGTATATATTCCTTGATCGACAATTTTGGAAACAAAAATTTTTGCCCCTTCGATCAAGAATAAATACAGCTTGGGGATCTTTGCCCCCGGATATCTGTAAAAGAAAGAAATACCCTTCCCGAGATTAAATCAAAATGAGTGGAAATCACAAATAATCGAGAGAAACACGATACCTGGAGAATCAGAGCCGGGTGGCTCTGTCTTGGCGAGATAGAGCCGACGGCTCAAACGTAGAGCCGCTTGGCTCAAGGCTAGAGCGGACCGGCTCTAGATCACCACACAAGCTAGAGCCGTACATCTCTTGTGGGTTGAGATTGAAAATAAAAGGGGGGCGCCCCCCTGTAACTTAATTTCTTCCTTTCTCTTCTGCTTATTCTCTAAAAAAAACTTCTCCACCTCCTTTCAACCAAAATGAGGAAAATGCGAAAGGCTATTCTTCCAAATACTCCCGCACAACCTTCTCCCCATGTGAGATACGTTTTACCCGAAGGGGAATTTTTTTAGCCCACTGAATCTACGACGACAGTGTATAGGTTATGAGAGACGATTCTGTATTGTGGGGTTCGGAGGAATGACCCTGTACCTGTGTCTCTGAAGCCGTCTATACACATTATTTAGAATCTGGTTAGTTTTTCCCAAATTCTTCTTTTTCTCCATTTTTTGAATTTTTGCAAAAGAGATGAAATTAGCGAAATTACATGAAATTGATGCATGATTAGAGTAGATTTTACCCCTAAGAATCTCAATTGATGATCTAGAGTTGATTTTGGGGTAAAAAAATACAAAACCTAGGTTTTAGGAACCAAACCGCTAGTTATCCGAACAGAGCTGGCCGGCTCAACGCTAAAGCCGGGCGGTTGTGTTCTTCTACTGGCAGCTCTGGTCAAGAACAGAGCCAGGCAGCTCTGTTCTGGCCAGAACAGAGCCGGCCGACTGTGGTTAGGGCCGAGCGGCTCTGGTTCGATCAAAACCAAATTTCCGAGTTTCTAATTTTGTTTTTAATGCTTCCAATCGATTTATTCATGCAATACATAGTATAAAAAATCCGTAAAACTCTCTGTTTATTGTTTTGCAGATGCGGCCCCATAACCCGGGGGCAGTTCTATAACTGATGCGCTGGCTTGGCACCAAAAGCTCCCTGATGAGGTGCGGGAGTTGGTTGATTTGACCGGGCTGGATCGGTTCATTTGTTCTATATGTGAGAATGCACCTCGGATGAGCAGGGATCTACTGATGGCGCTCTTGGAGAGGTGGATGGATTCCACTCACACTTTTCACTTCCCGATCGGGGAGTTCACCATCATGCCTAAAGACTTCGTGGCTATCACTAGGCTCTCCTTCGGCGGGCGCTCCATAGAGTTCAATCAAACTTTGGAGCGAGGAGGCTTCAACCCAGACCTCATCGCCATGTTGATCGGATTGACTCCTTTGGGCAAGTAGGTCCAAGGGAGCATACTGCGAGATGATTGGCTGAGTAGGCAGAGCAACCTACTCGAGGGTTCCGCGTTCTCACCCAGGGATGTGAGATGCTTTGCTAGGGCGTTTCTGTATGCCTTGAGTACTCTTCTTTTCCCCACAGGTCAGAGCGACTTGAACTTTATAGTGCTCCCCTCATTGATACAGTTGGAGGACATGGGGAATCTGAACTGGGGGCGAGCTGGGCTGGCTCAGTTGTATTATGGCCTCGACATTTGTGCCCGTGGGAGGCACCGAGAGGTGAAGAGTTCATGGATAGTTCTTCACGTGAGTTTTTTTTTAATCATTTCCATTTTGTAGATCTGGGCGTATGAATATGCCTTTGTCCCTCAGCCTAAACTAGCCATACCGGCCAACGTCGTACTCCCTGATTTCCCCCGGTTGCAGCGGTGGCTAGGTTTCGGTTGGAGAGAGATGGATACCAACCCCTGGATCTGCCGCCAGCTCTTGGCAGGTATGACTTTTGAGCAGGTATTACCCTCCCCCCCCCTTTTTTTTTTGATGTCATCTGTTTTCAGGTGATTCAAGAGCTATGGGGGAAGGCTGTGTGGTCCCCTGAGCTGGTGGATGCCCGGAGGTTGATGCCTAGATGGTTTATGATGGAGAGTCCCGTCAGCTTCGAGTGGTACCTGGGGAGAGGGTCATCGATTGGCGTGTCGGTCCTCAGGAGCGTAGGATCCTGTTTGCACCTCCAATCGGACTGTTTTGGCTATATCTGCTGCCGGAGGAGGACCACCCAGATTTTTTTGGGTTCGGGTACACAGTTATAGGGGACCATGGCGACTACCCCCAGTTCATCAACACACAGCTTCTCTCTCCCACTGGTACTACACCGCCAGAGGATTCGCCAGCTAGGGTATGCACTTGTACTGCTTTCATTCTTTGCTTGTTTGGATTATTCTAAATTCTGCTGATCTGTTTTAAAGCCATCTTAGAGGGGTAAACACCCTCGCACATCATTAGGCAGACGTTCCAGCGGCCGTAGGTCTGGAACTGTCGGCTGCCGAGGAGACAGAGGTTCCTTAGCTCACACGGGCATGTTTGGTGCTGACACCGAGGCGGGGTATACTAAGCTTGTTCCTCCGATGGCATCCTCAATGGTTCCCCCTGTTGGCTTTATTCCAGGCCGTCTGGAGTACCTAGTAGAGCCTTGGGTTATGTTGCACAATGAGGCGGGGGAACTTTATTAAGCAGATCTGCACATTGAGCGCACCCTCCCCCTATTGCCATTCCTCATGATATGACACATTTGAGTATCCCTGCCCCTGCTTACTTTTGACCATTTTTTTTGCCCCTGGTTTGACCGGTGCACCGTTCTTTATGCAGATCTCGGTGACATAGGGGATGGCTCTTTATCAGGCAACTTCTGCTCTTGGGTACCTCTCGCTTCGGGATAACAGAGTGATGACGGTAAGTACCTGCATCAATATGTATGTATGTGTGGGTGTATGCTTATGATGTATGTGTATGTATGATGTGATGTCTATGTTGTTTGATTCTGATGCAGGCTGCAGTTGCCGCTCATCGTCGTAAGGAGGCCTATATGAGAACGGAGATGGAGGAGATGCAGAGGACCATTGCGGACCTCACATTCATGAATGGGACCCTCTGCACTCAGTTAGAGGACTGGGAGGCCGGTCGGCACGTCTTTGGTGATGATGTTGGAGCCGAGGGTGAGGAGGATGATGATTCAACTGACGGGGGACAGTCGTAGACCTTCTTTTGTAGTTTCTGTAGTCTTATATTGATGCAACCCGTCTGTGGGCTTGGATTGGATGTTGTTATGTACATATCTTGTATATGACTATTGATTCGTGTCTATTTTTACTGTAGTTTTATGGAATTCCCCCCCCCCCCTTTTTGTTGATTTAGTACTTTTCCCTCTGCTGGACTTGTTGTTCTGATGACATTTCATCTATTTTCTATGCAGCTAGGAATAATCATCCGGCTCTACTTCTTGTGTCATTTCGAATGGATCAACTTCGTGACCGCCTCAAGGACTACTAGAGAACATGCCGTTCTTCCAATTGGGCTCTAGTGGCACCCTATAGTCTATATTCCATGCATTTTTATATGAATCTGCCCCTAAATCGGACCTTCCTGGCGGCTGCAGCCAGGTTCTGGGATCCGATGGATTATGTTTCCAATTTTCCGAGCAAGAGCTATGCCCTATGGTGGAAGAATTCGGGGCCATCCTCTTCACTCCCTGTCCACGTGGAGTCAGGTTAGCTGTTCCTGGACATGATTTGAACAGCCTACAGACACTTTGGGAGTTACTTGATACAGCACATTTAGACCGCTTGCTTCCTGGTGAGGCTGCTCCTAGGAGACTTGACTTGTCCGCTGTTATGGATGTGTGTTCTACCCTGGATCCTTCTGCCCCTGGTTGAGCTTTTCTGATGAGTCTGCTGTTGATGTCCCTCTATCTGTGCGAGTCACGAGACAGGACCTGTGATGTTTGGTTAATCTCGGTGGTGGCCCAGATGGCCAATGGTGCTTCACCTATGGGGGTCATCCTGGCTGAGACCCTGATTTATCTAGATTCTATCCACTCTGGTCACCCAGTCGAAACATATGGGTGCACCTTTCTGCTTCAGGTTTGTTCCCAACTTCAAGTTTAATATCCTGACTAAACATGCATTCCACTGATCGACCATCTTTTCTTCAGATTTGGCTGCTGGAGAAGCTGAATCTCCGAAGCATTCCTCCACTTCAGCCAAGATATGTCCTGAAACATTTTTGGGTCCATCGTATTGAACTTGCAAACTTCACCACATGAAATACAAAGGAATGGCTCAGTTGGCTGAGATAAAGGACAAACACATCCATCCGTTGGGTTTGCCCTTAGTGGGAAATCTCGCAGGTGACTACGGAGACTTGGGTGGGAGGTGTACAGCTCCTCGGACTTTCCAAGGTGACATTTTATTATCCTGCGTGATTATGCAGACAATATGGGCAAGTATAAGGGGTGCCTCGTTCTTTGTGCATAACTAAGTGCAGGGAGTTCAGACAACGGTGGCCTTAACATGTGCAGCAGCAGTGGATGAACCCTACCTGCTTTGAAGTTTTGAGGTACGATGAAGTGGCCATGACAGAGACAAATGGTCGTTTTGGGGCCTAGCTAGCAGACTTAATGACCTGCCCTACAAGACGCGAGCGTGAGATCCTGACCCTGTGGTATCTCGGCTTATAGATCTCATCCATGCTGTATGGAGTTATTGCTGAATGATATTTATTTTACTGTTTTATTTTATATCCTTACTTTTGCATAGACTGCCCTCGTGGGTTTTCAATCTATCGGACTGTCTTAACTTTTGCCTGGACCGCCCTTTTTGATTTTCAACCTAGCAGACTTTTTATTTGCATCCTAAATTCTGCATGGACCGCCTTTCGGTTTTCAGTCTATCGGATTTTCTTCTTTTTTTTTTTGAAATGCATGATGCATGCGAACATGGAATGTGCATAATCATATATATATGCATGTATAACAAAAATCCAATTTCAGGCAAACTCAAGACATTTAAGCAGACAAAAAAAAGTATTCATTCATTCATTAATAATGTCTTAGTACAACGTTTATCAATAATGAAATGAAGCTAAGAACAGAGTTGAAAATGGTATCCGTCTCAACCAAACTCGCGACTGCCACCATTTGATCTTTGCAGATTTTCCCGCCAGTGGTGCCCACCTTTCTGTTCTGACTTTTGCATGGATCACCTTTTCGGTTTTTGATCCATCGAACTCTTTTTTTTGTTACACGTTGTACCGCCTGAGCTTGTCCTGGTTGACGGGGTTGACGGACTCATTCCTATCCATATCCATGACCTTTATGGCGCCTCTGGAGAGTACCTTCTTTACCACATACGGACCTTCCCAATTGGGCTTGAATTTCCCCCTTACATCTGTGTTGACCTGTTTTGTCTGTTTTAGAACCAAGTCTCCGGCCTTAAGTGGGTGCTTCTGGCAACGGACTCTGCTGTTGTAAGCCCTAGCCATTCTCTGTTGATACATCTGTAAGTGATCCAATGCTCGGAGGCGCTTTTCATCAATCAGTGCCAACTGTTCATGTCTTAATCGAACCTATTCTGATTCTGGCAACTGTGCTTCCATAACCACCCTTAGCAACTTGATCTCGGTTTCCACTGGTAATACAGCTTCCATTCCGTAGACTAAGGAGTATGGTGTTTCTCCGGTGGGAGTTCTGACACTGGTTCTATAACCCCACAAAGCAAATGGCAGCATTTCGGTCCAATCTCTATAAGTGACCACCATTTTTGATAGAATCTTTTTGATGGATTTATTGGCAGCTTCTACCACTCCATTAGCTTGTGGACGGTAGGGAGATGATTTGTGGTGTTCAATACCTTTGTCTTGAAACAACTACGCCGTGACCCTTTGAAATTGCACCCCATTATCAATGATGACATGATGTGGGATTCCGTACCTTATGAAGATACTTTTCTCAATAAACCTAGCCATTTTCTTGGCTGTAACATGAGCAAATGACTCTACTTCCACCCACTTTGAAAAATAGTCAACCACCACAACTATGAATCGATGTCCGTTTGATGTAGACGACCTCATTTCCTCGATGAGATCTATCCCCCAAGCAACAAACGGCCACGGAGTTGCTGATATCTGAAGTTCAAGCAGTGGAGATGATTGAGGTCTCCGTGCACTTGACATTCATGACATCTTTTTACCTCTTTGATACAATTGGCCTAAAGTGTAAGCCAGAAGTAGCCTTGCCTTATACTTTCTTGGCCAATGCTAACCCATTCATATGTGGCCTGTAGGTCCCCGTATGGATTTGCCTCATGATTTCTCTAGCTTTTTTCTCCGTTCAGCATTTCAGAAGCAAGTTGTTGGCGGTTCTCTTGAAGATTCAACCCTCGAATAATTTAAACTGTGCCGTTAACCTCCTAAGAGAGATCTTATCTGACTCGTCGGCATCTTCAGGGTACTGACCATTCTAGATAAATCGTAGAATATCATGATACCAGGGACGCTATTTAGCTGTTGCTATTATTGGAAATGCCCTAGTCCCGAGGCATTGGTCCTTGTATTTGTACTATACATTTATTGGATTTATGTATTGTACTCATTTGTGTTATTAATAAAGGCATCAATTCATTTATTATATCTATCTTGTGCAATATATTAAATGAAGTATCCAATGGACATATCTATATCCATGACGACAAGTGTCATGCACTTAGCAGTAAGACCATGGATAGGGTAAACGATATGACCATAAATAGATCCGTAGTCTGTTCCAGCCATGGGAATGAATGGAACAACAGACTATCATTAACCTAGTTGTATGGCGGTGTCTTACCGGTCATTGGACATGGAATGTCAACCAAGTTAATGGGTACATGCCTGGAAGCATGGTAGTGGATAGATCCACTAAACGAGTAATCCACATGGTATGGTATCACAATGGATTCTCGTGTAGTACTTGTATGGATCCTTTGACCTGACCATATGATGGTGTTACATGTGATGTCGCATACTTAGGGGTACGCCTAAAGGGCCTGTAATAGGGTGCCAAGTATGGGTGCTTTCGGGTATGTCACTGAATATGGTAATGCTATGGATATGCAGAAGGGAATTGTCACTCAGTAACCCACTGAGAAGATATCACCGGCCACTTGATGAATGTGACTGATAAGAGTGTGGCCACACCCAAACAAGTTGGAACTTGTTTGTGAGGTTCAGTGCATTCAGGATCAAGTTAATGTCCGGACACAAAAGAGGGTGATCAATCCATGCCTCTGTGTTGGACACCGATATCAATGACATGGGATGTACAAGTTTAAACTACTGGGTTATGATATCAGTTAGACTGCCATCTCCATCTTAATTGGGGGCTGCAGTGGCTTACTAGAGCCCAACTGCAGTCTGCGGGCCAAAAGCCCGCTGCCAACATAAAGATGGGCCCACGGGATCGTACACATTGAGCGACTGGACACCGATTTAAAGAATCACAAGTACACTTGGAGTGTACACTCTAGAGAGAGAGAACTATATATATTAATTATATTATAAGGATCAATTGGATTGATCATTATAATAAAATTAATATTTGGCTTCACATAATTAATTGGATTAATTATGAGATTATTTCCTAGGTGGAAATATTTATATGCATAGGTTTACATATGAATTTGTGTTGTGAAGACTTAATTTTAATTTGATGGATTAAATTAATTAGTCAAACTAATTTTAATTTAAATGTAAATAATATATTACTTGGAGTAATATATTAAATACATGGGTTAATTAAAATTGAGCTTGATATTGATTTAGACCAGACTAATTAAAATAAGTTTGGGCCTGAATTAAAAGGAGGAAGCCCACACAGACACAGAAGCTAGACTGGGCCAAATTCCAGCAAGGGAATTTGGAAGCCCTAGGGTTAAAAACCCTAAGGGGAATTCGGCCAACATAGAAGAGCATCTAGCCCCCTTTTGGCCGAATTCTCCTTCCCTCTCTCACTCTCTAATCTTCGTGATTTTTGACGCTAGCACGTGCGGTGTTCGTTAGGCGCTCGTGTACGGGAACGAGGAGGAATTCTATTTTGAATTCTGCAGTCATCATCCATCTCTAGAAAGAGATATTTATGGTAAGAAATTTAATCCCTTTCTATTTAATTTTAAGTTTTTCAATTTCCATCTCAATTGCTCCTGGGACTGGATTTGAGGAAATCACCGCGTTCTTCCGCTTTTATCGGGTGATTTCCGGTGAAAAATCCCAACAGTGGTATCAGAGCGGGCTTTTGATCCGTGGAAATTGATTAATTTGGTTGAATCCCGTTTTTGAAATTGGAGGTTTTTGATTGGGATTCATGGTATGGGTTTTTATGATTTTTCCCATATGTTTTATACAATGAAAATTAAATTTGCATATAGGTTTATGTTAGTTTAATTTTATTGTGTATTATTGGAATTCTTGGTGAATTGCTTTGGATGATGGATGGAGATTTTTTTTTTTATTTAATTCTGTTTTTAAAAAAAAAAAAAATCTGCCTCCCGAGGTGCGGGGCTGCCGGCGGCGGAATCGCCACCGGCGGCCGCCACACGCGGCGGGAGGCGCGGCGGCAGCCGCTGCCGCAGCAGCGGGCTGTTGCTGGGCAGTGGCCGCTGGGCGGCCACTGCGCAGCGGCAGCAGCGTGCAGCCCCTAGGCGGCTGCGCCGATGCTGCTATTAGGGCAACCTCGTTGCCCTAGCTGCAGCGGGCCGGGCCCAGTTTTTTTGGATTTTGTGGGTTTTAAGTCCGGGGCCCAGTTTTGAAATTTTAATTGGTTTTAAAATTCGTGTGTTTAAATTTATGTAATCTAAATGCGCATGGTTTCTTGGATGAATTTTATTTCGTTCATGAGATATTAGTTTTGGAAATTAATATGGTTAATGGAAATTGGTTCGGGTAATTTTGGCACAATTACTCGGACGGCTAAATTGGACCCATGGTTTCCCAAATTCCAGTGAGAGCAGTTGGACTGCCTGGGCTGGAGGCCCAAAGCCCGTTAAGGGTTAGAACCATGGTGGGCCAAAATTGGCGATTTCCTAATAATGGCTTTGACATAATTTAAATGGGCTTAAATCATGTATTGTGACATGCTTTTGGATTGTATGTATTGGATGCATATGAATGGTTGAATGAATGTATGATTGGATGCTATTGGGCCTTTTACGAGATGGGTTGTATTTTTCTTTTTGAGTAAATACGGACTGCGTGTCGTTTTTCTTTTTAATGTAATTTTATTTTATTTAAATTAAATATTATAAAATTTGTAAAAGAAGAAGCCCATGGAGTGGTGAGCCCAAATGGAGGTGCAAGCCCAAATTGGAGTTACAAGCCCAGAAGGAGAAGATGGAGGCCCGCCTAATATCTGTTTCTAGTATAGGTTTACTAGAATAGTATTAGGATGTAACATAGGCCCATAGCAGTCCATTTTAATTTTATTTAATCATGTTTTATATTCATTTACATGTATGGATGTATGTTCCAATAGCTCATTCACTCGCTTTATGTATGTAAGCCGTTATAATTGAATCTAATAACCAAACGGAATTACTAAGTCGCTTAAAAGTGCTTCCCTCATTCAAAACCGAATCAAAGTAGGAATAGGCCAGTTGTAGACCATGCCCTAGCAGGATGCACTGGAGTATTGTCACTTTGTATTGGGTTAGAGTATGAGATACTCTAACACTTGGATGGAGGTTTTGACTTAGCGTGGGTAGTAGGATTCTCCTGGCCCTAAGCACAGATGGGTAAGTGCCAACAAGCCCATCAAACCGAGAGTCCCTAGGTTGGGATTGGACGGCTTTCCTACCTAAATAATTAAGATGTAGTTGTACCAAACCCTCGTTTGGCTATATCTCAATGAAATATGGATCTCGGCCCATGAGCCCAACAACTCGGTTTAAATTAATAACTTGATTCATTATTAATTTTATATGGGAACAACAAAGCAAAGCCCTTTATTAACACTCTCAATGTTTTTCTGTGTAGAAACACCCAAATGGCAAACACAAATACCTTATCACTGCGATCCATTCTTGAAAAGGACAAGCTTTCCGGTCCTAACTTTTTAGACTGGTCTAGGAACTTGAGGATAGTTCTAAGACAAGAGTCGAAAGAGTATATGCTGGAAAGGCCTGTGCCGGCTGCGCCTCAGGGACGTAATCCATCGGCTGCCCAGCTGGAGGAATACGAGGCGCACGTCAAGGACAACCGGGATGTGACATGCATTATGTTGGCTTGCATGGTCCCCGAACTGCAAAAACAGTTTATGGACCATCAAGCCTATGCTATGATAACAACTCTTAATGAGATGTTTCAAGAGCAAGCTCGTCAGGAAAGGTACCTGACCAATAAGGCATTCCACTCTTGTAAGATGGGGGCCGGGACATCTGTGAGTGCACACGTGCTCAAGATGAAGGACTATTTGGATACTTTGGCCCATCTCAGATCGCCTATCTCTCAAGAGTTGGCGGTGGACACAATCCTCGAGTCCTTGCTGGATTCTTATGATCAGTTCATCCTTAACTATAACATGCAAGGGATGAACCGCACTGTCAGTGAGCTGCATGGGATGCTTAAGCTTACTGAGCAGTCGATCAAGAAGACTCCGCCGGTGCTGCTGGTTAACAAGGGGAACCCTCCTCTTGCTAAGGGTAAGGCCAAGGAAAAGGCCAAGGCCAAGGCCAAAAAGGCCAAAGCCAAGAAGGCCAAGGCCCAACCCAAGGCCCAGCAGAAGGCAGGTCTTGAGGACGTCTGTTTCGGGTGCAGACAAGCGGGCCATTGGAAGAGATCGTGTCCCAAGCTGATGGGAGAGCTAAGAAGGGGCCAAGGTGCGTCCTCTTCAGGTATTTATGTTATAGATATTAACCTTACTGTTTCAACATCCTGGGTATTGGATACTGGATGTGGTTCTCACATTTGTTGCAATGTGTAGGGACTTAAGAACAGAAGGTTGCTAGGGTTGGGAGAGGTGGACTTGCGGGTCGGGAATGGAGCAAGGGTTGCTGCCATAGAGATCAGCGAATACCACCTGATGATGCCCAGTGGATTGGTTTTAATTTTAGAACATTGTTACTTTGTACCTGCTATGTGCAGGAATATTATCTCTGTATCAATGTTGGATATTTCTGGATTTGATTTTACTATTATAAATGGTCGAATTTCTATATCCAAAGAGGGGTTATTTTATGGAGATGCTCTATTAAATAATGGCCTGTATATCCTGGACTTAAATGAAACCAATCATATCTATAACATAAACACGAAAAGGGTTAAGCCTAACGAACTTAATCCTATCTACCTATGGCATTGTCGTCTTGGCCATATAAACGAGAAGCGTATAGCTAGGCTTCACAAAGCTGGAGTCCTAGGGTCATTTGACTTGGAGTTAATTGATACATGCGAATCATGTTTAAGAGGCAAGATGACAAAGGCGTCTTTTAGCAAGAAGGCTGAAAGGGCCACTAGCTTATTGGACCTAATACATTCAGATGTATGTGGGCCTATGAGCGCAGCGACCAGAGGTGGGCATCTGTACTTTGTCACGTTCACGGATGATTTCAGCAGATATGGCTATGTCTATCTGATGAAACACAAGTCCGAGACCCTTGATAGGTTCAAGGAATTTCGGAACGAAGTACAGAACCAGCTAGGCAGGAATATCAAAGCCCTTCGGTCGGACCGAGGTGGTGAGTATATGAGCCTAGAGTTTGACTCATACTTGAGAGAGCATGGAATAGTTCCGCAGCTCACTCCTCCTGGAACACCACAATGGAATGGGGTGTCCGAACGGAGGAATAGGACCTTGTTGGACATGGTCCGCTCAATGATGAGTCAAGCATCTCTCCCAATTAGTTTCTGGGTACACCCCCTCGAGACAGCAGCTCTCATCTTAAACAATACTCCGACTAAGGCTGTGGAAAAGACCCCATATCAGATATGGACGGGCAAGGAGCCCAATGTGTCTTTCCTAAGGATTTGGGGATGCGAAGCACATGTCAAGAAATTGACTAGTGGCAAGCTGGAGCCCAAAACCGATAAATGCCTGTTTGTGGGCTACCCTAGGGAAACCAAAGGGTATTACTTCTACAACCCCGCCGAGAACAAGGTGTTCGTGGCAAGGAAGGGGGTCTTTCTGGAAAAGGAGTTCCTTTCCAAGAAAGATAGTGGGAGCAACGTTGAACTCAGGGAAGTTCAAGGTCCACAAGCTCCTGAAAAGGATAACTCGGAGGCCCAGGTGGAGCTTCCACAAGTGAAAGCACCGACCCAGGCCACACAAGAACCTAGAAGGTCTGGTAGGGATCGTCGGGAACCGGAGAGGTATGGTTTCCTCGTCACCGATGATCAAACTCTTCTCATCGGGGATGAAGAAGAACCAAAAACCTACCAGGAGGCTATGGCTAGCCCACAGTCTGTAAATTGGCGTAAAGCCATGGAGGCAGAAATGCAATCTATGTACGATAATCAAGTTTGGAACTTGGTTGATCCACCTCCGGGTGCTAAGGTAATAGGTAGCAAGTGGTGCTATAAGCTGAAAGCCGATAATACCTTCAAGGGGCGTCTGGTTGCGAAAGGTTTCAGACAAGTCCATGGAATAGACTATGATGAAACTTTCTCACCAGTAGCCATGCTCAAATCCATCAGGATACTGCTTGCCATAGCCGCATGGTATGACTATGAGGTATGGCAGATGGATGTTAAGACCGCTTTCCTTAATGGGAAGCTACTCGAGGATGTGTACATGACACAACCTGAGGGTTTTGTTGATCCTAAGTATCCGGGAAGGGTATGCAAACTTCAAAGGTCCATTTATGGACTGAAGCAAGCTTCCCGAAGTTGGAATCTGAGATTCAATGAGGCTATAAAGGAATATGGCTTCATACAGAATCCAGATGAGCCTTGTGTGTATAAGAGGACTAGTGGGAGCATAGTCACATTCTTGGTACTTTATGTAGACGACATCCTACTCATTGGAAGTGACATACCTACACTGCAAGGGGTAAAGCAGTGGGTGAGTACGTGCTTCGCAATAAAGGACTTAGGCGAAGCTGAGATGATCCTAGGGATCAGGATCTATAGGGATAGATCAAATCGGCTTCTGGGCCTAAGTCAGGCTTCGTACATTGACAAAGTTCTGAAAAGATTCAGCATGGATCGGGCCAAGAAAGGCTTCTTGCCAATGGGCCATGGGCTGAAACATAGTAAGAAGAACTGTCCTAAAACAAGGGAGGACAGGGAGAACATGAAATTGGTTCCATATGCTTTGGCTATTAGATCAATCATGTACTCCATGTTATGTACGAGACCTGATGTCGCCTTTGCACTGAGTATGATGAGCCGATACCAGCAGGATCCCGGGGAAGATCACTGGAAAACTGTCAAGGCGATCCTCAAGTACCTTAACCGGACTAAGGATAGCTTCTTGGTGTATGGTGGTCAGGAAGTGCTATCAGTTACTGGGTATACTGATGCAAGCTTCCAGACAGACCAAGATGAGTACCAATCGCAGTCAGGGTATGTATTCTTGCTGAATGGTGGTGCTGTAAGCTGGAGGAGCTCAAAGCAGCCAACCATAGCGGACTCTACAACAGAAGCTGAGTACATCGCTGCGTGCGATGCAGCTAAGGAAGCTGTGTGGATGAAGAAGTTTATCACTGAGTTGGGAGTAGTGCCAACTATCCAAGACCCAGTCGATATCTTCTGTGACAACAATGGGGCTGTCGCACAAGCTAAGGAGCCCCGGTCACACAAGAACACAAAGCACGTGCTCAGAAAGTTTCACCTCATACCAGAAATCGCGGAGAGAGGTGACATTGCATTGCACAGAGTGGACACCGAGGATAATGTCGCAGATCCATTGACCAAGGCGCTGGCCCAGCCCAAGCACGAGGGTCATACTAGATCTATAGGGATTAGGCCCATGCCTAGTTGGAACTAGTGCAAGTGGGAGATTGTTGGAAATGCCCTAGTCCCGAGGCATTGGTCCTTGTATTTGTACTATACATTTATTGGATTTATGTATTGTACTCATTTGTGTTATTAATAAAGGCATCAATTCATTTATTATATCTATCTTGTGCAATATATTAAATGAAGTATCCAATGGACATATCTATATCCATGACGACAAGTGTCATGCACTTAGCAGTAAGACCATGGATAGGGTAAACGATATGACCATAAATAGATCCGTAGTCTGTTCCAGCCATGGGAATGAATGGAACAACAGACTATCATTAACCTAGTTGTATGGCGGTGTCTTACCGGTCATTGGACATGGAATGTCAACCAAGTTAATGGGTACATGCCTGGAAGCATGGTACTGGATAGATCCACTAAACGAGTAATCCACATGGTATGGTATCACAATGGATTCTCGTGTAGTACTTGTATGGATCCTTTGACCTGACCATATGATGGTGTTACATGTGATGTCGCATACTTAGGGGTACGCCTAAAGGGCTTGTAATAGGGTGCCAAGTATGGGTGCTTTCGGGTATGTCACTGAATATGGTAATGCTATGGATATGCAGAAGGGAATTGTCACTCAGTAACCCACTGAGAAGATATCACCGGCCACTTGATGAATGTGACTGATAAGAGTGTGGCCACACCCAAACAAGTTGGAACTTGTTTGTGAGGTTCAGTGCATTCAGGATCAAGTTAATGTCCGGACACAAAAGAGGGTGATCAATCCATGCCTCTGTGTTGGACACCGATATCAATGACATGGGATGTACAAGTTTAAACTACTGGGTTATGATATCAGTTAGACTGCCATCTCCATCTTAATTGGGGGCTGTAGTGGCTTGCTAGAGCCCAACTGCAGTCTGCGGGCCAAAAGCCCGCTGCCAACATAAAGATGGGCCCACGGGATCGTACACATTGAGCGACTGGACACCGATTTAAAGAATCACAAGTACACTTGGAGTGTACACTCTAGAGAGAGAGAACTATATATATTAATTATATTATAAGGATCAATTGGATTGATCATTATAATAAAATTAATATTTGGCTTCACATAATTAATTGGATTAATTATGAGATTATTTCCTAGGTGTAAATATTTATATGCATAGGTTTACATATGAATTTGTTTTGTGAAGACTTAATTTTAATTTGATGGATTAAATTAATTAGTCAAACTAATTTTAATTTAAATGTAAATAATATATTACTTGGAGTAATATATTAAATACATGGGTTAATTAAAATTGGGCTTGATATTGATTTAGACCAGACTAATTAAAATAAGTTTGGGCCTGAATTAAAAGGAGGAAGCCCACACAGACACAGAAGCTAGACTGGGCCAAATTCCAGCAAGGGAATTTGGAAGCCCTAGGGTTAAAAACCCTAAGGGGAATTCGGCCAACATAGAAGAGCATCTAGCCCCCTTTTGGCCGAATTCTCCTTCCCTCTCTCACTCTCTAATCTTCGTAATTTTTGACGCTAGCACGTGCGGTGTTCGTTAGGCGCTCGTGTACAGGAACGATGAGGAATTCTATTTTGAATTCTGCAGTCATCATCCATCTCTAGAAAGAGATATTTCTGGTAAGAAATTTAATCCCTTTCTATTTAATTTTAAGTTTTTCAATTTCCATCTCAATTGCTCCTGGGACTAGATTTGAGGAAATCACCGCGTTCTTCCGCTTTTATCGGGTGATTTCCGGTGAAAAATCCCAACAGCTATAACGTTGACCAACAAGTAACAGGGATTCTGTGCGACTTCCACTACCACTGGCTGCATAGGATGCTTTCGGGGTTCCTCCCATATTTACGAGAGTGTGGCCAAAGAGTCTGCCATCTAATTATCTTCCCTGAGCACATGCCTGAATTCACATAGCCAAAAGCTTCCACCTTGTCCCAAACCAACTGGAGATACGGTCAGAGCGACTCTTCCTTTACTTCCCATTCGCTGGTGATCTGATGAATCACTAGTGCTGAATCTCTAATTATCAGTGCTTCCAGTGCCCCTAGTGTAATTAGAGAATCAATCCGAATAGGCAAGCTTCGTACTCTGCCCCATTGTTAGTCACCGGGAATTCAAGGCGTTTAGCTAAGGGGATGATTTCTCCATCAGGTGTGCCAATGATCACTCCTAATCCTACCCCATGCTTATTCACAGCCCTATTGAAGTACATTATCCATCTTCCTGGTTCTACATCTATTACAGCCAACTATTCATTAGGGAACTCCAAATTCTCAACATAATCTGACTCCAGGGGTTGGTTGGCTAAAAATTCTGCCACAGCCCTTCTTTTGATTATCTTCTTAGTCATATATTCAATGTTAAATTCAGACAACAGGAGTAGCCATCTTGTTAATTTCCCGGTCAGTGCAGGGGTCTAACATAAATACTTCTTTGGGTAGACCTTTGCCACTGCCTAAACTTTGTACGATTGGAAGTAATGCCTCAACTTTTTGGTTAGCCATACCATAGTGGTACAGGTTTTTTCTACCACCGTTTATCTAACTTCATAGTCGAGCAGCTTCTTACTCAGGTAGTAGATTGTGTGTTCTCTCCCATCTTCTTGTTCTTGAACCAACATTGCCCCCACTGAAGTGTCCTCAATAGCCAAGTACAGAACCAAAGGCTTATTCGACAATGGAGGCTTCAGGACTAGTGGATTCATCAAATAAGCCTTGATCCTATCGAAGGCTAACTGACACTGATCATTCCATTCTGTCAGCTGATTTTTCTTTAAGAGCTTGAAGATGGGCTCACAGATTGTCGTCAACCTTGCAATGAACCGATTGACATATTGCAGTGACCCCAGAAATGATGTAACTTCTTTCTCTGTCTTTGCTGCAGGCATGTCACTGATAGCTTTGATTTTATCCTGGTCCATTTCGATTCCCCTCTGGCTCACTACATGGCCGAGAAGCTTACCTGAAGTTACCCCGAACACACACTTCTTTGGGTTGAGGCGGAGGTTGTACTTTTCAACCCTAGTCAAAAACCTATCCAAGATACCTGGGTGCTCTTCTAGGGTCATCAATTTGAATAGCATATCGTCGACATAGACTTCAACCTCTTTGTGAATCATGTCATGCAACAGTGTTGTTACGACCCTCTGGTAGGTGGCTCAGGCATTCTTCAGTCCGAACGGCATAACCCTGTAGCAGTAGACTCCCCACTCCATGATGAAGGCTATCTTCACTTTGTTGACAATGTCCATAAGGATCTGATTATACCCTGAGAAGCCATCCATGAATGAATACATTATGGCCCTGGCGGCGCTGTCTATCAGAACATCAATATGTGGCAATGGGAAGTCATCCTTGGGGGATGCCTTATTCAGATCTCTATAATCCACGCAGACCCTGACTCTGCCATCCTTTTTAGCAAAGGGCACTATGTTGGCCAACCATTCCGGGTATTCCACAACTTCTAGAAACTCGGCTTTTATCTGCTTCGCCACCTCCTCCTTGACCTTTTCCACCCATTCTGGCTTGAGCCTTCTGAGTTTCTGTTTGATAGGCTTCATTTTCGAATTTGTTGGGATTCTGTGTTTTGCAATCTCCCTGTCAACTCCTGGCATATCATCATAAGACTTGGCGAAGGCCTTTACGTGTCTTAGGATTACATCCACAATTTCTCTTCTCTCTTCAGGTGTGAGGTCTTTGGAGACGGATATCATTTTTGGGTCATCATCTGTTCCTAGATTCATTTCATGTAATGATGCATCGTGTATGATAAAAACATTAATTGAATGCTTATATGTATGCACAGTTCCGTCCGGAAAAACATCACACAAGTAAGCGAAATTAGATTTCATTGCATTGAAAGCCTTGTAGGCTGAGTTATTTACATCAAAGATAGAAAAAGAAGATGCATCAAAATGATTTTCACCCTCTACAGGCGGAAGGTCTTCTCTTATCGCAGCTCCTTCAACCTCCTCAAACAGGTCTCCCAGGTCACCTTTGAGGGACTGTTTCTGGTTAGCAGTCGGGTCCTCCTCCATCATCTTTGCCTTCCCGGCCATCATAAGCTTGGCCAATTCTTTCACAGCCTAGTTTACCAACTCCTCTTGAGTTTTTGGTATAGCTGCTTGTTTCGGTTCCGAAATGGCGTTGGCTTTCATCAATGCAGCCAGCACCTTGGTAATGGCCATAATGGCCTCTTCAGTTTTGCCACCCCTGGGATTCAATTTTTCAGAGGATTCTCCTTTGTTCCCGAACTCCATATTAACTTGGTCGACTGCCATCTCTTTTCCTTTCAGAACTTTCCCCTTGTCTTCCTTAGTCTCAACATGGAGCATGTTGACAACCGGCTCTACTCCTTACTTCTCGAAATCCATGACATCCGAGAAGATTTCAAATCCAGGGAACTGACCCCCTTCAATCTCTACTGGCTCTGAAGCCCCATCATACACTTTTTCAGCCGGACGTACAAATGTGTCAACCAGATTCACACCTCTCCTACTCGGCTCGCCTCCTTTCTCATAATAACTGAGCCCGTGTTGACGATACTTCCCCGGTTCTATATCAAACTTGGGGACACCCTGTTGTCTTGCCCCTAGGCCCTTGCTGGGCTCAAACTTTTGCTTGGCAAAGTATTTGTATATCCCCTCTGGGACTTTCGGTCCGTCGCTACTTTCCTTTGTCCCTGTTGCAACCTGAAACCTTGTCATTGGCTACTCTTCGGCAATTAGGGTAGCTACCACTGATGGCTCATCCGCCTTTACTATCACCACTCTCCCACCTATCAAGAACTTGACTTTTTGGTGTAAAGTGGAAGGTACACCTCCCAGGGCATGGAACGATGGCCTCCTAGGAGTAAAGAAAATGTAACGGGGATATCGATAACCGTGAATAGCTTATTTGACTTGACCTCCCCCACTCTGACCTCGACCTCAAAGGTGCCAATCATTGATCTTCTACTGTCATTGTATGCCCTGATTACCGTGCCAG
Source organism: Euphorbia tirucalli (assembly GCA_039660915.1). Taxonomy (NCBI): domain Eukaryota; kingdom Viridiplantae; phylum Streptophyta; class Magnoliopsida; order Malpighiales; family Euphorbiaceae; genus Euphorbia; species Euphorbia tirucalli. The sequence goes on from CM077633.1 coordinate 35,597,303, forward strand.
AATTGCTGAGGGCTTCCACTTTGATGCCCAGATAAGGCAAAACTTTTAAAGGGAAAATATTGAGGGCTGAGTCGTCATCGACCATTACACATGGCATGGTCTTATCCATAATCTGCACCCTCAGATACAGAGCCCTGTTATGATTCACCCCTTATGGTGGCAGGTTAGATATCCCAAAGCTAATTTCTTGGGCCCTGTTTGCCTTCAAATGAATTCCCCTTATTACAGCACAAACTTCCTTTGGCGACATCAAGGGAGTTGCCTCCATTTCCATCATCTATTTCACTACCACCTCACGGTGTCTTTTCGACTCCATAAGAAGATGCCAGATGCTAGCTCGGGCAGGCGTCCTTTTCATTTGTTTGACAATCGCATCATCCTCCTTATCCTTTAATCCCTGGGCCACAGTGCCTGATTCTATAGCAGAATGATTCCTTCTGGGAAGTGTCTGGGGAGCTACATTGACGGGTTGGTAAACCCTACTGCTCCGAGTGATATGTATGACAGGGCCATCTTTTGTGACCACTGTCCCCCGTCTTGTTTCTACTGGATACACTAACTTGGGCTCTTTAAACCCAAAATCTTCATCATCATCTTCAAGGTCAATATTGTTCAGATCAATGGGAACCTGTCCCCTCAACACCACTGAAGTTTGGGGTTCAATCTCCTCTGGCTCTTCTTCTTCTACTTTGGCTACAACCACCTAAACACTCGGGTTGGCTTCAATTATCTGTGCAAAAACACTGTTGGCCGGGATGCCAGATTGAACCATATCAACCTGGCCCCTAAAATTGGGTAAAGGATTCCTCTCCACATTCGGATTCAGTGCAGGTTTGACAATCTTTCCTTCAGTGACCAGCCTTTGAATGGCCCTTATCAAGCTGGTACACTCGTTGGTGCGGTGACCTATCGTCACATGATAGGCATAGAAATTTTCCTTGTCGGCTTCAACAGGGGGAACATAAGGCTTTATGCTTTGCAACAGACCAGCCGTCCTACACTTGGCAAAGATACGTCCCAAGTATTCGACCCACGGATTGGTAGGTCTCTGAGGTGTTCTCGTCTGGCCTCCTTAGGCCACAGTTGCCACATCAGCCTCCTTCGCTCGGTCTACTATCGCTGCGATCTGGGCTGGAGCTAGACCTTGTTGAAGAGGATGTAGAACCACTGGCTTTGTACCCCTGGGTATATCCACGGCTACCCCGGTAGGTACTCGAACCCTACTTACTCAGCTGTTCTTCTTCAGCATACCTCTCAACCCGCTTTGCAAAATCTACCACATTATTGAAGGAATGAAATCTCTTCAGATTCATTTTCTCCTTGTAGGTTGGCAAGCTACCATCCACAAGCTTCACGATAAGGGACTCCAATTTAGGGGCTCCGTCCACTAACACTTGCACATCCATCCACCTTTTGCAATAGGCCGAAAAGGATTCATTAGGCCTTTGATGAATTCTTTCTAGGTCTTTGAATGTGGTTTCAACCTGAGTGTTGTAAGCATACTATTCACAAATGCCTCAGACAGATCCTCCCAGGTGGAGCACGTGTGGATCGACGTCCTGAGATACCACTTAGCGGCTGCGCCTCGCAAAGTAGTAGGAAACAAATTTAGTAGATGGACCTTTTTGATCCCCAGGCTAGACATGATTCTGACATAGCTATCTAAGTGTACGGGGGTAGATTAGGCATCTGAAACCCAACTGGGAGTGGCTCTCCCCCTTCTACAAACAGAGTAGACGAATCTGCACACTTAACAGACTGATAGTGCACCATCTCCTTCAGCTTCGGCAACAGTGCTCCAAAATTAGAAAGTTTCTCCTTGAGACACTTTTCAACAGCCGTCTCAATCGAAGCCTCCCTGGCTCTTTCAAAGGCCACGTCTTCCTCAGAATGATGGTTGAGTTCCCGAGGTGGGATGACCACTCTCCTACTGCCAAGCACATTCCTCCCTGAATTAGGGGCCCCTTGCACAACATTCCCCTCGTTCTCAACTGGGGCTTAGGCTTGCTGGCTAGTCGGGCCTACAGCGGCAGTCACTACGGTCTGTACTTGCTCCCTGATGGTTGATTTAAACTGATGAGAATTTAGAAAGGATGTCATGAATGCATTCATGTCAAAGGGAGGACTTCCACCATTTCCACCTTAAGCCTTCTCGGTTCTACTTGCTTCTTCCAATACAAACAGACTGTCAACTGGTAAAGAAGGTAGCTGTCCCCCAAACTCTTGCTCCGAGTCTAAATCCAAGCTGACCCTAACCCCTTCCACTTTGGCTAATTCGGTCTGAAATGGCTGAACTGATTGTCCGGACCCTAAAATGACCCTTTCAAGTCGTTTTAAAGTTCGATGCCAAACTGCAGATTCAACATGGGGTTAGCATCACAGGTGAATGTTATGATCCTAGACACAAAGCGCTAAGTGATATGGATGGTATGATCGTGGGATGATCGTGATTGAATGATGCTTCATGAATGGAAATGATAATGAATGTGATTTTGTTTTTTATTTTGAACGTCCCAAGAATGCCCCACAACTATGCAAGAGACAATGCAAACAAACGTCACGTGCGATCTGTCACACGGACAGAGGTTCGGTGCCTTTAGAGCACCTAACTGATGTTATGAAATGGTCACGTATGTACCGACACACGGACAGAGGTTCGACACCTTATGGTATGCGAGTAAAATGTCATGGCTGCACGAAAACGTGATTAGTACAAATGCCATACATATGAATGTGTAAGAGATGCCTACATGAAAACGTGATTAGAAATGGCACGCGAGTGATTATGCATTTCGGATGCTTTATGAAAAGAAAATTAAAAGGGAAAACAACACATAACAAACGTTAGCACACACAAAAGTATGCACTCCCTCCCAACCTTATTTCTCCTTTCGATCGGTCTCGCATTCTTCCTAGGTGTTGGGTCTCTTTGGCATCAACGGGGGATACCAAAGGTGCATGCTCAATTGTTCAATTTTAGATTTATGTTTTGGTAATCCTAGGGGAAATTACTAAGCCATTACATGTGGGCCAAGCTTAAACCAAGGGTCGCATAGGCTCCCATAGCGAATAAACACTTCCCCACCATAGAACACGATGTAAGGTCATGTGGGGCTATAAGTGGTTTACCCGTCGGGTGTCTCCAATCCTGGCGGTAGAGGTAGTCCACTTTTTAGGTAAACTGGGGCTAATCAATGTATTTGAAGGGTTGAGAAGAAGAAAATGTCATGATATGCAAGGTATGAATAAAAAAATTTTAAAGAAACTTTTAAGATAATCCCCAGCAGAGTCGCCATTGTGAGCAGACGACCTTTTTAACGTGATACGGATGCGGCGAAGCGAATTGGGGGTTTTCGGAAAATGGGGTTGGTGATGTTTTGGGAAAAAGGGTTTGTTTATCTTATATTAGGAAAAATCATTTGTTCGCTTATCTGTTTTGGAAATTCTTTTTGTAGAAAACATTTTCCCATTTTATTACTTAAAGACTTCGAAACCTAAATTTCGAGATCAGTGACAGAGTCGCCACCCGGATCAGCTCATTCGGGAAATTCCGGTACAGCTCCCTACTGAGCGCAGACTACTGTACCTAATCCAGAGATTCAGGGCTTGAGCAACTTACCTACTTAACCTCGAGCTTGTATTCATTTATCATTTATAAAACCATATTTATTCAATTTATTATTTTTTCTAACCCAAATTTGTTTATTTTACTAGCCTGTGCTCAAGCAAATGATAGAATTAAATTGCAGGAAATTAAATCACCCACACAAATATACAAAAGAATAATAGAGGCCACTTATACAACCAAATTGAATAAAAAGGAGAAAACTCTCGTCCTCACATTTACAATCGCCTAGGATACACGAAGATCTAAAAATACAATTGCCTAGTTTAAACGGAATAGTATATTAATTACAGGAAAAATAATAAAAATGAAGATAAATGCTACAAAACAAAGGGTTAGCACAGTTTATATTATAAACACAGATAGGACTCAAAACAGGACAGAATTGGGGTTGTTAGGAAATGGGAGCATGCATTTAGGGGTTAACTGGGTCGACCCGACCGGTTGAACCGGTTAGACCTGGAAAATGGCTTTGAAACGTCCTGTAATTTTTGTGCTGAAAAATTGATTTTGGAAAACCATTTGGCTCGATTACATGCAAATTTCCACTTTTGTGGGTCTGTTATCCCGGAACTCGGGGTTCGGTTCGTGTGGGTTTTCCTAATTTTCACAAACATCTAGGGTCTAAAAAGCAGCAAACACACAAAAAAAAAACAGTCTGAGTTCGAAAACAGCATCGTCCAACGATGCCCGTATGGGCTGTTCCGCGATTCTATCTTTTCCAGGAACTACAGCCGCACGGCTGGAAAATAGAGCCGGGCGGCTCTAACCCATGCTGGGCGGCTGTAATACCCGGACCCGAAATCGGTTTTCTCATTTTTTTTTCGAAAAATCGTTATTTTTTCGTTTTCAGTGTTTCCCAGGGATTTTATAGAGTTCGGGGGCTCGCTAATGCTGAACTGCGGATCCGAATCGGATCAAATAACCCCGAAACTGATATATAAAACCCGGGAAAAACCATAAAACCAATATCCATACATCCAAAAACCAAAGCCAAAACGACGTACAAATATTCTTGGGCCGAAAGATACCAAAACAGAATGCACGAAATGGAAAACGGACTACTTTCGGCCGATCAGGATAAATCTGGATTCTGTCCCTGAGGAACAAAGTTAGGCGGCTCTAGGGCTAGAGGCGGTCGGCTCTGTTCATCACGAACACAGCCGTACGGCTATGATAGGCAGCCTAGTTTCCGGAAAAATGCAGAACCGAGAAAAAACACATAGAAAAACAATGCAAACGAATTTAAGGCCTCTCAGAGTTTACCTTGGTGTTGTTCCAGTGTACTGGATATGCAGGAACGGATTGAAGGCTTGGAATTGATATAGGAAACTCAACTGGTCGAAAACTACAACAATCCAAAGCAACCCAAAACCAACCCAAATACGTCCCAAATCGATAAGCAAAGGTCTTGGAACTTGATACTAATGTCTTCAGGATGATGTAGGGTTTTAACTTTGATGTTTTGGCTCCTTCTTCTTTCCTTTTCTCTCGGTCTCACTTCCTCTCTTTTCTTCTCTGCTTTCTTTTTTTTTTCTCTCTGCCAGAACCCTTTCTTTTTTCGGTTCCTTCTAAAAAAAAAAAATCCGTCTCTCAGATATGATTCTTTCTTTTTATGTCTCCCTCTCTCATATCACCTCATTTCATTAAATGGCAGCCTGACTTCTAATTTTTACGCCCAAAAATACTTTCTGTTAAACCAAGTTGTTCTGCTTTGCAGGGCAACTTGGTTTGCCCACCAGAGCCGCCTATCTCTAGTGTGCACTAGAGCCGTATGACTCTAGTCTAGAGCTGGCCGGCTCTGGCTCAAGAAACCAAAGCCGTCCGGTTCTAGCGAAAGCCGGAGCAAAATTCAGAAAATCGGACATACACCCTAAACCCTAGAAATCACTCGGGAGACCTTTCGGGGGTTTTGGATTGAGGATAGCTCAGCTTTCAGGACATTTGAGACACCCTGGGCAACAACGCGGTCACTTTTGAGCCCAATCAAGTCCGTCTGCTCCATAGGTAACATGTGAACTCTCATCACAGAGGTCGGGAAAAACCCGTGCTCACACTTGTCCCTCTCAAGGATAGATCGCAGTGAAAGTGAATTGTTGTTTTCCATTTAGAAATTCTACACAGAAAAATTTAAGAGTGTTAATAAAGGACTTTATTGTTATTTTCCCATATATAATTAATAGTGAATCAAGTTATTAATTAATCCAAGTTGTTGGGCTAATGGGCCGAGATCCATATTTCATTAAGATATAGCCAGACGAGGGCCTGGTACAACTATACCTTAATTATTTAGGTAGGAATGTCATCCAATCCCAACCTAGGGACTCTCGGTTTGATGGGCTTGTTGGCACTTGCCCATCTATGCTTAGGGCCAGGAGAATCCTACTACCCACGCTAAGTCAAAACCTCCATCCAAGTGATAGAGTAACCTATACTCCTACCCAATACAAAATGACGATACTTCAGTGCATCCAACGAGGGCATGGTCTAGAACTGGCCTATTGTGAGCGGGTAACGTTTTAGACGGAACGCGGACTCTCTCAGAGGGATCCTCGAGATTGGGCAACCCTCCCTCGCGTGGGGTTTTTATGATGAAAATTCATTTTTAGAATGTTAAATTATTTCATAAAAGAACCGAGACCTAAGTCTCGATAAATAGTGTAGGAGTCACCACCCGGCTCAGCTCAACCGGGAAATTTCAGTGTAGCTGAACCGAACGAAAGGCCACTACACTATCCAGAGATCTAGGTCCGGACAAGTCCCCAATTTCGTGTCTAATCAAAATAAATACGGCCAATGTTCATAGATGGTATTTTAAATTTCTAAAATGAATTTTATTGCATTAAATTAAGCACACAACGTACACATAAATAAAATAAAGCAGTAAATAATTAAATTATTACAACCCAATCGAATAAAAATAAAAACCCTCAACCTCACTTTACAAAAGCCTAGAATACACAATTTATTTAAAATTTACAATCGCTTAAGATACACGGATTAAGCTATTAATTACATTAAAAAAAATAAACTAAAAGCTGCAAAACAAATGGTTAGCACAATTTACGGTAGGACTCAAACATTGGGGGCATGCATTTAGGGGGATAGTAGGGTGAACTCGGCTAGTTCGCCTGACTAGACCTGGAAAACAGTTTTGAAACGTCCCTGTATTTTGGTTTTGTGCTGGAAAATCATTTTTGAAAACATTTTCTTTTTCCGGTTTACTTTGATTTAGCATGTGAGGTGGGTCGGTTTTCGAGAGAATCGGTTCTCCGTCGTTGCATTGTTCTAAATGCAACAACATGGAAAATTAAATCTAAGGTCGTGAATGCACATAACAAAATTCATTTTTGATGATTTTCTGATTTTTCTGAATTTTTATGATTTTTAGGAATTTTTCTGGATTAAAATAGAAATTCTGCCTCTAGACGGGAGTTACAATCGTGCGACTGTAATCCTTCCAATTGCAGAAAATCGCCAAAATTTATTTAAATGAAAGGAAAATAGCGGGGTAATTCAAGAACACTCGTACGACTATAATTACAGTCATACGACTGTTCTTTAACACAAGAACAGTCATACGGCTGTTCTTGAATTCCATAAACAGTAAGCTCGAAAATTAAGTTTTTATGCACAAAAACACACCAAATCACCCAGAAAAAGCAAGAAAATGAAGGTTTAAGGTATATTTACCTTTGTGGCACTGATCTACCATAGGATTGACCACTGGAAACGCCCCAATCACCTCCAAATTGCTTCTTTTTCCTTGAGTTAAGGTTTTAAAAGTCAAGTCCAAAATCTCCAAAATGTCACGGATTCTGAGAGTTTAAAGTCCGAAATTGATTAAGTTTAGAGTGTCCAGTTATTAACCTATTGATTTTTAACAAGTTTTAAACTTTAACACCTAAGAATTAAAAGAAAAAGAGAAGAAAAAGATGGTTTTTGTTTGGTCTTCCTTTTTCTCTCCTTTTTCTCCAATTCTCTCTCAATTTCTCTCCCTAAACTCTTTTAATTTTTTTAGAACCAAAAGTCCCCCCCTTTTCTTTCTTTCTTCCTCTTATTTCCTAGCTTACTTGCTGCAAAAATGGAGCATTAATTTCTCTGAAAATCAGCCCCAATTTTTATGTCACAAGGTATGGGCTGTTGTACCTGCTTCGGTATTACAGTAGTATGACTGTAATACAACACCACGACTGTAATTGCAGTCGTTCACGACAACAAACATTTTTTTGTCTGGAAAATTCTGGCGCTTATAGCTATCCCTTGCGCGATCAAATTCGACACCTGAATCCAGGTCTAGAATACCTGAGGTGAGGAATTTGAGAGCGCGGATTAACGCGCCGCAAACACATGAAAGAAAACACAGTTGATCTGGGTTAACCGAGGTGAGGTTGAAGATGGAATAAGCCGATACTGGGTCTAGGTTAGCCGAGGCGATGCTGGAGATGAGATAAGCCGATATCGGGTCTTGGTTACCCGAGGCAAGGATGGAAGTGAAATAAGCCGATACCGGGTTTAGGTTACCCGAGGCTAGAATGAAGGTGAAATAAGCCGATACCGGGTTTAGGTTACCCGAGGCGAGGATAGAGGTGAAATAAGTCGATACCGGGTTTAGGTTACCCGAGGTGAGAATGAAGGTGAAATAAGCCGATACCGGGTTTAGGTTACCCGGGGCGAGGATAGAGGTGAAATAAGCTGATACCGGGTCTAGGTTACCCGAGGCGAAGTTTGCTGGGGATCTGGAATGAAGCCGATCTGGGCCGATACCGGGTCTATGTTACCCAAGGTGGATCTACTGGGGATGTGGAATGAAGTCGATCTGGGTTGATACCGGGTTTACATTACCCGAGGCGGATCTGCTGGGGATGTGGAATGAAGCCGATCTGGGTTGATATAGGGTTTACATTACCCGAGGTGGATCTGCTAGAGATGTGGAATGAAACTGATCTGGACCGATACTGGGTCTATGTTACCCGAGGCGGATCTGCTGGAGATATGGAATGAAGCCGATCTGGGCCGATACCGGGTTTACATTACCTGAGGCAGATCTGCTGGAGATTTGTCCGTGTCTGAGACAGTGATGAGGAATTCCTGCATTTAAAATAACAAGTCTTCATTCCTTGATCGAGAGATTTTGAACAAAAATTTTTACCCCTTTGATCAAGAATGAAGACTAGCTAGGGATGAATGCTCTGTGTATGTTGTGTATGTATGCATGATGATGCATATGCATATGGTGATTAAATGATGCATTTCTTACTATTTGTGCAAGATTGATATTTCTCCTTTCTGCTTGGGAAGGCATGTTTTGCCCCTGGCTGGTGGAAGACGCTCTTTACACAAAGCCTTTCCTTGTCGAAGATATATAAGGGCTGATGGGGAAATAAGATGATTGCTGAGGGTGCATGACAAAGCTGGGGAAAAGGATCATAGTGTCCTTTGTAAATGTTCTGCTGGGGAGATGATGGAGAGACTTTGCTTTTCGCCCTTGTGATTTATGAATCTGGAAGTGCTCTAAATTTTGCCTGGGTTGCCCAATGTGGGTTTTCAGCCCAGCGAGCTGCTCTAATTTTTGCTTGAGGCACCTTTTTGGTTTTCACCCCAACGAGCTGCTCTAATTTTTGCCTGGGGCGCCTTTTCGGTTTTCACCCCAGCGAGCTCTTTTTTTTTGACAAAGACCGATTGAAAAGGAAAGTTCTTGGACAATCACTATCGCTCTTCTGGAAGATGAATTAGATTTGGAGGATGATGAAGGATTTCAGACTGTATGTATTTAGTACATTTTCATTGTTAAATAACGTGACACGTTTAACCAGTTAAATGCAAAGCGCTTTCCTTAAGTGGATGTTTAAGCAAGATAACTTTGTCTATGCATTTGACTTAACCACTCAAATATATTTAAACAAACATTTCACTTTATTGATAAAACCAAAATGAGTACATTTGAAAAGATTGGTTCCCAAAGTGGTATACACTTCACACAGAGCCAGAATCCATCACCAGTCGTCCCTTTTAGATTTTCTGACTGATCATTTTCTCTCTGGTGTCTTAACTTTTGCCTAGACCGCTCTTTTGAGTTTTCAGCCTAGTAGACCCTTTTTTTTCAAATATGATAAAGCTTCAAGCGGTCTTGGTTGACAGGATTTGTGAACTCATTTCCATCCATGTCCATCATGCTGACACTGCCTTTCGATAGTGCTTTCTTCACAACATAGGGCCCTTCCCAGTTGGGTCTAAACTTCCCCCGAACATCGACATTTGAGGGCCTTAATTGCTTCAACACCAAATCTCCTGCTTTCAATTGCCGCTTAGGGTACTTCACATTCCGATTATAGGCCCTAGCCATTATGCGTTGGTACATTTGTAGTTGATCTAGTGCTTGCAGCCGCTTTTCATCTAGCGTCACTAACTACTCGTATCTAGCTTGAACCCATTCAGTTTCTGGTAACTGAGCTTCCAAGGCGACTCTGAGTGACTTGAGCTCTATTTCTACTGGTAACATTGCTTCCATACCATACACCAAGCCATATGGGGCCTCCTCTGTTGGAGTTCTAACACTGGTTCTGTAACCCCAAAGAGCATACGACAGTTTGTCAGCCCAATCTCTATAGGTGGTTACCATTTTTGATAGGATCTTCTTTATTGCCTTATTAGCTACTTCCACCGCACCGTTAGCTTGAGGTCCATATGGAAGAGACTTGTGGTGCTTAATGCCATGTTCTGCAAGCAGCTTAGCTATTGCCCTTGAAATTGTACTCCATTGTCAGTCACTATATGATGGGGAACCCTGTATCGAGCAAGGATGTGCTTTTGGATGAACTTAACCATCTGCTTAGTTGTTACACTAGCGAAGGATTCTGCCTCTACCCATTTTGAGAAGTAATCAACTACCATAACTATGAATCTGTGTCCATTAGACGCTGCAGGATGAATTTCACTAATCATATCTATTCCCCACATGGAAAACAACCAAGGTGAGCCAAATTCTGTAGTTCAAGTGGTGGAAGGTGACTGATGTCAGCGTAGATCCGGCACTCGTGACATCTCTTTACTTTCCTTATACAATCAGCCTGCATAGTCATCCAGAAGTACCCTTATCTCATTATTTACCTATCCATAGCAAGTCCATTCATATGCGGGCCGCAAGACCCCACATGCACCTACTGCATCACTGTTTCTGCCTCTTGTTCTGTCAGACATCTTAGGAGGACTCCATTTGCTGTTCTTTTGTATAGCTTATCTTCAAAGATTCTGAACTGACAGGCTAGCTTTCTTAATGACATCTTATCAGTAGTTCTGGATCCTTCTGGATATTTTCCTTCCTTCACATACTGGTAATGTCAAAGAACCATGACTTCTCTTCAGCTGTCAACTCCATTACTTCGTGAAATTCAAAACAGGGTTGTCTGGAAGTCGCTATGACCAGTGGCTGCACTTGAGTTTCTTCTGCATTTTCCCACATGGAAGATAGTGTTGCCAGTGCATCAGCTATCTTGTTCTCATCCCTGGGGACATGTCTGAATTCACATTGGCCAAATATCTCTTTTTTGTACTGTAGTAGCTCTAAGTAGGGCCGTAAGGCTTCTTCTTTTAGCTCCCATTCACCTTGTGCTTTCCTAATCACCAAAAGTGACTCTCTGACAATTAAGACATCATTCGCCCCTAGTGTCAGCAAAGCTTCCATTCTAAATAAGCATGCTTCATACTCTGCCCCGTTGTTGGTTATAGAAAAACCCAACCTCTTTGATTAAGGAATGACTTCACCGTCCGGTGTCGTTATGATTACCCTGATTCCAGCACCCTTTCTATTCAAGGCACCATCAAAGCACATCACCCACCTTTTTATTTCTACCATGGCAAGCTGTTCATCGGGGAACTCCAAATTCTCTATGTAATCTGATTCCAGCGGCTGATTTGCTAGAAATTCTACTACGGCTTGCCCTTTAATGGTTTTCTTAGTGATGTACTCAATGTCGAACTTCGATAAGAGTAATAGCCACCTAGATAACTGTTGGGATTCGTCATTGAAAAATAACTTGGCGCAGCGGAAAATACACCGTTTAAAATTTCCTAGAATCCACCTATCGTGTCCAATTACCATTGATTAGAATAAAATCAAATAAGAATCAAGAGAGATTAACTCACCGGATTCTCTCCTCTAGAGACTGCTGCAGAATCGTTTCTTGAAAAACTGCGATCTCCAAAGTCCAGTGCACGACCAACTATTGAGCGGGAACCGGTGCTAGCCAAAGACGCGAAGGAATGGAGGTTTAATGCTGGGATTTTCGGCTGTTTTGGGGCTGCTATTGGTGGCTGAAATTTCCAGCAATTAATTAGAGTTGAATTAGGTTTTTCTTCCTTAAGTGTGCCCTTATATAGACACCTTGTCTAGTTGGGTTTTAATTAGGTTAATTAAACCCAAGCCCACTAGGATTATAATTACATAAATAAACTTTAATTAAAAAGTATATACTATGTAATTTAATTCCATTTGGCTAAATTTAATTACCCCTAAATAAAATTAAATCACACTTAAGTTAATACAATACATGTATTTAATTTTCCTACTTAGGAAAATTATTTAATTAATTGTTTACTTTATGTAATTCAATTAATTGATAAATTAATTAATTACATTATGTAAACTTATTAATTAAATTAAATTCAACCCAATGTCAATTAATTACCTTGACACCGAATGTCAACTAATTAATTAACGCATTCCTTCCAATGTACATTACATGTACAATTTCTATAAGTTCCAGCTCAGTTGATCTATGTGCATGATCTTATGGGTCTGTCTTTATGTTGGCAGTAGGCCCAAGGCCCACAGACTGTAAGTGGGTTCTAGTAAACCATTACAGCCCCCAATTAAGACAGAGATGCAGCAGTCTTTAGAAGACACTCACCCGGTAGTAATCTCATAGTGTCCTTTGCCTAACGATATTGATATGAATAAACAAGAGGCATGGCGTCTGTCATCCTCTTCTGTTGTTTATTATATTTCTTGATCTTGAGTTGACTGATTAATCAAATAAGCAACCAACTTATTTGGGTATGGCCATACACTTATCAGTCCCACTCATCAAGTGGCCAATGATATCATCTCAGTGTTACCAGAGTGGCAATTCCATCACTTCATCATCAATATCAACATGTTCACCGGTCCACCCAATCATACCTGTATTTAGCATCCTTTTACAGACCTATTAGGCGTATGTCAAAGTGAACCGGATTCCATATCGATATTATAATGAAATCTGGTCTGAGGACAAAAGAGACCTACTCAAGAAAGACCTATGACATGACAACCATGTGGCTTTCTTATGCGGATCGATCCAGTCCCATGTCAATGACATGTACCTATATTCATGACTGACTATACAAGTACTATGGCTAGTTAAGAACTACCATACAGTCATCGAATATACAAGTCTATGGTTCTATTCGTTCCCACGATTAGAACAGACTTGGGATAGGTTTTATGATTATCAATCAATGGATACTCTCCTCATATTATAGCACAAGATATAAATGAAATAGATTAATTGCCTTTATTAATGTGACACAAATAATGTATTCATACATGACTCTTAATGTATAATACAAAATACAAGAATCCAATGCCCTAAGAACTAGGGCACACCAACAATCTCCCACTTGCACTAGTTCCAAGTGGGCATTGCCCTAATTCCTATAGATCTGGTATGATCGTCGTGCTGTGTCTGCAACAGCGCTTTGGTCAATGGATCTGCGACATTATTCTTGGTGTCAACCCTCTGCAATGATATGTCACCTATGTTCACGATCTCCCGAATGAGGTGAAACTTTCTGAGTACATGTTTGGATCTTTTGTGTGACCGGGGCACCTTAGCTTGTGCGATGGCCCCGTTGTTGTCACAAAAACATCAACTGGGTCTAGGATAGTGGGCACTACTCCCAACTCAGTTATGACTTTCTTGATCCAAACGGCTTCCTTTAAGCTTCGCACGCAGCTATGTACTCAGCTTCCATTGTAGAGTCAGCAATGGTGGCCTGCTTTGAGGACCTCCAACTAATGGAACCACCATTCAGGAGAGAAACATAACCAGACTATGACTGGTTCTCAACCTCATCGGTCTCAAAGCTTGCATCAGTGTAACCTGACACTACCAGCTCATCTTGACCTCTATCTACTAAGAAAGCATCCTTAGTACGGTTAAGGTACTTCAAGATTGCCTTGACTGCCTTCCAGTATTCCTCACCGCGGTCCGACTGGTACTGGCTAGCCTTACTTAATACAAACACGACATCAGGCCTCATACATAACATGGAGTACATGATAGATCCAATAGCAGATGCGTAAGGGATCTTTTCCATGTTCTCCTCGGTCCTTCTTTGTTTTAGGACCATCTTTCTTACTCAGCTTCAACCCATGGCGCATAGGCAAGAATCCTTTCTTTGCCTTGTCCATGCTGAATCCTTTTAGAACCTTGTCAATGTACGTGGCCTGACTTAGGCCTAGAAGCCGATTGGATCTATCTCTGTAGATCCTGATCCCTAAGATCGTCTCAGCTTCGCCTAAGTCCTTCATTGCGAAGCACCTAGTCAACCACTGCTTAACCCCTTGCAGTGTTGGTATGTCACTTCCAATGATAAGGATGTCGTCAACATACAGCACTAGGACGGTGGAAACGCTCCCACTAACCATCTTATACACACAGGGCCTTTAACTTGAAACACCATTTGCAACCTATCACCTTAGCACCCGGAGGTGGATCCACCAAGTTCCATACTTGGTTATCATGCATAGATTGCATCTCAGCCTCTATGGCTTTACACCATTGATCTGAGTGTGGGCTTTCAACAGCCAATTGATAGGTCTTGGGCTCTTCTTGGTCAACGACCATAAGGTCCCCATCATCAGTCACGAGAAAGCCGTAACTCTCTGGCTGATGACATGTCCTACCAGACCTTCTAAGGTCCTGTGCAACCATTTCTGGTTTCTTAATTTCTTGAGTAGTCAGATTGGTTCCCAAAGCATCCTCAGCAGTAGCTGCAGGAGTTTGTGAGTCTTGAACTTCTGAAAGTTCAACATTACTCCCACTGTCTCTCTTGCAAAGGAATTCCTTCTCCAAGAAGACTGCATTTCTGGCTATGAAAACTTTGTTTTCGGCCGGATCGTAGAAGTAATAACCCTTAGTTTCCTTAGGGTAACCCACAAACTGGCACTTGACAGATTTGGACTCGAGTTTGCCACTTGTCAATTTCTTAACATGTGCATCACAGCCCCAAATCTTCAAGAAGGAAACATTGGGCTTTCGGCCTTTCCATAGTTCATACGGTGTTCCCTCAACTGCCTTGCTTGGTGTATTATTAAGAATGTAAGCTGCTGTCTCTAAAGCATATCCCCAAAAGGAGACAGGGAGTGTAGCATGACTCATCATCGAGCAGACCATGTCAAGTAAGGTCCTATTCCTCCTTTCTGACACTCCATTCAACTGGGGTGTACCAGGAGGAGTGAGTTGGGATATGATCCCACACTCTCTCAAAAACGAGTCAAAATCTTGGCTTAAATATTCACCCCCTCGGTCAGACTGAAGTGCTTTTATTTTCTTGCCAAGTTGGTTTTCTACTTCATTCTTAAAGTCCTTGAACCTTTGGAGAGTCTCAGACTTATGCTTCATCAGATACACGTAACCGTATCTGCTGAAGTCATCCGTGAAGGTGACGAAGTACAGAAAACCAGATCTAGCACTAGTGCTCATTGGGCCACATACATCGGAATGTATTAGCTCCAATAGCTCTGAGGCCCTTTCAGCAGTCTTGCTAAAAGGCGCCTTTGTCATCTTGCCTCTCAAACAAGATTCACATGTGTCATAAGGCTGGATGTCAAATGACCCTAGCACTCCACTAAAGTGAAGCCTAGCTATGCGCTTCTCATTTATATGGCCAAGTCGACAATGCCAGATGTAAGTAGGATTAATTTCATTTTGTTTAATCCTTTTAGTATTTATGTTATAGATTGAACTTTCACGTTTTAGATCAAGGATATATAAGCCATTTTCGAGAAATGCTGTTCCATAAATAATATTGCCACATTGCATAGAAATTCTACCATGTCCAATATTAAATACAAATCTAGAAATATCCAACAAAGAAACGGAAATAATATTCCTGCGCATCGCAGGTACAAAATAACAGTTTCTTAGTTCCAAAACAAGTCCACTAGGCATCTCCAAGAAATAATCTCCGATCTCCATGGCCTGAACCCGAGCACCATTTTCGACTCGAAGATCTACTTCTCCAGATCCTAATAATCTCCTATTTCTTAGACCCTGCACATTTGAACAAATGTGAGATCCACATCCAGTGTCCAAGACCCAAGATGTAGAAATAGCCAGATTAATCTCAACAACATAAATACCTGGAGCAGCAGTTTTGCCCTTCAGTTGCTCCCTTAGCTTTGGACATGAGCTCTTCCAGTGCCCCTTCTCATGACACTCATGGCAAACATCGTCAGGAGAGGCAACCCTTGCTTTAGGTTAGGCCACCACCTTTTTGCCCTTAGCCTTGGCCTTAGATTTGGCCTTTCCCTTAGCAATGGGCGTATTGCCCTTGTTCACCAGCAATACTTTAGGAGTCTTCTTAAGAGACTGCTCAGCAAGCTTGAGCATGCCATGCAGCTCAACAACCGATTTATCCAACCCTTGCATATGGTAATTCATGATAAACTGGTTGTAAGACTCAGGAAGTGACCAGAGAATAATGTCTGTTGCCAAGTCCTGCGGAACTGGCGAGCCGAGGCGGGCAAGTGTATCAATATACCCCTTCAACTTTAGCACATGAGTGCTAACAGAAGTCCCAGCTACCATCACAGTCGTGCAAAGTGCCTTAGTTGTCAGGTAACGTTCCTGACGAGCCTGATCTTGGAACATCTTTTTAAGCTGATCCATCATCTCATAAGCATGCTCGTCCATGAACTGCTTCTGAAGATCAGAAGCCATGGTACCTAGCATGAGGCACGAGACATCTCGGTCATCCCTCACATACCGATCGTACTCCTCCACCATCGCTGTGGTGATGCCTCGACCTGCGGGAGGGCCGGCTGGTAAAGGAGCATTCAGTACATACTCCTTAGACTCTTGTCTAAGAACTATTTGTAAGTTCCTAGCCCAGTCCAGGAAGTTAGTCCCCGAAAGCTTCTCCTTCTCCAAGAGTGACCTAAGTGAGAGTGAGTTGTTGTTTGTTGCAGCCATTTAAATTGCTTAACTGAAATGAATTATCTACATGGAAGAAATCATTGCTTGAGTTAGAAATAAAGGACTTTTAAGCCAATTCAAATTAATAATCCGATTTTAATTTGTTCGTTGGTGTTGTTAATTGGCTGACTTGACCAAGATCCATAACTTATCAATGACTGGCCGAACTAGGGCTCGCTAACCAACCAGTGAGTTTTTTGGTAGGACAACCTATCCAATCCTTCCACGAAGGACTCTTGGTTTGATGGGCTTATTGACACTTTACCCATCTGTGCTTAGGGCCCGCTCTGAGCTAATGCTACCCATGTTGAGTCAAACCACCATTCACATGTTAACCATACCAAGTATCTTAACCCTCGACGGCCCACCGAATACTACAACATACCCAGCTAGGGCATGGCGCACATTGCAGCATCAATGGGAGGAAGAGGTGTGAATGTGGGAAGCACTTTTAAGCGACTCAATATTTTAATTTCCGGATTATAATTAAGTGATACGGCTTAGCATGCATAAACGCGGGTAATAATTTGGTGATCCATACATCCATATTATATGACAAATGCAATAGCATACTTAATTTAAAATAAATGAGATCCTATGGGCCTTTAATTACAACCTAATGAAAAACTAGATATCCTATCTAATTCTTCATGGGCCGGACTGCAATCCTTCTTGGACTCCCACCATGGGCTTGCTCCATCTGGGCCTTCCTCCATACTTGATGCAATTACAATAATTTTGTAAAATAAAATCTATTCTAAAATTACATCAAAATAAAAAATGGCACGCAGGCCATATTTCCCAAAATTAAATTACAACCGATAATAATTTAGGGCCCATAGAACTCAACATAACATTTCAAACAAAGTACCTGTCGTGCACATACATACCAATATGATGCATGATCATGGCATTCCAAATTATAAATAAAAATGTTAAGCCGAGTTACTTAGGGTGAAATCGCCAATTTTAACAAATGTGACTAAGGCCCATAAAGGCCCAATGGATAACATCCATAAATACAAAATTAACAATTTTTCTCCCACTTGAATTTGGGTTGTCACAAATTTAAAATTTAGCTCTCCCAATTTTAACCGGTGTCACGGTTTATTGGGCCAATTTCACAAAGTCCATATTCAATTTAATATGCAAACAATTAAATTAAATATGTATGCTAACAAAATAAATAATTTAAACACAAATTAATTTAAAAAAAATTTAATTTAATTTGCATTAGGGTCCGGGATAAAAAAATACCAGAAAATCCAAAACTGGACCTGAAACCCGCGCGCGGCGCTGCTGTCCCGGCGGGGCAGCAGTGCCGCGGCAACAGCAGCCAGCTGCTGCGCATGCAGCAGCCTGCTGCAGGTGAGGGAATCGCAAATTTGCGATTCCCTTCACCCAAAATCAATTATTATTTTTTTTTTAAAACATAAACAAAAAAAAAAATGTTTCCAACAAAAAATATATAATTAATATACAAAACAATTTTAGATGGAAAATAATTAGGGGAAAAAAAAAACAAAAACCCCAATCCAACAATTCTAGGGTTTATCCAAAACAAAACCAATTAAGCAAAAACCCTAAAATCACAAACTTGAAACCCATTCTTTCTCAAAGAACGCTTTCAAGAACTAATTCCAATCAATCTAATGGACAAAACCTAGGCTCTGATACCACTGTTGGGATTCGTCATTGGAAAAATAACGTGGCGCAGCGGAAAATACACCGTTTAAAATTTCCTAGAATCCACCTATCGTGTCCAATTACCATTGATTAGAATAAAATCAAATAAGAATCATGAGAGATTAACTCACCGGATTCGTCTCCTCTAGAGACTGCTGCAGAATCGTTTCTTGAAACTGCGATCTCCAAAGTCCGGTGCACGACCAACTATTGAGCGGGAACCGATGCTAGCCGAAGACGCGAAGGAATGGACGTTTAATGCTGGGATTTTCGGTTGTTTTGGGGCTGCTATTGGTGGCTGAAATTTCCAGCAATTAATTAGAGTTGAATTAGGTTTTTCTTCCTTAAGTGTGCCCTTATATAGACACCTTGTCTAGTTAGGTTTTAATTAGGTTAATTAAACCCAAGCCCACCAGGATTATAATTACATAAATAAACTTTAATTAAAAAGTATATACTATGTAATTTAATTCTATTTGGCTAAATTTAATACCCCTAAATAAAATTAAATCACACTTAAGTTAATACAATACATGTATTTAATTTTCCTACTTAGGAAAATTATTTAATTAATTGTTTACTTTATGTAATTCAATTAATTGATAAATTAATTAATTACATTATGTAAACTTATTAATTAAATTAAATTCAACCCAGTGTCAATTAATTACCTTGACACCGAATGTCAACTAATTAATTAACGCATTCCTTCCAATGTACATTACATGTACAATTTCTATAAGTTCCAGCTCAGTTGATCTATGTGCACGATCCTATGGGTCTGTCTTTATGTTGGCAGTAGGCCCAAGGCCCACAGACTGTAAGTGGGTTCTAGCAAACCATTACAGCCCCCAATTAAGACAGAGATGCAGCAGTCTTTAGAAGACACTCACCCGGTAGTAATCTCATAGTGTCCTTTGCCTAACGATATCGATATGAATAAACAAGAGGCATGGTGTCTGTCATCCTCTTCTGTTGTTTATTATATTTCTTGATCTTGAGTTGATTGATTAATCAAATAAACAGCCAACTTATTTGGGTATGGCCATACACTTCTCAGTCCCACTCATCAAGTGGCCAATGATATCATCTCAGTGTTACCAGAGTGGCAATTCCATCATTTCATCATCAATATCAACATGTTCACCGGTCCACCCAATCATACCCGTATTTAGCATCCTTTTACAGACCTGTTAGGCGTATGTCAAAGTGAACCGGATTCCATATCGATATTATAATGAAATCTGGTCTGAGGACAAAAGAGACCTACTCAAGAAAGACCTATGACATGACAACCATGTGGCTTTCTTGTGCGGATCGATCCAGTCCCATGTCAATGACATGTACCTATATTCATGACTGACTATACAAGTACTATGGCTAGTTAAGAACTACCACACAGTCATCGAATATACAAGTCTGTGGTTCTATTCATTCCCACGATTAGAACAGACTTGGGATAGGTTTTATGATTATCAATCAATGGATACTCTACTCATATTATAGCATAAGATATAAATGAAATAGATTAATTGCCTTTATTAATGTGACACAAATAATGTATTCATACACGACTCTTAATGTATAATACAAAATACAAGAATCCAATGCCCTAAGAACTAGGGAACACCAACAATAACTTCCCAACTAACACTGGTGCTTCACACAGATACTTCATTGGGTCTACTTTAGCTATGGCTTGGACTTTATATGACTAGAAGTAATGGTATAACTTCTTAGTCAGCCAAATCATTGCCACACATGTCTTTTTCCACTAGTGTATACTTAGTTTCATACTCCAACAGCTTCTTGCTGAGGTAGTAAATGGGATACTCCTTTCTGTCATCTTGTTCTTGTGCCAACATTGCTCCTATGGAGGAATCTTCAACGGCCAAATACAAGATTAAAGGCTTCCTTGGAATTGGTGGGCTTAGAACTGGCGGATTTACCAGCTAAGCCTTGATTTTCTCAAATGCCAACTGACATCTGTCATCCCACACAATCGGCTGATCTTTCTTTAATAGCTTGAAAATTGGCTCACAAGTGGAGGTCAATCGTGCTATGAAATGACTAACGTACTGTAAGGAACCCAAAAATGTACGAACTTCCTTCTCTGTTTTTGGAGCTGGCATATCTCAAATAGCCTTGACCTTATCTGGGTCCATTTCTATCCCCCTCTGGCTGACTACATGGCCCAGCAGCTTCCCTGATGTAACCCCAAATATGCACTTCTTGGGATTGAGTCGCAAGTTATACTCTCCAATGAGTGTGAGAAATATATCCAGGATAACAGGATGTTCCTCCTGGGTCGATGATTTAACAAGCATATCATCAGCATACACTTCGACTTCTTTATGGATCATATCATATAGCAAGGTTGTGACAGCCTTTTGGTAAGTGGCTCTAGCATTCTTCAACCCGAAGGGCATTACTCTGTAGTAGAAGGTACCCCACTCTATGATGAATTGTTGGGATTTTTCACTGGAAATCACCCGATAAAAGCAGAAGAACGCGATGATTTCCTCAAATCCAGTCCCAGGAGCAATTGAAGTGAAAATTGCAAAACATAAAATTCAATAGAAAGAGATCATATTCTTACCCGGAATATCTCTTCTAGAGATGGATGAAGACTGCAGGAATCAAAATAGAATCCCTCCTCGTTCTCGTACACGAACGCCTAACGAACATGACCCGTGCTAGCGTAGGAAAAACGAGCAATGGAGAGGAGGCTAGGATGGAAAATTTCGGCTATCTTTGCTTAGTCTTACTTGGCCGAAATCTTCCTTAGGTTAATACCCTAGGTTGGCCGAATTCCCCTAGGGGAATTTAGGCCCTGCATGGCTCCTTCATTTTGTGTGGGCTTCCTTCTTTTAATTCAGGCCCAATCTAATTTTAATTATTCTGGTTTAAATTAATTTCAAGCCCAATTTTAATATACCCATGTATTTAATATATTACACCAAGTAATATATTATTTACATCTAAATTAAAATTAGTTTGACCAATTAATTTAATCCATCAAATTAAAATTAAATCTTCACAAAATAAAATCATATGTAAACCTATACATATGAATATTTCCACCTAGGAAATAATCTCATAACTAATCCAATTAATTATGAAGAGCTAATTGAATATGTATTAATTTTATTATTATGATCAATCTAATTGATCTTTATAATATGATTAATATATATATACCTCTCTCTCCACAGTGTATACTCCAAGTATACATCTAAATCCTTAAGTCGGTGTTCAGTCGTTCTATGTGTACGATCCCGTGGGCCTATCTTTATGTTTGCAGCGGGCCTTTAGCCCACAGATTGCAGTTGGGCTCTAGCAAGCCACTGCAGCCCCCAATTAAGATGAGATGGCAGTCTAACTGTTATCATAACCCTGTAGTTTAAACTGGTACATCCCATGTCATTGATATCGGTGTCTAACACAGAGGCATGGATTGATCACCCTCTTTTGTGTCGGACATTAACTTGATCCCAAATGCACTGAAGCTCACAAACAAGTTCCTACTTGTTTGGGTGTGGCCACACTCTTATCAGTCACATTCATCAAGAGGCCGGTGATATCTTCCCAGTGGATTACTGAGTGACAAATCCCTTCTGCATATCCATAGCATTACCATGCTAAGAGACATACCCGAAAGTGCCCATACTTGGCAGCCTATTACAGGTGCTTTAGGCGTACCCCTAAGTATGAAACCTCATATGTAACACCATCATATGGTCAGGTCAAAGGATCCATACAAGTACTACACGAGAATCACTTGTGATACTATCCATGTGGATTTCTCGTTTAGTGGATCTATCCAGTACCATGCCCCTTATGCATGTACCCATTAACTTGGTCGACATTCCATGTCCAATGACCGGTAAGACACCACCATACAACCAGGTTAATGATAGTCCCTTGTTCCATTCATTCCCATGACTGGAACAGACTATGGATCTATTTACGGTCATATTGTTTACCCTATCCATGGTCTTACTGCCAAGTGCATGACACTGGTCATCATAGATATAGATATGTCCATCAGATACTTCATTTAATATATTGCACAAGATAAATATAATAAATGAATTAATGCCATTATTAATAACACAGATAAGTATAATACATGAATCCAATTAATGTATGATATAAATACAAGGACCAATGCCTCGGGACTAGGGCATATCCAACAATCTCCCACTTGCACTAGTTTCAACTAGGCATGGGCCTAATCCCTATAGATCTAGTATGACCCTCGTGCTTGGGCTGGGCCAGCGCCTTTGTCAAAGGATCTGCGACATTATCCTCGGTGTCCACTCTGTGCAATGCAATGTCACCTCTCTCCGCGATCTCTCGTATGTGGAGAAACTTTCTGAGCACGTGATTTGTGTTCTTGTGTGACCGGGGCTCCTTAGCTTATGCAACGGCCCCATTGTTGTCAAAGAAGATATCAACTAGGTCCTGGATAGTTGGCACTACACCCAACTCAGTGATAAACTTCTTCATCCACATAGCTTCCTTAGCCGCATCACACGCAGCGATGTATTCAGCTTCTGTTGTAGAGTCTGCTATGGTTGGCTGCTTTGAGCTCCTCCAGCTTACAGCACCACCATTCAGCAAAAATACATACCCTGATTGTGACTGGTACTCATCCTGGTCAGTCTGGAAGCTCCCATCAGTGTACCCAGTAACTGACAGCACTTCCTGACCACCATACACTAAGAAGCTATCCTTAGTCCGATTAAGGTACTTAAGGATCGCCTTGACAGCTTTCAAGTGATCCTCCCCGGGATCCTGCTGGTACTGGCTCGTCATACTCAGTGCAAAGGTGACATCAGGTCTCGTATATAACATGGAGTACATAATTGATCCTATAGCCGAGGCATACGGAACCAATTTCATGTTCTCGCTGTCCTCCCTTGTTTTAGGACAGTGTCTCTTACTAAGTTTCAACCTATGGCCCATTGGCAAGAAACCTTTCTTGGCCCGGTCCA
Source organism: Euphorbia tirucalli (assembly GCA_039660915.1). Taxonomy (NCBI): domain Eukaryota; kingdom Viridiplantae; phylum Streptophyta; class Magnoliopsida; order Malpighiales; family Euphorbiaceae; genus Euphorbia; species Euphorbia tirucalli. The sequence continues at coordinate 35,620,855 of CM077633.1, forward strand.
TGCTGAACCTTTTTAGAACTTTGTCTATGTACGAGGCCTGACTTAGGCCTAGAAGCCGATTTGATCTATCCCTATAGATCCTGATCCCTAGGATCATCTCAGCTTTGCCTAAGTCCTTCATTGCGAAGCACTTACTCAGCCACTGCTTTACCCCTTGCAGTGTAGGTATGTCGCTTCCAATGAGTAGGATGTCGTCCACATAAAGTACCAAGAATGTGACAATGCTCCCACTAGTCCTCTTATACACACAAGGCTCATCTTGATTTTGTATGAAGCCATATTCCTTTATAGCCTCATTGAATCTTAGATTCCAACTTTGGGATGCTTGCTTCTGTCCATAAATGGACCTTTGAAGCTTGCATACCCTTCCCGGATACTTTGGATCGAAAAAACCGTCAGGTTGTGTCATGTACACATCCTCGAGTAGCTTTCCATTAGGGAAAGCGGTTTTGACATCCATTTGCCAGACTTCATAGTCGCACCATGAGGCTATGGCTAGCTAGATCCTGATGGATTTGAGCATGGCTACTGGTGAGAAAGTTTCATCATAGTCTATTCCATGGACTTGTCTGAAACCTTTTGCAACCAGACGCCCCTTGAGATGTTGTCGGCCTTTAGCTTATAGCACCACTTGCAACCTATTACCTTGGCACCCAGAGGTGGATCAACCAAGTTCCAAACTTGGTTATCGTACATAGATTGCATTTCTGCCTCCATGGCATTACGCCAATTCGCAGATTATGGGCTAGCCATAGCCTCCTGGTAGGTTTTGGGTTCTTCCTCATCCCAGATGAGAAGAGTCTGATCATCGGTGACGAGGAAACCATACCTCTCCGGTGCCGGACGATCCCTACCAGACACTTCTAGGTCCTTGTGCGGCCTGGGTTGGTGCTTCCCCTTATGGAAGCTCCACCTGGGCCTCCGAGTTATCCTCTTTAAGAGCTTGTGGACCTTGAAGTTCCTTGAGTTCAACATTGCTCCCACTGTCTTTCTTGGAAAGGAACTCCTTTTCTAGAAAGACCCCCTTCCTTGTCACGAACACCTTGTTCTCGGCAGGGTTGTAGAAGTAATACCCTTTGGTTTCCCTAAGGTAGCCCACAAACAGGCATTTATCAATTTTAGGCTCCAGCTTGCCACTAGTCAATCTCTTGACATGTGCTTCGCATCCCCAAATCCTTAGGAAAGACACATTGGGCTCCTTGCCCGTCCATGTCTGATATGGGGTCTTTTCCACTGCCTTAGGCGGAGTATTATTTAAGATAAGAGCTGCTGTCTTGAGGGCGTGTACCCAGAAACTAATTGGGAGAGAGGCTTGACTCATCATTGAATGGACCATGTCCAACGGGGTCCTATTCCTCTGTTCGGACATCCGATTCCATTGTGGTGTTTCGGGAGGAGTGAGCTGTGGAACTATTCCATGCTCTCTCAAATATGAGTCAAATTCCAGGCTCATATACTCACCACCTCGGTTCGGCCAAAGGGTTTCGATATTTCTGCCTAGCTGGTTCTGTACTTCGTTCCTAAATTCCTTGAACCTATCAAGGGTCTTGGACTTGTGTTTCATCAGATAGACATAGCCATATTTGCTGAAATCATCCGTGAACGTGACGAAGTACAGTTGCCCACCTCTGGTTGCTGCGCTCATAGGTCCACATACATCTGAATGTATTAGGTCCAATAAGCCAGTGGCTCTTTCAGCCTTCTTGCTAAAAGGCGCCTTTGTCATCTTGCCGCGTAAACATGATTCGCATGTATCAATTGACCCCAAGTCAAATGACCCTAAGACTCCAGCTTTATGAAGCCTAGCGATGCGCTTCTCGTTTATGTGGCCGAGACGAAAATGCCATAGGTAGACAAGATTAAGTTCATTTGGCTTAACCCTTTTTGTGTTTATGTTATAGACATGATTGGTTTCATTTAAGTCCAGGATATATAGGCCATTATTTAATAGAGCATCTCCATAAAATAATCCCTCTCTAGATATTGAAATTCTACCATTAGAAATAGTAAAATAAAATCCAGAAATATCCAACATAGAAACTGAAATATTATTCCTGCACATAGCAGGTACAAAATAACAATGTTCCAAAATTAAAACCAATCCACTAGGCATCACAAGGTGGTATTCACCGATCTCTATGGCAGCAACCCTTGCTCCATTCCCGACCCGCAAGTCCACCTCTCCCGACCCCAGTGACCTTCTGTTCTTAAGTCCCTGCACATTGCAACAAATGTGAGAACCACATCCAGTATCCAATACCCAGGATGTTGAAATAGTAAGGTTAATGTCTATAACATAAATACCTGAAGAGGATGCACCTTGGCCCCTTCTTTACTCTCCCATCAGCCTAGGACACGATCTCTTCCAATGGCCCGCCTGTCTACACCCGAAACAGACATCTTCAGGACCTGCCTTCTGCTGGGCCTTGGGTTGGGCCTTGGCCTTCTTAGCCTTGGCTTTGGCCTTTTCCTTGGCCTTACCCTTGGCAACAGGAGGGTTCCCCCTGTTGACCAGCAGCACCAGCGGAGTCTTTTTGATAGACTGCTTAGTAAGCTTAAGCATCCCATGCAGCTCACTAATAGTACGGTTCATCCCTTGTATGTTGTAGTTCAGGATGAACTGATCATAAGAATCCAGCAAGGATGCAAGGATTGTGTCTACCGCCAACTCCTGAGAGATAGGCGATCCGAAATGGGCCAAAGTGTCCAAATAGCCCTTCATCTTAAGCACGTGTACGCTCACAGATGTCCCGGCCCCCATCTTACAAGAGTGGAATGCCTTGTTGGTCAGGTACCTTTCCTGACGAGCTTGCTCTTGAAACATCTCATTTAGAGTTGTTATCATAGCAAAGGCTTGATGGTCCATAAACTGTTTTTGTAGTTCGGGGACCGTGCAGGCCAATATTAGGCATGTCACATCCCTATTGTCCTTGACATGCGCCTTGTATTCCTCAAGCTGGGCAGCCGGTGGATTACGTCCTTCAGGCGCAACTGGTAAAGGCCTCTCCAGTACATACTCTTTGGACTCCTGCCTTAGAACTATTCTCAAGTTCCTAGACCAGTCCAAAAAGTTAGGACCGAAAAGCTTGTCCCTTTCCAGAATTGATCGCAGTGATAAGGTATTGTTGTTTGCCATTTAAGAATTTCTACACAGAAAAACATTTAGAGTGTTAATAAAGGACTTTATGTTGTTGTTCCCACATAAAATTTATAATGAATCAAGTTATTAATTAAACCGAGTTGTTGGGCTCATGGGCCGAGATCCATATTTCATTAAGATATAGCCAGACGAGGGCCTGGTACAACTATACCCTAATTATTTAGGTAGGAACGCCGTCCAATCCCAACCTAGGGACTCTTGGTTTGATGGGCTTGTTGGCACTTACCCATCTGTGCTTAGGGCCAGGAGAATCCTACTACCCACGCTAAGTCAAAACCTCCATTCAAGTGTTAGAGTATCCCATACCCTAACCCAATACAAAGTGACAATACTCCAGTGTATCCTGCGAGGGCATGGTCTACAACTGGCCTATTCCCACTTCGAGTCGGTTTTGAATGAGGGAAGTACTTTTAAGCGACTTAGTGATTCCATTTGGTTATTAGATTCATTTAATAACGGCTTACATATATAAGGCGGGTGAAATGTGGTTGGATCATACATACATACATGCATATAAATATAAAACATGATTAAATAAATAAGTAAAATGGACTACTATGGGCCTATATTACATCCTAATATTATTCTAGTAAACCTATACTAGAAATGAATATAAGGTGGGCCTCCATCTTCTTCCTTCTGGGCTTGCACCTCCACTTGGGCTCACCACTCCATGGGATTCTTCTTTTTACAAAATTTTATAAAAATTGAAAAAAATAAAATTACAGTAAAAAGAAAAACAATGACACGCAGGCCGTATTTACCCAAAAATGAAAAATACAACCCATTTTGTAGAAGGCCCAATAGCATCCAACCATACAAACATTTAATCACACATATGCATCCAATACATATAATTCATAGGCATGTTATAATGCATGATTTAAGCCCATTTCAATTATGTCCAAGCCATTATATAGAAAACGCCAATTTTGGCCCACCAAGGTTCAAACCCTTAACGGGCTTTTGGCCTGCAGCCCAGGCAGTCCAACTACTCCCACTGGAATTGGGAAACCATGGGTCTATTTCAACCGTCCAAGTAATTGTGCCAAAATTACCCGAACCAATTTCAAATTAAGCATATTAATTTCCAAAATTAATATCACATGAATAAAATAAAATTTCATTCAAGAAACCACACGCATTTAAATTGCATAAATTTAAACACACGAATTTTAAAACCAATTAAAACTTTGAAACTGGGCCCCGGGCCCAAAAACCCGCCAAATCCAAAAACGCTGGGCCCGGCCCACTGCGGCTAGGGCAACCAAGTTGCCCTAGCAGCAGCAGCCACTGCCCAGTAGTGGCTGCCTCCCAGCAGCAGCCTGCTGCTCCGGCAGCAGCAGGTAGCGGCTGCCGCCGCGTGCGGCGGTCGTCGGCTGTGATTCCGCCGCCGGCAGCCCCTCACCCCGAGAGCCAGATTTTTTTTATAACAGAAAAAAACAAATCATCCATCAACAACAAATCCACCAAGAATTCCAAAACATACAATTAAATTAAACAAACACAAACCAATATGCATATTCAATTTCAATTGTATGAAAATCAAATGGGAAAAATCTTAAACCCAACACAAGAATCCCAATGAAAAAACTCCAATTTTAAAACATGGGATTCAACCAATTTTAACAATTTCCACAGATCAAAAGCCCGCTCTGATACCACTGTTGGGATTTTTCACTGGAAATCACCTGATAAAAGTGGAAGAACGCGATGATTTCCTCAAATCCAGTCCTAGGAGCAATTGAAGTGAAAATTGCAAAACATAAAATTCAATAGAAAGAGATCATATTCTTACACGGAATATCTCTTTTAGAGATGGATGAAGACTATAGGAATCAAAATAGAATCCCTCCTCGTTCTCATACACGAACACCTAACGAACACGACCCGTGCTAGCGTAGGAAAAACGAGCAATGGAGAGGAGGCTAGGGTGGAAAATTTTGGCTATCTTTGCTTAGTCTTACTTGGCCGAAATCTTCCCTAGGTTAATACCCTAGGTTGGCCGAATTCCCCTAGAGGAGTTTAGGCCCAGCTTGGCTCCTTCATTTTGTGTGGGCTTCCTTCTTTTAATTCAGGCCCAATCTAATTTTAATTATTCTGGTTTGAATTAATTTCAGGCCCAATTTTAATATACCCATGTATTTAATATATTACACCAAGTAATATATTATTTACATCTAAATTAAAATTAGTTTGACCAATTAATTTAATCCATCAAATTAAAATTAAATCTTCATAAAATAAAATCATATGTAAACCTATACATATGAATATTTCCACCTAGGAAATAATCTCATAACTAATCCAATTAATTTTGAAGAGCCAATTGAATATGTATTAATTTTATTATTATGATCAATCTAATTGATCTTTATAATATGGTTAATATATATATATATATATACCTCTCTCTCCACAGTGTATACTTCAAGTATACATGTAATTCCTTAAGTCGGTGTTTAGTCGTTCTATGTGTACGATCCCGTGGGCCCATCTTTATGTTGGCAGCGGGCCTTTAGCCCACAGATTGCAGTTGGGCTCTAGCAAGCCACTGCAGCCCCCAATTAAGATGGAGATGGCAGTCTAACTGTTATCATAACCTTGTAGTTTAAACTTGCACATCCCATGTCATTGATATCGGTGTCTAACATAGAGGCATGGATTGATCACGCTCTTTTGTGTCGGACATTAACTTGATGCCGAATGCACTGAAGCTCACAAACAAGTTCCCACTTGTTTGGGTATGGCCACACTCTTATTAGTCACATTCATCAAGAGGCCGGTGATATCTTCCTAGTGGATTACTGAGTGACAAATCCCTTCTGCATATCCATAGGATTACCATGCTAAGAGATATACTCGAAAGTACCCATACTTGGCACCCTATTACAGGCCCTTTAAGCGTACCCCTAAGTATGCAACCTCACATGTAACACCATCATATGGTCAGGTCAAAGGATCCATACAAGTACTACACGAGAATCACTTGTGATACTATACCATGTGGATTTCTCGTTTAGTGGATCTATCCAGTACCATGCCCCTTATGCATGTACCCATTAACTTGGTTGACATTCTATGTCCAATGACCGGTAAGATACCGCCATACAACCAGGTTAATGATAGTATCTTGTTCCATTCATTCCCATGACTAGAACAGACTATGGATCTATTTATTGTCATATCGTTTACCCTATCCATGGTCTTACTGCCAAGTGCATGACACTGGTCATCATGGATATGGATATGTCCATCGGATACTTCATTTAGTATATTGCACAAGATAAATATAATAAATGAATTAATGCCTTTATTAATAACACAGATAAGTATAATACATGAATCCAATTAATGTATGATACAAATACAAGGACCAATGCCTCTGGACTAGGGCATATCCAACATGAATGACATCTTCACTTTGTCGATCCCATCCATCAGGATCTGGTTGTACCCTGAAAACCCATCCATGAAGGAATACATCGACCAGGACATCTATAGGAGGCAGCGGGAAGTTATCTTTCGGGCACACCTTATTCAAATCCCTATAGTCGACACATACTCTGACCCTACCGTCTTTCTTGGGTATTAGGGCAATATCAGAGAGCCTTTTTATATATGCCACCACTTCAAGGAACTTGGCTTCTATCTGCTTAGCCACTTCTACTTTCACCAACGTAGCCCACTCCGGTCTCAATCTTCTTAGTTTCTGCTTCACGGGCCTAAACTGGGGGTCCATTGGAATCTTGTGCACTGCTATCTCCGTGTCCACACTCGGCATGTCTTCATATGACCAAGCGAAAGCTTTAACATGTTTTTGCAATATTCTTGTTAATTCTCTCTCTTCCTCGGGTTTTAGCTCATGTGAAATGAATACCATTTTGGGGTTTTCATCTATACTTATGTTGATTTCATGCAATGCAGTGTCATGTATGCTAAATATGCTTGATGATGATTCAAATGCATGCACAGAATTATTAGGATGAACATCACACAAGTAAGCAAACTGAGATTTTATTGCATTAAACCTGTCATAAAGTACATCATTCACATTGAAAATGGAAGAAATAGATACAACGAAATCATTTTCATCCTCCACAGGCGGAGGGCCTTGCACTTCTTCAGCTTCCACTTTCACTTCCAGAGCATCATCCGGATCTGCAGTCATCTTGGCCTCTTTTTCATTAGTGACAGCGGTCTTTCCAACTTCAGCCATCTGTGCCTTAGCCTTTTCCATAATCTTGGCTATTTCAGCAACCACATGATCCAAGTTTACCTTGGCCATCAGCTCCTCACCAAACCCTTCTTTGGACTTCCCAAATGCCTTTCTTAAGGTGGCAGACAGCGCACCTAAAATTGCTTCTATAGATTCATTAAAGGCTTTCTCTTTGGGCACTTCCTCTGCTTCTGCTATCACTTTAAGTGGCTCACTTTGTAGAACAACAGACTTAGCAGCTACCTTTTCCACCACCATGGGGGCTATTGGTTCTTCCCGGCTTTTCTCAAAGTCTACAACATCAGAAAATATTTCAAAGCCGGGGTATTCAATGTTCCCGACCCTTACTGGTTTAGCCTGGCCATTGTATAACTTTTCTCCTACCTTCAGGAATGGTTTCATCATGAGCTTACCATTCTTGCTCCTTCTCTGGTGCTTCTGGTCATATGTTTCCTCTGTATACCCTAGCTCGAACTGCTTTGGCTTTCTCGAGTCAATGTTAAACTCAGGCACCCCTTGTAGGTTGATTCCAAGTCCCATGCCCGGGACAAAATTTTGCTTGTGCAAATATCTGGATAGCCACTCTAGCATATAATTTTCATAAATGACCATTGGAGCATCTGTGGCGTCCGCTCCCCAAACCATGGGGATTTGAAATCCGCCAAATGGTACAACCCCTTTGTTTACAGCCACAATCATAGACTGGGCATCCGCCTCAACAGTTACAATCTCTCCATTTATCGGGAACTTAATCTTCTGATGTAGAGTAGAGGGAACACCTCCTAATGGGTGGAAACATGGTCTTCCCAATAGTCAGGAGAAAGTGACCGGGATGTCTACCATAGTAAAGTTGATCGTTGACTTGACTGGTCCTACTTCCACTTCAGCTTCAAAGGTCCCGATCACAGTCCTCTTGGAATCATCAAAGGCTTTGATCACCGTAGAGGACTTTTTCAACCCACCTTTGCTCAGACCCAGAAATGGTAGCATTTTCAGTGGATATATATTCAGGGTAGATCCATTGTCCACCATCACACACGGCATTAATTTGTCCATCACATGGGCCCTAATGTAAAGGACCTTGTTGTGGGCCTTTCCCTCACTAGGCAGATCATTTTCAGAGAAAGTAATGTCAGGAGACCCAGAATGGATCTTATCCAACAGACAGCACATGGCCTCTGGTGATGCAATGGGGGAGACCTTGATTTCCGACAACTTCTTCACTAAGGCCGCCCTATGCTCTTTAGAGGTCAGAAGCAGATGCCATAAGCTGACTTGGGCAGGGGTTTTCTTTAATTGAGAAATGACCAAGTCTTCGTTCTCAACCCCCTCCTATGTTGATGTGCTACCCGACCCAGTTACTGGGGCCTTGTCTTTCACTTGGGTTGCTGGTTGAAAAACCCTGCCACTCCGGGTCACATTCTGAACCTCTTGAATTTTCAGCTTCTCAATAGCTGGTGGTTCAACTGTCTCATTCCCACCAAACTCTTCATATTTTTCTTCTGAGTCGAGGTCATTCAAGCTTATTGGCTTGATTTCTTTTTGTTTTGTCTGCTCCACAAATTCTGACTCTACCTCGGCTTCACCAATTGCTACAGACTAAATAGCAGGATTCGCCTGAAGAACTTGAGCAAAAATAAAATTGGCCAGAAATCCAGAGTGTACCATATTAACCCAGTTCTTGAATGCCGGTAACGGGTTAGTCTTTGTGCTGGGCTTAGGAGGCTCCTGCAATTTCCCTTCATCAATTAACTTCTGAATAGCATCCCTCAGGTTGTAGCAATTATCGATTCTGTGGCCGGTCACAACATGATATGTGCAAAAATTATCTTTATCTGCATCAATGGGCTTTTCAAATGGCCTTAGGGACTGTAACAATCCTCCGTTTATGCACTTTGCAAAGATTTTAACCAATAAGAGAGTCCAGGCAGATATACCATGTCCTCCTGGATTTCTATTCTGATTGCTTTGTTGCTGGGTCACCGTGGCAACCTCAACCTGCTTCACCTCTGAAGACTGCCCTCCTTTATGCCCAGAACCTGAACTAGAGCCGCTACGAGACCTTGCTGTAGCTGTTGATCTGTATCTAGAACCATACCCTGAACTTCTGGCACCTTTATGTCTTGCTGCTTTCTCTTCCTCATCTCGCTCAATTTTCATGGCCATACTGTATACTTCACTAAGCTCACTAAATGGATGGAACTTCATATTATTCTTGAAGATGTCCCTACTGCCGTTCATCAGCTTCTGGATCAATTCATCTTCGTCAGGGCGGTTTTTCAGAAGGATCATCTTATTCATCCATCGTTGGTAATATTCATCAAATGGCTCATTCGGCTTTTATTTGATTCATTCCAGATCATACAGCTTCACCTGAATTTTGGCATTGAAGCTGTAATATTTGATAAAGGCCGCCGATAGAGCCTCCCAGTTTGACTTCTCTTCCTCTGACAAAGAATTGTACCAGCCCAATGCTCTCCCTCAAGTGTGGTCAGGAAGAGATTAATAAGTTGTTGCTTAGTAGCGCCGGCCGTCAACATGACCCGGGTGTAGAGATTCACATGGGCCTCTGGTGAACCCATTCCCTTGTACAAAGGAACCTTTGGCACTTGAAAGCCAATAGGAAAAGTCTTGATGCCTTTACTGATCATGGCATCAATATTAACTCCCTTCTTAGATTCAGAGCTGACACTGGCCCCTTTCTTCAGTTGGGCCATAACTTCATTTGATTCAGAACACTTCGCTTTCATCTTTCTTTCCATAGCTTCCTCAATTTCTTGTAGCTTTTCTAAACTAGCCGAGGCATCACTACCCTGCTGAGACTATTCGGCCTCCTTCTCCTTTTCGGTTCCGCTACCACCAGTTTTCCCGGCCTCTCTCACTATAGCCCGCAATTCCTCCTTGAGCATATCATGGAAATCCTATGATATCAGGAAATCCTTTAAAGCATCAGCGAGACTCGATGTTGGATTAGCCATCTCTACTTCTTCCCCAGAATCAGAATCACTTTATGTTTCAACTACTCTTCGTTCCCCAACAGCCCTTGAAGCCTGAGATCTTGTCCAAGGTCGTTCCAGCTTATTTTGCTTGACATCAGTTGGGAAATGTTTAGGGACATGAGTGAATGGAATGGTGCCATGAAGAGTGAAACATTGAAAGTGCTTATAATGAATGAATGGAATGATGTTGTGCATGAAATGATGATAAAAATGATTTCTACTTATTATTCTATTTTCTTTTCCCGACATTCCAAGAAAACCCAATACTATGCAAAAAGATCACGTGTGGACCGTCACACGGACAAGGGTTCGATGTCTTTGGGACACCTAGTGAATCTCGTGAAATGCTCACGTGCGTACCGACACACAGACATAGTTTTGACGCTTTATAGGTCTATGATATGACATGAAATGGTCGCATAAGGCCGCCCCATAGATAGAGTTCTGATGCTTTTGGGGCATATGATATGAAGTGATATTGTAAGAAAGTCATGTGTAACAGGGGACACGGATAGGGGTTTGGCGTTCGAGGAACACCTTTCACGATTTAGTAATGTTATGAAATGGACTTATATGTGTACTAATCCGGCACTCGGGGAGTGCCTTGAATGATGTAATAATGTCATGAAGTAATCCGATGTGGACCATGGTGCCACATGATATTTATGATGAATGAGCATGGTGTCATGAAATGCATCGTGTAAATCATCACACGAAAATAGACCTAACACCATTGTGGTCTCTATTGAATGAGATAATTTGGTGGAATGGCCAAATGCAATCCGGTGCATTGGCAGGACACTGGTAGTTTTGGGGTACCCGATATGTCATGAAATGAAATGATCATGATGGGCATCCTTGGAATGTCTCTAATTTAAATGAGGTGAAATGATATGGATGCTTATGTCACACAAAATGCAAATGGCTGTACAAAAATGTGGTTAGGATGTATGACATACATAATGATGTTATGTATGCTTTGTAAAAAAATGCTAACACACAAATATAATGTTATGGCTGCAAAAATAATGGTTAGTATGAATGACACACGGATGATTTAATTTTCACACGTGAAAATAAAATGCAAATGGCTGCATAAAGATGTGGGTTAGTACCACTCAAATGTTTTATGTATGGCGTGTCATGTTTATGAAAATTGCGATGATGGTATGTCACGGGATGGCGAGGAACACATAGCACACGAAGCGTATTCTTCCCACCTTATTCCTCCAAACGTGGTCAGTCTCAAAAATACTAACAGAGTCCTAGGTGGGGTTCTCTTCAATCATCAACCGGGGATGATGAAGGCACAATTTACATTATTCACATGATTTATTTTGGTATCCTAAGGGAATCCAATTAAGGTTGCCCATATGAGTTCGGTACAAATCAGGTTAAAATCAAGGCTCCCATAGTAAGATATACTCCTCACTTCTCCCCACTCAAGGGTCCGAACGAAGGGGTTCGCACGAGGCCATGGGTGTTGTTTCATATTCGTGCCCTTAAGACCAAGAGGAACAAAGGTGACACTTCAACAATTCACTGGGCTAAAAAGGGATACTTAACTTAATGCAAAAATGTCTAACTAAAGAATGCAAAAAAAAAAAAAAAATACCATGCAAGAATCATCCACCTTATTTTGATTAGACATTTTTCAGGGCTTGTCAAATTCTTTCAAGTTTTTAAGAAAACTTTGTTGGTGTGACCTAGTTCTTAAGGCATTGGATTCTAGTATTTTGTATTATACATTAAAACTCATTGTATGAATACATTATTTATGTCACATTAATAAAGGAAATTAATCTATTTCATTTATATCTTATGCCATAATATAGTAGAGTATCCATTGATTGATAATCAAAAAACCTATCCCAGGTCTGTTCTAATCATGGGAACGAATAGAACCACAGACTTGTATATTCGATGACTGTATGGCAGTTCTTAACTAGCCATAGTACTTGTATAGTCAGCCATGAATATAGGTACATGTCGTTGACATGGGACTGGATTGATCCGCACAAGAAAGCCACATGGTTGTCGCGTCATAGGTCTTTCTTGAGTAGGTCTCTTTTGTCCTCAGACCAGATTTCATTATAATATCAATATGGAATCCAGTTCACTTTGACATATGCCTAACAGGTCTGTAAAAGGATGCTAAATATGGGTATGATTGGGTGGACCGATGAACATGTTGATATTGATGATGAAGTGATGGAATTGCCACTCGGGTAACACCGAGATGATATCATTGGCCACTTGATGAATGGAACTGATAAGTGTATGGCCATACCCAAGTAAGTCGGTGCTTATTTGATTAATCAGTCAACTCAAGATCAAGAAATATAATAAAGGACAGAAGAGGATGACAGACACCATACCTCTTGTTTATTCATATTGATATCGTTAGGCAAAGGACACTATGAGATTCTACAGGGTGAGTGTTCTCTAAAGACTGCTACATCTCTGTCTTAATTGGGGGCTGTAACGGTTTGCTAGAACCCACTTACAGTCTGTGGGCCTTGGACCTACTGCCAACATAAAGACAGACCCATAGGATCGTGCACATAGATCAACTGAACTGGAACTTATAGAAATTATTCATGTAATGTACATTGGAAGGAATGTGTTAATTAATTAGTTGACATTCGGTGTCAAGGTAATTAATTAACATTGGGTTGAAATTAATTTAATTAATAAGTTTACATAATGTAATTAATTAATTAATTAATTAATTGAATTATATAAAGTAAACAATTAATTAAATAATTTTCCTAAGTAGGAATATTAAATACATTATTATATTTACTTAAGTGTGATTTAATTTTATTTAGGGGTAATTAAATTTAGCCAAATGGAATTAAATTACATAGTATATACTTTTTAATTAAAGTTTATATATGTAATTATAATACTAGTGGGCTTGGGTTTAATTAACCTAATTAAAACCCAATTAGACAAGGTGTCTATATAAGGGCACACTTAAGGAATAAAACCCTAATTCAATCCTAATTAATTGCTGGAAATTTCAGCCACCAAGAGCAGCCACAAATAGCCGAAAATCCCAGCATTAATCCTCCATTCCTTCACATCTTCGGCTAGCACCGGTTCCCGCTTAATAGTTGGTCGTGCACCGGACTTTGGAGATCACAGTTTCAAAAAATGATTCTGCAGCAGTCTCTAGAGGAGACGAATCCGGTGAGTTAATCTCTCTTGATTCAAATTGTTTTTATTCTAATCAATGGTAATTGGACACGATAGGTGGATTCTAGGAAATTTTAAACGGTGTATTTTCTGTTGCGCTACGTTATTTTTCCAATGACGAATCCCAACAAACTTTTGTAAGAAAATCCCAAGCGGAGTGGCCACTGTGAGCAGATGACGTTTTTGATGGAACGCAGACTCTCTCGAAAGGGAGCCTCGAGATTGGGCAACCCTCCCTCGCGTGGGGTTCTTATGATGAAAATTCATTTTTAGAATATTAAATTATTTCGTAAAAGAACCGAGACCTAAGTCTCGATAAATAGTGTAGAAGTCGCCACCCGGCTCAGCTCAACTGGGAAATTTCAGTGTAGCTGAACCGGATGAAAGGCCGCTACACTATTCAGAGATCTAGGTCCGGATAAGTCCCCTATTTCGTGTCTAATTAAAATAAATACGGCCAATGTTCATAGATGGTATTTTAAATTTCTAAAAGGAATTTGATTGCATTAAATTAAGCACACAGCGTACACACAAATAAAATAAAGCAGTAAATAATTAAATTATTACAAGCCGATCGAATAAAAATAAAAACCTCAACCTCACTTTACAAATGCTTAAAATACACGATTTATCTAAAAATTGACAATCGCCTAAGATACACAGATTAAGCAATTAATTACATTAAAAATGAAAAATAAACTAAATCTTGCAAAACATATGGTTAGCACAATTTACGGCACGCCACAAATAGGACTCAAACAGGACAGAATTGAGAAAATTGGGGGCATGCATTTAGGGGGATAGTGGGGTGAACTCGGCTAGTTTGCCCGACTAGACCTGGAAAACAATTTTGAAACGTCCCTGTATTTTGGTTCTGTGCTTGAAAATCATTTTTGAAAACATTTTCTTTTTCCTGTTTACTTTGATTTAGCTTGTGAGGTGGGTCGGTTTTCGGGAGAATCGGGTCTCCGTCGTTGTATTGTTCTAAATGCAACAACATGGAAAATTAAATCTAAGGTCGTGAATGCACATAACAAATTTCATTTTCGATGATTTTCTGATTTTTCTAAATTTTTATGATTTTTAGGAAATTTTCTGGATTAAAATGGAAATTCTGCCTCTGGACGGGAGTTACAGTCGTGCGACTGTAACTACAATCGTACGGCTGTAATTACAGTCGTGCGATTGTAATCCTTCCAATTACAGAAAATCGCCAAAATTTATTTAATGAAAGGAAAATAGCGGGGTAATTCAAGAACACTTGTACGACTGTAATTACACTTGTATGACTGTTCTTCAAGATAAGAGCAGTCGTAGGACTATTCTTGAATTTCAGAAACAACAAGCCCGAAAATTGAGTTTTTATGCATAAAAACACACCAAATCACTCAGAAAAAGCAAGAAAATGAAGGTTTGAGGTATATTTACCTTTGTGGCACTGATCCACCGTAGGATTGACCGCTGGAAACGCCCCAATCACCTCCAAATTGCTTCTTTTTCTTTGAGTTAAAGTTTTGAAAGTCAAGTTCAAAATCTCCAAAATGTCACAGATTCTGAGAGTTTAAAGTCCGAAATTGATTAAGTTTCGAGTGTCCAGTTGTTAACTTGTTGATTTCTAACAAGTTTTAAACTTGAACACCTAAGAATTAAAAGAAAAAGAACAGAAAAAGATGGTTTTTGTTTGGTCTTCCTTTTTCTCTCCTTTTTCTCCAATTCTTTATTTCTCTTCCTAAACTCTTTTAATTTTTTTAGAACCAAAAGTCCCCCATTTTTCTTTCTTTCTTCCTCTTATTTCCTGGCTTACTTGCTGCAAAAATGGAGCATTAATTGCTCTGAAAATCAGCCCCAATTTTTATGTCACAAGATATGGGCTACTGTACCAGCTCCGGTAATAACACCACGACTGTAATTACAGTCGTGGCACGACAATACAGTTTTTTTTTTTTGTTTGGAAAATTTCGGCGCTTACACCCATCCCCACTTCGCGTTGGTTTTGAATGAGGGAAGCACTTTTAAGCGACTTAGTAATTTCCATTAGGTTATTAGATCATTTTAATAACGACTTACATGCATAAGGCGGGTGAGAATGGATTTGGATCATACATACATACATGCAAATAAACATAAAATATAATTAAATAATTAAAATGGACTGCTATGGGCCTATATTACTACCTAATATAATTCTAGTAAATCTATACTAGAAAACACATTAGGTGGGCTTCCATCTTCCTTCCTTCTAGGCTTGCCTCTCCACTGGGCTCACCTCTCCACTGGGCTTCTTCTTTTACAAATTTTATAATAAATAAATAAAATAAAATTACATAAAAAAAGAAAAACGACACGCAGGTCGTATTTACCCAAAAAGAAAAATACAACCCATCTTGAAATAAGGCCCAATAGCATCCAATCATACATTCATTCAATCATATAAAATGCATCCAATACATCAATTTATAAGCATGTTATAATGCATGAAATTAAGCCCATTTCAATTATGTCCAAAGCCATTATTTTGAAATCGCTAATTTTGACCCATCATGGTTCTAGCCCTTAACGGGCTTTGGGCCTCCAACTCAAGCAGATAACTGCTCCCACTGGAATTGGGAAACCAGGAGTCCATATTAGCTGCCCGGGTAATTGTGCCATAATAACCCGAACCAATTTCAATTTACCATATTAATTTCCAAAATTAATATCTCATGAATAAAAATTAAAATTTTCATTCAAGAAACCATGCGCATTTATATTGTAAAAATTTAAACACACGAAATTTTAAAACCCATCAAAATTTCAAAACTGGGCCCCGGGCCCGAAAAATAGAAAAACCAGGGCCCGACTCGCTGCAGTGACAGAAACTGCCCAGCAGCAGTAGGCAGCGGCTGCTGCCGGCGGCCCATGCCTAGAAATAGCCCATGATTTTTTATGCCGGAAGAAAAAAAAAAGAATAAAATTGCAGCTATAGGAAAATAAATCACCAAGAAATAAAATCCAACAACATAAAATTAAATCCAACATAAACCTATATGCCAATTAATTTTCAATTGCAAAATCCAAGGGGAAAATCACAAAACCCCAAACCAAGAATCCGAAAATAAAATCTCCAATTTCAAAACCAAGGGATTCAATCGAATTTTAACCATTTCCACGGATCAAAAGTCTACTTTGATACCACTATTGGGATTTTTCACCGGAAATCACTTGATAAAAGCGAAAGAACGCGTGATTTCCTCAAATCCGTGCCTAGGAGAAATTGATATGAAAATTGTGAAAATCAAAATTAAACAACCAAGAAAAGATTTCTCACCCGAGATATTCTTCTAGAGATGGTTGCAGAAATCAAACTAGATTCCCTCTGTGTTCACATACACAAACGGCTGTGGAACACGACCTGTGCTAGCGATGGAATCAAGATGGAAGAGAAGAATTGGGGCTGAAATTTTTCAGCTGAAAAATTCTCTGTTTTGGCCGAATTGTTCCTAGGTCTTTTTACCTAGGGTTAGCCGAAATTCTTCACCCAATTTCGTCCCAATTCCATTCTTTTATTTTATGTGGGGCTTTTCTCCTTTTAAAGGCCAGGCCAATATTAATTCCCTTGGTCCAATTAATTATCAAACTTTATTTTATTTAACATGTATTCTTAACATATTATTCCAAATAATATATTTGATACAATTAAATTAAAATTAATTTGATCAATTAATTATACCATTGAAATAATTTTGACATCCATAAAATAAAGATACATGTAAACCTATACATGTGAAATATTTCCACCTAGGAAATAATCTCATAAATTAATTCATTTAATTAATTATGAGGTGGCCAATGTAAATATTAGTCTTATTATTTTGATCACTTCAATTAACCATATAATACAATTAATATAATCCTCTCTCTCCGGTAAGTATACTCCAAGTATACAGTGTTGGGATTTGTCATGGAAAACTGACCGATAAAAGCGGAAATACACATCGATTTCCTGGAATCCGGTCCCAGGAGCTTATGATGTGGAAGTAAAAGACGTAAAGCATAAAGAGAAAGTTCGAAAACTTGCTACAAAGTCTCTCTAAGAGACCGATGCGGACTGCAGAAATCAAGTGTAGATTTCCTCCACCGATGCGTACACGAATGGCTCTTGGACCGAAACCCGTGCTAGCGAATCGGACGATTTCAAAGAGAGGGAGAGAAGGGCGCCACACTTAAGACTTATGGTTGTCCTCTATTTCTTTCCAAAAGAAATAAGCCATCTCTCTTAACTAAGCACCCAAGTTTCTTTCCAAAAGAAAATGACCCCTAAAAGTGGGCAAATTATTTTTTACTTAAAAGAAAAAAACAATTTCCCCAATTTCATGCATCAAGTGGGCGGCCAAGCTCTCAACTCATGGCTGAAATTTTTCTCTTCACATAGGAGAAATGGATGGATGAGCATTAAGTAGTAAAAAACCCTTTTTACACCAAGTGTGAGTCACCACTCCAATTGGTCCAAAAGATGCAAAGTCTAACTTTGCTACCTTTTGGTCCAAATGGTGACTCACCGTCCTCATCTCTCCCTTGCCATAAGATACGGCCATCCCATGAAAAGTGATGACTTAGTTTTATTTTCTTTCCCAAAGAATAAAATCTATGCCAAACCTATGACACATCACTTTCACACTTTAAATGCATAAGAAGCAAAGTCTTACTTTGCTTCCTTAAATGCAATATCATGACTCACCAAAACCATAAAGTACACGGCCAAAAGTGTGATGAAATTGGATTAGATATTTTTTCCATTTTCTTACCATAATAATGACCAAAATATCAAAAGATGCAAAGTCGAACTTTGCAACCAAAAGTCAACCATGACTCACCATTCTCATCATCACTTTTTGTCAACAATTAGTCACCATTCTTTGCCCAAATGCATCAAAATTTCAGCCAACACATCCCACTTAATGTGGGCATTTTTCATTTTAAGACTAAGCCAAATTTTACATCCTTTGATTGAATTAATTTCAATGCAACTTTAGTAACCATGTATGCCTATATATTATGCCATAATATATTACATACATTTAAATTAAAATTCATTTGACCTATTAATTTAATCAATGGATTAAATTAGACATACATAAAATGAAATACATGTAAACCTATACATGTAATAATATTTCCACCTATGAAATAATCTCATAAATTAATTTATTGAATTAATTAAGAGAATACCGAAAAAAATATTAATTATATTATTTTGATCAATCCAATTGATCTATATAATATAATTAATAAACCTCTCTCTCTTCAAATGTGTATACTCCAAGTACACACTAAATCCGACTAGTTAAAGTCTAGACGTTCAATGTGTACGATCCGATAGGCCCGTCTTTATGTTGGCAATGGGCCAAGGCCTAAAGACTACAGGTGGGCTCTAGCAAGCCACTACAGCCCCCAATTAAGATGGAGATAGCAGTCAAACTGTCACCGTAATCCTGTAGATTGAACTTGGATGTCCCATGTCACTGATATCGGTGTCCAACATAGAGGCATGGTTGATCACCCTCTATATGTGTCTGGACATTTACTTGATCCCCGAATGCACTGATGCTCACAAATAAGATCCAATCTTGTTTGGGTGTGGCCACACTCTTATCAGTAACATTCATCAAGAGGCCGGTGATATCGTCTCAGTACATTACTGAGTGACATTCCCTTTTGCATATCCATAGCACTGCCATGCTCACTGACACACCCGAACGTACCCATACTTGGCACCCTTTTACAGGCCCGTTAGGTGTACACCAAAGTGTGCCACTTCACATGCAGCACCATCATATGGTCCGGTCAAAGGACTTATACAAGTACTACACGAGAATCATTTGTGATACTATACCATGTAGATTCACGTTAAGTGGATCAATCCAGTACCATGCCCTTTGTGCATGTACCCATTAACCTGGTTGACATCCCATGTTCTATGATGGGTAAGACATCGCCAAAAAACTAGGCTAATGATAGTCTTTCGTTCCATTCATTCCCATGATTGGAATAGACTATGGATGACTTTATGGCCATATCATTTTCCCTATCCACAGTCTTACTGCCAAGTGCCTCACACTTGACAACATGGATATGGATATGTCCATTGGATACTCTATTTAAAATATAGCACAAGACATATAATAAATAGATTGATGCCTTTATCTCTTGACACAAATTGTATAATACATAAAGTTCACATTGATGTACAAATGTATTATAGAAACACAAGGACCAATGCCTCAGGACTAGGGCATTTCCAACAATCTTCCACTTGCACTAGCACCTACTAGGCATGGGTTAATCCCTATAGATCTAGTATAACCTTCATGCATAGGCATAGCCAAGCGTGTTGGTCAAAAGATCTGCGGCATTGTCTTTGGTGTCCACTCTTTGTAATGAGATGTCACCCCCTCATCGATTTCTCGCAATAGGTGAAACTCCCTAAGTACGTGCTTCGTGTTTAAGTGTGACTGGGGCACTTAGCTTGTGCAACAGCCCTTCGTTGTCACAGAAGATATCAACTGGTTCCCAAAGAGTAGACACTACCCCCAGTTCCATGATAAACTTCTATACCCACACAGCATCCCTAGATGCTTCACATGCTGTAATGTACTCAGTTCCTGTGATAGAAACTGCGATGGTCTGTTACTTGGAGCCTCTCCAACAACAGCACCACCATTTAGCATGAATACATACCTATACTGAAACTTATATTCATCTTGGTCGGTCTGGAAGCTTGCATCAGTGTACCTAGTAACTGATAGCTCTTCCTGACCTTCATGCATTAAGAAGCTATCCTTAGTCCGATTAAGGTACTTCAGGATTGCTTTGATAGCCTACCAGTGATCCACCCGAGATCCTGATGGGTCCTAGGCGAAGTAGTGAAACTAAACATAGAATCGCACAACTAAGACAGTGTACCTATCGTTGACAAGTAATAATTCTGGTTGGTCCAGGTATCGATCCCACAGAGAAAAATATTCTTTAAACACTAAACTACTCGGGTTCCTTGCGTGTCCTAGGCGGAACTTAATTTTAGGTTTGATTATTCTAACAACTAAATTATCCTACTCCTAGTTGATCTATCCCAGATTACTTTGCACTTGAATTTGGGTTATCAATTGGCGGTTTACCGACCTATGAATGCTAATGGAGATGGTTTTATCAATTAATTACAATAGATGAATTTAACTCAAAAATTAACCCTTAATTATGTTCTTTCGATAATTCAACCTAGTGTGTCTAGATCTTTTAGGTCCTTAGCCGGTTTTCCTTGTTTAGAGGCGGTCTAATTCTAAAGCTCAGAAAATAGGGGCACGTAAGTTCCACAGTGTCGTCAATACTAATGGTTTCCTAGGCGTCAACCTAGGTAATGCCACAAATATGAACTTAATAAATTAAGATCTTATGAGACTAGATTATCATTAAGGGAATTGCATAAAGAAGAGTAATAAAAATTGAAATTAAATTGCAATCAATTGTATTAATCAAAAAAGGTGATACGAATTCAGTGTTTACAACCAAACACAATCAATTGCGGAATCAAAAACTAACTTAATCGAATTACAAAAGAGAAGAAGAAAAACTTATGCCCTTTTGGTCCGATTAACCGGATTCCGACGGTGTGAAGATGCTTGGGGTGTACCTCTATAGACGAACTCAAGCCGGAACTAAGAACATCGCAAAAGGGGAAGGTTCTTTGTAAAACTTCTACCAATTGATGGTTCAAAACTCAAAGAAAACAAATAGTTCAAGCCAAAACCTAGCTACAAGTTTCTGCTTTACACTCTAAAAGTCTGGAAAAAGATCCTTAAAACATAGAAAATAACCTATTTATACGGCTAGGTTAAAACCACGAAATAGAAAAGATGAAAGTAGGGCAATAGCAGAATTCCGGAGCTCGGCAGGCCGTGCTCGTGGAAGTGGCACACCGTGCTATGCAGAATTATGGGTGGCACGTCGTGTTGGTGGAGGTGGCACGCCGTGCTGTGTAGATTTGGGGTTGGCATGCCGCGCTGGTAGGGGTGGCACGATTTCGTGCCGATCCGCTGGATCCCATCCCTTGGCACGCTGAATGGCACGTCGTGCCCTCATTGTGGCATGCCGTCCCACCTTGCTTTTCAGCACTTCAAACTCTTCTTCGCCGCCGCTGCTCCAACTTTCGGTCCGGGTCATAATGCCTGTCCAAAACAAACATAAAGAAACATAACCGCACCAAAGCCATGGACCATAAAAATGACATATTATCCAAAATTACAAAAACACCCCTAGAAAACACGAAAAAATACTAAAAGTTATGAAAATCTATCCAAAACATAAAAATCACAAAATACTCAAAAACCAAACAAACATTCACACAAAGGACTCTAAAAATTTCCGTTCAAACCATGAAATTGCCTAAAAGATAAGGTTAAAAACCGACCTTATCAACCACCCCACACTTGAAGTCTTGCTTGTCCTCAAGCAAATAAACTAAAGATAAAGGAGTAAACTTGCTCGCTTTTACTTGCAAATCCAACTAAGGGTTTAACCGTACGAAATTCATAAACTCAAGAAGGTAAAGCATCACTTTCGAAATGACACTAGGCGCACCAAGTTCAAAACCACTCAATACCCGAACCCAACAAAATTTAGCTAGTCAAAGGGCGAGGAACAAACAGAGTTTATACGACCACAAAGCACCTCACAAGATGTCACTCTTACGCTCAAGTTCAAGGTAAGGTGGATGAGCACAAAAAAACAAACAAACAATGGCACACATCACATAGCAAACTAATGGCAATCCCGGTGAAGTCATTGGTCAAGGAGCAAAATCAGAGAACCTGGGGCTTGTAATGTTACGGCTTGGGGCAGGTTTGATAAAAGGGAAATTTTAGGTATACAACTCCTACAAATCAAGCAATATATACAAATTGACTAAGTACTAAAGATGGGTCATGCAACATTCAACTCAAAACTAGTCCTAAGAGTGTTTGCTTTGCTATATATTTTTTTGTTTTTCTTTTTTTTTTTTTTTTTTTTTTTGAAATTAACTTGACAATAAGAAGGCCTTATCCACACCCAACGGCCAAAACACAACTTAACGGGGAAAAGAAAAAGAAAAACAAGACATGGGTCAAGGCAATTAGATGATCGCCCTAATCCTTTATTCAAACAAATGAACTGAAAATGGAACACATATACAGGCTTAAAGATGAAAACCGGACAAACAAGACATGCGTCTACAAACTCCGAATTTTACGAAAAGAAGCCGAACATACACATTGACTCTATTTGGATTTTGTTGTTTTTTTTTTAAACACAATTTTTCCATAGGAATAGATGTGAAAGAGTTGAAATGCAAACGGTGATTGACCCCAAAATGAATGAACAACTTAGCCAATTACTTGATTTAGGAGAGGAGGGTAAGAAAGAAAAATCAAAGTTAATGGTAAAAAGTTAGGATGATAGAATTGGCTTGGTGAAGGTTTTTTAAGTCAAAAAGGTTAATTTAGTGGCTTTGGGTGATCTAAGGGATAAATTAGTAGTTAGGGTTAGGCTGATTTAAGTCAAGGGGTTAATCCTAAGGGTCTCCACAAATTAAGCTCTCGATGCCAAGTGCAAAACGACACCAGGTTCTATGATCTAGTGTGCCACGATTGTTTTTACCCTTACAAAGAAATAGACCCGATGTGAAATGGTTCCAAAGGCTCAAATTCTCACAAGTGTACTAGGGGTTGTATGCTAGGTCGTGTGACTCAACCAATGTTCCAAGGCGTAATCCTAGCTCGATTATGCAAGTAGAGGTAGAGGGTTAATTCCCTAATGCAACCTTAACGACAAATCTAACCAATGGTTACCATCAAGAATCACAAATCACGCATAAACAAGCTAATGACTTGCAATCAACTCCTAGTATCCCTAGCCAATTGCTACCAATCCAAGCACAGAGACTTAGTTTCGAGCGTGGATTAAGCAATGTTTTTCAAACTGTAATTGACACATAAACAACCTAAAAACACTATCAAACCAAAAACAAACCAAAACCAACTCCACATGCATTAAAAACTAAAGACTAAATCTAACCAAAAACCAACGCAAAACATCCAAATATGCAAAAACATAAACAAACATACGAAACAAACAATCAAAAAGTGCAATGTAAAAAAAAAACAAAAGAAAAGGAGAAATCCCTTTACCCACCCCACACTTAGATTGCACTTACTTCCAAAAGTGCAATGGAAGAAGGAGCAAAATAAAGCGAGAAAGGAAAAGGGTTACCTCACATATCGGGGGCTGGTGGTGGCGGGTACGGCCACCCTTGGGCTGCACAAAAACGAGAGCCGAACGCCTCGAAATTGGCGAGTTGAGCTGCTTGCCTATCAAGGCGCGCGTTCATCCGCTCCTCAAGCATAAGATGATGGACGGTTAAGCCTTCCAGTTGTTCAATTATGCCATCCAACCGTCCTTCGATCCACCCCATAAAATCCAGGCCCACCGAAACATTCTCCTCATCCTCCTCGTTATCATCAGCTTCCTCACTCTTGTCCTCCTCATCTACGTCCATAGGAGCCTTTCCCCTACTCGAACCTCCCGCACTTGAAGTACCTGCAGCTGTCACAACATGGGAGTAAGACAAAATTCCCCTCGAAAGCTTATTGGGAAGGATGCTATCGAGGTTCTTATAACAAGTATTACTACGAAAGAAGCACGCAATACAAGTTACAATATGTCCTAATCCTAGTTCCGAATTAGAAATGTTGTGCTGGTTGTATAGGGCTTCCATGAGGAAGAAGCCCATATGCACCTTAACATCATTATGCACATGCCACAGTATTAAAAGTTCAAATGCATTTACTCGGTTGCTTTCAGTTTTTCCTGAAAAATTAAAACACATAAATTTGTGAATTAATTGCAAGATAGGGTCATGAATTTGGGAAGTTTTAGCAAACCTAGGTTGGTATACCCCTTGCCCTACCATACGCCAAAATTTCTTGGCATCCATATTCTCCAGCCATTTGTAAACATTCCCCTCAATTCCTATACAAGCCTTACGGCCCTCAATATCGAAAGAGTATTCAGTACCAAACAAGTGGAAAGTCATGCTCCTAAGGCCCGTATCAGGGTTTGCTTTGAAGCTTAAGGTGGAGTAGAATTCAAGGTTCAACTCCCTAAAGACAGGTGGATTAGACTTCACAAACTCATACCATCCTAGACTAGTCAATTTAGCACGTACAGCCTCTGACCTATCTTGCACAAATAAAAATTCCCAATCGAAGGTTCAAAAGGGGGTGCTTTCTAAAGGAAACAGGGTTTTGTATCTTTTACCTTCATCATCCGAAAGTAGAGGGAAAGGGCATTTATACTTCCTGGAGAGGCTCGTTAAAGGGGCCATCTGCTGTTTGGTAGGTAATTCTTCGCTTGGCACCGGTTCCAGTGACGGGTCTATGGGCCGTCGTGAAGAACCATGTCTCCGATCAGCGACAGTCTTCTTCTTCATCCTACAATTGCACAACCATAAAAACAGAACAAAAAATCAAAAACAAAAGAACCCAAATCCAAAGAAACCCTACTGTCATAAATACAAGCCACTAAATATAAAGAAAAAGAATGCAATACAATCACCCTATTAAGCAGTCAATCAACCAAAATCAAAGTAAGAAAAAGAACAAACAATAAAAAGAGTAAAGGAAGAGCAAAGCATGAATTCATACCTGGTTACAAGGAGAAAGAAGCAAAATAAAATCCTAGGTCAAAATAAAAGTGGAAGGGAAGGTGAGAGGGAGAAAATGGGAAGGGAAAGAAGAATAAGGGTAGAGAGGGAGAAGGTGAGGGTTGGTTCTAGAGAGAGAAAGTGAGAGAAAGTGAGAAAGAAGAAGAAGAAGAAGAAGAAGAAGAAGAAGAATAAGATGGGCGGTTTAGAAGGAGAAGAAGGGGAGGGTTTATATAGGCGGGTGAATTGTGACCTAAAAATTCGAAATTCAAATGCTCAGCACGCCGTGCCAAACAAACAGCACGGCGTGCTGAGTAGAGCATCGAAACTTACCAGGAAACAGCGTGAGGGCACGCCGGCGTGCTGGCCCGGCACGTCGTGCTGTCTTGAAAATTCCATATTTGGCACAGCGTGCTACAATTTGGCACGGCATGTTGCTCGCTCTACAACAATGCACTTTAGAAACAGCACGACGGCACGTTGGCGTGCTGTGTTGGCACGTCGTGCCAACTTGAAGACCCTGTAATTGGCACGGTGTGCTGCTTGCTCATGCACAACCCTCTTCCGGAATAGCACGACGGCATGTGGGCGTGTTGTGTTGGCATGTCGTGCCACTTTGAAGACCCTTACCTTGGCACAGCGTGCTCTATATCAGTCACGGCGTGCTGAATTGCTCTTGCACGCGATTTCGGAACAGCGCTTGGCACGATTTCGTGCCACACCAGCACGTCACGTGCTGCCCTAATCTCACCTTGGCATGGCGTGCCCATGGTGACACGGCGTGCCATCCTGAATTCTGCCAACCTTTACTGTTTTCCACATTTTGATCACGACTTTTGATTAACTTGCTTAATTACCTATTCCTACACACAAAAACATACAAAAACATATTAACACAAAAATTAATGTACAAGGGAAGTACATGTACCTCGTTGCTATGTTTATAGTCGGAATAGCTCAACTTCTACGTCCACGTTTTCGCATTACACATCACGAAGGGTAAGACTTGCTTCTCCTCCTTCACTCCTCCGCTGACGTAGGGCTTTAACCGATGCCCGTTTACTTGTTGAATTCCCTCTGGGGTTTCAATTTCCACCATCCCGGAGGGATAGATCTTATGCACGGTAAACGGTCCCGTCCACCGACTTCTCAATTTGCCCGGAAATAGTTTCAATCGGAAGTTATACAAGAGCTCCAACTCCCCTTGGTTGAAACTCTTTTTTATCACATAAGCATAAATAGGGCAAAGGGAGTCTACAAAATTACAACTTTCAACATCTAATGGATATTTTATTGAGTTATAGACGTTGAAACTTACCTCCTCGTTATGCAACCTAAGAATAATCTTACCTTCCTGGACATCTATCAAAGTCCTACCGGTTGCAAGAAATGGCCTTCCAAGCAAAAAGGGCACCGAGCTATCTTCCTCTATATCCATTACCACGAAGTCCGCGGGGAAGATAAACTTGTCCACCTTTACTAGCACATCCTCGACCACCCCGTTTGGCCTCGTGAGCGATCTATCCGCCAATTGGAGGGTCATATTGGTTGGCTTTGGGTTTCCCAATCCGAGTCTCCTGAAAAACGACAGAGGCATCAAATTTATACTTGCACCCAAGTCACATAGGGCATTGGCAATCTCCAAGTTTCCTATCTGGCATGGGATAGTAAAACTGCCCTTATCCTTGAGCTTGGGTGGAAGTTTGTTAGTGATAATTGCCAAACATTCCTCTGTTAAAACCACCACTTCATCCTCACCTAGCTTTCTTTTCCCTGCAAGAAGTTCTTTAAAGAATTTATCATAAGAAGGCATCTCTTGGAGAGCCTCAATCAATGGCATATTAAATTCTAACTTCTTAAAAATTTCCAGAAATTTGGAATATTTCTGCTCCAGTTTATCTTTCTTCTCCCTTTGAGGATAAGGATGTTTAGGCACATAGGCTCTCACTGGGTCAGGAATTTTCCCTTTTTCATTTGTGCTAGGTTCGGGTTCAGAAATCGAGTCGGGGTTGCTTACCTCTCCCGACTCTTCACTTACCTCAGTAGGTTGGGATGGAATATCAGCGTTTTGCACTCGGTCCTCCACTTGCCTACCATTTCGTAGGGTTATAACTTGAGCTGTCTCCTGTTGATTACCCTTAGGGTTTTGTTCAGTTCTACTCGGGAGTGCTCCTTGAGGTCTTTCTTGCCTCTCCCTACTCATTTGAGCAACCTACTTACCCAAATCCCTACAGTATACTTCATTATCAGCAAGCCGAGACGAGATGTCTTTTAACAAAGACAAAACCGTCTCATCTTGCTTACACTGTTGAGGTTGCTGTGAGGATTGATCATTAGGAATAAATGGGGCCTTACCTAACCCCTGCTCACGGTGCTCATAATGGAATCCGAAAGGAGGTCTCAACACATTTTGGTTATTACCATAAGACATGTTCAGGTGTTGATACCTTTTTCCGTAATTTTTATTATTATTGAAATTTTATGGGTAAGAGTTAGAGTTATGACCGGTAAGACACCGCCATATAATCAGGCTAATGATAGTCTTTAGTTCCATTCATTCCCATGATTGGAACAGACTACAGATGATTTTATGGCCATATCGTTTTCCCTATCCATAGTCTTACTGCCAAGTGCATGACACTTGACAACATGGATATGGATATATCCATTGGATACTATATCTAAAATATTGCACAAGACATATAATAAATTAATTAATGCCTTTATCTCTTGACACAAATTGTATAATACATAAAGTTCACATTAATGTATAAATGTATTATACAAACACAAGGACCAATGCCTCGGGACTAGGGCATATCCAACACGATGATATGCTTAGGGTTGACTGGGAGACTGCAGAACACAAAAGTCCAATGGATCTGAAAATGAAACCTGTCAAATCGAAACTCAGGAGACTTAGACCCGTATGGGCAGAAAAGGCTAAGGAAAAGGATCAAATGGGTGTAGCTCGATAGATACATCTCTTAATGTGGAGGTGGAAGATTGTGGGTTCAATACCGAACCTCTTCAAAATCCAAGTTTAATAAAAAAAAAGCAAAAATAACAAAAAGAAGACAACCAAGTTCATAGAAAAGAACATATTTGCGCGGTATGGAATCCCGCATCATGTCGTGACCAATAATGGAGTATTGTTCCAGGGGGTAATAGCACAGTTGTTCCAGGATAAAGGGGTTGAACATCATAGATCATCTCCATATCGCCCACAAGCCAATGGGGCGGTAGAAGTGGCCAATAAGTCTATCAAGAGAATTTTGTAAAAAATGACAGTTACCTATAAATATTGGGTTGACAGATTACCATTTGCCTTGTGGGGATACAGGACTAACATCAGAACAGCTACCAGAGAAACACCATACTCTTTGGTCTACAGGATGGAAGCCGTTCTACTAGTGGAAATAGAGATTAAGTGGCTGAGAGTTGTCATGGAAGCACAGTTTCTAGATTCAGAGTGTGTCCTGTTGAGATATGAACGGTTAGCACTGATTGATGAGAAGCATCTTCGGGCATTAGATCACCTTTAGATGTATCAACAAAGAATGGCCAGGACTTACAACAATAGAGTTCATCATCAAAAACACTCACTCAAGGCCTGGGGATTTGGTACTTAAGCAGATGAAGCAAACCAATACAGACGTGCAGGGAAAATTCAAGCCAAATTGGGAAGGCCGGTATGTATCAAGAAAGTGCTTTCAAAGGGCGTTGTGAGGATCATGGACATGGACAGAAATGAATTCGTCAACCCATCTACCAAGGTAGGCTCAGGTGATATTACGTGTAAAAAAAAAAGAAAACAAGGGGAGTCCGATGGGTCAAAAATCGAAAAGGCGGTCTATGCAAAAGTTAGGTCAGTTTGATGGATCGAAAACCGAAAAGGCAATCCATGCAATTGTTAGAACAGTGAGGTGAGCACCATCAGTTGGAAAATCCATAAAAACCTGAAAAGGCTATCTATGCAAAAGTTAGGACGTAAATACAAGTCTGTTGAGTTGAAAACCCAAAAGGGCAGTTTAGGAAAAAATTAAGATAGTCCAATAGGCCGAAAGCCCAAAAGGGCGGCCTATGCAAAAATAAGGACACAAAATAAAACAAAAGTCACACAGCAGCAGGTTCAGACAATTCCGGCACCCTACGGCCTAAGGTATCTCAAGGTCAATGCCTCGTGCTTAAGGCCAATGTACCAAAACGAAATAAATGTGTACAAATCGACCCACACACGGGTAATACAAGCAAAAAATCAGAATAAATCCACATAAGGGCTAAAATGTCAAAGAAGAATAAAAAAGAGAAGGATTTAGGGCTGTGCTCGGTCATCCCCCTCATGGCTGTGGCTCCCGATGTCCTCATCATCCTCACCACATCCCTTAAATATGTCCACACCTATCTGGAGGCTTTGGCTAATGTGCTTTAAGTCAGAGACCGACCTCCGTGGACTAACCACATCAGGCCATAACTCAGTCGACTCTCAAAGCACTAAATGCCAAGTGCAGACTACACCAAGACCAACAGTAGAAATATCATGTCACATACATGCATACACTCGAAACTTACACACACACACATGCATACATGCATCAATGCTAACTCAGGTAAAGGTACTTATTGTCAACATCGGGTTGTCTTGAATCATGAGCGCTCTGAAAGCAGAAATAGCCTGACACTGGGGATCCTCTAAATCTTAGGTATGAAAATTTTCTTAATTTTCAGAATTTCCATTTATGCCGATATGATCCCGAGAAGGGTATTTCTTGCTTTTTGCAGGGATCCAGGGGCAGAACAATTGGTCTGTATTTATTCTTGATCGAAGGGGCAACAATTTTTGTTTTCAAAATTATCGATCAAGAAATAAATACACTTTTTAACCAAATTACCAAAGTACCCTTTCCTCCGTGACACAAGCACCACAAAGGACCAACTCAAATCGAGTTAGACCACTGTTTTGCAAAGACATCGAAATAAGTCCCAGAATCAACTCAAGTTTGGCAAGACCATTGTTTCGCATAGACATTGAAACAAGTCCCTGAATCAACACAACTCGGCCTAGATCACTATTTTGCACAGACATCAAAACAAGTCCCTAAGTCAACTCAACTCGGGCTAGACCACTGTTTCGTATAGTGTGAGCGGACGACGCGTTTTCGACGGGACGCGGGACTCCCTTTCGGAATGGGGCGCCACGATATCGAGCGGATCCCTCCCTCGCGTGGGGTTTTTATGAATGGAAATCCGCGTTTTGGAAAATGAATGGAATTAATGCATAAAAGAACCGAGACCTAAGTCTCAATGGATGTTGTAGAGTCGCCACCCGGCTCAGCTCAACCGGGAAATTCTTATGTAGCTGAACCGGACGAACGGTCGCTACACTATCCAGAGATTCGGGTCCGGACAAGGCCTTTATTTCGTGTCTAATTAAAATAAATATTGTCAATGTTCTCGAATGGTATTACAAAATCTAAGTCCAATTTTATTGAAGTAAATAGACATGCAAAGCGCATACAAAATATTTAATACAAGAATAAGAAAGAAGAAATAAATATTAATTGGCTTACAACCAAATCGAATGGAAAAATAAAAACACTCGCCTCACTTATACAATCGCCTAAATACACGAAAATCTAAAAGAATTACAACCGCCTAAATACACGATTTAATCTATTAAATTACATCCAAAATAAAAATAAAAAGAAATTAAGACCTGCAAAACCGAAGGTTAGCACAATATGTACAGCACGCCACAATTAGGACACAAATAGACAGAACGGGAAATCAGGAATTGGGGGCATGCATTTAGGGGGTAACCGGGTCGGCTCGGCTAGCCGGCCCGGTTAGACCTGGAAAACATTTTTGAAACGTCCCTGTATTTTTGGTTTTGTGGGAAAATCATTTGAAAACAATTTTTTCCAGTTTACATGCATTTTTCATATGTTTAAGTGGGTCGGTTTTCAGGAGAAATGGGTCTCCGTCGTTGAATTGTTCTAAATGCAAATTTACTAGAAAATTGAATCTATGGTCGTGATGCACACAACAAAATTCATTTTGATGATTTTTGGGGTTTTCCGATTTTTTTTGAAATTTTTGGGAATTTTTGGGGATGAGGCTGAAATTCTGATTCTGGAACAGGGATTACAGTCGTACGACTGTAGTTTACAGTCGTGCGACTGTAATCAGTTCAGGGTCAGAATTTCGCCAAAAATCATTGAAAATCAAAATGTGAAGAAAATAAACTTGGAAATTAAGAACAGTCGTACGACTGTTCATGAAAACTAAGAACAGTCGTACGACTGTTCTTAATTTCCAGGAACAGAAATACGAAAAATGCAGCAAAAAGGCACAAAACTCACTTCAAACACCCAGAAAGCGAGAAAAAAATGTAAGGAAAAGAAATGACTACCTTTTTAGAAGCTATTCCAAGTCGTTTTGACCCCTGGCGTCGCTCCGATTCCAACAAATTCGCACTTTCCCCTTTGGAATGGAAGTTAAGAGCCTTTTGTCCAAAATCCGAATTGCAAAGGATTCTGATTGTTTTAGTCCGAATTATTGATTTGGTTATGTAGTTAATTGGTTAACCTAGGGATTTCTAACAAGTTTTAGGTTTAATTTCGAGAATTAAAGAAAATCAAAGAGGAAGAAAAGTGAGTTTTTTTTTGTGGTTTTCTTTTTCTTCTCTCTCTTCTCTTTCTCTCTCTAAATTTCTTCTCACCAGAAATCCTCTCCTTCCCCTTTCCTCTCTTTTTTTCCTCTTTTTATCTCTCTTTTTTCTGCTTACTTGTTGCAGAGCCGGAGCAATTAATGCTCAAACTCTCTCTCCTCCATTTCTGCTGCAGAGGTATGGTCCTCTGCAGATTTTCCGACATTACAGTCGTATGACTGTAACAATAGTCGTACGACTCTCTTTTTTTTTTTTTTTTTTAAGTATAGAAAATTCCGGCGCTTACAGCTGCCCCTCGCGTGATCAAATTCGACATCTAGCTCCAGGTCCATAATACCTGTGATGATGAATTTGAGAGCGTGAATCAAAGCGCCGCGAACGCTGGAATGAATCTCCCGAGGCGAAATTGATGAAGAGATTGGCCGATATCAGGTCTATGTTACCCGAGGCGATGCTGGAGATAAGATTAGCCGATACCAGGTCTATGTTACCCGAGGCGAAATTGATGAAGAGATTAGCCGATATCAGGTCTATGTTACCCGAGGCGAAATTGATGAAGAAATTGGCCGATATCAGGTCTATGTTACCCGAGGTGATGCTGGAGATAAGATTATCCGATACCAGGTCTATGTTACCCGAGGCGAAATAGATGAAGAGATTAGCCGATATCAGGTCTATGTTACCCGAGGCGAAATTGATGAAGAAATTGGCCGATACCGGGTCTAGGTTACCCGAGGCGATACTGGAGATAAGATTAGCCGATACCAGGTCTATGTTACCCGAGGCGAAATTGATGAAGAGATTAGCCGATATCAGGTCTATGTTACCCGAGGCGAAATTGATGAAGAAATTGGCCGATACCGGGTCTAGGTTACCCGAGGCGATACTGGAGATAAGATTAGCCGATACCAGGTCTATGTTACCCGAGGCGAAATTGATGAAGAGATTAGCCGATATCAGGTCTATGTTACCCGAGGCGAAATTGATGAAGAAATTGGCCGATATCAGGTCTATGTTACCCGAGGCGATGCTGGAGATAAGATTAGCCGATACCAGGTCTATGTTACCCGAGGCGAAATTGATGAAGAGATTAGCCGATATCAGGTCTATGTTACCCGAGGCGAAATTGATGAAGAAATTGGCCGATACCGGGTCTAGGTTACCCGAGGCGATACTGGAGATAAGATTAGCCGATACCAGGTCTATGTTACCCGAGGCAAAATTGATGAAGAGATTAGCCGATATCTGGTCTATGTTACCCGAGGCGAAATTGATGAAGAAATTGGCCGATACCGGGTCTAGGTTACCCGAGGCGATACTGGAGATAAGATTAGCCGATACCAGGTCTATGTTACCTGAGGCGAAATTGATGAAGAGATTAGCCGATATCAGGTCTATGTTACCCGAGGCGAACTTTACTGGGGAAATAGATGAAGCTGATCTGGGCCGATGCCGAGTCTACATTACTCGAGGCGAATCTGCTGGGGACTTGGATGATGGAGTGGATCTGGGCCGATACCGAGCTTACATTACTCGAGGTAGACTCACTGGAGAAAGTTGAGATAATGGAGCAGACCTGGGCCGATACCGAGTTTATATTACTCGAGGCGGATCTGTTGACTTGCTGAGGATATTGAGCTGGGGATGAATTCCTGCACTTAAAATGGCAAGTCTTCGTTCCTTGATCGAGAGATTTTTAAACAAAAATTTTTGCCCCTTCGATTAAGAATGAAGACTAGCCAGAGATAAGTAATTGATATATGCAATGTATGGATGCATGATGATGTATATGCACATGTATGTATTTTCTGTTATTGGACGTTTCTGTCTCCCGCTGGGGAGATATGTTGTACCCCTGGTTGATTTTGCTTTTCTTGGGGCATTGTTTGGTGATTATCGACGGAGCGAGGTGACTGCTTGGGAAATGATTGTTGTATTCCTTGTAGAGATTACGCTGGGGAAGAGTGTGGTGACTTGATTGAAGATACAATCGTGGTGTTCTTTGTGTAGACTGCACTAAGGAGTAACATGGCTACTTTGCGGGGAAGTAATTGATGGTGTTCTTTATGTAGACTCCATTGGGGAATAGTAGGGGAAACTCTGCTGAGGAGTGATGTGACGAATTCTACAGGGAATACTGAGGATGTTCCGTTTTCCTGCTCCGTGGGAAGTTATGAGTTAGTTTTTTTTTTTTTTTTTTTTATTAGGTGCTCTAATTTTTGCCTGGGTAGCCCAAATCAGGTTTTCAGCCCAGCGAGCCGCTCTAAATTTTGCCTAAGGCGCCTTTTCGGTTTTCGCCTCAGCGAGCTTTTCATATGCCCTACCTTTTGCCTAAACTGCCCGATATGGGTTTTCAGCTTAGCGGGCCGCTCTAATTTTTGCCTGAGGCGCCTTTTCGGTTTTCACCTCCAACGAGCATTTTTTTTCTTTTTCTTCTTTTTTTTTTTTTATTAAAATGGCGTTGTGACTCTTTATTGCTCATCTGGGAAGATGAACTAGACTTTAGAGGACGATAAAAGATTTTGAATTGCACGTATTTAATGCATTTTCATTTGCCTAATAATGTGATGATATTGATCAGTTGAATGCAAAACGCTTTCTTTGAATGTGTGTTTATGCAAGACAACTTTGTTTGTGCATTTGTCATAACCATGCAAATATATTTAAACAAACACTTCACTTTATTGATGAAGTCAAAATGAGTACATTTGAAACAAGTTGGTTCCTAAATGGTACAGATTTCACATTAAGCCAGAATCCGTCACCAGTCGTCCTTTTCAGATTTTCCGACTGATTATTTTCTCTTGTGTCTTAACTTTTGCCTAGACCGCTCTTTTCGAGTTTTCAGCCTAGCAGACCCCCCCCCCCCTTTTTTTTTTCATACATGATAAAGCTTTAGCCTGTCTTGGTTGATCGGATTGGCGAACTCATTTCCGTCCATATCCATGATGCTGACAGCGCCTTTTGATAACACCTTCTTCACCACATAGGGTCCTTCCCAGTTACGTCTGAACTTGCCCCTAACATCAACATTTGAAGGCCTTAGTTGCTTTAAAACCAAATCTCCCGCTTTCAATTGCCGCTTGGAGTATTTCACATTCCGATTATAGGCTCTAGCCATTCTGCGCTGATACATCTGCAGGTGATCCAGTGCCTTTAGTCGCCTTTCATCTAGGGCAGCCAGCTGCTCATATCTAGCTTGAACCCATTCAGTCTCTGGTAATTGAGCTTCTAGGGCAACTCTGAGTGACTTGAGTTCTATCTCCACTGGCAATACTGCTTCCATTCCATATACCAAGGCATAAGGAGTTTCTCCCGTCGATGTTCTGACACTGGTTCTGTAACCCCAGAGAGCGTAAGGCAATTTATCAGCCTAATCCCTGTAAGTAGTTACCATCTTTGATAAGATCTTTTTTATTGCCTTGTTAGCTGCTTCTACTGCACCATTAGCCTATGGTCTATATGGAGAAGACTTATGGTGTTCAATACCATGTTCTGCAAATAGCTCAGCCGCTGCCCCTTGAAACTGTACTCCATTATCAGTTACTATATGGTGAGGAATCCCATACCGAGTGAAGATGTTCTTCTGGATGAACTTGACCATGTGCTTGGCTGTCACATTAGTGAAGGATTCTGCTTCGACCCATTTGGAGAAATAATCAACTGCTACCACTATGAATCTGTGCCCATTAGATGCAGCTGGATGAATTTCACCAATCATGTCTATCCCCCATGCTGAAAACGGCCAAGGAGACGCTAGATTCTGAAGTTCAAGTGGAGGAAGATGACTAATGTCTGCATAGATTTGACACTCATGACATCTCTTCACCTTTCTTATGCAGTCTGCTTGCATCGTCATCCAGAAGTACCCTTGTCTCATAATCTTCTTGGCCATGGCAAGCCCGTTCATATGTGGCCCACAGGATCCTGCATGTACCTGCTGCATCACTTCTTCTGCTTCTTGCTCAGTTAGACACCTCAAAAGGACTCCATGTGCTGTTCTTTTGTATAACTTATCCTCGAAGATTCTAAATTGACTAGCCAATTTTCTCAGTGTTAACTTATCAGCAGCACTGGCCTCTTCTGGGTACTTCCCCTCCTTAACATACCGGTAGATGTCAAAGAACCACGGCTTTTCTTCAGCTGATAATTCCATTACTTCATGCACTTCGAAGCAAGGATGCCTGGAAGTGGCTATGACCAGTGGTTGAGCTTGTGTCTCTTCTGGATTTTCTCACATGGAGGACAAAGTAGCTAATGCATCATCCATCTTATTCTCATCCCTGGGGACATGTCTGAATTCACACTGGCCGAATAAACCCTTTCTGAACTGTAGCAGCTCCAAATAAGGCCGTAAGGCTTCTTCTTTTAGTTCCCACTCACACTGAGCCTGCCTGATCACTAGAAGTGAGTCTCCAACAATCAGGATGTCATTTGCCCCTAGTGTTAGCAAAGCTTCCATCCCAAACAAGCATGCTTCATATTCCGCCCCATTGTTGGTCACAGGAAAGATTAGCCTTTTGGACAAAGGAATGACTTCACCATCTGGCGTTGCTATAAGTACTCCAATTCCAGCGCCCTTTCTATTCACTGCCCCATCGAAGCACATGACCCATCTTTTTACTTCCACCATGGCTAACTGCTCATCAGGGAATTCCAGGTTCTCTGTGTAATCTGATTCTAGGGGCTGGTTTGCCAGAAACTCTGCCACGACTCGCCCTTTAATGGTTTTCTTCGTGATGTACTCAATGTCGAACTCAGACAAAAGTAACAACCACCTGGACAACTTCCCAACCAATGCTGGTGTTTCATAGAGATACTTCATTGGGTCCACTTTAGCCACGGCATGTATCTTGTAGGATTGGAAATAGTGGCGCAGCTTCTTGGTCAACCAGATAATTGCCACACATGTCTTCTCCACTAGTGTGTACTTGGTTTCATACTCCAGCAATTTCTTGCTAAGGTAATAGATGGGATACTCCTTCTGGCCATCTTGTTCCTGTGCTAGCATTGCCCCTATGGAGGATTCTTCAACTGCCAAATACAAAATCAGAGGCTTCCCTGGAATTAGAGGACTCAACACTGGTGGCTTTACCAGGTAAGCCTTGATCTTCTCAAAGGCCAGCTGACACTTGTCATCCCACACAACCGGCTGATCTTTCTTTAATAGCTTGAAGATTAGCTCACAAGTGGAAGTTAGCTTGGCTATGAAGCGGCTGACATACTGCAAAGAACCCAGGAATGATCTGACCTCCTTTTCATTCTTTGGAGCTGGCATATCTTGGATGGCTTTGATTTTATCTGGGTCCATTTCTATTCCCCTCTGGCTGACTACATGGCCTAACAGCTTCCCTGATGTGACCCCGAATATGCACTTCTTGGGGTTAAGTCGCAAGTTGTACTCTCCAATGCGTGTTAGAAATCTATCCAGGATAACAGGGCGTTCCTCCCGGGTCGCTGATTTAACAAGCATATCATCGACATACACTTCGACTTCTTTATGGATCATATCGTGCAACAGAGTTGTGACAGCCCTCTGATAAGTGGCACCGGCGTTCTTCAATCCAAAAGGCATCACTCTGTAGCAAAAAGTACCCCACTCTGTGATGAACGACGTTTTCACCTTGTCGATCACATCCATCAGAATCTGGTTATACCCTGAAAAACCATCCATGAAGGAGTACATTGCCGCTTTTGCTGCGCTATCAACTAGGACGTCAATATGTGGCAGTGGAAAGTCATCTTTTGGGCATGCTTTATTCAAGTCCCTGTAGTCAACGCATACTCTGACCCTTCCATCCTTTTTAGGCACGGGGACAATGTTGGCTAGCCATTCCGTATACTCCACCACTTCGAGAAACCTGGCATCTATCTGTTTGGCCACTTCTTCCTTCACCAGTGCAGCCCATTCCGGCCTTAGTCTTCTCAACTTCTGCTTTATCGGTCTGAACTTGGGGTCCGTTGGGATTTTGTGCACTGCTATTTCTGTATCTACTCCCGGCATGTCCTCATATGACCAGGCGAAAGCTTTAACATGTTTTTGGAGTATTCTTATTAATTCTCTTTCTTCCTCGGATTTAAGCTCGTGTGAAATGAGTACCATTTTAGGGTTTTCATCTGTACTTATATTGATTTCATGCAATGCAGTGTCATGTATGCTAAATATGCTTGATGGTGATTCAAATGCATGTACAGAATTATCAGGATAAACATCACACAAGTAAGCAAACTGGGATTTCATTGCATTGAACTTATCATAAAGTACATCAGTTACATTGAAAATGGAAGAAATAGATACAACAAAATCATTTTCATGCTCCACAGGCGGAGGGCCTTGTTCTTCATCAGCTTCCATCTTCCCTTTCAGAGCATCATCCGGGACTGCAGCTTTCTCGGCCAGCTGTGCTTTAGCATTCTCCATAATCTTGGCGATTTCCGCAACCACAGAGTCTAAGTTCACTTTGGCCATCAGTTCTTCGCCAAGTCCTTCCTTGGATTTCCCAAAAGCTTTGGTCAATGCAGCAGTCAAAGCACCTGAGATGATTTCTGTAGTTTCAGCACAGGCTTTCTTTCCATCTTCTTCTTCAGACAACTCTATGGTTTCTGTTGTCACCTCAGATGATTCTCCTTTCAAAATTTCAGATTCAGTAATAGCTTCCTCCATCATTACAGGGGCTACTGGCTCTTCCTGGCTTTTCTCAAAATCCACAACATCTGCAAAGATCTCAAAGCCAGGGTGTTCGATATTTCCAACCAGCACTGGTTCAGCTTGGCCCTTGTAAAGGCTTTCTCCTGCCTTCAGAAATGGCATCATCATGACCTTACCATTCTTACCCTTTTTCAGGTTCTTATGCTCGGATGACCCTTCTACATAACCAAGACCGTGCTTCTTTGACTTTCCTGAGTCGATCTTGAATTCTGGCACACCTTGCAAATTAATCCCGAGTCCCATTCCCGGGACAAAATTCAGCTTATACAGATGTCGAGATAGCCACTCCGGCATGTAGTTCTCATAAAGAACCATAGGGGCATCTGTAGTCTCCTCCTCCTTAATGACAGCAATTTGGAACCCACCAAAAGGAACCACTCCTTCATCCACTGCAGCCACCATCGACTGGGCGTCTGCCTCAACAGTCACAATTCTGTAATTCATAGAGAATTTAATCTTCTGATGCAATGTGGAAGGAACACCTCCCAAAGGATGGAACCAGGGCCTTCCAAGCAATAAGGAGAATGTGACTGGGATATCGATCACTGTGAAGACAACCATGGACTTGATGGGCCCAACCTCCACTTCTGTTTCAAAGGTCCCTATCACTGTTCTTTTAGAATCATCATATGCCCGAATGACTGTTGAGGACCTCTTCAACACTTCTTCATTCATGCCTAGAAATGGTAGCATTTTCAGTGGGCAAATATTCAAAGCTGAGCCGTCATCCACCATGACGCACGGCATCACCTTATCCATGATGTTGGCCCTAATGTAAAGAGCCTTGTTGTGAGCCCTTCCTTCTACAGGTAGGTCTCTCTCAGAGAAAACAATATTAGGAGCTCCAGCATGGACTTTGTCTAGCAAGCAGCACATAGCCTCTGGTGAAGCTATAGGGGAGACTTCAATTTCTGATAGCTTCTTCACTAAAGCCTCCCTATGCTCTTTGGAGGTCATAAGCAAGTGCCACAAACTAGCTTGTGCAGGGGTCTTCTTCAGTTGGGAAATGACCAAATCTTCTTTCTCAACTCTTTCCGGCACCGAAGTGCTGCCCGACCCATTCATCGGTGCTTTATCTTTCATCTGATCTGCCGGCTGATATACCCTTCCACTTCGGGTCACATATTGCACTTCTGAAATCTTCAGCTTCTCAACAGTTGGGAGTTTAGTAGCCTCTCTTCTGTCAAATCCCTCGTACTCATCTTCGGAGTCAAGGTCATCCAGGCTTATGGGTTTGATCTCCTTACACCCATCTTCCTTCTAACACTCGGGTTTCTCTTCAGGTTCCCCTACCGCCACTGCCTGAATCATAGGGTTCGCTTGTAGAATTTGGGCAATTATGAAGTTAGCCGGCAATCCCGACTGAACCATGTTAACCCGCTTCTCGAATGCTGGTAGTGGGTTAGTTTTAGTGCTAGGTTTAGGTGGTTCTTGTAGCTTTCCCTCGTCGATAAGCTTCTGGATAGCATCCCTTAGCTTATAGCAGTTATTGGTCCGGTGGCCTGTCACCACATGATAAGTGCAGAAGTTATCCTTGTCAGCTTCAGGTGGGAACTCAAATGGCCTCAAGGACTGTAGTAAGCCACCATTCCTACACTTGGCGAATATCTTTGCCAAAGTAAGAGTCCAGGGTGTTATGCCTTGTCCTCCAGGGCCCCTATTCTGGTTGCCTTGCTGCTGATTCACAGTAGCCACCTCTACCCACTTCACTTCTGATGACTGCCCCTGCTTGCCACTGACACCTGAACCAGACCCACTGCCAGACCCAGCTGTTGTGGTTGATCTATACCCTGAACTGTACCCTGTACTTCTTCCCCCTTTCTGACCAGCTGGCTTCTCCTCTTCATCCCTTTCTATCTTCATGGCCATGCTATAGACCTCACTAAGCTCCTTGAAGGAATGGAATTTCATATTGTTCTTGAAGATATCTTTGCTGCCATCAATGAGCTTCTGTATAAGCTCGTCTTCATCAGGACGGTTCTTTAGGAGGATCATCTTGTTCATCCACCTCTGGTAGTATTCATCAAAGGGCTCGTTGAATTTCTGTTTCACCCTCTCCAAGTCATACAGCTTCACCTAGATTTTAGTGTTGAAGCTGTAGTATTTGATGAAGGCTGCTGACAATACTTCCCAGTCAGACTGCTCCTCCTCTGACAGCGAGTTATACCATCCCAAAGCACCTCCCTCCAATGTGGTGGGGAAAAGATTAATCAATTGTTGCTTTGTAGCGCCTGCCGTCAGCATAACCCGGGCATATAAATTCACATGGGCCTCCGGCGAGCCCATTCCTTTGTAGGTGGGGACTTTCGGCACTTGGAAGCCAATAGGAAATGTCTCGATGCCCCTACTGATCATGGCATCAACGTTCACCCCCTTCTTGGATTCAGCAGTGATCCCAACCCCCTTCTTCAACTGGGCCATGACCTCGTCTAGCTCAGAGCACTTGGCTTTCATCCTCTGTTCCATAGCTGCCTCTATCTCCTGCAGCTTTTCAAGACTAGCCGAAGCATCACCACCATGTTGGGATGACTCAGCTTCTTTTTCCCTCCCGGCTCCACTAGCACCGGTCTCACCAGCTTCTCTAATGACTGCCCTCATCTCTTCTTTTAACATGTCACGGAAATCCTGCGACCTGAAGAAATCTCTCAAAACATCAGCCATGCTCGGTGTCTGTTCTGCCATATTCATTCCTTCCCCAGGCTCAGAATCACTGTCACTCTCGACTACCCTCTGTCTCCTAGCCGCCCTTGAAGCTTGGGATCTTGTCCAAGGTCGCTCCAGTGTATTCTGCTTGGGGGTAGACAGGAGGTATTAGGGTCGTGAATGAATGACATGAGATGACATGAAAATTAAGACATTGAACATGCTTGAGATGCATGGAGTGGAATTATGTATGGAATGATGATATGAATATATTTTATTATTTATTATTTTATTTTATTTTTTATTTTATTTTTATTTTTATTTATTTTTATTATTTTTTTCGAGGCATTCCAAGAACACCCAATGTTTATGCAAAAACGTCACGTGTGAGCCATCACACGGACAGAACTTCAGCGCCTTTGGGGCACCTAATGAATTCGTGAAATGGTCGCGTGTGTACAGGCACACGGACGTAGTTTTGACGCTTTATAGGTCTATGAGATGATATGAAATGGTCGCATGGGCCGGGCCCATAGACAAGGTCTTGATGCTTTTGAGCATATGATATGGAATGATGTTATGAGAAAGTCACGTGCAACAGGAACACGGACAAGGATTCGGCATTCTAGGAACGCCTTTCATGATTTGGTGATGTTATGGGCCTATATGTATACTAATCTGCACTCGGGGAGTACCTTAAATGGTGAATTAATGTCATGAAGCGGTCGGATGTGGACCACAGTGTTATATGATGTCTATGATAGATGGGTGTGATGTCATGAAATGCATCGTGTAAATTATTACACAAAAATGGGCGTAAGGCCATTGTGACTTTTATTAAATGAAATGATATTGGTGGAATGGCCGAATGCAATCCAGTGCATTGGCAAAACACGGGTAATTTTGGGTACCCGATATGTTATGAAATGGGATGGGATGGTCATGATAGGCGTCCTTGAAATGCCCCTTAATTTAATTTAAGTGAAATGTAGTGAATGAACATGTCACACAATATGCAAATGGCTGCACAAAAACGTGGGTTAGGATGCATGACATACATAATGATGTTATGTATGTTATGTCCAAAATAAAATACTAATCACACAAGTTTAATGTTATGGCTGAAAAAGAAATCGTTAGTATGGATGACAAGCGAATGAATTAATGTTTTACACACGAAATAAAATGCAAAATGGCTGCATAAAAATGTGGGTTAGTATCACACAAAGATGTATGGTATGTCATATGTATGGAAAATGGTGATTATGTCATGTTATGCATGCGTCGACGATGTGTCACGGAACGGTGAAGAACACATAGAAAGCAAAACGAATTCTTCCAACCTTATTCCTCCAACGTGGTCGGTCTCAAAAATTTCTAACCGAGTCCTAGGTGGGGTTCACTTCAACCACCATCCGGGGGTGATGAAGGCGCGATTTTATTATCATTATTCACACAATTATTTTGGTATCCTAAGGGAATCCAACTAGAGCTGCCTATATGGGTTCGGTCAAAGTCGGGATAACATCAAGGCTCTCATAGCAAGATATACTCCTCACTTCTCCCCACTCAAGGGTCCTAGCGAAGGGGTTCGTACGAGGCTATGAGTGGTGTTTCGTATTCGCGCCCCTAAGACCAAGAGGAACTTAGGCGACACTTCAACGATCCACCAGGCTATAAAAGGATACCTAATCTAATGCAAAAAATGGCTAACTAAAAATGCAAATAAAATACCAAAAGAGAATCATCCACGTTATTTTAATTAGACACTTTTCAGGGCTTGTCAAAATTCTTTTAAGTTTTTAAGAAAACTTTTTGAAGAATTTCCCAGCAGAGTCGCCACTGTGAGCGGACGACGCGTCTACCGACTTCTCAATTTGCCCGGAAATAGTTTCAATCAGAAGTTATACAAGAGCTCCAACTCCCCTTGGTTGAAACTCTTTTCTATCACATAAGCATAAATAGGGCAAAGGGAGTCTACAAAATTACAACTTTCAACATCTAATGGATATTTTATTGAGTTATAGACGTTGAAACTTACCTCCTCGTTATGCAACCTAAGAATAATCTTACCTTCCTGGACATCTATCAAAGTCCTACCGGTTGCAAGAAATGGCCTTCCAAGCAAAAAGGGCACCGAGCTATCTTCCTCTATATCCATTACCACGAAGTCCGCGGGGAAGATAAACTTGTCCACCTTTACTAGCACATCCTCGACCACCCCGTTTGGCCTCGTTAGCGATCTATCCGCCAATTGGAGGGTCATATTGGTTGGCTTTGGGTTTCCCAGTCCGAGTCTCCTGAAAAACGACAGAGGCATCAAATTTATACTTGCACCCAAGTCACATAGGGCATTGGCAATCTCCAAGTTTCCTATCCGGCATGGGATAGTAAAACTGCCCTTATCCTTGAGCTTGGGTGGAAGTTTGTCAGTGATAATTGCCAAACATTCCTCTGTTAAAACCACCACTTCATCCTCACCTAGCTTTCTTTTCCCTGCAAGAAGTTCTTTAAAGAATTTATCATAAGAAGGCATCTCTTGGAGAGCCTCAATCAATGGCATATTAAATTCTAACTTCTTAAAAATTTCCAGAAATTTGGAATATTTCTGCTCCAGTTTATCTTTCTTCTCCCTTTGAGGATAAGGAAGTTTAGGCACATAGGCTCTCACTGGGTCAGGAATTTTCCCTTTTTCATTTGTGCTAGGTTCGGGTTCAGAAATCGAGTCGGGGTTGCTTACCTCTCCCGACTCTTCACTTACCTCAGTAGGTTGGGATGGAATATCAGCGTTTTGCACTCGGTCCTCCACTTGCCTACCATTTCGTAGGGTTATAACTTGAGCTGTCTCCTGTTGATTACCCTTAGGGTTTTGTTCAGTTCTACTCGGGAGTGCTCCTTGAGGTCTTTCTTGCCTCTCCCTACTCATTTGAGCCACCTACTTACCCAAATACCTACAGTATACTTCATTATCAGCAAGCCAAGACGAGATGTCTTTTAACAAAGACAAAACCGTCTCATCTTGCTTACACTGTTGAGGTTGCTGTGAGGATTGATCATTAGGAATAAATGGGGCCTTACCTAACCCCTGCTCACGGTGCTCATAATGGAATCCGGAAGGAGGTCTCAACACATTTTGGTTATTACCATAAGACATGTTCAGGTGTTGATACCTTTTTCCGTAATTTTTATTATTATTGAAATTTTATGGGTAAGAGTTAGAGTTATGACCGGTAAGACACCGCCATATAATCAGGCTAATGATAGTCTTTAGTTCCATTCATTCCCATGATTGGAACAGACTACAGATGATTTTATGGCCATATCGTTTTCCCTATCCATAGTCTTACTGCCAAGTGCATGACACTTGACAACATGGATATGGATATATCCATTGGATACTATATCTAAAATATAGCACAAGACATATAATAAATTAATTAATGCCTTTATCTCTTGACACAAATTGTATAATACATAAAGCTCACATTAATGTATAAATGTATTATACAAACACAAGGACCAATGCCTCGGGACTAGGGCATATCCAACACGATGATATGCTTAGGGTTGACTGGGAGACTGCAGAACACAAAAGTCCAATGGATCTGAAAATGAA
This sequence comes from Euphorbia tirucalli, assembly GCA_039660915.1. Lineage (NCBI taxonomy): Eukaryota > Viridiplantae > Streptophyta > Magnoliopsida > Malpighiales > Euphorbiaceae > Euphorbia > Euphorbia tirucalli. Next base: position 35,665,785 of record CM077633.1, read on the forward strand.
ACCTGTCAAATCAAAACTCAGGAGACTTAGACCCGAATGGGCAGAAAAGGCTAAGGAAAAGGATCAAATGGGTGCAGCTCAATAGATACATCTCTTAATGTGGAGGTGGAAGATTGTGGGTTCAATACCGAACCTCTTCAAAATCCAAGTTTAATAAAAAAAAAGCAAAAATAACAAAAAGAAGACAACCAATTTCATAGAAAAGAACATATTTGCGTGGTATGGAATCCCGCATCATGTCGTGACCAATAATGGAGTATTGTTCCAGGGGGTAATAGCACAGTTGTTCCAGGATAAAGGGGTTGAACATCATAGATCATCTCCATATCGCCCACAAGCCAATGGGGCGGTAGAAGTGGCCAATAAGTCTATCAAGAGAATTTTGTAAAAAATGACAGTTACCTATAAATATTGGGTTGACAGATTACCATTTGCCTTGTGGGGATACAGGACTAACATCAGAACAGCTACCAGAGAAACACCATACTCTTTGGTCTACAGGATGGAAGCCGCTCTACTAGTGGAAATAGAGATTAAGTCGCTGAGAGTTGTCATGGAAGCACAGTTTCCAGATTCAGAGTGTGTCCTGTTGAGATATGAACGGTTAGCACTGATTGATGAGAAGCATCTTCGGGCATTAGATCACCTTTAGATGTATCAGCAAAGAATGGCCAGGACTTACAACAATAGAGTTCATCATAAAAAACACTCACTCAAGGCCTGGGGATTTGGTACTTAAGCAGATGAAGCAGACCAATACAGACGTACAGGGAAAATTCAAGCCAAATTGGGATGGCCGGTATGTATCAAGAAAGTGCTTTCAAAGGGCGTTGTGAGGATCATGGACATGGACAGAAATGAATTCGTCAACCCATCTACCAAGGTAGGCTCAGGTGATATTACGTGTAAAAAAAAAAGAAAACAAGGGGAGTCCGATGGGTCAAAAATCGAAAAGGCGGTCTATGCAAAAGTTAGGTCAGTTTGATGGATCGAAAACCGAAAAGGCAATCCATGCAATTGTTAGAACAGTGAGGTGAGCACCATCAGTGGGAAAATCCATAAAGACCGGTTGGTGTCAGTCGTGGATTCGGTCGAGATGGATACCATTACTGATTCTATCCTTAGCTTCATTTCATCTTTAAGGTGCATTGTACTAAAACATTATTAATGGATGAATGAATGCTTTGCTTTATTAGTCTAAATGTCCTGAGTCTACTGGAAATTGAGTTCGTATTATACATATATGGCTGTATACATTTTCTGTTTACATGCATCTCACTTAAAAAAATCCGATAGGTTGAAAACCTGAAAAGGCTATCTATGCAAAAGTTAGGACGTAAATACAAGTCTGCTGAGTTGAAAACCCAAAAGGGCAGTTTAGGAAAAAATTAAGATAGTCCAATAGGCCGAAAGCCCAAAAGGGCGGCCTATGCAAAAATAAGGACACAAAATAAAACAAAAGTCACACAGCAGCAGGTTCAGACAATTCCGGCACCCTACGGCCTAAGGTATCTCAAGGTCAATGCCTCGTGCTTAAGGCCAATGTACCAAAACGAAATAAATGTGTACAAATCGACCCACACACGGGTAATACAAGCAAAAAATCAGAATAAATCCACATAAGGGCTAAAATGTCAAAGAAGAATAAAAAAGAGAAGGATTTAGGGCTGTGCTCGGTCATCCCCCTCATGGCTGTGGCTCCCGATGTCCTCATCATCCTCACCACATCCCTTAAATATGTCCACACCTATCTGGAGGCTTTGGCTAATGTGCTTTAAGTCAGAGACCGGCCTCCGTGGACTAACCACATCAGGCCATAACTCAGTCGACTCTCAAAGCACTAAATGCCAAGTGTAGACTACACCAAGACCAACAGTAGAAATATCATGTCACATACATGCATACACTCGAAACATACACACACACACATGCATACATGCATCAATGCTAACTCAGGTACAGGTACTTATTGTCAACATCGGGTTGTCCTGAATCATGAGCGCTCTGAAAGCAGAAATAGCCTGACACTGGGGATCCTCTAAATCTTAAGTATGAAAATTTTCTCAATTTTCAGAATTTCCATTTATGCCGATATGATCCCGAGAAGGGTATTTCTTGCTTTTTGCAGGTATCCAGGGGCAGAACAATCGGTCTGTATTTATTCTTGATCGAAGGGGCAACAATTTTTGTTTCCAAAATTATCGATCAAGAAATAAATACACTTTTTAACCAAATTACCAAAGTACCCTTTCCTCCGTGACACAAGCACCACAAAGGACCAACTCAAATCGAGTTAGACCACTGTTTTGCAAAGACATCGAAATAAGTCCCTGAATCAACTCAAGTTTGGCAAGACCATTGTTTCGCATAGACATTGAAACAAGTCCCTGAATCAACACAACTCGGCCTAGATCACTATTTTGCACAGACATCAAAACAAGTCCCTAAGTCAACTCAACTCGGGCTAGACCACTGTTTCGTATAGTGTGAGCGGACGACGCGTTTTCGACGGGACGCGGGACTCCCTTTCGGAATGGGGCGCCACGATATCGAGCGGATCCCTCCCTCGCGTGGGGTTTTTATGAATGGAAATCCGCGTTTTGGAAAATGAATGGAATTAATGCATAAAAGAACCGAGACCTAAGTCTCGATGGATGTTGTAGAGTCGCCACCCGGCTCAGCTCAACCGGGAAATTCTTATGTAGCTGAACCGGACGAACGGTCGCTACACTATCCAGAGATTCGGGTCCGGACAAGTCCCTTATTTCGTGTCTAATTAAAATAAATATTGTCAATGTTCTCGAATGGTATTTCAAAATCTAAGTCCATTTTTATTGAAGTAAATAGACATGCAGTGCGCATACAAAATATTTAATACAAGAATAAGAAAGAAGAAATAAATATTAATTGGCTTACAACCAAATCGAATGGAAAAATAAAAACACTCGCCTCACTTATACAATCGCCTAAATACATGAAAATCTAAAAGAATTACAACCGCCTAAATACAAGATTTAATCTATTAAATTACATCCAAAATAAAAATAAAAAGAAATTAAGACCTGCAAAACCGAAGGTTAGCACAATATGTACAGCACGCCACAATTAGGACACAAATAGACAGAACGGGAAATCAGGAATTGGGGGCATGCATTTAGGGGGTAACCGGGTCGGCTCGGCTAGCCGGCCCGGTTAGACCTGGAAAACATTTTTGAAACGTCCCTGTATTTTTGGTTTTGTGGGAAAATCATTTGAAAACAATTTTTTCCAGTTTACATGCATTTTTCATATGTTTAAGTGGGTCGGTTTTCAGGAGAAATGGGTCTCCATCGTTGAATTGTTCTAAATGCAAATTTACTAGAAAATTGAATCTATGGTCGTGATGCACACAACAAAATTCATTTTGATGATTTTTGGGGTTTTCCGATTTTTTTTGAAATTTTTGGGAATTTTTGGGGATGAGGCTGAAATTCTGATTCTGGAACAGGGATTACAGTCGTACGACTGTAGTTTACAGTCGTGCGACTGTAATCAGTTCAGGGTCAGAATTTCGCCAAAAATCATTGAAAATCAAAATCTGAAGAAAATAAACCTGGAAATTAAGAGCAGTCGTACGACTGTATATACAGTCGTACGACTGTTCATGAAAACTAAGAACAGTGGTACGACTGTTCTTAATTTCCAGGAGCAGAAATACGAAAAATGCAGCAAAAAGGCACAAAACTCACTTCAAACACCCAGAAAGCGAGAAAAAAATGTAAGGAAAAGAAATGACTACCTTTTTAGAAGCTATTCCAAGTCGTTTTGACCCCTGGCGTCGCTCCGATCCCAACAAATTCGCACTTTCCCCTTTGGAATGGAAGTTGAGAGCCTTTTGTCCAAAATCCGAATTGCAAAGGATTCTGATTGTTTTAGTCCGAATTCTTGATTTGGTTATGTAGTTAATTGGTTAACCTAGGGATTTCTAACAAGTTTTAGGTTTAATTTCGAGAATTAAAGAAAATCAAAGAGGAAGAAAAGTGAGTTTTTTTTGTGGTTTTCTTTTTCTTCTCTCTCTTCTCTTTCTCTCTCTAAATTTCTTCTCACCAGAAATCCTCTCCTTCCCCTTTCCTCTCCTTTTTTCCTCTTTTTATCTCTCTTTTTTCTGCTTGCTTGTTGCAGAGCCGGAGCAATTAATGCTCAAACTCTCTCTCCTCCATTTCTGCTGCAGAGGTATGGTCCTCTGCAGATTTTCCGACATTACAGTCGTACGACTGTAACAATAGTCGTACGACTCTTTTTTTTTTTTTTTTTTTTTAAGTATAGAAAATTCCGGCGCTTACATATAGACATCGAAAAAAGTCCCTAAATCAACTCAACTTGGGCAGGACTGTTGTTTTGCACAGACATCAAAACAAGTCCTTAAAGCAACTCAAATCGGGCTAGACCGCTGTTTCACACAGACATCAAAACAAGTCCCTGAACCAACTCAAATTGGGCTAGACCGCTGTTTCACATAGGCATCAAAACAAGTCCCTGAATCAACTCAACTCGGGCTAGACCTCTGTTTAGCATATACATCAAAACAAGTCCCTGAATCAACTAACTCAGGCTAGGCCATTGTTTCACACAGACATCAAAACAAGTCCCTGAATCAACTCAACTTGGACTAGACAGCTATTTCACATAGACATCAAAACAAGTTCCTAAATCAACTTAACTCAGGTAAGACCGCTATTTCTCATAGACATTAAAACAAGTCTCTGAATCAACTCAACTTGGGCAAGACTGCTGTTTCGCACAGACATCAAAACAAGTCCTTAAATCAACTCAACTCGGGCAGGAATCAAGTCCCTGAATCAACTCAACTCAGGCAAGACCACTTTTTTGTACAGACATTGAAACAAGTCCCTAAATCAACTCAACTCTGGTAAGACAGCTATTTTGCACAGACATCGAAACAAGTCCCTGAATCAACTCAGCTCGGGCAAGACCGTTGTTTCACACAAACATCGAAACAAGTCCCTGAAGTCAAACATAACTCTATAATCAACGCTCCCAGAGCCGACTTCACATCAATGCTCCTAGAGCCAACTTCAAACCAAAGCTCCCTGAGCCGACCTTAAACCAAAGCTCCCTAAGTAGAAATCAAACCAAAGCTCCCTGAGCCGACTTTAAAACAAAGCTCCCTGAGCCGACTTCAAACCAAAGCTCCTAGAGCTGACTTCAAATCAAAGCTCCTAAAGCCGACTTCAAACTAGCGTTCCCTGAGCTGACTTCATACCAAAGCTCCCTGAGCCGACTTCATACAAAGCTCCTTGAGCCCACTTCTAACCAAAGCTCTCTGAGCCAACCTCAAATCAAAGCTCCCTGAACCGATGTCAAACCAAAGCCCCTTGAGCCGACTTCAAACCAAAGCACCTTGAGCCGACTTCAAACCAAAGCTCCTAAAGCCAACTTCAAACCAAAGCTTCTGGATCCGACACACAACCATCGCTTCACGAAAAGCTAAGACACATCCCCCAGCTAGACGTTGCGCGTGATTTCCTTGATAAACCGAGATGTGTGGTATTTTTTCTTTTCTTTTCTCATCATGCTCCCAATCGCAAGACCAAATTCGAACTGGGCACAATGACCTGACCATGAGTCGACTTTGATCCTATGAGGGGTAGCCTATGAGCATGGGTGTTTTCAGCCTCTGTGATGAAAATCCTATGTAACCTATTAAGACAGATGAATGTGAGTTGGATTTGAAAATGAGTGGAATGATGCCTGGAATGTTCTCAAACACTCCGAAAATAGAACAATCCTTGATCTGAAACCCTGAAAAAGGTCCTTCGGGTGATTGGAGAGCTTAGATGCGAGTGTAAGATTTAGGAATAGCCTTGTTAGCTCTTGTTAGAGCGTACAGCTATAGTTTCATAAATACATCTGCACGACTATAACCTTAGAGCCGCACGGCTATAACGTTACAGCTATGCGGCTCTAATGGTTGACCGGGTTATTTCCTAATTATCTTTTTGCCTGCGGTTTTTATTCCTAAATTAGAGGAATTTAAGCCATAATAGGGGAGGTTTTACATGGAGAAAAATAGAGATAACATAACAGAAAGAAAAAAAAAGGGTTTAAGGGAAAATTCTAGGAAAATCAAGAGAAAACGAGAGAAAAAAAGAGAGAAACAGAGGGAAAACACTCAGAGAAACACATAAAACGAGGGTTTCTGGGAGTGTCACATTCATTCGGATTGATTTCGGGTTTCGTTAGGATCGGTTCGAGGTTCGTGTTTGAAATTTCGGCATGTTAGTGGGATCCTAAGATCATTCCAACCTTCAAATCCACTTCCGGTCATCAAATATGTTGAAACACAAAAAGGGTAAAACTCTAATAGGCCTTAAACTAATAATTGTTTGCTTTATGCTATTTTTTCTTTGAGTTTTGTGAACTCTAGAAACTGTATGCTTGATTGTAGCCGTACGGCTCTAACTAGAGCCGAGCGGCTATAATCCCTTAGAAAAGAGCTGCGTGGCTATACCTCTATATCCGCACGACTGTGTTTTTCTCAGTAGAAGCATGAAATACCCTAAAATGACCAAATACAGTCAGTTTTCCATTTTGATTGTCCTGTTATGAATTAATTCGGTCGAATCAGATCTATTATATTCAAAATTATGGCTTTCGGATTTTCGATAACGTTGATGTGAGATTTGAGTTTCGTTGATTTTGATTTTTGGAATCCAGGGTTGTTCGATCCAAATCAGATCCATGGTTCAGCTTAAGCAGGCCCCCATATTTCTCAAAATCCTTAGAAATCATTCAAATGATTCAAAACAAGGATTTAAAAAAAGAAAGAAAACCAATTCAGGTTCTAGACACTACAGCCGCACGGCTGTAATGGCTATAGCCACGTGGCTCTAAGAGATTCTGCCTCAGCAACTATAGCTGCGCGGCTCTAATTAGAGCCGCACGGCTATAATTGCTGAGGCAGAATCTCGGGATGACTTCCACAGACGGCGTCGCATGATGCTGTCTTTAGTTTTAGATTTAAAACTATTTTTAGCATGTTTACAGCTTTATGCCTTAGTTGAATGTTGGAATTAGAAACCCACACAAACGGAACCTCGAGTTCCGAGATAACCGACTCACTGAAAATGGAGAAATTTGCATGTAAAATGAGACAAATTGTTTTCCAAGATTGTTTTCAAGCTCAAAAACCTACAGGATGTTTCTAAAATGGTTTTCTAGGTCTAATCAAGTAAGTTGTCTGAACTTCTCATTTACCCCCTAGATGTATGCTCCCATTTCCTGAAATCACCCATTCTGTCCTGTTGTGAGTCCTATGCGTGTTTGTGATATAATTATGCTAACTATTTGTTTTGCAGCTGTTATTTTTCTTTTTATTTTATTTTAGATGTATTTGATAGATTAACTCATGTATCTTAAGCGATTGCACTTTTTATAGATTTTCGTGTATCTAGGCGGTTGTAAGGTGTGGATGAGAGTTTTTATCTTTTTGGGTTGTAATAAGCAGCCTTTATTCTTTTGTTTGGTTTCTACACTTTAATTTTATGCCATTTACTTATGTCATCTGAATGAGCATCGACTAATAATGAAAGATAAAATGGGTAGAGAATAAGTGAGTGTAATATATACCTTCCCTAGCGGAAAGGAGAAACATCAATATTAAACAAACAACGAGAAATGCATCCTTTAGGATCCATGTGCATATGCATCATCATGCATACATATACAACATACACAAAGCATTCATCCCCAGCTAGTCTTCATTCTTGATCGAAGGGCAAAAATTTTTGTTCAAAATCTCTCGATCAAGGAATGAAGACTCGCTATTGCAAACGCAGGAATTTGTCATCACTATCTTGGACACAGATAAATCCCTAGCAGATCTGCCTCGGGTAACATAGACCAGGTATCGGCCCAGATCAGCTTCATTCTGAATCCTCAGCAGATCTACCTCGGGTAAGATAGACCTAGTATCGGCCCAGATTAGCTTCATTCTAGATTCCCAGTAGATCCACCTCGGGTAACATATACCCAGTATCGGCCCAGATTAGCTTCATTCTAGATCCCTAGTAGATCTACCTCGAGTTACATAGACCCGATATCGGCTTATTTCATCTTCAACCTCTCCTTGGGTAACCTTGACCCGGTATCAGCTTATTTCATCTTCAACCTCGCCTCAAGTAACCTAGACCCAGTATCGGCTTATTTCTTCTTCAACCTTGCCTCGAGTAATATAAACCCAGTATCGGCTTATTTCATCTTCAACTTCGCCTCGGGTAATATAAACCCAGTATCGGCTTATTTCATCTTTAACCTTACCTCGGGTAACCGAGACCCAGTATCGGCTTATTTCATCTCCAACCTCGCCTTGGGTAACCTAGACCCAGTATCGACTTATTTCATCTTCAACCTCACCTCGAATAACCTAAACCCAGTATCAGCTTATTTCATCTTCGACCTCGCCTCGGGTAACCTAAACCCGGTATCAGCTTATTTCATCACCAACCTCACATCGGGTAACCTAGACTTGGTATCGGCTTATGTCAGATTTGTTGTATTAGAAACTCAGCAGATCCACCTCGGATATATGTAAATCTAGTATCGGCCCAGATCAGCTTCGCCTCGGGTAATGAAAACCCAGTATCAACTTATTTCACCCAATCAACTCAGTGCATTGTCACGACAGTGGCTCTTCAATAAGTCAGTTACACGTTCTCTTTCTTGCGTCTATTGCGCTTCAATTTGCACTCTCAAATTCATCACCTCAGGTATTTTAGACCTGGAGTCGGGTATGGAATTTGATCACGCGAGGGGCAACTATAAGCCCTAGAATTTTTCATGAAAAAAAATGTGTGTGTCCCACGACTGTAATACAGTCGTGCAACTATAATTGAAAAATTACAGTTGTACAACTGTAAATGCGGAGCAGGTTCAACAGCCCATACCTTGAAAATTAAAAAAAATGGATGATTGGAAGGGTAATTAATGCCCGAATTTACAGCAGAAGGAAAGGCAAAATAAAAGGGAGAAAGAAGAAGAGAAGGGGCTTTTGACTCTTGAGGATTTTGTGCAGAAATTGAGAGAAAAATTAGAAGAGAAGAGAAGGAAAAAGGAGAGGAAAAGAAGAAAAAACCCAATAAGCATCATGTTTTGCTCCTATGTTTCTTTTAATTCTGGTGTGATAAGTTTAAAACTTGATAGAAATCATAGGTTAACAACTTGACACACTAAATTAAATCATTCCAGACTTCAAATCCACAAAAATCCGTGACATTTTAGAGAATTTTGGACAACTTTTAGAACCTTAGCACACAAGGAAAAAAGAAGCAATTTGGAGTCGATTGAGGAGTTTCCAGCGGTCAAACTAATGGTGGATCAGAGCCACAAAGGTAATTATACCTCAAACCATCATTTTGTTGCTTTTTCTAGGTGTTTTGAGGTGATTTTGTAAAACTCGTTTTTTCGGCTTGCTGCTTATAGGAAATAAAAACAGCTGTACGACTGTTCTTTTGACAAAGAATAGTCGCACGACTGTATATATGGTCATACGAGTGTTCTTAATTTCCCGCGGCTATTAGTTTTATTTGAATAATTTTGGCGATTTTTAGCATTTGGGCGATCTACAGTCGCACGACTGTAATTACAGTCGTTCCACTATAGTTACAGTCGCACGACTATAATTACAACCGGGCGGCTGTAATTTCCATCCAAAAGGAGAATTTCCAGAAAAATCCATAAAAATTCCTAAAAATCATAAAAATTTAGAATTATCAGAAAATCATCAAAAATGAATTTTGTTGTATGCATTCACAACCTTAGATTTAATTTTTGATGTTATTGCATCTAGAACAATGCAACGACGGAGACCCGAATCTCCCGAAAACCTACCCACCTCACATGCTAAATTAAAGTAAACCGGAAAAAGAAAATGTTTTCAAAAATGATTTTCTCACAAAACAAAATACAAGGATGTTTCAAAACTATTTTCCAGGTCTAATCGGGCCTGCTTGCCGAGCCGATCCGGTTATGCCTTAAATGTATGCCCCCGATCTCTAATTTCCCAATTCTGTCCAATTTGAGTCCTATTTGTGGTGTGCTATAAATTGTGCTAATCATCTGTTTTGCAGCTTTAATTTCTTTTTATTTTCATTTTTAATGTAATTAATAGCTTAATTGGTGCATTTTAGGCGGTTGTAAATTTTTAGATTCTCGTGTATTTAAGTCGTTTGTAAGGTGAGGATAAGAGTTTTTATTTTTATTCGATTGGGTTGTAATAATTTATTTATTTACTGCTTTATTTTGATTTGTGTGTACACTGTGTGTTTTAATTTAATAAAAATTAATCTTAGAAATTTAAAACACCATCTATGAAAATTGGCCAATTTTATTTTGATTAGACATGAAATAAGGGAGTTGTCTGGACGTAGATCTCTGGAAAGTGTAGCGGCCTTTATCCAGTTTAGCTACACTGTAATTTCCCGGTTGAGCTAAGATGGGTGGCAACTCCTACACTCTCTATCGAGACTTAGGTCTTGATTCTTTTATGAAACAATTTAATTTTCCAAAAATGAATTTCTATCCCAAAAACCCCACACGAGAGAGGGTTGCCCGATATGGAGGCTCCCTTCCGAGAGAGTTGTGCGTTTAAAAAACATCGTCCGCTCACAGACAGCAGAGTGGTAGGTCAAGAAGACCACCCCGGTGCTCATGGTGAACAAAGGGAATGCTCGTCTTGTGAAGGCAAAGGCAAAGGAAAAGGCTAAGGCCAAAGCCAAGGCTAAGAAAGCTATGTTGGGATTTTTCACCGAAAATCACCCAATAAAAGTGGAAGAACGTGGTGATTTCCTCAAATCCGTGCCCAGGAGCAATTGAAGTGGAAATTAAAAACATTAAAATGAAATAGAAGAGAATCAATTCTCACCCAAAATATCTCTTCTAAAGATGCCTGCAGAAATCATTGGAGACTTCCTCCATGTTCCCGTACACGAACGGCTTTAAAACATAACCCATGCTAGCGTTGGGATCGACCGGAAGAGAGGGAATGGCTGCTGTAATTTTCGGCTATCTCACTTGTGTTAGCCGAAAATTTTCTCTAGGTTTTAAAACCTAGATGGCCGAAATTCCCTTTGGGAATTTTAGGCCCAATTTCTTATTAGTTTCATATGGGCTTTTCTCCTCTTTAAGCCCAAGTCAGATTTAATTCTTTCAGTCCAATTTAATTTCAAATTTAATTTCAATTCAACATGTATACTAGCATATTATACCATATAATATATTACATACATTTAAATTAAAATTAATTTGACCAATTAATTTAACCGAGGAATTAAATTAGACTTTCATAAAACCAAATACATGTAAACCTATACATGTAAAATATTTCCACCTCGGAAATAATCTCATAAATTAATTCATTGAATTAATTATCAGAAGGCTAATACAAATATTAATTATATTATTTTGATCAATCCAATTAATCTATATAATATGATTAATACAATCCTTTCTCTCTGGTGCGTATACTCCAAGTATACTGGTGATCCCTTTAGTTCGAGTTCAAATGTTCAATGTGTACGATCCTGTGGGCCCATCTTTATGTTGGCAGCGGCCTTTGACCCACAGACTGCAGGCGGGCTCTAGCAAGCCACTACAGCCCCCAATTAAGATGGAGATAGCAGTCCAACTGTAATCATAACCTTGAAGTTTAAACTTGTATATCCTATATCATTGATATCGATGTCCAACATAGAGGCATGGATTGAACACCCACTTTTGTGTCTGGACATTTACTTGATCCCGAATGAACTGATGCTCACAAACAAGTTCCAACTCGTTTGGTTGTGGCCATACTCTTATCAATTGCTTTCATCAAGAGGCCGATGATATCTTTTCAGTGGATTACTAAGTGACATTTCCCTTCTGCATATCCATAGTACTGCCATGCTCACTGACATACCTGAACATACCCATACTTGGCACCCTTTTACAAGCCCTTTAGGCGAACACCAAAGTATGCCACTTTACATGCAGCACCATCATATCTTCAAGTCAGAGAAGTTCAAGAACCACAAATTCTTAAAGAGGATAGCTCAAGCGATTAAGGAACTTGAGCTAATCACATAAGACCTAAGAAGGTCTGGTAGAGTCCAACATCAACCTGAGAGATATGCCTTTCTCGTGACCGATGTCAACACTTTCTTGATGTTTGATCACGAAGAGCTAAGGACTTGCCAAGAGACTATATAAAGCCCATGCTTAGCCCAATGGCGTAAAGCCATGGAAGATGAGATGTAGTCTATGTACGATAATAGGTTTTGGAACTTGATTGATCCATCTCTGGGTGCTAAGGCAATAGGCTGCAAGTGGTGTTTCAAGTTGACGGTTGAGAACACCTTTAAAGGGTGACTAGTGGTGAAGGTTTTCAAACAAGTTCATGGGATTGACTATAATGAGACCTTCTCACTAGTTGGAATGCTTAAATCCATTAGGATACTACTTCCCGTAGTTACATGGGACAATTATGAGAGAAACGACAAGTGAGTTTTATTGATCCTAAGTATCCTACTCAGGTATGCAAACTTCAAAGTTCCATTTATGGATTGAAGCAAGAATACTGAAGTTGAAATCATTGATTTAATGAAGAAATCAAGGAGTTTGGGTTCATTCAAAAGGAAGATGAGCCTTCTGTATAATAGAAGGCTAGTGGGAGTAGTATTACATTCCTTATCTTATACGTAGATGATATCCTACTCATTGGAAACGATGTACTAACACTGCAAGAGGTTAAGTAGTGGTTGAGTAAATGTTTGACAATGAAGGGCTTAAGGCAAAGCGAGAAAATCTTAGGGATTAGGATCTACAACGATAAATCTTAACGGCTTCTGAGCCTAAGTCAAGAAAAGTACATTGACAAAGTCCTAAACAGGTTTAACAGGGATAAGGATAAGGATGGTTTCTTGCATATGCACCATGGGTTAAAACTTATCAAAAGGGACTGTCCCACCGACATGGTAGAAGGGGAGAAGATGAAGTTGATCCCATATATGCTTCGACTATAGGATCAATTATGTATTCCATGTTATGTATTAGACCTAAAGTTGCCTTTGCACTAAGTATGACAAGTCAGTACCAATCAAACCCTAGAGAAGCCTATTAGGTGGCTAGCAACACAATGCTTAAGTACCTTAACATTACTGAGGATAGCTTCTTAGTATATGGTGGACCAGACGAACTAGCAATGACTAGGTACACTGATGCTAGTTTTTAGATGGATTAAGATGAACACCAGTCACAATCTGGTTTTGTGTTTTGGTTGAACAGTGGTGCTGTAAGCGAAAGGAGCTCAAAGCAACCAACTATTACCGATTCTACAACACCAGCCGAGTATATTGTAGCAACAGATGCTGCAAAGGAAGCTGTTTGGATGAGGAAGTTTGTCACTGAGTTAGAAATAGTCCCCACTATCTAAGATCCAGTTGACATCTTCTGCGACAACAATGGGGCTATTGCATAAGCAAAGGAGCCTCAATTTCACAACAACTCCAAACACGTGCTTAGGAAATTTCACCTTATACAAGAAATTATGCGACAAGGTGACGTGACTATTTAGAGGGTTGACACAAAGAACAATGTCGTAGATCTATTGACCAAGGTGATTGCTCAAGCATAGCACGAGGGTCATATTAGACCTACAGGGATTAGGCCCATACCTAGTTGAAATAGTGGAAGTGGGAGATTGTTGGTGTATGCCTTATTCCCAAGGCATTATATCTCATTTTTATCATACATTATGGTTTATGTATTGTACATTAGTGTTATTAATAAAGGCATAATTAATTTTATTAATTTCTTATGCAATTAATAGTAAAAATGTATCTTTTGATTGTGGTTATACCCATGATTATCGGTAACGTTCTCCAGGCAGTAAGATCATGAGTAAGGAATCAAACAGTGTTATAAAACTATCCTTACTCTATTAGCATTATAGGAATGATAATAACTAAAGACTAGCATGCGGCTTGATTATATGGTGGTGTCTTATCGACTGTTGGACATGGATTATCAATCAAGGACATGGATACATTTTAGGTTACATGATGCTGGATCGATCCACTATTAAGAGCACCACATGGTTCCTATGTCGTAGGTGGTTCTCAAGTTGTACTTGTATAGGATTCTTAGGCTTGATATTCCTATAGGCCTAGATGTGAACTCACATGCTTTGACATACGACGAACGGGCCTGCAACAAGGTGCCAAGTATAGGTACGGTTAGGTATGGCAGTGATCATTGTAGGATTAGTAGGAACATGAAGGGAAATGCTACTTTGTTAACTTACGGCATATATTATCAGCCACTTGATGAGTAGGGCTGATAAGAGTGTGGCTACACCCAAATAAGGAATCATTGGGTGATTACTTGTTTGTGAACTTTAGTCCACTTGGTATCAAAGAATGTCTATGCAGCTATAAACGGTGACATCACCATGCCTCTTGCAAGACATCAATATCATTGTGAAAGGATGTATAAGTTACTACAGGGTGTATAAGTTACTATAGGGTTTATGCCTCGCATAAGATTGATATCTTCATCTTATTTAGGTAGCTATAATAGTTTGCTAGAACCCACTTACAGCTTGTGGGACTTAAGGTATTGAGCTCGCTGCCAACATAAGATGAACCCATAGGATCACACACAAAGATGTCTGTGTTGGGATTCATCCTTGAAAATCGAATCATATGGCAGTGGAAGCCTTTTTCAATTTTCTAGAATCTAGATCTCAGGAGCTTATGTACATGAAATCAAAATCAATTTAAACAAAAAATGAGAGATTAATTCTCACCTTTTGTCTCTTCTACAGACTGCTGAAGAATAAAAAAAGATCCTCTCCATGCTCACGTACATGAACGGCTATCAAACAAGCGCCCGTGCTAGCGTCGGATCAAGCGGATCTCTCCTAACCTCACTATGGGTTTTCAAAAAAACATAAAGAGAGGAGAAGGGGAGGGGGGCCAAAATTTTAGCTGCCAAAATAGGGTTAGGAATATCATTTCTTAAGTATGTATTTATATCCCCTAAAACCCTAGACCCAATTAATTACTTTGGGTTAAAAATTAATTTCCAATTGATTTAATTTTATGATTATAAATTAAGTCATACCATATCATGTCAATTAAATGCAATTGGTCTATTAAAATTAACCTCAATAATTATTGAGACTTAACTTAAGAAATAATATATATAAACCTATATATATATATATATATATATATATATATATATATATATATATATATATATATATATAATTTCCATCCAGGAAATTAATTCATAAAATTAATTCATCAAATCAATTCTATGAAATAATAAATTCCTATTGATTAAATTATTTTGATCAATCCAATTGATCTATAATTTAATCGATTACTTTCCCCGCTCGTCAATATACTCCAAGTATATTAGTGATCCGTTAAGTGCTAGTTCAGACGTTCAATGCGTATGATCCTGTGGGCTTGTCTTTATGTTGGAAGTGGGCCTATGGCCCACCGACTATATTTGGGCTCTAGTAAGCCATTACAGGCCCCAATTAAGATAGAGATTGCAGTCTAACGAAAACTGTAACCTAATAGTGTAGCTTATATGTCCTTTGTCATTGATATCAAAGTCCAACATAGAGGCATGGTTTCATCACCCTTTTTTGTGCCTAGACTTTTACTTGATACTGAGTGAACTGATGCTCTCAAATAAGATGCAACTTATTTGGGTATGGCCACACTCTTATTAGTTTCACTCATCAAGAGCTAGTGATATCTTCTCAGTCCAACATTGAGTGGCATATCCCTTTTGCACATGCATGGTCTTGACATGCTCACTCACACATCCAACCGTACCCATACATAGCAACCTGTTACAAGTTCGTTAGGCGTAAGTCAAAGTGTGTGAGGTCACATGCAATTCCATAATGCAGTCAGGTCAAGAATCGCTTGTGATACTGTACCATGTGGATTTCTCGTTAGTGGATCTATCTAGTACCATTTCCTATTACATGTACCCATGTACTTGATTGACAACCCATGTACTATGGCTGATAAGACACAGCCATACAATCAAGGCAATGCTAGTCTGTTGTTTCATTCGTTCCCATTATTAGAACAAACTAGGGATGGCTTCATGGTTATATCGTTTCCCTGTTCATGGTCTCACTGCCAAGTGCATGACGCTTGACCACATGAATATTGATATGCCCATTTGATACTCAATTTACATTCATTGTACAAGAAATAAATTAAATGGATTATGCCTTTATTTAATGATACACAGATGTATGATACATCAATCAAAAAAATATTCAATAATGTATGACACATAACAAGGACCAATGCCTTGGGACTACGACATATCCCAACAGTCTAAACGTGATTGTCACATACTTAATTGTAATATATATATCTATATATATATATATATATTGTATATATTGAATATATTGAATATGGAGCTTGAGGTTAATTATATATGTAGACTTTATGGTAAAGTCAAGATTGACACTACTACATAAACACCAAAGGCAATGGTTAAAGCTAATGCAACACCCTAATGCAAAGGTTGAAGCTAAGCCAACACCAAATGCAACACCCTAATGCAATGGTTGATGCTTATGCAACACCAAAATGCAGCGGTTGATGCTAATGCAACAATACTAGATAATGCAACATATCGAATTTTTTTGTTTGCACGAATTCTATTCGTTTTACACTTATTTAATAACGTAATTTAAAATTAAATTAAGTTTAAAAAATTCAAATATTTTTTTTATAAAACTATGTCACAATATTTAATTTAAAACATTACATTTTAAATTTTTATATAAAAAGTCACTACAAGAAAAAGGAGCTATCAATTATGACAAAAAAAATAATGTGTATAAAAAACCTCTCATTAGAGAAAATTTTGAACACCAGTGTTCCCTCCCACAACTCTCTCTTTTGTTTTGGCTCTGTTTTAAATTGATATTTCCCTTCTCGTGTCCTTTCTCTCTAATTTCTATCTCTCACCCAACCCATTCCTTTTTTGTTTTGCGTTTAACTTTAATTTTGTTTGTTTTCTCTTATGAATTTACATTGCTATCTCTCTATGGCTTCTCTCTCCATGATTACAATAGTTAGAATTTCTGTGATTCTCATATGCATTGACAACACCATTTACTTTGAATAGATTTTAAACACATAAGTCTGATTGATCAAATTTTCTTCTTTTAATTATTATATGGTATGTTTGGGTATGTTGATTGTCATATAAATTGTAAGGTTTTGTAATGTTTCCTCTATTTTTTTTTTGTTACTCTGATATTTCACTACATGTATTTATCATATCTATAAAATATTAATTTCAACTCTATTGTGTCTTATGCACTCTACTCCATATGAATTCCCTTTGGGATTCTAGATTAATAATTTCTTGATTTTTTTTTTTTTTGCTTTTATGCCGATTTTGATTTACAGGACATAAGGAAGAGATTAAACGAAATTGAAGAATAAAGCTAAAGCACTCAGCGAAATACAGCTTAGGGTTGAGAAAGCAATGAGCTATTGGGCTCTATCCAAGGTATTTATCTTTCTACTTAATTTGTATTACCCGCTCACTGCCTGATTTGATGGGTTTATGGATAAATTTTTTCCTTTTAATTCATTAGTATGTGGATGTTTGTTAACTTGTACATATGGTTGGCTTAATATATTGATTGATACAACTTGTTGCAGTTTTAGGAGGTGCTTTGTGTATTTTTTGTTGGTGAAATTTGACCATTCCTTTTTTTTTATTGAGACAGCAATGAATGCATGTTTTTGTGATGCAATTGTACAATTTAGATATTAGATCTTTAGCTAAGTAGCAAGCTTACTGGAAAGTCGATAATAAGCCATATGCATGAACTATGTACCAAGCATTATCCTATTAAGGTTAGAGAACAACATTTTTTAGTGCTGGTTTTTCACTGATTTAGAAGTTTGGTTGTTCTTTTGATATGCAAGGTCTTTGTTCCTAATCCTTTTACACAAGTGATCGTTTTAGAGTACTTAGTCTTCTAATCTCTTTAGTCCTATGCTACTGTTTTCAAAAGGGGAAAGCGTTAAGTCATATCCTTATATTTTTCAAAAACAGAGTTGACATTACAGTATTCCAAAGTTGTGGTGATTTTTCAACTGTTGGTGAGATTACACTAGTGAATTGGATTGATTTATTTGCTACTTGATCTAGTTTTTGTCTACTATGATTCTATTGGTTAGGGATTAATCTTTTCTTACTTGCTGTTAGAATCTTTTCCTTAAATTATTATGATTTATTATAATTTTTATTTGGCCTTATTAATAGTGTTATACATAGTTTTAGACTAAGATTGATTTCATGTTTTATTTTTACCATTTTGTAAGTAGAAAGCGAAAAAGTTCTTACAAGCTTATGAGGATTAAATGATGAATCCAATTGCAAGAAAAGCTTGATGAAAGTTATGTTGGTATTATCTTTTTTCCTTTTCCTTAGGCCTAAATCTCTTTTTTAACCTTAAACAAAGCAATTTAGGAATGAACTTAGTTTTATGTGTCAAGAATGAATTATGGAAAGTTGTGCTACTCTAGACATGGTATGATTTTGTAATGAGATCATATGATGGTAAGTTCATGACCACATTCATTTGGTAACAATTAGTTGTAATATATTAGGGGACCTTTCATGGTAGTTTCATCCCCGTGGTTATAAGCTTTCTTAGTATCTTTTCTTGCTTTAGATTATTATCTTAAGCCGTTTTTATTTCAAGTACAGTGTGTGAGCAGGCGATCCTCGAGAGCTAGCACGGCCATGAGGCCAGTGCTGGAGAGTTTTCTTTTTTATAAGATAAGGTTTAAGTGAAAATGGGTTTTGAAAAATGGCTTTATAGAAAATGCTATTTGAGGTTTAGAGAAAAGGCAAAACAAAAAGGAACATACAAAAACTATTCCCCACACCTTAAAGGTTGACAGGAGGCATCACTCAGCTCAGTTAATACTTGGAAATTATGGTATAGCCAAGCTTGATGGGGATTCCTATACCATTAAGACAAAGATTCTGGTATGGACAAATCACTACTGCTTTATTTTGAAATAACATTTAACTATACAAAGTACGTGCTTTTTGTTAGTTAACTCCTATTCCTTATTCAAGCCTGGTTATATTCTATATGCTAATACATAAAGCCATAAATAAATACAGAAAGCAATAAATAAATTCAGGAAGTAAAATTATTACAACCAAATCAAATAAAGTAACCTAATTTACACGGAATAAACTAAAAATGAAAAGCTAGCATACATCTACTTGCAAAACAAAGGTTATCTATACAAATAAAGAATATTTACACGTTGGACTCAGATAGGATAGAATGGGATATGTAGATAGCTTAGGGTCAGGCATTTAGGGGATAATCGCGAAAACCCAACATGTTTACCCGATTAGACCTGGAAAACGGTTCTGCAAACGCCCTGTATTTTTGGATTGGAGAAAATGATTTGGGAAAACAATTTTAGCTGATTTTATTATTAGGTAAACAAAAGGTGAGTCGGATATCCAGGAATTTATTGAGAATCCCTTTCGTTTGGGTCTTATAACATTCCAAAATTAACTAGGTCGTAAAGCACAAAAACACCCAAAAATCAATTTCCTAATAATGAACAAATGCATAAACAAAATAAATGCTAGCTGAAACAAATTCTGGAAAATAAAGATGAGCCATGCAGCTCAACATATGAGTCGTATGGCTCAAACTTGCCAAAGATAAGGCGTTCGGCCTAATGTGGGGAGAAATAGTGCCAACACTGATCTAGGGTAAGATTCGATTGTAGGGCCTAAGTCCATATGAACAAGGTCGTACAGCTTTATTTTTTTAGAAAACAAGGCCATATAGCCTATCTTCCAATGGGAAGCATATTTTTCAATTTTAATTTCAATTTCAACATGTAGAATTCATTTTTTTTGTGATTATCCTTTTGCTTTTGAGATCCTTTGGGGGTCTACCGATTGGTTAGACTTGGAAATCATTAAGTTTTACCTCAGATTCCACAAATTCAAAGATCCTGGAAAAGAAAAAATTTTGGTTGCAAGAGCTCACAGGTCATAGATGAGCCGTACGGCTAAAAATTCGCTCCACATAGGCCGTACGGCCTAAAAGATAGGCCGTGTGGCCTAATTTTCAAAACTTTATAGGAAAATAGTTTGATTTTTGAGCAGGAAAAACCACAGCAAAAACATATCAACCAATGCAGAAATTAAAAGAATGGATTTTATCACCTCTCAGAAGTTACCTTTAATGTGTTTATGCAAGATTCGATCGAGTACTCCAGATCTGATCCTCAAAGCTTGAAATAGATTTTAACTCACCAATTCGAAGTGAAACTTTGCCAAGAACCCATAAGTAATCATGAACAACCTCGATTCAAAGTTAATCTATGCATGGAAAAGGAGTTATAGTGTTGGTAAGTGGTTAAGGATGATGATTTTTGGATTATGTATGGCATTTTTGGTGGCTTAGGAAGATGAAGGTGAGGAACAAGATGGTGAACAGTGAGTGACAGTTCCAAGAAAGCTTATGTTCTAGGTCTTTTCTTTGTATTTTTATTTTTTCCAAGTCCGTAATAATCGCTACCCCCCATAATTTGAAGAAAGTAAAGTTTATATACCCTGTCTTTGCAAGTGGGGCAACTTGAGCTGCTGTTTCTACTTTTAGAGATGGGCCGTACGACCTAAAGCTCTAAAACATTGGGTCTTGTAGGCTTACATTTGAACCGTACGGCTTAACCTTAAATCCAGCTGTATCCACTTTAAGCAGCTCTTTTCCACGGATTAACCCTCTTTGCATGACCTAAATCTTCCTTCACTTAGGTCGTATGGACTATGTCTTAAAGTGAAATTCATCATTTTCGGTTTTAATAGTTTTCGGTGTTGGATATGCCCTAGTCCCGAAGCATTGGACCTTGTATTTGTACTGTACATTTATTGGATTGATGTATTATACATATTTTGTGTCATTAAATAAAGGCATTAATCTGTTTATTATATATCTTGTGCTATATTTTAAATGGAGTATCCAATGGACATATCCATATCGATGTTGACAAGTGTCATGCACTTAGCAGTAACACCAAGGATAGGGAAAACGATATGACCATAAAGAGATTCGTAGTCTGTTCCAATCATGGGAATGAATGGAACTAGAGACTATCATTAACCTGGTTGTATGGCAGTGTCTTACCGGCCATTGGACATGGGATGCCAACCAAGTTAATGGGTAAATGCAAAAGGAGCATGGTACTAGATAGATCCACTAAACGAGAAATCCACATGGTAAAGCATCACTAGTGATTCTCATATAGTACGTGTATGGATCCTTTGACCTGACCATATGATCATGCTACATGCGAAGTCGCATACTTTGGTGTACCCCTAAAGGGCTTGTAAAAGGGTGCCAAGTATGGGTACGTTCGGGTATGTCACTGAGCATGGCAGTGCTATGGATATGCAAAAGGGATATGTAACTCAGTAGTCCACTGAGAAGATATCACCGGCCTCTTGATGAATGTGACTGATAAGAGTGTGGCCAAACCCAAACAAGTTGGAACTTGTTTGTGAGTGTAAGCGCCGAAATTTTCCTTAAAAAAAACGAATGATAGTAGTACGACTTTAACTACAATCGTACGACTGTAATCCAACTACAATTGTACGACTGTAGAGTCAGACAGGTGAACCAGCCCATACCCTGAAAACTGGAAAACAGGGGAAAGGGATGGAGCAATTAATGCTCCGGGATAAAAGAGAGGGAGAGAGCAGAAAGAGGGGGACTTTTGGTAGAAAGAGAAAGGGAAAAAAGAAAAAAAACAGGGAGAGATGGAGGTGGGAGGAAAAGAGAAGAAGAGAGAAAGAAAAAAACCAAAGCTCTCTTCAACCCTTTTCTTCTCCATTTCAAAGTGTTAATGCTTAAAATGAATTAGAAATCATAGGTTAAACTTAACACACGAAATCTAAATCAATCTCAGACCTTAAAATCGTCAGAATCCCTAACATTTTGGAGATTTTGGACCAAATTTCCTAACCTTAACTCAAGGAGCAAAAGAGCAAATCTAAGTGGATTGGTGCGACGCTAGGGGTCAATCCTACAGTGGAAAAGCTCCTAAGAGGTAAACACTCCTTTTCCCCTCTATTTTCCATGCTTTCTGGGTGATTGGTTGTGTTTTTGTGCTTTTTATTCAAGTTCTGCGTTTTCCGTTTCTGGAAATCAAGAACAGTCGTGCGACTGTTCGTGAGTTTGATGAACAGTCGTACGACTGTAAATACAGTTGTACGAGTGTTCTTGATTTCCAGTTTGTTTTCCTCCTATTTTATTTCAAATAAATTTTGGCGAAATCCTGAGTTTGGATTGCTTACAGTTGCACGACTGTAACACTCTTCCAGAATCAGAATTTCCAGAATATTTTCCAAAAATTCCTAAAAATCCCAAAAATTCAGAAAAATCCAAAAATCATCAAAATAAATTTTTTTTTGTGCATTCACGACCCTAGATTCAATTTCCAGTAAAATTGCATTTAGGAACCCACACGAACGGGACCCCGAGTTCCGGGGATAACCAACCCACCTCACATGTCGAAATCAATTAAACCGGAAAATAAAATGTTTTCCAAAATTGATTTTCCAGCAGAAAAATTACAGGGCGTTTCAAAACCGTTTTTGAGGTCTAACCGGTCCGACCGGTTAGGTCGAACCGGTTACCCCTGAATGTATGCCCCCATTTCCTAAATTTCCCAATTCTGTCCAGATTTGAGTCCTATTTGTATTTATAATATAAATTGCGCTAACCAATTTGTTTTGCAACATTTATTTTTATTTTTATTGTATTTAATAGATTAATTCGTGTATTTAGGCGGTTGTATTTTTAGATCCTCGTGTACTTAGGCATTTGTAAAGTGAGGACGAGAGATTTTATTCTTTATTCAATTTGGTTGTATAAACGGCTTCTATTATTCTTTTGTATATTTGTGTGAATGCTTTAATTTCCTGTAATTTATTTTATGCATTTCTGCCTTAGCATCGGACTAATAAAATAAACAAATCGGGTTAGCGAAAGATAATAAATTTAATAAATATGACTTTATAAACAATAAACGAATACAAGCTCGAGGTTAAGTAGGTAAGTTGCCCGAACCCTAAATCTCTGGATTAGGTACAGTAGTCTACACTCGGTAGGGAGCTGTACCAGAATTTCCTAAATGAGCTGATCCGGGTGGCGACTCTGTCACTAATCTCAGGATTTAGGTTTCGAGGTCTTTAAGTTGAAAATGGGAAAAAGATTTTCTACAAAATGAATTTCAAAAGAAATAAACGAATGGTTTTCCCTAAAGCAAGATAAATAAAATCCGTTTTCAAATCATGATACGATTTCAAAATCTTTTTCCCGGTTCGCTTCACCGCGTTCCGAGGTCTTTAAGTTATAAAACGTAAAAACATTTTCTACAAAAGCATTTCCAAATAAAGAAACGATTTACTTTTAAAGCAAGATAAATAAAACCTGTTTTTCTAAAAATCTCACACCCACAACAAATCAACTTTCTTCGGTTTTCTAAAAACCCCCTGTTCGCTTTAATTTTCCTAAACGTTTCTTTTCGGGTCGTCCTCTTATAGTGGTGACTCTGCTGGGGATTCTTTATGTTCTTAAATTGTTTTTCATAAAAAATTAAGGAACTTAGGCAACTATTGAAATATAACCTCGATTGTATTCGTTTATCGATTTATAAACATCATATTTATTCATACCTTTGCATATCATGACATTTTCTTCTTCTCAACCCCTCGAATACACTCTTTCACCCCGGTTTACCCAAGAAGAAGGCCTATCTCTACCACCAGGATTGGAGACACCCGACGGGGTAAACCACTCATAGCCATGCATGACCTTACATCGTGTTCTACGGTGGGAAAGTGTTTATTCGCTATGGGAGACTGTACGACCCTTGGTTTTGACTTTGGCCCACATATAAAGGCTTAGTAACTTTCCCTAGGATTACCAAAACATAAAATTAAAAATTGAACATTGAGCGTGCACCTTTGGTATCCCCCGTTGATATCAAAGAGACCCAATACCTAGGAAGAATGCGAGACCAATCGAAAGGAGAAATAAGGTTGGAAGGGAGCACATATTTGTGTGTGCTAACGTTTGTTTTATGATGAGTTTCTTTTTATCCTCCCACGAAAAATCCAATATGCATAACCATTCACATGCCATTTCTAATCATGTTGTTCGTGTAGACATCTTCCCATATCAATATGTATGGCATTCATACTATCCACATCTTCTTACAGCCATGACATATTATTCGTGTGTCATTTACCCATTTCGTATGTCCACATTTCCATAACATAAACATGACATCATTATGTATGTCATACATCCTAACCATGTCTTCATGCAGCCGTGACATTATATTTGCGTAACATAAATATACACCTCGTGTGCCAATATTTTCATGACATATACACTACATCAGTCTGTGTGTCATGCATATTAACTACATTTTTCTGCAGCCACTTGCATTTTGTGTAACATATACATCCATGCCATATCATTTCATTACACCTAATAACCAATGTTCTGAGAATGCCCATCATGATCATTTCATCACATTTCATATCGGGTACCCCAAAACTACCCGATTTCATCCCCTTGCACCGGATTGCACTCGGCCATTTCACAAGATATCATATCATTCAATAGTAGACCACAATGGTCCTAGATTTGCTTCTGTGTGATAGTTCACACTAAGCCATCACATGACATCACATTCATTCATCATAGGGATCCGGGTGAAGCCAAGTCCTGTTTGTGCATTATGGTTCATATCGAACCATTTCATAACATTGTGAAATCATTCGAGGTGCTCCCCGGGTGCCAAATTATTAAACACATAGGAGTATATCATGACATTATCAAATCACGCAAGGTGTTCCATGAACGCCGAAACCCTATCCATGTCTCGAGTTAGACGCGACTTTCCTGCAATGTCATTTCATATCATATGGCTTCAAAAGCGTCAGAACTCTGTTCGCGGGGCAGTTCCTATGTGACCATTTCATTTCATGCTATTGATCTACAAAGTGTCAAAACTCTGCCCGTGTGCCAGCTCATACGTGGCCATTTCACGATAACTCATTAGGTGCCTCAAAAGCGCTAACTTTCTACCTGTGTGACGGTTCACACACGGTCTTCTTTGCATTACTTTTGCATAGCATCGGGCATTCTCAGAAAGTCCAGAATAAAGAATTCATGCCCATTATTGTTTTCATTCATGAAGTATCAAATGCATACAATCATTTATATGTCATTCATATCATGTTTTGTATAATCATTTCCAAAGCATCAACATTTGTGTAACATTGATACTAACCATGCCCTTCTACATCCATGATATTTTATTCCCATATGCCATACATATATGTTAATATTCTCATGAAACATGCAAGGCACTACTTTGTGTGTGTTATGTGTGCTAATCACATTTCTCTGCAGCCACCTGCATTTTGACTGACATATGCATTCATTCCCTACACGTATAACATCACATTGTATGTCATACACCTTAACCACATCTTCTACAGCCACCTGCATTCTGTGTGACATGTGCATTTATATCACATCCTGATCACATTTCAGCCACCTGCATTTTGAGTGACATATGCATTCATTCCCTACACGCACAACATCACATTGTATGTCATGCATCCTAACCACATCTTCTGCAGCCACTTGCATTCTGTGTGACATGTGCCTTCATATCATATCTTGATCACATTTTAGCCACCTGTATTTTGAGTGACATATGCATTCATTCCCTACATGCACAACATCACATTGTATGTCATGCATCCTAACCACATCTTCTGCAGCCACTTGAATTCTGTGTGACATGTGCATTCACACCACTTCATGTCATTAATCCAAACAAAGGACATTCCAAAGGTCCCAATCATGATAGTTTCATTTCATGACTAGTGCCCTAAAGTCACCCGTGTTTTGGCTGTCCCACTGGGTCATTCCTATATATCATTACATTCATTAGAAGACCACAACGGTCCTAAGACTACATTCATGTGGAGAGTCACATGATAAGCATTACATTACATCTCATATCGAACCAGTGTGTCATATCTTCCCAGGGGTATAACTATGCACCCTTGCAAGTAATATCTTGCTTTGATTCGTGGACACCCCAGTGTGTCATTTCTTCCTGGGGGCATAACTATGTACCCCATTTCAACTCTTCTTTGCAAGTAATATCTTGCTACGATCCGGGGACACCTCAGTATGTCATTCTTTCCCGGGGGCATAACTATGCACCCTTGTAAGTAAAATCTTGCTTCGACACATGGACACCTCAGTGTTTCATTCCTTCCCGGGGGCATAACTATGCACCCCATTGCAAGTAATGTCTTGCTTCGATCCGTGAACGCTCCCGAGTGTCATTCTATCCCTGTGGTGTATATTTATACACCATATTTTTATTTTAGCATGCATCATTCCTACCAGCATTCATTGCATCTGTATGTTTCCCTTCTTAACTTTGCATACATATTCATTGGTTCCGAATAGCGTTACATGACATCACACATGCAATGCATCATCCATACACGTACATAACACGTCACGCGTATTCATGCATACATAGTTCTTTATTTGGTATCTGCCTGCCGACGCTAACAAGTGCTCTCATCAGGGGAAGAGATCTTAAGGATGCCCAACCCAAGGAACTTCAATGCCATAGTAGATATGGTGGAAGACTATGTCGCTTCATCTCGATTCCGAAAGGCAGTTAGGGAGGAAGCAGCAGCAATGCTGAGAGAAATGCTGGGGAATGATCTTGACAAAATAGAGAGGCTGGCGACAAGATGGGCTGAACTGGAAACCCGAGTGGCAGAGCTCGAAGAGAAAACAAGAGACATGGCGAGCACGGACTCCAATGTTGGTATTGATGAGAAGAAGAACGCCAAGGTTGCTGACACTCCCTCTCGACACCTCGGAAGGCCTCTCACCAGAATTTAGGCTTACTGGGGTCGTCCAATGAAGGAGAACTAAAGAGACCTCTTAACGCCAATGCCAACATTGACCCTTCTTCACAACAAATCCAGAGTTTGCCTCCCAAAGACAAATGGATAGTCGCATCCTCTGGATCTCGTTCAGTGACCAGACTATTTGCCATCTGTAGAAAGATGAACCTGCTACAGAGTGTCTGACCATACATGGCACCAACGCCGGAACAAAAAGGAAACTACTGCAGCTATCATGTAGTAGCAGGCCACTGGACTAATGAATGTGTCGATCTGTGAAGGAGGATCCAGAAGCTGGTTGATGAAGGAAAATTTAGGGTGCCGTCTGCCTCTAACGAGCGATCAGGGGAATCAAGGAGACCACTAATGAAATTCCTCAGTCCTTCCGGGGAGAGTAATATGATGAAGAGCTGCAGGGTCTGATCTGATGAGAATGGGGCAATGGTACTGAAGTCGAGGAAGTGACTAGTGGGGGAAAAAAAAAACCCCTCTGAGCTGTCCATTTTGGAGGGAACTCATTTTTGTTGCCATGGTGTATTAATATCATTTTGAATGCAATGCGCTTTGTTATTTTCTTACTTATGTGGTGATTACATGTATATGGCATTGCGCACGCATTTGATCATCTAACATGACATGTCAAACACGCATAATATCAAAATGCATGACATCAATCTGAATACTATAGGGAACCTAAAAATGAACTTGGTCCTGAATGAACTCTCTCTTGAAAGGTGAGCTTGTGAGATAAATAAAATGATATGATGGCACCACCTTCGCCGAGGCATCTGCTGATTCAACTAAACAATCCTTGAAAGACGCTACCAATCCTGCCCTAGAGCTTCAACTTAAAAGGCACACACGATGCCCAAACCATTCTAAACCGAAAGCCATCTTTGAAACTCCAAATCCTACCAAAAACAAAAAAACAAAAAAAATGGCTTTCCTTAAGGCAAAATCAAACCGAAAGCCCCTCCTTCAGGCACCCGAACCAAGAAAGCCCTCCTAGAGGCAAAACAGAATCAAAAGCCCTTGTAGAGGCAATTAAACCCAAAAAGTCCTCCCGGAGGCAAAACATGGTCTCGTATCCCAAGGGGGCCTTCCCGAGCCAAAACCATAAAACTAAAACTCCCCACTCACCAAAATCTCCAACCCACGGAGTGTTCAAATGGTTTTCATCACCTTCATCAGCCCATAATGTGTAAAATGCTGAAGCAATTTTGGTTGTAGTGCATACATTATTTTGTTCATGTGACATTCATATGTACATGACATTATGCATGCATTGTTCATCCAAAAAGCATATCAAACACACATGACATGCATGAGTTTGAATGCAGCAGGAAAACCAACAGATGGTCATGGTTGGGGTTGGAAAAAAAGAGAAAAAAATAAGAAAAAAAATAAGAAAAAGAGGAAAAAAAATACAGAAAGGGGATCTCATGGCATTAAAGGGTAATCTTTAGCTCCCGGCATCGTCAGATCCTTCTTTCCTATCTGTGAAAGCTTCGGACTTTCCTGTCTTCAAAACCAAAGCTCTTCCCCTTTCCTTCTCCAATTTCTGCCACAACTTCAACACCCTTTATCTTCCATTTACCACCCAAACCACCAACACCTATTTAACAAAACCTCTTTTCACCTTATTCTCTAAACTAACCCTGTGAAGCCTTATTTTCCACCATCAATGGCTTCTAACAAGAAATTGAACCCCAATGCTGTTCCATATTTGCATCATCTCATTATCCAAAAGGTGACAAGGGCCTATGACAAAGTACTGACTCAATCAGTCTTTGTTTATCATCAACCTGTACCAAATTGGGGATTCTCTTTCTATCCCATGCCACTTCTCTTCAACCTAAACCCCCAGACCAAACATTTTGTAACCTCAAACTGAAAGGAAAGGCCTTGATTTCATGACAGAGAGAGGATTTGAATATAAGCCTACTTCAATTGAGCTGGAGTTTGCCACTGTTCAAGCAACCGTTGATGGAACTCCTAAGTAACTACTACTCTCACCCAGCAAAATCCACACGCTAGCCTATACTGGACTCACCGAGCAAGGGATGGTTCTGTTGAGCAAAAATGCGCTACAAAAAGAAGAAGACTGACGCTCACCGCTATGAACTTCACTAACAGTGTTGGAGCAACCAGGTTTTACAAAGCTTTCAACAATCATGAATGGGATGTTCCCATCAACAGAAAAACTTGCAAAGCCTGCTGTGCTAATATTCAGGGAAAAGTTGCATTTACCAACAATTTCAAGAACTCAGTCTTCATCTGCAACAGAAGTGACTACTTACCAGTGGTTCTTTCATTTCTTAGCCATGGTGTGTGTTTCTCTAGGGTTATTGTGGTTCACGGATAAAGGAAAACCATAATTAACTCAAGTCATTCTGAATCAGGCCATACCTTAAAGGACAAAAAGCTGTGTCCATCTTTGGCAACCGTGTGTGAATTGGAATCTAGGGTGAATTGAGGACGTGAACAACAGTTCCAGACCCTTGAAGATTTCAGTGGTTAATTGACTCCACCTCAGGTGGTCTACTCAACAAAGGCAGTTCCATCCAATGGCCGGATATACACTTTGGTAACATCTCCAGCGGATCATTTAAAAAAAAAAAGTGTAATGAAGGAACATTGATCCACATCAGAGCCATGTTTGGAATTTCCTAATGCATTCACATTCATCATATCATAAATATTTCATATGTTGTTTTGATGCTCAATATGCATGTATTATGCCATTGCATGTAAATGTCCATGTTCAGGCTACAGCACGCAGCAAACCAGATTTAATGAAGCATTTCACATCCAAACCCAAACCTCCAACACTTGGGGCAGGCAAAAGAAAAATCACGAAACATCATCAAGGACAATCCTATAATAATCCCCGGTAGAATCATCAAGGCGCATTCTCCAATCCTAAGACAAGCCAGTGCTAAAAGATCAACTTGGCTGGCGCACTCTTATAGACTTGGCCATCATTCTTGAAAAAAAAACCACAACAATCTTCAGCGAGAGAATCTCCGACACGAAAAACTGAAAGGACGTGTTGGTAACAAGAAGAGAGTGACATACAGAGGCGGTGTCACTTTTGATTTTCCTATCGCATTCATTCCGATGTCATCATAATGATATTAGGCATGCTTGATTTTCTACTTAGATGTTCATATTGCATGCATCATGCCATTGCATATAAACACCCATCAGTAGGTCATTGCATCCAAACCCATGGTGGCATCAATGAAATTGTCACTACAAATGATGGCTACTGGCTCATTATCCCTGGCAGAGTGGTCCCCAGTAGGATCATTCCCACGGGGTCTCTAATAAAATCCTCAGGCGGGTTCCCAGCAAGGCTCCCCACAGAAGCTCCAACAGATTCCATAGCAATATCAAATGGATCAAAATACTCCCCAGTTGAGTTCTCAGCCAAAATGATCCCCAATGAGTCATTATCCTCAGCAAAGTCATCCGGTAGGCATAGCCCCCACAGGAGTCATTAGGAGTCACAAGTTCACTCCCCAGCATGGTGCAGATACCAAAAATATTATTAGAAGCATCATGGCACATGCATACACACGAATCATGCATGCATTCATGCATACATGCATCAAAACACCAACCTCGTGCTGCCTCTTCGCCTCATAGAGGGGACAGCACATTATGTTATTCGACCTTGTCGACCCAATGGATAGGGAAGAATGTCTGTTGATGAACTTCTCGCCCTTAACAGGTATCTGGGGGCAGAACAACAGACCTTTTCATTCGACCTTTAGCCACAGAGCAGAGGAAGAACATTCATTTCAATCCTGTCACTGCTGGGGTAGGAAAGAAATGCCTATTGAGTTGTTTCTTGCCCTTAACAGGTATTTAGAGGTAAGACAACACCATCCTTGTGTTGCCTCTTTGCCTCATAGAAAGGACAGCACATCATCTTATTCGTCCTTGTCGACCCAATGGACAGGGAAGAATGTCTGTTGATGAACTTCTTGCCCTTAACAGGTATCTGGCGGCAGAACAACACACCATTTTGTTCGACTTTTCTGCCATATAGGTGTTGGGATTCGTCACGGGAAACCGACCGATAAAAGCGGAAATACGCGTCGATTTCCTCAAATCCGGCCCAGGAGCTTAAGATGTGGAAATCAAAACTTAAAGCATAAAAAGAGGGTTCCTTGACACAAATTGTATAATACATAAAGTTTACATTAATGTACCAAATGTATTATACAAACACAAGGACCAATGCCTCGGGACTAGGGCATTTCCAACAATAGGAGAGGAAGAACATTCATTTCCAACCTTGTGTTGCCTCTTCGCCTCATAGAAGGGATAGCACATCATTTTATTCGACCTTGTCGACTCAATGGATAGGGAAGAATGTCTATTGATGAACTTCTCGCCCTTAACAGGTATCTGGGGGCAGAACAACAGACCATCTCGTTCAACCTTTAGCCACAGAGCAGAGGAAGAACATTCATTCAATGCCTATTGAGATGTTTCTCGCCCTTAACAGCTATCTAGGGGCGAGACAACAATTAACCTCGGACTATTTCTTCAGCGCATATAAGGGACAGTGCCTTTCACTTCAACCTTGTCGCCACATGGACAAGGAAGAAATGCCTATTGTGGATTCGCTTGCCTTTAACAGGTATCTGGGGGCAAAGTAATTCAATCGTATTTATTCTTGATCGAGGGGGCAAAAATTTTTGTTTCCAAAACTGTTAATCAAGAAATAAATACGCTACTTAGCACCAACATTACGGACGCGCTCCGCCTCAGTGAGCCAACATCATGGACGCACTCCACCTCAGTGAGCCAACATCATGGACGCGCTCTGCCTCAGTGAGCCAATATCATGGACATGCTCCGCCTCAGTGTGCCAACATTACGGATGCACTCCACCTTAGTGAGCCAACATCATGGACGCGCTCCGCCTCAGTGAGCCAACATTACGGATGTGCTCCACCTCAGTGAGCCAATACTACGGGCATGCTCCACCACAGTGAGCCAATATTGTGGGTGTAATTCCCCGCAGTGAGTCGACTTGGAATCACGGCCGGTACCTCCAGCAAGGAACGCCAGGTACGTTTCCTTTTCCTTCCTCACCACGCTTACAGTTGCGAGACCAAACTCGATTTAGGCTTTAGTGCCCACGATGATCCGACTTTGATCCCGCGAGGGGCAGTTGTAAGCACCGGAATTTTCCTTTAAAAAAATGAACGATAATCGTACTACTATAATCCAACTACAGTCATACGACCGTAGAGTCGTGGCAGATGAACCAGCCCATACCCTGAAAACTGGAAAACGGAGGAAAGGGATGGAGCAATTAATGCTTCAAGATAAAAGAGAGGGAGAGAGCATAAAGAGGGGGACTTTTGGCAGAAAGAGAAAGGGAAAATAGAAAAGAACAGGGAGAGAGGGAGATGGGAGGAAAAGAGAAGAAGAGAGAAAGAAAGAAAAAAACCAAAGCTCTCTTCAACCCTTTTCTTCTCAATTTCAAAGTGTTAATGCTTAAAATGAATTAGAAATCGTAGGTTAAACTTAACACACAAAATCTAAATCAATCTCAGACCTTAAAATCGTTACAATCCCTAACATTTTAGAGATTTTGGACCAAATTTCCTAACCTTAACTCAAGGAGCAAAAGAGAAAATCTAAATGGATTGGTGCGACGCCAGGGGTCAATCCTACGGTGGAAAAGCTCCTAAGAGGTAAACACTCCTTTTCACCTCTGTTTTCCATGCTTTCTGGGTGATTGGTTGTGTTTTTATGCTTTTTATTCAAGTTCTGCATTTTTCGTTTCTGGAAATCAAGAACAGTCGTGCGACTGTTTTTAGTTTGATGAACAGTCGTACGACTGTAAATACAGTTGTACGAGTGTTCTTGATTTCCAGTTTGTTTTCCTCCAATTTTATTTCAAATAAATTTTGGAAAAATCCTGAGTTTGGATTGCTTACAGTCGCACGACTGTAATTTAAGTCGTACGACTGTAACACTCTTCCAGAATCAAAATTTCTAGAATAATTTCCAAAAATTCCTAAAAATCCCAAAAATTCAGAAAAATCCAAAAATCATCAAAATGAATTTTTTTGTGTACATTCACGACCCTAGATTCAATTTCTAGTAAAATTGCATTTAGGAACCCACACGAACGGGACCCCGAGTTCCGGGATAACCGACCCACCTCACATGTCGAAATCAATTAAACCAAAAAATAAAATATTTTCCAAAATTGATTTTCAAGCACAAAAATTACAGGGCGTTTCAAAACCATTTTCCTAGTCTAACCGGTCCGACCGATCGGGTCGAACCGGTTACCCCCTGAATGCATTCCCCCGTTTCCTAAATTTTCCAATTCTGTCCAGATTTGAGTCCTACTTGTATTTATAATATAAATTGCGCTAACCAATCTGTTTTGAAGCATTTATTTTTATTTTTATTGTTTTTAATAGATTAATTCGTGTATTTAGACGGTTGTATTTTTAGATCCTCGTGTACTTAGGCGTTTGTAAAGTGAGGACGAGAGATTTTATTCTTTATTCAATTTGGTTGTATAAGTGGCCTCTATTATTCTTTTGAATATTTGTGTGAATGGTTTAATTTCCTGTAATTTATTTTATGCATTTTTGCCTTAGCATCGAACTAATAAAGTAAACAAATCGGGTTAGAGAAAAATAATAAATTGAATAAATATGACTTTATAAACAATAAACGAATACAAGCTCGAGGTTAAGTAGGTAAGTTGCCCAAACCCTGAATCTCTAAATTAGGTACAGTAGTCTACACTTGGTAAGGAGCCGTACCGGAATTTCCCGGATAAGCTGATCCGGGTGGCGACTCTGTCACTGATCTCGGGATTTAGGTTTCGAGGTCTTTAAGTTGAAAATGGGAAAAAGGTTTTCTACAAAATGAATTTCAAAAGAAATAAACGAATGGTTTTCCCTAAAGCAAGATAAACAAAAATCTGTTTTCAAATCATGATACGATTTCAAAATCTTTTTCCCCGGTTTGCTTCGCCGCGTTCCTAGGTCTTTAAGTTATAAAACGTAAAAAGGTTTTCTACAAAAGCATTTCCAAATAAAGAAATGATTTACTTTTAAAGCAAGATAAATAAAACCTATTTTTCCAAAAATCTCACACCCACAACAAATCAACTTTCTTCGGTTTTCTAAAAACCCCCGGTTCGCTTTAATTTTCCTAAACGTTTCATTTCGGGTCGTCTGCTCACAGTGAGCATCAGTATATTCGGGATCAAGTAAATGTCCGGACACAAAAGAGTGTGATCAATCCATGCCTCTGTGTTGGACACCGATATCAATGACATGGGATATACAAGTTTAAACTACAGGGTTATGATTATAGTTGGACTGTCATCTCCATCTTAATTAGGGGTTGCAGTGATTTACTCCCGCCTACAGTCTATGGGCCATAGGCCCACTGCCAACATAAAGATGGGCCCACAGGATCATACACATTGAACGTCTGAACTCAGACTTAAGGGATCACCTGTATAGTTGGAGTATACACATTGGAGAGAAAGGATTATATTAATTATACTATATGGATCAATTGGATTGATCGAAATAATAAAATTAATATTTGCATTAGCCTTCTCAAAATTAATTCAATGAATTAATTTATGAGATTATTTCCTATGTGGAAATATTTTACATGTATAGGTTTACATGTATTTGATTTCATGAATGTCTAATTTAATTCCTAGGTTAAATTAATCGGTCCAATTAATTTCAATTTAAATGTATATAATATATTATATGGTATAATATGTTAGCATACATGTTAAACAAAGTTTAAATTTGAAATTAAATTGGACTAGAAGAATTAACTTGGACGTGGGCTCAAAGAGGAGAAAAGCCCGCATGAAATTGAATGGAATTGGGCTTAAAATTCCCAAAGGGAATTTCGGCCCCCTAGGTTAAAAACCTAGGGTAGAATTCAGCCAGGATAGGAGTTGTTGAGCAGAAATTTTCAGCCACAAAACTCTCTCTTCTGGTTGATCCTCTCCCTAGCACGGGTCGGGTTCGATAGCCGTTTGTGTACATGAACACGAAGGGAATCAATTTTTGTTTCTTCAGCCATCTTTTGAAGAGATATTCTTGGTAAGAATCTTTTCTCTTCAATTTAATTTTAAGTTTTACAATTTTCACATCAATTGCTTCTGGGCACGGATTTGAGGAAATCATCACGTTCTTTTGCATTTAATCGGGTGATTTCTGGTGAAAAATCCCAACATTCAGTTCATTTCTATACGAGTTAGAATTAAGTCCTTGCTTCTCAGGCCGATGTCTCCATAAAACTTAAGATAAAGGATAACTGAAATACTTCATCATAAAGGTCGGACAAAAATCCATGCTCACAGGCTGCTCCTTGTGTAGTTAAATTCAACTCTCACCAAGTCTTGCTAGATCTTTGGTATGAATTTAAGTACATGATAGAGAACACAATGATAAAAGGACATAAGACTAACCTAAGGCTTGCATAAGGTTGACTTTTGTTGACTCAGATACTAGGAACATTGCGTTAAACGTCATTGTTTTTCATGTTTGGGTTCGTTATGCTGATGAATGTTTGACTTTTTGGTGGGCACAATAGACCTGTAGCTTCATTAGGAGAGTAGGAGTGCTTCACTGAACATTGTTATCTCTTTGGGTTTGGATTGCTTATGATAATCATTGATTTTTTTTGGTTTGGCATCTTTATTTCTTGACCGATAATTTTGGAAAAAAAAATTTTTGCCCCTTCGGTCAAGAATAAAGACGTGAAGATGGAGGCTCGATCCTTGCTTCTTTTGGTCTTGCTTCTAGATTCTTGCAAAATAAAGAATACCCTTCTCGAAGTAATTTCCCCTTTGGAAATGAATTTTAGAGATTTACTAGAAAGATAGGCCGTGTGGCCCAAATAGCAAGATTTTGAGCCACATGACCCATCTATCGGGAGAGGAAATCGCTAAACTGTTGATGAGCCGTACGACCTAACTTAGAGGCTAGTTGAGCCATATGACCCTTCTCACTTGGGTTAAATTTTGAAAACAGCAGGCGGTTCTCCATTTTTAACTTTTTCCCTTCCTTGGTTTTCTCTCAAAAATTAGCCACTTTCTCTCTTCTACTTATTTGCCATCACAATGAGGCACAAAATCCATCGTTTGATCTTATAAATGCTATGACAAGAGGCCCCTGACACTATAGTCGAGTAATACATGCTTCCAGAGGGATCCTTTTCCCTACCATTCATCTCGATGGAGAATTTATATGGCTTTGTTCCAAACGAGAAAGACGAGCAGGTATCTCTAGGAGAGGAGGTGAACCCAATTCTGAACATTCATAAGCATGCCATTAATTTTTTATGAGTTTTGTCCTTCTTTTTCCTTTGATTTCCATTTCTCCCTTTCATGATTTTTGCTGCAAAGTGTAGCAATTTGGTAGTTAGAATGCATGTTTAGGGTGTGTTTGATGATTGTGATGCATTAGGGATTGATTTGAAAAAAGATTTAGAGTTAAATCGTGAGATATTTGGATTTTGAGGATTGAAAATTGTGACTAAAACCCCAAAAAAGATGAGCCATGCGGCCTTGTTCTTCAAAAGATAGGCCATACGGCTTAACTTTTCCCCAATTTTGGAATTCTTGAAAATCCAAAGTTAAGCCATAGGACCTTTCAACTTAGGTTGTATGGCCTATATTTTTTAGATTTGAGCTGTGTGGCTCATCCTTTGCAAGAAACAGCAGCAATGATTTTATGCCTAAACTCAAAATTTCTTTCAATTTTCCTACAAAAATAATTGCACATGCTATCAATTAGGTTTAATGAACTTCCCCCTTTCTCTTTATGCAGACTCGAAAAAAGAACAAGGGCGCTGGAGGCTAAGAGAGCCTGAAGGATTTTTATGATCGTCTTCTCACTGCTGTGAAGGTGAAGGTAGATGCTACTGGACTACAGTAGGTCGTCCCCGGGACACTATGTCGTGCTCCTCAGAAGAGTAAAGGGTGATTATGGTAATGGTCGAGCATTGGATGGATACGATGAATACTTTCAACCTAGCATTCGAGGAATTCACCATCACTCCACTAGATTTTACAGGTATCACTAGGCTAAGGTTGAAGGCACCCAGATTCATTTCAACTACGCCTTGAGCATGAGCCACTTCAACCCCAACATCATGGTTATGTTGCTGAGATACAGGCCTACTCAGCCCAAGCTGCAGTGTGCTGATCTAATGAAATACTTGTTAGGCCGTAGGGCTGGATGTGTTTGATAGATGTATTCTATTTGTTTGTAGTAGTTTATAAATAGACTTGACTTAGATAAGTTAATTACTACAATTTTGGATTTTAGTTAGCATTAACTTAAATTTATGATCATTGCATCAATATGGAATATGCTTACCATTAGCACTGTAAGTGAATTATGATAACAAATATCCACATATGATGGAGGTTAACTATTTCTTGTTGCATGCAAAATTGAATTTGCATTATTGATTATGGGTTGACAATTTACATATGTAATTATGGATTTTAGGAATTGGCATTTGATCTTTCTCTTTTCTCGCTTATGGGAGATAACATCTACAATTTTGGAGAACTGCTTGCTCATCCTATTGTAAGAATCCAAGAAATTTGTTCATTTCCTAATGGTTTGATAATTTAACCTCTTTATAGAGGGTTATTTGAATTCTCTTCCTTGCTAACTATAGTTTCTTTTATATCAGGAAAATTGATTCCCCTGTCATTGGTTATTGGTTTTGCATCTTCTTATATTATTAATTTTGAAATTCAAATGGCTCTTGCTACAACTCCTATTGATTGAAAAGTTCAATATAAATAATTACAATTAGTCTTAGATTTTTTTCTGGTTAAAAAAAATTATTTTGATTTCTCAAAATTTGGTCCAATTTCGTACACAAGGATATTTATTGTCAAACCATAATTTTTTTTAATAGCTTTTGACATTAAATTCTGAATTTTTAAATAGTGGATTTCTGAGTCTTAAGCACAACATTTATGAATTTGCAATTTTTTTGAAGGTTATGATAAGAATGTCTTGAAATGCTATTGATATTCAGCTTTAGTAGCAAATTTAAGCTAACTATAGATGTATTCTATTTGTTATGTTATGTTTGCTACTAAAAGCTTTTAGTTCTTAGCTTAAGTGTTGTTGTTTTTTTAGTTCTTAATTGATTCAGCTAGTTCATGACCTTTGTTTTTTCTTAATGTTTAGGTACATGATGAAACAAATGGAGTGGAATAATAAGTATAATCAAAATGAAGCATAGAAGGTATTTGTGTACATAGGATGTCGATGATGTGGATCTTTTTGGTCAAGTTCTTAGAACTTTTGGGTAGAACTAAGGTCAATAGTGGATTTTTCTTTTAGATAGAAGTAAGTTTTACAATTGATCTTTTTTGGTCAAGTTCTTAGAAATTTTAGGTAAAACTATGGTTAACATTTGATTAAACATTAATTTGGTACAATGGTTTATATTATCGACTTATTTACATATGGAATGGAGTATTTTCTATTATATATGATTTTTGCAATGGAGTTTTTATTTTGGATGGAATATGAATAACAAGGAATGGTATATATATATATAGAAACTTGTATATATCCATTAATTACATTATGAACCAGTGTTGCCTTATTTATCAAAATTGGGCTCCATTTTTTTGCATTAGCTCCAAAAAGCATTGCACAAAAAAATATAAACGATTTGTTGCAATAGTTGAAACAGCCATTGCATTAGAACTATTGCAACAATTGTAAAATTTGAGAGCAAATTGTTGCATTAGACATATTTAAGTGTTGCCATAAACGCAATGGTTGCATTACACAAAACTAATGGTTGTATTAAACCTAATGCAATGTGATTATTAGCAAAAGTTGGATTTTATCTAATGCAATCGTTAAACGACCGATTGCAACGGTTACATCACCTAATGCAATAGTTAAACAATGTTTCATTTGGTCTTTTATGTAGTAGTGTGATATAATTAACTAAGGAAGAAATTTTATTTCAACCTATTGAATTAATTACTTAGTGTTATTAATTAAATGGATGAAATAATCTTTTAATATAACTACATGGTTTATATTTGTAACTAAGGGAGAAATTAATTAAATTGAGTCTTACTTAATTTGATTAATTGAGCTTAATTTATACAATTGGATTTTATCATATGGTTATGATTTAATCTAATTAAATTAAATTAACCTAATTAATTTGATTAACAAATTAAACCTAATATTTTATACACGAGCATAAAAAGGAAATTTTTTCTCCCTAACCCTAGACATAATTTGGTATTCCATAATCTGTTCGATTTGTTCCTGGAATGAGTTCAAGTGTAAAGCTAATCGCTTCTGCAGTGGTTTCAATTTTTGTTTTACAGCGAGAGAATCCCAACATTTCGTTGTAAGAGCATGCTTAGGTAAAAGATTGAATAAAATTTTTCAACTAATCTATTATGCTAGTAAGACCTTGAACGATTCTCAACAATATTATACTGTAACTGAAAAGGAATTGCTTATTGCAGTTTTTGCTTTTGAAAAATATCGTTTATATCTAGTGCTTTCCAAAGTTGTTGTTTATACTGACCATGCGGCTCTTAAGTATTTGTTAGAAAAACAGGTTGCAAAGTTAAGACTAATCTGCTAGAATCTCCTTCTTCAAGATTTTGACATCGACATGAAAGATAAAAAGGGAACAGAGAATGTAGTAGCAGACCATCTCTCTCGGCTTAGCTTTTAGGCTAGAGAATATTTACCTATTAAGGAAATGAAAGAGAAATTTCCAGATGAAATGCTAATGGTAATATCCTTGTTACCTTGGTATGCAGATTTCGCTAATTTCTTGGTATGCAATATCATTTCACCCGGCATTTCTTATCAACAGAAGCATTAGTTTTTCATTGATGCTATAAATTATTTATGGGAAGATCCATATTTGTTCAAAATATGTGGTGGTAATGTGATTCACCGTTGTGTACCAAACGAAGAGGTAAACTCTTTCTTAACTCTTTGTCATACTATGGAACATGGTGGCCACTTGGGCCCAACTAGAATGACGGTAAATGTCATACAATGTGGCTTCTTTTGGCCGACTTTGTTTAAAGATGCTTAATGATTTTGTTAAATCTTATAATGCATGCCAACAAACTGGTAGTATTTCTTGTACACTTAAGATGCCTTAGAATGTTATTTTAGTCTGTAAACTTTTTGATGTTTGGGGTATCAACTTCATAGGATAGCTCCCTAAGTCTTTTAGTAATGAGTAAATACTTGTAGCTATAGAATATGTGTCTAAGTGGGTTGCAGCTATGGCTTTACCAATAAATAATGCTAAGGTGGTAGTTAAATTTTTAAAAAGAATATCTTCACGCATCTTGGCACACCTAGAGCAATAGGTAACTCACTTTTGTAATAACAATTTGACCAATTGTTGAATAAATACACTGTCAACCATAAGGTAGCAACACCGTATCACCAACAGACAAGTGGGTAAGTAGAGGTTTCTAATACGGAACTTAAAAGCATCTTGGAGAAAAGGGTAAATGCATCTAGGAATACTAAAAAAATTACGGAATAAAATAAATACAATAAAAGATAAGAAGAAATGCAACCGCTTCCTACATATTTTATACTTTCTCCTACAAAGAAATTGGTAACACCAACTCCATGGATAATTCCATCAATTATTAGTTTATCAGAAAAAGAAAACAGTTTAGCTAATTTTCTTATACCGCTTATAAAATATATTCCACAAAAAGAATATATGTAACCTCGACCTTTTAATATTTTTACTAGAATACACTTTATTTTTTTCAATTTTCATTTGAAAATCTAAAAAACCATACAAATTTGAGACAAATCTACAAGTAATAAAAAATGTGGTGTAGAACTTCATTCAAAACACTTTCTTTGAACAACTATGGAAATCACTGCAAAAAAAAAAAAAAAAATTGGAAAATCATTTCTATTTGGATAGTTTATTTCATTATATTAGTTTATGTTTATTCAGTGTAAATAACTCTTAAATTAGATGTGCATTATAGACATATCGCACTACATTTAAAACCCTTGTTGGTATGTCCCCTTACCATTTAGCTTTTGAAAAAGCATGCCAGTTACATATTGAGGTAAAGCATAAAGCTTATTGGGCACTAAAATTCCTTAATTTTGATATGCAAGTTGTAGGTGAGAAGCATCTTATGCAACTCAATGAATTGGACGAGTTTCACCTTCATATGAGAATGCAAAAATCTATAACTAAAGAGCTAAGCGATGGCATGACAAGTGGAAACTTGCGCGGGTATTTAATGTAGACGACATAGTGTTGGTATTCATTTCTCAAGATGGTTAGGTCCATTTGAAATAACTGATGTTTTTCCATCTTGAGTAATGGAAATAAAGCATGGTGACAACCCTCCATTTAAAGTGAACAGCCAATGACTAAAGCTCTATAAAGGTGGCGATTATGAAGCCAATGTGGTCATCATCTTCCTTTCTGATCCCATTTGAGCTGGGATAAGTCAAGCTCATTGACTATAAGGTGGCGATTATGAAGCCAATGTGGTCATCATCCTCCTCGAGTGATTTGACCATAAGGCATTCCTATGTCTTGTGCAAGATAGTCTTCTATTTCTTTCAAGACGGAAGACCTGGAAATTAATTTATTTTTCTAAAAAAATAAAAAATATAAACACATAGTTCTTTTTCTAGCCCTAACTCTGTTTTTTTCCCTTGTAGCCGCTGCTCAAAAACCTAGCAACCTCTCATTCGCTCATCGCCACCACCACCATAGTCCAATCCTTCGCCGTCCCACCATGGTGTGAACTAAAGTCCTGGCTGGTCGTAAACCTCTGGCCATATCATGGAAGTAAGCTACTCCTCTTCTGCATTCCTCCTTCACTTATTCTACTGTGCTTTCTTTTCCATTGCCAGACCCCGTCGTGCCACTGCCTGCAACATCTCAGCCTTCTACTGCTGTTGTGCCTCTAGAAACAAGAATGGAGCCAAATCTCAGCCGTGAATAGCCTGATTCCAGTGATATGGCTAATCGCGACTTATCATCAGTCGCTATTTCAGATTTTTTTGTGCCACCGCGATCTCTACCTATGACCTCTATACATGTCTTGATGTCAGTCGTGCCTCCTACCTCTATTTTCTGTGTTGGACACTCAATTCAGGCGAGTTAGACCTAGATTCCAACCAATACTTCTACCCAAAAAATCCAAAAGGAAAAGCCAAATCAAAACCCTTCAAGTCCAAAGTCGACTTCAAAATGTGGAAAAGGCAAACCCTTAGAACCTATTGCAGAACCATCTTCATTGGAAATTCATTACGAACTTGAGCAGCCGATTCATTCCATTCCTATGAGAAAGCCAACAACAACTAAGGTATTTTTACCTCGATCGTGAATGCCTAGAGGTACAATTAGTAGTGTTCCTGAAACTCATTTACATAGTCATTTGAAATTTTCTAAGACTCAATTTACAATATATGAGAAAATCTGTGCTAAAAATAACATTGCATATAAATTGATTGATACTATTCTGTTGGATGAGTTTGTATCATTGATGAGTTTAATACGTTGGTTGATAACATTGGATGGAAGCCTTTATTTGCTTTGAGTCACCCTTATTGAATTGATTAGGGAGTTCTACACCACCTTCAAATTCAACAAATAAAAGACTATAACCATTGGTATGCCTAATTTGATTCAATATCAACTAATAGGGAAGGAATTTAAGCAATCTCTCTCTGAGTTTAATTTATCTTATGGCTTTATTGATTATGCTTATGCTAGAATATATGAATATAGGAAAATTCTTCTTAATTATAGCCTTGAATTTCATTCCACTATTGCATGGCTTGACATGTCTTTCGATGATCGTATGATCCTAGTCAGTCCAAGGCTTATTGTTTGAAAAACCTATGTGGCAACATATTCATTACCTTTTATCATTTTTATTTTCTGGGAGAAAAGATAATTCCAATACTTGCAATAAGGCAGAGTTATTCTTTTTTTGGTGTATGGAACACAAGGTAAAAGTTAACTTATGATGTTGGATTACTGACCAATTTCCTGCTGCTATTTCTAATGAGAGGGCCTTAATTCTAGGATCATATATTACTTGCATAGCTGAGAATGAAAATTTGATCGACTTAGCTAGCACCAATTTGTATGAGGTCTATAGGTTGTTTCCTTTAGATTTGGATTACGTGAAGAATATGCAGGTTATTGTTGTGGATAAGCAAATTGGATTTTGGAGATGGTTTTCATGAAATTCTAAGACGGAGAACCCGAAGGGTAAAACCCAATAGTGTGGACTTGTTGTCTCATTGACTTTAGAGGCTCATGTAGCTTCTACCTCTCAACAATTTGATTTGGTTGTAGTTTATGAGTTGCTACAGTGGTTGGTTCGATAAGGTTCCAGAAATGAGGCAAACATTGTTGTGCTCTTTCGAATCCAATGACACGAACCTCTGTGTCCTCCTTCTCCTCAATAGCACTTCATCGTCTAAGGTCATAGGCTAGGGGAGTTCTCTTTTTCCTTAACCTTTATTCTAGTTCTATGATGATTGATATTCTATCCATATTGGGTACAATGTGAGATTTTAGTGTTAGGAAAGAGGCATGTGAAGTTTTCGAAAGTTCATGTTTATTATTTATGCATCTAGTTTTCTATTTACATTAAAATCTCCAAGTTTTGGCTAAAAACTTTGAAACACACAACAAAAACAACCCACGAAGCAATGAAAGGATTTAAGGCCTCTCAGAAGTTCCCTCTAATGCATTTGTCCAGTATTTTGAGCCTTTAAAACCGATTCTTAAGATGTTAGTCGGTTCTTAATGGTTCATTTTCATCCCAAATCATCCCTAAGATCATGACCCAAGATTAAAGGATGGAAGTTTGAGTGTGTAAGGTTAGGTAGAGCTGAGTTTAATCTTGGAAATGAGAAGTTTGTAAGATGTAAAGAAGATAGAATATGTTTTCTTTCTCTCCTCTCTTCCTCCTTTGATTGCCCTTCCTCCCTTTCCTTTCCCCCTTTCTTTTTCTTATCTCCTCTACCTTTCCCTCTCTATTG
The DNA here is from genome assembly GCA_039660915.1 of Euphorbia tirucalli. Taxonomy (NCBI): domain Eukaryota; kingdom Viridiplantae; phylum Streptophyta; class Magnoliopsida; order Malpighiales; family Euphorbiaceae; genus Euphorbia; species Euphorbia tirucalli. The sequence continues at coordinate 35,710,016 of CM077633.1, forward strand.
TCTTTGCTTGTCTTATTTTAGGGGAAGAGAGCCTATCTCTTTCTCTCACGGGTGAGATATATGTTTTTACATCGTATAGCTTTAACAATTGAAGATTAGAGCCGTACGACTATAATTGAGAGCCGTACACCTTTCAATTTAGTTTAGAATCCCATTTTTCAAATTGAATTATATGGCTTAACCCTTTTTCATATAGAGTTGTATGGCTTTAGTGAGAGCCTTGGACCCATACAACAGTCATATGGCTTTTGCTGAAATTAGGTTTAGGCCGTTGATCTCTCCAACGATTCTTGGATTCGTTATTCATGGCCATTTTCATCATTCAAACCGATACCGATAGAAAACTTGATGCAAATCATAACTAAATCATTTATCATCATTGAGATTGGAAAAATCCGTGCTCACACTTAACCAAAATTAAAGGATAATCACTCCAAATTCACTAATGATATATATGGACCCCTAAAATGTTGGTAATGAAAAATAGTGCACTTCAGTACCTTATAACTATGAATAGCAATAATGTATGTATTCCAAAGTTAGTTACGTATTTGAAATTTTGATTAACATAAGGTTGCTCATTGGTAACAAATTTTAATCTTTATAAAAGTTATATACATGTATACATTTTTAACATATCAATGATTGGTTTATGAATTTCAGTTCTTGGTTTATTTTTGTAATTGTTAAGTCCAAGATGGGATTAGCAAGGGTTGTATCCTTATTACCTATGTCAACTGGAGATTTTGATGATCCTATTTGGGTTCAAATTATCAATGCTAATGAGAACTCCTATCTTGAGATGTAGAATTGTCTTCTCGATATGCAAAAAATGAATGGTTGAGATTTGTTAACCAAGATTGAATTACTGAGATTTGTTAACCATGAACTTTTTTCAATAAATCCAGATGCATAATTAGACTTCTCACATTAAATATAGACCAAATGATAAGGATATAGCCAACCTGATATTTAACCTAAAGAAATATGACAATACTTGGCGCTCTAAAAAAGCAAGGCACTAATTAATTTCAAGAAAACACTAGACGACAAAATATATCCCATGGATAATTAAATGACCAATTCATCCTAGGGAAATTGCACACGGAAAGTCCTTCCATTTTGGCTATAAATATTGGGTTGTGGACGTAAGTTAGCCTTACACATAAAGCTCAACATCATATTTGGTTTTAATATATGAAAAAACTAACACCAGGACAATTTTTATTTATTCGTTTAATTTATTTTTTATGTTTTTGTTAATACTTTCAAATAATCTTTTTCCTATACCTTGGTTTCTCAAACGACTTGACTTTGTTCCTCTTCAACAAAAAATACCTTTGTTCTATCTAGATTGGGTGGTCCAGATTCTCCAATGAATGAAGTAAATAGGAAATAAACAGGATGAACAAGTATGCTCAATGACAATTCAAAGGTGAAGTTACGTTCTTACTTGCGTGTGTTGCACCTCTCATTTGTCAGAAACGCTTGCCTTATGCTATTGCAGGTAAGCTACCGCTTGTGAAGGTGCACAATATGTGGTCAAAGCTGTATAGTTATGATATTTGTGAGTGTGAGAGTCAATCCCCCTGACGCCTTGAAGCATGCATTGTTTGAACCTCGTTGGAGAAAAACTAGATAATACTAGTGTGCACCTCTAAGCCAAACCAAAGGATAGGCGGATTTTGCATTTGCCAAAAGGCCAAGATGACAAAAGTAGACCCGTGGTCATGTAAGGAAGATCATCATTGTTTTTTCTAACAGTACCAACTAAGCTAGACATCAACATGTTATCTGTTAAAAGTGCTCCTTTTGCATTTTGCTACTTGATATTTAGTTCAGTTTAGTTTTATCTATGTTGTTTTCTCTTTATTGACTTGGTTTATAGGTATTAGAATATCGTGAAGAGTTTTGTACATTTAATGAAATGATTGGTTTTAAGAAAACTAAACATTCAACATGCCTAACCATATGTCTTCTGGCCAAGTATAAAACCTAACCCATCACTTCGTATAAGTCAGTAATGCATGTAATATGGTTTAACAAGCCAATATGTAATCTAACCCTTAAAACCATATAATCTGACATTTACTACAATATTCAAAGATTGAACTTAATAGTTCATATTTGAGAAACATGCATATGATTTTAAACATTTAGCAATCCTAAGCATATGGGGTCGTAGCATTCATGAAGCAGAAATTACATAATAAACCTTCATCATAGATAACCATATGTCTTTTGGCCAAGCATGAACTCTAACCCTTAACTATGTATAAGATAGTAATGCATGTCGTACGATTCAGTAAGCCGATATATAAATTCTTACAACCATATAATTTGATATTTGCTATAATATTTGGATACTGAACTTAAGAATTCAGATTCAAGAAACATATATTTGATTTTACACATTCATCATGCCTAACCAATTGGTTTTCAATAGCCTTCGTCAAGAAGAAATCGCGTACTAAATGTTCAACATACCTAACCATATGTCTTTTGGCTGAGCATGAAATCTAACCCTTAACTTTGCATAAGTCAGTAATGCATGTCATATAGTTTAGCAAGCCGATATATAATTTAAGTCTTAGAACCATATAATTTGATATTTACTACAATATTTAGATATTGAACTTAATAGTTCAAACTTGAGAAATATATATCCAATTTTAAACATTCAACATGCCTAACCATATGAAGTTTCAACAGTTTTTATGAAGCAGAAATTGCGAACTAAACATTCATCATGCCTAACCATATATCTTTTGGGTAATTATAAAATGTAACCCTTAACTCTGCATAAGTCAGTAATGCATATCATACAGTTCAGCAAACCGATATATAATCTGACCCTTAAAACCATATAATTTGACATTTGCTACAATATTTAGATATTGAATTTAATATTTCAAATTCAAGAAACATATATCCAATTTTAAACTATTATAAGAGTATGCATGTTAGATTTATTAGTGGAGAATTCAAGTGGCATTATTAAAATACCATGATACTTGCCTATCAATAAGTTTCATCAGCCTTCTTAAACATGCAAAACCCTAGCATGCCAATTGTTAGAGATCGAATTGCTCGTGTCTTCTTACACTATGTTTCATTTCAACTGGTATGTGGCACAAATGGCCATGAATATCATTGATGCATATATTCACTTAAAGGGCCCAAAAGTATTATCGACTCGTGTGTAAATATAAATGTGTAAATTTGAATTTCTAGTGTGAGATCGATTGCATAATGCTGACCACATATTTTTGCTTATTAATCACCATATATTGCTTTCTTCACCATATTTGTAATTTATGGTTCGTATTGCCTTTTTTTTTTTTTAAGATTTTCTGCGTTTTTAGTGTGATACATTTTTGCAACATTTTAAAACATATATTTTTTTTTTACATTTGTATAACATTTACAAAATAAAAATAAAATTTGATTAGCAAGATACATATGGCATAAGAAAATGAATATTGTGATGTAGACATAAGATAATAGTTGTTTTGGCTGAAAGATAAAAGTCAATTCATTACATCAGAAAAAATTACAACTCTAATGAAAGGTGGGCAAGAACTGAACCAATTCCCCCTACTTGTTGAAGAATCAACAACACAAGCTAACAAGTGTGCCTCTTGATTTGTAGACCTACGAACAAAAATGAACTTAACTTCAGTAAATGAATAATCACATTTAGAAAATACATAGAATTCAAAAAAAATATCTCTTCAGACTTCAATTGTTATCTATTTGCTGAAACACACGACTACAATCCATGATTCCTAAACGAGATGGCATTACCCCCTCTGGTTGTCTGTTCGCTTAGTCACCTACATCCACATAATGGTTTGTGATGCCAAGACTAGGAACTAATGGTGGCACTTTATACTTCTAATAACTTTGATGAAAATGATAGCCAGACCTAGCATAGTGCTAAAAATAGGGATCTAAGGTAGATGGTGAGGTTGTAGTGTAACACAAGCTACCATCTTTTCTATAGGGATAAGGATCATTACAACCTGAGAACATTTCTTAGAATGAGCAGCTGGGTATTTTGTAACCCAACAGCACCTGCATTAACCACCTTATTTCTATTACCCTTTCCTTCTCCATCAATGGCCCATATCTTTGATTTTGGTTATCCAATCTCTTAGCAATGGCACCCTTATTTCATATGAAATGGCTAAATCGGCTGCCTTGTAGAATAACTTCGCAAGTTCCTTAATTGTAGCCATGTACTGTGTGGTTTCACGCGAGCCTAAATGAATATCAATCTTACTTTAAGTTTTAACCATTTATTTCCTCCAATGCCTTAACAAATATTTTTTAGGGATCTCTCACACTTTAAATGAAACAAATAACCTGATCACATGCTTGCATAAATAGCCTTTTCTTTTGAACAATTTACAATTACCAGATTTATCAATTGTGTCAGCATTGTTTACAGGGGTGTATTGGATTAAGACTTTTAATGACTTTTACATACTTTTAAAATCCAGCGGTATTCAATTAAGACTTTTTAGGAGTCTTTAAAAGTCATCAGGTATTCAATTATGACTTTTTAAAAGTCTTTAAAAGTCATCAGGTATTCAATTATGACTTTTTAAGAGTCTTTAAAAGTCATCAGGTATTCAATTATGACTTTTTAAGAGTCTTTAAAAGTCATCCTGTATTCAAAAAGTCATTGACAATTGATGAGAATGACTTTTATAGACTTTTTATACAAAATATAACACAAAATCCTTAGAAAAAAGTCTTGCATCTATACGCAAGACTTTTTATTTATCATTTATCGTGAAATCCATAATCACCCGCCCTTTCTATATCTAGAAACGATCGATCTCCACCCTCTCCGACCTCCATAATCACCCTCCCTTTTTCATTACCCCCTCCGACTAGGGGTGAGCAAAATATGGTTCGGTTTAAAAACCAAACCGAACCGAAACCAAAGTACAAGAAAAATAGAAACCAAAACCAAATCAAAGTTCACATGGTTCGTATAAAACCGAACCAACCCAGTTCGGTTCGGTTACGGTTTGGTTCGGTTAAAACCAAATCAACAAAAATTTCAATTTTTAAATTTTTATTACCATTATTTTTTTATAAATTACATGTAAAGTATTGCTTAAATAGGATTTATATTACATGTATATTACTAAAGTCTCATAAATACAAACTATATAATAATACAAATATATAATATGCCAAATAAAATTTATTTATATATAGATACATATTTTTAAAAAATATTTTTTCATACTATGGTTTGGTTCGGTTCAATTTCGGTTTTCTCAATAAAAGCCAAAAACCAAATTATTATATTTTATAAAACCAAAACCAAACCAAATAGAATTTGGTACGGTACGGTTCGGTTTTTCAACCTCGGTTCGGTTCTGTTTTTGGTTCGCGGTTTGGTTTTGCTCACCCCTATCTCCGACCTCCATAATCACCTTCCCTTTTTCGTTCTACAACAAGCACGAAGACAATTTTTAGCTCCATTTTGAGGTGTTCGCTATCATCTACATGATTTTAATGGCAAAGATCGACATCATGAACATGCAAATGAGTTATTTAATATTCGTCATACTTATCGGAGAAATACAGTTGAGAGGTTATTTGGTATTTTCAAATCAAGATTTATCATTTTTAAGATAGCTCCACCATTTCAGTTTGACACACAAATAGAGCTAGTCTTGGCTTGTGCAGGATTGCATAATTTTCTTAGAAAGGAGAGTCGATCAGATGAGTTTCCAATTGAACAAAATAGTGAAACTAATTCATCTACACCAATGTCAATTAATGAAGAAGAAGATTTTGAATAATTTGTTGGAACACAAGAGCAACAAATAAATTATGCTAATGAATAGAGAGCTAGTATTGTTACTGACATGTGGAATAATATTGAACATATGAATGATGATAAATATTAGAAATTTTATAGCCAAATTACAATTTTTTAATTAATATTACTACTCAATTTTTATGTTACTATTTCATATTTTATGTTTGGCGATTATTGTAGTCATTTATGTGGTGTATTATCATTGGACACATGGAGATTATTAGTATTTTCTAATAAGTCTATAAAAGTATTTAAAAATCTTTAAAAGTCTATAAAAGTCTTTAAAAGTCTATAAAAGTCTATGAAATAAACTTTTTAAAAAGTCATCAATACTTTTAAAAATTCTCTGCAAGATATTAAAAGTCACTGAAAGTCATTAAAGTCTATAAAAGTCATTCACTTAAAAAAAGTCTATAAAAGTCTTAATCGAATACCACCCCCTTAGATTCGTCGTCTTCCTTATAAATAGTCTTAATCACTTTGTATACCTTCAAACCATTCTGTGTCGCTTTCATGTACGTAGAATTATAATTCATTTTGCCCTACAGCTCATCTTGTACTTTCTTAAATATGAAGCAGGTGTACACATTTCAAAATTGGATCTCAATTGGCAAATCGGTGCATAGTTTGATTGTATTATGCATCACATTGAAATCTATAGGCTTTTCGGTCTTGACTCTATCTCGCACTACAAGTTTGTATTGACATTTGAAATTGCTCAAAGAACTTCTTGGACCCAGTTTTCCATCCAAATAAGTATTTATGTCCTCACTTTGTTATGTAGAACTGCCCAAAATTGCTCATTTAGAGAAGCTGGAACCCATCTATCTCTTACACTGTATATCTCAGCCAACTAAGAGTGCTTCTAAACTCCAAATCTTTTCAGCATTTTTCACAACTATCCTCTAAGTGTTCCATGCTTAGGATATTATGAACTACACTGAGAAAAAAAGTTGCATATGACAAAAATTCTCTCCTCTTTTTTGAACTTTTCTGGAAAACTTTTGGTAATATGCCATAAACACAACATGTGTTTTGTGCTTGGAAACACTAGATTGCTTTCCCTATGCTCAGGTACTGATCAGTTACGATTGCTTTCAGATGAATGCCATCCATACAATGAAGCTAAGTCTGAAAACACCAGCTCAATGTGGTTTTTGCCTTATCACTTAATAGTTTACATCCAAGAAGAATGGATTGGTCGTGATGGTTAACACCAATATATGGTGCAACAGGCATCTTGTATCAGTTTTTCATGTATGTTGTATCAAATGTGGTCACATCTTTATACACAGCCCTAGCTCAAGAATCAACTAAAAAAATTCATCAAAATATTTTGATCATCTTTTTCAAATTTGTAGAATAAATTCGTATCATGCTCTTTCGCTGCAAGAACATGTTCAAAATAACGGTGGCATCCCCTTGTTCGAAAAGTTAGTCCCTACTTGTTTTATCAATGAAATTCCTGTAGTTTTTTATTAAACTAGTCATATGCTCAGGCCCTCCATTCTAGACTATTACACTGCTAACATTTTTGGATGGCAGAATACCAGAACCATCATTTACACTAAGATGTCGCTTGATATGTGGAGTGATTGTGTTGTCTCATATACCTTGACTAATCAGAATCCAGTTTGTGATTGTGCTCATCCTGAAATAAAATGCTTACCACCTTTAATTGATGCATTCATTGTTGGTTTGAAATTTGTTCCTCTTGAAATCTTGGCATCTGGACGAAGGCTATAATAATGAGTGCAAATGAATCTATAATATTTTGTAGGGATTTTTCATGGAAAATCAACTGATTAATGTGGAAGCTCGGATCGATTTTCTCAAATTCGTGACCCAAGAGCAATTAAAATGGAACGAAAGATCAAGAATTAGATTCTCACCTTTGTATGTCTCTTCTAGAGACGGCTATAGAAACCGAAGATGATTTCCTCCACTCTCACGTACACGAACATCTATTGAGAGGAACCTGTGCTAGTGGATGATCGAAGAAAGAGAACAAGTGATGGCCGAAAATTTCAGCCTCCAACTACTAATAATGGCCGAAATTCTCATTAGAGAAATTAGCTCCCATTGGCTAAAATTATAGCCTTAATTTTAGGCTTGGGTTTAATTAGATTTAAGTTAGGACTTAATACTATAAATTCCTAAATCCAAATTAATTACCATGGGTAAAATTAAATGCAATTCTATTTTAATTTTATGCATTTATTTATATAAAACCATATTATATAACATACATGTCATTTAAATTAAAATTGATTTGCCAATTAAAATTGACCCAATAAATTAATTCAGATTCAACTAAAATCAAATAAATATAAACCTATATATGTATTTTATTTCCACCCGGAAATAAATTCCCAAGTTGAAATATTAATTAAACCCAATAAAATATCAATTAATTTCATGAAACCCAATAAAATACATATCAATTAAATTATATTGATCAATCCAGTTGATCTACAATTTAATTAATTAATATTTATCTCTCCAGTCTGCATACTCCAAGTATGCAAGTGATCCAATTAGTTCAAGTTTAGACGTTCAATGTGTACAATCCTATGGGCTTGTCTTTATGTTGGCAGTGGACCCAAAGCCCATAGACTGTAGGCAGGCTCTAGCAAGCCATTACAGCCCCCAATTAAGATGGAAACAACAGTCTAATGGAAGTCTTAACCCTGTAGTTAAACTTATATATCCCATGTCATCGATATCAGTGTCCAATACAGAGGCATGGTAATATTACTCTCTTTTGTGTCCGGACATTTACTTGATCCCGAATGAACTGATGATCACAAACAAGTTCCAACTTGTTTGGTTGTGGCCACACTTTTGTCAGCTGCATTCATCAAGAGGCTGGTGATATCTTCTTAATGGTTTACTGAGTGACATTCCCTTCTGCATATTCATAGTCTTGCCATGCTCACTAGCACATCCGAACGTACCTATACTTGGCACTCTGTTATAGGTCCTTTAGGTGTACACCAAAATGTGTCACTTCACATGCAAGACCATAACATGGTCAGGTCAAAGGATCCATATAAGTGCTACACGAGAATCACTTGTGATACTATACCATGTGGATTTCTCGTTTATTCAATCTGTCTAGTACCATGGCCCTTTACATGTACCCGTAAACTTGGTTGACATTCCTGTTGGGATTCGTCATCGAAAAAATAACGTGGCGTAGCGGAAGATACACCGTTTAAAATTTCCTAGAATCCACCTATCATGTTCGATTACTATTGATTAGAATAAAATCAATTTGCATCAAGAGAGATAAAACTCACCAGATACGTCTCTTCTAGAGATTGCTACAGAATCAAATCTTGGAACGATCTCCATAGTCCGGTGCACGACCAACTATTGAGCGAGAACCGGTGCTAGCTGAAGAAGCGGAGGAATGGAAAATTACAGCTGATGAGTGAAAATATTATCAAGTAATTATGTAAGACTTCAGCATTTAATTGATTAAAATTCTATTGAGAATTGAGAAATCATGGCTAATATTGAGCTTTTCCAGGTCTGATTGCCTATTTCAGAGAGATCGCTCAAACTGGGAAATCTCAAAGTGCAGCAGAGAGAAATGTAGCGGGCTACGGAATGGATGGGCCGAATTTAAAGAGAATGGCGCGACCTAAGGAGGAGGAGGAGATATTTTTATTGTTGGAAATTCCATTGTTGTCCTTGGTTTCTCAAGAAAGCCACTTGCTCTTGTGGTTGTAAACTTTTTGTAATATTTTAATTGGTGCTTGCACCATAGATGGTTGACAACTCATTGCTAGACTTTACTTTTTAGGACTATGAATACTTCACTATTTGGGGAGGGGGAGCAGAAAATTTAATTGTCTCAACTATTTTGTTAATTTGAATTAATTTTTAGTTTGCAATTTATTGTTTCTTTGCAAGTTTTCTAGTTAGGAAATCTCGCAATAAGGTTTCCTAATAGGCTGAAACCAGCTTAGGCTGGTGGTCTTAGGAATTCTTTCTTGTATTTATTATGAATATCATGTTTTGATGATTGTGTGGTGAAGTGCTTAATTTAATATGGGAAAGGGCCCTCTCATATTTCTAGTATTCCTAATGAGACCGAGAGGAGATTTGGGGATATGGAAAAATCACACACACACACACACTTGCCATGAGACCGAGAGGAGATTGGGGGTGTGCTAAGGGTTTCTATTTATGGTAGAATGCTTGCTTGACTAAATGCATGAATACCGAGGCTAAGTGAGGTCGAGAGATAAGCTTTGTTGGGGATTCATAGATCCAAGTGAGGTTGAGAGATAAGGTTGGTGGGTAGAGAGCAATAGATCTATGTGTTGGAGATTGTGCCCTAAGGCCAATATTGGATTATGTAATTTGACTTCTAAGATTAATCTAGTGTAGATTAATATTATCATTTATGTTTGTATGTTAGCATTTATGATAAGTATCCATGAATAAATCGTGTTATTCTAAATATCCCTAGTCGATTGTTATTATGGGAATAATAACAAACTAAGACTAGTGTGAGTGATAATGGATATTCATAAGATGAATATAGTGTATACAGATACAGATTATACTCACGGGTAATATGTTAGAGAACATGTTACTGGAGACCCACTATAAGATCAAGTTCATGGTCACGTGTCACAACTGATCTTGATTATAGTAGTGTCATCAGCTGATTCCTTTGACCTGAGGTCACCATGGATTCCGGGATGAATTCATGTTGTGCTTTGACGCAGTCAAACGCTGCTTGTAACAGAGTAGTTATAAAGGCTGTGGTTGGGTACAATATGACTCATGCTTAGGGATGTGAGTGACAGATATGGGATTTTGTCCCTCTCTAACAAGAGAGCGATATCACTGGGCCCCTCGATAAGTAAGACTGTTAAATGCATGGCCGTGCTCAAATAATTGATAAGAGTATCAATTGATTTGTCTGAACAGTTTACTTTGAGATCGAGAAAGCATATGATTAATTATGTAAGATTGACAAGTGTACCATGTCTTATAATTAATCTTGATATCAAAGAGACAAAAGGTAATATGACATTCTATAAATAGGTATTGGATCATTCCAATCATATTAATTGGGTAGTCGTAATGGCTTGCTAGAGTCCGCTTGTGACCTATAAGGACATTATGGTAATTTCCTTATTGCCAATTAGTATGATCCTATGGGGTCACACACAAGAGCAAAATGAAGTTCATCTTAACGGGTATAAATTATTATGAGATAATAATTTATGAATGAGGAAGAGAATAAATATATATATAGTGATATATATTTATGCATGTGTATATAAATATTAATGTGATTAGTGTTGCATAAAGTATGCTACATGTTATAATTAAATTATATAGAGATATAATTAATTATAACATTATATATACATATGTGTATTATGGAAAATTGATTTGATGTTAATTGAGAATTAACATTAAATTGTGGGGGTTAATTTATAATTATAACTAATAGGTGTATTAGGTTATAATTATAATTAACTATTTTAGGGTTTTATTTAAGGAAATAAAAACTAACCTAAAAACCTAATTTTTCAACATATCACAACAAGGATTTTCGGCAGCCACAACAAGGAATAGTGGCAGCCGAAATTCTCAAAAAACTCCAAGGAAAATATGATTTTTCGCTTTCTCAGTCTCGTTCGAAGAATTGTTCTTCAATCCCGGCGCTAGCACGCGGTGAATGAATTGCTCCGTGTGGATCAACCGTAGAGGGAAGCTATCTTGGTTCCTTTGATTCAATCTTCAAAGAATTAAGGTAATTCTTTAACCCTCCTTCCGATTCAATGCAAAGTACATGGGTCCTTGGTGGGGATTAGTCTTTTAATTCCGCTGCGCATATTTTTTTTGTTTTGTGCGATTAATTCCCAACAGTGGTATCAGAGCCAGGTTGTATTTTGATTGAATTGGATTTATGATTTTGATAGGATCAAAATTGTTGTTAGGAGTTTGTATGTTTTATTTAGGGTTCTATGTTATTGTGAATAACAAAATAAAATTTGATTTTGTTGATTAATCATTGTGAATGATTTTATTTTAATGATTTGGAATGTTTAAGGGGTTGGTGTCATGAATTTGATTCATGGGTTTTTAATTGAAATTGTTTCAATTAATAAAAAAAAAAAAAAAAAATGTTTTTTTTTTCTTTTTTGGGCATGACGCCCAGAAACAGCTTTGAAATTGCAATTGCAATTGGTGTTGCAATTGCAACACCAATCGCAATTGCAACTCTCATTGTTAAAAAAAAAAAAAAAAATATATGTTTTTTTTCTTTTCTCGGCATGACGCCCAGAAATTCTTCTCATGCTGCGTAAGCAGCATGCTGCTCATGCAGCATGGGCTGCGCAGCCCATCGGGCTGCGCGCAGTATTGGATACTGCAGTGCGCGGCCCGACAAGCATACTGTCCGACAGTTTTACCCCTTTTTCGTTTTAAGTGTGGAAAATTGTTTCTGCATATTTACGAATTTTCCATATTAATTAATTCTAAATACAATGTGATTGTATTTTACAACTTTGAACCCTAAATATTTTAGATATAAAATTATTGTTGATAATTTTATGCATGGTGTTATGGTATGGTTTTGGACCCCGTGGATGCTTTATTTTATTTATTATGGTTTTATATAAATACGACCTGCCAGTCGTTTGTATTTATGTAAATTTTAATTTTAATTTTACTAGATAAATTGTATAGGATGCAATTTATGATATGTAAAATTTATTTTACTAGAAAAATTGTATAGGTTGCAATTTTTTTGTAAAATATAAATCCATGAGATGGTGCTTAGAAGCAAAGACGTGGAGGCGGATCCAAAAGGCGGTGCAATGACCATGTGATGGATGCTACCACCTAGGATATGACCTTGTTGATTTTCATATTGGCCTATGAAAATCAATGTAGATTTAAACCATACCATAACACGGTTCGAGTCATATGCATGTTTTATTTTATTTAGATGCCATGTGATGCCATGCTAGATATTCTATATGCATGCTAGACAATTGTATGCCATAAGATGCCATGCTAATTAATATTAACAAAAATATGATTAATATTAATGCCATGAAATTGTATATGATACAATTAACTCACAGGATTTAATAAACCCTAAATAAACTTATGAAGTTTATATTTGCCACCCAATTACGTATAACACTAGTCAAGTACTATGTTCGCATCATGGTAGCCACGCCAAAGCGGGTACGCATGTTGTGACCTTAGCGAAGCGATAATATGAGAAATGGTGATTCTCATTGTGTTGTAATTGGTTTAACAAAGGGTTAATCAAAACGGTGTTTGAGCCCGAGGCAAAGATGAGATGAGTAACATACAATTAAATATGATATATGATATCATGCATCTCATAAATTAGAAGAGTTGCATAATGATGCAATTGGCAAAGAAGTGCACATCCAAAATATGTTTAAATGGTTTAAAGCATGATTTTGAGTCTTTGCCTACCGAAATTATATTTAATCATAGGGACATGCCAAAGCAGTGCTATGGTTAAGTATGGATTTTGGATCTTCACCCACTTAAATATTTTAAAGGGTTTTATAATTTAAGTGGGAGCATTTAAATAAAAATCTTTACACGCTTTATTATAGTTATGATTGCTATTACCATGATCTCGATTGTTATTGAACTTTGAGAATTGTTCTCAAATCAAAAGGAATCATATGTTCTCAATAATCCTTTTGCCCAATGAACCACTAGCAATTGTAACATGAGTATAAAAGATGCTTACTTGAAGCATCGAAGGGACTCTGTTTAAAATTTATTATCTTACACTTGCCACCAATTCTTCCGCACGTGGAAGTTTTACTTGAGGTATATGATACATCGCAAATGGAAATGTTCCATCAGTTAGTGAGCAAGAAAAGATAAGTGTTTGAGGCAACAATTTCTCATTGGCATCCAAAAGGCATTAAGATGTGATCTTGAATTCATTATTTGATAGTCATTGGTGATGAACTATCATTTGAATGACATGGAGAAAATTATGAATTAGTTGCATAAGATGCAGAAGAATGTTAAGTTATCCATAAAGGATAAGCCCGCCTCGAATTGTGTGCTTATGGTTCAAAAGGAAAAGGATAATAGTAGGGTCGAAAAGTATAAATACCGAAAGGGTTTCGGTGAAAGTATTTTAAAGGCCAAAGCTGTTGGCATAGAGAGATCTCCAAAAGAAGGATGTTGCCATTTTTAGATTGAATCGTTCATTAGAATGGAAATAGCAAACTTTGTTTGGAGATCTATGAGAAGATGAAAGGCAGTAAGACTGCTACCTTAAGTATTTATTAACTATTCTACTTTTGTTTCTATATCAAAGGTATTAGATACCAGTTGTGGATCTCATATTAGTAGAATATGATGAATCGCAACTTGAATAGAAACCTTATGAAGGTGAAAGGTAGAATGCGAATAGACAAGAGAAGCAAAGGTTGCTACTCGAAGGTTCTGAACTTTTACATGAAAGTTGTGAACTTCAAGTTAAAAGTTACGAACCTCTTTTCATAAAAGTTATGAACTTTTATATGAAAGTTATGAACTTTGGTTAAAGGTTATGAACTTTTACATGTGAGTTACGAACTCTTGTTGTCTATTGAGCTTGTTGGCTTGAGTAAACAAATGTTGTTTATTTTATAATTGTGAATTATAAACTTTATAAAGACATGATTATGAAATATAGATTTACATAATTGTCTTTATATGTGGAGCCCATCTGTAACATAAATACTGTAAGGATCGAATCAAATAGTTTGATCCAACCCATTTTGGCAGTGTCGTCTTGGAGACATAAGCAAAGTTGCATTTCGAAACTCCATGAGAATGGACCTTTGGATTCATGAGATTATGAATCATCTTGAATCATGCGAATGTTGTTTATTGTAAAAGATGACAAAAGGTTTTCTTTGCTAAAAGCAGTCAAAGAACAATCGATTTATTAAGCATTATACATGCGGATGTATATGAATTATAAATCAACTGCTAAAGGAGGTTCTAATACTTCATTACTTTCATGGAACTTTTCACTAGATAAGAGTATCTAATGAAACACGAGTTTGGAACTTTTGAAATGTTCAAAAGCTTGTAAAATGAAGTATGAAGTATCTTGACAAGATAGTAAAGTCACTTAGATATGATCCAAGTGCTGAACATTTGAGTCAAGATTTTGACAATCATCTTAGGGGTTGTGGGACTGTCTCACAATTGACTCCTCCAAGTACGCCACAAAGTATGTTGTGTCGAAAAGGGAGTAGTCGAACTCTATACAGATATAGTTCAATCTATGATGAAGTCAAGTTGATCATCGTTTTCTCGAAAATATGCCATTAAAGCAGCTGTGTATATTGTTCCGTCTAAAATAATTCATGAATCAACATATGAGATATGTTTGGGTAAGAGACCCAAGTTGTTTCATTGAATAAGTTTAGCGCTGTAAAGCTTATTTCGAATAAGTTGGCACCTAAATTTAAATGTCGTATTACTCAAAAGGAAAGTAGGAGTTGTTACTCCTGTGTTTCTTTGGGATACAAAGTAGTTGTAGCTAGAAATGGTTTCCCCTTGAAGAGGGAGTTAATTTCTAGAAGAGTTAGTGGGAGTAAAGTACACCTACAAAACTCGTAATTCACAAAGTGACATTAACGTTGAAGAGGAACATGGAAATGGTTTCATGATCATAGTTGAAATTACACAAGTCCAATGAAAGTCTAGCAGAATACGACATGAATAGGAGAGATATGGATTTCTCAAAATCATGATGTAGTTTTACTAGATTGGAATAAGTCTTCTTTTATGAAGAAGCAATGTTAGATTTTGAATCTAATAAGTGACTTGATGCTACAAAGGTTGAAGATAAGTCCATGTCTGACAATCAAAGTATAGACTTTGATAAATCTTTTAGAAGATGTATATGCAATGGTTGCAAATGAGTTTTCAAATTGAAAACCGACATGGATGGTGATCTTCAAACTTATAAAGCACGACTAGTGACAAAAGGGGTTATAAACAAATTCATAGTAGTGACTATGAGGATACGAACAAATTCATAGTAGGACTATGATGAAATCCTCCTTCATCATTAATCATGATCAAGTCATATTGAGTTCTTGTTGCCATATCCGCATAATATGATTATAAAATATGGCAAATGGATATCAAAATCTGTTTTCTACGTGAAAACATGATTGAGGATGTGTACGTGACACAACCCAAAGTTTTGAGCATTCAAAGAATTTAAGTAGCGTATGCAAGTTTCAAAGATTCTTATAAGAATCAAAACATGCATCAAATAGTTGGAGTCATAGTTTTGATAAAGAAATCAAATGGTTTGATTTTATCAAAAGGATGATGAATCTTGTGTTTCAAAAGGATCAGTGGGAGCATATCGGTATTCCTAATGCTATATGTGGATGACATATTGCTTGTTTGAAATAACATTCTTACCTTGCAAGAAGTAAAATCTTGGCTAAGAAAGTAATTTCGGTTAATGTTATAAGCATGACTGCCTGTGTTCTTGAAATTGGAATCTATAGAGATAGATCTAAAAGAATGTTTTGGCTTAAGTCAAAGCACTGAAAGCGTTCAATGTAAAAAGACTTAATAGAAGCTTGCTTATGTTAACTGCACATATACAACTGATTGCAATTAGTTGCAATATATCAGTCGAGATCTAGTATTCTCTTAAAAAGAGATGTTATGATTTTGAAAGGTTCAAAATAAAACAATATAGCTAAATATCTATAATAGTAGTCAAAGTATATTGTTACATATGATGTAAAAGAAATTTTGGATGAAGAAGTTCATCAAAATTTTTGTGTTTTGTTTTAAGCATTGCTTATCCTGTGAGACTATTGTAGGGACAATAGTTCAATGCGTAAGAACCTTGTATGACACAAGCATATACTTAGGCGTTTTTCACTAACTTAGAGAGGCTGTCTCTAAAGAGAGAGTGAATATGTGTAAAGTAGCAACGGAAGCGAAAATTAATAATTCATTGACAAAGACTCCTGCACGAGTGAATACATGAAAGTCATGTAGGTCAATGGGTATAAGATACATGTATGATTGGCCATAGTGCAAGTGGGAGATTGTTGGAGATTGTGCCCTAAGGCCAATATTGGATTATGTAATTTGACTTCTAAGATTAATCTAGTGTAGATTAATATTATCATTTATGTTTGTATGTTAGCATTTATGATAAGTATCCATGAATAAATCGTGTTATTCTAAATATCCCTAGTCGATTGTTATTATGGGAATAATAACAAACTAAGACTAGTGTGAGTGATAATGGATATTCATAAGATGAATATAGTGTATACAGATACAGATTATACTCACGGGTAATATGTTAGAGAACATGTTACTGGAGACCCACTATAAGATCAAGTTCATGGTCACGTGTCACAACTGATCTTGATTATAGTAGTGTCATCAGCTGATTCCTTTGACCTGAGGTCACCATGGATTCTGGGATGAATTCATGTTGTGCTTTGACGCAGTCAAACGCTGCTTGTAACAGAGTAGTTATAAAGGCTGTGGTTGGGTACAATATGACTCATGCTTAGGGATGTGAGTGACAGATATGGGATTTTGTCCCTCTCTAACAAGAGAGCGATATCACTGGGCCCCTCGATAAGTAAGACTGTTAAATGCATGGCCGTGCTCAAATAATTGATAAGAGTATCAATTGATTTGTCTGAACAGTTTACTTTGAGATCGAGAAAGCATATGATTAATTATGTAAGATTGACAAGTGTACCATGTCTTATAATTAATCTTGATATCAAAGAGACAAAAGGGAATATGACATTCTATAAATAGGTATTGGATCATTCCAATCATATTAATTGGGTAGTCGTAATGGCTTGCTAGAGTCCGCTTGTGACCTATAAGGACATTATGGTAATTTCCTTATTGCCAATTAGTATGATCCTATGGGGTCACACACAAGAGCAAAATGAAGTTCATCTTAACGGGTATAAATTATTATGAGATAATAATTTATGAATGAGGAAGAGAATAAATATATATATAGTGATATATATTTATGCATGTGTATATAAATATTAATGTGATTAGTGTTGCATAAAGTATGCTACATGTTATAATTAAATTATATAGAGATATAATTAATTATAACATTATATATACATATGTGTATTATGGAAAATTGATTTGATGTTAATTGAGAATTAACATTAAATTGTGGGGGTTAATTTATAATTATAACTAATAGGTGTATTAGGTTATAATTATAATTAACTATTTTAGGGTTTTATTTAAGGAAATAAAAACTAACCTAAAAACCTAATTTTTCAACATATCACAACAAGGATTTTCGGCAGCCACAACAAGGAATAGTGGCAGCCAAAATTCTCAAAAAACTCCAAGGAAAATATGATTTTTCGCTTTCTCAGTCTCGTTCGAAGAATTGTTCTTCAATCCTGGCGCTAGCACGCGGTGAATGAATTGCTCCGTGTGGATCAACCGTAGAGGGAAGCTATCTTGGTTCCTTTGATTCAATCTTCAAAGAATTAAGGTAATTCTTTAACCCTCCTTCCGATTCAATGCAAAGTACATGGGTCCTTGGTGGGGATTAGTCTTTTAATTCCGCTGCGCATATTTTTTTTGTTTTGTGCGATTAATTCCCAACACTATGTTCCTTAATATATTCATAATAAATTCTAAAGAAAGATTTCTTAAGATTGCCTGTCTAGCTAGTGGAAGCCTATGTTTTTATTATTACTTTTTTATATTATTCTGTTCACGCAATCTTATATTTCCTGTTTTGTATGTTTTCTATTTTTGATTTTTTATATACTTTTAACTGGAAAACCTTCAGATCTGGTGATTTACTAGGAAATCTTAGAAATTTCCTTTACTCCTTGTGGATACAACACCTGTCTTGCCACTACTACAATTGACCTAGTACACTTGCTAGTGCATAACTTTAAGGCAACAAGTTTTTGGCACCGTTGCCGAGGAGTAACGGTTGAAAATTTTTAAAGATTTCCTATAAATTTATATGCTTGATTTGGTGTTTTGTGTTTTGTGCAGAAATTCTATGTTTAAGCAATCTCCTGGTGTATGTGAAGAGCTGGAATCCTTCTAATTCCTATACATCCAGAGATTGAAAGGACTTGTAGGAGAAGAAGTGGTGCTACCAGAAGAGCTCACAGAAGATAGAGAATGGCTGAACAAAATGCACCACCTAAAGAAGAGAAGCAAGTCTCCTCTAAACCAGATGAGTGAAAAAGCTTTCCTCCTACTCCATCTCAAAGCCTCTGGTATATCTCTTTAAACTTCTGCTTGCACCATTTCACTTCAATTTTCCCATGAGATAGGTAATTTCCCTTTACCTCGCTTTTGCTCACCCAACTGCATGAATTAGTTGCTTTGAGGACAAAGCATAATTGAAGTGTGGGGGAGAGGATAGATTACCTAGTGGAATTATTATTGAAAATGCTGAAAACTTTTGAGAATGCTTGATTGATCGACTGAATTGATTAAGAATCCCTGCTTGAATTTTTGCTGATTTGAGTAATCTTAAGTTCTATGTGGGAATTTGTAAAGTTTTCTGTGTGATTTTATAAACTTTTGTGTTGGTTTAGTTTTCTTAGCAGTCTGTAAAAATTTGTCTAAAATTTTTTGATTTCTTTGTGTTTACTTGAGTAGTAGCAGCCAGTGAGATTTTCTCATCCTAAGGATGTAGGAAGTCTGTTTAAAACACTTAAAAATTGATTGCCTATTGATTAGAAAATACTTTAAGAAATGCTGGTTTTTGTTGATTTAACAGCTTAGGGCTTTGAGACCTTAAAGTTTATTTCACCAAGTTAGCTTGAAATAGGCCAATTGCATTAACCCTATATTTCTCTGTGAGGTTTTTGAGCCTGTTTTCTTTGATATTAATATAAATTCTTGCTTGCATTCCTTGTGAAGTGGGCATGCATATTGAGTTTTGAGCTAGAACTTAGTAGATTGTCTTTGTCAAAACCACAAGGTTTTTCACATGCATAAAGTGATTGAGGCATTTGTTTACCCCTCTTTGTTGTAATCCCAAAAAGCCTCCCTAACATTTCTCTTCCTATTTTTTTTTAGCCCTTTGAGCCTTTAAGCCTATTTTTGTTCAACCCACAATTTGTTTTACCTTATCCACTTCACATTATGTTGTCCAAAAACACCTTAGGAATACCATAGGAATAAATTCAATTGTTTATGTATAGGAAGCAGTTTAAATTGATTGAAATCATGCAATCTATCTTTCTGGAAAACCTCCTCTTATTCAAAAAGGTATTCTTATGAAAGCCCCTTTTAAGAAGTTATGCCTTGCAATCACTTTTCAAATTTTTGCCAAAATGCAGTCAGAATTCTCATCTTTCTTTAAGACTGCTTAAAATCAAAATTTTGAGCAAGCTTAGTCTTATCTCATATCATATCATTAATGCTTCCCTTCAATTGTATTATAATTTCTTTGCAAAAAAATAAAAATAAAAAAAAAAATCGAAAAAAAAGAGCAAATTCAAAAATCTTTTCAAGCTGTATGCAATTTCTAAAAAAGCTTATAATTCTTTATCAGATTGCTTGATATTCCTTCCTATGCTTAACCTTTTTGCTCATAAGAATGCATTTGAATTCTTAAGTATTCATGTTCCTGATCTGTTTAAGGTTGCATGAATTCTTTTAAGCTTGCTTGCATTTTGTTTTGATAAATTGTAATCCTTATGGTATTCCTTTAGCCTAAAAAGCTTGTTTATCACACCCCTAACCTAAACCTTACATTACAACCCTTTGTTAAGACCTTTTGATTATGCATGTGTCAAATTGAGTGGTAGCAATAGGATGATTGCTAGGTTTGGTTTAAGGCCAATGTGTGTTGCTGCTGAGAGTTCTTATAAAAATCGCCTAAACACTAGAAAGTGAGTGAACTCTTTTAGAGTGGCAAATTAGGTCTAATTTCTTGCTAGCTCGCTGAAATTTAAGGTTTGGTCTCGATGCTTTAGGATGCTTCTGAAGCTAAGCCAGGTTTATTGAGAATGCTCAGATTAATTTGGTTATCTCAATTTTCGTGTTTTACATGGAAGTCTTGCTGTTTAAAGGTGATGAATTGATCAATGGTTGCTACTTAAGTTAAGTTAAGTTAAGAAAAGTTTTTGAATGTGTTTTCCATTTAAGTTTTTCTTTCTTTTCTTTTGTTTTGTTTTATTCTAAGATTGCTTGAGGACAAGCAATGTCCAAGTGTGGGGGTTCTTGAGGAGTGAAAATATTACCTAGTAATTATGTAAGAATTCAGCATTTAATTGATTAAAATTCTATTGAGAATTGAGAAATCATGGCTAATATTGAGCTTTTCCAGGTCTGATTGCCTATTTCAGAGAGATCGCTCAAACTGGGAAATCTCAGAGTGTAGCAGAGAGAAATGTAACGGGCTGCGGAATGGATGGGCCGAATTTAAAGAGAAGGGCGCGGCCCAAGAAGGAGGAGGAGATATTTTTGTTGTTGGAAATTCCATTGTTGTCCTTGGCTTCTCAAGGAAGCCACTTGCTCTTGTGGTTGTAAATTTTTTGTTGGGATTCGTCACGGGAAACCGACCGATAAAAAGCAGAAATACGCGTCGATTTCCTCGAATCCGGCCCAGGAGCTTAAGATGTGGAAATCAAAAACATAAAGGCAGAAAAGAGGGTTTCAAAAACTCACCACAAAGTCTCTCTAAGAGACGGATGCAGACTGCAGAAATCAAGTGTAGATTTCCTCCACCGATGCGTACACGAACGGCTCTCGGACCGAAACCCGTGCTAGCGACTCGGATGACAAGAAGAGAGGGAGAGAGGGCTGCCCACAAGAGGAAATATGGCTGTCCAAATTTCTTTCCAAAAGAAAAATCTATCTAGCCAAAGATAGAACCAAGTTTCTCTCAAGTGTGCATCCAATTTCTTTCCAAAAGAAAAATCCTCCTTCAAGTGGGCAAAAGAAAACCAATTTCTCTTTTTAAAGCACACCCATGATGGACGGCCAAAAGTAGTGTCAAGTTCATGGTGATTATCTCTCATAAAAGAAAAGGAGATGAGATGGAAGAGCAAAGTCCAACTTTGCTACCAATGAGTCAAACTAATGACTCACCATGGTGACTCACCACCATCACTCACCATCACCTTTTCTTCATCTTCATCCATAATACCAAAAAGTCAAGGATATGACTCACCAAGACTCCACAATTCGGCCAAGAGAGGAAAGAGAAAGGGGTGGATATTTTTCTCATCATCATACCATAATAATGACCAAAAAATATCTCATGAAGCAAAGTCCAACTTTGCCACCTAAAGTCATCCATGACTCATCCTTTCCACCATCTTCTTTTGTCTTAAGATGACTCATAATTCTTTCCTTTCCTTGCCCAATATTTCGGCCAACACATCCCACTTAATGTGGGCATTTTTCATTTTAAGCCTTAAGCCCAATTTAAATTCCTTTGATTTAATTAAATGCAAATGCAACTTTAATTTAACATGTATGTTTATATATATGATACCATGTAACATATTACATACATTTAAATTAAAATTCATTTGACCTATTAATTTAATCAATGGATTAAATTAGACACACATAAAATGACAAACATGTAAACCTATACATGTCATAATATTTCCACCTAGGAAATAATCCCATAAATTAATTCATTGAATTAATTATGAGAAGGCCAAAATAAATATTAATTATATAACTTTGATCAATCCAATTGATTCATATAATATAATTAATATATCTCTCTCTCTTCAAATGTGTATACTCCAAGTACACACTTAATCCGACTAGTTAAAGTCCAGACGTTCAATGTGTACGATCCGACGGGCCCGTCTTTATGTTGGCAGTGGGCCAAGGCCCACAGACTACAGGCGGGCTCTAGCAAGCCACTGTAGCCCCCAATTAAGACGGAGTAAGCAGTCCAACTGAAAACGTAACCCAGTAGTTTGAACTTGTAAATCCCATGTCACTGATATCGGTGTCCAACACTGAGGCATGGAAGTATCACCCTCCTTGTGTCTGGACCTTGACTTGATACCGAATGAACTGATGCTCACAAACAAGATCCAATCTTGTTTGGGTGCGGCCGCACACTTATCAGTAACATTCTTCAAGAGGCCGATGATATCGTCTCAGTGAATCACTGAGTGACATTCCCTTCTGCATATCCATAGTGCTGCCATGCTCACTGACACACCCGAACGTACCCGTACTTGGCACCCTTTTACAGGCCCGTTGGGCGTACACCAAAGTGTGCCACCTCACATGCAGCACCATCATATGGTCCGGTCTAAGGACTTATACAAGCACTACACGAGAATCATTTGTGATACTATACCATGCAGATTCCCGTTAAGTGGATCAATCCAGTACCATGCCCTTTTGCATGTACCCATTAACCTAGTTGACATTCCATGTTCTATGACCGGTAAGACACCGCCATACAACCAGGCTAATGATAGTCTTTGGTTCCATTCATTCCCATGATTGGAACAGACTACGGATGACTTTATGGTCATATCGTTTTCACTATCCACAGTCTTACTGCTAAGTGCCTCACACTTGACAACATGGATATGGATATGTCCATTGGATACTCTATTTAAAATATAGCACAAGACATATAATAAATAGATTAATGCCTTTATCTCCTTGACACAAATTGTATAATACATAAAGTTTACATTAATGTACCAAATGTATCATACAAACACAAAGACCAATGCCTCGGGACTAGGGCATTTCCAACAATCTCCCACTTGCACTAGTACCTACTAGGCATGGGTCTAATCCCTATAGATCTAGTACAACCTTCGTGCATAGGCTTAGCCAAGCATGTTGGTCAAAAGATCTGCGACATTGTCTTTGGTGTCCACTCTTTGCAATGAGATGTCACCCCCTCAGCGATTTCTCGCAATAGGTGAACCTCCCTGAGTTCGTGCTTCGTGTATATGTGTGACCGGGGCACATAGCTTGTGCAACAGCCCCGCGTTGTCACAGAAGATATCAACTGGTTCCCGGATAGTAGATACTATCCCCAGTTTTGTGATAAACTTCTTCATCCACACAGCTTCCCTTGCCGCTTCACACGTTGCAATGTACTCAGTTCCTGTGATAGAAACCGCGATGGTCTATTACTTGGAGCCTCTCCAACAATAGCACCACCATTTAGCATGAATATATACCTATACTGCGACTTATATTCATCCTGGCTGGTCTGGAAGCTTGCATCAGTGTACCTAGTAGCTGACTGCTCTTCCTGACCCACATGGGCGACATTAGGTCTTGTACATAGCATGGAGTACATGATTGATCCCATGGCTGAAGCGCATATAGGACCAATTCATGTTCTCCCTATCCTGCCTTGTCTTAGGACAGTACTTCTTGCTAAGTTTCAGCTCATGACCTATTGGCAAGAAACCTTTCTTAGCCAGGTCCATGCTGAATCTTTTCAGAACTATGTCTATGTACTTGGCCTGACTTAGGCCTAGAAGCCGATTGGATCTAACCCTGTAGATCCTGATCCCTAGGATCATCTCAGCTTCGCCTAAGTCCTTCATTGCGAAGCACTTACACAACCATTACAATTCCCTTGTAGTGTTGGTATGTCGCTTCCAATCAGAAGGATGCCATCCATATATAATACCAGGAAAGTTACTATGCTCCCACACACCCTGAAAGGTATTGTCGGCCTATAGCTTATAGCACCACATGCAACCTATTACCTTAGCACCAGGAGGTGAATCAATCAGGTTCCAAACCTGATTATCGTACATAGATTGCAAATCCACCACCATGGCAGACAGTGGGCTAGCTATAGCCTACTAGTAGGTTTTGAGCTCCTCTTCGTCCAAGACAAAAGGAGCGTAATCATTAGAAACAAAAACTGATGTTTTCCATGTTCCTGATGATCCCTACCAGACCTTTTAGGTCCTTGTGTGACCTGGGCTGGTGCTTCCCCTTTTGGAAGCTTCACCCTGGTCTCCGAGTTATCCTTTTTCAGGAGTTTCTGAGCTTTGAACTTCCCTGAGTTCAATATCGCTCCCACTGTCTTTCTTGGAAAGAAACCCCTTTTCAAGAAGGACCCCCTTTCGAGCCATGAACACCTTGTTCTCAGCGGGGTTGTAGAAGGAATACCCTTTGGTTTCCCTAGGGTAGCTCACAAACAGGCATTAGTCGGTTTTGGGTGCTAGTTTTGCTCACAGTCAATTTCTTGACTTATGCATAACAACCCCAAATCCGTAAGAAAGACACAATGGGCACCCTGCCCGTCCATTTTCCAAATGGGGTCTTTGCCAAAGCCTTAGTCGGAGTATAATTGGAAATGAGAGCCATTGTCTCAAGAGTGTATCCTTTACAACTTATAGGGAGAGAGGCATGAGTCATTGTTTGAGCGGACCATGTCCAACAGGGTCCTATTCCTCTGTTCGGACACCCCATTCCATTGTGGTGTTCCTGGAGGAGTGAGCTGTGGAACTATTCCATGCTCTCTCAAAATGAGTCAAACTATAGGCTTATATGCTCACCACCTCGGTCCAACCGAAAGGCTTTGATATTTCTGCCTAGTTCTGTACTTCGTTTCTTACTCCCTTGAACCTATCAAGGGTCTCAGACTTATATTTCATTAAATAGGCATGGCCATTTCTGATGAAATCGTCTGTGAAGGATACGAAGTATAGATGTTCACCCCTGGTTGCTATGCTTGTCGGTCCATATACATCTCAATGCATTAGGTTCAATAAGCTAGCAACCCTTTTAGCCTTTTAGTCATTTTACCTTATAAACCAGACTCGCATATATCAAGTGACTCCATGTCAAATGATCCTAGGATTCAAGCAATGTGAAGCCTAGCTATGCGCTTCTTGTTTATGTGGCCTAAATGACAATGCCAAAGGTAAACCGGATTAAGTTCGTTAGGCTTAACCCTTTAAGTATGTATATTATAGACATGATCAGTTTCATTTAGATCCAGGATATAAAAGACATTATTTAATAGAGCTACTCCATAAAATAATTCTTTTCTAGATAAACCCTTTTTACTATTATCAATAGTAAATGTACATCCAGAAATATCCAAAACTGAAACAGAAAAAATATTCCTGTACAAAACAGGTACAAAATAACATAGTTTCAGTAACAAAACTAATCTACTAGGCATCATAAGCTGGTCCCGCTGATCTCTATGGCAGCAACCCTTGCTCCATTTCTGATCCGCAAGTCCACTTGTCCCGATCCCAGTGAACACCTGTTCTTAAGTCCCTGCACATTACAACAAATGTGAGAACCACATCTAGTATCCAATACATAAGATGTTGAAACAGAGGTTAATGTCTATGACATATATACCTGATGAAGACACGCCCTGCATCTTCCTTTTCTCTCCCAAAAGCTTGGGACACGATCTTTTCCAATGTCCAGCCTGCTTACAACCGAAGCAGACATCCTTGGAACGGGCCTTGGGCTGGGCTTTAGCCTTTTTAGCCTTGGCTTCCTTAGCCTTGGCCTTGGCCTTTGCCTTGCCTTTGGAGGTTTCCCCTTGTTAAACTCAAGTACCGGCGGAGTCTTCTTGATCGACAGTTCAGCGAGCTCAAGCATCCAATGCAGCTCACTAACAGTACGGTCCATCCCTTGCTTGTAAAAGTTTAGGATGAATTGATCATAAGAATCCGGTAAAGAAGCCAGGATCGTGCTAACCGCCAGCACCCGTGAGATAGGCATTCCGAGACGGGCTAAATTATCCAGATAGCCCTTCATCTTGAGCACGTGTGCACTCACAGATGTCCCGGCTCCCATCTTACAGCTGCGGAATGCCTTGTTGATCAGGTACCTTTCCTGATAAGCTTGCTCATAAAACATCTCATTGAGAGTTGTCATTATAGCAAAGGCCTGATGATCCAAGAACTGTTTTTTGCAATTCAGGAACCATACTAGCCAACATCAGGCATGTCACATCCCGGTTATCTTTTACATGTGCCAGGTATTCCTCCAGCTGGGCAGCCGGTGGATTACTTCCCGTTGGCACATCCGGTACAGGCTTTTTGAGCACATACTCTTTAGACTCTTGTCTTAGAACTTTCCTTAAGTTCATAGACCAGTCCCAAAAGTTAGGGCCAGAAAGCTTGTCCCATTCCAAGAAAGATCGCAGTGATAAAGTATCATTCGTAGCCATTGGTTTCTACACAGAAAAAATTTACGAGTGTAAATAAAGGACTTAACATGTTCTTCCCATATTATAATTAATAATGAATCGTGTTATTAATTAACTCGAGTTGTTGGGCTCATGGGCCGAGATCCATATTATATCAAGATATAGCCAGACGAGGGCCTGGAACAACTATACCCCAATTTTTAGGTAGGAACGCCGTCCAATCCCAACCTAGGGACTCTCGGTTTGATGGGTTTGTTGGCACTTACCCATCTGTGCTTAGGGCCAGGAACATCCTACTACCCACGCTAAGTCAAAACTGTTGGGATTCGTCACGGGAAATCGACAGAAAAAAAGCGGAAATACGCGTCGATTTCCTCGAATCCGGTCCCAGGAGCTTAAGTAGTGGAAATCAAAAACACAAAGCACAAGAAAGAAGGTTTTAAAATTTCACCTTAAGTCTCTCCAAGAGACAGATGATGACTGCAGAAACCAAATTAGATTTCCTCCTTCGTCCCGTACACGAACGGCTCTCGGACTGAAACCCGTGCTAGCGGTTCGGAAAATCAATAAGAGAGAGTGAGGGGAGATGTAAATTTCGGCCAAGAAGTGGAGAAATATGGCTGCCATATTTCTTTTATATCCCTAAAAGACAAACCATGACTCATCACATAAAGATCTCAAGTAGAAAAGTCCAACTTTTCCACCTTAAGTCAAACCATGACTCATCACAAATGATCATCACCTTTTGTCCTTAATGTGAGTCATCCTTCTTATCACATATGACTCACCACAACTTGGCAAAATATCTCCAAAAATTCGGCCAACATGTCACCAAGGAAGGGCATCACTTTTTCATGCCCAATACCATACTTACATCTTTGATTTTATGTGATGTCACATTAAATTTTATTCCTACATGTATGTAACACTCTTATACTATATAATAGGTTACTTACACCAAAAAATAAAATTCATTTGTGACATATCAAATAAACCAAGAGATTAAATATGACATCCATAAGATGACAAACATGTAAACCTATACATGTAGAATTATTCCCACCTAGGAAATAAACACTTAACTTAATTCATTGAATTAATTAAGTGATGACCTAAGAAATATTAATTATATTATACTTGACCAATCCAATTGAGCTAAATAATATAATTAATAAACCTCTCTCTTGTTTTGATGTGTATACACCAAGTACACACTTAATCCGACTAGTCAAAGTCCAGACGTTCAATGTGTACGATCCAATGGGCCCGTCTTTATGTTGGCAGTGAGCTAAGGCCCACAGACTCCAGTTGGGCTCTAGCAAGCCACTGTAGCCCCCAATTAAGACAGAGTAAGCAGTCAAACTGAAACTTTAACCCAGTAGTTTAAACTTGTATATCCCATGTCATCGATATCGGAGTCCAACACAGAGGCATGGTGTGATCACCCTCTATTGTGTATGGACATTAACTTGATCCCGAATGCACTGATATTCACAAACAAGTTCCAACTTGTTTGGGTGTGGCCACACTCTTATCAGCTGTATTCATCAAGAGGCCAGTGATATCTTCTCAGTGGAACACTGAGTGACATTCCCATCTGCATATCCATAGTACTGCAATGTTCATTAACATACCCGAATGTACCCGTACTTGGCACCCTTTTACAGGCCCGTTGGGCGTACACCAAAGTATGCCACTTCACATCCAGTACCATCATATGATCAGGTCAAAGGATCCATACAAGTACTACACGAGAATCCGATGTGATGTGACACCATGTGGATTCCCGTTAAGTGGATCGATCCAGTACCATGCCCTTTTTGCATGTACCCATTAACCTGGTTGACATTCCATGTTCTATGACCGGTAAGACACCGTCATACAACCAAGGTTAATGATAGTCTTTGGTTCCATTCATTCCCATGACTGGAACAGACTACGGATGACTTTATGGCCATATCGTTTTCCCTATCCACAGTCTTACTGCCAAGTGCCTCACACTTGACAACATGGATATGGATATGTCCATTGGATACTCTATTTAAAATATTGCACAAGACATATAGTAAATAGATTGATGCCTTTATTGATTAACACAGATTGTATCATACATATCTTACATAAAAGGTACAATGTATCATACAAACACAAGGACCAAGGCCTTGGGACTAGGGCATATCCAACAATCTCCCACTTGCACTAGTACCAACTAGGCATGGGCCTAATCCCTATAGATCTAATATGACCCTCGTGCTTGGGCTGAGCCAGCGCCTTGGTCAAAGGATCTGCGGCATTCTCCTCGGTGTCCACTCGTCGTAATGAAATATCACCCCTCTCAACGATTTCTCTGATGAGGTGAAACTTCCTGAGTACGTGCTTCGAGTTTCTGTGTGACCGGGGCTCCTTAGCTTGTGCAACAGCCCCATTGTTGTCACAGAAGATATCAACTGGGTCCTGGATAGTTGAAACTACCCCCAGTTCCATGATAAACTTCTTTATCCATACAGCTTCCTTAGCCGCATCACACGCTGCAATGTACTCAGTTTCTGTGATAGAATCCGCTATGGTCGGTTGCTTGGAGCTTCTCCAGCTTATAGCACCACCATTAAGCATGAATACATATCCTGACTGCGACTTATATTCATCCTGGTCGGTCTGGAAGCTTGCATCAGTGTACCCAGTAACTGATAACTCTTCCTGACCTCCATACACTAAGAAGCTATCCTTAGTCCAGTTAAGGTACTTTAGGATTGCTTTGACAGCTTTCCAGTGATCCTCCCCAGGATCTTGCTGGTACCTGCTAGTCATACTTAGTGCAAAGGCGACATCAGGTCTTGTACATAGCATGGAGTACATGATTGATCCTATAGCCGAAGCATATGGGACTAATTTCATGTTCTCCCTATCCTGCCTTGTGTTAGGACAGTTTTTCTTACTAAGTTTCAGCCCATGACCCATTGGCAAGAACCCTTTCTTAGCCTGGTCCATGCTGAATCTTTTCAGAACTTTGTCTATGTACTTGGCCTGACTTAGGCCCAGGAGCCGATTGGGTCTATCCCTGTAGATCCTGATCCCTAGGATCGTCTCAGCTTCGCCTAAGTCCTTCATTGCGAAGCACTTACACAACCACTGCTTTACCCCTTGCAGTGTTGGTATGTCGCTTCCAATGAGAAGGATGTCATCCACATATAATACCAGGAACGTGACAATGCTCCCACTAATCCTTTTGTACACACAAGGCTCATCTTGATTCTGTATGAAGCCATATTCCTTTATAGCCTCATTGAATCGAAGATTCCAACTTCGGGATGCTTGCTTTAATCCATAAATGGACCGTTGAAGCTTGCATACCATTTCAGGATTCTGTGGATCGACAAAACCCTCAGGCTGTGTCATATACACATCCTCGAGTAGCTTTCCATTAAGAAAAGCGGTTTTGACATCCATCTGCCAGACCTCATAGTCGTACCATGCGGCTATGGCCAGCAGGATCCTTATGGATTTGAGCATAGCGACTGGTGAAAAAGTTTCATCATAGTCGATTCCATGGACTTGCCTGAAACCTTTCGCTACCAGCCGCCCCTTGAAGGTGTTATCTGGCTTAAGCTTGTAGCACCACTTGCAACTTATTACCTTAGCACCCGGAGGTGGAACAACCAGATTCCAAACCTGATTGTCGTACATAGATTGCATTTCCGCCTCCATGGCCTTTTGCCAATTTGCGGACAGTGGGCTAGCTATAGCCTCCTGGTAGGTTTTCGGCTCTTCTTCGTTGAAGACAAAAAGAGTGTTATCATCGGTAACAAGAAACCCATATCTCTCAGGTTCCCGACGATCCCTACCAGACCTTCTAGGTCCTTGTGTGACCTGGGCTGGTGCTTCCTCCCGTGGAAGCTCCACCCTGGTCTCCGAGTTATCCTTTTCAGGAGTTTCTGAGCTTTGAACTTCCCTGAGTTCAACATTACTCCCACTAACTTTCTTGGAAATGAACTCATTTTCAAGAAAGACCCCTTTCCGTGCCACGAACACCTTGTTCTCGGCGGGGTTGTAGAAGTAATACCCTTTGGTTTCCCTAGGGTATCCCACAAACAGGCATTTGTCGGTTTTGGGTTCTAGTTTGCCCCCAGTCAATTTCTTGACATGGGCATAACAACCCCAAATCCGTAGGAAAGACACATTGGGCGCCCTGCCCGTCCATATCTCAAATGGGGTCTTTTCTACTGCCTTAGTCGGAGTATTATTCAAAATGAGAGCTGCTGTCTCAATAGCATATCCCCAAAAACTTGTTGGGAGAGAGGCATGACTCATCATTGAGCGGACCATGTCTAACAGGGTCCTATTCCTCCGTTCGGACACCCCATTCCATTGTGGTGTTCCTGGAGGAGTGAGCTGTGGAACTATTCCATGCTCTCTCAAGTATGAATCAAACTCTAGGCTCATATACTCGCCACCTCGGTCCGACCGAAGGGCTTTAATATTTCGGCCTAATTGGTTCTGTACTTCGTTCCTAAATTCCTTGAACCGATCAAGTGTTTCAGACTTGTGTTTCATCAGATAGACATAGCCATATCTGCTGAAATCGTCTGTAAAGGTGACGAAGTATAGAAACCCACCCCTGGCAGCAGTGCTCATAGGTCCACATACATCCGAATGTATTAGGTCTAATAAGCCAGTAGCCCTTTCAGCTTTCTTGCTAAATGGCGCTTT
This sequence comes from Euphorbia tirucalli, assembly GCA_039660915.1. Classification (NCBI taxonomy): domain Eukaryota; kingdom Viridiplantae; phylum Streptophyta; class Magnoliopsida; order Malpighiales; family Euphorbiaceae; genus Euphorbia; species Euphorbia tirucalli. The sequence continues at coordinate 35,741,779 of CM077633.1, forward strand.
AGTCATTTTACCCCGTAAACAAGACTCACAAATATCAAGTGACTCCAAGTCAAAAGATCCTAGAATTCCAGCTTTGTGGAGTCTAGCTATGCGTTTCTCGTTTATGTGGCCTAAACGACAATGCCAAAGGTACACAGGATTAAGTTCATTTGGTTTAATCCTTTTAGTATTTATGTTATAGACTTGATCAGTTTCATTTAAATTCAGGATATAAAGGCCATTATTTAATAGAGCATTTCCATAAAATATGCCTTCTCTAGATATAACCATATTACCATTACCAATAGTAAATACATATCCAGAAGTATCCAAAACTGAAACAGAAATAATATTCCTGCACATTGCAGGTACAAAATAACATTGTTCCAGTAACAAAACTAATCCACTAGGCATCTTAAGCTGGTACTCGCCGATCTCAATGGCTGCAACCCTTGCCCCATTCCCGACCCGCAAGTCCACTTCTCCTGATCCCAGTGATCTTCTGTTCCTAAGTCCCTGCACATTACAACAAATGTGAGAACCACATCCAGTATCCAATACCCAAGATGTTGAAACAGTAAGGTTAATGTCTATGACATATATACCTGATGAAGACGCGCCCTGCGCCTTCTTTTGCTCTCCCAGAAGCTTTGGACATGATCGTTTCCAATGTCCCGTCTGCTTGCACCCAAAACAGACATCCTCAGGACGGGCCTTGGGCTGGACCTTGGCCTTCTTAGCTTTGGCTTTCTTGGCCTTTGCTTTAGCCTTTGTCTTAGCCTTGGCCTTTACAAGAGGAGCCTTCCCCTTGTTTACCATAAGTACCGGTGGAGTCTTTTTGACCGACTGTTCCGTAAGCTTAAGCATCCTATGCAGCTCACTAACAGTTTTGTTCATCCCTTGCATGTTGTAATTCAAGATGAACTGATCATAAGACTCCGGCAAGGAAGCCAGGATGGTATCAATCGCCAATTCCTGTGAAATGGGCGACCCGAGACGGGCTAAAGAATCCAAATAGCCCTTCATCTTGAGCACGTGAGCGCTCACAGATGTCCCAGTCCCCATTTTGCAGGAATGGAATGCCTTATTCGTCAGGTACCTTTCCTGACGTGCCTGTTCCTGAAACATCTCATTTAGAGTTGTTATCATAGCATAGGCCTCATGGTCCATAAACTGTTTTTGTAGTTCGGGGACCATGCACGCCAGCATAAGGCAAGTAACATCCCGGTTATCCTTTACATGCACCCCGTATTCCTCCAGCTGAGCAGCTGGTGGATTACGCCCAGTAGGTGCGGCCGGTACAGGCCTTTCCAGTACATATTCCTTAGACTCCTGTCTTAGAACTATTCGTAAGTTCCTAGACCAGTCCAGGAAATTAGGACCAGAAAGCTTGTCCTTCTGAAGGATAGTGCGCAGTGATAAAGTGTTATTCGATGCCATTGATTACTACACAGAAAAATAAATGAGTGTTAATAAAGGACTTATAAACATTTTCCCATAATTAATAATGAATCATGTTATTAATAAAACCGAGTTGTTGGGCTCATGGGCCGAGATCCATATTATATTTAGATATAGCCAGACGAGGGCCTGGAACAACTATACCCAATTTTTAGGTAGGAACGCCGTCCAATCCCAACCTAGGGACTCTCGGTTTGATGGGTCTGTTGGCACTTACCCATCTGTGCTTAGGGCCAGGAACATCCTACTACCCACGCTAAGTCAAAACCTCCATCCAAGTGTTAGAGTAACCAATACTCCAACCCAATACAAAATGACGATACTCCAGTGTATCCAACGAGGGTTGGTCTACGACTGGCCTATCCCCACTTCGAGTAGGTTATGAATGAGGGAAGCACTTTTAAGCGACTTAGTAATTACCATTTGGTTATTCGATTCAATTAATAACGGCTTAGATGCAAAAGCGGGTGAAAAGGGTTTGTACATACATTCGCACATGCAAATAAATACCGCATAATTAAAATAAAGAATGGAATGCAACGGGCCAAAATTTACATCCTAATATCATTCTAGTAAACCTATACTAGAACAGCATCAGGTGGGCCGCCTCCTATTCCTTCTGGGCTCGCCAATCCAATCGGCTCCTTGCTTACATAATTTCAAAATAAACAGATGAAATAAAATTACATAAAAGGAAAAACGGTGCGCAGGCCGTATATACCAAAAGAGTATTACAACCCAACATAAATTAGGCCCATTTACATCCATCCGCATATTCAATCATACATGTAAACCAATACATCATGTATTTTATAAGCATGTTAAATGCATGATTTAATCCGATTTCATTTGTCCATAGCCATTATTTTGAAATCGCCAAATTTTGGTCGATCATGGTTCTTAACCCATGCGGGCTTTGGGCCTCCAACCCAGGCAAAAATTGCTCCCAATCTGATCGGGAAACCATGAATTCCAAAATTAGCCGTCCGGGTAATCGTGCCAAGAAAACCCGAACCAATTTCAATTTACCGTATTTATTTCCAAAATAAATATCACATGAACGAAAAATAAATTCCATTCAAGAAACCACGCGCATTAAATTTTCAAAATTTAAACACGCAAAGTTTAAAACATTTTACAAATTTTAAAACCCGGCCCGGCCCAAAAAATCCCGCCAAATCCAAATTCGGGCCCCGCCCGCCGCACGGGGCAGCCGCGGCGCTGCTGCCCAGCAGCAGCCCCGCTGCCCAACAGCGGCGTGCTGCTGGCACGCAGCAGCCCTGCTGCTGGCGTGCAGCAGCTGCTGCCCAGCAGCAGCTGCTGGCCAGCAGCAGCGGGCAGCGGCTGCTGCCTATGGCGCGTAGCGCCGTAGGCAGCCCCCGCGTCCACCCGAAACAATCCGTGATTTTGTTTTTATTTTTTTCAAAACAAGAAAACAACATATGCAAGATATTAATACACCAAGAAATAAAATCTAGCATACAACCTAGATGCAAGAAATTAAATCAACCAAGAATTAAAATCAAGCATCCATAAACTCTATATATATATACATATATACATAAATATTTGCAAAAGGAAATTGAACCCTAGCATGCTCCATATGCTAAACAATTTCATATGCAAATATCATGAATAACCAACACAAATAGAAAATTAAATATAGCATACACCCTATGCATATAATTTTCCATTTGTAAAATCCAAAGGGGCAAAATCACAAACCCCAAACCGAAAACAAATCCCATCCACAAAACCGCCAAATTTTAAACCATGGGATTCACTTCAAGTTAGAGATCTCCACGGAACATAAGCCCGCTCTGATACCACTGTTGGGATTCGTCACGGGAAATCGACAGAAAAAAAGCGGAAATACGCGTCGATTTCCTCGAATCCGGTCCCAGGAGCTTAAGTAGTGGAAATCAAAAACACAAAGCACAAGAAAGAAGGTTTTAAAATTTCACCTTAAGTCTCTCCAAGAGACAGATGATGACTGCAGAAACCAAATTAGATTTCCTCCTTCGTCCCGTACACGAACGGCTCTCGGACTGAAACCCGTGCTAGCGGTTCGGAAAATCAATAAGAGAGAGTGAGGGGAGATGTAAATTTCGGCCAAGAAGTGGAGAAATATGGCTGCCATATTTCTTTTATATCCCTAAAAGACAAACCATGACTCATCACATAAAGATCTCAAGTAGAAAAGTCCAACTTTTCCACCTTAAGTCAAACCATGACTCATCACAAATGATCATCACCTTTTGTCCTTAATGTGAGTCATCCTTCTTATCACATATGACTCACCACAACTTGGCAAAATATCTCCAAAAATTCGGCCAACATGTCACCAAGGAAGGGCATCACTTTTTCATGCCCAATACCATACTTACATCTTTGATTTTATGTGATGTCACATTAAATTTTATTCCTACATGTATGTAACACTCTTATACTATATAATAGGTTACTTACACCAAAAAATAAAATTCATTTGTGACATATCAAATAAACCAAGAGATTAAATATGACATCCATAAGATGACAAACATGTAAACCTATACATGTAGAATTATTCCCACCTAGGAAATAAACACTTAACTTAATTCATTGAATTAATTAAGTGATGACCTAAGAAATATTAATTATATTATACTTGACCAATCCAATTGAGCTAAATAATATAATTAATAAACCTCTCTCTTGTTTTGATGTGTATACACCAAGTACACACTTAATCCGACTAGTCAAAGTCCAGACGTTCAATGTGTACGATCCAATGGGCCCGTCTTTATGTTGGCAGTGAGCTAAGGCCCACAGACTCCAGTTGGGCTCTAGCAAGCCACTGTAGCCCCCAATTAAGACGGAGTAAGCAGTCAAACTGAAACTTTAACCCAGTAGTTTAAACTTGTATATCCCATGTCATCGATATCGGAGTCCAACACAGAGGCATGGTGTGATCACCCTCTATTGTGTATGGACATTAACTTGATCCCGAATGCACTGATATTCACAAACAAGTTCCAACTTGTTTGGGTGTGGCCACACTCTTATCAGCTGTATTCATCAAGAGGCCAGTGATATCTTCTCAGTGGAACACTGAGTGACATTCCCATCTGCATATCCATAGTACTGCAATGTTCATTAACATACCCGAATGTACCCGTACTTGGCACCCTTTTACAGGCCCGTTGGGCGTACACCAAAGTATGCCACTTCACATCCAGTACCATCATATGATCAGGTCAAAGGATCCATACAAGTACTACACGAGAATCCGATGTGATGTGACACCATGTGGATTCCCGTTAAGTGGATCGATCCAGTACCATGCCCTTTTTGCATGTACCCATTAACCTGGTTGACATTCCATGTTCTATGACCGGTAAGACACCGTCATACAACCAAGGTTAATGATAGTCTTTGGTTCCATTCATTCCCATGACTGGAACAGACTACGGATGACTTTATGGCCATATCGTTTTCCCTATCCACAGTCTTACTGCCAAGTGCCTCACACTTGACAACATGGATATGGATATGTCCATTGGATACTCTATTTAAAATATTGCACAAGACATATAGTAAATAGATTGATGCCTTTATTGATTAACACAGATTGTATCATACATATCTTACATAAAAGGTACAATGTATCATACAAACACAAGGACCAAGGCCTTGGGACTAGGGCATATCCAACAAAAACCTCCATCCAAGTGTTAGAGTAACCAATACTCCAACCCAATACAAAATGACGATACTCCAGTGCATCCAACGAGGGTTGGTCTACAGCTGGCCTATCCCCACTTCGAGTAGGTTATGAATGAGGGAAGCACTTTTAAGAGACTTAGTAATTACCTTTTGGTTATTAGATTCAATTAATAACGGCTAAGATGCATAGGCGGGTGAAATTGGGTTTGTACATACATTCTCACATGTAAATAAATAAAGCATAATTAAATAAAAATGAAATGCTATGGGCCAAAATTTACATCCTAATATAATTCTAGTAAACCTATACTAGAACGACATCAGGTGGGCTGCATCCTCATCCTTCTAGCACGCCAATCCAATCGGCTTCTTCTTCTTTACATAATTCCATAATAAACACATAAAATAAAATTACATAAAAGAAAAACGGCGCGTAGGCCGTATTTACCAAAAGAATATTACAACCCGAATAAATAAGGCCCAAAACATCCATTCATGCATTTAATCATACATACACGTATCCAATACATACAATTTATAAACATGTTAAATGCATGAATTAATCCCATTTCATATATGTCCATAGCCATAATTTTGAAATCGCCAAATTTTGGCCGATCATGGTTCTAAACCAGTGCGGGCTTTAGGCCTCCAACCCAGGCAAAATTGCTCCCAATCCAATTGGGAAACCATGAATTCCAAAATTAGCCGTCCGGGTAATCGTGCCAAGAAAACCCGAACCAATTTCAATTAACCGTATTTATTTCCAAAATAAATATCGCATGAACGAAAAATAAATCCATTCATAAAACATGCGCATAAAATTTCCAAAATTAAACACGCACAATTTTAAAACAATTAAAATTTTAAAATCCCACGCGTATAAAAATTACCAAAATTTAAACACACATATTTTTAAAATTTTAAATCCGGCCCGGCCCAAAAAATCCCGCCAAATCCAAAAACGGGCCCAGCCCGCCGCGTGGGGCAGCCGCTGCGCTGCTGCCCTGCAGCAGCCCCGTTGCCGCGCAGCGGCTGCTGCCCAGCAGCAGCCTGCTGCAGGCGTGCAGCAGCTGCTGGCGCGCAGCAGCCCTGCTGCTGGCGTGCAGCAGCTGCTGCCCAGCAGCAGCTGCTGGCGTGCAGCAGCTGCTGCCCAGCAGCAGCTGCTGGCGTGCAGCAGCTGCTGCCCAGCAGCAGCTGCTGGCGCGCAGCAGCCCTGCCGCTGGCGTGCAGCAGCTGCTGCCGAGGCAGCAGCCAGCAGCAGCTGCTGCCTGTGGCGCCTAAAGCCGCAGGCAGCGGCTGCTGCCACCGTTTCGACCCGAAACGGTCCGTGATTTTTTTTCACGCATAAAAACAAGCAACATGAAATTAAATCACCAAGAAATAAAATCATGCATAGGAAATTAAATCTAGCATAAAACCTATATGCAAAATAAAATTTCCAAAAAGAAAAACACAAAAGGAAAATAAAACCTAGCATACACCATATGCAATCACATATTTTCCATTTGCAAAATTCAAGGGGCAAATCACCAACCCCAAACCAAAAGAATCCCGTGCACAAAATCGCCAATTTTAAAACACGGGATCCGCCAAGCTTAAAGATTTCCACGGATCAAAAGCCCGCTCTGATACCACTGTTGGGATTCGTCACGGGAAACCGACCGATAAAAAGCGGAAATACGCGTCGATTTCCTCGAATCCGGCCCAGGAGCTTAAGATGTGGAAATCAAAAACATAAAGGCAGAAAAGAGGGTTTCAAAAACTCACCACAAAGTCTCTCTAAGAGACGGATGCAGACTGCAGAAATCAAGTGTAGATTTCCTCCACCGATGCGTACACGAACGGCTCTCGGACCGAAACCCGTGCTAGCGACTCGGATGACAAGAAGAGAGGGAGAGAGGGCTGCCCACAAGAGGAAATATGGCTGTCCAAATTTCTTTCCAAAAGAAAAATCTATCTAGCCAAAGATAGAACCAAGTTTCTCTCAAGTGTGCATCCAATTTCTTTCCAAAAGAAAAATCCTCCTTCAAGTGGGCAAAAGAAAACCAATTTCTCTTTTTAAAGCACACCCATGATGGACGGCCAAAAGTAGTGTCAAGTTCATGGTGATTATCTCTCATAAAAGAAAAGGAGATGAGATGGAAGAGCAAAGTCCAACTTTGCTACCAATGAGTCAAACTAATGACTCACCATGGTGACTCACCACCATCACTCACCATCACCTTTTCTTCATCTTCATCCATAATACCAAAAAGTCAAGGATATGACTCACCAAGACTCCACAATTCGGCCAAGAGAGGAAAGAGAAAGGGGTGGATATTTTTCTCATCATCATACCATAATAATGACCAAAAAATATCTCATGAAGCAAAGTCCAACTTTGCCACCTAAAGTCATCCATGACTCATCCTTTCCACCATCTTCTTTTGTCTTAAGATGACTCATAATTCTTTCCTTTCCTTGCCCAATATTTCGGCCAACACATCCCACTTAATGTGGGCATTTTTCATTTTAAGCCTTAAGCCCAATTTAAATTCCTTTGATTTAATTAAATGCAAATGCAACTTTAATTTAACATGTATGTTTATATATATGATACCATGTAACATATTACATACATTTAAATTAAAATTCATTTGACCTATTAATTTAATCAATGGATTAAATTAGACACACATAAAATGACAAACATGTAAACCTATACATGTCATAATATTTCCACCTAGGAAATAATCCCATAAATTAATTCATTGAATTAATTATGAGAAGGCCAAAATAAATATTAATTATATAACTTTGATCAATCCAATTGATTCATATAATATAATTAATATATCTCTCTCTCTTCAAATGTGTATACTCCAAGTACACACTTAATCCGACTAGTTAAAGTCCAGACGTTCAATGTGTACGATCCGACGGGCCCGTCTTTATGTTGGCAGTGGGCCAAGGCCCACAGACTACAGGCGGGCTCTAGCAAGCCACTGTAGCCCCCAATTAAGACGGAGTAAGCAGTCCAACTGAAAACGTAACCCAGTAGTTTGAACTTGTAAATCCCATGTCACTGATATCGGTGTCCAACACTGAGGCATGGAAGTATCACCCTCCTTGTGTCTGGACCTTGACTTGATACCGAATGAACTGATGCTCACAAACAAGATCCAATCTTGTTTGGGTGCGGCCGCACACTTATCAGTAACATTCTTCAAGAGGCCGATGATATCGTCTCAGTGAATCACTGAGTGACATTCCCTTCTGCATATCCATAGTGCTGCCATGCTCACTGACACACCCGAACGTACCCGTACTTGGCACCCTTTTACAGGCCCGTTGGGCGTACACCAAAGTGTGCCACCTCACATGCAGCACCATCATATGGTCCGGTCTAAGGACTTATACAAGCACTACACGAGAATCATTTGTGATACTATACCATGCAGATTCCCGTTAAGTGGATCAATCCAGTACCATGCCCTTTTGCATGTACCCATTAACCTAGTTGACATTCCATGTTCTATGACCGGTAAGACACCGCCATACAACCAGGCTAATGATAGTCTTTGGTTCCATTCATTCCCATGATTGGAACAGACTACGGATGACTTTATGGTCATATCGTTTTCACTATCCACAGTCTTACTGCTAAGTGCCTCACACTTGACAACATGGATATGGATATGTCCATTGGATACTCTATTTAAAATATAGCACAAGACATATAATAAATAGATTAATGCCTTTATCTCCTTGACACAAATTGTATAATACATAAAGTTTACATTAATGTACCAAATGTATCATACAAACACAAAGACCAATGCCTCGGGACTAGGGCATTTCCAACATTTTTGGCAATATTTTAATTGGTGCTTGCACCATAGATGGTTGACAACTCACTGCTAGACTTTACTTTTTGGGACTATAAATACTTCGCTATTTGGGAAGGGGGAGCGGAAAATTTAATTGTCTCAACTATTTTGTTAATTTGAATTAATTTTTAGTTTGCAATTTATTATTTCTTTGCAAGTTTTCTAGTTAGAAAATCTCGCGATAAGGTTTCCTAACAGGCCGAAACCAGTTAGGCTGGTGGTTTTAGGAATTCTTTCTCGTATTTATTATGAATATAATGTTTTGATGATTGTGTGGTGAAGTGCTTAATTTAATATAGGAAAGGGCCCTCTCATATTTCTAGTATTCCTAATGAGACCGAGAGGAGATTTGGGGATGTGGAAAAATCACACACACACACACTTGCCATGAGACCGAGAGGAGATTGGGGGTGTGCTAAGGGTTTCTGTTTATGGTAGAATGCTTGCTTGACTTAATGCATGAATATCTAGGCTAAGTGAGGTCGAGAGATAAGCTTAGTTGGGGATTCATAGATCCAAGTGAGGTCGAGAGATAAGCTTGGTGGGTAGAGAGCAAGAAACCTTAGATCTACATTCCTTAATATATTCATAATAAATTCTAAAGAAAGATTTCTTGAGATTACCTGTCTAGCTGGTGGAAGCCTGTGTTTTTATTATTACTGTTTTATATTATTCTGTTCACGCAATCTTATATTTCCTGCTTTGTATGTTTTCTGTTTTCGATTTTTTATATATTTTTAACTGGAAAACTTTCAAATCTGGTGATTTACTAGGAAATTTTGGAAATTTCCCTTACTCCCTGTGGATACGACACTTGTCTTGCCACTACTACAATTGACATAGTACACTTGCTAGTGCATAATTTTAAGGCAACAATAGCTGTGAAATTCGGCCAAGGGGATACTCTAAGGGGGCTGAAATTACAGCTTAATAATTAGGGTTAAGACTGATTTTTTTTTTTTTTACTTAATTGTGCCCTTATATAGACTCCTTGTCTAATTAGATTTTAATTAAGTTAATTAAACCCAAACTCAATAGGATTATAATTACATAAATAAACTTTAATTAAAAAGTTTATACTATGTAATTTAATTTCATTTGGCTAAATTTAATTACCTCGAAATAAAATTAAATCACACTTAAGTAAATACATTACATGTATTTAATTTTCCTACTTAGGAAAATAATTTAATTAATTGTTTACTTTATGTAATTCAATTAATTGATAAATTCATTAATTACATTATGTAAACTTATTAATTAAATAAAATCAATCCAATGCTAATTAATTACTTTAACACCAAATGTCAACTAATTAATTAACGTATTTTTTCCAATGTACATTACATGTACAATTTCTATAAGCTCCGACTAAGTTGAACTATATGCACGATCCTGTGGATCTGTCTTTATGTTGGCAGTAGGCCCAAGGCCCACAGACTGTAAGTGGGTTCTAGCAAACCATTACAGCCTCTAATTAAGACAGAGATACAACAGTCTTTAAAAGACACTCACCCGGTAGCAATCTCATACTCTCCTTTGCCAAATGACATCAATATGAATAAACAAGAGGCACGGTGTCCATCATCCTCTTCTGCTATTTATTATATTTCTTGATCTTGAGTTGATTGATTAATCAAATAAGCAACCGACTTATTTGTGTATGGCCATACACTTATCAGTCCCACTCATCAAGTGGCCAATGATATCATCTCAGTGTTACCCAAGTGGCAATTCCATCACTTGATCATCAATATCAATATGTTCACCGGTCCACCCAATCATACATGTATTTAGCATCCTTTAACAGACCTATTAGGCATATGTCAAAGTGAACCAGATTCCATGTTGATACTATAATGAAATCTGGTCTGAGGACAAAAGAGACCTACTTAAGAAAGACCTATGACGCGACAAACATATGGCTTTCTTATGTGGATCGATCCAGTCCCATGTCAACAGCATGTACCTATATTCATGACTGACTATACAGATACTATGGCTAGTTAAGAACTACCATACCGTCATCGAATATAAAAGTCTGTGATTCTATTCGTTCTCACGATTAGAATAGACTTGAGATATGTTTTATGATTATCAATCAATGGATACTCTATTCATGTTATAACACAAAATATAAATGAAATAGATTATTATCTTTATTAATGTGACACAAATGATATATACATATATAGAGTCTTAATGTATAATACAACATACAATAATACAATGCCCTAGAACTAGGGCACACCAACAATTCCATGTTCTATAGCCGGTAAGACACCGCCATACAACCAAACTTATGATAGTCTTTGGTTTTATTCATTCTCATAACTGGAATAGACTACAGATAACTTTATGGTCATATCGTTTTCCCTGTCTATGGTCTTACTACCAAGTGTATGACACTTGTCAACATGGATATGGATGTCCATTAGATACTCTATTTATAATATTACATAAGGTATATATAACAAATAGATTAATGCCTTTATTTATTAACACGAATGTATAATACATAAATCTCATTATAAGATACAAAATGTATAATATAATACAAGGACCAATGCCTTAGGACTAGGGCATTTCCTACATGTTTTAGATCACTCAATCTATTAACAGGTGTACAAGTCTTCATAACAACAAAATCCATTTTATAACCATAATCCTGGTAACACTTGAAGATCTCATTGATGGAATCGAACACCATTCCAACTTGAAGTACTGTTTCCACCGGCCGCCATCCCTAATGACTTCGCCTTCACCAGAAACAGCGACTTTGTCACCACCATTGGTGTTGAGTGGAACACATCAACCTTCAATGGCTTTGTCTTCATCACTACTGTACATAATATTCGCTTCCTGTCCCTCTTCGTTTTCTACACCCATATCCAAATCTTCATCGTCGCTACTGAATATTGTGATCACATCATCCATGATCATGTTGTGAGGATAAAAACTTACCATGAAAAAAGGTGTGGAAAGTTTTTTTTTTTTTTTTTTTTTAACGAACCTTTGGAGAGTGAGATGCAAGTATTGTTTGTAGATTTCAATAGAGTGTTGGGTCAATAATTGTTATAATTACAACTCAACATGCAGCCTATTCCATAAATGAAAACGCTATAGATTTCTCTCGTCACTTTGAAATTTCACATACAATATTTCATGCCCCTATTTTAATTTCACTTGGAGGCAGCGTGTCTTCAGCTTGCTGAGTATCCGAAAATACATTAGATGGTGTCAATTGCAATGGACACAGTGTCGCCTACCATTTCCCTATTATTATTATTGTTGTTGTTCTTATTATTATTAGTGCATGATGTATAGTTGAGATTAACTAAAGTCTAAAGATGGATAGAAATTGACATATTACATTGAGTTCGTTATCGCTTAAAGATGGTTGCAAGTAGCAGAGAAAACGCGTTCTTGCTATCAACACTGCTCGTGACAGAAATATGATCGTTCACCTAAACATTTTCAGTTAATTAAATTTCCACAAACACAATGTTATCGATGCTAATAAATTATTATCTCAACTAGTGGCTAAGGTCAACCATTCAAAATCTGCCACTTGCACGAAAAAATTAAACTCATGTATGTATTTTATGTATGTGCGTACCCTTCGCGATTGAGGACAGTCAAATACAAAATCATTGGTTTATAATAAAATTAATAATTCCAATTGCCACTCAAATTTATATATATATATATATATATATATATATATATATATATATATATATATATATATATATATATATATATATATGATGTGTATCATGTGCATTAATTAATCGATGTCTCTTGATTAATTGGTGGTGCTAAGGAGTGCACCTCTTTCGGCTTTTTAAGGCCCAAACACCTATTAATGCATAGGCTACTCAACATGAAAAACTAGAAAAAGAAAAAAAAAAAAAAAAACTAAAATAGAAGTGTGGGCTTTTAAAATATTCAGAAAATAGCAAAATAAGCGTAAAAAATTAAATGACAATATTAGTCTAACGTAAAATTACATAAATCACAATCCATAGTATTTTTTCTTTTTTGATAATATAGTATTTTTTCTTTAAAGTAATATACTCTTGAAAATATGGAGAGTATGTCACCATGACATCATGTGCAAACTTTTACATAGTATTTTTCCACTATTCGTGCATTATATGCAAATAATATTGCACGGAAACGGAAATTGAAACGGACAGACACAGGAAGACAGTATTTGTAAAAAATATAGAAAATGGAGACATAGGGCAAATATGTAAATAATAAAAATATAAGGATATAATATAAATTTAAAAACTACAAGACTACAATAAAGGAAAATAAATACAAGTCATATAAAAGAAGAAAAAACAAATTTTCAATATTTGACCTCACAACAAAATGAGTTTTCAATTTTCTAAACTTAAGAAACCTGGCCCGAAATGTTTTGAGCAAGTTTTTGAGTGTTATGATTTCTAAAACATTTTGGAAACGTGAAAAATTAAAGATTCTAAGCAATATAAGCACAATATCAATGTAGAAAATTAGACGGACAATATTTATATAGTATCAACCAACGACCCACTGACCCAATAACGGGTTAGCATAAAGGGTGGGTCTGAAATGCATCTTTTTTCTAAAAAAATATGAATAGAAAATGAAAAAAAAAAAAAAAAAAAACTCTATGTACATGTATCTAATATCTCCTTTTTCGTAGCCTCTGTCTCTTGTCCTCTCAACTCTGGACTTTTTCTTTTTCTAATCCCAATTGATTTTTAGGATAAATTTGATCTTTTGAGACTAAAATGTTGGAATTCATATTTTGGACATATTAGTATATGTTATTGCATTTCAACAATATTATTCAATATATTTTATTGTAAATGTTGTTATTATTTTATTGTCTTAGATGGTTAAAGGTTATCAAATGTTTTTTTCTTTTTTACATATTTGTTTTGTAGATCGATTCAACCGGGTTAATTATTGTTTGATCATGGTTGAACCTCAAGCTCTTGACCGTCCTTTTTTCTGGTTTATTGGCTTATCAGAGTATGATAAACATACTATACAATTTGAGTGGGACTAATTGTAGGAGATATTTATACACTAGATTGTAAAATAAATTATAAAATGATAAAATCTATTTACATCAATAGCAAATCTATTAATTTATATTTTATACTTACAAAACTAGCATAAATGTAGATATTATATATTAATTATTTCTTATCCTTACCTATTCTGTTTCTCTTATTTTTACTTTTCTCTCTCATTTTCTATAGTTGGAAATTATTTTTCATTGATCTTTATATTCATTCATCTTTCATCATCCAACTTTTTTTTTTCTATTTTTTTTTTCTTTGAAATGAAATCCATATCTATATAACTCTTTCTTTATCATCTTCATTTTTGGTAGTAATGTTGTACAAAATCTGCAAATACTGCGTATATACCGCTTTTATACATATTTTATACCGCTTTTCTCTATTTTTCCTGTACATATATTTTTTATACTGTACATATCCTCTTCAAGAAGGTGGTAATTTATTAGTCAAATGCGCACAAAAAACTTGTCAATAATGCTACTTGCTTCTAAAGAAAATTTTATTTGTTAAAATTTTTCGAAAAATGATTTCACCGACTTAAATAATTACTTAGTTTCAAAATATGATGATATATTTGTGTAATTTTGAAAAATTTCATTTTCATATTTCAACTTTACAGTACATATTTATATGAAAAATGTATTTTAAACTAGTTGCGTAAAAAATCCAAACATGCATGCACTTGTGCATATGCTCAAATGTTTAGAAATAATCAGTGGCCGATCTATTTCTTTTCATTTTTAAATAAATTTTAGAATATATATATATATATATACCCACCGAAAAGTCAAAATATTAAAAATTTAACTCTTATATCCTAAAAATATAAATATATACTAATTAATTTGAAACTATAAGAGATTATTAAAGTAAAACGCAAAGAGGAGAAAAGTGAAAGAGACGAAAAATTAAGGAGAGAAATCTTAAAAATGAAAAAAGCGGAATAGAAAAAATTGGTGCACTATTATAAATATTTTAATTACTACTTTATATTCTCCTGGTCCAGTGAATAAAGGTGAAAATGTATTGACACGTTGAACAATAAAATTTTAAATACAATTGGTATTTTCCTAATATATTATTAACTAATGAAATAATTTAATGTATAGTGAATTTAATTTATTCTAAATTTAGTAGTTTTAAACCCTAATAAATAAGGGTACAATAGGAAAATAATATCTATTTGTAATTAAAAAATGAGTTACACCTATTTTATGGGACGGAAAGAAAAAAAAAAAAAAAAAAGACTTTTATGCATATACATGAGACGGAGAGTATCATGTTTAGGTGGACGTAGCAAATAGAAATCCTTCTTTCCTGATTAAAAGAAACATGTGAAAAAACTAATGATTTTAGTTCGATGAATAGAAGAAATTTCTAGCAATGCTGTATGGTTTTTTTTTTAACTTTTTTTATCATTATGTTTTTACATTTGATCTACATCAATAGAGTCAATCTTTTATTTGAGAATTAAAAAAGTTAATCAGCTAAAACCTATTTTTATAATTTCAAGCTAGGAGTGGAATCAGACCTTCTTCTTGAAGAGGATAAGTAATAAACCATAAAACGTTAAATTTTTCTTAGAAATACCATATATACTTGATAAAATGTACTGCAACGGAAGGAATAATGATCAAATTCCGCCATAAAATTATTGGAGATTATCAAATTCTACATAATATAGACAAGGTATCCAATTGCTCCCAAGGTTGTCAAGCGATCAAGGATTTACTCCTAAGGTTAAAATTAGTCTAACTAAATCTTTAAGGCTTCAGTTGAATGCAATTTTAGACCTCTTTAATGAGATTCGTCTCAGCTCTATTAATCCTTCCATGTCACCTGTTATTCGTCTAAGTCTTCATCCAATGTTGATAAGTGATCCACTAACCTGATGACACGTGTCATCCAATTGGCAACATGGCTCCTCCAAATAATCCAAATAATCCAAATAATTAGACATAAACTAAATCAATTAACCTAACACATATTCCAACCCTAACCCAGTTGCTTTATTATTATTATCTACGACACAATTTCTTCAAGGATTCTTTGAAGCTACTGTTGAATTAATTTTATTTCATTAAATTAATTTCTTTGATGGTCCAACTTAACTCAAAGCTTTAATCTATGTAACTCAATTGAATCCATGTGACATATGGCCAATTTATATTTTTATTATTATTATTTTATTTCAAACAAAACAATAATAATATATAAATGTTGTATGGTAGGCTTGTAAGTCACCAAAGTGGCATTGCCTAAATTTTTAATATTTAATCGTGTATTTATCACTTGTTTGCGTTCGATTTGAACTGCACAATTGCAAGCCATAAATTATAAAACGTGGAGGTCACCCAAAGGTGGACCAGTGCTTATAATTGATCATGATAAAAGACATTTATTAATACTTGGTAAATGTTGTATATCCAAAGATAACAAATTTATTTATTTGAGTATGGTTGATAATCTATTATCGTTATTTGTATTCGACACAATTTTTATTTAAATTTATGTGTTTACGTATTGTGCAAGGGTGACCTTAAACCTATAATTAAAGTTTACCTGCGCTTGATATCATTTAAATTGACTCAAATATATTAATATGTGATGACATCTGGGTATATTAATGTCGGTCTATTGACATCCGGATATACTACTGCTGGGCTGGTCATCCGAATCGTGTGGTAGAGGCAGAGCTGTTGGAAGATATCTGGTCTGGGTTTGGATGCCTGGGTCTGGTACACCTTCCAGAAGAAAGGACAGTATCCTTGCGAAATTCTACTTGAGCCATAGGAGTGTTTTAAAGAGGACTCTCTAGTCCCACGTGGGGGCTTGAGATGGAGGTATTCTACTCCGACTCTAATTAAAATTGCATTCCTAATCCAAACTAAACTCTACCACTGACCTTATAAAAGGAGTGGGTGTAGAGGTAAGAAAGGAACAAATAATCAAGCTAATATAGCCAGATATTAACATCAATTAAGGCTAACTTAAGAATCAAAGACTAACCCAAAGTTTACCGGTGTCTCATTATTTCTCTCTTGCAATAATTCAAATAGATCCGGTCGCAGTTTAGCTTATACCCGGATTTGCCGAAGGATTTCAGCCGAATCCATCATTTGGTGGGGTGAGTGTGGACCTGACTGAATAACGACTTCATCTGGCTCTACTAACATGACAACTTTAGAAGCTATCATTGAAAGCTCTTCCATGGCAATAATGGCCCCACCACTGACAGCACTGAACTCAATAGTGTCTCCCTAGGTGGCAGTGATCAATCGTATTGCCAGCAGCCTTAGCCCCTCTGATGCCAAGGATCTAAGGCACGCGGTTCTGTAACTCCAAAACTTTGGCATGGCTGGCTCCACCATTAGTGACAACACATCCCCCTTTATCATCAACATAGCAGGTACCTCGGATCAGGAGCAACGAGGAGCCTCTTTCCACATCCCCCACAAAGAGACCAGACAAAACAATACATGGTTGCCCCGTCGGTTTTTGCTTTTCCCGGGGGTGCAGGGCATGCAAATTAGCCCAACACTAGCTTTGTACATGGAGAGTACCTGACAACATACCAACAACCTCCAGCAATGGGAGCCTTGCCTAATCCATTCAGCTATCCAGCAACCCCACAAAATAGGCTTCCCAATTATCAGACTTTGGCTCATACTCCCCCTCTTAGCTACCACCCCATACACGGGTACATGCAGGGGGCCACCGCCAACTCTGGCTTCGACTGCCGTACCAGATGGGGAAGATAACCCAAAGATGATGGCCCTGTTCAAGCATTATTTTTCTCAGTTTTTAGTGCCGATCCAGGAGCCGTAGATCGAGAGTGGAGAATCTTGCCTCATGAACCGAATCTTGGAAATGTCATGCGATCCAAAATTCAAGCAGCTAAACTTTGAAAACTACAATGGGAAAATCGATCCTTACGTGCATTTCAAAAACTATAAAAACCCGATGGAGATTTCCAGAGCGAAGGAGGGACTGATGTGCAGACTGTTCTCATCAACACTCATGGGTTCCACATCTTATTGGTTTGAAACTCTGGAACCGGCCTCGATCAATAGCTAGGAGCAACTAAGAGAACAATTTTGCACAAAGTTCTATGGATCCATCCCCATGGGAATGGCTAGCCGAACCTTGCATGATGTGAAGCAGCGACCGAGAGAGTCCCTCTGGGATTTCGTCGACTAGTTCAACCTAACAACGATGGAAATCAGAAGCTCGACTTCCTCACAACATTATAAGCATTAATAGCAAACACCACGAACGAGCGGTTAAGGGCAACCTGGTCCAGAGGAAGCCACAAAATATAACCCAAGTGATCTCAATGGCCAAAACTGTTGAGTTCGGTTTTGATGATCACTATTGACATTTATAATGCGCTTCACAAGGTAAAATATTTTTATATTTTGTTTATAAGTTAAAAATCAATTCATAAGTTTTTTATTTATTTATAAAGAAAAAGAGAGTATTTTATATATATATATATATATATATATATATATATACATATATAAAATAAGCATATGAGATGCAAAGCTTAAATAATCAAACACTTGCTCATCTCATAAATGCTTATAACTTGAAAGATTCACATGTGTATATATATATTCGGCCTCCTCCATATATTTTATGCCTAAGGTTGGTTTATAAGTTGAGAACATCAATGTTCACCTAAGGTTGGTTTATAAGTTGAGATCATTAAAGTAAACCTAACATTGCTTTATGTCTTAAGATTATCAAAGTTGACCTTGAGATGATTTATGACTTGAAAATATCAAATTGACCTAAGGTTTACTTATGAATTGAGGATTTGTGGCATATATCCAAGTTGATTTCATAAGATAGAATGTTGACCATAAGATGTTTTTCAGCCATATGAACATATTATTTTTTTATCTCTCACTTGGTCACATGGACATATCAACTTTGAGCTCATATTTGAACATAAGGTAAGTTACTTTTTAAGATTATACCTTGACCTTAACTTGACCTATAAGTTAAAGAGCTTAAAGATTTATTTCGGCCACTTTATGTATTTCATCATTTATGTATTTCACCATGTGATATCCTTTACCTTAGTTTGCAACCTTAGCTAAGGAGTTCTTTAATGTATGATCACATGTGACCTTAAGGTCAAACCTTACCTTAAGAACAAAGTGTCTTCTCACCATCTTTTATAGCTACGGGTTACAAAGGATGTACTTACATCTCATTGTGTCACATGTCCTTATAAAGAAGAAAGTCATCTATACTTTGGATATAAGCTAAAGACAACGGCTATGAAAGGCATATGGAGACAAACGGCTATATTCCTCTGTTTGATTATCATTTGAAGACTATTCAACATTCACCTTCCAAACTACCACATCACCTAAAGCAAACGGCCATATTATGTTTCAAACGGCCATATCTTCATTTTGCTATAAAAAGGAAGAAAAGGAAAGTGTGAAGGTGTGCAAGACAATATAAGATACAATCTTATTCAAGCTTACAAGTTATAAGTCTTCCATGTTCCCAAAGAGCACAAAAAGAAGAGAGAAAAATATTATTCATTCTTATATTCACATATTCTGGGAATTGTATTTTTCACACAAGGTTGTGTGAAAGGGGTGTTACTTTGTTGGTGGTTGATCAACAAAGGTTGTAAAAGTTTGGTGCTTGAGCTTCGAAAAAGCATCGGTAGGGTTTGTTACTTTAGCTCCAAAAAGTAACAGGATAGGTTTGATACTGAGCTTGTAAAAGTATTGAGTTTGTTACTTGAACTCGGGAAAAGTAATGTAGGCTTGTTTCCTGCCCGGAAAGGAAATGCTAGTGGAAATCTCAAGTGGTTGGTTTGGGGACTGGACGTAGACCGGTTGGGCCGAACCAGGATAAAATTCTGTGTTTGCATTTTCTCTATCCCTACTCTCTTTATTTTATGCACTTTAATTTTGTGCACTTTATATTATATGCTTTAGTACTTAAAGTTAATTTCTTTACAAAAGCATTTTATATTTACAAGTTTTATTATAGTTTATAATTCTGCATTTTTTAATAAAACTTGTTTTTGAAAAAGAGGTCCTCGAAATTTTTTATTCGCCCTACAGTATTATTCACCCCCATCTAGTACTGTAACTAGCCATTTGGGACCATCAAAAACCTTTATTGAGCTCGATGAAGTGGGAGCACCGGCCAGGAACTGTAAGGACTCTGAATGAAACAAGTCAAATGACAGGCGAACAAAAAGAGACTGAAAGGACTCCAGGCAATCCGTTGGGTTCACTCTCTTGAATCAACCTCTCAACGAGGTGGTAGTAGAGGTAGAGAAAAGCTTAGATAAGAAGGGCCTCACCTATCCGGAGACAAGAAGTGGGCAAATAATGGGCGAAGATAAGAACACCTATTATAAGTTGATGCGCATGAAATAAACACATTCTAGAGCAAGCGCACTCTGTCGATCAAGTAATATAAGATAAGTAAAGTGTCGATCCCTCAAGGACTATGCATGCAAACCTAAACGCAATCAGGTGTCTATTAATCTAGGCAGAGATTATTATATCTTTGAATTTGGTTTATAAAATAAATTTACTAATGATAATAAATTAAATGAAATAATTCTTGCTATGAACAAAATAAGATTGATATAAGAATTCTAATGGGAAGGCTAACTAAGGCATCCAATTTCACCTAACATACATTCTAGTAATTCCTATTAAATTCTAGAGAAGGGGATTTCCATAATTAATCAATACCGATTA
Organism: Euphorbia tirucalli; assembly: GCA_039660915.1. Taxonomy (NCBI): domain Eukaryota; kingdom Viridiplantae; phylum Streptophyta; class Magnoliopsida; order Malpighiales; family Euphorbiaceae; genus Euphorbia; species Euphorbia tirucalli. The sequence continues at coordinate 35,762,635 of CM077633.1, forward strand.
GGGATACTAATTCTAATTCTTAACCTAAGCACTTAAACCTCTCAGTTCTAAGCAATTAAGTAAGAAAGCATTAAGTTTATGAAAACCTTGCATAGACTAGTGAGCCACAAAAGAAATGGTCATGCAAAAGTTGTGTGATGTGATTCTGTTAATTTAGTCCTTTGGTTAATTATAAATTAACTAGAAGCATTCAAATTGATGGTCACACATTCAAAGTATTAAGCATACACAACACAATCAATGGAAAATAATACGAGCTGAATTACATTAAACCAACAAGTAAATAAATCAAATATATGTTAAGATCCACCTTATCTTACAATCAAGAACATCAAAGAAAACATAATAAAGAGAAAGTTCAGAAGAAACTAGAGAGTCGAGATGAGCGATGGAGAATTGTATGAATCGTTGATGTAGAACAGAAAAGGTGTGCTCCAAACCCTAGCCTCTCAATCACGACTTCTGCTTAATCATGTCTTCCAAGAAACATTCTTGCCAATGGAATAGAGAAAAATAAAAGTCTAACTCAATTCTTGTTGGATATGCCCTAGTCCAGATGCATTGGTCCTTTTATTTGTATTATACATTTATTGGATTTATGTATTATACTCATTTATGTTATTAATAAAGGCATTAATTCATTTATTATATTTATCTTGTGCGATATATTAAATGAAGTATCCAATGGACATATCCATATCCATGATGACAAGTGTCATGCACTTGGCAGTAGGACCATGGATAGGGTGAACGATATGACCATAAATAGATCCTCTGTTCTAGTCATGGGAATGAATGGAACGGGGAGACTATCATTAACATGGTTGTATGGCGGTGTCTTACCGATCATTGGACATGGAATGTCAACCAAGTTAATGGGTACATGTAAAAAGGGCATGGTACTGGATAGATCCACTAAACGAGAAATACACATGGTATAGTATCACAAGTGATTCTCGTGTAGTACTTGTATGGATCCTTTGACCTGACCATATGATGGTGTTGCATGTGAGGTCGCATACTTAGGGGTACGCCTAAAGGGCCTATAATATGGTGCCAAGTAAGGGTACTTCCGGGTATGTCACTTAGCATGGCAATGCTACGGATATGCAGAAGGGATTTGTCACTCGGTAGGCCACTGGGAAGATATCACCGGCCTCTTGAAGAATGTGACTGATAAGAGTATGGCCACACCCAAACGAGTTGGAACTTGTTTGTGAGATTCAGTGCATTTGGGATCAAGTTAATGTCCGGACATAAAAGAGGGTGATCAATCCATGCCTCTGTGTTGGACACCGACATCGATGACATGGGATATGCAAGTTCAAACTACAGGGTTATGATAACAGTTAGACTGCAATCTCCATCTTAATTGGGGGCTGCAATGGCTTGCTAGAGCCCAACTGCAGTCTGTGGGCCACAGCCCCATTGCCAACATAAAGATGTGTTGGGAATTAATCGGACAAAAACAAAAATAAACGCAGCGGATAAAAGATTAATCCCCACCAAGGACCCATGTACATTGCATTGAATCGGAAGGAGGGTTAAAGAATTACCTTAATTCTTTGTAGGTTTTGAATCAAAGGAACCAAATTAGCTTCCCTCTACGGTTGATCCACACGGAGCAATTGATTCACCGCGTGCTAGCGCCGGGATTGAAGAACGATTCTTCGAACGAGACAGAGAAAGCGAAAAATCAGATTTTTCCTTGGAGTTTTGTTGAGAATTTCGGCTGCCACTATTCACCTTTGTGTGGCTGCCGAAAATCTGCTGTGTACTTAGTATATATAGTCATTTTGGTTTAGGTTAATTGTTTCCTTAAATAATTAACCTAAATAGTTAATTATAATTATAACCTAATACACCTATTAGTTATAATTATATATTAACCCACACAATTTAATATTAATTCTCAATTAACATTAAATCAAATCAATTCTCCATAATACATATATGTATATATAATATTATAATTAATTATATCTCCATATAATTTAATTATAATATGTAGCATACTTTATGCAATATTAATCACATTAATATTTATATATACATACATAAATATATATCACTATATATATATATTTATTCTCTTTCTCATTCATAAATTATTATCCAATAATAATTTATACCCGATAAGATGAACTTCATTTTGCTCTTGTGTGTGACCCCATAGGATCATATTAATTGGCAATAAGGAAATTACCATAATGTCCTTATAGGTCACAAGCGGACTCTAGCAAGCCATTACGACTACCCAATTAATATGATTGGAATGATCCAATACCTATTTATAGAATGTCATATTCCCTTTTGTCTCTTTGATATCAAGATTAATTATAAGACATGGTACACTTGTCAATCTTATATAATTAATCATATGCTTTCTCGATCTCAAAGTAAACTGTTCAGACAAATCAATTGATACTCTTATCAATTATTTGAGCACGGCCATGCATTTAACAGTCTTACTTATCGAGGGGCCCAGTGATATCGCTCTCTTGTTAGAGAGGGACAAAATCCCATATCTGTCACTCACATCCCAAAGCATGAGTCATATTGTACCCAATCACAGCCTTTATAACTACTCTGTTACAAGCAGCGTTTGACTGCGTCAAAGCACAACATGGGTTCATCCTGGAATCAATGGTGACCTCAGGTCAAAGGAATCAGCTAATGACACTACTATAATCAAGATCAGTTGTGACACATGACCATGAACTTGATCTCATAGTGGATCTCCAGTAACATGTTCTCTAACATATTACCCGTGAGTATAATCTGTATCTGTATACACTATATTCATCTTATGAATATCCATTATCACTCACACTAGTCTGAGTTTGTTATTATTCCCATAATAACAATCGACTAGGGATATTTAGAATAACACGATTTATTCATGGATACTTATCATAAATGCTAACATACAAACATAAATGACAATATTAATCTACATTAGATTAATCTTAGAAGTCAAATTACATAATCCAATATTGGCCTTAGGGCACAATCTCCAACAATCTCCCACTTGCACTATGGCCAATCATACAAGTATCTTATACCCATTGACCTACATGACCTTCATGTATTCACTCGTGCAGGAGTCTTTGTCAGTGAATTATCAATTTTCGCTTCCGTTGCTACTTTACACATTTTCACTCTTTCTTTAGAGACAGCCTCTCTAAATTAGTGAAAGACGCCTAAGTATATGCTTGTGTCATACAAGGTTCTTACGCATTGAACTATTGTCCCTACAATAGTCTCACAGGATAAGCAATGCTTAGAACAAAACACAAAATTTTGATGAACTTCTTCATCCAAAATTTACATCATATGTAGCTATATACTTTGACTATTATTATAGATATTTAGCTATAACGTTTTATTTTGAACCTTTCAAAATCATAACATCTCTTTTAAGAGAATACGATATCTCGATTGATATATTGCAACTAATTGCAATCAGTTGTATATGTGTAACTATTTACACAGTTAACATAAGCAAGCTTCTTTTAAGTCTTTCTCATTGAACGCTTTCAATGCTTTGACTTAAACCTAAACATTCTTTTAGATCTATCTCTATAGATTCTAATTTCAAGAATATAGGCAGCCTTGCTTAAACATTAATTGAAATTACTTTCTTAGCCAAGATTTTACTTCTTGCATGGTAAGAATGTTATTTCAAACAAGCAATATGTCATCCACATATAGCATTAGGAATACCGATATGCTCCCACTGATCCTTTTGAAACACAAGATTCATCATCCTTTTGATAAAATCAAACCATTTGATTTCTTTATCAAAACTATGACTCCAACTATTTGATGCATGTTTCGATCCTTATAAGAATCTTTGAAACTTGCATACGCTACTTGAATTCTTTGAATGCTCAAAACTTTGGGTTGTGTCACGTACACACCCTCAATCATGTTTTCACATAGAAAACAGATTTTGATATCCATTTGCCATATTTTATAATCATATTATGCGGATATGGCAACAAGAACTCAATATGACTTGATCATGATTAATGGCGAAAGAGGATTTTATCATAGTCCGTACTATGAATTTGCTCGTATCCTCACAGTCACTACTATGAATTTGTTTATAATCCCTTTTGTCACTAGTCGTGCTTTATAAGTTTGAAGACCACCATCCATGTCGGTTTTCAATTTGAAAACTCACTTGCAACCATTGCATATGCATCTTCTAAAAGATTTATCAAAGTCTATACTTTGATTGTCACACATGGACTTATCTTCAACCTTTGTAGCATCAAGTCACATATTAGATTCAAAATCTAACATTGCTTCTTCATAAAAGAAGACTTACTTCATCTAGTAAAATTACATCATGATTTTGAGAAATCCATATCTCTCCTAATCATGTCGTATTCCACTAGACTTTCATTGGACTTGTGTAATTTCAACAATGATCATGAAACCATTTCCACGTTCCTCTTCAACGTTAAATGTCACTTTTGTGAATTACGAGTTTTGTAGGTGTACTTTACTCCCACTAACTTTACTAGAAATTAACTCCCTCTTCAAGGGGAAACCATTTCTAGCTACAACTACTTTGTATCCCAAAGAAACACATGAGTAACAACTCCTACTTTCCTTTTGAGTAATCCACAATACGACATTTAAATTTAGGTGCCAACTTATTCGAAATAAGCTTTACAGCCCTAAACTTATTCAATGAAACAACTTGGGTCTCTTACCCAACCATATCTCATATGTTGATTCATGAATTGTTTTAGACGGAACAATATACACAGCTGCTTTAATGGCATATTCTCGAGAAAACGATGATCAACTTGACTTCATCATAGATTGAACTATATCTGTATAGAGTTCGACTACTCCCTTTTCGACACAACATACTTTGTGGCGTACTTGGAGGAGTCAATTGTGAGACAGTCCCACATTCTCTAAGATGATTGTCAAAATCTTGACTCAAATATTCACCACTCGGATCATATCTAAGTGACTTTACTATCTTGTCAAGATACTTCATACTCCTTTTACAAGCTTTTGAACACTTCAAAAGTTCCAAAACCGTGTTTCATTAGATACTCTTATCTAGAGAAAAGTTCCATAAAGGTAATGAAGTATTAAAACCTCCTTTAGCAGTTGATTTATAATTCATATACATCCACATGTATAATGCTTAATAAATCGATTATTCTTTAACTACTTTTAGCAAAGAACCACTTTATCATCTTTTACAATAAACAACATTCGCATGATTCAAGATGATTCACAATCTCATGAATCCAAAATTCCATTCTCATGGAGTTTCGTAATGCGACTTTGCTTATGTCTCCAAGAGGACACTGCCAAAATAGGTTGAATCAACTATTTGATTCGATCCTTACAGTATTTATGTTACAGATGGGCTCCACATATAAAAACAATTATGTAAATTTACATTTCATAATCATGTCTTTATAAAGTTTATAATTCACAATTATAAAATAAACAACATTTGTCCACTCAAAACAACGAGCCCAATAGGCAAGAAGAGTTCATAACTTACATGTAAAAGTTCATAACCTTTAACCAAAGTTCATAACTTTTATGTAAAAGTTCACAACTTTTACCTAGAAGTTCATAACTTTCATGTAAAAGTTCATAACTTTTAACCAGAAGTTCATAACTTCCAAGTAACAACCTTTGCTACTCTTGCCTATTCGTATTCTACCTTTCACCTTCATAAGGTTTCTACTTAAGTTGAGATTCTTCATATTCTACTAATATGAAATCCACCACGGTATCTAATACCTTTGATATAGAAACAAAAGTAGAATAATTAATAAATACTTAAGGTAGCAGTTTTACTGCCTTTCATCTTCTCATAGTTCTCCAAACAAAGTTTGCCATTTTCATTCTAATGAACGATTCATTCTAGAAATGGCAACATCCTTCTTTTGGAGATCTCTCTATGCCAACAGCTTTGGTCTTTAAAACATGTTTCACCCGAACCTTTCGGTCTTTATGCTTTTCGACCTTCCTTTTATCCTTTTCCTTTTGAACCTTAAGCACACAATTCGAGGCGGGCTTATCCTTTATGGATAACTTAACATTCTTTTGCATCCTATGCAACTAATTCACAATTTTCTCCATGTCATTCAAATGATAGTTCATCACCAATGACTATCAATTAATGAATTCAAGATCACATCTTAATGCCCTTTTGGAGGCCAATGAGAAAATGTTGCCTCAAACACTTATCTTTTCTTGCTCACTAACTGATGGAACATTTCCATTTGTGATGTATCATATGCCTCAAGTAAAACTTCCACGTACGGAAGAATTGGTGGCAAGTGTAAGATAACAAAATTTAACAGAGTCCCTTCGATGCTTCAAGTAAGCATCTTTTATACTCGTGTTACAATTGCTAGTGGTTCATTGGGCAAAAGGATTATTGAGAACATATGATTCCTTTTGATTTGAGAACAATTCTCAATGTTCAATAACAATCGAGATCAAGGTAATAGCAATTATAACTATAATAAAGCGTGTAAAGATTTTAGTTAAATGCTCCCACTTAAATTATAAAACCCTTTAAAATATTTAAGTGGGTGAAGATCCAAAATCCATACTTAACCATAGCACTGCTTTGGCATGTCCCTATGATTAAATATAATTTCGGTAGGCAAAGACTCAAAATCATGCTTTAAACCATTTAAACATATTTTGGATGTGCACTTCTTTGCCAATTGCATCATTATGCAACTCTTCTAATTTATGAGATGCATGATATCATATATCATATTTAATTGTATGTTACTCATCTCATCTTTGCCTCGGGCTCAAACACCGTTTTGATTAACCCTTTGTTAAACCAATTACAACACAATGAGAATCACCATTTCTCATATTATCGCTTCGCTAAGGTCACAACATGCGTACCCGCTTTGGCGTGGCTACCATGATGCGAACATAGTACTTGACTAGTGTTATACGTAATTGGGTGGCAAATATAAACTTCATAAGTTTATTTAGGGTTTGTTAAATCCTGTGATTTTAATTGTATCATATACAATTCATGGCATTAATATTAATCAACGTTTGTTAATATTAACTAAGCATGGCATCTTATGTCATCCATATGTCAAGCATGCATATTGAATATTTAGCATGGCATCACATGGCATTTAAATGTATCAAAACATGCATTTACATATATATATATATATATTAACATTTGCATCACATGCAAATGAATTTCTAACATGCATCTATATAAATTAACATGGAACCTCATGGCATAAAATAAATATAGCATGCATCAGACTCAAAACCGTGTTATGGTATGGTTTTATCTACATTGATTTTCATAGGCCAATATGAAAATCAACAAGTCATATCCTAGGTGGTTGTAACCATCGTATGGTCACAGCACAGCCGCACCCCTTGGATCCGTCTTCACGTCTTTGTTCTTTGGCACCATCTCATGGATTTACATATTACACAAAATTGCATCCTATACAATTTTCTAGCAAAGATAAAATTTACAAACAGTAAATTGCATCCTATACAATTTATCTAGAAAAATAAGGTTACATAAATACAAACGACTCGCAGGCCGTATTTATAAAACCTTACATCCACCAAAACCAAAAGAAAACAAAAAAAACATCCACGGGGTGCAAAACCATACCACAACACCATGCATAAAATTATCACAATAATTTTACATCTACAAGATTTAGGGTTCAAAGGCAAAATACAATCTTATTGCATTGAGGAATTGATTTGAAAAGGCTAAATGTGTAGAAACAATTTCTACACGGCAGCACCAAGGGAACACGGCGTGCAAAACCGGTTTGCACGGCATGCAGCACCTGCACGCCGCCGTGTTCCTCGCTGTGTCTCAGCACACACGGAAACAATTTCCGGTTGCACGCCGTGCCAAACCATCACACGGCGTGCACTTCATGTTTGCACGGCGTGCAGAGCCTGCACGCCGTCGTGTTCCGAACTGAAAGCCAATACTGGAAACAATTTCCAGTTGCACGCCGTGCAAAGACAGCACACGGCGTGCACAGCATGTTAACACGGCGTGCAGCACCTGCACGCCGACGAGTTCGGAACTGAACTCACATCTGGAAACGATTTCCAGTGCACGAATGAGCAAAACAATTGAAGAAACACATCATTCACAATGATCAATTCCAAATCAATTCAAAATAGTTATTCACAATAACAGAACAAATCATTCATAATGATCATCATTGAAAACAAATTTCAATTTGTTATTCACAATAACAAAAGAACCCTAAATCAAAACACACAAACCCTAACATGCATTTTGATCTAATCAAAATAACAAATCCAATTCAACCAATGCACAAGTGGCTCTGATACCACTGTTGGGAATTAATCGGACAAAAACAAAAATAAACGCAGCGGATAAAAGATTAATCCCCACCAAGGACCCATGTACATTGCATTGAATCGGAAGGAGGGTTAAAGAATTACCTTAATTCTTTGTAGGTTTTGAATCAAAGGAACCAAATTAGCTTCCCTCTACGGTTGATCCACACGGAGCAATTGATTCACCGCGTGCTAGCGCCGGGATTGAAGAACGATTCTTCGAACGAGACAGAGAAAGCGAAAAATCAGATTTTTCCTTGGAGTTTTGTTGAGGATTTCGGCTGCCACTATTCACCTTTGTGTGGCTACCGAAAATCTGCTGTGTACTTAGTATATATAGTCATTTTGGTTTAGGTTAATTGTTTCCTTAAATAATTAACCTAAATAGTTAATTATAATTATAACCTAATACACCTATTAGTTATAATTATATATTAACCCACACAATTTAATATTAATTCTCAATTAACATTAAATCAAATCAATTCTCCATAATACATATATGTATATATAATATTATAATTAATTATATCTCCATATAATTTAATTATAATATGTAGCATACTTTATGCAATATTAATCACATTAATATTTATATATACATACATAAATATATATCACTATATATATATATTTATTCTCTTTCTCATTCATAAATTATTATCCAATAATAATTTATACCCGATAAGATGAACTTCATTTTGCTCTTGTGTGTGACCCCATAGGATCATATTAATTGGCAATAAGGAAATTACCATAATGTCCTTATAGGTCACAAGCGGACTCTAGCAAGCCATTACGACTACCCAATTAATATGATTGGAATGATCCAATACCTATTTATAGAATGTCATATTCCCTTTTGTCTCTTTGATATCAAGATTAATTATAAGACATGGTACACTTGTCAATCTTATATAATTAATCATATGCTTTCTCGATCTCAAAGTAAACTGTTCAGACAAATCAATTGATACTCTTATCAATTATTTGAGCACGGCCATGCATTTAACAGTCTTACTTATCGAGGGGCCCAGTGATATCGCTCTCTTGTTAGAGAGGGACAAAATCCCATATCTGTCACTCACATCCCAAAGCATGAGTCATATTGTACCCAATCACAGCCTTTATAACTACTCTGTTACAAGCAGCGTTTGACTGCGTCAAAGCACAACATGGGTTCATCCTGGAATCAATGGTGACCTCAGGTCAAAGGAATCAGCTAATGACACTACTATAATCAAGATCAGTTGTGACACATGACCATGAACTTGATCTCATAGTGGGTCTCCAGTAACATGTTCTCTAACATATTACCCGTGAGTATAATCTGTATCTGCATACACTATATTCATCTTATGAATATCCATTATCACTCACACTAGTCTTAGTTTGTTATTATTCCCATAATAACAATCGACTAGGGATATTTAGAATAACACGATTTATTCATGGATACTTATCATAAATGCTAACATACAAACATAAATGACAATATTAATCTACATTAGATTAATCTTAGAAGTCAAATTACATAATCCAATATTGGCCTTAGGGCACAATCTCCAACAAGATGGGCCCGCGGGATCGTACATATTGAGCGACTGAACACTAACTTAAGGAATCACATGTATACTTGGAGAATACACTCTGAAGAGAAAGGTATATATTAATTATATTATAAAAATCAATTGGATTGATCATAATAATAAAATTAATATTTGATTGGCTCTCTCATAATTAATTGGATTAATTATGAGATTATTTCCTGGGTGGAAATATTCATATGTATAGGTTTACATATGAATTTATTTTATGAAGATCTAATTTTAATTTGATGGATTAAATTAATTAGTCAAAATAATTTTAATTGAAATGTAAATAATATGTTACTTGGTGTAATATATTAAATACATCGGTAAATTAAAGTTGGACTTGAAATTAATTTAAACCAAACTAATTAAAATAGATTTAGGCCTAAAATAAAAGATGGAAGCCCACACAGATGAAGGAGCTAGCATGGGCCGAAATTCCCTTGTGAATTTCAGCCACCTAGGGTTTAATCACCCTAGGAATTTCGGCCAAGGCAATCAATCAACATACTAGCCGAAATTCTCCAAGCCTCCCTCTCCAAAGTTTCGTGTTTTCCGACGCTAGCACGGGTGGTGTTTGTTAGACGCTCGTGTATGTGAACGAGGAGGGATTCTAAGTTGATTCCTGCGGTCTGCATCCATCTCTGAAAGAGATATTCCGGGTAAGAGATTTATCTCTTTCAATTAAATTTTTGTTTTTCCAATTTCCTTCTCAATTGCTCGTGGGCACGGATTTGAGGAAATCATCGTATTCTTCCGCTTTAATCAGGTGATTTCCGGTGACAAATCCCAACAGTGGTATCAGAGCCATCTAGGCAGAAATATCAAAACCCTTCGGCCAGACCGAGGAGGTGAGTATATGAGCCTAGAGTTTGACTCATATTTGAGAGAGCATGGAATAGTTCCATAGCTCACTCCTCCAGGAACACCACAATGGAATAGGGTGTCTGAACGGAGGAATAGGACCTTGTTGGACATGGTCCGCTCAATAATGAGTCAAGCCTCTCTCCCAATAAGTTTCTGGGGACACGCCCTCAAGACAGCAGCTCTCATCTTAAATAATACTCCGACTAAGGCAGTGGAAAAGACCCCAATCAGATATGGACGGACAGGGAGCCCAAATGTGTCTTCCCTAAGGATTTGGGGATGAGAAGCACATGTCAAGAGATTGACTAGTGGCAAGCTGGAACCCAAAACCAATAAATGCCTATTTATGGGCTACCCTAGGGAAACCAAAGGGTATTACTTCTACAACCCCACCGAGAACAAGGTGTTCGTGGCAAGGAAGGGGGTCTTTCTAGAAAAGGAGTTCCTTTCCAAGAAAGATAGTGGGAGCAATGTTGAACTCAGGGAAGTTTAAGGTCCACAAGCTCTTGAAGAGGAAAACTCAGAGGCCCAGGTGGAGCTTCCACAGGATGAAGCATCGACCTAGGCCACACAAGGACCTAGAAGGTCTGGTAGGGATCGTCGGGAACCAGAGAGGTATAGTTTCCTCATCACCAATGATCAAACTCTTCTCATCTGGGATGAGGAAGAACCCAAAACCTACCAGGAGGCTATGGCAAGCCCACAGTCTACAAATTGGCGTAAAGCTATGGAGGCAGAGATGCAATTTATGTACGATAACCAGGTTTGGAACTTGGTTGATCCACCTCCGGGTGCTAAGGTAATAGGTTGCAAGTGGTGCTACATGCTAAAGGCTGACAATACCTTCAAGGGGCGTATGGTTGCGAAAGGTTTCAGACAAGTCCATGGAATAGACTATGATGAAACTTTCTCACCAGTAGCCATGCTCAAATCCATCAGGATCTTGCTAGCCATAGCCGCATGGTACGACTATGAGGTCTGGCAAATGGATGTCAAAACCGCTTTCCTTAATGGAAAGCTACTCGAGGATGTGTACATGACACAACCTGAGGGTTTTGTCGATCCAGAGTATCCAGGAAGGCTATGCAAGCTTCAAAGGTCCATTTATGGACTAAAGCAAGCATCCCGAAGTTGGAATCTTAGATTCAATGAAGCTATAAAGGAATATGGCTTCATACAGAATCAAGATGAGCCTTGTGTGTATAAGAGGACTAGTGGGAGCATTGTCACATTTTTGGTACTTTATGTAGACAACATCCTACTCATTGGAAGCGACATACCTAAACTGCAAGGGGTAAAGCAGTGTCTGAGTAATTGCTTCGCAATGAAAGACTTAGGCAAAGCTGAGATGATCCTAGGGATCAGGATCTATAGGGATAGATCAAATCGGCTTCTGGGCCTAAGTCAGGCCTCATACATAGACAAAGTTATAAAAAGGTTCAGCATGGATCGAGCTAAGAAAGGCTTCTTACCAATGGGCCATGGGCTAAAACTTAGTAAGAAGAACTGTCCTAAGACAAGGGAGGACAGGGAGAACATGAAGTTGATTCCATATGCTTCGGCTATGGGATCAATTATGTACTCCATGCTATGTATGAGACCTGATGTTGCCTTTGCACTGAGTATGACGAGCCGGTACAAGCAGGATCTCGGGGAGGATCACTGGAAGGCTGTCAAGGCAATACTCAAGTACCTTCACCGGACTAAGGATAGCTTCTTAGTGTACGGTGGTCAGGAAGTGCTATCAGTTACTAGGTACACTGATGCAAGCTTCCAGACCAACCATGATGAGTACCAGTTGTAGTCTGGGTATGTATTTTTGCTAAATGGTGGTGCTGTAAGCTAGAAAAGCTCAAAGCAGCCAACCATCATGGACTCTACAACAGAAGCTGCGTACATCGCGGCGTGTGATGCAGCTAAGGAAGCTGTGCGGATGAAGAAGTTTATCACTGAGTTAGGAGTAGTGCCAACTATCTAGGACCCAGTTGATATCTTCTGTGACAACAATGGGGCCGTTGCACAAGCTAAGGAGCCCCGGTCACACAAGAACACAAAGCACATGCTTAGAAAGTTTCACATCATACGAGAGATCATGGAGAGGGGTGACATTGCATTGCACAGAGTGGACACTGAGGATAATGTCGCAGATCCTTTGACCAAGGCGCTGGCCCAGACCAAGCACGAGGGTCATACCAGATTTATAGGGATTAGGCCTATGCCTTGTTGGAACTAGTGCAAGTGGGAGATTGTTGGATATGCCCTAGTCCTGAGGCTTTGGTCCTTGTATTTGTATTATACATTTATTGGATTTATGCATTATACTCATTTGTGTTATTAATAAAGGCATTAATTCATTTATTATATTTATCTTGTGCAATATATTAAATGAAGTATCCAATGGACATATCCATATCCATGATGACAAGTGTCATGCACTTGGCAGTAGGACCATGGATAGGGTAAACGATATGACCATAAATAGATCCGTAGTGTGTTCCAGTCTTGGGAATGAATGGAACGGGAGACTATCATTAACCTGGTTGTATGGCAGTGTCTTACCTTTCATTGGGCATGGAATGTCAACCAAGTTAATGGGTACATGTAAAAAGGGCATGGTACTATATAGATCCACTAAACGAGAAATACACATGGTATAGTTTCACAAGTGATTCTCGTGTAGTACTTGTATGGTTCCTTTGACCTGACCATATGATAGTATTGCATTTGAGGTCGCATACTTAGGGGTACGCGTAAAGGGCCTGTAATAGGGTGCCAAGTCTTGGTACTTTCGGGTATGTCACTTAGCATGGCAATGCTATGGATATGCAGAAGGGATTTGTCACTCAGTAGTCCACTGGGAACATATCATCGACCTCTTGATGAATGTGACTTATAAGAGTGTGGCCACACCCAAACGAGTTGGAACTTATTTGTAAGCTTCAGTGCATTCGGGATCAAGTTAATATCCGGACACAAAAGAGGGTGATCAATGCATGCCTATGTGTTGGACACCGATATCGATGACATAGGATATGCAAGTTCAAACTACAAGGTTATGATAACGGTTAGACTGCCATCTCCATCTTAATTGGGGGCTGCAGTGGCTTGCTAGAACCCAACTGCAGTCTGTGGGCCACAAGCCCATTGCCAACATAAAGATGGACCCACTGGATCGTACACATTGAGCGATTGAACACTGACTTAAGGAATCACATGTATACTTGGAGTATACACTCTGGAGAGAGAGGTATATATTAATTATATTATAAAGATCAATTGGATTGATCATAATAATAAAATTAATATTTGATTGGCTCTCTCATAATTAATTGGATTAATTATGAGATTATTTTCTATGTGGAAATATTCATATGTATAGGTTTACATATGAATTTATTTTGTGAAGATCTAATTTTAATTTGATGGATTAAATTAATTAGTCAAACCAATTTTAATTTAAATGTAAATAATATGTTACTTGGTGTAATATATTAAATACATGGGGTAAATTAAAGTTGGGCTTGAAATTAATTTAAACCAAACTAATTAAAATAGATTTGGGCCTGAAATAAAAGATGGAAGCCCACACAGATGAAGGAGCTAGCATGGGCCGAAATTCCCTTATGAATTTCGGCCGCTTAGGGTTTAATCACCCTAGGAATTGTGGCCAAGGCAATCAATCAATATACTAGCTAAAATTCTCCAAGCCTCCCTCTCCAAAGTTTCGTGTTTTCCGACTCTAGCACGGGTGGTGTTCGTTAGACGCTCGTGTACGTGAACGAGGAGGGATTCTAAGTTGATTCCTGCAGTTTGCTTCCATCTCTAAAAGAGATATTCTGGGTAAGAGATTTATCTTTTTCAATTAAATTTTTGTTTTTCCAATTTCCATCTCAATTGCTCCTGGGCACGGATTTGAGGAAATCATCGAATTCTTCCGCTTTAATTGGGTGATTTCCGGTGACAAATCCCAGCAATTCTCCCCTCAAACGTAAGAACTAAAAAGACTAGGAAATAATAATAATCCTCACTTTACTAAAAAAGGAAAATAAATACAATCTAATCTCCTAAAAAGAAATCAAGTCAACTCATTCTATTAGGAATAGGATTGGTACAAAAATAAGGAAAAAAACCACCCTAATGAAAAGTCTTTGACTCCTTCTTTTAAGCAATTGGTGTTTTAAATGTAGTGGGATATGCCCACAATGCATCATCTAACTTAAGAGCCCAATCCTTCCTAGATGAACTTACCGCTTTTTCTAGAATGCTTTTGATTTCCCTTTTTGAAATTTCTACTTGTCCGCTTGTTTGTGGATGACATGGTGTAGCTACTTATGGGTGACACCATATTTGTTCAATAATTGGTCAAATTGTTTATTGGAAAAATGGGTTCCCCCATTACTAATAATGGCCCTAGGTGTTCCAAAGAGAATGAAAATATTCTTTTTAAGGAATTTAATCACTACCCTAGCATCATTTGTTGGCAAGGCTACAACTTCTACCCACTTAGACACATAGTCTACAACTACAAGAATATATTCATTGTTATAAGACTTTGGGGACGGTCCATGAAGTTGATACCCCAAACATAAAAAAGTTCACAAATTAAAATATGATTTTGAGGCAACTCATGCCTACGAGAAATACTCCCAGTTCATTGACATGCATCATAAGATTTAACATTAAAAGCATCCTTAAACATAGTCGACCAATAAAAGCCACATTGCATGACTTTGGCCGCGGTCCTTGTAGGACCTAGATGACCACTAGTTTCTTTTGTGTGATAGAGAGTTAAGATAGGGCTTACCTCTGTTGGGATTTTTCACCGGAAATCACCCGATAAAAGCGGAAGAACGCGGTGATTTCCTCAAATCCAGTCCCAGGAGTAATTGAAATGGAAATTGAAAAACTTTAAATTAAATAGAAAGAGATAAATTTTCTTACCAGAAAATCTCTTTCAAGAGATGGATGAAGACTGCAGAAACCAAAGCAGATTTCCTCCTCGTTTTCGTACACGAACGCCTAACGAATGCAACCCGTGCTAGCGTCGGAAAAACGAAACAATGGAGAGAAGGAGGCCAGAAGATTTCGGATACTAGTGTGAGCTAGGGTTAGGGGCCAAAATTTTCACCCTAGGTTTTATACCTAGGGTGGCCGAATTCCCTTAGGGGAATTCAAGCCCAGCTTGGCTCCATTCCATTCTGTGCTGGCTTCCTTGTTTTAATTTGGGCCCAGTCTAATTTTAATTATTCTGGTTTAAATTAATTTCAAACCCAATTTTAATATACCCATGTATTTAATATATTACTCCAAGTAATATATTATTTACATTTAAATTAAAATTAGTTTGACAATTAATTTAATCCATCAAATTAAAATTAAATCTTCACAAAATAAAATCATATGTAAACCTATACATATGAATATTTCCACCTAGGAAATAATCTCATAATTAATCCAATTAATTATGAAGAGCCAATCGAACATATATATTAATTTTATTACTAGGATCAATCCAATCGATCTTTATAATATAATTAATATATATACACCTCTCTTTCCATAGTGTATACTCCAAGTATACATGTGACTCTTTAAGTCTGCATTCAGTCGTTCTATGTGTACGATCCCGTGGGCCCATCTTTATGTTGGCAGCGGGCCTATGGCCCGCAGACTGCAGTTGGGCTCTAGCAAGCCACTGCAGCCCCCAATTAAGATGGAGATGGCAGTCTAACTGTTATCATAACCCTGTAGTTTAAACTTGTACATCCTATGTCATTGATATCGGTGTCCAACACAGAGGCATTGATTGATCACCCTCTTTTGTGCCCCGAACATTAACTTGATCCCGAATGTACTGAAGCTCACAAACAAGTTCCAACTTGTTTGGGTGTGGCCACACTCTTATCAGTCACATTCATCAAGAGGCCGGTGATATCTTCTTAGTGGGTTACTGAGTGACAAATCCCTTCTGCATATCCATAGTATTACCATGCTCAGTGACATACCCCGAAAGTACCCATACTTGGCACCCTATTACAGGCCCTTTAGGCGTACCCCTAAGCATGTGACTTCACATGTAACACCATCATATGGTCAGGTCAAAGGATCCATACAAGTACTACATGAGAATCACTTGTGATACTATACCATATGGATTACTCGTTTAGTGGATATATCCAGTACCATGCTCCCAGGCATGTACCCATTAACTTGGTTGACATTCCATGTCCAATGATCGGTAAGACACCGCCATACAACCAGGTTAATGATAGTCTATCGTTCCATTAATTCCCATGACTGGAACAGACTACGGATCTATTTATGGTCATATCGTTTACCCTATCCATGGTCTTACTGCCAAGTGCATGACACTTGTCATCATGGATATAGATATGTCCATTGGATACTTCATTTAATATATTGCACAAGATAAATATAATAAATGAATTGATGCCTTTATTAATAACACAAATGAGTATAATGCATAAATCCAATAAATGTATAATACATATACAAGGACCAATGCCTCGGGACTAGGGCATTTCCAACAACCTTTTCATCGGGTACATAATGACAAATCATATTATCTCTATAGATTTTGAACAAAAATGGATCTTTCCATAAGTAATGTCTCACATATGAGAAAAACGTATGCTTTTGCTAATAAGAAAGACCAGGGGGAACATTGTTACCTACCAAGAAGTTAGCAAAATCCATATACCATGGAGATAAGGAAACCACCATTAATCTTTTATCAGGGAAGACCTCCTTGATTACATCACTGGGCATGGTCTCTCTACACTTAAAGTCTAACCGAGAAAGATGATTGGCTATGACATTTTTGTTCCCCGTCTTATCCCGTATTTCAATGTCAAACTAAGGTATAAGGAGGATCCATTGAATTAACCTTGGCTTCGCATCCTGTTTCGTTAGCAAATACTTAATGGTAACATGTGTTGGTGTGCCCTAGTTCTTAGGCATTGTTGTCTTGTATTTTGTATTATACATTCAGACTCTTTGTATGAATACATTATTTGTGTCACATTAATAAAGGTAATTAAGTTATTCCACTTATATCTAGTGTTATAACATGAATAGAATATCCATTGATTGATAATCATAAAACATATCCCAAGTCTATTATGATTATGGGAACGAATAGAACCACAGACTTGTATATTCGATGACTGTATGGCAGTTCTTAACTAGCCATAGTACTTGTATAGTCAGTCATGAATATAGGTACATGTCGTAGAAATGGGACTGGATCAATCCGCACAAGAAAGCCACATGGTTGTCACGTCATAGGTCTTTCTTGAGTAGGTCTCTTTTGTCCTCAGACCAGATTTCATATAGTAACAATATGGAATATCAGACACTTTGACATACACTTAACGGGTCTGTAAAAGGATGCTAAATATAGGTATGATTGGGTGGACAGGTGAACATATTGATACTGATAATGAAGTGATGGAATTGCCACTCGGGTAACACCGAAATGATATCAGTGGCCACTTGATGAGTGGGAATGATAAGTGTATGGCCATACCCAAATAAGTTGGTTGCTTATTTGATTAACCAGTTCACTCAAGATCAAGAATTATAATAAACAACAGAAGAGGATGACGGTAACCGTGCCTCTTATTTACTTATATCGATATCATTTGGCAAAGGACACTATGAGATTACTACCGGGTAAGTGTCTTCACCAGACTGCTGTATCTCTATCTTAATTGGGGGCTGTAATAGTTTACTAGAACCCACTTATAGTCTGTCAGCCTTAGGCCCACTACGAACATAAAGACAGGGCCATAGGATCGTGCACATAGATTAATTAAGTCGGAACTTATAGAATCTGTACATGTCATGTACATTGGAAGGAATGTGCTAATTAATTAATTGACATTCAGTGTTGTGAGCGGATGACATTTCAACAGATGTGGTGAAGCAAATTGGGGAGCTTTTGATAAGTGTAGAATTTGTTTTGATGAAAAACAGGTTTGATGATTTTGCTTAAGAAAACCAGTTGATATGATTGAAAATCCCTTTCACAGAAAATATCATTTAGAATATGAGTTTTGAGAAAACTAGTTTTACAATTTAGAAAATCCCCTTTTATTAACTTAAAGACCTTGAGCTTATTTTCATTTAATAGTTCACAGTACCATATTATGCTCACTTATTCTTTACCCATTTTATTTTTCATTATTAGCCGATGCTCATTCAGATGATATAAATAAATAGCATAAAAATAAAGTGTGGAAAGGTAAATGATACATCCAGAACAAAAGAATAGAGCCCGCTTATTATAACCAAATCGAATAAAAGATAAAAACTCTCATCCTCACTTTACAACCTCCTAGATACACGAAAATCTATAAAAAGTACAATCGCCTGGAATACCCAGTTTGATCTATCAAATACATTCAAAATAAAAAAATAAATAATAAATAAAAGTTGCAAAACAAACTGTTTACATGTTTATATCATAAACACATGTAGGACTCACAACAGAACAGAATGGAGAATTTTAGGAAATGGGAGCATACATTTAGGGGGTAATCAAGGAGTCTAGGTGACTTACTCAATTGAACTGGGAAAATCTGTTGGGATTCGTCACCGGAAATCGACTGAAAAAGTGGAAATACGCGTCGATTTCCTCGAATCCGGTCCCAGGAGCTTAAGTAGTGGAAATCAAAAACACAAAGCACAAGGAAGAAGGTTTTAAAAAATTTCACCTTAAGTCTCTCCAAGAGACAGATGATGACTGCAGAAACCAACTTAGATTTCCTCCTTCGTCCCGTACACGAACGGCTCTCGGATTAAAACTCGTGCTAGCGGTTCGAAAAATCAATAAGAGAGAGTGAGGGGAGATGATATTTTCGGCCAAGAAGTGAAGAAATATGGCTGCCATATTTCTTTTATATCACCAAAGGACAAACCATGACTCATCACACAAATATCTCAAGCAGAAAAGTCCAACTTTTCCACCCTAAGTCAAACCATGACACATCACAAATGATCATCACCTTTTGTCCTTAATATGAGTCATCCTTCTTATCACATATGACTCACCACAACTTGGCAAAATATCTCCAAAAATTCAGCCAACATGTCACCAAGGAAGGGCATCACTTTATATGATACCATGTGGATTCTCGTTAAGTGGATCGATCCAGTACCGTGCCCTTTTTGCATGTACCCATTAACCTGGTTGACATTCCATGTTCTATGACCGATAAGACACCGCCATACAACCAAGGTTAATGATAGTCTTTAGTTCCATTCATTCCCATGATTGGAACAGACTACAGATGACTTTATGGCCATATCGTTTTCCCTATCCACAGTCTTACTGCCAAGTGCCTCACACTTGACAACAGGATATGGATATGTCCATTGGATACTCTATTTAAAATATTGCACAAGACATATTGTAAATAGATTGATGCCTTTATTGATTAACACAACTTGTATCATACATATCTTACATAAAAGGTACAATGTATAATACAAACACAAGGACCAATGCCTTAGGACTAGGGCATATCCAACAAAATCGTTTTAGAAACGCCCTGTATGTTTTTGTACTTGAAGAAAATAGTTTGGCTCAATTACATGCAAATTACTCCCTTTTAGTAAGTTGTTTATCCCGAAACTCGGGGTTCCATTCGTGGGTGTTTCTTACCTCAAACATCCATCTAAGGTAAAAGGTAGTAAACACATTGAAAACAATTTGAATCCAAAGATAGCATCACACGATGATGTTCGTGGGAGTCATCCCGAGATTCTGCCTTCTTTGCAACTATTGCCATGCAGCTCTAGTTAGAGCCATGTGACTATAGCACCATAGCCGTATGGTTGTAGTGTACAGACCCGAAGTGGTTTTCTTTATTTTTGTAAATCTCTATTTTGAATCGTTTTTTATGATTTCCAAAGATTTTAGAATTTCGGAGGTCCGCTAAAGCTGAACCGAGAATCCGAGTTGGATTAAACAATTCCAGATTCTGAAAATCGAAATCAATGAAACCTAAATCTCACATCAATGTTATCAAAAATCTGAAAACCATAATTCTAACCATAACGGATGCAATTTGACCAAAATCATTCATAATAGAACAATTAAAATGGGAAACTGACTATATTCGGTCGTTTTAGGGCATTTCGGGTTTCTGCCTTGAAGAACACAACTGTGCCACTATAGCATGTATAGCCGCGTGGCTCTGTTCTAAGGGATTATAGCCGCTCAGCTCTAGTTAGAGCAGCACGGCTATAATCTTGCAGACAGTTTTAGGTTTTTGTTTAAATGTAAAAACACACATTATAGAGCAATCAATTACGAGTTTAAGGCCTCTCAAAGTTTACATTTTTTGTATTCTAGTGTATTCGATGATCGGAAGTGGAGTTGAACATCGGAATGCACTTAGAATCCCACGAACGTCTTAAAACATCGAACACAAACCTTGAATTGATCCGAACAAACCTAAAATCAAACGAATGAATGAGAAATGCCCAAAACTCATGTTCTTAATGTTCCCCAAGTGTTTCTATCCCTTTTCTCTCTTTTTCTTTCACTTTCCTTCAATTTTTCTTAGTTTTTCACACTTTTCCTTACTTTCTCTCTCTAAACTCCCCTTTCTCTCCCTAGGAAATTTAGAATCCTATCTCCAGCCCCTTTTCTCACTGATTTTTCTAACCCTAATACTCTAACCATGCTCCCCTTACTGAATCAACTCCTTAAAATTCGAAAGTTTGCTGGCTCAGCTTCAGGGGAAAGGAAATTGGAAAACTTCTGAAATGGAGTCTATAGCTGCGCCACTCTAGTTCTATAGCCACGGGGCTATAATTGTTAAACTATAGCCATGTGGCTCTAACTAGAGTTGCCATGGTTTTTCCTAAGTCCTATCTTCACATCTAAGCTTTCTAAGCACTCAAAGGACCTTTCTCGGGGTTTCAGATTGAGGACTGTTTTATTTTTTGGACCATTTAAGAACATTATGGGTGTCATTACGCTGATTGCCAAATCTGACTCATGTTCGTCTGTCTAACAGGTAGCATAGGATTCTCATCATAGAGGTTGGGAAAACCTATGCTCACAGGCTGCCACTTGTGGGATCAAAGTCGACTCATGGTAGTGCTATTGTGCCTGATTCGAGTTTGGTCTTACGATAGGGAGCATAGTGAGATTAGAAAAAGGAAGCATACCTGGTGTGAGCGGACGATGCGTTTTCGACGGGACGCGAGACTCCCTTTCGGAAGGAGCACCTCGATCTCGGGCAGGCCCCTCCCTCGCGTGGGGTTTTTATAAATAGAAATCGGGTTTTGGAAAATAAATAGAGTTAATGCATAAAAGAACCGAGACCTAAGTCTCGATGAATATTGTAGAGTCGCCACTCGGCATACAGCGCGCATACGAATATTTAATACAAAAGTAAGGAAAAGAAATAAATATTAATCGGCTTACAACCAAATCGAATAGAAAAATAAAAACTCTCGCCTCACTTATACAATCGCCTAGAATACACGAGAATCTAAAATAATTACAACCGCCTAAATACACGATTAATTCTATTAAAATACAAGTAAAATGAAAATAACGATAAAATAAAAGCTGCAAAACAAATGTTACCATAATTTATACGGCACGCCACAAGTTGGACTCAAGCACGACAAAAAGGGAAATCAAGAATTGGGGGCATGCATTTAGGGGATAACCGGGTTCGCTCGGCTAGCCGGCCCGGTTAAACCTGGAAAACATTTTAAAATTTCCCTATATTTTTGGTTTTTTGGGAAAATCATTTTGAAAACGGTTTTACCGGTTTACATGCATTTTTCATATATTAGGTGGGTCGGTTTTCGGGAGAACTGGGTCTCCGTCGTTGAATTTTTCTAAATGCAATTTTACTAGAAATTAAACCTAAGGTAGTGAATGCACATATCAAAATTCATTTTTATGATTTTTGGATTTTTCTGATTTCTTATGGATTTTCGGAAATTTTTGGGGATAAAAGCTGAAATTCTGATTCTGGAACGAGGGTTACAGTCGCACGACTGTATTCTGGAACGAGGGTTACAGTCGTGCGACTGTAACTATAGTCTTGCGACTGTAAATGGTTCAGGATCAAGATTTCTCCGAAATTTATTTTGAATCAAAAATGGAAGAAAAACAATCTGGAAATTAAGAACACTCATAAGACTGTATATACAGTTGTACGACTGTTCATCAAAACCAAGAACATTCGCACGACTATTCTTAATTTCCAGAAGCAGAAGCGCGAAAACACAGCAGAAAATGCACAAAACTCACTTCAAACACCTAGAAAGCGAGAAAAAGTGTAAGGAAAAGAAGTGTCTGCCTTTTTAGAAGCTAATCCAAGTCGATTTGACCCCCTGGCGTCGTTCCAATCCTAACAAATTCACACTTTTCCTTTGAAATTGAAGTTGAGGGCTTTATGTCCAAAAATCCAAAAATGTTAGGGATTCTGATGATTTAAGTCCGGAATTTTGATTTGATTGTGAAGTTAATTGATTAGCCTAAGGATTTTTATCAAGTTTTAGCTTTAATCCTAACGAATTCGAAAGAAATAGAAGAGAAAAAGAGGATTCTTGAGTAAAGTTTTTCTTTCCCCTTTTTCTTGTCCCTTTCCTTCTTTTCTCTCTATAATTTTCCACCAGAAATCCAATTGTCCTTCTCTCCCTTCCTTTCCTTCTTTTTTATCTCTGCTTTTTTGGCTTACTTGCTATAAGAACGGAGCAATTAATGCTCCTTTCTCTCTCCTCCATTTTCTACTGTAGAGGTATGGGCTCCTACAACTTTTCCGATATTACAGTCGTACAACTATAATTTTTAAATTACAGTCGCACGACTGTAAGGACAGTCGTACGACCATAAAATTTTTTTTTTAGTATAAAAAATTCCGGTGCTTACAGCTGCCCCTCGCGTGATCAAATTCGACACCTAGCTCCAGGTTTACAACACCTAAGATGATGAATTTGAGAGCGTGAATCAAAGCGCCACGAACACTAGAATGAACCCTCTGATGATATAGGCCGATATCGGATCTAGGTTACCCGAGACGATGCTGGGGAGGAAATAAGCTGATATCAGGTTTAGGTTACCCGAGGCAAGGAAAGATGGAATGCGATTAAGCTGATATCGGGTCTATGTTACCTGAGGCAAAGGAAGATGGATTACGGATTGGCCGATATCGGGTCTAGGTTACCCGAGGCAAAGGAATGGGTGAAATTACGGATTGGCCGATATCAGGTCTATGTTACCCGAGGCGAAGGAAGAGTGAAATTATGGTTAAGCCGATATCGGGGTCTATGTTACCCGAGGCAAAGGAATGGTGAAATAATCCAATACTGGGTCTAGGTTACCCGAGGTGAAATTGATGAAGAGATTAGCTGATACCGGGTCTAGGTTACCCGAGGCAAAAATGATGAAGAGATTGGCTGATACTGGGTCTGGGTTACCCGGGGCAAAATTGATGAAGAGATTGGCCGATACCGGGTCTGGGTTACCCGAGGCGAAGGAAGATGAAATTGTGGTTAAGCCGATACCGGGTCTATGTTACTCGAGGCAAAGGAAGATTAATTACGGATTGGCCGATGTCGGGTCTAGGTTACCCGAGGCGAGCTTTACTGGGGAAATAGATGAAGCTGATTTGGGCCGATACTGAGTTCACATTACTCGAGGTGGATCTGCTGGGGAAATGGATGATGAAGCCGATCTGGGTCGATACTGAGTTTGCATTACTCGAGGCGGATCTACTGAGGAATTGAAGCTGGAGATGATGAATTCCTGCATTTCAGATAGCAAGTCTTCATTCCTTGATCGAGAGATTTTTAAACAAAAATTTTTACCCCTTCGATCAAGAATGAAGACTAGCTGGGGATGTATGTAATGTATAATGTATGATGATGCATATGCACGTGTATGTGTTTTCTGCATTTGACGTTTCCGCCTTCCGCTGGAGAAAGATATGTCATGCCCCTGTTTAATTTTGCTCTCTTTGGGGCTTTGCTTGGTGATTTTTGAAGGAATGAGGTGACTATTAGGGATGTGTGATACTGCTGGGGAGATAATCATAGTTCTCCTTACAGAGATTCCACTGGGGAAGAGTGTGGTAACTCGATTGGGGAAATAATTATGGTGTTCTTTATGTAGATTCTGCTGGGGAATTACGTAATGACTCTATGGAGAGTCGATGTGATGACTTCTATGGGGAATGTTGGGGACGTTTCGCTTTTCCTGCTTTGTGGGGAAATTATGAATTTGTAAGTGCTCTAATTTTTGCCTAGGTTGCCCAATACGGGTTTTCAGCCCAGCGAGCTGCTCTGATTTTTGCCCGAGGCACCTTTTCGGTTTTCACCTTAGCGAGCTTTTCATATGCCCTAACTTTGGCCCAAACTGCCCAATATGGGTTTTCAGCTTAGCGGGCCGCTCTAATTTTGCCTGAGGTGCCTTTTCGGTTTTCACCTCAACGAGCTCTCTTTTTTTTATTTAAGATGATTGAAATGTCGCCATGACCATTTTATTGCTCTTTTAGGAAGATGAACTGGATTTTAGAGGTCGACAAAAGATTTCAAATTGCATGTATTTAGCGCATTTTCAGTTGTTAAATAATGCGATGATTTCAATCAGTTGAATGCAAAGTGCTTTCTTTAAATGTATGTTTGCAAGACAACTTTGTTTATGCATTTGTCATAACCATGCAAATATATTTAAACAAACACTTCACTTTATTGATGAAATCAAAATGAGTACATTTGAAACGAGTTGGTTCCTAAATGGTACAGAATCCACACTGAGCCAGAACCCGTCATCAGTCGTCCTTTTTAGGTTTTCCGACTGATTATTTTTCCTCGTGTCTTAATTTTTGCCTAGACCGCTCTTTTCGAGTTTTTAGCCTAGCAGAACTCTCCTTTTCTTTATATATGATAAAGCTTTAGCCTGTCCTGGTTGATAGGATTAGTGAACTCGTTTCCATCTATGTCTATGATGCTGACAGCGCCTTTTGCTAGCACCTTCTTCACCACATAGGGCCCTTCCCAGTTGGGTTTGAACTTGCCCCTAACATCGACATTTGAAGGCCTCAGCTGCTTTAGAACCAAATCACCTGTTTTCAACTGCCGCTTAGAGTACTTCACACTACGATTATAGCCCTGGCCATTCTGCGCTGGTACATCTGAAGGTAAGCCAATGCCTTTAGTCACCTTTCATCTAGTGCAGCCAACTGCTCATACCTAGCTTGAACCCATTCAGTTTCCGGTAATTGAGCTTCTACGGCAACTCTGAGTGATTTGAGTTCTATCGTCACTAGCAACACTGCTTCCATTCCATATACCAAGGCATAAGGAGTTTCTCCTGTCAGCGTTCTGACACTGGTTCTGTAACCCCGAAGAGCATAAGGCAGTTTATCGGCCCAATCTCTGTAAGTGGTTACCATCTTTGATAAGATCTTCTTTATTGCCTTGTTAGCTGCTTCCATTGCACCATTAGCCTGAGGCCTGTATAGAGAAGACTTATGATGTTCAATACCATGTTCTGCAAGTAGCTCAGCTGTTGCCCCTTGAAACTATACTCCATTGTCAGTTACTATGTGGTGAGGAATCCCATACTGAGTGAAGATGTTCTTCTAGATGAACTTGACTATCTGCTTGGCTGTCACATTAGTGAAGGATTCTGCTTCGACCCATTTGGAGAAATAATCAACTGCTACAACTATGAATCTGTGCCCATTAGATGCAGTTGGATGAATTTCACCAATCATATCTATCCCCCATGCTGAAAAGGGCCAAGGAGATGCTAGATTCTGAAGTTCGAGTGGAGGAAGATGACTAATGTCTGCAAAGATCTGACATTCATGATATCTCTTCACTTTTCTTATACAATCCACTTGCATTGTCATCCAGAAGTAGCCTTGTCTCATGATCTTTCTGGCCATGGCATCCTGCATGTACTTGATGCATCACTTCTTCTGCTTATTGCTCTGTTAGACACCTTAAAAGGACTCCATTTGGTGTTCTTTTGTATAACTTATCCTTGAAGATTTTGAATTGACTAGCCAGCTTTCTTAGTGTCAACTTATTAGCAGCACTGGCCTCTTCGGGATACCTACCCTCCTTAACATACTGGTAGATGTCAAAGAACCATGGCTTTTCTTCAACTGATAATTCCATCACTTCGTGCACTTCGAAGCAAGGATGTCTAGAAGTGGCTATGACCAGTGGTTGTACTTGTGTTTCCTCTGGATTTTCCCACATGGAGGACAAAGTAGCTAATGCATCAGCCATCTTATTCTCATCCCTGGGGATGTGTCTAAATTCACACTGGCCGAATAAACCTTTCTGAACTGTAGTAGCTCCAAATAAGGCCGTAAGGCTTCTTCTTTCAGCTCCCACTCACCCTGAGCTTGTCTGATCACTAGAAGTGAATCACCGACAATTAACACATCATTTGCCCCTAAGGTTAACAAAGTTTCCATTCCAAACAAGCATGCTTCATATTCTGTCCCATTATTGGTTACAAGAAAGATCAGCCTCTTGGATAAAGGAATAATCTCACCATCCGGTGTTGCTATAAGTACCCCGATTCCAGTGCCTTTTCTATTCACTACCCCATCGAAGCACATAACCGATCTTTTCACTTCCACCATGGCTAGTTGCTCATCATGGAATTCTAGATTCTCTGTGTAATCTGATTCTAGGGGTTGGTTTGCCAGAAACTCTGCCATGGCTCGCCCTTTAATGGTTTTCTTCATGATGTACTTGATGTTGAATTCAGACAAAAGTAACAACCACCTGGACAGCTTCCCAACCAATGCTGGTGCTTCATGGAGATACTTCATTGGATCCACCTTAGCCACAGCTTGTATCTTGTAGGATTGGAAGTAGTGGCGCAGCTTCTTAGTCAACCAGATCATAGCCACACATGTCTTCTCCACCAGTGTGTACTTGGTTTCATACTGCAATAATTTCTTGCTAAGGTAGTAGATAGGATATTCCTTCTTGCCATCTTGTTCTTGTGTAAGCATTGCCCCTATAGAGGATTCTTCAACTGCCAAATACAAAATCAGAGGCTTTCCTGGAATTGGAGGACTCAACACTGGTGGCTTTACCAGGTAAGCCTTAATCTTCTCGAATGCTAGCTGAAACCTGTCATTCCATACGATCGGCTGATCTTTCTTTAATAGCTTGAAGATTGGTTCACATGTGGAAGTCAACCGTGCTATGAAGCGGCTGACATACTGTAAGGAACCCAGGAATGATCTGACTT
This sequence comes from Euphorbia tirucalli, assembly GCA_039660915.1. NCBI lineage: Eukaryota > Viridiplantae > Streptophyta > Magnoliopsida > Malpighiales > Euphorbiaceae > Euphorbia > Euphorbia tirucalli. Next base: position 35,790,763 of record CM077633.1, read on the forward strand.
CCTTTTCTATCTTTGGAGCTGGCATATCTTGGATGGCCTTGATTTTTTTTGGGTCCATTTCTATCCCTCTCTGCCTGACTACATGGCCCAACAGCTTCCCTGATGTGACCCCGAATATGCACTTCTTAGGGTTAAGTCGTAAGTTGTACTCTCTAATGCGTGTTAGAAATCTATCCAGGATAACAGGATGTTCCTCCCGGGTCGTTGATTTAACAAGCATATCATCGACATATACTTCGACTTCTTTATGGATCATATCATGCAACAGAGTTGTGACAACCCTCTGATAAGTGGCGCCGGCATTCTTTAATCTGAAAGGCATCACTCTGTAGCAGAAAGTACTCCATTCGGTGATGAATGATGTTTTCACCTTGTCTATCACATCCATCAGAATCTGGTTGTACCCTAAAAAGCCATCCATGAAGGAGTACATTGCCGCTTTTGTTGTGCTATCAACTAGGACGTCGATATGGGGCAGTGGACAGTTATCTTTTTGGCATGCTTTATTCAGGTCCCTGTAGTTGATGCATACTCTGACCCTTCCATCCTTTTTAGGCACAGGGACAATATTGGCTAGCCATTCTATATACTCCACCACTTCGAGAAACCTGGCGTCTATCTGTTTGGCCACTTCTTCTTTCACCAGCGTAGCCCATTCCGGCCTTAGTCTTCTCAACTTTTGCTTTACCGGTCTGAATTTGGGGTCCGTTGGGATTTTGTGCACTGCTATTTTTGTATCCACACCCGGCATGTCTTCATACGACCAAGCGAAAGCTTTAACATGTTTTTGGAGTATTTTTATTAATTCTTTCTCTTCCTCAGATTTTAGCTCGTGTGAAATGAGTACCATTTTAGGGTTTTCATCTATACTTATATTGATTTCATGCAATGCAGTGTTGTGCATGCTAAATATGCTTGATGGTGATTTAAATGCATGCACAGAATTATCAGGATAAACATCACACAAGTAAGCAAATTGGGATTTCATTGCATTGAACTTATCATAAAGTACATCAGTTACATTGAAAATGGAAGAAATAGATACAACAAAATCATCTTCATCCTCCACAGGCGGAGGGCCTTGTTCTTCATCCACTTCCATCTTCCCTTCCAGAGCATCATCCGGGGCTACAGCTTTCTCTGCTTCTTTTCCGGTCACTTGCATCTTAGCTCTTTCGATAATCTTGGTAATTTCAGCTACCACAGAGTCTAAGTTCACGTTGGCAATTAATTCTTTGCCGAATCCCTCCTTGGATTTCTCAAAAGCTTTGCTTAATGCAGCAGTCAAAGCTCCCGAGATCACTTCTGTAGCTTCAGTACAGGTCTTCTTTTCATCCTCTTCCTCGGTCACCTCTAAGGCTTCTACTGCCACCTCAGATGATTCTCCTTACGAAATCTCAGATTCAGCAGTTGCTTCTTCCACCATTATAGGGGCTACTGCCTCTTCCTGGCTTTTGTCAAAATCAACCACATCTGTAAAGATCTCAAAGCCAGGATATTCGACACCTCCTACCATCACCGGTTCAGCTTGACCCCTATAAAGGCCTTCTCCTGCCTTTAGAAATGGCTTCATCATAATCTTTCCACTCTTGCCCTTCCTTAGATTCTTCCCCTCAGATGCTCCTTCTTCATAACCAAGGCCATACTGCTTCAAATTCCCAGAGTCGATCTTAAATTCCGGAACCCCTTGGAAGTTGATTCCGAGTCCCATTCCTGGGACAAAATTCTACTTATACAGATACCGGGATAGCCACTCCGGCATGTAATTCTCATAAAGGACTATAGGGGCATCCGCGATCTCTTCCTCTTTAATCACAGCGACTTGAAATCCACCAAAGGGAACCACTTCTTCATTCACTGTAGCTACCATCGATTGGGCATCCGCCTCAACAGTCACGTTTCTGCCGTTCATAGAGAACTTGATCTTTTGATGCAATGTGGAAGGGACACCTCCCAAAGGATGGAACCAGGGCCTTTCGAGCAACAGGGAGAATGTGACTGGGATATCAATCATTGTAAAAGCAACTATGGACCTAACTGGCCCAACCTCTACTTCCGCCTCAAACGTCCCATCACCGTTCTTTTAGAGTCATCATATGCTTGTATGACTGTTGAGGATCTCTTTAACACTTCTTCACTCAACCCCAGAAATGGCAACATCTTTAGTGGGCAGATATTCAGTGCCGATCCATCATCCACCATGACGCAAGGCATGACCTTATCCATCACGTGGGCCCTGACATACAGAGCCTTGTTGTGGGCCTTCCCTTCAGCAGGCAGGTCTTTCTTGGAGAAGACAATATCAGGACTCCCAACATGAACTTTGTCTAACAAACAGCACATAGCCTCTAGTGAAGCTATAGGGGAGACTTCAATTTCTGACAATTTCTTTACCAGAGCAGCCCTGTGCTCCTTGGAGGTCAGAAGTAAGTGCCACAAGCTAGCTTGGCCAGGAGTTTTCTTTAGCTAGGAAATGACTAGGTCTTCTTTCTCAACTCCTTCTGGCGCCAAAGTACTGCCCGACCCATTCATTGGTGCTTTATCTTTCATCTGATCTACTGGCTGATATACCCTTCCACTTCGGGTCACTTGGCTTTTCAACAACTCGGAGTTTGACTGCTTCTCCTTTGTCAAATTCTTCATACTCATCTTCGGAGTCGAGATCATCCAGACTTATGGGCTTGATCTCCTTACATCCCTCCTTTTTCTCACACTCGGGTTCCACTTCCGGTTCCCTTGCCGCCACTGCCTGAATCGTAGGGTTCGCTTGCAGAACTTGGGAAAATATGAAGTTAGCCGGCAACCCTGACTGGACCATGTTAACCCGCTTTTCGAATGCCGGTAGTGGGTTGGTTTTAGTGCTAGGTTTGGCTGCCTCTTGCAGCTTTCCCTTACCAATGAGCTTCCGGATAGCATCCCTTAGCTTGTAGCAGTTGTTTGTTCGGTGGCCTGTCACTACATAATAAGTGGAGAAGTTATCCTTGTTAGCTTTAGATGGCTTCTTGAATGGCCTTAAAGACTGTAGTAGGCCACCATTCCTGCATTTGGTGAATATCTTTGCTAAAGTAAGAGTCCAAGGCGATATGCCTTGTCCTCGAGGACCCCTATTCTGGTCGCCTTGCTGCTGATTCATAGTAGCCACTTCAATCTGCTTCACCTCTAATGATTGCCCCTGTTTGCCACTGGAACCTGAACTAGAACCACTGCCAGACCTAGCTGTTGCGGTTGATCTGTACCCCGAGGTGTACCTTGTGCTTCTTCCTCCCTTGTGACCGGTTGGCTTCTCCTCTTCATCCCTCTCTATCTTTATAGCCATGCTGTAAACCTCACTGAGATCCTTCAAGGGATGGAATTTCATGTTATTCTTGAAAATGACTTTGTTGCCCTCAATGAGCTTCTGTATAAGCTCGTCTTCATCAGTGCGGTTCTTTAGGAGGATCATCTTATTCATCCACCTCTGGTAGTATTCATCAAAGGGCTCGTTGAATTTCTACTTCACCCTCTCCAAATCATACAGCTTCACCTGGATTTTGGTGTTGAAGCTGTAGTATTTAATGAAGGCCGCAGACAAAACTTCCCAATCAGATTGCTCCTCCTTTGACAGTGAGTTATACCATCCTAAAGCACCTCCCTCCAGTGTGGTGGGGAATAAATTGATCAGCTGCTGCTTCGTGGTGCCCGCCGTCAGCATAACTTGGGCATATAAATTCACATGGGCCTCTGGCGAGCCCATCCCTTTGTAAGTAGGGATCTTCGGCACTTGGAAGCTAATGGGGAATGTCTCGATGCCCTTATTGATCATGGCATCCATATTTATGCCCTTCTTCAATTCAGCACTGATACTGACCCCCTTCTTCAACTGGGCCATAACTTCGTCTAGTTCAGAACACTTTGCCTTCATCCTCTGTTCCATAGCTGCTTCTATCTCCTGCAGCTTCTCAAGGCTAGCTGAAGCGTCACCACCATGTTGGGATGACTCAGCCTCTTTTTCTTTCCCAGCTCCACTACCACCGGCCTCACCAACTTCCCTTACAACTGCCCCCATCTCTTCCTTCAACATGTCGCGGAAGTCTTGGGATCTGAAGAAATCTCTCAAAACATCAGCCATGCTTGGTGTCTGTTTTTGACCTTATCTTTTAGGCAATTTCATGGTTTGAACGGCAGTTTTTAGAGTCCTTTGTGTGACTGCTTGTTTGGTTTTTGCGTATTTTGTGATTTTTATGTTTTGGTTAGATTCTCATAACTTTTAGCATTTTTTGTGTTTTTAGGGGTGTTTTTGTAATTTTGGATAATGTGTCAATTTTGTGGTCCGTGGCTTTGGTGCGGTTATCTTTCTTTATGTTTGTTTTGGACAGGCATTATGACCCGGACCGAAAGTTGGAGCGACGGTGGCAAAGAAGAGTTTGAAGTGCTGAAAAGTAAGGTGGCACGACGTGCCATTCCAGCGTGCCAAGGGACGGAATCCAGTGGATCGGCACGAAATCGTGCCACCCCCACCAGCGCGGCATGCCAACCCCAAATCTACACAGCACGGCATTCCATCACCCCCAGCACGGCGTGCCATTCTCAAATCTGCACAGCACGGCATGCTGAGCTTCGAGATTCTGCTGTTGCCCTACTTTCATCTTTTCTGTTTAGTGGTTTTAACCTTGCCGTATAAATAGGTTATTTTCTAAATTTTTTGGATCTTTTCTAGACTTTTAAAGTGTAAAGCATAAACTTGTAGCTATGTTTAATTGCTTGAACTATTTGTTTCTTTAAGTTTGAACCCTCAATTGGTAGAAGTTTTGCATTGAACCTTCCTCTTTTGCGATGTTCTTGGTTTCGGGTTGAGTTCATCTATAGAGGTACACCCCAAGCATCGTCACACCATTGGAATCTGGTTAATTGGACCAAAAGGGCATAAGTTCCTTTTCTTCTCTTTTGTAATTCGATTAAGTTTGTTTTTGATTCCGCAATTGATTATGTTTGGTTGTAAACATAGAATTCTTATCATCTTTCTTGATTAATACAATTGATTGCAATTTAATTTCAATTTTTACACCTTTTCTTTATGCAATTCCTTTAATGATAATCTAGTCTCATAAGATCTTAATTTATTAAGTTCATATTTGTGGCATTACCTAGATTGACGCCTAGGAAACCATTAGTATTGACAACACTGTGGAACTTACGTGCCCCTATTTTCTAAGCTTTAGAATTAGACCATCTCTAAACAAAGGAAACCGGCTAAGGACCTAAAAGATCTAGACGCGCTAGGTTGAATTATCGAAAGAACATAATTAAGGGTTAATTGTTGAGTTAAATTCATCTATTTTAATTAATTGATAAAGCCATCTCCATTAGCATTCATAGGTCGGTAAACCGCTAATTGATAACCCAAATTCAAGTGCAAAGTAAGCTAGGATAGATCAACTAGGAGTAGGATAATTTAGTTGTTAGCATAATCAGACCCAAAATTAAGTTCTGCCTAGGACACGCAAGGAACCCGAGTAGTTTAGTGTTTGCAGAATATTTTTCTCTGTGGGATCGATACCTAGACCAACCAGAATTATTACTTGTCAACGATAGGTACACTGCCTTAGTTGTGCGATTCTAGGTTTAGTTTCACTACTTCGCCTAGGATCCACCAAGTTTTTGGCGCCGTTGCTGGGGAAATTTATTTTCCTACATCATTGAACCAAAGGTCTATTTGCTGATCTAGGTACTGTTTATGTGCATATAGTTATATAATTTTTCTTTTCTATGGATATTTGTTGCAAATTTTTTTTTTTTTTCTGTGTGTATGTGTGCTTTCTAGCTTATGCGAACTCGTTCTCAGCACCCTGAGCTTTTACCTTATAACCCTGAAATTGAACATTTTTTTAGCAGGAACCGTAGAGCACAACAAGAGCGAATTGTCCAAATGGATCATCAGCAACAGGAGGAAGAGGAGAGACAGCTACGGGAAAGAGCTGAGCAAGAGCAACTCCGGCGAGAGCGGGAGGAGTCTGATAGAAGAAGGGGTGGTGATAGAGACAACATAGTCATGACTGACCTAATGGCTCCACATCGTCCCCAGAACAGATCCGAAGTGGTTCTCCCAGCCATCACTGCTAACCACTTTGAGTTGAAGTCCAGTATGATCAATTTCATCCAAGGGAACGGGCTATTCAGTGGCGGAATAAGTGACAACCCTAATGATCATTTAGACCGGTTTCTCATGGTGGCCGATACAATCCGAATCGGTGGGGTGCCCCAAGATGCTATGCAGTTGAAGTTGTTTCCCTTCTCATTATACGGGGGAGCAATGGAATGGTACAAGTCCTTGAGACCCAGGTCAGTGACTTCATGGGATCAATTGGAAGAACAATTCTTAGCATATTACTTCCCACCATCAAAGACGGTTCAGTTAAGGAAAGAGATTATGGGATTCCGGCAATTTGGGACTGAGACTCTCAATGAAGTGTGGCAAAGATTTCAACGGTTGTTGCGGAACTGTCCCCACCATGATATGCCGCGATTCACTCAGGTAAGCACGTTTTATCATGGTTTGACACTAGCTAACCATGCCATTATTGATTCTTCTGCAGGTGGAGACATTTTTAAGAAGACTGCTACGTAAGCCGAGGAGTTGATAGGAAGAGTACCTTGTGGCAGTCGGACACGCCAACAAGGAGTAAGGTTCGGGCTGCGGAATTGGGACGCCAAGATGCAGCCATGGACCATGTGAACAAGAAGCTGGACCTGTTGATGTCCTGCCTGAATTTAAATGGGCCACAATACCAGCCGGTGTTGTGTGTATCACATGGAGCGGAGCATCCCGGTCAAGAATGTGCATTGGGTGATTCATTCGCCCAACCGTCTGAGAATGTAAGTTTTGTGGGAGGAAACCAAAGGTACAATAATTCTAACTCTTACCCACAAAATTTCAATAATAATAATAATTACGGAAGAAGGTATCAACACCCGAACATGTCTTATGGTAATAACCAAAATGTGTTGAGACCTCCTTCCGGATTCCATTATGAGCACCATGAGCAGGGGTTAGGTAAGGCCCCATTTATTCCTAATGATCAATCCTCACAGCAACCTCAACAGTCTAAGCAAGATGATACGGTTTTGTCTTTGTTAAAAGACATCTCGTCTCAGCTTGCTGATAATGAGGCATACTGTAGGGATTTGGGCAAGCAGGTGGCTCAAATGAGTAGGGAATGGCAGGAAAGACCTCAAGGAGTGCTCCCAAGTAAAACTGAACAAAACCTTAAGGGACATCAACGGGAGATAGCTCAAGCTATAACCCTGCAAAGTGGTAGGCAAGTGGAGGACCAAGTGCAAAACGCTGATATTCCATCCCAACCTACTGAGGTAAGTGAAGAGTCGGGAGAGGTAAGCAACCCCGACTCGATTTCTGAACCTGAACCTAGAACAAATGAAAAGGGGAAAATTCCTGACCCAGTGAGAGCCTATGTGCCTAAACTCCTTTATCCTCAAAGGGAGAAGAAAGATAAACTGGGGCAGAAATATTCCAAATTTCTGGAAATTTTTAAGAAGTTAGAATTTAATATGCCATTGATTGAGGCTCTCCAAGAGATGCCTTCTTATGATAAATTCTTTAAAGAACTTCTGGCAGGGAAAAGAAAGCTAGGTGAGGACGAAGTGGTGGTTTTAACAGAGGAATGTTCGGCAATTATCACTAACAAACTTCCACCCAAGCTCAAAGATAAGGGTAGTTTTACTATCCCATGCCGGATAGGAAACTTGGAGATTGCCAATGCCCTATGTGACTTGGGTGCAAGTATCAATTTGATGCCTCTGTCATTTTTCAGGAGACTCGAGCTGGGAAACCCAAAGCCGACCAATATGACCCTCCAATTGGCGGATAGATCTCTCACGAGGCCAAAGGGGGTGGTCGAGGACGTGTTAGTAAAGGTGGACAAGTTTATCTTCCCCGCGGACTTTGTGGTAATGGATATGGAGGAAGATAGCTCGGTGCCCCTTTTGATTGGAAGGCCATTTCTTGCAACCGGTAGGACTTTGATAGATGTCCAGGAAGGTAAGATTATTCTTAGGTTGCACAACGAGGAGGTAAGTTTCAACGTCTATAACTCAATGAAATATCCATTAGATGTTGAAAGTTGTAATTTTGTAGACTCCTTCTATCCTATTGATGCTTATGTGATAGACAAGAGTTTCAATCAAGGGGAGTTGGTGCTCTTGTATAACTTCCTGTTGAAACTATTTCCGGGCAAATTGAGAAGTCGATGGACGGGACCATTTACCGTGCATAAGGTCTATCACTCTGGGATGGTGGAAATTGAAACCCCGGAGGGAATTCAACAAGTAAACGGGCATCGGTTGAAGCCCTACGTCAGCGGAGGAGTGAAGGAGGAGAAGCAAGTCTTACTCCTTCGTGATGTGTAATGCGTAATTGTGGACGTAGAAGTCGAGCTATTCCGACTATAAACATAGCAATGAGGTACGTGTACTTCCCTTGTACATTAATTTTTGTGTTAATATGTTTTTGTGTGTTTTTGTGTGTAGGAATAGGTCACTGAGCAAGTAAATCACAATCTTGATCCAAAGTGTGAAAAAAAAAGTAAAGGTTGGCAGGATTCAGGATGGCATGCCGTGCCACCATGAGCACGTCGTGCCAAGGTGAGAATGGGGTAGCACGTGACGTGCTAGTGTGGCACGCAATCGTGCTAGGCCGCTGTTTTGAAATCGCATGCAAGTGCAATTTAGCAAGCCGTTCTGCAATTCTGCACGCCGTGCCAAAGTAAGGGTTTTCAAGGTGGCACGACGTGCTAATACAGCATGCCAACGTGCCGTCATGCTATTCCGAAAGAGGATTGTGCAAGAGCAAGCAGCACGCCGTGCCAAAATTTAGCATGCCGTGCCAAAGAATGGATTTTCAAGGGAGCACAACGTGCCAAAACAGCACGCCGTCGTGCCATCGAGCTGTTTCTAACGTGAATTGTTGCAAGAGCGATCCGCAAGTCATGCTGTATTGTAGCACGCCGTGCCGATTAAAGAGTTTTCAAGACAGCACGACGTGCCAAGCCAGCACGCCGTCGTGCCCTCATGCTGTTTCCAGGTAAGTTTCTATGCTCTGCTCAGCACGCCGTGCTGTTTGTTTGGCACGGCGTGCCGAGCATTTAAATTTCCAATTTTTAGGTCAAAAATCGCCCGCCTATATAAACCCTTCTCTTCTATTTCCTTGTAACCGCCTATCTTATTCTTCTTCTTCTTCTTCTACTCCTTTCTCACTCTCTCTCTCTCCACTTTCTCTCTCTATAACCAGCCCTCGCCTTCTCCCTCTCTACCATCATTCTTCCTTCCCTTCTCATTTTCTTCCTCTCAACTTCTCTTCAACTATTATTTTGACCTAATTTTTATTTTGCATCATTCTCCTTGCAACTAGGTATGAATTCATGCTTTGATTTTCCTTTATTCTTTTTATTACTTTTTCTTTTTCTCACTTTGATTTTGGTTGATTTACTGCTTAATAGGGTGATTGTATTGCATTCTTTTTCTTTATATGTTCATATTTAGTGGTTTGTATTTATGAAAGTAGGGTTTCTTTGGATTTGATTTCTTTTGTTTTTGATTTTTGTTGTGTTTTTATGGTTGTGCAATAGTAAGATGAAGAAGAAGACTATCACTGATCGGAGACACGGTTCTTCATGATGGCCCATAGACCCGTCATCGAAACCGGTGCCAAACGAAGAATTACCTCCCGAGCAGCAGATGGCCCCTTTAACTAGCCTCTCCAGGAAGTATAAATGCCCTTTCCCTCTCCTCTCTGATGATGAAAGTAAACGATACAAAACTCTGTTTCCATTAGAGAGTACCCCCTTTCGAACCTTCGATTGGAAATTTTTGTTTGTGCAAGATAGGTCAGAGGCTGTACGTGCTAAATTAACTAGTCTAGGATGGTATGAGTTTGTGAAGTCTAATCCGCCTGTCTTTAGGGAGTTGAACTTAGAATTCCACTCCACTTTAAGCTTCAAAACAAACCTTGATACCGGCCTTAGGACCATGACCTTTCGCCTATTTGGTACTGATATTGAGGGCCTTAAGGCTTGCATAGGAATTGAAGGGAATAGTTACAAATGGCTGGAGAATATGGTGTTGGTATGCCCTAGTTCTTAGGGCATTGGATTCTTGTATTTTGTATTATACATTAAGAGTCATGTATGAATACATTATTTGTGTCACATTAATAAAGGCAATTAATCTATTTCATTTATATCTTGTGCTATAATATGAGTAGAGTATCCATTGATTGATAATCATAAAGCCTATCCTAGGTCTGTTCTAATCGTGGGAACGAATAGAACCACAGACTTGTATATTCGATGACTGTATGGTAGTTCTTAACTAGCCATAGTACTTGTATAGTCAGTTATGAATATAGGTACATGTCATTGACATGGGACTGGATCGATCCGCATAAGAAAGCCACATGGTTGTCATGTCATAGGTCTTTCTTGAGTAGGTCTCTTTTGTCCTCAAACCAGATTTTATTATAATATCAATATGGAATCCGGTTCACTTTGACATATGCCTAACAGGTCTGTAAAAGGATGATAAATACGGGTATGATTGGGTGGACTGGAGAACATGTTGATATAGATGATGAAGTGATGGAATTGCCACTCGGGTAACACCGAGATGATATCATTAGCCACTTGATGAATGGGACTGATAAGTGTATGAACATACCCAAATAAGTTGGTTTCTTATTTGATTAATCAGTCAACTGAAGATCAAGAAATATAATAAACAACAGAAGAGGATGACGGACACCATGCCTCTTGTTTATTCATATCGATATCATTAGGCAAAGGACACTATGAGATTACTACCGGGTGAGTGTCTTCTAAAGACTGCTGCATCTCTGTCTTAATTGGGGGCTGTAATGGTTTGCTAGAACCCACTTACAGTCTGTGGGCCTTAGGCCTACTGCCAACATAAAGACAGACCCATAGGATCGTGCACATAGATCAACTGAGCTAGAACTTATAAAAATTATACATGTAATGTACATTAGAAGGAATGTGTTAATTAATTAGTTGACGTTCGATGTCAAGGTAATTAATTGACATTGAGTTGAATTTAATTTAATTAATAAGTTTACATAATGTAATTAATTAATTTATCAATTAATTGAATTACATAAAGTAAACAATTAATTAAATAATTTTCCTAAGTAGGAAAATTAAATACATGTGTTGTATTAACTTAAGTGTGATTTAATTTTATTTAGGGGTAATTAAATTTAGCCAAATGGAATTAAATTACATAGTATATACTTTTTAATTAAAGTTTATTTATGTAATTATAATCCTAGTGGGCTTGGGTTTAATTAACCTAATTAAAACCCAATTAGACAAGGTGTCTATATAAGGGCACATTTGAGGAGGAAAAATCTAATTCAACTCTAATTAATTGCTAGAAATTTCAGCCACCAATAGCAGCCCCAAATAGCCGAAAATCCCAGCATTAATCCTCCATTCCTTCGCGTCTTCTGCTAGCACCGGTTCCCGCTCAATAGTTGGTCGTGCACCGGACTTTGGAGATCGCAGTTTCAAGAAACTATTCTGCAGCAGTCTCTAGAGGAGACGAATCCGGTGAGTTAATCTCTCTTGATTCTTATTTGATTTTATTCTAATCAATGGTAATTGGACATGATAGGTGGATTCTAGGAAATTTTAAACGGTGTATTTTCCACTACGCCACGTTATTTTTCCAATGACGAATCCCAACAGTGGTATCAGAGCCTAGGTTTTATCCATTAGATTGATTGGAATTGGTTCTTGAAAGCATTCTTGAAGAAAGAATGAGTTTCAAGTTTGTGATTTTAAGGTTTTTATTCAATTGGTTTTGATTTTGATAAACCCTAGAATTTTTGTTTGGGGTTTTATTTTTTTCCCCAATTGGTTTCTATCTAGAATTGTATTTTCTTTATTGATAATTTGATGTTGATGGCTGTTTTTTTTTTATGATTTAATAATAAAAAAATAAAAAATAAAAAAAAGGTTGAATTTTGGGTGAGGGAATCGCAATTTTGCGATTCCCCCACTGCGGGCAACAGGCCGCTGGGACAGCAGCGCCATGCGCGGGTTTTGGGTCCGGTTTTGGATTTTACGGGTATTTTTTTTATCCCGGACCCTAATGCAAATTAAATTAAATTTTTTTTAATTAATTTGTATTTAAATTATTTTATTTTGTTGGCATGCATATTTAATTTAATTATTTGCATATTAAATTGAATATGGACTTTGTGAAATTGGCCCAATAAACCGTGACACCGGTTAAAATTGGGAGAGCTAAATTTTAAATTTGTGACAACCCAAATTCAAGTGGGAGCATGATTGTTAATTTTGCATTTATGGATGTTATCAATTGGGCCTTTATAGGCCTTAGTCACATTTGTTAAAATTAGCGATTTCATCCTAAGTAACTCGGCTTAACATTTATATTTATAATTTGGAATGCCATGATCATGCATCATATTGGTATGTATGTGCACGACAGGTACTTTGTTTGAAATGTTATGTTGAGTTCTATGGGCCCTAAATTATTATCGGTTATAATTTAATTTTGGGAAATATGGCCTGCGTGCCATTTTTTTTATTTTGATGTAATTTTAGAATAGATTTTATTTTACAAAATTATTATAATTGCATCAAGTATGGACGAAGGCCCAGATGGAGAAAGCCCATGGTGGGAGCCCAAGAAGGATTGCAGTCCGGCTCATGAAGAATTAGATAGGACATCTAGTTTTTCATTAGGTTGTAATTAAAGGCCCATAGGATCTTATTTATTTTAAATTAAGTATGCTATTGCATTTTTCATATAATATGGATGTATGGATCACCAAATTATTACCCGCATTTATGCATGCTAAGCCGTATCACTTAATTATAATCCGGAAATTAAAATATTGAGTCGCTTAAAAGTGCTTCCCACATTCACACCTCTTCCTCCCATTGATGTTGCAATGTGCGCCATGCCCTATCTAGGTATATTGTAGTATTCGGTGGGCCGTCGAGGGTTAAGATACTTGGTATGGTTAACATGTGAATGGTGGTTTGACTCAACATGGGTAGCATTAGCTCAGAGCGGGCCCTAAGCACAGATGGGTAAAGTGTCGATTAGCCCATCAAACCAAGAGTCCTTCGTGGAAGGATTGGATAGGTTGTCCTACCAAACGAATCAATGGTTGGTTGGCGAGCCCTAGTTCGGCCAGTCATTGATAAGTTGTGGATCTTGGTCAAGTCAGCCAATTAATAACACCAACAAACAAATTAAAATCGGATTATTAATTTGAATTGGCTTAAAAGTCCTTTATTTCTAACTCAAGCAATGATTTCTTCCATGTAGATAATCCCACTTCAGTTAAGTAATTTAAATGGCTGCAACAAACAACAACTCACTCTCACTTAGGTCACTCTTGGAGAAGGAGAAGCTTTCAGGGACTAACTTCCTGGACTGGGCTAGGAACTTACAAATAGTTCTTAGACAAGAGTCTAAGGAGTATGTATTGAATGCTCCTTTACCAGCTGGCTCTCCCGCAGGTCGAGGCATCACCACGGCGATGGTGGAGTAGTATGACCGACACGGGAGGGATGACCGAGATGTCTCGTGCCTCATGCTGGGCACCATGGCTTCTGATCTTCAGAAGTAGTTCATGGACGAGCATGCTTATGAGATGATGGATCAGCTTAAAAAGATGTTCCAAGATCAGGCTCGTCAGGAACGTTACCTGACAACTAAGGCACTTTGCACTGTTGGGATTTTTCAACGGAAATCACCCGATAAAATCGGAAGAACGCGGTGATTTCCTCAAATCCAGTCCCAGGAGAAATTGAAATGGAAATTGAAAAACTTTAAATTAAATAGAAAGAGATAAATTTTCTTACCAGAAAATCTCTTTCAAGAGATGGATGAAGACTGCAGAAACCAAAGCAGATTTCCTCCTCATTTTCGTACACGAACGCCTAACGAATGCAACCCATGCTAGCGTTGGAAAAACGGAACAATGACAGAGAAGAGGCTATGGAAATTTCGGCCACTTATGTGTTAGGGTTAGAGAAGGCCGAAATTTTCACCCTAGGTTTTATACCTAGGGTGGCCGAATTCCCTTAGGGGAATTCAGGCCCAGCTTGGCTCCATTCCATTCTGTGCGGGCTTCCTTGTTTTAATTTGGGCCCAGTCTAATTTTAATTATTCTGGTTTAAATTAATTTCAAGCCCAATTTTAATATACCCATGTATTTAATATATTACTCCAAGTAATATATTATTTACATTCAAATTAAAATTAGTTTGACATTTAATTTAATCCATCAAATTAAAATTAAATCTTCACAAAATAAAATCATATGTAAACCTATACATATGAATATTTCCACCTAGGATCAATCCAATTGATCTTCATAATATAATTAATATGTATACACCTCTCTTTCCATCGTGTATACTCCAAGTATACATGTGATTCCTTAAGTCTGCATTCAGTCGTTCTATGTGTACGATCCCGTGGGCCCATCTTTATGTTGGCAGCGGGCCTTTGGCCCGCAGACTGCAGTTGGGCTTTAGCAAGCCACTGCAGCCCCCAATTAAGATGGAGATGGCAGTCTAACTATTATCATAACCCTGTAGTTTAAACTTGTACATCCTATGTCATTGATATCGGTGTCCAACATAGAGGCATGGATTGATCACCCTCTTTTGTGCCCGGACATTAACTTGATCCCGAATGTACTGAAGCTCACAAACAAGTTCCAACTTGCTTGGGTGTGGCCACACTTTTATCAATCACATTCATCAAGAGGCCGGTGATATCTTCTCAGTGGGTTACTGAGTGACAAATCCCTTCTGCATATCCATAGTATTACCATGCTCAGTGACATACCTGAAAGTACCCATACTTGGCACCCTATTACAGGCCCTTTAGGTGTACCCCTAAGTATGTGACTTCACATGTAACACCATCATATGGTAAGGTCAAAGGATCCATACAAGTACTACACGAGAATCACTTATGATACTATACCATGTGGATTACTCGTTTAGTGGATCTATCCAGTACCATGCTCCCAGGCATGTACCCATTAACTTGGTTGACATTCCATGTCCAATGACCGGTAAGACACCGCCATACAACCAGGTTAATGATAGTCTATCGTTCCATTCATTCCCATGACTGGAATAGACTACGGATCTATTTATGGTCATATCGTTTACCCTATCCATGGTCTTACTGCCAAGTGCATGACACTTGTCATCATGGATATAGATATGTCCATTGGATACTTCATTTAATATATTGCACAAGATAAATATAATAAATGAATTGATGCCTTTATTAATGACACAAATGAGTATAATACATAAATCCAATAAATGTATAATACAAATACGAGGACGAATGCCTTGGGACTAGGGCATTTCCAACAATCTCCCACTTGCACTAGTTCCCCCTATAGACCTAGTATGACCGTCGTGCTTGGGCTGAGCCAGTACCTTGGTCAATGGATCTGCGACATTATCCTCGGTGTCCGCTCTGTGCAATGCAATGTCACCTCTCTCTGCGATCTCTCGTATGAGGTGAAACTTTTGGAGCACGTGCTTTGTGTTCTTGTGTGGCCGGGGCTCCTTAGCTTGTGCGACGACCCCATTGTTGTCATAAAAGATATCGACTAGGTCCTGGATAGTTGGTACTACTCCCAACTCAGTGATAAACTTCTTCATCCACACAGCTTCCTTAGCTGCATCACACGCAGCGATGTACTCATCTTCTGTTGTAGAGTCTGCTATGGTTGGTTGCTTTGAGCTCCTCCAGCTTACAGCACCACCATTCAGCAAAAATACATACCCAGACTGCGACTGGTACTCGTCCTGGTCTGCCTGGAAGCTCGCATCAGTGTACCCAGTAATTGATAGCACTTCCTGACCACCATACACTAAGAAGCTATCCTTAGTCCGGTTAAGGTACTTGAGGATTGCCTTGACAGCTTTCCAGTGATCCTCCCCAGGATCCTGCTGGTATGGGCTCGTCATACTCAGTGCAAAGGCGACATCAGGTCTCATACATAACATGGAGTACATGATTGATCCAATAACTGAAGCGTATGGAACCAATTTCATGTTCTCCCTGTCCTCCCTTGTTTTAGGACAGTTCTTCTTACTAAGTTTCAACCCATGGCCCATTTGTAAGAAACCTTTCTTGGCCCGGTCCATGCTGAATCTTTTTGGAACTTTGTCAATGTATGAAGACTGACTTAGGCCCAGAAGCCGATTTGATCTATCCCTGTAGATCCTGATCCCTAGGATCATCTCAGCCTCGCCTAAGTCCTTCATTGCGAAGCACTTACTCAGCCACTGCTTTACCCTTTGCAGTGTAGGTATGTCGCTTCCAATGGGCAGGATGTCGTCTACATAAAGTATCAAGAATGTGACAATGCTCCCACTAGTCCTCTTATACACACAAGGCTCATCTAGATTCTGTACGAAGCCATATTCCTTTATAGCCTCATTGAATCTTAGATTCTAACTACGGGGACGCTTGCTTCAGTCCATAAATGGACCTTTGAAGTTTGCATACCCTTCCCGGATACTTAGGATCGACAAAACCCTCAGGTTATGTCATGTACGCATCCTCGAGTAGTTTTCCATTAAGGAAAGTGGTTTTGACATCCATTTGCCATACCTCATAGTCATACCATGCGACTATGGCCAGCAGTATCCTGATGGATTTGAGCATGGCTACTACTGAGAAAGTTTCATCATAGTCTATTCCATGGACTTGTCTGAAACCTTTCACAACCAGACGCCCCTTGAAGGTATTATCAGCTTTTAGCTTATAGCACCACTTGCAACCTATTACCTTAGCACCCGGAGGTGGATCAACCAAGTTCCAAACTTGATTATCGTACATAGATTGCATTTCTACCTCCATGGCTTTACGCCAATTTGTAGACTGTGGGCTAGCCATAGCCTCCTAGTAGGTTTTGGGTTCTTCCTCATCCCAGATGAGAAGAGTTTGATCATCGGTGACGAGGAAACCATACCTCTCCAGTTCCCGACGATCCCTACCTGACCTTCTAGGTCCTTGTATGGCCTGGGTCGGTGCTTCCACTTATGGAAGCTCCACCTGGGCCTCTGAGTTATCCTCTTCAGGAGCTTGTGGACCTTGAACTTCCCTGAGTTCAACATTGCTCCCACTATCTTTCTTGGAAAGGAACTCCTTTTCTAGAAAGACCCCCTTCCTTGCCACGAACACTTTGTTCTCGGCGGGGTTGTAGAAGTAATACCCTTTGGTTTTCCTAGGGTAGCCCACAAACAGGCATTTATCGGTTTTGGGCTCTAGCTTGCCACTAGTCAATTTCTTGACATGTACTTCGCATCCCCAAATCCTTAGGAAAGACACATTAGGCTCCTTACCCGTCCATGTCTGATATGGGGTCTTTTCCACAGCCTTAGTCAGAGTATTGTTTAAGATGAGAGCTGCTGTCTCGAGGGCGTGTCCCTAGAAACTAATTGGGAGAGATGCTTGACTCATCATTGAGCGGACCATGTCCAACAAGGTCCTATTCCTCCGTTCGGACACCCCATTCCATTGTGGCGTTCCGGGAGGAGTGAGCTGTGGAACTATTCCATGCTCTCTCAAGTATGAGTCAAACTCTAGGCTCATATACTCACCGCCTTAGTCTGACCGAAGGGTTTTGATATTCCTACCTAGCTGGTTCTGTACCTCGTTCCTAAATTCCTTGAACCTATCAAGGGTCTCAGACTTGTGTTTCATCAGATAGACATAGCCATATCTTCTGAAATCATCTGTGAACGTGACGAAGTACAGATGCCCACCTCTGGTCGCTGTGCTCATAGGTCCATATACATATGAATGTATTAGGTCCAATAAGCCAGTGGCCCTTTCAGCCTTCTTGCTAAAAGGCGCCTTTGTCATCTTGCCTCATAAACATGATTCGCATGTATCAATTGACTCCAAGTCCAATGACCCTAGGACTCCAGCTTTGTGGAGTCTAGCAATGCGCTTCTCGTTTATATGGCCAAGACGACAATGCCATAGGTGGACAGGATTAAGTTCGTTAGGCTTAACCCTTTTAGTGTTTATGTTATAGATATGATTGGTTTCATTTAAGTCCAGGATATATAGGCCATTATTTAATAGAGCATCTCCATAAAATAATCTCTCTCTAGATATAGAAATTCGACCATTAGAAATAGTGAAAATAAATCCAGAAATATCCAACATTGATACAGAAATAATATTCCTGCACATAGCAGGTACAAAGTAACAATGTTCTAAAATCAAAACCAATCCACTGGGCATCACAAGGTGGTATTCACCGATCTCTATGGCTGCAACCCTTGCACCATTCCCGACCCGCAAGTCTACCTCTCCCGACCCCAGCAACCTTCTGTTCTTAAGTCCCTGCACATTGCAACAAATGTGAGAACCATATCCAGTATCCAATACCCAGGATGTTGAAACAGTAAGGTTAATATCTATAACATAAATACCTGAAGAGGACGTACCTTGGCCCCTTCTTTGCTCTCCCATCAGCCTGGGACATGATCTCTTCCAATGGCCCGCCTGTCTACACCCGAAGCAGACATCCTCAGGACCTTCCTTCTGTTGGCCCTTGGGTTGGGCCTTGGCCTTCTTGGCTTTGGCCTTTTTAGCCTTAGCATTGGCCTTTTCCTTGGCCTTGCCCTTGGCAAGAAGAGGGTTCCCCTTGTTAACCAGCAGCACCGGCGGAGTCTTCTTGATCGACTGCTCAGTAAGCTTAAGCATCCCATGTAGCTCACTGACAGTACGGTTCATCCCTTGCATATTGTAGTTCAGGATGAACTGATCATAAGAATCTAGCAAGGACGCGAGGATAGTGTCCACCGCCAATTCTTGAGAGATAGGCGATCCGAGACGGGCCAAAGTATCCAAATAGCCCTTCATCTTGAGCACGTGTGCACTCACAGATGTCCCGGCCCCCATCTTACAAGAGTGGAATGCCTTATTGGTCAGGTACCTTTCCTGACGAGCTTGCTCTTGAAACATCTCATTAAGAGTTGTTATCATAGCATAGGCTTGGTGGTCCATAAACTATTTTTGCAGTTCAGGGACCATGCAGGCCAACATAAGGCATGTCACATCCTGGTTGTCCTTGACATGCGCCTCGTATTCCTCCAGCTGGGCAGCCGGTGGATTACATCCTTGAGGCGCAGCCGGCAAAGGCCTTTCATGTGCATACTCTTTTGACTCTTGTCTTAGAACTATCCTTAAGTTCCTAGACCAGTCTAAAAAGTTAGGATCGGAAAGCTTGTCCTTTTCAAGAATGGATCGCAGTGATAAGGTATTTGTGTTTGCCATTTGGGTGTTTCTACACAGAAAAACATTTAGAGTGTTAATAAAGGGCTTTACTTTGTTGTTCCCATATAAAATTAATAATGAATTAAGTTATTAATTTAAACCGAGTTGTTGGGCTCATGGGCCGAGATCCATATTTCATTAAGATATAGCCAAACGAGGGTTTGGTACAACTACACCTTAATTATTTAGGTAGGAACGCCGTCCAATCCCAACCTAGGGACTCTCGGTTTGATGGCCTTGTTGGCACTTACCCATCTGTGCTTAGGGCCAGGAGAATCCTACTACCCACACTAAGTCAAAACCTCCATCCAAGTGTTAGAGTATCCCATACTCTAACCCAATACAAAGTGACAATACTTCAGTGCATCCTGCGAGGGCATGGTCTACAACTGGCCTATTCCCACTTCGATTCGGTTTTGAATGAGGGAAGCACTTTTAAGCGACTTAGTAATTCCATTTGGTTATTAGATTCAATTACAACGGCTTACATACATAAAGCGGGTGAATAGGCTATTGGAACATACATTCGTACATGCAAATGAATATAAAAACATAATTAAATAAAAGTAAAATGGATTGCTATGGGCCTATATTACATCCTAATATTATTCTAGTAAACCTATACTAGAAATAAATATTAGGCGGGCCTCCATCTTCTCCTTCTGGGCTTGCACCTCCAATTGGGCTTGCACCTCCATTTGGGCTCACCACTCCATAGGCTTCTTCTTTTACAAATTTTATAATATTTAAATAAAATAAAATTACATTAATAGGAAAAACGACACGCAGGCCGTAATTACCAAAAAAATAGAAAAATACAACCCATCTTGTTCAAGGCCCAATAGCATCCAATCATACAAACATTTAATCATTCATATGCATCCAATACATACAATTCATAAGCATGTCACAATGCATGATTTAAGCCCATTTTAATTATGTTCAAGCCATTATTAAGAAATCGCCAATTTTGGCCCACCATGGTTCTAGCCCCTAACGGGCTTTGGGCCTCCAGCCCAGGCAGTCCAACAGCTCCCATTGGAATTGGGAAACCATGGGTCCAACTCAGCCGTCCAAGTAATTGTGCCAAAATTACCCGGACCAATTTCCATTAACCATATTAATTTCCAAAATTAATATCATATGAACGAAAATAAAATTCATCCAAGAAACCATACGCATTTAAATTACATAAATTTAAACACACGAATTTTAAAACCAACTAAAATTTCAAAACTGGGCCCCGGGCCCAAGACCCGCCAAATCCAAAAAAACTGGGCCCGGCCCGCTGCAGCGGTGCAGCCGCTGCTTCGGCAGCAGCTGCCACCCAGCGGCTGCTGCTACTGGCGCAACAGCAGGCAGCGGTCGCTACCTGTGCCGCCCAGCGCCACGGGCAGCGGCTGCTGCCGCACCTCCCGCCGCGTGCGGCCGCCGTCAGCGGCGATTCCGCCACCGGCAGCCCCACACCCCGGGAAGCAGATTTTTTTTTTAAATAAACAGAATTAAAAAAATATCATCATCCATCAAAACAAAGCAATTCTCCAAGAATTCCAATAACATACAACAAAATTAAAATAACATAAACCAAAATGCAAATTTAATTTTCATTGTATAAAACATATGGGAAAAATCATAAAACCCATACCATGAATCCCAATAAAAAAATCTCCAATTTCAAAAATGGGATTCAACCAAAATTATCAATTTCCACGGATCAAAAGCCCGCTCTAATACCACTGTTGGGATTTTTCACTGGAAATCACCCGATAAAAGCAGAAGAACACGGTGATTTTCTCAAATCTAGTCCCAGGAGCAATTGAAATGGAAATTGAAAAACTTTAAATTAAATAGAAAGAGATAAATTCTCTTACCAGAAAATCTCTTTCAAGAGATGGATGAAGACTGCAGAAACCAAAGCAGATTTCCTTCTCGTTTTCGTACACGAACGCCTAACGAATGCAACCCGTGCTAGCGTTGGAAAAACGGAACAATGGAAGAGAGGAGGCTATGGAAATTTCGGCCACTTATGTGTTAGGGTTAGAGATGGCTGAAATTTTCACCCTAGGTTTTATACCTAGGGTGGCCGAATTCCCTTAGGGGAATTCAGGCCCAGCTTGGCTCCATTCCCTTCTGTGCGGGCTTCCTTGTTTTAATTTGGGCCCTGTTTAATTTTAATTATTCTGGTTTAAATTAATTTCAAGCCCAATTTTAATATACCCATGTATTTAATATATTACTCCAAGTAATATATTATTTACATTTAAATTAAAATTAGTTTGACAATTAATTTAATCCATCAAATTAAAATTAAATCTTCACAAAATAAAATCATATGTAAACCTATACATATGAATATTTCCACCTAGGAAATAATCTCATAATTAATCCAATTAATTATGAAGAGCCAATCGAACATATATTAATTTTATTATTAAGATCAATCCAATTGATCTTTATAATATAATTAATATGTATACACCTCTCTTTCCATCGTGTATTCTCCAAGTATACATGTGATTCCTTAAGTCTGCATTCAGTCGTTCTATGTGTACGATCCCGTGGGCCCATCTTTATGTTGGCAGCGGGCCTTTGGCCCGCAGACTGCATTTGGGCTCTAGCAAGCCACTGCAGCCCCCAATTAAGATGGAGATGGCAGTCTAACTGTTATCATAACCCTGTAGTTTAAACTTGTACATCCCATGTCATTGATATCGGTGTCCAACACAGAGGCATGGATTGATCACCCTCTTTTGTGCCCGGACATTAACTTGATCCCGAATGTACTGAAGCTCACAAACAAGTTCCAACTTGTTTGGGTGTGGCCACACTCTTATCAGTCACATTCATCAAGAGGCCGGTGATATCTTCTCAGTGGGTTACTGAGTGACAAATCCCTTTTGCATATCCATAGTATTACCATGCTCAGTGACATACCCGAAAGTACCCATACTTGGCACCCTATTATAGGCCCTTTAGGTGTACCCCTAAGCACGTGACTTCACATGTAACACCATCATATGGTCAGGTCAAAGGATCCATACAAGTACTACACGAGAATCACTTGTGATACTATACCATGTGGATTACTCGTTTAGTGAATCCATCCAGTACCATGCTCCCAGGCATGTACCCATTAACTTGGTTGACATTCCATGTCTAATGACCGGTAAGGCACCGCCATACAACCAGGTTAATGATAGTCTATCGTTCCATTCATTCCCATGACTGGAACAGACTACGGATCTATTTATGGTCATATCATTTACCCTATCCATGGTCTTACTGCCAAGTGCATGACACTTGTCATCATGGATATAGATATGTCCATTGGATACTTCATTTAATATATTGCCCAAGATAAATATAATAAATGAATTGATGCCTTTATTAATAACACAAATGAGTATAATACATAAATCCAATAAATGTATAATACAAATACAAGGACCAATGCCTCGGGACTAGGGTATTTCCAACATGCACAACTGTGATGGCAGCTGGGACTTCTGTTAGCACTCATGTGCTAAAGTTGAAGGGGTATATTGATACACTTGCCCACCTCGGCTCACTAGTTCCGCAGGACTTGGCAATAGACATTATTCTCGGGTCACTTCCTGAGTCTTACAACCAGTTTATCATGAATTACCATATGCAAGGGTTGGATAAATCAGTTGTTGAGCTGCATGGCATGCTCAGGCTTGTTGAGCAGTCTCTTAAGAAGACTCCTACAGTATTGCTGGTGAACAAGGGCAATACACCCATTGCTAAGGGAAAGGCCAAATCTAAGGCCAACGCTAAGGCCGAAAAGGCCAAGGCTAAGGGCAAAAAGGTGGTGGCCCAACCTAAAGCAAGGGTTGCTTCTCCTGACGATGTTTGCCATGAGTGTCATTAGAAGGGGAACTGGAAGAGCTCATGTCCAATGCTAAGGGAGCAACTGAAGGGCAAAACTAATGCTTCAGGTATTTATGTTGTTGAGATTAATCTGGCTATTTCTACATCTTGGGTCTTGGACACTGGATGTGGATCTCAAATTTGTTCAAATGTGCAGGATCTAAGAAATAGGAGATTATTAGGATCTGGAGAAGTAGATCTTCGAGTCGGAAATGGTCTTGGGTTCAGGCCTTGGAGATCGGAGATTATTTCTTGGAGATGCCTAGTGGACTTGTTTTGGAACTAAGAAACTGCTATTTTGTACTTGCGATGCGCAGGAATATTATTTCCGTTTCTTTGTTGGATATTTCTGGTTTCATATTTAATATTGGACATAGTAGAATTTCTATGCAATGTGGCAATATTATTTATGGAATAGCATTTCTTGAAAATGGCTTATATATCCTTGATCTAAAACGTGAAAGTTCAATCTATAACATAAATACTAGAAGGATTAAACAAAATGAAATTAATCCTACTTACATCTGGCATTGTCAACTTGGCCATATAAATGAGAAGCGCATAGCTAGGCTTCACTCTAGTGGAGTGCTAGGGTCATTTGACATCCAGCCTTATGACACATGCGAATCTTGTTTGAGAGGTAAGATGACAAAGGTGCCTTTTAGCAAGACTGCTGAAAGGGCCTCAGAGCTATTGGAGCTAATACATTCTGATGTATGTGGCCCAATGAGCACTAGTGCTAGATCTAGTTTTTTGTACTTCGTCACCTTCACGGATGGCTTCAGCAGATACGGTTACGTGTATCTGATGAAGCATAAGTCTGAGACTCTCCAAAGGTTCAAGGACTTTAAGAATGAAGTAGAAAAACAACTTGGCAAGAAAATAAAAGCACTTCGGTCTGACCGAGGGGGTGAATATTGGAGCTAAGAGTTTGACTCCTTTTGAGAGAGTGTGGGATTGTATCCCAACTCACTCCTCCTAGTACACCCCAGTGGAATGGACTGTCAGAAAGGAGGAATAGGACCTTACTTGACATGGTCCGCTCGATGATGAGTCATGCTACACTCCCTGTCTCCTTTTGGGAATATGCTTTAGAGACAGCTGCTTACATTCTTAATAATACACCAAGCAAGGCAGTTGAGGGAACACCATATGAACTATGGAAAGGCTGAAAGCCTAATGTTTCCTTCTTGAAGATTTGGGGCTGTGATGCACATGTTAAGAAATTGACAAGTGGCAAACTCGAGTCCAAATCTGTCAAGTGCCAGTTTATGGGTTACCCTAAAGAAACTAAGGGTTATTACTTCTACGATCTGGCCGAAAACAAAGTTTTCATAGCCAGAAATGCAGTCTTCTTGGAGAAGGAATTCCTTTCCAAGAGAGACAGTGGGAGTAATATTGAACTTTCAGAAGTTCAAGACTCATAAACTCCTGCAGCTACTGCTGAGGATGCTTTGGGAACTTATTTGACTACTCAAGAAATTGAGGAACCAGAACCAGTTGCACAGGACCTTAAAAGGACTGGTAGGACATGTCATCAGCCAGAGAGGTACGGCTTTCTCGTGACTGATGATGGGGACCTTATGGTCGTTGACCAAGAAGAGCCCAAGACCTATCAGGAGGCTATTGGAAGCCCACACTCAGATCAATGGCGTAAAGCCATGGAGGCTGAGATGCAATCTATGCACGATAGCCAAGTATGGAACTTGGTGGATCCACCTCCGGGTGCTAAGGTGATAGGTTGTAAGTGGTGTTTCAAGTTAAAGGCCCTGTGTGTATACGATGGTAAGTGGGAGCATTTCTACTGTCCTAGTGTTGTACGTTGATGACATCCTTGTCATTGGAGGTGACATACCAACACTGCAAGGAGTTAAGCAGTGGTTGAGTAGGTGCTTTGCAATGAAGGACTTAGGCGAAGCTGAGACGATCTTATGGATCAGGATCTACAGAGATAGATCCAATCGGCTTCTAGGCCTAAGTCAGGCCACGTACATTGACAAGGTTCTGAAAAGATTCAGCATGGACAAGGCAAAGAAAGGATTCTTGCCTATGCGCCATGGGTTGAAGCTGAGTAAGAAAGATGGTCCTAAAACAAAGAAGGACCGGGAGAACATGGAAAAGATCCCTTATGCATCTGCTATTGGATCTATCATGTACTCCATGTTATGTACGAGGCCTGATGTCTTGTTTGCACTAAGTATGACTACCCGGTACCAGTCGGACCCCGTTGAGGAACACTGGAAGGTAGTCAAGGCAATCGTGAAGTACCTTAACCGGACTCAGGATTCTTTCTTAGTGCATAAAGGTCAAGATGAGCTGGTAGTGTCAGGTTACACTGATACAAGCTTTGAGACCGATGAGGATGAGAACCAGTCACAGTCTGGTTATGTTTTTCTCCTAAATGGCGGTGCCATTAGTTGGAGGTCCTCAAAGCAGGCCACCATTGCTGACTCTACAATGGAAGCTGAGTACATAGCTGCGTGCGAAGCTCAAAGGAAACCGTTTGGATCAAGAAAGTCATAACTGAGTTGGGAGTAGTGCCCACTATCCTAGACCCAGTTGATGTTTTTGTGACAACAACAAGGCCATCGCACAAGCTAAGGTGCCCCGGTCACACAAGAGATCCAAACATGTACTCAGAAAGTTTCACCTCATTCGGGAGATCGTGAACATAGGTGACATATCATTACAGAGGGTTGACACCAAGAATAATGTCGCTGATCCATTGACCAAAGCGCTGTTCCAGACACAGCACGACAGTCATACCAGATCTATAGGAATTAGGGAAATGCCCACTTGGAACTAGTGCAAGTGGGAGATTGTTGGTGTGCCCTAGTTCTTAGGGCATTCGATTCTTGTATTTTGTATTATACATTAAGAGTCATGTATGAATACATTATTTGTGTCACATTAATAAAGGCAATTAATCTATTTCATTTATATCTTGTGCTATAATATGAGTAGAGTATCCATTGATTGATAATCATAAAGCCTATCCCAGGTCTGTTCTAATCGTGGGAACGAATAGAACCACAAACTTGTATATTCGATGACTGTATGGTAGTTCTTAACTAGCCATAGTACTTGTATAGTCAGTCATGAATATAGGTACATGTCATTGACATGGGACTGGATCGATTCGCATAAGAAAGCCACATGGTTGTCATGTCATAGGTCTTTCTTGAGTAGGTCTCTTTTGTCCTCAAACCAGATTTTATTATAATATCAATATGGAATCCGGTTCACTTTGACATACGCCTAACAGGTCTGTAAAAGTATACTAAATACGGGTATGATTGGGTGGACCGGAGAACATGTTGATATTGATGATGAAGTGATGGAATTGCCACTCGGGTAACACCGAGATGATATCATTGGCCACTTGATGAGTGGGACTGATAAGTGTATGGCCATACCCAAATAAGTTGGTTGCTTATTTGATTAATTAGTCAACTGAAGATCAAGAAATATAATAAACAACAGAAGAGGATGACGGACACCATGCCTCTTGTTTATTCTTATCGATATCGTTAGGCAAAGGATACTATGAGATTACTACCGGGTGAGTGTCTTATAAAGACTGCTGCATCTCTGTCTTAATTGGGGGCTGTAATGGTTTGCTAGAACCCACTTACAGTCTGTGGGCCTTGGGCCTACTGCCAACATAAAGACAGACCCATAGAATCATGCACATAGATCAACTGAGCTGGAACTTATAGAAATTGTACATGTAATGTACATTGGAAGGAATGCGTTAATTAATTAGTTGACATTCGGTGTCAAGGTAATTAATTCACATTGAGTTGAATTTAATTTAATTAATAAGTTTACATAATGTAATAAATTAATTTATCAATTAATTGAATTACATAAAGTAAACAATTAATTAAATAATTTTCCTATGTAGGAAAATTAAATACATGTATTGTATTAACTTAAGTGTGATTTAATTTTATTTAGGGGTAATTAAATTTAGCCAAATGGAATTAAATTACATAGTATATACTTTTTGATTAAAGTTTATTTATGTAATGATAATCCTAGTGGGCTTGGGTTTAATTAACCTAATTAAAACCCAATTAGACAAGGTGTCTATATAAGGGCACACTTAAGGAGGAAAAACCTAATTCAACTCTAATTAATTGCTGGAAATTTCAGCCACCAATAGTAGCCCCAAATAGCCGAAAATCCCAGCATTAATCCTCTATTCCTTCGCGTCTTCGGCTAGCACCGGTTCCCGCTCAATAGTTGGTCGTGCACCGGACTTTGGAGATCGCAGTTTCAAGAAACGATTCTGTAGCAGTCTCTAGAGGAGACGAATCCAGTGAGTTAATCTCTCTTGATTCTTAATTGATTTTATTCTAATCAATGGTAATTGGACACGATCGGTGGATTATAGGAAATTTTAAACGGTGTATTTTCCGCTGCGCCACGTTATTTTTGCAATGACGAATCCTAACATATGGATGCCAATAAATTTTGGCATATGGTAGGTCAAGGGCTATACCAACCTAAGTTTGCTAAAACTTCCCAACTACATGACCCAATCCTGTAATTAATCCATAAATTTGTGTGTTTTAATTTTTCGGGCAAAACTGAAAGTAACCGGGTCAATGCATTTGAAATTTTAATACTGTGGCATGTGCATAATGATGTTAAGGTGCACATGGGCTTCTTCGTCATAGAAGCGCTATACACCCACCATAACAGATGTAAGTCAGAACTAGGGTTAGGACATATTGCAACTTGTATTGCATGCTTCTTTCATAGTAATACTTGTTATAAGAACCTCGATAGCATCCTTCCCAATAAGCTTTCGAGGGGAATTCTGTCTTGTTCCCATTTTGTGGCAGCTGCAGGTACTTCAAGTGTGGGAGGTTCGAGCAGGGGTAAGGCCCCTATGGACGTAGATACTGAGGAAGAGGGTAAGGAAGCTGAGGATAACGAGGAGGATGAGGAGAACGTTTCGGTGGGCCTGGATTTTATGGGGTGGATCGAAGGGCGGTTGGATGGTATAATTGAACAACTGGAAGGTTTAACCGTCCATCAGCTTGTGCTCGAGGAGCGGATGAACGTGCGCCTTGATAGGCAAGTAGCTCAGCTCGCCAATGTCGAGGCGTTCGCCTCTCGTTTTTGTGCAGCCCAAGGGTGGCCGTACCCGCCGCCGCCACCACCAGCCCCCGATATGTGAGGTAACCCTTTTCCCTTCCCGCTTTGTTTTGTTCCTTCTTCCATTGCACTTTTGGAAGTAAGTGCAATATAAGTGTGGGGTGGGTAAAGGGATATCTCCCTTTCTTTTGCTTCTTTCTACATTGCACTCTTTGGTTTTTTTATTTCGTATGTTTGTTTGTGTTTTTACGCATTTTGATGTTTTGTGTTGGTTTTTGGTTAAATTTAGGCTTTAGCTTTTAATGCATGTGGAGTTGGTTTGGTTTGTTTTTGGTTTGATAGTGTTTTTAGGTTGTTTATGTGTCAATTGCCGTTTGAATAACATTGCTTAATCTACCCTCGAAACTAAGTCTCTGTGCTTGGATTGGTAGTAATTGGCTAGGGACACTGGGAGTTAATTGCAAGTCAATAGCTTGTTTGTGCGTGATTTGTGATTCTTGATGGTAACCATTGGTTAGATTTGTCATTAAGGTTGTATTAGGGAATTAACCCTCTACCTCTACTTGCATGATCGAGCTAGGATTACGCCTTGGAACATTGGTTGAGTCACACGACCTAGCATACAACCCCTAGTACACTTGTGAGAATTTGAGCCTTTGGAACCATTTCACATCGGTTCTATTTCTTTGTGAAGGTAAAAACAATCGTGGCACACTAGATCGTAGAACCTGACGTCATTTTGCACTTGGCATCGAGAGCTTAATATGTGGAGACCCTTAGGATTAACCCCTTGACTTAAATGAGCCTAACCCTAACTACTAATTTATCCCTTAGATCACCCAAAGCCACTAAATTAACCTTTTTGAGTTAAAAAAACCTTCACCAAGCCAAATCTATCATCCTAACTTTTTACCATTAACTTTGATTTTCCTTTCTTACCCTCCTCTCCTAAATCAAGTAATTGGCTAAGTTGTTCATTCATTTTGGGGTCAATCACCAATTGCATTTCAACTCTTTCACATCTAGTCCTAGGAAAAAAATTGTGCTGTAAAAAAAATAAAAAATAAAAAATAAAAGAAAAAAAAATCCAAATAAAGTCCATTGTATGTGTTTGGCTTCTTTTCTTAAAAATCGGAGTTTGTAGAAGCATGTCTTGGTTCTGGCTCTCATCTTTAAGCCGGTGTATGTGTTCCATTTTCAGTTCATTTGTTTGAATAAGGGATTAGGGCGATCATCTAATTGTATTGACCCATGTCTTGTCATCTTTTTCCTCTGTTGAGTTGTGCTTTGGCCATTGGTTCTGGATAAGGCCCTCTCATTGTTAGTAGAATTTCTTGTTTCAAAAAAAAAAAAAAAAAGAAGAAAAGAAGAAAAAAAATATATAGCAAATCAAGCACTCTTAGGACTAGTTTTGAGTTGAAAATTGCATGACCCGTCTTTAGTACTTAGTCAATTTGCATATATCACTTGATTTGTAGGAGTTGTATACCTAAAATTTCCCTTTTATCAAACCTACCCTAAGCTGTAACATTACAAGCCCCAGGTTCTCTGATTTTGCTCCTTGATCAATGACTTCACCGGGATTGTCATTAGTTCGCTATGTGATGTGTGCCATTGTTTGTTTTTGTGTGCTCGTCCGCCTCACCTTGAACTTGAGCGTTAGGGTGACATCTTGTGAGGTGCTTTGTGGTCATATAAACTCTGTTTGTTCCTCGCCCTTTGACTAGCTAAATTTTGTTGGGTTCGGGTATTGAGTGGTTTTGAACCTGGCGCGCCTAGTGTCATTTCGAAAGTGATGCTTTACCTTCTTGAGTTTATGAATTTCGTACGGTTAAACCCTTAGTTGGATTTGCAAGTAAAAGCGAGCAAGTTTACTCCTTCGTCTTTAGTTTATTTGCTTGAGGACAAGCAAGACTTTAAGTGTGGGGTGGTTGATAAGGTCGGTTTTTGACCTTATCTTTTAGGCAATTTCATGGTTTGAACGGTAGTTTTTAGAGTCCTTTATATGAATGCTTGTTTGGTTTTTGCGTATTTTGTGATTTTTATGTTTTGGTTAGATTCTCATAACTTTTAGCCTTTTTCGTGTTTTTTAAGGGTGTTTTTGTAATTTTGGATAATGTGTCAATTTTGTGGTCCGTGGCTTTGGTGCGGTTATGTTTCTTTATGTTTGTTTTGGACAGGCATTATGACCCGGACCGAAAGTTGGAGCGACGGCGGCAAAGAAGAGTCTGAAGTGCTGAAAAGCAAGGTGGCACGGCGTGCCGCAATGAGGGCACGGCGTGCCATTCCAGCGTGCCAAGGGATGGAATCCAGTGGATCGGCATGAAATCGTACCACCCCCACCAGCGCGGCGTGCCAACCCCAAATCTACATAGCACGACATGCCATCACCACCAGCACGGCGTGCCATTCTCAAATCTGCACAGCACGGTGTGCCACCTCCACCAGCACGGCGTGCCGAGATCCGAAATTCTGCTGTTGCCCTACTTTCATCTTTTCTGTTTAGTGGTTTTAACCTAGCCGTATAAATAGGTTATTTTCTAAGTTTTTTTGGATCTTTTCCAGACTTTTAAAGTGTAAAGCATAAACTTGTAGCTAGGTTTAATTGCTTGAACTATTTGTTTCTTTGAGTTTGAACCCTCAATTGGTAGAAGTTTTGCATTGAACCTTCCCCTTTTGCGACGTTCTTGGTTCCGGATTGAGTTCCTCTATAGAGGTACACCCCAAGCATCGTCACACCGTCGGAATCCGGTTAATTGGACCAAAAGGGCATAAGTTCCTCTTCTTCTCTTTTGTAATTCGATTAAGTTAGTTTTTGATTCCGCAATTGATTATGTTTGGTTGTAAACATTGAATTCTTATCATCTTTCTTGATTAATACAATTGATTGCAATTTAATTTCAATTTTTACACCTTTTCTTTATGCAATTCCTTTAATGATAATCTAGTCTCATAAGATCTGAATTTATTAAGTTCATATTTGTGGCATTACCTAGATTGACTAGGAAACCATTAGTATTGACGACACTGTGGAACTTACGTGCCCCTATTTTCTGAGCTTTAGAATTAGACCGCCTCTAAACAAGGGAAACCGGCTAAGGACCTAAAAGATCTAGACACCCTAGGTTGAATTATCGAAAGAACGTAATTAAGGGTTAATTGTTGAGTTAAATTCATCTATTTTAATTAATTGATAAAGCCATCTCCATTAGCATTCATAGGTCGGTAAACCACCAATTGATAACCCAAATTCAAGTGCAAAGTAAGCTAGGATAGATCAACTAGGAGTAGGATAATTTAGTTGTTAGCATAATCAGACCCAAAATTAAGTTCTGCCTAGGACACGCAAGGAACCCGAGTAGTTTAGTGTTTGCAGAATATTCTTCTCTGTGGGATCGATACCTGGACCAACCAGAATTATTACTTGTCAACGATAGGTACACTGCCTTAGTTGTGTGATTCTAGGTTTAGTTTCACTACTTCGCCTAGGATCCACATCTGCCATATTCACTCCTTTCCCAGGCTCAGAATCACTGTCACTCTCAACTACCCTCTGTCTCCTAGCTGCCCTTGAAGCTTGGGATCTTGTCCAAGGTCGCTCCAGTGTATTCTACTTGGGAGTAGACAGGAGGTATTAGGGTTGTGAATGAATGACATGATGTGACATGAAAATTAAGACATTGAACATGCTTGAGATGAATGGAGTGGAATTATGTATGGAATGATGATATGAATGGTTTCTTTTTATTATTTTTCTTCTTTTTGGAGCATTTCAAAAACACCAAATGCTTATACAAAAATTTCACATGTGGGCCGTCACACGGACAGAGCTTCGGCGCCTTTGGGGTACCTAATGAATTCGTGAAATGGTCGCGTGTGTACCGACACACGGACGGAGTTTTGACGCTTTAAAGGTTTAAGAGATGATATGAAATGGTCGCATGGGCCGGGCCCACGGACAAGGTTTTGATGCTTTCGAGCATATGATATGAAATGATGTTATGAGACAGTCACGTGTAACAGGGACACGGACAAAGATTCAGCATTCAGGGAATACCTCTTCATGATTTGGCGATGCTATGGACCTATATGCATACTAATTGGGCACCCGGGGAGTACTTGAATGGTAAATTAATGTCATGAGGTGGTTAGATATGGACCACAGTGTTATATGATGTTTATGATAAATGGGTGTGATGTCATGAAATGCATCTTGTAAATTGTTACACGAAAATAGGCCTAAGACCATTGTGGCTTTTATTGAATGAAATGATTTTGGTGGAACGGCCGAATGTAATCCAGTGCATCGGCAAAACACGGGTAATTTTGGGTACCCGATATGTTATGAAATTGAATGGGATGGTCATGATAGGCGTCCTTGAAATGCGCCTTAATTTAATTTAAGTGAAATGTCGTGAATGCTTATGACACACAAAATGCAAATGGCTGCACGAAAACGTGGTTAGGATGCATGACACACATAATGATGTTATGTATGCTATGTGAAAAATGCTAATCACACAAATATAATGTTATGGTTGAAAGAGAAATCATTAGTATGAATGGCAAACACATGATTTAATGATTGCACACGAAGATAAAATGCCAATGGCTGCATAAAAATATGGGTTAGTATCACACAAAAATGTTTTATGAATGATAAATGTTAATCGTGTATGGAAAATGGTGATTATGGTATGTCGTGAAATGTCGAGAAGCGTGTAACATGTAGCACATGAAGCGAATTTTTCCAACCTTATTTCTCTAAGCGTGGTCGGTCTCAAATATTCTAACCGAGTCCTAGGTGGGGTTCACTTTGATCACCAACCAGGGGTGATGAAGGCGCGATTTTATTATTATTATTCACACAATTATTTTGGTATCCTAAGGGAATCCAATTAGAGATGCCTATATGGGTTCGGTCAAAGTCGAGATAACATCAAGGCTCTCATAGTAAGATATACTCCTCACTTCTCCCCACTCAATGGTTCTAGCAAAGGGGTTCGTACTAGGCTATGAGTGGTGTTTCGTATTCATGCCCCTGATACCAAGAGGAACTTAGGCGACACTTCAACAATTCACCGGGCTATAAAAGGATACCTAAACTAATGCAACAATGGCTTACTAAAAATGCAAATAAAATACCATAATAGAATCATCCGCCTTATTTTAATTAGTCACTTTTCAGGGCTTGTCAAATTCTTTTAAGTTTTTAAGAAAACTTTTTAAGAAATCCCTAGCAGAGTCACCACTGTGAGCAGACGACGCGTTTTCGACGGGACACAAGACTCCCTTTCGGAAGGAGCGCCTCGATCTCCGGCGGGCCCCTCCCTCGCGTGGGGTTTTTATAAATAGAAATCGGGTTTTGGAAAATAAATAGAATTAATGCATAAAAGAACCGACCTAAGTCTCGATGAATATTATAGAGTCACCACCCGCCTAAGCTCAACCGGGAAATTCTTAAGGTAGCTGAATCGGACGAACGGTCGCTACACTATCCAGAGATTTGGGTCCGGACAAGTCCCTTATTTCGTGTCTAATTAAAGTAAATATTGCCAACGTTCTTAAATGGTATTTCAAAATCTAAAGTCAATTTTATTGAATATAAAAGGCATACAGCGCGCATATGATTATTTAATACAAAAGTATGGAAAAGAAATAAATATTCATTGGCTTACAACCAAATCGAATAGAAAAATAAAAACTCTCGCGTCACTTATACAATCGCCTAGAATACACGAGAATCTAAAATAATTACAGCCGCCTAAATACACTATTAATTCTATTAAAATACAAGTAAAATGAAAATAAAGATAAAATAAAAGCTGCGAAATAAAGGTTAGCACAATTTATACGGCACGCCACAAGTTGGACTCAAGCACGACAGAAAGGGAAATCAAGAATTGGGGGTATGCATTTAGGGGATAACTGGGTTGGCTCGGCTAGCCGGCCCGGTTAAACCTGGAAAACATTTTGAAACGTCCCTGTATTTTTGGTTTTGTGGGAAAATCATTTTGAAAACGGTTTTACCTGTTTACACGCATTTTTCATATATTAGGTGGGTCGATTTTCGAGAGAACTGGGTCTCCGTCGTTGAATTGTTCTAAATGCAATTTTACTGGAAATTAAACCTAAGGTAGTGAATGCACATATCAAAATTCATTTTTATGATTTTCGGATTTTTTTGATTTTTTATGGATTTTCGGAAATTTTTGGGGATAAAAGCTAAAATTCTGATTCTGGAACGAGGGTTACAGTCGTGGAACTGTAACTACAGTCGTACGACTGTAGTTTACAGTCGTGCTACTGTAAATGGTTCAGGATCAAGATTTCGCCGAAATTTATTTTGAATCAAAAATGGAAGAAAAACAATCTGGAAATTAAGAACACTCGTACGACTATATATACAGTCGTACAACTGTTCATCAAAACCAAGAACAGTAGCACGATTGTTCTTAATTTCCAGAAGCAGAAGCGAGAATACACAGCAGAAAATGCACAAAACTCACTTCAAACACCCAGAAAGCGAGAAAAAGTGTTAGGAAAAGAAGTGTCTACCTTTTTAGAAGCTAATCCAAGTCGATTTGACCCCTGGCGTTGCTCCAATCCTAACAAATTCACACTTTTCCTTTGAAATTGAAGTTGAGGACTTTATGTCCAAAAATCCAAAAATGTTAGGGATTCTGATGATTTAAGTCCGGAATTTTGATTTGATTGTGAAGTTAATTGATTAGCCTAAGGATTTCTATCAAGTTTTAGCTTTAATCCTAACGAATTCGAAAGAAATAGAAGAGAAAAAAAGGATTCTTGAGAAAAGTTTTTCTTTCCCCTGTTTCTTGTCTCTTTCCTTCGCTTCTCTCTCTAATTTTCCACCAGAAATCCAATTGTCCTTCTCTCCCTTCCTTTCCTTCTTCTTTATCTCTGCTTTTTCAGCTTACTTGCTGCAAGAACGGAGCAATTAATGCTCCTTCCTCTCTTCCATTTTCTGCTGCAGAGGTATGGGCTCTTGTAACTTTTCTGATATTACAGTCATACGATTGTAATTTTTAAATTACAGTCGCACAACTGTAAGGACAGTCGTACGACCATAAATTTTTTTTTAAGTATAGAAAATTCCAGCGCTTACACCTAGCATCTTTCTCGTGTTGGTTCTCCATGGCACTTGTGTCATGGAAGAAATTATGTTGGTTTTTTGTGGTGTTTGTGTCACGAAGATAGTGGGGACTTGTCTCAGTTGCTTTGCGAGACAACGATCTTGCCCGATTTGATTTGGTTTAGGGACTTACTTTGATTGCATTGTGAAGCAGTGGTCTTGCCTAATTTGATTTGGTTTAGGGACTTGCTTTGGTTCCTTTGCTAAGTAGTGGTCTTACCAGACCTAAGTTGGTTTAGGGACGTGCTTCGGCTCCTTTACGAAGCAGTGGTCTTGCCCAATTTGAGTTGGTTTAGGAACTTACTTTAGTTCCTTTGTGAAGCAGTGGTCTTGCCCGATTTGATTTGGTTTGGGGACTTGCTTTGGTTCCTTTATGAAGCTGTGGTCTTGCCCAATTTGAGTTGGTTTGGGGACGTTCTTCAGCCTCTTTATGAAGTAGTGGTCTTGCCGGATTTGATGTGCTTCAGCTCCTTTGCGAAGTAGTGGTCTTGCCCGATTTGAGTTAGTTTGGGGACGTGCTTCGGCTCCTTGGCGAAGCAGTAGTCTTACCTGATTTGAGTTGGTTTAGGGATGTGCTTCAACTACTTTGCGAAGCAGTGGTCTTGCCATATTTGACTCTTCTTGTGAGATTGATGTCAAAAAGAAAGGGTATTTTGGTAATTTGGTGCCCTGTGGTGTTTGTGTCAGGAAAGGGTATTTTGGTAATTTTGTTAAAGATCGTTTTTGAAGTTGAGTGATCTTGATTCTGTTATTCGTGAAGCCGTGCTTCTGAAGTTATGTCGGGTGTGTATTTATTTATTGATTGATAATTTTGGAAACAAAAATTTTTGCCCCTTCAATCAAGAATAGATACAAACTGATTGTTTAGCCCCTTGATACCTGCAAAAAGCAAGAAATACCCTTCTCGAGATTATATCGGCGTAAATGGAAATTCTGAAAATTGAGAAAATTCTCACACCTGAG
The DNA here is from genome assembly GCA_039660915.1 of Euphorbia tirucalli. Lineage (NCBI taxonomy): Eukaryota > Viridiplantae > Streptophyta > Magnoliopsida > Malpighiales > Euphorbiaceae > Euphorbia > Euphorbia tirucalli. Next base: position 35,827,262 of record CM077633.1, read on the forward strand.
GTTTTGAGCCGTGTGGCTGATTTGTATCTTGGGGACCACGTCTACCCTACGGCTATTCCTTTTGACACCACCCACGTGAGTATCCATACTTTCATTTGCTTTCCAATTCTCACTGTTATCGATTTGTCTGACTTGTGCCATACAGATTTTGGTAGCCCAGGGGATGTCCCAGTGTCAGGCTATTTCTGCTTTCAAAGTGCTCACAATTTGGGATAACACGATGTTGACAGTAAGTACCTGTACTTGAGTTAGTATTGATGCATGTATGCATGTATGTGTGTATGTTTCAAGTGTATGAATGTATGTGACATGATGTTTCTGCTGTTGGTTTTGGTGTAATCTACACTTGGCGTTCAGCATCGTGAGTCCACTCATCTGAGGTCAGAGGTCGACCGGCTATAGAGGCGGGTCACGGATCTAGAGCTCATGAACTAGACTTTTTGGATGCACATGGACACACTGGAGGAGTAGCTTGCTTATTATGAGGACACCAGGGATGAGAACTAGGTGGATGATCAGGGTGATGGGGCATAGTCTTAGGCTCCTTTCCTTCTGTTTCTCTTGACATGATAGCCCACCTGTAAACTTATCTTTCTAGATTTTAGTACATTTTTCCAGTCTATGGGCTTTTCCCTAAAACGTGCAACAACAGTGGATGAACCCTATTCACTCTGAGATTCTGAGATATGATAGCATAGCTCTAGTGGAGATGGATTGTCACTACAAATCTTGGTTGGCTAACTTGGTGACCTGCTCTATAAGACGTGAGCGTGAGGCACTGACTTTGAGATATCTTGGGTTGTAGGGTATCTAGATCATGTGGGATTGCCACTGATTGACTTTAGTTTGCCTAGTTTTATGTCCTTATTTTTGTATAAACTGCCCTTACGGGTTTTCGGCCTATCGGACCATCTTAAACTTTGCCTGAATTGCTCTTTTGAGTTTTCGGTTCAGCAGACGTTTATTTATATCCTAATTTTTGCATAGATCGCCTTTTCAGGTTTTCAATCTATTGGGTTTTTTTTTTCGAAGTGAGATGCATGCAAACAGAAAATGTATACAACCATATATGCATAATACAAACTCAATTTCAAGCAAACTCGGGACATTTAAATAAACATAGCAAAGCATTCATTCATTCATTCATTAGTAATGTTTTAGTACAATGCACAATAAAGATGAAATGAAGCTAAGGATAGAATCAGTAATGGTATCTGTCTCGATCGAATCCATGACTTCCACTAACCGGTCTTTGCAGATTTTCTTGCTAATCGTGCTCACCTCACTGTCCTAACTTTTGCATGGACTGCCTTTTAAGTTTTCGATCCATCGGACTGTCCTAAATTTTGCATAGATCGCCTTTTTCAGTTTTTGATCAATCAGACTCTTCTTCTTCTTTTTTTTCATACGTAGTATCGCCTGAGCTTGTCTTGATTGATGGGGTTGACGAATTCGTTTCCGCCCATATCCATGATCCTCACGACACCCTTTGAAAGAACTTTCTTGACTATATACAGACCTTTCTAATTCGGCTTGAATTTTCCCTATACGTTTGTATTGGTGTGCTTCATCTACTTAAGTACCAAATCCTCGGCCTTGAGTGGATTTTTTGATGACAAACTCTATCATTGTAAGCCCTAGCCATTTACTTCTGATACATTTGTAGGTGATCTAATGCCCGAAGATGCTTCTCATCGATCAATGCTAACTATTCATATCTGGACAGAACCCACTGTGATTCTGGCAACTATGCTTCCATGAGAACCCTCAGTGACTTAATCTCTGTTTCCACTAGTAGAACAGCTTCCATCCAGTAGACCAACAAGTATGGTGTTTGTCCGGTAGGTGTTTCGATGCTAGTCATGTATCCCCATAAGGCAAATGGTAACAAGTCAGCCCAATCTCTGTAGGTAACTACCATTTTTCATAGAATTCTCTTGATAGACTTATTGGCCACTTCTACAGCCCCATTGGCTTATGGCCGATATGGAGATGATCTATGATGTTCAACCCTTTTACTCTAGAATAACTATATTGTTACCCCCTGAAACTGTACTCCATTATCGGTCACGACATGATGCGAGATTCCATACCATGCAAACATGTTCTTTTCTATGAAGTTGGCCATCTTCTTATTTATAACATTTGCAAATGATTCCGCTTTTACCCATTTCAAAAAGTAGTCCATGGCCACAACTATGAAACAGTGCCCATTCGATGCAGGCGGCCTTATCTCTCTAATGATGTCTATTCGCCAAGCTGCAAATGGCCATGGAGTTGATGATATTTGAAGTTCTAGTAGGGTAAGATGGTTGAGATCTCTGTACACTTGACATTCATGGCACTTCTTTACTTCTTTGATACAATCAGTTTGTAAGGTAAGCCAAAAGTACCTTGCCTCAACACTTTCTTGGCCAGGGCTAGACCGTTCATTTGCGGTCCGCAAGTTCCTGTATGGTTTTTTTTCATGACCTTCTTCACTTCTTCTTCTGTTAAACACTTTAGTAGTAGGCCATTGGCAACCCTTTTGAAGACCTGATTTTTGAAGATCCTAAATTTTACGGTTAACCTTCAAAGAGAGATCTTATCTGCTTCACTGGCATCTTTAGGGTACTAACCATTCTGAATGAACTGTAGGATGTCATGATACGACAAACGTTCTTCCACAATTGCCATAATACTGACTAACTAATAACATGGATTCTGTGTAGTTTCTAAGACCACGGGTTGCATCGGTTGTTTTTGGGGTCCTTCCCACATTGATGAAAGCGTAGCTAGGGAATCGGCCATCTGATTCTTTTCCCTCAAAACATGCCTGAATTAAGACGAACCAAACACCTTCGCTTTTTCCAAAACCAACTCGAGATAAGGCTAGAGTGATTCTTCTTTTATCTCCCAATTCCTCGCAATCTGTCGAATCACCAAAACTGAGTCCCTGATAACTAATAGTTCATGTGCCCCTAGTGTTATTACGGCATCAATTCCAAAGAGGCAAGCTTCATATTCTGCTCCGTTATTAGTTACTGAAAACTCGAGGCATTTCTCCAGGGGGATGATTTCTCCATTGGGGGTGCCGATGATTACTCTTAAACCTACACCATCTTTGTTCATAGCACCATTAAAATACATCACCCATCTGTTTGGTTCTATCTCCACCACCGCCAACTGTTCATCTGGAAATTCCAAATTCTTGACATAATCTGATTCTAGAGGCTGATTGGCCAAAAATTCTGCTACAGCTCTTCCTTTGATCGTTTTCCTGGTTACGTACTCAATATCAAATTCTAACAACAAGAGTAACCATTTTAATAGTTTTCTAGCCAATGTAGGGGTTTGGCATAAATACTTAATCAGATCAACCATAGCCATCGCCTGAACTTTATACGATTGAAAGTAATGCCTTAACTTCTTAGTCAACCATACCATAGTAGTGCAATCCTTTTCCACCATGGTATATTTGGTCTCGTAATCAAGTGGCTTTTTACTCAAATAGTAGAATACTTGTTCACTTCTGTCCTCTTGTTCTTGTACTAACATTGCCCCCACTGAGGCGTCTTCAATGGCCAAGTACAGGATCAAAGGCTTATTCAGCATTGGAGGTTTTAGAACTGGTGGATTCATCAAATAAACCTTAATCCTATCAAAGGCTAGTTGGCATTGATCGTTCCATTCCACTGGCTGATTCTTCTTCGGGAATTTAAAGATGGGCTCACAAACTGTTGTTAATCTCAAGATGAACCGACTGACATACTGTAACAACCTAAAAAATGACCTCACTTCCTTTTTTGTCTTCGATACAGGCATATCTCTGATGGCCTTGATTTTGTCTGGATCCATTTCGATTCCTCTCTAACTTACTACGTTATCGAGAAGCTTTCTTGAAGTTACCCCAAACACATACTTCTTGGGATTCAATCAGAGGTTATACTTTTTGATCCTAGTTAGGAATCTATCCAGGATAGCGGGATGCTCTTCCCTAATACATCATCCATATAAACATCGACCTCCTTATGGATCATATCATACAAAAGTGCAGTGACTGTTCGCTGATAAGTTGCCCCAGTGTTCTTCAACCCAAATAACATAACCCTGTAGCAATAGATTCCCTATTTCGTGATGAAGGCCATCTTCACTTTGTCGATGATGTCCATCAGAATCTGATTATACCCTAAAAATCCATCCATGAATGAATACATCACTGCCCTGGTGGCACTATCAATCAGAACATTAATATGCAGTAGTGGGAAGTCATCCTTGGGCGATGCCTTGTTCAGATCCCTGTAATCAACACAATCTGACTTGACCGTCTTTCTTTGCAACCAGTGTGATGTTGGCTAACCATTTTAGGTACTCTATTATTTCTAGGAACTTAGCTTTTATCTGTTTGGCTACCTCTTCCTTAACCTTTTCTGCCCATTCTGGTCTAAGTCTCCTAAGCATTTGTTTGACAGATTTCATTTTTGGATCCGTTGGAATTCTGTGTTCTACAATCTCCCTGTCAGCCCCAGGCATATCATTGTAGGACTAGGCAAAGGCTTTCACATGCTTTTGTAGTACTTTTATAATTTTTTTCTCTCATCAGGTGTGAGGTCTTCGAGATGGATACCATTTTTGGATCATCATCTGTCCCTAGATTCATTTCATGCAATGATGCATCATGTATGCTAAAAACATTAAATGAATGTTTGTATGTATGCATGGTTCCATCCAGAAAAACACCACACAAGTAAGTGAAATTGGATTTCATTGCATTAACGGCCTTATAAGTACAATTGTTAACATTATAAAGGGAAGAACAAAAATAGAGAAATGATTGTCATCCTCCACATGTGGAGGGTCTTCTCCAACTGCAGCATCATCCACTACAATAGTTTGCACACTCACATTAGCCCTGATGATCTGAGCGAATACACAGTTGGCTGGGAGCCCAGATTGAACCATGTTGATTTGACCCCCAAAGTTGGGCAAAGGGTTACTCTGCACGCTTGGCTTCAAAGGTGGCCTAAAAATTTTCTTGTCAGCAATCAACTATTGGATAGCCCTTATAAATTAAGTGCAATCATTTGTACGATGACCTGGCATCATATGATAGGAACAAAATTTGTCCTTATCTGCCTCAGTTGGAGGGGTAAATGGCTTCAAACTCTATAGCAACCCAGCCTTCCTACATTTGGCAAAGATACAACCCAAAGATTCTGCCCAGGGGTTGGTGATCCTCTGAGGAGTCCCTGCCTGTCTACCTTGAGCTACGGCAGCCACATCTTCTTCCTGCACTTGTTCAAGGGTTGTAGTTTGAGCAGTTTTCGAGCTAGACCCAGCGGGTGTAGTTATGGAGCTACCAGCTTTATAACCCTGTGTGTACCCCCGACTACCTCGATAAGTGCTCGAGCTCTGTTTGTTCCTCTAATCTTCCTCTTCGTACCTTTCGACACGCTTGGCATATTCAACAACATTCGTGAAAGCATGGAACCTTTTAAGCTTCATTTTCTCCTTATATGGAGGCAAGCTTCCATCAACCAATTTTACAATAAGAGACTCTAACTTCAGAGCCCCACCCACCAATACTTGGACATCCATCCAACTCTTGTAATAAGCCAAGAAAGACTCATTAGGTTTCTAGTGAATCCTTTCTAAATCCTCTAAAGTAGTCTCCACTTGAGTGTTATAAGCATGCTGCTTCACAAATGCTTTAGACAAATCTTCCCATAAAGAACAGGTATGAATCGGCATTTTCAAATACCACTTCACAGCAGCCCCCCTTAGAGTTGTTGGAAATAGATTCAAGAGATGGACTTTGCCAATCCCCATACTAGACATGAGCCACACATTACTATCCATATAAGCCTCCGGTGGACCTTCCCAAGTGTATGGGGTGATATATGGCATATGAAAACCAACCAGAAGTGGCTACCCTCCTTCTGCCATCAAACTAGCTAGGTCCATACATTTAATGGGTTTGTAATGCACCGTCTCTTTCAGTTTTGGCAGTAAAGCCTCTAAGTCAGAGAATTTCTCCTTGAGATGCTAATCTGTAGACATCTCCATTAAAGCTTCCTTGGCCCTTTCAAAAGCTTCATCTTGCTCAGAATCACAATCGACTTCCCTGTAAGGAATAGCTCCTCTGCTACTTCTTGGAACACTTCCTCCTGAGCTAGGAATCACCTAAAGAACATTTCCCCCATTCTTGGTTGAATAGTCTGACCAGCATTACTGGTCATTACAGCTTGCATCTGTTCTCTAAAAGTAGCCTTAAACCGATCTGAGTTCAACATGGTATCCATAAAGGCATTTGTATCAAAAGTGGGCACTTCCCCAGATCTATCTTGAGCCATGTCTGTTCTGTTCAATTCCTCCAACACAAACTGATTGTCAAGAGGTAACGAAGGTAACTGATCCCCAAATTCCTGCTCTGATTTCGACCCTGAACCATCCATAATCTCTTCCGTGGTGACTGATTCTAGTTGAACTGACTGAATTGGCAGACTAGAATCTAGTTCAACATGTACCAACCATTCCAAAGGTCGATTCCAAACTGCACATTCAGCATAGGGTTAGCATCATGGATGAATGTTATGACTCTAGACATGATGCACTAAGTGGCGTGCATGGTATGGTCGTGAAATGATCATGGTTGAATGATGTCTCATGGATAAAAATGACAATGAGGATGATCTTTTCCCATGTTTTTGTTCCCTTTAATTTGGACATTCTAAGAATACCTAATGCCATGCAAAATGGTTGTGTGTGAGCTATCACATGAGCAAAGTTTCTGTGCTTTTGGGGCACCTAGTGAATGTCATGGAATGGTCATGTGCATACTGACAGACACAACAATATGCTCACCCTTCCAACCATATTCCTCCTTTAGATTGGCACGCATTCTTCCTAGGTATTGGGTCTCTTTGATACCAATCGGGGATACCAAAGTTGTGCTCTCAATGTCCAACTTTATATTTATGTTTTGGTAATCCTAAGGGAAATTACTAGGTCATTACGTATGGGCCAAAGTCATACCAAGGGTCATATAGGTCCCCATGCCGAATGATGCGGTCATCACACCACAAGGACATGGAGGCATGGAGCAAGGAGGCAAGAGAGATCCTTTGGAGCTGCCCATTGGTCCAATAACAAGGAATTGTGCAAAGAAGATGCAATAAGTGCTTAACGGTCTAGTCATACACTTATTTCAACATATGGAGACTGAGGCTGATCACAACAAACCGCACAACTCATATGGATACGATTCAGTCTTGTGTTGTATTCAAGTCCAAGAAAGTGATGATTATAGGTCTGATTGTAATGATTAGTTAAAATGGACCTAATTGGAATTCTATGTATGAGCTAAGGACAATTAAGTGTTAGCACTTAAGGCACCCTTAGGGAATATGCATGGATTTTGATTTGGGTTTAGGTGTCTTTAGTCAAATGTTAGTTTTAACAATACGTGAGCTATTTTGGGCTCACAAAACAGCCAATAAACCACATGCTAAAGGGAAGCACGTTTTTACATCCTTATTGCATAAGGATTGATTTAAAGCTTTCCTTATTTGTGTTGGTTTGACTTTCCTAAGTTTAAGGCTGAATTCCAGCCATTCCTTTTTTTTGTTCTTTTCCTAGTCAAAAAAGGTTTTCTTTTCCTAAATAGTTTAGGTTTAGGTTTTCTATTTAAACACCAATGTAATAGTTGAAAGCTTCGACATATGAAATATAATACAATTGCAATCTGAAATTTTTAGATTTTTTTCTCTCTTGGTTAAGATTCCAGCCCAGGGCTGATTTTAATATTGTGAGTTTTAGAGATCGAGTTCTTCAGTCTTGCGATATTATCTTGATCGTGCACAAGTATTTTGGTAAGGTACTTGTGAATCGCCCACATTCAGGTTCTAAGAATGCTTAATTGAAGGTGTCAGGTTTTAATCCCTTTTATTGTCAATTAAACACCTTGGGATTGGTTTGTTATCACTAATCTTTGTTCATGTTTGTGAAATTTCAAATTATATATTGCTGTTCTTAATGATTTTAATTCATTCTTCTAAACACTTTGCTGCAATTGAATAGATTCTATTGAACAAGTACCTAACCTTCAAATTCTAATTCATTGTTCAATTTGTTTTAAATCCTTCAAGATAGATCGGGGAAACTTGTTGATTTTGGTTTCATAGCCGTTATCATAACAATTGGTATTAGAGCCTTGGCTCTTGAGGATTTTGTTTTTCCATCTAAATCTGAAACCATCAACGTGGTTCTACGCGTACGAAAACCCTAAAAATGGACCAGCCCTTCTAAAGTCAAATTTATTGATCGAGTTGCTCATACTTTTGCATCTAGATTACTAGGTTCGTAGTTGTAGCGTATTGATTAATTGTTTGGACTCTACTCTTATTCACTACCTTAACTTGTGTGTATGCACTAATTAAGCTGATTTCAATTCATTATCTTTGAAAATTTTGAATATTTGTGTGCATGAATTAAAGTTAGCTATCGTGATCGCATATAACAAGTTCAAAAAAACAAAAAAAGTGATTCAGTTATACTCAAAACGGAGAAAGAAAGCAAGTTTGGAAATATATGCAACTGAGTGATTTGTGCACCTATGATTTGAACTTAATGAATTTGCATGCTAGTACACACTCCTAAGTATTTTTCAGCCTTTGTCTTTTCATCGAAAATTGTCTTTTATTCTTATTCCTAGTGTGCATTATTTTCTTTTCTTTTCAATTTTAGTCATCTTTGCATCTAGAATCCCGCTTACCTTCTTTTTGTCATCTTTGTTGCTTCTATGGCATTCGAATTACCTGAATTGATCCTTATGATCCATCAAGATAATACAAAAGAGTGATTGAACCGATTGGGAGGTATTTCTTCTATTTGCTTTATTTTCTTGCTTTTAGAATTTTTTTTTTTTTTTTTTTTTTTGCTTCTTTTCTTATTTATCATGTCTGACAAATCCTATGAAGAAAACTCTAAAAAGGTTGATCTAGATTTATGGCAACAAGCTATTGCAGGTGAATTAAAACTAATTGGTAACATTGTTGCTAATTTGATGTCCGAACGAAAACAACACAAAGAACGACCCTCCTAGAACTCAAGAGATGTTGGGACATTCAATACGGAGGATGACGTACCTGAATCCAACGAAGAAGTGCGGTCCACTTTAAGTACATGACCAAAAAGATAGTAACCTTAATGCTATCAAGTGAAAATGCCAACATTCCGAGGTGCTAGTGATCCGGAGGCGTATATTGAATGGGTTCGAAAAGTAGAAGCTATCTTTGACATTCATGAATACTCCGAAGAGAAGAAAGTTAAGCTTCTTGTTCCTGAATTAACTAATTATGCTGCTGTTTGGTGGGATCAGTTGAAGCAAACAAGGCAAAGAGATAGAGATGAACCCGTAACAACTTAGAGAGAGATGAAACGACTCATGAAGAAACGGTTTGTGCCAATGCATTATCATAAGGAGTTGTTGATTAAACTTCAGACCATGACACAAGGTAATCAGTCCATTGAGGATTACCACAAATGTTTGGAAATGGCACTTATCCAGGCTGATGTACAAGAAAGTGAGGAGGCCACCATGGTTAAATTCCTCATAGGGTTGAAATGGGAAATCAAGAATGTCCTAGAGTTGCAAACATGTTTTACAATGGAGGACATGCTCCACAAGGCTGTACAAATTGAGTGACAATTACAAGAAGTCAAAAGGGTTAGATCACATTATAAGGGTACTAATTCTGCCCCATGGAGGTTAGAACCAAGAGAGAGGGACTCGAGAAGTGATCACAAGTCCAAGGCTGATTATCAAGCCAAAAGTGACCAAAAAGCATGAATTGAAGCAAAAGCTTTTGGGAAGATGAAGTTGGGAGAAGCTGCCCCAAAGAATAAAAAAATCGAGAGTTTAACTCGAACTCATGATCTTGTTTGTTTTAAGTGCCAAGGAAGAGGACATTATGCAAGGGATTGCCCGAATCAAAGAACCATGGTCATGAAGCATGGAGAGTTGGCATTTGAATCTGACTCCGAATCTGATCCCGAACTTGAAGATATGCCTTCCTTGGAAGATTGTAGTGATATTGAAGAGAAAGATAGCAAGGGAGGACATGGTGTAAATCTGGTGTTGGGATTCGTCACGGGAAACCGACTGATAAAAGTGGAAATACGCGTCGATTTCCTCGAATCCGGCCCAGGAGCTTAAGATGTGGAAATCAAAAACTTAAAGCATAAAAGGAGGGTTTCAAAAACTTACCACAAAGTCTCTCTAAGAGACGGATGCGGACTGCAGGAACCAAAGTAGACTCCCTCCAACGTCACGTACACGAACGGCTCTCGGATCGAAACCCGTGCTAGTGACTCGGATGACAAGAAGAGAGGGAGAGAGGGCTGCCCACAAGAAGAAATATGGCTGTCCCTATTTCTTTCTAAAAGAAATATCTATCTATCCAAAGATAGAACCAATTTTCTCAAGTGTGCACCCAATTTCTTTCCAAAAGAAATAAGGCATAAAAGTGGGCAAAAATAGATCAAGCTCATTTTCTTTTTATTCCCAAAAGAAGAGCAAAAGTGGTCGGCCAAGCAAAGAAAAATCATTGCTGATTTTTCTACCCCAAAAGAAATGATATAGATAAAGTCAAACCAATGACTCACCATATGACTCATCACATATCACCTCCTTATCAAGCATGACTCACCAAGCTATTTTGTCCCATGAATGAGTCATCATACTCATCCGCCAAAATTTACATCCTAATTTAATTCTAGTAAACCTATACTAGAACGACATCAGGTGGGCCGCATCCTCATCCTTCTAGCACGCCAATCCAATCGGCTTCTTCTTTACATAAGTTCATAATAAACAAATAAAAGAAAATTACATAAAAAGAAAACGGCACGTAGGCCGTATTTACCAAAAGAATATTACAACCCAAATAAATAAGGCCCAAAACATCCATTCATGCATTTAATCATACATACACGTATCCAATACATACAATTTATAAACATGTTAAATGCATGAATTAATCCCATTTCAATTATATGTCCATAGCCATTATTTTGAAATCGCCAAATTTTGGCCAATCATGGTTCTAAACCCGTACGGGCTTTGGGCCTCTTTAATCATCATCTTTTGTTTCAAGAATGACTCATCACTCTTAACACAAAAAGCATGACTCATCCCTTAACCATAAATTTCGGCCATCTCATCCCACTTTAGGTGGGCAATTTTATTTTATGTCTTAAGCCCAATTTGACTTCCTTTGATTTAATTAATTTCAAATGCAATTCCAATTTAACATGTATGTATATATATATTATGCTCTATAATACATTACATACATTTAAATTAAAATTCATTTGAGTAATTTAATCAAGGGATTAAATTAGACATACATAAAATGAGATACATGTAAACCTATACATGTATAATAATATTTCCACCTAGGAAATAAACCCATAAATTAATTCATTGAATTAATTATGAGAATGCTAAAATAAATATTAATTATATAACTTTGATCAATCCAATTGATTCATATAATATAATTAATATATCTCTCTCTCTTCAAACGTGTATACTCCAAGTACACACTTAATCTGACTAGTTCAAGTCCAGACGTTCAATGTGTACGATCCGATGGGCCCGTCTTTATGTTGGCAGTGGGCCAAGGCCCACAGACTACAGGCGGGTTCTAGCAAGCCACTGTAGCCCCCAATTAAGACGGAGTAAGCAGTCCAACTGAAAACATAACCCAGTAGTTTGAACTTGTAAATCCCATGTCGCTGATATCGGTGTCCAACACAGAGGCATGGAAGTATCACCCTCTTTGTGTCTGGACCTTTACTTGATACCGAATGAACTGATGCTCACAAACAAGATCCAATCTTGTTTGGGTGCGGCCGCACACTTATCAGTAACATTCTTCAAGAGGCCGATGATATCGTCTCAGTGAATCACTGAGTGACATTCCCTTCTGCATATCCATAGTGCTGCCATGCTCACTGACACACCCGAACGTACCCGTACTTGGCACCCTTTTACAGGCCCGTTGGGCGTACACCAAAGTGTGCCACTTCACATGCAACACCATCATATGGTCCGGTTGAAGGACTTATACAAGTACTACGCGAGAATCATTTGTGATACTATACCATGTAGATTCCCGTTAAGTGGATCTATCCAGTACCATGCCCTTTTTGCATGTACCTAGTAACCTGGTTGACATTCCATGTTCTATGACCGGTAAGACACAGCCATACAACCAGGCTAATGATAGTCTTTAGTTCCATTCATTCCCATGATTGGAACAGACTACGGATGACTTTATGGCCATATCGTTTTCCCTATCCACGGTCTTACTGCCAAGTGCCTCACACTTGAAAACATGGATATGGATATGTCCATTGGATACTCTATTTAAAATATAGCACAAGACATATAATAAATAGATTAATGCCTTTATTTCCTTGACACAAATTGTATAATACATAAAGATTACATTAATGTACAAATGTATTATACAAACACAAGGACCAATGCCTCGAGACTAGGGCATTTCCAACATCTGGTCACCCGACGCACATTGAAAATGGGAGTGAGTAGCTCAACTGAACAAAGGGAACACATTTTCCATGCTCGATGTAATATGAAGGGGAAGACGTGTTTGATGATCATTGATGGAGGGAGTTGCTGTAATATGGTTAGCCACAATTTGGTGAATCGGTTGGGACTTTCAACCATTCCATATCCTAATCCATGTCGATTACAATGGTTGAATGATAGTAACGAACTCAAGGTTACTAGGCAAGTACTTTTGAACTTTTCAATTGGTTCTTATACTGATGAAGTGCTTTGTGATTTAGTCCTGATGGAAGCTTGTCATGTTTTGTTGGGGAGACCTTGGCAATTTGACCGTTCGGCACTACATCATGGCCGTCTGAACAAATTTACCATAGTCAAGGATGGGAAGAAGTATGCATTATCACCCTTAATGCCCGCTGAAGTACATGAGGACCAGCTCTATATGCAAAGAATGTCAGAAGAAGCCATTGTGAGTAGGGGTGTGGTTAAGGCGAGTGAAAACAAGAGTGTTAAAATCAGTGAGGGTGAGAAGAGAGAAGAGGGGAGAGAAAAGGCATTAAGCCGAGAGATGAGAGTGAGAGGAGAGAAAAAGGAAGGAGCATTAAAAAAGCCCAGAATTTATCTTTATATGCTAAAATGAGAGATATTAAGCAAGCTGAATCTAAAAACAAAAATTTGTTATTATTTTATTGCAAAAGTTTTTGTTTATCATCTCTAAACCAATGTGACCTTCCGTCGAGTGTTTACCCTCTTTTGCAAGAGTTCGAGAACGTGTTCCGCGAAGAGATGCCAAACAAGCTGCCCCCGATCCAAGGAATTAAGCACCAAATCGATTTTATACCCGGTGCACAAATTCCTGATAGACCAACCTATAGAAGTAATCTAGAGGAGAGAAGGAGCTTCGACGGTAGGTGGATGAGCTTATGGAAAAGGGATTAATTCATGAATCTATGAGCCCATGTGCTGTACCAGTCATCCTAGTACCGAAAAAGGATGGAACTTGGCGGATGTGCATTGATTGTAGAGCCGTCAACAAAATCACGATAAAGTATCGTTACCCTATTCCTAGGTTAGATGATATGTTGGATGAGTTAAATGGGGCTGTAATTTTCACAAAAACAGATCTTAAAAGTGGTTATCATCAGATTCGTATGTTTTCGGGAGATGAGTGGAAAACGGCTTTTAAGACTAAGCATGGTTTATATGAGTGGCTAGTTATGCCATTTGGCTTAACTAATGCACCTAGTACATTTATGAGATTAATGAACCATGTATTGCGTGACTTTATAGGTAGATTTGTTATTGTGTATTTCGATGACATTCTTATCTATTCCAAATATGAGGAAGAGCACCTAGAACATGTTAGGGCTATTTTAAATGTTTTACATGAACAATAGTTATATGCTAACCTTTTAAAGTGCTCTTTTTGCATGGAGAAAGTTGTGTTTTTAGGTTTTGTCGTTTCAGCACAAGGTGTGTCTGTTGATGCTGAAAAAGTGAAGGCCATTCAAGAGTGGCCCATGCCAACTTCAGTTACCGAGGTGAGGAGCTTTCATGGATTGGCAAGTTTTTATCGGAGGTTTGTGAAGAACTTCAGCACGATAGCCACAACGTTAACCGAGCTAATTAAAAGAATGTGGGGTTTAAGTGGGGAAAAGCACAAGAGGATGCTTTTAATTTGCTAAAAACAACACTAACTTCTGCCCTCGTCTTGGCTCTTACAAACTTTGATAGAATGTTTGAAATTGAGTGTGATGCTTTGGGAGTAGGAATTGGAGCTGTTTTGATGCAAGAGGGCCGTCCAATAGCTTTCTTTAGTGAAAAGCTAAATGGAGCAACCTTGAACTACCCAACATATGATCGGAAACTCTTTGCATTAGTTAGAGCTTTACAAATATGGCAACACTACTTATGGCCTAAAGAATTGGTGATCCACACCGATCATGAATCCTTGAAGCATCTTAAGGGACAACAAAAGCTAAACTGTAGACATGCCAAATGGGTAGAGTTCATTGAAACATTCCCATATGTGATTAAATATAAACAAGGAAGAGAGAATGTTGTGGCTGATGCATTAAGTAGGCATGTTAACTTGTTGAATGTGATGCATGCTAAGTGTCCAGGATTTCAATTTTTGAAAGATTTATATGCTAATGATACTGATTTTGCATCAATTTATGAAGCTTGAGAGCATGCTGCCTTTGCCAAATTCTATAGACATGAGGATTTTTTATTTAGAGAAAACAGATTATGCTTGCCTAAATGTTCACATAGAGATTTGCTTGTGAGAGAGGCCCATGGTCAAGGCTTAATGGGGCACTTTGGTATTGCTAAGACTTTAGAGATGTTGGCTGAACATTTCTTTTGGCCTCATATGAAACATGATGTAGAGAGAGTATGTGCCAATTGCATTAATTGTAAGCAAGCCAAGTCTAGAGTGATGCCCCATGGGTTGTATACTCCATTACCTATTCCAATGAACCATGGACAGATTTGTCTATGGATTTTGTAATGGCCTTACCCAGGTCTAGACGAGGTAATGATTCAATTTATGTGGTAGTAGATCGCTTTTCTAAGATGGAACATTTCATACCATGTCATAAAACTGATGATGCTACCAATGTTGCTAACTTGTTCTTTAGGGAAATTATACGCTAACATGGGATGCCTAGGAGCATTGTTAGTGATCGAGACCCTCAGTTTCTTAGTTACTTTTGGAAGACATTGTGGGGAAAGTTGGGAACAAAGCTGTTGTTTTCTACTTCTTGTCATCCCCAGACCGATGGTCAAACTGAAGTAGTTAATCAAACTTTAGGACAATTACTTAGAGCTATCATTCAAAAGAACTTAAAATCATGGGAGGAATGCATACAATTTATTGAATTTGCTTATAATAGAGATGTGCAGTCATCTACTAATATATCACCATTTGAAATTGTTTATGGATTTAATCCTTTGACACCATTAGACTTGATCCCTTTACCTGTTGATGAAAGGAAAAGTATAGATGGTAAGATGAAGGCAGAATCAGTGCTTAAGTTGCATGAACAAGTGAGACAGCAATTGGAGAAGAAGAATGAGCATTATGCAAGGCAAGCCAACAAGGGACGCAAACAAGTGTTGTTTGAACCGGGTGATTGGGTGTGGTTGCATATGCACAAGGAACGATTTCCTGCCTAAAGGCTTTCAAAGCTACAACCTAGAGGCGATGGACCATTTCAAGTCGTTGCACGCATTGGAGATAATGCCTACAAGCTAGACTTGCCAGGTGAGTACGGTGTGCATGCGACTTTCAATGTGGTTGACTTGTCATTGTTTGATGTAGGTGATGAAGATTTGAGGACAAATCCTTTTCAAGAGAGAGGGAATGATGCGGTCATCACACCACAAGGACATGGAGGCATGGAGCGAGGAGGCAAGAGAGATCCTTTGGAGCTGCCCATTGGTCCAATAACAAGGAATTGTGCAAAAAAGATGCAACAAGTACTTAACGGTCTAGTCATACACTTATTTCAACATATGGAGACTGAGGCTGATCACAACAAACCGCACAACTCATATGGATACGATTCAGTCTTGTGTTGTATTCAAGTCCAAGAAAGTGATGATTATAGGTCTGATTGTAATGATTAGTTAAAATGGACCTAATTGGAATTCTATGTATGAGCTAAGGACAATTAAGTGTTAGCACTTAAGGCACCCTTAGGGAATATGTATGGATTTTGATTTGGGTTTAGGTGTCTTTCGTCAAATTTTAGTTTTAACAATAAGTGAGCTGTTTTAGGCTCACAAATGAGCCCATAAACCACATGCTAAAGGGAAGCACGTTTTTACATCCTTATTGCATAAGGATTGATTTAAAGTTTTCCTTATTTGTGTTGGTTTGACTTTCCTAAGTTTAAGGCTGAATTCCAGCCATTCCTTTTTTTTGTTCTTTTCCTAATCAAAAAAGGTTTTCTTTTCCTAAATAGCTTAGGTTTAGGTTTTCTATTTAAACACCAATGTAATAGTTGAAAGCTTCGACATATGAAATTTAATACAATTGCAATCTGAAATTTTCAGATTTTTTTCTCTCTTTGTTGAGATTCCAGCTCGAGGCTGATTTTAATAGTGTGAGTTTGAGAGATCAAGTTCTTCATTCTTGCGATATTATCTTGATCGTGAACAAGTATTTTGGTAAGGTGCTTGTGAATCGCCCACATTCAGGTTCTAAGAATGCTTAATTGAAGGTGTCAGGTTTGAATCCCTTTCATTGTCAATTAAACACCTTGGAAATGGTTTGTTATCACCAATCTTCGTTCATGTTTGTGAAATTTCAAATTATATATTGCTGTTCTTAATGATTATAATTCATTCTTCAAAACACTTTGCTGTAATTGAATAGATTCTATTGAACAAGTACCTAACCTTCAAATTCTGATTCATTGTTCAATTTGTTTTAAATCTTTCAAGATAGATCAAGGAAACTTGTTGATTTCAGTTTCATAGCCATTATCATATCACCAAATAGACACTCCTCATCATAGAACATGTGAGGTTCATGCGGTGCCATGATTGGTTTACCTCATTGGGTTCCTCCAATCCTAGCGGTAAAGATAGGTCACCTTCCGAAATAAACCGAGCTAATAAGTGAGTTCGAGGGGTTGAGAAGAAGAAAATATCATGATATGTGGTTGTGAGTAAAATATGTTACTATGAACTAATGAAGGATTGCAAGCGAGGTTATATTTCAGTAGTTGCCTAAGTTTCTTAAGTTTTTATATAAAAAAAAAGTTTTAAGAAACATTTCATCCCCAGTAGAGTTGCCACTGTGAGCGAACGAATGATTCAAAGGACACGGGGAAGCGAACCGGTGAGGTTTTGGTAAATGTAGAATTTGTTTTGATGAAAAACGGGTTTGATAATTTTGCTTAAGAAAACCAGTTGATATGATTGAAAATCCCTTGCATAGAAAATATCATTTAGAACATGAGTTTTGAGAAAAGTTTTACATTTTAGAAAATCTCATTTTATTAACTTAAAGACCTCGAAACCCAAGTTTCAAGATCAGTGATGGAGTCGCTACCCGAATCAGCTTATCCGGGAAATTCTGGTACCGCTCCCTACCAAGTGTAGACTGCCATACCTTATCCAAAGATTCAGGGTTCGGCAATTTACCTATTCAATCTCAAGCTTATTTTCATTTAATAGTTCACAATACCATATTATGCTCACTTATTCTCTACCCATTTTATCTTTCATTATTAGCCGATGCTCATTCAGATGATATAAATAAATAGCATAAAAATAAAGTACGGAAAGGTAAACCATACATCCAAAACAAAAGAATAGAGGCTGCTTATTACAACCAAATTGAATAAAAGATATCCTCACCTTACAACCTCCTAGATACACGAAAATCTATAAAAAGTACAATTGCTTAGAATACATGGTTTGATCTAACAGATACATTCAAAATAAAAAAATAATAAATAAATAAATAAAAGCTGCAAAACAGACGGTGTGAGCGGATGACCTTTTTTAGCGAAAAGTGGAACGCGACGAAACGAACTAGGGAAGAAAGAAAGAATTTGGATGTGTTTGTAGTTGAAAACGGGTTTGTATCTTGTTTAGGAAACCATTGATTTGTTTTGAAATCCTTTTATAGAAAACCTTTCATTTGAATGTGAGTTTTTGTGAAAACTGGTTTTACATTTTAGAAAATCCCATTTTATTAACTTAAATACCTCGAAACCTAAATTTCAAGATCAGTAACAGAGTCGCCACCCAGATCAGCTCATCCGAGAAATTGCGATACAGCTCCCTACCGAGCGTAGACTACTGTACCTAATCTAGAGATTTAGGGTTCGGGAAAATTACCTATTCAACCTCAAGTTTGCATTCATTTATAAGTTCATATGACAATATTTTACTCACTTATATTCTCTACCCATTTTATATTTTGTTATTAGCCTATGCTCATTCAAATGACGTAAAACAAATAGCATAAAAGTAATGTGCAGAAAAATAAACCATACATCCAAAATAAACCAAAAGAAAATAGAGGCCGTTTATTACAACCCAAAAAGAGAAAAACTCTCATCCTCACCAATACAATCGCCTAGAATATACGAATATCTAAAACGGTACAATCACTTAGTATACACGAAAATCTATCAAATACATCCAAAATAATAAAAAGAAAAATAAAGTTGCAAAATGGATGGGTTAGCACAATTATATCCCAAACACATAAAGGACTCATACAAGACAGAATGGGGAATATCAGGAAGTGGGAGCATGCATTTAGGAGGGGGTAGAGAATTATCTTACTCGATTAGACCTGGAAAACAATTTTAGAAACACCTTGTAGGTTTTTTTGTATTTGAAAACAGTTTGGCCCGATTACATGTAAATTTCTCCTTTTAGTGGGTCAGTAATCCTAATACTCGGGGTTTCGTTCGTGTGATTTTCATAATTCCAAACATCCATCTAAGGCCGAAAGTAGTAAACACACCAAAACAATTTGATTTTGAAGACATCATCACGCGACGATGTCCGTGCGAGTCGTCCCGTGATTCTGCCTCTTTCTGGGAACTACAGCCGTGTGGCTCAGTTAGAGCTGTGTGGCTATAGAACTACAACCATGAGTCTGTAGCATCTAGAACCTGAAATTGGTTTTCTCCACTTTGAAAATCACTGTTTTAATCATTTTCGATGATTTTTAAGGACTTTGAGGAACCTGGGGGTCCGCTAAAGGTGGACAGTGGATCCAATTTGGATCGAACAACCCCAAATTTCAAAAATCAAAATCAAAGAAATAGAAAATCTCATTTCAACATTCTAGGAAAACCAAAAACCACAATTCTGAGTGTAACAGATGTGATTGGACCGAAATAATTCATAACAAAATGAACAAAATGGAAAACTAACTACTTTCAGTTGATTTAGGGCTTTTGGGGAGAAGAACACGGCCATGCGGCTATGGTATTACGGCTGCTCAACACTATTCTAGGGGATTACAGCCACTCGGCTCTAGTTAGAGCCGCACAGTTGTAATCAAACAGACAGTTATGGATTTTTCACAAAACATAGAATATCACAGAACAAAATGAGTAATTACGAGTTTAAGGCCTCTCAGAGTTTACCTGGTTGATTTTCCAGTGTGTTTGACTACTGGAAGTGGGTTGGAAAGTGGAAGTGTGGCTAGAATTCCATGAACGTCCTGAAATCCTTAAGTACGTGTCTTGAATCGATCCGAACAAAACCCGAGGTCGGTCCCGAATGAGTGATACGTGACTGGGAACTCTCACACTATATGTTTCTAGTCTGTTTCTCTCTGTTTCCGGTATTGTTCTTTTGTTTTTCTCCCCTTTTTTTTGGTTTGAATGGTTTTCTCTTTTATTTCTCTCTGATTTTTGTTTTTCGTTATCTATTGTGTTATTGTCCTTTCCTTTTGATTTTTTGGTGTTCTCTCTTATGTTAACCTTCGCTATTCTGATATTAAAAACCTCTAATCACGGCAGAGAATTCCCTTAATTAAGGGGTCTTCCTACTGTCAAATACTAGCTAGCTATTTAGGAAGCAATCTGACCACTTGATAGAGCCGTGTGGCTGTAAGGTTATAGCCGTGCGGCTTTGGAATTAAAGCCGCATGCTGTAATTGTGAAACTACAGCCGTGCGTCTATAATTAGAGCTGTGATGGGTTCTCCTAGATCCCACACTCACATCTAATCACTCTAATCACTCGAAGGACCTTTCTCAGCATTTCAGATCAAGGACTGTTTGGATTTTGGAGCATTTGAGACATTCTAGGCAACATCTCGCTCATTCTCAAGTCTGACTCACATTCGTCAGTCTTAATAGGTAACATAGGATTCTTATCATAGAGATTAAGAAAACCCGTGTGTGAGCGGACGACCTTCTTCAACGAGAAGTGGTGAATCAAACCGGGGGTTTTCGAAAAAGAAGAGATGAAAGATGATCGGTTATTAGTGATGTTTTGGGAAAAATAGGTTTTCGTTTATCTTGCTTTAGGGAAAAGCATTTCTTTGTTCTGAAATTCTTTTCGTAGAAAACCTTTTCCCATTTCATTACTTAAAGACCTCGAAACCTAAATTTCGAGATCAATGACAGAGTCACCACCCGGATCAGCTCATCCGGGAAATTCCGGTACAGCTCCCTACCGAGCGCAGACTGCTGTACCTAATCCAGAGATTCAGGGTTCGAGCAACTTACCTACTTAACCTCAAGCTAGTATTTGTTTATTATTTATAAAGCCATATTTGTTCAATTTATTATCTTTTCTCTACCCAATTTCGTCTATTTTATTAGCCCGTGCTAAAGCAGAATGCATAAAATAAATTGTGGAAAATAAATCATCCACACAAATTATACAAAAGAATAGTAAAGGCCGCTTATACAACCAAATTGAATAAAATATGAAAACTCTCGTCCTCACTTTTACAATCGCCTAGGATACACGAAGATCTAAAAATTAGAATCGCCTAATTTACACGGGAATCTAATAAATACAACAAAAATAAAAATAAATGCTGTAAAACAAAGGGTTAGCACAATTTATATTATAAACACAAATAGGACTCAAAACAGGACAGAATTGGGATTTAAGAAACGGGGGAATGCAATTAGGGGGTAACCGGATCGACCTGACCGGTCGGACCAGTTAGACCTGGAAAACGGTTTCGAAACGTTCTGTGGATTTTTGTGCTGGAAAACAATTTTTGGAAACCATTTGGCTCGATTCCATGCAAATTTCCATTTTTGTGGGTCAGTTATTCCGGAACTTACCGTTCCGTTCGTGTGGGTTCCTAAACTCAACATCCATCTATGGTCCAAAACGCAATAAACACACTAAAAACATTTGTAAAAACATTGTTTTCCTCGTTTTCAATATTCCCCGAGAATATGGTAAGATTCGGGGGTCCGCTAATGCTGAACTATGGATCCGATTTGGATAAAACAACCCCAAAACTCAGGAAATAAACTCGGGAAACATAAAAGATCCCAATATCCGTACATATAGAAATTTGAAAACCAAAATATTACAACATATAGGTGGATTTAGGCCGAAAAATGATCGCAGCAGAATGTTTAAAATGGAAAACGGGCTACTTTCCGCCGATCAAGACAGACTAGAAATCTGTCCCTGAGGAACAGAGCTGGGCGGCTCTAGGGTTAGAGCCGGCCAGCCAGCTCTGTTCATCACGAACATAGCTGGGTGGCTGTGTTCATGAAGAACACAGTTGTGCGGCTATGATGGGTAGCCTAGTTTCCGGATTTTTGCAAAATGAAAGAAAACACACAGAAAACACAATGCAAACAGGTTTTAGGGCCTCTCAGAGTTTACCTTGATGTTGTTTGGATGCTTGGAGTGTCAAGAAGCAGATTGAAAGCTGAAAATGTGTCCTGGAGACTCAACCGGTTGAATCCCACGACTGTCCGAAACGATCCGAAACCAAGCTGAAATGATCCCGAATCAAAGAGTAAAGGTTGTAGGATTTGTTAACAATCTTTTGAGATTGATTTAGGGTTTTGATTAGGTTGTCAAACGGGTCACGGGGGCCCATCCCTGTTGGGGGCCTGCCCAGATGGGGATAGGGAATCCCCGATTAAAATCCCTATGGGGCGGGGACGGGGATGAATTTGTCTCCGTCTATTAATTGGGGACGGGGATGGTAATACCCCTACCCGCCCCGCGGGCCCCCATCCCCATCCCCGTTTAAAGCCAGTGGGGATCCCCGATAAAATACCCGAATTCCCACTTCAATTTATTTAATTAATATTATATTATAAAACACCCGATGCCCATTAATCTTCTCTTTCAGTGTTTCGTTCCATTTCCAGAAATTTCCATCCTCTGCAATTTCGCCAATCTCCGTATTTTGTTGGCTCTCCTTCGAATATAATCGTACGCTTCCTACATTTTCTTCCTCTAATTCTTTAATTTGATTTTTAGCTTGTTAATTCTTTCCTCTTTGTGGTAGCTTTTCTTTCCATGTGATTCCTTTTTGGAATTGGAATTCACCTTTTCCTTTTTTTTTATTTCTTTAAGTAAATAATTGTATCTTGAAGTGGATGTTGTATATACTTTTGTTTTTGTGTTGTTATATGACCTTTGTTTGATTATTCTTGATCCCAGAGCTTATGCTAATTCTCAATTTGATATGAGATTGGAGCTAATTTTGTTTTGCAATGAAGATAATGTTTGTTGAGTTGTATTAGGACAGACTGGATTTGATTCCATTCACTAAATTATATCTTAAATTTATGCGATTTGGTTAACTTGTAAGCCTATAAATTGGTAGGCATTAATCCTTCTCTGATAATTTGTGCGTAAGGATACTGCATTTGTAGTATTCCTTTCTCAAATTCTTAGTGTATGTTTCCTTTAAAGAACCAACTATCAGCAATGGTGGTTTTTTCTTGTGTTTTTTTCCCCCAATGTAAGAACAAATCTTTAGAAATTCTCAGTTGCAAAACATTGTAAACTTAATGTGTTGTCCAAAAGACTTACAGCACCCAAGTTCATTATTGAATATCTTTTTCAACTTGAAACTTAATATCCGTCAAATAATCATCTGAAATGAACCATTTAGAATCCAGGTCCATGCAAATAGAATGGTAGCATGGGAGCTGTTTCTTATAGAGTGTATTATGAGTGAAATCCGTTTCTGTTAACATAAGCAATTATAAAATTTGAGGGTGAAAATTGAAATTTTACAAAGTTTTTTTTATAAAATATTAAATTAGCTAAACGGGGACGGGAATCCCTGCTGGGGATGGGGATGGGATAGATTTTTATCCCCGATTAATAAACGGGGCGGGGACGGGGATCCCCGATTAATCTGGGGATAAGGATGGAGAATGCAATCCCCACCCCGTCCCGCCCCATTTACAACCCTAGTTTTGATGAGAGCGTTTTTGGGAGCTCCCTCTCTTGGTTTCTTTTTCTCTCTATGTTCCTTTTCTTCTCTTCTTTTTTTTTTCCTTTCTCTCTGAGAACCGAAAGCCAAAGTCCCCCCTCTTTCTCTCAGATTTTCTTTCTTTTATATCACTCTTTCTCAGTCCTTTCACTCAATCAATCAGCCATTTGACTTCTAAAATCTCTGCGCCAATTTTTGTTTTGTCAAGCCAAGTTGCTCTGCTTTGCAGAGCAACTTGGTTTGACCACTAGAGCCTCCCGACTCTAGTTTGTACTAGAGCCACCTGGTTCTACCGAGAGTTAGGGCGAAATTGTTGGGATTCGTCACGGGAAACCGACCGATAAAAGCAGAAATATGCATCGATTTCCTTGAATTTGGTCCTAGGAGCTTAAGATGTGGAAATCAAAAACAAAAGCATAAAGAGAAAGTTTGAAAACTTACCATACAGTCTCTCTAAGAGACAGATGCGGACTACAGAAATCAAGTGTAGATTTCCTCCACTGATGTGTACACGAACAGCTCTCGGACCGAAACCCGTGCTAGCGACTCAGACGATTTCAATGAGAGGGAGAGAAGGGCTTCCCACTAAAATTGTGGCTCACCAATATTTCTTTCCAAAAGAAATATATAAATATCTTTCTAAAAGATAGTCCCCATTTTCTCAAGTGGGCAAACAAGTTTCTTTCCAAAAGAAACATAATGCAAAAAGTGGGCAAAATTTTTCTTCCAAAGAAAAATTTCTTCGGCCAAAAGTGGAGTGAATTGAATTGTTATTATTTCTCATCAAAGAAAGGAGATGAGTATGGAAGAGCAAAGTCCAACTTTGCTACAAATAAGTCAAACCAATGACTCACCACCACCACTCACCATCACCTTTTCTTCTACTTTATTCATAATACCAAAAAGTCAAGAAGATGACTCATCTTCACTCCCATCAATTTGGCCAAGAGAGGAAAGAAAATGGATGGATATTTTTCTCATTAATCGTACCATAATAATGACCAAAACTATCTCATGATACAAAGTCCAACTTTGCCACCTAAAGTCATCCATGACTCATCCTTTTTCACCATCTTCTTTTGTCCTAAGATGACTCATAATTCTTTCCCTTCCTTGCCCAACATTTCGGCCAGCACATCCCACTTAATGTGGACATTTTTCATTTTAAGACCAAGCCAAATTTTACATCCTTTGATTGAATTAATTTCAAATACAACTTTAATAAACCATGTATGCTTATATATTATACCGTAATATATTACATACATTTAAATTAAAATTCATTTAACCTATTAATTTAATCAATGGATTAAATTAGACATTCATAAAATGAAATACATATAAACCTATACATGTAATAATATTTCCACCTAGGAAATAATCTTATAAATTAATTCATTAAATTAATTAAGAGAAGGCCAAAATAAATATTAATTATAATATATTGATCAATCCAATTGACTTATATAATATAATTAATCAGTCTCTCTCTCTTCAAACGTGTATACTCCAAGTACACACTTAATCCTACTAGTTAAAGTCCAGACGTTCAATGTGTACGATCCAATGGGCCTGTCTTTATGTTGGCAGTGGGCCAAGGCCCACAGACTACAGGTGGGCTCTAGCAAGCAACTACAACCCCCAATTAAGATGGAGATAGCAGTCAAACTGTCACCGTAACCCTGTAGTTGAACTCATATGTCCCATGTCACTGATATCAGTGTCCAACACAGAGGCATGGTTGATCACCCTCTATAAGTGTCCGGACATTTACTTGATCCCGAATGAACTGATGCTCACAAACAAGATCCAATCTTGTTTGGGTGTGGCAACACTCTTATTGGTAACATTCATCAAAAGGCCAGTGATATCATCTCAGTAAATTACTGAGTGACATTCCCTTCTGCATAGCCATAGCACTGCCATGCTCACTGCCACACCTGAACGTACCCATACTTGGCACCCTTTTACAGGCCCGTTAGGCATACACCAAAGTGTGTCACTTCACATGCAGCACCATCATATGGTCTGGTTAAAGGACTTATACAAGTACTACATGAGAATCATTTGTGATACTATACCATGTAGATTCCCGTTAAGTGGATTGATCAAGTACCATGCCCTTTTTGCATGTACCCATTAACCTGGTTGACATCCCATGTTCTATGACCGGTAAGACACCGCCATACAACTAGGCTAATGATAGTCTTTAGTTCCATTCATTCCCATGATTGGAACAGACTACGTATGACTTCATGGCCATATCGTTTTCCCTATCCACAGTCTTACTGCCAAGTGCCTCACACTTGACAACATGGATATGGATATGTCCATTGGATACTCTATTTAAAATATAGCACAAGACATATAATAAATAGATTGATGCCTTTATCTCTTGACACAAATTATATAATACATAAAGTTCACATTGATGTACAAATGTATTATACAAAGACAAGGACCAATGCCTCGGGGCTAGGGCATTTCCAACAGAAATTTCAAAAGTCAGACGCGTAGACCAAACCCTGGAAATGGTTCGGGAGACCTTTTTGGGTGCTTCAAATCGCAGATAGCCTAGCTTTCTGGATGTTTGAGATTCTCTGGGCAACATTCCGATCACTTTCAAGTCCCGTTCGAGCCCGTCTGGTCCACAGGTAACCAAGGAATTCTCATCACCGAGGTCGGGAAAAACCCATGCTCACACCGTGATCACAACCTTATTCTCAAAGCAAAGTATCTCCGAGGAATCAAACCAAGCAGAATCACTAACATCATCCTCGATAGAATTATAAATGTCAATGTCACTATCTCTGAAAAAAGGATAAAGAAAAGAGCTTGCTAAGGTGATAATCCGAAAAGGGAGCCTCAGGCAAAATTTAGGGCAGCCTGCTAGATTGAAAAACTAAAAAAGGCTAGTCTATGTAAGGCTTTTGAGAGAAAATCTCTGGTATGGAAAACCGAAAGGACATACTGGTAACAAGAAATGGTGATGCTCAAATCTAGTGTCACTCTTAATTTTCCTGTTACACTTATATTGGTTACATCATAATAATGTCATAAAAGTTTGATGTCCTACTCAAATGCTCATTACGCATATATCGTGTCATTACATATAAATATCCATCCATAGGTCATTGCATTTAAGTAGGTTGCATTGAAGAGAAACTCAGAATCAGGGGGAAACTAGTGGTATCAATGAGGGATCTAAAGAACCCCAACCAAGTCACTAATCATCGTCAGTGGTTATAAAAGAAAAAAGAAGAGAAAATAAAAAGAGAAAGAAAGAAATGAAACAAAGAAAAGAGGGAGAGAGAAAGAAGCCTACCAAACATAAACCCAATGTTAAAGCATATTAAGTTTTAGGGACATGACCAAGCAACATTTCTCTTAAAGTCACTACCAAGCTCACTCATTCCCAGAAATAGATAGCAAGGGGCATCTTATGACCATTCAACAGCAAACAAGGGCTATACAATAATTGGAGCTGGAAGCTGTCATCGCTATAAACCTTAAGCCCAAATTCAAAGCATCAAGACTAAAAGTCATCACTGCCAAGAGCTTTATTCACTAGGCTTAGGAGAAATTATCAAAACAAGACGGTAAATTCACATGTATTCTTGCACATTTGCATACACTTGCATATCATGCATGTTGATGTGCCCTAGTTCTAGGGCATTAGATTCTTATATTTTGTATTATACATTAAGACTCTTTGTATATATGCATTATTTGTGTCACATTAATAAAGGCATCTAATCTATTCCATTTATACCTTGTGCCATAACATGAATAGAGTATCCGTTGATTGATAATCATAAAACATATCCTATGTCTATTCTAATCATAGGAATGAAGCCTCTCACACATGTCTTTATTCTTGACCAAAGGGGCAAAAATTTTTTTTCTAAAATTGTCAGAAAAGGAATGAGGACACTAATACGAACAACATCAATGAACCAATCACTCAGTGTAGCAATCTTTTGGTCTAGCACGGCCATAACCAAAGCAATCTCAGGTCTAATATAGCCATCTACAACTTCAACAAACCAACCGCTCAGTGCAGTAATCTCGATTTTAGCGTGGCTATAACAAAGTAGTCTTAGGCCTAGTACGACCATAAACAACTTTAACTTTGCTCAGTGTAGCAATCTCTGTTCTAGCACAGCCACAACCAAAGCAATGTCAAGTCTAGTACGGCCATCAATTTCAACTCTTCTAAGTGCAATGAACCAAGGTCCAGCGTGGCTCTAATGACATCCATCACTCAGCATAGCGAACCCAAACCCAGGGGACAACAATGCTCAGTGAAATGCTTTTATTCTCCAAACCAGCAAGGATTGGCCCCTACAAAATTTAGGTCAATCTTATATCCTTTATTCACTGTGCTCTTTATCATGTACCTAAATTCATTCCAAGAGCTAGCATGACTTGGTCAGTGCTAAATTTACCTACACAAGAGGCAGCCTGTGTGCATGGATTTTTTCTAACCTCTGTGATGAAGCCGAGTTAGTTATCCTTTGTCATGAGCTTCCCAAAGGCACCGGTCTAAAAAGCAAGGTTGAGATTCTAAGTTAGGTCGAGACGAGCCGAAAACTGTCAAAAAAACCCAAAGGAGTAAGCTAATTTCAAAAGTTAGGTCATACAGCCTAAGTGAAGGTGAGTTAAGAAGTATCAAAAAGTGTTAAGCCATAGAAGAAAGTTACTTAAAGTGGAACATTTGTAACTGGGAGTCAAGCCGTAAGGCTTAAATTTTAGGCTGTACGGCCTAACTTTGGAAAAGATAAGCCATACGACTTATCTCTACAAGAAAAAAGCATAAACCAATTGCCCACTTATGAAGATAGAGTATATAAGCTTTTCCCCTTTTGAGATTACAAGGAGGAGAGAAGCATCATTGCAGAAGAAAAGAAAAACTATTACAGGAAAACTTAACGCTTAAGCTCTCTGTAACTGTAATGATTCAAAATTTAGAAATCTCGAATAACATTGTTTGAACTCGTGAACAATATAATTGGAGATAAATTTTGGGTTAAGACAATATTTTAGAAGTAATAATTAAAAGTTAAAGTCATGGTGTGAGATAAGAAGGAGACAAGTTTGATCGACGGTCAAATTTTGACTCGAGATTATTTTTAAAGTCAAACCCGATCTTCATGAAAGCTAAATTCACATAAGAGAAAGTATGATTGTGTAATATATTATGATGGTTGTGAAAATAAGTACTTTTATTTCATTTACGGAGTTAAAATACAAGCAAAGAATGATTAAAGTTAAGAAGGGTGTTTTGGTCATTAATTTTTTCTTTTAGGGCAAAAGTGTAATTCTACCCCTTAAACACAAATATAATATGAGATTATATACGTATATTATTTCTTGTTTTTCTTCTTCTTCTTCAAACCTATTTCCACTATTTTCTTTGAGCATCCAAAAATCTTCTCCTTTCTTCAATCCAACACCAATTTCTTGTTAGAAATTGATGATTAAGCTTTCTATACTCATCAATTTGTTCAATAAAGTCATGTTAAGGGAGATTTCAAGGTGTTAGAATTCTTGGTTGATAGTGATTCAAATTTGAGGTAAGTAGAAATTGATGAAATTGAAGCATTTATGTTTGGATTTATGATTAGTTAAGCATGTTTAGAGTATTAGATAGCTTATTTGTTGATATATATTTCATTGATTCGAAGGTGGTTATTTGTAGAGGGATCAAGTCAAGGTAAAGGAAAGGAGAAAGAGGTAGAAGAAGGGTGTTAAGGAGCTTAAAGAGGTTTGTGTACATTAATTTTATTTCTAATTATTTTGCTAGAAATTTTCAGATTGAACACTTTTGATTGTTTGTAACTTTTGTTTCGATATATAGCTCGTTTTTGAGTGATTCTAGTTGCTATGAAATCTTAAGATATAGCCCTTGTTATGATTAGAAGAAAGTTTTATCAAATTCTTTCATTTGTTAGTTCGAAATTACAATTGAAGTTGGGTTATGAAATCTGATTTTTTTAAAAAAATTCTAGGCAGAAAATTTATTGATCATGGTGTGTTTAAGTAGGCATAACTTGGTGTAGGGGAACATGTTTGTGAAGTTTATTTGAGCTTTTAGGGTTGTCTTGAGGTTTGAATTTGGCTTGCAAAATTGTTGATACAAGATGTCCAGTTTTTGAGTTATAACTTTGATTTTATGTTTTGAGATAATTATGTGAATTATTGTTGTTTGGTTAAAATGTTTTGATGCTGGAATTGAGAGTATTATGATGTAAATGTTGACATTTTTATTAAGTTTTAATTATATATTATTGCTCCAAAGTGAGTGAGTAGAAAATGGGTCCAGGTAGATTGGCGCCAATAAAGGGGGGTGCAATACTGCACAAACCATTAGTACTTCGGCTTTGGGCTTGTCCAATAACTGTGTATATTTGATATTGGAGCTTCGGTTTCGGGCTTGACCGATAATTGTGATTATTTGTTATTGGAGCTTCAGCTTCGAGCTTATCCGTCCCTATATCCAATTCCTGTTTATAGTTTACTTGAATTACTTTGGGCAATAATTCATATTATTTTGATATAATTGGATAAAAATTATGACATTTTTTTATTGAGTTATATATAGCTGTTGAGTCAATTTTATTCATTTATATTTTTTTTTATTTGGGTGATGTTTATAAAAGAAATTGAGTGTGCATATTTCATGAAATAAAGATAGTGTACACCACTAAGCAAATTGCTTAGTGTGTAGTTTCTTTTCTACACGCAGATTTGAAGCTTGTAGATAGACTGGACCAAAGTGGGAAAGGTGGATCAATCGTAAAGAGCAAATAGAGCTTTGAAGGTGGACATCATGTCTTGTTATTTTTGTGGTTTTGTAATAGAATGGTATGTACTAGAATAGTGTGAATATTATGAAGTGTGATTTGGTGATTCTAACAAAGTTTTGGAGTTTGTAAGTATTTTATCTGAAGATTTTATGATATATGGAATATTTGTAAGGAGTTTATAAATTAAGAATAATTATCAGTGATATATATTTAAATAGTTTTGTTGATGAACAGGATAAACATTAGGTGATAAATTTTGTGACACCCAGCGGGGTCATGCTCGGTTTTTATTTAAAGGGGGTGTTAGACTAACCTTCGACAACTATTCTAAAAACCTTAACTATCATCCATTTTCTTAAGATTTCAACATCAAAAGCTCGCTTCTATACACAAACAACTATGGATCAAGGCAAGTAGTAGTTGTTTTTTATTTTCTTGGTGGGTTTCAGCTTGAAATCGATGTGTTAGAATCCATTCAAGCTTCAAGGATCGGATATGAAGAATCAACGCATCAAAGGTAACTTCTAAGAGGCCATATAATCCTTTCTTTTCATTTATGTATTGATTGATATCTTTGTGCTGTGTTTTTTTTATCTAAAACTAAAAATTAGTTTTTTGTAAGTTTTGCAATTAGGCGTACGGCCCATCTTTTAGGCCATACGGCCTTTCTAGAGCAATTGTTAAGCTACATAACTCATCCATGGATCGTGAGTTTGCAGCTTAAAATCTCACTCCTTCGGGGATCTTTGGTTTTGTGGAATCTGAGGTGAAAATACGTGATTTCTAAGTCTAATTGATAGGTAAACCCCCAAAGGATCTCAAGATCGAAAGGAGAAACACCCAAAATGAATCTCTATGTGTTGAAATCAAAATTGAAAAATCTATCTTTCCATCAAAGATGGGCCGCACGTCCTTATTTTCTAGAAAAATAAAGTTATGCAACTTTGTTCATATGAATTTGAGCCGTATGATCCAATCTTTCCTAGGATTAGTGTTGGTGCTATTTCTTCCCATATTAGGCCGAGCGGCCTATCTTTGACATCTTGAGCCACACGACTCTTTTGAGCCGCATAGCTCCACTTTCGTTTCTAGAATTTATTTAAGTTTGTTATTGTTGGGATTTTTCACCGGAAATCACACGATAAAAGCGGAAGAACGCGATGATTTCCTCAAATCCAGTCCCAGGAGCAATTGAAGTGAAAATTGTAAAACTTAAAATTGAAATAGAAAGAGATTAAATTCTTACCCAGAATATCTCTTTCAAGAGATGGATGAAGACTGCAGAAATCAAATTAGATTCCCTCCTCATTTTCGTACACGAGTGCCTAAGGAACACCACCCGTGCTAGCGTCGGAAATTCACAAAATTTCGGAGAGAGAGGAAGCCCAGGAATTCGGCCAAATGGTGGCTCCTCCAATTATCACCCTTGGCCGAATTCTCCTTAGGGTTTTAACCCTAGGGTTTCCAAATTCCCTTATGGGAATTTAGGCCCAGTTTGGCTTCTGTGTCTGTGTGGGCTTCCTGCTTTTAATTCAGGCCCAAACCTATTTTAATTAGTCTGGTTTAAATCAATTTCAAGCCCAATTTTAATTATCCCATGTATTTAATATATTACTCTAAGTAACATATTATTTACAATTAAATTAAAATTAGTTTGACCAATTAATTTAATCCATCAAATTAAAATTAAGTCTTCACAAAACAAATTCATATGTAAACCTATACATATGAATATTTCCACCTAGGAAATAAATTCATAATTAATTCAATTAATTATGTAAAGCCGAATATTAATTTTTATTACAATGATCAATCCAATTAACCCTTATAATATAATTAATATATATATACCTCTCTCTCTAGTGTGTATACTCCAAGTATACATGTGATTCCTTAAGTCGGTGTTCAGTCGCTCAATGTGTACGATCCCGTGGGCCCATCTTTATGTTGGCAGTGGGCCTATGGCCCACAGACTGCAGTTAGGCTCTAGCAAGCCACTGCAGCCCCCAATTAAGATGGAGATGGCAGTCTAACTGTTATCATAACCCTGTAGTTTAAACTTGTATATCCCATGTCATTGATATCGGTGTCCAACACAGAGGCATGGATTGATCACCCTCTTTTGTGTCCGGACATTAACTTAATCCCGAATGCACTGAAGCTCACAAACAAGTTCCCACATGTTTGGGTGTGGCCACACTCTTATCAGTTACATTCATCAAGAGGCCGGTGATATCTTCCCAATGGACTACTGAGTGACAAATCCCTTCTGCATATCCATAGCATTACCATGCTAAGTGACATACCCGAAAGTACCCATACTTGGCACCCTATTACAGGCCCTTTAGGCGTACCCCTAAGCATGCGACCTCACATGTAACATCATCATATGGTTAGGTCAAAGGATCCATACAAGTACTACACGAGAATCACTTGTGATACTATACCATGTGGATTACTCGTTTAGTGGATCTATCTAGTACCATGCCCCCATGCATGTGCCCATTAACTTGGTTGAAATTCCATGTCCAATGACCGGTAAGACACCGCCATACAACCAGGTTAATGATAGTCTCTTGTTCCATTCATTCCCATGACTGGAATAGACTACGGATCTATTTATGGTCATATCGTTTACCCTATCCATGGTCTTACTGCCAAGTGCATGACACTTGTCATCATGGATATAGATATGTCCATTGGATACTTCATTTAATATATTGCACAAGATAAATATAATAAATGAATTGATGCCTTTATCAATAACACAAATAAGTATAATACATGAATCCAATCAATGTATGATACAAATGCAATGACCAATGCCTCGGGACTAGGGCATTTCCAACAATCTCCCACTTGCACTAGTACCTACTAGGCATGGGTCTAATCCCTATAGATCTAGTATAACCTTTTTGCATAGGCATAGCTAAGCATGTTGGTCAAAAGATCTGCGACATTGTCTTAGGTGTCCACTCTTTGTGATGAGATGTCACCTCCTCAGCGATTTCTCACAATAGGTGAAACTCCCTAAGTACGTGCTTCGTGTATATGTGTGACCGGGGCACATAGCTTGTGCAACACCCCCTCGTTGTCATAGAAGATATCGACTGGTTCCCGGATAGTAGATACTATCCCCAATTCCATGATAAACTTCTTTATCCACACAGCTTCCCTAGCTGCTTCACACGTTGCAATGTACTCAGCTTCTGTTGTAGAGTCCGTGATGGTTGGCTGCTTTGAGCTCCTCTAGCTTACAGCACCACCATTAAGCAAAAATACATACCCAGACTACGACTGGTACTCATCCTGGTCGGTCTGGAAGCTCGCATCAGTATACCCAGTAACTGATAGCACTTCCTGACCACCATATACTAAGAAGCTATCCTTAGTCCGGTTAAGGTACTTGAGGATCGCCTTGACAGCTTTCCAGTGATTCTCTTCGGGATCCTGCTGGTATCGGCTCGTCATACTCAGTGCAAAGGCGACATCAGGTCTCGTACATAACATTGAGTACATAATTAATCCAATAGCCGAAGCATATGGAACCAATTTCATGTTCTCCTTGTCCTCCCTTGTTTTAGGACAGTGTTTCTTACTAAGTTTTAGCCCATGGCCCATTGGCAAGAAACCTTTCTTGGCCCGGTCCATGCTGAACCTTTTCAGAACTTTGTCAATGTATGAAGCCTGACTTAGGCCCAGAAGCCGATTTGATCTATCCCTGTAGATCCTGATTCCTAGGATCATCTCAGCCTCGCCTAAGTCCTTCATTGCGAAGCACTTACTCAGCCACTGCTTTACCCCTTGCAGTGTAGGTATGTCGCTTCCAATGAGCAGGATGTCGTCTACATAAAGTACCAAGAATGTGACAGTGCTCCAACTAGTCCTCTTATACACACAAGGCTCATCTTGATTCTGTATGAAGTCATATTCCTTTATGGCCTCATAGAATCTTAGATTCCAACTTTGGGGATGCTTGCTTCAGTCCATAAATGGACCTTTGAAGTTTGCATACCCTTCCCGGATACTTTGGATCGACAAAACCCTCAAGTTGTGTCATGTACACAGCCTCGAGTAGCTTTCCATTAAGGAAAGCGGTTTTGACATCCATTTGCCATACCTCATAGTCATACCATGCGGCTATGGCTAGTAGTATCCTGATGGATTTGAGCATGGCTACTGGTGAAAAAGTTTCATCATAGTCTATTCCATGGACTTGTCTGAAACCTTTTGCAACCAGACGCCCCTTGAAGGTGTTGTCAGCTTTTAGCTTGTAGCACCACTTGCAACCTATTACCTTAGCACCCGGAGGTGGATCAACCAAGTTCCAAACTTGGTTATCGTACATAGATTGAATTTCTGCCTCCATAGCTTTACGCCAATTCGCAGACTGTGGGCTAGCCATAGCCTCCTGGTAGGTTTTGAGTTCTTCCTCATCCCAGATGAGAAGAGTTTGATCTCGATGACGAGGAAACCATACCTCTCCGGTTCCCGACGATCCCTACCAGACCTTCTAGGTCCTTGTGTGGCTTGGGTCGGTGCTTCCACTTGTGGAAGCTCCACCTGGGCCTCCGAGTTATCCTCTTTAGGAGCTTGTGGACCTTGAACTTCCCTGAGTTCAACATTGCTCCCACTATCTTTCTTGGAAAGGAATTCCTTTTCTAGAAAGACCCGTTTCCTTGCCACGAACACCTTGTTCTCGGCGGGGTTGTAGAAGTAATACCCTTTGGTTTCCCTAGGGTAGCCCACAACAGGCATTTATCGATTTTGGGCTCCAGCTTGCCACTAGTCAATTCCTTGACATGTGCTTCGCATCCCCAAATCCTTAGGAAAGACACATTGGGCTCCTTGCCCGTCCATATCTGATATGGGGTCTTTTCCACTGCCTGAGTCGGAGTATTATTTAAGATGAGAGCTACTGTATCGAGGGCGTGTCCCCAGAAACTAATTGGGAGAGATGCTTGACTCATCATTGAGCGGACCATGTCCAACAAGGTCCTATTCCTCCGTTCGGACACCATATTCCATTGTGGTGTACCAGGAGGAGTGAGCTGTGGAAATATTCCATGCTCTCTCAAGTATGAGTCAAACTCTAGGCTCATATACTCACCGCCTCGGTCTGACTGAAGGGTTTTGATATTCCTGCTTAGCTGGTTCTGTACCTCATTCCTAAATTCCTTGAACCTATCAAGGGTCTCGGACTTGTGTTTCATCAGATAGACATAGCCATATCTGCTGAAATCATCCGTGAACGTGACGAAGTACAGATGCCCACCTCTGGTCGCTGCGCTCATAGACCCACATACATCTGAATGTACTAGGTCCAATAAGCCAGTGGCCCTTTTAGCCTTCTTGCTAAAAGGCACCTTTGTCATCTTGCCTCATAAACATGATTCGCATGTATCAATTGACTCCAAGTCCAATGACCCTAGGACTCCAGCTTTGTGGAGTCTAGCAATGCGCTTCTCGTTTATATGGCCAAGACAACAATGCCATAGGTAGACAGGATTAAGTTCGTTAGGCTTAACCCTTTTAGTGTTTATGTTATAGATATGATTGCTTTCATTTAAGTCCAGGATATATAGGCCATTATTTAATAGAGCATCTCTATAAAATAATCCCTCTCTAGATATAGAAATTCTACCATTAGAAATAGTGAAAATAAATCCAGAAATATCCAACATTGATACAGAAATAATATTCCTGCACATAGCAGGTACAAAGTAACAATGTTCCAAAATCAAAACCAATCCACTGGGCATCACAAGGTGGTATTCGCCGATCTCTATGGCAGCAACCCTTGCTCCATTCCCAACTCGCAAGTCCACCTCTCCCGACCCCAGTGACCTTCTGTTCTTAAGTCCCTACACATTGCAACAAATGTGAGATCCACATCCAGTATCCAATACCCAGGATGTTGAAACAGTAAGGTTAATATCTATAACATAAATACCTGAAGAGGACGCACGTTGGCCCCTTCTTTGCTCTCCCATCAACCTGGGACACGATCTCTTCCAATGGCCCGCCTGTCTACACTCGAAACAGACATCTTCAGGACCTGCCTTCTGCTGGGCCTTGGGTTGGGCCTTGGCCTTCTTAGCCTTGGCCTTCTTGGCCTTGGCCTTAGCCTTTTCCTTGGCCTTACCCTTGGCAACAGGGGGGTTCCCCTTGTTGACCAGCAGCACCGGTGGAGTCTTTTTGATCGACTGCTCGATGAGCTTAAGCATCCCATGCAGCTCACTAACAGTACGGTTCATCCCTTGCATATTGTAGTTCAGGATGAACTGATCATAAGAATCCGGCAAGGACGCGAGGATTGTGTCCACCGCCAACTCTTGAGAGATAGGCAATCCGAGACGGGCCAAAGTGTCTAAATAGCCCTTCATCTTGAGCACGTGTGCGCTCACAGATGTCCCGGCCCCCATCTTACAAGAGTGGAATGCCTTATTGGTCAGGTACCTTTCCTGACGAGCTTGCTCCTGAAACATCTCATTTAGAGTTGTTATCATAGCATAGGCTTGATGTTCCATAAACTGTTTTTGCAGTTCGGGGACCATGCAGGCCAACATAAGGCATGTCACATCCCTATTGTCCTTGACATGCGCCTCGTATTCCTCCAGCTGGGCAGCTGGTGGATTACGTCCTTGAGGCGCAGCTGGCACAGGCCTTTCCAGTACATACTCTTTTGACTCTTGTCTTAGAACAATCCTTAAGTTCCTAGACCAGTCTAAAAAGTTAGGACCGGAAAGTTTGTCCTTTTCAAGAATAGATCGCAGTGATAAGGTATTATTGTTTGCCATTTGAGAGTTTCTACACAGAAAAACATTTAGAGTGTTAATAAAGGACTTTAATTATTATTCCCATATGAAATTAATAATGAATCATGTTATTAATTTAAACCAAGTTGTTGGGCTCATAGGCCGAGATCCATATTTCATCAAGATATAGCCAAACGAGGGTTTGGTACAACTACACCTTAACTATTTAGGTAGGAACACCGTCCAATCCCAACCTAGGGACTCTCGGTTTGATGGGCTTGTTGGCACTTACCCATCTGTGCTTAGGGCCAGGAGAATCCTACAACCCACGCTAAGTCAAAACCTCCATTCAAGTGTTAGAGTATCCCATACTCTAACCCAATACAAAGTGACAATACTCCAGTGTATCCAGCGAGGGCATGGTCTACAACTGGCCTATTCCCACTTCGAGTCAATTTTGAATGAGGGAAGCACTTTTAAGCGACTTAGTAATTCCATTTGCTTATTAGATTCAATTTATAACGGCTGACATACATAAGGCGGGTGAAATTGCTATTGGATCATACATTCAAACATGCAAATAAACATAAAGTATAATTAAATAAAAGAAAAATGGATTGCTGTGGGCCTATATTACATCCTAATATTATTTTAGTAAACCTACACTAGAAATAAATATCAGGTGGGCCTCCATCTTTTCCTTCTGGGCTTGCACCTCCACTTGGGCTTGCACCTCCACTTGGGCTCACCACTCCATGGACTTCTTCTTTTACAAATTTTATAATATTTGAATAAAATAAAATTACATTAAAAAAAGAAAACGACACGCAGGCCGTATTTACCCAAAAAGAAAAATACAACCCACCTGTAAGCGCCGGGATTTTCTTACAAAAAAAAAATCGAAAAAAAAAAGAAAAGAAAAAAAAAATCGAAAAAAAGAAAAGAAAAGAAAAAGAAAAAAAAAATTCGAAAAAAAAAAAATTCTACAGTGGTACGACTGTAATTACAGTCGTACGACTGTAATTTAAAAATTACAGTCGTACGACTGTATTATCGGGGCAGGTGCAGAACACCATACCCATGACATAAGAAAGATGAGGAGAGATTTTGGGCAATTAATACCCGGATTTTGGAGAGAAAAGGGGGAAAAATCAGAGTACAAAAAGGAAGAAAAAGGAAAAAAAAGGGAGAGAAAAGGGAGATTGGATTTCTGGTAAAAAATTTTAGAGAGAGAAGGAGAAAAGAGAGAAGGAAAAGGAAGAAAGAAAAAACCACAAAGACTCATCTTTTTCCTTTTCTATTTTCTTTAATTCTCGAAATTAAGATTAAAACTTGATAGAAATCCATAGGTTAATGAGTTAGCTTCACAAACAATTTGAAATTTCGGACTAAAACAATCAGAATCCTTTGCAATTTGGATTTTCGGACATAGAGACCCCAACTTCAATTCAAGAGGAAAAGAGCGAATTCTTGTGGATTGGAGCGATGCCAGGAGTCAATTTCGACTTGGAAGGACTTCTAAAGGGTAGGCGTCCCGTTTCTCTTTAATTTTGCTTGCTTTCTGGGTGTTAATTGTGATTTTTGTGCATTTTTATCTCTTTTTTCTGCGTTTCTGCTCCTGGAAATCAAGAACAGTCGTACGACTGTTCTTGAATTGATGAACAGTCGTACGACTGTAGTTACAGTCGTACGACTGTAGTTGATTTCCAAGTGGTTTTATTTTCAGCTTATTTTAAATGAAATTTTGATGAAAGCTTGCATTTTCAGCATCTACAGTCGTACGATTGTAGTTGAGTTTCCATGACTGTAATTTACAGTCGTACCCCTGTAGTTTTCAGAATCAGAATTTTACCTTTAAAACCCAAAAATTTCATAAAAAATCCATAAAAATCCCCAAAAATTCGCAAAAAATCCCAAAAAAATCCTAAAAAATTAAAAAACCCCAAAAATCATCAAAATGAATTTTGTTGTGTGCATCACGACCATAGATTCAATTTTCTGGTAAATTTGCATTTAGATCAATTCAACGATGGAGACCCAGTTCTCCTGAAAACCGACCCACTTAATATATAAAAATGCATGTAAACCGAAAAAAAAAATTGTTTTCAAAATGATTTTCCCACAAAACCAAAAATACAGGGACGTTTCAAAATATTTTCCAGGTCTAACCGGGCCGGCTAGCCGAGCCAACCCGGTTACCCCCCTAAATGCATGTCCCCGATTCTTGATTTCCCAATTCTGTCTATTTGAGTCCTAATTGTGGCGTGCCGTATAAATTGTGCTAACCTTTGTTTTGCAGCTTTTATTTATATTTATATTTATTTTTAATTTTATTTGTATTTTAATAGAATTAATCGTGTATCCTAGGCGGTTGTATTTTTCTAGATTATCGTGTATATAGGCGATTGTATAAGTGAGGCGAGTGTTTTTATTTTTCTATTCGATTTGGTTGTAAGCCAATTAATATTTATTTCTTTTCTTTATTTTTGTATTAAATATTTTGTATGCGCGCTGTATGCTTTTTATATTCAATAAAATGGACTTTAGATTTTAAAATATCATTTGAGAACATTGGCAATATTTATTTTAATTAGACACGAAATAAGGGACTTGTCCGGACCCGAATCTCTGGATAGTGTAGCGGCCGTTCGTCCGGTTCAGCTACATAAGAATTTCCCGGTTGAGCTGAGCCGGGTGGCGACTCCTACAATATTCATCGAGACTTAGGTCTCGGTTCTTTTTAAGATTGAATTCCATTTATTTTTCAAAACGCGGATTTCCGTTCATAAAAACCCCAGGTGAGGGGGGGGCCCGCCCGAGATCGAGGCGCTCCATTCTGAAAGGGAGTCCCGCATCCCGTCGAAAACGCGTCGTCCGCTCACAGTGGCGACTCCGCTGGGGAATTCTTCAAAAAGTTTTCTTAAAAACTTAAAAGAATTTTGGCAAGCCCTGAAAAGTGTCTAATTAAAATAACGTGCATGATTCTCTTTTGGTATTTTATTTGCATTTTTAGTTAGCCATTTTTTGCATTAGATTAGGTATCCTTTTATAGCCCGGTGGATTGTTGAAGTGTCGCCTAAGTTCCTCCTGGTCTTAGGGGCACGAATACGAAACACCACTCATAGCCTCGTACGAACCCCTTCGCTAGGACCCTTGAGTGGGGAGAAGTGAGGAGTATATCTTGCTATGAGAGCCTTGATGTTATCCCGACTTTGACTGAACTCATATAGGCAGCTCTAGTTGGATTCCCTTAGGATACCAAAATAATTGTGTGAATAATAATAAAATCGCGCCTTCATCACCCCCGGTTGGTGATTGAAGTGAACCCCGCCTAGGACTCGGTTAGAAATTTTCGAGACCGACCACGTTGGAGGAATAAGGTTGGAAGAATCCGTTTTGCTTGCTATGTGTTCTTCACCATTTCGTGACACATCGCCGACGCATGCATAACATACCATAATCACCATTTTCCATACACATGACATACCATACACAAACATCTTTGTGTGATACTAACCCAAATTTTTTATGCAGCCATTTTGCATTTTATTTCGTGTGTAAAACATTAATTCATTCGCTTGTCATCCATACTAACGATTTCTTTTTCATCCATAACATTAAACTTGTGTGATTAGCATTTTATTTTTGACATAGCATACATAACATCATTATGTATGTCATGCATCCTAACCCATGTTTTTATGCAGCCATTTACATATTGTGTGACATGTTCATTCACTACATTTCACTTAAATTAAATTAATGGGCATTTCAAGGACGCCTATCATGACCATCCCATCCCATTTCATAACATATCGGGTACCCAAAATTACCCGTGTTTTGCCAATGCACCAGATTGCACTCGGCCATTCCACCAATATCATTTCATTTAATAAAAGCCACTACGGCCTTAGGCCCATTTTCGTGTAATAATTTACACGATGCATTTCATGACATCACACCCATCTATCATAGACATCATATAACACTATGGTCCACATCCGACCACTTCATGACATTAATTCACCATTTAAGGTACTCCCCGAGTGCCCGATTAGTATACATATAGGCCCATAACATCACCAAATCATGAAAGGCGTTCCTCGAATGCCGAATCCTTGTCCGTGTTCCTGTTACACGTGACTTTCTCATAACATCATTCCATATCATATGCTCAAAAGCATCAAGACCTTGTCTATGGGCCCGGCCCATGCGACCATTTCATATCATCTCATAGACCTATAAAGCGTCAAAACTACGTCCGTGTACCAGTACACACGCGACCATTTCATGAATTCATTAGGTGCCTGAAAGGCGTCGAAGTTCTGTCCGTGTGATGGCTCACACGTGACGTTTTTGCATAAACATTGGGTGTTCTTGGAATGCCTCGAAAAAGAAAATAAAATAATAAAAAAAATATATAAAAAAAAATATATTTATATCATCATTCCATACATAATTCCACTCCATGCATCTCAAGCATGTTCAATGTCTTGATTTTCATGTCATATCACGTCATTCATTCACGACCCTAATACCTCCTGTCTACCCCCAAGCAGAATACACTGGAGCGACCTTGGACAAGATCCCAAGCTTCAAGGGTGGCTAGGAGACAGAGGGTAGTCGAGAGTGACAGTGATTCTGAGCCTGGGGAAGGAGTGAATATGGCAGAACAGACACCGAGCATGGCTGATGTTTTGAGAGATTTCTTCAGGTCGCAGGATTTCCGCGACATGTTAAAGGAAGAGATGAGGGTAGTCGTTAGAGAAGCTGGTGAGACCGGTGGTAGTGGAGCCGGGAAGGAAAAAGAAGCTGAGTCATCCCAACATGGTGGTGACGCTTCGGCTAGTCTTGAAAAGCTGCAGGAGATAGAGGTAGCTATGGAACAGAGGATGAAAGCCAAGTGCTTTGAACTAGACGAGGTCATGGCCCAGTTGAAGAAGGGGGTCGGGATCTGTGCTGAATCCAAGAAGGGGGTGAACGTTGATGCCATGATCAGTAGGGGCATCGAGACATTTCCTATTGGCTTCCAAGTGCCGAAAGTCCCCACTTACAAAGGAATGGGCTCGCCGGAGGCCCATGTGAATTTATATGCCCGGGTTATGCTGACAGCAGGCGCTACAAAGCAACAATTGATTAATCTTTTCCCCACCACATTGGAGGGAGGTGCTTTGGGATGGTATAACTCACTGTCAGAGGAGGAGCAATCTGACTGGGAGGTATTGTCAGCAGCTTTCATCAAATACTACAGCTTCAACACCAAAATCCAGGTGAAGCTGTATGATTTGGAGAGGGTGAAACAGAAATTCAATGAGCCCTTTGATGAATACTACCAGAGGTGGATGAACAAGATGATCCTCCTAAAGAACCGCCCTGATGAAGACGAGCTTATACAGAAGCTCATTGATGGCAGCAAGGATATTTTCAAGAACAACATGAAATTCCATCCCTTCAAGGAGCTTAGTGAGGTCTATAGCATGGCCATGAAGATAGAAAGGGATGAAGAGGAGAAGCCAGCTGGTCAGAAAGGAGGAAGAAGTACAGGGTATAGTTCAGGGTATAGATCAACTACAGTAGCTGGGTCTGGTGGTGGTTCTGGTTCAAGTTCTAGTGGCAAACAGGGGCAGTCATCAGAGGTGAAGCAGGTCGAAGTGGCTACTATGAATCAGCAACAAAGCAACCAGAATAGGGGTCCTGGAGGACAAGGCATATCGCCTTGGACTCTTACTTTGGTAAAGATATTTGCCAAGTGTAGGAATGGCGGCCTATTGCAATCCTTAAGGCCATTTGAGAAGCCATCAGAAGCCGACAAAGATAACTTCTGCACTTATCATGTGGTGACAGGCCACCGAACCAACAACTGCTACAAGCTAAGGGATGCTATCTAGAAGCTCATTGACGAGGGAAAGTTGCAAGAGCCAGCTAAACCTACAACTAAAACCAATCCACTGCCGGTATTCGAGAAACGGGTTAACATGGTTCAGTCGGGGTTGCCAGCTAACTTTATATTTGCCCAAGTTCTGCAAGCAAACCCTACGATTCAGGCAGTAGCGGTAGGGGAACCCGAAGTGGAACCCGAGTGTGAAGGGAAGGAGGGATGTAAGGAGATCAAGCCCATAAATCTGGATGATCTCGACTCAAAAGATGATTACAAAGAATTTGACAGAAGAGAGGCTATTAAACTCCCAGCTGTTGAGAAGCTGAAGATTTCAGAAGTGCAGCACGTGACCCGAAGTGGAAGGGTATATCAGCCGGCAGATCAGACGAAAGATAAAGCACCGATGAATGGGTCGGGCAGTACTTCGGCACCGGAAAGAGTCGAGAAAGAAGACTTGGTAATTTCCCAACTGAAGAAGACCCCTGCACAAGCTAGTTTGTGGCATCTGCTTATGACCTCCAAAGAGCATAGGGAGGCTTTAGTGAAGAAACTATCAGAAATTGAAGTCTCCCCTATAGCTTCACCAGAGGCTATGTGCTGCTTGCTAGACAAAGTCCATGCTGGAGCTCCTAATATTATTTTCTCCGAGAAAGACCTACCAGTAGAAGGAAAGGCCCACAACAAGGCTCTTTACATTAGAGCCTATATCATGGATAAGGTGATGCCGTGCGTTATGGTGGATGACGGCTCGGCTCTGAACATATGCCCGCTGAAAATGTTACCGTTTCTAGGCATGAATGAAGAAGTGTTGAAGAGGTCCTCAACAGTCATTCGGGTGTATGATGATTCTAAAAGAACAGTGATAGGGACCTTCGAAACAGAAGTGGAGGTTGGGCCCATTAAGTCCATGGTTGTCTTCACATTGATCGATATCCCGGTCACATTCTCCCTATTGCTTGGAAGGCCCTGGTTCCATCCTTTGGGAGGTGTTCCTTCCACATTGCATCAGAAGATTAAATTCTCTATGAATGACAGAATTGTGACTGTTGAGGCAGATGCCCAGTCGATGGTAGCTGCAGTGGATGAAGGAGTGGTTCCTTTTGGTGGATTCCAAATTGCTGTCATTAAGGAGGAAGAAACCACAGATGCCCCTATGGTCCTTTATGAGAACTACATGCCGGAGTGGCTATCCCGATATCTGTACAAGCTGAACTTTGTCCCGGGAATGGGACTCGGGATTAATTTGCAAGGTGTGCCAGAATTCAAGATCGACTCAGGAAAGTCAAAGCAGTACGGCCTTGGTTATGTAGAGGGGTCATCCGAGCAGAAGA
The DNA here is from genome assembly GCA_039660915.1 of Euphorbia tirucalli. Lineage (NCBI taxonomy): Eukaryota > Viridiplantae > Streptophyta > Magnoliopsida > Malpighiales > Euphorbiaceae > Euphorbia > Euphorbia tirucalli. The sequence goes on from CM077633.1 coordinate 35,871,541, forward strand.
ATCTGAAAAAGGACAAGAATGGCAAGGTCATGATGAAGCCATTTCTGAAGGCAGGAGAAAGCCTTTACAAGGGCCAAGCTGAACCGGTGCTGGTTGGAAATGTCGAGCACCCTGGCTTTGAGATCTTTGCAGATGTTGTGGATTTCGAGAAAAGCCAGGAAGAGCCAGTAGCCCCTGTAATGATGGAGGAAGCTATTGCTGAATCTAAAATTTTGAAAAGAAAGTCATCTGAGGCGACAGCAGAAACCATAGAGGTGGCCGAGGAAGAAGATGAAAAGAAGATCTGTGCCAAAGCTACAGAAGTGATCTCGGGAGCTTTGACTACTGCATTAACCAAAGCTTTCGGGAAATCCAAGGAAGGATTTGGCGAAGAACTGATGGCCAAAGTGAACTTAGACTCTGTGGTTGCTGAAATCGCCAAGGTTATGGTAAAAGTAAGGCACAGGTGGCCGAGAAAGCTGCAGTCCCAGATGATGCTCTGGAAGGGAAGATGGAAGCTGATGAAGAACAAGGCCCTCCGCCTGTGGAGGATGAAAATGATTTTGTTGTATCTATTTCTTCCATTTTCAATGTAACTGATGTACTCTATGATAAGTTCAATGCAATGAAATCCCAATTTGCTTACTTGTGTGATGTTTATCCTGATAATTCTGTGCATGCATTTAAATCACCATCAAGCATATTTAGCATACATGACACTGCATTGCATGAAATCAATATAAGTATAGATGAAAACCCTAAAATGGTACTCATTTCACACGAGCTTAAATCCGAGGAAGAAAGAGAATTAATAAGAATACTCCAAAAACATGTTAAAGTTTTCCCCTGGTCGTATGAAGACATGCCGGGTGTAGATACAGAAATAGCAGTGCACAAAATCCCAACGGACCCCAAGTTCAGACCGGTAAAGCAGAAGTTGAGAAGACTAAGGCCGGAATGGGCTACACTGGTGAAGGAAGAAGTGGCCAAACAGATAGATGCCAGGTTTCTCGAAGTGGTGGAGTATACGGAATGGCTAGCCAACATTGTCCCCGTGCCTAAAAAGGATGGAAGGGTCAGAGTATGCGTTGACTACAGGGACTTCAATAAAGCATGCCCAAAAGATAACTTTCCACTGCCACATATTGACGTCCTAGTTGATAGCGCAGCAAAAGCGGCAATGTACTCCTTCATGGATGGCTTTTCAGGGTACAACCAGATCCTGATGGATGTAATTGACAAGGTGAAGACGTCATTCATCACCGAATGGGGTACTTTCTGCTATAGAGTGATGCCTTTTGGATTAAAGAACGTCGGTGCCACTTATCAGAGGGCTGTCACAACTCTGTTGCACGATATGATCCATAAAGAAGTCGAAGTGTATGTCGATGATATGCTTGTTAAATCAACCACCCGGGAGGAACACCCTGTTATCCTGGATAGATTTCTAACACGCATTGGAGAGTACAACTTGCGGCTTAATCCCAAGAAGTGCATATTCGGGGTCACATCAGGGAAGCTGTTAGGCCATGTAGTTAGCCAGAGGGGGATAGAAATGGACCCAGATAAAATCAAAGCCATCCAAGATATGCCAGCTCCAAAGACTGAAAAGGAGGTCAGATCATTCCTGGGTTCCTTGCAGTATGTCAGCCGCTTCATAGCCAAGCTAACTTCCACTTGTGAGCCAATCTTCAAGCTATTAAAGAAAGATCAGCCGGTTGTGTGGGATGACAAGTGTCAGCTGGCCTTCGAGAAGATCAAGGCCTACTTGGTAAAGCCACCAGTGTTGAGTCCTCCAATTCCAGGGAAGCCCCTGATTTTGTACTTGGCAGTTGAAGAATCCTCTATAGGGGCAATGCTAGCACAGGAACAAGATGGCAAGAAGGAGTATCCCATCTACTACCTAAGCAAAAAGCTATTGGAGTATGAAACCAAGTACACACTGGTGGAAAAGACATGTGTGGCGATGATTTGGTTAACCAAGAAGCTGCGCCACTATTTCCAATCCTACAAGATACAAGCCGTGGCTAAGGTGGATCCAATGAAGTACCTCTATGAAGCACCAGCATTGGTTGGGAAGTTGTCCAGGTGGTTGTTACTTTTGTCTGAATTTGACATTGAGTACATCACGAAGAAAACCATTAAAGGGCGAGCCGTGGCAGAGTTTCTGGCAAACCAGCCCCTAGAATCAGATTACACAGAGAACCTGGAATTCCCTGATGAGCAGTTAGCCATGGTGGAAGCGAAAAGGTGGGTCATGTGTTTCGATGGGGCAGTGAATAGAAAAGGCGCTGGGATCGGGGTACTTATAGCAACACCGGATGGTGAGGTCATTCCTTTATCCAAAAGGCTGATCTTTCCCGTAACCAATAATAGGGCGGAATATGAAGCATGCTTGTTTGGAATGGAAACTTTATTAACCTTAGGAGCAAATGATGTCTTAATTGTCGGTGATTCACTTCTAGTGATCAGGCAAGCTCAGGGTGAGTGGGAACTAAAAGAAGAAGCCTTATGGCCTTATTTGGAGCTGCTACAGTTCAGAAAGGGTTTATTCGGCCAGTGTGAATTCAGACATGTCCCCAGGGATGAGAATAAGATGGCTGATGCATTAGCTACTTTGTCTTCCATGTGGGAAAATCCAGAAGAGACACAAGCTCAACCACTGGTTGTAGCCACTTCCAGGCATCCTTGCTTCGAAGTGCATGAAGTAATGGAATTATCAGCCGAAGAAAAGCCATGGTTCTTTGACATTTACCTGTATGTTAAGGAGGGAAGGTACCCAGATGAGGCCAGTGCTGCTGATAAGTTGACACTGAGAAAACTGGCTAGTCAATTCAGAATCTTCGAGGACAAGTTGTATAAAAGAACAGCACATGGAGTTCTTTTAAGGTGTCTAACAGAACAAGAAGCAGAAGATGTGATGCAGCAGGTACATGCAGGATCCTGTGGGCCACATATGAACGGGCTTGCCATGGCCAGGAAGATCATGAGACAAGGGTACTTCTGGATGACAATGCAAGCAGACTGCATAAGAAAGGTGAAGAGATGTCATGAGTGTCAAATCTATGCAGACATTAGTCATCTTCCTCCACTTGAACTTCAGAATCTAGCGTCTCCTTGGCCGTTTTCAGCATGGGGGATAGACATGATTGGTGAAGTTCATCCAGCTGCATCTAATGGGCATAGATTCATAGTTGTGGCAGTTGATTATTTCTCCAAATGGGTCGAAGCGGAATCCTTCACTAATGTTACAGCCAAGCACATGGTCAAGTTCATCCAGAAAAATATCTTCACTCGGTATGGGATTCCTCATCACATAATAACAGACAATGGAGTACAGTTTCAAGGGGCAATGGCTGAGCTACTTGCAGAACATGGTATTGAACATCATAAGTCCTCTCCATATAGACCACAGGCTAATGGTGCAGTGGAAGCAGCTAACAAGGCAATAAAGAAGATCTTATCAAAGATGGTAGCCACTTACAGGGATTGGGCCGATAAACTGCCTTATGCTCTTTGGGGTTACAGAACCAGTGTCAGAACGCCGACAGGAGAAACTCTTTATGCCTTGGTATATGGAATGGAAGCGGTGTTGCCGGTGGAAATCAAACTCAAGTCACTCAAAGTTGCCCTGGAAGCTCAATTGCCAGAGACTGAATGGGTTCAAGCTAGATATGAGCAGCTGGCTGCACCAGATGAAAGGCGACTAAAGGCACTGGATCACCTGCAGATGTATCAGCGCAGAATGGCTAGAGCCTATAATCAAAATGTGAAATACTCCAAGCGGCAATTGAAAGCAGGAGATTTGGTTCTAAAGCAACTAAGGTCTTCAAATGTTGATGTTAGGGGCAAGTTCAAACCTAACTGGGAAGGACCCTATGTGGTGAAGAAGGTGTTATCAAAAGGCGCTGTCAGCATCATGGACATGGATGGAAACGAGTTCACCAACCCGATCAACCAAGACAGGCTAAAGCTTTATCATGTATAAAAAAAAAAAAAGGAAGAGAGGTCTGCTAGGCTGAAAATTTGAAAAGAGCAGTCTAGGCAAAAGTTAAGACACAAGAGAAAATAATTAGTCGGAAAATCTGAAAAGGACGACTGGTGACGGATTCTGGCTTAGTGTGGAATCTGTACCATTTAGGAATCAACTTGTTTCAAATGTACTCATTTTGAATTCATCAATAAAGTGAAGTGTTTGTTTAAATATATTTGCATGGTTATGACAAATGCACAAACAAAGTTGTCTTGCATAAACACACATTCAAAGAAAGCACTTTGCATTCAACTGATCAATATCATCCCATTATTTGACAAATGAAAATGTATTAAATACGTGCAATTCAAAATCTTTTATCGTCCTCTAAAGTCCAGTTCATCTTCCCAAACGAGCAAACAACACCTTTTTAGTCAAATCTGAAAGAAAAAAAAAAAGAAGCTCGCTGAGGTGAAAACCGAAAAGGCACCTCAGGCAAAAATTAGAGCGGCCCGCTAAGCTGAAAACCCATATCGGGCAGTTTAGACAAAAGTTAGGGCATATAAAAAATGCTCGCTAAGGTGAAAACCGAAAAGGCGCCTTAGGCAAAAGTTAGAGCGGCTCGCTGGGCTAAAAACCTGATTTGGGCTACCCAAGCAAAAATTAGAGCACTTAAAAAAAAAAAAAAAAAAAAACTCAAAAACTCATAACTTCCCACGGAGCAGGAAAAAAACAGAACATCCTCAGTATTCCCCACAGAATTCGTCACATCACTCACCAGCAGAGTTTCCCATACTATTCCCCAGCGGAGTCTACATAAAGAACACCATCAATTACTTCCCCGCAAAGTCACCATGTTACTCCTCAGTGTAGTCTACACAATGAACACCACAATTGTTTCCCCAGTCAAGCTGTCACACTCTTCCCCAGCGGAATCTCTACAAGGAATACTCCGATCATTTCCCCAGCAGTCACCTCACTCCGTCGATAATCACTAAACAATGCCCCAAGAAAAGCAAAATCAACCAGGGGCACAACATATCTCCCCAGCGGAGGACAGAAAAGTCCAATAACAGAAAATACATACATGTACATATACATCATCGTGCATCCATACATTGCATATATCAATTACTTATCCCCGGCTAGTCTTCATTCTTGATCGAAGGGGCAAAAATTTTTGTTTAAAAATCTCTCGATCAAGGAATGAAGACTTGCCATTTTAAGTGTAAGAATTCATCCCCAGCTTGATATCCTCAACAAGTCAGCAGATCCGCCTCGAGTAATGTAAACTCGGTATCGACCCAGGTCCGCTCCATTATCTCAACTTTCTCCAGTGAGTCCGCCTCGAGTAATGTAAGCTCGGTATCGGCCCAGATCCACTCAATCATCCAAGTCCCCTAGCAGATTCACCTCGAGTAATGTAAACTCGGCATCGGCCCAGATCAGCTTCATCTATTTCCCCAGTAAAGTTCGCCTCGGGTAACCTAGACCCGGTATCGGCCAATTTCCTCATCAATTTCGCCTCGGGTAACATAGACCCGGTATCGGCTAATCTCATCTCCAGCGTCGCCTCGGGTAACCTAGACCCTGCATCAGCCTATCCGCATCAACTTTGCCTCGGGTAACCTAGACCCAGTATCGGCTTATTTCTTTCCCCAGTCTCGCCTCGGGTAACATAGACCCGGTATCGGCTTATCTCATCAGAGGGTTCATTCCAGTATTCGCGGCGCTTTGATTCGCGCTCTCAAATTCATCATCTAAGATATTATAAACCTGAATGTAGGTGTCGAATTTGATCACGCGAGGGACGTTTATGAGAGCGAATTCTTGTGGATTGGAGCGATGCCAGGTCAATTTCGACTTGGAAGGACTTCTAAAGGGTAGGCGTCCCGTTTCTCTTTAATTTTGCTTGCTTTCTGGGTGTTAATTGTGATTTTTGTGCATTTTTATCTCTTTTTTCTGCTTTTCTGCTCCTGGAAATCAAGAACAGTCGCACGACTGTTCTTGAATCGATGAACAGTCGTACGACTATAGTTGATTTCCAGGTGGTTTTATTTTCAGCTTATTTTAAATGAAATTTTGATGAAATCTTGCATTTTCAGCATCTACAGTCGTACGACTGTAGTTACAGTCGTACGACTGTAGTTACAGTCGTACGACTGTAGTTGAGTTTCCACGACTGTAATTTACAGTCGTACCCCTGTAGTTTTCAGAATCAGAATTTTAACTTTAAAACCCAAAAATTTCATAAAAAATCCATAAAAATCCCCAAAAATTCCCAAAAAATCCCAAAAAAATCCCAAAAAATTAAAAAACCCCAAAAATCATCAAAATGAATTTTGTTGTGTGCATCACGACCTTAGATTCAATTTTCTGGTAAATTTGCATTTAGATCAATTCAACGATGGAGACCCAGTTCTCCTGAAAACCGACCCACTTAATATATAAAAATGCATGTAAACCCAAAAAAAAAAATTGTTTTCAAAATGATTTTCCCACAAAACCAAAAATACAGGGACGTTTCAAAATATTTTCCAGGTCTAACCGGGCCGGCTAGCCGAGCCAACCCGGTTACCCCCCTAAATGCATGCCCCCGATTCTTGATTTCCCAATTCTGTCTATTTGAGTCCTAATTGTGGCGTGCCGTATAAATTGTGCTAACCTTTGTTTTGCAGCTTTTATTTATATTTATTTTTATTTTTAATTTTATTTGTATTTTAATAGAATTAATCGTGTATCCTAGGCGGTTGTATTTTTCTAGATTATCGTGTATATAGGCGATTGTATAAGTGAGGCGAGTGTTTTTATTTTTCTATTCGATTTGGTTGTAAGCCAATTAATATTTATTTCTTTTCTTTATTTTTGTATTAAATATTTTGTATGTGCGCTGTATGCTTTTTATATTCAATAAAATGGACTTTGAAATATCATTTGAGAACATTGGCAATATTTATTTTAATTAGACACGAAATAAGGGACTTGTCCGGACCCGAATCTCTGGATAGTGTAGCGGCCGTTCGTCCGGTTCAGCTACATAAGAATTTCCCGGTTGAGCTGAGCCGGGTGGCGACTCCTACAATATTCATCGAGACTTAGGTCTCGGTTCTTTTTAAGATTGAATTCCATTTATTTTTCAAAACGCGGATTTCCGTTCATAAAAACCCCACGCGAGGGAGGGGCCCGCCCGAGATCGAGGCGCCCCATTCCGAAAGGGAGTCCCGCGTCCCGTCGAAAACGCGTCGTCCACTCACACCATCTTGTACAAGGCCCAATAGCATCCAACCATACAAACATTTAATCATACATATGCATCCAATACATATAATTCATAAGCATGTTATAATGCATGATTTAAGCCCATTTCAATTATGTCCAAGCCATTATATAGAAATTGCCAATTTTGGCCCACCATGGTTCTAACCCTTAACGGGCTTTGGGCCTCCAGCCCAGGCAGTCCAACTGCTCCCACTGGAATTGGGAAACCATGGGTCCAATTTAGCCGTCCAAGTAATTGTGCCAAAATTACCCGAACCAATTTCAATAAACCATATTAATTTCCAAAATTAATATCACATGAATAAAATAAAATTTCATTCAAGAAACCATACGCATTTAAATTTTATAAATGTAAATGCACGAATTTTAAAACCAATTAAAATTTCAAAACTGGGCCCCGGGCCCGAGACCCGCCGAATCCAAAAACACTGGGCCCGGCCCGCTGCAGCAGTGGCTGCTGCCAGCAGCGGCACTATCGCTGTGGGGGCCACTGCCCAGCAGTAGCCCGCTGCTCCTGCAGCAGCTGCTGCCCAGCGGCTGCTGCTGGAACCAGCGGCCGCCGGCGGCGATTCCGCCTCCGGCAGCCCCGCACCCCGGGAGCTAGATTTTTTTTTTTTTAAACAGAAAAAAAATATGTTCCATTCATCAACAAATATCAACCAAATATTCCATCCATCAATAAAAAGAAATTCACCAAGAATTCCAAAAACATACAACTAAATTAAACTAACATAAACCTATATGCAAATTTAATTTCAATTGTATAAAATAAATGGGAAAAATCTTAAACCCAAACCAAGAACCCCAATAAAATATCTCCAATTTTAAAACATGGGATTCAACCAATTAAACAATTTCCACAGATCAAAAGCCCGCTCTGATACCACTGTTGGGATTTTTCACCGGAAATCACCCGATAAAAGCGGAAGAACGCGATGATTTCCTCAAATCCAGCCCCAGGAGCAATTGAAGTGAAAATTGTAAAACTTAAAATTGAAATAGAAAGAGATTAAATTCTTACCCGGAATATCTCTTTCAAGAGATGGATGAAGACTGTAGAAATCAAATTAGATTCCCTCCTCGTTTTCATACACGAGCGCCTAATGAACACCACCCGTGCTAGCATCGGAAATTCACAAAATTTCAGAGAGAGAGGAAGCTCAGGAATTCGGCCAAATGGTGGCTCCTCCAATTATCACCCTTGGCCGAATTCTCCTTCGGGTTTTAACCTTAGGGTTTCCAAATTCCCTTATGGGAATTTAGGCCCAGTTTGGCTTCTGTGTCTGTGTGGGCTTCCTGCTTTTAATTCAGGCCCAAACCTATTTTAATTAGTCTGGTTTAAATCAATTTCAAGCCCAATTTTAATTATCCCATGTATTTAATATATTACTCCAAGTAACATATTATTTACAATTAAATTAAAATTAGTTTGACCAATTAATTTAATACATCAAATTAAAATTAAGTCTTCACAAAACAAATTCATATGTAAACTTATACATATGGATATTTTCACCTAGGAAATAAATTCATAATTAATCCAATTAATTATGTAAAGCCAAATATTAATTTTTATTACAATGATCAATCCAATTGACCCTTATAATATAATTAATATATATATATATACCTCTCTCTCTAGTGTGTATACTCCAAGTATACATGTGATTCCTTAAGTTGGTGTTCAGTCGCTCAATGTGTACGATCCCGTGGGCCGATCTTTATGTTTGCAGTGGGCCTATGGCCCACAGACTGCAGTTGGGCTCTAGCAAGCCACTGCAGCCCCCAATTAATGTTGGTGTGCCCTAGTTCTTAGGGCATTGGATTCTTGTATTTTGTATTATACATTAAGAGTCATGTATGAATACATTATTTGTGTCACATTAATAAAGGCAATTAATCTATTTCATTTATATCTTGTGCTATAATATGAGTAGAGTATCCATTGATTGATAATCATAAAACCTATCCCAAGTCTGTTCTAATCGTGGGAACGAATAGAACCACAGACTTGTATCTTCGATAACTGTATGGTAGTTCTTAACTAGCCACAGTACTTGTATAGTCAGTCATGAATATAGGTACATGTCATTGACATGGGACTAGATCGATCCGCATAAGAAAGCCACATGGTTGTCATGTCATAGGTCTTTCTTGAGTAGGTCTCTTTTGTCCTCAGACCAGATTTCATTATAATATCGATATGGAATCCGGTTCACTTTGACATACACCTAACAGGTCTGTAAAATGATGCTAAATACTGGTATGATTGGGTGGACCGGTGAACATGTTGATATTGATGATAAAGTGATGGAATTGTCACTCGGGTAACACTGAGATGATATCATTGGCCACTTGATGAGTGGGACTGATAAGTGTATGGCCATACCCAAATAAGTTGGTTGCTTATTTGATTAATCAGTCAACTCAAGATCAAGAAATATAATAAACAACAGAAGAGGATGACAGACGCCATGCCTCTTGTTTATTCATATCGATATCGTTAGGCAAAGGACACTATGAGATTACTATCGGGTGAGTGTCTTCTAAAGACTGCTGCATCTCTGTCTTAATTGGGGGCTGTAATGGTTTACTAGAACCCACTTACAGTCTGTGGGCCTTGGGCCTACTGCCAACATAAAGACAGACCCATAGGATCGTGCACATAGATCAACTGAGCTGGAACTTATAGAAATTGTACATGTAATGTACATTGGAAGGAATGCGTTAATTAATTAGTTGACATTCGGTGTCAAGGTAATTAATTGACATTGGGTTGAATTTAATTTAATTAATAAGTTTACATAATGTAATTAACATTAATAAAGGCAATTAATCTATTTCATTTATATCTTGTGCTATAATATGAGTAGAGTATCCATTGATTGATAATCACAAAACCTATCCCAGGTCTATTCTAATCGTGGGAACGAATAGAACCACAGACTTATATATTCGATGACTGTATGGCAGTTCTTAACTAGCCATAGTACTTGTATAATCAGTCATGAATATAGGTACATGTCATTGACATGGGACTAGATCGATCTGCATAAGAAAGCCGCATGGTTGTCATGTCATAGGTCTTTCTTAAGTAGGTCTCTTTTGTCCTCAGACCAGATTTCATTATAATATCAATATGGAATCCAGTTCACTTTGACATATGCCTAACAGGTTTGTAAAAGGATTCTAAATACGGGTATGATGTTGGATATGCCCTAGTCCCAAGGCATTGGTCCTTGTTTTTGTATTATACATTTGTACACTTTATGTAAGATATGTATTATACAATTTGTGTTAATAAATAAAGGCATCAATCTATTTACTATATGTCTTATGCAATATTTAAGATAAAGTATCCAATGGACATATCCATATCCATGTTGTCAAGTGTGAGGCACTTGGCAGTAAGACTGTGGATAGGGAAAACGATATGACCATAAAGTCATCCGTAGTCTATTTCAATCATGGGAATGAATGGAACTAAAGACTATTATTAACCTTGGTTGTATGGCGGTGTCTTACCGATCATAGAACATGGAATGTCAACCAGGTTAATGGGTACATGCAAAAGGGCATGGTACTGGATCGATCCACTTAACAGGAATCCACATGGTATCATATCACAGCGGATTCTCGTGTAGTACTTGTATGGATCCTTTGACCTGACCATATGATGGTACCGGATGTGAAGTGGCATACTTTGGTGTACGCCCAATGGGCCTGTAAAAGGGTGCCAAGTACAGGTACGTTCGGGTATGTTAATGAACATTGCAGTGCTATGGATATGCAGATGGGAATGTCACTCAGTGTTCCACTGCGAAGATATCACCGGCCTCTTGATGAATGCAGCTGATAAGAGTGTGGCCACACCCAAATAAGTTGGAACTTGTTTGTGAATATCAGTGCATTTGGGATCAAGTTAATGTTCAGACACAATAGAGGGTGATCAAACCATGACTCTGTGTTGGACTCCGATATCGATGACATGGGATGTACAAGTTAAACTACTGGGTTAAAGTTTTAGTTGGACTACTTACTCTATATTAATTGGGGGCTATAGTGGCTTGCTAGAGCCTAACTGTAGTCTGTGGGCCTTAGCTCACTACCAACATAAAGACGGGCCCATCGGATCGTACACATTGAACGTCTGGACTTTAACTAGTCAGATTAAGTGTGTACTTGGTGTATACACGTCAAAGAGAGAGAGGTCTATTAATTATATTATATAGCTCAATTGGATTGATCAAGATATAATATGATTAATATTTATTTAGGCCATCACATAATTAATTCAATGAATTAATTTTGTGTATTTATTTCCTAGGTGGAAATATTTGTACATGTATAGGTTTACATGTATATCATCCTATGTATGTCATATTTAATCCATTGGTTAATTTGATGTGTCAAACAAAGTTTAATTTAAATATATGTTACATATTATATGGTATAATATATTAACATACATGTAGAATTAAATTTTATTTGAAATCAAATTAATACCAAAGAATTAAATATGGGCTTGAGCTTTTAAACATGAAAGCCCTTCTTTTTGGATGAGTTGGCCGTAAATATTTGGTGGGTTTTTTGCCAAGTTTTGGTGAGTCATTTTGGATAGGAAGAATGACTCATTAAAGGGACAAAAGATGATGATTAATATGGTGAGTCATTATTTGACTTTGTGGTAGACAAGTTGGACTTTTCTTTCTTTGATTTTTTGATCTTTCTTTTGGTGATATAAGAGAAAAAAATCTGCCATATTATCATACACTTGGACGTCCAACATATCCCTCACACTCTCTCTTATTGATTTTCCGAACCGCTAGCACAGGTTTCAGTCCGAGAGCCGATCGTGTACGGGACGAAGGAGGAAATCTAATTTGCTTTCTGCAGTCTTCATCTGTCTCTTAGAGAGACTTTAAGGTGAGATTTAAAACCTACTTCCTTATGCTTTGTATTTCTGATTTCCACTACTTAAGCTCCTGGGACCGGATTTGAGGAAATCGACGCGTATTTCCGCTTTTATCGGTCGATTTCCCGTGACGAATCCCAACAGTCGAATCAGAGTGGGCTTATGTTCCGTGAAAATCTCTAACTTGAAGTGAATCCCATGTTTTAAAATTTGGTGATTTTGTGGATGAGATTTGTTTTCGGTTTGGGGTTTGTGGTTTTGCCCCTTTGAATTTTACAAATGGAAAATTATATGCATAGGATTTATGCTAGATTTAATTTTCTATTTGTGTTGGTTATTCATGATATTGCATATGAAATTGTTTAGCATATGGATCATGCTAAGGTTCAATTTCCTTTTACAATATATATATATATATATATATATATATATATAAGTTTTGGATGCTTGAATTTAATTCTTGGTTGATTTAATTTCTTGCATCTAGGTTGTATGCTAGATTTTATTTCTTGGTGATTTAATATCTTGCATGTGTTGTTTTCTTGAAAAAAAAAATTCACGGACCGTTTCGGGTGGAAACGGGGGCTACGCGCCATAGGCAGCAGCCGCTGCCTGCTGCTACTGGGCAGCAGCTGCTGCACGCCAGTAGCAGGGCTGCTGCTGGCCTGCAGCTGCTGCACGCCAGCAGTAGGGCTGCTACGTGCCAGCAGCATGCCGCGGCGGGCCTGAATTTGGATTTGGCGGGATTTTTGAGCCGGGCCGAGTTTTAGAACTTGTAAAATGTTTTTAAAATTTGTGTGTTTAAATTTTGGAAATTTAATGCACGTGGTTTCTTGAATGGAATTTATTTTTCGTTTATGTGATATTTATTTTGGAAATAAATACGGTAAATTGAAATTGGTTCGGGTTTTCTTGGCACGATTACCCGGACGGCTAATATTGGAATTCATGGTTTTCCAATTGGATTGGGAGCAATTTTGCCTGGGTTGGAGGCTCAAAGCCCACACGGGTTAAGAACCATGATCGGCCAAAATTTGGCGATTTCAAGATAATGGCTATGGACAAATGAAATCAAATTAATTCATGCATTTAACACGCTTATAAATTACATGTATTGGTTTACATGATGTATCGGTTTACACGATGTATGATTGAATGTGTGGATGGATGTAAATGGGCCTAATTTATCTTGGGTTGTACTATTCCTTTTGGTTTTTACGGCCTGCGTGTCGTTTTCCTTTTATGTAATTTTATTATATATGTTTATTATGAAATTATGTAAGCAAGGAGCCGATTGGATTGGCGAGCTCAAAAGGATAAGAAGGCGGCCCACCTGATGCTGTTCTAGTATAGGTTTACTAGAATGATATTAGGATGTAAATTTTGGCCCGTTGCATTCCATTCTTTAAATTAATTATGCAGTATTTATTTGCATGTGCGAATGTATGTACAAACCCTTTTTCACCCGCTTTTGCATCTAAGCCGTTATTAATTGAATCGAATAACCAAATGGTAATTACTAAGTCTCTTAAAAGTGCTTCCCTCATTCATAACCTACTCGAAGTGGGGATAGGCCAGTTGTAGACCAACCCTCGTTGGATGCACTGGAGTATCGTCATTTTGTATTGGGTTGGAGTATTGGTGACTCTAACACTTGGATGGAGGTTTTGACTTAGCGTGGGCAGGAGGTTGTTCCTGGCCCTAAGCACAGATGGGTAAGTGCCAACAGACCCATCAAACCGAGAGTCCCTAGGATGGGATTGGACGGCGTTCCTACCTAAAAATTAGGGTATAGTTGTTCCAGGCCCTCGTCTAGCTATATCTTGATATAATATTGATCGCAGCCCATGAGCCCAACAACTCGGATTAATTAATAACATGATTCATTATTAATTATTTTATGGGAAAAATTTTTTAAGTCCTTTATTAACACTCACTTACTTTTCTGTGTAGTAATCAATGGCATCGAATAACACTTTATCACTGCGCACTATCCTTGAGAAGGACAAGCTTTCTGGTCCTAATTTCCTGGACTGGTCTAGGAACTTACGGATAGTTCTAAGACATGAGTCTAAGGAATATGTACTGGAAAGGCCTGTACCGGCCGCACCTACTGGGCGTAATCCACCAGCTGCTCAGCTGGAGGAATACGGGGTGTATGTGAAGGATAACCGGGATGTTACTTGCCTTATGTTGGCGTGCATGGTCCCCGAACTGCAAAAACAGTTTATGGATCATGAGGCCTTTGCTATGATGACAACTCTAAATGAGATGTTTCAGGAGCAGGCACGTCAGGAAAGGTACCTGACGAATAGGGCATTCCATTCCTGCAAAATGGGGACTGGGACATCTGTGAGCGCTCACGTGCTCAAGATGAAGGGCTATTTGGATTCTTTAACCCGTCTCGGGTCACCCATTTCACAGGAATTAGCGATTGATACCATCCTGGCTTCCTTGCCGAAGTCTTATGATCAGTTCATCTTGAATTACAACATGCAAGGGATGAACAAAGCTGTTAGTGAGCTGCATGGGATGCTTAAGCTTACTGAACAGTCGATCAAAAAGACTCCATCGGTACTTATGGTAAACAAAGGGAAGGCTCCTCTTATAAAGGCCAAGGCCAAGGCAAAGGCTAAAGCTAAGGCTAAGAAAGCCAAAGCTAAGAAGGCCAAGGTCCAGCCTAAGGCCCGTCCTAAGGATGTCTGTTTCGGGTGCAAGCAGACAGGACATTGGAAACGATCATGTCCAAAGCTCCTGGGAGAGCAAAAGAAGGCGCAGGGCTCGTCTTCATCAGGTATATATGTCATAAACATTAACCTTACTGTTTCAACATCTTGGGTATTGGATACTGGATGTGGTTCTCACATTTGTTGTAATGTGCAGGGACTTAGGAACAGAAGATCACTGGGATCAGGAGAAGTGGACTTGCGGGTCGGGAATGGAGTAAGGATTGCAGCCATTGAGATAGGCGAGTACCAGCTTAAGATGCCTAGTGGATTAGTTTTGTTACTGGAACAATGTTATTTTGTACCTGCAATGTGCAGGAATATTATTTCTGTTTCAGTTTTGGATACTTCTGGATATGTATTTACTATTGGTAATGGTAAAATGGTTATATCTAGAGAAGGCATATTTTATGGAAATTCTCTATTAAATAATGGCCTGTATATCCTGAATTTAAATGAAACTAATCAAGTCTATAACATAAATACTAAAAGGATTAAACCAAATGAACTTAATCCTGTGTACCTTTGGCATTGTCGTTTAGGCCACATAAACGAGAAACGCATAGATAGACTCCACAAAGCTGGAATTCTAGGATCTTTTGACTTGGAGTCACTTGATATTTATGAGTCTTGTTTACGGGGTAAAATGACTAAAGCGCCTTTTAGCAAGAAAGCTGAAAGGGCTACTGGCTTATTGGACCTAATACATTCGGATGTATGTGGACCTATAAGCACTGCTGTCAGGGGTGGGTTTCTATACTTCATCACCTTAACAGACGATTTCAACAGATATGGCTATATCTATCTGATGAAACACAAGTCTGAAACACTTGATCGGTTCAAGGAATTTAGGAACGAAGTACAGAACCAATTAGGCTGAAATATTAAAGCCCTTCGGTCGGACCGAGGTGGCGAGTATATGAGCCTAGAGTTTGATTCATATTTGAGAAAGCATGGAATAGTTCCACAGCTCACTCCTCCAGGAACACCACAATGGAATGGGGTGTCCGAATGGAGGAATAGGACCCTGTTAGACATGGTCCGCTCAATGATGAGTCATGCTTCTCTCCCAACAAGTTTCTGGGGATATTCTCTTGAGACAGCAGCTCGCATTTTGAATAGTACTCCGACTAAGGCAGTGGAAAAGACCCCATTTGAGATATGGATGGGCAGGGTGCCCAATGTGTCTTTCCTCCGGATTTGGGGTTGTTATGCACATGTCAAGAGATTGACTAGGGGCAAACTGGAACCCAAAACCGACAAATGCCTGTTTGTGGGCTACCCTAGGGAAACCAAAGGGTATTACTTCTACAACCCCACCGAGAACAAGGTGTTCGTGGCACGGAAAGGGGTCTTTCTTGGAAATGAGTTCATTTCCAAGAAAGATAATGGGAGCAATGTTGAACTCAGGGAAGTTCAAAGCTCAGAAACTCCTGAAAAGGATACCTTGAAGACCAGGGTGGAGCTTCCACAGGAGGAAGCACCTGCCCAGGTCACACAAGGACCTAGAAGGTCTGGTAGGGATCGTCGGGAACCTGAAAGATATGGGTTTCTCATTACCGATGATAACACTCTTTTTGTCTTTGACGAAGAAGAGCCGAAAACCTACCAGGAGGCTCTAGCTAGCCCACTGTCTGCAAATTGGCAAAAGGCCATGGAGGCAGAAATGCAATCTATATACGATAATCAGGTTTGGAATCTGGTTGATCCACCTCCGGGTGCTAAGGTAATAGGTTGCAAGTGGTGCTACAAGCTTAAGCCAGACAACACCTTCAAGGGGCAGCTAGTAGCGAAAGGTTTCAGGCAAGTCCATGGAATCGACTATGATGAAACTTTCTCACCAGTAGCTATGCTCAAATCCATAAGGATCCTGCTGGCCATAACTGTATGGTACGACTATGAGGTCTAGCAGATGGATGTCAAAACCACTTTTCTTAATAGAAAGCTACTCGAGGATGTGTATATGACATAGCCTGAGGGTTTTGTCGATCCACAGCATCCTGAAATGGTATGCAAGCTTCAAAAGTCCATTTATGGATTGAAGCAAGCATCCCGAAGTTGGAATCTTCGATTCAATTAGGCTATAAAGGAATATGGCTTCATACAGAATCAAGATGAGCCTTGTGTGTACAAAAGGATTAGTGGGAGCATTGTCACATTCCTGGTATTAGAAGTGGATGACATCCTTCTCATTGGAAGCAACATACCAACACTGCAAGGGGTAAAGCAGTGGTTGTGTAAGTGCTTCGCAATGAAGGACTTAGGCGAAGCTGAGACGATCCTAGGGATCAGGATCTACAGGGATAGACCCAATCGGCTCCTGGGCCTAAGTCAGGCTAAGTACATAGACAAAGTTCTGAAAAGATTTAGCATGGACCAGGCTAAGAAAGGTTTCTTGCCAATGGGTCATGGGCTGAAACTTAGTAAGAAAAACTGTCCTAACACAAGGCAGGACAGGGAGAACATGAAAGTAGTCCCATATGCTTCGGCTATAGGATCAATCATGTACGCCATGCTATGTACAAGACCTGATGTCGCCTTTGCACTAAGTATGACTAGCAGGTACAAGCAAGATCCCAGGGAGGATCACTGGAAAGCTGTCAAAGCAATCCTACAGTACCTTAACCGGACTAAGGATAGCTTCTTAGTGTATGGAGGTCAGGAAGAGTTATCAGTTACTGGGTATACTGATGCAAGCTTCTAGACCAACCAGGATGAATGTAAGTCACAGTCAGGATATGTATTCATGCTTAATGGTGGTGCTATAAGCTGGAGAAGCTCCAAGTAACCGACCATAGCAGATTCTTGTTGGACATGCCCTAGTCCCGAGGCATTGGTCCTTGTGTTTGTATTATACAATTTGTGTCAAGGAAATAAAGGCTATAATCTATTTATTATATGTCTTGTGCTATATTTTAAATAGAGTATCCAATGGACATATCCATATCCATATTGTCAAGTGTGAGGCACTTGGCAGTAAGACCGTGGATAGGGAAAACGATATGGCCATTAAGTTATCCGTAGTCTGCTCCAATCATGGGAATGAATGGAACTAAAGACTATCATTAGCCTGGTTTTATGGCGGTGTCTTACCGGTCATAGAACATGGAATGTCAACCAGGTTAATGGGTACATGCAAAAAGGGCATGGTACTGGATTGATCCACTTAACGGGAATCTACATGGTATAGTATCACAAATGATTCTCACGTAGTACTTGTATAAGTCCTTTGACCGGACCATATGATGGTGCTGCATGTGAAGTGGCACACTTTGGTGTATGCCTAACGGGCCTGTAAAAGGGTGCCAAGTATGGGTACGTTCGGGTGTGTTAGTGAACATGGTAGTGCTATGGATATGCAGAAGGGAATGTCACTCAGTGATTCACTGAGACGATATCACTGGCCTCTTGAAGAATGTTACTGATAAGTGTGCGGCCGCACCCAAACAAGATTCGATCTTGTTTGTGAGCATCAGTTCATTCGGTATCAAGTAAAGGTCCAGACACAAAGAGGGTGATACTTCCATGCCTCTGTGTTGGACACCGATATCAGCGACATGGGATTTACAAGTTCAAACTACTGGGTTACGTTTTCAGTTGGACTGCTTACTCTGTCTTAATTGGGGGCTACAGTGGCTTGCTAGAGCCCGCCTGTAGTCTGTGGGCCTTGGCCCACTGCCAACATAAAGACGGGCCCATCAGATCGTACACATTGAACGTCTGGACTTTAACTAGTCGGATTAAGTGTGTACTTGGAGTATACACGTTTGAAGAGAGAGAGACTTATTAATTTTATTATATAGGTCAATTGGATTGATCAATATATTATAATTAATATTTATTTTGGCCTTCTCTTAATTAATTCAATGAATCAATTTATGAGATTATTTCCTAGGTGGAAATATAATTACATGTATAGGTTTACATGTATTTCATTTTATGTATGTCTAATTTAATCCCTTGATTAAATTAATAGAGCAAATGAATTTTAATTTAAATGTATGAAATATATATTATATGGTATAATATATATATACATGTTATATTAAAGTTGCATTTGATATTAATTAAATTAAGAGAATTCAAATGGGGCTTAAGACAAAAATGAAAATTCCCACATGATGTGGGATTGTGTTGGCCGAAATATTGAATTGAGTCATTTTGGGATTAAAAAATGATGATGACAATTCTTATGGACAAGAATTAAAATGGTGAGTCATTGTTTGACTTAGGAGTAGCCAATTTGGACTTTGCTACTTTGAGCTTATTTCTTCTTTTTTCTTGGTGAAAATTAAAAGAAATAGGCTGCCATTTTTTTGTTGTTGGCCGTAGATATGGATGAGGAGTATGAGTCACCATTTGGACCAAAGGAAGCAAAGTTGGACTTTACCTCCTTTGGACCAATTAAAAGATGGTGACTCATGCTTGGTGTAAGAAGGGATTTCACCACCTTTTTGCTTATCCATTTGTTTTTTCTTTAAAGAGGAAAAATGAAGGCTACAACTTTTTCTTGGCCGTAACTTATGGCAAGGGAGATGTATGGTGAGTCACCATTTTGGACTAAGAGGTTCCAAAGTTAGACTTTGAATTTTTTGGACTAAGAGGTTCCAAAGTGGTGACTCACACTTGAAAAACTATATCATCATTGCCATAAGGGTTGAGCTTGGCCGCCCATCACTTGGTGAATTATTTCTTTTGGAAAGAAAATTTCAGCTCTCTCTTTCTCTTGCAATAAGATCCGGGTCACTAGCACGGGTTGGGTTCAAGAGCCGTTCGTGTACGTGACGTTGGAGGAAATCTACACTTGATTTCTACAGTCCGCATCCGTCTCTTAGAGAGACTGTGTGGTAAGGTTTTGAAACCCTCCTTTCTATGCTTTAAGTTTTTGATTTCCACATCTTAAGCTCCTGGGCAAGATTCGAGGAAATCGACGCGTATTTCCGCTTTTATCGGTCGGTTTCCCGTGACGAATCCCAACAATTCTATCACAGAAGCTGAGTACATTGGAGCTTGTGATGCAACTAAGGAAGCTGTATGGATAAAGAAGTTTATCATGGAACTGGGGGTAGTTTCAACTATCCAGGACCCAGTTGATATCTTTTGTGACAACAATGGGGCTGTTGCACAAGCTAAGGAGCCCCGGTCGCACAGGAACTCAAAGCACGTACTCAGGAAGTTTCACCTCATCAGAGAAATCATTGAGAGGGGTGATATTTCATTATGACGAGTGGACACCGAGGAGAATGCCGCAGATCCTTTGACCAAGGCTCTGGCTCAGCCCAAGCATGAGGGTCATATTAGATCTATAGGGATTAGGCCTATGCCTAGTTGGTACTAGTGCAAGTGAGAGATTGTTGGATATGCCCTAGTCCTAAGGCATTGGTCCTTGTGTTTGTATTATACATTTGTACACTTTATGTAAGCTATGTATTATACAATTTGTGTTAATAAATAAAGGCATCAATCTATTTACTATATGTCTTGTGCAATATTTTAGATAGAGTATCCAATGGACATATCCATATCCATGTTGTCAAGTGTGAGGCACTTGGCAGTAAGACTGTGGATAGGTAAAACGATATGACCATAAAGTCATCCGTAGTCTGTTTCAATCATGGGAATGAATGGAACTAAAGACTATCATTAACCTTGGTTGTATGGCGGTGTCTTACTGGTCATAGAACATGGAATGTCAACCAGGTTAATAGGTACATGCAAAAAGGCATGGTACTGGATCGATCCACTTAACGAGAATCCACATGGTATCATATCACATCGGATTCTCATGTAGTACTTGTATGGATCCTTTGACCTGACCATATGATGGTACTGGATGTGAAGTGACATACTTTGGTGTACGCCCAATGAGCTTGTAAAAGGGTGCCAAGTACGGGTACGTTCGGGTATGTTAATGAACATTGCAGTGCTATGGATATGCAGATGGGAATGTCACTCAGTGTTCCACTGAGAAGATATCACCGGCCTCTTGATGAATGTAGCTGATAAGAGTGTGGCCACACCCAAATAAGTTGGAACTTGTTTGTGAATATCAGTGCATTCGGGATCAAGTTAATGTTCGGACACAGTAGAGGGTGATAAAACCATGCCTCTGTGTTGGACTCCGATATCGATGACATGGGATGTACAAGTTAAACTACTGGGTTAAAGTTTCAGTTGGACTGCTTACTCTGTCTTAATTGGGGGCTACAGTGGCTTGCTAGAGCCCAACTGTAGTCTGTGGGCCTTAGCTCACTACCAACATAAAGAAGGGCCCATCGGATCGTACACATTGAACGTCTGGACTTTAACTAGTCGGATTAAGTGTGTACTTAGTGTATACATGTCAAAGAGAGAGAGGTCTATTAATTATATTATATAGCTCAATTGGATTGATCAAAATATAATATGATTAATATTTATTTAGGCCATCACATAATTAATTCAATGAATTAATTTTGTGTATTTATTTCCTATGTGGAAATATTTGTACATGTATAGGTTTACATGTATATCATCCTATGTATGTCATATTTAATCTTGTTCTTTCATTTCATGTTTTGATTTCCGTTTCAATTGCTCCTAAGTCACAGATTTGAGAAAATCGATCTGAGATTCAACTTTTATCGGTTGATTTTCTATGAAAAATTGCTACATTCCAAAGGGGCTTCTCTAGCTTTGTTAGATGTGTCTCCTTGCTCTAATTGGTGCTCAAAATCTCGAATGGCAATCTGTCTTCCATTGTGTCTATGATCAACATGTTGTTCACCCTATCTATTAGGAATAGCTCTGCTTACAAATGTTTAAACTTGGTCATGGATGCTTGCTCGGAACTCTTTTGAATGCAAAAGATCCTTGATGGTGGCTGCCACGGAAGCAGTGATGATTGCAACATTCGAATAGTCTCTTATTTATGCAATATTTTCCGCCAGCACAAAGAAACTATCTACTCCTAAAATTTTAACCTCCCTTTCTATTTCTGAGTCTGGAGCTAACTCAACTATCACTGACCCAGATGCCATAGTGACTGCTCTTGATCTAACTGCTCACCTTGATCTGACTACTCACCTTGGTATTGATGCAGAAAACTTCTGACTTCAGTAGAGTTCCTCGAGGATTTCCACTCAATGATTGCTTCTATATTTTTAAGATCTACTTTAATACCCTCTCTCAAGACAATATGACCCAGGAAAGAAATTTCTTCAAGCTAAAACTTGCACTTACTAAGTTTAACATACAACTCATTCTCCCTCAATGTTTAGAAAACTATCAACAAGTGTTGATCATACTCCTCCTTTGTCTTAGAATACACCAAAATATTATCAATAAGGACCACTACAAACTCATCTAAGTATGAATACAAGACATGGTTCATAAGGTCCATAAATGCAGCTTGTGCATTAGTAAGACCAAATGGCATCACCAAAAATTCATAATGCCCATATCTGGTCCAAAAAGATATTTTTGAAACATCACTTTCTTTCACTCTCATCTGATAGTAGTCCGATCTCAAATCAATCTTGGAGAAGTATGTGGCACCCTTGAGTTGATTAAATAAGTCGACAATGCATGGTAACTGATACTTGTTCTTCACTGACAATTAATAATTTATTCAATTCCCAATACTTGTTCTATCTCGTACGATTACAGGGAATCTTGAATCACGAAATTCCAAGTTATACACACAAAGTTATACCCATACAAACATATCGTACTCAAAGAATTTATGCCCAAAATTTTTCAGAAATTAGATTTTGTAACCCAACTTCATCAACACCTTGGAACCAGAAAATTAGAGAATTTGAAAAAACGACAAGACTTTGTTTTAAGTCTAACTAGGCCTATGTATTAACTTTCTATTACAACTAGAATCATGCAAATCAGATTTGTATATCATGAGATAATTCAAAAACATTCAAGAGTGCTCAATCTAAAATTTTCAGCAAAAACATATAGAAACAGAATTAGTGTACACAAACCTCTTTGAGCTCCTTACTTTACTTCTTCTACCTCTTTCTGCTTTCCCTTATTTGTATTAACTCCCTCTACACATAACCAACATCAAATCAATGAAGATCACAATTACATAAGCTATCTAATATATGAAACATGCTTAACTAGCCATGAATCCTAACATGAATGTTTCAATTTCATCAATTTCTACTTACCTAAAATTCATTTTACTATTCACCAAGAATACTAACATTGAATTCTCTCTTTTCTAGCCCTTACTAGCCAAAAACCATGAGCAAAAAAGGCTTATAAGTTGAATTCTAGCAAACATTTGGTGTTAGATTCCCCAGGATCCTACTGGTACCGACTCGTCATACTCAGTGCAAAGGTGACATCAGGTCTCGTACATAGCATGGAGTACATAATTGATCCTATAGCCGAATCATATGGAATCAACTTCATGTTCTCCTATCCTCCCTTGTCTTAGGACAGTTCTTCTTACTAAGTTTCAGCCCATGACCCATTGGCAAGAAGCCTTTCTTAGCCCGGTCCATGCTGAACCTTTTCAGAACTTTGTCTATGTACGAGGCCTGACTTAGGCCTAGAAGCCGATTTGATCTATCCCTATAGATCCTGATCCCTAGGTTCATCTTAGCTTCGCCTAAGTCCTTCATTGCGAAGCACTTACTCAGCCACTACTTTACCCCTTGCAGTGTAGGTATGTCGCTTCCAATGAGTAGGATGTCATCTACATAAAGTACTAAAAATGTGACAATGCTCCCACTAGTCCTCTTATACACACAAGGCTCATCTTGATTCTGTATGAAGCCATATTCCTTTATAGCTTCATTGAATCTAAGATTCCAACTTCGGGATGCTTGCTTCAGTCCATAAATGGACCTTTAAAGCATGCATACCCTTCCCGGATACTCTGGATCGACAAAACCCTCAGGTTGTATCATGTACACATCCTCGAGTAGCTTTCCATTAAGGAAAGCGGTTTTGACATCCATTTTCCAAACCTTATAGTCGTACCATGCAACTATGGCTAGCAAGATCCTGATGGATTTGAGCATAGCTACTGGTGAGAAAGTTTCACCATAGTCTATTCCATGGACTTGTCTGAAACCTTTCTCAACCAGACGCCCCTTGAAGGTATTGTCGGCCTTTAGCTTATAGCACCACTTGTAACCTATCACCTTAGCACCCGGAGGTGGATCAACCAAGTTCCAAACCTGGTTATCGTACATAGATTGCACCTCTGCCTCCATAGCTTTACTCCAATTTGTAGACTGTGGGCTTGCCATAGCCTCCTAGTAGGTTTTGGGTTCTTCATCATCCCAGATGAGAAGAGTTTGATCATCGGTGACGAGGAAACCATACCTCTCTGGTTCTTGACGATCCCTACCAGACCTTCTAGGTCCTTATGTGGCATGGGTCGGTGCTTCCTCCTGTGAAAGCTCCACCTGGGCCTCTGAGTTATCCTCTTTAGGAGCTTGTGGACCTTGAACTTCCCTGAGTTCAACATTACTCCCACTATCTTTCTTGGAAAGGAACTCCTTTTCTAGAAAGACCCCCTTCCTTGCCATGAACACCTTGTTCTCGGTGGGGTTGTAGAAGTAATACCCTTTGGTTTCCCTAAGGTAGCCCACAAACAGGCATTTATCAGTTTTGGGTTCCAGCTTGCCACTAATCAATCTCTTGACATGTGCTTCGCATCCCCAAATCCTTAGGAAAGACCCATTGGGCTCCCTGCCTGTCCATATCTGATATGGGGTCTTTTCCACTGCCTTAGTCGGAGTATTATTTAAGATGAGAGCTGGTGTCTGGAGGGTGTGTCCCCAAAAACTTATTGGAGAGAGGCTTGACTCATCATTGAGCGGACGATGTCCAACAGGGTCCTATTCCTCCGTTCAGACACCCCATTCCATTGTGGTGCTCCTTGAGGAGTGAGCTGTGGAACTATTCCATGCTCTCTCAAATATGAGTCAAACTCTAGGCTCATATACTCAACTCCTTGGTCTGACCGAAGGGTTTTGATATTTCTGCCTAGATGGTTTTGTACCTTGTTCCTAAATTCCTTGAACCTATCAAGGGTCTCAGACTTGTGTTTCATCAGATAGACATAGTCATATCTGCTAAAATCATTCATGAACGTGACGAAGTAAAGGTGTCCACCTCTGGTCACTGTGCTCATGGGTCCACATACATCTGAATGTATTAGGTCCAATAAGCCAATGGCCCTTTCAGCCTTCTTGCTAAAGGGTGCCTTAGTCATCTTGCCTCGTAAACATAACTCACATCTATCAATTGACTCCAAGTCAAATGACCCTAAGACTCCAGCTTTGTGGAGCCTAGCTATGTGCTTCTCGTTTATGTGGCCAAGACGACAATGCCATAGGTAGACAGGATTAAGTTCGTTAGGCTTAACCCTTTAAGTGTTTATGTTATAGACATGATTGGTTTCATTTAAGTCCAGGATATATAGGCCATTATTTAATAGAGCATCTCCATAAAATAATCCCTCTGTAGATAAAGAAATTCTACCATTAGCAATAGTAAAATGAAATCCAGAAATATCCAACATTGATACCGAAATAATATTCCTGCACATAGCAGGTACAAAATAACAATGTTCTAAAATTAAAACCAACCCACTGGGCATCACTAGGTGATATTCGCCGATCTCTATGGCAGCAACCCTTGCTCCATTTCCGACCCGCAAGTCCACCTCTCCCGACCCCAGTGACCTTCTGTTCTTAAGTCCCTGCACATTGCAACAAATGTGAGAGCCATATCCAGTATCCAATACCCAGGTGTTGAAACAGTAAGGTTAATGTCTATAACATAAAGGACACACCTTGGCCCCTTCTTTGCTCTCCCATCAGCTTGGGACACAATCTCTTCCAATGGCCTGCCTGCCTACACCCGAAATAGACATCCTCAGGACCTGCCTTCTACTGGGCCTTGGCCTTCTTAGCCTTGGCCTTTTCCTTGGCCTTGCCTATGGCAAGAGGAGGGTTCCCCTTGTTGACCAACAGCACCGGCGGACTCTTCTTGATCGACTGTTTAGTAAGCTTAAGCATCCACATGTAGCTCACTAATAGTACGGTTCATCCCTTGCATGTTGTAGTTCAAGATGAACTGATCGTAAGAATCCGGTAAGGATGCAAGGATTGTGTCCACCGCCAACTCCTGAGAGATGGGCGATCCAAGACGGGCCAATGTGTCCAAATAGCTCTTCATCTTGAGCACGTGTGCGCTCACAGATGTCCCAGTCCCCATCTTACAGGAGTGGAATGCCTTGTTGGTCAGGTACCTTTCCTGACGAGCTTGCTCCTGAAACATCTCATTACGAGTTGTTATCATAGCAAAGGCTTGATGGTATATAAACTGTTTTTGCAGTTCAGGGACCATACAGGCCAACATTAGGCATGTCACATCCCTATTATCCTTGACATGCACCTCATATTCCTCCAACTGGGCAGCCGGTGGATTATGTCCTTAAGGTGCAGCCGATACAGGCCTCTTCAGCACATACTCTTTAGACTCCTATCTCAGAACTATTCTCAAGTTCCTAGACCAGTCCAAAAAGTTAGGACCGGAAAGCTTGTCCCTTTCAAGAATTGATCGTAGTGATAATGAGTTGTTATTTGCCATTTAGAGTTTCTACACAGAAAAACATTTAAGAGTGTTAATAAAGGACTTTACTTTGTTATTCCCATACATAATTAATAATGAATCAAGTTATTAATTAAACCGAGTTGTTGGACTCATGGGCCGAGATCCATATTTCATTAAGATATAGCCAGACGAGGGCCTGGTACAACTATACCCTAACTATTTAGGTAGGAACGCCGTCCAATCCCAACCAAGGGACTCTCGGTTTGATGGGCTTGTTAGCACTTACCCATCTATGCTTAGGGCCAGGAGAATCCTACTACCCATGCTAAGTCAAAACCTCCATTCAAGTGTTAGAGTATCCCATACCCTAACCCAATACAAAATGACAATACTCCAGTGTATCCTGCGAGGGCATAGTCTACAACTGGCCTATCCCCACTTCGAGCTGGTTTTGAATGAGGGAAGCACTTTTAAGCGACTTAGTAATTTCATTTGGTTATTAGATTCATTTAATAACGGCTTACATACATAAGGCGGATGAAAGTGTTGTTGGATCATACATTCATACATGCAAATAAATATAAAGCATAATTAAATAAATAAGTAAAATGGACTGCTATGGGCGTATATTACATCCTAATATTATTCTAGTAAACCTATACTAGAATCCAATATCAGGTGGGTCTCCATGTTCTTCCTTCTGGGCTTGCACCTCCACTTGGGCTCACCACTCCATGGGCTTCTTCTTTTACAAATTTTATAATAAGTGAATAAAATAAAATTACATTAAAAAAAGAAAAACGACACGCAGGCCGTATTTACCCAAAAAGAAAATACAACCCATCTCAAATAAGGCCCAATAGCATCCAATCATACAAAATATTTAATCATCCATGTGCATCCAATACATATAATTATAAGAATGTTACAATGAATGATTTAAGCCCTTTTCAATTATGTCCAAGCCATTATTATGAAATCGCCAATTTTGGCCCACCATGATTCTAACCCTTAACGGGATTTGGGCCTCCAGCCTAGGCAATACAACTGCTCCCACTGGAATTGGGAAACCATGGGTCCAATTCAGCCGTCCAAGTAATTGTGCCAAAATTACCCGAACCAATTTCAATTAACCATATTAATTTCCAAAATTAATATCACATGAATAAAATTAAATTTCATTCAAGAAACCATACGCATTTAAATTACATAAATTTAAACACACAAATTTTAAAAACTAATTAAAATTTCAAAACTGGGCCCTGGGCCCCAAAACCCGCCAAATCCAAAATACTGGACCCGGCCCGCTGCGGCTAGGGCAACCTAGTTGCCCTAGCAGCAGCAGTAGTCTGTTGCACCGGCAGCTGCTGTCCAACAGCGGCCGTTGCTGCAGGTGCAGCAGCAGGCAGCGGCTGCCGCCGCTGTTCGTGCCCGTACAGCCAGATTTTTTTTTTATATAAAACAGAAAAATTAAATAAAACAAATATGGCATCCACAATAAGAAATTCACTAAGAATTCCAAACATACAATTAAATTAAACAAACATAAACCTATATATATATTCAATTTCAATTGTACAAAAATCAAATAGGAAAAATCTTAAACCCAAACCAAGAACCCCAATAAAAAATCTCCAATTTTAAAACATGGGATTCAACCAATTTTAACAATTTCCATGGATCAAAAGCCCGCTCTGATACCACTGTTGGGATTTGTCACCGGAAATCACCCGATTAGAGCGGAAGAATGCAAAGATTTCCTTAAATCCGTGCCCAGAAGCAATTGAGATGGAAATTGGAAAAACAAAAATTTAATTAAAAGGGATAAATCTCTTACCCGGAATATCTCTTTTAGAAATGGATGCAGACCACAGGAATCAACTTAGAATCCCTCCTCGTTCACGTACACGAGCGCCTAACGAACACCACCCGTACTAGAATCAAAAAACACAAAACTTTGGAGAGGGAGGCTTGGAGAATTTCAGCTAGTATGTTGATTGATTTCCTTGGCCGAAATTCCTAGGGTGATTAAACCCTAGGTGGCTGAAATTCATAAGGGAATTTCGGCCCATGCTAGCTCCTTCATCTGTGTGGGCTTCTATCTTTTATTTCAGGCCCAATATTTTAATTAGTCTAGTTTAAATTAATTTCAAGCCCAACTTTAATTTACCCCATGTATTTAATATATTACACCAAGTAACATATTATTTACATTTAAATTAAAATTGGTTTGACTAATTAATTTAATCCATCAAATTAAAATTAGATCTTCACAAAATAAATTCATATGTAAACCTATACATATGAATATTTCCACCCAGGAAATAATCTCTAATTAATCCAATTAATTATGAGAGAGCCAATCAAATATTAATTTTATTATTATGATCAATCCAATTGATCTTTATAAAATAATTAATATATACCTCTCTCTCTAGAGTGTACACTCCAAGTATACTTGTGATTCCTTAAGTCAGTGTTCAGTCGCTCAATGTGTACAATCCCGTGGGCCCATCTTTATGTTGGCAATGGGCCTATGGCCCATAGACTGTAGTTGGGCTCTAGCAAGCCACTGCAGCCCCCAATTAAGATGGAGATGGCAGTCTAACTGTTATTATAACCCTGTAGTTTGAACTTACATATCCCATGTCATCGATATCGGTGTCCAACATAGAGGCATGGATTGATCACCCTCTTTTGTGTCCGGACATTAACTTGATCCCGAATGCACTGAAGCTCACAAATAAGTTCCAACTCGTTTGGGTGTGGCCACACTCTTATCAGTCATATTCATCAAGAGGCCGGTGATATCATCCTAGTGGACTACTGAGTGACAAATCCCTTCTGCATATCCATAGCATTGCCATGCTAAGTGACATACCCGAAAGTACCCATACTTGGCACCCTATTACAGGCCCTTTAGGCGTACCCCTAAGTATGCGACCTCACATGCAACACCATCATATGGTCAGGTCAAAGGATCCATACAAGTACTACACGAGAATCACTTGTGATACTATACCATGTGTATTTCTCGTTTAGTGGATCTATCTAGTACCATGCCCTTTTTACATGTACCCATTAACTTGGTTGACATTCCATGTCCAACGACCGGTAAGACACCGCCATACAACCAGGTTAATGATAGTCTCCCGTTCCATTCATTCCCATGACTAGAATAGACTACGAATCTATTTATGGTCATATCGTGTACCCTATCCATCATCCTACTGCCAAGTGCGTGACACATGTCATCATGGATATGGATATGTCCATCGGATACTTCATTAGTATATTTCACAAGATAAATATAATAAATGAATTAATGCCTTTATTAATAACACAAATGAGTATAATACATAAATCCAATAAATGTGTAATACAAATACAAGGACCAATGCCTTGGGACTAGGGCATATCCAACACTAGGAGCAGCGGTACCCGACCTACCTCCTCTTCCCCTGGCTGATGAAGATGCGCGTGCTCGCCCACCTCGTGAAGATGGCTGGAATCAATTAAAAACAATAATGTCAAAAAAAAAATTAATTACCCCAGCACCAGCATCAACAGATGGCAGAAGCAAATGAACAGTGATGAAGCTGCTATAATCGCTGTCCACACTACCAGCCTCGTATCCAACACCGTAAAGGTCCGGGTGCAACTCAAGAGGCAGCAGGTGAGGCCAGAATAACCCTACCGGCAAGGCAGCTGGAATCCTACGTGCCCCAGGACCAGAACACCAGTCGTGAGTCCTCTCACCTAAGAACCACTCCTGACCATAAGGGCACTCCATCACAAAGCGCCTGCTCACGAGCACCTGCACATCACGAAGCTGCTGGGGCAAATTTTCACCCTCCCGGCTCCAAGGGGCCTTGGCAATCTGAGATTGAGGAACCAGGAAATTAAAAAAAAAATACCCCCTCAAATGTCATATCTCTCAACGCCTGCCGGTACTCATCTTGGTCCTTATCAACCTCACTCCAGACATATCCCATGTATCATTAGAGGCGGGGGAATTCAACGAGGACGACCCCTTCAGGAATCTGCACAACTGGGGGAGGGACGAAACAGTACTCGTAGGCCCAGATCTGCGAAGGGATATTTAAAGCAAGTTAGCAAAAAAAAAAAAAAGAGAGAGAGGGTCCAAGATACTCACATGCAGCAGAATCCAGAAAGCCTTCAACTCCTTGTGGGAACGCCGAGCACAGAGATCTAGGGCATAGTAAAGTTGGGCCAAGGCAGCCCAAGCCCAATTAAGAGTCCTCACAGACTCCAAGTCAATTAGTGAAGGCAGCAAGGCCAGATTCAAATTGCTCCAGCCCGTAGGAAAAAGGGTAGTGGAAAGAGCATGCAACACGAAGGCTCTAGTGTACTTCCTCTCATCAGTAGCTTCGAAGGTAGCCCCCTCTGGGAACGCACACTACCGCCCGAGCCAGTACTCATGAATACTACTACATTGGATCCGGCTCTCGGAAGAGCTAATCCCAATCAGCATGGATACCAGCTCCTGACAATAGCCACCATGTACAAAGACCTGATTGAAGTGGATCGTCTGGCCGAAGAAGGGAAGACCCGTGATAGCAACAATATCCTCCAGGGTCACCGTGTACTCCCCTTAAGGGAAATGTAATGTGTGGGTGAAATCCATCCACCTCTCCAGAAGTGCGGCTAAAAGCCCTCGGCTCGTGCGAGGAGTAGTGATGGACATGCAGCGAATCAGTCGGTGCAAGCTAGTGGAGTTTACTATGTCCTTCACTCCTTGGGGGAGATGCCTATACCACTTCAGGGCCTCCATAATGGATCTGCTATCACAATGGTTGGATCTCAACTGCAAAATCAATAATCAGGGAGTTTATGAGCTTTTTAGAATGCATACATATCGTAAAAATCAAAGAAATATCATTCCAATTGCGAACAATGGGCCTGCCTTGAATCTGCAGGTTACAGCCGCCGGGCTATAGGGTCATAGCCGCACGGCTGTAACACCCCATGATCACAACCACGTGGCTGTGATCATACATGGGGTGGCTGTAGCTACAAATTTTCGGCCCATTTGGTTTTTTTCATTTTTTCAGTTAAATCTGGTCCTAACTCAAACCAAACCAACAACTAATCATCCTAGGGGCATAATCTACTTAAATCATGCATCAATTTCACATATTTTCTCTAATTTTGCAGAAATTTGAAACTTGGAAAAAGTGGAGAAATTTGAGGAAACTAATCGGATTCGTGTAAGCATGGTTTGAAATTTGGAGTAAGATGGGCACCGGGTCGTCGATCTTCACTCCACAATACTCATTCTCCTCTTTTAATCCATAAATGTACTCTGTGGGTTCAAAGGGTAAAGTAAAGTTTCCCTCTGGAATGGAAAACCTAGTTTGAAATATGGGTTGAGCAGCAGGGATGGGTCGGAGGACTCTACGCATCTTCCGCCTCATAGTTCCGGTTTGGGAGCAAGAAAATCACCAAAAGAGAGAGTTTTTCATCCAAAAATTGAATGAATGAAAGCTGCCTTAGTTTTGTGGCTTTTAAGCCACTCCCTCACCTACCACTACAGCCGAGCGGCTGTAGTTTTCAAACACTATAGCTGCGCGGCTACAGCACAGCCGCTCAGCTATAACTTTTCCCCTTTGAAATTTTTTTTTTCTTTTCCGAAACTTGTTTTATTTCTATTTGACCCCAAGAAAGGTAATTTCCATGTTTTACAAGCATCAAAGAACAAGATATTAGGCCCATATTCATTCTTGATCGAAGGGGCAAAAATTTTTGTTTCCAAAATTATCAATCAAGGAACGAATACACGCCCGAAAACGACTTCAAAACGTCAAGTGTTGACTAAACTTCTCAAACCTCCAAAGCATCATCCTCCCAGCTGCATGAGCTCCATAGGAAACATAATTATCCTTTCCTTCAGTGACACAGGCTCCACCAGAAGTGAAATGACCAAAATGCCCTTCAATTAATAACCACACTACCGGATGGCTAAAACACCTTTCCTTTAGCGACACGAGCTATATGGAAGACCAAATCACCAAAATATTTCTTCCCCTAATGACATAGGCTCCATTAGGGGTGAAATGACCGAAATTCCCTTTTGTCGGCCACCAAGCTGCCAAATGACCAAAATACCCTTTTTTCCACCAAAAGGGGACACCAAATCACTGAAACCCATTTCTTTTGTGACATAGGCACCACGAAAGACCAAACGACCAAAGTACCGTTACTTCAAGGAATGCCAACTTCCCAAGTTACAAAATTACAAAAATACCCTTCCCTTTCATAAGCACTGAATGGCAAGAAGAATTCGATCCGGGCAAGTCCTCTGCTTCACAATGGAGTCGAAGCATGTCCCTGGCAAATCAAACAAGATCTGGGCAAAGTCCTCTGCTTCGCAATGGAGTCTAATCATGACCCTAGATAACATCAAATCAATTGCGGCAAAGTCCTATGCTTCGCATCGGAATCGACGTAAAAGCAACCGTGACAAGTCCCTACAAACATCAAAACGAGTCAACGTGAGGAGAACCCCCAGGTACGTTTTCTCTTCCTTCTCATCATGCTCCCTATCGCAAGGCCAAACTCGAATCGGGCACAAGCACCCGTTCAAGTCGACTTTGGCCACGCGAGGGGCAACCTATCAGCACGGGTTTTTTCCCGACCTCGGTGATGAAAGCTACTATTACCTTTTTCACGGATAAACGTGAAGCAGATTCGGACCGACCGGGATAATGTTGGAAATGTCCTGGATAGCCCGAGAGTGTGTGACAAGTCCTAATATGGAACCCCAAAGAATTCGAGTGAGTATTTAAGAAAGAACCAAAGAAAAAATAGAAAATGGGGCAAAATAGGCATTTCTGGCAGCTACAGCCGCGCGGCTGTAAGCGCCAGTTTTCCTTTTTTGTCGAAATCATCAATTAATTCTGATTTAATGCCAAAAAGGGAGATATATAAACATCATAATCCGGGATTAGGGTGGAAGGAGGCAGAAAACAAAAAATAGAAAAAGAGAAAAGGGATTTTGGAGAGAAAATAACAAAAACACTTAGATTTTCTCTAGGGTTATTAAGGCAATTGGAGAAAGAAAAGAGTTGGACCTAAGTAATAATCTCAATAGAACATATAAAAACAATCATAGGGTTTCGTGATATCATAATCAATCCTTCAATCTTCTTCGGGGTTCCGTTTAGGCTTCAGAAATCACATGCTATTCGGGTTGTTCGTGACTGCAAGACGTTCCCGGCATCCGAATTCAATTTCGTGGTCCAAATACTGGAACACAGACAAGGTAATCTTCTGAGAGGCCTTAGAAATCTGTTTTGTTTGTTCTGGTTGTGATTGATTGGATGTTCTGAATTTTTTGCGATTTTTGGGAGTTTTTTTTCGGTTATAGCCACCCCACTCATGATCACAGCCGCCCGGCTGTGACCTACAGGGGCGCGGCTGTAATCTTCATGTTTTGAATTTTTTGCATTTTTGGGAGTTTTTCCGGTTACAGCCGCCCCACTCATGATCACAGCCGCCCGGCTGTAACCTACAGCCGCGCGGCTATAACCTACAGGGGCATAAGCTCCAATCGCCCCAAATCAATCGATAACGCTCCCATATTTCAATTAAATGTGTTTTTCATATTTGATATCGGTCCAACTACACCTGCATACTTATATTCCCTGTTCTTTGATTTTTAATGGATGGATGTAGTATAAAATTTGGTGATTTTGGACAATTAGGGATTTCAGGATTCGATTCCAATCCATTTCGGGTCTTTTCTATTGATTTTGATGTTTTTCCAGAAATCCCATATCGTCCAAAATCGTCAAACTTTGCAAAACGATTTTCGAAAACGCAAAAAAGCACACTGGAATCGATTCTGGAGCATTACAGCCGCGTAACTGTAAGCTATAGGGTCGTGGCTGTAACCTACAGCCGCGCAGCTATAGCCTATGGTGTTGTAGCTGTAGTTGAGGTAGAATTATAGTTTTGCCCTTTTGGCCCCCAACTTGTAATTTTACATCCTTTTCTTATTCAAAAATGAATTTTGGCGTGTTTGCATACTTTTGGACCCTAGATGGATGTTTGATTTAGGCCCACACACGAATGGGACCCCTGGGTCCCGGGATATCCAGCCCACTAAAGTTGGAAAAGTGCATGTAAATGAGCCAAACCGCTTTTAAAATTGGTTTTTCATCCATAAAACCTACACGGCGTTTAAAAAATCGTTTTCCAGGTCTAACCGGGCCGACCCACCGGGTCGGCCCGGTTACCCCACCCCATTCCGTCCTATTTGAGTCTTTTGTATGCCTTGATTATTTGTGCTAATCCTATTTGGATGCAGCTCTCATTTTTTAATTTTCTTTTTACTTTTGATGTATTTAATAGATTATCCCGTGTATCTAAGCGATTGTAATTTTTAGATTATCGTGTATAATAGGCAGTTGTAAAAGGTGAGGATGAGAGTTTTCTTTTTCTTGGGTTGTATAATTTGGCCTCTGGTCTACTTTTCCGCACTTTTATTTTTCCGCACTTTATTTTAGTATTTATATTTATGTCATTTGCATGAGCATTTAATGATTAAAGGAAGATAAAATGGATGGATTTAAGTGAATGAAATGTCATATTACGAAATAATAATTAAAAATAAGTCAGGATTAGTAGATATGTTGCCCGAACCTCGAATCTCTGGATTAGGTACTGCATCTACACTTGGTAGGGAGCTGTACCGGAATTTCCTGGATGAGCTGATCCGAGTGGCGACTCTGTATCTAATCTCGAAATTCATGTTTCGAGATCTTTAAGTTAAAATGGGAATTTTCTAAAAGCCTGTTTTCTAAAATTCGTGTCTAAAATTAAGTTTTCTACAAAAAAGACTTTTCCAATAAAATGAAAGGTTTTTCTAAGAAAGATTAAAACCCGTTTTCAAAACCAAAACATCAACCCTTAAAAAGAAAATCTCCGGTTCCCGCTTCACCGCGCCTTCCGAAAAAGGTCGTCCACTCACACCCTTGCTCACACCGGTACAACTCCTTACCAAGTGTAGACGCAGTACTTGATCCAGAGATTCAGGGTTCGAGCAACACATCTACTAATCCTCAACTTGTTTTCAATTATTTTTTCATAATGCAGTATAACATTCACTTAATTCTGCCCATTTTATCCTCCTTTAATTTTAGTTAGTGATCATGCAAATGACATAAATATAAAGCATAAATAAAGAGCGGACAAATAAAAGTGTGGGAAAAGTAAAGGAAAGGCCAAATTATACAACCCAAAAAAAAAAAAGACTCTCATCCTCATCATTTACAACCACCTATAATACACAATAATCTAAAAAGTACAATTGCCTAAGTACATGAAATGATCTATTAAATGCATTAAAAAATGAAAAATAAAAAGCTACATCCAAATACAGTTAGCACAAGTAAACAAATCACACCAAGGACTCACATAAGACAGAATAGGGGTATTTTAGGAAATGGGATCATGCATAGGGGGGATAATTGAGAAGTCCTGATGACTACTCGATTAGACCTAGAAAACATTTTATAAAAAAACACCCTGTAGATTTTATGAATGAAAACCGATTTTGAAAACGGTTTGGCTCGTTTTACATACATTTTCTATCTTTTAGTGGGCCGGATATCCCGGAACCCGGGGGTTCCATTCGTGAGTGGGCCTAACTTGAACATCCATTTAGGGTTCGAAAATATAAACACACCAAAAATCCTTTTTGAATCGAAAGGAGAAGCAAAATTACAAGTTAGAGGCCAAAAAGGCAAAACTTGTAATTCTCTTTCATCAACTACAGCTGAGCCACTGTAATATGCTACAGTTGTGCCACTGTAGTGGCTAGGGTGGCTGTAACATCTACAGTCAAGTGGCTGTAGTGCTCCAGGAGCACTAATTTAGTTTTCTCTCTCATTTTGAAAATCGTTTTGATCTTTTGTTGGTGTCGAGTAATCTGGGGTTTCTAGAAACTTATAAAATCCACGAAATAGATATAGATCGGATCAAATGAATCAAAAAAACCCTAAAAAACCTGAAATCAACAAAACTAAATCTCACATCCATCAATCAAAAACCCAAAAACCGCA
Organism: Euphorbia tirucalli; assembly: GCA_039660915.1. Lineage (NCBI taxonomy): Eukaryota > Viridiplantae > Streptophyta > Magnoliopsida > Malpighiales > Euphorbiaceae > Euphorbia > Euphorbia tirucalli. The sequence goes on from CM077633.1 coordinate 35,908,075, forward strand.
AATCTAATCATATGTGGATGTGATCCGACCGATATTGTTCGTGAAAAATACATTTGATTTGAAAAAGGAAGTGTTTTCGGTCAATTTAGGGCATCTAGACCTTCTGCCCTGGAGATTATAGCCGAGCGGCTATAATTAGAAAACTATAGCCATACCACTCTAGGTTACAGCTGTGCCACTGTAGTCATCAGACTACAGCCGAGCGGCTATAAGCAACAAATAGGGCGGCTACAGCTGGGTTTTCACTTCCAGCTTTAAGGAAAATACAAAACATTTACAACAACACCCAAATCAATTTTAAATGAGTTCTTAGGGCCTCTCAAAGCCTACCTTGTTTGCGTTCTAGTGTTTTGGATCACCAGAAATAGATTCAGGTGCCAGAAAACTCCTTAGAATCACGAACAACCTGAAATTGTTCATGAATCTCCAAAACTCAAACGGAACCCCAAATCGATCCGAACAAACACCAAATCAACTAGAATCACTCCCAGATGTGATTCCTCAAAGGACCCTAATGATTTCTATAGATTAGATTAGAGCTTGAATGATTTTAGAGTGGACTTAGGTTTTTTATTCTCACTAAACCTAATTTTCTCTCTCTAACTCTCAAAATCCCAAAACCCTAGCTTTCTCCTGATTATGGCTACAGAATGGTCTCCCTCCTTAACTTAATTTCCGAGTTTTACTTTTTATATGGTCCCATTAGGGTTGAAAATCTCGAATTAATGAGATAAAATACACCCTATTTAAGAGAAAATAAAATATGGCAACTACAGTTGAGCGGCTGTAGTGGCCTATAGTTGGGTGGCTGTAGTTTTGCAAACTACAACCGTGCCCCTATAGGGCACTATAGCTGAGCAACTTAGTAGTTAGGTTTGCATTTCTCACCTTTTCTCACTTTGCTCTTTGGTTCTCTTAAACGCTCAATCAAACTTCTTCTGGGTTCCGCACCATGATTTGTTACACTGCTTTGGGTCATCCGAGACAACTCTGACATCATTCCGGTAGTTCTGAATCCGCCTCATGCTTATCCGTGAAAAAGGTAACAAAGGCTTTCATCATCAAGGTCGGGAAAAAAACCCGTGCTCACACCTTAGTTATACATTGTCATACACTAGTTATACTTTTTTGGAAAACTGTTATTCATTATTTATACATTAGTTATACCTTAGTTATACATTAATTATACCTTAGTTATACGTTAAGATACACTATTATAGTGATTATACCTTAGTCATACTTTCTGATACATTAGTTATACCTTAGTTATACATTGAGGCACAATGATTATACTTTAGTTATAAGTTGTGATACACTAATTATACCTTTTGATACACAATATGCCTTAGTTATATTTTCTTATACATTAATAATACCGTAGTTATACATTAAATATATCTTATTTATACGTTAAGACACACTATTATAGTGATTATACCTTAGTTATACTTTATGATACATTAATTATACCTTAGTTATACATTAAGACATAATGATTATACTTTAGTTATTGGCTGTGATACAATAATTATACCTTTTGATACACAATATGCCTTAGTTATACTTTCTTATACATTAATTATACCTTAGTTATACATTAAGATACACTATTACATTGATTATAACTTTAGTTATGCTTGAATTATACATTAGTTATACCTTAAGATACACTATTATGGTGATTATACCTTAGTTATACTTTCTGAAACACTGATTATACTTTAGTTATAGTTTGTCATCCTATATACTTTAGTTATACTTGAATTATACATTAGTTATACCTTAAGATACACTATTATAGTGATTATAGTTATACTTTCTGAAACACTGATTATACTTTAGTTATACACTGATTAAGGTATAACTAATTGTACCTTAGTTATACCTTTTGATACACATTATACCTTATTTATACTATCTGATAAACTGATTAAACTTTCTGAGATATTATGATGATTTTACCTTGTTCATCTTCTATTTCTCTCTGAATTGTTGTTATGCATAGCAGATACTCCATTAGGATGTTGCTTGCACTCTTTAAATAGACTCTAATAGACATGTCGTTTATTATTTCCATTAGAAAATATCCTTCTGTTACCTAGAATTGGATCTGTAAATCTTCTTTTAGTTGACCGATCTTAATGTTTCCTTTGATAGTTCGGTTGAAGTCATTGAATGTTGATGTTGTTGGTACTAGGACGCCACTTACTTTATAGTTGATGAATCTGTAATCTTCAATCCAACTTCCATTATGATGGAGTAGAATTGCGATTTCTTGCATATCTCTATGATCGATTGAATGTTTTTGTTGAATTGTTGTGTTTGTTTGTAGTGAGGCAATGATCGATTGAGTTTTGCGATTCTAAGATTACCGCGATTATAGGTTTTTGCATTTGAGAATGTACGTATTTTGGAGATTATGATTTTTTTGCTTTGTTGTTTATTGCAAAAGAATCACGTAAAACATGAATTTTCTGTTTTAGGCATTTTTGAAATATTGGGAAGTTTTTAATGTATTTATGCAAACTTTTGCTTTGTACGTAAAAAAGTTATATGGTGCCAAAAGGTAAGTATTTATCTAAAAAGACCCTTAAAAAAAGGAGTCAAAGCCTTTTGTTTGGGATATTTTCCTTGTTTTTATTTACTTCTATTCCAAATGGGAGTGTTTTTAAGTTGTTTTCCCTAGAGAGGATTGGGATATATTTTTATTATTTTATTCTTTCCTTTTTCTAGTTTAGGTTTAAAAGGGAGAAAGTTAGTAGTAATTAAAATCATTAGTTTTAGCATTAGTTTTTTTTAGTCATTCTATTTTTCTCTCTGCCTTGGTGCACATTTTTGGAAAGACATGAAGAGGAGGAACCATGATTTTGGAAGCTAGGGTTTGGAGCACTTCATTCCATCCGCATCAACATTTCATATAACTCTCCATCGACCATCTCGACTCTCTAGTTTCTTCTAAACTTTCTCTTTATTATGCCTTCTTTAATTTCTTTGTTGTAATTAGTTTAGTCATGAACTAATTCCATCATAGCTAAGGTATGGTGGATCTTAGCATAAACTCTATGTAATTACTTTTGAGGTTTAGTGCAATTCAATTTGTATTATTTTCCAATGATTGTGTTGGTGATGCTTAATGCTTTGAATGCGTGACCATCAATTTCACTGTTTCTAGTTAATTTATAATTGATCAATGGACTAAATTAACGGAATCATACAACACAGCAATTGCATGACCATTGCTGTAGCGGCTCACTAGTTTATGCTACTGCTGACGACATTTTTCGGAATGCGCGGTGAAGCGGGAACCGGGGATTATCTTTTTGAGTGAGTGTGGTTTGAAAACAGGTTTTTATCTTTCTTAAGAAAACCTTTCATTTTATTAAGAAGACTCATTTTGTAGAAAACTTAATTTTAAGTGTGAATTTTGGAAAATAGATTTTTTAGAAAATCCCAATTTGAACTTAAAGATCCCAAAATCTAAATTTCGTGATCAGATACAGAGTTGCCACCCAGATCTGCTCATCCGGGAAATTCTGGTACAGCTCCTTACCAAGTGTAGGCGCAGTACCTGATCCAGAGATTCAGGGTTCGGGCAACACATCTACTAATACTCAACTTGTTTTCAATTATTATTCCATAATACAATATAACATTCACTTAATTCTACCCATTTTTATCTTCTTGTAATTTTAGTTAATGATCATGCAAATGACATAAATATAAATCATAAATAAAGTGCACAAAAATAAAAGTGCAGGAAAAGTAAAGTAATGGCCAAATTATACAACTCTAAAAAGGAAACTCTCATCCTCACCATTTACAACCGCCTATAATACATGATAATCTAAAAAGGTACAACCGCCTAGATACACGAAATTATCTATTAAATACATCAAAAGACAAATTAAAAATAAAAAGCTACATCCAAATAGGGTTAGTACAAATAAACAAATCACACTAAGGACTCACATAAGACAGAATAGGGGTATTTTGGGAAACGGGATCATGTATAGGGGGATAATCGAGAAGTTTGGGTGACTACTCGATTAGACCTGGAAAACATTTTATAGAAACACCTTGGAGATTTTGTGAATAAAAACCAATTTTGAAAACGGTTTGGCTAGTTTTACATGCATTTTTCATCTTTTAGTGGGCCGAATATCCCGGAACCTGGGGGTTCTGTTCGTGAGTGGGCCTAAATTGAACATCCATCTAAGGTCTGGAAACATAAACACACCAAAATTCCTTTTTGAATCAAAAAGAGAAACAAAATTACAAGTTATAGGCCAAAAAGGCAAAAAAAAATTATGTTTCAGTCACTACAGCGAAGCCACTGTAATATACTATAGCCGCTCCATTGTAGTGGATGGGGCAGCTATAACAGCTACAGCCGAGTGGCTGTAGTGCTGCAGAAACACTAATATGGTTTTCTCTCGCATTTTGGAAATCGTTTTTTATGTTTTGATGGTTTCGGGTGATCTGGGGTTTTCGGAAACTTATGAAATCCACGAAATAGATCCAGATCAGATCAAACTAATCCTGAAAACCTTAAAAACCTGAAATCATCAAAACTAAATCTCACATCCATCAATCAAAAACTCGAAAACCACAAATCTAATTAGATGTGGATGTGATCCGACCGATATTATTCATGAAATACACATTTGGTTTGAAAAAGGAAGTGTTCTCGGTCGATTTAGGGCTTTTAGAGCTTCTGCCCTGGAGATTACAGCCGAGCAGCTATAATCAGAGAACTATAGCCATGCCACTATAGGTTACATTAGCGCCACCATAGTCATTATACTACAGCTGAGCGGCTATAAGCAACGAATGGGGCAGCTAAAGTTGGCTTTTCAATTCCAGCTTTGAGAAAAATACAAAAACATATAAAATGAACATCCAAATCGATTTGAAATCAGTTTTTGAGGCCTCTCAGAGTATACCTTGTTTGTGTTCCAGTGTTTTGGATCACCAGAAATAGATTCAGACACCGGAAAACTCCTCGGAATCACGAACAACCCGAAATCATTCATAATTCTCCAAAACTCGAACAGAACCCTAAATCGATCCGAATAAACACCAAATCAAGCAGAATCACTCCTAGACATGATTCCTTAAAGGACCCTAATGATTTCTATGGATTAGATTAGAGTTTTAGATGATTTTAGATTGAATTTAGGTTTTTTCTTCTCTCTCACTTAATTTTCTCTCTCTAATCTCTCAAAAACCAAAACCCTAGCTTTCTCTGGTTGTGGCTGTAGAATGATCTCTTCTCCTGGTCTAATTTTCATGTTTTCCTTTTTACATGGCCTAATTAAGGTTAAAAATCCCGAATTAATGAGATAAGATACCCCTTATTTAGAAGAAAATCAAATCTGGTGACTACAACCGAGCGGCTGTAGTGGCCTATAGTCGAGCAGCTGTAGTTGTGAAAACTACAGTCGCGCCCCTATAGGCACTATTGCCGAGCAGCTATAGCATTCAGTTTTGCATTTCTCACCCTTTCTCACTTTTCTCTCCGGTTCTCTTAAGCGCTCAGTCAACCTTCTTCGAGGTTCCGCACCAAGATTTGTTACACTACTTTGGGTCATCTGAGACATCTCTGACATTATTCCAATTGATCTAAATTTGCCTCATGCTTTTTTGTGAAAAAGGTAATAAAGGCTTTTATCATCGAGGTCGGGAAAAAACCCATGCTCACAGGCTGTCACTTAGATGGGTGCTTGTGCCCAATTCGAGTTTGGTCTTATGATAGGGAGCACGGTGAGAAGGAAAAGAGGACGTACCTGAGGGTTCTCCTCGTGTTGACCTACTATGACGTTCGTAGGGACTTGTCTCAGTTGATTCTTGAAACAGCGGTCTTGCCTAAGTTGACTTGATTTTTTCAGGGACTTACTTCAACTCCGTTGTGAAGCATAGGACTTTTCCCAAATTGATTCGACATTCTCCCAAGACGTGCTTTGACTCCATTATGAAGCAAAGGACTTTGCCCAGATTGGATTGGTTCTCTTGGGATGTGCTTCGACTTCATTGCGAAGCAGAAGACTTTGCCAGGATCAAATTGGTGCTCCAGGGACATGCTTGGACTCCATTGCAAAGCAAAGGACTTTGCCTAGATTGGATTGGTGTTCCAAAGACATGCTTCGACTCCATTACGAAGCAGAGGACTTTGCCCGGATCATATTGGTGCTCCAGGGATGTGATTTGACTCCATTGCAAAGCAGAGGACTTTGCCTAGATTGGATTGGTGTTCTAGGTGTTGGAGATTGTGCCCTAAGGCCAATATTGGATTATGTAATTTGACTTCTAAGATTAATCTAGTGTAGATTAATATTATCATTTATGTTTGTATGTTAGCATTTATGATAAGTATCCATGAATAAATCGTGTTATTCTAAATATCCCTAGTCGATTGTTATTATGGAAATTCTGGTACAGCTCCTTACCAAGTGTAGGCGCAGTACCTGATCCAGAGATTCAGGGTTCGGGCAACACATCTACTAATACTCAACTTGTTTTCAATTATTATTCCATAATACAATATAACATTCACTTAATTCTACCCATTTTTATCTTCTTGTAATTTTAGTTAATGATCATGCAAATGACATAAATATAAATCATAAATAAAGTGCACAAAAATAAAAGTGCAGGAAAAGTAAAGTAATGGCCAAATTATACAACTCGAAAAAGGAAACTCTCATCCTCACCATTTACAACCGCCTATAATACATGATAATCTAAAAAGGTACAACCGCCTAGATACACGAAATTATCTATTAAATACATCAAAAGACAAATTAAAAATAAAAAGCTACATCCAAATAGGGTTAGTACAAATAAACAAATCACACTAAGGACTCACATAAGACAGAATAGGGGTATTTTGGGAAACGGGATCATGTATAGGGGGATAATCGAGAAGTTTGGGTGACTACTCGATTAGACCTGGAAAACATTTTATAGAAACACCTTGGAGATTTTGTGAATAAAAACCAATTTTGAAAACGGTTTGGCTAGTTTTACATGCATTTTTCATCTTTTAGTGGGCCGAATATCCCGGAACCTGGGGGTTCTGTTCGTGAGTGGGCCTAAATTGAACATCCATCTAAGGTCTGGAAACATAAACACACCAAAATTCCTTTTTGAATCAAAAAGAGAAACAAAATTACAAGTTATAGGCCAAAAAGGCAAAAAAAAATTATGTTTCAGTCACTACAGCGAAGCCACTGTAATATACTATAGCCGCTCCATTGTAGTGGATGGGGCAGCTATAACAGCTACAGCCGAGTGGCTGTAGTGCTGCAGAAACACTAATATGGTTTTCTCTCGCATTTTGGAAATCGTTTTTTATGTTTTGATGGTTTCGGGTGATCTGGGGTTTTCGGAAACTTATGAAATCCACGAAATAGATCCAGATCAGATCAAACCAATCCTGAAAACCTTAAAAACCTGAAATCATCAAAACTAAATCTCACATCCATCAATCAAAAACTCGAAAACCACAAATCTAATTAGATGTGGATGTGATCCGACCGATATTATTCATGAAATACACATTTGGTTTGAAAAAGGAAGTGTTCTCGGTCGATTTAGGGCTTTTAGAGCTTCTGCCCTGGAGATTACAGCCGAGCAGCTATAATCAGAGAACTATAGCCATGCCACTATAGGTTACATTAGCGCCACCATAGTCATTATACTACAGCTGAGCGGCTATAAGCAACGAATGGGGCAGCTAAAGTTGGCTTTTCAATTCCAGCTTTGAGAAAAATACAAAAACATATAAAATGAACATCCAAATCGATTTGAAATCAGTTTTTGAGGCCTCTCAGAGTATACCTTGTTTGTGTTCCAGTGTTTTGGATCACCAGAAATAGATTCAGACACCGGAAAACTCCTCGGAATCACGAACAACCCGAAATCATTCATAATTCTCCAAAACTCGAACAGAACCCTAAATCGATCCGAATAAACACCAAATCAAGCAGAATCACTCCTAGACATGATTCCTTAAAGGACCCTAATGATTTCTATGGATTAGATTAGAGTTTTAGATGATTTTAGATTGAATTTAGGTTTTTTCTTCTCTCTCACTTAATTTTCTCTCTCTAATCTCTCAAAAACCAAAACCCTAGCTTTCTCTGGTTGTGGCTGTAGAATGATCTCTTCTCCTGGTCTAATTTTCATGTTTTCCTTTTTACATGGCCTAATTAAGGTTAAAAATCCCGAATTAATGAGATAAGATACCCCTTATTTAGAAGAAAATCAAATCTGGTGACTACAACCGAGCGGCTGTAGTGGCCTATAGTCGAGCAGCTGTAGTTGTGAAAACTACAGTCGCGCCCCTATAGGCACTATTGCCGAGCAGCTATAGCATTCAGTTTTGCATTTCTCACCCTTTCTCACTTTTCTCTCCGGTTCTCTTAAGCGCTCAGTCAACCTTCTTCGAGGTTCCGCACCAAGATTTGTTACACTACTTTGGGTCATCTGAGACATCTCTGACATTATTCCAATTGATCTAAATTTGCCTCATGCTTTTTCGTGAAAAAGGTAATAAAGGCTTTTATCATCGAGGTCGGGAAAAAACCCATGCTCACAGGCTGTCACTTAGATGGGTGCTTGTGCCCAATTCGAGTTTGGTCTTATGATAGGGAGCACGGTGAGAAGGAAAAGAGGACGTACCTGAGGGTTCTCCTCGTGTTGACCTACTATGACGTTCGTAGGGACTTGTCTCGGTTGATTCTTGAAACAGCGGTCTTGCCTAAGTTGACTTGATTTTTTCAGGGACTTACTTCAACTCCGTTGTGAAGCATAGGACTTTTCCCAAATTGATTCGACATTCTCCCAAGACGTGCTTTGACTCCATTATGAAGCAAAGGACTTTGCCCAGATTGGATTGGTTCTCTTGGGATGTGCTTCGACTTCATTGCGAAGCAGAAGACTTTGCCAGGATCAAATTGGTGCTCCAGGGACATGCTTGGACTCCATTGCAAAGCAAAGGACTTTGCCTAGATTGGATTGGTGTTCCAAAGACATGCTTCGACTCCATTACGAAGCAGAGGACTTTGCCCGGATCATATTGGTGCTCCAGGGATGTGATTTGACTCCATTGCAAAGCAGAGGACTTTGCCTAGATTGGATTGGTGTTCTAGGTGTTGGAGATTGTGCCCTAAGGCCAATATTGGATTATGTAATTTGACTTCTAAGATTAATCTAGTGTAGATTAATATTATCATTTATGTTTGTATGTTAGCATTTATGATAAGTATCCATGAATAAATCGTGTTATTCTAAATATCCCTAGTCGATTGTTATTATGGGAATAATAACAAACTAAGACTAGTGTGAGTGATAATGGATATTCATAAGATGAATATAGTGTATACAGATACAGATTATACTCACGGGTAATATGTTAGAGAACATGTTACTGGAGACCCACTATGAGATCAAGTTCATGGTCACGTGTCACAACTGATCTTGATTATAGTAGTGTCATCAGCTGATTCCTTTGACCTGAGGTCACCATGGATTCCGGGATGAATTCATGTTGTGCTTTGACGCAGTCAAACGCTGCTTGTAACAGAGTAGTTATAAAGGCTGTGGTTGGGTACAATATGACTCATGCTTAGGGATGTGAGTGACAGATATGGGATTTTGTCCCTCTCTATCAAGAGAGCGATATCACTGGGCCCCTCGATAAGTAAGACTGTTAAATGCATGGCCGTGCTCAAATAATTGATAGAGTATCAATTGATTTGTCTAAACAGTTTACTTTGAGATCGAGAAAGCATATGATTAATTATATAAGATTGACAAGTGTACCATGTCTTATAATTAATCTTGATATCAAAGAGACAAAAGGGAATATGACATTCTATAAATAGGTATTGGATCATTCCAATCATATTAATTGGGTAGTCGTAATGGCTTGCTAGAGTCCGCTTGTGACCTATAAGGACATTATGGTAATTTCCTTATTGCCAATTAATATGATCCTATGGGGTCACACACAAGAGCAAAATGAAGTTCATCTTATCGGGTATAAATTATTATTGGATAATAATTTATGAATGAGAAAGAGAATAAATATATATAGTGATATATATTTATGTATGTATATATAAATATTAATGTGATTAATATTGCATAAAGTATGCTACATATTATAATTAAATTATATGGAGATATAATTAATTATAATATTATATATATACATATATGTATTATGGAGAATTGATTTGATTTAATGTTAATTGAGAATTAATATTAAATTGTGTGGGTTAATATATAATTATAACTAATAGGTGTATTAGGTTATAATTATAATTAACTATTTAGGTTAATTATTTAAGGAAACAATTAACCTAAACCTAATAACTCTCTACACTAATAATGCAGCATTTTTTTCGGCCAGCCACCATAAGCTAAGGGCAGCCGACTTTTGCCTTGCTCTCCTTCCAAGTTTTCGAAACTTTGGTCTCTCTCTCGTTCGAAGAATTGTTCTTCAAATCCGGCGCTAGCACGCGGTGGACGTATTGCTCCGTGTGGATCAACCGTAGAGGGAACCTATTTTGGTTCCTGCTTGATTCAATCTTCAAAGAATTAAGGTAATTCTTTAACCCTCCTTCCGATTCAATGCAATGTACATGGGTCCTTGGTGGGGATTAATCTTTTATTTCCGCTGCGCATTTTGTTTTGTGCGATTAATTCCCCAACAGTGGTATCAGAGCCAGGTTGTATTTTGATTGAATTGGATTTATGTTTTGATTGGATCAAAATTGCATGTTAGGGTTTGTATGATTTTGATTGGATCAAAATTGTTGTTAGGAGTTTGTATGTTTTATTTAGGGTTCTATGTTATTGTGAATAACAAAATAAAATTTGATTTTATTGATTAATCATTGTGAATGATTTTATGTTAATGATTTGGAATGTTTAAGGGGTTTTGGAATCATGAATTTGATTCATGGGTTTTTATTGAAATTGTTTCAATTCAATTTAATTAAAAAAAAAAAAAAAAAAAAAAGAAGAAGATGTTACTGTTCGTATTCTGGGCATAATGCCCAGAATACCTTTTGGCCGGCAAATTGCAATTGCAATTTGCAATTGAAGTTTGCAATTGCAATTTGAAATTGCACATGCTGCGTAAGCAGCATGCTGCTTACGCAGCATGGGCTGCGCGCAGTATTGGATCCTGTAGTGCGCGGCCCGACGAGCCTGCTGTCCGACAGTTTTAACCCCTTTTTCCGTTTTAAGTGTGGAAAATTGTTTCTGCATATTTACGAATTTTTCCAAATTAATTAATTCTAAATACAATGTGATTGTATTTTACCACTTTGAACCCTAAATATTTTTAGATATAAAATTATTGTTGATAATTTTATGCATGGTGTTATGGTATGGTTTTGGACCCCATGGATGCTTTATTTTATTTATTAAGATTTTATAAATACGGCCTGCGAGTCGTTTGTATTTATGTAATCCTAATTTTCTAGATAAATTGTATAGGATGCAATTTATTGTTTGTAAATTTTATTTTACTAGAAAATTGTATAGGATACAATTTTTGTAAAATATGTAAATCCAAGAGATGGTGCCAAGGAACAAAGACGTGAAGACGGATCCAAGGGGTGCGGCTGTGCTGTGACCATACGATGGTTACAACCACCTAGGATATGACCTGTTGATTTTCATATTGGCCTATGAAAATCAATGTAGATAAAACCATACCATAACACGGTTTTGAGTCTTATGCATGTTGTATTTATTTTATGCCATAAGATGCCATGTTAATAAATATTGATGCATGTTAGAAATTATTTTGCATGTGATGCAAAATGTTAATATATATATGTAAATGCATGCTTTGTTTCTTTTAGATGCCATGTGATGCCATGCTAGATTGCATGCTTAACATATGTATGACATAGGATGCCATGCTAATTAGTATTAACAAGAGTATGTTTAATATTAATGCCATGAATTGTATATGATACAATTAAAATCACAGGATTTAACAAACCCTAAATAAACTTATGAAGTTTATATTTGCCACCCAATTACGTATAACACTAGTCAAGTACTATGTTCGCATCATGGTAGCCACGCCAAAGCGGGTACGCATGTTGTGACCTTAGCGAAGCGATAATATGAGAAATGGTGATTCTCATTGTGTTGTAATTGGTTTAACAAAGGGTTAATCAAAACGGTGTTTGAGCCCGAGGCAAAGATGAGATGAGTAACATACAATTAAATATGATATATGATATCATGCATCTCATAAATTAGAAGAGTTGCATAATGATGCAATTGGCAAAGAAGTGCACATCCAAAATATGTTTAAATGGTTTAAAGCATGATTTTGAGTCTTTGCCTACCGAAATTATATTTAATCATAGGGACATGCCAAAGCAGTGCTATGGTTAAGTATGGATTTTGGATCTTCACCCACTTAAATATTTTAAAGGGTTTTATAATTTAAGTGGGAGCATTTAAATAAAAATCTTTACACGCTTTATTATAGTTATGATTGCTATTACCATGATCTCGATTGTTATTGAACTTTGAGAATTGTTCTCAAATCAAAAGGAATCATATGTTCTCAATAATCCTTTTGCCCAATGAACCACTAGCAATTGTAACATGAGTATAAAAGATGCTTACTTGAAGCATCGAAGGGACTCTGTTTAAAATTTATTATCTTACACTTGCCACCAATTCTTCCGCACGTGGAAGTTTTACTTGAGGCATATGATACATCACAAATGGAAATGTTCCATCAGTTAGTGAGCAAGAAAAGATAAGTGTTTGAGGCAACATTTTCTCATTGGCCTCCAAAAAGGCATTAAGATGTGATCTTGAATTCATTAATTGATAGTCATTGGTGATGAACTATCATTTGAATGACATGGAGAAAATTGTGAATTAGTTGCATAGGATGCAAAAGAATGTTAAGTTATCCATAAAGGATAAGCCCGCCTCGAATTGTGTGCTTAAGGTTCAAAAGGAAAAGGATAAAAGGAAGGTCGAAAAGCATAAAGACCGAAAGGTTCGGGTGAAACATGTTTTAAAGACCAAAGTTGTTGGCATAGAGAGATCTCCAAAAGAAGGATGTTGCCATTTCTAGAATGAATCGTTCATTAGAATGAAAATAGCAAACTTTGTTTGGAGAACTATGAGAAGATGAAAGGCAGTAAAACTGCTACCTTAAGTATTTATTAATTATTCTACTTTTGTTTCTATATCAAAGGTATTAGATACCGTGGTGGATTTCATATTAGTAGAATATGAAGAATCTCAACTTAAGTAGAAACCTTATGAAGGTGAAAGGTAGAATACGAATAGGCAAGAGTAGCAAAGGTTGTTACTTGGAAGTTATGAACTTCTGGTTAAAAGTTATGAACTTTTACATGAAAGTTATGAACTTCTAGGTAAAAGTTGTGAACTTTTACATAAAAGTTATGAACTTTGGTTAAAGGTTATGAACTTTTACATGTAAGTTATGAACTCTTGTTGCCTATTGGGCTCGTTGTTTTGAGTGAACAAATGTTGTTTATTTTATAATTGTGAATTATAAACTTTATAAAGACATGATTATGAAATACAGATTTACATAATTGTCTTTATATGTGGAGCCCATCCGTAACATAAATACTGTAAGGATCGAATCAAATAGTTTGATTCAACCTATTTTGGCAGTATCATCTTGGAGGCATAAGCAAGGTCGCATTACGAAACTCCATGAGAATGGACTTTTGGATTCATGAGATTATGAATCATCTTGAATCATGCGAATATTGTTTATTGTAAAAGATGACAAAGGGTTTTCTTTGCTGAAAGTAGTCAAAGAACAATCGATTTATTAAGCATTATACATGTGGATGTATATGAATTATAAATCAACTGCTAAAGAAAGTTTTAATACTTCATTACTTTTATGGAACTTTTCATTAGATAAGAGTATCTAATGAAACACGAGTTTGGAACTTTTGAAGTGTTCAAAAGCTTGTAAAAGGAGTATGAAGTATCTTGACAAGATAGTAAAGTCACTTAGATATGATCCGAGTGGTGAATATTTGAGTCAAGATTTTGACAATCATCTTAGAGATTGTGGGACTGTCTCACAATTGACTTCTCCAAGTACGCCACAAAGTATGTTGTGTCGAAAAGGGAGTAGTCGAACTCTATACAGATATAGTTCAATCTATGATGAAGTCAAGTTGATCATCGTTTTCTCGAAAATATGCCATTAAAGCAGCTGTGTATATTGTTCCGTCTAAAACAATTCATGAATCAACATATGAGATATGGTTGGGTAAGAGACCCAAATTGTTTCATTGAATAAGTTTAGGGCTGTAAAGCTTATTTCGAATAAGTTGGCACCTAAATTTAAATATCGTATTGTGGATTACTCAAAAGGAAAGTAGGAGTTGTTACTCCTGTGTTTCTTTGGGATACAAAGTAGTTGTAGCTAGAAATGGTTTCCCCTTGAAGAGGGAGTTAATTTCTAGTAGAGTTAGTGGGAGTAAAGTACACCTACAAAACTCGTAATTCACAAAAGTGACATTTAACGTTGAAGAGGAACGTGGAAATGGTTTCATGATCATTGTTGAAATTACACAAGTCCAATGAAAGTCTAGTGGAATACGACATGATTAGGAGAGATATGGATTTCTCAAAATCATGATGTAATTTTACTAGATGAAGTAAGTCTTCTTTTATGAAGAAGCAATGTTAGATTTTGAATCTAATATGTGACTTGATGCTACAAAGGTTGAAGATAAGTCCATGTCTGACAATCAAAGTATAGACTTTGATAAGTCTTTTAGAAGATGCATATGCAATGGTTGCAAGTGAGTTTTCAAATTGAAAACCGATATGGATGGTGATCTTCAAACTTATAAAGCACGACTAGTGACTATAAGGATACGAACAAATTCATAGTAGGACTATGATGAAATCCTCTTTAGTCATTATTCATGATCAAGTCATATTGAGTTCTTGTTGCCATATCCCCATAATATGATTATAAAATATGGCAAATGGATATCAAAATCTATTTTTTACGTGAAAACATGATTGAGGATGTGTACGTGACACAACCCAAAGTTTTGAGCATCCAAAGAATTCAAATAGCGTATGCAAGTTTTCAAAGATTCTCATAAGGATCGAAACATGCATCAAATAGTTGGAATCATAGTTTTGATAAAGAAATCAAATGGTTTGATTTTATCAAAAGGATGATGAATCTTGTGTTTCAAAAGGATCAGTGGGAGCATATCGGTATTCCTAATGCTATATGTGGATGACATATGGCTTGTTGGAAATAACATTCTTACCTTGCAAGAAGTAAAATCTTGGCTAAGAAAGTAATTTCAGTTAATGTTATAAGCATGACTGCCTGTATTCTTGAAATTGGAATCTATACAGATAGATCTAAAAGAATGTTTTGGCTTAAGTCAAAGCATTGAAAGCGTTTAATAGAAAAGACTTAATAGAAGCTTGCTTATGTTAACTGTGTAAATAGTTGCACATATACAACTGATTGCAATTAGTTGCAATATATCAGTCGAGATCTAGTATTCTCTTAAAAAGAGAAGTTATGATTTTGAAAGGATCAAAATAAAACGTTATAGCTAAATATCTATAATAGCAGCCAAAGTATACAGTTACATGTGATGTAAAGAAATTTTGGATGAAGAAGTTCATCAAAATTTTATGTTTTTGTTCTAAGCATTGCTTATCCTGTGAGACTATTGTAGGGACAATAGTTCAATGCGTAAGAACCTTGTATGACACAAGCATATACTTAGGCGTTTTTCACTAATTTAGAGAGGCTGTGTCTAAAGAGAGAGTGAATATGTGTAAAGTAGCAACGGAAGCGAAAATTAATAATTCATTGACAAAGACTCCTGCACGAGTGAATACATGAAAGTCATGTAGGTCAATGGGTATAAGATACATGTATGATTGGCCATAGTGCAAGTGGGAGATTGTTGGAGATTGTGCCCTAAGGCCAATATTGGATTATGTAATTTGACTTCTAAGATTAATCTAGTGTAGATTAATATTATCATTTATGTTTGTATGTTAGCATTTATGATAAGTATCCATGAATAAATCGTGTTATTCTAAATATCCCTAGTCGATTGTTATTATGGGAATAATAACAAACTAAGACTAGTGTGAGTGATAATGGATATTCATAAGATGAATATAGTGTATACAGATACAGATTATACTCACGGGTAATATGTTAGAGAACATGTTACTGGAGACCCACTATGAGATCAAGTTCATGGTCACGTGTCACAACTGATCTTGATTATAGTAGTGTCATCAGCTGATTCCTTTGACCTGAGGTCACCATGGATTCCGGGATGAATTCATGTTGTGCTTTGACGCAGTCAAACGCTGCTTGTAACAGAGTAGTTATAAAGGCTGTGGTTGGGTACAATATGACTCATGCTTAGGGATGTGAGTGACAGATATGGGATTTTGTCCCTCTCTATCAAGAGAGCGATATCACTGGGCCCCTCGATAAGTAAGACTGTTAAATGCATGGCCGTGCTCAAATAATTGATAGAGTATCAATTGATTTGTCTAAACAGTTTACTTTGAGATCGAGAAAGCATATGATTAATTATATAAGATTGACAAGTGTACCATGTCTTATAATTAATCTTGATATCAAAGAGACAAAAGGGAATATGACATTCTATAAATAGGTATTGGATCATTCCAATCATATTAATTGGGTAGTCGTAATGGCTTGCTAGAGTCCGCTTGTGACCTATAAGGACATTATGGTAATTTCCTTATTGCCAATTAATATGATCCTATGGGGTCACACACAAGAGCAAAATGAAGTTCATCTTATCGGGTATAAATTATTATTGGATAATAATTTATGAATGAGAAAGAGAATAAATATATATAGTGATATATATTTATGTATGTATATATAAATATTAATGTGATTAATATTGCATAAAGTATGCTACATATTATAATTAAATTATATGGAGATATAATTAATTATAATATTATATATATACATATATGTATTATGGAGAATTGATTTGATTTAATGTTAATTGAGAATTAATATTAAATTGTGTGGGTTAATATATAATTATAACTAATAGGTGTATTAGGTTATAATTATAATTAACTATTTAGGTTAATTATTTAAGGAAACAATTAACCTAAACCTAATAACTCTCTACACTAATAATGCAGCATTTTTTTCGGCCAGCCACCATAAGCTAAGGGCAGCCGACTTTTGCCTTGCTCTCCTTCCAAGTTTTCGAAACTTTGGTCTCTCTCTCGTTCGAAGAATTGTTCTTCAAATCCGGCGCTAGCACGCGGTGGACGTATTGCTCCGTGTGGATCAACCGTAGAGGGAACCTATTTTGGTTCCTGCTTGATTCAATCTTCAAAGAATTAAGGTAATTCTTTAACCGTCCTTCCGATTCAATGCAATGTACATGGGTCCTTGGTGGGGATTAATCTTTTATTTCCGCTGCGCATTTTGTTTTGTGCGATTAATTCCCCAACACTAGGGACGTGTTTCGACTCCATTGCGAAGTAGAGTACTTTGCTCGGATTGAATTCTCCTTGTGAATTGATGCTTATGAAAGTGAAGGGTATTTTGGTAATTTTGTGGCTTGGAAAGTTGGTGTCCTTTGGAGGAAGAGTATTTTGGTCATTTCCTTCTCGTGGGGCCTATGTCACGAAAAGAAGTGAGTTTTAGTGATTTGGTATCCCCTATGGTGAAAAGGGTATTTTGGTCATTTGGTAGCTTGGCGGCTAACCGAAGGACATTTTGGTCATTTCACCTCTAGTGGAGGCTATGTCACTAGGGGAAGAAATATTTCAATGATTTGGTTTCCCGTGAAGCTTGTGTCACTAAAGGGGAGGTGTCTTGGCCATTTGGTAGTTTGGTTACTAACAGAAGGGCATTTTGGTCATTTCACTTCTAGTTGGGCCTATGTCACCAAAGGAAAGGATAATAGTGTTTCCCGTGAAGCTTGTGTTGCTGGGGAAAGATGCTTTGGTGATTTGAGAAGTTTGATTATCTCTTTTGATGTTTTAAAGTTGTTTCGCGTACGTATTCGTTCCTTGATCAATAATTTTGGAAACAAAAATTTTTGCCCCTTCGATCAAGAATAAATATAGACTGAATATCTTGCCCCTTGATACCATTGAAATTGGCTTTATATTAGCGGAGCAATACTGTTGAAATTGGCTCGCTATGGTGGAGCAATACCATTGAAATCGGCTCGCTGTGGTGGAGCAATACCATTGAAATTGTCTCTCTACGGTAGAGCAATACCATTGAAATTGGATCAGGAGTGTGTATTTATTCCTTGATCGATAATTTTGGAAACAAAAAAAATTTTTTTGCCCCTTCGATCAAGAATAAATACGGCTTGGTTGTTTTACCCCTGGATACCTGCAAAAGGTAAGAGATACCCTTCTCGGGATTATATCGGCGTAAATGTGATTTTTGAAAATTGAGAAAAGTCTCTTACCTGGGATTAAAGGATGCCCCAGTGTCAGGTTATTTCTGTCTTCGGAGTACTCAAGGTTTGAGACAGCCCGATGATGATAGCAAGACCTGTACTTGGGTTGATCTTTGATGCATGTATGCATGTGTGTATGTATGTTTTGAATGTATGTGTCTATGTTATGGTGTTTTTTTATGCTTTGCTTGGTGTAGACGATGAATGGGATTGAGCGTCGAGAGCCCACTCGCTTAAGGGCGGAGGTTGACCAGTTGCGTCGATGGGTCATCGAGTTAGAGATCATGAACCAGACCTTCAAAGATCAGGTGGGTGATTTGGAGGCCCATATGGGAATTACGGGTGAGCATGTGAGCGAGAACCCAACCGAGGAGCTAGGAGATGACGGAGATGATGATGATGATGCCGGCTTTGCACCTCCTTAGGCCTATTTCTCCATCTTTCTACTTGTGATGTATTGACCCATTTGTGGGTTACTTTCTTTGACTTTTGCACATTTTGGCCCTTGCATGGGTCTTACTTTGTGATGTACTTGATGGCTTGGATGATTTACACATGGTTTATGACATTTACATCTTCTAGTCATTGAATTTGAGCCTTTGAGTGTATATTCTCTGCCCTTTTCATGCTTTTATTGCCCTTCGGTTAGATTTGATCGGGTCTGGGATGTGTTTCGATGCCTTTAGTCTTCATTTTCCTTGAAAAATTCCCCCGGGAACTCATAGCCAAGCATCTATGATCATCATAAGTCATATAAAGATATAGACAAAGTATTATCTACACTACAGCCACCTGGCACATTACAGCCACACCTCTGTAGGGCATTACAACTACCAAACACCTTAAAGCTACCCCACATCGAATTGGTTTGATTGGCTAAGGCGCCGGACTGACATTTCTATCCGATGGGTTTGCCCCTGGTGGGATATTTCTGATGTGACAACTGAGACCTGGGCCGGAGGTGTCCAGCTACTTAGATTGACCCAAGTGACTTTCTACTCTCCGGCTCAGCTGTGCAGACATTATGGTCAGCTGCAGGGGGTCCCTCGATCTTTATGCACCACCGAGTGCAGAGTGTTTACACCACAGTGGCCTCGACACTTGCAGCATCAGTGGATGCATCCTATTCACACCGAGATTCTGAGATATGATGGTACTGTGCCTATGGAGACGGATGCTAGCTACAAAGCTTGGCTGACTAACCTGATTGCTTGCCCCACGAGACGTGGACGTGAGGTGCTAACTTTAAGGTACCTCAATCCTTAGAGGATTAGGGTTATCTAAGCTTGATGTAACTATATGACTTT
Organism: Euphorbia tirucalli; assembly: GCA_039660915.1. Taxonomy (NCBI): domain Eukaryota; kingdom Viridiplantae; phylum Streptophyta; class Magnoliopsida; order Malpighiales; family Euphorbiaceae; genus Euphorbia; species Euphorbia tirucalli. Next base: position 35,927,912 of record CM077633.1, read on the forward strand.
TATTCCGTTTTTTATTTCATGTCCTAACTTTTGCATAGGTCGCCCTTTCGGGTTTTCGGCCTATCGGACTGTCTTTTCTTTTACCTGGACTGCCCTTTTGAATTTTCAATTTAGCAAACTTTATTTTGTGTCCTAATTTTTGTATAGATCGCCCTTTCGGGTTTTCGATCTATCAGACTTCTACTTCTTCTTCTTCTTTTTTTTAGTGTGATGCATGCAAACCGAAAGTGTGTATAGCCGTATATGCATGATGCGAATTCAATTTCAAGCAGACTTGGGACATTTGAGCCAATAGAGCAAAGCGTTCATTCATTCATTCATTAATAATGTTTTAGCATAATGCACATCAAAAGATAAAATGAAGTTAAGAACAGAATTAGTAATGGTATCCGTCTCGACTGAATCCATGACCGCCATCAACCGGTCTTCACAGATTTTCCCACTACTGGTGCTCGCCTCTTTGTCCTGACTTTTGCATAAATCGCCTTTTCACTTTTTAACCCATTGGACTGTCATAACTTTTGCATGGATCACCTTTTCATTTTTCCACCCATCGGACTTTTTTTTAACACATAGTATCCCTGTGTTTTGTCGTGGTCAATAGGGTTGATGACATGGCCTTTGTTGCTCCTAATAGAACCACTTCCACCTTATAGTCTAACGAGTATGGCGTTTCTCCAGTACATGCTCTGATGCTAGTTCTTTGTCCTTGCAAAGCTAATGGTAATTTGTCGACCCAAACTCTGTAGGTAACTACCACTTTTGATGGAATCCCTTTGATAGATTTATTGGCCGCTATTATCACCCTATTGGCTTGTGAGAGATACGAAGATGGTCTATGATGTTCAACCCTTTATTCTGGAACACTACGTTATTACCCCTTGGAATTGTACTCCATCATTGGTCATGACATGATGACATTTTTTTTAAGGTTGTGACATTCATACATCACTCTGATTCTACCCACTTTGAGAAGTAGTTGACTGTTGCGACCATGGAGCGATGTCCGTTTGACACCAGTGGCCTTAGTTCGCTGACACTGTCAATTCCGCATGTTGTGAGAACCCTCCTTTTTCTGTTTTGAGTCTATGGAGCTCTTGCTTGGCTGGTTTCATCTTCGAATCCTTTGGAACTTGGTGTTCAGTAATTTCTCTATCACCCCGGCACGACACCATACAGCCAGGCAAATATTTCCATGTGCTTTTGTGGTACTTTTACAATTTTCTTTTCTCTCATCAGGTGTGAGGTCTTTCAAGATGGATATCATTTTCAAGTCATGATCTATCCCTAGATTCATTTCATGCAATGATGCATCATGTATGCTAAAGACATTAAATGAATGTTTGTATGTATGCATAGTTTCATCCGAAAGAAATATCACACTAGTAATTGAAATCAAATCGCATTGTATTAAATGTCTTATGGACTGAATTGTTCACATAATGAAATAAAAAACAAAAATAGATACCTTAAAATGGTTATTATCCTCCACATGCGGAGGGTCTTCTCTAACTACAACATCCTTGGCCTCACTAGCTTGCGTACCCAAATCATCCGAAGTTGGGCAAGGGATTACTCTAAACGCTTGACTTCAAAGCCGGCTCAACAATCTTTCCATCGGTACCCAACTGCTTGATGGCCCTAATCAACTGGGTGCACTCATTTGTACGGTGACCTGTCATCACGTGATAAGAACAGAAGTTATCTCTATCCGCCTCAGTTGGAGGTGAAAATGGCCTCAAATTATGCAACAGCCCAGCCTTTCTACACTTAGCAAAAATTCAGCTTACTGACTCAGCCCATGGACTAGTGACCTTTTGAGGAGTTCCTGTTTGTCTACCTTGAGCTACAGCAGCCACATTCACTTCTTGCACTTGTCCAAGGTTTGCGGTTTGAGTCGGTTTTGAACTAGACCCAGCAGATGTGGTTATGGAGTTACCAGCCTTGTAGCCCTGTGTACACCCCCGACTACTTGATAAATACCAAAATTCTGCTTGTTTCTTTGGTCTTCCTCCTTATATTTCTCGATTCGCTTAGCAAATTCGACAACTTTTGTGAAAGCATGGAATCTTTTCAGCTTCATTTTGTCTTTGTATTGAGGCAGGCTTTACGATGAGAGACTCTAACTTTGGAGCTCCATCCACCAGCACTTGAACATCCATCCATCTCTTGTAGTAAGATGGAAAGGATTCATTTGGCTTTTAGCAAATCCTCTTTAAATCTTTAAGAGTAGTTTCCACCTGGTTATTGTAAGCATATTGCTTCACAAAAGCTTCAGATAGGTCCTCCCAAGTAGAACCGGTGTATAAAGGCATCTTCATATACCACTTTGCCACAGCATCCCTTAAAGTAGTCGGGAATAGATTCAAGAGGTGACCTTTCCCGATTACCATACTTGTCATCATTCTCACATAACTATCCAAATGGGCTTTCGGTGGGCCTTCCCTGGTGTAGGGAGGAAGATAGGGCATATGAAAACCAGCCGGAAGTGGCTCTCCTCCGTCAGCCATCAAAGTAGCCGGGTCGACACACTTAATAGGGTTATAGTGCACCATTTGCTTCAGTTTAGGCAATATGGATTCAATGTCAGACAACTTCTGATTAAGACGCTTCTCCACAACAGTCTCAATTGAGGCTTCTCTCGCCTTCTTAAAGGCTTCATCTTCTTCAGACTGATGATTAGTCTCCCTATGATTGACAACTCCACCACTTCCACCGGGAACACTCCCTCCAGCTCCATTCGTCACTTGGACAAAGTGTTGTCCTTTGCTTCCAACCGAAGTTGCTTCCAACCGAAGTCTAAGTCGGTGGAACAGTCTGTATAGAGTTAGCATTCATTACAGCTTACATTTGCTCCCTAAGGGTAGCCTTAAACTCATCAGAATTCAGGAAAATTCTCATGAAACCCTCCATGTCAAAAGGCATATTCCCATTGCTTCTGTCAACCATTTCTATTCTAGCTGCTTCTTCCAATAGGGTCTGACTATCAACCGGTAAAGAAGGCAACTGAATCTCAACCTCCCAATTGGAATCTGACCCTGTGGTTCTGATTCAACTGACTGAACTGGTTGACTCGGCTCCGACTTGATACGAATTAACCGCCTCAAGGTTTGAATCCAAACTGCACGTTCAACATGAGGTTAGAATTTCGGATGGATGTTGTGAACCTAGACTCGACACACTAAGTGGCGTGTATGGTATGTTTGTGTTCATGATTGAATGATGTTCAATGGATGGGGATGATGATGGAAATGACCTTTATATTTTCCTTCTTTTTATTTTGGACGTTCCAAGCATACCCCTTGCCATACGAAAGACAATGCAAAAATGTTGCATGTGAGCCATCACACTGACAGAGGTTCAGCGCCTTCGGGGCACCTAGTGGATGTTATGAAATGGTCACATGTGTACCGACACACGAATAGAGTTTTGATGCTTCGTAGGTCAATGAGATGATATGAAGTGGTCATATGGGAGCTGTTCTATAGACAGAGCTTCGATGCTTTTATGGCATCTTGGATAAAGTGATGTCACAAACAAGTCACATGTAGCTCGAAACACAAACAGAATTTTGGCGTTCATGGAACACCTTGTATGACTTAGTAATGTTATGAAATGCCCCTACAAGTATGTAATAGTTCGGCACTCGTGGAGTACCTCAAATGAATCATCAATGTTATGGAACAATCCGACGTGGATTGCGAGACACAAGCAAGGTTTCGGCATCTCCATGGTACCAACGATGATGTCATGTAATGATATCGTGTGACCTGCCATACGAATATGGACCTAAGACCATCATGGTCCTCTAATGAATGACAGGATATAGTGAAATGGCCAAGTGCAATCCGGTGCAAAGGCGGAATACGGGTAGTTTTGGGACTCCTGATATGAGATGAAATGATTGTGAAGGGCATACTTAGAACGTCCTTCCATTTTAGATGGGATGAGATGAGATGAATAACCATGTCACACAGAATGCAAGTGGCTGCACAAAGACGTGGTTAGGATGCATGACACACAAGATGATGTCGTGTATGCTTTATGAAATGTGAACACACAGAATGTATATGGCACATAAAAAAGACCATGGCTGCATGAAAATATGGTTAGTATAATGCCACACCTATGATAATGCTTCAAAATAGCTGCATAAAAATGTGGTTAGAAAATGACACATGGATGATGTGTGTTTGATGTCTCATGCAAATGGCGAAATAAGGTCAAACAAACACAAACAAACATTAGCACAAAGACACATAACTATGCTCTCCCTTCCAACCTTATTCCCATTCGATTTGGCCTGCATTCTACCTAGGTGTTGGGTCTCTTTGATACCAATCGAAGGTAACAAAGGCGCACTCTCAAAATCTAATTCACAAATCTATGTTTTGGTAGTCCTAAGGGGAAGTTACTAGGCCATTACACGAAGATATAAGTCAAACCAAGGGTCGTATAGGTTCCCACAGTGAAAATACACTCCTCATCATAGAACAAGATGTAAGGTTCATACGGTGCTATGAGTGGTTTACCCCCTCGGATGCCTCTAATCCCAGCGGAAGAGGTAGGTCCCTTTTGGAAATAAATCGGGCTAATCATGTGTTGGAGGGATTGAGAAGAGAAAATGTCATGCTATGTGGTTGTGAATGAGATATCGGATTATGAATTAATAATTAACTACAAGTGAGGATATACTTCAATTGTTGCCTAAGTTCCTTAAGTTTTTATGAAAACTTTTTTAAAGAAACCGTTATTCCCCAGCGGAGTGGCCACTGTGAGCGGACAACATTTTTCGAAACATGCGGTGAAGTGGGAACCGGGGATTTTCTTTTTGAGTGAGTGTGGTTTGAAAACGAGTTTTTATCTTTTTTAAGAAAACCTTTCATTTTATTGAGAAGACTCATTTTGTAGAAAACTTAATTTTAAGTGTGAATTTCGGAAGATAGATTTTTTAGAAAATCCTAATTTGAACTTAAAGATCCCGAAATCTAAATTCCGTGATCAGATACAGTGTGGCCACCTGGATCAGCTCATCCGGGAAATTCTGATACAGCTCCCTACCAAGTGTAGATGCAGTACTTGATCCAGAGATTCATGGTTCGGGCAACACATCTACTAACCCTTAACTTGTTTTCAATTATTATTTCTTAATATAATATAACATTTACTTAATTCTACCCATTTTATCTTCTTTTAATTTTAGTTAATGCTCATGCAAATGACATAAATATAAATCATAAATAAAGTGTAGAAAAATAAAAGTGCAGGAAAAGTAAAGTAATGGCCAAATTATACAACTCGAAAAAGGAAAACTCTCATCCTCACCATTTACAACCGCCTGTAATACATGATAATCTAAAAAGGTGCAACTGCCTAGATACATGGAATGATCTATTAAATACATCAAAAGAAAAATGAAAAATAAAAAGCTGCATCCAAATACGGTTAGTACAAATAAACAAATCACACCAAGGACTCACATAAGACAGAATAGGGGTATTTTGGGAAACAGGATCATGCATAGGGGGATAATCGAGAAGTCCGGATGACTACTCGATTAGACTTGGAAAACATTTTATAGAAACGCCCCATAGATTTTGTGAATGAAAACCAATTTTGAAAACGGTTTAGCTCGTTTTACATGCATTTTTCATCATTTAATGGGCCAGATATCTCGGAACCCGAGGGTTCTGTTTGTGAGTGGGCCTAAATTGAACATCTATCTAGGGTCTGGAAGCATAAACACACCAAAAATCCTTTTTGAATCGAAAAGAGAAATAAAATTACAAGTTAAAGGCCAAAAAGGCAAAACTGTAATTCTGTTTCATCAACTACCGCCGAGCCACTGTAGTATGCTACAGCCGCGCCACTGTAGTGGATGGGGGTATTAGGAGATATTTTTGTTGGACTAATCCTTTTAGATTTTATGATTGTTAAGTTTATACAAGGTAATTTGATAGTGAAGATTGGCCCGGTTGATAATGAAACATTGGTCAGCCCTGAAGGCATAGCATTGGTCAGCCATAAGAGTCAATTGAGCTAGGTGGTCCTGATACGCTGGGTGGTCCCATTATTCATCAACAGGTTCTAATTTAACTATATTATTGCTAAGTTTAAATTTAACAAGTATAAGATTTAAAATGAATAGAATAACAAGAATATTTTCTAATCGTGAACTAGGTTCTAGTTCCAGAAATAGTTATGATAATAACATCAAAGAAAAAATTAATTCAATGGAAATAAATATTAGTAAAATAGAAAATGATTTGATGGATTGGACAATACAAAAGCAAGATATTAGTACAATTTATTATGTTGGAACATTTGAATTTTTGACTAATTATGCTATTAAAACTGCTGAGCAAACTGTTGCTATAAATCAAGAACATGAGAATATTCAATTATCTTTAGAAAAAGCAATAAATGAACATAAATTGAAAAAATATAAATTTTTGCATATTGGTTCTGTACAAATTGCTATTTAACCTTTGTTTAGATTATGATTTGATATTCCTGTTTTGATGTGGTTACGTGATGGAAGGTATATTAATTTTACTAATTCTCTGCTTGCTATGGCTGAAACAAATTTGGCAAATGTACCCGTATATTTTTATTGCCATCCTGGATTTTCTATTAGTTTATTTGATCCAAATATTTTAGACACCTTAACTTTGACTGTTAAAACAAAAAATTTGGAATTTAAAGAAAATGTTAGATCTGTTGCTATAATATATAGGATTTATTATAAAGTGATGACTACTACTCTTAATCCAAGATCAAAGAGAAATTTTAAAAGAAATGAAACTTTATTGTTTGAAGTAAATAGAGCACACTCTAATATTCAAATACCTAAAAGATTAAATTGGAATGAAATAAGTAGATTAGGAATTTGAGATTTAACAGAAATTTGTGAACCTAGACCATTAGAAATAAATAATCAAACATCTAGAATTATTGAACATAGCAATGGAACTGTTCGAAGATATTTTTCATCTACCTTAAGTCAACCTGCTAGAACATCTGTTTATTCAAATAATAGGCCATTATAAAGTAATAATACTTTACCTCGATCTAATTCAGAAAGAAATTTAAATTTGTCAAGTGTTGATTTTAGCGAAAACATTCCAAGACCAATTTATGAAGAAATAAGAGATGATAATACAATGAGTCCAACTAGGATACAAATGGAAGCATTTTCTGTATTAAATAGTAATAACTGATTTAAATTAAGTATGAATAAATTCAAAATTAATAAGGAATCTTTAAGACAAGACTTATATTCAAATTATAATGATGATAAATGAAATTGGTACTTTAATAATTTTACAAAAGAACAATTGAATGAATTTAGGACCCTTTGGTATAAGAAAATGGAAGATTTACACGTAGATATTCCTTTATTTACTTGGTTTGAGTTTCATTGTAGACAAAATAATACAGAGTATCCGTTTAGAGAAATAAATGTTAGTAATAAAATTGCTAAACTTTGGAAAACTACAAATAATAAATATGTTGTATCTAGTCATCCATCTTTAGAAAGTATAATAATAAATAATAATGGTGAAACATTTATTGGAACACCTTTTAGAAAAATAGATATGAATGAAAATAATCCAACGAAAGAAATAATACAAGTAATATGTCAAAACAATTATTCAAATCAAGTCTTAAATACTATTTCTGAACAACTTAATAGAGTTGACTATGTAGTACATTCTCCTCAACAAAAAGCAGTACAATCTCCACAACAAATAGTACCAAAAACTAATCAAGCCTCAACATCTAGAATTGAAACGCCAATATTTAAACCTTGTGAACCAGGAATTAAAATTAATCTAAAAAAGGAAGATTCTAAATTGGACAAAATTGATGCTAAGTTGGCACAATTAAATATTGTAGATAATATCAAAAATAAACAAATCTTAGTAATAAATAAAGATTCAGATACAGAAACTGAAATAAGTGATATAGAGAATTTGGTAAATCAATTTGATCAAAATAAAGAAGAACAATGTATCCAAAAAATTAAATTTAATAATACATACACTCCTTTGCCCAGAAAAAAAAATTATTATTCTAGACCAACGCCACCAGATACACAATTTGAAGAGAGAAAAGATATACTTCAGGCTACATATGATGGTGAATCTGTTTGTGAATGGAATATAGATGGTTTGACTGAATATCAAATAATAAGTTTATTACAAGAAATGTCAATGGTAGCTATTGCCGCTAGATCAAGAAATAATTCTGAAATCCAAGTTTTACAAGTTTTAGTAGCAGGCTTTACTGGTCAGTTAAAAAGTTGGTGGGATTACTACGTAACCCAAGAACATAAAAATAAAATGATAAACGTTAAAAGGTAGTTGTTAAAGAAGAAAATAATCAAAGGATACAAACTGAAGAAGATGATATTATTCCAACTTTACTTTTTGCAATATTAAAAGGTTTTGTAGGAGATCCTAGAATTTATCAAGATAGAAATTCTAAAATATTACAAAATTTAACTTGTCCTAAACTTCAAGATTTTCATTGGTATAAAGATTTATTTTTTACTAAAGTAATGACTAGAAAAGACTGCAATAACCCCTATTGGAAAGAAAGATTTGTTTCTGGTTTACCCAAATTATTTGCTGATGGAATTAGAGAAAAACTTAGAACAGAAATTAATGGTATTATCCCTTATCATGAATTCACTTATGGTCAATTAATAAATTATATTAATCATGAAGGTCTATTAATTTGTTTTGATATGAAATTTAAGTCTAAATTAAAGAAAGATAATTTAGTAAGAAGAAAAGAATTAGAATCTTTCTGTCAACAATATGGTTATGAAACAATGAAAGCTCCATCATCAAAATATAAAGTTAAATCTAAAAAGAAAAAATTTGGATATAAGAAAAAATACTATAAAAGATATAATCAAAATGATAATAAAGTTAAAGAATCACAACCAGTTGTCAAAAATACCTTTAAGAAAAGAAGAAGAAATTTTAAGGAAAATAAAAAAGATATAGTTATTTGTTATACTTGTGGAAAACAGGGACATTATTCAAAAAATTGTAAAGCAAAACAAAAAATAAATAACTTAGATATTTCAGATGAATTAAAAAATAAAATTATGAAAATTTTAATAAATGAATCTTTAGACTCAGAGTCACATTTCAGATTATTCAGAAAATGATTTAAATATTATTAGTAACGAAGAAAGTGAACCTGAGTCAGATAGTTGTGAATATATAAGAACATGTAATTGTGATAGAATAAATGTGCTAACTAATGAACAAGAATTTCTTTTAGATCTAATTGAAAAAATTGATAATCCTGAAGATAAAAGAATTTATTTGCAAAAATTAAAAGACATTATTGGAAATAGAGAAACAAAGAATTATATTCCATATAATTTTAAAGAAATTTATAATAGGTTTAATACACCTAGAGACGTATCTATTAAGGAATTACAAGAAGAAATAAAAAATTTGCATAAAGAAATTAATCAATTAAAAACTTTGGAAAATAGGATAAACATTCTTGAAGAAAAAACTTTTAAGATACAATTAAACAATACAATACAGAAAAATAATTCAAATGAACCTTCTACCAGTAATAATGGAAAAGGAATAATTATCAAAGAACAAAATAATGAAGAATATGTTAATATAATTAATAAGGTCAATTATAAAAAATGGTTGGTAATTAGATATTGTAATAGAGGATGAATTTCATTTTACTACTTTGGCTTTGATTGAGACTGGTGCTGATCAAAATTATATTCAAGAAGGATTAATACCTACAAAATATTATGAAAAAACTTTTGAAAAATTAAGTTCTGCAAATGGATCAAAATTAATAATACATTATAAATTACCAAAAGTAAAAATTTGTAATAAAGGATATTGCTATCAAACTTATTTGTTATTGGTAAAAAATTTAAATTCAGGAGTAATTTTAGGAACACCTTTTATTACAATATTATATCAATTTACCATATGTGACAATGGTATTCAAACTAAAATTCTTGGAAAAACAATTTTATTTGAATTTGCATTCCCTATTATTCCAATAGGAATAGGTAGTACAGAAAGTAGCATTAATTTAATACAAAATAAACATAAACAAATCATATTTTTAATTGATGAAATAACTGAAAAAAGAATAGAAGAAAAATTACAAAGTAATGATATTAAACTAAAAATAAAAGAGATTGAAGAAATGTTTATGTATGTTCTTCTGTCTAAGGTTTAGGATTCTTTTTTAATCTATCATATAGTAGTGTACAAATTTTACCTAAATCTTTGAAAAAATCATGTACATAATTTAAACATCCTAAAAATCTCTACAATTGTTTTTTATCTTTTATTTCATCAGGAAATTTTGAAGTAAATTCTAAACTTCTATTGATGAGCTTAATTGTACCCTTATTTATATCATATCCCAAAAAATCTTACCTTCGTCTGAAATAATTTCATTTTTGTTGCTGAAACTACCAAACCATTAGTATGAATAACATTATAGAACTTTTTCAAATGACTAATATGTTGTTCAATTAATTCTGAATATATTAAGACATCATCTATATAGACAATCGAATAATTACTTATTGGTTTAAGAATATCATTCATAACATTCTGAAATTCAGAATGGGCATTTTTCAAACCAAAAGACATAACATTCCATTCATAATGACCAAAAGGTACATTTAAACCTGTCTTATATCTATCCTGTTCACTAATACCTATTTGCCAAAAACCAGATTTCATATCAAATTTTGAGTAAACTTCTGCATTGTATAATTTTTTCAATAAATCTCTTTTATTAGGTATTGGATACCTAATCCATTGTAGAACCTTATTTAAAGGTTTGTAATTGATTACCAACCTTGGACTTTCTCTTTCAATTTCTGCAGCATTCATAACATAAAAAGCAGAACATAACCATGGTGATTTTGAGTCTCTAATTAATCCTTTTTCTTTTAAATCTTGAATTTCTTTCCTACAAGTTTTGTTTAACTCTTCAGACATATAGATAGATTTTGCTTTAGTTGGAATATCTTTTTCATTAAAATCTTTAATATAAGGTAAATTAACTATATGTTGTTTTTTATTCCAAAAAGCATTAGGAATGGTAGCACAAATATTTTTTGAAAACATTTCTTCAATCTCTTTTCTTGTTAGTTTAATATCATTACTTTGTAATTGTTCTTCTATTCTTTTTTCAGTTATTTCATCAATTAAAAATCTGATTTGTTTATGTTTATTTTGTATTAAATTAATGCTACTTTCTATACTACCTATTCCTTTTGGAATAATAAGGAATGCAAATTCAAATAAAATTGTTTTTCCAAGAATTTTCGTTTGAATGCCATTGTCATACATGGTAAATGGATATAACATTGTAATAAAAGGTGTTCCTAAAATTACTCCTAAATTTAAATTTTTTACCAATATCAAATAAGTTTTATAACAATATCCTTTATTACAAATTTTTACTTTTTGTAATTTATAATGTATTATTAATTTTGATCCATTTGCAGAACTTAATTTTTCAGAAGTTTTTTCATAATATTTTGTAGGTATTAATCCTTCTTGAATATAATTTTGATCAGCACCAGTGTCAATCAAAGCCAAAGTAGTAAAATGAAATTCATCCTCTATTACAATATCTAATTACCAACCATTTTTTATAATTGACCTTATTAATTATATTAACATATTCTTCATTATTTTGTTCTTTGATAATTATTCCTTTTCCATTATTACTGGTAGAAGGTTCATTTGAATTATTTTTTTGTATTGTATTGTTCAATTGTATCTTAAAAGTTTCTTCTTCAAGAATGTTTATCCTATTTTCCAAAGTTTTTAATTGATTAATTTCTTTATGCAAATTTTTTATTTCTTCTTGTAATTCCTTAATAGATACTTCTCTAGGTGTATTAAACCTATTATAAATTTCTTTAAAATTATATGGAACATAATTCTTTGTTTCTCTATTTCCAATAATGTCTTTTAATTTTTGCAAATAAATTCTTTTATCTTCAGGATTATCAATTTTTTCAATTAGATCAAAAGAAATTCTTGTTCATTAGCTAGCACATTTATTCTATCACAATTACATGTTCCTATACATTCACAACTATCTAACTCAGTTTCACTTTCTTTGCTACTAATAATATTTAAATCATTTTCTGAATAATCTGAAATGTTTGACTCTGAGTCTGAAGATTCATTTATTAAAATTTTCATAATTTTATTTTTTAATTCATCTGAAATATCTAACTTATTTATTTTTTGTTTTGCTTTACAATTTTTTGAATAATGTCCCTGTTTTTCATAAGTATAACAGATAACTATATCTTTTTTATTTTTCTTAAAATTTCTTCTTCTTTTCTCAAAGGTATTTTTAACAACTGGTTGTGATTCTTTAACTTTATTATCATTTTGATTATATCTTTTATAGTATTTTTTCTTATATCCAAATTTTTTCTTTTTAGATTTAACTTTATATTTTGATGATGGAGCTTTTATTGTTTCATAACCATATTGTTGATAGAAAGATCCTAATTCTTTTCTTCCTACTAAATTATCTTTCTTTAATTTAGACTAATAGACCTTCATGATTAATATAATTTATTAATTGACCATAAGTTAATTCATGATAAGGGATAATACCATTAAATTCTATTATAAGTTTTTCTCTAATTCTATCAGCAAATAATTTGGGTAAACCAGAAACAAATCTTTCTTTCCAATAGGGGTTATTGCAGTCTTCTTTAGTCATTACTTGAGTCAAAAATAAATCTTTATACCAACGAAAATCTTGAAGTTTAGGACAAGTTAAATTTTGTAATATTTCGGAATTTCTATCTTGATAAATTCTAGGGTCTCCTACAAAACCTTTTAATATTGCAAAAAGTAAAGTTGGAATAATATCATCTTCTTCAGTTTGTATACTTTGATTATTTTCTTCTTTAACAACTATCTTTTTAGGGTTTATTATTTTATTTTTATCTTCTTGGGTTATGTAGTAATCCCACCAATCTTTTAACTGACCAGTAAAACCCGCTACTAAAACTTGTAAAACTTGGATTTCAGAATTATTTCTTGATCTAGCGGCAGTAGCTGCCATTGACATTTCTTGTAATAAACTTATTATTTGATATTCAGCCAAACCATCTATATTCCATTCACAAATAGATTCATCATCATATCTAACCTGAAGTATATCTTTTCTTTTTTCAAATTGTGTATCTGGTGGCGCTGGTCTAAAATAACAATTTTTTGTTCTGGGCAAAGGAGTGTATGTTTTATTAAATTTAATTTTTTAGATAAATTGTTCTTCTTTATTTTGATCAAATTGATTTACCAAATTCTCTATATCACTTATTTCAGTTTCTGTATCTGAATCTTTATTTATTATTACGATTTGTTTATTTTTTTATATTATCTACAATATTTAATTATGCCAATTTAGCATCAATTTTGTCCAATATAGAATCTTTCTTTTTTAGATTAATTTTAACTTCTGGTTCACAGGGTTTAAATTTTGGCGTTTCAATTCCAGATGTTAAGGCTTGATTAGTTTTTGGTACTATTTTTTCTAGAGATTGTACTACTTTTTGTTGAAGAGATTGTACTACACATTCAACTCTATTAAGTTTTTCAAAAATAGTATTTAATACTTGATTAAAATAATTGTTTAGACATATTACTTGCATTATTTCTTTAGTTGGATTATTATCATTTATATCTATTTTTCTAAAAGGTGTTCCAATAAATGTTTCATCATTATTATTTATTATTAGACTTTCTAAAGGTGGATGAATAGATACAACAAATTTATTATTTATAGTTTTCCAAAGTTTAGCAATTTTATTACTAACATTAATTTCTTTAAACGGATACTCTATATTATTTTGTCTACAATGAAATTCAAACCAAGTAAATAAAAGAATATCTACATGTAAATCTTCCATTTTCTTATACCAAAGGGTCCTTAAATTAAAATTCCTTATTAATTTCGAATTTATTAATACTTAATTTAAATCAGTTATTACTATTTAATACAGAACATGTTTCCATTTGTGTCCTAGTTGGACTCATTGTATTATCATCTCTTATTTCTTCATAAATTGGTCTTGGAATGTTTTCACTAAAACCAACAGTTGACAAATTTAAATTTCTTTCTGAATTAGATCGAGGTAAAGTATTATTACTTGATAATGGCCTATTATTTGAATAAACAGATATTCTAGCAGGTTGACTTAAACTAGATAAAAAATCTATTCGAACAGTTCCATTGTTATGTTCAATAATTCTAGATGTTTGATTATTTATTTCTAATGGTCTAGGTTCACAAATTTCTATTAAATCCCAAGTTCCTGATCTACTTATTTCATTCCAATTTAATCTTTTAGGTATTTGAATATTAGAGTGTGCTCTATTTGTTTCAAACAATAAACTTTCATTTCTTTTAAAATTTCTCTCTGATCTTGGATTAAGAGTAGTAGTCATCACTTTGTAATAAATCCAATATATTTTAGCAATAGATCTAACATTTTCTTTAAATTCCAATTTTTTGTTTTAACAGTCAAAGTCAAGGTGTCTAAAATATTTGGATCAAATAAACTAATAGAAAATCCATGATAGCAATTAAAATATACGGGTCCATTTGCCAAATTTGTTTTAGCCATAGCAAGCAGTGAATTAGTAAAATTAATATGCCTTCCATCACGTAAACACATCAAAACAGGAATATCAAGTCCTAATCTAAACAAAGGTTTAATAGCAATTTATACAGAACCAATATGAAAAAATTTATATTTTTTCAATTTATGTTCATTTATTGCTTTTTCTGAAAATAATTGAATATTCTCATATTCTTGATTTATAGCAACAGTTTGCTTAGTAGTTTTAATAGCATAATCAGTCAAAAATTCAAATGTTCCAACAGAATAAATTGTACTAATATCTTGCTTTGGTATTGTCCAATCCATCAAATCATTTTCTATTTTACTAATATTTATTTCCATTGAATTAATTTCTTCTTCGATGTTATTATCATAACTATTTTTGGAACTAGAACTTGGTTCACAATTAGAAAATATTCTTGTTATTCTATTCATTTTAAATCTTATACTTGTTAAATTTAAACTTAGCAATAAGATAGTTAAATTAGAACCTATTGATGAATAACGGGACCACCAAGCATATGGGGACCACCTGGCTCTACTGGCTCTACTGGTTTTATGAATGAAAACCAACTTTGAAAACGGTTTGGCTCGTTTTACATGCATTTTTCATCTTTTAGTGGGCCGGATATCCCGAAACCCGGGGGTTCCGTTCGTGAGTGGGCCTAAATTGAACATCCATCTAGGGTCTGGAAACATAAACACACCAAAATTCCTTTTTGAATCGAAAAGAGAAACAAAATTACAAGTTAAAGGCCAAAAAGGCAAAACTGTAATTCTGTTTCATTAACTACAGCTGAGCCACTGTAGTATGCTACAGCCGCGCCACTGTAGTGGATGGGGCGGCTGTAACACCTGCATCCGAGCTGTTGGAAATGCCCTAGTCTCGAGGCATTGGTCCTTGTATTTGTACTATACATTTATTGGATCTATGTGTTGTACTCATTTGTGTCATTAATAAAGGCATCAATTCATTTATTATATCTATCTTGTGCAATATATTAAATGAAGTATCCAATGGACATATCTATATCCATGACGACTAGTGTCATGCACTTAGCAGTAAGACCATGGATAGGGTAAACGATATGACCATAAATAGATCCGTAGTCTGTTCCAGTCATGGGAATGAATGGAACAACAGACTATCATTAACCTGGTTGTATGGCGGTGTCTTACCGGTCATTGGACATGGAATGTCAACCAAGTTAATGGGTACATGCCTGGGAGCATGGTACTGGATAGATCCACTAAACGAGTAATCCACATGGTATGGTATCACAATGGATTCTCGTGTAGTACTTGTATGGATCCTTTGACCTGACCATATGATGGTGTTACATGTGAAGTCGCATACTTAGGGGTACGCCTAAAGGGCCTGTAATAGGGTGCCAAGTATGGGTGCTTTCGGGTATGTCTCTGAACATGGTAATACTATGGATATGCAGAAGGGATTTGTCACTCAGTAACCAACTGAGAAGATATCACCGGCCACTTGATGAATGTGACTGATAAGAGTGTGGCCACACCCAAACAAGTTGGAACTTGTTTGTGAGCATCAGTACATTCGGGATCAAGTTAATGTCCGGACACAAAAGAGGGTGATCAATCCATGCCTCTGTGTTGGACACTGATATCAATGACATGGGATGTACAAGTTTAAACTACAGGGTTATGATATCAGTTGGACTGCCATCTCCATCTTAATTGGGGGCTGCAGTGGCTTGCTAGAGCCCAACTGCAGTCTGCGGGCCAAAGGCCCGCTGCCAACATAAAGATGGGCCCACAGGATCGTACACATAGAAAGATAGAATGCAGACTTAAGGAATCACATGTATACTTGGAGTATATACAATGGAGGGAGAAACGCGTATATATTAATTGTATTATAAAGATCAATTGGATTGATCATAATAATAAAATTAATACATATGTTCAATTGGCTCTTCATAGTTAATTGGATTAATTATGAAATTATTTCCTAGGTGGAAATATTCATATGTATGGGTTTACATATGATTTTATTTTGTGTAGATTTAATTTTAATTTGATGGATTAAATTAATTGTCAAACTAATTTTAATTTAGATGTAAATAATATATTGCTTGGAGTAATATATTAAATACATGGCTATATTAAAATTGGGCTTGAAATTAATTTAAACCAGAATAATTGAAATTAGACTGGACCTAAATTAAAACATGGAAGCCTGCACAGAATAGAAAGGAGCCAAGATGGGCCTGAATTCCCCTAAGGGAATTCGGCCAACCCTAGGTATAAATACCTAGGGTTAGAAATTTCGGCCAAGCCAATGCTCAGAGCCTCCTAGCCGAATTCTCTAGCTCCTCCCTTCCATTGTTCCGTTTTTCCGACGCTAGCACGGGTTGCATTCGCCAAGCGTTCGTGTACGTGAGAGTGGAGGAATTCTATTTTGAATTCTGCAGTCATCATCCATCTCTAGAAAGAGATTTTTCTGGTAAGAAATTTAATCCCTTTCTATTTAATTTTAAGTTTTTCAATTTCCACTTCAATTGCTCCTGGGACTGGATTTGAGGAAATCACCGCGTTCTTCCGCTTTTATCGGGTGATTTCCAGTGACAAATCCCAACACGAGCGGCTGTAGTGCTCTAAAAACACTAATTTGGTTTTCTCTTTCGTTTTGGAAATCGTTTTTGATGTTTTGATGGTTTCGGGTGATCTGGGGTTTCTGGAAACTTAAGAAATCCATGATTTAGATCCAGATCGGATCAAACGAATCCGGAAAACCCTAAAAACCCGAAATCATCAAAACTAAATCTCACATCCATCAATCGAAAACCCAAAAACCGTAAATCTAATTATATGTGGATGTGATCTGACCGATATTATTCATGAAAAACACATTTGGTTTGCAAAAGGAAGTGTTCTCGGTCGATTTGGGGCATTCGGAGCTTCTGCCCTGGAGATTACAACTGAGCGGCTGTAATTAGAGAACTATAGTTGTACCACTATAGGTTACAGTAGTGCTACCATAGTCGTCAGACAACAACCGAGCGGCTGTAAGCAACGAATGGTGCGGCTATAGCTAGGTTTTCACTTCCAGGTTTGAGAAAAATACAAAAACACATACAATCAATATCCAAATCAATTTGAAACAAGTTTTTAGGGCCTCTCAGAGTATATCTCATTTGTGTTCCAGTGTTTTGGATTACCAGAAATGGATTTGAATGTCGGAAAACTCCTCGGAATCACGAACAACCCGAAATCATTCATAATTCTTCAAAACTCGAACGTAACCCTGAATCGATCCGAATGAACTCCAAGTTGACCAAAATCACTCCCAGACGTGATTCCTCAAAGGACCCTAATGATTTCTATGGATTAGATTAGAGTTTTAGATGATTTTAGATTGAATTTAGGTTTTTTCTTCTTTCTCACTTAATTTTCTCTCTCTAATCTCTTAAAAACCAAAACCCTGGCTTTCTTTGGTTATGGCTGCAGAATGATCTCTCCTCCTAACTTAATTTTCATGTTTTCCTTTTTATATGACTCAATTAAGGTTAAAAATCTCGAATTAACTAGATAAGATACCCCCTATTTAGGAGAAAATCAAATCTGGCAACTACAGCCAAGCAGCTGTAGTGGCCTATAGCCAGGTGGTTGTAGTTGTGCAAACTACAACTTCACCCCTATAGGCACTATAGCTGAGCGGCTATAGTAGTAAGTTTTGCATTTCTCACCTTTTCTCACTTTTCTCTCGGGTTCTCTTAAGCGCTCAGTCGACCTTCTTCGAGGTTCCGCACCAAGATTTGTTACACTTCTTCGAGTCATCCGAGACATCTCTGTCGTCATTCCAGTCATTCCGAATCCGCCTCATGCTTATCTGTGAAAAAGGTAATAAAGGCTTTCATCATCGAAGTCAGGAAAAAATCCGTGCTCACAACGGTTTCTTGGACTTAACACTTTCTTGCTTGATCGCTTAGAACTGAGAGATTTAAGTGCTTAGGTTAAGAATTAGAGTTAATATCCCTAATCAGTGTTAATTACTATTGTAAATTGCCATCTTGGAATCTAATCAAGGTAGTTGCAACTTAAAGTATTACTAGGATTAGTGTTAGGTGAAACCGGATGCCTTAGTCAGCCTTTCTATCGATTTTCTCACATCAATTTTATTTCATCCTTAGTTTTAGTTAATTAATTTAATTAGTTTGCTAGTAATAGATTTTACTTTATAACCCAAAATGAAAGATATAATAATCTCTGCCTAGATTAATAGAAACCCGATTATGTTTAGATTTGCATGTTTAGTCCTCGAGGGATCGACACGTTACTTATCTTATATTACTTGATCGACGAAGTGCACTTGCTTCTATAATGTATGTATTTATTACTCACCACAAATAATTGATCATGGCTTTGATTTAAAAAAGTTTCCAAATGATAAAGAGGCAGTCATTTTTTTAGCACGAAGAAATTATTTAAACAATTGCGATGATGTTGAAAATTTATCTTCCTAATTTTTATCTAGAGTAAGAAGTCTTATTCTTTTTCTCAAAGATGCAGTCAGTATTGTTTAATTGGAATTTTGCTCAGACGCATATATTTTGCAATTCTTGTAGTTTCTTTTGTAAATTTTTTCCTTGCCTATTGGGTCACATTTATGCTCCATCAGTTACTATCTAAGCCATTAGAATATGGAATAATGTAGCCGACTGTTAGTCCCTCACAACGTACCAAAACTTGATATGGGCTAAGAACGCTAATAATAAAAAATCTACTCTTTAAAACCATATTTTGTAGTAATTGTGGAGTAAGATCAAATTCACATAGACTAGTTAAACTATTTCTGTTAAAGTTTGATAGATAATAATAAAAATAGGGGAGTTTGGTAGAATGCAATTAAATTTAAAATTACCAAAAGAAAAAATAAACTAATGAGAAGTTTATATGAGACGAATTCGATTCACAAAGTAGGTTTAAGTCTTGAACTAAACCAACCGATCATCGATCAAAATCTAAAGATACTTCAAAACATTCAAATAAATTAGCTACGGCTATCAAAAAGCATGAATCACCTAAGCATAAATCACCTATCTTTTCTTACCTATTAGATAATTAAATAAAGTTCTTTAACTATCTCTATTGAATTAAAAAATAATTCCAAACAAGCTTTAAAATTCAATATAATCAAAAGTATTAACATCTGAAAGAGATACTAATTCATCTCAATAGTCACTAAATCAATATTATTTAAAGCATACCAATTTAATTCACAACATAGATTATAATTAATCATTTTATTTGCTATTTGAATTAGGTGGAATAAGCAATTACATATTTAAACATTTAAATAGCAAATCAATCACAAGTAAATAATTCAATCAAGGATCCACTAAATCATGCAATATGAATAAGAATTGACAATAAATTGATTACGTTAAATAGATGAAGAAAATAAGCACAAGTGAACTCCCAATTGATTATTGAAGACCGAATTCCCTCTAGCTAGAACTTAGGGTTTAGTTCTTCATAGCAAAGAAAAACACCAATAGGAACAAGAGTGGGAAAAAAAAAGAGTAAAAGGATGAATAGTCTCCCCTAAAATTGTTCTCCCCTTTTTCCTAGTCAAGGAAACACTCCCCTTAAATTTTAGTGAGAAAATCCTATTGGAGTTAATCTAGGAATAAAATAAAGTTTTACCATATTCCAAAATGAACAAAAGATGAACCAAATAAAACAAGTCTAGTTAGGAAGTCTTCTAATCGCATAAAAAAACTCCAAAATTCGGATCTACCTAAGTTGTGATCATGGGTTAAGAACTGTCAACCTTTTGGATTGCTTTTCTACTTCAATAGCATACCATAAGCCATGCTCACTGGAGACTTCACAACTCACTCTCTTATGCACTTCAAGCTTCAAAATCAGTCTTTAAGCTCCATAATAAATAAGTCTCCAAAAACACCTAGAAAATGAGAAAAAAAAGAATAAATATGGATCTAAACAAATAATAAAACACAATAAAAAGGTAGATAAGATGCAAATATAAGACTATTTGCAACTTGTCAAATATATTACCATAGTAGAGGTTTGATTCGATGGAAATTCTTTAATAAAAGGAAAAAGTAATTAGCTTTTCCAGGACACAACATTATGTTATGTTGATAAAAATTTTTTTGAGATGATATGCTTAAAATAGAAAATAAAGATGCAACTTTTTTTTCCAGAGCTAATGCAATTGAAGAATATATAGCTTTAGAATTTTAAATATTTAAATGGTAATTTGTGAAGGATTTGTAGAGAAATAGGCTCGTATTTAGGACTATAATTTTAAAATTTTCCTAAACAAATCATACGTGTCGTAAGATCATACTAATTAGAATCAGACATCCCACATTTGAAGTAAAATCAATTACCAAGATATTACATGATTGAAATAATATCTCTAGTAGATTTTAATTAAGTGTTTGGGCTTTCCTAGTGATGAAGCCTCTAGTTAGTCCACCAAGTTAATATAATCAAGCTCCTAGCTTGGAAGGACATCCTTGCAACTTATATTCTCCAACATTGAAGAGTTAGAGATGCTTATTAGTATATCTATATATGAACACCCACTTCTCAAGCATACGTTCATATATGAACCACCATATGATACTATAATCTAATAATATATGCCTAATACATCTGTAGCTCCTTATACTTGGCCCAGACATCACAAGTGTCTTTTTGAACTTTGACATCATCCAATTAGCCCTCTTAACTTTTAAAAAGTGACCTAGTCTATATCCTGAGTCCTACGTGGCATGGAGAGTGGCTTCTAAACAAGTTGAGGCGCGCTAAGTCCAAAATAAAAAATTGATAAAAGGATTAAAAATAAAAAATTGATAAAAGGATCAAATCATCGTCTATCGCCCTCTTTTCTTCATTCACTCTATATCCGATCATCTTCCACCATCTCCCTTTTCATCGCCATCTATCTCCGCCTTTAGCACCACCGTCTCTCCTTTCATCGCGGCGTTTCACTGCTGCCGTTTCTGTCCACTTTTTTCGTCATTTATGTTTGTGTTCATTATATCCGCGATCCCCTTTTTGTTAGTTTTTATTGATTTAATTTGTTTTCATTGATCATTTGCTGGTTTGATATTTTGTATGTTTGTTGGACATTGGTTATTAATGGTAAGTTTTTTTATCTCAAGTGAAATTTTTTATTAATAGTTAGATTAACTTGGGTTTAATTTTTCTAGGGTTTATTGGTTGCTAGAGCCTCGCTTCAGAGGAATGATTTTTTTTTTTCTGGGTTTGGGTAGAGGTTATCAATGGAAGGGCTTAGATTTTGAGTCAATTTTTGGATTTAAGGTAAATTTGGTGGTTGCGGATTTTATGGTAGAAGGCTTTGTAGATTTTGCCGGAATTGGTCATATTTTTTTGGAATCCAGTTATATTTGAGTAATTCTCAGTTTCTTAATTCATTGTTTATGATTTCTTTTCAATTTATTTGTTTGGTTTATAAGAAAGATGAGATTGAAAACAAATAAGGAGTAAAGATTGGGTTTTAATCTTTGGGTGATTTTGATTTTTCAGCTGAAATTGGATGATGATGAACGAAATGATGTGAAATTGGATGATGATGATGAACGAAATTTTCTTTCAATTTTTTATTGAACTCTTTTGATTCATTTAATTTGTTTTTTTCAGTTTCTTTCCACTTGTAAAATGCTAATTGGATATATATATATATATATATATATATATATATATGAGGGTTCATGATTCTTGTAATTTTAATTGATCACTAGAGGGGGTGGTTTTTTCCAATTTAAAAAATTATGAGTATTTAATTGGCATGTTGAGAGAAGTAGCAGGGGCTAACGAGACGAACTCAAAATTGGGGAAGAGATATTTGATGTTTTTTGGACAAATTCAAAGTTTAGATGGGGTAATAATATATTTATACGATTATTATTATTATAACAATATATAATAATACATATATAATGTGTCACTCAAATAGCATAGGAAGTGATAAGTCAAATAAATGGCATCACCCTTTCTTGACAATTGGTGTCAATCTAATAGACATTAAAAAAAAAATATTATTCCTTATTCTTATCACATAAGGATGATATATATATATATATATATATATATATATATATATATATATATATATATATATATATATATATATATATATATTATGATTATAGCTCTAGTAACCATATTACTTATCCACGTCCATTGAAACATTTGCGAGAATATATAACTTAATTGATGAGTTACATTTTGGTATTTAAACTTTAATTTTATGACTCAAATGTAATTTTTTTTTTATAATTGAATATCGAATGGTGTTAGAATGTCTTGTCAACTATGTGACATAATAAATTATGTTAAATAATTAATTCAATAATTAATTAATTTAACAAATAGCTTGATTCATAAAACTCAATGCTATTATAACCGTACCGGATATCAAACCGGTGAAACTACTGGTATGTGGTATAACCGGTTCAACCGGATTTTACCAGTGGTTATGCCGGATTATTTTTTTTCGGAAAAAATATTATTTAAAAATAAATAAGTTTATAAATTCATCAAACACAAGTTCAAATGTTTAATACTCAAAATAACTTCATGAAATATCCTAAAACTTCATCAATTTTAAATTTTAATAATAATTGATTTAAATTTTAAAATTTGGAAAATTTTGGTTTGAAACCAAACCGAACCAGAACCAAACCAAACTAGTTCAGTTTGGTTCAATTCAAACCAAATGTATATTGGTTTGATTTTGGTTTTTATAATTTTCTATGTTTATTTTTTGATTCAGTTCAGTTTGAATCAAAAAATAAACATAGAAAATTATAACAACCGGTTTTTGACCGATTCGCCAGTTCACTGGTTTTTGACCGGTCGAACCGGTCATCTCCCGTTTTTTGTCAAACCGGTGATTTTAATAAAACCGACCGGACCCATGGTCTGTTCGCAGTAAAACCGGTCGAACCGGGCGGTCGAGTTTTAACAACATTGGTAAAACTTGTAGGTGTACAGCCTTCTAGGTTCATCTCTTATGTCAGGAATCTGACTCCTCGTACTACAAGCCTGTCCCATATAAGCTCAGTTATACTAATTTGTAGTCCTCTAAAGATCATGATTTCCATCTAACCCACTGCACCATGACATCCCAATTGAAGAATGAAGTTACTTGAAACTATGAACTCTATGAACCATCGATCATAATTTCCATACATTAAAGTCCTTCCAATAGAATCCCGATCTGACTATAGCCACAAAGCGTGAAGCCCTAATTGACAAGATACTAAGAATTATTGATTGTTATCTTTGATAAAATAAGAGTCTCAAATAGCAAGAACAACTACAATTACCTATGCAAGAACAACTAAGTCCCTCAAGTTAAAGGATGTCTCACATTAGGTGGCATGTTAAAGCTATTGTCTATAGTTCAATATAATTATCACTGTTGCAGTAGATTTTGAAGCAGTATTATCGTCTTTGATAGAATCAATGAGTGGGAATTTCTCTAGAATCAGTGGGACTTAGTGGGTGTAGTTTTAACAGTACTATCTTGTTGTCTTATAATAAATCCATAAAATTGTTGCAAAATAATTAGGAAAAAATGATAAGATTGCTTGAGGTATGATAAATATCATTATCCTTGAGGATTTTAGTCATTCAGGATTCAACAAACACTTCTAAAATTGATATTCACAAACAGGAATAACAAAAGAACTCAAAATATAAATCCCAACAAAATCTTGTAAATAATAATAAAAAAAAAATGTGTTGAAAAAATTCAACAAATAATAAATTATAAAATTTATGAAAGTTCAGGAAACTTATATGTGTTTTACGGTTTATAAATTTATAACTAATAAGAATTATGCAGATATTTAAATTCTATTATCATATATTGTTTCCTCTAGCTTACAAACCAATTTTTTCTTCAATTTACTTAAAATTATAATTTATTTTTGAAAGATATAATATAATTCTAAATATAATACTTTTTTTTATAAAATTTTAAAATAATCTTATTTCATAAAGAAAAACTTTTAAATTAATTAATAAATGGTTTAAGTCATAGAAATAAATTGAAAAGTTACATTTAAATTAGCTTAATTATTGTTTAAATTTAAAACTCCAAATTTTTGTAAAATGAGAAAAGTAGAATATTTTGGGTATATATTCTAGAGAGGATGATGATGATTGATGACGAACACCTAAACTTTCTATAACAATCCATTCCGAATCGGTGTCTCCGCCGTTCCTTCTCTCTCTACCTCTCTCACTCTCTCACATCACATCCACCAAATTGCCGTTCGGCTGAATAATTTTCCTATCAACACAACAATGGCAGGTTCGTCTATTTTGCTTCACTTATAATGTTGAATTTGGTTTTCGCTCACTTTTCTATTATCAATTTTTCATGTTCTGGTCTTTATTTATGCTTTTTCTCCTGTTTACATTTAACTAATTGCACTTTTGTTTATCAAATGTTTGCGTTCTCTTTGTTAAATTTGCACATGATACACGGTGTTGTCGTGCTGCTGAACTGCTGTGTTTAGATTTTTATTATGTGAAGTTTAGCTTCTCTTCTATGGGGGGTTTTACTTTTCGTATATTTTTCTTATTGATGGATTGCTTTCCGCTTACTTGAAGCAAGTGATTACACCACTTGAAAATTTGGGGGAGAGTTGCACAACTTAAAACTTATTTTTATAGTGGTTTCGAACTATGACGTTTTTATTTGTATGTTATGCATATTGAAGATGAATATTTCTAAGAAAGTAATCAAACTATTATTGGGAATATAGGTGCTAGAAATAAAGAACATCTATGAAGAGGACTCAACTATTTTATTACTTAAGTTTTGTATTTGAAGGAAGAATTGTGAGTTTTGTTTTGAAAATTGATAATCTGTTATTTTTTTAATACTGGTTTATTGACAAATAGCAATTGCTTTTTCAGTTTTTTTTTTTTTTCTTTTTATTAAGGTTGAAATGGAAACATCTACGTTTTATGAAACTTTCCAATGCTGACACAAATAGAATACCATACGTTGATTAAGCATTTACAACCAAGGTATCTGATAAAATTACAAATTCTTATGCAGCAATGTCAGGGAAGATTGTACAAAATGTTTTTGTAGCACAGAATAGGCAGTCCAGCACCCAATACCGAAGGGACTTTTCTGCCCCTTATACCCTCAACTCACTTCCCTTCTGTAGAGGGAAGTTGGCATGGATTGGCTTATTTTCCATGCAAATGCACTCCCAACCAAAATACCAGAGTGGTTTTATTAACCGAGGAACTGTTTACTGCAATGGTCTGTTCTAGACTCTCATTATCCAGGTTGATATGAAGCACAAAAGTTGCATTTTAAACTCTAAGAATTCATTTTGTTTTCTTTGATCATCAGTCTGCATCAACTTGATTCCGTATTCTATCTTTCATTTCATATGTAGTTATTGTTATGTCTTGATAAACTTGGCTGTGGAATGGCTCTAGTGACTTCAATTTAATTTGGAGTCCATAAAGATTTCAATATTTTCTCCATTTGTATGTATTATATACTTGTTTTGGAACTTTCTTGCAGCTGCTTCATCTGCCACCGCAGTGCCACATCTTGGTAAAGTTGATTTTATGAAGCTTCAGAATGGGAGGTGAGAATTTAGTGCCTATTAAAGTTTCAACAACATTGATATTTTCTTGCCATTCGATGTTTCCTTGTATTTTTAATTATTGTATTTGTTCTTTTTTGCACTTTCATTGTACAATTAAGCGTATGAAAATTACCTCAAGGTCTTCCATATTGTCAAGTTGTATATACATCCTCATATGTTTCCTATAAAAAGGGAATGCTTGAGAAATTTGGGGATTTTTTTGCTGTAGATGTTGATTTATAATTTACAAGAGTTACTTTTTGGGTTGGACAACCAATTTGTAACATTGAGCTTTCATGCTCTTTTCTCTCATTTGCTCGTTATTGCTTGGTTTGTTCTACATTGATATGAAATTTCAGCTGATCATTTTACTTCTCTACATGACTTACCATTCATGTACATTTGGTGGATAGGTTACATAGACGGAGTAACTAACATTCTTAACACACTCACAATGTAAAATTACTGAAAGGAGAACCTTTAATCTCCCCAAGTCCTCAAGAGATCTTATTTTTATTCATTTCCTTGCATGCTTGGCACTAGAGATTGAATCATAATTTTCCACATGTTTAACGTTTGAGATAAACTATCTTAAGTCAAAGTTTTTAATTTTTACTCCACAAACCCACCCCCCCAACCAACCCCCTCTTCGTTCCCTTATATCTTAATGAGCACATTTCTAGTGATATTCGAGGTGTGGCTGTTGCTGGTGTGGAGGGAGAACCTGTTACACTTACGGAACCAGTTACAGAAGCAATAGCTGCTGGCTTTGCAGCATGGTTATCAGAAAAGAAAAAGGCTGATGCATCTAAGCCTTTGAAAGTATCTGTTGGTCATGATTCTCGGATATCTGCGCAAGTGTTACAGGTGCATTTCCTCTTTCTAGGTATACAGAAAGTGCTATGATTCTTTTCTTGTGTTAGAAAAACTTAATTTCAACCATCTATATTGCTTGCATCAACTTGACTTTGTTGAGCAGATTATGTTGCTCTAGGTGAGGGGTTTTATGCTTCAACTTTTTCCTTCTAATTTCTCTTTCTTTGAAAAGCATGGATACCTATGTACTCTCTAGTCCCATTGCAAAAATGTTCTGAAAGAAATACAAACCTCTTGGAAAAATGTTACACTTTTCATCTCTTTCTCTTATGCTTCTAAAAACACCTGCAGTATTAGAGCTTTAAGTTCAGAATTTTATCATATAGTAATAGCTTAAGTTTCTTTTAACTGGATGGCTTGACATGCAGGATGCTGTTTCTCGTGGTATTGCCAGTGCAGGCCTAGATGTTATTCAATTTGGGTGAGTTAATCATTGTTGGTAGATCTTTTTTTCTGTTGATGTCTTCAAATGGTTTTGGACCCAAAGCTAGGTGGTGTCTGTAAAGTGTTGTTGACTTTTTGACTATGATCCAGCAAACAGACTCATAACAGATGTCAGATTTTTTGGGGGATGGGGTTGGGTGGGTGGGTGAGGGGAAAATATTTGCCTTGGCTTTTGCATAAAATTTAGCCTCTTCGTCATGTTGAGCATTGGTTTTGCTTTTCCTAATGTGCACATTTGGCTTCTCTGATCTTTGATCTGATGACTTCATCCCATTGAGGGGTTGGTGTTATAGTATGGTTCGAGTGGTTTATTGGTGATGCTTTTAGCTCTGTTTTTCACTTGTAACTTTACAACTAACTTACCTCTTACAGACTGGCATCAACCCCAGCAATGTTTAACAGCACACTCACTGAAGATGAAGCATTTTTATGCCCAGTTGATGGGGCTATAATGATAACAGGTAAATAAAATCCTATTTGTTCCTAGTAGATTTGAACTTTATTCTGTTTTAGTAATGATCTCAGAATGATGCTTGTGATTTTTCCCATCTTTCCTTCGTAAACTTTTGATAACCTCTTGATAAATTTTTACTATGAATCGTTTTCTGCATCAGTGAGGCTTCTTAATTTAACATAATTGTCACCGTATGAAATTTATGTTCGGTCTGTGCAAGCAGCTAGTCATCTTCCTTACAACCGGAATGGCTTCAAATTCTTCACTAATACCGGGGGGCTTGGCAAACCTGACATAAAAGACATTTTGGAGCGTGCTGCAGATATATACAATAATTTTACTGATGAAGGTTTAATGAAGTCAAGAGAACAGACTTCTGCTTCTGTAAAGAGAGTTGATTACATGACAGTATATACATCTGATCTTGTGAAGGCAGTCCGTAAAGCTGCGGGCAATCTAGGTATTACTCTTTGAACTGGCATTTATCTTAAAAACTTGTTGCAGTGATTATCACTTTCTCCAATGGTATGAGTTGCAATGTGAATGAAATTGAATGACATCTTCTCCTCATTCTTGCAATTATTGGTTGGTTCTGTTGTTCATTAAGCTTATTGTCTTGTGTAAGAAATTTGTTGTGATTTTGTTTTCTTATATGTGTCTTTCTTTTCTATCTGCTAAAGTGCTGAGATCTTGTTTTCTCTTTGTTGTTTGGCATTGTAAATATGTTAGAGAAGCCATTGGAGGGGTTCCACATAATTGTTGATGCAGGAAATGGAGCTGGCGGATTTTTTGCTGTAAGTATTACATGCATCCCAGTATTGAGATTGATTCGGCTTTGTGAAATGAGCATAAGGTTATGCTCTTTGCATTTGTGGTACTCAATGCCAATGACATCCTAATCTTAAACTTGTAAAACATCAAACACATATAGTAGTCTCAAGCTGCCCTCATGATCAGCAGCATGCAAACCAACTCTTCCAACTTCTATTTGCATAGGCTTTAGTTGCTGCTGCTGTTAACGCTGCAGATATCATGTTATTATGTTGGCAGCAGCTTTACCTATTTGATCTGTTGATACCTGCCTACATCAGGCGACCTTAGTCCATCAAAGTAACCATGAAAGACAGATGAAAGAAATCCTAGTTTGATATAGGGAAATGTTGTTCGATAAATTAATAAGTTTGGTAACTCTAGCATTTCTATTTGATCTGAAAGATCATTATAACATTGATGGTTACAACATTGGAAGCTGATTTTCTGTAAAAGTTCAATAATATTGAAGAGGAAAACAGATAGACTGATCTACTAAGAAAGAAATTGCCATATGCATTCTAAACATGTGTTCGTTATTATTTTTTACATCTATGTTCAATGGGATTAAAGTACAATTTCTAATTTCATGTGGCCCTAGTCTGTAATTTGTCTGTAAAAGTTAAATTGGGATTATTGTGCATTGTTTCAAACTTCAGTGTGGAAATACTTTCAGTCATGTTCAATGAGAGAACACTGGCTTAATACAATACCCTAGGATGTTCTGTGGCCTATTTTCATTTAGATCTGATTTGATCTTCAGTTGGTGCAAGGATGCACCGGGTGATTACTTCCATGGCTAATTAAACCTCATTTTAAGTATACATTTGTGTTGGTAACTTTGTGAGTAAAATTTAATGACTATTCTTGATTCTTTGTGATAATATGAACTATATTGATAATTTGGTTTCCTTTCTCCTTTTGTTTAAATATACTTGATTTGCATATTAGTTCCGTAATTTACATGGAGTTTTTGTTGTTCTTTCAGCTATGCACCAAGGGGAAGCTTGTAGTATTAGGACATAAAGTCGAAAAAAACATGATTTTAAAAATTGCTTTTTTATTCCTTGAATTCGTTGTTCGTAATTTATTTCTATTGTTGTTCAGGCCAAAGTTCTTGAGCCTCTGGGTGCTTTTACATCTGGCAGTCAATTCTTGGAACCAGATGGTTAGTATAATTCAGAAAACTCATTACGGTGTTTTATCGGTAAAATTGTTAAAACAATTTTGTGAACAGGTTTATTTCCTAATCATATTCCCAACCCAGAAGACAAGGAAGCAATGAGAAGTATCACAAAGGCTGTCCTTCAAAACAATGCTGATCTGGGTATCATATTTGATACTGATGTTGACAGGTAACTGATATCACAATTTAATACAGTAATACAACCCGGCTACTTATTGGCTCTTACTCTTAACTATGACATTATTTGTTTAAGATCTGCTGCTGTGGACTCCACTGGTCGGGAATTTAACCGGAATCGACTTATTGCTCTGCTATCTGCAATAGTTTTGGAGGAAGTAAGTTATTTCTATTCCAGCTGTTTTAAGAACTGTTTGTATTATTATCATAATTTAACCAGAATCGACTTATTGCTCTGCTATCTGCAATAGTTTTGAAGGAAGTAAGTTATTTCTATTCCAGCTGTTTTAAGAACTGTTTGTAATATTATCATAAGTCTTTTCCCTTTGAATTCTTTTTTCAAATTCGGTCTGCTGGTAATTTTTTCTCTAGCATCCAGGAACAACAATTGTAACAGACAGCGTGACTTCCGATGGCCTGACTACATTTATTGAGAAGAAACTTGGTAAGCAGCAAAGTTTCACCTTTTTTGTTCTTCATACTTCTATGTGTTTACAATCTGCAATCTCTTATAGGAGGAAAGCATCATCGGTTCAAAAGAGGCTACAAAAATGTCATTGATGAAGCTATTCGATTGGTGAGTTTAGAAAAGATATCATTAATACTGCATTCCAGGACACCTGAACAAGCAAGAAAGTGAACAAGGTTGTCTTTGCTCATAGATATCGACTCTTGTGCACTAAATTGGAATGAGGAATAGGAATGACAATGATAGAAGTCATATGTTGATGTCCCAATGATGTGTGCAAACCAGAAGTCTATACTATTTGATTGTTAGAGCTCGTGAAAATATCAGTTATAGGATTTCTTCCAGTGTCTTTTCAATTAATACTCAATATTCCTAATAAGATTGGTACTTCTCCTGCTGGTCTTTGTCCATTTTGGTTGTGGCAATTTGTTGTTCTGTATGCCAACATCAGGCAGTGCCCATCTCATCCTTATTTATTATTAGATGACCTCATTTTACTGGGCACCTTATTTCTCTTGTAATAATGTTAAACAAGGTTTTTCTTCATCATGGATCAATCTAAAGAAACTATGATGCTTGCAGAACTCAGCTGGTGAAGAGTCACATCTAGCTATTGAAACAAGTGGGCATGGCGCTCTCAAGGAAAACCACTGGCTGGATGACGGTGCATACCTCATGGTAGGTTAATATGCAAGACAATGATCTTACTGCTTCTGGTGATAATTATATCAGCCTTTGATTGCTCAGATTTCCGCCCTCAATTGCTGTTTGGTAATGCAGGTAAAACTTTTGAATAAAATAGCTTCAGCCAGAGCATCAGGAATCAGTGGCGGCAGCACAGTTTTAACTGATCTGGTGGAGGGTCTTCAGGAACCAGCAGTTGCTGTGGAACTGAGACTGAAAATCAAACAGGATCATCCAGATCTTAAAGGAGGGTAGGACCCTTATAATGGTTGTTTAATGCATATACTTCTGTTGCTGTGGTTACTGAACAATTTCAACATGCAGATCTTTTCGGGATTATGGAGAGGCTGTGCTGCAACACTTAGAGAACACTGTTTCTCAAGACCCCAAGCTTCAGAAAGCTCCTGTCAACTATGAAGGGGTGAGATTGACAAAGATCATAAATACTCTTCGAAGCCTATTTAGTAATTGCATGACTGCACGTGATTTTCCAAGGCATCTCAATAATTATCATTATTGTCATTTTCTATGTCTCTTCTCAAAATAGGTTCGAGTTTCTGGTTATGGTGGGTGGTTTCTTCTTAGACTTTCACTTCATGATCCTGTTCTCCCCCTTAACATTGAGGTAAAAAGTCTTTTCTGTTTCTGCATGCGCTGCTTTGTGGGTTGATTATGTAGCAGCTAAAGTAAATTTCACTTTAGGCACCCAGCCATGAAGATGCTGTGAGACTTGGACTTGCGGTGGCTTCTGCCGTCATGGAGTTTCATGCTGTGGATACATCTGCCTTGGACAATTTTGTTCAACAATCATAAATTATAGAGGAGGATTTATTGAAGTATTTCTTCCACGTGGCCGAGTTGTGCACTATATGCCTGTGATATAGTACTTGAGAAAGTTTATCTTGTTTAAAATGTTTAAGTTAGAACAGTACCCTAAATGGTGAAAATCATGCTGTCCTCATCTCTAATAAACATTGAATTTTTGGTTTGCAAAGCTTGACAGGTTCCTTTTCGACATTATTCAGTTATTTTAGCTTGGTACTGTCCTTGCCATTCAGATTTTAAATACACCAGTACAGTAACAATTGTGCTTTTATTTTTTTGTCAGATTGATATTAATTACGTTTTACATGTGAGTTTAAACGTTTTACATATGAATTACGTTCCGCTTGTACAGTAGCTTTTTTTTTTTTTTTTTTTTCTTTTTTCAGATTTTAAATGCAAATTATGTTGTAGTTTAAACATCTACTGTGATTTCTAAAAAATGGACTAATTTTCTTAATCGTATTTCAAATTTATGAAATTGGGTCTCGGTAGCTGATAGGGCTTGATTTATGAAACTTTTAAGGTGCATAAGTTGCAATTTTAATCCATTGACAGACTGTTTGTTATATGGGATAAGAGGTAGATAGGGAATTGTAATCTTTATCCCACTCTTATCCCGTGTTTGTCTAAGAGATAGAATAAATGGGATAAATAAAAAGCATTTATGTTATCCCAGTTTCCTCCAGGTAAGAGGATTTGGGATAACTTATATTTGTGAGATTTTACTTAATTATCCAACCTAAAAATTGTAAAGACAGATGATTCTTTTACAAAACCAATTCTAGATTTAAACCATTCTTCTTCTTCATTGATACGATGATTTCAGCAAGAATTGAATAAATTTCTTTAACAATTAAATTAAATTAAGCAAAATTAATAATAAAATTGATCAGAAAGGCATCTAATATGAGAAAATTATAGTTTTTCTAGTTAAGCTTCGACCAATGGCAAAAATGCCTCCAAAGCTGTGGTCTCCAACCTATCCAAAGGTACTTGGGTCCTTTGAATTCATTTCCAAGGTCATATTCATGAAAAGAAGATTGGAACATACTAGAATGAGCTGGGAAACCTGTATTAAGAATTTTATCCCTTTCATATTTTTCCAAACACTTAATTCCACAACCTAAAATTTATTTCCACATATAGTACATGTTGAGAGCTTCGTTTTCGTATGAAGGAATCGAAAAGTGGCAACCGGACAAGGGAGATTGGAAGTGCGTTAAAAATGAAAGAAGAATGAGAAGATTTATCTGGTTGCTTCTAGTATTTAATCCCTATTTCTTCTTTTCTTTATTTAATTCATTTTATAGGTAAATATTAATTTTGATACTTTATTTTATCATTACTTTTATAATTAACCCAAATACTTTTATTTACACATAAAAGTATGAAATTAATCTCTATAATATATTACTAATAGACATACATAATTAATTTTTACTATTAATTTATTATTTTTAAATTATTATGTTTATGTGATATGTCCTGAATCATAATTTATAGTAAACAAAATTTTGGAATGTTATAAGATATGATATACTTTTTTTTATTATTTTTGACAAATAAAACACTTTTTATTGTTTTTTTCACAAATAAAAACTTTTTATTGTTTTTAGTTTTCTTTCTTATTTTTGACATAGTTATGTTGGAAATGCATCTAAGCCGTTATTAAATGAATCTTATAACCAAAAGGTAATTACTAAGTCTCTTAAAAGTGCTTCCCTCATTCAAAACCTTCTCGAAGTGGGGATGGACCAATTGTAGACCAGCCCTTACTGGATGCGCTGGAGCATCGTCATTTTGTATTGGGTTGGAGTATTGGTTACTCTGACACTTGGATGGATGTTTGGACTTAGCGTGGGCAGTAGGATGTTCCTGGCCCTAAGCACGGATAGGTAAGTGCTAACAGACCCATCAAACTGAGACACAAAGGAGGAGTATAAATGTCTTAGGACAGTTCTTCTTACTAAGTTTTAGCCTATGAGCCATTGGTAAGAATCCTTTCTTAGCCTGGTCCATGCTGAATCTTTTCAGAACCTTGTTTATGTACTTGGCCTGACTTAGGCCTAGAAGCCGATTAGGTCTATCCCTGTAGATCCTGATCCCTAGGATCATTTCAGCTTCGCCTAAGTCCTTCATTGCGAAGCACTTACACAACCACTGCTTTCCCCCAAGCAGTGTCGGTATGTCGCTTCCAATCAGAAGGATGTCATCCTCATATAAAACCAGGAATGTTACGATACTCCTACTAATCCTTTTATACACACAAGGCTCATCTTGATTCTGTATGAAGCCGTATTCCTTTATGGCCTCATTGAATCTAAGATTCCAACTACGGGATGCTTGCTTCAATCCTTAAATGGACCTTTGAAGCTTGCATACCCTTTCAGGATACTCTAGATCGACAAAACCCTCAGGTTGTGTCATATACACATCCTCGAGTAACTTTCCATTAAGGAAAGCGGTTTTGACGTCCATCTGCCAGACCTCATAGTCGTACCATGCGGCTACGGCCAGCAGGATCCTTATGGATTTGAGCATATGGGCCCGTCTTTATGTTGGCAGTGGGCCAAGGCCCACAGACTACAGGCGGGCTCTAGCAAGCCACTGCAGCCCCCAATTAAGACGAAGATAGCAGTCAAACTGTCACCGTAACCCTGTAGTTGAACTTGTATGTCCCATGTCATTGATATCGGTGTCCAACACAGAGGCATGGTTGATCAAGCTCTATATGTGTCCTGACATTACTTGATTCCGAATGAACTGATGCTCACAAACAAGATCTAATCTTGTTTGGGTGTGGCCACACTCTTATCAGTAACATTCATCAAGAGGCCGGTGATATCGTCTCAGTAAAGTCCTGAGTGACATTCCCTTTTGCATATCCATAGTACTGCCATGCTCACTAACACAGCCGAACGTACCCATACTTGGCACCCTTTTACAGGCCCGTTAGGCGTACACCAAAGTGTGCCACTTCACATGCAGCACCATCATATGGTCCGGTCAAAGGACTTATACAAGTATTACGCGAGAATCATTTGTGATACTATACCATGTAGATTCCCGTTAAGTGGATCAATCCAGTGCCATGCCCTTTTTATCAGACGTTCAATGTGTACGATCCGATGGGCCCGTTTTTATGTTGGCAGTGAGCTAATGCCCATAGACTGCAAGCGGGCTCTAGCAAGCCACTACAGCCCCCAATTAAGACAGAGATAGCAGCCAAACTGTCACTGTAGCCCTGTAGTTTGAACTTGTACATTCCATGTCATTGATATCGGTGTCCAACACAGAGGCATGGAAGTATCACCTTCTATTGTGTATGGACATTTACTTGATGCCGAATGAACTGATGCTCACAAACAAGATCCAATCTTGTTTGGGTGCGGCTGCACACTTATCAGTAGCATTCTTCAAGAGGCCGGTGATATCGTCTCAGTAAACTACTAAGTGACATTCCCTTCTGCATATTTATAGTACTGCCATGCTCACTTACAGGCCCGTCGGGCGTACACCAAAGTGTGCCACTTCACATGCAGCAGCTACTAGCCCCGTTCGAAGCCAAAACGGTCCGTGATTTTTTCAGAAAAAAAAACAACAAGAAATTAAATCACCAAGAAAAAAAATCAAGCAAAGGAAATTAAATCTAGCATAAAACCTATATGCAAAATAAAATTGCCATAAACAAAACCACAAATAGAAAATGAAACCATGCATAAACCTAATGCATCATAATTTTCCATTTGCAAAATTCAATGGGCAAAATCACAAACCCGAAACCAAAAGAACCCCGTCCACAAAAATCTCCAATTTTAAAACATGGGATCCGCCAAGTTAAAGATTTCCACAGATCAAAAGCCCGCTCTGATACCACTATTGGGATTCATCAAGGGAAACCGACCGATAAAAGCGGAAATACGTGTTGATTTCCTCGAATCCGGGCCCAAGAGCTTAAAATGTGGAAATCAAAAACATAAAGCATAAAGTGGAGAGTTTCAAAACTTACCACAAAGTCTCTTTAAGGTCGTAGATGGTTAATTTTAGAATTTGAAAAGAGAATATGTTATAATAAATTTAAAAAAGATCAGGATCACTAAGTCAAAAGACTTAAAAAGGAGTTTATAAGAAATGTTCAAGATTAAGAGCATAACTTTTCATAAATTTGGTTTCTTGGTAGGCGTTTTTGAATTAACTGCCACATAATATATATTACTAAGACCATCTTCAATGCTAATACCCCATGAATGGAGTAGTTCTTTTTTGTTATTATTATTTTATCGTGCTACTTTATCAATTTTATAAACACATAATCTCAAAAGTGCATTTCACACTAATGGATTTGGTCTTCAGGAGATCTGCATCTGTGCTGGGGAAAGGCTTGCTCTATCCAGGTTCCTGTACGAGAGAGAATGTGACACCGTAACCTTTTGGGTTAGTGATGCCTAAGTTAGCCTTAACTTTGGTATTAATCTCTAGCTATATTAGCTTAGTTGAGCAAATCCGGAACTGTGTTGAGGGAAGGCCTGCTCTATCCAGGTTTCTAGATGAGAGAAAGAATGTGACACCGGTAACCTTTGGGTTAGTCTCCGATGCCTAATTTTGCCTTAACTTTGGTATTAATCTCTGGCTATATTAGCTTAGTTGTGTATCCCTTTCTTACCTCCACATCTTTACCGTTTTATAAGGTCAGTGGTGGAGTTTGACTTGGATTGGGAATGCCCAAAGCCCTTATCAGAGTCAGATTAGGAGACCCAAATCCTATGTGAAACTTAAGTGTTCTCCTTTAAACATGCCTCTAGACAAGGATAGACTTTGATGAGGACACCACTTCCTCTCTTTTGGAAGGTTCCACCAGCGTGGGAGCCAGGTACCTAGATCTTTGCTGGATCTCGCCCAGCAGTCCTACCCCTACTGAATGATCCAGATGATAGACCCAGTATTAATATATTTGGATGTCATCAGAAGTCCCCCACCAGTTTGAAGAAAATCTTTAAGGGTTTCAAGTTTTGAATTTCAAAATGTCAAACCTCGATCGTCATGCCACACAACTACTCGCCACGCATCAATTCTGAAAGGACACGACCTTTTTCCATCCCGTAAAAAAAGAAGTTACCATTTCATTTCCCCCTATTGGTGTGCCCTAGTTCCTAAGGCATTAGATTCTTATATTTTGTATTATACATTAAGACTCATTGTATGAATACATTATTTATGTCACATTAATAAAGGCAATTAATCTATTTCATTTATATCTTGTGCTATAATATAAGTAGAGTATCCATTGATTTATAATCATAAAACCTATCCCAGGTCTGTTCTAATCGTGGGAACGAATAGAACCACAGACTTGTATATTCGATGACTATATGGCAGTTCTTAACTAGCCATAGTACTTGTATAGTCAGTCATGAATATAGGTCATGTCGTTGATATGGGACTTAATCGATCCACACAAGAAAGCCACATGGTTGTCGCGTCATAGGTCTTTTTTGAGAAGTTCTCTTTTGTCCTCAGACCAGATTTCATTATAGTATCAATATGGAATCCGGTTCACTTTGACATACACCTAACAAGTCTGTAAAAGGATGCTAAATGCGGGTATGATTGGGTGGACCGGTGAACATATTGATATTGATGATGAAGTGATGGAATTGCCACTCGGGTAACACCGAGATGATATTACTGGCCACTCGATGAGTGGGATTGATAAGTGTATGGCCATACCCAAGTAAGTCAGTTACTTATTTAATTAATCAATCAAGATCAAGAAATATAATAAATAGCAGAAGAGGATGACGAACACGTTGCCTCTTGTTCATTCATATCGATATCGTTTGGCAAAGGACACTATGAGATTACTACCGGGTGAGTGTCTTCTATAGACTGCTGCATCTCTGTCTTAATTGGGGGCTGTAATGGTTTGTTAGAACCCACTTACAGTCTGTGGGCCTTGGGCCTACTGCCAACATAAAGACAGACCCATAGGATCGTGCACATAAATCAACTGGGCCGGAGCTGTTGGGATTCGTCACCGGAAATCGACCGATAAAAGCAGAAATACGCGTCGATTTCCTCGAATCCGGTCCCAGGAGCTTAAGTAGTGGAAATCAAAAACACAAAGCATAAGAAAGAAGGTTTTAAAATCTCACCTTAAAGTCTCTCCAAGAGACAGATGAATATTGCAGAAACCAAATTAGATTTCCTCCTTCGTCCCGTACACGAACGGCTCTCGGACTGAAACCCGTGCTAGCGATTCGGAAAATCAATAAGAGAGAGTGTGGGCTATGTTGGATGTCTAAGATTGAAGTAATATGGCAGATTTTTTCCCTCTTATATCACCAAAAGAAAGATAAAAAAATCAAAGAAAGAAAAGTCCAACTTTTGTCTTACTGCCAAGTGCCTCACACTTGACAACATGGATATGGATATGTCCATTGGATACTCTATTTACAATTATTGCACAAGACATATTGTAAATAGATTGATGCCTTTATTTATTAACACAAATTGTATAATACATATCTTACATAAAATGTACAAATGTATAATACAAACACAAGGACCAATGCCTCGGGACTAGGGCATATCCAACAGGAGCTTATAGAAATTGTACATGTAATGTACATTGGAAGGAATGCGTTAATTAATTAGTTGACATTCGGTGTCAAGGTAATTAATTAACATTGGGTGGATTTAATTTAATTAATAAGTTTACATAATATAATTAATTAATTTATCAATTAATTGAATTACATAAAGTAAACAATTAATTAAATTATTTTCCTAAGTAGGAAAATTAAATACATGTATTGTATTTACTTAGGTGCGATTTAATTTTTTTTAGGGGTCATTAAATTTAGCCAAATGGAATTAAATTACATAGTATATGCTTTTTAATTAAAGGTCATTTATGTAATTATAATCCTAGTAGGCTTAAGTTTAATTAACCTAATTAAAACCCAATTAGACAAGGTGTCTATATAAGGGCACACTTAAGGAAGAAAACTAACCGTAACCCTAAATTATTTGCTGGAAATTTCAGCCCCAAAACAGCCACAATTTACAGCAATTAAGTCTCCATTCCTTCCGCTTCTTCGGCTAGCACAAGTTCCCACTCGATAGTTGGTCGTGCACCGGATTGTGGAGATTGTTTCCGCTTAAAGATTCGATTCTGTAGCAGTCTCTAGAAGAGACGGATTTGGAGTGAATCTCTCTTGATTCAAATTGATTTTATTCAATCAATGGTAATCGGACACGATAGGTGGATTCTAGGAAAATTTTAACGGTGTAATTTCCACTGCGCCTCGTTATTTTTCCGATGACAAATCCCCATAGTGATATCAGAGCATAGGTTTTGTCAATTAGATTGATTGGAATTCATTCTTGAAAGTGTTTTTGAAGAAAAAATAGGTTTCAAGAATGGTTTTTCGGGTTTTTTGATAATTTTTTCCCGATTGGTTTTATCAATTCTTTCCGTTTTTAGTTTTAATTTTGGGTTTATTGAATTGATTATCCTTCCTTTTTTTTTGGTGTGGCTAGAATTATTATTTTTTTTTTATAAAAAAAAATTTAGGCTAGATGGAATCGCAATTTGCGATTCCATCTAGTTGCAGCAGATGCGGTAGCAGCAGTTGGCTGCTGCTGCCACGACAGGCTGCCGCGTAGCAGCATTGCTGCCCTGGCGAGACAGCAGCGCCGTACATTGGGTTTGGGTCCGGTTTTGGATTTTGCGGTTTTTTTTATCCCAGGCCCTAATGCAAATTAAATTAATTTTTTAAAAATTAATTTGTATTTGAATTATTTATTTTGTTGGCATGCATATTTAATTTAATTGTTTTGCATATTAAATTGAATATGAACTTTGTGACATTGGCCCAATAAACAGTGACACTGGTTAAAATTGGGAGAGCTAAATTTTAAATTTGTGACAACCCAAATTCAAGTGGGAGCAAAATTGTTAATTTTGCATTTATGGATGTTATCCATTGGGTCTTTATAGGCCTTAGTCACATTTGTTAACATTGGCTATTTCAACCTAAGTAACTCGAATTAACATTTATATTTATAATTTGGAATGCCATGATAATGCATCATATTGGTATGTATGTGCATGACAGGTACTTTGTTTGAAATGTGATGTTGAGTTCTATGGTCCCTAAATTATTATCGGTTGTAATTTGATTTTGGGAAATATGGCCTGCGTGCCATTTCTTTTATTTTGATGTAATTTTAAAATAGATTTTATTTAAAATAAAAGTTTTGTAATTGCATCAAGTATGGAGGAAGGCCCAGATGGAGCAAGCCCATGGTGGGAGCCCAAGAACGATTGCAGTCCGACCTATGAAGAATTAGATATGATATCTAGTTTTTCATTAGGTTGTAATTAAAGGCCCATAGGATCTCATTTATTTTAAATTAAGTATGCTATTGCATTTGTCATATAATATGGATGTATGGATCACTAAATTATTACCTGCGTTTATGCATGCTAAGCCGTATCACTTAATTATGATCCAGAAATTAAAATATTGAGTTGTTTAAAAGTGCTTCCCACATTCACACCTCTTCCTCCCATTGATACTGCAATGTGCACCATGCCCTAGCTGGGTACATTGTAGTATTCGGTGGGCCGTCGAGGGTTAGGATACTTGGTATAGTTAACATGTGAATGGTGGTTTGACTCAACATGGGTAGCATTAGCTCAGAGCGGGCCCTTGTTGGAAATGCCCTAGTCCCGAGGCATTGGTCCTTGTGTTTGTATAATACATTTGTACATTAATAGGAACTTTATGTATTATACAATTTGTGTCAAGAGATAAAGGCATCAATCTAGTTATTATATGTCTTATGCTATATTTTAAATAGAGTATCCAATGGACATATCCATATCCATGTTGTCAAGTGTGAGGCACTTGGCAGTAAGACTGTGGATAGGGAAAACGATATGGCCATAAAGTCATCCGTAGTCTTTTCCAATCATGGGAATGAATGGAACTAAAGACTATCATTAGCTGGGTTGTATGGCGGTGTCTTACTGGTGATAAAACATGGAATGTCAACCAGGTTAATGGGTACATACAAAAAGGGCATGGTACTGGATCGATCACTTAACGGGAATCTACATGGTATAGTATCACAAATGATTCTCGTGTAGTACTTGTATAAGTCCTTTGACCGGACCATATGATGGTGCTGCATGTGAAGTGGCACACATTAGTGTAAGCCTAACGGGCCTGTAAAAGGGTGCCAAGTATGGGTACGTTCGGGTGTGTTAGTGAACATGGCAGTGCTATGGATATGCAAAAGGGAATGTCACTCAGTGATTCACTGAGACGATATCACTGGCCTCTTGAAGAATGTTACTGATAAGTGTGCGGGGTCACACCCAAACAAGATTGGATCTTGTTTGTGAGCATTAGTTCATTCAGTATCAAGTAAATGTCCAGACACAATAGAGGGTGATACTTCCATGTCTCTGTGTTGGACACCGATATCAGTGACATGAGATTTACAAGCTCAAACTACAGGGTTATGTTTTCAGTTGGACTGCATACTTCATCTCAATTGGGGGCTGCAGTGGCTTGCTAGAGCCTGCCTGCAGTCTGTAAGCCTTGGCCTACTGCCAACATAAAGACGGGCCCATCGGATCGTACATAATGAACGTCTGGACTTTAACTAGTCAGATTAAGTGTGTACTTGGAGTATACACGTTTGAAGAGAGGGATCTATTAATTATATTATGAATCAATCGGATTGGTCAAAGTTATATAATTAATATTTATTTCGGCATTCTCTTAATTAATTCAATGAATTAATTTATGAGATTATTTCCTAGGTGAAAATATTATTACATGTATAGGTTTACATGTAGCTCATTTTATGTGTGTCTAATTTAATCCATTAATTAAATTAATGGGTCAAATAAATTTTAATTTAAATGTATGTAATATATTATATGGTATAATATATATGCATACATGTTCAATTAAAGTTGCATTTGAAATTAATTAAATCAATGGGATTAAAATTAGGCTTGGACTTTAAAAGAAAGTCGACATTAAATGGGAGAGTTGGCTGAAATTGTGAAGAAAGGGATTCGAATGATGAGTCATTTTGTTGGACAAAATGTGATGATGAAAAATGGTAAGTCATATGGTATGACTTTTAGGTAGCAAAGTTGGACTTTGCTTCCTTGATTTTGTCATCTTTCTTATGGTAAGAAAGAAGAAACAAATCAACCATTTTTCCCCATCATTTGGCCGAATCTTTGTGCATAAAGTGATGAGTCATTTGGTGATTCATTTTTTGGACAAAAGATGATGATGAAAAAGTGGTGAGTCATGTAGCAAAGTTTGACTTTGCTTACTTGATTTTGATCTTCTTTCTTTTGGTAAGAAAGAGAGAAAATGATTATAATCCATTTTTGTCATTATTATTTTTGGCCGCCCATATTTCTCTTGGAGAGAAATTTTTGGGCCCCACTTTTAGATTAAGAGGTTTTTCTTTTGGAAAGAAAAACTAGTCTTCTTTTCTTAAGTGTTGGCCGCCCCTTTTATGGAAGTGAGATTTTTCTTTTGGTAAGGAAAAATTACAGCCCTATACATCTCTCTCCCTCTCTTCTTGCATAATTCGAGTCGCTAGCAGGGGTTGGATCCGAGAGCTGTTTGTGTACGTGACGTTGGAGGGAGTCTACTTTGGTTCCTACAGTCCGCATCTGTCTCTTAGAGAGACTTTGTGATAAGGTTTTGAAACTCTCTCCTTTGTACTTTAAGTTTTTGATTTCCACATCTTAAGCTCCTGGGCCCGGATTCCAGGAAATCGACGCATATTTCCGCTTTTATCGGTCGGTTTCCAGTGACGAGTCCTGACAGTGGTATCAGAGCGGGCTTTTGATCCCTGGAAATCTTTAACTTAGCAGATCCCGTGTTTTAAAATTGGTGTTTTATGGATCGGGATTCTTTTGGTTTTGGGGTTTTATATTTTTCCCCATTTGATTTTCAAATAGAAAATTGTTTATGCATATTTGGTTTTATATGTATATGTTTTCTATTTGATTATGTATGTTTTATTGCTTTGGAATTTTATATGCATATAGGTAATATGCTAGGTTTAATTTTCCATTGCTTTAGTTTTCTTGATGTGTTGGATTTATTTTTGATGCCTCTTTTAAAAAAAAAGGGTTTTTGAGGGGTTTTACCCCTCGACAGCCTGCTGCTGCTGCAGGGCGTGCTGCAGCGCGGCAGGCCGGGCTCGTTTTTGGATTTGGGGGGATTTTTTGGGCCCGGCCGGGTTTTAAAATTTTAATTGGTTTTAAAATTGTGCGTGTTTAAATTTTGGAAATTTTATGCGCATGTTTTATGAATGAATGAAATTTATTTTTTGTTCATGCGATATTAATTTTGAAAAAATTAATACAGCTAATTGA
The DNA here is from genome assembly GCA_039660915.1 of Euphorbia tirucalli. Taxonomy (NCBI): domain Eukaryota; kingdom Viridiplantae; phylum Streptophyta; class Magnoliopsida; order Malpighiales; family Euphorbiaceae; genus Euphorbia; species Euphorbia tirucalli. The sequence continues at coordinate 35,971,611 of CM077633.1, forward strand.
AATTGGTCCGGGTTTTCTTGGCACGATTACCTGGACAACAAATTTGGAGTTCATGGTTTCCCAATTGGATTAGGAGCAGTGTTCTGCCTGGGTTGGAGGCCCAAGGCCCATACGGGCTTAGAACCATGAATGGCCAAAATTTGGCGATTTCAAAATAATGGCTATGGACATATATGAAATGGGATTAATTCATGCATTTAACATGCTTATAAATTGTATGTATTGGTTTACATGGATGTATGATTAAATGCATGAATGGATGTTATAGGGCCTTATTTATTTGGGTTGTAATATTCTTTTGGTAAATACGGCATGCATGGCGTTTTCTTTTTTATGTAATTTTATTTTATTGTTTATTATGATATTATGTAAAGAAGAAGCCGATTGGATTGGCGTGCTAGAAGGATGAGGATGCGGCCCACCTGATGTCGTTCTAGTATAGGTTTACTAGAATTATATTAGGATGTAAATTTTGGCCCATAGCATTTCATTTTTATTTAATTATGCTTTATTTATTTACATGTGAGAATGTATGTACAAACCCAATTTCACCCACTTATGCATCTAAGCCGTTATTAATTGAATCTAATAATCAAATGGTAATTACTAAGTCTCTGAAAAGTGCTTCCCTCATTCATAACCTACTCGAAGTGGGGATAGGCCAGCTGTAGACCAACCCTCGTTGGATGCACTATCGTCATTTTGTATTGGGTTGGAGTATTGGTTACTCTAACACTTGGATAGAGGTTTTGACTTTGCGTAGGTAGTAGGATGTTCCTGGCCCTAAGCACAGATGGGTAAGTGCTAACAGACCCATCAAATCGAGAGTCCCTAGGTTGGGATTGGACGGTGTTCCTACCTAAAAATTGGGGTATAGTTGTTCCAGGCCCTCGTCTAGCTATATCTTGATATAATATGGATCTCGGCCCATGAGTCCAACAACTCAGTTTAATTAATAACATGATTCATTATTAATTATAATATGGGAAGAACAAGTTAAGTCCTTTATTAGCACTCATAATTTTTTCTGTGTAGTAACCAATGGCTATGAATAATACTTTATCACTGTGATCTATCCTGGAATGGGACAAGCTTTCTGGCCCTAACTTCTGGGATTGGTCTGTGAACTTGAGGAAAGTTCTAAGACAAGAGTCTAAAGAGTATGTGCTAGAAAAGCCTATACCGGCTATGCCAACGGGAGTAATCCACCGACTGCCCAGCTGGAGGAATATTTGGCACATGTTAAGGATAACCGGGACGTGACATGCCTGATGTTGGCGTATATGGTTCCTGAATTGCAAAAGTAGTTCATGGATCATCAGGCCTTTGTTATGATGACAACTCTTAACAAGATGTTTTATAAGTAAGCTGTGAGCGGACGACGTTTTTACGGAACGCGCGGCGAAGCGGGAACCGGGGATTTTCTTTTTGAGATGTGGTGATGTGGTTTGAAAATGGGTCTTTAATCTTTCTTAAGAAAATCTTTCATTTTATTGGAAAAACCCTTTTGTAGAAAACTTAACTGTAAGTGTGAATTTTGGAAAAATAGTTTTTTTAGAAAATCCCAATTTGAACTTAAAGATCTCGAAACCTAAATTTCGAAATTAGATACAGAATCGCCACCCGGATCAGCTCATCCGGGAAATTTTGGTACAGCTCCCTACCAAGTGTAGATGCGGTACCTAATTCAGAGATTCACGGTTCGGGCAACAAATCTACTAATCCTCACTTATTTTCAATTATTATTTCATAACGTAATGTTGCATTCACTTAATTCTACTCATTTTATCTTCTTTTAATTATTAATCGATGCTCATGCAAATGACATAAATATAAATATTACAATAAAGTGCGGAAAAATAAAAGTGCAGAAAAGTAAATCAGAGGCCAAATTATACAACCCAAGAAAACGAAAACTCTCATCCTCACCATTACAACCACCTATAATACACGATGATCTAAAAAATTACAATTGCCTAGATACATGATTTAATTTATAAAATACATTCAAAAATAAAAATAAAGTAAAAATAAAAGCTGCATCCAAATACGGTTAGCACAAGTAAATAAATCACACCAAGGACTCATATAGGACAGAATAGGGGTATTTTAGGAAAAGGTATCATGCTTAGGGGGGTAACCGGGTCGGCTCGGTTAGACCTGGAAAACGGTTTTTTGAAACGCCATGTAGATTTTATGGATGAAAACTAATTTTGAAAACCATTTGGCTCATTTACATACATTTTCCAACTTTAGTGGGCCGGATATCCCCGGGACCCAAGGGTCCCGTTCGTGTGCGGGCCTAAGTTAAACATCCATCTGTTGGATATGCCCTAGTCCCGAGGCATTGGTCCTTGTATTTGTATTATACATTTATTGGATTTATGTATTATACTCATTTGTGTTATTAATAAAGGCATCAATTCATTTATTATATTTATCTTGTGCAATATATTAAATGAAGTATCCAATGGACATACCCATATCCATGATGACAAGTGTCATGCACTTGGCAGTAAGACCATGGATAGGGTAAACGATATGACCATAAATAGATCCGTAGTCTGTTCTAGTCATGGGAATGAATGGGACTATAGACTATCATTAACCTGGTTGTATGGCAGTGTCTTACCGGTCATTGGACATGGAATATCAACCAAGTTAATGGGTACATGCCTGGGAGCATGGTACTGGATTGATCCACTAAACGAGTAATCCACATGGTATAGTATCACAAGTGCTTCTCGTGTAGTACTTGTATGTATCCTTTGACCTGACCATATGATGGTGTTACATGTGAAGTCACATGCTTAGGGGTACGCCTAAAGGGCCTGTAATAGGGTGCCAAGTATGGGTACTTTCGGGTATGTCACTGAGCATGGTAATACTATGGATATGCAGAAGGGATTTGTCACTCAGTAACCCACTGAGAAGATATCACCGGCCTCTTGATGAATGTGACTGATAAGAGTGTGGCCACACCCAAACAAGTTGGAACTTGTTTGTGAGCTTCAGTACATTCGGGATCAAGTTAATGTCCAGACACAAAAGAGGGTGATCAATCCATGCCTCTGTGTTGGACACCGAATATCAATGACATGGGATGTACAAGTTTAAACTACAGGGTTATGATAACAGTTAGACTGCCATCTCCATCTTAATTGGGGGCTGCAGTGGCTTGCTAGAGCCCAACTGCAGTCTGCGGGCCAAAGGCCCGCTGCCAACATAAAGATGGGCCCACGGGATCGTACACATAGAACGACTGAATGCAGACTTAAGGAATCACATGTATACTTGGAGTATACACGATGGAAAGAGAGGTGTATATATATTAATTATATTATAAAGATCAATTGGATTGATCTTAGTAATAAAATTAATATATGGCTCTTCATAATTAATTGGATTAATTATGAGATTATTTCCTAGGTGGAAATATTCATATGTATAGGTTTACATATGATTTTATTTTGTGAAGATTTAATTTTAATTTGATGGATTAAATTAATTGCCAAACTAATTTTAATTTAAATGTAAATAATATATTACTTGGAGCAATATATTAAATACATGGGTATATTAAAATTGGGCTTGAAATTAATTTAAAGCAGAATAATTAAAATTAGACTGGGCTCAAATTAAAACAAGGAAGCCCGCACAGAGTAAAATGGAGCCAAGCTTGGCCTGAATTCCCCTAAGGGAATTCGGCCACCCTAGGTATAAAACCTAGGATGAAAATTTCGGCCCCGAACCCTAGCTCACACTAGTGGCCGAAATTTCCATAGCCTCCTCTCTTCCATTGTTTTGTTTTCCCGACGCTAGCACGGGTTGCATTCGTTTGGCGTTCGTGTACGAAAACGAGGAGGAAATCTGCTTTGGTTTCTGCAGTCTTCATCCATCTCTTGAAAGAGATTTTCTGGTAAGAAAATTTATCTCTTTCTATTTAATTTAAAGTTTTTCAATTTCCATTTCAATTGCTCCTGGGACTGGATTTGAGGAAATCACCGCGTTCTTCCGCTTTTATCGGGTGATTTCCGATGAAAAATCCCAACAGTGGTATCAGAGCGGGCTTTTGATTCGTGGAAATTGATAAATTTAGGTTGAATCCCAATTTTGAAATTGGAGTTTTTTTTATTGGGATTCATGGCATGGGTTTTATGATTTTTCCCATATGTTTTATACAATGAAAATTAATTTTGCATATTGGTTTATGTTATTTTAATTTTGTTGTATGTTATTGGAATTCTTGGAGAATTGCATTGTGTTGATGGATGGTGTAATTTTTTATTTTTTTTTTAATTTTGTTAATTTAAAAAAAAAAAATCTGCCTCCCGGGGTGCGGGACTGCCGGCGGCAGCCGCTACTGGACGGCAGCTGCCGTAGCAGCGGCCTGCTGCTGCTGCTAGGGCAACTCTGTTGCCCTAGCCGTAGCGGGCCGGGTCCAGTTTTTTGGATTTGGCGGGTCTTGGGCCCGGGGCCCAGTTTTGAAATTTTAATTGGTTTTAAAATCGTGTGTTTAAATTTATGTAATTTAAATGCGTATGGTTTCTTGGATGAATTTTATTTTCGTTCATGTGATATTAATTTTAGAAATTAATATGGTTAATGGAAATTGGTCCGGGTGATTTTGGCACAATTACTTGGACGGTTGAGTTGGACCCATGGTTTCCCAATTCCAGTGGGAGCAGTTGGACTACCTGGGCTGGAGGCCCAAAGCCCGTTAGGGGCTAGAACCATGGTGGGCCAAAATTGGCGATTTTCTAATAATGGCTTGGACATAATTAAAATGGGCTTAAATCATGCATTGTAACATGCTTATGAATTGTATGTATTGGATGCATATGAATGATTAAATGTTTGTATGATTGGATGCTATTGGGCCTTGAACAAGATGGGTTGTATTTTTCTATTTTTGGGTAATTACGGCCTGCGTGTCGTTTTTCTTTTTAATGTAATTTTATTTTATTTAAATATTATAAAATTTGTAAAAGAAGAAGCCCATGGAGTGGTGAGCCCAAATGGAGGTGCAAGCCCAATTGGAGGTGCAAGCCCAGAAGGAAAAGATGGAGGCCCACCTGATATTTATTTCTAGTATAGGTTTACTAGAATAATATTAGGATGTAATATAGGCCCATAGCATTCCATTTTACTTTTATTTAATTATGTTTTATATTCATTTGCATGTATGAATGTATGTTCCAATAGCCTATTCACCCGCTTTATGTATGTAAGCTGTTATAATTGAATCTAATAACCAAATGGAATTACTAAGTCGCTTAAAAGTGCTTCCCTCATTCAAAACCAAATCGAGGTGGGAATAGGCCAGTTGTAGACCATGCCCTCGCAGGATGCATTGGAGTATTGTCACCTTGTATTGGGTTAGAGTATGGGATACTCTAACACTTGGATGGAGGTTTTGACTTAGTGTGGGTAGTAGGATTCTCCTGGCCCTAAGCACAGATGGGTAAGTGCCAACAAGCCCATCAAACCGGGAGCCCTAGGTTGGGATTGGACGGCGTTCCTACCTAAATAATTAAGGTGTAGTTGTACCAAACCCTCAATTGGCTATATCTTAATGAAATATGGATCTCGGCCCATGAGCCCAACAACTCGGTTTAAATTAATAACTTGATTCATTATTAATTTTATATGGGAACAACAAAGTAAAGCCCTTTATTAACACTCTAAATGTTTTTCTGTGTAGAAACACCCAAATGGCAAACACAAATACCTTATCACTGTGATCCATTCTTGAAAAGGACAAGCTTTCCGGTCCTAACTTTTTAGACTGGTCTAGGAACTTAAGGATAGTTCTAAGACAAGAGTCAAAAGAGTATGTACTGAAAAGGCCTGTGCCGGCTGTGCCTCAAGGACGTAATCCATCGGCTGCCCAGCTGGAGGAATACGAGGCGTATGTCAAGGACAACCAGGATGTGACATGCATTATGTTGGCCTGCATGGTCCCTGAACTGCAAAAACAGTTTATGGACCACCAAGCCTATGCTATGATAACAACTCTTAATGAGATGTTTCAAGAGCAAGCTCGTCAGGAAAGGCACCTGACCAATAAGGCATTCCACTCTTGTAAGATGGGGGCCTGGACATCTGTGAGTGCACACGTGCTCAAGATGAAGGGCTATTTGGATACTTTGGCCCGTCTCGGATCGCTTATCTCCCAAGAGTTGGCGGTGGACACTATCCTCGCGTCCTTACCGGATTCTTATGATCAGTTCATCCTGAACTACAATATGCAAGGGATGAACCGTACTGTCAGTGAGCTGCATGGGATGCTTAAGCTTACTGAGCAGTCGATCAAGAAGACTCCACCGATGCTGCTGGTTAACAAGGGGAACCCTCCTCTTGCCAAGGGAAAGGCCAAGGAAAAGGCCAAGGCCAAGGCTAAAAAGGCCAAAGCCAAGAAGGCCAAGGCCCAACCCATGGCCCAGCAGAAGGCAGGTCCTGAGGATGTCTATTTCAGGTGTAGACAGGCGGGCCATTGGAAGAGATCGTGTCCCAGGCTGATGGGAGAGCAAAGAAGGGGCCAAGGTGCGTCCTCTTCAGGTATTTATGTTATAGATATTAACCTTACTGTTTCAACATCTTGGGTATTGGATACTGGATGTGGTTCTCACATTTGTCGCAATGTGCAGGGACTTAAGAACAGAAGGTTGCTGGGGTCGGGAGAGGTGGACTTGCGGGTCGGAAATGGAGCAAGGGTTGCTGCCATAGAGATCGGCGAATATCACCTTATGATGCCCAGTGGATTGGTTTTGATTTTGGAACATTGTTACTTTGTACCTGCTATGTGCAGGAATATTATTTCTGTATCAATGTTGGATATTTCTGGATTTGTTTTCACTATTTCAAATGGTCGAATTTCTATATCTAGAGAGGGATTATTTTATGGAGATGCTCTATTAAATAATGGCCTATATATCCTAGACTTATATGAAACCAATCATATCTATAACATAAACACTAAAAGGGTTAAGCCTAGCGAACTTAATCCTGTCTACCTATGGCATTGTCGTCTTGGCCATATAAACGAGAAGCGCATTGCTAGACTCCACAAAGCTGGAGTCCTGGGGTCATTGGACTTGGAGTCAATTGATACATGCGAATCATGTTTACGAGGCAAGATGACAAAGGCGCCTTTTAGCAAGAAGGCTGAAAGGGCCACTGGCTTATTGGACCTAATACATTCAGATGTATGTGGACCTATGAGCGCAGCAACCAGAGGTGGGCATCTGTACTTCGTCACGTTCACAGATGATTTCAGCAGATATGGCTATGTCTATCTGATGAAACACAAGTCTGAGAGCCTTGATAGGTTCAAGGAATTTAGGAACGAGGTACAGAACCAGCTAGGCAGGAATATCAAAACCCTTCGGTCGGACCGAGGCGGTGAGTATATGAGCCTAGAGTTTGACTCATACTTGAGAGAGCATGGAATAGTTCCACAGCTCACTCCTCTCGGAACGCCACAATGGAATGGGGTGTCCGAACGGAGGAATAGGACCTTGTTGGACATGGTCCGCTCAATGATGAGTCAAGCATCTCTCCCAATTAGTTTCTGGGGACACGCCCTCGAGACAGCAGCTCTCATTTTAAACAATACTCCGAGTAAGGCTGTGGAAAAGACCCCATATCAGATATGGACGGGCAAGGAGCCTAATGTGTCTTTCCTAAGGATTTGGGGGTGCGAAGCACATGTTAAGAAATTGACTAGTGGCAAGCTGGAGCCCAAAACCAATAAATGCCTGTTTGTGGGCTACCCTAGGGAAACCAAAGGGTATTACTTCTATAACCCCGCCGAGAACAAGGTGTTCGTGGCAAGGAAGGGGGTCTTTCTAGAAAAGGAGTTCCTTTCCAAGAAAGATAGTGGGAGCAATATTGAACTCAGGGAAGTTCAAGGTCCACAAGCTCCTGAAGAGGATAACTCGGAGGCCCAGGTAGAGCTTCCACAAGTGGAAGCACCGACCCAGGCCACACAAGAACCTAGAAGGTCTGGTAGGGATCGTCGGGAACCAGAAAGGTATGGTTTCCTCGTTACCGATGATCAAACTCTTCTCATCTGGGATGAGGAAGAACCCAAAACCTACCAGGAGGCTATGGCTAGCCCACAGTCTGCAAATTGCGTAAAGCCATGGAGGCAGAAATGCAATCTATGTACGATAATCAAGTTTGGAACTTGGTTGATCCACCTCCGGGTGCTAAGGTAATAGGTTGCAAGTGGTGCTATAAGCCAAAAGCTGATAATACCTTCAAGGGGCGTCTGGTTGCGAAAGGTTTCAGACAAGTCCATGGAATAGACTATGATGAAACTTTCTCACCAGTAGCCATGCTCAAATCCATCAGGATACTGCTAGCCATAGCCGTATGGTATGACTATGAGGTATGGCAAATGGATATCAAAACCGCTTTCCTTAATGGAAAGCTACTCGAGGATGTGTACATGACACAACCTGAGGGTTTTGTCGATCCTAAGTATCCGGGAAGGGTATGCAAACTTCAAAGGTCCATTTATGGACTGAAGCAAGCGTCCCGTAGTTGGAATCTAAGATTCAATGAGGCTATAATGGAATATGGCTTCGTACAGAATCTAGATGAGCCTTGTGTGTATAAGAGGACTAGTGGGAGCATTGTCACATTCTTGGTACTTTATGTAGATGACATCCTGCCCATTGGAAGCGACATACCTACACTGCAAGGGGTAAAGCAGTGGCTGAGTAAGTGCTTCGCAATGAAGGACTTAGGCGAGGCTGAGATGATCCTAGGGATCAGGATCTACAGGGATAGATCAAATCGGCTTCTGGGCCTAAGTCAAGCTTCGTACATTGATAAAGTTTTAAAAAGGTTCAGCATGGACCGGGCCAAGAAAGGTTTCTTGCCAATGGGCCATGGGCTGAAACTTAGTAAGAAGAACTGTCCTAAAACAAGGGAGGACAGGGAGAACATGAAATTGGTTCCATATGCTTCGGCTATAGGATCAAATCATGTACTCCATGTTATGTACGAGGCCTGATGTCGCCTTTGCACTAAGTATGATGAGCCGATACCAGCAGGATCCCGGGGAGGATCACTGGAAAGCTGTCAAGGTGATCCTCAAGTACCTTAACCAGACTAAGGATAGCTTCTTAGTGTATGGTGGTCAGGAAGTGCTATCGGTTACTGGGCATATTGATGCGAGCTTCCAGACAGACCAGGATGAGTACCAGTCGCAGTCTGGATATGTATTTTTACTGAATGGTGGTGCCGTAAGCTGGAGGAGCTCAAAGCAGCCAACCATAGCGGACTCTACAACAGAAGCTGAGTACATCGCTGCGTGTGATGCAGCTAAGGAAGCTGTGTGCATGAAGAAGTTTATCACTGAGTTGGGAGTAGTGCCAACTATCCAGGACCCAGTCAATATCTTCTGTGACAACAATAGGGCTGTCGAACAAGCTAAGGAGCCCCGGTCACACAAGAACACAAAGCACGTGCTCAGAAAGTTTCACCTCATACGAGAGATCGCGGAGAGAGGTGACATTACATTGCACAGAGTGGACAACGAGGATAATGTCACAGATCCATTGACCAAGGTGCTGGCCCAGCCCAAGCACGAGGGTCATACTAGATCTATAGGGATTAGGCCCATTCCTAGTTGGAACTAGTGCAAGTGGGAGATTGTTGGATATGCCCTAGTCCCGAGGCATTGGTCCTTGTATTTGTATTATACATTTATTGGATTTATGTATTATACTCATTTGTGTTATTAATAAAGGCATCAATTCATTTATTATATTTATCTTGTGCAATATATTAAATGAAGTATCCAATGGACATATCCATATCCATGATGACAAGTGTCATGCACTTGGCAGTAAGACCATGGATAGGGTAAACGATATGACCATAAATAGATCCGTAGTCTGTTCTAGTCATGGGAATGAATGGGACTATAGACTATCATTAACCTGGTTGTATGGCAGTGTCTTACCGGTCATTGGACATGGAATGTCAACCAAGTTAATGGGTACATGCCTGGGAGCATGGTACTGGATTGATCCACTAAACGAGTAATCCACATGGTATAGTATCACAAGTGATTCTCATGTAGTACTTGTATGTATCCTTTGACCTGACCATATGATGGTGTTACATGTGAAGTCACATGCTTAGGGGTACGCCTAAAGGGCCTATAATAGGGTGCCAAGTATGGGTACTTTCGGGTTTGTCACTGAGCATGGTAATACTATGGATATGCAGAAGGGATTTGTCACTCAGTAACCCACTGAGAAGATATCACCGGCCTCTTGATGAATGTGACTGATAAGAGTGTGGCCACACCCAAACAAGTTGGAACTTGTTTGTAAGCTTCAGTACATTCGGGATCAAGTTAATGTCCGGACACAAAAGAGGGTGATCAATCCATGCCTCTGTGTTGGACACCGATATCAATGACATGGGATGTTCAAGTTTAAACTACAGGGTTATGATAACAGTTAGACTGCCATCTCCATCTTAATTGGGGGCTGCAGTGGCTTGCTAGAGCCCAACTGCAGTCTGCGGGCCAAAGGCCCGCTGCGAACATAAAGATGGGCCCACGGGATCGTACACATATAACGACTGAATGCAGACTTAAGGAATCACATGTATACTTGGAGTATACACGATGGAAAGAGAGGTGTATATATATTAATTATATTATAAAAATCAATTGGATTGATCTTAGTAATAAAATTAATATATGGCTCTTCATAATTAATTTGATTAATTATGAGATTATTTCCTAGGTGGAAATATTCATATGTATAGGTTTACATATGATTTTATTTTGTGAAGATTTAATTTTAATTTGATGGATTAAATTAATTGCCAAACTAATTTTAATTTAAATGTAAATAATATATTACTTGGAGTAATATATTAAATACATGTGTATATTAAAATTGGGCTTGAAATTAATTTAAACCAGAGTAATTAAAATTAGACTGGGCCCAAATTAAAACAAGGAAGCCCGCACAGAATAAAATGGAACCAAGCTGGGCCTGAATTCCCCTAAGGGAATTCGGCCACCCTAGGTATAAAACCTAGGGTGAAAATTTTGGCCCCGAACCCTAGCTCACACTAGTGGCCGAAATTTCCATAGCCTCCTCTCTTCCATTGTTTTTTTTTTCGACGCTAGCACGGGTTGCATTCGTTAGGCGTTCGTGTACGAAAACGAGGACGAAATATGCTTTGGTTTCTGCAGTCTTCATCCATCTCTTGAAAGAGATTTTCTGGTAAGAAAATTTATCTCTTTCTATTTAATTTAAAGTTTTTCAATTTCCATTTCAATTGCTCCTGGGACTGGATTTGAGGAAATCACCGCGTTCTTCTGCTTTGATTGGGTGATTTCCGGTGAAAAATCCCCACACCATCTAAGGTCCAAAAGGAATGTAAATACACCAAAATTCAGTTTTGAATAGGAAAAAGATGAAGAATTACAGGTTTGGGGCTCAAAAGGGCAAAACTGTAATTCTGCGTCAACTATATGTTGGCATTTTTCACCGGAAATCATCCGATAAAAGCGGAAGAACGCGATGATTTCCTTAACTCCGTGCCCAGGAGCAATTGAGATGGAAATGGGAAAAACAAAAATTTAATTGAAAGAGATAAATCTCTTACCTAGAATATCTCTTTCAGAGATGGTTGCAGACTGCAGGAATCAAACTAGAAATCCTTCTCGTTCACGTACACGAACGCCTAACGAACACCACCCGTGCTAGCGTCGGAAAACACAAATCTTTTGAGAGGAAGAGGGAGGGATTTCGGCCACCAAGAGTGATTCACCTCTTGGCCGAATAGGTAGCCGAAATTCACCAGTGAATTTCGGCCCAAGCTAGCTCCTCCATTTGTGTGGGCTTCCTTCTTTTAATTCAGGCCCAAACCTATTTTAATTAATCTGGTTTAGATTAATTTCAAGCCCAACTTTAATTTACCCATGTATTTAATATATTACACTGAGTAATATATTATTTACATTTAAATTAAAATTGGTTTGACCAATTAATTTAATCCATCAAATTAAAATTAGATATTCACAAAATAAATTCATATGTAAACCTATACATATGAATATTTCCACCCAGGAAATAATTTCATAATTAATCTAATTAATTATAAGGAGTCAATCAAATATTAATTTTATTATTATGATAAATCCAATTGATCTTTATAATATAATTAATATATACCTCTCTCTATAGAGTGTATACTCCAAGTATACATGTGATTCCTTAAGTCAGTGTTCAGTCGCTTAATGTGTACGATCCCGTGGGCCGATCTTTATGTTGGCAGTGGGCCTGTGGCCCACAAACTGCAGCTGGGCTCTAGCAAGCCACTGCAGCTCCCAATTAAGATGGAGATGGCAGTCAAACTGTTATCATAAACCTGTAGTTTGAACTTGTACATCCCATGTCATTGATATCGGTGTCCGACACAGAGGCATGGATTGATCACCCTCTTTTGTGTCCAGACAATAACTTGATCCTGAAGGCACTGAAGCTCATAAACAAGTTCCAACTCGTTTGGGTGTGGCCATACTCTTATCAGTCACATTCATCAAGAGGCCGATGATATCTTCTCAGTGGACTACTAAGTGACAAATCCCTTCTGCATATCCATAGCATTGCCATGCTAAGTGACATACCCGAAAGCACCCATACTTGGCACCCTATTACAGGCCCTTTAGGCGTACCCCTAAGTATGCGACCTCACACGCAACACCATCATATGGTCAGGTCAAATGATCCATACAAGTACTACACGAGAATCACTTGTGATACTATACCATGTGGATTTCTCGTTTAGTGGATCTATCCAGTACCATGTCCCTTATGCATGTACCCATTAACTTGGTTGACATCTCATGTCCAATGACTGGTAAGACACCGCCATACAACCAGGTTAATGATAGTCTCTTGTTCCATTCATTCCCATGACTGGAACAGACTAGGGATCTATTTATGGTTATATCGTTTACCCTATCCATGGTCTTACTGCCAAGTGCATGACACTGGTCATCATGGATATGGATATGTCCATTGGATACTTCATTTAATATATTGCACAAGATAAATTTAATAAATGAATTAATGCCTTTATTAATAACACAAATAAGTATAATACATGAATCCAATGAATGTATGATACAAATACAAGGACCAATGCCTCGGGACTAGGGCATATCCAACAATCTCCCACTTGCACTAGTTCCAACTAGGCATGGGCCTAATCCCTATAGATCTTGTTTGACCCTCATGCTTGGGCTGGGTCAATGCCGTGGTCAAAGGTTCTGCGACATTATCCTCGGTGTCCACTCTGTGCAATGCAATGTCGCCTCTCTCCGTGATCTCTTGTATGAGGTGAAACTTTCTGAGCACGTGCTTTGTGTTCCTGTGTGGCCGGGGCTCCTTAGGTTGTGCAACGGCCCCATTATTGTCACAAAAGATATAAACTGGGTCCTGGATAGTTGGCACTACTCCCAACTCAAAAACGTGACAATGCTCCCACTTGTCCTCTTATACACACAAGGCTTATCTTGATTCTGTATGAAGCCATATTCCTTTATAGCCTCATTGAATCTAAGATTCCAACTTCGGGATGCTTGCTTTAGTCCATAAATAGACCTTTGAAGCTTGCATACCCTTCTCGGATACTCTGGATCGACAAAACCCTCAGGTTGTGTCATGTACACATCCTCGAGTAGCTTTCCATTAAGGAAAGTGGTTTTGACATCCATTTGCCAGACTTCATAGTCGTACCATGCAGCTGTGGCTAGCAAGATCCTGATGGATTTGAGCATGGCTACTGGTGAGAAAGTCTCATCATAGTCTATTCCATGGACTTGTCTGAATCCTTTTGCAACCAGACGCCCCTTGAAGGTATTGTCGGCCTTTAGCTTATAGCACCACTTGCAACCTATTACCTTAGCACTCGGAGGTGGATCAACCAAGTTCCAAACTTGGTTATCGTACATAGATTGCATCTTTGCCTCCACGGCTTTACGCCAATTCGCAGACTGTGGACTTGCTATAGCCTCCTGGTACGTTTTGGGTTCTTCCTCATCCCAGATGAGAAGAGTTTAATCATCGGTGACGAGGAAACCATACCTCTCCAGTTCCTAATAATCCCTACCAGACCTTCTAGGTCCTTGTGCGGCCTGGGTCGGTGCTTCCTCCTGTGGAAGCTCCACCTGGGCCTCTGAGTTATCCTCTTCAAGAGCTTGTGGACCTTGAACTTCCCTGAGTTCAACATTGCTCCCACTGTGTTTCTTGGAAAGGAACTCCTTTTCTAGAAAGACCCCCTTCCTTGCCACAAACACCTTGTTCTCGGTGGGGTTGTAGAAGTAATACCCTTTGATTTCCCTAGGGTAGCCCACAAACAGGCATTTATCGGTTTTGGCCTCCAGCTTGCCACTAGTCAATTTCTTGACATGTGCTTCGCATCCACAAATCCTTAGGAAAGACACATTGGGCTCCCTGCCCGTCCATGTCTGATATGGGGTCTTTTCCACTGCCTTAGTCGGAGTATTATTTAAGATAAGAGCTGCTGTCTCGAGGGCGTGTCCCTAGAAACTAATTGGGAGAGAGGATTGACTCATCATTGAGCAGATCATGTCCAACAGGGTCCTATTCCTCCATTCGGACACCCCATTCCATTATGGTGTTCCGGGAGGAGTGAGCTGTGGAACTATTCCATGCTCTCTCAAATATGAGTCAAAATCTAGGCTCATATACTCACCACCTCGGTCCAACCAAAGGGTTTTGATGTTTCTGCCTAGCTGGTTCTGTACCTCATTCCAAAATTCCTTGAACCTATCAAGGGTCTCAGACTTGTGTTTTATCAAATAGACATAGCCATATCTGCTGAAATCGTCCATGAACGTGACGAAGTGCAGGTGTCCACCTCTGGTCGCTGCGCTCATGGGTCCACATACATCTTAATGTATTAGGTCCAGTAAGCCAGTGGCCCTTTCAGTCTTCTTACTAAAGGGCGCCTTAGTCATCTTGCCTTGTAAACATGATTCACATGTATCAATTGACTCCAAGTCAAATGACCCTAAGACTCCAGCTTTGTAAAGCCTAGCTATGCGCTTCTCGTTTATGTGGCCGAGATGACAATGCCATAGGTAGACAGGATTAAGTTCGTTGGGCTTAACCCTTTTTGTGTTTATGTTATAGACATGATAGGTTTCCTTTAAGTCCAGGATATACAGGCCATTATTTAATAGAGCATCTCCATAAAATAATCCCTCTCTAGATATGGAAATTCTACCATTAGAAATAGTAAAATAAAATCCATAAATATCAAACATAGAAACTGAAATAATATTCCAGCACATAGCAGGTACAAAATAACATTGTTCAAAAATTAAAACCAATCCACTAGGCATCACAAGGTGGTATTCGTCGATCTCTATGGCAGCAACCCTTGCTCCATTTCCGACCTGCAAGTCCACCTCTCCCGACCCTAGTGACCTTCTATTTTTAAGTCCCTGCACATTGCAAAAAATGTGAGAACCACATCCAGTATCCAATACCCAGGATGTTGAAACAGTACGGTTAATGTCTATAACATAAATACCTGAAAAGGACGCACCTTGGCCCCTTCTCTGCTCTCCCATCAGCTTGGGATACAATCTCTTCCAATGGCCCGCCTGTCTACACCCGAAACAGACATCCTTAGGACCTGCCTTCTGCTGGCCTTGGATTAGGCTTTGGCCTTCTTAGCCTTGCCCTTGGCCTTGCCCTTGGCCTTTTCCTTGGCCTTACCCTTGGCAACAGGAGGGTTCCCCTTGTTGACCAGCAGCACCGGCGGAGTCTTTTTGATCGACTGCTCAGTAAGCTTAAGCATCCCATACAGCTCACTGACAGTGCGGTTCATCCCTTGCATGTTGTAGTTTAGGATGAACTAATCATAAGAATCCAGCAAGGATGCCAGTGTCCACCGCCAACTCCTGAGAGATGGGCGATCCGAGACAGGCTAAAGTGTCCAAATAGCCCTTCATATTGAGTACGTGTGAGCTCACAGATGTCCTAGTCCCCATACAAGAGTGGAATGCCTTGTTGGTCAGGTACCTTTCCTGACGAGCTTGCTCCTGAAACATCTCGTTTAGAGTTGTTATCATAGCAATGGCTTGATGGTCCATAAATTGTTTTTGCAGTTTGGGGACCATGTAGGCCAACATGAGGGATGTCATATCCCTATTATCTTTGACATGCACCTCGTATTCCTCCAGCTGGGCAGCTGGTGGATTACGTCCTTGAGGCTCAGCCGGTAAAGGCCTCTCCAGCACATACTCTTTGGACTCCTGTCTTAGAACTATTCTCAAGTTCCTAGACCAGTCCAGAAAGTTAGAACCGGAAAGCTTATCCCTTTCAAGAATCGATCGCAGTGATAAAGTGTTGTTATTTGCCATTTAGAGTTTCTACACAGAAAAACATTTAAGAGTGTTAATAAAGGACTTCTCTTTGTTATTCCCATACATAATTAATAATGAATCAATTTATTAATTTAAAACAAGTTGTTGGGCTCATGGGCTGAGATCCATATTTCATTAAGATATAGCCAGACGAGGGTCTGGTACAACTATACCTTAACTATTTAGGTAGGAACGCAGTCCAATCCCAACCTAGGAACTCTCGGTTTGATGGGCTTGTTGGCACTTACCTTTCTTTGCTTAGGGCCAGGAGAATCCTACTACCCATGCTAAGTCAAAACCTCCATTCAAGTGTTAGAGTATCCCATACCCTAAACCAATACAAAGTGACAATACTCCAGTGTATCCTGTGAGGGCATGGTCTATAACTGGCCTATTCCTACTTCGAGCCGGTTTTGAATGAGGGAAGCACTTTTAAGCGCCTTAGTAATTTCATTTGGTTATTAGATTCAATTAACAACGGCTTGCATACATAAGGCGGGTGAAGTGCGGTTGGATCATACATTTATACATGCATATAAATATAAAGCATAATTAAATAAATAAGAAAAATGGACTGCTATGGGCCTTTATTACATCCTAATATTATTCTAGTAAACCTATACTAGAAAACAATATCAGGTGGGCCTCCATCTTCTTCCTACTGGGCTTGAATCTCCACTTTGGCTCACCATTCCATGGGCTTCTTCTTTTTACAAATTTTATGATAATTGAATAAAATAAAATTACATTAAAAAAAGAAAAACGACACGCAGGCCGTATTTACCCAAAAAGAAAATACAACCCATCTTGAATAAGGCCCAATAGTATCCAATCATATAAAATATTTAATCACCCATATGCATCCAATACATATATATCATAAGCATGTTATAATGCATGATTTAAGCCCATTTCAATTATGTCCAAGCCATTGTATTGAAATCGACAAATTTGGCCCACCATGGTTCTAACCCTTAACGAGCTTTGGGCCTCCGGCCTAAGTAGTCCAACTGCTCCCACTGGAATTGGGAAACCATGGGTCTAATTCAGCCGTCCAAGTAATTGTGCCAAAATTACCCGAACCAATTTCAATTAACCATATTAATTTCCAAAATTAATATCACTTGAATAAAATAAAATTTCATTCAAGAAACCACAAGCATTTAAATTACATAAATTTAAACACACGAATTTTAAAACCAATTAAAATTTCAAAACTTGGCCCCGGGCCCAAAATCCGCTAAATCCAAAAACACTGGGCCTAGTCCGCTGCGGCTAGGGCAACCAAGTTGCCCTAGCAGCAGCCTGCTGCTTCAACAGCAGCGGCTGCTGCTGGAACCAGCGGCCTCCGGCGGCAGCCCCGCACCCCAGGAACAGCTAGATTTTTTTATATATAAATAGAAAATATAAAATAAAAAAACATGGCATCCATAAACAACCAGGAATTCCAAAACATACAATTAAATTAAACAAACATAAACCTATATGCATTATCAATTTCAATTGTATAAAAGTCAAATGGGAAAAATCTTAAACCCAAACCAATAACCCCAATAAAAAACCTCCAATTTTAAAACATGGGATTCAACCAATTTTAACAATTTCCACGGATCAAAAGCCCGCTCTGATACCACTGTTGGGATTTTTCACCGAAAATCACCCGATAAAAGCGGAAAAAAGCGATGATTTCCTCAAATCCGTGCCCAGGAGCAATTGAGATGGAAATTGGAAAAACAAAAATTTAATAGAAAGAGATAAATCTCTTACCCAGAATATCTCTTTCAGAGATGGTTGCAGACTGCAGGAATCAAACTAGAAACCCTCCTCGTTCACGTACACGAATGCCTAACGAACACCACCCGTGCTAGCATCGGAAAACACAAATCTTTTGAGAGCAAGAGGGAGGGATTTCGGCCACCAAGAGTGATTCACCTCTTGGCCGAAAATCCTAGGGGTATTAAACCCTAGGTAGCCGAAATTCACCAGTGAATTTCGGCCCAAGCTAGCTCCTCCATTTGTGTGGGTTTCCTTCTTTTAATTCAGGCCCAAACCTATTTTAATTAATCTGGTTTAGATTAATTTCAAGCCCAACTTTAATTTACCCATGTATTTAATATATTACGCCGAGTAATATATTATTTACATTTAAATTAAAATTGGTCTGACCAATTAATTTAATCCATCAAATTAAAATTAGATCTTCACAAAATAAATTCATATGTAAACCTATACATATGAATATTTCCACCCAGAAAATAATTTCATAATTAATCTAATTAATTATGAGGAGCCAATTAAATATTAATTTTATTATTATGATCAATCCGATTTATCTTTATAATATAATTAATATATACCTCTCTCTCCAGAGTGTATACTCCAAGTATACATGTGATTCCTTAAATCAGTGTTCAGTCGCTCAATGTGTACAATCCCGTGGGTCCATCTTTATGTTGGCAGTCGGCCTGTGGCCCATAGACTGCAGTTGGGCTCTAGCAAGCCACTACAGCCCCCAATTAAGATAGAGATGGCAGTCAAACTGTTATCATAACCCTGTAGTTTGAACTTGTATATCCCATGTCATCGATATCAGTGTCCAACACAGAGGCATGGATTGATAACCCTCTTTTGTGTCCAGACATTAACTTGATCCCGAATGCACTGAAGCTCACAAACAAGTTCCAACTCATTTGGGTGTGGCCACACTCTTATCAGTCACATTCATCAAGAGGCCGGTGATATTTTCTCAGTGGACTACTGAGTGACAAATCCCTTCTGCATATGATGCGGTCATCACACCACAAGGACATGGAGGCATGGAGTGAGGAGGCAAGAGAGATCCTTTGGAGCTGCCCATTGGTCCAATAACAAGGAACCGTGCAAAGAAGATGCAACAAGTGCTTAACGGTCTAGTTATACACTTATTTCAACGTATGGAGATTGAGGCTGATCACAACAAACCGAACAACTCATATGGATATGATTCAGTGTTGTGTTGTATTCAAGTCCAAGAAAGTGATGTTTATGGGCCTGATTGTAATGATTAGTTAAAATGGACCTAATTGGAATTCTTTGTATGAGCTAAGGACAATTAAGTGTTAGCACTTAAGGCACCCTTGGGGAATATGTATGGATTTTGATTTGGGTTTAGGTGTCTTTAGTCAAATGTTAGTTTTAACAATAAGTGAGCTGTTTTGGGCTCACAAATCAGCCCATAAACCACGTGCTAAAGGGAAGCACGTTTTTCAATCCTTATTGCATCAGGATTGATGTAAAGTTTTCCTTATTTGTGTTGGTTTGACTTTCCTAAGTTTAAGGTTGAAATCCAGCCATTCCTTTTTCTTGGTTGTTCTTTTCCTAGTCAAATAAGGTTTTCTTTTCCTAAATAGTTTAGGTTTAGGTTTTTCTATTTAAACACCAATGTAATAGTTGTAAAGGAATATATGAAATTTAATACAATTCTGATTTTTCTCTCTTTGTTGAAATTCCAGCCCGGGGCTGATTTTTAATTTTGTGAGTTTGTGAGATCGAGTTCTTCATTCTTACAATTTTATCTTGATTATGAACAAGTATTGTGGTAAGATACTTGTGAATCATCCAACATTCAGGTTCTAAGATGCTTAATCGAAGGTGTCAGGTTTGAATCCTTTTCATTGTCGCTTAAACACCTTTGGATTGGTTTGCTATCACCCATCTTTGTTTCGTTTCTCTGAGTTCAACCTTGATTGATAGACTTAGGAAATTTATTAAAGTTGATATCGGCTTTCTCACAGCCGATATTACATCAATTGGTATCAGAGCCTTGGCTCTTGAGGATTTTGTTTTTCCATCTAAATCTGAAACCATCAACGTGGTTTCTACGAGTCCGAAAACCCTAAAAACAGACCAGCCCTTTTAAAGTCAAATTGGTTGATTGAGTTGCTCATACTTTTGCATCTAGATTACTAGGTTCATAGTAGTAGCATTTGGATTATTTTTTGGACTCTGCTCGTATTCACTACCTTATGTGTATGCTCTAATTAAGATGATTACAATTCATTATTTCTACAATTCTAATTTTTTTATTTGCATGTGAGTCAAAGTGAGTTGTCTTAATTGCATATAACAAAATTACAAAAAAAAAAAAAAAAAAAACATGATTCATTATATACTGAAAACGGAGAAAGAAAGAAAGTTTAAAAATATATGTAACTGAGTGATTTGTGCACTTATGCTTTGAACTTAATGAATTTGCATGCTAATACACACTCCTGAGTATTTTTCAGCCATTGTCTTTTCTTTGAAAATTGTCTTTTATTCTTGTTCCTAGTGTGCATTATTTTCTTTTCATTTCAGTTATTAGTCATCTTTGCATCTAGAATCATGCCTACCTTTTTTTTTTGTCATCTTTGTTGCTTCTGTGGCATTCGAATTACCTGAATTGATCCTTGTGATCCATCAAAATAAATACAAAAGACTGACTGAACCGATTGGGAGGTATTTCTTCTATTTTCTTTCTTTCTTCCTTTAGATTAGTTTTTTTCGCTTCTTTTCTTATCTATCATGTCTGACAAATCTTGTGGAGACAACTCTAAAAAGGTTGATCAAGATTTGTGGCAACAAGCTGTTGCAAGTGAATTAAAATGAATTGGTAACATTGTTGCTGATTTGATGTCCGAACGACAGCAACACAAAGAACGACCCAACCAGAACACAAGAAATGTTGGAATATTCAATAAGAAGGATGACGCATCTGAATCCGACGAAGAAGTGCGGTCCACTTCAAGGCGGCGAGTACATGACCGAAAAGATAGTAACCTCAATGCTATCAAACTAAAAATGCCACCATTCCGAGGTGCTAGTGATCCGGAGGCGTATATTGAATAGGTGCGGAAAGTAGAAGCTATCTTTGACATTCATGAATATTCCGAGGAGAAGAAAGTTAAGCTTGTTGTTTTTGAATTGACTGATTATGCTACAGTTTGGTGGGATCAGTTGAAGCAAACAAGGCAAAGAGATGGAGATGAACCCGTAACAACTTGGAGAGAGATGAAATGACTCATGAAGAAACGGTTTGTGCCAATGCATTATCATAAGGAGTTGTTGATTGAACTTCAGACCATGACACAAGGTAATCAGTCCGTTGAGGATTACCACAAATGTTTGGAAATGGCACTTATCCAGGCTGATGTACAAGAAAGTGAGGAGGCCACCATGGTTAAATTCCTCATAGGGTTGAGACGGGAAATCAAGAATGTCCTAGAGCTGCAAACATGTTTTACAATGGAGGACATGCTCCACAAGGCAGTACAAATTGAGCGTCAGTTACAAGAAGCGGTAAGGGGTCGATCACGTTATAAGGGTACTAATTCTGTCCCATGGAGGTCAGAACCAAGAGAGAGGGACTCGAGAAGTGATCACAAGTCCAAGGCTAATTATCACACCAAAAGTGACCAAAAAGCACGAATTGACACCAAAGCTTTTAGGAAGATGAAGTTGGGAGAGGCTGCTCCAAAGAATCAAAAAGCCGAGAGTTCAACTCGAACTCGTGATCTTGTTTGTTTTAAGTGCCAAGGAAGAGGACATTATGCACAGGATTGCCCGAATCAAAGAACCATGGTCATGAAGCATGGAGAGTTGGCATCTGAATCTGACTTCGAATCTGATCCCGAACTTGACGATATGCCTTCCTTGGAAGATTGTAGTGATATTGAAGAGATAGATAGCAAGGGAGGACATGGTGTAAATCTGGTCACTCGACGCACATTGAAAATGGGGGTGAGTAGCTCAACCGAACAGAGGGAATACATTTTCCATGCTCGATGTAATGTGAAGGGGAAGACGTGTTTGATGATCATTGATGGAGGGAATTGCTGTAATGTGGTTAGCCACATTTTGATGAATCGGTTGGGACTTTCAACATTCCATATCCTAATCCATATCGATTACAATGGTTAAATGATAGTAACGAACTCAAGGTTACTAGGCAGGTACTTCTGAAATTTTCAATTGGTTCTTATCCTGATGAAGTGCTTTGTGATTTAGTCCCGATGCAAGCTTGTCATGTTTTGTTGGGGAGACCTTGGCAATTTGACCGTTCGGCACTACATCATGGTCGTCCAAACAAATTTACCATAGTCAAGGATAGGAAGAAGTATGTGTTATCACCCTTAACGCCTGCTAAAGTATATGAGAACCAGCTCTCTATGCAAAGGATGTCGGAAGAAGCCATTGGGAGTATAGGTGTGGTTAAGGCGAGTGAAAACAAGAGTGTTAAAATCAGTGAGGGTGAGAAGAGAGAAGAGGGGAGAGAAAAGGCATTAAGGCTGAGAGATGAGAGTGAGAGGAGAGAAAAAGGAAGGAGCATTAAAAAAGCCCAGAATTTATCTTTATATGCTAAAATGAGAGATATTAAGCAAGCTGAATCTGAAAACAAAAATTTGTTGTTATTTTAATGCAAAAGTTCTTGTTTATCATCTCTAAACCAATGTGACCTTCCGTCAAGTGTTTACCCTCTTTTGCAGGAGTTCAAGGACGTGTTCCCCGAAGAGATGCCAAATAAGTGCCCCTGATCCGAGGAATTGAACACCAAATCGATTTTATACCCGGTGCACAAATTCCTAATAGACCAGCCTATAGAAGTAATCCGGAGGAGACGAAGGATCTTCAAAGGCAGGTGGATGAGCTTATGGAAAAGGGATTAATTCGTGAATCTGTGAGCCCATTTTCTTTACTAGTCATCCTAGTACCGAAAAAAGGATGGGACTTGGCGGATGTGCATTGATTATAGAGCCGTCAACAAAATCACGGTAAAGTATCGTCACCCTATTCCTAGGTTAGATGATATGTTGGATGAGTTAAACGGGGCTGTAATTTTCACAAAAATAGATCTTAAAAGTGGTTATCATCAGATTCGCATGTTTTTGGGAGATGAGTGGAAAACGGCTTTTAAGACTAAGCATGGTTTATATGAGTGGCTAGTTATGCCATTTGGCTTAACTAATGCGCCTAGTACATTTATGAGATTAATGAACCATGTATTGCGTGACTTTATAGGTAAATTTGTTGTTGTGTATTTCGATGACATCCTTATCTATTCCAAATCTACGGAAGAACACCTAGAACATGTTAGGGCTGTTTTGAATGTTTTGCGTGAACAGCAGTTATATGCTAACCTTTCAAAGTGCTCTTTTTGCATGGAGAAAGTTGTGTTTTTGGGTTTTTTCGTTTCAGCATAAGGCGTGTCCGTTGATGCTGAAAAAGTGAAGGCCATTCAAGAGTGGCCCACACCAACTTCAGTTACCGAGGTGAGGAGCTTTCATGGATTGGTGAGTTTTTATCAGAGGTTTGTGAAGAACTTCAGCACGATAGCCGTGCCATTAACTAAGGTAATTAAAAAGAATGTTGGGTTTAAGTGGGGAAAAGCACAAGATGATGCTTTTAATTTGCTAAAAACAACACTAACTTCTGCCCCCGTCTTGGCTCTTCCGAACTTTGATAGAATGTTCAAAATTGAGTGTGATGCTTCAGGAGTAGGAACTGGAGCTGTTTTGATGCAAGAGGGCCGTCCAATAGCTTTCTTTAGTGAAAAGCTAAATGGAGCAGCCTTGAACTACCCAACATATGATCGGGAACTTTTTGCATTAGTTAGAGCTTTACAAATGTGGCAACACTACTTATGGCCTAAAGAATTTGTCATCCACACCGATCATGAATCCTTAAAGCATCTTAAGGGACAGCAAAAGCTGAATCGTAGACATGCCAAATGGGTAGAGTTCATTGAAACATTCCCATATGTGATTAAATATAAATAAGGAAGAGAGAATGTTGTGGCTGATGCATTAAGTAGGTGTGTTAACTAGTTGAATGTGATGCATGCTAAGTGTCTAGGATTTGAATTTTTGAAAGCTTTATATGCTAATGATACTGATTTTGCATCGATTTATGAAGCTTGTAAGAATGCTGCCTTTGGCAAATTCTATAGACATGAGGGTTTTTTATTTAGAGAAAACAGATTATGTATGCCTAAATGTTCACATAGAGATTTGCTTGTGAGAGAGGCCCATGGTGGGGGCTTAATGGGGCACTTTGGTGTTGCTAAGACTTTAGAGATGTTGGCTGAACATTTCTTTTGGCCTCATATGAAACGTGATGTAGAGAGAGTATGTGCCAATTGCATTAATTGTAAGCAAGCTAATTCTAGAGTGATGGCCCATGGATTGTATACTCCATTACCTATTCCTAATGAACCATGGACTGATTTGTCTATGGATTTTGTAATGGCCTTACCTAGGTCTAGACGAGGTAATGATTCCATTTATGTGGTAGTAGATCGCTTTTCTAAGATGGCACATTTCATACCATGTCATAAAACTGATGATGCTACCAATGTTGCTAACTTGTTCTTTAGGGAAATTGTACGCTTACAAGGGATGCCTAGGAGCATTGTTATGTTGGAGATTGTGCCCTAAGGCCAATATTGGATTATGTAATTTGACTTCTAAGATTAATCTAGTGTAGATTAATATTATCATTTATGTTTGTATGTTAGCATTTATGATAAGTATCCATGAATAAATCGTGTTATTCTAAATATCCCTAGTCGATTGTTATTATGGGAATAATAACAAACTAAGACTAGTGTGAGTGATAATGGATATTCATAAGATGAATATAGTGTATACAGATACAGATTATACTCACGGGTAATATGTTAGAGAACATGTTACTGGAGACCCACTATGAGATCAAGTTCATGGTCATGTGTCACAACTGATCTTGATTATAGTAGTGTCATTAGCTGATTCCTTTGACCTGAGGTCACCATTGATTCCGAGATGAACTCATGTTGTGCTTTGACGCAGTCAAACGCTGCTTGTAACAGAGTAGTTATAAAGGCTGTGATTGGGTACAATATGACTCATGCTTTGGGATGTGAGTGACAGATATGGGATTTTGTCCCTCTCTATCAAGAGAGCGATATCACTGGGCCCCTCGATAAGTAAGACTGTTAAATGCATGGCCGTGCTCAAATAATTGATAGAGTATCAATTGATTTGTCTAAACAGTTTACTTTGAGATCAAGAAAGCATATGATTAATTATATAAGATTGACAAGTATACCATGTCTTATGATTAATCATGATATCAAAGAGACAAAAGGGAATATGACATTCTATAAATAGGTATTGGATCATTCCAATCATATTAATTGGGTAGTCATAAAGGCTTGCTAGAGTCCGCTTATGACTTATAAGGATATTATGGTAATTTCCTTATTGCCAATTGATATGAACCTATGGGGTCACACACAAAGAGCAAAATGAAGTTCATCTTTTCGGGTATAAATTATTATTGGATAATAATTTATGAATGAGAAAGAGAATGAATATATATATAATGATATATATATTTATATATGTGTATAAATATTAATATGATTAATATTGCATAAAGTATGCTACATATTATAATTCAGTTATATAGAGATATAATTAATTATAATATCAAATATACATATGTGTATGATGGAAAATGGAATTGATTTAATATTAATTGAGAATTAATATTAAATTGTGTGGGTTAATTTATAATTATAACTAATAAGGGTATTAAGTTATAATTATAATTAAGTTTAAAGGATATATAAAAGGAAGTTTTATAACCTAAAAACCCTAACCCTAGTCATTTTAACATAAGATGCAGATTTTCTGCAGCCTCCAAGGGGCCAGCCGAAATCTCCCCTTCTCCATCTCCCAAGGTTTTCGAAACTTTGGCCTTCTCTCGTTCGAAGAATCGTTCTTCAATCCCGGCGCTAGCACGCGGTGAATGAATTGCTCCGTGTGGATCAACCGTAGAGGGAAGCTACTTTGGTTCCTAATTGATTCAAAACCTACAAAGAATTAAGGTAATTCTTTAACCCTCCTTCCAATTCAATGCAATGTACATGGGTCCTTGGTGGGGATTAATCCTTTTATTTCCGCTGCGTTTTGTTTTGTGTGATTAATTCCCCAACAGTGGTATCAGAGCCACTTGTGCATTGGTTGAATTGGATTTGTTATTTTGATTAGATCAAAATTGCATGTTAGGGTTGTATGTTCTTGATTTAGGGTTCAATGTTATTGTGAATAACATGTTTAAAATTTGATTTTAATGTGAATCATTGTGAATGATTTGTTTTAATAATTTGAAATGTTTAAGGGGTAGGAATCATGAATTTGATTCATGGTTTTTTATTGAAATTGTTTCAATTATTTAAATTAAAAAAAAAAAATGTTTTTTGTCGTTATTCTGGGCATAATGCCCAGAATAAGTTTTGGGCGCAATGCAATTGCAATTGCAATTGCGCGCAACTGCAATTGCACATGCTGCGTAAGCAGCATGCTGCTTACGCAGCATGGGCTGCGCAGCTGCGTGTTGCGCAGCATGGGCTGCGCAGCTACGTGTTGCGCAGCCCGTCGGGCTGGGCGCAGTATTGGATACTGCAGTGCGAGGCCCGACAAGCATGCTGTCCGACAATTTTACCCCTTTTTCGTTTTAAGTGTGGAAAATTATTTCTGCAAATTTACGAATTTTTCCAAATTAATTAATTCTAAATACAATGTGATTGTATTTTACCACTTTGAACCTTAAATATTTTAGATATAAAATTATTGTTGATATTTTTATGCATGGTGTTATGGTATGGTTTTGGACCCCGTGAATGCTTTATTTTATTTATTATGGTTTTGGACCCTTGGATGTTTTTTGTTTTTCTTTTGGTTTTGGTGAATGTAAGGTTTTATAAATACGGCCTGCGAGTCGTTTGTATTTATGTAATCTTATTTTTCTAGATAAATTGTATAGGATGCAATTTATTGTTTGTAAATTTTATTTACTAGAAAATTGTATAGGATACAATTTTGTAAAGTATGTAAATCCATGAGATGGTGCCAAGGAACAAAGACGTGAAGACGGATCCAAGGGATGCGGCTGTGCTGCGACCATGCGATGGTTACAACCACCTAGGAAATGACCTGTTGATTTTCATATTGGCCTGTGAAAATCAATGTAGATAAAACCATACCATAACACGGTCTTTCGAGTCTATTGCATGTTTTATATTTTGATGCCATGTGATGCCATGCTAAGTATGATATATGCATGCTAGATGAATGTATGACATTGGATGCCATGCTAGAATTAATATTAACTTAGAAAGATTAATGTTAATGCCATGTATTGTATGAGATACATTTTAATCACAGGAATTAATAAACCCTAAATAAACTTATGAAGTTTATATTTTTGCCACCCAATTACGTATAACACTAGTCAAGTACTATGTTCGCATCATGGTAGCCACGCCAAAGCGGGTACGCATGTTGTGACCTTAGCGAAGCGATAATATGAGAAATGGTGATTCTCATTGTGTTGTAATTGGTTTAACAAAGGGTTAATCAAAACGGTGTTTGAGCCCGAGGCAAAGATGAGATGAGTAACATACAATTAAATATGATATATGATATCATGCATCTCATAAATTAGAAGAGTTGCATAATGATGCAATTGGCAAAGAAGTGCACATCCAAAATATGTTTAAACGGTTTAAAGCATGATTTTGAGTCTTTGCCTACCGAAATTATATTTAATCATAGGGACATGCCAAAGCAGTGCTATGGTTAAGTATGGATTTTGGATCTTCACCCACTTAAATATTTTAAAGGGTTTTATAATTTAAGTGGGAGCATTTAAATAAAAATCTTTACACGCTTTATTATAGTTATGATTGCTATTACCATGATCTGGATTGTTATTGAACTTTGAGAATTGTTCTCAAATCAAAAGGAATCATATGTTCTCAATAATCCTTTTGCCCAATGAACCACTAGCAATTGTAACATGAGTATAAAAGATGCTTACTTGAAGCATCGAAGGGACTCTATTTAAAATTTATTATCTTACACTTGCCACCAATTCTTCCGCACGTGGAAGTTTTACTTGAGGTATATGATACATCACAAATGGAAATGTTCCATCAGTTAGTGAGCAAGAAAAGATAAGTGTTTGAGGCAACAATTTCTCATTGGCCTCCAAAAGGCATTGAGATGTGATCTTGAATTCATTATTTGATAGTCATTGGTGATGAACTATCATTTGAATGACATGGGGAAAATTGTGAATTAGTTGCATAGGATGCAAAAGAATGTTAAGTTATCCATAAAGGATAAGCCCGCCTCGAATTGTGTGCTTATGGTTCAAAAGGAAAGGATAAAAGGAAGGTCGAAAAGCATAAAGACCGAAAGGTTCGGGTGAAACATGTTTTAAAGACCAAAGCTGTTGGCATAGAGAGATCTCCAAAAGAAGGGTGTTGCCATTTCTAGAATGAATCGTTCATTAGAATAGAAATAGCAAACCTTGTTTGGAGAACTATAAGAAGATGAAAGGCAGTAAGACTGCTACCTTAAGTATTTATTAACTATTCTACTCTTGTTTCTATATCAAAAGGTATTAGATACCGTTGTGAATCTCATATTAGTAGAATATGATGAATCGCAATTTGAATAGAAACCTTATGAAGGTGAAAGGTAGAATACGAATATGCAAGAGAAGCAAAGGTTGTTACTCAAAGGTTATGAACTTTTACATGTGAGTTACGAACTCTTGTTGCCTATTGAGCTTGTTGGCTTGAGTAAACAAATGTTGTTTATTTTATAATTGTGAATTATAAACTTTATAAAGACATGATTATGAAATGTAGATTTACATAATTGTCTTTATATGTGGAGCCCATCTGTAACATAAATACTGTAAGGATCGAATCAAATAGTTGATTCAACCTATTTTGGCAGTGTCCTCTTGGAGACATAAGCAAAGTCGCATTACGAAACTCCATGAGAATGGACTTTTGGATTCATGAGATTATGAATCATCTTGAATCATGCGAATGTTGTTTATTGTAAAAGATGATAAAGTTGTTCTTTGCTAAAAGTAGTTAAAGAATAATCGATTTATTAAGCATTATACATATGGATGTATATGAATTATAAATCAACTGCTAAAGGAGGTTTTAATACTTCATTACCTTTATGGAACTTTTCTCTAGATAAGAGTATCTAATTAAACACGAGTTTGGAACTTTTGAAGTGTTCAAAAGCTTGTAAAAGGAGTATGAAGTATCTTGACAAGATAGTAAAGTCATTTAGATATGATCCGAGTGGTGAATATTTGAGTCAAGATTTTGACAATCATCTTAGAAATTGTGGGACTGTCTCACAATTGACTCCTCCAAGTACGCCACAAAGGATGTTGTGTCGAAAAGGGAGTAATCGAACTCTATAAAGATATAGTTCAATCTATGATGAAGTCAAGTTGATCATCGTTTTCTCAAAAATATGCCATTAAAGCAGCTGTGTATATTGTTCCGTCTAAAACAATTCATGAATCAACATATGAGATATGGTTGGGTAAGAGACCCAAATTGTTTCATTGAATAAGTTTAGGGCTGTAAAGCTTATTTCGAATAAGTTGGCACCTAAATTTAAATATCGTATTGTGGATTACTCAAAAGGAAAGTAGGAGTTGTTACTCCTGTGTTTCTTTGGGATACAAAGTAGTTGTAGCTAGAAATGGTTTCCCCTTGAAGAGGGAGTTAATTTCTAGTAGAGTTAGTGGGAGTAAGGTACACCTACAAAACTCGTAATTCACAAAAGTGACATTTAACGTTGAAGAGGAACGTGGAAATGGTTTCATGATCATTGTTGAAATTACACAAGTCCAATGAAAGTCTAGTGGAATACGACATGATTAGGAGAGATATGGATTTCTCAAAATCATGATGTAATTTTACTAGATGAAGTAAGTCTTCTTTTATGAAGAAGCAATGTTAGATTTTGAATCTAATATGTGACTTGATGCTACAAAGGTTGAAGATAAGTCCATGTCTGACAATCAAAGTATAGACTTTGATAAGTCTTTTAGAAGATGCATATGCAATGGTTGCAAGTGAGTTTTCAAATTGAAAACCGATATGGATGGTGATCTTCAAACTTATAAAGCACGACTAGTGACTATAAGGATACAGACAAATTCATAGTAGGACTATGATGAAATCCTCTTTAGTCATTAATCATGATCAAGTCATATTGAGTTCTTGTTGCCATATCCCCATAATATGATTATAAAATATGGCAAATGGATATCAAAATCTATTTTTTACGTGAAAACATGATTGAGGATGTGTACGTGACACAACCCAAAGTTTTGAGCATCCAAAGAATTCAAATAGCGTATGCAAGTTTTCAAAGATTCTCATAAGGATCGAAACATGCATCAAATAGTTGGAATCATAGTTTTGATAAAGAAATCAAATGGTTTGATTTTATCAAAAGGATGATGAATCTTGTGTTTCAAAAGGATCAGTGGGAGCATATCGGTATTCCTAATGCTATATGTGGATGACATATGGCTTGTTGGAAATAACATTCTTACCTTGCAAGAAGTAAAATCTTGGCTAAGAAAGTAATTTCAGTTAATGTTATAAGCATGACTGCCTGTATTCTTGAAATTGGAATCTATACAGATAGATCTAAAAGAATGTTTTGGCTTAAGTCAAAGCATTGAAAGCGTTCAATATAAAAGACTTAATAGAAGCTTGCTTATGTTAACTGTGTAAATAGTTGCACATATACAACTGATTGCAATTAGTTGCAATATATCAGTCGAGATCTAGTATTCTCTTAAAAAGAGAAGTTATGATTTTGAAAGGTTCAAAATAAAATGTTATAGCTAAATATCTATAATAGCAGCCAAAGTATACAGTTACATGTGATGTAAAGAAATTTTGGATGAAGAAGTTCATCAAAATTTTATGTTTTTGTTCTAAGCATTGCTTATCCTGTGAGACTATTGTAGGGACAATAGTTCAATGCGTAAGAACCTTGTATGACACAAGCATATACTTAGGCGTTTTTCACTAATTTAGAGAGGCTGTCTCTAAAGAGAGAGTGAATATGTGTAAAGTAACAACGGAAGCGAAAATTAATAATTCATTGACAAAGACTCCTGCACGAGTGAATACATGAAAGTCATGTAGGTCAATGGGTATAAGATACATGTATGATTGGCCATAGTGCAAGTGGGAGATTGTTGGAGATTGTGCCCTAAGGCCAATATTGGATTATGTAATTTGACTTCTAAGATTAATCTAGTGTAGATTAATATTATCATTTATGTTTGTATGTTAGCATTTATGATAAGTATCCATGAATAAATCGTGTTATTCTAAATATCCCTAGTCGATTGTTATTATGGGAATAATAACAAACTAAGACTAGTGTGAGTGATAATGGATATTCATAAGATGAATATAGTGTATACAGATACAGATTATACTCACGGGTAATATGTTAGAGAACATGTTACTGGAGACCCACTATGAGATCAAGTTCATGGTCATGTGTCACAACTGATCTTGATTATAGTAGTGTCATTAGCTGATTCCTTTGACCTGAGGTCACCATTGATTCCGAGATGAACTCATGTTGTGCTTTGACGCAGTCAAACGCTGCTTGTAACAGAGTAGTTATAAAGGCTGTGATTGGGTACAATATGACTCATGCTTTGGGATGTGAGTGACAGATATGGGATTTTGTCCCTCTCTATCAAGAGAGCGATATCACTGGGCCCCTCGATAAGTAAGACTGTTAAATGCATGGCCGTGCTCAAATAATTGATAGAGTATCAATTGATTTGTCTAAACAGTTTACTTTGAGATCGAGAAAGCATATGATTAATTATATAAGATTGACAAGTATACCATGTCTTATGATTAATCATGATATCAAAGAGACAAAAGGGAATATGACATTCTATAAATAGGTATTGGATCATTCCAATCATATTAATTGGGTAGTCATAAAGGCTTGCTAGAGTCCGCTTATGACTTATAAGGATATTATGGTAATTTCCTTATTGCCAATTGATATGAACCTATGGGGTCACACACAAAGAGCAAAATGAAGTTCATCTTTTCGGGTATAAATTATTATTGGATAATAATTTATGAATGAGAAAGAGAATGAATATATATATAATGATATATATATTTATATATGTGTATAAATATTAATATGATTAATATTGCATAAAGTATGCTACATATTATAATTCAGTTATATAGAGATATAATTAATTATAATATCAAATATACATATGTGTATGATGGAAAATGGAATTGATTTAATATTAATTGAGAATTAATATTAAATTGTGTGGGTTAATTTATAATTATAACTAATAAGGGTATTAAGTTATAATTATAATTAAGTTTAAAGGATATATAAAAGGAAGTTTTATAACCTAAAAACCCTAACCCTAGTCATTTTAACATAAGATGCAGATTTTCTGCAGCCTCCAAGGGGCCAGCCGAAATCTCCCCTTCTCCATCTCCCAAGGTTTTCGAAACTTTGGCCTTCTCTCGTTCGAAGAATCGTTCTTCAATCCCGGCGCTAGCACGCGGTGAATGAATTGCTCCGTGTGGATCAACCGTAGAGGGAAGCTACTTTGGTTCCTAATTGATTCAAAACCTACAAAGAATTAAGGTAATTCTTTAACCCTCCTTCCAATTCAATGCAATGTACATGGGTCCTTGGTGGGGATTAATCCTTTTATTTCCGCTGCGTTTTGTTTTGTGTGATTAATTCCCCAACATGTTAGTGATCGAGACCCTAAGTTTCTTAGTTACTTTTGGAAGACATTGTGGGGAAAGTTGGGAACCAAGCTGTTGTTTTCTACTTCTTGTCATCCCCAGACCGATGGTCAAACTGAAGTAGTTAATCGAACTTTAGGACAATTACTTAGAGCTGTCATTCAAAAGAACTTAAAATCATGGGAGGAATGCATACCATTTATTGAATTTGATGATAATAGAGCTGTGCATTCATCTACTAATATGTCACCGTTTGAAATTGTTTATGGATTTAATCCTTTGACACCATTAGACTTGATCCCATTACCTGTTGATGAAAGGAAAAGTATAGATGGTAAGAAGAAGGTAGAATCAGTGCTTAAGTTGCATGAACAAGTGAGATAGCAATTGGAGAAGAAGAATGAGCATTATGCAAGGCAAGCCAACAAGGGACGCAAACAAGTGTTGTTTGAACCGGGTGATTGGGTGTGGTTGCATATGCGCAAGGAATGATTTCCTGCCCAAAGGCTTTCAAAGCTACACCATAGAGGCGATGGACCATTTCAAGTCGTTGCACGCATTGGGATAATGCTTACAAGCTAGACTTGCCAGGTGAGTACGGTGTGCATGCGACTTTCAATGTGGCTGACTTGTCTTTGTTTGATGTAGGTGATGAAGATTTGAGGACAAATCCTTTTCAAGAGAGAGAGAATGATGCGGTCATCACACCACAAGGACATGGAGGCATGGAGCGAGGAGGCAAGAGAGATCCTTTGGAGCTTCCCATTGGTCCAATAACAAGGAACCGTGCAAAGAAGATGCAACAAATGCTTAACGGTCTAGTTATACACTTATTTCAACGTATGGAGATTGAGGCTGATCACAACAAACCGAACAACTAATATGGATACGATTCAGTGTTGTGTTGTATTCAAGTCCAAGAAAGTGATGTTTATGGGCCTGATTGTAATGATTAGTTAAAATGGACCTAATTGGAATTCCATGTATGAGCTAAGGAAAATTAAGTGTTAGCACTTAAGGCACCCTTAGGGAATATGTATGGATTTTGATTTGGGTTTAGGTGTCTTTAGTCAAATGTTAGTTTTAACAATAAATGAGCTGTTTTGAGCTCACAAATCAGCCCATAAACCACATGCTAAAGGGAAGCACGTTTTTCAATCCTTATTGCATCAGGATTGATTTAAAGTTTTCCTTATTTATGTTGGTTTGACTTTCCTAGGTTTAAGGCTGAAATCCAGCCATTCCTTTTTCTTGGTTGTTCTTTTCCTAGTCAAATAAGGTTTTCTTTTCCTAAATAGTTTAGGTTTAAGTTTTTCTATTTAAACACCAATGTAATAGTTGTAAAGGCGTATATGAAATTTAATACAATTCTGATTTTTCTCTGTTTGTTGAGATTCCAGCTCGGGGCTGATTTTTAATTTTGTGAGTTTGTGAGATCGAGTTCTTAATTCTTACAATTTTATCTTGATTATGAACAAGTATTGTGGTAAGGTACTTGTGAATCATCCAACATTCAGGTTCTAAGATTGCTTAATCGAAGGTGTCAGGTTTGAATCCCTTTCATTGTCGCTTAAACACCTTTGGATTGGTTTGCTATCACCCATCTTTGTTTCGTTTCTGTGAGTTCAACCATGATTGATAGACTTAGGAAATTTATTAAAGTTGATATCGGCTTTCTCACAGCCAATATCACATCAGCATATCCATAGCATTGCCATGCTAAGTGACATACCCGAAAGCACCCATACTTGGCACCCTATTACAGGCCCTTTAGGCGTACCCCTAAGTATGCGACCTCACACGCAACACCATCATATGGTCAAGTCAAAGGATCCATACAAGTACTACATGAGAATCACTTGTGACCATGTGGATTTCTCGTTTAGTGGATCTATCCAGTACCATGCCCCTTATGCATGTACCCATTAACTTGATTGACATCCCATGTCCAATGACCGGTAAGACACCGCCATACAACCAGGTTAATGATAGTCTCTTGTTCCATTCATTCCCATGACTGGAACAGACTACGGATCTATTTATGGTCATATCGTTTACCCTATCCATGGTCTTACTGCCAAGTGCATGACACTGGTCATCATGGATATGGATACGTCCATTGGATACTTCATTTAATATATTGCGCAAGATAAATATAATAAATGAATTAATGCCTTTATTAATAACACAAATAAGTATAATACATGAATCCAATGAAGGTATTATACAAATACAAGGACCAATGCCTCGGGACTAGGGCATATCTAACACTACAGTCGCGCGATTGTAGATTACAGCCGCGCGACTGTAGATTACTGCCGCGCAACTATAGGTTACAGTCGCACAACTGTAATGCTCCAGAATTGTTTTCCTGCCTTCTTTTCTCGTTTTTGAAAATCGTTTTGTAAATCTAGCGATTTCGGGTAATCTGGGATTTCTGGAAACACACTGATTTCAACCAAATGGATCCGAAACGGATCGAAATAAATCCAAAAATCCCTAAAAACTCAAAATCGCCAAACTTGAAATCACATCCATCAATTAAAAATAAGAAAACAGGGAATCTAAGCATACATGGATGCAATTGGACCGAAAATAAACATGAAAAACACATTAAATATGAAAACGAAGCGTTATCTGTCGATTTTGGGGCATTCGGAGCTTCTGCCCCAGAGATTACAGTCGAGCGACTATAGGTCACAGTTGCGCGGCTGTAGGTTACAGCTTGGCGACTGTGATCTTAAGCGAGGCGGCTGTAATCAAAATTCGGTCCGAAATCGTAAAAATTCAAAAAAAATCAATAAACAACACCCAGAATGAACAAAAATGGATTTTTAAGGCCTCTCAGAATGTTACCTAGTCTATGTTCCAGTGTTTGGATCACCAAGGATGGATTCGGATGCAGGAAAGCGTCTTGCAATCACGAACAACCCAAAAAATGTACGATCTCCCAAGCCCGGACGGAACCCCTAGAGAGATTGAGTGAGTGGTGACGATTTAAAAAAACCCTACAACAGTTTCTATGTGTTTCATTGAAAATTCTTTTTAGTTATTTTAGATCAAACCCTTTTATTTTTCTTAAGAACTCTAGAAAAAACCCCAAAATCTGTGTTATTGTGTGTTTTTCTCTCAAAAGCCTCTAATTTTCTGCCTCTCTTTGTTCTCTTAACCCTAATCCTGGATATGAGGCTTTATATCTCTCATTTTGGTTAAAAATTGGAATTAAATGCTGATTTTTGGTAAAAAAGGAAGTGTGGTGATTACAGTCGCGCGGCTGTAAGTACTACAGTCACGCGACTGCAGTGACCAGATTGTCTTATTTTGTTTAAAAAGACCGAATCAAATGCTGATTTGGGCGAAAAAATGAAATCTGATGATTACAGTAGCGCAGCTGTAGGCACTACAGTCGAGCGACTGTAGTGACCAGATTAGCCTATTTTGCTTATTTTTCATTCTTTTCTTCGGTTTTCTTAAATACTCATTAGAATTCCTTTGGGGCTCCGTACCAAGACTTGTCACACACATTTGGGTCATCCGGGACATTTCCGACATTATTCCGGTCGGTCCGAATCTGCTTCACGTTTATCCGTGAAAAAGGCAACATTGACTTTCATCACAGAGGTAGGGAAAAAACCCATGCTCACACGCTGCCCCTCGCATGACCAAAGTCGACTTGAACGGGTGCTTGTGCCTGATTCGAGTTTGGTCTCGTGATAGAGAGCATAGTGAGAAGGAAAAGAGAACGTACTTGGGGGTTCTCCTCGCGTTGACTTGTTTTGATGTCTGTAGGGACTTGTCTCGGTTGCTTTTACGAGATAGTGGTCTTGCCTAGGTTGGTTTGATTCTTCAGGGTCTTACTTCGACTCCGTTACGAAGCATAGGACTTTGCCCGAATTGGTTTGATGTTTTCCAGGGTCGTGCCTAGACTTCGTTGTGAAGCAGAGGACTTTGCCAGATCAGTTTGATTTGCCAATAAAATCACTGAATTTTATTTTGATGTTAATAAAGTTACTCACTCTCAAATTCATCAAAATCTGGCACCAAAATAATGATATGACAAATGAATACCAAATCCAATATGTCAGTACGCCACACGTCAACTCCTTTGAATTTTGAATCTTGAATTTAGTGTTATACATGTAGGTGTTACATCGGACGGTGCATCAATTTTTTTATTGGCTTGACAGGATATTGTGGTGGTAGATTATTAACTTATAGAGATAAATTTCAATCGATTACGAGAAGAGTAACTTTATTGACATCAAAACTAAAATTTAGTAACTTGTTTGCACAAATTAAAGTTTAATAACCATAAACGCATAAATTTTAAACTCCAATGACCATCTTAACCAAGACATTTCTTAGTGGACAAAAGCTGATAAAACCTGAGTTATGCATTGAACATAATGAGCCCCAAGTAGCACTGCATACGAAAAACCGTGAAACCAAGCCGAAACAGAACTAAAAATGTGGTTAACTGAAACCGATGGACTAGTGTACGATTTTTATTTTTAGAAATTAACGGTTTTGGTTTTGGTTCCGGTTTTTGCGCTAAAATTCCATGTGGACTCGCGGTTAACCGACCTTTTCAAAAAAGATTTATGTAATTATATATATAGGTAATATGAATAATGAGTGAAATATTTAGATCTATAATGTTATTTTACTCCCTTACTATCACTCCCTCCCATCTCATTCTCAATCATATTCAATTTCTAATTTGCATTACATACGCCCTTCGTAATCAATTAAATTAACCTTTATATTTTGGGAACTATATTATTTGCAATTTTTTTTATATTGATTGAATTTCATAAAAATGAATTCTTATGTTTTTTTTCTTAAAATCTAATATTAGCATTACTATGGTTTGTAATTTATATTTAATGAATTAAATCACAAAAAAATTGATAAACCAAATCAAAATAAATTTCACTTTATTTCGATTATAAAAAAGTTGAGATATCGTTGCTATTAATAAGAATCCAAAGATTTTTTGCGACATCTTTAATTAGACATTCGAGATTTATGGTCTAAGATTAAAATATTATATATTTAGCAAAATATAATGTCTATTTCGTACGTAAATGGTTAAGCATAAAAAAATAGTTAACCAATCGAAACTAATAGTTAACCAAATTTAATGGACAGTGTATGGTTACTTATACAAGAAATGTCATCTATTACATCAACAGGAATTATACACAACATAAATACAGTACCACAAAAGGAAGTGGTAAATCTGATAAGTGTTTGGTTACTTGTACAAATCTGTGCAGCAGTGGTTACCCTAATTTAATCTTCTACTAACAATTTACCAAATCTATGCTCCTCTAAAATCTAAGTAGAATTGGGTGCTTTCACAAGCTTCATCATGAAGCTGAATTTCACATTTGGTGAGGTCCTAGGCTGCGGCCAGTTTGCTCCTTCTGGTATCTTTACACTTTTGAAACCCTCACTTTTGTACAGTTTCGTGGCCCCTGGGTTGTTCATATCACAATGCAAAGCTATTGCACGACAACCCCAGCTCCGTGCCTGAGCCTCTGCCTTTGCTATAAGTCTCTTAGCTATCCCCATCCGTCGATATTTCTCTCGAACAGCAACGTTCGATATATATGCAATTCCAGTCCTGTGATAGAAGCAAGCACCGTTCACAAGCACAAAATGAAAGCAATTCATCGAATGATACGAACAGTATCAGTCTAGATGTCTAAAGCATCAAGCTGTAATATTGAAGTTCTTCACCAATTTTGAGCACTTTCCACAGGAAGCTTGCCATTCGTTATCTATCTCGACAAAAATGCACCAAAAGAGACCAAAAGATTCTAGCTTGCAAATGAGAAGAAAGTAGGTAGTACATATGCAGATAATGCAACCATATGACATCTTATATCCAATGCAAAGGTTTCTTCTCTGTTTCCATGCTAAAATGGTATAATCAACTCAACAAAGTTATAATACATGTATATCAATGAATACATTGTACGAATTGGACAACATAGATTCAATCACAAAAGTATATATCTCATTCTATGTCATAAGCTTATTTACCCATATATCATCAACGATTTGATTGAAAGAGCTTGAGTTGGAACAAACACAAGTCTACTCGTAAGGAAGCACCAGACCATTTAGAATTCAGATATATTGTATAATCATGAAAAAAAATATCTATTCAGAGAACTAATAAATGCTCGGTAAATACTACTCAAGTTTAGACAACATACCGATAGAGACTGAATCTTAATAAAACAACCCCCTTTTCAGGCTTGGAATACATATTAATAGAAAATAGCCAATTTTAGGGAGATTGAAAGAAAATTTTAAAATGAAATATCAAATAAGCAGCCATCATAATCGATGCGACTTGCAAAATTATGCTTCCATAATTGCCTTTGACATGAGTTCTATTTCTTAGGTCTCACAAACACTTGGAGGACAGAAACCATAATAATGTTGCAAGGAACTCAGTAACATATCAATGAGTTATCAGTAAAAAAGAACAGGGCCACGTTCAAGCTCCAAGGATTGTGATAAGAATTACAAAGGTAAAAATGATATCCAAAAAACAGACAGCACAACTAGGAAAATCATTTATCTAATATTGACAACACATCCACGATGGAGGTCTTTGATGGAAACTCAAAATTTGATTTACAAATTAACAACTAATAGAAGAAGATTAGAAGAAGAAATATGAGGGATTGTATTGAAAGATAGAAAAGAAGAACAGAGAAATGAGTAAAAGGAAAGAAACAAAGAATTCTTTTCCAGGGATCTTCCCCTTCTCTCTCAGTTACACTAAGAGACAAAACTTGAGAATAATCATGCCATAACCCCTCAAACAACACACGCACTGTCAACATAACCACCTAGCTCACTCCCTAGGCAAATAACTAACTTGCCAGCTCAACATTCCTAGCTGTAGGTATCTTTTGCCTCCTAGAGTAGACTTGATAAACCTTTGGACCATGGGAGAGATGGACTAAAACAGGCCTGGGCTAAAGGTGTAGCAAATCTCTATCAATACTCCCCCTTTTTGAATTGTCTTGTCCTCAAGACAAAGATCCGGAAACTGGCTCTGAATAACCAAAGTATCTTCCTAGGTAGCTTCCTCTTCAGGTCTGCCCTTCCACGAAATCAACCATTGCGGAACCGTATTGCCAGCTTTGGATATGGAACGATGTCTCAATATAGCTTCAAGTATATAGAAATCTGAAACAACCATCTATACGTCAATAGTTAAAGAGACCTCAACGGGTTGAGACTGCACTGCTCGTTTAAGGAGAGAAATGTGGAAGACAGGATGAACCTTAGAGGAATTAGGTAACTGCAAACCCACTCTAGCCACAATCTGAAAGGGACCATAATGTTTTGCTGAAAGCTTTTGATTACTATAGTGAGCAACAGATACTTGACGATATGGGGGAAGCTTCAAATATACCCATTTGCCCACTCAAAATTGGACGTTCCTTCGGTGCTTGTCAGCCTGAACTTTCATCTTATCTTGAGCACATTTGAGATAAAACTCGAGTTGGCGAAGAGTTGCATCTCTATCCTGTAAATCTTTTCTAACTGTTTCAACTTTGATCTCGCCGGGCAAAAACTGAACCACAGAAGGAGGTTGCCTCCCATAAACAATTTCAAATGGTGATAAACTAATAGAGCTTGTGAAAGGTTGAGTTATACCGAAACTCTACCCAAGAAACCCATTGGGACCAAGTACGGAGCTGATCTACTGCAAAACAACAGAGATAAGACTCCAAGTATCGATTGATGACCTCCGTTTGCCCGTTAGTCTCCGGATGATAAGAACTCAGCTTAAGTTGTGTATCTTGCAATCTAAACAGTTCTTGCCAAAAGTGACTGACAAAAACAGGGTCTCGATCACTAAGGATTGATTTCGGAATGCCGTGGTGGTGAACAACTTCCTGGACAAAAATGTCAGCTATGACTCTTGCTGAATACGAGTGCTTAAGTAAGATGAAATGGCTGTATTTCAATAGTCTATCCACAACCACCAACAAAGCATCATATCCCTTATATATGGGCAACCCAAGGATGAAATCCATA
Organism: Euphorbia tirucalli; assembly: GCA_039660915.1. Classification (NCBI taxonomy): domain Eukaryota; kingdom Viridiplantae; phylum Streptophyta; class Magnoliopsida; order Malpighiales; family Euphorbiaceae; genus Euphorbia; species Euphorbia tirucalli. The sequence goes on from CM077633.1 coordinate 36,012,797, forward strand.
GAAATGTGCTCCCAAACAACATCTGGAATCTCCAAGGGTTGTAAGAAGCCACCCGGAGCAAGGGAACTAGGTTTACATCTCTGACAAGTATCACAGATTTGCACAAATTTCTGGACATCAGTAGTCATTCCTACCCAATATAAATTCGCTGCCAGCCTTCGATAAAAACCTGTAGTATCCGGAATGTCCACTGGACTTTGTATTGTGGAATTCTTCAATTAACTTAGGAATTAGGGAAGATGTCCGAGACAAAACCAGACGATTCTTAAAATACAAAATTCTATTCACTACTGAGTATCCAAGACGAGCAGCTGAGTTTGCTGCACTTCCTGAGAAATCTGCTGTAGATAGGCATCGTGTTGTGCCTCCTCTAATAGTTGTTGACCTTGCACCCAAGTAGTAGCGAACACAATGGAGGCAAACTCTCCATCCTCCTCTCGATGGGATAAAGCCTCTGCGGCCTGATTATCTTTTCCTGGTTTATAGCAGATAGTAAAGTTATAACCAAAAAGTTTCGCGACCCAATTCTGTTGGTCGAGAGTAGTTATGCACTGTAGCAAAAGATGCCGGAGACTCTTTTGATCAGTAAAGATAGTAAATGTAGCATCCAATAGATAAGGCCGCCAGTGTTGGACAGCAAGAGCAAGTGCCATTATCTCACGTTCATAAGCAGATTTGGCCAAGTTTTTCTCCGAAAGGGCTTTACTAAAGAAAGTTATGGGTTGTTGATGCTGCATCAACACTGGCCCAATCCCTCTACCTGAAGCATCGCACTCGACCACAAAAGGCACTGAAAAGTCTGGCAATGCCAGCACTGGAGCTATCACCATAGCCTGTTTCAATGCTTCGAAAGCTGATTGTGCTTCAGGAGACCACTTGAAGGCATTTTTCTTGGTCAATTCAGTCAATGGCCAAGCAATACTACCATAATGTCGGATGAATTTGCGATAATAACCGGTTAGCCCCAAAAAACCTCGAACTCCCTTAACATGCTTAGGAATCGACCAATGCAGTACTGACTCAATCTTCTTAGGGTCCATAGAAACCCCGTCTCCTGTAATAATGTGACCCAAATACTCCACGGAATGTCTCCCAAACTCGCACTTCTTCCTGTTCATAACAAACTGATTGTCTAAGACCAATTGTAACACCACACAAGTGTGAAAGATGATCCTCCCCACTGCTGCTGTAAATCAGAATATCGTAAAAAAACACCAGCACAAATCGACGTAAAAGAGGACGAAAAAGATCATTCATCACAGCCTGGAACATTGAAGGAGCATTGGTAAGGCTAAATGGCATCACCAAGTACTCATAATGCCCATCATGAGTCCGAAATGCTGTTTTATCCACACTATTCTCCATTGAAATTTGATTAAACCCGGATTTGACATCAAGCTTTGAGTAAAATTGGGCTCCTCGCAACTCATCAATCACCGTCATTGGGAACTTATCAGGAATGGTTACGTTATTCAAAGCTCGATAATCCATGCACATCTGCCATGTGGAATCCTTCTTTACTAGAATGACTAGGCTAGAGAAAGCACTCGTGCTTGCACGAATCACTCCTATGCGTAGCAACTCTTACAACTGCTATTGAATCTCTGTTTTTTGGTGATACAGATACCGGTAGGGACGAACACAAACTGGTCCCTGACCTGGAATTAATGTTATTCCATGATCATGTAACCTTGTTGGAGGCAATCCGGTTGGTTCCTGAAACAAAGACAAAAATCTACTCCATAGCTCATCCATGGCTCCCTGCTAAAAGGGATTTAATTCGCCACGAACCACAGCCAACTCCTATTTCTCTACTCCCAAGACTTCTAAAGCAGAGTCAATAGGGCGGGTTAACAACCCATGCAACGAAGAGTTGATAGATTGTCGTTGGGTATCTTTGCCCTGTAAAACAAACTCTCTATTTGCAGAAACAAATTACATGTAGTGGCGCTCCTAATGATGTGTCACCTCCCTAAGCGTTTTCACCAATCCTATACCCAACACCATGTCAAGATTTCCCATATCAAACACTAAGGCATCGACCAAACAAGCAAATTCCCCCAAATGAAGTGGAATAGCCGAGCATTTTTCTATCAAAGTAACTCAATGGCCATCCCCCAACTTAATTTTCATTCCTACAATATGTATCAACTCCTTTCCCATAGCCGTAGCTAATTTCTTGGATATGAAATTATGGGTAGCTCCACTATTTACTAAAATCTCAATCTAAATTCCAAACAATTTCCCTTCTAACTTCAAAGTTTTTAAATCCGTGCTAGAATCCGCAACTAACCCATGAAATTCAAGCACCTTGCACTCCCTTCTGCAACTACAAGAGCCACTTCCTCTTCATCTTCCTCGATCCGTAAGGTTTCATCCTCTACACTAAGTAACTCATCGTTAGCTAGTAGAATGACCCGAAGCTTCCCCTTCGGGCATTTGTGTGTCGGACCATAGGCCTGCCCACATCGGTAACACAAGCCTTTCCGGTGACGTTCCTCCCACTCCGTTCGTGTCAAAGATCAAGATCCCCTATTGCGAAAAGGGTGAGATCTCCTTTCTATCGTTTTTTGTTGTTCTGGGGGCTTGAGTGGAGTATTTCCAGCAAAAATACTGCGTTGAGGAGTTGTAGCTGGGCCTGATTTGAAATCGGGCCTGTAAGAAGAATTTATATGCTCTAGCCTAAAATCGGTACCCATTTTGTAATCGGATCAGGAATAAGGGCGAAGCCCAGTACTCCTATGATAGAAATCCTTGCCGGGAAAAAAATGGGGATCAGAGGGAAACAACATATCTTCAACGTCTTTAGCAGACAGATCGCCGTCAGTCTTAGTTCCAGTGTGGTGTGGCCGCATCCACCGCTTGATGTCACTACTGAGTCCGCTAAGAAAATAACCCAGCACTTGTTTCTCTGGTAGACGAGGAACTAGAGAAAGTAACTATTAGAAATCTTCGATATACTCTTGAACAGAACCTAGCTATTGAATTGTGGATCTTGGAAGGCAGTCATGCTAGAACGAAAAGCATCCTGGGCAATTTTCTGCTCCTCCAGTTTTTGCTTAATGGCTTGAATTTGTTCATCATAGGCATCGAGTCAGGATTGAGTACGAGTTTCCATTGCTGTAGTTTCAATTCTTCCCTTTTTCAAATCCGGCAGGTCAGACCAATGATGGAAAATCAGAATTTGATTAACAAATTAACAACTAACAGAAGAAGATTAGAAGAAGAAATATGAGGGATTGTATTGAAAGATAAAAAAGAAGAACAGAGAAATGAGTAAAAGGAAAGAAACAGAGAATTATCTGTCAGGGATCTTCTCCCTCTCTTACTTGGGGGTTGAGCAAAATGCGATTCGGCTCGAACCAAACCGAACTAAAAACCTAAGTAGAAGAAACATAGAAACCAAAGACAAACCAAAGTTCATATGGTTCAGGTCAAACTGAACCGAACCCGTTCGGTTTGGGTTACGGTTTGGTTCGGTTCAAACCGAATCAACAAAAATTTTAATTTTATAATTTTTATTATCATTATTTTTTATAAATTACATGTAAATTATCGCTTAAAAAGGATTTATATTACATATATATTACTAAAGTCTCATAAATGCAAACTATATAATAATATAAATATATCATATGCCAAATAAAATTTATTTATATACATATATATATTTTTAAAAAATATTTTTTCCCATTACGGTTTGGTTCGGTTCAGTTTTGGTTTTTTTAACAAAAACCGAAAACCGAACCAAAAACCAAACTATTATATTTTATGAAACCAAAACCAAACCAAATAGAATTTGGTTCGGTTCGGTTCTTCAATCTCGGTTCGATTTTTGGTTCGCGGTTTGGTTTTGCTCACCCCTTCTCTCAGTTACACTAAGAGCCAAAACTTTGAGAATAACCATTCCATAACCCCTCACACAACACACACACACTGCCATATAACCACATAGTTCACTCCCTAGGCAAATAACTAACTGGCCAGCTCAATATTCTAAGCTGTAGGTATCTTCTGCCTCCTAGAGTAGACTTGATAAACCTTTGGGCCATGGGAGAGATGGGCTAAAACAGGCCTGGGCTGAAGATGTAGCAGATCTCTATCGGTCTTCCATCATTTCCGAAGGAAGAGGAATCCGCAATGTGGCAAGAACATGAAACACGACAGGAAAAGTAATTTTAGGGGAGATGCAAAAAATGAGTGGAAACCCATGACAGAATTGAGTTCGCAAGGCTATGAAGTCTAGGAGTATGTCGGGGATATTTCTTTAAAGCAGAAAAAAGAGCTCCATTTGTGCAATATTAAAAGGGATAGAAAGAGGAATATGAATAACCACCCGTCCAAAGGAAGGATGCCATAAATAGGAGAAAAGTCTTAGCCAGGGAGGTCTCACTCCATTGACAAAATGGGTTCATTCCCGCGAGGTCTTAATTCAAAGAGAGAATGGGTATCAAATAAAGAGTCCTTGTGTTGTTATATACCACACTATCAAATAATGCATATGTAACACCTATATATCACATGCAGTCAATTCCATATATCAAGGTTCAATTTTTTTTTCCAATTTTCCTTCTTTGGGTGTCATGCATGACATAGTGCATCTTTTCTCTATTGGGATACAAAACCTCTTCACTACAACATGATCTATGCATAACATAGTGTATGTTAAATCAAAACAACAAACAATTAATGATGTTGCCAAAGATCAAATTCCTTTTGGGCTTATTGCAATGGAATCCCGAGGAAGAAAATCTTTTGAACCTTGTTTGCATTCCAAAACAATCCCACAAATACCTTCTACCGATGAACAACAATTTTAATCTCAGATTTTGCAAAATTAAAATTATCTGAATTGAGCTTATGGGTTTTTTTTAATTTGATTTGAATTTTTAATATTGTCTATTGGCATATTTAAGCTCAGACAACTTCAAACAGTACTTTGACTATAGTCAGAACACCAATACCCTTGATCGATGTAAAAATTTGATTGATAATATAACTTTCTTATGTTCACATCTGAAAATGGTATCATGGTTATCATTGTTGATTATTTAACGTTATTACTTGCAATTACCATTTCTTCCCCAAAAAGGTCATCCAGCAGGTGCACTTAAAAGACTATATCCACTTAGTGTGCGATTCATCATACTAAGATGATGAGCAGCTCATAATATTTACAATCAGAGTCGCGCAAACAAGATTATGCTCATTAAACAGCTAGAAGACACCATCACTGTTTACAAGTTAACTAAAAAAATGTCCATCATTGTTTGGAAATTAACAAAAGAGGTTTTGTCACAGCGGGACTCGACTTCCATACCTCTTAGCCTAGCTGGCTCTTATACCATATTAAGGAATCATTGGACCAAAAAGCTAAAATCAATATTTAAGCATCTACTCATGCATATCTACTAAAATTCCTTGTAAATGCTAAAATTACCTTCTTTGCTGAAGCGGACCTTTTCGTGGAAGAAAATCAGCTACTGTATCAATGGTTAATATCCCAGTAACATAACCTTTATTCAGACTAAATTTCCCATCAAAACCTCCAACCTTGAAAGCTTCAGTCCCGAAGCAGAATTCATCACCTGAGCAACCAATGACAGCAACCAAACATGTTCTCCGGCATCCATGTGGTATTGAGAATCCGGATAACATCCCGACCATCCTGTCAATCCTCAATACAAAATCTAGTGGGAACGAGTAGCCAGGAAAGAAGGAACTGCAATGTGTCTCAGCCACCTCCCAAGAATCCTCTAACCTTGCCTCCCTCACAACAATTTCTGGAGACACGGTAGGAAATAATTCAACTACTTGACTTGCTCTGCATACTCCTATAGTCAAGGTTCATAATCAACATTTCAAGCTGTTAAAAGAAACCATACAATCAAACTACAGAAACTAACTTCTATTCTTCTCTATCGGAAGCTTGATTTTTCTGTGAAGAAACAAACATATGAAAAGGGACATGATATGAAAAAATTTTAAAACAACAAGAAAACAGAATTGAAATATATCAATAACACTAACAAGTTACATCAAAGATACACTTTTAATGACCAAAACAAACCATTAAGCCATGCTGCTCTATAGAAAGTAGACTCAAATAACAAAATTACCAACCAAAATTTTGACTAAAAAAATCATCCAAAACAAAAGAAATTTAAGTAATAATCAACTTGTGTTATGAATTACGTGGTCGTATTACTTGAGTATGCTCCAAGTAAAACTAAAAGAAACAATATTAGAATCCAGCAATTAAAGCCATTCTGTTATGTGTTGAAGATCTTGATTGAGTCTTATTGCTTTATTGCCTAAAAACTGTAATCGAAGCACAGGCAGACGCAAAATCTTGACCAAATCCATGATTAGCAACAGATTGAAAAAAAAAAATGACTAAATCAGAAGACAATATAAATAGATAAACAGATATGAAGTCTACAAAGAAAACCCAGAATTAAAAGGAGTCCATAGCAGCTGCAAATTAAAGAGAGAGAAATGATGAGGCACCTGATTTGGAGAGGGGTAAATGAGAAAGTTCAGAAGGAACCCTAAAAGGAGAAGGGTGGTGGTGATGCAGATGATTGTTGAAATTGAAAGAGAGGCTGTTGTTTAAAGAGGAAGGAGAAGGAGATACTGCAATTCCCAAGGGTAAAGACCGCATCTCTTGGAGATTTGGTTTATGTGTCAGAGAGAATCTAAATTGAAGTAGAAAAATGTTGAGATGGAATTTGGGAAGTGAAGTGGAGCAGGAGCTTATGAGGTGTGGCTGCATGCTTTCACTGTTCGTTAGGGAAAAAGACCACTCGAGATTTTTTTACTTTTTACTCTCCTTTTTTTTTTTTTTTTTTTGGGTTACAGGTTTTCTACTTGTTTTCTTCTTCTTGTATAAAAAAAATTAAAAATTAGTACATTATTTGGATTTGTTTAAAGAGCAAAATAATTCTGTTTTAATATACCACAAAGGTTTGATTAGAGGTGGCCACCGTTCATGAACCACCAGTTCAGGTTCAAGAAATTCTCGAACCTGAACCTTAATCTTAACCTTCAAAAGGGATGAACCGTTGGCTCGGTCCGATCCGGTTCAGGTTCAGGGTTTGATAAGGTTCAGGTTTGGTCTGGTTCAGGTTCAACCATTTTCAATAAACATTTAGAATTTAATTTGCGTGTGGTTTCGATATATACATTTCTCGATAAATTATTAATATACGTAACAAAATAATATAATTTCTCAAATATGAAAAACAACTTATATTTTTTATTTTACAATTAACAATTTACATAATATAAAAATTATTACGAAAATATAACTTATAGAAATAAACCATTTATTTCTCTTACATATTTAATATGATTTGTAAAAAAATGTAAATGAACAAATTAACTAGTAAATAATATAATGCAGAATATTAAAATAACTTGTAAAATATAAATAAAAGTGTGAAAAAATTGGATATAATAGAGAGAGTGTAAAGAATTGTGTGAAAAAATTAAAAGAGGGATAAGGTATTTATAGAGAGAAAAAGTTAAAAAAAAATGGAGTCAAACCATCGGTTAACCGGGGGTTTGAACCGGTTCAAATCGCTAGTTAACCAGTGGTTCAAAGGTTCACAGAATGAATAACCATGAGCTTTAACTTTTTTCTTATAAACTACCGGTCCGGTTCTGGTTCAATCTGGTTTAAGATTTAACCGATTTTAACTCGGTCCAGTCCGGTTTGATTCGACCGGTTTATGTCCGATTTGGCCACTTGTAGATTGGATGTAGTTCTGATTCCGAAACTATAGACCAAAATGATGTCCTCGATTTATGGACAAAAATAATTTCCACAAACGGGTTCTTTGAAATAGGTCAAAATTTTTCAAATTTGCAGTTCACCAAAACTCATGTGAATTGAACCTTTTTTTTTTCTTTTGTTAAATGATAATTATAATCAACAACAACTAGCTCTTCCATTGATTACCCAACAAACCCAACATTTGGTTCTCTGAATTACCTCCAAAAAGATCAAAATAATAATAATAATAATAACAACTAGGATCGTAAACTGGGTGAGACGGACGGGGATTGTACTTCCTATCCCCGTCCCTAGACTACTCGGGGATTTCCGTCCTGCCTCGTTTATTGATCAGGGACAAATTTCTGTCTCATCCTCGATTCTAGCGGAGAATCGGTTCCCCCTCGAGGATTCTCATTCCCATTAAGCTAATTTTTAATTTTATACAAAAAAGGGGTAAAATTTCAATTTTCACCCTCTAACTTTTCCAAATGTGCATTAAACTATAGACATAAAATTTTCAAAACTCAATTCTCAAATACACTAACATATAATTAATAATTATTCATCAGAGAGATTAGTTTTCTTCTTTACTTTAGTTTATAAAATTATAAATAATAAATAATAATGTAATGTAATAATATTAATAATAAAGAAATATAAACGGGTATTTATCGGGGATTTTGGTATTTAACCGGAGAATTTATCTGGGATCCCCACAGATTTTAAACGAAGATGGAGACGGGAGTTCCTGGGGCCGGTAGAGTTATTACCAACCCCAATCTCCGATTAAGAAACAAGGACAAATTTGTCCCCGTCCCTTTCTAGAGGGAATCAGGGATTCCCGTCCCCATCCAGATGGGCCCCGCCACCCGATCCACAACCCTAATAACAACCCATCAACCCATTAAAAAAGAAAGAAGAGGAACCACCCATAATCTTAAAGGATCTCCCCTCCACCACCAACTACCATCGGAGCATTCACCACCGCTGGGCTCATATGAGTTTTCTTTTTGAAATCCTTGTTTATTTGAAGGGAAAAAATCTTAAATTTACTCTCGATTTCTTGAATTTCTAAGTTTTGATTTTGAGAGAGTTTTTTTTTTTTTTTTTTTTTTTGTGTCGAAATTTCTTTATGGGATGATAAATTAATGGTATATTTTGTAGTTCATGCTTAGTTCTTGCCAATTTGGTTCATGCATGCTATGACTTTGTGTGAAATTGTGTTGGTTAATATTTACATATCAAGTGTTTGATGAAATTCTCCAATAGTAACAACAAAATTTAATTTTAACACACAATTATCAATCCTTCACGAGCCTTCTAATTAAACTTTGGGGAGTATTTTACACTTGATTTTGAGATACAAAAAAATTCAATTGCACCCCATATAGGTCGGCCAAATTCCCCTTTGTGGAATTGCCTAAAAAATTGCTAATTTATAGGTCTGCTAAATTTCTTCTGATTTGTGAAATATAACGGTGTGTAAAAAATTTTTCCTAAGTGGACTTTTCTCTCTTGTTCTTTCAAGAATTAGGGTTTTTTACCCAAGTGGTCAGTTCAATCGATTTTGAGCTATAACTGTTGGGATTTGTCACCGGAAATCACCCGATTAAAGAGGACGAACGCGATGATTTCCTTAAATCCGTGCCCAGGAGCAAAGGAGATGGAAATTGGAAAAACAAAAATTTAATAGAAAGAGATACATCTCTTACCCGGAATATCTCTTTCAGAGATGGTTGCAGACTGCAGTAATCAAACTAGAAACCCTCCTCGTTCATGTATACGAACGCCTAATGAACACCACCCCGTGCTAGCATCGGAAAACACAAAACTTTGGAGAGAGGAGGCTAGGGAAATTTCGACTATGTCTCTTCTGTCACAGGTGGCCGAAATTCCTAGGGTTAATAAACCCTAGGTTGGCTGAAATTCCTAAAGGAATTTTGGCCCAACTTGGCTCTTTCATTTGTGTGGGCTTTCTTCTCTTAATTCAGGCCTAATCTTATTTTATTTAGTCTGGTTTAAATTAATTTCAAGCCCAACTTTATTTTACCTATATAATTAATATATTACACCAAGTAACATATTATTTACATTTAACTTAAAATTAGTTCAACCAATTAATTTAATCCATCAAATTAAAATTAGATCTTCACAAAATAAAATCACATGTGAACCTGTACATATGAATATTTCCACCTAGGAAATAATCTCATAATTAATCCAATTAATTATGAAGAGCCAATCAAATATTAATTTCATCATTATGATCAATCCAATTGATCTTCATAATATAATTAATATATACCTCTCTCCAGAGTGTATACTCCAAGTATACATGTGATTCCTTAAGTTAGTGTTCAGTCGCACAATGTGTACGATCCCGTGGGCCCATCTTTATGTTGGCAGTGGGCCTATGGCCCACAGACTGCAATTGGGCTCTAGCAAGCCACTGCAGCCCCCAATTAAGATGGAGATGGCAGTCTAACTGTTATCACAACCCTGTAGTTTGAACTTGTACATCCCATGTCATTGATATCGGTGTCCAATACAGAGGCATGGATTAATCACCCTTTTTTGTGTTAGGACATTAACTTGATCCCGAATGCACTGAAGCTCACAAACAAGTTCCCACTTGTTTGGGTGTGGCCACACTCTTATCAGTCGCATTCATCAAGAGGCCGGTGATATCTTCCCAGTGGACTATTGAGTGACAAATCCCTTCTGCATATCCATAGCATTACCATGCTAAGTGACATACCCGAAAGTACCCATACTTGACACCCTATTACAGGCCCTTTAGGCGTACCCCTAAGTATGTGACCTTACATGCAACACCATCATATGGTCAGGTCAAAGGATCCATACAAGTACTACACGAGAATCACTTTGTGATACTAAACCATGTGGATTTCTTGTTTAGTGGATCTATCCAGTACCATGCCCTTTTTACATGTACCCATTAACTTGGTTGACATTCCATGTCCAATGACCAATAAGACACCATCATACAACCAGGTTAATGATAGTCTCCCATTCCATTCATTCCCATGACTGGAACAGACTACGGATCTATTTATGGTCATATCATTTACCCTATCCATGGTTTTATTGCCAAATGCATGACACTGGTCATCATGGATATAGATATGTCCATTGGATACTTCATTTAATATATTGTACAAGGTAAATATAATAAATGAATTAATGCCTTTATTTATAACACAAATAAGTATAATACATAAATCCAATAAATGTATGATACAAATATAAGGACTAATGCCTCGGGACTAGGGCATATCCAATAATCTTCCACTTGCACTAGTTCCAACTAGGCATAGGCCTAATCCCTATAGATCTAGTATGACCCTCGTGGTTGGGCTAGGCCAGCGCCTTGGTCAAAGGATCTGCGACATTATCCTTGGTGTCCACTCTGTGCAATGCAATGTCTCCTCTCTCCGCGATCTCTCGTATGAGGTGAAACTTTCTGAGCACGTGCTTTGTGTTCCTGTGTGACCGGGGCTCCTTAGCTTGTGCAACGGCCCCATTGTTGTCACAGAAGATATCAACTGGGTCCTAGATAGTTGGCACTACTCCCAACTCAGTGATAAACTTCTTCATCCCACAGATTCCTTAGCCGCATCACACGCAGCGATGTACTCAGATTCTGTTGTAGAGTCTGTGATGGTTGGCTACTTTGAGCTCCTCCAGCTTACAGCGCCACCAATTAGCAAAAATACATACCCAGACTGTGACTGGTACTCATCCTGGTCAGTCTGGAAGCTTGCATCAGTGTACCCAGTAACTGATAGCACTTCCTGACCACCATACACTAAGAAGCTATCCTTAGTCTGGTTAAGGTACTTAAGGATTGTCTTGACAGCTTTCCAATAATCCTCCCCGGGATCCTGCTGGTACCGGCTCGTCATACTTAGTGCAAAGGCGACATCAGGTCTCATACATAACATGGAGTACATAATTGATCCTATAGCTGAAGCATATGGAACCAATTTCATGTTCTCCCTGTCCTCCCTTGTCTTAGGACAGTGCTTCTTACTAAGTTTCAGCCCATGGCCCATTGGTAAGAAACCTTTCTTAGCATGGTCAATGCTGAACCTTTTTAGAACTTTGTCTATGTACGAGGCCTGACTTAGGCCTAGAAGCCGATTTGATCTATCCCTATAGATCCTGATCCCTAGGATCATCTCAGCTTCGCCTAAATCCTTTGTTGTGAAGCACTTACTCAGCCACTGCTTTACCCCTTGTAGTGTAGGTATGTCACTTCCAATGAGTATGATGTCGTCTACATATAGTACCAAAAATGTGACAATGCTCCCACTAGTCCTCTTATACACACAAGGCTCATCTTGATTCTGTATGAAGCCATATTCCTTTATAACTTCATTGAATCTAAGATTCCAACTTCGGGATGCTTGCTTCAGTCCATAAATGGACCTCTGAAGTTTACATACCCTTCCCGGATACTCTAGATCGACAAAACCCTCAGGCTGTGTCATGTACACATCCTCGAGTAGCTTTCCATTAAGGAAAGGGGTTTTGACATCCATTTGCTAGACCTCATAGTCGTACCATGCCGCTATGGCTAGTAAGATCCTGATGGATTTGAGCATGGCTACTGGTGAGAAAGTCTCATCATAATCTATTCCATGGACTTATCTGAAACCTTTCGCAACCAAACACCCCTTGAATGTATTATCGGCCTTTAGCTTTTAGCACCACTTGCAACCTATTACCTTAGCACCCGGAGGTGGATCAACCAAGTTCCAAACCTGGTTATCGTACATAGATTGCATCTCTACCTCCATTGCTTTACGCCAATTTGCAGACTGTGGGCTTGCCATAGCCTCCTGGTAGGTTTTGGGTTTTCCTCATCCCAGATAAGAAGAGTTTGATCATCGATGACGAGGAAACTATACCTCTCCGGTTCCCGACGATCCCTACCAGACCTTCTAGGTCCTTGTGTGGCCTGGGTCGGTGCTTCCTCCTGTGGAAGCTCCACCTGGGCCTTCGAGTTATCCTCTTCAGGAGCTTGTGGACCTTGAACTTCCTTGAGTTTAACGTTGCTCCCACTGTCTTTCTTGGAAAGGAACTCCTTTTCTAGAAAGACCCCCTTCCTTGCCACGAACACCTTGTTCTCAGTGGGGTTGTAGAAGTAATACCCTTTGGTTTCCCTAAGGTAGCCCATAAATAGGCATTTATCGGTTTTGGGCTCCAGCTTGCCACTATTCAATTTCTTGACATGTGCTTCGCATCCCCAAATCCTTAGGAAAGACACATTGGACTCCCTGCTTAGGAAAGACACATTGGACTCCCTGCCTATCCATATCTGATATGGGGTCTTTTCCACTACCTTAGTCGGAGTATTATTTAAGATAAGAGCTGCTGTCTCGAGGGCGTGTCCCCAGAAACTAATTAGGACAGAGGCTTGACTCATCATTGAGCGGACCATGTTCAACAAGGTCCTATTCCTCCATTCGGACACCCCATTCCATTGTAGTGTTCGAGAGGAGTGAGCTATGGAACTATTCCATGCTCTCTCAAATATGAGTAAAACTCTAGGCTCATATACTCACCACCTCGGTCCGACCGAAGGGTTTTGATATTTCTGCCTAGCTGGTTTTGTACCTCGTTCCTAAATTCCTTGAACCTATCAAGGGTCTCAGACTTGTGTTTCATCAGATAGACATAGCCATATCTGTTGAAATCGTCTGTGAACGTGGCGAAGTACAGGTGTCCACCTTTGGTCGCTACGCTCATGGGTCCACATACATCTGAATGTATTAGGTCCAATAAGCCAGTGGCCCTTTCAGCTTTCTTGCTAAAAGGCACCTTGGTCATCTTGCCTCGTAAACATGATTCGTATGTATCAATTGACTCCAAGTCAAATGACCCTAAGACTCCAGCTTTGTGAAGCGTATACGCTTCTCGTTTATGTGGCCAAGACGACAATGCCATAGGTAGACATGATTAAGTTCGTTGGGCTTAACTCTTTTAGTGTTTATGTTATAGACATGATTGGTTTCATTTAAGTCCAGGATATGTAGGCCATTATTCAATAGAACATCTCCATAAAATAATCCCACTCTAGATATAGAAATTCTACCATTAGAAATAGTAAAATAAAATCTAGAAATATCCAACACAGAAACTGAAATAATATTCCTGCGCATAGCAGGTACAAAATAACATTGTTCTAAAATTAAAACCAATCCACTAGGCATCACAAGGTGGTATTCACTGATCTCTATGGCAGCAACCCTTGCTCTATTTCCAACCCGTAAGTCCACCTCTCCCAACCCCAATGACCTTCTGTTCTTATGTCCCTGCACATTGCAACAAATGTGAGAACCACATCCAGTATCCAATGCCCAGGATGTTGAAATAGTAAGGTTAATGTCTATAACATAAATACCCTAAAGAGGACGCACCTTGGCCCCTTCTCTGCTCTCCCATCAGCTTGGGACACGATCTCTTCCAATGGCCCGCCTGTCTACACCCGAAACAGACATCCTTAGGACCTGCCTTCTGCTGGGCCTTGGTTTGGGCCTTGGCCTTCTTAACCTTGGCCTTCTTGGCCTTGGCCTTGGCCTTTTCCTTGGCCTTACCCTTGGCCTTTTCCTTGGCCTTACCCTTGGCCTTTTCCTTGGCCTTACCCTTGGCAATAGGAGGGTTCCCCTTGTTGACAAGCAGCACCAGCAGAGTCTTTTTGATCGACTGCTTAGTAAGCTTAAGTATCCCATGCAGCTCACTGACAGTGCGGTTCATCCCTTGCATGTTGTAGTTCAGGATGAACTGATCATAAGAATCCGTCAAGGATGCAAGGATTGTGTCCACCGCCAACTCCTGAGAGATGGGTGATCCGAGATGCGCTAAAGTGTCCAAATAGCCCTTCATCTTGAGCACGTGTGCGCTCACAGATGTCCCAGCCCCTATCTTATAGGACTGGAATGCCTTGTTGGTCAGGTACCTTTCCTGACGAGCTTGCTCCTCAAACATCTCGTTTAGAGTTGTTATCATAGCATAGGCTTGATGGTCCATAAACTGTTTTTGCAGTTCGGGGACCATACAGGCCAACATTAGGTATGTCACATCCCTATTATCCTTGACATGCACCTCGTATTCCTCCAGCTGGGCAGCCGGTGGATTACGTCCTTGAGGCGTAGCTGGTACAAGCCTCTCCAGTACATACTCTTTGGACTCCTGTCTTAGAACTATTCTCAAGTTCCTAGACCAGTCCAAAAAGTTAGGACCAGAAAGCTTATCCCTTTCAAGAATCGATCGCAGTGATAATGAGTTGTTATTTGCCATTTAGAGTTTCTATACAGAAAAACATTTAGAGTGTTAATAAAGGTCTTTACTTTGTTATTCCCATATAAAATTAATAATGAATCATGTTATTAATTAAATCGAGTTGTTGGGCTCATGGGCCGAGATCCATATTTCATCAAGATATAGCCAGACGAGGGTCTGTTACAACTATACCCTAACTATTTAGGTAGGAACACCGTCCAATCCCAACCTAGGGACTCTTGGTTTGATGGGCTTGTTGGCACTTACCCATCTATGCTTAGGGCCAGGAGAATCCTACTACCCATGCTAAGTCAAAACCTCCATTCAAGTGTTAGAGTATCCCATACCTTAACCCAATACAAAATGACGATACTCCAGTGTATCCTCCGAGGGTAAGGTCTACAACTGGCCTATCCCCACTTCGAGCTGGTTTTGAATGAGGGAAGCACTTTTAAGCAACTTAGTAATTTCATTTGGTTATTAGATTCATTTAATAATGGCTTACATACATAAGACGGGTGAAAGTGCTGTTGGATCATACATTCATACATGTATATAAATGTAAAACATAATTAAATAAATAAGTAAAATGGATTGCTATGGGCCTATATTACATCATAATATTATTCTAGTAAACCTATACTAGAAATCAATATCAGGTGGGCCTCCATCTTCTTCCTTCTGGGCTTGCACCTCCACTTTGGCTCACCACTCCATGGGCTTCTTCTTTTACAAATTTTATAATAATTGAATAAAATAAAATTACATTAAAAAAAAAAAAGAAAAATGACACACAGGCCGTATTTACCCAAAAAGAAAATACAACCCATCTTGAATAAGGCCCAATAGCATCCAATCATACAAAATATTTAATCACCCATATGCATCCAATACATATAATTCATAAGCATGTTATAATGTATGATTTAAGCCCACTTCAATTATGTCCAAGCCATTATTTTGAAATCACTAATTTTGGCCCACCATGGTTCTAACCCTTGACAGGCTTTAGGCCACCAGCCCAGGCAGTCCAACTGCTCCCACTGGAATTGGGAAACCATGGGTCCAATTCAACCGTCCAAGTAATTGTGCCAAAATTACCCGAACTAATTTCAATTAACCATATTAATTTCCAAAATTAATATCACATGAATAAAATTAAATTTCATTCAAGAAACAACACGCGTTTAAATTACATAAATTTAAACACACGAATTTTAAAACCAATTAAAATTTCAAAACTAGGCCCCAGGTCCAAAACCCGCCAAATCCAAAAAACACTGGGCCTGGACCGCTGCGGCTGCCCGCTGCTGCCGTGCGGCAGCCACTGCCCAGCAGCAGGCAGCGGTCGCTGCTTGTGGTGCCCAGCGCAGCCGCTGCTCCCCCCGCGTGCGGTGACCGCCGGCGGCGATTCCACGCACCCGGGAGCAGCCAGATTTTTTTTATTAAACAAAAAATATTAAATAAAAAAAATATCAGGGCATCCAATAACAAGAAATTCACCAAGAATTCCAAAACATACAATTAAATTAAACAAACATAAACCTATATGCATATTCAATTTCAATTGTATAAAAATCAAATGGGAAAAATCTTAAATTCAAACCAAGAACCCCAATAAAAAAACTCCAATTTTAAAACAAGGGATTCAACCAATTTTAATAATTTCCACGGATCAAAAGCCCGCTCTGATACCACTGTTGGGATTTGTCACCGGAAATCAGCCGATTAAAGCGGAAGAACGCGATGATTTCTGTAAGCGCCGAAATTTTCTATACTTAAAAAAAAAAAAAAAAACTATAGTCGTACGACTATTGTTACAGTCGTACGACTGTAATGTCGGAAAATCTGCAGAGGCCCATACCTCTGCAGCAGAAATGGAGGAGAGAGGGGTTGAGCATTAATTGCTCCGGCTCTGCAGCAAGCAAGAAGGAGGTAGAGAGATAAAAAGAAAAAAAAGAAGAGGAAAAAGAGAGAGGGGGATTCTGGTGAGAAGAAATCTAGAGAGAGAAAGAGAAGAGAGAAAAACCACAAAAAAAAAAGAAAACTCATTTACATCCTCTTTCATTTTCTTTAATCTCTCGAAATCAAGCCTAAAATTTGTTAGAAATCCCTAGGATAATCAATTAACTACATAACCAAATCAAGAACTCGGACTTAAACTATCAGAAACCCTTGCAATTTGGATTTTGGACAAAAAGCTCTCAACTTCAATTCCAAAGGAGAAAGTGCAAATTTGTTGGGATCGGAGCGACTCCAGGGGTCAAAACGACTTGGAATAGCTTCTAAAAAGGTAGTCACTTCTTTTCCTTACACTTTTCCTTGCTTTCTGGGCATTTGAAGTGAATTTTATGCGTTTTTTGCTGCATTTTTCGTATTTCTATTCCTGGAAATTAAGAACAGTCGTACGACTGTTCTTGGTTTTCATGAACAGTCGTACGACTGTTCTTAGTTTCCAGTCGATTTTTCTTCAGTTTTTGGTTAAAAATGATTTTTGGCGAAATTCTGATCTTGGACTGACTACAGTCGCACGACTGTAAACTACAGTCGTACGACTGTAGTCCCTGTTCCAGAATCAGAATTTCAACTTTTATCTGTAAAAATCTCAAAAATTAGAAAATCCCAAAAATCATCAAAATGAATTTTGTTGTGTGCATCACGACCATAGATTCAATTTTCTAGTAAATTTGCATTTAGAACAATTCAACGATGGAGACCCATTTCTCCTGAAAACCGACCCACTTAAATATATAAAAATGCATGTAAACCGGAAAAATTGTTTTCAAAATGATTTTTTCCATTAAAAACCAAAAATACAGGGACGTTTCAAAATGTTTTCCAGGTCTAACTGGGCCGGCTAGCCGAGCCAACCCGGTTATCCCCTAAATGCATGCCCCCAATTCCTGATTTCCCATTCTGTCTATTTGAGTCCAACTTGTGGCGTGCTGTATATATTGTGCTAACCCTCTGTTTTGCAGGTTTTAATTTCTTTTTATTTTCATTTTTATTTTGGATGTAATTTAATAGATTAAATCGTGTATCCTAGGCGATTGTATTTTTCTAGATTCTCGTGTATATAGGCGCTTGTAAAATGAGGCGAGTGTTTTTATTTTTCCATTCGATTTGGTTGTAAGCCAATTAATTTTTATTTCTTTTCCTTATTTTTGTATTAAATGTTTTGTATGCGCGCTGTATGCTTTTTATATTCAATAAAATGGACTTTAGATTGAAATACCATTTGAGAACATTGGCAATATTTATTTTAATTAGACATGAAATAAGGGACTTGTCCGGACCCGAATCTCTGGATAGTGTAGCGGCCGTTTGTCCGGTTCAGCTACATAAGAATTTCCCGGTTGAGCTGAGCCGGGTGGCGACTCCTACAATGTTCATCGAGACTTAGGTCTCGGTTCTTTTGTGTATTAATTCCATTTGTTTTCCAGAGCCACATCTTAGATTTTCCCAATGCATCCGCATTCATTATGTCATGAATGTTTTGTATTCAATTTTGGTGTTCAATATGCATTTGTTGTGTTGTTACATGTCAATGTTCACTTACAGGCTACATTACACAGCAAACCTTATCTGTGGAAGTGCTTCACTCCCCAAACACAAACCCTTCATACTCCCCAAACACAAACCTATAATATTAGGGGCAAGTAAAAAAAAAAAAAACCGAACCATTAGGCATCATCAACAGCATTATCTTCGCGAGTAGCAATGAACATATCAAGATATATCTTTCCAATCCTAAGACAAATCGTCGCGAAAGGGATCAAAGCAGACAAATGCCTATCATAGAATCTTTCTCATAAAAAAAAAAAAAGAAAAAGAAAAAAAAAAGAAAAAAAAGGAATTTGCTGACACGGAAAACCGAAAGGACGTGTCAGCAACAGGAGAGGGATGATATACAAAGTCAGAGCCACTGTCATACTCCCTGTTATACTCATTCTGATGTCACCATTGCAATATTGTGCATGTTTAGATTTCGGATCAGATGTTCATCTTGCATGCACCGTGCCACTGCATATAAACATCCATCAGTAGGATATTGCATCCAAGCCCGTGATAATATCCCAGAAGCTCTTGTCATGCGGTACAAAAATGCAAAGTCTCACTCTCATCTTCTTGCTTAATCAAACGCACTGTTCGTTGGCACGGCCTACTATTCTGATCCGCTCAGCACTGACAACGCTTCAGAATATGCAGAGGGTAAAGTGGAAGGTCACTCAAGATGGCCAACTCCCCTAATACCTAGGTCAGCGTAGTATTCAGTTGGTCAGAAGACACACCGGAACAATCAGACTGGGTCACCTAGGTTACCATCGGGGCCGGTCTCAAGCCATGAATTCCGTCTCCGGGCTCGCACGGATACCAAGAACAAAGTATAGGCCTCATGTTACATGCATACACTTAGAACTATACATGCATCCGTACATACATGCATACATTTAAAGTAAACACGTACAATTCATATGCATATGCATCGCAACTCATCCAAGTGTTGGAAATGCCCTAGTCCCGAGGCATTGGTCCTTGTGTTTGTATAATGTAATCTTTATGTATTATACAATTTGTGTTAAGGAAATAAAGGCATTAATCTATTTATTATATGTCATGTGCTATATTTTAAATAGAGTATCCAATGGACATATCCATATCCATGTTGTCAAGTGTGAGGCACTTGGCAGTAAGACTGTGGATAGTAAAAACGATATGACCATGGGAATGAATGGAACCAAAGACTATCATTAGCCTGGTTGTATGGCGGTGTCTTACCGGTCATAGAACATGGAATGTCAACCAGGTTAATGGGTACATGCAAAAAGGGCATGGTACTGGATTGATCCACTTAACGGGAATCTGCATGGTATAGTATCACAAATGATTCTCGTGTAGTACTTGTATAAGTCCTTCGACCGGACCATATGATGGTGCTGCATGTGAGGTGGCACACTTTGGTGTACGCCCAACGGGCCTGTAAAAGGGTGCCAAGTACGGGTACGTTCGGGTGTGTCAGTAAGCATGGCAGCACTATGGATATGCAGAAGGGAATGTCACTCAGTGATTCACTGAGACGATATCATCGGCCTCTTGAAGAATGTTACTGATAAGTGTGCGGCCGCACCCAAACAAGATTGGATCTTGTTTGTGAGCATCAGTTCATTCGGTATCAAGTAAAGGTCCAGACACAAAGAGGGTGATACTTCCATGCCTCTGTGTTGGACACCGATATCAGCGACATGGGATTTACAAGTTCAAACTACTGGGTTACGTTTTCAGTTGGACTGCTTACTCCGTCTTAATTGGGGGCTACAGTGGCTTGCTAGAGCCCGCCTGTAGTCTGTGGGCCTTGGCCCACTGCCAACATAAAGACGGGCCCATCGGATCGTACACATTGAACGTCTGGACTTTAACTAGTCGGATTAAGTGTGTACTTGGAGTATACACATTTGAAGAGAGAGAGATATATTAATTATATTATATGAATCAATTGGATTGATCAAAGTTATATAATTAATATTTATTTTGGCCTTCTCATAATTAATTCAATGAATTAATTTATGGGATTATTTCCTAGGTGGAAATATTATGACATGTATAGGTTTACATGTTTGTCATTTTATGTGTGTCTAATTTAATCCATTGATTAAATTAATAGGTCAAATGAATTTTAATTTAAATGTATGTAATATGTTACATGGTATCATATATATAAACATACATGTTAAATTGAAGTTGCATTTGCATTTAATTAAATCAAAGGAATTTAAATTGGGCTTAAGGCTTAAAATGAAAAATGCCCACATTAAGTGGGATGTGTTGGCCGAAATTGTGGGCAAGGTTGGGATAAGAATGTGAGTCATTTTATGGATCAAAATGATGATGACCAATTCTTATGAACCAATAAGAAAATGGTGAGTCATTGGTTTGACCTAAGAAGTGGCAAAGTTGGACTTTGCTCCATTTGATCTTTCCTTTACTTATGTAAGAAAGGGGAAAAGATGATGACCATTTTTCTCTTGGTGTTGGCCGAATATATGCATAAAGAAGTGAGTCATTGTTTGACTTTGAAGAAGCAAAGTGAGACTTTGCTTCTTTATGCATAATGATGAGATTTTTGGTGAGTCATTTGGATGAACCAATTAAGGGGTGATGAGTCATTAGTTTGACTAGAAAACTTGCAAAGTTGGACTTAGCAATTTAATTCATTCTCTCATCTTTTGGCCGACCACCATGTTTGTATAAGAGGGGGAAAATGGTTTTTATGGATGATGTATGTGAAAACATTTTTGCCCACTTTGGAGAGAACTTTCTTTTGGTAAGAACTTTGAGCCCAACTTGATTACTTGTTTTATTTCTTTTGGAAAGAAATAGAGGACAACCATATTCATCTTGGGCCTCCCCTCTCTCCCTCTCTTCTTGTCATCCGAGTCGCTAGCACGGGTTTCGGTCCGAGAGCCGTTCGTGTACGTGATGTTGGAGGGAATCTACACTTGATTTCTGCAGTCTGCATCCGTCTCTTAGAGAGACTTTGTGGTGAGTTTTTGAAACCCTCCTTTTATGCTTTAAGTTTTTGATTTCCACATCTTAAGCTCCTGGGCCGGATTCGAGGAAATCGACGCGTTTTTCAGCTTTTATCGGTCGGTTTCCCGTGACGAATCCCAACAGTGGTATCAGAGCAGGCTTTTGATCCGTGGAAATCTTTAAACTTGGCGGATCCCGTGTTTTAAAATTGGCGATTTTGTGGACGGGATTTATTTTTGGTTTGGGGTTTGGTGATTTTTCCCCTTGAATTTTACTTATGGAAAATTTTATGCATATGGTTTATGCTTTATTTAATTTTCTATTTGTGAATTGTTTATGGAAATTTTATTTTGCATATAGGTTTTATGCTAGATTTAATTTCCTATGCATGATTTTATTTCTTGGTGATTTAATTTCATGTTGCTTGTTTTTATGCGGGAAAAAATCACGGACCGTTTCGGGCCGAAACGGGGGCAGCAGCCGCTGCCTGCGGCGCTAGGTGCCACAGGCAGCAGCTGCTGCTGGCTGCTGCACGCCAGCAGCCGCTGCGCGGCAGCGGGGCTGCTGCTGGGTAGCAGCGCCGCGGCTGCCCCGCGCGGCGGGCCGGGCCCTTTTTGGATTTGGCGGGATTTTTTGGGCCGGGCCGGTTTTAAAATTTTAAAAATATGCGTGTTTAAATTGTGGTAATTTTTATGCGCGTGGGGTTTTAAAATTTTAATTGTTTTTAAACTTGTGGGTGTTTAATTTTGGAAATTTTATGCGCATGTTTTTATGAATGGAATTTATTTTCGTTCATGCGATATTTATTTTGGAAATAAATACGGTTAATTGAAATTGGTTCGGGTTTTCTTGGCACGATTACCCGGACGGCTAATTTTGGAATTCATGGTTTCCCAATTGGATTGGGAGCAATTTTGCCTGGGTTGGAGGCCCAAAGCCCGCACGGGTTTAGAACCATGATCGGCCAAAATTTGGCGATTTCAAAATAATGGCTATGGACATAATTGAAATGGGATTAATTCATGCATTTAACATGTTTATAAATTGTATGTATTAGATACGTGTATGTATGATTAAATGCATGAATGGATGTTTTGGGCCTTATTTATTTGGGTTGTAATATTCTTTTGGTAAATACGGCATACGCGCCGTTTTCTTTTTATGTAATTTTATTTTATGTGTATATTATGAAATTATGTAAAGAAGAAGCCGATTGGATTGGCGTGCTAGAAGGATGAGGATGCGGCCCACCTGATGTCGTTCTAGTATAGGTTTACTAGAATTATATTAGGATGTAAATTTTGGCCCATAGCATTTCATTTTTATTTAATTATGCTTTATTTATTTACATGTGAGAATGTATGTACAAACCCTATTTCACCCGCCTATGCATCTAAGCCGTTATTAATTGAATCTAATAACCAAGAGGTAATTACTAAGTCTCTTAAAAGTGCTTCCCTCATTCATAACCTACTCGAAGTGGGGATAGGCCAGCTGTAGACCAACCCTCGTTGGATGCACTGGAGTATCGTCATTTTGTATTGGGTTGGAGTATTGGTTACTCTAACACTTGGATGGAGGTTTTGACTTAGCGTGGGTAGTAGGATGTTCCTGGCCCTAAGCACAGATGGGTAAGTGCCAACAGACCCATCAAACCGAGAGTCCCTAGGTTGGGATTGGACGGCGTTCCTACCTAAAAATTGTGATATAGTTGTTCCAGGCCCTCGTCTGGCTATATCTTGATATAATATGGATCTCGGCCCATGAGCCCAACAACTCGAGTTAATTAATAACACGATTCATTATTAATTATTATATGGGAAGAACATGTTAAGTCCTTTATTTACACTCCTAATTTTTCTGTGTAGAAACCAATGGCTACGAATGATACTTTATCACTGCGATCTTTCTTGGAATGGGACAAGCTTTCTGGCCCTAACTTTTGGGACTGGTCTATGAACTTAAGGAAAGTTCTAAGACAAGAGTCTAAAGAGTATGTGCTCGAAAAGCCTGTACCGGTTGTGCCAATGGGAAGTAATCCACCGGCTGCCCAGCTGGAGGAATACTTGGCACATGTAAAAGATAACCGGGATGTGACATGCCTGATGTTGGCTAGTATGGTTCCTGAATTGCAAAAGCAGCTCTTGGATCATCAGGCCTTTGCTATAATGGCAACTCTTAACGAGATGTTTTATGAGCAAGCTTATCAGGAAAGGTACCTGATCCACAAGGCATTCCGCAGCTGTAAGATGGGAGCCGGGACATCTGTGAGTGCACACGTGCTCAAGATGAAGGGCTATCTGGATAATTTAGCCCGTCTCGGAACTCCTATCTCACGGGGGCTGGCGGTTAGCACAATCTTGGATTCTTTACCGGATTCTTATGATCAATTCATCCTAAACTTTTACAAGCAAGGGATGGACCGTACTGTTAGTGAGCTGCATTGGATGCTTGAGCTCGCTGAACTGTCGATCAAAAAGACTCCGCCGGTACTTGAGGTTAATAAGGGGAAACCTCCTTTTGCTAAAGGCAAGGCCAAGGCCAAGGCCAAGGCTAAGGAAGCCAAGGCTAAAAAGGCTAAAGCCCAGCCCAAGGCCCGTTCCAAGGATGTCTGCTTCGGTTGCAAGCAGGCTGGACATTGGAAAAGATCGTGTCCCAAGCTTTTGGGAGAGAAAAGGAAGACGCAGGGCGTGTCTTCATCAGGTATAAATGTCATAGACATTAACCTCTGTTTCAACATCTTATGTATTGGATACTAGATGTGGTTCTCACATTTGTTGCAATGTGCAGGGACTTAAGAACAGGAGATCACTGGGATCGGGACAAGTGGACTTGCGGGTCAGAAATGGAGCAAGGGTTGCTGCCATAGAGATCAGCGGGACCAGCTTATGATGCCTAGTAGATTAGTTTTGTTACTGAAACTATGTTATTTTGTACCTGTTTTGTACAGGAATATTATTTCTGTTTCAGTTTTTGGATATTTCTGGATGTACATTTACTATTGGTAATAGTAAAAAGGGTTTATCTAGAAAAGAATTATTTTATGGAGTAGCTCTGTTAAATAATGTCTTTTATATCCTGGATAAATGAAACTAATCATGTCTATAATATACATACGTAAAGGGTTAAGCCTAACGAACTTAATCCGGTTTACCTTTGTCATTGTCATATAAACAAGAAGCGCAAATCTAGGCTTCACAGAGCTTGAATCCTAGGATCATTTGACATGGAGTCACTTGATATATGCGAGTCTTGTTTATAGGTAAAATGACTAAAGAACCTTTTAGCAAGGAGGCTAAAAGGGTCGCTAGCTTATTGGACCTAATGCATTGAGATGTATATGGACCGACAAGCATAGCAACCAAGGGTGAACATCTATACTTCGTCTCCTTCACAGACGATTTCATCCGAAATGGATATGCCTATGTAATGAAATATAAGTCTGAGACCCTTGATAGGTTCAAGGGAGTAAGGAACGAAGTACAGAACTAGGCAGAAATATCCAAGCCTTTCGGTTGGACCGAGGTGGTGAGCATATATGCCTATAGTTTGACTCATTTTGAGAGAGGTATGTGTTCATGCTAAATGGTGGTGCTATTGTTGGAGAGGCTCCAAGTAATAGACCATCGCGGTTTCTATCACAGGAACTGAGTACATTGCAACGTGTGAAGTAGCTAGGGAAGCTGTGTGGATAATGAAGTTTATCATGCAACTGGGGGTAGTGTCAACTATCCAGTAACCAGTTGATATCTTCTGTGACAACGCGGGGCTGTTGCACAAGCTATGTGCCCCGGTCACACATATACACGAAGCACGAACTCAGGGAGTTTCACCTATTGCGAGAAATCGCTGAGGGGGTGACATCTCATTACAAAGAGTGGACACCAAAGACAATGTCGCAGATCTTTTGACCAACATGCTTGGCTATGCCTCTACATGAAGGTTATACTAGATCTATAGGGATTAGACCCATGCCTAGTAGGTACTAGTGCAAGTGGGAGATTGTTGGAAATGCCCTAGTCCCGAGGCATTGGTCCTCGTGTTTGTATAATGTAATCTTTATGTATTATACAATTTGTGTCAAGGAAATAAAGGCATTAATCTATTTATTATATGTCTTGTGCTATATTTTAAATAGAGTATCCAATGGACATATCCATATCCATGTTGTCAAGTGTGAGGCACTTGGCAGTAAGACTGTGGATAGTAAAAATGATATGACCATAAAGTCATCCGTAGTCTGTTCCAATCATGGGAATGAATGGAACCAAAGACTATCATTAGCCTGGTTGTATGGCGGTGTCTTACCGGTCATAGAACATGGAATGTCAACCAGGTTAATGGGTACATGCAAAAAGGGCATGGTACTGGATTGATCCACTTAACGGGAATCTGCATGGTATAGTATCACAAATGATTCTCGTGTAGTACTTGTATAAGTCCTTCGACCGGACCATATGATGGTGCTGCATGTGAGGTGGCACACTTTGGTGTACGCCCAACGGGCCTGTAAAAGGGTGCCAAGTACGGGTACGTTCGGGTGTGTCAGTAAGCATGGCAGCACTATGGATATGCAGAAGGGAATGTCACTCAGTGATTCACTGAGACGATATCATCGGCCTCTTGAAGAATGTTACTGATAAGTGTGCGGCCGTACCCAAACAAGATTGGATCTTGTTTGTGAGCATCAGTTCATTCGGTATCAAGTAAAGGTCCAGACACAAAGAGGGTGATACTTCCATGCCTCTGTGTTGGACACCGATATCAGCGACATGGGATTTACAAGTTCAAACTACTGGGTTACGTTTTCAGTTGGACTGCTTACTCCGTCTTAATTGGGGGCTACAGTGGCTTGCTAGAGCCCGCCTGTAGTCTGTGGGCCTTGGCCCACTGCCAACATAAAGACGGGCCCATCGGATCGTACACATTGAACGTCTGGACTTTAACTAGTCGGATTAAGTGTGTACTTGGAGTATACACATTTGAAGAGAGAGAGATATATTAATTATATTATATGAATCAATTGGATTGATCAAAGTTATATAATTAATATTTATTTTGGCCTTCTCATAATTAATTCAATGAATTAATTTATGGGATTATTTCCTAGGTGGAAATATTATGACATGTATAGGTTTACATGTTTGTCATTTTATGTGTGTCTAATTTAATCCATTGATTAAATTAATAGGTCAAATGAATTTTAATTTAAATGTATGTAATATGTTACATGGTATCATATATATAATCATACATGTTAAATTGAAGTTGCATTTGCATTTAATTAAATCAAAGGAATTTAAATTGGGCTTAAGGCTTAAAATGAAAAATGCCCACATTAAGTGGGATGTGTTGGCCGAAATTGTGGGCAAGGTTGGGATAAGAATGTGAGTCATTTTATGGATCAAAATGATGATGACCAATTCTTATGAACCAATAAGAAAATGGTGAGTCATTGGTTTGACCTAAGAAGTGGCAAAGTTGGACTTTGCTCCATTTGATCTTTCCTTTACTTATGGTAAGAAAGGGGAAAAGATGATGACCATTTTTCTCTTGGTGTTGGCCGAATATATGCATAAAGAAGTGAGTCATTGTTTGACTTTGAAGAAGCAAAGTGAGACTTTGCTTCTTTATGCATAATGATGAGATTTTTGGTGAGTCATTTGGATGAACCAATTAAGGGGTGATGAGTCATTAGTTTGACTAGAAAACTTGCAAAGTTGGACTTAGCAATTTAATTCATTCTCTCATCTTTTGGCCGACCACCATGTTTGTATAAGAGGGGAAAAATGGTTTTTATGGATGATGTATGTGAAAACATTTTTGCCCACTTTGGAGAGAAATTTCTTTTGGTAAGAACTTTGAGCCCAACTTGATTACTTGTTTTATTTCTTTTGGAAAGAAATAGAGGACAACCATATTCATCTTGGGCCGCCCCTCTCTCCCTCTCTTCTTGTCATCCGAGTCGCTAGCACGGGTTTCGGTCCGAGAGCCGTTCGTGTACGTGATGTTGGAGGGAATCTACACTTGATTTCTGCAGTCTGCATCCGTCTCTTAGAGAGACTTTGTGGTGAGTTTTTGAAACCCTCCTTTTATGCTTTAAGTTTTTGATTTCCACATCTTAAGCTCCTGGGCCGGATTCGAGGAAATCGACGCGTTTTTCCGCTTTTATCGGTCGGTTTCCCGTGACGAATCCCAACACCAAGTGCAGGTATCCACTGCCATCATCAGGTCTTCCCTGACCAGGATCGCTCTCAAAGAACAGATGGCACAACGCCGAGGCATCCATTGGACCTTAAGTGTCAGTGCAAACCCAGATCTCAATACATCAAATCTCAACACACCAAGGGGCAGAGTAATCAAGCCGTATTTATCCTTGATCGAAGGGGCAAAAATTTTTGTTTACAAAATCGTCGATCAAGGGATAAATACTTATTCCCCAAACAACACCAGAATTATCCTTCCTAAACCTATTTCCTCATCTCATTCAAGCAAGATTTTTAAACCCTTGAACTCCACTACGTTCAAGCATGGTTGCAAATCCAAATATCCATCTTCCTTTGCCTCGGGTAACATAAACCCGATATCGGCTAATCCATAATCCACCTTCCTTTGCCTCGGGTAACATAAACCCGATATCGGCTAATCCTCACTCCATATTCCTTTGCCTCGGGTAACATAAACCCGATATCGGCCAATCCAAATATCCATCTTTCTTTGGCTCGGGTAACATAAACCCGATATCGGCCAATCCATAATCCACCTTCCTTTGCCTCGGGTAACATAAACCCGATATCGGCTAATCCTCACTCCACATTCCTTTGCCTCGGGTAACATAAACCCGATATCGGCCAATCCAAATATCCATCTTTCTTTGCCTCGGGTAACATAAACCCGATATCGGCCAATCCATAATCCACCTTCCTTTGCCTCGGGTAACATAAACCCGATATCGGCTAATCCTCACTCCACATTCCTTTGCCTCGGGTAACATAAACCCGATATCGGCCAATCCAAATATCCATCTTTCTTTGCCTCGGGTAACATAAACCCGATATCGGCCAATCCATAATCCACCTTCCTTTGCCTCGGGTAACATAAACCCGATATCGGCTAATCCTCACTCCACATTCCTTTGCCTTGGGTAACATAAACCCGATATCGGCCAATCCATATTCCATCTTCCTTTGCCTCGGGTAACATAAACCCGATATCGGCCAATCCAAATATCCATTTTCCTTTGCCTCGGGTAACATAAACCCGATATCGGCTAATCCTCACTCCATATTCCTTTGCCTCGGGTAACATAAACCCGATATCGGCCAATCCAAATATCCATCTTTCTTTGGCTCGGGTAACATAAACCCGATATCGGCCAATCCATAATCCACCTTCCTTTGCCTCGGGTAACATAAACCCGATATCGGCTAATCCTCACTCCACATTCCTTTGCCTCGGGTAACATAAACCCGATATCGGCCAATCCAAATATCCATCTTTCTTTGCCTCGGGTAACATAAACCCGATATCGGCCAATCCATAATCCACCTTCCTTTGCCTCGGGTAACATAAACCCGATATCGGCTAATCCTCACTCCACATTCCTTTGCCTTGGGTAACATAAACCCGATATCGGCCAATCCATATTCCATCTTCCTTTGCCTCGGGTAACATAAACCCGATATCGGCCAATCCAAATATCCATTTTCCTTTGCCTCGGGTAACATAAACCCGATATCGGCTAATCCATAATCCACCTTCCTTTGCCTCGGGTAGCATAGACCCGATATCGGCTTAACCGCATTCCATCTTTTCTTGCCTCGGGTAACCTAGACCCGGTATCGGCTTAGTTCTACATCAAACCCTTTATTTCATTCAAGCTAGATTTCGAATCCCTGAACTTCTTCAAGCATGATTCCCAATCCTTGAAAAACCGCCCAAGCCACATTTCGGATTCTTGGAGATCGATTCAAGCAAGATCCTAGATCTTTGAAACCAATTCGAATCCCACATTTCAAACTCATCTTTGCCTCGGGTAGCCTAAACCTGATATCGGCTTATTTTCTCAGCAGCTTTGCCTCGGGTAACCTAAACCTGATATCGGCTTATTTCCTTCATCCGCTTTGCCTCGGGTAACCTAAACCTGATATCGGCTTATTTCTTCATCAGTTTTGCCTCGGGTAACCTAAACCTGATATCGGCTTATTCCTTCATCAGCTTTGCCTCGGGTAACCTAAACCTGATATCGGCTTATTCCTTCATCAGCTTTGCCTCGGGTAACCTAAACCTGATATCGGCTTATTTTCTCCCCAGCACTGCCTCGGGTAACCTAGACCTGATACCGGCTTATTTCAATGGCGGGCTCTTTCCTGTGTCTGCGGCGCTTTGAGTCGCGTTTCTCAAATTCACATCATCTACCCCAGACTAAGTTTAGATGGTGAATTTGATCACGCGAGGGGCAGCTGTAAGCGCCGAAATTTCACTTTAAAAAAAAAAAAGGTATAGTCGTACGACTGTAGATCTACCCATAAAAGCAGAAAAAGAAAGACAGATCCAGGAGAGGATGAAAAAAAAAAGAAGAGAAAGAAAAATGGACAGACAGAGAGAAAGGGAGAAAAAGAGAAAGAAGAGAAAACCAAAGGAAAAAAGGAGGAAATCCTCATCAAAATCCTCAGCATTTGGAAATCTCTGGAGTCAAATCTCAAACCCTGACTCAAGGAGAAAAGTCCGGATTTTAGTGGATTGGAGCGACGCCAGGGGTCAATCCTACGGTGGACGCACGCCACGGAGGTAAATACCCCTTTTCCTCTCTCTTTTATAAGCTTTCTGGGTGTTTGGTGTGTTTTTGCTGCATTTCTGTCCATTTTTCTGCGTTTCTGCTCCTGGAAATCAAGAACAGTCGCACGACTATTCTTGGATTAATGAATAGTCGTACAACTGTAGCTACAGTCGTACGACTGTAGTTGATTTCCAGGCAATTCTCTTTCCAGCTTGTTTTTAATGAGATTTTGGCAAAATCCTAAATTTTCAGCATCTACAGTCGTACGACTATAGTTACAGTCGTACGACTATAGTTGATTTTCCACGACTGTAATTTACAGTCGTACCCCTGTAGTTTTCAGAATCAGAATTTCACCTTTAAAACCCAAAAATTTCTTAAAAAATGCATAAAAAATCATAAAAAATTCCCAAAAATTCCCAAAAAATCCCAAAAAATTAGAAAACCCCAAAAATCATCAAAATGAATTTTGTTGTGTGCATCACGACCATAGATTCGATTTTTAGTAAAATTGCATTTAGAACAATTCAACGACGGAGACCCAGTTCTCCTGAAAACCGACCCACTTAAATATGTAAAAATGCATGTAAACCGGAAAAATTGTTTTCAAAATGATTTTCCCACAAAACCAAAAATACAGGGACGTTTCAAAATATTTTCCAGGTCTAACCGGGC
This sequence comes from Euphorbia tirucalli, assembly GCA_039660915.1. Lineage (NCBI taxonomy): Eukaryota > Viridiplantae > Streptophyta > Magnoliopsida > Malpighiales > Euphorbiaceae > Euphorbia > Euphorbia tirucalli. The sequence goes on from CM077633.1 coordinate 36,043,867, forward strand.
CGGTTAGCCGAGCCAACCCGGTTACCCCCCCTAAATGCATGCCCCCTGATTCTTGATTTCCCAATTCTGTCTATTTGAGTCCAACTTGTGGCGTGCTGTATATATTGTGCTAACCCTCTGTTTTGCAGGTTTTAATTTCTTTTTATTTTTATTTTTATTTTGGATGTAATTTAATAGATTAAATTGTGTATTCTAGGCGGTTGTATTTTTCTAGATTCTTGTGTATATAGGCAATTGTATAAGTGAGGTGAGTGTTTTTATTTTCCTATTCGATTTGGTTGTAAGCCGATTAATGTTTATCTCTCTTTATTTTCGTGTATGCCTTTTATATTCAATAAAATGGACTTTAGATTTTGAAATACCATTCGAGAACATTGGCCATATTTTATTTTAATTAGACACGAAATAAGGGACTTGTCCGGACCCGAATCTCTGGATAGTGTAGCGGCCGTTCGTCCGGTTCAGCTACATAAGAATTTCCCGGTTGAGCTGAGCCGGGTGGCGACTCCTACAACATCCATCGAGACTTAGGTCTCGGTTCTTTTATGTATTAATTCCATTCATTTTCCAAAACGCGGATTTCCATTCATAAAAACCCCACGCGAGGGAGGGGTCCGCCCGAGATCGTGGCGCCCCATTCCGAAAGGGAGTCCCGCGTCCCGTCGAAAACGCGTCGTCCGCTCACAGTGGCGACTCCGCTGGGGAATTCTTAAAAGTTTTTCAAAAACTTAAAAGAATTTTGATAAGCCCTGAAAAGTGTCTAATTAAAATAAGGCGGATGATTCTCTTTTGGTATTTTATTTGCATTTTTAGTTAGCCATTTCTTGCATTAGATTAGGTATCCTTTTATAGTTCGGTGGATTGTTGAAGTGTCGCCTAAGTTCCTCCTGGTCTTAGGGGCACGAATATGAAACACCACTCATAGCCTCGTACGAACCCCTTCGCTAGGACCCTTGAGTGGGGAGAAGTGAGGAGTATATCTTGCTATGAGAGCCTTGATGTTATCCCGACTTTGACCGAACCCATATAGGCAGCTCTAGTTGGATTCCCTTAGGATACCAAAATAATTGTGTGAATGATAATAAAATCGTGCCTTCATCACCCCCGGTTGGTGATTGAAGTGAACCTCGCCTAGGACTCGGTTAGAAATTTTTGAGACCGACCACGTTGGAGGAATAAGGTTGGAAGAATTCGCTTTTGCTTGCTACGTGTTCTTCACCGTTTCGTGACACATCGTCGACGCATGCATAACATGACATAATCACCATTTTCCATACACATGACATACCATACACAAACATCTTTGTGTGATACTAACCCATTTTTTTATGCAGCCATTTTGCATTTTATTTTGTGTGTAAAACATTAATTCATTCGCTTGTCATCCATACTAACGATTTCTTTTTCAGCCATAACATTAAATTTGTGTGATTAGCATTTTTATTTTTGACATAGCATACATAACATCATTATGTATGTCATACATCCTAACCCACATTTTTTGTACAGCCACGTGCATTTTATTTTCATGTGCAAACATTAATTCATCCATTTGCCACTCATACTAACTCTTTCTTTTTCAGCCATAACATTAAATTTGTGTGATTAGCATTTTTCACATGGCATACATAACAACATTATGTGTGTCATGCATCCTAATCCACATTTTTATGCAGCCACGTGCATTTTTATTTTCGTGTGCAATCATTAAATCATCCGCTTGCCATTCATACTAACCATTTCTTTTTCAGCCATAACATTATATTTGTGTGATTAGTATTTTTCACATAGCATACATAACACCATTTTGTATGTCATGCATTCTAACCATGTTTTTGTGCAGCCATTTGCATTTTGTATGTCATAGCATTCACGACATATCACCTAAATTAAATTAGGGGCATTCCAAGGACGCCCACCACGATCATATCATTCCATCATATATCGGGTATCCTAAAATACCCGTGTTTTGCCAATGCACCGAATTGCATTCAGCCATTCCACCAAATCATTTCATTCAGTAGAGACCACAATGGTCTTAGGTGTATTTCCGTGTGACAATCCACACGATGCATTTCATGACATCATACCCATTCGTCATAAACATCATACAACACTGTGATCCACATCGGGTTACGTCATGACATTACTATATCATTCAAGGCGCTCCCCGAGTGCCGGATTAGTACGTATGTAGGGGTATTTCATAACATCCCAAATCATGAAAGGTGTTCCTCGGACGCCAAGCTTTTGTCTGTGTACCTGTTACATGTGACTCTCTCATAACATCATTTCATTTCATACGCTCAAAAGCATCAGAACTCTGTCCATGGGCCGGTCCCATGTGACCACTTCATATCATCTTATAGACCTTCAAAGCGTCAAACTCCGTCCGTGTGTCGGTACACACGAGGCCATTTCATAAAAATTCATTAGGTGCCCCAAAGGCGCCGAAATTCTGTCCGTGTGGTGGCCCACACGTGACATTTTTGCATAAACATTGGGTGTTCTTGGAATGCCTCGAAAAAAATAATAAAAAAAAGAAGTAAATATATAATAATAAATAAATAATAAAATATATTCATATCATCATTCCATACATAATTCCACTCCATGCATCTCAAGCATGTTCAATGTATTAATTTTCATGTCATATCACGTCATTCATTCACGACCCTAATACCTCCTGTCTACCCCCAAGCAGAATACACTGGAGCGACCTTGGACAAGATCCCAAGCTTCAAGGGCAGCTAGGAGACAGAGGGTAGTCGAGAGTGAAAGTGATTCTGAGCCTGGGGAAGGAGTGAATATGGCAGAACAGACACCGAGCATGGCTGATGTTTTGAGAGATTTCTTCAGGTCGCAGGATTTCCGCGACATGTTAAAGGAAGAGATGAGGGCAGTCGTTAGAGAAGCTGGTGAGACCGGTGGTAGTGGAGCCGGGAAGGAAAAAGAAACGGAGTCATCCCAAAATGGTGGTGATGCTTCGGCTAGTCTTGCAAAGCTGCAGGAGATAGAGGCAGCTATGGAACAGAGGATGAAAGCCAAGTGCTCTGAACGAGACGAGGTCATGGCCCAGTTGAAGAAGGGGGTCGGGATCAGTGCTGAATCCAAGAAGGGGGTGAATGTTGACGCCATGATCAGTAGGGGCATCGAGACATTTCCTATCGGCTTCCAAGTGCCGAAAGTCCCCACTTACAAAGGAATGGGCTCGCCGGAGGCCCATGTGAATTTATATGCCCGGGTTATGCTAACAGCAGGCGCTACAAAGCAACAATTGATTAATCTTTTCCCCACCACACTGGAGGGAGGTGCTTTGGGATGGTATAACTTACTGTCAGAGGAGGAGCAATCTGACTGGGAAATATTGTCAGCAGCCTTCATCAAATACTACAGCTTCAACACCAAAATCCAGGTGAAGCTGTATGACTTGGAAAGGGTGAAACAGAAATTCAATGAGCCCTTTGATGAATACTACCAGAGATGGATGAACAAGATGATCCTCCTAAAGAACCGCCCTGATGAGGACGAGCTTATACAGAAGCTCATTGATGGCAGCAAAGATATTTTTAAGAACAACATGAAATTCCATTCCTTCAAGGAGCTTAGTGAGGTCTATAGCATGGCCATGAAGATAGAAAGGGATGAAGAGGAGAAGCCATCTGGTCAAAAAGGGGGAAGAGGTACAGGGTATAGTTCAGGATATAGATCAACCACAGCAGCTGGGTCTGGCAGTGGGTCTAGTTCAGGTGCCAGTGGCAAGCAGGGGCAGTCATCAGAAGTGAAGCGGGTTGAGGTGGCTACTGTGAATCAGCAGTAAGGCAACCAGAATAGGGGTCCTGGAGGACAAGGCATAACACCCTGGACTCTTACTTTGGCAAAGATATTCACCAAGTGTAGGAATGGTGGCTTACTACAGTCCTTGAGGCCATTTGAGTTCCCACCTGAAGCTGACAAGGATAACTTCTGCACTTATCATGTGGTGACAGGCCACCGGACCAATAACTGCTATAAGCTAAAGGATGCTATCCAGAAGCTTATCGACGAAGGAAAGCTGCAAGAACCACCTAAGCCTAGCACTAAAACTAACCCACTACCGACATTCGAGAAGCGGGTTAACATGGTTCAGTCTGGATTGCCGGCTAACTTTATATTTGCCCAAGTTCTGCAAGCGAACCCTACCATCCAGGCAGTGGCGGTAGGGGAACCCGAAGTGGAGCCTAAATGTGAGGAAAAGGAGGGGTGTAAGGAGGTCAAGCCCATAAGTCTGGATGACCTTGACTCCGAAGATGAGTACGAAGAATTTGACAGAAGAGAGGCTGTTAAACTCCTAGCTGTTGAGAAGCTGAAGATTTCAGAAGTGCAGCACGTGACCCGAAGTGGAAGGGTATATCAGCCAGCAGATCAGACGAAAGATAAAGCACTGATGAATGGGTCGGGTAGCACGTCGGCACCGGAAAGAGTCGAGAAAGAGGACTTGGTCATTTCCCAACTGAAGAAGACCCCTGCACAAGCTAGTTTGTGGCACTTGCTTATGACCTCCAAAGAGCATAGGGAGGCTTTAGTGAAAAAGCTATCAGAAATTGAAGTCTCCCCCATAGCTTCACCAGAGGCTATGTGCTGCTTGCTAGACAAAGTCCATGTTGGAGCTCCTAATATTGTTTTCTCTGAGAAAGACCTACCAGCAGAAGGAAAAGCCCATAACAAGGCTCTTTACATTAGAGCCTACATCATGGATAAGGTGATGCCGTGCGTTATGGTGGATGATGGCTCAGCTCTGAATATTTGCCCACTGAAAATGCTACCGTTTCTAGGCATGAATGAAGAAGTGTTGAAGAGGTCCTCAACAGTCATTCGGGCGTATGATGATTCTAAGAGAACAGTGATAGGGACCTTCGAAACAGAAGTGGAAGTTGGGCCCATCAAGTCCATGGTTGTCTTCACAGTGATCGATATCCCGGTCACATTCTCCCTATTGCTTGGAAGGCCCTGGTTCCATCCTTTGGGAGGTGTTCCTTCCACATTGCACCAGAAGATTAAATTCTCTGTGAATGACAGGATTGTGACTGTTGAGGCGGATGCCCAGTCGATGGTAGCTGCAGTGGATGAAGGAGTGGTTCCTTTTGGTGGATTCCAAATTGCTGTCATTAAGGAGGAAGGAACCGCAGTTGCCCTTATGGTCCTTTATGAGAACAACATGCCAGAGTGGCTATCCCGATATCTGTATAAGCTGAACTTTGTCCCGGGAATGGGACTCGGGATTAATTTGCAAGGTGTGCCAGAATTCAAGATCGACTCGGGAAAGTCAAAGCAGTATGGCCTTGGTTATGTAGAGGAGTCATCCGAGCAGAAGAACCTGAAAAAGGGTAAGAATGGCAGGGCCATGATGAAGCCATTTCTGAAGGTGGGAGAAAGCCTTTACAAAGGCCAAGCTGAGTCGGTGCTGGTTGGAAATGTCGAGCACCCTGGCTTTGAGATCTTTGCAGATGTTGTGGATTTTGAGAAAAGCCAGGAAGAGCCAGTAGCCCCTGTAATGATGGAGGAAGCTATTACTGAATCTGAAATTTTGAAAGGAGAATCATCTGAGGTGACAACAGAAACCATAGAGGTGGCCAAGGAAAAAGATGAAAAGGAGACCTATGCCGAAGCCATAGAAGCGATCTCGGGAGCTTTGACTGCTGCATTAACCAAAGCTTTCGGGAAATACAAGGAAGGATTTAGCGAAGAACTGATGGCCAAAGTGAACTTAGACTCTGTGGTTGCTGAAATCGCCAAGATTATGGAGAAAGCTAAGGCACAGGCAGCCGAGAAAGCTGCAGTCCCAGATGATGCTCTTGAAGGGAAGATGGAAGCTGAGGAAGAACAAGGCCCTCCACCTGTGGAGGATGAAAATGATTTTGTTGTATCTATTTCTTCCATTTTCAATGTAACTGATGTACTTTATGATAAGTTCAATGCAATGAAATCCCAGTTTGCTTACTTGTGTGATGTTTATCCTGATAATTCTGTGCATGCATTTAAATCACCATCAAGCATATTTAGCATATATGACACTGCATTGCATGAAATCAATATAAGTACAGATGAAAACCCTAAAATGGTACTTATTTCACATGAGCTAAAATCTGAGGAAGAAAGAGAATTAATAAGAATACTCCAAAAACATGTTAAAGCTTTCGCCTGGTCGTATGAAGACATGCCGGGTGTAGATACAGAAATAGTAGTGCACAAGATCCCAACGGACCCCAAGTTTAGATCGGTAAAGCAGAAGTTGAGAAGACTAAGGCCGGAATGGGCTACACTGGTGAAGGAAGAAGTGGCCAAACAGATAGATGCCAAGTTTCTCGAAGTGGTGGAGTATACAGAATGGCTAGCCAACATTGTCCCCGTGCCTAAAAAAGATGGAAGGGTCAGAGTATGCGTTGACTACAGGGACTTGAATAAAGCATGCCCGAAAGATAACTTTCCACTGCCGCATATTGACGTCCTAGTTGATAACGCAGCAAAAGCGGCAATGTACTCTTTCATGGATGGCTTTTTAGGGTATAACCAGATTCTGATGGATGTGATCGACAAGGTGAAAACATCATTCATCACAGAGTGGGGTACCTTTTGCTACAGAGTGATGCCTTTTGGATTGAAGAACGCCGGTACCACTTATCAGAGGGCTGTCACAACTCTGTTGCATGATATGATCCATAAAGAAGTTGAAGTGTATGTCGATGATATGCTTGTTAAATCAGCAACCCGGGAGGAACACCCTGTTATCCTGGATAGATTTCTAACACGCATTGGAAGCTGTTAGGCCATGTAGTTAGCCAGAGGGGGATAGAAATGGACCCAGATAAAATTAAAGCCATCCAAGATATGCCGGCTCCAAAGACTAAAAAGGAGGTCAGATCATTCCTAGGTTCCTTTGCAGTATGTCAGCCGCTTCATAGCCAAGCTAACTTCCACTTGTGAGCCAATCTTCAAGCTACTAAAGAAAGATCAACCGGTTGTGTGGGATGACAAGTGTCAGCTAGCATTTGAGAAGATCAAGGCTTACCTGGTAAAGCCGCCAGTGTTGAGTCCTCCAATTCCAGGGAAGCCTCTGATTTTGTACTTGGCAGTTGAAGAATCCTCTATAGGGGCAATGCTAGCACAGGAACAAGATGGCAAGAAGGAGTATCCCATCTACTACCTTAGTAAAAAGCTGTTGGAGTATGAAACCAAGTACACACTGGTGGAGAAGACATGTGTGGCAATGATTTGGTTGACCAAGAAGCTGCGCCACTATTTCCAATCCTACAAGATACAAGCTGTGGCTAAAGTGGATCCAATGAAATATCTCTATGAAGCACCGGCATTGGTTGGGAAGCTGTCCAGGTGGTTGTTACTTTTGTCTGAATTCGACATTGAGTACATCACGAAGAAAACCATTAAAGGGCGAGCCGTGGCAGAGTTTCTGGCAAACCAGCCCCTAGAATCAGATTACACAGAGAACCTAGAATTCCCTGATGAGCAGTTAGCCATGGTGGAAGTGAAAAGGTGGGTCATGTGTTTCGATGGGGCAGTGAATAAAAAAGGCACTGGGATCCAAGTACTTATAGCAACGCCAGATGGTGAAGTCATTCCCTTATCCAAGAGGTTGAATTTTCCCATAACCAATAACGGGGCAGAGTATGAAGCATTCCTATTTGGGATGGAAGCTTTGCTAACACTAGGGGCAAATGACGTCCTGATTGTTGGAGACTCACTTCTAGTGATCAGGCAAGCTCAGGGAGAGTGGGAACTAAAAGAAGAAGCCTTACGGCCTTATTTGGAGCTGCTACAGTTCAGAAAGGGTTTATTCAGCCAGTGTGAATTCAGACATGTCCCCAGGGATGAGAATAAGATGGCTGATGCTTTAGCTACTTTGTCCTCCATGTGGGAAAATCCAGAAGAGACACAAGCTCAACCATTAGTCATAGCCACTTCCAGGCATCCTTGTTTCGAAGTGCATGAAGTAATGGAATTATCAGCCGAAGAAAATCCATGGTTCTTTGACATTTACCGGTATGTTAAGGAAGGAAAGTACCCAGAAGAGGCCAGTGCTGCTGATAAGTTGACACTGAGAAAACTGGCTAGTCAATTCAGAATCTTCGAGGACAAGTTGCACAAAAGAACAGCATATGGAGTTCTTTTGAGGTGTCTAACTGAGCAAGAAGCAGAAGAAGTGATGCAGCAAGTACATGCAGGGTCCTGTGGGCCACATATGAATGGACTTGCCATGGCTAGGAAGATCATAAGGCAAGGCTACTTCTGGATGACGATGCAAGCGGATTGTATAAGAAAAGTGAAGAGATGTCATGAATGCCAGATCTATGCAGACATTAGTCATCTTCCTCCACTCGAACTTCAGAATCTAGCGTCTCCTTGGCCGTTTTCAGCATGGGGGATAGACATGATTGGTGAAATTCATCCAGCTGCATCTAATGGGCATAGGTTCATAGTTGTGGCAGTTGACTATTTCTCCAAATGGGTCGAAGCGGAATCCTTCACTAATGTTACAGCCAAGCACATGGTCAAGTTCATCCAGAAAAATATCTTCACTCGGTATGGGATTCCTCATCACATAGTAACAGACAATGGAGTACAGTTTCAAGGGGCAACAGCTGGGCTATTTGCAGAGCATGGAATTGAACATCATAAGTCCTCTCCATATAGACCACAGGCTAATGGTGCAGTAGAGCAGCTAACAAGGCAATAAAGAAGATCTTATCAAAGATGGTAACCACTTACAGGGATTGGGCTGATAAACTGCCTTATGCTCTTTGGGGTTACAGGACCAGTGTCCAAACACCGACAGGGGAAACTCCTTATGCCTTGGTATATGGAATGGAAGCAGTGTTGCTAGTGGAGATAGAACTCAAGTCGCTCAGAGTTGCCCTGGAAGCTCAATTACCAGAGACTGAATGGGTTCAAACCAGGTATGAACAATTGGCAGCATTAGATGAAAGGCGACTAAAAGCACTGGATCACCTGCAGATGTATCAGCACAGAATGGCTAGAGCCTATAATCGAAATGTGAAATACTCCAAGCGGCAGTTGAAAGCAAGAGATTTGGTTCTAAAGCAACTAAGGCCTTCAAATGTTGACGTTAGGGGCAAGTTCAGACCTAACTGGGAAGGACCCTATGTGGTGAAGAAGGTGTTATCAAAAGGCGCTGTCAGCATCATGGACATGGATGGAAACGAGTTCACCAACCCGATCAACCAAGACAGGCTAAAGCTTTATCATGTGTAAAAAAAAAAAAAAAAGAGAAGAGAGAGGTCTGCTAGGCTGAAAACTCGAAAAGAGCGGTCTAGGCAAAAGTTAAGACACGAGAGAAAATAATCAGCCGGAAAACCTGAAAAGGACGACTGGTGACGGATTCTGGCTCAGTGTGGAATCTGTACCATTTAGGCACCAACTTGTTTCAAATGTACTCATTTTGACTTCATCAATAAAGTGAAGTGTTTGTTTAAATATATTTGCATGGTTATGACAAATGCACAAACAAAGTTGTCTTGCATAAACACACATTCAAAGAAAGCACTTTGCATTCAACTGATCAATATCATCGCATTATTTGACAAATAAAAATGTATCAAATACATGCAATTCAAAATCTTTCATCATCCTCTAAAGTCTAGTTCATCTTCCTAGACGAGCAATAAAGGGTCACAACGCCATTTAAAAAAAAAAAAAAAACTCATAACATCCTACGGAGCAGGAAAAACAGAACATCCTCAGTATTCCCTGCAGAATTCGTCACATCACTCTCCAGCAGAGTTTCCCATACTATTCCCCAGCGAAGTCTACATAAAGTACACCATCAATTACTTCCCCGCAAAGTAGCCATGTTACTCCTTAGTGTAGTCTACACAAAGAACACCACGATTGTCTCTTCAATCAAGTCACCACACTCTTCCCCAGCGGAATCTCTACAAGGAATACTACGATCATTTCCCCAGCAGTCACCTCACTTCTTTGATAATCATCAAACAATGCCCCAAGAAAAGCGAAATCAACCAGGGGTACAACATATCTCCCCAGCGGACGGCAGAAACGTCCAATAACAGAAAATACATACATGTGCATATACATCATCATGCATCCATACATTGCATATATCAATTACTTATCCCCGGCTAGTCTTCATTCTTGATCGAAGGGGAAAAAATTTTTGTCTAAAAATCTCTCGATCAAGGAACGAAGACTTGCCATTTTAAGTGAAGGAATTCATCCCCAGCTCAATATCCTCAGCAAGTCAGCAGATCCGCTTCGAGTAATGTAAACTCGGTATCGGTCCAGGTCCGCTCCATTATCTCAAATTTCTCCAGCGAGTCCGCCTCGAGTAATGTAGGCTCGGCATAGGCCCAGATCCGTTCCATCATCCAAGTTCCCCAGCAGATCCGCCTCGAGTAATGTAAACTCGGTATCGGCCCAGATCAGCTTTGTCTATTTCCCCAGTAAAGTTCACCTAGGGTAACCTAGATCCGGTATCGGCCAATTTCTTCATCAATTTCGCCTCGGGTAACATAGACCTGATATCGGCTAATCTCTTCATCAATTTCGCCTCGGGTAACATAGACCTGATATCGGCTAATCTCTTCATCAATTTCGCCTCGGGTAATATAGACCTGATATCGGCTAATCTCTTCATCAATTTCACCTCGGGTAACATAGACCTGATATCGGCTAATCTCTTCATCAATTCACCTCGGGTAACCTAAACCCGGTATCGGCTAATCTTTTCATCAATTTCGCCTCAGGTAACATAGACCTGATATCGGCTTATTTTATCCCCAGTATCACCTCAGGTAACCTAAACCCGGTATCGGCCTATCTCATCAGAAGATTCATTCCAGCGTTCGTGGCGCTTTGATTCACGCTCTCAAATTCATCATCACAGGTATTATGGACCCGAAGCTAGATGTCGAACTTGATCATGCGAGGGGCAGCTGTAAGCGCCGGAATTTTCTATACTTAAAAAAAAAAACTATAGTCGTACGACTATTGTTACAGTCGTACGACTGTAATTTAAAAATTACAGTCGTACGACTGTAATGTCGGAAAATCTGCAGAGGCCCATACCTCTGCAGCAGAAATGGAGGAGAGAGGGGTTGAGCATTAATTGCTCCGGCTCTGCAGCAAGTAAGAAGGAGGTAGAGAGATAAAAAGAAAAAAAAGAAGAGGAAAAAGAGAGAGGGGGATTCTGGTGAGAAGAAATCTAGAGAGAGAAAGAGAAGAGAGAAAAACCACAAAAAAAAAGAAAACTCATTTACATCCTCTTTCATTTTCTTTAATCTCTTGAAATCAAGCCTAAAATTTGTTAGAAATCCCTAGGATAATCAATTAACTACATAACCAAATCAAGAACTCGGACTTAAACTATCAGAAACCCTTGCAATTTGGATTTTGGACAAAAAGCTCTCAACTTCAATTCCAAAGGAGAAAGTGCGAATTTGTTGGGATCGGAGCGATGCCAGGGGTCAAAACGACTTGGAATAGCTTCTAAAAAGGTAGTCACTTCTTTTCCTTACACTTTTCCTTGCTTTCTGGGCATTTGAAGTGAATTTTGTGCGTTTTTTGCTGCATTTTTCGTATTTCTGTTCCTGGAAATTAAGAACAGTCATGAAGAGTCGTACGACTGTTCTTAGTTTCCAGTCGATTTTTCTTCAGTTTTTGGTTAAAAATGATTTTTGGCGAAATTCTGATCTTGGACTGACTACAGTCGCACGACTGTAAACTACAGTCGTACGACTGTAGTCCCTGTTCTAGAATCAGAATTTCAACTTTTATCTGTAAAAATCTCAAAAATTAGAAAATCCCAAAAATCATCAAAATGAATTTTGTTGTGTGCATCACGACCATAGATTCAATTTTCTAGTAAATTTGCATTTAGAACAATTCAACGATGGAGACCCATTTCTCCTGAAAACCGACCCACTTAAATATATAAAAATGCATGTAAACCGGAAAAATTGTTTTCAAAATGATTTTTTCCATTAAAAACCAAAAATACAGGGACGTTTCAAAATGTTTTCCAGGTCTAACTGGGCCGGCTAGCCGAGCCAACCCGGTTATCCCCTAAATGCATGCCCCTAATTCCTGATTTCCCATTCTGTCTATTTGAGTCCAACTTGTGGCGTGCTGTATATATTGTGCTAACCCTCTGTTTTGCAGGTTTTAATTTCTTTGTATTGTCATTTTTATTTTGGATGTAATTTAATAGATTTAATCGTGTATCCTAGGCGATTGTATTTTTCTAGATTCTCGTGTATATAGGCGCTTGTAAAATGAGGCGAGTGTTTTTATTTTTCCATTCGATTTGGTTGTAAGCCAATTAATGTTTATTTCTTTTCCTTATTTTTGTATTAAATGTTTTGTATGCGCGCTGTATGCTTTTTATATTCAATAAAATGGACTTTAGATTGAAATACCATTTGAGAACATTGGCAATATTTATTTTAATTAGACATGAAATAAGGGACTTGTCCGGACCCGAATCTCTGTATAGTGTAGCGGCCGTTTGTTCGGTTCAGCTACATAAGAATTTCCTGGTTGAGCTGAGCCGGGTGGCGACTCCTACAATGTTCATCGAGACTTAGGTCTCGGTTCTTTTGTGTATTAATTCCATTTGTTTTCCAAAACGCGGATTTCCATTATAAAAAACCCCACGCGAGGGAGGGGTCCGCCCGAGATCGTGGCGCCCCATTCCGAAAAGGAGTCCCGCGTCCCGTCGAAAACGCGTCGTCCGCTCACAATTTCCTCAAATCTGTGCCTAGGAGCAATGATAGAAATTGGAAAAATAAAAATTTAATAGAAAGAGATAAATCTCTTACCGGAATATCTCTTTTAGAGATGCTTGCAGACTACAAGAATCAAACTAGAAACCCTCCTCGTTCACGTACACGAACGCCTAACGAATACCACCCGTGCTAGCGTTGGAAAACACAAAACTTTGAAGAGAGGAGGCTAGGGAAATTTCGGCTATGTCTCTTCTGTCATAGGTGGCCGAAATTCCTAGGGTTAATAAACCCTAGGTTAGCTGAAATTCCTAAAGGAAATTTGGCCCAACTTGGCTCTCTTATTTGTGTGGGCTTCCTTCTCTTAATTCACGCCCAATCTTATTTTAATTAGTTTGGTTTAAATTAATTTCAAGCTCAACTTTAATTTACCCATGTATTTAATATATTACAACAACTAACATATTATTTACATTTAAATTAAAATTAGTTTGACCAATTAATTTAATCCATCAAATTAAAATTAGATCTTCACAAAATAAAATCATATGTAAACCTATACATATGAATATTTCCACCTAGGAAATAATCTCATAATTAATCCAATTAATTATGAAGAGCCAATCAAATGTTAATTTCATCATTATGATCAATCCAATTGATCTTCATAATATAATTAATATATACCTCTCTCTCCATAGTGTATACTCCAAGTATACATGTGATTCCTTAAGTCAGTGTTCAGTTGCTCAATGTGTATGATCCCGTGGGTCCATCTTTATGTTGGCAGTGGGCCTGTGGCCCACAGACTACAGTTGGGCTCTAGCAAGCCACTGCAGCCCCCAATTAAGATGGAGATGGCAGTCTAACTGTTATCATAACCCTGTAGTTTGAACTTGTACATCCCATGTCATTGATATCGGTGTCCAACACAGAGGCATGGATTGATCACCCTCTTTTGTGTTAGGACATTAACTTGATCCCGAATGCACTGAAGCTCATGAACAAGTTTGCAGTTGTTTGGGTGTGGCCACACTCTTATCAATCGCATTCATCAAGAGGTCGGTGATAACTTCCCAATGGACTACTGAGTGACAAATCCCTTCTGCATATCCATAGCATTACCATGGTAAGTGACATACCGAAAAGTACCCATACTTGGCACCCTATTATAGGCCTTTAGGTGTACCCTTAAGTATGTGACCTTACATGCAGCACCATCATATGGTCAGGTCAAAGGATCCATACAAGTACTACACGAGAATCACTTGTGATACTATACCATATGGATTTCTCGTTTAGTGGATCTATCCAGTACCATGCCCTTTTTACATATACCCATTAACTTGGTTGACATTCCATGTCCAATGATCGGTAAGACACCGTCATACAACCAGGTTAATTATAGTCTCCCATTCCATTCATTCCCATGAATGGAATAGACTACGGATCTATTTATGGTCAAATCGTTTACCCTATCCATGGTCTTACTGCCAAGTGCATGACACTGGTCATCATGGATATAGATATGTCCATTGGATACTTCATTTAATATATTGCACAAGGTAAATATAATAAATGAATTAATGCCTTTATTTATAACAGAAATAAGTATAATACATAATCCAATAAATGTATGATACAAATACAAGGACCAATGCCTCGGGACTAGGGCATATCCAACAATAACTGCATCAATTGAGCTAGCAACAATGATGAACACGATTAAAATTTTGGACTCAGAGGATGCAATTGTAGAATTTGACGAAGAAGAAGGGACTAGTGAAGCAAACAAGGAAAGGCTTTGCCTTTTGGGACAATGTCTCACAAACAAACCTTAGAATCTCAGAGGTATGCCTCAAGCTTTCATGGCGGCATGGAATACTCGGAAGGTTTTTCAGTTGAAAGATGCTGGGGAAGGTAAGTTATATGTGAGTTTCAATCTTTCAAAGATAAAATGCGAATCTTACGTGAGGGGCCATGGCACTTTGAGAGGATCTGGTTGTCCTTGTGGATAGGGGTGCAACGGTCGGTTAACCAGTCTATGTGGACTTTAACAAACGGTTAACCGTTTGAACTGTTTTTTTAATTTACTAACCATACACTATCCATTAAATTTGGTTAACCATTAATTTCGGTCTGTTAACCATTTCTTTATGGTTAACTATTTACGAAATAGATATTATGATTTTGCTAAATTTATAATATTTGAAATCTCAAATAAATAGACCATAAATCTCAAATGTCAAATAAAAATATAAAATTACAAACCATAGTCTTAATTATTAATTAAAATAACATTTTAACCATAAACTCCAATAATTAAAACATTAATAAAAAGAAATTTCCAAACACATAAATTGTTGTACAAGATCAAACATTGATTAATGAAATTGTTCTTCGTTGTTCGTTTTTCAGTGAGTGTGAAATTATGAATTGAAAGAAGATGAGATTGGAAGGGAGTGAACGGGACTACTTGGTGTTGTATAGTAAGGAAGTAAAATAACATTAAAGGCCTAAATGTTCAACTTATTATTCATATTATATACATATATAAATTTTTTTAAGAAAAATATTTGTAAAAAGTCGGTTAACCGCGAGTCCACATGGACGTTCGGTGTAAAAACCTAAAACTAAACCGTAACCGTTAATTTCTAAAAATAAAAACCATACACTAGTCCATCGGTTTTGGTTAACCATATTTTTAGCTCGGTTTCAATTCGGTTTCACGTTTTTTTTAGTTTTTTTTTGTGCACCCCTACTTATGGATTTAAAAGGGAATGAACAATTGCCGGATGTCTCACTTAATGTTTGCCCCTTTTAGATTGGAATCTACAATCTCCTTTTAAGCAGTAGGGATGAAGCAGCAATTAGAAGGGTGGTAGAGAAAGGAGGGAGAGTAGTGGAAGTAGATCATGAAAGCCTAAAAGCCTGGAATAATTATGTTAGGGCGAGGTGTTGGGATTCGTCATCAGAAAAATAACGTGGCGCAGCAGAAAATACACCGTTTAAAATTTCTTAGAATCCACCTATCGTGTCTGATTACCATTGATTAGAAAAAAACAATTTCAATCAAGAGAGATTAACTCACCAGATTGGTCTCTTCTATAGACTGCTTCTCCAAAGTCCGGTGCACGACCAACTATCTAACGGGAACCAGTGCTAGCCGAAGAAACGGAAGGAATGGAGAATTAATTGTTGTAAATTGTGGCTGTTTTAGGGCTGCAATGGGGTTGAAATTTCCAGCAATTAATTTAGCTTAGGGTTAGGGTTTTTCTTTCTTAAGTGTGCCCTTATATAGACACCTTATCTAATTGGGTTTTAATTAGGTTAATTAAACCCAAGCCTACTAGGATTATAATTACATAAATAAACTTTAATTAAAAAGTATATACTATGTAATTTAATTTCATTTGGCTAAATTTAACTACCCCTAAATAAAATTAAATCACACTTAAGTAAATACAATACATGTATATAATTTTCCTACTTAGAAAAATAATTTAATTAATTATTTACTTTATATAACTCAATTAATTGATAAATTAATTGATTATATTATGTAAACTTATTAATTAAATTAAATCAACCCAACGTTAATTAATTACCTTGACACCAAATGTCAACTAATTAATTAACGCATTCCTTCCAATGTACATTACATGTACAATTTTTATAAGTTCCGGCTTGATTGATCTATATGCACGATCCTATGGGTCTGTCTTTATCTTGGCAGTAGGCCCAAGGCCCACAGACTATAAGTGGGTTCTAAAAAACCGTTACAGGCCCCAATTAAGACAGAGATGCAGCAGTCTATTAAAGACACTGACCCAGTAGTAATCTCACAGTGTCCTTTGCCAAACAATATTGATATGAATAAACAAGAGGCATGGTGTCCGTCATCCTCTACTTCTGTTTATTATATTTCTTGATCTTGAGTTGACTGATTAATCAAATAAGTAACCAACTTATTTGGGTATGGCCATACACTTATCAGTCTCACTCATCAAGTGGCCAGTGATATCATCTCGGTGTTACTCGAGTGGTAATTCCATCACTTCGTCATCAATATCAATATGTTCACCTGTCCACCCAATCATACCCATATTCAGCATCCTTTTATAGACCTGTTATGTGTATGTCAAAGTGAACTAGATTCCATATTGATACTATAGTGAAATCTGGTCTGAGGACAAAAGAGACCTACTCAAGAAAGACCTATGATGCGACAACCATGTGGCTTTCTTATGCAGATCGATCCAGTCCCATGTCAACGACATGTACCTATACTCATGACTGACTATGCAAGTACTGTGGCTAGTTCAGAACTGCCATACAGTCATCGAATATACAAGTCTGTGGTTCTATTCATTCCCATGATTAGAACAGACCTGGGATAGGTTTTATGATTATCAATCAATGGATACTCTACTCATATTATAGTACAAGATATAAATGAAATAGATTAATTGCCTTTATTAATGTGACACAAATAATGTATTCATGCAATGAGTCTTAATGTATATTACAAAATACAAGAATCTAATGACCTAAGAACTAGGGCACACTAACACGAGGTTTGAGGTGGATGTTGAAAAACCCTTATGTCGAGGAGCCAAAATTGTTAATGTGAAAGGATGTGTTATCCTTATCCTATTTTGGTATGAACAAAGCCAAAATTCTGCTATTTCTGTGGACAAATTGGTCATGTAAGCCAAAATTCTGTTAGTTGTAAGGAGATGCTAGAGGATTTTGTAGATATGCAATGGCCTTATAACCCCTTAATGAAAGCTTCACCTAGCAAGATTCAAAGTGCATCAACAGGGTCCTAAGATAGCTCTAGAAGTAGTAAAAAAGGAAAGAACCTGGTCATTGAATCCACTCTACAGAGATAATTATTTAAAAGTAGTGGAGGAGAAAATCAATCAGTAAGTAGTGACAAGATGAGTGATGGGAGGGTTGAGATCCAAAATATGGGAAATGGGGGAGATGATGGGAAAATAATAAGCCAAAATCTGGAGGTAATGAACGAGAATAGATTAAGATAAATGTAAGGATGAGAGGAAGCAATCAGAAGTCTTTACTACTAATAGAGAAAGAGCAGTTGGCAGATCGAGGAGGCCAAAGTATGAGAGATAACAGTGGAAGCTCAAATGGTGAAGGTCTACAACTACTATTCTCTGAAGAGGTGGGCGAAAGTAAGGATAACAATCCAATGCAATATGGAGGACTAAAAAATGAGCATAGAAAACTATCATATTCTATAAAAAAAAACATAAATGGAAGAAACAAGCTAGAATTAACGGAAGAAAAAGTGAAAGGGAGAAGTCGAGGGAAGGAATTATAGTGATGCAAAATGAAGCAATAATTTCGGGGAAACAGAAAGTATGTGTAAAAGGTATCTCTAAACTAGATGGCTGGCTAGTAAAGAAGTATGGGGTTACACAAATGGAAGTTGATATTACACAGGCAAAGGCTGCCAGGCTACTCCACCTATAGCCATGAACTACTAAGCTGGAATGTCCAGGGGATGAGCAACCCCAGGATGATCCATGCATTGGCTAGCCTATTGAGCCTGTATTGCCCTGACATTATATTCTTAATGGAGACCAGGCTGGGTAAAGGAGAATATGATGGAATGAAAAGAAGGTTCTCACATCTTAACTTTTTTACTATTAACGCTCGAGGAAGATATGGAGGTTTGATGCTTTTATAGAAAAAAGAGCTGTAACTTTGCATTTTAGGGTTTTCAATGCATTGCATTATTTTTGGTATGGTGTTAGATGATGGCTTGCTTATGTGAAGAGGATAAAGGCTATATGGATGGCCAGAAGCTTATAACAAATGTAAAACTTAGAGCATAATTAGGGAGATTAGCAGAATATATAGTGCACCTTGGGTTTGCTTTAGAGATTTCAATGACATCATGTATTCAACAGAGAAACATAGAGGGACAGAGAGGGGATATTGGTGAATGGCATATTTCAAAGCATGCCTTAGTGATTGTGATTTGTTTGAATTAGGTTTTAAGGGGTGCTAATTTCACATGGACAAATAAAAGAAGTTGGGTGAATGCAATTTGGGAGAGATTGGATAGGGTGGTTAGAACGGTTGAATGGAATATCCTATTCTTTAATGTTTGGTGCTTCATCTCGCTCGAGTTTCTTCTAACCACTGCCCATTATTACTTGATACAAACAGTGTCTCAGTAAAAGGACAAAGACCTTTTAGATTCAAAGCCATGTGGATTAAGGATGAGGCGTGTGCCGAAGTTGTTAAGGAAGTCTAGCGGTGTGTAATTGGAGCTTCTCACCCGGTTTTTAATAAGCTTTCAGATTGTGCTTCCTCCTTAAGTAAATGTAAAAAAAAAAAGCTTTTGGCCATATAGGAAAGCAACTGAAAGATTTAACTGAGGAGCTGCTCTATTGGCATAAAAGACATTGGGATGAGAAAAGTAAAAAAATGCAGGCTGATATTGAAAAGAAAATATTGAATCTACAAGAGAACAAGGAGATTATATGGAGGCAGTGATCGAGGGCCTTGTGGCTTAAGGAAGGAGACAAGAATTTTCCACTCAAAAAGGCAAGCACTAGGAAGACGATCAATGTTATAAAAAAACTTTAGGATTTGACAGGCAGATTATGTAGAAAAGAAGAAGAAATCCATATATTATGGAAGAATACTTTGCTGATTTATTCTCCTCTACTAATCCAAGACTCGATCTTTTCATGGATGATTTCCATTTAACTCGGAAGAAGGAGTGGCCTTATTTATTCCTTTTACTTCGGAAGAGGTGGAGAATGCCTTTAAACAATTTGATGGACTGAAATCCCCAAGGCCTGACAGAATGTCCACCATCTTTTTTAAGTCCTTGTGGAGTACAGTTAGGGCATATGTAACCACACTAGTCCTTGATGTTCTCAATGGAGGAGAAATCCTAAAGGTATGAATCATACTTTTATTACTCTTATTCCAAAAGTGAAAGGGCCTAAAAAGATGAAAGACCTTAGACCAATCAATTTATGTAATGTTGTGTGTAAATTAGTGTCTAAATGCATTGTTAATAGGCTCAAATGGGTCCTAAAGTATGTTGTCCACAATGCTCAGTGTGTGTTTATGTTGGGAAGTCTGATAACTGATAATGCTTTAATTGCGTTTGAACTGTTTCACTAGATTAAAAATAACCAATCCAAGAACGAAGGGTGTTGTGCACTGAAATTAGACATGAGCAAAGCTTATGAAAGAATAGAATAGGGTTATGTTGAGAAAATGATGGTGTTTATACACTTTTTGAGGGGGTTTATTGACTTGATTATGAAGTGTCTAAGGTTTGTTTCCTTTTCTTTCCTTATAAATGGGGTCCCCAAAGGTCTAATTAGATCGAGTCGTGGGTTGCGTCAAGGCAATTCCATATCACCCTACTTGTTTTTACTCTGTGCGAAAGGTTTTTCAGCATTGATTAGGAGAGCAGAGTTAAATAGATGTCTTCATAGGATCCAGATTAGTGTAAATGCACCAATCATTATTCACTTATTCTTTGCAAGTGACTCTTTGATTTTTTTTAAAGTAGAAAAATAAGAATGCTAGGAGATTCAAAGAATTATTTGGGTGTATGAGAAAGCATCTGGTTAGATGGTGAACTTTGACAAATCTGAAGTCAATTTTGGTAAGGGGGTATGTAATGATATTAAAGAAAGAGTGAGAACTATTATGCAGGTCAAAGAAGTGGGCCAATTTCCTAAATACTTGGGCATGCCTACTATGGTTGGGAGATTGAAGAAATCAGTATTCAATTTCCTGAAAGGAACGAATTGGAAAGAAAATATTGGGTTGGAAGGAGAAGTTCCTCTCAAGAGCGGGTAAGGAAATATTGATAATGAGTTGTTTTGCTCTTCTGATCTCTTTCTATGAAGAAATTCAGCAGTTATCGGTTCAATTTTAATAGGGATCAAATAATAAAGTTAGAGGTATTCATTGGAAGAAATGGGAAAAGTTATGCTTATCGAAAAGGGATGGTGGTTTTGGCTTCCGCCTTTCAATCTCTTTTAATCAAGCTATGCTAGCTAAACAATTGTGGAGGTTTATCAATAACCCAAGTTCTTTGTATGCTAGAATTTTTAAGTCAAAATACTTTCATCAAGAATTGATTTATGCGGCATCATTTGGTATGACAGATAGTTTTTTTGGAAGAGTTTAATGAGTGCATGCTTTATAGTTAAAAAGGGGCATTGTTGGAAAGTGGGTTCAGGTGAGTGTTAGTAAATGCCCTAATCCCAAGGCATTGTATCTCATTTGTATTAAGCATTATAGTTTATGTATCATATATTAATGTGTTATTAATAAAGACATAATTTGCTTTATTAATTTCTTGTGCAATTAATAGTAATAAAGTATCCACTAATTGTGTTTATACTCATGTTTGTTGGTAACATTCTTCGGGCAATAAGACCATGAGTAAAGAATCAAACATAGTTATAAATCTATCCCTAGTCTGTTAGAATCGTGGGAACAATAATAGCTAAAGACTAGCATATGGATTGATTTTATGGTGGTGTCTTACCGACCATTAGACATGGATTGTCAATTAAGGACATGGGTACATTTTAAGTTACATGGGACTGGATTGATCCACTTTGAGAACATCACATGGTACCTATATCATAGGTGGTTCTCAAGTAGTACGTGTATTGGATCCTTAGACCTAATATTCCTATAGGCTTAGATGTGAAATTGCATGCTTTGACATATGCCTAACAAGCCTGTAACAAGGTGCCGAGTATTGGTACGGTTAGGTATGTTAATGACCAGTATAGGACTAGTAGGCATATGAAGGTATATGCCACTTAGTTAACTCTGAGAAGATACCATCAGCCACTTGATGAGTAGGACTGATAAGAGTGTGGCCACACCCAAATAAGTGGGATACTTATTCGTGAACTTTAGTCTACTCGATATCGAGGAATGTCCATTTAGCTATAGAGGGTGACATTGCCATGCCTCTTGTAGGACACCGATATCGTTGGTAGAGGATGTATAAGTTACTACAAGGTTCATGCCTCCATGAGATTGACATCTTCATCTTATTTCTCTTCACATTAGGCTGAATGACCTATCTTTGATCTCTTTAAGCCGTACGGCACGGCTCTTCTCTATTTCCCCAGCATTCATTTCAGTTTCCCATTTGTTTACTTATGTATTCATTCATCATTAGGAAAATTGATTTTGGGTGTTTATATGCTTTCCGACCTAGTTTAATTTCAAAGCATTTTTAGGACCCGAAGAAAAGAAATTTCTAATAAATTGCTAAATATCCACCCCACTGCAGCATGATTAATAATAATAAAATTGGAAAAATTTTTTTCTAAAGATTGTTTTCCCAATGCAAAATACAAGGCGTTTACAAAATTATTTTCCAAGTCCAATCGGGTAAACCTACTGAATTTTTCTGGTTATCCCCTGAATGCCTGACCCCGAGCTATCTATTCATCCTATTCTGTCTTATTTAAGTCCAATATGCATATGTTTTATTTGTGTCACTAACTTTTGTTTTGAAAGTAGATGTATGTTAGATTAGATGAATGCTAGCTTTCTATTTTTAGATTGTTTTGTGTAAACTAGGCATTTGTACCCCCAATCCTTTTCATCAATTGTATCCCCAACGTTAGTCTCTTTGATATGGTTGTAATAACTTTATTTCCTAAATTTATTTATCGCTTTCTGTATGAGCATATAGCATATAACTAGGATTGAATACGAAATAAGGAATTAAATAACAAAAGTGCATATTCGGAATAGATAAATGTTAATTCAACATAAAGCAGAAATAAGTGATTTATCCAGACCATAATCTTTATCTTAGAGGTTAGGAATCTCTATCGGGCTTGGCTATATCATAATTTCCTAATAAGAGCTGAATCGGGTGTCGACTCCAGTCAACCTTTAAAGGGCGAGGAATCGGTTTCTTATGTTCCTCTTTGTTTTGCCTTTTCTCTTGCCTTTTTCTCTAAACCCTTAAAACCACGTTTTTCATAAAAGCGTAAAACCCAATTCTATAGGAAAACCCTCCGGCCCGCCCATGGGACCTGTCTTAAGGATCGCCCGCTCACACTTGCTGTTTCGTGCTCTGTAAGAAATTATGAGAAGCATGTTAAATATCATTATTATCATTGAACTTTTTTTAATTATAATTTTAAAAATTCATACAATAACATACCCAAGAAATTCAGGTCTGTTTAAAATCTCATTTTCCATATTGTAGATATATAACTGTGCAAACTTTGGATTTGATCCAAATTGTGGCAATAGACTACCTATCATATGATGATTTTGACCATTACGTCTAAACACATAAGGACCATTTCTATTGTTCAGAGATGCATGATGTAAATGAGAACATCATATTATAACTCCTTATATTATCTAAAAATCATTTACTTCTATTATCAACCCAAATAGTAGATTTTCAAGTAAAACCGGCGGCTGTTGCAACTAAGGGTGAGCAAACCCAAACCACAACCCGAAAACCGAACCGAACAAAGCAGGAAATACTGAACCGAATCGAACCAAAATTAGTTTCGTTTGGTTTTGGTTTTTTAAAAATGTGATAGTTTGGTTTTGGTTTTTGATGAAAAAACCAAATAAAACCGAACCAAACCAAACTAATTATAAACATTTAAAAATTATTTATATATATGTATAAAATACATTTTATTTGATATAATATATATTTATATTATTATGTAATTTATATTTATGAGATTTTAATAATATACATGTAATATAGATCATTTTTTGACAATAATTTATATATAATGAATAATAATAATTTATTCAAATTTGAAAATTTGAAAACTTTGGTTTGAATAGAACCAAACCAGAACCAAACCTAACTGATTCGGTTTGGTTCAATTCAAACTGAATATTGGTTTGGTTTTGGTTTTGGTTTTCACAATTTTCCTTGTTTGGTTTTTGATTTGGTTTGGTTCGGTTTGGGTTTTGAACAAACCGTATTTTGCTCACCTCTACTTGCAACTATGGCACTTAATTTTTTTCGAAATCACAACAAAGTGAAAATTGAAGATTGCTACTCTTTCTATGCTTATTAATATGTTCTTGATACCACACGAGTGCACCACAAGACAAACATGAATAGTTTGGATCTTTGATATCCAAAACAAATATATACAATTAGAAATTCACCATTTTGCCTATGCAATGCAACGATAAACTCACCATTTTGTATATCAATGACAACAAAAGATACACAAACTAAAAGATGACCCATGCATTTTCTCTGACTTATGCCTTGCAACTATTAATGATTATCCCAAAATTTCAGAATCAATAAAGACTAGACTTCTCACAATTCAAGAATTACCAAAGCCTAAACTACTCAAATTGCTTAAATTACAGGATAAAATTCTAGAGCTACTAAAGCTCGTATTGCTTTCTATTCTCACTCTGCCTGAGGATGTTAAACCACCTCACTCAACTACTACTACACCTTAAATAATTAACTATTGCATCGTCTATGTTTCATTCTTATTAAGCATGTGCTACTTCTTGACAAATCTGTACGAGAACATATTCACAAAGCAAGGCTATATGAAGAAGATAAGAATATTTGAAACACAAGAAATGTTTGGAAATCCTTGGAAATTTAGAGCAAAAAAGAAAACAAAGAGAACTATCCCCTTGTGAGAATAGATCTAGATAAATAGAATGCAGATTGGCATCATGATATCAAATAAGAAAGTTTATGTTAGGCAGATGCACTTTTACCAGAAATTTGCTAGAGGAAAAAAGTAAGAAAGAATCATGAGTAATATTGAACCATAGTTCGTTTAAATTATAAAATTTGAGTACAATATGAATAAAATCACGACTTCCAAATTTGTAAGGTTTATTTTCAATTTGACATCGCACAGGATAAAACCATTATAAATTGCTAGTGGAAAAAAAAGGGAACAAAAGAAACATCAGAAATAAAGACCTACAACAAAAACGAAACAAAATGATTGACTTCGATTTCACAAAAGATACTCATAACAGAGTTTAAGAATAGAAGAGTGATAAAAACTCACGAAGATGGAAAATGACAGTTGACAGCAAAAGCCTTCACCATGATTAATGGCAACTAAGAGAGAGCTAAAAAGAAATGAAAGTAAAGGGCAACATACATTAGATAAAAAAAAAAGACACAAACACCTTAAGAAAATTTGATTAGCAAAAAGAGAAATAATCAGTGATAAGATAATCACAAAAAATTCATATTCTAAACGTAAAAACTCTTAGAAATAAGATTAATGATAGTTTTATGCATAACAAAATCAAATTAAATGTCACAAAAGGAAAACATATAATGAAATCCAGATCGCATTGGAAAAAAAAAGAAAGCAAAGGAAAACAGGAAGTAAGCATTTGAAATAGAAAAGTTGAAGAACAGCCCAACCCAAAACATATAATAATAAAAGAAAACTTGGGTAGATCTAGTTTTCTGAATAATATCAATCAACATACAAAATTAAATCACTGAAATAACTTGAACATGCACATATCAAAGATGGTAGAAATCAAAAGTGGACTGAAACCAAGATGCAATACTGTAGAAATCCATGTTTTCAGTGTTCAAAAGGGGAATCAGAAACCAAGGCAGAATATATAACATATATTCATTTTGAAAGTGACTAGAATATAATGAGAAATTATAATAAAACGAATTGGGTACCTCAGCATAGTAACCATTCACAGAGGGCAAGGGATCTATTGGCCGCCCAAGTCAAAAGTCTCATCCTTATCAAGAAACAAAAGGACGTAAAAAAGGCGCGCAACCCTTGAAGAATGAAAGTTTAGATTAATGGCCCCAGAAATAAACAAAGAAATTTGGTTTTTTCTAATCTGATAGTGTTTGTCAAATGCCCGTGCAATGCAGGGTTTCTACATTATTCTTGTTTTAGTTTATTTTATTTTAAAAGAAGATATTTTGAATTGATAAATTTTACATATATGGTAATTTTGTACTAATTAAATAATAAAACATCTAGAGTAAATTATATTACCATAGTTTCAATCGGCAATAATTTTACCTGAAGTTGATAATTTGTATAAAAAAAAAGTTAATGTCGATCTATCATTTTTCTTTTAAATATACAGAGGATAAATTTATAGTGAAACAAAAGACCTTTTAATATATATTGTATTATTAGTTATTTTCTATAAAATAAAAATGTTTAACTTTATAATTATGAAAAATTTGAAGAATAGTTGTTTAGTAATTAATTAGAAATCTCAGTACAAAGTTTACTAATCTCCTAGTAACACGCCTTCCGTTAACCTTTAAACTTCATGTGGAACTATATATAGCAATTCTCAGCTTTATCCTTACTGATGATTCAACTAAAACAGTAGTCTATTGCTTCAACCCCAGATCAAAAATTAAAACAAATAAAACATGAATTAATAAGAATGAGAACCATAGTAACATAATTAACGAGAATTATCATATGCAAGAAAAACATAATTTGGATGCAAGTGAAATTCAATATGAATCTAGAGGGCTGCAGAGAACTTGTTCTTTTTGGTCCAACTTTATACAAAACTACTATCAACACTTAATAGTTCATTCAACCATTATCAAGTAGCAACGAAACCTGTCTAGGTGTATAGTTGGTAAAGATGCATCTTGAAACATTATAATGAATAATGATCCTACATGTACTTTCGAAGAGAAACCTAGTTGGTTTTGTGAGCTTAAATTTAAAGCATTCACCAAAACTGCATACACTGAATGCTTTTAAGGACGACCATTTATTTGCCCTAAGGACATATTTACACCATCGTAACCCACCTAAACAAAGAAGCAATACACGAACTCAGGGGAGATAAAGATAACACTGATAAAAAGAAGCATGAATCTAAATCTCAAAACTAAAACATCCATAAGAATACTTCACAGACAACATTGAATACAATGAAAAGATGCTAAGTGGTTCAGACTGATAATTATAATTAAAATATGTGAAAAGAATTTAACCATGGATTAAGACTTGTTGCACTAGTACAATAATCGTTAATATTAATGAGGCATAAATGACATGAAAATATAAAACAAAATTTATATGTCAACTTTAAAAAATTTTTTTATAAGTTATTAGCCTCTGTGCTTTCTTATCAATAACTGATGACTATGGTATAACTGATGACTAAGTGTTGTGAGTTTCACGTTGATCTCTTGCATCTCTGGACTTCAATGTACCATATTTGAAGTAGACCTGTAATAATAGATAACAAAATTGTTTTACAGAAGAAAGCCTAATTTGAATTAAAAACGATAGAAAACTTCTGCACTAATATTGAAATTATCTTTGAAATATTATGAAAAAAAGAGTAGATGCCATTGAATAAACAAAAACTCTTTTCTCTGTTTTGTGGAAGATCTTGTTGAAGGCCATTTTGATGTGTTATCACTCAACAATAATTATAAAAATGGAAATTAAACCACAAATAAATAACAAAAGCACAACTATAGGTTACTTGATTTAATCTATTAAAAAAAATCTATTACTATGACTGCAGAAAGCAATCTGAAAATAGAATTAAAGCAGCCAACAATTCATTTTTGACATATTGTGATCTTCCCTGAGTTTAATGAAGCCACTGAAAACTAATTATTACATAGCAAACTCAAATATGTGAATCAAGAGAGAAAGAATTAAAACATGTACTGGAGAAGAACATTTCACCAGGAAATTCGATGACGGCTAGAAGAAGAATTACTGAAAATGAAGGTCTTCCTTTAAGATTAAGGAATCTGACAACATCATCAACAGTGGCGAATCCAGGAGGCCAGTTTTGGGGGAGCAAAAATTTCTGTAAAAATTTTCCGGCCTGCGATCAAAAAGTTCCGGCCGATCAAAAATTTCTTACCGGTCAACAAACCTGGAATTAATTCAATAACAACACAATTAATTTTATAAAACACAAATTCTCAATATATCAATCACAATTCAAATTATAACATAATTAATTATATTCAATGACAATTTATTACAATCACTAAATTAGAATCCCTAAATGGCTAAACCCCTAATTAATCTATTTATCATATTAATAAAAAAAAAATTGATTCAAATAATAGTAATACAATAAAATGCTAACATATTATTTGCAATTCCTAATCCTAAACATCGTAACAATTTCAATCAATCTAATTTTAATTGAGAAATTTCAAATTCAATTTAGGGTAAAATATAATATATTTAGGAATTGAAAAATGAAAATTACCTAATTGAATGTTGGGATTCGTCACGGGAAACCGACCGATAAAAGCGGAAATACGCGTCGATTTCCTCGAATCCGGCCCAGGAGCTTAAGATGTGGAAATCAAAAACTTAAAGCATAAAAAGAGGGTTTCAAAAACTCACCACAAAGTCTCTCTAAGAGACGGATGCGGACTGCAGAAATCAAGTGTAGATTTCCTCCACCGATGCGTACACGAACGGCTCTCGGACCGAAACCCGTGCTAGCGACTCGGATGACAAGAAGAGAGGGAGAGAGGGGCAGCACACAAGAAGGAATATGGCTGTCCAATTTTTCTTTCCAAAAGAAAAATCTATCTTTCCAAAAGATAGAACCAATATCCACCAAGTATGCACCCAATTCTTAGCAAAAGAATTAATCAAGCATAAAGTGGGCAATCTTCATACTTTAAAAGAAAACCAATTTCTCTTAAAGCACAAGTGATGGACGGCCAAGCCTTCCTCAAAGTTGATGAGTTAAGACAAAATCATTCTTCTTAAATCCTTAATAGAAGAATTAAGATGATGGTGAAAAGAGAAGTCAAAGTCCAACTTTGCTACCCCATTTTCAACCTAATGACTCACACCATGAGTCATCACCAACCCATCATCATCTTTTGTCCAAAGTTGACTCATCCCTTCACTTGCCAAGCTTCATTCGGCCAACACCAAAAATTGTCATCATTCTATTTCATTTAAGGAAGCAAAGTCCAACTTTGCTACCTCAAAATCAAAGAATGACTCACTCTTTTCCTATTGGTCCTAAGGAATGTGTCATCATCATTTTGTCCAACAAAATGACTCACCATCCTTGCCCATTCCACACCAAAATTTCGGCCAACACAATTCCTATTTAAGTGGGAATATTCATTTTACATCTTAAGCCCAATTTTAATTCCTTTGATTTAATTAAATCAAATGCAACTTTAATTTAACATGTATGCTTATATATGATACCATGTAACATATTACATACATTTAAATTTAAAATTCATTTGACCTATTAATTTAATCAATGGATTAAATTAGACACACATAAAATGACAAACATGTAAACCTATACATGTCATAATATTTCCACCTAGGAAATAACCCCATAAATTAATTCATTGAATTAATTATGAGTAGGCCAAAATAAATATTAATTATATAACTTTGATCAATCCAATTGATGCATATAATATAATTAATATATCTCTCTCTCTTCAAATGTGTATACTCCAAGTACACACTTAATCCGACTAGTTAAAGTCCAGACGTTCAATGTGTACGATCCAATGGGCCCGTCTTTATGTTGGCAGTGGGCCAAGGCCCACAGACTACAGGCGGGCTCTAGCAAGCCACTGTAGCCCCCAATTAAGACGGAGTAAGCAGTCCAACTGAAAACGTAACCCAATAGTTTGAACTTGTAAATCCCATGTCACTGATATCGGTGTCCAACACTGAGGCATGGAAGTATCACCCTCCTTGTGTCTGGACCTTGACTTGATACCGAATGAACTGATGCTTACAAACAAGATCCAATCTTGTTTGGGTGCGGCCGCACACTTATCAGTAACATTCTTCAAGAGGCCGATGATATCGTCTCAGTGAATCACTGAGTGACATTCCCTTCTGCATATCCATAGTGCTGCCATGCTCACTGACACACCCGAACGTACCAGTACTTGGCACCCTTTTACAGGCCCGTTGGGCGTACACCAAAGTGTGCCACCTCACATGCAGCACCATCATATGGTCCGGTCTAAGGACTTATACAAGCACTACACGAGAATCATTTGTGATACTATACCATGCAGATTCCCGTTAAGTGGATCAATCCAGTACCATGCCCATTTTGCATGTACCCATTAACCTAGTTGACATTCCATGTTCTATGACCGGTAAGACATCGCCATACAACCAAGCTAACGATAGTCTTTGGTTCCATTCATTCCCATGATTGGAACAGACTACGGATGACTTTATGGTCATATCGTTTTCACTATCCACAGTCTTACTGCCAAGTGCCTCACACTTGACAACATGGGTATGGATATGTCCATTGGATACTCTATTTACCATATAGCACAAGACATATAATAAATAGATTAATACCTTTATTTCCTTGACACAGATTGTATAATACATAAAGTTTACATTAATGTACAAATGTATTATACAAACACAAGGACCAATGCCTCGGGACTAGGGCATTTCCAAC
Organism: Euphorbia tirucalli; assembly: GCA_039660915.1. Lineage (NCBI taxonomy): Eukaryota > Viridiplantae > Streptophyta > Magnoliopsida > Malpighiales > Euphorbiaceae > Euphorbia > Euphorbia tirucalli. The sequence goes on from CM077633.1 coordinate 36,074,121, forward strand.
AATCTCCCACTTGCACTAGTACCTACTAGGCATGGGTCTAATCCCTATAGATCTAGTACAACCTTCGTGCATAGGCATAGCCAAGCATGTTGGTCAAAAGATCTGCGACATTGTCTTTGGTGTCCACTCTTTGTAATGAGATGTCACCCCCTCAGCGATTTCTCGCAATAGGTGAACCTCCCTGAGTTCGTGCTTCGTGTATATGTGTGACCGAGGCACATAGCTTGTGCAACAGCCCCGTGTTGTCACAGAAGATATCAACTGGTTACTGGATAGTTGACACTACCCCCAGTTGAACTTCATTATCCACACAGCTTCCCTAGCTGCTTCACACGTTGCAATGTACTCAGTTCCTGTGATAGAAACCGCGAGGGTCTATTACTTGGAGCCTCTCTAACAATAGCACCACCATGTAGCATGAACACATACCTATACTGCGACTTATATTCATCCTGGTCGGTCTGGAAGCTTGCATCAGTGTACCTAGTAACTGACTGCTCTTCCTGACCCACATGGGCGACATTAGGTCTTGTACATAGCATGGAGTACATGATTGATCCCATGGCTGAAGCGCATATAGGACCAATTCATGTTCTCCCTATCTTGCCTTGTCTTAGGACAGTACTTCTTGCTAAGTTTCAGCTTATGACCCATTGGCAAGAAACCTTTCTTAGCCTGGTCCATGCTAAATCTTTTCAGAACGACGTCTATGTACTTGGCCTGACTTAGGCCCAGAAGCCGATTGGATCTAACCCTGTAGATACTGATCCCTAGGATCGTCTCAGCTTCGCCTAAGTCCTTCATTGCGAAGCACTTACACAACCATTACAATTCCCTTGTAGTGTTGGTATGTCGCTTCCAATCAGAAGGATGCCATCCATATTTCATACCATGAAAGTTACTATGCTCCCACTAAACCTCTTATACACACCCTTAAAGGTATTGTCGGCCTATAGCTTATAGCACCACTTGCCACCTATTACCTTAGCACCTGGAGGTGAATCAACCAGGTTCCAAACCTGATTATCGTACATAGATTGCAAATCCACCACCATGGCAGACAGTGGGCTAGCTATAGCCTACTAGTAGGTTTTGAGCTCCTCTTCGTCCTAGACAAAAAGAGCGTAATCATTAGAAACAAAAACCGATGTTTTCCATGTTCCTGATGATCCCTACCAGACCTTTTAGGTCCTTGTGTGACCTGGGCTGGTGCTTCCCCTTTTGGAAGCTTCACCCTGGTCTCCGAGTTATCCTTTGTAGGAGTTTCTGAGCTTTGAACTTCCCTGAGTTCAATATCGCTCCCACTGTCTTTCTTGGAAAGAAACCCCTTTTCAAGAAGGACCCCCTTTTGCGCCATGAACACCTTGTTCTCAGCGGGGTCATAGAAGTAATACCCTTTGGTTTCCCTAGGGTAGCTCACAAACAGGCATTAGTCGGTTTTGGGTTCTAGTTTTGCTCACAGTCAATTTCTTGACTTGTGCATAACAACCCCAAATCCGTAAGAAAGACACATTAGGCACCCTGCCCGTCCATATTCCAAATGGGGTCTTTTCCAAAGCCTTAGTCGGAGTATAATTGAAAATGAGAGCCATTGTCTCAAGAGCGTATCCTTTACAACTTATAGGGAGAGAGGCATGACTCATCGTTTGAGCGGACCATGTCCAACAGGGTCCTATTCCTCTGTTCGGACACCCCATTCCATTGTGGTGTTCCTGGAGGAGTGAGCTGTGGAACTATTCCATGCTCTCTCAAAATGAGTCAAACTATAGGCTTATATGCTCACCACCTCGGTCCAACCGAAAGGCTTGGATATTTCTGCCTAGTTCTGTACTTCGTTCCTTACTCCCTTGAACCTATCAAGGGTCTCAGACTTATATTTCATTACATAGGCATAGCCATTTCTGATGAAATCGTCTGTGAAGGATATGAAGTATAGATGTTCACCCTTAGTTGCTATGCTTGTCGGTCCATATACATCTCAATGCATTAGGTTCAATAAGCTAGCAACCCTTTTAGCCTCCTTGCTAAAAGGTTCTTTAGTCATTTTACCTTATAAACCAGACTCGCATATATCAAGTGACTCCATGTCAAATGATCCTAGGATTCAAGCGATGTGAAGCCTAGCTATGCGCTTCTTGTTTATGTGGCCTAAATGACAATGCCAAAGGTAAACCGGATTAAGTTCGTTAGGCTTAACCCTTTAAGTATGTATATTATAGACATGATTAGTTTCATTTAGATCCAGGATATAAAAGACATTATTTAATAGAGCTACTCCATAAAATAATTCTTTTCTAGATAAACCCTTTTTACTATTACCAATAGTAAATGTACATCCAGAAATATCCAAAAAACTGAAACAGAAATAATATTCCTGTACAAAACAGGTACAAAATAACATAGTTTCAGTAACAAAACTAATCTACTAGGTATCATAAGCTGGTCCTACTGATCTCTATGGCAGCAACCCTTGCTCCATTTGTGACCCGCAAGTCCACTTGTCCCGATCCCAGTGATCTCCTGTTCTTAAGTCCCTGCACATTACAACAAATGTGAGAACCACATCTAGTATCCAATACATAAGATGTTGAAACAGAGGTTAATGTCTATGACATATATACCTGATGAAGACACACCCTGCGTCTTCCTTTTCTCTCCCAAAAGCTTGGGACACGATCTTTTCCAATGTCCAGCCTGCTTGCAACCGAAGCAGACATCCTTGGAACGGGCCTTGGGCTGGGCTTTAGCCTTTTTAGCCTTGGCTTCCTCAGCCTTGGCCTTGGCCTGTGCCTTGCCTTTAGCGAAAAGAGGTTTCCCCTTGTTAACCTCAAGTACCGGCGGAGTCTTCTTGATCGACAGTTCAGCGAGCTCAAGCATCCAATGCAGCTCACTAACAGTACGGTCCATCCCTTGCTTGTAAAATTTTAGGATGAATTGATCATAAGAATCCGGTAAAGAAGCCAGGATCGTGCTAACCGCCAGCCCCCGTGAGATAGGCGTTCCGAGACGGGCTAAATTATCCAGATAGCCCTTCATCTTGAGCACGGGTGCACTCACAGATGTCCCGGCTCCCATCTTACAGCTGCGGAATGCCTTGTGGATCAGGTACCTTTCCTGATAAGCTTGCTCATAAAACATCTCGTTAAGAGTTGTCATTATAGCAAAGGCCTGATGATCCAGGAACTGCTTTTGCAATTCAGGAACCATACTAGCCAACATCAGGCATGTCACATCCCGGTTATCTTGTACATGTGCCAAGTATTCCTCCAGCTGGGCAGCCGGTGGATTACTTCCCGTTGGCACAGCCGGTACAGGCTTTTCGAGCACATACTCTTTAGACTCTTGTCTTAGAACTTTCCTTAAGTTCATAGACCAGTCCCAAAAGTTAGGGCCAGAAAGCTTGTCCCATTCCAAGAAAGATCGCAGTGATAAAGTATCATTCGTAGCCATTGGTTTCTACACAGAAAAATTACGAGTGTTAATAAAGGACTTAACATGTTCTTCCCATATATATAATTAATAATGAATCGTGTTATTAATTAACTCGAGTTGTTGGGCTCATGGGCCGAGATCCATATTATATGAAGATATAGCCAGACGAGGGCCTGGAACAACTATATCCCAATTTTTAGGTAGGAACGCCGTCCAATCCCAACCTAGGGACTCTCGGTTTGATGGATCTGTTGGCACTTACCCATCTGTGCTTAGGGCCAGGAACATCCTACTACCCACGCTAAGTCAAAACCTCCATCCAAGTGTTAGAGTAACCAATACTCCAACCCAATACAAAATGACGATACTCCAGTGCATCCAACGAGGGTTGGTCTACAGCTGGCCTATCCCCACTTCGAGTAGGTTATGAATGAGGGAAGCACTTTTAAGAGACTTAGTAATTACCTTATGGTTATTAGATTCAATTAATAACGGCTTAGATGCATAGGCGGGTGAAAAAGGGTTTGTACATACATTCTCACATGTAAATAAATAAAGCATAATTAAATAAAATGAAATGCTGTGGGCCTAAATTTACATCCTAATATAATTCTAGTAAACCTATACTAGAACGACATCAGGTGGGCTGCATCCTCATCCTCCTAGCACGCCAATCCAATCGGCTTCTTCTTCTTTACATAATTCCATAATAAACACATAAAATAAAATTACATAAAAAGAAAACGGCGCGTAGGCCGTATTTACCAAAAGAACATTACAACCCGAATAAATAAGGCCCAAAACATCCATTCATGCATTTAATCATACATACACGTATCCAATACATACAATTTATAAACATGTTAAATGCATGACTTAATCCCATTTCATATATGTCCATAGCCATTATTTTGAAATCGCCAAATTTTGGCCGATCATGGTTCTAAACCCGTGTGGGCTTTAGGCCTCCAACCCAGGCAAAATTGCTCCCAATCCAATTGGGAAACCATGAATTCCAAAATTAGCCGTCCGGGTAATCGTGCCAAGAAAACCCGAACCAATTTCAATTAACCGTATTTATTTCCAAAATAAATATCGCATGAACGAAAAATAAATTCATTCATAAAACATGCGCATAAAATTTCCAAAATTAAACACGCACAAGTTTAAAAACAATTAAAATTTTAAAACCCCACGCGCATAAAAATTACCAAAATTTAAACACGTATATTTTTAAAATTTTAAATCCAGCCCGGCCCTAAAAATCCCGCCAAATCCAAAAACGGGCCCGGCCCGCCGCGCGGGGCAGCCGCGGCGCTGCTGCCCAGCAGCAGCCCCGCTGCCGCGCAGCGGCTGCTGCCCAGCAGCAGCCTGCTGCTGGCGTGCAGCAGCTGCTGCCCAGCAGCAGCTGCTGGCGCGCAGCAGCCCTGCTGCTGGCGTGCAGCAGCTGCTGGCCAGCAGCAGCCCAGCTGCTGCAGAGGCAGCAGCCAGCAGCAGCTGCTGCCTGTGGCGCCTAGCGCCGCAGGCAGCGGCTGCTGCCCCCGTTTCGACCCGAAACGGTCCGTGATTTTTCTGAAACAAATAAAATCATGCAACGGAAAAATAAATCTAGCATAAACCTATATGCAAAAAATAAGTTTCCCATAAACAATTCACAAATAGAAAATTAAATAAAGCATAAACCATATGCAAATAATTTTCCATAAGTAAAATTCAAGGGGCAAAATCACCAAACCCCAAACCAAAAATAAATCCCATCCACAAAATCGCCAATTTTAAAACACGGGATCCGCCAAGTTTAAAGATTTCCACGGATCAAAAGCCCGCTCTGATACCACTGTTGGGATTCGTCACGGGAAACCGACCGATAAAAGCGGAAATACGCGTCGATTTCCTCGAATCCGGCCCAGGAGCTTAAGATGTGGAAATCAAAAACTTAAAGCATAAAAAGAGGGTTTCAAAAACTCACCACAAAGTCTCTCTAAGAGACGGATGCGGACTGCAGAAATCAAGTGTAGATTTCCTCCACCGATGCGTACACGAACGGCTCTCGGACCGAAACCCGTGCTAGCGACTCGGATGACAAGAAGAGAGGGAGAGAGGGGCAGCACACAAGAAGGAATATGGCTGTCCAATTTTTCTTTCCAAAAGAAAAATCTATCTTTCCAAAAGATAGAACCAATATCCACCAAGTATGCACCCAATTCTTAGCAAAAGAATTAATCAAGCATAAAGTGGGCAATCTTCATACTTTAAAAGAAAACCAATTTCTCTTAAAGCACAAGTGATGGACGGCCAAGCCTTCCTCAAAGTTGATGAGTTAAGACAAAATCATTCTTCTTAAATCCTTAATAGAAGAATTAAGATGATGGTGAAAAGAGAAGTCAAAGTCCAACTTTGCTACCCCATTTTCAACCTAATGACTCACACCATGAGTCATCACCAACCCATCATCATCTTTTGTCCAAAGTTGACTCATCCCTTCACTTGCCAAGCTTCATTCGGCCAACACCAAAAATTGTCATCATTCTATTTCATTTAAGGAAGCAAAGTCCAACTTTGCTACCTCAAAATCAAAGAATGACTCACTCTTTTCCTATTGGTCCTAAGGAATGTGTCATCATCATTTTGTCCAACAAAATGACTCACCATCCTTGCCCATTCCACACCAAAATTTCGGCCAACACAATTCCTATTTAAGTGGGAATATTCATTTTACATCTTAAGCCCAATTTTAATTCCTTTGATTTAATTAAATCAAATGCAACTTTAATTTAACATGTATGCTTATATATGATACCATGTAACATATTACATACATTTAAATTTAAAATTCATTTGACCTATTAATTTAATCAATGGATTAAATTAGACACACATAAAATGACAAACATGTAAACCTATACATGTCATAATATTTCCACCTAGGAAATAACCCCATAAATTAATTCATTGAATTAATTATGAGTAGGCCAAAATAAATATTAATTATATAACTTTGATCAATCCAATTGATGCATATAATATAATTAATATATCTCTCTCTCTTCAAATGTGTATACTCCAAGTACACACTTAATCCGACTAGTTAAAGTCCAGACGTTCAATGTGTACGATCCAATGGGCCCGTCTTTATGTTGGCAGTGGGCCAAGGCCCACAGACTACAGGCGGGCTCTAGCAAGCCACTGTAGCCCCCAATTAAGACGGAGTAAGCAGTCCAACTGAAAACGTAACCCAATAGTTTGAACTTGTAAATCCCATGTCACTGATATCGGTGTCCAACACTGAGGCATGGAAGTATCACCCTCCTTGTGTCTGGACCTTGACTTGATACCGAATGAACTGATGCTTACAAACAAGATCCAATCTTGTTTGGGTGCGGCCGCACACTTATCAGTAACATTCTTCAAGAGGCCGATGATATCGTCTCAGTGAATCACTGAGTGACATTCCCTTCTGCATATCCATAGTGCTGCCATGCTCACTGACACACCCGAACGTACCAGTACTTGGCACCCTTTTACAGGCCCGTTGGGCGTACACCAAAGTGTGCCACCTCACATGCAGCACCATCATATGGTCCGGTCTAAGGACTTATACAAGCACTACACGAGAATCATTTGTGATACTATACCATGCAGATTCCCGTTAAGTGGATCAATCCAGTACCATGCCCATTTTGCATGTACCCATTAACCTAGTTGACATTCCATGTTCTATGACCGGTAAGACATCGCCATACAACCAAGCTAACGATAGTCTTTGGTTCCATTCATTCCCATGATTGGAACAGACTACGGATGACTTTATGGTCATATCGTTTTCACTATCCACAGTCTTACTGCCAAGTGCCTCACACTTGACAACATGGGTATGGATATGTCCATTGGATACTCTATTTACCATATAGCACAAGACATATAATAAATAGATTAATACCTTTATTTCCTTGACACAGATTGTATAATACATAAAGTTTACATTAATGTACAAATGTATTATACAAACACAAGGACCAATGCCTCGGGACTAGGGCATTTCCAACATTGAAGAGCCGGCAGACGGACGGAGAGCAGCTAACGGAGCGGAGAGTGGCCGGGCGACGGCGGCTTGAGAGGGGGAGGCAGTGGAGGAGGAGGAGTTTGTGTTGGGTGGTGGTGAGAATGAGTGGGAACAGAGAAAGAAATTGTAAAAAGGGAGGACCATCAGGACATTTCTTTTATTTTTTTTTAGTACCCTCCCAGGCAAAACGACGTCGTTTTGCCTGGGGTATATTAAAAAAAAAAAAACCTAGACAAAACGACGTCGTTTTGTCTGGGTTTTTTTCTTTTAATACCCAGGCAAAACGACGTCGTTTTGCCTTGGAATCTAACAAAAAAAAGAAGACGAAAGCCCAAAGGCTTTCGTCTTCCTCTGGTTTTGGGAGGGGCTGTACTAGAGATATAAAGGCAGGGGGCGCCAGAAAACACCCCTACTAGGGGTGTTTTCCGGCGCTTGGGGGGGCAACGGCCTACCCGTGCCCCCCCTGCCTCCGCCCCTGATCATCAACATAGACACCAACACCATTATCATGTTTAGATCCTCTGGAAAGCAAAAAAGACAAATTAAGAATAAAGCGTAATAAAAAAATTCTTATTATCACTAACAAAAAGGCTCAAATATTTACCATTTTTTGGTTTTGAAATCTAAGCAACTTCAGTATAATTTTAGATTTACCAAAGGCCGGATTGAAGTTAAAACTAAAGGAAAAGAGTAAAATCTAAATTGGTCAATGGAGTAGAAATTATAACCTTAATTAGAGCTCATAATTAGTAATTATCTTTGTGTAGGCAAAGCATTATATAAAGCAGCAGTAGATTTTGATGAAGGCCATTTTGCTTTCTTATCAATAACTGTAAGTGTAGACCTAAGAAAATAAGAACCTCTAAAGAGGAATTGGTGAGAAAACATAAAGTATTGTATCCCCTCAATAGTGATTCTTCATAGAAACATAAAGAAGAGTAGAAACATGATATGCGTTGATTGGATGAGGGTGTATTTTTAAATTTAAATGCCAAGGAGCAATTGTTAGGGAGTAATTTTAGGGGTATAACCGAGTATTTGAATTAGTGAGGATTAAATTTACCAAGAAAGTAGAAAGAATGATCTAAAAAGGGAAATGCAGAGTGAAAAAGAGCATTGCATCACAAGAGACCTAATTTTTTGCGTTAAACAAGAAAAAGTAAGGAGTTGCAATCACGGTTATTTTTAATTAATTCAAAATCTATCTATTTTCAATTAATTATACCATTACCAATACTAATTCAAAAAAATGAGAAATTTACAGATAAGCTTTTGAGTATCCACTTTTAGTACATATAAATAGATTGATTAATAGATATCAAATAAAAAAAATGGAAGATTAGTTCTTTGCCTTTTAGTAGCTTTACTGTTAAATAGGATGCTTTAAAGGCATGACAAAAGAAAAGATAAAAAATAAAATTCTCAAGCATGTAGAAATTACCATATTGATCACAGTCATAAGCTAACATCCCTCCAACATCACGAACCAGCTTTCTAAGTGCTCTAAAATCTAAATTTTTGGTTCAGTAACCAAATAAGACATCATAAGTGTTTTATTGTTAAAAGTGAAGAAAAATCAAGTTTGACATAGCCAAACGAGTATCATCAAATTGTTGCAAATAAGACCGAAACAAACTTTATTGTCTGAAAAGTTGAGGATTATATATGGTAGTGCCAGTAAGTCATGCTCACAGTTGTGCAACAGAACATTGCTTATGGGGGAGTTGAATCTATCATACTTTACCTTATCTCCATATGTACAAAATTAAATCCAAATTAACAATTTTCCAAGTGTACTTAAATCCATATTAACAATTTTCCAAGTGTATGGCATATGTACTGATCAATTGATTTTATTCTATCTCACTACATAACTGTGTTAACTTTGTAAGTCTTAAAAACAAAAAGTTAATTACCTAAACTAAAGGGCAATAGAAATAATTATTTATTAATAAGACCTAATGGGTTCATCCAATTTAATTATATAGTTTTCCTAAATTTTTAGGCCTTGGGTTAGATAAACAATGCTAATTAACCAACAGTAGCAGTGAAAGTAATTTCAACTCATTATTATACAAATGAGTAATACCAATATCAAGTTAGCAAAAGCAGGAAAAAGTTAACTATTCTAGTTGCATAGGAACCTATGACTTAAAAAAGGACCAAAGTTACATTTACTTGTTCAGAATCCCTAAGAATAAACACAAAATTCAAAACGAGATCTCACCTATGACCATTGTTAAATATTCAAAAACTCCACTTACATAATCAAAAGTTTGAACATTTATTGGTAAATAGATTTGAGCCGATCAATCATTGAAATGAATAAAAACTTGTAAGCTACAACATATAAATGGCACCAAAACAATAAGCTGCATTTTTCTTTGGGACTGCTACATGTAGAAGAGAACCCATCACGGCTACAATTACAAAAAGAGGAAAAATCAAATTAATTGACATAGAAGAGAGAAGTTGTATTTATCCTTTTTAGTAACACAATATAATAAGTACATTTGACTCTCTTATAATTAGGCATTAGAATATGTACAAAATGGAGGGGGGAAAAAAAAAAACCTTTCATATGATCGGGAACCTGGAATGAGAGGACTACTTTTCCCACAAGAACAACATCATTTTTGCAAAAAACGAATCATAAAAACCCATCAAGGCACAAGGGTTATATAGAAAAGAAAAGACATTGATACTGATAATTAGACTTTACAACTTAGCCAACTTCTGTCATTTATTAGTCCAGCTAATTGCTTAGTAGAGCAGATTAACATGAATGTAGAAAAATGAAGATGATAGTATACACTATGCTGACTTATTACTAAAACATTTAGGAACAGATAAAAGCTAACAATGTCGAGGCTTGAGAAACAACCATTAGATAGAAAACCCACGCTATTGACAGCTAATACGGTAATACCCAATTAGAGAAAGCAAAAACTAAAATTAAATATAAACCAAAACCCCCTCGAAATCCAAATTAACATTGATAGAGAACTTACTAGAGTCTCACTGATGGACTTGTGAACCAGCTCCTTCAAAAGAGAATGAACCTGGAAATGACAGAAAATCATCAAGTATAAACCCATGTGTGAGCGGACTACCTGAAACGCGGGACAGAACGCGGCAAAGCAAACCGGGAAAACGCTGTTTTAAGAAATTGTTAGGTTTGAGTGTTGTTTTTGGAAAACTGGTCTTGTTTATCTTGCTTTAGGAAAAATCGTTTATTTGTTTTGAAATTCGTTTTGTAGAAAATATTTTCCAGTTTTATTATTTAAAAACCTCGAAATCTAAATTTCAAGATCAGTAACAGAGTCGCCACCCGGATCAGCTCATCCGGGAAATTCTGGTACAGCTCCCTACCGAGCGCAGACTACTGTACCTAATCTAGAGATTTAGGATTCGGGCAATTTACCTACTTAACCTCAAGCTTGTATTTAGTTTATAATTTATATTGCCATATTTATTCAATTTATTATCTTTTCCCTACCCAATTAAGTTTATTTTATTAGCCCGTGCTCAAGCAAATGACAGAAATATATTGCAGAAAAATAAAGCATACACCCGTAATATACAAGAAAATAGTAGAGGCCGATTATACAACCCAATCGAATAACAGATAAAAAACTCTCGTCCTCACTTCACAAGCGCCTAGGATACACGAGAATCTAAAAATTATGATCGCCTAATTTACACGGAATAACCTATTAATTTCAGTAAAAATAATAAAAAGGAAAGTAAACTCTGGAAAACAAAGGGTTAGCACAGTTTATATTACACACACAAGTAGAACTCAAATAGGACAGAATTGGGAATTTAGGAAGTGATGCAGCAGAAACTTGAACAAAGATACTAAATTCCGTTGATCGCGCATGATGCCAGAAATTAGGCTTCTACTAATTGAATTTCGTAAATTTCACAAAAGTAGGGTAAAGGAATTAATTCCAAATTTTTATTGAAAATCAAAACTGTTTACAATTGAGAAATAATGGCCTATTTATAAGCTACAAAAAAACCATTCCAAAATAAGAAACCTCAATCCTAAACAGAGTTCTAACCAAACTAGGAAACCAAAACAAAAGAAGGAAAAGAAAAGCAAAACCGAAAACATTCCGAAATAGGCCAAAAATTAGTAAATCACAAAATTGAAGGCCTAAATGACGTTTTTTGGCTGAAAAGCTAGGGTCACAGCCAAAGGCGTGAGTTTGAATCGTTGGCCCGTTTCTAATAAAGTTAGACTCAAGAATCACTGAAATCGGACCATTTTTTGGAAATTACTATTCATTGGAAAATTTAGCCAAAAAAGCTAAAGCTTGCTCCTCTACATCATTCTCCCCTTGCAGAAAAGAATTTTCCCTCGAATTGTCATTGTTGGAGGAATCACCCATATACGGAATCAGGTGCTTGACATTGAATACATCAGCAGTACGAATGTGGCTAGGCAACTTTAACCAATAAGTATTGGGATTAATTTTCTCTATAATCTCAAAAGGACCAATCTTTTTGGCCGATGATTTGTTATAATCCCTAACAGAAAAATCGATCCTTGGTTAAAATGGCCCAAACAAAATCACTAACTTCAAATTCCACCAAACGACGCTTCTTATCCGCAGCCCTTTTATATCTTGCAGTAGCGTGTTCTAGATTAGTACGCACAGTGTGATGTATGGATTACAATTCAGCCACAAAAGTTTTAGCCTTTCCATGCACTCGAGTCTTGTCGGGAAGAGGCAAAAGATCAAGGGGGTCTCTTGGGACAACTGAATAAACCACAGCGAAAGGACTGAACCCCGTGCTTCTGTTGACAGCTCGGTTATGTGCAAACTCAGCTTGGCACAATTTTTTATCCCAACTCTTCACATGTTCCCCCACCAGACATCGCAGCATATTACCGAGAGAACGATTGACTACCTCCATTTGGCCATCAGTCTGTGGATGGTATGCACTGCTGAAGTTCAGTTGGGTGTTAACAAGCTTCCATAAGCTTCGCCAAAAGTGACTAAGCAACCTGGTGTCACGATCAGAAACAATGGACTTAGGAAGCCCAAGTAGCTTGTAAACCTCTCTAAAGAACAACTGAGCCATGTTCACTGCATCCGTTGTTTTTTTGCATGGAATAAAATGCACCATTTTGGAGAACCGATCTACCACAACAAAAATAGAATCACTGCCTCGCTGAGTCTGTGGCAGCCCCAATACAAAGTCCATGCTGATTTCTTCCCATGGTTGAGAAGGAATAGGCAAAGGCAAGTACAAACCTGCATTAGTTGCTGCCCCTTTAGAAACTTGACAAATCTGACAACGCTTCACATATTGATCCACTTCTTTGCGCATGGATGGACAAAAGTAATTGGCTTGAATCAAATGAAAAGTTCTATCTCTTCCCACATGCCCTTTGCCATGAACTTCTTGGATAATTTTTAACCTCAAACTGTAATCAGGAATGCATAGTTGGTTCCCCTTAAAGAGAAACTCCTCACATTGATGAAACTCTGATGGCTCCCCTCTTCTAACTTTCTGAACAATGGCTGCAAAGTAAGGATTAGTGTCATATAATTCAGCAAAAGATGCAAAACCTGGTACTTCAACGGAGAGGCGAACAAGCAGCCCCTTTCTCCTACTTAATGCATCAGCCACCTTGTTGGACACACCAGATTTGTGCTTCACCACAAAAGTAAATTGCAGAAGATAAGCCACCCATCGAGCATGCCTGGTAGAAACCTTATCTTGGTTGTGTAAATGCCTTAAGGCCTCATGATCAGTAAATAGTAGATACACCCTTTAGAAAAGATAATGATGCCAATGTTTGACTGCTTGAATCACTGCATAAAACTCCACATCCTACGTACTGTAACGAAGCTTTGCACCAGATAGTTTTTCACTGAAATAAGCAACTGGTTTATGGTTCTGACTCAGCACAGCTCTAATGCCTAACTTTGAGGCATCTGAATGCAACTCAAATAGTTGTTGGAAATCTGGTAAGATGAGAACGGGGGCTGTAACCAATCTTTCCTTTATCCGCTAGAATGCTGCCTCAGCTTGTTCAGTCCACTCAAACTTCCCACTTTGCTTCATACATTCCTTAATCGGGGCCATTATGCTACTGAAATGAGCAATACCGCCTATAAAACGAGGCTAGCCCATGAAAGATTCTCACATCAGTAATAGAACTGGGTCTAGGCCACTTTTTAATCGCCTCCACCTTGGCCTCATCTACTTTCAAGCCCTCTGTAGAAATAATATATCCCAAAAATAAAACACTAGGGGACATAAAAACACACTTTTTCAAGGCTGCATACATCTTTTCCCTTCTTAACACTACCAACACTTCTCTCAAATGCTGGACATGCTCCTCCTCACTAGTACTATAAATCAGAATGTCATCAAAGTAGACCATAACAAATTTCCCAATGAAGGGTCTCAACAACTGGTTCATGACTCGCATAAAAGTGCTAGGTGCATTAGATAACCCAAACGGCATAACCATCCACTCATACAGCCCTTCCTAGTTTTAAACATGGTTTTCCAGTCATCCCTGAGTCTTATACGGATATGATAATAACCACTCTTTAAATCTAGCTTAGTAAAACGAGAAGCCCCACTGAGTTGGTCTAACAAATCATCCAAATGAGGGATAGGAAACTGATACCTGATGGTTATTTTATTGATGGCTCTGCTATCCACACGCATTCACCAACTGCCATCTTTCTTTGGAATTAAGAGGGCTAGAACCGCACAAGGACTCTGACTCTCCCGGATGTGGCCCTTTTGCAATAGCTCTTCAACCTGCCTCCTCAACTCCTCGTGTTCTGCTGGGCTCATTCTGTAATGGGGATGATGTGGAAGGACTGCACCAGGTTCCAAGTCAATCTGATGCTGAATGTCATGAAGGGGTGGTAAGCCTGCAGGAAGATCTTTCAGGAATAGATCTTGAAACTCACTCAAAACGGGTTTGATCTGATTGGGAACCTCAACTTCTTTCTCAGCCGTTTTTCCCACCAGTGCATACACCACCTCATTCCCCTTTACTTCCTCCTTAAATTGTGACAAAGATAGCAATAGAACATTACCAGCTCCAGTATTATTCCTGATTTCGTCCTTCTTCGGAACAAGAGTAATTTTCACCCCTTTAAACACAAAGGTATGAGTGTTTGCCTTTCCTTGATGGGTCACATCTCTATCAAACTGCCAGGGTCTACCCAACAACAGATGGCACGCATCCATCTCTACAACATCACATGTTACTTCATCCTTATACCGAGACCCTATAGAAAATGGAACTACTTCCCTCTTGGTCACCGACACCTCTCCCCCTTGTTTCAGCCAAGCTAACTTGTATGGTTTGGGATTCTTTTCAGTCACCAATCCCAATTTTCACACAGCTTCAGTTGCCACAATATTCTCACAGCACCCTCCATCAATCACTAGCTTGCACACCTTTCCTTTAATGGTGCAAGTGGACTGAAAGATGTTACTTCTGAGCCACTCATCATCAACAGCTGCCTGGGGTGTTAAACACGAACGACGTACCATAAAAGCAGTGCTTGTATCACCAGCCACAACCTCCTATTCAATCTCCTCTTCCTCATCCGAGGCTGTATTTTCAAACTCTCCAGAATCAGGCTCTACACTTTCATCCGCCTTTACCAGCATGGCCCTCTTCCCAGCCTTCTTGCACTCAGATTGCCTATGCCCCAACTCTCCACAACCAAAACACTTTATGGTACCTCTCTGGCTAGTCCTCCTAGGGACAGATTTAGGGGGTTTTAACGGAACTGCCTCTATAGTCTTCTTGCCACCTCTACTACTAGAAAAGCCATAACTAGGGCGTAGCAACCTTTTCTCCAACCTTAAGGCTCGCTGATGTGCCTCAGATACATTTAATGGGTCAAAATCGTTAACTACATCTCTAACCTGCTCTCTCAACCCTCCGATATACCTGCATACCAACTAGTCATCGGACTCCATGATATCACTCCTCGCTATCAATTGATAAAATTCTGTTGTATATTCATCAACTGAGCGACTACCTTGTCTTAAATTCTACAGTCTCTGATACATTAATTGCTAAAAATTTAAGGGCAGAAAAGTAGCTCTCATCTGTTTCTTCATCTTTTCCCAAGTAACGATTTTTGGCTTACCCATCCGTAACCGGGTCTATTTAACCTGCATCCACCAGGCCATCGCTCGATCCCGAAGTCTAGTCGCGACTAGCGAGACTCTTTTATTTTCTGGAACTCCATTGAAATCCAAGACCTCCTCCATGGCTGCCAACCAATCAAGAAATTCCTCCGGCTGCAGAGTATCTCGAAACTCCGGAATCTCGGTTCTCAATCTAGATTCCCAGTGCCTATCCTTAACTACTGGCTGACGTCTACGCTGTTGGCAAACTCCTTCATCCGAATCCTCTTCCTGTTCCTCCAATACACCGAACAGATTCTGAAGATTAGGGTTTCATCTGTGTCGTCTATTTTTGTTGGGATTTGTCACCGGAAATCACCCGTTTAATGCGGAAGAACATGATGATTTCCTCAAATCCTTGCCCAGGAGCAATTAAGATGGAAATTGGGAAAACAAAAATTTAATAGAAAGAGATAAATCTCTTACCCGGAATATCTCTTTCAGAGATGGTTGCAGACTACAGGAATCAAACTAGAAACCCTCCTTGTTCACGTACACGAATGCCTAACGAACACCACCCGTGCTAGCGTCAGAAAACACGAAACTTTGGAGAGAGGAGGCTAGGGAAATTTTGGCTATCTCTTCTATCTTAGGTGGCCGAAATTCCTAGGGTTAATAAACCCTAGGTTGGCCGAAATTCCTAAAGGAATTTTTGCCCAACTTGGCTCTTTCATTTGTGTGGGCTTCCTTCTCTTAATTCAGGCCCAATCTTATTTTAATTAGTCTGGCTTAAATTAATTTCAAGCCCAACTTTAATTTACCCATGTATTTAATAAATTACACCAAGTAACATATTATTTACATTTAAATTAAAATTAGTTTGACCAATTAATTTAATCCATCAAATTAAAATTAGTTCTTCATAAAATAAAATCATATGTAAACCTATACATATGAATATTTCCACATACGAAATAATCTCATAATTAATCCAATTAATTATGAAGATCCAATCAAATATTAATTTTATCATTATGATCAATCCAATTGATCTTCATAATATAATTAATATATACCTCTATCTCCAGAGTGTATACTCCAAGTATACATGTGATTCCTTAAGTCAGTGTTCAGTCGCTCAATGTGTACGATCCCGTGGGCCCATCTTTATGTTGGCAATGGGCCTGTGGCCCACAGACTGCAGTTGGGCTCTAGCAAGCCACTGCAGCCCCCAATTAAGATGGAGATGGCAGTCTAACTATTACCATAACCCTGTAGTTTGAACTTCTACATCCCATGTCATTGATCACCCTCTTTTGTGTTAGGACATTAACTTGATCCCGAATGCACTGAAGCTCACAAACAAGTTCCCACTTGTTTGGGTGTGGCCACACTCTTATCAGTCGCATTCATCAAGATGCCGGTGATATCTTCCTAGTGGACTACTAAGTGACAAATCCCTTCTGCATATCCATAGCATTACCATGCTAAGTGACATACCCGAAAGTACCCATACTTAGCACCCTATTACAGGCCCTTTAGGCGTACCCCTAAGTATGTGACCTTACATGCAACACCATCATATGGTCAGGTCAAAGGATCCATACAAGTACTATATGAGAATCACTTGTGATACTATACCATGTGGATTTTTCGTTTAGTGGATCTATCCAGTACCATGGCCTTTTACATGTACCCATTAACTTGGTTGACATTCCATGTCGAATGACCGGTAAGACACTGTCATATAACCAGGTTAATGATAGTCTCCCATTCAACTCATTCCCATGATTGGAACAGACTACGGATCTATTTATGGTCATATCGTTTACCCTATCCATGGTCTTACTGCCAAGTGCATGACACTGGTCATCATGGATATAGATATGTCCATTGGATACTTCATTTAATATATTGCACAAGATAAATATAATAAATGAATTAATGCCTTTATTTATAACACAAATAAGTATAATACATAAATCCAATAAATGTATGATACAAATACGAGGACCAATGCCTCGGGACTAGGGCATATCCAACAATTTTCTCCCAATTGAGCCGCAAACAACTCCTCCATTTGTTCCGCCAATCAATCCATCATGGTTTCCATGCTCTGGTCCATCATGTTCATAAGGCGTTGCTCGACCCTCTGCTCCAATCGATTCAGATCGTCCTGACCCGCGACCTCGTCAACCCCTCGCTCTCTCCTTGGCGGCATGATGACTGTTAGGGACTAGGAATTCGGCTCTGATACCAACTGATGCAGCGGAAACTTGAACAAGGATACTAAATTCCGTTGATCGCGCATGATGCCGGAAATTAGCCTTCTACTAATTGAATTTCACAAAAATCACAAAAGCAGGGTAAAGGAATTAATTCTGAATTTTTATTGAAAATCAAAACTGTTTACAATTGAGAAATAATGGCCTATTTATAGGCTGCAAATAAACCATTCCAAAATAAGAAACCTCAATCCTAAACAGAGTTCTAACCAAACTAGGAAACCAAAACAAAAGAAGGAAAGGAAAAGCAAAACCGAAAACATTCTGAAATAGGCCAAAAATCAGTAAATCGTAAAATTGAAGGCCTAAACGATGTTTTTTGGCCGAAAAGCGATGGACGTCATGGCCAAAGGCATGTGTTTGAATTGTTACCCCGTTTCCAATAAAGTTAGGCTCAAGAATCACTACAATCGGACCATTTTTTGGAAATTACTATTCATTGTAAAATTTAGCCAAAAAAGCTAAAGCTTGCTCCTCTACATCAGGAAGCAGGGGCATGCATTTAGGGGGTAACCGACCCGACCCAACCAATCGGGCCGGTTAGACCTGGAAAATGGTTTTGAAACGCCTTGTAAATTTTTTGTGCTGGAAAGCAATTTTTTTGAAAACCATTTGGCTTGGTTTCATGTAATTTTTCACATTTTAACGGGTTTGTTATCCTATAACTCGTGGTTTCATTCATGCGGGTTTTCCTAAATTCAACCATCTAGGGTCCAAAAGCAGTAAACACACCAAAACATTTGTGAAAATATTGTTACGATCGTTCTTAATATTTTTTAGGGGTTTTGTAGGGTTCAGGGGTCCACTAATGCTGGACTATAGATCCTATTTGGATAAAATAACCCTGAAACTCGGGAAATAAAACCCCAGATAAATAGAAAACCCCGATATCCATACGTACAGAAATCCAAAAACCAAAATATTACAACATACGGTTAAATTTGGGCCGAAAATGATCACAACAAAATGCTTAAAATAGAAAACGGACTGTCTTCGGCTGATCGAGACAAACAGGGAATCTGTCCCTGTATAACAGAGCCGGGAGGCTCTAGGTACCAGAGCCCGCCGGCTCTGTTCATGAGGAACACAGCCGTGCAGCTCTATTCTGGCAATCCTTCGGAAAATGAAGAAAATGCATAAGAAAGTAATGCAAACAGGTTTAAGGCCTCTCAGAGTTTACCTTGATATTTTTTTGATGCTTTGAACGTCAAGAAATGGATTGAAAGCTTGAAATATGTTCTGGAAACTCAACCGGCCGAAAACCACGATGATCGGAAACAAGCCGAAACTAATCCGAAATGGTCTGGAATCAATGAGCAAAGGTTATGGGATTTATTATTGATGTTTAAGGGTTGGCTTTAAGTCTTGACTTTGGTGTTTTTAGGTCCTTAAGCTGTCGGTTCCCTTGCTCTCTTTCTCTGCTTCTTTTTCTCCCTGTTTTTCTTTTCTTTCTTTTTCCAGGATCTAAAAGAAGCTCCCTCTTTCTTGTTTTTCTTTTTTCTTTTTTTATATCTCTCTCTCATACTTATTTCAATCAATCAATCTACTGCTTGACTTCTGAAATTTACCCCCTTTTTTCTCCTGTCAAGCAAGTTGCTCTACTTTGCAGAGCACATTGTCTTGACCACTAGAGCCATATGGTTCTAACGAGAGCTGGGGCAAAATTTCTAAAATTAGACGCACACCCTAAACCGTAGAAACAGCTCAAGAGACCTTTTCGGGGATTTTGGATCACAGATAGCTTGGTTTTCAGGACGTTTGAGATTCTCCAAGCAACATAGTAGCCATTTTCAGGTCTGATTTGAATTCGTCCATTCCATGGGTAACATAGGAATTCTCATCATAGAGGTCGGAAAAAACCTGTGCTCATATGCTGCCCCTCGTGGGACCAAAGTCGGCTCATGGTTGGCTATGAAGCCTAGAACGAGTTTGATCTCGTGATTAGGAGAGCGGTGAGAAAGGAAAAGGAAAGGTACCTGGCATCCCTTGCTGGGGGTGCTGGTTCTAGTTCCAAGTCGACTCGCTGAGGTGGAGCGTGCCCGTGTAGTCTACTCTTTGTAGTGGAGTGTACCGTTGAATTCTGCTTCCTCTCCTATGTGGTGAAGAGACAGCATGAACTGTAATTTGTTCTTTTTCAATAGGCATTTCTTCTTCTTCTATGTGGCGAAGAGGTTGAAATGGCTATTCTTCCAATCCTATGTGGTGAAAAGGTTGAAAAACTGCACTGTCTCTCTTATGTAGTGAAGAGGCAGCACGGATTGGAACATTCTTGAATAGGCATTTCTTCCTCTTCCATGTGGCGAAGAGGTTAAAATGGCTGTTCTTCCTTTCCTATGTGGTCAAAAGGTTGAACAAAATGCACTGCCCATCCTATGTGGTGAAGAGCAGCGTGAACTGTAATTTTGTTCAATAGGCATTTTTTCCTCTTCCATGTGGTGAAGAGGTTGAAATGGCTGTTCTTCTTTTCCTATGTGGTGAAAGGCATGAACAAAATGCACTATCCCTCCTATGTGGTGAACAGCACCACAGACTGTAATTTTCTTCAATAGGCATTTCTTCCTCTTCCATGTGGCGAAGAGTTTGAAATGGCTGTTCTTCCTTTCCTATGTGGTGAAAAGGTTGAACAAAATGCACTGTCCCTCTTATGTGGTGAAGAGCAACACGAACTGTAATTTTCTTCAATAGGCATTTCTTCCTCTTCCATGTGGCAAAGAGGTTGAAATGGTTGTTCTTCTTTCCTATGTGGTGAAAAGGTTGAACAAAATGCATTGTCCCTCCTATGTGGTGAAGAGCAGCACGAACTGTAATTTTCTTTAATAGGAATTTCTTCCTCTCCCATGTGGCAAAGAGGCTGAAATGATGGAAACGTACCTAGCATCCTTTGCTGGGGATGCCGACCATGGTTCTGAGTCGACTCGCTGCGTTGGAGTGTGCCCATGTAGTCTACTCTCTGTGGTGGAGTGTACCATTGAAATTTCCACAAGAGCGCGTATTATTCCTTGATCGACAATTTTGGAAACAAAAATTTTTTCCCCTTCGATCAAGAATAAATATAGCTGGATTGTTTTGCCCCCAGAACCTGTAAAAGGCAAGAAATACCTTTATCGGGATTATATTGGCATGAACAAAAACTCTGATAATTGGGGAAGTTTTCATACCTGAGATTTGGAGTCGTAGGGCTCTGATTTGCATGCTATGACTCCAAGGGTGCCCCTGGATTAAATCATTGCCACTTTATAAGGGATCACAATCCAGAATGACTCAATGACGATGATGAGCACCTTAACTAAATTTGATGCAAGAGCATGTATTTATTCCTTGATCGATAATTTTGGAAACAAAAATTTTTTCCCCTTCGATCAAGAATAAATACAGCTGGATGTTTTTGATATGAATATGTGTGAATGGGGGCATGATTCGAGTGTATACATGTGTGCGACATAATGTTTATGCTATTATGTTTGGTATCTGCATGAGGCTGGGGATCAGACTTGTGACTTCCGATGATCTTCTGTGGGGACTGTCTCAACTGAACGACCTTGCTGGGGACTTTGACACAGTGGGAATCTTTTGAGTTTCGTCATTGGAAAAATAACGTAGTGCAGCAAAAAATACACTGTTTAAAATTTCCTAGAATCCACCAATCGTGTCCAATTACCATTGATTTAAATAAAAACAATTTGAATCAAGAGATTGAACTCACCAGATTATGTCTCTTCTAGAGACTGCGGCAGAATCATTTCTTAAAATTGATCTCCACAGTCCAGTGCACGATCAACTATCAAACGGGAATCGATGCTAGTCGAAGAATGGAAGAAATTGCACCAAAGAATTCGGCTATTGGGGCTGATATTGTTGCTGGCCGAATTTCCTTTGTGTCTAGGTTTAAGAGAGTGATTTTTTCCATAAATGTGCCTTTTATAGTCCTTATGCAATATGGACTCCAATTAGGTTAAGTAAACCCAAGCCCGTTAGGATTTTAATTACATATTTAAATCCTTATTCCATAAGATTTATAATACATAATTTAATTCCATATGGCTTGATTTAATTACCCCTAATTAAAATAAAATAACACTTAAGAAAATAATTTAATTAATTTTTTGTTTTATGTAATTCAATTAATTGATAAATTAATTAATTACATTATATAAACTTATTAATTAAATTAAACCAACACAATGTTAATTAATTACCTCGACACCGAATGTCAACTAATTAATTAACTCATTCCTTCCAATGTACATCACATGCATAATATCTATACGTTCCGGCTCAGTTGATCTATGTGCACGATCCTATGGGTCTGTCTTTATGTTGGCAGTAGGCCCAATGCCCATAGACTGTAAGTGGGTTCTAGCAAATCATTACAGCCCCTAATTAAGAGAGAGATGCAGCAGTCTTTAGAAGACACTCACCCCGGTAGTAATCTCATAGTGTCCTTTGCCGAACAATATCAATATGAATAAACAAGAGGCATGGTGTCCGTCATCCTCTTTTGTTGTTTATTATATTTCTTGATCTTGAGTTAACTGATTAATCAAATAAGTAACCAACTTATTTGGGTATGGCCACACACTTATCAGTCCCAATCAACAAGTGGCCAGTGATATCATCTCGGTGTTACCCGAGTGGCAATTCCATAACTTCATCATCAATATCAATATGTTCACCTGTCCACCCAATCATACCCATATTTAGCATCCTTTTATTGACCTATTAGGCATATGTCAAAGTGAACTGGATTCCATATCGATACTATAATGACATCTGGTCTGAGGACAAAAGAGACCTATTCAAGAAAGACCTATGACGCGACAACCATGTGGATTTCTTATGCGGATCGATCTAGTCCCATGTCAATGACATGTACCTATATTCATGACTGACTATACAAGTACTATGGCTAGTTAAGAACTACCATACAGTCATCGAATATATAAGTCTGTGGTTCTATTCGTTCCCACGATTAGAACATACCTGGGATAGGTTTTATGATTATTAATCAATGGATACTCTACTCATATTATAGCATAAGATATAAATGAAATAAAAGTGACACAAATAATGTATTCATACATGACTCTTAATGTATAATACAAAATACAAGAATCCAATGCCCTGAGAACTAGGGCACACCAACAATCTCCCACTTGCACTAGTTCCAAGTGGGCATTGCCCTAATTCCTATAGATCTGGTATGACCGTCGTGCTCTGTGTGCTGCAGCGCTTTGGTTAATGTATCAGCGACATTATTCTTGGTGTCAACCCTCTGCAATAATGTCACCTCTGTTCACGATCTCCCGAATGAGGTGAAAGTTTCTGAGCACATGTTTGGATCTCTTGTGTGACCGGGGCTCTTTAGCTTGTGCGATGGCCCCATTTTTGTCACAAAAAACATCAACTGGGTCTGGGATAGTAGGTACCACTCCCAACTCAGTTATGAATTTCTTGATCCAAACGGCTTCCTTTGAAGCTTCGCACGCAGCTATCTACTCAGATTCTGTTGTAGAGTCAGCAATGGTGCCTGCTTTGAGGACCTCCAACTAATGGCACTGCCATTCAGGAGAACAAAACATAACCAGACTGTGACTGGTTCTTATCCTCATCGGTCTCAAAGCTTGCATCAGTGAAACCTGACACTACCAGCTCATTTTGACCTCCATACACTAAGAAAGCATCCTTAATCCGATTAAGGTGCTTTAGGATTGCCTTGACAACCTTCCAGTGTTCCTCCCCGGGGTCCAACTGGTACCGGCTGGTCATACTTAGTGCAAACACGACATCAGGCCTCGTACATTACAAGGACTACATGATAGATCCAATAGCAGATGCATAAGGGATCTTTTCCATGTTCTCCTGGTCCTTCTTTGTTTCAGGACCATCTTTCTTACTCAGCTTTAACCCATGGCGCATAGGCAAGAATCCTTTCTTTGCCTTGTCTATGTTGAATCTTTTCCGAACCTTATCAATGTACGTGGCCTGACTTAGGCCTAAAAGCCGATTGGATCTATCTCTGTAGATCCTGATCCCTAAGATCGTCTCAGCTTCGCCTAAGTCCTTCATTGCGAATCACCTACTCAACCACTGCTTAACCCCTTACAGTGTTGGTATGTCGCCTCCAATGATAAGGATGTCGTCAACATACAGCACTAGGAAGGTGGAAACGCTCCCACTAACCATCTTATACACACAGGGCTCATCAAAATTTTGTGTGAAGCCATATTCTGTATGGCCTCATTGAATCTCTGATTCCATGACCTCGATGCTTGCTTCAATCCATAAATAGATCTTTGAAGCTTGCATACCCGGTTTGGATACTTTGGATCGATAAAACCCTCAGGTTGTGCCATGTACACATCCTCGAGTAGCTTTCCATTAAGGAAAGCGGTCTTAACATCCATCTGCCATATCTCATAATCGTACCATGCAGCTATGGCTAGTAGTATCCTAATGGATTTGAGCATAGCAACTGGTGAAAAGGTTTCATAATAGTCAATTCCTTGAACTTGCCTGAATCCTTTTGCCACCAATCGCCCATTAAAGGTGTTGTCGGCTTTTAACTTGAAACACCACTTGCAACCCATCACTTTAGCACCCGGAGGTGGATCAACCAAGTTCCATACTTAGTTATTATGCATAGATTGCATCTCAGCCTCCATGGCTTTGCACCATTGATTTGAGTGTGGGCTTTCAATAGCCTCTTGATAGGTCTTGGGCTCCTCTTGGTCAACGACCATAAGGTCCCCATCATCAGTCACGAGAAAGCTGTACCTCTCTGGTTGATGATGTGTCCTACCAAACCTTCTAAGGTCCTGTGCAACCGGTTCTGGTTCCTCAATTTCTTGAGTAGTCAGATCAGTTCTCGAAGCATCCTCAGCAGTAGCTATAGAAGTTTGTGAGTCTTAAACTTCTGAAAGTTCAACATTACTCACACTATCTCTATTGGAAAGGAATTCCTTCTTCAAGAAGACTGCATTTCTGGCTATGAAAACTTTTTTCTCCACCGGATCGTAAAAGTAATAACCCTTAGTTTCCTCAGGGTAACCCATAAACTGGCACTTGACAGATTTTGACTCGAGTTTGCCACTTGTCAATTTCTTGACTTGTGCATCACAGCCCCAAATCTTTAAGAAATAAACATTGGGCTTTCGGCCCTTCCATAGTTCATATGGTGTTCCCTCAATTGCATTGCTTAGTGTATTATTAAGAATGTAAGTAGCTATCTTGAAAGCATATCCCCAAAAGGAGACAGGGAGTGTAGCATGACTCATTATCAAGCGGACCATGTCAAGCAAGGTCCTATTCCTCCTTTCTGACACTCTATTCCACTGGGGTGTACCAGGAGGAGTGAGTTGGGATACAATCCCACACTCTCTAAAAAATGAGTCAAACTCTTGGCTCAAATATTCAGGCCCTCGGTCAGACCAAAGTGCTTTTATTTTCTTGCCAAGTTGGTTTTCTACTTCATTCTTAAAGTCTTTGAACCTTTGGAGAGTCTCAGACTTATACTTCATCGGATACGTGTAACCGTATCTGCTGAAGTCATCCGTGAAGATGATGAAGTACAGAAAACCAGATCAAGCACTAGTGCTCATTAGGCTGCATACATTGGAATGTATTAGCTACAATAGCTCTGAGGCCCTTTCAGCAGTCTTGCTAAAAGGCGCCTTTGTCATCTTGCCTCTCAAACAAGATTCGCATGTGTCATAAGACTGGATGTCAAATGACCCTAGCACTCCACTAGAGTGAAGCCTAGTGTGAGTGAACGACCTTTTCGAAATAATGAAATAAGGCAGGCGGTTTTTGGAAAACCGAAGAAAATTGGTTTTATTTGGGTGTGAGATTTTTGGAAAACGGATTTTGGTTATCTTATTTTAGGGAAAACCATTCATTTGTTTTGACATCCCATTTTGTAGAAAATGTTTTTACGTTTTATAACTTAAAGACCTCGAAACCTAAATCCCGAGATCAGTGACAGAGTCGCCACTCGGATCAGCTCATTCGGGAAATTCCGGTATAGCTCCCTACCGAGCGTAGACTACTGTACCTAATCCAGAGATTTAGGGTTCGAGCAACTTACCTACTTAACCTCGAGCTTGTATTCATTTATTGTTTATGAAGTCATATTTATTCAATTTATTATCTTTTATAACCCTAATTTGTTTATATTATATTAAGCCGATGCTAAGGCAAAATGCAGAAAGTAAATTGCAGGAAAATTAAATCATCCACACATATATACAAAAGAATAATAGAGGCCGATTATATAACCAAATTGAATAAAAATTATAAAAACTCTCGTCCTCACTTTACAATCGCCTAGAGTACACAAGGATCTAAAAATACAACCGCCTAAATACAAGAATTAATCTATTAAATACAGCAAAAGTAAAAATAAATGCTGCAAAACAGATGGGTTAGCACAGTTTATATTGTAAACGCAAATAGGACTCAAACCAGGATAGAATGGGGATTTTAGAATAAGGGAGCATGCATTTAGGGGGTAACCGGTTCGACCCGACCGATCGGACCGGTTAGACCTGGAGAACGGTTTTGAAACGCCCTGTAAATTTTATGATGAAAAAGCAATTTTGAAAAACCATTTGGCTCGGTTTCATACGAATTTCCATTTTCATGGGTCGGTTATCCCGGAACTCGGGGTCCCGTTCGTGTGGGTTCATAAATGCAATATTACTGAAAATTGAATCTACGGTCGTGAATGCACAAAAAAAAAAATTCATTTTAATGATTTTTGGGGTTTTCTGAATTTTTTTGGGATTTTTTGAAAATTTTTATAGCTTAAAAGGGAAATTCTGATTCTGGAAATACGTTACAGTCGTGCGACTGTAAATTACAGTCGTGCGACTGTAAACGATCCAAACTCAGGATTTGCCAAAATTTTATTTGAAATAAACTGAAAGAAAATCATCTGGAAACCAAGAACAGTCGTACTACTGTTCATCAAACTCAAGAACAGTCGCACGACTGTTCTTGATTCCCAGAAATAGAAAACGCAAAACTTGAATAAAAAGCACAAAAAAACCCAACCAATCTCCCAGAAAGCTTGGAAAACAGAGGGGAAAAGGAGTGTTTACCTCTTAGGCGCTGATCCACTGTAGGATTGACCCCTGGCGTCACACCAATGCACTTAGATTTGCTCTTGTTCTCCTTGAGTCAAGGTTGGGAAGTTTGGTGCAAAATCTCCAAAATGTTAGGGATTTTGACGATTTTAAGGTCTGAGATTGATTGAGTTTCAGTGTTATGTCATTAACCTATGATTTCTAACCGATGTTAGACATTAACACTCTGAAATTGAGAAGAAAAGAGTTGAAGAAAGTTTTGGTTTTTTTGGTTTTCCTTTCTCTCTTCTTCTCTTTTCCTCCAATCCCTCTCTCTCTCTCTCTCTCTTTTTTCTTTCTTTTTCTTTTCATTTTGCCAAAAAGTCCCTCCTCCTCTCTCTTCTGCCTGCTCCCTCTCTTTTATTCCGGAGCATTAATTGCCCCCCCCATTTCCCCCATTTTTTAGTTTTCAGGATATGGGCTGGTTCACCTGCCACGACTCTACAGTCGTACGACTGTAGTTTGATTACAGTCATATGACTGTAGTCAAAGTCGTACGACTATCGTTCGTTTTTTTTTCTTTTTTTTATGGAAGATTCCGGCGCTTATAGTTGCCCCTCGCGGGATCAAAGTCGGATCATCGTGGGTACTAAAGCCTAGATCGAGTTTGGTCTCACGACTGTAAGCACGGTGAAGAAGGAAAAGGAAACGTACCTGGCGTTCCTTGTTCGAGGTTCCGGTTGTGATTCCAAATCGACTCACTGTGGGGAAGTTCTCCCATGAAGTTGGCTCATTATGGTGGAGCGCGCCCGTGATGTTGGCTCTCTGAGGCGGAGCGCGTCCTTGATGTTGGCTCACTGAGGCGGAGCGCATCCTTGATGTTGGCTCACTGAGATGTTGCCTCACTGACGCGGAGCGCGTCCATGATGTTGGCTCACTGAGGCAGAGCATGTCCATGATATTGGCTCACTGAGGCGGAGCACGTACAAGATGTTGGTGCTCAGTAGCGTATTTATTTCTTGATTGACAGTTTTGGAAACAAAAATTTTTGCCCCTCGATCAAGAATAAATACGATTGAATTGCTTTGCCCCCAGATACCTGTTAAAGGCAAGAGAATCCACAATGGGCATTTCTTCCTTGCCCATGTGGCGACAAGGTTGAAGTGAAAGGCACTGTTCCTTCTATGCGTCGAAGAAGCAATCCGAGGTTAATTGTTGTCTTGCCCCCATATACCTATTAAGGGCAAGAAACATCTGAATAAGCATTTCTTTCCTGCCTTTGTGATGACAAGATTGAAATGAATGTTCTTCCCCTGCTCTATGGCTAAAGGTTGAATGAGTTGGTCTGTTGTTCTGCCCCTAGATACCTGTTAAGGGCAAGAAGTTCATCAACAGACATTCTTCCCTGTCCATTGGGTCGACAAGGTCGAATGAGAGATGTGCTGTCCCTTCTATGAAGCGAAGAGGCAGCACGAGGCTGGAAATGAATGTTCTTCCTCTCCTATGTGGTGGAAAGGTCGAATGAAATGGTCTGTTGTTCTGCCCCCAGATACCTGTCAAGGGTGAGAAGTTCATCAACAGACATTCTTCCTTGTCCATTGGGTCGACAAGGTCGAATGAGAGAATGTGCTGTCCCCTCTATGAGGCAAAGAGGCAGCACGAGGTTGGTTATCTTGCCTCCAGATCCCTGTTTAAAGGCAAGAAACTCCTCAAAAGGCATTTCTTTCCTACCCCAGTGGTGACAGGATTGAAATGAATGTTCTTCCTTTCCTATCTGGCGGAAAGGTCGAACGAAATGGTCTATTATTCTGGCCCTTGATACCTGTTAAGGGTAAGAAGTTCGTCAACAGACATTCTTCCTTGTCCATTAGGTTGACAAGGTCGAATAAGAAATGTGCCGTCCCTTCTATGAGGCGAAGAGGCAGCACGAGGTTGGTGTTGTCTTACCCCCAAATAACTGTTAAGGGAAAGAAACACCTTAACAGGTATTTCTTTCCTGCCCCAGCGGTGACAGGATTGAAATGGATGTTCTTCCTCTCCTATGCAGCGGAAAGGTCGAATGAAATGGTCTATTGTTCTGCCCCCAGATACCTGTTAAGGGTAAGAAGTTCTCAACAGACATTCTTCCCTATCCATTGGGTCGACAGGGTCGAATAAGATGATGTGCTGTCTCCTCTATGATGTGAAGAGGCAGCACGAGGTCAGAAATGAATGTTCTTCCTCTCCTATGTGGCGGAAAGGTCGAACGAAATGGTCTGTTGTTTCACCCCCAGATACCTGTTAAGGGCAAGAAGTTCGTCAACAGACATTCTTCCCTGTCCATTGAGTCGACAAGGTTGAATGAGAGAATGTGTTGTCCCCTCTATGAGGCGAAGAGGCAGCACGAGGTTGGTTATCTTGCCTCCAGATTCCTGTTTAAAGGTAAGAAACTCCTCAAAAGGCATTTCTTTCCTGCCTCAGCGGTGATAGGATTGAAATGAATGTTCTTCCTCTCCTATGCGGCAGAAAGGTCGAACAAAATGGTCTGTTATTCTACCCCCAGATACCTGTTGAGGGCAAGAAGTTTGTCAACAGACATTCTTCCTTGTCCATTAGGTTGACAAGGTCGAATAAGAAATGTGCCGTCCCTTCTATGAGGCGAAGAGGCAGCACGAGGTTGGTGTTGTCTTACCCCCAAATACCTGTTAAGGGCAAGAAACACCTCAATAGGTATTTCTTTCCTGCCCCAGCGGTGATAAGATTGAAATGGATGTTCTTCCTCTCCTATGCAGCGGAAAGGTCGAACAAAATGGTCTATTGTTCTGCCCCCAGATACCTGTTAAGGGTAAGAAGTTCTCAACAGACATTCTTCCCTATCCATTGGGTCGACAGGGTTGAATAAGATGATGTGCTGTCTCCTCTATGAGGTGAAGAGGCAGCACGAGGTCAGAAATGAATGTTCTTCCTCTCCTATGTGGCGGAAAGGTCAAACAAAATGGTCTATTGTTTCACCCCCAGATACCTGTTAAGGGCAAGAAGTTCGTCAACAGACATTCTTCCCTGTCCATTGAGTCGACAAGGTTGAATGAGAGAATGTGTTGTCCCCTCTATGAGGTGAAGAGGCAGCACGAGGTTGGTTATCTTGCCTCCAGATCCCTGTTTAAAGGTAAGAAACTCCTTAAAAGGCATTTCTTTCCTGCCTCAGCGGTGATAGGATTGAAATGAATGTTCTTCCTCTCCTATGCGGCAGAAAGGTCGAACGAAATGGTCTGTTGTTCTGCCCCCAGATACCTGTTAAGGGCAAGAAGTTCATCAACAGACATTCTTCCTTGTCCATTGGGTTGACAAGGTCGAATAAGATGATGTGCTGTCCCTTCTATGAGGTGAAGAGATAGCACGAGGTTGGTTATCTTGCCCCTAGATCCCTATTTAAAGGCAAGAAACTCCTCAATAGGCATTTCTTTCTTGCCCTTGCGGTGACAGGATTGAAATGAATGTTCTTCCTCTCCTATGCGGTGGAAAGGTCGAACAAAATGGTCTGTTGTTCTACCCCTAGATACCTGTTAAGGGCAAGAATTTCATCAACAGACATTCTTCCCTGTCCATTGGGTCGACAGGGTCAAATAAGATGTGTGCTGTCCCCTCTATGAGGCGAAGAGGCAACACGAGGATGATTGTTTTAATGCATGTATGTGTGAATGCGTGCATGATTCATGTGTATGCATGTGTCATGATGCTCTTGATAATATTTTTGGTATCTGCACCATGCTGGGGAGTGAACTTGTGACTCCTGATGACTCCTGTGGGGACTGTGCCTGCCGGATGACTTTGCTGAGGATAATGACTTAGTGGGGATCATTTCGGCTAAGAACTTAGCTGGGAGTATTCTGATCCATTTGATCTCACTGGGGGATCTGTTGAAGATTCTGATTCAGTAGGGAGCCTTGCTGGAAACCCGCTTGAGGATTTTGTTGGAGACCCTGTGGGGATGATCCTACTGGGGACCACTCTGCCAGGGATAATTATGTTGGGGATGGTACAACTGAGCCTGTAGTTATCATTTGTACTAACAATTTCGTTGATGCCACCGTGGGTTTGGATGCAATGACTTACTGATGGGTGTTTATATGCAATGGCATGATGCATGCAATATGAACATCTAAGCAGAAAATCAAGCATGCATAATATCGTTATGATGACATCAGAATGAATGTGATAGGAAAATCAAAAGTGACTCTGACTCTGTATGTCACTCTCTTCTTGTTACCAACACATCCTTTCGGTTTTCTGTGTCGGAGATTCTCTTGCTGAAGATCTTTATGTTGTTTTTTTTTTGAACAATGGCCAAGTCTATAAGAGTGCGCCATCAAGTGGATCTTTTAGCACTGGCTTGTCTTAGGATTGGAGAATGCGCCTTGACGATTCCACCGAGGATCATGATAGGATCATCCTTGATGATATTTCGTGATTTTTCTTTTACCTGCCCCAAGTGTTGGAGGTTTGGGTTTGGGGTTTGTGTGTGGATGTGATGTGGATGTAAAACACTTCATTAAGTCTGGTTTGCTGTGTGCTGTAGCTTGAACATGGACATTTACATGCAATGGCATAATACATGCATATTGAGCATCAAAACAGCATATGAAACATTTATGATATGACGAATGTCAATGCATTAGGAAAATCCAACCCGTGGCTCTGGTGTGGATCAATGTCCCTTCATTACACCCTTTTTTTTTTCTTTTCTTTTTCTTTTTTTTTTTTTTGGGAATCCGCTGGGGATGTTACCAAAGTGCACAGCTGGCCACTGGATGGAGCTGCCTATATTGAGTAGACCACCTGAGATGGAGTCAATTAACCACTGAAATCTCTAAGGGTCTGGAATAGTATTCATGTTTTCAATTCACTCGAGATTCCAATTCACACACGGTTGCCAAAGATGGACATAGCTTTTAGTCCTTCAAGGTATGGCCTGATTCAGAATGACTTGAGTTAATTGTGGTTTTCCTTTGTCCGTGAACCATAATAACCCTAGAGCAACAGACACCATGGCTAGGAAATGAAAGAATCACTGGTAAGTAATCACTTCTGTTGCAGCTGAAGACTGAGTTCTTGAAATGGTTAGTAAATGCAACTTTTCCCTGAATATTAGCACAGCAGGCTTTGTAGGTATTTCTGTTGATGGGAACATCCCATTCATGATTGTTGAAAGCTTTCTAAAACCTGGTTGCTCCAACACTGTTGGTGAAGTTCATAGGGTTAGATATTAGTCACTTCTTCTTTCTAGCACATTTTTGCTCAACAAAACCATCTCTTGCTGGGTTAAGCCCAACATAGGCTATCGTGTGGATTTTGCTGGGTGAGAGCAATTGTTACTTAGGAGTTCCATCAGCGGTTGCTTAAACATTGGAAAACTCCAACTCAATTGAGGTAGGCTTATAGTCAAATCCTCTTTCTATCATGAAATCAAGACCTTTCTTGTCAGTCTGAGGTTACAAAATGTTTGGTCTGGGGGTTTAGGTTGAGGAGAAGTGGCATGGGATAGAAAGAGAATCCCCAATTTTGTACAGGTTGATGATAAACAAAGACTGATTGAGTCAGTACTTTGTCATAGGCCCCTGTCATCTTTTGGATAATGAGATGATGCGAATATGGAAAAACTTTTGGGTTCAATTTCTTGTTAGAAGCCATTGATGGTGGAAAATAAGGCTTCACAGGGTCAGTTCAGGGAATAGGGTAAAAAGGGGTTTTGTTAAATAGGTGTTGGTGGTTTGGGTGGTAAAGGAAGACAAAGGGTGTTGAAGGTGTGGAAGAAATTGGAAAAAGAAAGGGGAAGAACTTTGGTTTTGAAGACAGGAAAGTCCAAGTCTTTCGCAGATAGAAGGGAAGGATCTGACGATATCAGGAGCTGAAGATTACCCTTTAATGCTACGAGATCCTTTTTCTTCATTTTTTTTCTTTTTTGTTTTTTGTTTTCTTTTTTGTTTTTTGTTTTTTTTTTGTTTTTTTGTTTTTTTTTGTTTTTTTTTGAACCGAGCTCCAACCATAACCATCTGTTGGTTTTCTTGCTGCATTCAAACTCATGCATGTCTTGTGTATTTGATATGCTTTTTGGATGAACAATGCAGGCGTAATGTCATGTACATATGAATGTCATATGAACAAGATAATGTATGTAGTACAACCAAAATTGCTTCAGCATTTTACACATGATGGGTGATGAAAGTGATGAAAACCATTTGAATACTCCGAGGGTTGGAGATTTTTGGTGAATGGGGAGTTTTAGTTTTAGGGTTTTGGCTCGGGATACCCTCTTGGGATATGAGATCATTTTTTGCCTCAAGGAGGACTTCTTGGGTTTAATTGCCTCTAGGAGGGCTTTTAGGTTTGATTTTTCGTCATGGAGGGCTTTCTTCAATTTGGGTGCCTCAAGGAGGGCTTTTTGGTTTGATTTTGCCTCAAGGAGGGCTTTTTAGGTTTTTTGGGTAGGATTTGGAGTTTCAAAGATGGCTTTCGGTTTAGAATGGTTTGGGCATCATGTGTGCCTTTTAAGTTGAAGCTCTGGGGAAGGACTGGTAGTGTCTTTCAAGGATTGTTGAGTTGAATCAGTAGATGCCTCGGCGGAAGTGGTACCATCGTATCATTTTATTTATCTCACAAGCTCAACTTTCAAGAGAGAGTTCGTTCAGGACCAGGTTCACTTTTAGGTTCCCTATAGTATTTAGATTGATGTCATGCACTTTGATATTATCCGTGTTTAACATGTCATGTTAGATGTTCTAATGCGTGCGCAATGCCATATACATGCAATCACCATATAAGTAAGAAGATAACAAAATGCATTGCATTCAAAATGATTTTAATACACCATGGCAACAAAAATGAGTTCCCTACAAAAAGGACAACTCTGAGGGGTTTTTTTTTTACCCCCAACTAGTCACTGCCTCGACTCTAGTACCGTTGCCCCGTTCTCGTCAGATCAGACCCTGTAGCTCTTCATCATATTCCTCTCCCAGGAAGGATTAAGGAATTTCATTGGTGATCTCCTAGATTGCCCCTGGTCGCTCGTTAGAGGTGGACGACACCCCCAATTTTCCTCCGTCGACCAGCTTCTGGATCCTCCTTCGCAGACCGACACATTCCTTAGTCCGGTGGCCTGCTACTACATGATAGCTGCAGTAGTTTCCCTTTTGTTTTGGTGTTGGTGCCACGTATTGTCGAAAACTCTACAACAGGCCCATCTTTTTGCAGATGGCAAATAGTCTGGTCACAGAACGAGGTCCAGAGGATGCGACTGCCCCTGTGTCTTCGGGAGGCAAACTCTGGATTTGTCGCGAAGCAGAGTCAATGTTGGCACTGGTGTCAAGAGGTCTCTTCAGTTCTCATTCATTGGACGACCCCGGTAAGCCTAAATTTTGGTGAGAGGGCCTTCCGAGGTGTCGAGAGGGAGTGTCAACAACCTAGGCATTCTACTCTTTATCCATGCCAACATTGGAGTCCATGCTCGCCATGTCTCTTATTTTCCCTTCGAGTTCTGCCACCTTGGTTTCCAGTTCAGTGCATCTCGCCGTTAGCCTCTCTACTCTGTCAAGATCATCCCCTAACATTTCTCTCAGCATTGCTGCCGTTTCCTCCCTAATTGCCTTCCGGAATCAAAATGAAGCGACATAGTCTTCCATAACATCTATTATGGGGTTGAAGCTCCTTGGGTTGGCCATCCTCAAAATTCTTTCCCCTAATGAGAGCACTTGTTAGTGTCGGCAGGCAGATACCAAACAGGGAACTATGTATGTGTGACGTGTTATATGTGGATGATTTATTGCATGTGTAATGTCATGTAATGCTATTTGGAGCCAATGAATATGTATGCAAAATTAAAAAGGGAAACATGAAGATGCAATGAATGCTGGTGGGGATGATGGATGCTAAAATAAAATATGGTGTATAAATATACACCACAGGGATAGAATGACACTCGGGAGAGTGCACGGATCGACGCAAGTATTACTTGCAATAGGATGCATAGTTATGCCCCCGGGAAGAACGACACCACTAGGGTGTCCACGGATCGAAGCAAGACATTACTTGTAATGGGGTGCATAGTTATGCCCCCCGGGAAAGAACTACACACTAGGGTGTCCACGGATCGAAGCAAGGCATTGCTTGCAATGGGGTGCATAGTTATGCCTCCTGGGAAAAAACAACACACTGGGGTGTCCACGGATTGAAGCAAGGCATTGCTTGCAATGGGGTGCATAGTTATGCCCCCGGGAAAGAACGATACACTAGGGTGTCCACGGGTCTCAGCAAGATTTTACTTGCAGAGAAAAGTTGAGATGGGGTGCATAGTTATGCCCTCGGGAAAGAACGACACACTGGGGTGTCCACAGATCGAAGCAAGACATTGCTTGCAAGGGTGCATAGTTATGCCGCTGGGAAGAAATGACACACTAGGGTGTCCACAGATTGAAGCAAGATATTACTTGAAAGGGAAGTTGAAATGGGGTGCATAGTTATGCCCCCGGGAAGAATGAGACACTGGGGTGTCCACGGATCGAAGCAAGACATTGCTTGTAATGGGGTGCATAGTTATACCCCCCGGGTAAGAACAACACACTGGGGTGTCCACAGATCGAAGCAAGACATTGCTTGCAATGGGGTGCATAGTTATGCCCCTGGGAAAGAACGATACACTGGGGTGTCCACGGATCGAAGCAAGACATTGCTTGCAATGGGATGCATAGTTATGCCCCCGGGAAAGAACGACACACTAGGGTGTCCACGGATCGAAGCAAGATATTACTTGCAATGGGATGCATAGTTATGCCCCCGGGAAAGAACGACACACTAGGGTGTCCAGGGGTCGAATTAAGATATTACTTGCAATGGGATGCATAGTTATGCCCTCAGAGAAAGAACGACACACTAGGGTGTCCACGGGTTGAAGCAAGATATTACTTGTAATGAGGTGCATAGTTATGCCCCGGGGAAGAAATGACACACTGGGGTGTCCATGGATTGAAGCAAGATATTACTTGTAAGGGTGCATAGTTATACCCCTGGGAAGAAACGACACACTAGGGTGTCCACGGATCGAAGCAAGACATTGCTTGCAATGGGGTGCAGAGTTATGCCCCCGGGAAGAAATGACACACTAGGGTGTCCACGGGTCGAAGCAAGATATTACTTGCAAGGGTGCATAGTTATGGCCTCCGGGAAGAAATGACACACTGGGGTGTCCACGGGTCGAAGCAAGATATTGCTTGCAAGTAGAGTTAAATGCTGTGGTGGTGTGTATGTGCATGATGATCTAACATAATCTTCAACACTCAGGGAGTACCTTGGATTATGAAGCATGATATGAGGTGAGATAGAATAAAGTGTTCGACATACGGATAGCTTTTCGACACTCGAGGAGCACCTTGAGCCTTTATGTGATGAAATGATGTGAGATAATGTGCTTGGCACACGGGTTGAATTTTCGGCCCTTGGCGAGCACCTTATGTTTATGTATGAATGAGATGTATAGTCACGGGGTTGATACAATTGAATGATGTTAGATGGGTGAAGATAGGAATGAAGATGATTCACCTTATTATATATTTTGGATGTTCCGCGGATGCCCCTATGCTATGCAAAAAGGCAATGCAAACAGACCGCGCGTGAACCGGCACACGGGCGCATGTTCGGTGCCTTAGGAGCACCTAGTGAATATCATGGAATGGTCTCACGTGGCCGACACATGGAAAGAGTTCTGATGCTTTTGATGCATCCAATGGATGTTATGGAATGGTCGTGTGTATTCCAACACACAGACAGAGTTCTGATGCTTTTGATGCATCTGACATGAAATGATGTTATAGACAAGTCACGTGTAACTTGAGACATGGACAAAGATTCGGCGTTCATGGAACACCTTGCATGATTTAGTAGTGTCATGGAATGCCCTATATGTGTCCTAACTGGGCACTCATGGAGTACCCTGGATGACTTGGTAATGTTATGAGTAATCCGATATGTATCGCGACACACAAGCGAGATCTCGGTATCCCACTGACACCGGGAACAGACAGATATATGAGATGTAGCATAATGCTTATCATGTGATTCTCCACATGAATGCAGGCTTAGCACCGTTGTGGTCTTCTAATGAATGTAATGGTATGGAGGAATGGCCGAGTGCAAACCTAAGCACAGGTAAAACATGGGTGACTTTGGGACACCCATTATGAAATGAAATGATCATGATGGGGCATCCCTAGAAAATCCTTAATTAGGTGTAATGGAATGAAATGATGTGAATGCACATGTCACACATAATGCAAGTGGCTGCAGAAGATGTGGTTACGATGCATGACATACGATATGATGTCGTGCGTGCAAAGAGCAAATGTGTATGTCATCCAAAATACAGATGGCTGAAGAAAAATGTAGTTAGGGTGCATGACCTACAAGATGATCTTATGTGTGGAAGGAATGAATGCATATGTCACCCAAACAAAACATCGTAGAGACACAAAGACATGACTAGTATACATGACACACACACAAATTAATGCCTTACATGTTTCATGGAAACATAATATGTGTATGGCACATGTGAATAAAATATCATAGCTGCAAAAGAATATGATTAGTATTAATGCTATAGAAATGTTGATGCCTTGGGAATGATTATACAAGACATGATATGAATAACATAAAGATGATTGTATGCATTTGATACTTCATGAATGAAAACAATAAGGGGTATGAATTCTTTATTCTAGACGTTCTAAGAATGCCTGATGCTATGCAAAAGTAATGCAAAGAAGACTATGGGTGAATCATCACACCGGTAAAAAGTCGACGCTTTTGGAGCACTTAATGAATTATCATGAAATGACCATGTGTGAGCCGACACACGGGCAGAGTTCCAACACTTTGTAGGTCGATAGCATGAAATGAAA
This sequence comes from Euphorbia tirucalli, assembly GCA_039660915.1. Taxonomy (NCBI): domain Eukaryota; kingdom Viridiplantae; phylum Streptophyta; class Magnoliopsida; order Malpighiales; family Euphorbiaceae; genus Euphorbia; species Euphorbia tirucalli. The sequence continues at coordinate 36,112,018 of CM077633.1, forward strand.
TGGCCGCACAGGAACTGCCCCACGAACAGAGTTCTGATGCTTTTGAGGCATATGATATGAGAAGATTTTATAGAAAAGTCGCGTGCCATTGAGGACACGGATGAAGGTTCAGTGTTCATGGAACACCTTGCATGATTTGATAAAGTCATGATATACTCCTATGTGTGTACTGATTCGGTACTCGGGGAGCACCTCGAATGATTTCACAATGTTATGAAATGGTTCGATATGAACCATAATGTACAAACAGGACTTGGCGTCACCCGAACACCTATGATGAATGAACAGGATGTCATGTAATGGCATCATATGAATTGTCACATGGGAGCAAATCTAGGACCATTGTGGTCTACTATTGAATGGTATGATATTTTGTGAAATGGCCGAGTGCAATCCAGTGCATGGGCAGAAATCGGGTAGCTTTGGGGTACTCGACATGGGATGAAATGAAATGATCATGATGGGCATTCTCGGAATGCCAGAACATGTGAAATGGAGTGAAGTGGAATGGACACGTATGTCACACAAACATATAAGTGGCTGTAGGAAAATGTGGTTAGAATGCGTGACACGCAGAATGATATCGTGTATGTTTCATGGAAATGCTGACACACGGAATGTATATGTATGTTACGCAAATAAAATGTCATGGTTGTACGAATACGTGGTTAGGATGTATGACATACATAATGATGTCATATTTATGTTATGGGAATGTGGACATACGAAATGGGTAAATAACACACGAATAATATGTCATGGCTGTACGAAGATGTGGTTAGAATGCGTGACATGCTGAATGATGTCATATGTGTTTCATAAAAATGTTGGCATACAGGATGTATATGCATGTCATACAAGTAAAACATCATGGATGGACGAAAATGTGGTCAGCATAAATGTCATACATAATGCAGGTATTTTAAAAATGGCTACACGAAAACATGATCAGAAATGACACATGAGGTGATTATGCACTTTGGATGCTTTATGAAAGGTAAAAAGAAAGGGAAAAACAACACAGAACAAACATTAGCGCACGTAAAAATATGCGCTCCAAAGGTGCACACTCAATGTTCATTTTCAAAGCTAAGTTTTGGTAACCCTAGGGGAAATTACTAAGCCATTACGTGTGGGCCAAAGTCAAAACCAAGGGTCATACAGTCTCCCATAGTGAATAAACATTTCCCCATCGTAGAACACGATGTAAGGTCATGCGAGGCTATGAGTGGTTTACCCCGTCGGGTGTCTCCAATCCTAGCGGTAGAGGTAGGCCACCTTGTTGGGTAAACCAGGGTGAAAACGGTGTATTTGAGGGGTTGAGAAGAAGAAAATGTCATGATATGCAAAGATATGAATAAATATGATGTTTATAAATTGATAAAGGAATACAAGCGAGGTTATATTTCAATAGTTGCCTAAGTTCCTTAAGTTTTTAAGAAAAACATTTTAAGGAACATAACTATCCCTAGCAGAGTCGCCACTGTGAGCGGACAACCTTTTCGAAATAATGAAATAAGTTGCGGCGAAGCGGGCCGGGGGTTTTTGGAAAACCTAAGAAAATTGGTTTGTTTTGGGTATGAGATTTTTGGAAAACGGATTTTGGTTATCTTATTTTAGGGAAAACCATTCATTTATTTTGACATCCCATTTTGTAGAAAACGTTTACGTTTTATAACTTAAAGACCTTGAAACCTAAATCCTGAGATCAGTGACAGAGTCGCCACCCGAATCAGCTCATCCAGGAAATTCTAGTACAGCTCCCTACTGAGTGTAGACTACTGTACCTAATCCAGAGATTCAGGGTTCGGGCAACTTACCTACTTAACCTCGAGCTTGTATTCATTTATTGTTTATAAATTCATATTTATTCAATTTATTATCTTTTATAACCCCAATTTGTTTATATTATATTAAGCCGATGCTAAGGCAAAATGTAGAAAGTAAATTACAGGAAAATTAAATAATCCACATAAATATACAAAAGAATAATAGAGGCTGGTTATATAACAAAATTGAATAAAAATATAAAAACTCTCGTCCTCACTTTACAATCGCCTAGAGTACACAAGGATCTAAAAATACAACCGCCTAAATACACGAATTAATATATTAAATACAGCAAAAGTAAAAATAAATGCTGCAAAACAGATGGGTTAGCACAGTTTATATTATAAACGCAAATAGGACTCAAACCAGGACAGAATGGGGATTTTAGAATAAGGGAGCATGCATTTAGGGGGTAACCGGTTCGACCCGATCAGTCGGACCGGTTAGATCTGGAAAACGGTTTTGAAACGCCCTGTAAGTTTTGTGATGAAAAATCAATTTTGAAAAACCATTTGGCTCGGTTTCATACAAATTTCCATTTTCATGGGTCGGTTATCCCGGAACTCGAGGTCCCGTTCGTGTGGGTTCCTAAATGCACTAATACTGAAATTGAATCTACGGTCGTGAATGCACACATCAAAATTCATTTTGATGATTTTTGGGGTTTTTTGAATTTTTTTGGGATTTTTCGAAAATTTTTATAGCTTAAAAGGGAAATTCTAATTCTGGAAATACGTTACAGTCATACGACTGTAAATTACAGTCGTGCGACTGTAAGCAATCCAAACTCAGGATTTCGCCAAAATTTTATTTGAAATAAACTGAAAGAAAATCATCTGGAAACCAAGAACACTCGTACTATTGTATTTACAGTCGTACGACTGTTCATCAAAGTCACGAACAGTCGCACGACTGTTCCAAAAAGCTTGGAAAACAGAGGGGAAAAGGAGTGTCTACCTCTTAGGCGCTGATCCACCGTAGGATTGACTCCTAGCGTCACACCAATCCACTTAGATTTGCTCTTTTTCTCCTTGAGTCAAGGTTGGGAAGTTTGGTCCAAAATCTCCAAAATGTTAGGGATTTTGACGATTTTAAGGTCTGAGATTGATTGAGTTTCAGTGTTAAGTCATTAACCTATGATTTCTAACCGATTTTAGACATTAACACTCTGAAATGGAGAAGAAAAGAGTTGAAGAAAGTTTTGGTTTTTTTGGTTTTCCTTTCTCTCTTCTTCTCTTTTCCTCCAATCCTTCTCTCTCTCTCTCTCTCTCTGTTTTCTTTCTTTTTCTTTTCTTTTTGCCAAAAAGTCCCTCCTCCTCTCTCTTCTGCCTGTGCCCTCTCTTTTATTCCGGAGCATTAATTGCTCCCCCCATTTCCCCCATTTTTCAGTTTTCAGGGTATAGGCTGGTTCACCTGCCATGACTCTACAGTCGTACGACTGTAGTTTGATTATAGTCGTACGACTGTAGTCCAAGTCGTACGATTATCGTTTGTTTTTTTCTTTTTTTCTTTTTTTTTTTTATGGAAAATTCCGGCGCTTACACCTAGCTATGCTCTTCTCATTTTTATGGCCAAGTCGACAATGCCAGATGTAAGTAGGATTAACTTCATTTTGTTTAATCCTTTTAGTATTTATGTTACAGATTGAACTTTCACGTTTTAGATCAAGGATATATAAGCCATGTTCAAGAAATGCTGTTCCATAAATAATATTGCCACATTGCATAGAAATTCTACCATGTCCAATATTAAATATGAAACCAGAAATATCCAACAAAGAAACGAAAATAATATTCCTGCACATCGCAGGTACAAAATAATAGTTTCTTAGTTCCAAAACAAGTCCACTAGGCATCTCCAAGAAATAATCTCCTATCTCCATGGCCTGAACCCGAGCACCATTTCTAACTTGAAGATCTACTTCTCTAGATCCTAATAATCTCCTATTTCTTAGACCCTGCACATTTGAACAAATGTGAGATCCACATCCAGTGTCCAAGACACAAGATGTAGAAATAGCCAGATTAATCTGAACAACATAAATACCTGAAGCAGCAGTTTTGCCCTTCAGCTGCTCCCTTAGCTTTGGACATGAGCTCTTCTAGTGCCCCTTCTCATGACACTCATGGCAGACATCGTCAGGAGAAGCAACCCTTGCTTTAGGTTAGGCCACCACCTTTTTGCCCTTAGCCTTGGCCTTAGATTTGGCCTTTCCCTTAGTAATGGATGTATTGCCCTTGTTCACCAGCAATACTTCAGGAGTGTTCTTAAGAGACTGCTCAGCAAGCTTGAGCATGCCATGCAGCTCAACAACCCATTTATCCAACCCTTGCATATGGTAATTCATGATAAATTGGTTGTAAGACTCAGGAAGTGACCCGAGAATAATGTCTGCTACCAAGTCCTACGAAACTGGCAAGCCAAGACGGGCAAGTGTCTCAGTATACCCCTTCAACTTTAACACATGAGTGCTAACAGAAGTCCCAGCTACCGTTACGGTCGTGCAAAGTGCCTTAGTTGTCAGGTAACATTCCTGACCAGCCTGATCTTGGAACATCTTTTTAAATTGATCCATCATCTCATAAGCATGCTCGTCCATAAACTACTTCTGAAGATCAGAAGCCATGGTACCCAGCATGAGGCACGAGACATCTCGGTCATCCCTCATGTGCCGGTCATACTGCTCCACCATCATCGTGGTGACGCCTCGACCTGCGGGAGGGCCAACTGGTACAGGAGCATTCAGTACATACTCCTTAGACTCTTGTCTAAGAACTATTTGTAAGTTCCAAGCCCAGTCCAGGAAGTTAGTCCCCAAAAGCTTCTCCTTCTCCACGTGTGACCTAAGTGAGAGTGAGTTGTTGTTTGTTGTAGCCATTTAAATTGCTTAAGTGAAATGGGATTATCTACATGGAAGAAATCATTGCTTGAGTTAGAAATAAAGGACTTTTAAGCCAATTCAAATTAATAATATGATTTTAATTTGTTTGTTGGTGATGTTAATTGGCTGACTTGACCAAGATCCACAACTTATTAATGACTGGCCGAACTAAGGCTTGCTAACCAACCGTTGATTCGTTTGGTAGGACAACCTATCCAATCCTTCCACGAAGGACTCTTGGTTTGATGGGCTTATTGACACTTTACCCATCTGTGCTTAGGGCCCACTATGAGCTAATGCTACCCATGTTGAGTCAAACCACCATTCACATGTTAACCATACCATGTATCCTAACCCTCGACGGCCCACCGAATACTACAATGTTCCCAGCTAGGGCATGGCGCACATTGCAGCATCAATGGGAGGAAGAGGTGTGAATGTGGGAAGCACTTTTCAACGACTCAATATTTTAATTACCGGATTAAAATTAAGTGATACAGCTTAGCATGTAAAAACGCGGGTAATAATTTGGTGATCCATACAGCCATATTATATGACAAATGCAATAGCATACTTAATTTAAAATAAATGAGATCCTATGGGCCTTTAATTACAATCTAATGAAAAACTAGATATCCTATCTAATTCTTCATGGGCCGGACTGCAATCCTTCTTGGGCTCCCACCATGGGCTTGCTCCATCTGGGCCTTCCTCGATACTAGATGCAATTACAATAATTTTGTAAAATAAAATCTATTCTAAAATTACATCAAAATAAAAATGGCACGCATGCCATATTTCCCAAAATTAAATTACAACCGATAATAATTTAGGGCCCATAGAACTCAACACCACATTTCAAACAAAGTACCTGTCGTGCACATACATACCAATATGATGCATGATCATGGCATTTCAAATTATAAATATAAATGTTAAGCCAAGTTACTTAGGGTGAAATCGCCAATTTTAACAAATGTGACTAAGGTCCATAAAGGCCCAATGGATAACATCCATAAATGCAAAATTAACAATTTTGCTCCCACTTGAATTTGGGTTGTCACAAATTTAAAATTTAGCTCTCCCAATTTTAACCGGTGTTACGGTTTATTGGGCCAGTTTCACAAAGCCCATATTCAATTTAATATGCAAACAATTAAATTATATATGCAAGCCAACAAAATAAACAATTTAAATACAAATTAATTTAAAAAAAAATATAATTTAATTTGCATTAGGGCCCGGATAAAAAATACCCGCAAAATCCAAAACCAGAGCCAAAACCCACTGGCGGCAGCCTGCCGCGGCAGCAGTAGCCAGCAGTTGCTGCACAACGTGGCATGATTGCGATTCCATCTTGCCCAAACCCTATTTTTATTTTGTATTTATTTTTTTAATCATAAACAAAAAATGTTTCCAGCAAAAAAAATATAATTAATAGAGAAAACAATTTTAGATGGAATACAATTGGGGAAAAATAATCAAAAACCCCAATCCAAAATTCTGGGGTTTATCAAAACCAAAACCAATTGAATAAAACCCTAAAATCAAAAACTTGAAACCCATTCTTTCTTCAAGAATGCTTTCAAGAACCAATTCCAATCAATCTAATGGACAAAACCTAGGCTCTGATACCACTGTTGGGATTCGTCATTGGTAAAATAACATGGCGCAGTGGAAAATACACCGTTTAAAATTTCCTAGAATCCACCAATCGTGTCCAATTACCATTGATTGAAATAAAAACAATTTGAATCAAGAGATTGAACTCACCAGATTATGTCTCTTCTAGAGATTGCTGTAGAATCGTTTCTTAAAATTGATCTCCATAATCCGGTGCACGATCAACTATCGAACAGGAACCAATGCTAGTCGAAGAACGGAAGAAATTGCACCAAAGAATTTGGCTATTGGGGCTGATATTGTTGCTGGCTGAATTTCCTTTTTGTCTAGGTTTAAGAGAGTGATTTTTTCCATAAATGTGCCTTTTATAGTCCTTATGTAATATGGACTCGAATAAGGTTAAGTATACCCAAGCCCATTAGGATTTTAATTACATATTTAAATCCTTATTCCATAAGATTTATAATACATAATTTAATTCCATATGGCTTGATTTAATTACCCCTAATTAAAATAAAATCACACTTAAGAAAATAATTTAATTAATTGTTTACTTTATGTGATTCAATTAATTGATAAATTAATTAATTACATTATGTAAACTTATTAATTAAATTAAACCAACCCAATGCTAATTAATTACCTCGATACCGAATGTCAACTAATTAATTAACTCATTCCTTCCAATGTACATCACATGCACAATATCTATACGTTCCGGCTCAGTTGATCTATGTGCATGATCCTATGGTTCTGTCTTTATGTTGGCAGTAGGCCCAAGGCCCATAGACTGTAAGTGGGTTCTAGCAAACCATTACAGCCCCCAATTAAGACAGAGATGTAGCAGTCTTTAGAAGACACTCACCCAGTAGTAATCTTATAGTGTCCTTTGCCTAACGATATCGATATGAATAAACAAGAGGCATGGTGTCTGTATCCTCTTCTATTGTTTATTATATTTATTGATCTTGAGTTGACTGATTAATCAAATAAGCAACCAACTTATTTTGGTATGGCCATACACTTATCAGTCCCACTCATCAAGTGTCTAGTGATATCATTTCGATGTTACCCGAGTGGCAATTCCATCACTTCATCATCAATATCAATATGTTCACCTGTCCACCCAATCATACCTATATTTAGCATACTTTTACAGACCTGTTAGGCATATGTCAAAGTGAACTGGATTCCATATTGATACTATAATGAAATCTAGTCTGAGGACAAAAGAGACCTACTCAAGAAAGACCTATGACATGACAACCATGTGGCTTTCTTGTGCGGATCGATCCAGTCCCATGTCAACGATATGTACCTATATTCATGACTGACTATACAAGTACTATGGCTAGTTAAGAACTACCATACAATCATCGAATATACAGGTCTATGGTTCTATTCGTTCCCACGATTAGAACAGACCTGGGATGGGTTTTATGATTATCAATCAATGGATACTCTACTCATATTATAGCAAAAGATATAAATGAAATAGATTAATTGCCTTTATTAATTTGACACAAATAATGTATTCATACATGACTCTTAATGTATAATACAAAATACAAGAATCCAATGCCCTAAGAACTAGGGCATACCAATAGAATCGTCTTATCTGCGGACTCTATTGGGGATCTTGATTCATTTAGGTTTTGTGAGCAGACAACCCCACTAGGGATTCCGTTTACCCTGAATTCCGCTCATTCCATCTGCCCGATTGATACCGGCGGATGTTTCCTCCCAGATTTGGGTGTGCTTCCAGGCCAAGCTAGTCTAATCTGTTATTCTTCAGACCCTTCTGATCAATTGCACTAGCGGGTTTAGCACATCGGCACTACAAACTTATTGCCCACTTTGTCAAGGGATGGCCTATTTATCTGAGCGGGGGGTGAGAATTAGACCTTGAATTCTGTATTGTGTTCTGCTGGAGACCTCGCTAGGGACGACCCTGTTGGGAATGATACATCTGGGCCAGGAGTTACCATCTGTAACAGTAATTTCATTGGAGCCGTCGTGGGTTTGGATGCAATGCCCTACTAATGGGTGCTTACATGCAATGGCACGCTGTATTCAATATGAACATCTAAGTAGAAAATCAAACATGCTTAATATCATTATGATGACATTAGAATGAGTATGATAGGGAAAGCAAAAGTGACTTTGACTTTGAACGTCACTTTCTTCTTGTTACCAACACGTCCTTTCGGTTTTTTATGTCGGAAATTTTCTCCTCTGGATTTTCTTCCCTTTTTTTTTTAGTTGGACTGAAAATTCTACGTGAGCACTCTAGCCCAGTAGATTTTTCGTACTGGCCTGTCTTGGGATTGGAAAGTGCGCCTCAATATATGTTTCCCAAAGGTGGTGAGAGGGTTGTTCTTGATGATGCTTAATGGTGTAGCTTTTACCTGCCCCTAGTGTTAGAGGTTTTATGTTCAGCTGTTTGGCTGTAAAACACTTCATCATATCTGGTTCGCTGCGTGTGGCAACCTATACATGGACATTTATATGCAATGGCATGACGGACACAGCTTTCAGTTCTTCAAAATGTGGCCTGATTCAGAATGACTTGAGTTAATCGTGGTTTCCCTATGTCTGCCAGCCACAATAGCCCCATAGCAAATCACACCATCTTTAGGAGGTGAAAGGAATACTGGTAAGTAGTCACTTCTATTGCAGCTGAAGACTGAGTTCTTGAAATGGTTGGTAAATGCAACTTTCCCCTGAATATTAGCACAGCAGGCTTTGCAAGTCTTTCTATTGATGGGGTCATCCCATTCAAAATTATTGACAGCTTTGTAAAACACGGTTGTTCGGCCACTGTTGGTGAAGTTCATGGATGCACTACCGAAATTTCCCCCAGTCTTGAAGTCCACAAGCAAATAGAGGAAATCATAGGCACAATTCCCTTTGGACTTATTCTTGTTTTTCTCCATACAATGCCTGACTAGAATTTGCAGCAGATTGTGTCTTTGAAACCGATTTGGTAAATTTCTGATCATCAGGCTTGTTTTCCCCTTTTCTCAGCATTGTTGAGCCGATTTGAAGCATACTTATATTCAAATCTTCTCTCTATCATGAAATCAAGGCCTTTCCTGTCAGCTGAGGATGCAAAGCAATTAGTTTGGGTGTTTAGGTTGAAGAAGGATGATGTAGGATTAAAAGAGTATCCCCAATTTGGTACAGCTTGATGCTAAATGAAGATGAATTGAAGCGGTGCCATAACCACCTGCTCCGTCACCCTTCTGGTGATGAGATGATGCAGAAAAATGTGATATGGAGCAGCATTCTGGTTCCATTTCTTGTTAGAAGCCATTGATGGTGGAAAATAAGGCCTCACAGAATCAGTTCAGGGAAGAGGATGAAAAGGGGTTTCATCAAACAAGTGCCATGCTTTGCAAGTAAACGGAAGAGAAAGGGTGTTAAAGGTGTGGAAGAATTTGGAAAAGGGAAGTGCTTTAGGTTTGAAGATAGGAAAGTGCACTATACCTTACCATTTAATGCTGTGAGACACTCCAGTGTTAGCTATGGCAGCCATGTATGGGAGAAACTCTTCTGTCTGCATCGATTTTTCTTTGCTGCTCTTTTTTTTAGGACTGAATCCAAGCCACAACAACCTGTTGGTTTTCCTACCACATCCAAATTCATGCATGTTTAATATGTCTTTTTGGATGAACAATGCATTGTAATGTCATGTACATATGAATGTCACACGTACAAGATAATTTATGCACTACAAACAAAAACTGCATCAGAGTTTTACCACATGATAGGTGATGAAGATGATGAAAGCCATTTGAATATGCCATGGGTTGGAGATTTTGATGAGTTTGGAATTTTAGCTTTAGGGTTTTGGCATGGGGTACCTTCTTGGGTAAGGAAATAGGCTTGGGGCTACACTTTGGAGTTGGATTTTGAGTTTTAATAATAGCTTCTAGATTGGAACAGTTCGGGTATCATTTGTGCTATTCAAATTGAAACTTTAGGGCAGGGCCAACAGCATCTTGCAAGGATTGTTGATTTGGATTAGAAAATTACTCGGCTGAGGTGGTGTCATCATATCATTTATTTATCTCACAAGTTCACCTTTCAAGAGACAGTTTGGTCAAAGCCAGATTCACTTTTAGGTTTCCTATAGTATTCAGATTGATGTCATGCATTTTGATATTATGAGTGTTTGATATGTCATTTTAGATGATCAGATGCATGCATAATGCCGTGTACATGAAATTATCACACAAGTAAGAAGATAATTAATGCATTGCATCCAAAATGATTTCAATACAAATTACAAGCAAAAATGAGTCCCCTACAAAAAGGAAGCCCCAAAGGGTATTGACTCCATAGCATCTGATTATTCCCCGACTAATCGTTGTCTCGGCTTTAGTGTCATTGCCCCACTCTCATCAAATCAGACCTTGTAGCTCTTCATCATATTCCTCTCCTTGAGAAGTTTAAGGAATTTCCTTAGTGGTCTCCCTGATAACCCCTAGTCGCTTATTGGAGGTAGATGGGACCCTCAATTTTCCTTCGTCGATTAGCTCCTGGATCCTGCTTCATAGAGCGACACATTCATTGGTCCGGTGACCTACTATCACATGATAGCTACAGTAGTTACCCTTTTTTTCTGGTGTTGGCCCTACATATGGTTGGACACTCTGCAGCAAACCCATCTTTCTACATATGGCAAATAGCCTGTTCACCAAGCGTGACCCAGAGGATCTGATTTTTACATCATCTTCAGGATGCAGGTTCTAGATATGTCACAGAACAGGGTTAGCATTGGCACTGGTGTCAAAAGGCCCCTTTAGTCCTACTTCATCAGTCAACCCCGGTAAGCCAAAGTTCTGGTGAGAGGGCCTTTCGAGGTGCTGAGAGTGAGTGTTAGCAATCTAGGTACTCCTCTCCCTGTTGGCATCAGCATTAGAGTCTGTGCTTCCCATGCTCCTTATTTTTCTTTCAAGCTCTGCCACCTGTGCTTCTAGCTCAGTGCACCTTGTCGTCAGTCTCCCTACCTTGTCTTAATCACCCCTAGCATTTCCCTCAACATCACTGTCGCTTCCTCCCTGACTGCCTTTCGAAACTGCGATGAAGCCACATAGTCCTCCTTAACATCTAAGGTGGCATTGAAGTTCCTTGGATTGGCCATTCTTAAGCTTTTTTCCCCCTAATAAGAGCACTTATTAGTGTCGACAGGTGTATATGTGGCAGATACTAAGTAGGGAATGATGTATGCATAGGTGTGTGATGTGATGTGCACATGTATGAATGGTGAATTGCACGTGTGATGCCATGTCATGTTATACAATTCCAAGCCAGCCAAGTGTATACAAAGCCAAGAATGGAAATGTATAAATGTAATGAATGTTGTCGGGGATGATGCATGCTAAAGTAAAGCATGGTGTATAAATATACACCATAGGGATAAAATGACACACAGGGTGTCCACGGATCGAAGCAAGATATTACTTACGAAGGAACTTTGATAGGGTGCATAATTATGCACCCGGGCTAAAATGACACACTCGGTGTCCACGGATCCAAGCAAGATATTACTTGCAAAGGAGTTGAGATAGGGTGCATAATTATGCACCCGGGGCTAAAATGACACAAGGGGTGTCCACAAATCGAAGCAAGATCTTACTTGTAAAGGAATTTTGATAGGGTGCATAACTATGCACCCGGGGGATGAAATGACACACGGGGTGTCCACGGATCGAAGCAAGTAGTACTTGCGAAAAAGACTTAAAATAGGGCACATCCACAGATCGAAGCAAGTAGTACTTGTAGAGAAGATTTGAAATAGGGCACATAACTATGCACCCGGGGGATGAAATGACATACGGGGTGTCCACGAATCGAAGCAAGTAGTACTTGCAGAGAAGATTTGAAATAGGGCACATAACTATGCACCCGGGGGATGAAATGACACATGGGGTGTCCACGGATCGAAGCAAGTAGTACTTACGAAGAAGATTTGAAATAGGGCACATAGCACCTAGGGGATGAAATGACATATGGGGTGCCCACAGATCGAAGCAAGTAGTACTTATAGAGAAGAATTGAAATAGGGCACATAACTATGCACCCGGGGGATGAAATGACACACAGGGTGTCCACAGATCGAAGCAAGAAGTACTTGCAGAGAAGATTTGAAATAGGGCACATAACTATGCACCTAGGGGATGAAATGACACATAAGGTGTCCACGGATTGAAGCAAATAGTACTTACGAAGAAGATTTGAAATAGGGCATATAACTATGCATTCGGGGGATGAAATGACACACAGGGTGTCCACGGATCGAAACAAGTAGTACTTACGGAGAAGATTTGAAATAGGGCACATAACTATGCACTCGGGGGATGAAATGACACACGGGGTGTCCACGGATCAAAGCAAGTAGTACTTGCAGAGAAGATTTGAAATATGGCACATAACTATGCACCCGGGGGGATGAAATGACACATAGGGTGCCCACGGATTGAAGCAAGTAGTACTTGCAGAGAAGATTTTATGCCATAGATGCATGCATGCGTTTGGTGTATGGGTGGGTTTTAGCGCTCAGGAAGCACCTTATGCTTTTATGCAATGATATGATATGAGTTTGCGCTTGGGACATGAGCAGATTTTCAGCGCTCAGGGAGCACCTTGTGTTTTTATGCGATGATATGAAATGAGATGGTGTGCTTGGCACACAGACAGCATTTTAGTGCTCGGGGAGCACCTAAACGGCTTTTATGTGATGATATGAAATAGGATAGCGTGCTGGGCATGCTAACTAAATTTCGGCGCTCGGGGAGCACCTCAGGTTTTTGTGTGATGGAATGAGATGAGATGGTATGCTTGGCACACAGATAGCGTTTCAGTGCTCGGGGAGCACCTAAACAGTTTTTATATGATGAAATGATATGAGGCAGCATGCTTGGCACGTGAGCTGGGTTTCGACGCTCAGGGAGTGCCTTATTCTTTTATGCAATGATATGATATGAGTTTGCACTTGGGGTGTGAGCAGATTTTCGGTGCTCAGGGAGCACCTTGGGTTTTTATGCGATGATATGAAATGAGATGTGACTTAGTCATGGTTGAATAATGTCAGACGGATGGAGACTAGAATGAAAATGACTTTGTTCTGTTTATTTATTTTGGATGTTCTGCGGATGCCCCAATGCTATGTAAAAGGCGATGCAAATGGGCCGCGTGTGATCCGACATGCGTGCAGGGGTTCGGTACCTTTGGGGCACCTAATGGATATCGTGAAATGGTCATGTGTGGCTGACACATGGACAAGGTTTTGACGCTTTGATGATCTATGAGGTGATATGAAATGGTCTTGTGAGGACCATCCCACAGATAGAGTTTTGATGCTTTTAAGGCATCCAATATGGAATGATGTTATTGGTGAGTCACGTGTAACTTGAGGCACAGACAAAGATTCGGCATTCGTGGAATGCCTTGCATGATTTAGTAATGTCATGGAATGCTCCTATACATGTAGTAACTGGGCATTCATGGAGTACCCTGGATGATTCGATAATGTTATAAGCAACCCAATATGGACACGACACATAAGCAAGATCTTGGTATCCCTGTGACACCAATGATGGATGGATTAGATGTTGTGCAATTTTTATCATGTGACTCCCCACATGAAATTAGATCCAGGACCGTTGTGGTCTCCTAGTGAATGTTATGGTGCAGCGGAATGGCGGAGTGCAAACCAGGGCAAAGGCAAAACACGGATGTGGATGGCTGCACGAAGATGGTTTGAATGAATGTTCATGTCACACAAGATGTGGATGGCTGCATGAAGATGTGGTTAGAATGACATACAGGACAACGTCGTGCATGCAAGGTATGAATGCATATGTCACACAAATAAAGTGTCACAGCTACACAAAAACATGGTTAGGATATATAACACACGAAGTGATGCACGCTTCAAGAACTTGCCACACATGAGATGTGAACGAAACATGGATGAAATGTCATGGCTGCATGAAGATGTGGTTAATGTCAATGTCATGCATATGTTGATAAACATGTGATGATAATGATACATAGATGGTTGTGCGTGTTGATGCCTCGTGAGTGAAAACCATAATGGATCTGATTTCTTTGTTTCGAACGCTCTAAGAATGCCCAATGTCATGCAAAAGAGAATGCAAAAGAAGTCATGTGTGAGCCGACACACGGGTGGAGGTTCGGTGCTTTCGGGGCACTAATGGGTGTTATGAAATGGTCACGTGTGCACAATCACACAGACAAAGTTTCAACGCTTTGTAGGTCAAAATGAAATGGCGTGACATGGTCACATGGAAGCCATTCCATGGAAAGAGTTCTGATGCTTTTGGGGCATCTAACAAGAAGTAATACTACAAACAAGTCACGTGTAAATAGAGACATGGATGAAGGTTTGGCATTGGCAAAATGCCTTGCATGACTTGGTAATGTTATGATATGCTCCTATGTGTGTAATAATTTGGGCACTCGTGGAGTCCCTCTAATGAGTTATTAATGTCATGAAACAATTTCGATGTGGATTGTGACACACAAGCAAGTTTCTGTTGGGATTTGTCACCAGAAATCACCCAATAAAAGCGGAAGAACGCTGTGATTTCCTCAAATCCAGTCCCAGGAGCAATTGAAGTGGAAATTGAAAAACTTAAAATTAAATAGAAAGGGATTAAATTTCTTACCCGAAAAATCTCTTTCTAGAGATGGATGATGACTGCAGAATTCAATGTAGAATCCCTCCACTCTCACGTACACGAATGCTTAACGAATGCAACCCGTGCTAGCGTCGGAAAAAACGAAACAATAGAGAGGAGAGGGCTAGAAAATTCGGCTAGGTGTGTAATGCTTAGAGGTGGCCGAAATTTCTAACCCTAGGTATTTATACCTAGGGTTGGCCGAATTCCTTAGGGGAATTCAGGCCCATCTTGGCTCCTGTCTATTCTGTGCAGGCTTCCATGTTTTAATTTAGGCCCAGTCTAATTTTAATTATTCTGGTTTAAATTAATTTCAAGCCCAATTTTAATATACCCATGTATTTAATATATTACTCCAATTAATATATTATTTACATCTAAATTAAAATTAGTTTGACAATTAATTTAATCCATCAAATCAAAATTAAATCTACATAAAATAAAATCATATGTAAACCCATACATATGAATATTTCCACCTAGGAAATAATTTCATAATTAATCCAATTAATTATGAAGAGCCAATTGAATATATTAATTTTATTATTATGACCAATCCAATTGATCTTTATAATATAATTAAAATATACACACTTCTCCCTCCATTGTGTATACTCCAAGTATACATGTGATTCCTTAAGTCTGCATTCTATCGTCCTATGTGTACGATCCCGTGGGCCCATCTTTATGTTGGCAGCGGGCCTTTGGCCCGCAGACTGCAGTTGGGCTCTAGCAAGCCACTGCAGCCCCCAATTAAGATGGAGATGGCAGTCTAACTAATATCATAACCCTGTAGTTTAAACTTGTACATCCCATGTCATTGATATCGGTGTCCAACACAGAGGCATGGATTGATCACCCTCTTTCGTGTCCGAACATTAACTTGATCCCGAATGTACTGATGCTCACAAACAAGTTCCAACTCATTTAGGTGTGGCCACACTCTTATCAGTCACATTCATCAAGTGGCCGGTGATATCTTCTCAGTTGGTTACTGAGTGACAAATCCCTTCTACATATCCATAGTATTACCATGTTCAGTGACATACCCGAAAGCACCCATACTTGGCACCCTATTACAGGCCCTTTAGGCGTACCCCTAAGTATGTGACTTCACATGTAACACCATCATATGGTCAGGTCAAAGGATCCATACAAGTACTACACGAGAATCCATTGTGATACCATACCATGTGGATTACTCGTTTAGTGGATCTATCCAGTACCATGCTTCCAGGCATGTACCCATTAACTTGGTTGACATTCCATGTCCAATGACCGGTAAGACACCACCATACAACCAGGTTAATGATAGTCTGTTGTTCCATTCATTCCCATGACTGGAACAGACTACGGATCTATTTATGGTCATATCGTTTATCTTATCCATGGTCTTACTGCTAAGTGCATGACACTTGTCGTCATGGATATAGATATGTCCATTGGATACTTCATTTAATATATTGCACAAGATAGATATAATAAATGAATTGATTGCTTTATTAATAACACAAATGAGTACAACACATGAATCCAATAAATGTATAGTACAAATACAAGGACCAATGCCTCGGGACTAGGGCATTTCCAACAATCTCCCACTTGCACTAGTTCCAACTAGGCATGGGCCTAATCCCTATAGATCTAGTATGACCTTCGTGCTTGGGCTGGGCCAGCGCCTTGGTCAATGGATCTGTGACATTATCCTCAGTGTCCACTCTGTGCAATGCGATGTCACCTCTCTCCGCGATTTCTCGTATGAGGTGAAACTTTCTGAGCACGTGCTTTGTGTTCTTGTGTGACCGGGGCTCCTTAGCCTGTGCAACGGCCCCATTGTTGTCATAGAAGATATCGACTGGGTCCTGGATAGGTGGCACTACTCCCAACTCAGTGATAAACTTCTTCATCCATACAGCTTCCTTAGCTGCATCACACGCAGCGATGTAATCAGCTTCTGTCGTAGAGTCCGCTATGGTTGGCTGCTTTGAGCTCCTCCAGCTTACAGCACCACCATTCAGCAAGAATACATACCCTGATTGCAATTGGTACTCATCTTGGTCTGTCTGGAAGCTCACATCAGTATACCCAGTAAATGATAGCACTTCCTGACCACCATACACCAAAAAGCTATCCTTAGTCCGGTTAAGGTACTTGAGGATCGCCTTGACAGCTTTCCAGTGATCCTCCCCCGGATCCTGCTGGAATCGGCTCATCATACTCAGTGCAAAGGCGACGTCGGGTCTCATACATAACATGGAGTACATGATTGATCCAATAGCCGAAGCATATGGAACCAATTTCATGTTCTCCCTGTCCTCCCTTGTTTTAGGACAGTTCTTCTTACTAAGTTTCAGCCCATGGCCCATTGGCAAGAAACCTTTCTTGGCCCGGTCCATGCTGAATCTTTTCAGAACTTTGTCAATGTACGAAGCCTGACTTAGGCCCAGAAGCCGATTTGATCTATCCCTATAGATCCTGATCCCTAGGATCATCTCAGCTTCGCCTAAGTCCTTCATTGCGAAGCACTTACTCAACCACTGCTTTACCCCTTGGAGTGTAGGTATGTCGCTTCCAATGAGTAGGATGTCGTCTACATAAAGTACCAAAAATGTGACAATGCTCCCACTAGTCCTCTTATACACACAAGGCTCATCCAGATTCTGTATGAAGCCATATTCGTTTATAGCCTCATTGAATCTTAGATTCCAACTACGGGATGCTTGCTTTAGTCCATAAATGGACCTTTGAAGTTTGCATACCCTTCCCGGATACTTAGGATCGACAAAACCCTCAGGTTGTGTCATGTACACATCCTCGAGTAGCTTCCCATTAAGGAAAGTGGTTTTGACATCCATCTGCCATACCTCATAGTCATACCATGCGGCTATGGCCAGCAGTATCCTGATGGACTTGAGCATGGCTACTGGTGAGAAAGTTTCATCATAGTCTATTCCATGGACTTGTCTGAAACCTTTCGCAACCAGACGCCCCTTGAAGGTATTATCGGCTTTCAGCTTATAGCACCACTTGCAACCTATTACCTTAGCACCCGGAGGTGGATCAACCAAGTTCCAAACTTGATTATCGTACATAGATTGCATTTCTGCCTCCATGGCTTTATGCCAATTTGCAGATTGTGGGCTAGCCATTGCCTCCTGGTAGGTTTTTGGTTCTTCTTCATCCCAGATGAGAAGAGTTTGATCATCGGTGATGAGGAAACCATACCTCTCCGGTTCCCGACGATCCCTACCAGACCTTCTAGGTTCTTGTGTGGCCTGGGTCGGTGCTTCCACTTGTGGAAGCCCCACCTGGGCCTCCGAGTTATCCTCTTCAGGAGCTTGTGGACCTTGAACTTCCCTGAGTTCAACGTTGCTCCCACTATCTTTCTTGAAAAGGAACTCCTTTTCCAGAAGGACCCCCTTCCTTACCACGAACACCTTGTTCTCGACGGGGTTGTAGAAGTAATACCCTTTGGTTTCCCTAGGGTAGCCCACAAACAGGCATTTATCGGTTTTGGGCTCCAGCTTGCCACTAGTCAATTTCTTGACATGTGCTTCGCATCCCCAAATCCTTAGGAAAGACACATTAGGCTCCTTGCCCGTCCATATCTGATATGGGGTCTTTTCCACAGCCTTAGTCGGAGTATTGTTTAAGATGAGAGCTGCTGTCTCGAGGGCGCGTCCCCAGAAACTAATTAGGAGAGATGCTTGACTCATTATTGAGCGGACCATGTCCAACAAGGTCCTATTCCTCCGTTCGGACACCCCATTCCATTGTGGTGTTCCAAGAGGAGTGAGCTGTGGAACTATTCTATGCTCTCTCAAGTATGAGTCAAACTCTAGGCTCATATACTCATCGCCTCGGTCCGACCGAAGGGCTTTGATATTCCTGCCTAGCTGGTTCTGTACATCGTTCCTAAATTCCTTGAACCTATCAAGGGTCTCGGACTTGTGTTTCATCAGATAGACATAGCCATATCTGCTGAAATCATCCGTGAACGTGACGAAGTACAGATGCCCACCTCTGGTCACTGCGCTCATAGGTCCACATACATCTGAATGTATTAGGTCCAATAAGCCAGTGGCCCTTTCAGCCTTTTTGCTAAAAGGTGCCTTTGTCATCTTGCCTCTTAAACATGATTCGCATGTATCAATTGACTCCAAGTCAAATGACCCTAGGACCCCAGCTTTGTGAAGCCTAGCAATGCGCTTCTCGTTTATATGGCCAAGACGACAATGCCATAGGTAGACAGGATTAAGTTCGTTGGGCTTAACCCTTTTTGTGTTTATGTTATAGATATGATTGGTTTCATTTAAGTCCAGGATATACAAGCCATTATTTAATAGAGCATCTCCATAAAATAATCCCTCTCTAGATATAGAAATTCGACCATTTAAAATAGTGAAATTAAATCCAGAAATATCCAACATTGATACAGAGATAATATTCCTGCACATAGCAGGTACAAAGTAACAATGTTCTAAAATTAAAACCAATCCACTGGGCATCATTAGGTGGTATTCGCCGATCTCTATGGCAGCAACCCTTGCTCCATTCCTGACCCGCAAGTCCACCTCTCCCGACCCCAGCAACCTTCTGTTCTTAAGTCCCTGCACATTGCAACAAATGTGAGAACCACATCCAGTATCCAATACCCAGGATGTTGAAACAGTAAGGTTAATATCCATAACATAAATACCTGAAGAGGACGCACCTTGGCTCCTTTCTTTGCTCTCCCATCAGCCTGGGACATGATCTCTTCTAATGACCCGCCTGTCTACACCCAAAACAGACATCATCAGGACTTGCCTTCTGCTGGGCCTTGGGTTGGGCCTTGGCCTTCTTAGCTTTGGCCTTTTTGGCCTTGGCCTTGGCCTTTTCCTTGGACTAACCCTTAGTAAGAGGAGGGTTCCCCTTGTTAACCAGCAGCACCGGCGGAGTCTTCTTGATCGACTGCTCAGTAAGCTTAAGCATCCCATGCAGCTCACTGACAGTGCGGTTCATCCCTTGCATGTTATAGTTAAGGATGAACTGATCATAAGAATCTGGCAAGGACGCGAGGATTGTGTCCACCACCAACTCTTGAGAGATAGGTGATCCGAGACGGGCCAAAGTATCCAAATAGCCCTTCATCTTGAGCACGTGTGCACTCACAGATGTCCCGGCCCCCATCTTACAAGAGTGGAATGCCTTATTGGCCAGGTACCTTTCCTGACGAGCTTGCTCTTGAAACATCTCATTAAGAGTTGTTATCATAGCATAGGCTTGGTGGTCCATAAACTATTTTTGCAGTTCAGGGACCATGCAAGCCAATATAAGGCATGTCACATCCCGGTTGTCCTTGACGTGCGCCTCGTATTCCTCCAGCTGGGCAGCCGGTGGATTACGTCCCTGAGGCGCAGCCGGTACAGGCCTTTCCAGCACATACTCTTTCGACTCTTGTCTTAGAACTATCCTCAAGTTCCTAGACCAGTCTAAAAAGTTAGGACCGGAAAGCTTGAATGGCAGTGATAAGGTATTTGTGTTTGCCATTTGGGTGTTTCTACACAGAAAAACATTGAGAGTGTTAATAAAGGGCTTTGCTTTGTTGTTCCCATATAAAATTAATAATGAATCAAGTTATTAATTTAAACCGAGTTGTTGGGCTCATGGGCCGAGATCCATATTTCATTAAGATATAGCCAAACGATGGTTTGGTACAACTACATCTTAATTATTTAGGTAGGAACACCGTCCAATCCCAACCTAGGGACTCTCGGTTTGATGGGCTTGTTGGCACTTACCCATCTGTGCTTAGGGCCAGGAGAATCCTACTACCCACGCTAAGTCAAAACCTCCATCCAAGTGTTAGAGTATCCCATACTCTAATCCAATACAAAGTGACAATACTCCAGTGCATCCTGCGAGGGCATGGTCTACAACTGGCCTATTCCCACTTCGATTCGGTTTTGAATGAGGGAAGCACTTTTAAGCGACTTAGTAATTCCGTTTGGTTATTAGATTCAATTATAACGGCTTACATACATAAAGCGGGTGAATGAGCTATTGGAACATACATTTATACATGCAAATGAATATAAAACATGATTAAATAAAATTAAAATGGACTACTATGGGCCAATGTTACATCCTAATATTATTCTAGTAAACCTATACTAGAAACAGATATTAAGCGGGCCTCCATCTTCTCCTTCTGGGCTTGCACCTCCAATTTGGGCTTGCACCTCCATTTGGGCTCACCACTCCATGGGCTTCTTCTTTTACAAATTTTATAATATTTAATTTAAATAAAATAAAATTACATTAAAAAGAAAAACGACAAGCAGACCGTATTTACCCAAAAAGAGAAATACAACCCATCTCGTAAAAGGCCCAATAGCATCCAATCATACATTCATTCAACCATTCATATGCATCCAATACATACAATTCAAAAGCATGTCATAATGCATGATTGAAGCCCATTTAAATTATGTCTAAGCCATTATTAGGAAATCGCCAATTTTTGGCCCACTATGGTTCTAACCCTTAACGGGCTTTGGGCCTCCAGCCCAGGCAGTCCAACTGCTCCCACTGGAATTGGGAAACCATGGGTCCAATTTAGCCGTCCGAGTAATTGTGCCAAAATTACCCGAACCAATTTCCATTAACCATATTAATTTCAAAAATTAATATCACATGAACGAAATTAAATCATCCAAGAAACCATACGCATTTAAATTACATAAATTTAAACACACGAATTTTAAAACCAATTAAAATTTCAAAACTGGGCCCCGGACTCAAAAACCCGCAAAATCCAAAAACTGGGCCCGGCCCGCTGCAGCCGCACGGCAGTGGCACTGCCGCTGCGCAGTGGCCGCCTAGCAGCCACTGCCCAGCAGCAGCCCGCTGCTGCGGCAGCAGCTGCCGCCCAGCGCCACGGGCAGCGGCTGTGCGGGAGGCGCGGCGGCGGCCATTCCGCTGCCGGCAGCCCCGCACCCCGGGAGGCAGATTTTTTTTTTTTTATTAAACAGAATTAAAATAAAAAAAAATATCCATCCATCATCCAAAGCAATTCACCAAGAATCCCAATAATACACAATAAAATTAAACTAACATAAACCTATATGCAAATATAATTTTCATTGTATAGAACATATGGGAAAAATCATAAAAACCCATACCATGAATCCCAATTAAAAACCTCCAATTTCAAAAACGGGATTCAACCAAATTTATCAATTTCCACGGATCAAAAGCCCGTTCTGATACCACTGTTGGGATTTGTCACCAGAAATCACCCGATAAAAGCGGAAGAACGCGGTGATTTCCTCAAATCCAGTCCCAGGAGCAATTGAAGTGGAAATTGAAAACCTTAAAATTAAATAGAAAGGGATTAAATTTCTTACCAGAAAAATCTCTTTCTAGAGATGGATGATGACTGCAGAATTCAATGTAGAATCCCTCCACTCTCACGTACACGAACGCTTAACGAATGCAACCCGTGCTAGCGTCGGAAAAAATGAAACAATAGAGAGGAGAGGGCTAGAAAATTCAGCTAGGTGTGTAATGCTTAGAGGTGGCCGAAATTTCTAACCCTAGGTATTTATACCTAGGGTTGGCCGAATTCCTTAGGGGAATTCAGGCCCATCTTGGCTCCTGTCTATTCTGTGCGGGCTTCCATGTTTTAATTTAGGCCCAGTCTAATTTTAATTATTCTGGTTTAAATTAATTTCAAGCCCAATTTTAATATACCCATGTATTTAATATATTACTCCAAGTAATATATTATTTACATCTAAATTAAAATTAGTTTGACAATTAATTTAATCCATCAAATTAAAATTAAATCTACACAAAATAAAATCATATGTAAACCCATATATATGAATATTTCCACCTAGGAAATAATTTCATAATTAATCCAATTAATTATGAAGAGCCAACTGAATATATTAATTTTATTATTATGACCAATCCAATTGATCTTTCTAATATAATTAATATATACACACTTCTCCCTCCATTGTGTATACTCCAAGTATACATGTGATTCCTTAAGTCTGCATTCTATCGTCCTATGTGTACGATCCCGTGGGCCCATCTTTATGTTGGCAGCGGGCCTTTGGGCCGCAGACTGCAGTTGGGCTCTAGCAAGCCACTGCAGCCCCCAATTAAGATGGAGATGGCAGTCTAACTGATATCATAACCATGTAGTTTAAACTTGTACATCCCATGTCATTGATATCGGTGTCCAACACAGAGGCATGGATTGATCACCCTCTTTTGTGTCCGGACATTAACTTGATCCCGAATGTACTGATGCTCACAAACAAGTTCCAACTCGTTTGGGTGTGGCCACACTCTTATCAGTCACATTCATCAAGTGGCCGGTGATATCTTCTCAGTTGGTTACTGAGTGACAAATCCCTTCTGGATATCCATAGTATTACCATGTTCAGTGACATACCTGAAAGCACCCATACTTGGCACCCTATTACAGGCCCTTTAGGCGTACCCCTAAGTATGTGACTTCACATGTAACACCATCATATGGTCAGGTCAAAGGATCCATACAAGTACTACATGAGAATCCATTGTGATACCATACCATGTGGATTACTCGTTTAGTGGATCTATCCAGTACCATGCTTCCAGGCATGTACCCATTAACTTGGTTGACATTCCATGTCCAATGACCGGTAAGACACCGCCATACAACCAGGTTAATGATAGTCTATTGTTCCATTCATTCCCATGACTGGAACAGACTACGGATCTATTTATGGTCATATCGTTTACCCTATCCATGGTCTTACCGCTAAGTGCATGACACTTGTCGTCATGGATATAGATATGTCCATTGGATACTTCATTTAATATATTGCACAAGATAGATATAATAAATGAATTGATGCCTTTATTAATAACACAAATGAGTACAACACATGAATCCAATAAATGTATAGTACAAATACAAGGACCAATGCCTCGGGACTAGGGCATTTCCAACAGTTTTTGGCATCACCTTGATGGCAACGACAAATGGATGTGATGTTATGTTATGTTGTCGTGTGACTTGCCGTACTGGCTAGCCCTAAGATCTTTGCTATCTTCTAGTGAATGATATGATATAGTAAAACGGCCGAGTGCAAACCGGTGCACAAACGGACCATGGGTAGCTTTGGGGTACCCGAAATGGGATGAAATGAAATGGTCGTGATAGGCATTCTTAGAAAGCCCCTAAATAGGTGTAATGGAATGAAATGACATGAATATGTATGTCACGTAAAATGCAAGTGGTTGCAGAAAAATATGGTTAAGATGCATGGCATACAGAATGATGACATGTATGTTTTATGGCAATGTTGGCATACGAGATGTATATATGTATGGCATGTGAATAAAATGTCATGGCTGCACAGAGACGTGGTTAGGATGTACAATACATGAACTGATGGATGCTTCGTGGACATGCCACACATGAGATGTGAACAAAATAGGGACGAAATGTCGTGGCTACACAAAGATGTGGTTAGTGTCAATGTCATGCATATGTATATGTAAAAAGATGGCTATGCGAGAAAACGTAATTAGAAATGGCACGTGAATGATTATGCATGTTGGATGTTCTATGAAAGGTTAAGAAGAAAATCAACATGGAACTAATGTTAGCACACACAAAAATATGCATTCCCTTCCAACCTTTTTTCTCCTTTCGATTGGTCTCGCATTCTTCATAGGTGCTGGGTCTCTTTGGTATCAACGGGGGATACCAAAGGCACACACTCAAATATTCAATTTTAATTTCATGTTTTGGTAGTCCTAGGGGAAATTACTAAGCCATTACATGTGGGCTAAAGTCAAACCAAGGGTCGTACAGGCTCCCATAATGAATATACACTTCCCCACTGTAGAACACAATGTAAGGTCATGCAGTGCTATGAGTGGTTTACCCCGTCGGGTGTCTCCAATCCTGGCGGTAGAGGTAGGCCACCTTCTTGGGTAAACCAGGGCTAATCAGTGTATTTGAGGGGTTAAGAAGTAGAAAATGTCATGATATGCAAAGGTATGAATAAATATTGTATTTATAAATCTATAAATGAATGCAAGCGAGGTTATATTTCAATAGTTACCTAAGTTCCTTAAGTTGTCATGAAAAACTTTTTAAGAAACTTTTAGTCCCCAGCAGAGTCGCCACTATGAACGGACGACCTGAAACACGAGACGGAACACGGTGAAGCAAACTAGGGAAACGTGGTTTTAAGAAATTGTTAGGTTTGAGTGTTGTTTTTGGAAAACTGGTCTTGTTTATCTTGCTTTAGGAAAAATCGTTTATTTGTTTTAAAATTCATTTTGTAGAAAACATTTTCCCGTTTTATTATTTGAAGACCTCGAAATCTAAATTTCAAGCGGAGGAATGGAAAATTGTTTGTGTCATATTCACAAACAAGTTCCAACTTGTTTTGGTGTGGCCACACTCTTATCAGCTGCATTCATCAAGAGGCCAGTGATATCTTCTCAGTGGAACACTGAGTGACATTCCCATCTGCATATCCATAGCACTGCAATGTTCATTGACATACCCGAACATACCCCTACTTGGCACCCTTTTACAGGCCCATTGGGCATACACCAAAGTATGCCACTTCACATCCAGTACCATCATATGGTCAGGTCAAAGGATCCATACAAGTACTACAAGAGAATCCAATGTGATGTGATACCATGGGATTCCCGTTAAGTGGATCAATCCAGTACCATGCCCCTTTTGCATGTACCCATTAACCTGGTTGACATTCCATGTTCTATGACTGGTAAGACACCGCCGTACAACCAAGGTTAATGATAGTCTTTAGTTCCATTCATTCCTATGATTGGAACAGAGTACGGATGAATTTATGGCCATATCATTTTCCCTATCCACAGTCTTACTGCCAAGTGCCTCACACTTGACAACATGGATATGGATATGTCCATTGGATATTCTATTTAAAATATTGCATAAGACATATAGTAAATAGATTGATGCCTTTATTTATTAACACAAATTGTATAATACATATCTTACATAAAATTTACAAATGTATAATACAAACACAAGGACCAATGCCTCAGGACTAGGGCATATCCAACAAGAACAAGAAGCAGAAATCATAATGCAGCAAGTACATGCTGGATCCTGTGGGCCGCATATGAATGGAATTGCTATGGCTAGGAAGATAATGAGACAGGGATACTTCTGGATGACAATGTAGTCTGATTGTGTGAAGGAGGTAAAAAGATGTCACGAATGCCAGATCCATGCGGATATCAGTCATCTGCCACTACTTGAATTACAGAGCTTAGCATCTGCTTGGCCTTTCTCGGTGTGGGGGATTGATATGATCGGAGAAATTCATCTGGCAGCGTCTAATGAGCACAGGTTCATAGTGGTTGCAGTAGACTATTTATCAAAATGGGTAGAAGCAGAATCCTTCTCTAGTGTGACAGCTAAGCAGATGGTTAAGTTCATTCAGAAGAACATCTTCTCCCTATACGGAATCCCTCAGCATGTAGTGAGTGACAGCGGAGTGCAATTTCAAAGGGCAACAGCTAAGCTATTCTTAAAACATGGCATTGAACATCATAGGTCTTCTCCATACAGACCACAGGCTAATGGTACAGTAGAGGCGGCTAACAAGTTGATTAGGAAGATCTTGTCAAAAATGGTAACCACCTATAGGGACTAGGCTGACAAATTGCCATATGCTCTTTAGGGTTATAGAACTAGTGTCAGAACACCAACCGGCGAGACTCCTTATGCTTTAGTGTATGGAATGGAAGCAGAATAGCCTTGGAAGCTCAGCTACTAGAAACAGAATGGGTTAAACCTAGATATGAGCATTGGGCAGCATTAGATGAAAAGCGGTTGAGAGCACTGGATCACCTACAGATGTATCAGCGCAGAATGGCCAGAGCCTATAATCGAAATGTGAAGTATCCCAGATAGGAGTTGAAGATCGGAGATCTAGTTCTAAAACAGTTAAGGCTTACAAATGTGGACGCCTATGGGAAATTCAGACTGAATTGGGAAGGCCCCTATGTTGTGAAGAAAGTGCTATGAAAAGGTGGTGTAAGCATTGCAGATATGGATGGGAATGAATTTACAAATCCTGTCAACCAAGACCGCTTCAAGCCTTACTATGTTTGAAAAAAAAAGGAGTCTGCTAGGTTGAAAACTCAAAAAGGGTGGCCTAGGAAAAAGTTAAGGCACGAGAGAAAATAATCAGTCGGAAAATCCGCAAGGGACGGCTGGTGACGGATTCTGGTTCTGTGTGGGGTGTATACCATTTTGAGAACCAACCTTTTCAAATGTATTCATGTTAATTTCATCAATAAAGTGTGATGTTTTGTTTAAATATGTTCGCATGGTTATATCATAATGCATAAACAAAGTTATCTTGCCTAAACATCCATTTAAAGAAAGCACTTTGCATTAAATTGGTTAAAAGACTCGCATTATTCAATGATGAAATGCCTTAAAATGCTCGCAACTTACAATCTTTTCTTTTCCTTCGAATTCAATTCTTCATTCCTTAGAGCGGTCGAAAATTTCGAAACAGATCCAAATTCAAGAGCTACAAGACCTAAAAAAAAAAAAAAGAAGAGTTCACTAAGGTGAAAACTGAATAGGCACCTTAGGCAAAAATTAAAGCAGCTCGCTGAAATGAAAACCCACGTCGGGCAGTTCAGGGAAAATTTAGAGTAGTTTCAGATTTTACCATTCCGAGGGGAGCAGTAAAGTGGAACCCTTCCACCATTCCCCAGCAGAAGCTCTTCTACTATTCTCCAACAGAATCCTCTGCACACTCCCTATTAGAGATACCTTTCACCATTCCTCGGCAGAAGCCTTTCCATATGTCCTCCAGCAGAATCCTCTGCATAATTCCCCAGTGGAACTATCACAAAGAGTGCCACCACTTTCATTCCCCAGTAGAAACTCTTCTACTATTCTCCAGCAGGGTCCTCTGCACTATCCCCAGCAGAACTATCACAAAGAACATGACCACTTTCTCCCCAACAGTCATTGGATCTCCCTAACAGCCATTACATGTCCTCACATATCCCCAGCAGAGGTGCAAGAGTCACATCACATAAAGAATACACTCTCTAGCTAGAGCAGTCCTAAGTGTGATATGCTTTCCCTAGCCAGAGGTGTGACTCGATATCCCCAGCAAGAGCAAAGCATTCCAAGGTCAGACGAATAGTGGGGGATGCATCTCCTAGAGTCCATTTGCATATGCATATACTGTAACATGCACACACAAGCATTCAAAACACATACATACACATGCATACATGCTTCACGACCAACCCAAGTGCAGGTATCCAAAGGGCAGGGCAATCGAACCGTATTTATTCTTAATCTAAGGGGCAAAAATTTTTGTTCCAAAATTATCAGTTAAGGAATAAATACGCATCACCTATGCAACCTCAGAAATCCTCAGGAATCCAGCAGATCTACCTCGGGTAACCTAGACTTGGCATCGGTCCAGATCAGCTTCATCAACTTTGCCTCGAGTAACCTAGACCCGGTATTGGCTTATTTCTCTAGCGGATCCACCGCAGGGAACCTAAACCTGGTGTCAGGCTTAGATTTGCTCCCATTAAAACTTTAACAGATCTGTCACGGGTAACCTAAACTCGGTGTCAGGCTTAGATTTGCTTCCACCTCGCAGCTTCAACAGATCGGTCGCGGGTAACCTAAACCCGGTGTCAGGCTTAGATTTGCTTCCACCTCTCAACTTCAGCAAATCCATCATGGGTAACCTAAACCCAGTGTTAGGCTTAGATTTGCTTCCACTTCTCAACTTCAGCAGATCCATCGCGGGTAACCTAAACCCGGTGTTAGGCTTAGATTTGCTTCCACCTCTCAACTTCAGCAAATCCATCGTGGGTAACCTAAACCCGGTGTTAGGCTTAGATTTGCTTCCACCTCTCAACTTCAGCAGATCCATCGCTGGTAAACTAAACCCAGTGTCAGGCTTAGATTTGCTTCCACCTCTCAACTTCAGCAGATCTGTTACGGGTAACCTAATCCCGATGTCAGGCTTAGATTTGCTTCTACCTCTCAACTTCAACAGATCCGTCACGGGTAACCTACACCCGATGTCAGGCTTAGATTTGCTTCCACCTCTCAACTTCAGCAGATCCGTCACGGGTAACCTAAACTCGGTATCAGGCTTAGATTTGCTTCCACCTCTTAACTTCAGCAGATCTGTCGCAGGTAACCTAAACCCGGTGTCAGGCTCAGATTTGCTTCCATCTCAAATTCAGCGTATCCATCGCGGGTAACATAAACCTGATGGCAGGCCCAAATCAGCTGGAACTCAGGTATGTTCTTCTTTCCTTCCGGTTACGGCACTTCAATTCATGTTCTCAAATTCCCCTGAAGTAACCCAAACTGGGTATTGGGGATTGAATTTGATCATGCGAGGGGCAGCTATAAGTGCCGGGTTTTCCTGACCTCTATGATTAGAATTCCTGTGTTACCTATCAAATGGACAGATATGAACTAGACTTGAAAGTGACGAAATACTGCCTGGAGTTTCTCAAACGTCCTAAAACCGAGCTATCCACAATCCGAAATCCCCATAGATGTCTCCTGAGTGGCTTCTAGGGTTTAGGGTGCACGTCCGATTTTCAAAATTTTGCCCCGGCTCTAGTGGTCGAACCAAGTTGCTCTACAAAGCAGAGCAACTTGGCTCGACATAAGGGATTTGGGTGAAATCAAAAAGTTAGGTGGCCATTTAATGTTTAAAATGATATGTGAGAGGGGAGTATAAAAGAAAAAAATAAAATCAAAAGAAAAAGGAGACTTTTGCAACCTTAGGTAGAAAAACAATTTTCAAGACATAGAGAGAAAAAAGAAGCAAAGAAGAAAAAGAGAGGAAGAACCAAGACAAAGTAACCAAGTGAGGACCCAGAAACATAAGGACTAAGACTTAAAATCAATCTAAAAACATCAAACACAAGTTGCTTAACCTTTGCTCATTGATCGGGGAGCATTTCGGATTCGTTTCGATTATTTCGGATTATTACGGTTTTCAGCTGGTTGAGCTTCCAAGACACATTCCAAGCTTCCAATCCATTTCTTGACATTCATAGCATCAAAACAACACCAAGGTAAACTCTGAGAGGCCTTAAACCTGTTTGCATTGTCTTTTTTATGCGTTTTCTTC
This sequence comes from Euphorbia tirucalli, assembly GCA_039660915.1. Classification (NCBI taxonomy): domain Eukaryota; kingdom Viridiplantae; phylum Streptophyta; class Magnoliopsida; order Malpighiales; family Euphorbiaceae; genus Euphorbia; species Euphorbia tirucalli. The sequence goes on from CM077633.1 coordinate 36,142,269, forward strand.
ATTTCACCAACTTTCAAAAACCAGATTGCCCGAATATAGTTGGGTGGCTATGTTCAAGATGAATAGAGATGGGTGGCTCTAGTGCCAGAGCCGTCCGGCTCTGTTCAGTAAGGACAGACTCTCGGTTTGTCCCGATCGGCCGAAAATGGTCCGTTTTCCATTTTATGCATTTTGTTGAGATAATTTTCAGCCCAAATTCACCGGTATGTCATAAAATTTTGGTTTTCAAATTTCTGTATGTACAGATATTAGGGTTTTCAGCGTTTACCGGGATTATTTTCTGAGTTATGGGGTTGTTTTATCCGAATCGAGTCCATAGTGCAGCATTAGCGGACCCCCGAATCCTATAAAATCCCTGGAAGATATTGAAAATGAGCAAAATAGTATTTTTCATAAATGTTTTTGGTGTGTTTATTGCATTTTGGACCCTAGATGGATTGTGTATTTAGGAACCCGCACGAACGGAACCCTGGATTCCAGGATAACAGACCCCTAAAAATGGAAATTTGTATGTAACCGAGCCAAATGTTTTCCAAAAATTGATTTTCCGACACAAAAATTACGGGGTGTTTCAAAACCTTTTTCTAGGTCTAACCGGTCCGATCGATCAAGTTGACTCGGTTACCCCTTAAGTGCATGCCCCCCGTTTCCTAAATTCCCCATTCTGTCCTATTTGAGTCCTATCTGTGTGTGCAATATAAATTGAGCTAACTAATTTGTTTAGTAGCATTTGTTTTTATTATTTTTATGTAATTGATAGATTTCGTGTACTTTTAAGCGGTTGTAAGTTTTATATCCTCGTGTATTTAGGCGATTGTAATGTGAGAACGAGAGTTTTTATCTTTTATTCGATTGGGTTGTATAATCGGTCTCTATTATTTTTTGTATATTTTAGATGTATGCTTTATTTTTCTGCAATTTATTTTCTGCATTTTGCTCTAGCACCTGCTGATTAAAATAAATACAAATTGGGGTTAGAAAAGATAATAAAGTGAATTGAATATGGTAATATAAATTGTAAAGTGAAAGCAAGCTAGAGGTTGAAGTAAGTCACTTGCCCGAACCCTAAATCTCTGGATTAGGTACAGTAGTCTACCCTCGGTAGGGAGCTGTACCGGAATTCCCGAATGAGATGATCCGGGTGGCGACTCTATCACTGATCTCGGGATTTAAGTTTCGAGGTCTTTAAGTTAAAACAGGAAAATGTTTTTTATAAAGGAATTTTCAAATTAAATGAATGGTTCTTTTTTCTAACTCAAGATAAACAAAACCCATCTTCCAAAATCAAAATCGACCCACCTCACATGCTGAATTGAAGTAACCGGAAAAAGAAAATGTTTTCAAAAATGATTTCACAAAATAAAAATACTTGGACATTTCAAAATTGTTTTCTAGGTCTAGCTAGGCCAGCTAGCCGAGCCGACCCGGTTACCCCCCCTAAATGCATGCCCTTGATCTCTAATTTCCCAATTCTATCCAATTTGATCCTATTTGTGGCGTGCTTTAAATTGTGCTAACCATTTGTTTTGCAGCTTTTAATTTCTTTTATTTTTATTTTTGATGTAATTAATAGATTAATCCATATATTTTAAGCGATTGTAATTTTTTAGATCATTCGTGTATTTTAGGCGCTTGTAAGGTGAGGTTGAGAGTTTTTTATTTTATTTTTATTATTATTCAATTGGGTTGTAATAATTTATTTATTTATTGCTTTTTACTTCATTTTGATTTGTGTGTATGCTATGTGCTTTAATTTAATAAAGATGAACTTTAGAAATTTAAAATACCATCTATGAACATTGGCCAAATCTTATTTTTATTAGACATGACATAATGGACTTGCCCAGACCTAGATCTCTGGAGGGTGTAGTGGCCTTTATACGGTTCAGCTACACTGTAATTTCCTGGTTGAGCTGAGCCGGGTGGCGACTCATACACTATCTATTGAGACTTAGGTCTCGGTTCTTTTATGAATTAATTCAATTCTTCCGAAACTGAATTTCCATTCTAAAAACCCCACGCGAAGAAGGGTTGCCCGATATCGAGGCTCCCTTCTGAGAGAGTTTGAAATGCTTGAAAAACGTCGTCCGCTCACACCTGTAATGCAAATTAAATTAAAATGTTTTATTTTCAATTAATTTGTATTTAAATTGTTTATTATGTTGGCATGCTTATTTAATTTATTTTTTTTGCATATTGAATTGAATATGGACTTTGTGAAATTAGCCCAATAAACCGTGGCACCAGTTAAAATTGGGAGAGCTAAATTTTGAATTTGTGACAATCCAAATTCTAGTGGCAGCAAAATTGTTAATTTTGCGTTAATGGATGTTATCCATTGGGCCTTTATGGGCTATAGTCATATTTGTTAAATTGGCAATTTCACCCTTTGTAACTCGGTTTAACATTTATATTTATAATTTGGAATGCCATGATCATGCATCATATTAGTATGTATGTGCATGACAGGTACTTTGTTTGAAATGTGGTATTGAGTTCTATAGGCCCTAAATTATTATTGTTGTAATTTGATTTTGGGAAATATGCCTGCGTGCCATTTCTTTTATTTTGATGAAATTTTAGAATAGATTTTATTTTATAAAATAATTATAATTGCATCAACTATGCAGGAAGGCCCAGATGGAGCAAGACCATGGTAGGAGCCCAAGGAGAATTGCAGTCCGGCCCGATGGAGAATTAGATAGGTTGTCTAGTTTTTCATTAGGTTGTAATTAAAGGCCCATAGGATCTCATTATTTTCAATCACGTATTTTATTACATTTGTCATATAATATGGATGTATGGATCACCAGATTGTAACCCGCGATTATGCATGCTAAGCCATATCACTTAATTTTAATCCGGAAATTAAAATATTGAATCATTTAAAAGTGCTTCCCACATTCACATCTCTTCCTCCCATTGATGCTGCAATGTGCGCCATGCTCTAGCTAGATACATTGTAGTATTTAATAGGCCGTCGAGGGTTAGGATACTTGGTATGCTTAACGTGTGAATGGTTGTTTGAGTCAACATGTGTGGCATTAGCTCATAGCGGGCCCTAAGCACAGATAGGTAAAGTGTCAATAAGCCCATCAAACCAAGAGTCCTTCGTGGAAGGATTGGATAGGTTATCCTACCAAATGAATCAATGGTTGATTAGCGACCCCTAGTTCGGCCAGTCATTGAGAGTTGTGGATCTCGGTCAAGTAAGCCAATTAACATCACCAACGAACAAATTAAATCGGATTATTAGTTTGAATTTGCATAAAAGTCCTTTATTTCTAACTCAAGCAATGATTTCTTCCATGTAGATTATTCCCATTTAACAATAGCAATTTATAACGACTACAACAAACAACAACTCACTCTCACTTAGGTCACTCCTGGAGGAGAAGCTTTCAAGGACAAACAACCTACACTGGGCTAGGAACATACAAATAGCTTTTAGACAAGAGTCCAAGGAGTATGTACTGAATGCTCCTTTACCAGCTGGCCCTCCCAGAGGTCGAGGCATCACCATAGCGATGGTGGAGCAATATGATCGGCACGTGTGGTACGATCAAGATGTCTCATGCCTTATGCTGGGTACCATGGCTTCTGATCTTCAGAAGTAGTTCATGGAGCAGAATGCTTATGAGATGATGGATTAGCTTAAAAAGATGTTCCAAGATCAGGCTCGTCAGGAATGATACCTAACTACTAAGGTACTTTGCACTACTACGATGACGGCCAGGACTGCTGGTGTGCCCTAGTCCAAATGGCATTGGTTCTTGTATTGTATTTTACTTTATATTTGGATATTTTGTATTATACATTTTGTGTTGAAATAAAGACATGAATTTATTTATTCATATCTTGTGCTATTTATAAATAGAGTATCCAATGATTATGACCATACTAAAATAAACAAATGTAGATCATTGGATTATAAGACCTTTTAGTAGAATTAAAGTTATAATCATAAAGATATCCCTAGTTTGTTCTAATTATGGGAATGAATAGAACCAAAGACTAGCATATCCTTGACTGGATGGCGGTGTCTCATTGGCCATTGGATATGGAATGTCAGTCAATGATATGGGTACATGTTGGGTTGCATGGTATTGGATTGATCGGCCATGAGAAAACCACATGGTTCGATCATCATAGGTGCTTCTCAGGTAGGCCTTGTTATTATCGTTAGACCTGCTGTTCATCGTAACATAACATGGGATCTCATACACTTTGATATATGCCTAACAGGCCCATAATAGGGTGCTAAGTATGGGTATGTTGGGTGGGCCAGTAAACATGTTGATGTTGATAGTGAAGCTGACGGAATTGCCACTCAGCGTCCCCTACGATGACATCATTGGCCACTTGATGAGTGGGACTAAAAAGTGTATGGCCATATCCAAATAAGTTTGGATACTTATTCGTTAGGTTCAGTCCACTCGATATCAACAGATAAATAAGCCTATATGAGGATGATAGGGCCATGCCTCTTGCTTATGTATCGATGTAAGTTCGCAAGGGATATACAAGATCACTATCGGGTTATGTTTCACATTAGACTGGAAGTCTCCATCTTAATTGGGGGCTGTTACGGTTTGCTAGAACCCAATTACAGTTTGTGGGCCTTGGGCCCATTGCCAACATAAAGATGGACCCATAGTATCGTACACATAGAATGACTGAACATTGACAAATTGGAATTAGAACGGAAACCAAATTAATTTAGTTATTGACATTAGGTTATGTCATAATTAATTCAATTATAAGGGAGAAATTTATTTGATTTGATTAATTAATTACAAGTAGTAAATAATTAATTAAATAAAATAATATTTCCTTGGTGGAAATAAAAAACATAAAGGTTCTATTTATTAAGGCTGACTTTAATTTAACTTTGGGTTATTTTAATTTGATGAAATTGTATTTAATTGTATCAATTAGGATTTTATAATACGGTTTTATTTAATCCTAATGATACAAGGTAAATCAATTAAATCAAATAAATAATCTATAGTTTTAATTAAAATCCTAATAGGCTAAGGAGTATATATACTAAAGGAGTATATATAGGAAGCCTTAACCTGATTCTCCCTAACCCTAATAGTGAATTTTCGGCCACAATACAGAAATTACAGCAGCCCCCTTTTTCACTTTCTCGTGGTTTTCGTTCAATCCGTTCGCTAGCACGAGTCCCGTTCGAGAGTCGTTCATGAACCGAATTGTGGAGGAAACACGTTTGGGTTTCTGCAACAGTCTCTAGAGGAGACAGTTAAGGTGAATTTTTTTTTCTTCGTTCTTGATTTCGTTCTATTAATCTACATATATCATGGGCTTTGGAATTAAGGAAAATTTAATCGGTATTTCTCATCACGTTTAATTTTACCCATAAGGATTCCCTACAAGGACTTCTGTTAGCACTCATATGCTAAATTTGAAGGGCTATATTGATACACTTGCCCACCTTGTGTTGGATATGCCCTAGTCCCGAGGCATTGATCCTTGCATTTGTGTAATACATCAATTGGATTCATGTATTATACTTATTTGTGTTATTAATAAAGGCATTAATTCATTTATTATATTTATCTTGTGCAATATATTAAATGAAGTATCGAATGGACATATCCATATCCATGATGACCAGTGTCATGCACTTGGCAGTAAGACCATGGATAGGGTAAATGATATGACCATAAATAGATCTGTAGTCTGTTCCAGTCATGGGAATGAATGAAACAAGAGACTATCATTAACCTGGTTGTATGGTGGTGTCTTACCTGTCATTGGACATGGAATGTCAACCAAGTTAATGGGTACATGCATAAGGGGCATGGTACTGGATAGTTCCACTAAATGAGAAATCCACATGGTATAGTATCACAAGTGATTCTCGTGTAGTACTTGTATGGATCCTTTGACCTGACCATATGATGGTGTTACATGTGAGGTCGCATACTTAGGGGTACGCCTAAAGAGCCTGTAATAGGGTGCCAAGTATGGGTACTTTCGGGTATGTCACTGAGCATGGTAATGCTATGGATATGCAGAAGGGATTTGTCACTCAGTAGTCCACTGGGAAGATATCACCGGCCTCTTGATGAATGTGACTGATAAGAGTGTTGCCACACCCAAACAAGTGGGAACTTGTTTGTGAGCTTCAGTACATTCGGGATTAAGTTAGTGTCCGACACAAAAGAGGGTGATCAATCCATGCCTCTGTGTTAGACACCGATACCAATGACATGGGATGTACAAGTTTAAACTACAGGGTTATGATAACAGTTAGACTGCCATCTCCATCTTAATTGGGGGCTGCAGTGGCTTGCTAGAGCCCAACTGCAGTCTGTGGGCCAAAGGCCCACTGCCAACATAAAGATGGGCCCACGGGATCGTACACATAGAACGACTGAACACGGACTTAAGGAATCACATGTATACTTGGAGTATACACTGTGGAGAGAGAGGTATATATATATTAACCATATTAGAAAGATCAATTGGATTGATCCTAATAATGAAATTAATATATTCGATTGGCTCTTTGTAATTAATTGGATTAATTATGCGATTATTTCCTAGGTGGAAATATTCATATGTATAGGTTTACATATGATTTTATTTTGTGAGGATTTGATTTTAATTTGATGGATTAAATTAATTGGTCAAACTAATTTTAATTTAAATGTAAATAATATATTACTTGGTGTAATATATTAAATACATGGGTATATTAAAATTGGGCTTGAAATTAATTTAAACCAGAACAATTAAAATTAGATTGGGCCTGAATTAAAAGATGGGAGCCCACACAAAATGAAGGAGCCAAGTTGGGCCTAAATTCCCCTAGGGGAATTCGGCCACCCTAGGTATAAAAACCTAGGAGAAATTTCGGCCCCAGGTGAGCAAGCCACCATAGCCGAAATCTTCCCCCCTAGCCTCCTCTCCATTGCTCGTTTTTCCTATGCTAGCACGGGTCGTGTTCGTTATGCGTTCGTGTATGAGAACGAGGAGGAAATCTAATTTGATTTCTACAGTCTTCATCCATCTCTAGAAAGAGATATTCTGGGTAAGAATATGATCTCTTTCTATTTAAATTTTATGTTTTACAATTTCCATTTCAATTGCTCCTGGGACTAGATTTGAGGAAATCATTGCGTTCTTCCGCTTTTATCGGGTGATTTCCGGTGAAAAATCCCAACACCTTGGCTTGCCAGTTCCATAGGATTTCAGAGCAGACATTATTCTCAGGTCACAACCTGAGTCTTACAACCAATTTATCATGAAGTACCACATGCAGGGTCTTGATAAATTGGTTGTTGAGCTGCATGGCATGCTCAAGCTTGCTGAGCAGTCTCTTAAGAAGACTCTCAAAGTTATGTTAGTGAACAAGGGCAATACGCCCATTGCTAAGGGAAAGGTTAAGTCTAAGGCCAAGGCTAAGGCCCAAAAGGCCAAGGCTAAGGGCAAGAAGGTGGTGGCCCACCCCAAAGCAGGGATTGCTTCTCCTAAAGATGTCTTCCATGAGTGTCATAAGAAGGGCACTGGAAGAGCTCATCTCCAAAGCTAAGGGAGCAATTGAAGTTGCTACTTTAGGTATTTATGTTGTTGAGATTAATCTGGCTATTTCTACATCTTGGGCTTTAGACATTAGATGTGGATCTCACATTTGTTCAAATGTGCAGGGTTTAAGAAATAGGAGATTACTAGGATTTGGAGAAGTAGATCGTCGAGTCAGAAATGGCACTCGGGTTCAGGCCATAGAGATCGGAGATGATCTCTTAGAGATGCCTAGTGGACTTTTTTTATAATTAAGAAACTGGTATTTTGTACCTACGATGTGTAGGAATATTATTTCCGCTTCTTTGTTGGATATTTCTGGTTTTGTATTTAATATTGGACATGGTAGAATATCTATGCAGTGTGGCAATATTATTTATGGAACAACATTTCTTGAAAATGGCTTATATATATCCTTGATCTAAAACATGAAAGTTCAATCTATAACATAAATAATTAAAGGACGAAACAAAATGAAATTAATCCTACTTATATCTGGCATTGTCGACTTGGCCACATAAATGAGAAGCGCATAGCTAGGCTTCACTCTAGCGGAGTGCTGGGGTCATTTGACATCCAATCTTATGACAGATGTGAATCTTGTTCAAGAGGCAAGATGACAAAGGTGACTTTTAGCAAGACTGCTGAAAGGGCTTCACAGCTATTTGAGCTGATACATTCTGATGTATGCGGCCCAATGAGCAAGAGTGCTAGATCAAGTTTTCTATACTTCGTTACCTTCATGGATGACTTTAGTAGATGTGGTTACGTGTATCTGATGAAGCATAAGTATGAGACTTTTTAGAGATTCAATGACTTTAAGAATGAAGTAGAAAACTAACTTGGCAAGAAAATAAAAGCACTTCGGTCTGACTGAGGAGGTGAATATTTGAGCTAAGAGTTTGACTTGATTTTGAGAGAGTGTGGGATTATATCCCAACTCATTCCTCCTGGTACACCCCAGTGGAATGAAGTGTCAGAAAGGAGGAATAGGACCTTGCTAAACATGGTCCGCTCAATGATGAGTCATGCTACACTCCCTGTCTCCTTTTGGGGATATGCTTTAGAGACAGCTACTTACATACTTAATAATACACCATATGAACTATGGAAAGGCCGAAAGCCCAATGTTTCCTTTTTGAAGATTTGGGGCTATGATGCACATGTTAAGAAATTGACAAGTGGTAAACTCTAGTCCAAATCTATCAAGTGCCAGTTTGTGGGTTACCCTAGGGAAATTAAGAGTTATTACTTCTACAATCTGGCAGGAAAAAAATTTTCATAGCCAGGAATGCAGTCTTCTTGGAGAAGGAATTCCTTTCCAAGAGAGACAGTGGGACTATTATTGAACTTTCTAAAGTTCAAGACTCACAGACTTAGACTCCTGTAGCTACTGCTGAGGATGCTTCAGGAACCGATCTAACTACTTAAGAAATTGAGGAAGAAGAACTGATTACACAGGACCTTAAAAGGTCTGGTACGACATGTCATCAGCCAGAGAGGTACAACATTCTCGTGACTGATGATGGGGACCTTATGGTTGTCGACCAAGGGGAGCCTAAGACCTATCAAGATGTTGTTGAACGCCCACACTTAGATCAATGACAGAAAGCCATGGAGGCCAAGATGCAATTTATGCATAATAACAAAGTATGGAACTTGGTGGATCCACCTCCGGGTGCTAAGGTGATTGGTTGCAAGCGATGTTTCAAGTTGAAAGTCGGTAAAACCTTCAAGGTGCGATTGGTGGAAAAAGGATTCAGGCAAGTTCAAAGAATTGACTATGATGAAACATTTTCACCAGTTTCCAAGCTCAAATCCATCAGGACACTGTTAGATATGCCCTAGTCCCAAGGCATTAGTCCTTGTCTTTATGTCATACATTTGTACATTAACGTGAAATATATGTATTATACAATTTGTGTCAAGAAATAAAGGCCTGAATCTATTTACTATATGTCTTGTGCTATATTTTGAATAGAGTATCCAATGGACATATCCATATCCATGTTGTCAAGTGTCATGCACTTGGCAGTAAGACTATGGATAAGGAAAACGATATGGCCATAAAGTCATCCATAGTCTATTCTAATTAAGGGAATGAATGGAACTAAAGAATATCATTAGCCTGGTTGTATGGTGGTATCTTACCGGTCATAGAACATAGAATGTAAACCAGGTTAATGGGTACATGCAAAAAGGGCATGGTACTGGATCGATCCACTTAATGGGAATCTACATGGTACAGTATCACAAATGATTCTCACATAGTACTTGTATAAGTCCTTTGACCGGACCATATGATGGTGCTACATGTGAAGTGGCACACTTTGGTGTATGCCTAACGGGCCTGTAAAAGGGTGCTAAGTATGGGTCGTTCGGGTGTGTTAGTGAGGATGGCAGTACTATGGATATGAAGAAGGGAATGTCACTCAATAATTTACTGAGACGAGATCACCGGCCTCTTTATGAATGTTACTGATAAGAGTGTGGCCACACCCAAACCAGATTAGATCTTGTTTATGAGCATCAGTTCATTCGAGATCAAGTAAATGTCTGGACACAAATAGTGGGTAATCAACCATGCCTCTGTGTTGGACACCAATATCAATGACATATGACATACAAGTTCAACTATAGGGTTACGGTGACAGTTTCACTGCTATCTCCGTCTTAATTGGGGGCTGTAGTGTCTTGCTAGAGCCCGCTTGTAGTCTGTGGGCCTTGGCCCACTGCCAACATAAAGACGGGCCCATTGGATCGTACACATTGAACGTCTGGACTTTAACTAGTCGGATTAAGTGTGTAGTTGGAGTATACATGTTTGAAGAGAGAGAGATTGATTAATTATATTATATAGCAATTAGATTGATCAAAAGAATATAATTAATATTTATTTTGGCATTCTCTTAATTAATTCAATGAATTAATTTATGAGATTATTTCCCAGGTGGAAATATTTATACATGTATAGGTTTACATGTATCTCATCTTATATGTGTCTAATTTAATTCCTTGATTAATTTGATGTGTCAAATTAATTTTAATTTAAATGTATGTAACATATTATATGGTATAATATACTTGCATACATGTTGAATTAAAATGTTATTTGAAATCAAATAAAAACCAAAGAATTAAAGTGGGCTTGGGCTTGAAATGGTAAGCCCACTCTTTCATCATGTCCTGTCCAAAATTCATGGTGGATTTTAGGGCAAGAATGATGAGTCATTAAGATGAGAAGAGTGAGTCATTGTTGGACAAAAGGTAATGATCAAATGGGTGAGTCATGGTGGACTTTTTGGTTAGCAAAGTTGGACTTTACTAACTGGATATTTTTTGTCATTATGATTAAAGATAAATGAGAAAATATCCCATCTATTTTGGATCACCTCTTGGCCGAAATCATCATGTGATGTGGCAAGGAAGATGACTCATTTTTGAGACAAAATGTAATGAGTGAATTGGTGAGTCATGGTTGACTTTTGGTAAGCAAAGTGTGACTTTGCTAACTTGGATATTTTTCCTTCTTCTTTTTGTAAGATATATAAGGAAAAATTAATTATACCTATTCCCTCTTACTAGAACTCTTGGCTGCCCAAAATAGCTCTCTCCCTCTCTTCTTGCAATTTCCGAGTCACTAGCACGGGGTTCAGTCCGAGAGCCGTTCGTGTACGCATCAGTGGAGGAAATCTACACTTGATTTCTGCAGTCTTTTTCTATCTCTTAAGAGATATCTTGGTAAGACTTTTATATTCCTCCTTTGGGTTTTGTTTTTGATCTTCACTATTTAAGCTCCCGGGACCCAGATTCAAGGAAATCGACGAGGATTACCGCGCTTTTATCGATCAGTTTCCCGTGATGAATCCCAGCAGTGGTATCAGAGCAGGCTTTTGATCCGTGGAAATCTTTAACTTGGTGGATCTCGTGTTTTGAAATTGGTGTTTTATGGATCAGGATTCTTTCGGTTTTGGCATTTTATATTTTTCCCCATTTGTTTTTCAAATTGAAATTAAGTATGCATATTAGGTTATATGTGTATGTTTCAATTTGTTTATTTTGTTATGCATCTTGAATTTAATTCTATGCACCTTGAATTTAATTTTATGCATCTTGTTGATTTTATTCTTGGTGTATTTCTATTCTTATGCATGCATGCAATTTAAACAAAAAAAATAGGGCTGATTTGTGGGGGACAGCAGCTTGCTGCCGGCCAACAGCTGCTGCGGGGCTGCTGCCGGGAAGCAACCTCCCCGCGCGGCGGGCGGGGCCAGTTTTTAGATTTGGCCGGATTTTTGGGCCGGGCCGGATTTTAAAATTTTAATTGGTTTTAAAATTTTGCGTGTTTAAATTTGGATAATTTTTATGCGTGTGTTTTATAAATGAAATTTATTTTTCGTTCATGCGATATTAATTTTGGAAAGTAATACGGTTAATTGAAATTGGTTCGGGTTTTCTTGGCACGATTACGCGGACAGCTAATTTGGAATTCATGGTATCCCAATTGGATTGGGAGCAGTTTTTTTGCCTGGGCTAGAGGCCCAAGGCCTATACGGGCTTAGACCCATGAACGGCCAAAATTTGGCAATTTCACAATAATGGCTATGGACATAATTGAAATGGGATTAATTCATGCATTTAACATGCTTATAAATCGTATGTATTGGTTTACATGTGTGTATAATTAAATGCATGAATGGATGTTATTGGGCCATATTTATATCGGGTTGTAATATTCTTTTGGAAATACGGCCTGCACGCCGTTTTCTTTTTATGTAATTTTATTCTATTCATTTACTGCAAAATTATGTAAAGAGGACGTCGATTGGATTGGCGTACCAGAAGGATGAGGAGGTGACCCACCTGATGCTGTTCTACTATAGGTTTACTAGAATTTGATAGGTTGTAAATTTTGGCCCATAGCAGGCATTTTATTTAATTATGCTTTATTTATTTACATGTGAGAATGTATGTACAAACCGAATTTCACCCGCCTTTGCATCCAAGCCGTTACCAATTGAATAGAATAACCAAATGGTAATTACTAAGTCTCTTAAAAGTGCTTCCCTCATTCATAACCTACTCGAAGTGGGGATAGGCCAGTTGTAGACCAACCCTCGTTGGATGCACTGGACTATCGTTATTTTATATTGGGTTGGAGTATTGGTTACTCTGACACTTGGATGGAGGTTTTGACTTAGCATGGGCAGTAGGATGTTCCTGGCCCTAAGCACAGATGGGTAAGTGCCAACAGACCCATCAAACCGAGAGTCCCTAGGATGGGATTGGACGGCGTTCCTACCTAAAAATTGGGGTATAGTTGTTCCAGGCCCTCGTCTGGCTATATCTTGATATAATATGGATCTCGGCCCATGAGACCAACAACTCGGATTAATTAATAACATGATTCATTATTAATTATTTTATAGGAAAATTTGTTAAGTCCTTTATTAACACTCTTTTAATTTTTCTGTGTAGTAATCAATGGCATCGAATAACACTTTATCACTGTGCACTATCCCTAAGAAGGATAAGCTTTCTGGTCCTAATTTCCTAGACTAGTCTAGGAACTTACGGATAGTTCTAAGACATAAGTCTAAGGAATATGTACTGGAAAGGCTTGTACCGGCAGCATCTACTGGGCGTAATCCACCAGCTACTCAGCTGGAGGAATACAGGGTGCATGTGAAGGATAACCGGGATGTTACTTGCCTTATGTTGGCGTGCATGGTCCCCGAACTGTAAAAATAGTTTATGGACCATGAGGCCTTTGCTATGACGACAACTCTAAATGAGATGTTTCAAGAGCAGGCGTGTCAGGAAAGGTACCTGACGAATAAGGCATTCCATTCCTGCAAAATGGGGACTGGAACATCTGTGAGCGCTCACGTGCTTAAGATGAAGGGCTATTTGGATTCTTTAGCTCATCTTGGGTCGCCCATTTCACAAGAATTGGTGATTGATACCATCCTGGCTTCCTTGTCGAAGTCTTATGATCAGTTCATCTTGAATTACAACATACAAGGGATGAAAAAAGATGTTAGTGAGCTGCATGGGATGCTTAAGCTTACTGAACAGTCAATCAAAAAGACTCCACCGGTACTTATGGTAAACAAGGTGAAGGCTCCTCTTGTAAAGGCCAAGGCTAAGGCAAAGGCTAAAGCTAATGCTAAGAAAGCCAAAGCTAAAAAGGCCAAGGTCTAGCCTAAGGCCCGTCCTGAGGATGTCTGTTTCGGATGCAAGCAGATGGGACATTGGAAACTATCATGTCCAAAGCTTCTGCTAGAGCAAAAGAAGGCACAGGGCGCATCTTCATCAGGTATTTATGTCATAGACATTAACCTTACTGTTTCAACATCTTGGGTATTGGATATTGGATGTGGTTCTCGTATTTGTTGTAATGTGCAGGGACTTAGGAACAGAAGATCACCAGGATCAGGAGAAGTGGACTTGCAGGTCGGGAATGGAGCAAGGGTTGTAGCCATTGAGATTGGCAAGTACCAGCTTAAGATGCCTAGTGGATTAGTTTTGTTGCTGGAAAATGTTATTTTGTACCTGTTATGCGCAGGAATATTATTTCTATTTCAGTTTTGGATACTTCTGGATATGTATTTACTATTACTAATGGTAAAACGGTTATATCTAGAGAAGGTTTATTTTTTTGAGATGCTATATTAAATAATGGCCTTTATATCCTGGATTTAAATGAAACTAATCATGTCTATAACATAAATACTAAAAGGATTAAATCTAACAAACTTAATCCTGTTTACCTTTGGCATTGTCGTTTAGGCCACATAAACGAGAAACGCATTGCTAGGCTTCACAAAGCGGGAATCCTAGGATCTTTTGACTTGGAGTCACTAGATGTATGCGAGTCTTGTTTACGTGGTAAAATTACTAAAGTGCCTTTTAGCAAGAAAGCTGAAAGGGCTACTGGCTTATTGGACCTAATACATTCGGATGTATGTGGACCAATGAGTGTAGTGACCAGGGATGGACATCTATACTTCGTCACCTTTACAAACGATTTTAGCAGATGTGGCTATGTCTATCTGATGAAACATAAGTCTAAGACACTTGATCAGTTTAAGGAATTTAGGAATGATCAGTTTAAGGAATTTAGGAATGAAGTACAGAACCAACTAGGCAGGAATATAAAAGCACTTCGGTCGGACCGAGGTGGCAAATATATGAGCCTTGAGTTTGACTCACTCCATAGCTCACTCCTCCAGGAACACCAGAATGGAATGGGGTGTCTGAACAGAGGAACAAGACCCTGTTAGACATGGTCCACTCAATGATGAGTCATGCCTCTCTCCCAACAAGTTTATGGGGATACGCTCTTGAGACAACAGCTCTCATTTTGAACAGTACTCCGACTAAGGCTGTGGAAAAGACCCCATTTGAGATATGGACGGGCAGGGCCCCCAATGTGTCTTTCCTATGGATTTAGGTTGTTATGCACATGTCAAGAAATTGACTGGGGGTAAACTAGAACCTAAAACCGACAAATGCCTGTTTGTGGGCTGCCATAGGGAAACCAAAGGGTATTACTTCTACAACCCTGCCAAGAACAAGGTGTTCGCGGCATGAAAGGGGGTCTTTCTTGAAAAGGAGTTTATTTCTAAGAAAGACAGTGGGAGCAATGTTGAACTCAGGGAAGTTCAAAGCTCAGAAACTCCTGAAAAGGATGACTCAAATACCAGGGTGGAGCTTCCACAGGAGGAAGCACTGGCCCAGGTCACACAAGGACCTAAAAGGTCTGGTAGGGATCGTCGGGAACCTAAGAGATATAGGTTTCTCATTACCAATGATCACACGCTTTTTGTCTTTGATGAAGAAGAGCCTCAAACCTACCAGGAGGCTATAGCTAGCCCACTGTATGCTAATTGGTAAAAAGCTATGGAGGCAGAAATGCAATCTATGTATGATAATCAGGTTTGGAACCTGGTTGATCCACCTCCGGGTGCTAAGGTAATAGGTTGCAAGTGGTGCTATAAGATTAAGGCCGACAATACCTTTAAGGGGTGGTTAGTTGCAAAAGGTTTCAGACAAGTCATGGAATCGACTATGATGAAACTTTCTCACTAGTCGCC
The DNA here is from genome assembly GCA_039660915.1 of Euphorbia tirucalli. Classification (NCBI taxonomy): domain Eukaryota; kingdom Viridiplantae; phylum Streptophyta; class Magnoliopsida; order Malpighiales; family Euphorbiaceae; genus Euphorbia; species Euphorbia tirucalli. The sequence continues at coordinate 36,157,922 of CM077633.1, forward strand.
ATGCTCAAATCCATTAGGATCCTCTTGGCCATAGTCGCTTGGTACGACTATAAGGTCTGGCAGATGGATGTCAAAACCGCTTTCCTTAACTGAAAGTTACTCGAGGATGTGTATATGACACAATTTAAGGGTTTTGTCAATCCAGAGTATCCTGAAAGGGTATGCAAGCTTCAAAGGTCCATTTATGGATTGAAGCAAGCACCTCGTAGTTGGAATCTTAGATTCAATGAGGCCATTAAGGAATACGGCTTTATACAGAATCAAGATGCCTTGTGTGCATAAAAGGATTAGTGGGAGCATCGTAACATTCTTGGTTTTATATGTGGATGACATCCTTCTAATTGGAAGCGACATACCAACACTACTTGGGGTAAAGCAGTGGTTGTATAAGTGCTTTGCAATGAAGGACTTAGGCAAAGCTGAAACGATCCTAGGGATCAGGATCTATAGGTATAGACCTAATTGGCTTCTTGGCCTAAGTCAGGCCAAGTACATAGACAAGGTTCTGAAAAGATTCAGAATGGACCAGGCTAAGAAAGGATTCTTACCAATGGGTCATGGGCTAAAAATTAGTAAGAAGAACTGTCCTAAGACAAAACAGGATAGGGAGAACATGAGTGAGATGCCATATGCTTCAGCCATTGGATCAATCATGTACTCTATGCTATGTACAAGACCCGATGTCGCCTTTGCACTAAGTATGACAAGCTGGTACCAGCAAGATCCCGGGGTGGATCACTGGAAAGCTATCAAAGCAATCCTAAAGTACCTTAACCGGACAAAGGATAGCTTTTTAGTGTATGGAGGTCAGGAAGAGCTGTCAGTTACTGGGCACACTGAAGCAAGCTTCCAGATCGACCAGGATGAATATAACTCACAGTTAGGGTACATATTCATGCTCAATGGTGGTGTTATTAGCTGGAGAAGCTCCAAGCAACTGACCATTGCAGATTCTATCTTGGAAGCTGAGTACATTGCAGCGTGTGATACAGCTAAGGAAGCTGTGTGATAAAGAAGTTTATCATGGAACTGGGGGAAGTATCATCTATCAAGGAACCATTTGATATCTTCTATCACAATAATGGGTCTATTGCACAAGCTAAGGAGCCCCGGTCACACAAGAACTCGAAGCATGTACTCAGGAAGTTTCACCTCATCTGAGAAGTCGCCGAGAGGGGTGACATTTCATTACGTAGAGTGGACACTGAGGAGAATGTCATAGATCCCTTGACCAAGGTGCTGGCTCATCCCAAGCATGAGGGTCATATTAGATCTGTAGGGATTAGGCCCATGCCTGGTTGGTACTAGTGCAAGTGGGAGATTGTTGGATATGCCCTAGTCCCCAGGCATTAGTCCTTGTCTTTGTAGCATATATTTGTACATTAATGTGAAATATATGTATTATACAATTTGTGTTAGGAAACAAAGGCATTAATCTATTTACTATATGTCTTGTAATATATTTTAAATAGAGTATCCAATGGACATATCCATATCCATGTTGTCAAGTATCATGCACTTGGCATTAAGACTATGGATAAGGAAAATGATATGGCCATAAAGTAATCCGTAGTCTATTCCGATCGTGGGAATGAATGGAACTAAAGACTATCATTAGCCTGGTTGTATGGCGGTGTCTTACTGGTCATAGAACATGGAATGTAAACCAGGTTAATGGGTACATGCAAAAAGGGCATGGTACTGGATCGATCCACTTAACAGGAATCTACATGGTATAGTATCACAAATGATTCTCGCATAGTACTTGTATAAGTCCTTTGACCGGACCATATGATGGTGTTGCATGTGAAGTGGCACACTTTGGTGCACGGCCAGCGGGCTTGTTAAAGGGTGCCAAGTATAGGTACATTTGGGTGTGTCAGTGAGTATGACAATACTATGGATATGTAGAAGCGAATGTCACTCAGTAATTTACTGAGATGAGATCACCGGCCTCTAAAAGAATGTTACTGATAAGAGTGTGGCCACACCCAAACAAGATTAGATCTTGTTTATGAGCATCAGTTCATTCGGGATCTAGTAAATGTCTGGACACGTATAGAGTGTGATCAACCATGCCTCTGTGTTGGACATTGATATTAGTGACATGGGACATACAAGTTCAACTACAGGGTTACGGTGACAGTTTGACTGTTATCTCCATCTTAATTGGGGGCTGCAGTGTCTTGCTAGAGCCTGCCTGTAGTCTGTGGGCCTTGGCCCACTGCCAACATAAAGACTGGCCCATTGGATCTTGCACATTGAACGTCTGGACTTTAACTAGTCGGATTAAGTGTGTACTTGGAGTATACATGTTTGAAGAGAGAGAGATTTATTAATTATATTATAGAGCAATTAGATTCATCAAAAGAATATAATTAATATTTATTTTGGCATTCTCTTAATTAATTCAATGAATTAATTTATGAGATTATTTCCTAGGTGGAAATATTTGTACATGTATAGGTCTACATGTATCTCATCTTATATGTGTCGAATTTAATTCCTTGATTAATTTGATGTGTCAAATTAATTTTAATTTAAATCTATGTAACATATTATATGGTATAATATACTTACATACATGTTGAATTGAAATGTTATTTGAAATCAAATAAAAACCAAAGAATTAAAGTGGGCTTGGGCTTGAAAGGGTAAGCCCACTCTTTCATAATGTCTTGGCCGAAATTCATGGTGGATTTTAGGGCAAGAGTGATAAGTCATTAAGATGGGAAGAGTGAGTCATTGTTGGACAAAAGGTAATGATTGAATGGGTGAGTCATGGTGGACTTTTTGGTTAGCAAAGTTGGACTTTACTAACTTGGATATTTTTGGTCATTATGATTAAAGATAAATGAGAAAATATCCCATTTATTTTGGATGACCTCTTGGCCGAAATCATCATGTGATGTGGCAAGGAAGATGACTCATTTTTGAGACAAAATATGATGAGTGAATTGGTGAGGCATGGTTGACTTTTGGTAAGCAAAGTGTGACTTTTCTAACTTGGATATTTTTCCTTCTTCTCTTTGTAAGATATATAAGGAAAAATTAATTCTACCTATTCACTCTTACAAGAACTCTTTGCTGCCCAAAATAGCTCTCTCCCTCTCTTCTTGAAATTTCTGAGTCATTAGCATGGGTTTTAGTCCGAGAGCCGTTCGTGTATGCATCAATGGAGGAAATCTACACTTGATTTCTGCAGTCTTCTTCTATCTCTTAAGAGATATCTTGGTAAGACTTTTATATTTCTCCTTTATGTTTTGTTTTTGATTTTCACTACTTAAGCTCCCGGGACCCGGATTCGAGGAAATCGACTCGTATTTCCACGCTTTTATTGGTCGGTTTCCCGTGATGATACCCAGAAATACTACTAGCCATAGTTACATGGTGTCATTATGAGATATGGTAGATGAACGTTAAGATTACTTTCCTTAATGGAGAGCTACTCGAGGATGTGTACATGGCATAACCTAAGCGTTTTATTGATCTAAAGTATCCCAACCAGGTATGCAAGCTTCAAAGATCCATTTATGGATTGAAGTAGGCATCCAGGTCTTGGAATTAGAGATTCAATAAGGCCATTACAGAATAGGGGTTCACACAAAATCCTGATGAGCCCTGTGTGTATAAGATGGTTAATGGGAGCGTTTCCACCATACTAGTTGTGAGCGGACGACGTTTTCGATTGAACGCGGGCTCTCTCGCAAGGGAGCCTCGAGATGGGGCAACCCTCCCTCGCATGGGGTTTTTGGATTGGAAATTCATTTTTAGAAATTAGATTATTTCATAAAAAAATCAAGACCTAAGTCTCGATAAATAATGTAGGAGTCGCCACCCGGCTCAGCTCAACCAGGAATTTTCAGTGTAGCTGAACAGGAAGGAAGGCCGTTACACTAGCCAGAGATCTAAGTCTGGACAAGTCCCCTATTTCGTGTCTAATCAAAATAAATATGGCCAATATTCTTTGATGGTATTTTAAAATTCTAAAGTCAATTTTATTAAATAAAAGCACATAGCGTACACATAGACAAAATAAAATAAAGCAGTAAATAATTAACTTATTACAACCCAATTGAATAAAAATAAAAACTCTCGTCCTCACCTTTACAAACGCCTAAAATATACGATTTATCTAAAAGAAAATACAATTGCCTAAAATACATGGATTAAGCTATTAGTTACATCTAAAATAAAAAAAATAAAAATAAACTAAAAGCTGCAAAATAGATGGTTAGCACAGTTTATAGCACGCCACAAAAAGGACTCAAATAGGACAGAATGGAATTTTAAGGAGTTCAGGGGCATGCGAATGGGGGATAACCGTGTCGGCTTGGCTAGCCGGCCCGATTAGACCTGGAAAACATTTTGAAACGTCCCTGTGTTTTGGTTTTATGGGAATATCATTTTAAAAACACTTTGTTTTCTGGTTTAATTTAATTTAACATGTGAGGTGGATCAGTTTTTGGGAGAATCAGGTCTCCGTCATTGTACTATTCTAAATGCAATAACATTAAAAATTAAATCCAAGGTCATGAATGGACACAAAAAAATTCATTTTTTATGATTTTCTAATTTTTCTGAATTTTTAGCATTTTTGGGGATTTTTTCTGGATTAAACTGAAAATTTTGCCTATGGACGGGAGTTACAGTCGTGCAACTATAACAATAGTCGTACGACTGTAATCCCCCCCAATTGTAGAAAATTGCCAAAAATTTATTCAAATGAAACAAAAGGCCGCAGGAATGCAAGAACACTCGTACGACTATTCTTCAATACAAGAAGAGTCGTACGGCTGTTCTTGAATTCCAGAAACAGCAAGCCCGAAAATTAAGTTTTTGTGCATAAAAAACACAGCAAATCACCCATAAAAAGCAAGAAAATGAAGGTTTGAAGTATGCTTACCTTTGTGGTGCTGATCCACCGTAGGAATGACCGCTGGAAACGCCCTAATCACCTCCAAATTGCTTCTTTTTCCTTGTGTTAAGGCTCCCAAAACGAAGTCCAAAAAATCTCCAAAATGTCAAGGATTCTGATTGGTTTAAGGTTTGAAATTGATTGAGTTTTAACTATCAAGTTATTAACCTAAGATTTCAAACAAGTTTTAACTTTAACACTTAAGAATTAAAAGAAAAAGAGGAGAAAAAGATGGCTTCAGTTTGGTCTTCACTTTTTCTCTCCTTTTTCTCTAGTTCTCTCTCTAAACTTCTCAAATTTCTAGAACCAAACATCCCTTTACTTCCTTCTTTTTGTCTTTTATTTTCTGCCTTAATTGCTGCCAAAACCAGAGCATTAATTGCTCTCATATCATCTCCCATTTCTTATGTCACAAGGTATAGGCTGTTATACGTACTCCGTAATTATAGTCATACGACTGTAATGTAGTCCCACGACTGCAATTACAGTCATGGCACGACATACACACATTTTTTTTAAGTCCGGAAAATTCCGATGCTTTCAGCTGCCCCTCACATAATCAAATTTGACACTCGACTCTAGGTCTAGAATACTTAAGGTGATGAATTTAAGAGCGCGGATTGAAGCACCACAAACACAAGAAACATGTACTGACTTGTTGAAGCCCCACTGTTTTGGTGATGCACTGAGTTGATTTCGATGAAATAAGCCGATACCAGGTTTAGGTTAACCGAGGCGAGGATGAAGATTAAATAAGCCGATACCGGGTTTAGGTTACCCGAGGTGATGCCGGAGGTGAAATAAGCTGATACCGGGTTTAGGTTACCCGAGGCAAGGATGGAGGCGAAATAAGCCGATACCAGATCTAGGTTACACGAGGCAAGGATGAAGATGAAATAATCCGATACCGGGTTTAGGTTACCTGAGGTGAGGTTAGAGATGAAATAAGCTGATACCGGGTCTAGGTTACCTGAGGCAAGGACGGAGATGTGAAATGGAGCCGATCTGGGCCGATACCGGGTCTATGTTACTCGAACTAAATCTGCTGGGGAAGCGGAATGAAGTTGATTTAGGCCGATACCGGGTCTATGTTACCCGAGGTGATCTGCTGGGGAAGCATCCGATCTGGGCTGATATCGGGTCTATGTTACCCGAAGCGGATCTGCTAGGGAAGCGGAATGAAGCCGATCTGGGCCGATACCGGGTCTATGTTACCTGAGGCAGATCTACTGGGGAAGCAAAATGAAGCCGATCTGGGCCGTTACGGGGTCTATGTTACCCGAGGCGGATCTGCTGGGGATTAATCTTTGTCTGAGATAGCGTCGATGAATTCCTACATTTGCAATAGTGAGTCTTCATTCCTTGATCGAGAGATTTTGAACAAAAATTTTTGCCCCTTCAATCAAGAATGAAGACTAGCTGGGGATGAATGCTCTGTGTATGTCGTGTATGTATGCATGATGATGCATATGCACACAGATCCTAAATGATGCATTTCCTATTGTTTGTTCAATATTAATGCTCTTGGCTGGTGGAAGATGCTCTTTGTATGAAGTTTCTCCTTGTTGAAGATATATAAGGGCTGCTGGGGAAATAAGATGACTGATGAGGATGCGTGACAATCGCTGGGGAAAAGATCATAGTATCCCTTGTAAATGTTCTGCTGGGGAGTGATGTGGAGGATCCCGGTGGGGAAATGCTGTACAGATTTCTGTGGGGAAACGGTGGAGAAGTTTTACCCTTCTGCCCCTGTGATTTTTTTGAAGTGCTCTAAATTGTGCTTGGGTTGCCCAATGTGGGTTTTCAGCCCAGCAAGGTGCTCTAATTTTTGCCTGGTTTTCGGTTTTCACCCCAGCGAGTTCTTTTTTTTTTTTTTTTACAAAGACCGATTGAAAAGGCAAGTTCTTGGACAATCACTATCACTCTTTGGGAAGATGAATTAGATTTGGAGGATGATGAAGGATTTCAAACTGTATGTATTTAGTACATTTTCATTGTTAAATAACAAGATTTGTTTAACCAGCTAAATGCAAAGCGCTTTCCTTAAATGGATGTTTAAGCAAGATAGCTTTGTTTATGCATTTGACACAACCATGCAAATATATCTAAACAAACATTTCACTTTATTGATAAAATCAAAATGAGTACATCTGAAAGGATTAATTCCCGAAACGGTCTACGTTCCACACAGAGCCAGAATTCGTCACCAGTCATCCCTTTCAGATTTTTCGACTGATCTTTTTCTCTCTCGTGTCTTAACTTTTTCCGAGACCGCTCTTTTCAGTTTTCAGCCTAGTGGACCCTTTTTTTTCTTTTTTCTTTTTTTTAAACATGATAAAGCTTCAAGCGATCTTGGTTGATAGGATTTGTGAACTCATTTACATCCATGTCCATGATGCTGACACTGCCTTTTGATAGCACTTTCTTCACAACATAGGGCCCTTCCCAATTGGGTCTGAACTTCCCCTGAACATCGACGTTTGTGGGCCTTAATTGTTTAAGAACCAAATGCCCTACTTTCAACTGCCGCCTGGGGTACTTCACATTCTGATTACAGGCTCTGGCCATTCTGCATTCGTACATCTGTAAATGATCCATTGCTCTTAACCGCTTTTCATCTAGTGCCACTGACTGCTCGTATCTGTCTTGAGCCCATTCAGTTTCTGGTAACTGAGCTTCCAAGGCGACCTTGAGCAATTTGAGCTCTATTTCCACTAGAACACTGCTTCCATACCATATACTAGGGCATAGGGAGTTTCTCTTATCAGTGTTCTGACACTGGTTCTATAGCCCCAAAGAGCATATGGCAGTTTGTTAGCCCAATCTCTGTACGTAGTTACTATTTTTAACAAGATCTTCTTTATTGCCTTATTAGCTACCTCCACTGCACCGTTAGCTTGGGGTCTGTATGGAGAAGACTTATGGTGCTCAATGCCATATTCTGCAAGCAGCTTAGCTGTTGCCTTGAAACTGCACTCTGTTGTCAGTGACTATATGGTGGGGAATCCCATATCGAGCAAAGATGTTCTTCTGAATTAACTTAACCATCTGCTTGGCTGTTACACTAGTAAAGGATTCTGCTTCTACCCATTTTGAAAAGTAGTCAATAGCAACCATTATGAATTTATGCCCATTAGACGCTGCAGGATGAATTTCACTGATCATGTCTATCCCCCATGCTGAAAAAGACCAAAGGGAAGCCAGATTTTGTAGTTCGAGTAGTGGAAGATGACTGATGTCAGCATAGATCTGACACTCGTGACATCTCTTTACCTTCCTTATACAATCAGCCTGCATAGTCATCCAGAAGTACCCCTGTCTTATTATTTTCCTAGCCATAGCAAGTCCATTCATATACGGGCCGTAAGACCCCACATGCAACTGCTGCATCACTATTTCTGCCTCCTGTTCTATCAGACATCTTAGGAGGACTCCATTCGTTGTTCTTTTGTATAGCTTATCTTTAAAGATTCTGAACTGACTGGCTAGCTTTCTTAATGACACCTTATCAGTAATACTAGCTCCCGCTGGGTATTTTCCTTCCTTCACATACCAGTAAATGTCGAAGAACCACGGCTTCTCTTTAGCTGTCAATTCCATTACTTCGTGCACTTGAAAACAGGGTTGTCTGGAAGTTGTTATAACCAATGGTTGCACTTGGGGTTCTTCTAGATTTTCCCACATGGAAGAAAGTGTTGCTAGCGCATCAGCCATCTTGTTTTCATCCCTGGGGACATGCTTGAATTCGCATTGGCCAAATAACTCTTTTCTATATTGTTGCAGCTCCAAGTAGGGCTGTAAGGCTTCTTCTTTCAACTCCCATTCGCCTTGAGCTTGCTTAATTACTAAAAGTGAGTCTTTGATGATCAAGACATCATTTGCCCCTAGTGTCAATAGAGCTTCCATCCCAAATAAGCATGCTTCATACTCTGCACCATTCTTAGTTATAAGAAAATCCAGTCTGTTAGATAGAGGGATGACTTCACCATCTGGTGTTGCTATGAGTACCCTGATTCCAGCACCCTTTCTGTTCACAGCACCATCAAAGCACATAACCCATCTCTTTACTTCTACCATAGCCAGCTGTTCATCCGGGAACTCCAGATTCTCTGTATAATCTGATTCCAGCAGCTGATTTGCTAAGAATTCTGCTACGGCTCGCCCTTTGATGGTCTTATTGGTGATGTACTCAATGTCAAACTTTGACAAAAGCAAAAGCCACCTAGATAACTTCCCAACTAACGCCGGTGCTTCATACAGATACTTCCTTGGATCTACTTTAGCTACGGCTTGGACTTTATATGATTGGAAGTAATGGCGTAACTTCTTGTTTAGCCAGGTCATTGTCACACACGTCTTTTCCACTAGTGTATACTTAGTTTCATACTCCAGCAGCTTCTTGCTGAGGTAGTAAATGGGATACTCCTTTTTGTCATCTTGTTCTTGTGCCAACATTGTCCCTACAGATGCATCTTCAAAGGCCAAATACAAGATCAAAGGCTTTCCTGGAATTGGCGGACTAAGAACTGGCGGATTTACCAGATAAGCCTTGATTTTCTCAAATGCCAACTGACATCTATCATCCCATAAGGTCAGTTGATCTTTCTTTAACCGCTTGAAAATCAACTCACAAGTGGAAGTCAAACGTGCTATGAAGCGACTAACATATTGCAAAGAGCCCAAGAATGGACATACTTCTTTCAATGTTTTTAGGGCCGGTATGTCTCAAATAGCCTTGATTTTATCTGGGTCCATTTCTATTCCCCTCTGGCTGACTATATGGCCCAGCAGCTTCCCTGATGTAACTCCAAATATGCACTTCTTCAAGTTGAGTCGCAAGTTATACTCTCCGATGCATGTAAGAAATCTATCCAGAATGGCAGGGTGTTCCTCCCGGTCATTGATTTAACAAGCATATCGTCAACATACACTTCAACTTCTTTGTGGATCATATCATGCAGCATGGTTGTGACAGCCCTTTGGTAAGTGGCTCCACTATTCTTCAATCCGAAGGGCATTACTCTGTAACAGAAGGTACCCCACTCTGTAATGAATGATGTCTTCACTTTATCAATTACATCCATCAGGATCTGGTTGTAACCTGAAAACCCATCCATGAAGGAATACATCACTGCTTTAGCTGCACTATCGACCAGGACATCAATATAAGGCAGTGGGAAATTATCTTTCAGGCATGCTTTATTCAAATCCCTATAGTCAACACATACTATGACCCTACCGTCTTTCTTGGGTATCGGGGACAATATTGGCGAGCCATTCTGTATACTCCATCACTTCAAGGAATTTGGCATCTATCTGCTTAGCCACTCCTTTTTTCACCAATGTAGCCCATTCTGGCCTCAGTCTTCTCAATTTCTACTTTATTGGCCTGGACTTAGGGTTCGTTGGAATCTTGTGAACTACTATTTATGTGTCTACACCCGGCATGTCCTCGTATGACCAAATGAAAGCTTTAACATGTTTTTGTAATATCCTTGTTAATTCTCTCTCTTCCTCGGGTTTTAGCTCATGTGAAATGAATACCATTTTGGGGTTTTCATCTGTACTTATGTTGATTTCATGCAATGCAGTGTCATGTATGCTAAATATGCTTGATGGTGATTCAAATGCATACACAGAATTATCAGGATAAACATCACACAAGTAAGCAAACTGAGATTTCATTGCATTAAACTTGTCATAAAGTACATCATTCACATTGAAAATGGAAGAAATAGATACAACAAAATCATTTTCATCCTCCATAAGGCGGAGGGCCTTGCACTGCTTCGGCTTCCACTTTCATCTCCAGAGCATCATCCGGATCTGCAGTCATCTTGGCTTTCTTTTCATCAATGATAGCAATCTTTCCAAGTTTAGCCATATGTGCCTTAACCTTTTCCATAATCTTAGCTATCTCAGCAAACACAAAATCCAAGTTTACCTTGGCCATCAGTTCCTTACCAAACCCTTCTTTGGACTTCCCAAATGCCTTGCTTAAGCCGGCAGACAGCGCACCTGAAATTGCTTCTACAGATTCATCACAGGCTTTCTCTTTAGGCACTTCCTCTGCTTCTGCTATCACTTCAGGTGGCTCACTTTGTAGCATAACAGACTTAGCAGCTACCTCTTCCACCACCATGGGGGCTATTGGTTCTTCCCGGCTTTTCTCAAAATCTACAACATCAGAAAATATTTCAAATCCTGGGTATTCAATGTTCTCAACCCTTATTGGTTTAGCCTTGCGATTGTATAGCGCTTCTCCTACCTTCAGGAATGGTTTCATCATAAGCTTGCCGTTCTTGCCCCTTCTCGGGTTCTTCTGGTAAGATGTTTCCTCTGTATACCCTAGCCTGAACTGCTTTGGCTTTCCTGAGTCAATGTTAAACTCAGGCACCCTTTGAAGGTTGATTCCAAGTCCTACGCCCGGGACAAAATTCTATTTATGCAAATATCTGGACAACCACTATGGCATATAATTTTCATAAATGACCATTAAAGCATCTGTGGTTTCCTCTTCCCTGACCATGGCGATTTGAAATCCCCCAAATGGTACAACCCCTCCGTTTACAGCAACAATCATAGACTGGGCATCCGCCTCAATAGTTACAATCTCTCCATTTATCAGGAACTTAATCTTTTGATGTAGAGTAAAGAGAACACCTCCTAATGGGTGGAACCATGGTCTTCCCAACAGTAGGGAGAAAGTGACCGGGATGTCTATCATAGTGAACACGACCATTGACTTGACTGGTCCGACCTCCACTTTAGTTTCAAAAGTGCCAATTATTGTTCTTTTAGAGTCATCATATGCCCGGATCATCATGGAGGACTTCTTCAAAGCATCTTCATTCAGACCCAAACATGGTAGCATTTTCGACGGACATATGTTCAGTGCCAACCTATCGTCCACCATCACATATGGCATTACTTTGTCCATCACATGGGCTCTGATGTAAAGGGCATTATTGTGGGCCTTTCCCTCACTAGGCAGGTCTTTCTTAGAAAACACAATGTCAGGAGCCCTTGAATGGATCTTATCTAATAGACAACACATGGCTTCCGGTGATGCAATGGGGGACACTTCAATTTCCAACAACTTCTTCACTAATGCCACCCTATGCTCCTTAGAGGTCAAAAGCAGATGCCATAAACTGGTTGTGCAGGGGGTTTTCTTCAACTGAGAAATAACCAGGTCTTCTTTCTCAACTCCCTCTTATGCTGATGAACTACCCGATCCAGTCATCGGGGCCTTCTCTTTCACTTGGGTTGCCGGTTGATAAACCCTGCCACTCCAAGTCACATTTTGAACCTCTTGAATTCTCAGCGTTTCAATAACCAGTGGCTTAATGGTCTCCTCCCCACCAAACGCTTCATATTCATCCTCTGAGTCAAGGTCATTCAAGCTTATCGGCTTAACTTCCTTCTGTTCCATCCGCTTCTCAGATTCTGGCTCTACCTCGGCTTCGCCAATTACTACAGACTGAATAGCAGGATTCGCCTGAAGAACTTGAGTAAAAAGAAAATTGGCTGGCAATCCTGAGTGTACCGTATTAATCCGCTTCTCGAATTCCGGCAATGGGTTAGTCTTCGTGCTGGGCTTAGGAGGCTCCTATAATTTCCCTTCATCAATTAACTTCTGAATAGCATCCCTCAGCTTATAGCAATTATTGGTTCTGTGGCCAGTCACAACATGATACGTGCAAAAATTATCTTTATCCGCATTAGCGGGCTTTTCAAATGGCCTTAGGGACTGCAACAATCCTCCGTTTCTACACTTTGCAAATATTTTGACCAATGGGAGAGTCCAAGGAGATATACCATGTCCTCCTGGGTTTCTATTCTGATTGCTTTGTTGCTGGGTCACAGTGGCAACCTTGACCTGTTTTACTTTCAAAGACTGCCCCTACTTGCCTCCAGAACCTGAACCAGAACCACCGCTAGACCCGGCTACAGCTGTTGATCTGTACCCGGAACTATACCCTGTACTTCTGCCACCCTTGTGTCTTACTACTTTGTCTTCCTCATCTCGCTTGATTTTCATGGTCATGCTGTATCTTCACTAAGCTCACTAAATGGATGGAACTTTATATTATTCTTGAAGATGTCCCTGCTACTGTTAACCAGCTTCTGGATCAATTGATCTTTATTAGGTTGGTTCTTTAGTAAGATCATCTTATTCATCCATCATTGATAATATTCATCAAATGGCTCATTGGGCTTTTATTTGATTTGTTCCAGATCATACAGCTTCACCTGAATTTTGGTGTTGAAGCTGTAATATTTGATAAAGGCCGCCGATAAAGCCTCCCAGTCTGACTGCTCTTCCTCTGACAAAGAATTGTACCAGCCCAATGCTCCTCCCTCAAGTGTAGTTAGGAAGAGATTAATAAGTTGTTGCTTAGTAGTGCCAGCCATCAACATGACCCAGGCGTAAAGATTCACATGGGCCTCTGTTGAACCCATTCCCTTGTATGAAGGAACCTTTGGCACTTGAAAGCCAATAGGAAAAGTTTCAATGCCTTTGCTAATTACGGCATCCATATTAACTGCCTTCTTGGATTCAAAACTGACAATGGCCCCTTTCTTCACCTGGGCCACAACCTCATCTAACTCCGAGCATTTCGTCTTCATTTTTCTCTCCATAGCTGCCTAAATTTCTTGCAGCTTTTCCAGGCTAGCCGAGGTATCACCACCTTGCTGGGATGATTCAACCTCTTTCTCCTTTCCGGTTCCATTACCATTAGTTTCCTTGGTTTCTCTCACTACAGCCCGCATTTCCTCCTTGAGCATATCACATAAATCTGTGATCTTAGGAAATCCTTTAAAGCATCAGCGAGGCTTGGTGTCGGATTAGCAATCTCAACTTCTTCCCCTGAGTCAGATTCTCTTTCTGGTTCTACTGCTCTCGGTTCCCCAACAGCCCTCAAAGCTTGAGATCTTGTACAAGGTCGCTCCAGTTTATTCTGCTTGACATCATATGAGAGACGTTTAGGGACATGAGTGAATGGAATGGTGCCATGAAGAGTGAGACATTGAAAGTACTTATAATGAATGAATGGAATAATGTTGTGCATGAAATGATGATAAGAAAGATTTCTACTTAATATTCTATTTTCTTTTCTGAACATTCCAAGAACACCAATGCTATGCAAAAAGGTCATGTGTGGACCGTCACACGGACAAGGGTTCGGTGCCTTTGGGACACCTAGTGAATCTCATGAAATGGTCACGTGCGTGCCGACACACGGATAGAGTTTCAACTCTTTGTAGGTCTATGTGGTGATATGAAATGGTCGCATGGGGCCGCCCCATGGATCGATTTCTGATGCTTTTGGGGCTTATGACAGGTAATGATGTTATAAGAAAGTCACGTGTAACAGGGGACACGGACAGAGGCTTGGCGTTCGGGGAACACCTTTCATGATTTAGTAATGTTATGAAATGTACTCATATGTGCACTAATCCAACGTTCGGGGAGCGCCTTGAATGATGTAATAATGTCATGAAGTAATGCGATGTGGACCACGGTGTTACACGATATTTATGATGAATTAGTATGGTGTCATGAAATGCATCGTGTAAATTGTCACATGAAAATAGACCTAAGACCATTGTGGTCTCTATTAAATGAGATAATTTGGCGGAATGGTCGAATGCAATCCGGTGCATTGGCAGAACACAAGTAATTTGGGATACCCGATATGTTATGGAATGAAATGACCGTGATGGGCATCATTGGAATGTCCCTAATTTAAATAAGGTGAAATGATATGGATGCTTATGTCACACAAAATGTAAATGGCTGCACAAAAATGTGGTTAGGATGCAGGACATACATAATGATGTTGTGTATGCTTTGTAAATATGCTAACACATAAATATAATGTTATGGCTGCAAAAAATAATGGTTAGTATGAATGACACACGAATGATTTAATTTTCACACGCGAAAACAAAAATGCAAGTGGCTGCATAAAAATGTGGGTTAGTATCACACAAATGCTTTGCGTGTATGGCATGTCATGTTCATGGAAATGGCAATGATGGCATGTCACGTGATGGCGAGAAACACATAGCACACTAAGCATATTCTTCCAACCTTATTCCTCCAAACGTGGTCAGTCTCGAAAATTCTAACCGAGTCCTAGGTGGGGTTCTATTCGATCATCAACCAGGGATGATGAAGGCACAATTTATAGCATTCACACAATTTATTTTGGTATCCTAAGGGGATCCAACTAAGGTTGCCCATATGAGTTCAGTCCAAGTTGGGTTAAAATCAAGGCTCCCATAGCAAAATATACTCCTCACTTCTCCCCACCCAAGGGTCCGAACGAAGGGGTTCGTATGAGGCTACGGGTGGCGTTTCGTATCCATGCCCCTAAGGCCAAGAGGGACATAGGTGACACTTCAACAATTCACCGGGCTAAAAACAGGATACTTAACCTAATGTAAGAATGTCTAACTAAAGAATGCAAAATAAAATACCATACAAGAATCATCCACCTTATTTTGATTAGACACTTTCAGGGCTTGTCAAATTGTTTTAAGTTTTTTAGAAAAACTTTTGTAAGAAATCCTTACTGGAGTCACTACGGTGAGCGGACGACATTTTCGACGGAACGCAGACTCTCTCTGAAGGGAGCCTCGAGATCAGGCAACCCTCCCTCGTGTGGGGTTTTTGGATTGGAAATTCATTTTTAGAAAATTAGATTATTTCACAAAAGAATCGAGACCTAAGTCTCGATAAATAGTGTAGGAGTCACCACCTGGCTCAGCTCAACCAGGAATTTTCAGTGTAGCTGAACCGGACGGAAGGCCGCTACACTATCCAAAGATCTAGGTCTGGACAAGTCTCCTATTTTGTGTCTAATCAAAATAAATACGTCCAATGTTCTTTGATGGTATTTTAAAATTCTAAAGTAAATTTTATTAAATAAAAGCACACAGCATACACATAGACAAAATAAAATAAAGCCGTAAATAATTAACTTATTACAACCCAATTGAATAAAAATAAAAACTCTCGTCCTCACCTTTACAAATGCCTAAAATACACGATTTATCTAAAAAAAAATACAATCGTCTAAAATACAAGGATTAAGCTATTAGGTACATCCAAAATAAAAATAATAAAAATAAACTAAAAGCTGCAAAACAGACGGTTAGCATAGTTTATAGCACACCACAAATAGGACTCAAATAGAACATAATGGAATTTTAAGGAGTTCTGGGGTATGCAATTGGGGGATATCCGTGTCGGCTCGGCTAGCCGGCCCGATCAGACCTGGAAAACATTTTGAAATGTCCTTGTATTTTGGTTTTGTGGGAAAATCATTTTGAAAACACTTTGTTTTCCGGTTTAATTTAATTTAGCATGTGAGGTGGGTTGGTTTTCGAAAGAATCGGGTCTCTGTCGTTGTATTGTTCGAAATGTAATAACATTAAAAATTAAATCTAAGGTCGTGAATGCACATAACAAAATTCATTTTTGATGATTTTCTAATTTTTCTAAATTTTTAGGATTTTTAGGAATTTTTTCTGGATTAAATTGGAAATTTTTCCTCTGGATGAGAGTTACGGTCGTGCGACTATAACTACGGTCGTACGACTGTAATTCCCCCAATTATAGAAAATCGCCAAAAACTTATTCAAATGAAACAAAAGGCCACGAGAATTCAAGAACACTCGTACGACTGTTCTTCAATACAAGAATAGTCGTACGGCTGTTCTTGAATTCCAGAAATAGCAAGCCCGAAAATTGAGTTTTTATGCACAAAAAACACAGCAAATCACCTAGAAAAAGTAAGAAAATGAAGTTTTGAAGTTTGTTTACCTTTGTGGAGCTGATCCACCATAGGAATGACTACTGGAAATGCTCCTATCACTTCCAAATTGCTTCTTTTTCCTTCTGTCAAGGTTCCCAAAACCAAGTCCAAAAAATCTCCAAAATGTTAAGGATTCTGATTGGTTTAAGGTCAGAAATTGATTGAGTTTTAAGTGTTAAGTTATTAACCTATGATTTCTAACAAGTTTTAACTTTAACACTTAAGAATTAAAAGAAAATGAGGAGAAAAAGATGGCTTGAGTTTGGTCTTCACTTTTTCTCTCCTTTTTCTCCAATTCTCTCTCAATTTCTCTCTCTAAACTTCTCAAATTTCCAGAACCAAAAGCCCCTTTTCTTCCTTCTTTTTCTCTTTTATTTTCTGCCTTACGTATTGCCAAAACTGGAGCATTAATTGCTCTCAAATCATCTCCCATTTTTTATGTAACAAGGTACGGGCTGCTATACCTGCTTTGCAATTACAGTCGTATGACTGTAATGTAGTCCCATGACTGTAATTATAGTCGTGGCATGACATACACACATTTTTTTTAAGTCCGAAAAATTTCGACTCTTACACTAGTGCTGTATGTTGACGACATCCTTATCATTGGAGGTGACATACCAACACTACAAGGGGTTAAGAAGTGGTTGAGTAAGTGCTTTGCAATGAAGGACTTAGGTGAAGCTGAGACAATCTTATGAATCAGGATCTATAGAGATAGATCCAAACAGCTTCTAGGCCTAAGTAGGCCACATACATAAACAAAGTTCTGAAACGATTCAGCACGGATAAGGCAAAGAAATGATTCTTGCCTATGAGTTGTTTTTGAAACTAAGTAAGAAAGATGGTCCTAAAACAAAGAAGGACTAGGAGAGCATGGAGAAGATCCCTTATGCATCTACTATAGGATCTATCATGTACTCCATGTTGTGTACGAGGCCTGATGTCACGTTTGCACTAAGTATGACTAGCCGGTACTATTTAGATCCTTGTGAGAAACACTAGAAGGCAATCAAGGCAATACTGAAATACCTTAACTAGACTAAGGATGCTTTTTTAGTTTATGCAGGTCAAGATAAGCTGGTAGTATTAGGTTACTCTGATGCAAGCATTGAGATCGATGAGGATGAAAACTAGTCACAATCTGGTTATGTCTTTTTCCTGAAAGGCGGTGCCATTAGTTAGAGGTCCTCAAAGTAAGCCACCATTGCCGATTCTATAATGGAATCTGAGTACATAGTTGCATGCGAAGCTGCAAAGGAAGCCGTTTGGATCAAGAAGTTCATAACTGAGTTAGGAGCAGTACCCACTATCCTAGACCTAGTTAATGTTTTCTATGACAACAACAGGGCCATCGTACAAGCCAAGGAGCCCCGATCACACAAAAGATCCAAACACGAGGTCAGAAAGTTTCACCTTACTTCGGAGATTGTGAACAGAGGTGAAATATCATTGCAAAAGGTTGACACCAAGAATAATGTCGTTGATCCATTGACCAAGGTGCTACCATAGACATAACATGATGGTCATACCATATCTATAGGAGTAAGGGTAATGCCCACTTGGAACTAGTGCAAGTGGGAGATTGTTGGTGTGCCCTAGTTCTAGGGCATTGTATTCTTGTATTTTGTATTGTACATCAAGACTCTATGTATGTATACATCATTTGTCTCATATTAATAAAGGCAATAATGTATTTCATTTATATCTTATGCTATAACTGT
Source organism: Euphorbia tirucalli (assembly GCA_039660915.1). Lineage (NCBI taxonomy): Eukaryota > Viridiplantae > Streptophyta > Magnoliopsida > Malpighiales > Euphorbiaceae > Euphorbia > Euphorbia tirucalli. Next base: position 36,176,395 of record CM077633.1, read on the forward strand.
TGGGATTTTTCACCGGAAATCACCCGATAAAAGCTGAAGAATGTGATGATTTCCTCAAATCTAGTCCCAGGAGCAATTGAAATGGAAATTGTAAAACATAAAATTTAAATAGAAAGAGATCATATTCTTACCCGGAATATCTCTTTCTAGAGATGGATGAAGACTGCAGAAATCAAATTAGATTCCCTCCTCGTTCTCGTACACGAATGCCTAACGAACACAACCTGTGCTAGCGTAGGAAAAACGAGCAATGGTGAGAGAGGGGGGCTAGAGAAATCGGCTATGGTGTGGCTTGTAACCCTTGGCCGAATTGTCCTAGGTTAAAAACCTAGGTTGGTCGAATTCCCTTAGGGGAATTCAAGCCCAGCTTGGCTCCATTTCTTTTGTGCGGGCTTTCTACTTTTAATTCAGCCCCAATCTAATTTTAATTATTCTAGTTTAAATTAATTTCAAGTCCAATTTTAATATACCCATGTATTTAATATATTACACCAAGTAATATATTATTTACATCTAAATTAAAATTAGTTTGACCAATTAATTTAATCCATCAAATTAAAATTAAATCTTCACAAAATGAAATCATATGTAAGCCTATACATATGAATATTTCCACGTAGGAAATAATCTCATAACTAATCCAATTAATTATGAAGAGCCAATTGAATATATATTAATTTTATTATTATGATCAATCTAATTGATCTTTATAATATGATTAATATAGATGTACCTCTCTCTCCACAGTGTATACTCCAAGTATACATGTGATTCCCAAAGTCTGTGTTCAGTCGTTCTATGTGTACGATCCCGTGGGCCCATCTTTATGTTGGCAGCGGGACTTTGGCCCGCAGATTACAGTTGGGCTCTAGCAAGCCACTGCAGCCCCCAATTAAGATGGAGATGGCAGTCTAACTATTATCATAACCTTGTAGTTTAAACTTGTACATCCCATGTCATTGATATCGGTGTCCAACACAGAGGCATGGATTTATCACCCTCTTTTGTGTCGAACATTAACTTGATCCCGAATGCACTGAAGCTCTCAAACAAGTTCCCACTTGTTTGGGTGTGGCCACACTCTTATCAGTCACATTCATCAAGAGGCCGGTGATATCTTCCTAGTGGATTACTGAGTGACAAATCCCTTCTGCATATCCATAGCATTACCATGCTAAGTGACATACCCGAAAGTACCCATACTTGGCACCCTATTACAGGCCCTTTAGGCGTGCCCCTAAGTATGCGACCTCACATGTAACACCATCATATGGTCAGGTCAAAGGATCCATACAAGTACTACACGAGAATCACTTGTGATACTATACCATGTGGATTTCTAGTTTAGTGGATCTATCCAGTACCATGCCCCCTTATGCATGTACCCATTAACTTGGTTGACATTCCATGTCCAATGACCGGTAAGTGTTGGGAATTAATCGCACAAAACAAAATGCGCAGCGGAAATAAAAGATTAATCCCCACCAAGGACCCATGTACATTGCATTGAATTGGAAGGAGGGTTAAAGAATTACCTCTTAATTTTTGCAGGATTGGATACAGGAACCAAAGCAGATTCCCTCTACAGTTGATCCACACCGAGCAATTGACTCACCGCGTGCTAGCGCCGGGATCGTAGAACAGTTCTTCGAATGAGAAGGTGAAAAATTGATATTTTTCCCTTTTTGCACAAAAACAATTTTCGGCTAATGATGGAAGAGATGGGGCTGCTCACCTTTTCTTTTTTTCGTCCAACACCAAAAAACCTTGTTTCTAGGGTTTTTATTATTTTATTATCAATTTATAATTGTAATTAAATACTATATTTAATTATAATTATAAATTAGCCCTCATAAGTTTTATTAATTCTCAATTAATATTAAACTTAGTCAATTCTCCATCATATACACATATGTATGTAAAATTAATTATATCTCCATATAATATAATTAGCATACTTTATGCTATATTAATCTTATTAATATTTACATACATACATACATATATATATATATATATACACATATACGTAAATGTATATTATAATTAATTATATCACCATATAATATAATTATAATATACATATATATATATATAGCATATTTTATGCCATAAATATATTAATCTTATTAATATGTTCATGTGTATATACATATACATGTAAATATATATCTTTATATATATTTAATTTCTCATCAATAATAAATCATTATCTCATAATGATTTATCCCCGAATTAAGTGAATCTCATTTTGCTCTTTGTGTGTGACCCCGTAGGATCATATAAATTGGCAATGAGGAAATTACCATAATGCCCTCATAAGTCATAAGCGGACTCTAGCAAGCCATTATGACTACCCAATTCATATGATTGGTATAATCCAATAAACCTACTTATAGAATGTGTCATATTCCCTTTTGTCTCTTGATATCATGATTAATTATAAGACATGGTACACTTGTCAATCTTATATAAATTAATCATATGCTTTCTCGATCTCAAAGTAAACTGTTCAGACAAATCAATTGATACTCTTATCAATTATTTGAGCACGGCCATGCATTTAACAGTCTTACTTATCGAGGGGCCCAGTGATATCGCTCTCTTGTTAGAGAGGGACAAAATCCCATATCTGTCACTCACATCCCAAGGCATGAGTCATATCGTACCCAATCACAGCCTTTATAACTACTCTGTTACAAGCAGCGTTTGACTGCATCAAAGCACAACATGAATTCATCCCGGAATCCATGGTGACCTCAGGTCAAAGGAATCAGCTAATGACACTACTATAATCAAGATCAGTTGTGACACATAACCATGAACTTGATCTCATAGTGGGTCTCCAGTAACATGTTCTCTAACATATTACCCGTGAGTATAATCTGTATCTGTATACACTATATTCATCTTATGAATATCCATTATCACTCACACTAGTCTTAGTTTGTTATTATTCCCATAATAACAATCGACTAGGGATATTTAGAATAACACGATTTATTCATGGATACTTATCATAAATGCTAACATACAAACATAAATGATAATATTAATCTACACTAGATTAATCTTAGAAGTCAAATTACATAATCCAATATTGGCCTTAGGGCACAATCTCCAACAATCTCCCACTTGCACTATGGCCAATCATACATGTATCTCATACCCATTGACCTACATGACTTTCATGTATTCACTCGTGCAGGAGTCTTTGTCAGTGAATTATTAATTTTACCTTCTGTTGTTACTTTACACATTTTCACTCTCTCTTTAGAGACAGCCTCTCTAAATTAGTGAAAAACGCCTAAGTATATGCTTGTGTCATACAAGGTTTTTACGCATTGAACTATTGTCCCTACAATAGTCTCACAGGATAAGCAATGCTTAGAACAAAACACAACATTTTGTGATGAACTTCTTCATCCAAAATTTCCTTTACATCATATGTAACAATATACTTGACTTTTATTATAGATATTTAGCTATATCATTTTATTTTGAACCTTTCAAAATCATAACATCTCCTTTTAAGAGAATACTAGATCTCGACTGATATATTGCAACTAATTGCAATCAGTTGTATATGTGCAACTATTTACACAGTTAACATAAGCAGGCTTCTATTAAGTCTTTTACATTGAACGCTTTCAATGCTTTGACTTAAGCCAAAACATTCTTTTAGATCTATCTCTATAGATTCCAATTTTAAGAACACAGGCAGTCATGCTTATAACATTAACCGAAATTACTTTCTTAGCCAAGATTTTACTTCTTGCAAGGTAAGAATGTTATTTCCAACAAGCCATATGTCATCCACATATAGCGTTAGGAATACCGATATGCTCCCACTGATCCTTTTGAAACACAAGATTCATCATCCTTTTGATAAAATCAAACCATTTGATTTCTTTATCAAAACTATGATTCCAACTATTTGATGCATGTTTCGATCCTTATAAGAATCTTTGAAACTTGCATACGCTGTTTGAATTCTTTGGATGCTCAAAAACTTTGGGTTGTGTCACGTACACATCCTCAATCATGTTTTCACGTAGAAAAAAGATTTTGATATCCATTTGCCATATTTTATAATCATATTATGCGGATGTGGCAACAAGAACTCAATTTGACTTGATCATGATTAATGACGAAAAAGGATTTTATCATAGTCCTACTATGAGTTTGTTCGTATCCTCATAGTCACTACTATGAACTTGTTTATTACCCCTTTTTGTCACTAGTCGTGCTTTATAAGTTTGAAGATCACCATTCATGTCGGTTTTCAATTTGAAAACTCACTTGCAACCATTGCATATGCATCTTCTAAAAGATTTATCAAAGTCTATACTTTGATTGTCAGACATGGACTTATCTTCATCCTTTGTAGCATCAAGTCACTTATTAGATTCAAAATCTAACATTGCTTCTTCATAAAAGAAGACTTATTCCAATCTAGTAAAACTACATCATGATTTTGAGAAATCCATATCTCTCCTATTCATGTCGTATTCTACTAGACTTTCATTGGACTTGTGTAATTTCAACAATGATCATGAAACCATTTCCATGTTCCTCTTCAACGTTAATGTCACTTTGTGAATTACGAGTTTTGTAGGTGTACTTTACTCCCACTAACTCTTCTAGAAATTAACTCCCTTTTCAAGGAGAAACTATTTCTAGCTACAACCACTTTGTATCCCAAAGAAATATAAAAGTAACAACTCCTAGTTTCCTTTTGAGTAATCCACAATACGATATTTAAATTTAGGTGCCAACTTATTCGAAATAAGCTTTACAGCCCTAAACTTATTCAATGAAACAATTTGGGTCTCTTACCCAACCATATCTCATATGTTGATTCATGAATTGTTTTAGACGGAACAATATACACAGCTGCTTTAATGGCATATTCTCGAGAAAACGATGATCAACTTGACTTCATCATAGATTGAACTATATCTGTATAGAGTTCGACTACTCCCTTTTCGACACAACTTCCTTTGTGGCGTAATTGGAGGAGTTAATTGTGAGACAGTCCCACAATCTCTAAGATGATTGTCAAAATCTTGACTCAAATGTTCACCACTTGGATCATATCTAAGTGACTTTACTATCATGTCAAGATACTTCATACTCCTTTTACAAGCTTTTGAACACTTCAAAAGTTCCAAACTCGTGTTTCATTTGATACTCTTATCTAGTGAAAAGTTCCATAAAGGTAATGAAGTATTAAAACCTTCTTTAGCAGTTGATTTATAATTCATATACATCCACATGTATAATGCTTAATAAATCGATTATTCTTTAACTACTTTTAGCAAAGAACCACTTTTGTCATCTTTTATAATAAACAACATTCGCATGATTCAAGATGATTCATAATCTCATGAATCCAAAAGTCCATTCTTATGGAGTTTCAAAATGCGACTTTGCTTATGTCTCCAAGACGACACTGCCAAAATAGGTTGAATCAAACCGTTTGATTCGATCCTTACAGTATTTATGTTACGGATGGGCTCCACATATAAAGACAATTATGTAAATCTGTATTTCATAATCATGTCTTTATTAAGTTTATAATTCACAATTATAAAATCAACAACATTTGTTCACTCAAAACAACGAGCCCAATAGGCAACAAGAGTTCATAACTTACATGTAAAAGTTCATAACCTTTAACCAAAGTTCATAACTTTTATGTAAAAGTTCACAACTTTTACCTAGAAGTTCATAACTTTCATGTAAAAGTTCATAACTTTTAACCAGAAGTTCATAACTTCCAAGTAACAACCTTTGCTACTCTTGCCTATTCGTATTCTACCTTTCACCTTCATAAGGTTTCTACTTAAGTTGAGATTCTTCATATTCTACTAATATGAAATCCACCACGGTATCTAATACCTTTGATATAGAAACAAAAGTAGAATAATTAATAAATACTTAAGGTAGCAGTCTTACTGCCTTTCATCGTCTCATAGTTCTCCAAACAAAGTTTGCTATTTTCATTCTAATGAACGATTCATTCTAGAAATGGCAACATCCTTCTTTTGGAGATCTCTCTATGCCAACAGCTTTGGTCTTTAAAACATGTTTCACCCGAACCTTTCGGTCTTTATGCTTTTCGACCTTCCTTTTATCCTTTTCCTTTTGAACCTTAAGCACACAATTCGAGGCGGGCTTATCCTTTATGGATAACTTAACATTCTTTTGCATCCTATGCAACTAATTCACAATTTTCTCCATGTCATTCAAATGATAGTTCATCACCAATGACTATCAATTAATGAATTCAAGATCACATCTTAATGCCCTTTTGGAGGCTAATGAGAAAATGTTGCCTCAAACACTTATCTTTTCTTGCTCACTAACTGATGGAACATTTCCATTTGTGATGTATCATACATCTCAAGTAAAACTTCCACGTACGGAAGAATTGGTGGCAAGTGTAAGATAACAAAATTTAACAGAGTCCCTTCGATGCTTCAAGTAAGCATCTTTTATACTCATGTTACAATTGCTAGTGGTTCATTGGGCAAAAGGATTATTGAGAACATATGATTCCTTTTGATTTGAGAACAATTCTCAAAGTTCAATAACAATCGAGATCATGGTAATAGCAATCATAACTATAATAAAGCGTGTAAAGATTTTTTTTTATTTAAATGCTCCCACTTAAATTATAAAACCCTTTAAAATATTTAAGTGGGTGAAGATCCAAAATCCATACTTAACCATAGCACTGCTTTGGCATGTCCCTATGATTAAATATAATTTCGGTAGGCAAAGACTCAAAATCATGCTTTAAACCATTTAAACATATTTTGGATGTGCACTTCTTTGCCAATTGCATCATTATGCAACTCTTCTAATTTATGAGATGCATGATATCATATATCATATTTAATTGCATGTTACTCATCTCATCTTTGCCTCGGGCTCAAACACCGTTTTGATTAACCCTTTGTTAAACCAATTACAACACAATGAGAATCACCATTTCTCATATTATCGCTTCGCTAAGGTCACAACATGCGTACCCGCTTTGGCGTGGCTACCATGATGCGAACATAGTACTTGACTAGTGTTATACGTAATTGGGTGGCAAATATAAACTTCATAAGTTTATTTAGGGTTTGTTAAATCCTGTGATTTTAATTGTATCATATACAATTCATGGCATTAATATTAAACATACTCTTGTTAATACTAATTAAGCATGGCATCTTATGTCATCCATATGTCTAGCATGCATATTGAATATTTAGCATGGCATCACATGGCATTTAAATGTATCAAAACATGCATTTACATACATATATATATATATTAACATTTGCATCACATGCAAATGAATTTCTAACATGCATCTATATAAATTAACATGGAATCTCATGGCATAAAATAAATATAGCATGCATCAGACTTAAAACCGTGTTATGGTATGGTTTTATCTACATCGATTTTCATAGGCCAATATGAAAATCAACAAGGCCATTTCCTAGGTGGTTGTAACCATCGCATGGTCACAGCACAGCCGCATCCCTTGGATCCGTCCTCACGTCTTTGTTCCTTGGCACCATCTCATGGATTTACATATTTTACAAAATTGCAACCTATACAATTTTTTTTAGTAAAATAAAATTTACATATTATAAATTGCATCCTATACAATTTATCTAGTAAAATTAAAATTAAAATTTACATAAATACAAACGACTCGCAGGTCGTATTTATATAAAACCATAATAAATAAAATAAAGCATCCACGGGGTCCAAAACCATAATATAACACCATGCATAAAATTATCAACAATAATTTTATATCTAAAATTATTTAGGGTTCAAAGAGGTAAAATACAATCACATTGTATTTAGAATTAATTAATTTGGAAAAATTCGTAAATATGCAGAAACAATTTTCCACACTTAAAACGAAAAAGGGGTAAAACTGTCGGACAGCATGCTCGTCGGGCCTCGCACTGCAGTATCCAATACTGCGCGCAGCCCGACGGGCTGCGCAACACATAGCTGCGCAGCCCATGCTGCGCAGCCCATGCTGCGCAAGCAGCATGCTGCTTACGCAGCATGTGCAATTGCAATTGCAATTGCAATTGCAGTTGGGCGCAATTGCAATTGCAATTGCAATTGCACCCAAAAATATTCTGGGCATTATGCCCAGAATAACGAAACAATTTTTTTTTTTTTTTTTTTTTTTATATATTAATTAATTGAAACAATTTCAATTAAAAACCCATGAATCAAATTCATGATTCCAAAACCCCTTAAACATTCCAAATCATTAACATAAAATCATTCACAATGATTAATCAATAAAATCAAATTTTATTTTGTTATTCACAATAACATAGAACCCTAAATAAAACATACAAACTCCTAACAACAATTTTGATCCAATCAAAATCATACAAACCCTAACATGCAATTTTGATCCAATCAAAACATAAATCCAATTCAATCAAAATACAAGTGGCTCTGATACCACTGTTGGGAATTAATCGCACAAAACAAAATGCGCAGCGGAAATAAAAGATTAATCCCCACCAAGGACCCATGTACATTGCATTGAATTGGAAGGAGGGTTAAAGAATTACCTCTTAATTTTTGCAGGATTGGATACAGGAACCAAAGCAGATTCCCTCTACAGTTGATCCACACCGAGCAATTGACTCACCGCGTGCTAGCGCCGGGATCGTAGAACAGTTCTTCGAATGAGAAGGTGAAAAATTGATATTTTTCCCTTTTTGCACAAAAACAATTTTCGGCTAATGATGGAAGAGATGGGGCTGCTCACCTTTTCTTTTTTTCGTCCAACACCAAAAAACCTTGTTTCTAGGGTTTTTATTATTTTATTATCAATTTATAATTGTAATTAAATACTATATTTAATTATAATTATAAATTAGCCCCCATAAGTTTTATTAATTCTCAATTAATATTAAACTTAGTCAATTCTCCATCATATACACATATGTATGTAAAATTAATTATATCTCCATATAATATAATTAGCATACTTTATGCTATATTAATCTTATTAATATTTACATACATACATACATATATATATATATATATACACATATACGTAAATGTATATTATAATTAATTATATCACCATATAATATAATTATAATATACATATATATATATATAGCATATTTTATGCCATAAATATATTAATCTTATTAATATGTTCATGTGTATATACATATACATGTAAATATATATCTTTATATATATTTAATTTCTCATCAATAATAAATCATTATCTCATAATGATTTATCCCCGAATTAAGTGAATCTCATTTTGCTCTTTGTGTGTGACCCCGTAGGATCATATAAATTGGCAATGAGGAAATTACCATAATGCCCTCATAAGTCATAAGCGGACTCTAGCAAGCCATTATGACTACCCAATTCATATGATTGGTATAATCCAATAAACCTACTTATAGAATGTGTCATATTCCCTTTTGTCTCTTGATATCATGATTAATTATAAGACATGGTACACTTGTCAATCTTATATAAATTAATCATATGCTTTCTCGATCTCAAAGTAAACTGTTCAGACAAATCAATTGATACTCTTATCAATTATTTGAGCACGGCCATGCATTTAACAGTCTTACTTATCGAGGGGCCCAGTGATATCGCTCTCTTGTTAGAGAGGGACAAAATCCCATATCTGTCACTCACATCCCAAGGCATGAGTCATATCGTACCCAATCACAGCCTTTATAACTACTCTGTTACAAGCAGCGTTTGACTGCATCAAAGCACAACATGAATTCATCCCGGAATCCATGGTGACCTCAGGTCAAAGGAATCAGCTAATGACACTACTATAATCAAGATCAGTTGTGACACATAACCATGAACTTGATCTCATAGTGGGTCTCCAGTAACATGTTCTCTAACATATTACCCGTGAGTATAATCTGTATCTGTATACACTATATTCATCTTATGAATATCCATTATCACTCACACTAGTCTTAGTTTGTTATTATTCCCATAATAACAATCGACTAGGGATATTTAGAATAACACGATTTATTCATGGATACTTATCATAAATGCTAACATACAAACATAAATGATAATATTAATCTACACTAGATTAATCTTAGAAGTCAAATTACATAATCCAATATTGGCCTTAGGGCACAATCTCCAACAGTAAGACACCGCCATACAACCAGGTTAATGATAGTCTCTTGTTCCATTCATTCCCATGACTGGAACAGACTACGGATCTATTTATGGTCATATCGTTTACCCTATCCATGGTCTTAGTGCCAATTGCATGACACTGATCATCATGGATATGGATATGTCCATTGGATACTTCATTTAATATATTGCACAAGATAAATATAACAAATGAATTAATGCCTTTATTAATAACACAAATAAGTATAACACATGAATCCAATTAATGTATGATACAAATGCAAGGACTAATGCCTCAGGACTAGGGCATATCCAACAATAACATGAATAGAGTATCCATTAATTGATAATCATAAAACATATCCCAACTCTATTTTAATTATGGGAACAAATAGAATCACAGGCTTATATATTTGATGACTGTATGGTAGTTGTTAACTAGCCGTAGTACTTGTATAGTCAGTCATGAATATAGATACATGTCGTTGACCTGGGACTGGATCAATCTGCATAAGAAAGCCATATGGTTGTCACGTCATAGGGCTTTATTAAGTAGGTCTCTTTTGTCCTTAGACCAGATTTCATTATACTATCAATGTGGAATCCGGTTCACTTTGACATACACCTAACAGGTTTAGAAAATGATGCTAAATATGGGTATGACTGGGTGGACCAATGAACATATTGATATTGATGATGAAGTGATGGAATTGCCACTCAGGTAACACCGAGATGATAAGTGGGATTGATAAGTTTATGGCCATGCCTAAATAAGTTGGTTGCCTATTTGATTTATTAGTCAACTCAAGATCAAGAAATATAAACAGCAGAAGAGGTTGATGGACACCGTGCCTCTTGTTTATTCATATCGACGTCATTTGGCAAAGGACACTCTGAGATTACTACTGGGTGAGTGTCTTCTAAAGACTTCTATATCTCTATCTTAATTGTGGGCTGTAACGGTTTGCTAGAACCCACTTATAATCTATGGGCCTTGGGCCTACTACCAACATAAAGATAGACCCATAGGAACGTGCATATAGATCAATTGAGTCGGAACTTATAGAAATGGTACATGTAATGTACATTGGAAGGAATGCATTAATTAATTAATTGACATTTGGTGTCCATGTAATTAATTAATCTTGGATTGATTTTATTTAATTAATAAGTTTACATATTGTAATTAATTAATATATCAGTTAATTGAATTACAAAAAGTAAATAATTAATTAAATTATTTTTCTAAGTAGGAAAATTAAATACATGTAATGTATTTACTTAAGTGTGATTTAATTTTATTTAGGGGTGGTTAAATTAGCCAAATGGAATTAAATTATATAGTATAAACCTTTTGGTATAAGGTTTATTTATGTAATCCAAATCCTAATAGGCTTGGGTTTAATTAACCTAATTAAAATCCTAATTATAGAAGGACTATATAAGGCAAACTTAAGGCAAAAAAACCAGCCCTAACCCTAATTCTTGAGCTGTAAATTTTAGCCCCCTAGAGAATTTTACAATTGCAATTTTCAATTTCTCTTCTTCTTTGGCCAGCACCGGTTCGCACTCTTTAATTGGTCGTGCAGCGGAGTTTGGAGTTCGCAGTTTCAGGATTCGATTTTGCAGCAGTGTCTAGAAGAGACAGATTTGGTGAGTTTAATCTCTCTTTATCAAAATTGATTTTTTCCAATCAATGGTAATAGGACACGATAGGTGGATTCTAGGAAATTTTAAATGCTGTAATTCCACTGCACCACGTTATTTTTCCGATGACGAATCACAACAAGAAAAGGGTACTATTTCTACAACCATGATCAGAACAAAGTGTTTGTGTCTCTGAAAGCTGTTTTTCTTGAAAAGTAGTTAATTTCCAAGAAAGACAATGGGAGTAGAATTGAACTCAATGAAGTTCAATGACCATAAGCTCCTGAACAGGATAGTTTGGAGATTGAGCAATATTCTCAAAGGGGTGAGGAATCTATGCCAATCACACAAGACATAACAAGGTGTAGTAGCGTTCGTCACCAGCTAGAGAGGTACATATTTCTCATGACTGATGATAATAGTCTTTTGATATATGATTAGGAAGAGCTAACTACCTACCAGAAGGCCATGGCAAGCCCTAACTCAGCCAAGTGGATTAGAGCCATACAGGCTGAGATGCAATCAATGTACAATAATCAAGTTTGGAACTTGGTTAATCCACCTTCGAGTGCTAAGGTCATTAGTTGCAAATGGTGATTCAAGTTGAGGATCAACAAAACCATTAAAGGGTGATTGTTAGCAAAGGGCTTTAGATAAGTCCATGGAATAAACTATGAAGAAACCTTCTCTCCATTTGCTATGCTCAAATCCATGAGGATACTACTCGCCAAAGATGCATGGTATGACTATGAGATATGGTAGATGGATGTCAAGACCACTTTCCTTAATGGAAACCTCCTTAAGGATGTTTACATGGCTCAAGCAGAGGGGTTTGTCGATCATAAGTATCCTAATCAGGCGTACAAGCTACAAAGATCTATTTATGGTCTTAAGCAAGCATCCCGAAGGTGGAATCTTCATTTTGATGAAGTAATAAAGGAGTTTGGCTTCACTAAGAATAAATATAAGCCTTGTGTGTACAAGAAGGCTAGTGGGAGCTGTTGGATATGCCCTAGTCCCGAGGTATTGGACCTCGTGTCTGTATTATACATTTATTAGATTCTTATATTATACATATATTGTGTCATTACTAAAGGCATTAATTCATTTATTATATATCTTGTGCTGTATTGTAAATGAAGTATCCACTGGACAGATCCATATCTGCTGGGATTCGTCACGGGAAACCGACCGACAAAAGTGCGGAAACACGCGTCGATTTCTTCGAATCCGGGTCCCGAGAGCTTAAGTAGTGAAAATCAAAAACAAAACACAAAGGAGGAGTATAAAAGTCTTACCAAGATATCTCTTAAGAGATAGAAGAAGACCGCAGAAATCAAGTATAGATTTCCTCCACCGATGCGTACACGAACGGCTCTCGGACTGAAACCCGTGCTAGCGGTTCGGAAAATCAAATAAGAGAGAGTGAGGGGAGATGGTGGACGTCCAAGATGGTGTAATTCACAAAAGATGGCTGATTTTTTCTTATATGCTCACCATAACAAAAAATCAAAGAAGAAAAGTCCAACTTCTCTTCCAAAAGGTCAAACAATGACTCACCTCTTTTGATCATTACCTTTTGTCCACCATATGAGTCACTCTTCTTATCAAATATGACTCACCATTTTGGCAAAAAAATCTCCTAAAATTTACGGCCAACACTTCACCAAATGTGGGCTTTCATTATTTATGCCCAAGCCTTATTTAATACTTTGGTTTTTAATTTGATTTCAAATAAAATTTAATTCCATATGTATGGTGATATATTATCTCATATAATATGTAACATACATTTAAATTAAAACTTATTTGACACATCAAATTAACCAAGAGATTAAATTAGACATCCATAAGATGACATACATGTAAACCTATACATATATCAATATTTCCACCTAGGAAATAAATACACAAAATTAATTCAATGAATTAATTATGTGATGGCCTAAAAATAATATTAATCATATTATATTTTGCTCAATCCAATTGAGCTATATAATATAATTAAAGGACCTCTCTCTCTTTGACGTGTATACACCAAGTATACACTTAATCTGACTAGTTAAAGTCCAAACGTTCAATGTGTACGATCCGATGGGCCCGTCTTTATATTGGCAGTGAGCTAAGGCCCACAGACTATAGTTGGGCTCTAGCAAGCCACTGTAGCCCCCAATTAAGACAGAGTAAGCAGTCAAACTGAAACTTTAACCCAATAGTTTAAACTTGTACATCCTATGTCATCGATATCGGAGTCCAACACAGAGGCATGGTTTGATCACCCTCTATTGTGTATGGACAGTAACTTGATCCCGAATGCACTGATATTCACAAACAAGTTCCACCTTGTTTGGGTGTGGCCACACTCTTATCAGTTGCATTCATCAAGAGGCCGGTGATATCTTCTCAGTGGAACACTGAGTGACATTCCCATCTGCATATCCATAGTACTGCAATGTTCATTAACATACCCGAACGTACCCGTACTTGGCACCCTTTTACAGGCCCGTTGGGCGTACACCAAAGTATGCCACTTCACATCCAGTACCATCATATGGTCAGGTCAAAGGATCCATACAAGTACTACACGAGAATCTGATGTGATGTGATACCATGTGGATTCCCGTAAAGTAGATCGATCCAGTACCATGTCCTTTTTACATGTACCCATTAACCTGGTTGACATTCTATGTTCTATGATCGGTAAGACACCGCCATACAACCAAGGTTAATGATAGTCTTTAGTTCCATTCATTCCTATGATTGGAACAGACTACGAATGACTTTATGGCCATATCGTTTTCCCTATCCACAGTCATACTGCCAAGTGCCTCACACTTGACAACATGGATATGGATATGTCCATTGGATACTCTATTAAAATATTGCACAAGACATATAGTAAATAGATTGATGCCTTTATTTATTAACACAAATTGTATCATACATATCTTACATAAAATGTACAATGTATAATACAAACACAAGGACCAATGCCTCGGGACTAGGGCATATCCAACAAACTCCCACTTGCACTAGTACCAACTAGGCATGGGCCTAATCCCTATAGATCTAATATGACCCTCATGCTTGGGCTGAGCCAGGGCCTTGGTCAAAGGATCTGCAGCATTCTCCTCGGTGTCCACTCGTCGTAATGAAATATCACCCCTCTCAACGATTTCTCTGATGAGGTGAAACTTCCTGAGTACGTGCTTCGAGTTCCTGTGTGACTGGGGCTCCTTAGCTTGTGCAACAGCCCCATTGTTGTCATAGAAGATATCAACTGGGTCCTGAATAGTTGAAACTACCCCCAGTTCCATGATAAACTTCTTTATCCATACAGCTTCCTTAGCTGCATCACACGCTGCAATGTACTCAGCTTCTGTGATAGAATCCGCTATGGTCGGTTGCTTGGAGCTTCTCCAGCTTATAGCACCACCATTAAGCATGAATACATATCCTGACTGTGACTTATATTCATCCTGGTCGGTCTGGAAGCTTGCATCAGTGTACCCAGTAACTGATTACTCTTCCTGACCTCCAAACACTAAGAAGCTATCCTTAGTCCGGTTAAGGTAATTTAGGATTGCTTTGACAGCTTTCCAGTGATCCTTCCCAGGATCTTACTGGTACCTGCTAGTCATACTTAGTGCAAAGGCGACATCAGGTCTTGTACATAGCATGGCGTACATGATTGATCCTATAGCCGAAGCATATAGGACTAATTTCATGTTCTCCCTGTCCTGCCTTGTGTTAGGACAGTTTTTCTTACTAAGTTTCAGCCCATGACCCATTGGCAAGAAACCTTTCTTAGCCTGGTCCATGCTGAATCTTTTCAGAACTTTGTCTATGTACTTGGCCTGACTTAGGCCCAGGAGCCGATTAGGTCTATCCCTGTAGATCCTGATCCCTAGGATCGTCTCAGCTTCGCCTAAGTCCTTCATTGCGAAGCACTTACACAACCACTGCTTTACCCCTTGCAGTGTTGGTATGTCGCTTCCAATAAGAAGGATGTCATCCACATATAAGACCAGGAATGTGACAATGCTCCCACTAATTCTTTTGTACACACAAGGCTCATCTTGATTCTGTATGAAGCCATATTCCTTTATAGCCTCATTGAATCGAAGATGCCAACTTCGGGATGCTTGCTTTAATCCATAAATGGACCTTTGAAGCTTGCATACCATTTCAGGATTCTGTGGATCGACAAAACCCTCAGGCTGTGTCATATACACATCCTCGAGTATCTTTCCATTAAGAAAAGCGGTTTTGACATCCATCTGCCAGACCTCATAGTCGTACCATGCGGCTATGGCCAGCAGGATCCTTATGGATTTGAGCATAGCAACTGGTGAGAAAGTTTCATCATAGTCGATTCCATGGACTTGCCTGAAACCTTTGGCTACTAGCCGCCCCTTGAAGGTGTTGTCTGGCTTAAGCTTGTAGCACTACTTGCAACCTATTACCTTAGCACCTAGAGGTGGATCAACCAGATTCCAAACCTGATTATCGTACATAGATTGCATTTCCGCCTCCATGGCCTTTTGCCAATTTGCGGACAGTGGGTTAGCTATAGCCTCCTGGTAGGTTTTCGGCTCTTCTTCATCAAAGACAAAAAGAGTGTTATCATCGGTAACAAGAAACCCATATCTCTCAGGTTCCCGACGATCCCTACCAGACCTTCTAGGTCCTTGTGTGACCTGGGCTGGTGCTTCCTCCTGTGGAAGCTCCACCCTGGTCTCCGAGTTATTCTTTTCAGGAGTTTCTGAGCTTTGAACTTCCCTGAGTTCAACATTACTCCCACTATCTTTCTTGGAAATGAACTCATTTTCAAGAAAGATCCCTTTTCGTGCCACGAACACCTTGTTCTCGGCGGGGTTGTAGAAGTAATACCCTTTGGTTTCCCTGGGGTAGCCCACAAACAGGCATTTGTCTGTTTTGGGTTCTAGTTTGCCCCCAGTCAATTTCTTGACATGGGCATAACAACCCCAAATCCGTAGGAAAGACACATTGGGCGCCCTGCCCGTCCATATCTCAAATGGGGTCTTTTCCACTGCCTTAGTCGGAGTACTATTCAAAATGAGAGCTGTTGTCTCAACAGCATATCCCCAGAAACTTGTTGGGAGAGAACCATGACTCATCATTGAGCGGACCATGTCTAACAGGGTCCTATTCCTTCATTCGGACACCCCATTCCATTGTGGTGTTCCTGGAGGAGTGAGCTGTGGAACTATTCCATGCTCTCTAAAATATGAATCAAACTCTAGGCTCATATACTCGCTACCTCGGTCTAGCCGAAGGGCTTTAATATTTCGGCCTAATTGGTTCTGTACTTCGTTCCTAAAGTCCTTGAACCGATCAAGTGTTTCAGACTTGTGTTTCATCAGATAGACATAGCCATATCTGCTGAAATCGTCTGTAAAGGTGACGAAGTATACAAACCCACCCCTGGCAGCAGTGCTCATAGGTCCACATACATCCGAATGTATTAGGTCTAATAAGCCAGTAGCCCTTTCAGCTTTCTTGCTAAAAGGTGCTTTAGTCATTTTACCCCGTAAACAAGACTCACAAATATCAAGTGACTCCAAGTCAAAAGATCCTAGAATTCCAGCTTTGTGGAGTCTAGCTATGCGTTTCTCATTTATATGGCCTAAACGACAATGCCAAAGGTACACAGGATTAAGTTCATTTGGTTTAATCCTTTTAGTATTTATGTTATAGACTTGATTAGTGTCATTTAAATTCAGGATATAAAGGCCATTATTTAATAGAGCATTTCCATAAAATATGCCTTCTCTAGGTATAACCATTTTACCATTACCAATAGTAAATACATATCCAGAAGTATCCAAAACTGAAACAGAAATAATATTCCTGCACATTGCAGGTACAAAATAACATTGTTCTAGTAACAAAACTAATCCACTAGGCATCTTAAGCTGGTACTCGCCGATCTCAATGGCTGCAACCCTTGCTCCATTCTCAACCCGCAAGTCCACTTCTCCTGATCCCAGTGATCTTCTGTTCCTAAGTCCCTGCACATTACAACAAATGTGAGAACCACATCCAGTATCCAATACCCAAGATGTTGAAACAGTAAGGTTAATGTCTATGACATATATACCTGATGAAGACGCGCCCTGCGCCTTCTTTTGCTCTCCCAGAAGCTTTGGACATGATCGTTTCCAATGTCCCGTCTACTTGCACCCGAAACAGACATCCTCATGACGGGCCTTAGGCTGGACCTTGGCCTTCTTAGCTTTGGCTTTCTTAGCCTTTACTTTAGCCTTTGTCTTAGCCTTGGCCTTTACAAGAGGAGCCTTCCCCTTGTTTACCATAAGTACCGGTGGAGTCTTTTTGACCGACTGTTCAGTAAGCTTAAGCATCCCATGCAGCTCACTAACAGCTTTGTTCATCCCTTGCATGTTGTAATTCAAGATGAACTGATCATAAGACTCCAGCAAGGAAGCCAGGATGGTATCAACCGCCAATTCCTGTGAAATGGGCGACCCGAGACGGGCTAAAGAATCCAAATAGCCCTTCATCTTGAGCACGTGAGCGCTCACAGATGTCCCAGTCCCTATTTTGCAGGAATGGAATGCCTTATTCGTCAGGTACCTTTCCTAACGTGCCTGCTCCTGAAACATCTCATTTAGAGTTGTCATCATAGCAAAGGCCTCATGGTCCATAAACTGTTTTTGCAGTTCGGGGACCATGCACGCCAACATAAGGCAAGTAACATCCCGGTTATCCTTCACATGCACCCCGTATTCCTCCAGTTGAGCAGCTGGTGGATTACGCCCAGTAGGTGCGGCCGGTACAGGCCTTTCTAGTACATATTCCTTAGACTCCTGTCTTAGAACTATCCGTAAGTTCCTAGACTAGTCCAGGAAATTAGGACCAGAAAGCTTGTCTTTCTCAAGGATAGTGCGCAGTGATAAAGTGTTATTCGATGCCATTGATTACTACACAAAAAAATAATTGAGTGTTAATAACAGTAGGTGCGGCCGGTACAGGCCTTTCTAGTACATATTCCTTAGACTCCTGTCTTAGAACTATCCGTAAGTTCCTAGACTAGTCCAGGAAATTAGGACCAGAAAGCTTGTCTTTCTCAAGGATAGTGCGCAGTGATAAAGTGTTATTCGATGCCATTGATTACTACACAAAAAAATAATTGAGTGTTAATAAAGGACTTAACAAATTTTTCCCATCAAATAATTAATAATGAATGATGTTATTAATTAAACCGAGTTGTTGGGCTCATGGGCCGAGATCCATATTATATCAAGATATAGCCAGACGAGGGCCTGGAACAACTATACCCTAATTTTTAGGTAGGAATGCCGTCCAATCCCAACTTAGGGACTCTCGGTTTGATGGGTCTGTTGGCACTTACCCATCTGTGCTTAGGGCCAGGAACATCCTACTGCCCATGCTAAGTCCAAACCTCCATCCAAATGTCAGAGTAACCAATACTCCAACCCAATACAAAATGACGATGCTCCAGCGCATCTAGCGAGGGCTGGTCTACAACTGGCCCATCCCCACTTCGAGTAGGTTTTGGATGAGGGAAGCACTTTTAAGAGACTTAGTAATTACCTTTTGGTTATTCTATTCAATTAATAACGGCTTAGATGCAAAAGCGGATGAAAAAGAGTTTATGCATACATTCGCACATGCAAATAAATACCGCATAATTAAATTAAAGAATGGAATGCAACGGGGCCAAAATTTGCATCCTACTATCATTCTAGTAAACCTATACTAGAACAGCATCAGGTGGGCCGCCTCCTATTCCTTCTGGGCTTGCCAATCCAATCGGCTCCTTGCTTACATAATTTCAGAATATACATATATAATCAAATTACATCAAAGGAAAACGACACGCAGGTCGTAAAAACCAAACCAAAAAGAATATTACAACCCAACATAAATTAGGCCCATTTACATCCATCCACATATTCAATCATACATGTAAACCAATACATCATGTAGTTTATAAGCATGTTAAATGCATGATTTAATCCGATTTCATTTGTCCATAGCCATTATTTTGAAATCGCTAAATTTGGGCCGATCATGGTTCTAAACCCCGTGCGGGCTTTGGGCCTCCAACCCAGGCAAAATTGCTCCCAATCTAATTGGGAAACCATGAATTCCAAAATTAGTCGTCCGGGTAATCGTACCAAGAAAACCCGAACCAATTTCAATTAACCGTATTAATTTCCAAAATTAATATCGCATGAACGAAAAATAAATTCCATTCATAAAACACGCGCATAAAAATTACCAAAATTTAAACACGCAAAATTTTAAAACCAATAAAATTTTAACATCCGGCCCGGCCCAAAAATCCCGCCAAATCCAAAAACAGGCCCAGCCAACAGCGCGGGGAGGCTGCTGCCCAGCAGCAGCCCCTACGGCCAGCAGCAGGCTGCTGCCTGGCGTGCTGTCAGCAACAAGCAGCTGACTGGCGTAGCAGCTGCTGCTGCTGCAGCCGGCAGCAGGCTGCTGCCCCCCCCCCCCCCCCCCCAACAAAGCCTTTTTTTTTCTCATGCATAAGAAAAGAAATAAATAACTACACCAAGAATAAAATCAAATTGCATCAAATAAAATTCAAGGTGCAAAAAATAAATCCAACATGCATAAAAAAAAAAAACAAATTGAAACACATATAACCTAATATGCATACCATTTCAATTTGGAAAAACAAATGGGGAAAAATATAAAACCCCAAAACCGAAAGAATCCCGATCCAAAAACACCAATTTTAAAACACGGGATCCACCAAGTTAAAGATTTTCACGGATCAAAAGCCCGCTTTGATACCACTGCTGGGATTCGTCACGGGAAACCGACCGAAAAAAGTGCAGAAACACGCGTCGATTTCCTCGAATCCGGGTCCCGGGAGCTTAAGTAGTGAAAATCAAAAAACAAAACACAAAGGATGAGTATAAAAGTCTTACCAAGATATCTCTTAAGAGATAGAAGAAGACTGCAGAAACCAAGTATAGATTTCCTCCACCGATGCGTACACGAACGGCTCTCGGACTGAAACCCATGCTAGCGGTTCAGAAAATCAAATAAGAGAGAGTGAGGGGAGATGGTGGACGTCCAAGATGGTGTAATTCACAAAAGATGGCTGATTTTTTCTTATATGCTCACCATAACAAAAAAATCAAAGAAGAAAAGTCCAACTTCTCTTCCAAAAGGTCAAACAATGACTCACCTCTTTTGATCATTACCTTTTGTCCACCATATGAGTCACCATATGAGTCACTCTTCTTATCAAATATGACTCACCATTTTGGCAAAAAAATCTCCCAAAATTTACGGCCAACACTTCACCAAATGTGGGCTTTCATTATTTATGCCCAAGCCTTATTTAATACTTTGGTTTTTAATTTGATTTCAAATAAAATTTAATTCCATATGTATGGTGATATATTATCTCATATAATATGTAACATACATTTAAATTAAAACTTATTTGACACATCAAATTAACCAAGAGATTAAATTAGACATCCATAAGATGACATACATGTAAACCTATACATATATCAATATTTCCACCTAGGAAATAAATACATAAAATTAATTCAATGAATTAATTATGTGATGGCCTAAAAATAATATTAATCATATTATATTTTGCTCAATCCAATTGAGCTATATAATATAATTAAAGGACCTCTCTCTCTTTGACGTGTATACACCAAGTATAAAGTTAATCCGACTAGTTAAAGTCCAGACGTTCAATGTGTACGATCCGATGGGCCCATCTTTATGTTAGCAGTGAGCTAAGGCCCACGGACTATAGCTGGGCTCTAGCAAGCCACTGTAGCCCCCAATTAAGATAGAGTAAGTAGTCAAACTGAAACTTTAACCCAGTAGTTTAAACTTGTACATCCCATGTCATCGATATCGGAGTCCAACACAGAGGCATGGTTTGATCACCCTCTATTGTGTATGGACATTAACTTGATCCCGAATGCACTGATATTCACAAACAAGTTCCACCTTGTTTGGGTGTGGCCACACTCTTATCAGCTGCATTCATCAAGAGGCTGGTGATATCTTCTCAGTGGAACACTGAGTGACATTCCCATCTGCATATCCATAGTACTGCAATGTTCATTAACATACCCGAATGTACCCGTACTTGGCACCCTTTTACAGGCCCGTTGGGCATACACCAAAGTATGCCACTTCACATCCAGTACCATCATATGGTCAGGTCAAAGGATCCATACAAGTACTACATGAGAATCCGATGTGATGTGATACCATGTGGATTCCCGTAAAGTGGATCGATCCAGTACCATGCCCTTTTTGCATGTACCCATTAACCTGGTTGACATTCCATGTTCTATGACCGGTAAGACACTGCCATACAACCAAGGTTAATGATAGTCTTTAGTTCCATTCATTCCCATGATTGGAACAGACTACGAATGACTTTATGGCCATATCGTTTTCCCTATCCACAGTCTTACTGCCAAGTGCCTCACACTTGACAACATGGATATGGATATGTCCATTGGATACTCTATTAAAATATTGCACAAGACATATAGTAAATAGATTGATGCCTTTATTTATTAACACAAATTGTATCATACATATCTTACATAAAATGTACAATGTATAATACAAATACAAGGACCAATGCCTCGGGACTAGGGCATATCCAACAATATCCATGTTAACAGGTGTCATGCACTTAGAAGTAAGACCATGGATAGAGGAAACGATATGACCATAAAGAGATCCATAGTCTGTTCTAGTCATGGGAACGAATGGAACTAGAGACTATCATTAACCTGGTTGTACGGCGGTGTCTTACCGGCCATTAGACATGGGATATCAACCAAGTTAATGGATACATGCAAAAAGGGCATGGTACTGGACAGATCCACTTAACAAGAATTCCACTTGGTTAAGTATCACAAGTGATTCTCGTGTAGTACTTGTATGGATCCTTTGACCTGACCATGTGATGGTGCTGGATGCAAACTTACATTCTTTGGTGTACACCTAAAGGGCCTGTAAAAGGGTGCCAAGTATGGGTGCGTTCGGGTATGTCTCTGATCATCACAGTACTATGGATATGAAGAAGGGACATGTCACTCAGTAGTCCACTGAGAAGATATCACCGGCCTCTTGATGAATATGACTGATAAGAGTGCAGCCATACCCAAACCAGTTGGAGCTTGTTTGTGAGCATCAGTATATTCGGGATCAAGTAAATGTCCGGACACAAAAGAGGGTGATCAATCCATGCCTCTGTGTTGGACACCGATATCGATGACATAGGATGTACGAGTTTAAACTACAGGGTTATGATTTCAGTTGGACTGCCATCTCCATTATAATTGGATGTTGCAGTGGCTTGCTAGAGCCAGCTTACAGTTTGTGGGCCATAGGCCCACTACCAACATAAAGATGGGCCCACAGGATCATACACATTGAACATCTGAACACGAACTTAAGGGATCACCCTGGTACTTGGAGTATACACACCAGAGAGAGAGGATTATATTAATTATATTTTAAAGATCAATTGGATTGATCATGATAATAAAATTAATATTTGCATTGGCCTTCTCATAATTAATTAAATTAATCTATGAGATTATTTACTAGGTGGAAATATTTCACATGTAGAGGTTTACATGTATCTTAATTTTAAATTTGTCAAATTTAATTCCATGGTAAAATTAATTGATCAAATTAATTTTAATTTAAATGTATAGAACATATTATACGGTATAATATGTTAGAATACATGTTAAATAAAATTAAGTTTGATAATCAATTGTACCAAAAGAATTAAAATTGAACTGGGCTTGAGAAGGAGAAAAGCCCGCGTAGAATTTAGATGGATTGGGCCGAAATTTTTTGTGAAAAATTTCAGCCATCTAGGTCAAATGGCGACCTAGAGAATTCGGCCAACATATGCAAAATTCTAGCCAAAAATTGCAGCCCCCCTTCCTCTCAAAAACTCTTGATTCCATTGCTAGTATGGGTCGTGTTCGGTAGTCGTTCGTGTATGTGAACGTGGAAGGAATCTAGTTTGATTTCTACAGCCATCTCTAGAAGAGATACTCCTGGTAAGAATTGATTCTCTTTTAGTTAAATTTTTGATTTTACAATTTTCATATCAATTGCTCCTGGGCAGGGATTTGAGAAAATCATTACGTTCTTCTATATTTCATCAAAAATATTTTATCGGGTGATTTCCGATGAAAATCCCAACAGGAGCATAGTTTTATTCTTAGTCTTATATGTGGATGACATCTTAGTCATTAGAAACGACATTCCAACACTCTTAAGTGTTAAAGAGTGGTTGGAAAAATGTTTCGCAATGAAGGACTTAGGCGAAGCGGAAACTATACTAGGTATGAGGATGTACAAGGATAGATCTCTTCGGCTTCTAAGCTCGAGTCAGGAGTGATACATAGACAAAGTCCTTGAAAGGTTCAACATGATCTAGTGTCATAAGTGCTTCTCACATGTTCCTTATATTGAATCCTTAAACCTCGATATTACTACAGTCCTAGATGTGACGTAGTACACTTTGATGTGCACCTAACGGGCCCTTAATTGGGTGCCATGTATGGGTGCATTGGCTATATCATAAACCATGTTGGGACTTGGGGTAATGTGAAGGAATTGCCAATCTCTTCACCAAAGAGATGATATCACCAGCCTCTTGATGAGTGAGACTGAGTAGTGTAAGGTCGTACTGTTGGTGTGCCCTAGTTCATAGGGCATTGGATTCATGTATTTTGTATTATACATTAAGACTTATTGTATTAATACATTATTTGTGTCACATTAATAAAGGCAATTAATCTATTTCATTTATATCTTGTGCTATAGTATGAGTAGAGTATCCATTGATTGATAATCATAAAACCTATCCCAGGTCTGTTCTAATCGTGGGAATGAATAAAACCATAAACTTGTATATTCGATGACTGTATGGCAGTTCTTAACTAGCCATACTACTTGTATAGTCAGTTATGAATATAGGTACATGTCATTGACATGGAATTGGATCGATCCGCACAAGAAAGCCACATGGTTGTCGCGTCGTAGGTCTTTCTTGAGTAGGTCTCTTTTGTCCTCAGACCAGATTTCATTATAATATCAATATGGAATCTGGTTCACTTTGACATAGGCCTAACAGGTCTATAAAAGGATGCTAAATATGGGTATGATTGGGTGGACAGGTGAACATATTGATATTGATGATGAAGTAATGGAATTGCCACTCGGGTGACACCAAGATGATATCACTGGCCATTTGATGAGTGGGACTGATAAGTGTATGGCCATACCCAAATAAGTTGGCTGGTTATTTGATTAATCAGTCAAATCAAGATCAAGAAATATAATAAATAACATAAGAGGATGACGGACACCATGCCTCTTGTTTATTCATATCGATATCGTTAGGCAAAGGACAATATGAGATTACAACCGGGTGAGTGTCTTCTAAAGACTGCTACATATCTATCTTAATTGGGAGCTGTAATGGTTTGCTAGAACCCATTCATAGTCTGTGGGCCTTGGGCCTACTGCCAACATAAAGACAGACCCATAGGATCGTGCACATAGATCAATTGAGCCGGAACTTATAGAAATTCTACATGTAATGTACATTGGAAGGAATGCATTAATTAATTAGTTGACATTCGGTGTCAAGGTAATTAATTAACATTGGGTTGAATTTAATTTAATTAATAAGTTTACATAATGTAATTAATTAATTTATCAATTAATTGAATTACATAAAGTAAACAATTAATTAAATAATTTTCCTAAGTAGGAAAATTAAATACATATATTGTATTTACTTAAGTGTGATTTAATTTTATTTAGAGGTAATTAAATTTAGCCAAATGAAATTAAATTACATAGTATATACCTTTTAATTAAAGTTTATTTGTGTAATTATAATTCTAGTGGGCTTGGGTTTAATTAACCTAGTTAAAACCCAATTTAACAAGGTATCTATATAAGGGCACACTTAAGGAATAAAACCCTAATTCAATCCCAATTAATTGCTGGAAATTTTAGCCACCAAGAGCAACCCCAAAACAGCCAAAAATCCCAGCATTAGTCCTCCATTCCTTCGCGTCTTCAGCTAGCATTGGTTCCCGCTTAATAGTTGGTCATACACCGGACTTTAGAGATCGCAGTTTCAAAAAACGATTCTGCAGTAGTCTCTAGAGGAGATGAATACGGTGAGTTAATCTCTCTTGATTCAAATTGGTTTTATTCTAATCAATGGTAATTGGACAAGATAGGTGGATTCTAGGAAATTTTAAATGGTGTATTTTCCACTGCGCCATGTTATTTTTCCAATGACGAATCCCAGCACGTACCGAAATAGAATGATTATTAGATAAACATTTATTGTACCCTATCAATCTACTTGTATGTCAAGTAAATTTCCTAGCACACAGTAGTATGACAGAGCCATGCCTAGTGCAGGACACCAATATTAGATGTGCAAAGGATCGTATAAGAATACTTCACATGTTTGTCAGTTTGATTTTGACATCTCCATCCCAATTAGGGGTTGTAACGGCTTGCTAGAGCCCACTTATAACTTATGAGCCGAATGTAAGTTCGAGCCCATGGCCAACATATGGATGGACTTACAGGATCGTACACTAAGGAGTTTAGGTGGGCTTTATGACGAACCTTTTGATATGTATTGGATTCATATTTATTTTTTATTGATGGATTATTTTATTTAATTGGATTAATTGTAAAGTCCAAAATAGAATATAATAGTCCATGATGAGAATTGATTATATGGTTTTTCAAAGTTACCATGTGGTAATTTTAGTTAAATCATTATTATGTTAAATATAGCGGATGTTTACAAAGGTGGTAGTTTAGGTATCTTACCTTTATGTTTCATATATAAAGGGTGAGGAGGAAACCCTAATACCCAACCATTTGGCATCAAGGAGGAACCATTGGTCAAGAGAGCTATCACTCGAGTCCCGTCGGTAAGACTTCATGTTTGTGAACATAGAGGGGTGATAAGTGGAGCCCTTAGTCAAATCAATCTCTTGTGTGAGGATGACTTAGGTGAGAAATCAATTTTCTCCTCTTTTTCTTGTAGATCCACAACCTAGCTTTGTGTTCTTGGGCTTGAACGCCTGGAAACATTTAATTCTGTAATTTGTTTTGTTTTCAAGCCGAGATGCATTCCAACAGTGGTATCAGAGCTTCCTTATCTTTTTTATGGATTTTCTTGAGTTAGGGTTCATGTTTGATTTGAATGGGTTTTTGAATCATTTTGTTTTTAGGAACCCTAGCTTTGTTTGAATGGATCTCTTGGTTTTAGGTTTGTTTTCTCCTCTTTTACAGTCTGTTTTTGCTGGAGAAATGAACTAGTTTTGCTGTTGGATTTTTGACAGATTTGCACCCAGAAAACTAGAGCTGTATGGCTGTTACAGATATCCGCATTGATGTCGACAAAGCCATACAGGTGTGGTTTTTGGCAATCCGCTGATTGTCTTTCCTGTGGACAACAGCCACCGGCCATTGCTATAGCCACACGGCTCTAACATGGATAGCGACAAGGCTGTTGTTGAATTTTGGAGATAGTTTTTTTCTGATCTTTCTGGGCAGGCATGCAATTAAAGACAATAGCTGCATAGCTGTAGTCTATAACCGCACGGTTGTTGTACCAGAGCCGTACGGTTCTTGTTTTTCTGATCAGTTTTTCTAGCATTTTCTCATACCTGTTTTCTGGTTTTAAGGGTTTTATCTTGGCCCGGGATGGTGAATTTTAAAATGGTTTTAAGATTCACATGTTTAATTATTGCATTGGATGCGCATGGTTTCTTGATTGATATTTTATCATATTTGATATGTTAAAATTGAAACTGGTAAAGAAAATCGATTGGAGAGTTTTTAGCATTAATCTCTAAATGGCCAACTCAAGTTTCTTGGTCACCCCATTCTAGTGGAAGACAATAAGATTGGTCAATGGGCCTCGGGTCCAAGCCTATCACAAGGCTTATACTAGAATCCCAAACTTGGCAATTTCCATAACGGCTATGGCAAATAAAATTGGTTAACACATTCATGCATATTTAATTCCAATAAATATGATTTGATTAGATGTTGTGATGTATGTTGTAATTTGATTAGCTATGCATTTCATGGGCTCTTTTGAAGATGGATTGAAAATTGGGTTTTTGGTTATTACGGCCTATGTGCCATTATTTTTTGATGTAATTTTTCTTTTATTAGAATAGTTAGAAAAAAAAAATTGTATTAGGCCCAAACTCCTTTGTACTTTGCAAGCTTAAGCCCAGAAGGTGAAGGAGCCTAGAAATGGTGTCCATGCCTGACCTATTAAGGATGTAGCTAGTGTAGGATGCTAGTTGTTCTAATAGGTTGTATTATGGGCCCATAATCTGTCACATTTACATATATCTTTTATGCATGTTATATATGTTCTCCAAATCACCCGCGTTCACATGTAAGCCCGTTTAAACTAAATTCATTTCGTAAAATATTAAGTCACTTAAAAGTGCCTTCAATTGAACCTCATCAAAGTGTGGATCATCTAAATGTGGATTGTGCCAAAGCCTAGTGCATTTGGGCTATCTTTATGAGACTAGGGTTACAGGTAAAAGTTGTGATTTAACACTCGATTGGTGGTTTGACTTAACAGGAGAAAGGAATTTCTGGACCTTAGGCATAGGTGGGAAAGTTCCAATAACCATACCAAACCAAGAGTCACATAGGATGTGGACTGGATGTTATCCTACCTAAATAACCAAGGCTTAAGTGTTGAAGCTCAACTTGACTAAGTCATGGCCAACTATGGATCTTGGTCCACTTAAAGAGCATAACCAACATGAATAAGTAAAATTGGAATTTTATTTATGAAGTGGAAAAATCAAAAGTCTTTTTATTAATCAAAACCTTATTTTTTCTTGTGTAGATAAATGGCAAATAATAGCAACACTTTTTCACTACAATCTGTCCCTGAGAAGGACAAGTTATCTGGGACTAACTTCTTGGACTGGTCGAGGAATCTTCAGATTATCCTCAGACAGGAAGTCAAGGAGTATGACTTCTAAATTGCAACAGCAGTTCATGGACATGGAGGTGTATGCTATTATGGAGAATCTTAAGGAGATGTTCCAAGTACAAGCCTGTCAAGAAGGGTTGTTGACAGTTAAGGCTTTGTACACTTGTAAGATGGCACTAGGCTCATCTGTTAGCACTTATGTGCTAAAAATGAAGGGGTATATTGATACGCTCTTTTGGCTAGCAACTCCCATTGCACAGGATTTGGCTATTGATATTGCTTTGTCATCTCTGTCAGATCCTTATGATCAATTCATCCATCATTACAACATGAAGTGATGAGTGAGACTGTTTCCAAGTTGCATAGGATGCTGAAGACTACTGACAGTTAGTCAAGAAGAATAATGTAGTGCTCTTGGTAGACAAAGGAAATATCCTTCTTGGCATGGGCAAGGAAAAGGACCAAGATTGCTCCTAAAGGTTCTGTGCCTAAAGGAAAGCAACCTAAACCTACTGCTAAGCCTAAGGCCAAAGCCTAAGGAGAGGAAGAAATGCCTGTTGAAAAATACAAATTACAGTTCGTGCTGCCCCTTCACAACATAGGAGGGACAGCACATTTTGTTCAACCTTTTCACCACATAGGAAAGTAAGAACATTTTATCCAGCCTTTTCACCATAAGGGAGAGGAAGTAAAAAGAAGCTACCGTTCGTGCAGCCTTTTCAACACATAGGAAAGGACAGTACAGTTATTTCAACCTCTTTGCCACATGGGAGAGGAAGAAATGCCAATTGAAAAATACAAATTACAGTTCGTGCTGCCCCTTCACCACATAGGAGGGACAGCACATTTCGTTCAACGTTTTCACCATATAGGAAAGGAAGAACATTTTATCCAGCCTTTTCACCACATGGGAGAGGAAGTAAAAAGAAGCTACCGTTCGTGCTGCCTTTTCAACACATAGGAAAGGACAGTAAAATTATTTCAACCTCTTCGTCACATGGGAGAGGAAGAAATGCCTATTGAAAACGACAAATTACAGTTTGTGCTACCTCTTCACCACATAGGAGGGACAGCGCATTTCGTTCATCCTTTTCACCACATATGAAAGGAAGAACATTTTATCCATCCACTTCGCCACAGGCGAGAGGTAGGAAAAAAAGGCTACAGTTCGTGCTGCCTTTTCACCGCATAGGAATGGACACTACAGTTATTTCAACCTTTTTGTCTCATGGGAGAGGAAGAAATGCCTATTGAAAAAGACAAATTGTAGTTCGTGCTGCCTCTTCACAATATAGGCGGTACAGCACATTTCGTTCAACCTTTTCACCACATAGGAAAGGAAGAACATTTTATCCAGCACTTCACCACGTACGAGAGGTAGGAAAAAGAGGCTACAGTTCGTACTGCCCTTTCACAGCATAGGAATGGACACTACAGTTATTTCAAACTTTTTGTCACATGGGAGAGGAAGAAAAGCCTATTGAAAAAGACAAATTACAGTTCGTGCTGCCTCTTCACCACATAGGAGGGACAACACATTTTGTTCAACCTTTTCACCACAAAGGAAAGGAAGAACATTTTATCCAGCCTCTTCGCCACATGGGAGAGGAAGGAAAATGAAGCTATAGTTCGTGCTGCCTTTTAACCCTGTAAGAAAGGACAATACAGTTATTTTGACCTTTTCATCAAATTGTAGAGGAAGAAATGCCTATTGAAGAAGACAAATCATAGTTCGTGCTACCTTTTCACCACACAGGAGGGACAGTGCAATTTCGTTCAACCTTTTCACCCTATAGGAGAGGAAGAACATCCATCCAACCTCTTCACCACATAGGAGAGGAAGCAGGATTTGATGGTACACTCCACCACAGAGAGTAGACTATAGGGGCACACTCCACCACAGAGAGTCGACATCACGGGCACACTCCACCACATAGAGTTGACATCACGGGCACCCTCCACCACAGCGAGTCGACTTGGAACCACGACCAGCATCCCCTGCACAGTATGCCAGGAATGTTTCCACCTTTTCAGCCTCTTCACCATATGGGAGAGGAAGAAGAAGTTACAGTTCATGCTGTCTCTTCACCACACAAGAGGGACAGCGCATTTCGTTCAACCTTTTCACCATAGAGGAAAGGAAGAACATTTTATCCAGCCTCTTCACCATACGGGAGAGGAAGTAAAAAGAAGCTATAAATCGTGCTTCCTTTTCACCACATAGGAAAGGATAGTACAGTTATTTCAACCTCTTCGCCACACGAGAGAGGAAGGAAAAGAATCTGCATTTCATTCAACCTTTTCACCACACAGGAAAGGGCAGTGCAGTTTTTTCAACCTCTTCATCACATAGGAGAGGAAGCAATGCCTATTGAAAAAGAAAAATTACAGTTCCTGCTGCCTCTTCACCACATAAGAGGGACATCACATCTTGTTTAACCTTTTCACCACATAGGAAAGGAAGAACATTTTATCTAGCCTTTTTGCCAAATGGGAGAGGAAGGACAAAGAAGCTACAGTTTGTGCTGCCTTTTCACCACATAAGAAAGGACAGTACAGTTATTTCAACCTCTTTGTCACATGGGAGAGGAAGAAATGCCTATTGAAAAAGACAAATTACAGTTCGTGCTGCCTCTTCACCATATAAGAGGGCAACACATTTCATTCAACCATTTCACCACAAAGGAAAGGAAGAACATTTTATGTAGCCTCTTCACTACATGGGAGAGGAAGGAAAACAAAGCTACAGTTCGTGCTTCCCTTTCACCACATAGGAAAGGACAGTAAAGTTATTTCAACCTCTTCGTCACATGGGACAGGGAGAAATGACTATTGAAAAAGACAAATTACATTTCGTGCTGCCACTTCACCATATAGGAGGGACATCAAATTTCGTTCATCCTTTTCACCAAATCGAAAAGGAAGAACATTTTATCCAGCCACTTCGCCACATGGGAGAGGAAGGAAAAAGAAGGTACAGTTCGTGCTGCCTTTTCACCACATAGGAAAGGATAGTACAGTTATTGCAAACTTTTTGTCACATGGGAGAGGAAGAAATGCCTATTGAAAAAGAGAAATTACAGCTCTTGCTGCCTCTTCACCAAATAGGAGGGACAGCACATTTGGTTCAACCTTTCACCACATAGGAAAGGTAGAACATTTTATCTATCCTCTTTGCCACATGTGAGAGGAAGGAAAAAGAAGCTGCAGTTCATACTGCATTTTCACCACATAGGAAAGGATAATACTATTATTTCAACCTCTTCCCCAAACGGGAGAGGAAAGAAAAGAATCTGCATTTCGTTCAACCATTTCACCACACAGGAAAGGACAGTACAATTATTTCAACCTCTCCATCAGATGGGAGAGGAAGCAATGCCTATTGAAAAGGACAAATTACAGTTCGTGCTGCCTCTTCACCATGTAAGAGGGACAGCACATTTCGTTCATCCTTTTCACCACATAGGAAAGGAAGAACCTTTTTTCCAGCCTGTTCGCCACATGGGAGAGGAAGGAAAAAGAAGCTACACTTCGTGCTACCTTTTCACTACATAGGGAAGGGCAGTACAGTTATTTCAACCTCTTCGTCACATGGGAGAGGAGGAAATGCCTATTGAAGAAGCCAAATCATAGTTCGTGCTGCCTTTTCACCACATAGGAGGGACAGTGAAATTTCGTTCAACCTTTTCACCATATAGGAGAGGAAGAACATCTCATCCAACCTCTTCACCACATACGAGAGGAAGCTTGATTTGATGGCACACTCAACCACAGAGAGTAGACTACACGGGCATACTCCACCATAGCGAGTCGACATCACGGGCACACTCCACCACTAAGAGTCGATATCACAGGCACACTCCACCACAGTGAGTTAACTTGGGACCACGGCCGGAATCCCCAGCAAAGGATGCCTGGAATGTTTCCACCTTTTCAGCCTCTGAGCCACATGGGAGAGGATGAAGAAGTTACAGTTCATGCTGTCTCTTCGCCATATTGGAGGCACAGTGCATTTCGTTCAACCTTTTCACCACATATGGAGGGAAGAACATTTTATCCAGCCTCCTCACCAGACGAGAGAGGAAGAAAAACAAGCTACAGTTCGTGCTGCCTTTTCACCATATAGAAAAGGATAGTATAGTTATTTCAACCTCTTCGCCACACGGGAGAGGAAGGAAAAGAATCTGCATTTCATTCAACCTTTTCACCATACAGGAAAGGGCAGTACTGTTATTTCAACCTCTTCATAACATGGGAGAGGAAGCAATGATTACCGAAAAAGACAAATTATAGTTCATGCTGCCTCTTCACCACATAAGAGGCATATCACATTTCGTTCAAACTTTTCAGCACATAGGAAAGGAAGAACATTTTATCTAGCCTCTTCACCATATGGGTGAGGAAGGAAAAAGAAGCTACAGTTTATGCTGCCTTTTCACCACATAAGAAAGGAGAGTATAGTTATTTCAACCTCTTTGCCACAAGGGAGAGGAAGAAATGCCTATTGAAAAATACAAATTACAGTTCGTGCTGCCTCTTCACCACATAGGAGGTACAACACATTTTGTTCAACCTTTTCACCATACGGGAAAGGAAGAACATTTTATCCAGCCTTTTCGCCACATGGGAGAAGAAGTAAAAAGAAGCTATGGTTTGTGCTACCTTTTCAACACATAGGAAAGGACAGTACAGTTATTTCAACCTCTTCGTCACATGGGAGAGGAAGTAATGCCTATTGAAAACAATAAATTACAGTTCCTGCTGCCTCTTCACTGCATAGGAGGAACAGCGCATTTCATTCATCCTTTTAACCACATAGGAAAGGAAGAACATTTTAGCCATCACTTCGCCACAGGCAAGAGGTAGGAAAAAGAGGCTACAGTTCGTGCTGCCTTTTCTCCGCATAGGAAATGGTAGTACAATTATTTTGACCTTTTGTCACATGGGAGAGTAAGAAATGCTTATTGAAAAAGACAAATTGCAATTCGTGCTGCCTCTTCACCATATAGGAGGCACAGTGCATTTCGTTCAACCTTTTCACCACATAGGAAAGGAAGAACATTTTATCCAGCACTTTGCCACATGCGAGAGGTAGGAAAAAAAGGCTATAGTTCGTGCTGCCTTTTCACTATATAGGAAAGGACAGTACATTTATTTCAACCTTTTTGTCACATGGGAGAGGAAGAAATGCCTATTGAAAAAGACAAATTACAGTTCGTGCTGCCACTTCGCCATGTAGGAGGGACACCACATTTCGTTCATCCTTTTCACCACATAGGAAAGGAAGAACGTTTTATCCTGCCACTTTGCGACGTGGGAGAGGAAGGAAAAAGAAGCTACAGTTCGTGCTGCCTTTTCCCCACATAGGAAAGGACAGTACAGTTATTGCAACCCTTTTGTCACATGGGAGAGGAAGAAATGTCTATTGAAAAAGACAAATTACAGTTCTTGCTGCCTTTTCACCAAATAGGAGGGGCAACACATTTGGTTCAACCTTCACCTTATAGGAAAGGAAGAACATTTTATCTAGCCTCTTTGCCACTTGGGAGAGGAAGGAAAAAGAAGCTGCAGTTCATGCTGCATTATTACCATATAGGAAAGGATAGTACTATTATTTCAACCTCTTCGCCACACGGGAGAGGAAGGAAAAGAATCTGCATTTCGTTCAACCATTTCACCATACAGGAAAGGACACTCTTCATCAGATGGGAGAGGAAGCAATGCCTATTGAAAAAGACAAATTACAGTTCGTGCTGCCTCTTCACCATATAAGAGGGACAACACATTTTGTCCAACCTTTTCACCACATAGGAAAGGAAGAACCTTTTTTCCAACCTCTTCGCCACATGGGAGAGGAAGGAAAAAGAAGCTACAGTTCGTGCTACCTTTTCACTACATAGGAAAGGGCAGTACAGTTATTTCAACCTCTTCGTCACATGGGAGAGGAAGAAATGCCTATTGAAGAAGCCAAATCGTAGTTCATGCTGCCTTTTCACCACACTGGAGGGACTGTGAAATTTCTTTCAACCTTTTCACCAAATAGGAGAGGAAGAACATCTCATCCAACCTCTTTACCAGATAGGAGAGGATGCTTGATTTGACGGTACACTTAACCACAGAGAGTAGACTACACGGGCACACTCCACCTCAGCAAGTCGACATCACGAGCACACTCCACCACAAAGAGTTGATATCACAGGCACACTCCACCACAGCGAGTTCACTTGGGACCATGGCCGGAATCCCCAGCAAAGGATGCCAGGAATGTTTCAACCTTTTCAGCCTCTTAGCCACATGGGATAGGAAGAAGAAGTTATAGTTCATGCCGTCTCTTTACCATATTGGAAGGACAATGCATTTCGTTTAACCTTTTCACCACATACGAAAGGAAGAACATTTTATCTAGCCTCTTCGCTAGACGAGAGAGGAAGGAAAAACAAGCTACAGTTCGTGCTACCTTTTCACCATATGGGAAAGGATAGTACAGTTATTTCAACCTCTTCGCCACACGGGAGAGGAAGGAAAAGAATCTGCATTTCATTCAACCTTTTCACCACACAGGAAAGGGCAGTACAGTTATTTCAACCTCTTCATCACATGGGAGAGGAAGCAATGCTTACTGAAAAAGACAAATTGCAGTTCATGCTGCCTCTTCACCACATAAGAGGCATATCACATTTCGTTCAAACTTTTCAGCACATAGGAAAGGAAGAAAATTTTATCTAGCCTCTTCGCCACATGGGTGAGGAAGGAAAAAGAAGCTACAGTTTGTGCTGCCTTTTCACCACATAAGAAAGGAGAGTACAGTTATTTCAACCTCTTTTCCACAAGGGAGAGGAAGAAATGCCTATTAAAAAATACAAATTATAGTTCGTGCTGCCTCTTCACCACATAGGAGGGACAACACATTTTGTTCAACCTTTTCACCATAGGGGAGAGGAAGAACATTTTATCCAGCCTTTTCGCCACATGGGAGAGGAAGTAAAAAGAAGCTAGGGTTCGTGCTGCCTTTTCAACACATAGGAAAGGACAGTATAATTATTTCAACCTCTTCGTCACATGGGAGAGGAAGTAATGCCTAATGAAAACGACAAATTACAGTTCCTGCTGCCTCTTCACTGCATAGGAGGAACAACGCATTTCCTTCATCCTTTTCACCACATAGGAAAGGAAGAACATTTTATCCATCCACTTCGCCACAGGCAAGAGGTAGGAAAAAGTGGCTACAGTTCGTGCTGCCTTTTCACCGCATAGGAAAGGGCAGTACAATTATTTCAACCTTTTTGTCACATGGGAGAGTAAGAAATGCTTATTGAAAAATACAAATTGCAGTTCGTGCTGCCTCTTCACCATATAGGAGGCACATCGCATTTCGTTCAACCTTTTAACCACATAGGAAAGGAAGAACATTTTATCCAGCACTTCACCACATGCGAGAGGTAGCAAAAAGAGGCTACAGTTCGTGCTGCCTTTTCACCACATAGGAAAGGACAATACATTTATTTCAACCTTTTTGTCACATGGGAGAGGAAGAAATGCCTATTCAAAAAGACAAATTATAGTTTGTGCTGCCACTTCGCCATATAGGAGGGGCACCACATTTCATTCATCCTTTTCACCACATAGGAAAGGAAGAACATTTTATCCAACCACTTCGCCACATGGGAGAGGAAGGAAAAAGAAGCTGCAGTTCATGCTGCCTTTTCACCACATTGGAAAGGACAGTACAGTTATTGCAACCTTTTTGTCACATGGGAGAGGAAGAATTGCATTTTGAAAAAGACAAATTACAGTTCTCACTGCCTCTTCACCAAATAGGAGGGACAGCACATTTGGTTCAACCTCTTCACCACATAGGAAAGGAAGAAAAATTTATCTAGCCTCTTTGCCACATGGGAGACGAAGGAAAAAGAAGCTACAGTTCATGCTGCATTATTACCATATAGGAAAGGATTGTACTATTACTTCAACCTCTTCGCCACACGGGAGAGGAAGGAAAAGAATCTACATTTCGTTCAACCATTTCACCATACAGGAAAGGATAGTACAATTATTTCAACCTCTTCGTCAGATGGGAGCGGAAGCAATGCCTATTGAAAAAGACAAATTACAGTTCGTGCTGCCTCTTCACCATATAAGAGGGACAGCACATTTTGTTCAAACTTTTCACCACATAGGAAAGGAAGAACCTTTTTTCCAGCCTCTTTGCCACATGGGAGAGGAAGGAAAAAGAAGCTACAGTTCGTGCTACCTTTTCACTACATAGGAAAGGGCAGTACAGTTATTTCAACCTCTTTGTCACATGGAAGAGGAAGAAATGCCTATTGAAGAAGCCAAATCGTAGTTCGCGCTGCATTTTCACCACACAGGAGGGACTGTGAAATTTCTTTCAACCTTTTCACCATATAGGAGAGGAAGAACATCTCATCCAACCTCTTCACCACATAGGAGAGGAAGCTTAATTTGACGGTACACTTAACCACAGAGAGTAGACTACACGGGCACACTCCACCACAATGAGTCGACATCACGAGTACACTCCACCACAAAGAGTTGATATCACAGGCACACTCCACCACAGCGAGTTCACTTGGGACCATGGCCGGAATCCCCAGCCAAGGATGCCAGGAATGTTTCAACCTTGTCAGCCTCTCAGCCACATGGGATTGAAGAAGAAGTTACAGTTCATGCTGTCTCTTCACCATATTGGAGGGACAGTGCATTTCGTTTAACCTTTTCACCACATACGAAAGGAAGAACAATTTATCCAGCCTCTTCGCCAGACGAGAGAGGAAGGAAAAACAAGCTACAGTTCGTGCTGCCTTTTCACCTTATAGGAAAGGATAGTACAGTTATTTCAACCTCTTCGCCACACGGGAGAGGAAGGAAAAGAATCTGCATTTCATTCAACATTTTCACCACACAGGAAAGGACAGTACAGTTATTTCAACCTCTTCTTCACATGGGAGAGGACGAAATGCCTACTGAAAAAGACAAATTACAGTTCATGTTGCCTCTTCACCACATAAGAGGCACATCACATTTCGTTCAACCTTTTCAGCACATAGGGAAGGAAGGACATTTTATCCAGCTGTAAGCGCCGGAATTTTCCACACTTAAAAAAAAAAAAAAAAAAAAAAAAAAATATAGTCGTACGACCATTGTTACGGTCGTACGACTGTAATTTAAAAATTACAGTCGTACGACTGTAATATCGGAAAAACTGCAGAGGCCCATACCTCTGCAGCAGAAATGGAAGAAAGAGAAAGGGAGCATTAATTGCTCCCTTGTTGCAGCAAGCAAGAAGGGGGCAGGGAGTAGAAAAAGAGGGAAAAGGAGAAAGAAAAGGGGGGGGAGAAATTCTGGTGAGAAAAGAAAACTTAGAGAGAGAAAGAGAAGAGAGAGAAAAAGGAAAAACCACAAAATACTCACTTTCTTCCTCTTTTATTTTCTTTAATTTCTCGAAATTAAGGTTCAAATTTGTTAGAAATCCCTAGGATAATCAATTAACTACATAACCAAATCAAGAATTCGGACCTAAACAATCAGAATCCCTTGCGAATTTGGATTTTTGGACACAAGCTCTCAACTTTAATTCAAGAGGAAAAGTGCAAATTCTTGTGGATTGGAGCGACGCCAGGGGTCAAAACAACTTGGAGTAGCTTCTAAAAAGGTAGTCACCTCTTTTCCTCACACTTTTTCTCGCTTTCTGGGTGTTTGGAGTGAATTTTGTGCATTTTTGCTGCATTTTCGTATTTCTGTTCCTGGAAATTAAGAACAGTCGTACGACTGTTCTTAGTTTTCATGAACAGTCGTACGACTGTATATACAGTCGTACGACTGTTCTTAATTTCCAGGATATTTCTTTTCCTTTTTTGACTCAAAATGAGTTTTTTTGTTGAAATTCTAGTCCTGGACCGATTACAGTCGCACGACTGTAAACTACAGTCGTACGACTGTAATCATTATTCCAGAATCAGAATTTCAACTTTTGTCCAAAAATTAGAAAACCCCAAAAACCATCAAAATGAATTTTGTTGTGTGCATCACGACCATAGATTCAATTTTTAGTAAAATTGCATTTAGAACAATTCAACGACGGAGACCCAGTTCTCCCGAAAACCGACCCACTTAAATATATAAAAATGCATGTAAACCGGAAAAATTGTTTTCAAATGATTTTACCACAAAATCAAAAATACAGGGACGTTTCAAAATGTTTTCCAGGTCTAACCGGGCCGGCTAGCCGAGCCAACCCGGTTACCCCCTAAATGCATGCTCCCGATTCTTGATTTCCCAATTCTGTCTATTTGAGTCCTAGTTGTGGCGTGCTGTATATATTGTGCTAACCCTCTGTTTTGCAGGTTTTAATTTCTTTTTATTTTTATTTTGGATGTAATTTAATAGAATTAATCGTGTATTTAGGCGGGTTGTAATTATTTTTAGATTTTCGTGTATTCTAGGCGATTGTACAAGTGAGGCGAGAGTTTTTATTTTTCCATTCGATTTGGTTGTAAGCCAATTAATATTTATTTCCTTTCCTTATTTTTGTATTAAATATTTTGCATGCGCGCTGTATGCTTTTCATATTCAATAAAACGGACTTTAGATTTTGAGATACCATTCGAGAACATTGACAATATTTATTTTAATTAGACACGAAATAAGGGACTTGTCCGGACCCGAATCTCTGGATAGTGTAGCGGCCGTTCATCCGGTTCAGCTACATAAGAATTTTCCGGTTGAGCTGAGCCGGGTGGCGACTCTACAACATCCATCGAGACTTAGGTCTCGGTTCTTTTATTTATTAATTCTATTTATTTTCCAAAACGCGGATTTCCATTATAAAAACCCCATGCGAGGGAGGGGCCCGCCCGAGATCGTGGCGCCCCATTCCGAAAGGGACGCGTCGTCCGCTCACAGTGGCGACTCCGCTGGGGACTTCTTAAAAAAGTTTTTCAAAAACTTAAAAGAATTTGACAAGCCCTGAAAAGTGTCTAATTAAAATAACGGGGATGATTCTCTTTTCGTATTTTATTTGCATTTTTAGTTAGCCATTTTTGCATTAGATTAGGTATCCTTTTATAGCCCGGTGGATTGTTGAAGTGTCGCCTAAGTTCCTCATGGTCTTAGGGGCACGAATACGAAACACCACTCATAGCCTCGTACGAACCCCTTCGCTAGGACCCTTGAGTGGGGAGAAGTGAGGAGTATATCTTGCTATGAGAGCCTTGATGTTAACCCGACTTGGACCGAACCCATATAGGCAGCTTTAGTTGGATTCCCTTAGGATACCAAAATAATTGTGTGAATAATAGTAATAAAATCGCGCCTTCATCACCCCCGGTTGGTGATCGAAGTGAGCCCCACCAAGGACTCGGTTAGAAATTTTTGAGACCGACCACGTTGGAGGAATAAGGTTGGAAGAATTCGTTTTGCTTGCTATGTGTTCTTCACCGTTCCGTGACACATCGCCGACGCATGCATAACATACCATAATCACCATTTTCCATACATATGACATACCATACACAAACATATTTGTGTGATGCTAACCCACATTTTTATGCAGCCATTTTGCATTTTATTTCGTGTGTAAAACATTAATTCATTTGCTTGTCATCCATACTAACGGTTTCTTTTTCGGCCATAACATTAAACTTGTGTGATTAGTATTGTATTTTTGACATAGCATTCATAACATCATTATGTATGGCATACATCCTAACCCACGTTTTTGTGCAGCCACTTGCGTATTGTGTGACATGTTCATTCACCACATTTCACTTAAATTAAATTAAATTAAGAGGCATTTCAAAGAACGCCTATCATGACCATCCCATTCCATTTCATAACATATCGGGTACCCAAAATTACCCGTATTTTGCCAATGCACCGGATTGCATTTGGCCATTCCACCAATATCATTTCATTTAATAAAAGCCACAACGGCCTTAGACCCATTTTCGTGTAATAATTTACACGATGCATTTCATGACATCACACCCATCTATCATAGACATCATATAACACTGTGGTCCACATCCGACCACTTCATGGCATTAATTTACCATTCAAGGTACTCCCCGAGTACCCGATTAGTATACATATAGGCCCATAACATCACCAAATCATGAAAGGCGTTCCTCGAATGCCGAATCCTTGTCCGTGTTCCTGTTACACGTGACTTTCTCATAACATCATTCCATATGCTCAAAAGCATTAAGACCTTGTCAGTGGGCCCGGCCCATGCGACCATTTCATATCATCCCGCAGACCTACAAAGCGTCAAAACTACGTCCGTGTGCCGGTATACACGTGACCATTTCATGAATTCATTAGGTGCCCCAAAGGCGCCGAAGTTTTGTCCGTGTGATGGCCCACACGTGACAGTTTTGCATAAACATTGGGTGTTCTCGGAATGCCTCGGAAAAAATATAATAATAAAAAGAAGAAACCGTTCATATCATCATTCCATACATAATCCCACTCCATGCATCTCAGGCATGTTCAATGTCCTAACTTTCATGTCATATCACGTCATTCATTCACGGCCCTAATACCTCCTGTCTACTCCCAAGCAGAACACACTGGAGCGACCTTGGACAAGATCCCAAGCTTCAAGGGCAGCTAGGAGACAGAGGGTAGTCGAGAGTGATAGTGATTCTGAGTCTGGGGAAGGAGTGAATATGGCAGAGCAGACACCGAGTATGGCTGATGTTCTGAGAGATTTCTTCAGGTCGCAGGATTTCCGCGACATGTTAAAGGAAGAAATGAGGGCAGTGGTTAGAGAAGCTGGTGAGACCGGTGGTAGTGGAGCCGGGAAAGAAAAAGAAGCTGAGTCATCCCAACATGGTGGTGACACTTCAACTAGTCTTGAAAAGCTGCAGGAGATAGAGGCAGCTATGGAGCAGAGGATGAAAGCCAAGTGTTCTGAATTAGACGAGGTCATGGCCCAGTTGAAGAAGGGGGTCGGGATCAGTGCTGAATCCAAGAAGGGGGTGAACGTTGATGCCATGATCAGTAGGGGCATCGAGACATTTCCTATCGGCTTTCAAGTGCCGAAAGTCCCCACTTACAAAGGAATGGGCTCGCCAGAGGCCCATGTGAACTTATATGCCCGGGTTATGCTAACAGCAGGCGCTACAAAGCAACAATTGATTAACCTTTTCCCCACCACACTGGAAGGAGGTGCATTGGGATGGTATAACTCACTGTCAGAGGAGGAGCAGTCCGACTGGGAAGTATTGTCAGCAGCCTTCATCAAATACTACAGCTTCAACACCAAAATCTAGGTGAAGCTGTATGATTTGGAGAGGGTGAAGCAGAAATTCAATGAGCCTTTTGACGAATACTACCAGAGGTGGATGAACAAAATGATCCTCCTAAAGAACCGCCCTGATGAAGACGAGCTTATACAGAAGCTCATTGATGGCAGCAAAGATATTTTCAAGAACAACATGAAATTCCATTCCTTCAAGGAGCTTAGTGAGGTCTATAGCATGGCCATGAAGATAGAAAGGGATGAAGAGGAGAAGCCAGCTGGTCAGAAAGGGGGAAGAAGTACAGGGTACAGTTCAGGGTATAGATCAACTGCAGCAGCTGGTTCTGGTAGTGGTTCTGGCTCAGGTTCCGGCGGTAAACAGGGGCAATCATCAGAAGTGAAGCAGGTCGAAGTGGCTACTGTGAATCACCAACAAAGCGACCAGAACAGAGGTCCTGGAGGACAAGGCATATCGCCTTGGACTCTTACTTTAGCAAAGATATTCGCCAAGTGTAGGAATGGCGGCCTACTGCAATCTTTAAAGCCATTTGAGAAGCCATCTGAAGCGGATAAGGACAACTTCTGCACTTATCATGTGATGACAGGCCACCGAACCAACAACTGCTACAAGCTAAGGGACGCTATCCGGAAGCTCATTGACGAGGGAAAACTGCAAGAGCCAGCCAAACCCAGCACTAAAACCAATCCACTGCCGGCATTCGAGAAGCGGGTTAACATGGTTCAGTCGGGGTTGCCGGCTAACTTTATATTTGCCCAAGTTCTGCAAGCGAATCCTACGATTCAGGCAGTGGCGGTAGGGGAACCTGAAGAGAAACCTGAGTGTGAGAAGGAAGAGGGGTGTAAGGAGGTCAAGCCCGTAAGTCTGGATGATCTTGACTCTGAAGATGAGTATGAAGAATTTGACAAAAGAGAAGCTGTTAAACCCCCGGTTGATGAAAAGCTGAAAATTCAAGAAGTGCAGCACGTGACCCGAAGTGGAAGGGTGTATCAGCCGGCAGATCAGACGAAAGATAAAGCACCGATGAATGGGTCGGGCAGTACTTCGGCACCGGAAAGAATCGAGAAAGAAGATTTAGTCATTTCCCAACTGAAGAAGACCCCTGCACAAGCCAGTTTGTGGCACTTGCTTATGACCTCCAAGGAGCATAGGGAGGCTTTAGTGAAGAAGCTATCAGAAATTGAAGTCTCCCCTATAGCTTCACCAGAGGCTATGTGCTGCTTGCTAGACAAAGTCCATGTTGGAGCTCCTAATATTGTTTTCTCCGAGAAAGACCTACCAGCAGAAGGAAAGGCTCACAACAAGGCTCTTTACATCCGAGCCCATATCATGGATAAGGTGATGCCGTGCGTTATGGTGGATGACGGCTCAGCTCTGAATATTTGCCCACTAAAAATGCTACCATTTCTTGGCATGAATGAAGAAGTGTTGAAGAAGTCCTCAACAGTCATTCGGGCGTATGATGATTCTAAGAGAACAGTGATAGGGACATTCGAAACAGAAGTGGAGGTTGGGCCCATCAAGTCCACGGTTGTCTTCACAGTGATCGATATCCCGGTCACATTCTCTCTATTGCTTGGAAGGCCCTGGTTCCATCCTTTGGGAGGTGTTCCTTCCACATTGCATCAGAAGATTAAATTCTCTATGAATGACAGGGTTGTGACTGTTGAGGCAGACGCCCAGTCGATGGTAGCCGCAGTGGACGAAGGAGTGGTTCCTTTTGGTGGATTCCAAATTGCTGTCATCAAGGAGGAGGAAA
Source organism: Euphorbia tirucalli (assembly GCA_039660915.1). Taxonomy (NCBI): domain Eukaryota; kingdom Viridiplantae; phylum Streptophyta; class Magnoliopsida; order Malpighiales; family Euphorbiaceae; genus Euphorbia; species Euphorbia tirucalli. The sequence goes on from CM077633.1 coordinate 36,220,364, forward strand.
CCACAGCTGCCCCTATGGTCCTTTATGAGAACTACATACCAGAGTGGCTATCCCGATATCTGTATAAGCTGAATTTTGTCCCGGGAATGGGACTCGGAATTAATTTGCAAGGTGTGCCAGAATTCAAGATCGACTCGGGAAAGTCAAAGCAGTACGGCCTTGGTTATGTGGAGGGGTCATCCGAGCAGAAGAATCTGAAAAAGGACAAGAATGGCAAGGTCATGATGAAGCCATTTCTGAAGGCAGGAGAAAGCCTTTACAAAGGCCAAGCTGAACCGGTGCTGGTTGGAAATGTCGAGCACCCTGGCTTTGAGATCTTTGCAGATGTTGTGGATTTTGAGAAAAGCCAGGAAGAGCCAGTAGCCCCTGTAATGGAAGAAAAAGCAACTGCTGAATTTGAAATTCTGAAAGGAGAATCATCTGAGGTGATAACAGAAACCATAGAGGTGGCCGAGGAAGAAGATGAAAAGAAGACCTCTGCTGAAGCTACAGAAGTGATCTCGGGAGCTTTGACTGCTGCATCAACCAAAGCTTTCGGGAAATCCAAGGAAGGATTTGGCGAAGAACTGATGGCCAAAGTGAACTTAGACTCTGTGGTTGCTGAAATCGCCAAGATTATGGAGAATGCTAAGGCACAGCTGGCCGAGAAAGCTGCAGTCCCAGATGATGCTCTGGAAGGGAAGATGGAAGCTGATGAAGAACAAGGCCCTTCGCCTGTGGAGGATGAAGATGATTTTGTTGTATCTATTTCTTCCATTTTCAATGTAACTGATGTACTTTATGATAAGTTCAATGCAATGAAATCCCAGTTTGCTTACTTGTGTGATGTTTATCCTGATAATTCTGTGCATGCATTCGAATCACCATCAAGCATATTTAGCATACATGACACTGCATTGCATGAAATCAATATAAGTACAGATGAAAACCCTAAAATGGTACTCATTTCACACGAGCTAAAATCCGAGGAAGAAAGAGAATTAATAAGGATACTCCAAAAACATGTTAAAGCTTTCGCCTGGTCGTATGAAGACATGCCGGGTGTAGATACAGAAATAGCAGTGCACAAAATCCCAACAGACCCCAAGTTCAGACCGGTAAAGCAGAAGTTGAGAAGACTAAGGCCGGAATGGGCTACACTGGTGAAGGAAGAAGTGGCCAAACAGATAGATGCCAAGTTTCTCGAAGTGGTGGAGTATACGGAATGGTTAGCCAACATTGTCCCCGTGCCTAAAAAGGATGGAAGGGTCAGAGTATGTGTCGATTACAGGGACCTGAACAAGGCCTGCCCTAAAGACAATTTCCCACTACCTCACATTGATGTATTAGTTGATAGCGCAGCAAAAGCGGCAATGTACTCCTTCATGGATGGTTTTTCAGGGTATAACCAAATTCTGATGGATGTGATCGACAAGGTGAAAACATCGTTCATCACGGAGTGGGGTACTTTCTGCTACAGAGTGATGCCTTTTGGATTAAAGAATGCCGGTGCCACTTATCAGAGGGCTGTCACAACTCTGTTGCACGATATGATCCATAAAGAAGTTGAAGTGTATGTCGACGATATGCTCGTTAACTCAACAACCCGGGAGGAACACCCTGTTATTCTGGATAGATTTCTAACACGCATTGAAGAGTACAACTTGCGGCTTAACCCCAAGAAGTGCATATTCGGGGTCACATCAGGGAAGCTGTTGGGCCATGTGGTTAGCCAGAGGGGAATAGAAATGGACCCAGATAAAATCAAAGCCATCCAAGATATGCCAGCTCCAAAGACTGAAAAGGAGGTCAGATCATTCTTGGGTTCCTTGCAGTATGTCAGTCGCTTCATAGCCAAGCTAACTTCCACTTGTGAGCCAATCTTCAAGCTATTAAAGAAAGATCAGCCAATTGTGTGGGATTACAAGTGTCAGCTGGCATTCGAGAAGATCAAGGCTTACCTGGTAAAGCCACCAGTGTTGAGCCCTCCAATTCCAGGGAAGCCTCTGATTTTATATTTGGCAGTTGAAGAATCCTCTATAGGGGCAATGCTTGCACAAGAACAAGATGGCAAGAAGGAATATCCTATCTATTACCTTAGCAAGAAGTTGTTGGAGTATGAAACCAAGTACACACTGGTGGAGAAGACATGTGTGGCGATGATTTGGTTGACCAAGAAGCTGCGCCACTATTTCCAATCCTACAAGATACAAGCCGTGGCTAAGGTGGATCCAATGAAGTACCTCTATGAAGCACCAGCATTGGTTGGGAAACTGTCCAGGTGGTTGCTACTTCTGTCTGAATTCGACATCGAGTATATCACGAAGAAAACCATTAAAGGGCGAGCTGTGGCAGAGTTTCTGGCAAACCAGCCCCTAGAATCGGATTACACAGAGAACCTGGAATTCCCTGATGAGCAGTTAGCCATGGTGGAAGTGAAAAGGTGGGTCATGTGCTTCGATGGGGCGGTGAATAGAAAAGGCGCCGGGATCGGGGTACTTATAGCAACACCGGATAGTGAGGTCATTCCTTTGTCCAAAAGGCTGATCTTTCCCGTAACCAACAATGGGGCGGAATACGAAGCATGCTTGTTTGGAATGGAGACTCTATTAACCTTGGGAGCAAATGATGTCTTAATTGTCGGTGATTCACTTCTAGTGATCAGGCAAGCTCAGGGTGAGTGGGAACTAAAAGAAGAAGCTTTACGGCCTTATTTGGAGCTGCTACAGTTCAGAAAAGGTTTATTTGGCCGATGTGAATTCAGACATGTCCCCAGGGATGAGAATAAGATGGCTGATGCATTAGCTACTTTGTCCTCCATGTGGGAAAATCCAGAAGAGACACAAGCTCAACCACTGGTCATAGCCACTTCCAGGCATCCTTGCTTCGAAGTGCATGAAGTAATGGAATTATCAGCCGAAGAAAAGCCATGGTTCTTTGACATTTACCGGTATGTTAAAGAAGGAAGGTACCCAGAAGAGGCCAGTGCTGCTGATAAGTTAACGCTGAGGAAGCTGGCTAGTCAATTCAGAATCTTTGAGGACAAGTTGTATAAAAGAACAGCACATGGGGTTCTTTTGAGGTGTCTAACAGAACAAGAAGCAGAAGAAGTGATGCAGCAGGTACATGCAGGACCTTGTGGGCCACATATGAATGGACTTGCCATGGCTAGGAAAATCATGAGACAAGGCTACTTCTGGATGACAATGCAAGCAGATTGTATAAGAAAAGTGAAGAGAAGTCATGAATGTCAGATCTATGCAGACATTAGTCATCTTCCTCCACTTGAACTTCAGAATCTAGCATCTCCTTGGCCGTTTTCAGCATGGGGGATAGATATGATTGGTGAAATTCATCCAGCTGCATCAAACGGGCATAGATTCATAGTTGTGGCAGTTGATTATTTCTCCAAATGGGTCGAAGCGGAATCCTTCACTAATGTTACAGCCAAGCAAATGGTCAAGTTTATCCAGAGAAATATCTTCACTCGGTACGGGATTCCTCACCACATAGTAACTGATAATGGAGTACAGTTTCAAGGGGCAACAGCTGAGCTATTTGCAGAGCATGGAATTGAACATCATAAGTCTTCTCCATACAGGCCTCGGGCTAATGGTGCAGTAGAAGCAGCTAACAAGGCAATAAAGAAAATCTTATCAAAGATGGTAACCACTTTCAGGGATTGGGCTGATAAACTGCCTTATGCTCTCTGGGGTTACAGAACCAGTGTCAGAACGCCGACAGGAGAAACTCCTTACGCCTTGGTATATGGAATGGAAGCGGTGTTACCAGTGGAGATAGAGCTCAAGTCACTTAGAGTTTCCCTGGAAGCTCAATTACCAGAGACTGAATGGGTTCAAGCCAGGTATGAATAGTTGGCTGCACTAGATGAAAGGCGACTAAAAGCACTGGATCACCTGCAAATGTATCAGCGCAGAATGGCTAGAGCCTATAATCGAAATGTGAAGTACTCCAAGCGGCAGTTGAAAGCAGGAGATTTGGTTCTAAAGCAACTAAAGCCTTCAAATGTTGATGTTAGGGGCAAGTTCAGACCTAACTGGGAAGGACCCTATGTGGTGAAGAAGGTGTTATCAAAAGGCACTATCAGCATCATGGACATGGATGGAAACGAGTTCACCAATCCGATCAACCAAGACAGGCTAAAGCTTTATCATGTATAAAAAAAAAAAGGGGAAAGGTCTGCTAGACTGAAAACTCGAAAAGAGCGGTCTAGGCAAAAATTAAGACACGAGAGAAAATAATCAGTCGGAAAATCTGAAAAGGACGACTGGTGACGGATTCTGGCTCAGTGTGGAATCTATACCATTTAGGAACCAACTTGTTTCAAATGTACTCATTTTGACTTCATCAATAAAGTGAAGTGTTTGTTTAAATATATTTGCATGGTTATGACAAATGCACAAACAAAGTTGTCTTGCATAAACACACATTTAAAGAAAGCACTTTGCATTCAACTGATCGATATCATCGCATTATTTGACAAATGAAAATGTATCAAATACATGTAATTTAAAATTTCTTATCATCCTCTAAAATCTAGTTCATCTTCCCGGACCAGTAGTAAAGGGTCACAACATCATTTTAGTCAGATCTTAAAAAAAAAAAAAAAAAAAACAAAAAAAAGAAAAGCTCGCTGAGGTGAAAACCGAAAAGGCGCCTCAGGTAAAAATTAGAGCGGCCCGCTAAGCTGAAAACCTATATTGGGCAGTTTAGGCAAAAGTTAGGGCATATGAAAAGCTCGCTAAGGCGAAAACCGAAAAGGCGCCTTAGGCAAAAATTAGAGCTAAAAAAAAAAAAAAAAAAAAAAAAAAAAAAAAAAAGAAAACAGAACATCCTCAGTACTCCCCAGCAGAGTTTCCCATACTATTCCTCAGCGGAGTCTACATAAAGAACACCATCAATTACTCCCCCGCAAAACAGCCTCGTTTCCTCTTGGTGTAGTCTACACAAAGAACACCACAATTGTTTCCCCAGTCAAGCTGTCACGCTCTTCCCCAGCGGAATCTCTACAAGGAATACTATGATCATTCCCCCAGCAGTCACCTCGCTTCTTTGATAATCATCAAACAATGCCCCAAGAAAAGCAAAATCAACCAGGGGCACAACATATCTCCCCAGCAGAGGACAGAAACATCCAATAACGGAAAATACATACATGTACATATACATCAACATGCATCCATACATTGCATATATCAATTATTTATCCCCGGCTAGTCTTCATTCTTGATCGAAGGGGCAAAAATTTTTGTTCAAAAATCTCTCGATCAAGGAATGAAGACTTGCCATTTTAAGTGCAGGAATTCATCCCCAACTCAACATCCTCAGCAAGTCAGCAGATCCGCCTCGAGTAATGTAAACTCGATATCGGCCCAGGTCCGCTCCATTATCTCAACTTTCTCCAGCGAGTCCGCCTCGAGTAATGTAAGCTCGGTATCGGCCCAGATCCACTTCATCATCCAAGCTCCCCAGCAGATCCGCCTCGAGTAATGTAAACTCGGTATCGGCCCAGATCAGCTTCGTCTATTTCCCCAGCAAGTCCGCCTCGGGTAGCATAGACCTGGTACCGGCTAATCTCATCTCCAGCATCGCCTCGGGTAACATAGACCTGATATCGGCCAATCTCCTCATCAATTTCGCCTCGGGTAACATAGACTTGGTACCGGCTAATCTCATCTCCAGCATCGCCTCGGGTAACATAGACCTGATATCGGCCAATCTCCTCATCAATATCGCCTCGGGTAACATAGACCTGATATCGGCTAATCTCTTCATCAATTTCGCCTCGGGTAACATAGACCTGGTATCGGCTAATCTCATCTCCAGCATCGCCTCGAGTAACATAGACCTGGTATCGGCTAATCTCATCTCCAGCATCGCCTCGGGTAACATAGACCTGATATCGGCCAATCTCCTCATCAATATCGCCTCGGGTAACATAGACCTGATATCGGCTAATCTCTTCATCAATTTCGCCTCGGGTAACATAGACCTGATATCGGCTAATCTCTTCATCAACTCGCCTCGGGTAACATAGACCTAATATCGGCTTATTTCCTCCCCAGTCTCGCCTCGGGTAACATAGACCCGGTATCGGCTTATCCCTTCAGAAGGTTCATTCCAGTGTTCGCGGCGCTTTAATTCACGCTCTCAAATTCATCATCACAGGTATTATAGACCTGGAGCTAGATGTCGAATTTGATCACGCGAGGGGCAGCTGTAAGGGCCGGAATTTTCCACACTTAAAAAAAAAAAAAAAAAAAAAAACTATAGTCGTACGACCATTGTTACGGTCGTACGACTGTAATTTAAAAATTACAGTCGTACGACTGTAATATCGGAAAAACTGCAGAGGCCCATACCTCTGCAGCAGAAATGGAAGAAAGAGAAAGGGAGCATTAATTGCTCCCTTGTTGCAGCAAGCAAGAAGGGGGCAGAGAGTAGAAAAAGAGGGAAAAGAAGAAAGAAAAGGGGGGGGGGAGAAATTCTGGTGAGAAAAGAAAACTTAGAGAGAGAAAGAGAAGAGAGAGAAAAAGGAAAAACCACAAAATACTCACTTTCTTCCTCTTTTATTTTCTTTAATTTCTCGAAATTAAGGTTCAAATTTGTTAGAAATCCCTAGGATAATCAATTAACTACATAACCAAATCAAGAATTCGGACCTAAACAATCAGAATCCCTTGCGAATTTGGATTTTTGGACACAAGCTCTCAACTTTAATTCAAGAGGAAAAGTGCAAATTCTTGTGGATTGGAGCGACGCCAGGGGTCAAAACGACTTGGAGTAGCTTCTAAAAAGGTAGTCACCTCTTTTCCTCACACTTTTTCTCACTTTCTGGGTGTTTGGAGTGAATTTTGTGCATTTTTGCTGCATTTTCGTATTTCTGTTCCTGGAAATTAAGAACAGTTGTACGACTGTTCTTAGTTTTCATGAACAGTCGTACGACTGTATATACAGTCGTACGACTGTTCTTAATTTCCAGGATATTTCTTTTCCTTTTTTGACTCAAAATGAGTTTTTTTGTTGAAATTCTGGTCCTGGACCGATTACAGTCGCACGACTGTAAACTACAGTCGTACGACTGTAATCATTATTCCAGAATCAGAATTTCAACTTTTGTCCAAAAATTAGAAAACCCCAAAAACCATCAAAATGAATTTTGTTCTGTGCATCACGACCATAGATTCAATTTTTAGTAAAATTGCATTTAGAACAATTCAACGACGGAGACCCAGTTCTCCCGAAAACCGACCCACTTAAATATATAAAAATGCATGTAAACCGGAAAAATTGTTTTCAAATGATTTTACCACAAAATCAAAAATACAGGGACGTTTCAAAATGTTTTCCAGGTCTAACCGGGCCGGCTAGCCGAGCCAACCCGGTTACCCCCTAAATGCATGCTCCCGATTCTTGATTTCCCAATTCTGTCTATTTGAGTCCTAGTTGTGGCGTGCTGTATATATTGTGCTAACCCTCTGTTTTGCAGGTTTTAATTTCTTTTTATTTTTATTTTGGATGTAATTTAATAGAATTAATCGTGTATTTAGGCGGTTGTAATTATTTTTAGATTTTCGTGTATTCTAGGCGATTGTACAAGTGAGGCGAGAGTTTTTATTTTTCCATTCGATTTGGTTGTAAGCCAATTAATATTTATTTCCTTTCCTTATTTTTGTATTAAATATTTTGTATGCGCGCTGTATGCTTTTCATATTCAATAAAACGGACTTTAGATTTTGAGATACCATTCGAGAACATTGACAATATTTATTTTAATTAGACACGAAATAAGGGACTTGTCCGGACCCGAATCTCTGGATAGTGTAGCGGCCGTTCATCCGGTTCAGCTATATAAGAATTTCCCGGTTGAGCTGAGCCGGGTGGCGACTCTACAACATCCATCGAGACTTAGGTCTCGGTTCTTTTATTTATTAATTCTATTTATTTTCCAAAACGCGGATTTCCATTATAAAAACCCCATGCGAGGGAGGGGCCCGCCCGAGATCGTGGCGCCCCATTCCGAAAGGGACGCGTCGTCCGCTCACACCAGCCTCTTCGCCATATGGGTGAGGAAGGAAAAAGAAGCTATTGTTTGTGCTGCCTTTTCACCACATAAGAAAGGACAGTACAGTTATTTCAACCTCTTTGCCACATGGGAGAGGAAGAAATGCCTATTGAAAAGTACAAATTACAGTTCGTACTACCTCTTCACCACATAGGAGGGACAGCACATTTTGTTCAACCCTTTCACCATACGGGAAAGGAAGAATTTTTTATCTAGCCTTTTCGCCACATGGGGGAGGAAGTAAAAAGAAGCTACAGTTCGTGCTACCTTTTCAACACATAGTAAAGGACAGTACAGTTATTTCAACCTCATCGTCAGATGGGAGAGGAAGAAATGCCGATTGCAAATGACAAATTACAGTGTGTGCTGCCTCTTCACCACGTAGGAGGAACAACGCATTTCGTTCATCCTTTTCACCACATAGGAAAGGAAGAACATTTTATCCATCCACTTCGCCACTGGCGAGAGGTAGGAAAAAGAGGCTACAGTTCGTGCTGCCTTTTCACCGCGTAGGAAAGGGTAGTACAATTATTTAAACCTTTTTGTCACATAGGAGAGGAAGAAATGGCTCTTGAAAAAGACAAATTACAGTTTGTGCTACCGCTTCACCATATAGGAGGGACATCACATTTCGTTCATCCTTTTCACCACATAGGAAGGGAAGAACATTTTATCCAGCCACTTTGCCATATGGGAGAGGAAGGAAAAAGAAGCTGCAGTTCGTGCTGCCTTTTCACCACATAGGACAGGACAATACAGTTATTGCAACCTTTTTGTCACATGGGAAAGGAAGAAATGCCTATTGAAAAATACAAATTACAGTTCGTGCTGCCTGTTCACCACATAGGAGGGACAGTACATTTGGTTCAACCTCTTCACCACATAGGAAAGGAAGAACATTTTATCTAGCCTCTTTGCCACATGGGAGAGGAAGGAAAAAGAAGCAGCACTTCATGCTGCATTTCGCCACATAGGAAAGGATAGTACTGTTATTTCAACCTCTTCGCCACACGGGAGAGGAAGGAAAAGAATCTGCATTTTGTTCAACCATTTCACCACACAGGAAAGGACAGTACAATTATTTCAACTACTTCATCAGATGGGAGAGGAAGCAATGCCTATTGAAAAAGACAAATTACAGTTCGTGCTGCCTCTTCGCCATATGAGAGGGACAACACATTTCGTTCAACCTTTTCACCACATAGGAAAGGAAGAACCTTTTTTCCAGCCTCTTCGCCACATGGGAGAGGAAGGAAAAAGAAGCTACAGTTCGTGCTACATTTTCACTATGTATGAAAGGGTTGTACAGTTATTTCAACCCCTTTTTCACATGGGAGAGGAAGAAATGCCTATTGAAGGAGCCAAATCATCGTTCGTGCTACCTTTTCACCACACAGGAGGGACTGTGAAATTTCGTTCAACCTTTTCACCATATCGGAGAGGAAGAATATCTCATCCAACCTCTTCACCACATAGATGGAAGCTTGATTTGACGGTACACTCAACCACAGAGAGTAGACTACATGGGCACACTCCACCACAGCGAGTCGACATCACAGGCACATTCCACCACAGAGAGTTGATATCATAGGCACACTCCACCACAGCGAGTTCACTTGGGACCACGGCCGGAATCCCCAGCAAAGGATGCCAGGAATGTTTCCACCTTTTCAGCCTTTAAGCCACATGGGAGAGGAAGAAGAAGTTACAGTTCATGCTGTCTCTTCACCATATTGGAGGGACAGCGCATTTCGTTCAACCTTTTCGCCACACATGAAAGGAAGAACACTTTATCCAGCCTCTTCGCCAGACGGGAGAGGAAGGAAAAACAAGCTACAGTTTGTGCTGCCTTTTCACCATATAGGAAAGGATAGTCCAGTTATTTCAACCTCTTCGCCGCACGGGAGAGGAAGGAAAAGAATCTGCATTTCATTCAACCTTTTCACTACATAGGAAAGGACAGTACAATTATTTCAACCTCTTCATCACATAGGAGAGGAAGCAATGCCTATTGAAAAAGACAAATTATAGTTCATACTGCCTCTTCACCACATAAGAGACACATCACATTTCGTTCAACCTTTTCAGCACATAGGAAAGGAAGAACATTTTATCTAGCCTCTTCGCCACATGGGTGAGGAAGGAAAAAGAAGCTACAGTTTGTGCTGCCTTTTCACCACATAAGAAAGGACAGTACAGTTATTTCAACCTCTTTGCCACATGGGAGAGGAAGAAATGCCCATTGAAAAATACAAATTACAGTTCATGCTGCCTCTTCACCACATAGGAGGGATAACATATTTTGTTCAACCTTTTCACCATACGGGAAAGGAAGAACATTTTATCCATCCTTTTCGCCACATGGGAGAGGAAGTAAAAAGAATGGATTTGAGCATAGCAACTGGTGAAAAGGTTTTATCATAGTCAATTCCTTGAACTTGCCTAAATCCTTTTGCCACCAATCGCCCCTTGAAGGTGTTGTCAGCTTTTAACTTGAAACACCACTTGTAACCTATCACCTTAGCACCCTAAGGTGGATCCACCAAGTTCCATACTTGCTTATCGTGCATAGATTGCATCTCAGCCTCCATGGCTTTGTGCCATTAATCTGAGTGTGGGCTTTCAACAACCTCCTGATAGGTCTTGGGCTCCTCTTGGTCAACGACCATAAGGTGCTCATCATTAGACACGAGAAAGTCGTACCTCTCTGGTTGATGACATGTCCTGCCAGACCTTCTAAGGTCGTGTGCAACTGGTTCTGGTTCCTCAATTTCTTGAGTAGTCAGATCGGTTCTCGAAGCATCCTCAGCATTAGCTGTAGGAGTTTGTGAGTCTTGAACTTCTGAAAGTTCAATATTACTCCCACTGTCTCTCTTAGAAAGGAATTCCTTCTCCAAGAAGACTACATTTCGGGCTATGAAAACTTTGTTTTGGCTGGATCGTAGAAGTAATAACCCTTAGTTTCTTTAGGGTAACCCACAAACTGGCACTTGACAAATTTAGACTCGAGTTTGCCACTTGTCAATTTCTTAACATGTGCATCACAGCCCCAAATCTTCAAGAAGGAAACATTGGGCTTTCAGCCCTTCCATAGTTCATATGGTGTTCCCTCAACTGCCTTGCTTGGTGTATTATTAAGAATGTAAGTAGCTGTCTCTAAAGCATATCCCCAAAAGGAGACAGGGAGTGTGGTATGACTCATCATCGAGCGGACCATGTCAAGTAAGGTCCTATTCCTCCTTTCTGACACTCCATTCCACTGGGGTGTACCAGGAGGAGTGAGTTGGGATACAATCCCACACTCTCTCAAAATGAGTCAAATTCTTGGCTCAAATATTCATCCCCTCGGTCAGACCGAAGTGCTTTTATTTTCTTGCCAAGTTGGTTTTCTACTTCATTCTTAAAGTCCTTAAACCTTTGGAGAGTCTCAGACTTATGCTTCATCAAATACATGTAACAGTATCTATTGAATTCATTCGTGAAGGTGACGAAGTATAAAAAACCAGATCTAGCAATAGTGTTCATTGGGCCACATACATTGGAATGTATTAGCTCCAATAGCTCTGAGGCCCTTTCAGCCATCTTTGTCATCGTACATCTCAAACAAGATTCGCATGTGTCATAAGACTAGATGTCAAATGACCCTAGCACTCCACTAGAGTGAAGCCTAGCTATACGCTTCTCATTTATATGGCCAAGTCGACAATGCCAGATGTAAGTAGGATTAATTTCATTTTGTTTAATTCTTTTAGCATTTATGTCATAGATTGAGCTTTCATGTTTTAGATCAAGGATATATAAGCCATTTTCAAGAAATGCTGTTCCATAAATAATATTGCCACATTGCATAGAAATTCTACCATGTCAAATATTAAATACGAAACCAGAAATATCCAACAAAGAAATGGAAATAATATTCCTGCCCATCGCAGGTATAAAATAATAGTTTCTTAGTTCCAAAACAAGTCCACTAGGCATCTCCAAGAAATAATCTCCGATCTCCATGGCCTCGACCCGAGCACCATTTCCGACTCGAAGATCTACTTCTCCAGATCCTAATAATCTCTTATTTCTTAGACCCTGCAAATTTGAACAAATGTGAGATCCACATCCAGTGTCCAAGACCCAAGATGTAGAAATAGCCAGATTAATCTCAACAGCATAAATACCTGAAGCAGCAGTTTTGCCCTTCAGTTGCTCCCTTAGCTTTGGACATGAGCTCTTCCAGTGCCCCTTCTTATGACACTCATGGCAGACATCGTCAAGAGAAGCAACCCTTGCTTTAGGTTGGGCCACCACCTTTTTGCCCTTAGCCTTGGCCTTAGATTTGGCCTTTCCCTTAGCAATGGGCGTATTGCCCTTACTCACCAACAATACTTTAGGAGTCTTCTTAAGAGACTGCTTAGCAAGCTTGAGCATGCCATGCAGCTCAACAACCAATTTATCCAACCCTTGCATATGGTAATTCATGATAAACTGGTTGTAAGACTCAGGAAGTGACCCAAGAATAATGTCTGCTACCAAGTCCTGCAGAACTGGCAAGCCAAGGTAGGAGAGTGTATCAAGATACCACTTCAACTTTAGCACATGAGTGCTAACAGAAGTCCCAGCTGCCATCATAGTAGCGCAAACTGCCTTAGTTGTCAGGTAACGTTCCTGACGAGCCTGATCTTGGAACATCTTTTTAAGTTGATCCATCATCTCATAAGCATGCTCGTCCATAAACTGCTTCTGAAGATCAGAAGCCATGGTACCCAGCATGAGGCACGAGACATCTCAGTCATCCCTCACATGCCGATCATACTGCTCCACCATCGCCGTGGTGATGCCTCGACGTGCAAGAGGGCTAGCTGGTAAAAGAGAATTCAGTACATACTCCTTGTACTATTGTCTACGAACTATTTATAAGTTCCTAGCCCAGTCCAGGAAGTTAGTCCCCGAAAGCTTCTCCTTCTCCAAGAGTGACCTAAGTGAGAGTGAGTTGTTGTTTGTTGCAGCCATTTAAATTGCTTAAGTGAAATGGGATTATCTACATGGAAGAAATCATTACTTAAGTTAGAAATAAAGGACTTTTAAGCCAATTCAAATTAATAATCCGATTTTAATTTGTTTGTTGGTGATGTTAATTGGCTGACTTGATCAACATCCACAACTTATCAATGACTGGCTAAACTAGGGCTCGCTAACCAACCATTGATTCGTTTGGTAGGACAACCTATCCAATCCTTCCACGAAGGACTCTTGCTTTGATGGGCTTATTGACACTTTACCCATCTATGCTTAGGGCCCGCTCTGAGCTAATGCTACCCATCTTGAGTCAAACCACCATTCACATGTTAACCATACCATGTATCTTAACCCTTGACGGACCACTGAATACCACAATGTAGCCAGCTAGGGCATGGCGCACATTGCAACATCAATGGGAGGAAGACGCGTAAGTGTGGGAAGCACTTTTAAGCAACTCAATATTTTAATTTCTAGAATATAATTAAGTGATACGGCTTAGCATGCATAAACACGGGTAATAATTTGGTGATCCATACATCCATATTATATGACAAATGTAATAACATACTTAATTTAAAATAAATGAGATCCTATGGGCCTTTAATTACAACCTAATGAAAAACTAGATGTCCTATCTAATTCTTCATGGGCCGGACTGCAATCCTTCTTGGGCTCCCACCATGGGCTTGGTCCATCTGGGCCATCCTCCAAACTTGAAGCAATTACAATAATTTTGTAAAATAAAATCTATTCTAAAATTACATCAAAATAAAAAAATGGCACGCAGGCCATATTTCCCAAAATTAAATTACAACCGATAATAATTTAGGGCCTATAGAACTCAACATAACATTTCAAACAAAGTACCTGTCGTGCACATACATACCAATATGATGCATGATCATGGCATTCCAAATTATAAATATAAATGTTAAGCCGAGTTACTTAGGGTGAAATCGCCAATTTTAACAAATGTAACTAAGGCCCATAAAGGCCCAATGGATAACATCCATAAATGCAAAATTAACAATTTTGCTCCCACTTGAATTTGGGTTGTCACAAATTTAAAATTTATCCCTCCTAATTTTAACCGGTGTCACGGTTTATTGGGCCAATTTCAGAAAGTCCATATTCAATTTAATATACAAACAATTAAATTAAATATGCATGCCAACAAAATAAACAATTTAAATACAAATTAATTTAAAAAATTTAATTTAATTTGCATTAGGGTCCGGGATAAAAAAAACGCCTAAAATCCAAACCCGGACACGAAATTCGAGCGCAGCGCTGCTGTCCCGGTGGGGCAGCAGTACCACTGCATGGCAGCCTGCCGCAGCAGCAGCAGTCCAGTGGGCTGCTGCCGCTGCGGCCAGCAGCTACTGCATGCAGTGGGGAATCGTAAAATTGCGATTCCCTCACCCAAAATTAAACTTTTTTTTTATTAAATCATAAAAAAAAATTCCAGCCACCAACATTAAATTATCAATAAAGAAAATACAATTCTAGATTGAAACCAATTGGGGAAAAAAAAATAAAAACCCCAAACAAAAATTCTAGGGTTTATCAAAACCAAAACCAATTGAATAAAAACCCTAAAATCACAAACTTGAAACCCATTCTTTCTTCAAGAATGCTTGCAAGAACCAATTCCAATCAATCTAATGGACAAAACCTAGGCTTTGATACGACTGTTGGGATTCGTCATTGGAAAAATAACATGGTGCAGTGGAAAATACACCGTTTAAAATTTCCTAGAATCCACCATGCAGCAGCAGCTAAAACTCAACACCCAAATCAATCCCGAAACATCAATAGGAAGTTTCTTAACCCTTGTACATTGATTAGGGATCATTTTGGTTCAATTTTGGATTGTTTCGGATTCATTTCGATTTTTGGCTAGTTGAGCATTCCAGGAGAATTCCAAGTCGTCAATCCGTTTCTGGACGTCAAACACAACATAGCAACACCAAGGTAAACTCTAAGAAGCCTTAAACTTGTGTGCATTGTGCTTTCTTGCATTTTCCTTTGTCTCTCAAACTTTTTCGGAAACAGACTACCCGGATACAGCCATACGGCTGTGTCCCTCATGAACAGAGCCGGGTGGCTCAGGTACTTAGAGCCGCATGGCTGTGTTCTTTAGGGGCAGATTCCCGAAACTGTCCCCGATCGACTGAAAATAGTCCGTTTTCCATTTTATGCATTCTGATGGGATATATTTCGGCCAAAACATATTCGACGTTATTTAGCTTTGGTTTTCAGATTTGTGTACGTACGGAAATTAGGGTTTTTGGTTTTTCTGGGTTTTATTTTCTTAATTCCGGGGTTGTTCGATTCGAACCGGATCCGTAGTCCAGCATTAGCGGACCACCGAACCTTATAAGATCCTTGGGAAACACTAAAAATGAGCAAAACGTCATTTTCAAAAACGAGAAAACCAATTTTTCAGTTCTGGAAGTTATAGTCGCACGGCTGTAAATTAGAGCCGCACGGCTGTAGTTTCAAGAAAATTGTTTTAAAAAAATTTTTTCCAGCACAAAAATCTACAGGACGTTTCAAAACCGTTTTCCAAGTCTAACCAGTCCGACCGATCGGGTTGACCCGGTTACCCCCTAAATGAATGCCTCCGTTCCGAAAGCCCCAATTCACTCTTGCTGTGAGTCCTACTTGTGATTATAATATAAACTGTGCTAACCATTTGTTTTGCAGCATTTATTTTCCTTTTTATTATTTTTTGCCGTAATTAATAGATTAATTCGTGTATTTATGCATTTGTAATTTTTAGATCCTCGTGTATCCTAGGCGCTTGTAATGTGAGGATGAGAGTTTTAATTTTTATTCAATTTGGTTGTATAAGCGGCCTCTATTATTCTTTTGTATATTTTGGATGCATGGTTTATTTTTCTGCAATTTATTTCTGTCATTTGTTTGAGCATCGGCTGATAAACAAACGTAATCGGGTAGAGGAAGATAATAACTTGAATAAATATGGTAATATAAATTATAAACCGAATACAAGCTCGAGGTTAAGTAGGTAAGTTGCCCGAACCCTAAATCTCTGAATTAGGTACGGTAGTCTACGCTCGGTAGGAAGCTATACCGGAATTTCCTAGATGAGCTGATCCGGGTGACGACTTTGTCACCGATCTTAAAATTAGGGTTTCGAGGTTTTTAAGTAATAAAACAGGAACATGTTTTCTACAAAAAAGAATTTCTACAATGAATGAATGATTTTCCCTAAAGCAAGATAAACAAAACCCGTTTTTCAAACAAATCAAATTCATTCGCTTTTCCCCTGTTCGCTTCACCGCGTCCCGCCTTCCAGGTCATCCGCTCACACCAGTTAGCTGACTGTGGGCTTTTAACAGCCTTCCAGTACGTCCTGGGTTCTTCTTGGTCAAAGACTAGGAGATTCCGATCATCATTCATGAGAAACCCATATCTCTCGGGTTGATGACGAACCCTACTAGACCTTCTAAGGTCCTGTGTGATCGGTTCAGATTCCTCAATTGCTTAAGGTTCGGGTACGATCTCTGAGCTATCTTGTATAGGTGCTTGTCGATCTTGAACTTCCCTGAGCTCAATATTGCTCCCACTATCTTTCTTGGAGATAAACTCTTTTTCAAGAAAGACAACCTTTCGTGCTATGAACACCTTGTTCTCAATAGGCTTATAGAAGTAATATCCCCTTGTTTCCTTGAGGTAACCCACAAAACAGGTACTTTTTTGTTTTACAGTCTAGCTTGCCACTTGTCAATTTCTTGACATGGGCCTCGCAACCCCAAATCTGCATGAAAGAGATGTTGGGCTCCTTGCCTATCCATAGATCATATGGTATCACTTTAATTGCCTTTCTCAGTGTACGGTTAAGTGTAAATGCAATTGTCTCTAACGCATATCCCCAAAAGGATATTAGGAGAGTGGTTTGACTCATCATCAAGTGCACCATGTCCATCAAGGTCCTATTCCTCATTTCTGACACTCCATTCCATTGGGGTGTCCCAGGAGAAGTGAGTTGTGAGATAATCCCACACTCTCTCAAGAATGAATCAAACTTTAGGCTCGTATATTCGCCACCTCGGCCAGACCAAAGTGCCTTGATAGTCTTGCCCAATTGGTTCTCCACTTCATTCTTGTACTTCTTGAACCTATCAAAGGTATCAAAGGTTTCATACTTATTCTTCATCAGATAGATATAGCCACATCTGCTGAAGTCGTCTGTGAAAGTAATGAAGTAGTGAAAGCCATTTCTAGCACTAGTGCTCATGGCCCCACACACATCTGAGTGTATTAGCTCCAATATGCCCTTAGCCCTCTCAGCTTTCTTGTTGAAAGGTGCCTTTGTCATTTTGGCTCTTAAACAAGATTCATATGTATCATAAGACTCTAGGTCAAATGACCCTAGCACTCTACTTTTGTAAAGTCTAGCTATGCGCTTCTCATTTATATGGCCTAAACGACACTACTAGAAGTAAGGAGGATTAAGTTCATTGGGCTTAACCCTCTTAGTGTTTAGGCTATAGATTGGATTATTATGATTTAAGTCTAGGATATTCAAACCATTATTTAGAAATGTACTTCCATAAATAATATTTTCTTTCAAAATATCAATTTTTTCAAAACCAATATTAAAAACAAATCCAAAAATATCACGGACGAAAACTGAAATAATATTCCTGCACATGGCAGGTACAAAATAACAATCTTTCAAAATCAAAACCAATCCAGTGGGCATCTCTAAGTAGAAGTCTCTAATCTCGATGGCAACAACCTTAGCACCATTCTAGACTCGAAGATCTACTTCTCTGGATCCCAATAACCTCCTATTTTTTAGTCCCTGTACATTACAACAAATGTGAGAACCACATCTAGTTTCTAACACCCAAGATGTCAAAACAGTGAGGTTATTGTCAATAACAAATATACCAGAAGAACTACCCTGGTTCTTCACTTGCTCTCCCATGAGCTTTGGACATGTCTTTTTCCAGTGTCCTTTCTACTTGCATTCGAAGAATACATCCTCAAGAGTGGCCTTGGGCTTAGGCCCTTGCTTAGCCTTCTTAGCATTGGCCTTCTTGGCCATGGCTTTGGCCTTAGGCTTGCCTTTGCCCTTCACAGCAGGGGTGTTCCCCTTGTTCACTAGCAGCAGTGGTGGAGTCTTTTTGATAGACTGTTCAACGAGCTTGAGCATGTAGCTCAGCCACTGTCTTGTCCATGCCCTATATATGATAGTTTAGGATGAACTTATCATAAGACTCAGGCAGGGATCCCAAGATGATGTCTAACGCCAACTCCTGTGGCACCGGTATGCCAAGATAGGCCAATGCATCGAGATAGCCCTTCTTTTTTAGAACATGCGTGCTCATAAATGTCCTAGCTTCCATCTTACAGGTGTTGAGTGCCTTAGTTGTCAAGAACCTTTCTTGACGTGCCTGATCTTAGTACATCCTTTTGAGAATATCCATGATCACATAGGCATGACAGTCAATGAACTGTTTTTATAGCTCAGGAACCATCGTGGCCAACATAAGGCAAGACACATCTCCATCATCCCACCTATACAGGTCGTACTCCTCAATTTGAGCTTGAGTAACCTCTCGACCTGTAGGTGGTGTAGCCGGTAAGGCCCTATCTAGCACATATTCCTTGGACTCTTGTCTCAACACTATTCTTAGCTGTCGAGTCTAGTATAGGAAGTTAGGCCTATATAGTTTCTCCTTTTCGAGGAGTGATAGTAGTGAAAATGAATTACCAGCCATTTTAAGTGATTATCTACATAGAAAAATTTACAGAGTGATTAATAAAGGGCTTCATTATTTTAACCATGTTAATGAACAATCCATTTTAATTAATTTGCTGGTAATGTATGGTTACAAACCAAGATCCATATTTCATCAAGAATTAGCCAAGAGGAGTCTTGTCAACCAACCCTTAACTGTTTAGGTAAGAACTCCCTCCAACCCAACCTAGGGGCTCTTGGTTTGATGGGCTTATTAGCACTTACCCATCTGTGCTTAGGGCCAGGAGCTTATCCTATTACCCATGTTGAGTCCAACCACCATTTGAGTGCTAAGTGTACACAGTACCTTAACCCTATACAGTAAATGAATAATACAATGCACCCAGCGGAGGCATGCCCCACATTGCACTATTCAAAAAGCGACAAGGTTCGAATGTGGAAAGCACTTTTAATCGACTCAATATTTAATTGGATTGATTAATAACAGCTTAGTATGCGTAATCGTGGGTGATTAGAATGGCTTAACATACATTCATACATACATACATACATATACATATATATATATATATATATACACACACACAATTGACATAAGCATAAAATATGAATATCTATAAAAGAGACACTACAAGCCCTATTTTACAACTTAGTGAACAACTAGTAAGCCTGTACTAGAGATCCATCGGGCGGACTTGCAAATTCCTCTTGGGCTTGGCACCAATAGGCTTTCTCTCCAATGGATTGATGCAATTACAATTAAATTTGCAAAATATAAATTAAAAAAAAAACATCAAAATAAAATAAAACGACATGCAGGCTATATTTCCCAAAATTAAATTTTACAACCCAAGTTCATCTAAGGTCCAATAGCACTCAAATCCACACAACCATGCATAAAAAACATATATACACACATGTATTAAAATGCATGAACATGGCAATTCCAATTTTTAATTAATTATGTCCAGCTGTTTGTGAAATTGCCAATTCTAGCATCCATAACCAATGTCTGCTCATGGACCCGAATTAGCCTTCGAATTCTCAACCCGTGCCAAGGGCCAATTGGACCAATTTCATTAACCAATTTAATTTTAACCAAAAATTAAATTATATGCATGAATTAAACCACACAAGAACCCACATAAGTCCAATTGCGAAAGTAAAATCATGCAAATTTTAAAACCAATTTAAAATTTCAAACAGGGTCCGAAAAATCAAAATACCTACAAAATCCAATTCGAACCACACCCCATGTGTCAGTGCTATAGTCCGGAGACAACAGCATTGCTACGTGCCGCAACAGCAATGGCCAAATTTACGATTCCAATTTGCCCAAACATATAATTTTTTTATTTAGTTATTTATTTTTTTAAATCAAACCAAAAAATAAAAATTGGGGAAAAATAATTAAAACCCCAAATCACCAAATTAGGGTTCCAAATAAAATCAAATTGAAAACCAATTTCAATAAAATCAAATCAAACACCAAGAACCCTAATGTTGGTGTGCCCTAGTTCTTAGGGCATTGGATTCTTGTATTTTGTATTATACATTAAGACTCATTGTATGAATACATTATTTGTGTCACATTAATAAAGGCAATTAATCTATTTCATTTATATCTTGTGCTATAATATGAGTAGAGTATCCGTTGATTGATAATCATAAAACCCATCCCAGGTCTGTTCTAATCGTGGGAATGAATAGAACCACATACTTGTATATTCAATGACTGTATGGCAGTTCTTAACTAGCCATAGTTCTTGTATAGTTAGTCATGAATATAGGTACATGTCGTTGACATGGAACTAGATCGATCCGCATAAGAAAGCCACATGGTTGTCGCGTCATAGGTCTTTCTTGGGTAGGTCTCTTTTGTCCTCAGACCAGATTTCATTATAATATCAATATGGAATCCAGTTCACTTTGACATATGCCTAACGAGTCTGTAATAGGATGCTAAATATGGGTATGATTTGGTAGACCGGTGAACATGTTGATATTGATGATGAAGTGATGGAATTGCCACTCGGGTAACACCGAGATGATATCATTGGCCACTTGATGAGTGTGACTGATAAGTGTATGGCCATACCCAAATAAGTTGGTTTCTTATTTGATTAATCAGTCAACTCAAGATCAAGAAATATAATAAACAATAGAAGAGGATGAGAGACACCATGCCTCTTGTTTATTCATATCGATATTGTTAGGCAAAGGACACTATGAGATTACTACCGGGTGAGTGTCTTCTAAAAACTGTTGCATCTCTATCTTAATTGGGGGTTGTAATGGTTTGCTAGAACCCACTTACAGTCTGTGGGCCTTGGTGTTGGAAATGCCCTAGTCCCGAGGCATTGGTCCTTGTGTTTGTATAATACATTTGTACATTAATGTAACTTTATGTATTATACAATTTGTGTCAAGGAAATAAGCTCCTGGGCCGGATTCGAGGAAATCGACACGTATTTTCGCTTTTATCGGTCGGTTTCCCGTGATGAATCCCAACACTTGGGCCTACTGCCAATATAAAAACAGACCCATAGGATCGTGCACATAGATCAACTGAGCTGGAACTTATAGAAATTGTACATGTAATGTACATTGGAAGTAATGCGTTAATTAATTAGTTGACATTCGGTGTCAAGGTAATTAATTGACATTGGGTTGAATTTAATTTAATTAATAAGTTTACAAAATGTAATTAATTAATTTATCGATTAATTGAATTACATAAAGTAAACCATTAATTAAATAATTTTCTTAAGTATGAAAATTAAATACTTGTATTGTATTAACTTAAGTGTGATTTAAGTTTATTTAGGGCTAATTAAATTTAGCCAAATGGAATTAAATTACATAGTATATACTTTTTAATTAAAGTTTATTTATGTAATTACAATCCTAGTGGGCTTGGGTTTAATTAACCTAATTAAAACACAATTAGACAATGTGTCTATATAAGGGCACACTTAAGGAGGAAAAACCTAATTCAACTCTAATTAATTGCTGGAAATTTCAGCCACCAATAGCAGCCCCAAATAGCCGAAAATCCCAGCATTAATCCACCATTCCTTCGCGTCTTCGGCTAGCACCAGTTCCCGCTCAATAGTTGGTCGTGCACCGGGCTTTGGAGATCGCAGTTTCAAGAAACGATTTTGCAGCAATCTCTAGAGGAGACGAATCCGGTGAGTTAATCTCTCTTGATTCAAATTGTTTTTATTCTAATCAATGGCAATTGGACATGATAGGTGGATTCTACGAAATTTTAAACGTGCATTTTCCGCTGCGCCACGTTATTTTTCAAATGACGAATCCCGACAGTGGTATCAGAGCCTTAGTTTTGTCCATTAGATTGATTGGAATTGGTCCTTGAAAGCATTCTTAAAGAAAGAATGTGTTTCAAGTTTGTGATTTTAGGGTTTTTTTATTCAAATGGTTTTGTTTTCGGATGAACCCTAGAATTGGTTTTTGATTATTTTTCCTAATTGGTTTCCATCTAAAATTGTTTAGGGTTTTGTTTAAATTTTTTTTTGGCTGGATATTTTAATTTCATGATTTATATAAAAAAAATAATTGTTCACAATTGGAATCGCAATTTTGGGATTCCAATTGTGGGCTGCTGCCACATGCGGCAGCTTGGCTGCTGCTGGCAGTAGGCTGCCGCGCGTGAGATTGGGGTCCGGTTTTGGATTTTGCTGGTATTTTTATCTCGGACCCTAATGCAAATTAAATTAAATTTTTTTAAAATTAATTTGTATTTAAAGTGTTTATTTTGTTGGCATGCATATTCAATTTAATTGTTTGCATATTAAATTGAATATGGACTTTGTGAAATTGGCCCAATAAACCGTGACACCGGTTAAAATTGGGAGAGCTAAATTTTAAATTTTTGACAACCCAAATTCAAGTGGGAGCAAAATTGTTAATTTTGTATTTATGGATGTTATCCATTGGGCCTTTATGGGCCTTAGTCACATTTCTTAAAATTGGCGATTTCACCCTAAGTAACTCGGCTTAACATTTATATTTATAATTTGAAATGTCATGATCATGCATCATATTGGTATGTATGTGCACGACAGGTACTTTATTTGAAATGTGATGTTGAGTTCTATGGGCCCTAAATTATTATCGGTTGTAATTTAATTTTGGGAAATATGGCATGTGTGCCATTTTTTTATTTTGATGTAATTTTAGAATAGATGTTATTTTACAAAATTATTGTAATTGCATCAAGTATGGAGGAAGGCCCAGATGGAGAAAGCCCATGGTGGGAGCCCAAGAAGGATTGCAGTCCGGCCCGTAAAGAATTAGATAGGACATCTAGTTTTTCATTAGGTTGTAATTAAAGGCCTATAGGATCTCATTTATTTTAAATTAAGTATGCTATTGCATTTATCATATAATATGGATGTATGGATCACCAAATTATTACCCGCGTTTTTGCATGCTAACCCATATCACTTAATTATAATCCGGAAATTAAAATATTGAGTCGTTTAAAAGTGCTTCCCACATTCACACCTCTTCCTCCCATTGATGCTGCAATTTGCGCCATGCCCTAGCTGGGTACATTATACTATTCAGTGCGCCGTCGAGGGTTAGGATACTTGGTGTGGCTAACATGTGAATGGTGGTTTGACTCAACATGGGTAGCATTAGCTTAGAGCAGGCCCTAAGCACTGATGGGTAAAGTGTCAATAAGCCCATCAAACGAAGAGTCCTTCATGGAAGGATTGGATAGGTTCTCCTACCAAACGAATCAATGGTTGGTTAGTGAGCCCTAGTTCAACCAATCATTGATAAGTTATGGATGTTAGTCAAGTCAGCCAATTAACATCACCAACAAACAAATTAAAATCGGATTATTAATTTGAATTGGCTTAAAAGTCCTTTATTTCTAACTCAAGCAATGATTTTTTCCATGTAGATAATCCCATTTCACTTAAGCAATTTAAATGGCTGCAACAAACAACAACTCACTCTCACTTAGGTCACTCTTGGAGAAGGAGAAGCTTTCGGGGACTAACTTCCAGGACTGGGCTAGGAACTTACAAATAGTTCTTAGACAAGAGTCCAAGGAGTATGTATTGAACTCCCCTTTACCAGCTAGCCCTCCCGCAGGTCGAGGCATCACCATGGTGATGGTGGAGCAGTACGATCGGCATGTGAGGCATGACTGAGATGTCTCGTGCCTCATGCTGGGTACCATGGCTTCTGATCTTCAGAAGCAGTTTATGGATGAGAATGCTTATGAGATGATGGATCAACTTAAAAAGATGTTCCAAGATCAGGCTCATCAGGAACGTTACCTGACAACTAAGGCACTTGGCACTACTGTGATGGCAGCTAGGACTTCTGTTAGCACTCATGTGCTAAAGTTGAAGGGGTATATTGATACACTTGCCCACCTCGGCTCGCCAGTTCCGCAGAACTTGGCAGCAAGCATTATTCTCGGGTCACTTCGTGAGTCTTACAACCAGTTTATCAGGAAGTACCATATGAAAGGGTTGGATAAATCGGTTGTTGAGCTACATGGCATGCTCAAGCTTGCTGAGCAGTCTCTTAAGAAGACTCCTGAAGTATTGCTGGTGAATAAGGGCAATACACCCATTGCTAAGGTAAAGGCCAAATCTAAGGCTAAGGCTAAGGGCAAAAAGGTGGTGTTCCAACCTAAAGCAAGGGTTGCTTCTCCCGACGATGTCTACCATGAGTGTCATTGGTCTTTCTTGGGTAGGTCTCTTTTGTCCTCAGACCAGATTTCATTATAATATCAATATGGAATCCAGTTCACTTTGACATATGCCTAACGGGTCTGTAAAAAGATGCTAAATACGGGTATGATTGGGTGGACCGGTGAACATGTTGATATTGATGATGAAGTGATGGAATTGCCACTCGGGGTAATACCGAGATGATATCATTGGCCACTTGATGAGTGGGGCTGATAAGTGTATGGCCATAACCAAATAAGTTGGTTGCTTATTTGATTAATCCGTTAACTCAAGATCAAGAAATATAATAAACAATAGAAGAGGATGACAGACACCATGCCTCTTGTTTATTCATATCAATATCGTTAGGCAAAGGACACTATGAGATTACTACCAGGTGAGTATCTTCTAAAGACTGCTGCATCTCTGTCTTAAGTGGGGGCTGTAATGGTTTGCTAGAACCCACTTACATTCTGTGGGCCTTGGGCCTACTGCCAACATAAAGACAAACCCATAGGATCGTGCACATAAATCAACTGAGCTGGAACTTATAGAAATTCTACATGTAATGTACATTGGAAGGAATGCGTTAATTAATTAGTTGACATTTGGTGTCAAGGTAATTTATTGACATTGGGTTGAATTTAATTTAATTAATAAGTTTACATAATGTAATTAATTAATTTATCAATTAATTGAATTACATAAAGTAAACAATTAATTAAATAATTTTCCTAAGTAGGAAAATTAAATACATGTATTGTATTAACTTAAGTGTGGTTTAATTTTATTTTGGGGTAATTAAATTCAGCCAAATAGCATTAAATTACATAGTATATACTTTTTAATTAAAGTTTATTTTTGTAATTATAATCCTAGTGGGCTTGGTTTAATTATTTAATTAAACCTAATTAAAACCCAATAAGACAAGGTGTCTATATAAGAGCACACTTAAGGAGGAAAAACCTAATTCAACTCTAATTAATTGCTGGAAATTTCAGCCACCAATAGTAGCCCCAAATAGCCGAAAATCCCAGCATTAATCCTCCATTCCTTCGCATCTTCGGCTAGCACCGGTTCCTGCTCAATAGTTGGTCGTGCACCAGACTTTGGAGATCGCAGTTTCAAGAAACGATTTTGCAGCAGTCTCTAGAGGAGACGAATCTGGTGAGTTAATCTCTCTTAATTCAAATTTTTTTTATTCTAATCATGATAATTGGACACAATAGGTTGATTCTAGGAAATTTTAAACAATGTATTTTCCGCTGCGCCACGTTATTTTCCAATGACGAATCCCAACACCTAATACCAATCATTCTATTAATCGGAACATGAACCTATGCTTTGATACTACTGTAGGGAATCCTCACAGAAAAAATTAAATGCAAGGTGGAATACCGATTAAAATTTTCCTCGATTCCATAGCCCAAGATTCATGTAGATTAGTAGAATGAAACCTAGAACGGAAAGAATATTAAATTTTCTCACCTTAACTGTCTCCTCTAAATACTACTATAGAAATCCAAATGCATTTCGTCCACAATCTGGTACACAAACGGCTTGAATAGGACTCGTGCTAGCGAACGGAAGAACGGAAACCAATAAATTTCTACCTAGGGAATTTTTCGCTCCTTTCTTTGTTGTGGGCCAAAAATATCAAGTGGCTAGGGTTAGGGAGAAATTATTTTAAGGCATCCTTTTATGCTTCTTAGTATTATCCTTAGTATACTAGGTTTCTAATTCCTTTTATACTCCTTAGTGTACTAGGATTACATTAAACTATAGATTATTTAATTTGATTTAAATCAATAGC
This sequence comes from Euphorbia tirucalli, assembly GCA_039660915.1. Lineage (NCBI taxonomy): Eukaryota > Viridiplantae > Streptophyta > Magnoliopsida > Malpighiales > Euphorbiaceae > Euphorbia > Euphorbia tirucalli. The sequence continues at coordinate 36,246,712 of CM077633.1, forward strand.
TCTTGTATCATTAGGATTAAATAAAACCATATTATAAAATTCTAATTGATACAATTAAATACAATTTTATCAAATTAAAATAACCCAAATTAAAATTAAATTTATCCTTAATAAATTTAACCTGTGTATTTTATTTCCACCAAGGAAATATTATTTTATTTAATTAATTATTTACTACATGTAATTAATTAATAAAATAAAATTAATTTCTCCCTTATAATTGAATTAATTATGACATAACCTAATGTCAATAACCCAATTAATTTGGTTTCCGTTCCAATTACGATTTGTCAATGTTGAGTCGTTCTATGTGTACAATCCTATGGGTCCGTCTTTATGTTGGCAGTGAGTCGAAAGCCCACAGACTGTAAGTGGGTTCAAGCAAACCATTATAGCCCCTAATTAAGATAGAGACTTGCAGTCTATTTTGAAACATAACCTGATAGTGATCCTGTATATCCCTTGCCAACTGACATCGATATATAAGCAAGAGACATGGCCCTGTCATCCTTTTATATGCTTATTTATTTCTTGATACCGAGTGGACTGAACCTAATGAATAAGTATCCCAACTTATTCAGGTATGGTAATACACTTGTCAGTCCCACTCATCAAGTGGCCAGTGATCATCTCAGGGGACACTGAGTGGCGATTCCATCAACTTCACTATCATCATCAACATGTTCATTGGCCCACCCAACAAACCCATACTTGGCACCCTGTTGCAAGCCCATTAGGCATATATCAAAGTGTATGAGAACCCATGTTATGTTACAGTGAACATCAGGTCAAAGGATAATAGCAAGACCTATTAGAGAAACACCTATGACGATCGAACCATGTGGTGTTCCTGTGGCAGATCAATCTAGTACCATGCAACCCACATGTACCCATATCATTGACTGACATTCCATGTCCAATGGCCGGTGAGATGCCGCCATCCAGTCAAGGATATGCTAGTCTTTGGTTCTATTCATTCCCATGATTTAAACAAACTAGGGATATCTTAACTCTACTAAAAGGTCTCGTAATCCGATGACCTACGTTGGTTTACTTTAATATGGTTATAATCATTTGATACTCTATTTATAAATAGCATAATTAATGAATAAATAGATTCATGCCTTCATTTCAACACAAAATGTATAATACAAAATATCCAAACATAAAGTATAATACAACAAAAGAACTAATGCCATTTGGACTAGGGCACACCAGCATAGATGACATCCTACTCATTAGAAACGATGTTCCGGTTGGGAAATTGTTTCACAAAGAAGGACTTAGGCGAAGCTGAGACTATACTGGGTATAATGATCTATAGGGATAGATCACTTCAGCTTCTAGGCTTATGTCAGGAAAGGTACATAGATAAAGTCCTTGAAAGGTTCAACATGAAAAATGTGAAAAAAAGTTTCTTGCCATTTCATCATGGTCTTACTTTAAGTAAGAAGGACTATTGCTCTACAAGGGATTAGAGGGAATACATGAGTAGAATTTCATACGTGTCAGCCATCGATTTTGTCATGTATGCCATGCTGTGTACTAAACCTAATGTCACACATACTAGTGATTGTAAAGAGAATATACGTTTAAAAATTCTATGAGTGTTGTGATCGAGCAAGCTCCAGACCATATTCTGATGCCATTCTACAACAAAAAATGAGTATTTTACTGCACAGTCGATGTGTAGTAAACCATTTGGATTAGGAAGTTAGTCACTGAGTTAGTAGTTGGTAACTCTCTCCTAAACCTAGTTGACTTCTTCTGTAACATCCACAGGCCATCAGACAAGCTTAGGTACCATGGTTAGACCTATAATCTTGATACCTGTTCAGTAGATTCCATCTCATTTGTGACTGAGTTCAGCGAAGAAATGTGAATTTTAACAAGGTTGCTTCCAATGATAACATTGTTGGTCCGTTGACCAAAGCTATTGATGAGTCCATAGTGAGACGGTTATATGAGATCTATAAACATTGGACCTAGCATAGTACTGACTAATGCAAGTGGGAGATGTTGGTGTATGCCCTAGTACCTAGATGTTATACTTAGTATTTTGAATATTTTTATGTATATTTTCTAAATATTAATAAAAGGCATAATCATATTTATTGAATTACTTGTGCAATTAATAAATTTTAAGAATCTATTGGTTTTTAATTATGTTTGTTAGTAGCGTGTCCTGAACGAGTCAGACCATGAGTTTAAAGAACACAGTTTTAAACCTTTCCCTAGTCTGCTATAATCATGGGAATGAATATAACTAAAGCCTAGTATGTTCCTTTTGAGATGGGTGGTGTCTTACGGACCAGAAGACTTGGAAAGTTGATTAAGGACATAGGTGCATGTTAGTGAACAGTGCACTGGATCGATCCACTTATGAGAACACTACATGGTCTAGTGTTATAAGTGTTTCTCATGTATTGCTTATATTGTATCCTTAAACCCGATATTACTACACTCCTAGATGTGACCTTGTATACTATGATGTGCGCCTAATGGTCTTGTAATTGGGTGTCAAGTATGGGTACATTGGGTATATCAGGAACCATGCTAGGACTAGGAGTAATGTGAAGGAATTACCTATCTCTTCACCAAAGAGATGATATCATCGGCCTCATGACGAGTGAGATTGAGTAGTGTACGGTCGTACCTGTTGGGGTTTTTCATCGGAAATCACCCGATAAAAGTAGAAGAACGCAGTGATTTCCTCAAATCCATGCCCAGAAGCAATTAAAGTGGAAATTAAAAACATTAAAATTTAACTAGAAGACAACCAATTCTCACTAGGAATATCTCTTCTAGCGATGGCTGCAGAACTCAAAGGAGACTTCCTCCATGTTCCCGTACACGAATGGCTTTGGAACTCCACCCGTGCTAGTGTCAGGATTTGTTGGAAGAGAGAAAGGTGCTGCTACAATTTTTGGCTATACTTGGTCTGTCTTGGCCGAAATTCTTCTAAGTCTCAAAACCTAGATGGCTAAAATTCCCGTTGGGAATTTTAGGCCCAATTTCCATTTAATTTCATGTGGGCTTTTCTCCTTTTTAAGTCCAAGTCCGATTTAATTCTTTTGGTCCAATTTAATTTCAAATTTAATTTCAATTCAACATGTATGCTATCATATTATACCATATAATATATTACATACATTAAAATTAAAATTAATTTGACTAATTAATTCAACCGAGGAATTAAATTAGACTTTCATAAAATCAAATACATGTAAACCTATACATGTAAAATATTTCCACCTAAGAAATAATCTCATGAATTAATTCATTGAATTGATTATGAGAAGGCCAATACAAATATTAATTTTATTATTTAGATCAATCGAATTAATCTATATAATATAATTAATACAATTCTCTCTCTCCTGTGCATATACTCCAAGTATACTGGTGATCCCTTTAGTTCAAGTTTAGATGTTCAATGTATATGATCCTGTGGGCCCATCTTTATGTTGGCAGTAGGCCTTTGGCCTACAGACTACAGGTAGGCTCTAGCAAGCCACTACAGCCCCTAATTAAGATGCAGATACTAGTCCAACTGTAATCATAACCCTGTAGTTTAAACTTGTAAATCTTATGTCATTGATATCGATCTCCAACACAGAGGCATGGATTGATCACCCTCTTTTATGTTCGGACATTTACTTGATCCCGAATGAACTGATGCTTATAAACAAGTTCTAACTTGTTTGGGTGTGGCCACACTCTTATCAGTTGCATTCATCAAGAGGCCGGTGATATCTTCTTAGTGGACTACTGAGTGACATCTCCCTTCTGCATATCCATAGTACTGCCATGCTCAGTGACATACCCAAACGTACCCATACTTGGCACCCTTTTACAGGCCCTTTAGGCATACACCAAAGTATGCCACATCACATACAGCACCATCATATGGTCATGTCAAAGGATCCATACAAGTACTACACGAGAATCACTTGTGATACTTTACCATATGGATTTCTCGTTTAGTGGATCTATCCAGTACTATGCTCCTTTTGCATGTACCCATTAACTTAGTTGATATCCCATGTCTAATGATCGGTAAGACACTGCCATACAACCAGGTTAATGATAGTCTCTATTTGCATTCATTACCATGACTGGAATAGACTACGGATCTCTTTATGGTCATATCATTTTCTCTATCCATGGTCTTACTGCCAAGTGCATGACACTTGTCAACATGGATATGGATATGCCCATTGGATACTCTATTTTACAGAACAAGATATACAATTAATAGATTAATACCTTTATTTAATGACACAAAATGTATAATAAATAAATACATTAAATGTACAATACAAATACAAGGTCCAATGCCTCGGGACTAGGGCATATCCAACAATCTCCCACTTGCACTAATTCCAACTAGGCAGGGGCCTAATCCCTATAGATCTTGTATAACCCTTATGCTCGAGTTGAGCCAGCACCTTGTTCAACAGATCTATGACACTATCCTCGGTGTCTACTCTATGTAATGAAATGTCAATCCTCTCGATGATTTCTCGTATGTGGTGAAACTTCCTGAGCACATGCTTTGTGTTCTTGTGTGACTGGGGCTCCTTAGTTTGTGCAATAGCCCCATTATTGTCATAGAAGATGTCAACTAGGTCTTGGATAGTTGGTACTACTCCCAACTCAGTGATAAACTTCCTTATCCATATAGCTTCCTTAGCTGCATCACACGCTGCAATGTACTCAGCTTTTGTAGTAGAGTCTGCGATGGTCGGTTGCTTTGAGCTCCTCCAGCTTACAACACCACCATTTAGCAAAAACACATACCCAGACTATGACTAGTACTCATCCTAGTCGGTCTGGAAGCTCGCATCAGTGTACCTAGTAACTGACAGCTCTTCCTGACCTCCATACACTAAGAAGCTATCCTTAGTCCGGTTAAGGTACTTCAAGATTGCTTTGACAACCTTCCAGTGATCCTCCTTGGGATCTTACTGGTACTGGCTCGCCATACTTAGTGCAAAGGTGACATCAGGTTTCGTACATAGCATGGAGTACATGATCCTATAGCCGAAGCATATGGGACCAACTTCATGTTCTCCCTATCCTCCCTTATCTTAGGAGAGTTCTTCTTACTAAGTTTTAGCCCATGGATCATAGATAAGAAACCTTTCTTGGCCCGATCCATGCTGAGTCTTTTTAGAACTTTGTCTATGTACATGGCCTGACTTAGGCCCAGAAGCCGATTGGATCTATCCCTGTAGATCCTGATCCCTAGGATCATCTTAGCCTTGCCTAAGTCCTTCATTGTGAAACACTTACACAACCACTGCTTTACACCTTGCAATGTTGGTATGTCACTTCCAATAAGAAGGATATCGTCCACATATAATACCAGGAATGTGACAATGCTCCCACTAATCCTTTTACACACACAAGGCTCATCTTGATTCTGTATGAAGCCGTATTGCTTTATGGCTTCATTGAATCTAAGATTCCAACTTCAGGATGCTTGATTTAATCCATAAATGGACCTTTGAAGCTTGCATACTCTCCTAGGATACTCTAGATTGACAAAACCCTCAGGTTGTGCCATGTACACATCCTCGAGTAGCTTTTCGTTAAGGAAAGCAGTTTTGACATCCATCTGCTAGACCTCATAGTCGTACCATGTGGCTATAGCTAGCAAGATCATAATGGATTTGAACATAGTGACTGGTGAGAAAGTTTCATCATAGTCTATTCCAGGGACTTGTCTGAAACCTTTTGCAACCAGATGGCCCTTGAAGGTGTTGTCGATTTTTAGCATGTAGCACCACTTGAAACCTATTACCTTAGCACGCGGAGGTGGATCAACCAGGTTCCAAACCTGGTTATCATACATAGATTGCATCTCTACCTCCATGGCCTTTCACCAATTTACAGACTTTGGGCTAGCCATAGCCTCTTGGAAGGTTTTAGGCTCTTCCGTATAAAAGATGAAAAGAGTATGATCATCGGTGACGAGAAACCCATATCTCTCTTGTTCCCGACGATCCCTACTAGACCTTCTAGGTCCTTATGTGACCTGGGTCGGTGCTTCCTCTTATGGAAGCTCCACCTTATCCTCTTTAAGAGTTTGTGAGCATTAAACTTCCCTGACTTCAACATTGCTCCCACTGTCTTTCTTGGAAATGAAATCCTTTTCTAGAAAGACCCCCTTCCGTGCCACAAACACCTTGTTCTCGGCAAGGTTATAGAAGTAATACCCTTTAGTTTCCCTAGCATAGCCCACAAACAGGCATTTGTTGGTTTTAGGTTCTAGCTTTCCCCAAGTCAATCTCTTGACATGTGAATCGCATCCCCAAATTCTCAGGAAAGACATATCGGGTGCCCTGCCCATCCATATCTCATATGGGGTCTTTTCCACTGCCTTAGTCGGAGTATATTCAAAATGAGAGCCGTTGTCTCAAGAGCGTATCCCAAAAGCTTATTGGGAGAGAGGCATGACTCATCATTGAGCGGACCATGTCCAACAGGGTCCTATTCCTCCGTTCGGACACCCCATTCCATTATGGTGTTCCTGGAGGAGTGAGCTGTGGAACAATTCCATGCTGTCTTAAATATGAGTTGAACTCTAGGCTCATATACTCACCTCCTTGGTCTGACAAAAGGGCTTTGATATTTCTACCTAGTTGGTTCTATACTTCGTTTCTAAATTCCTTGAACCTATCAAGGGTCTTAGACTTATGTTTCATCAGATAGACATAGCCATATCTGCTGAAATCATCCATGAACGTGACAAAGTACAGATGTCCACCTCTGGTAGCTGCGCTCAAGGGCCCACATAGGTCTAAATGTATTGGGTCCAATAAGCGATTAGCCCTTTCAGCTTTCTTGCTAAAAGGCGCTTTATTCATTTTGCCTTATAAATAAGACTCGCATATATCTAGTGACTCCAAGTCAAATGACCCTAGGATTCTAGCTTTGTCAAGCCCAGCAAAGCTCTTCTTGTTTATGTGGCCGAAACGACAATGCCAATGGTAGACATGATTAAGTTTGTTAGGCTTAACCCTTTTAGTATTTATGTTATAGACATGATTGGTTTCATTTAAATCCAGGATATATAGGCCATTATTTAATAGAGCTTCTCCATAAAATAATCCCTCTCTAGATAAGCCAATTCTATCATTAGAAATAGTAAAATGAAATCTAGAAACATCTAATACTGAAATAGAAATAATTTTCCTGCACATAGCAAGTACAAAATAACAATGTTCCAATATTAAAACCAATCCACTAGGCATCATGAGGTGGTATTCGCTGATCTCTATGGTTGCAACCCTTGCTCCATTACCAACCCGCAAGTCCACCTCCCCCGATCCCAGTGACTTCCTATTCTTAAGTCCTTGCACAACACAATAAATGTGAGAACCACATCCAGTATCCAATACCCAGGATGTTGAAATAGTGAGGTTAATGTCTATGACATAAATACCTGATTAAGATGCGCCCTAGGTCTTCCTCTGCTCTCCCAACAGTTTGGGACATGATCTCTTCCAACATGTTGCATACTCGCACCTGAAGCAGACATCCTCGAGACTGGACTTGGGCTGGGCCTTAGCCTTCTTGGCCTTGGCTTTCTTGGCCTTGGCCTTGCCCTTCACAAGAAAAGGGTTCCCCTTGTTGAATAGCAGCACCTGTGGAGTCTTCTTAATTGACTGTTCAATAAGCTTAAGCATCCTATGTAGCTCACTAATAGTACGGTTCATCCCTTGCATATTATAGTTCAGGATGAACTAATCGTAAGAATCTGATAAGGAAGCAAGGATTGTGTCCACCGCCAGCTCCTGTGAGATAGGCGATCCCAGATGGGCTAAAGTATCTAGATAGCCCTTCATCTTGAGCATGAGTGCACTCACAGATGTCCCAACCCCTATCTTACAAGAGTGGAATACCTTATTGGTCAGGTACCTTTCCTGACGAGCTTGCTCTTGAAACATCTCATCTAGAGTTGTTACCATAGCATAGGCCTGATGGTCCATGAACTGCTTTTGTAGCTTAGGGACCATACATGCCAACATAAGGCATGTCAGATCCCTGTTATCCTTTACATACATCTCGTATTCCTCTAGCTAGGCAGCTAGTGGATTACGTCCCTGAGGTGCAGCCAGCACAGGCCTTTCTAGCACATACTCCTTTGACTCTTATTTTAGAACTATTCTTAAGTTCCTAGACCAGTCTAAGAAGTTAAGACCGGAAAGCTTGTCCCTTTCCAATAATGAAAGTGAGTTGTTTGTTGCCATTAGATTACTACACAGAAAAATTTAAAGAGTGTTAATAAAGGGCCTTAACTTGTTTCCAATATTTAATTAATAATGAATCAGGTTATTAATTAACTCAAGTTTTTGGGCTCATGGGCCGATATCCATATTTCATTAAGATATTGCCAGACGAGGGCCTAAAAAAACTATACCCTAATTATTTAGGTAGGAACGCTGTCCAATCCCAACCTAGGGACTCTCGGTTTGATGGGCTTGTTGGCACTTACCCATCTGTGCTTAGGGCCAGGAAAATCCTACTACCTACACTAAGTCAAAACCTCCATCCAAGTGTCAGAGTAACCAATACTCCAACCCAATACAAAATGACGATACTCCAGTGCATCCAGCAAGGGCATGGTCTACAACTGGTCTATCCCCACTTCGCCTCAGTTTTGAATGAGGGAAGCACTTTTAAAAGACATAGTAGTTTCCATTTGGTTATTAGATTCATTTTAATAACGGCTTAGATGCATAGGCGGGTGAAACTAGATTTGGATCATACATACATACATGTAAATAAATATAAAGCATAATCAAATAAGTAAAATGGGCTGCTATGGACCTATATTACAACCTAATACAATTCTAGTAAACCTATACTAGAAAATACATCAGGTGGGCCTTGTTTTCCTTCCTTCTGGGCTCGCCTCTCCATGTGGCTTCTTCTTTACAAATTTTACAATAAATAAATAAAATAAAATTTACATAAAAAAGAAAACGGTACGCAAGCCGTATTTACCCAAAAGGAAAAATTACAACCCATCTTAAATAATGCCCAATAGCAACCATACATACATTTAATCATGTAAACATGCATCCAATACATCAATTTGTAAACATGTCATAATGCATGAATGTAAGCCCATTTCAATTATGTCCATAGCCATTATTTTGAAATCGCCAATTTAGGCCCATCATGGTTGTAGCCCTTAAAGGGCTTTGGGCCTCTAGCCCAAGCAGATAACTGCTCCCACTTGAATTGGGAAACCATGAGTCCATATCAGCTGCCCTGGTAATCATGCCAAAATAACCTGAACAAATTTCAATTAAATCATATTAATTTCCAAAATTAATATCTCATGAATAAAATTAAAATTTCACCCAAGAAACCATGCGCATTTAAATTACAGAAATTTAAATATACAAAATTTTAAAACCCATTCAAATTTTAAAATTGGGCCCCGGGCCCAAAAACCGGCCAAATCCAAAACTAGGCCCGGCTCGCTGTAGCTAGGGCAACAGAGTTGCCCTAGCAGCAGCAGCCGCTGTTTCCTCTAGATACGGTGGCTACTGGCAGCAATTCCACCGCCAGTAATCTCGTATTTGCTTAAACAACCCGTGATTTTCGCCGGAAAAATTAAAATTGCAACCATAAAATAAATTACCAAGAAATATTCCAACAACTAAAATTAAATCCAACATAAAACTATATGCACTTTAATTTTCGATAGCAAAAATTCAAGGGGAAAATCACAAAACCCCAATCCAAAGAATCCCAAATTAAAATCATCCATTTCAAAACCAAGGGATTCACTCTAGTTAAATAATTTCCACGGCTCTGATACCACTGTTGGGATTTTTCACCGAAAATCACCCAATAAAAGCGGAAGAACGCGGTGATTTCCTCAAATCTGTGCTCAGGAGCAATTGAAGTGGAAATTAAAAACATTAAAATTTAAATAGAAGCGAATCAATTCTCACTAGGAATATCTCTTCTAGAGATGGCTGCAGAAATCAAAGGAGACTTCCTCCACGTTCCCATACACGAACGACTTTGGAACTCAACCAGTGCTAGTGTCGGGATTGGTCAGAAGAAAGAAAAGTGCTGCTGCAATTTTCGGCTATACTTGGTCTGTCTTGGCCGAAATTCTTCTAGGTTTTAAAATCTAGATGGCCGAAATTCCCATTGTGAATTTTAGGCCCAATTTCCATTTAATTTCACGTGGGCTTCTGTCCTTTTTAAGTCCAAGTCCGATTTAGTTCTTTCGGTCCAATTTAATTTCAATTAATTTCAATTCAACATGTATGCTATCATATTATACCATATAATATATTACATACATTTAAAATAAAATTAATTTGACTAATTAATTGAACCGAGGAATTAAATTAGACTTTCATGAAATCAAATACATGTAAACCTATACATGTAAAATATTTCCACCTAGGAAATAATCTCATGAATTAATTCATTGAATTGATTATGAGAAGGCCAATACAAATATTAATTTTATTATTTTGATTAATCCAATTGATCTATATAATATAATTAATACAATTCTCTCTCTCCTTTGCGTATACTCCAAGTATACTGGTGATCCTTTTAGTTCAAGTTCAGACGTTCAACGTGTATGATCCTGTGGGCCAATCCTTATGTTGGCAGTGGGCCTTTCACCCTTAGACTGCAAGCTGGATCTAGCAAGCCACTGTTGCCTCCAATTAAGATAGAGATAGCAGTCCAACTGTAATCATAACCCTGTAGTTTAAACTTGTATATCCCATGTCATTGATATTGGTGTCCAACACAAAGGCATGGATTGATCAACCTCTTTTGTGTCTGGACATTTACTTGATCCCGAATGAACTGATGCTCACAAACAAGTTCCAACTTGTTTGGGTGTGGCCACACTCTTATCAATTGTATTCATCAAGAGTCAGGTGATATCTTCTTAGTGGACTGCTGAGTGTCATTTCCCTTCTGCATATCCATAGTACTGCCATGCTTAGTGACATACCCGAACGTACCCATACTTGGCACCCTTTTATAGGCCCTTTAGGCATGCACCAAAGTATGTCACTACACATGTAGCACCACCATATGATCAGGTCAAAGGATCTATACAAGTACTACGCGAGAGTCACTTGTGATACTTTACCATGTGAATTTCTTGTTTAGTGGATCTATCCAGTACCATGCCCCTTTTGCATGTACCCATTAACTTGGTTGACATCCCATGTCCAATGACCGGTAGGACACTGCTATACAACTAGGCTAATGATAGTCTCTAGTTCCATTCATTCCTATGACTAGAATAGACTACGGATCTCTTTATGGTCATATCATTTTCCCTATCCATGGTCTTACTGCCAAGTGCATGACACTTGTCAACATGGATATGGATATGTCCATTGGATACTCTATTTAAAATAAAGCACAAGATATATAATAATAGATTAATGCCTTTATTTAATGACACAAAATGTATAATACATAAATCAAATAAATATACAATACAAATACAAGGTCCAATGCCTCAGGACTAGGGCATATGCAATAGTACCCAAATAGAATGATTATTGGATAATAATTTATTTAACCCTATTCATCTACTTGGATGTCAAACAAAATGTCCTAGCATGTAGAAGGATGACAAAGCCATGCCTTGTGTAGGACACCGATATCAGATGTGCAAAGGATCATACAAGAATACTTTAGGTGTTTGTTGGTTTGATTTTGACATCTCTATCCCAATTAGGGGTTGTAACGGCTTGCCAGAACCCACTTGCAACTTATGGGCCAAGTGCAATTTAGGGCCCATGGCCAACATACGGATGGACCTCTAAGATCACATGCTAAGAAGTTTAGGCAGGCTTTATGATGGACCATTTGATATGTATTGGATATGAGATGTGGATAGGGAAGAAACCCAACATGTCTTTCTTAAGGATTTATGGGACGTGAGTGCCATGTCTAGAAGTTAACTATGGACAAGATATCTGTTGCAACCCATCTTGGCTTGAATACTGTTGGGATTTGTCACCGAAAATCACCCGATAAAAGCGGAAGAACGCGGTGATTTCCTCAAATCCAGTCCCAGGAGCAATTGAAGTGGAAATTGAAAAACTTAAAATTAGATAGAAAGGGATTAAATTTCTTACCAGAAAAATCTCTTTCTAGAGATGGATGATGACTGCAGAATTCAATGTAGAATCCCTCCACTCTCACGTACACGAACGCTTAACGAATGCAACCCGTGCTAGCGTCTGAAAAACAAAACAATAGAGAGGAGAGGGCTAGGAAAATTTCGGCTAGGAGGCTCAATGCTTGTCATCGCCGAAATTTCTAACCCTACCTAGGGTTGGCCGAATTCCTTAGGGGAATTCAGGCCCATCTTGGCTCCTGTCTATTCTGTGCGGGCTTCCATGTTTTAATTTAGGCCCAGTCTAATTTTAATTATTCTGGTTTAAATTAATTTCAAGCCCAATTTTAATATACCCATGTATTTAATATATTACTCCAAGTAATATATTATTTACATCTAAATTAAAATTAGTTTGACAATTAATTTAATCCATCAAATTAAAATTAAATCTACACAAAATAAAATCATATGTAAACCCATACATATGAATATTTCCACCTAGGAAATAATTTCATAATTAATCCAATTAATTATGAAGAGCCAATTGCATATATTAATTTTATTATTATGACCAATCCAATTGATCTTTATAATATAATTAATATATACACACTTCTCCCTCCATTGTGTATACTCCAAGTATACATGTGATTCCTTAAGTCTGCATTCTATCGTTCTATGTGTACGATCCCGTAGGCCCATCTTTATGTTGGCAGTGGGCCTTTGGCCCGCAGACTGCAGTTGGGCTCTAGCAAGCCACTGCAGCCCCCAATTAAGATGGAGATGGCAGTCTAACTGATATCATAACCTTGTAGTTTAAACTTGTACATCCCATGTCATTGATATCAGTGTTCAACACAGAGGCATGGATTGATCACCCTCTTTTGTGTCCGGACATTAACTTGATCCCGAATGTACTGATGCTCACAAACAAGTTCCAACTCGTTTGGGTGTGGCCACACTCTTATCAGTCACATTCATCAAGTGGCCGGTGATATCTTCTCAGTTGGTTACTGAGTGACAAATCCCTTCTGCATATCCATAGTATTACCATGTTCAGTGACATACCCGAAAGCACCCATACTTGGCACCCTATTACAGGCCCTTTGTTGGAAATGCCCTCGTCCCGAGGCATTGGTCCTTGTATTTGTACTGTACATTTATTGGATTTATGTGTTGTACTCATTTGTGTCATTAATAAAGGCATCAATTCATTTGTTATATTTATCTTGTGCAGTATAGTAAATGAAGTATCCAATGGACATATCTATATCCATGACGACTAGTGTCATGCACTTAGCAGTAAGACCATGGATAGGGTTAACGATATGACAAAAAAAAAATCCGTAGTCTGTTCCAGTCATGGGAATGAATGGAACATCAGACTATCATTAACCTGGTTGTATGGCGGTGTCTTACCGGTCATTGGACATGGAATGTCAACCAAGTTAATAGGTACATGCCTGGGTGCATCGTACTGGATAGATCCACTAAACGAGTAATCCACATGGTATGGTATCACAATGGATTCTCGTGTAGTACTTGTATGGATCCTTTGACCTGACCCTATGATGGTGTTACATGTGAAGTTGCATACTTAGGGGTACGCCTAAAGGGCCTGTAATAGGGTGCCAAGTATGGTTGCTTTCGGGTATGTCACCGAACATGGTAATACTATGGATATGCAGAAGGGATTTGTCACTCAGTAACCAACTGAGAAGATATCACCGGCCACTTGATGAATGTGACTGATAAGAGTGTGGCCACACCCAAACAAGTTGGAACTTGTTTGTGAGAATCAGTACATTCGGGATCAAGTTAATGTCCGGACACGAAAGAGGGTGATCAATCCATGCCTCTGTGTTGGACACCGATATCAATGACATGGGATGTACAAGTTTAAACTACAGGGTTATGATATCAGTTAGACTGCCATCTCCATCTTAATTGGGGGCTGCAGTGGCTTGCTAGAGCCCAACTGCAGTCTGCGGGCCAAAGGCCCGCTGCCAACATAAAGATGGGCCCACAGGATCGTACACATAGAACGATAGAATGCATACTTAAGGAATAACATGTATACTTGGAGTATACACAATGGAGGGAGAAGTGTGTATATATTAATTATATTATAAAGATCAATTGGATTGGTCATAATAATAAAATTAATATATTCAATTGGCTCTTCATAATTAATTGGATTAATTATGAAATTATTTCCTAGGTGGAAATATTCATATGTATGGGTTTGCATATGATTTTATTTTGTGTAGAGTTAATTTTAATTTGATGGATTAAATTAAATGTCAAACTAATTTTAATTTAGATGTAAATAATATGTTACTTGTAGTAATATATTAAATACATGGGTATATTAAAATTGGGCTTGAAATTAATTTAAACCAGAACAATTAAAATTAGACTGGGCCTAAATTAAAACAATAAAGCCCGCACAGAATAGAGAAGAGCCAAGATGGGCCAGAATTCCCTAAGGAATTCGGCCAACCCTAGGTATAAATACCTGGGGTTGAAAAATTTCGGCTAACCCAAGCTTAGAGCCTCCTAGCCGAATTCTCTAGTCTCTCCTCTCCTTTGTTCTGTTTTTCCAACGCTAGCACGGGTTGCATTCGCCAAGCGTTCGTGTACGTGAGAGTAGAGGAATTCTAAATTGAGTTCTGCAGTCATCATCCGTCTCTGAAAGAGATTTTTCCTGGTAAGAAATTCAATCTCTTTCTATTTAATTTTAAGTTTTTCAATTTCCACTTCAATTGCTCCTGGGACTGGATTTGAGGAAATCACCGCGTTCTTCCGCTTTTATCGGGTGATTTCCAGTGAAAAATCCCAACAGTGGTATCAGAGCAGGCTTTTGATCCGTAAAAATTGATTAATTTGGTTGAATCCCTGTTTTGAAATTGGATGTTTTTGATTGGGATTCTTGGTATGGGTTTTATGATTTTTCCCATATGTTTTATGCAATGAAAATTAAATTTGTATATAGGTTTATGTTTGTTAATTTTATTGTGTATTTTGTAATTCTTGGTGAATTGCTATGGATGGTGATTGGTTGTTATATTTTTTTTTATTTATTCTGTTTTAAAAAAAAAAAAAAAAATCAGCCTCTCCGCGGCGGGATCGCCACCGGCGGCCGCCGCACGCGGCGGCAAGCGCGGCGGCAGCCGCTGCTGCTGCTAGGGCAACTCTGTTGCCCTAGCTGTAGCGGGCCGGGCCCAGTTTTTGGATCTTGTGGGTTTTGGGTCTAGGGCCCAGTTTTGAAATTTTAATTGGTTTTAAAATTCGCGTGTTTAAATTTATGTAATTTAAATGCATGTGGTTTCTTGAATGAATTTTAATTTCGTTCATGCAATATTAGTTTTGGAAATTAATATGGTTAATGGAAGTTGGTTCGGGTAATTTTGGCACAATTATTCGGACGGCTAAATTGGACCCATGGTTTCCCATTTCCAGTGGGAGCAGTTGGACTGCCTGGGCTGGAGGCCCAAAGCCCGTTAAGGGTTAGAACCATGGTGGGCCAAAATTGGCGATTTCCTAATAATGGCTTTGACATAATTTAAATGGGCTTAAATCATGCATTTTGACATGCTTTTGAATTATATGTATTGGATGCATATGTATGGTTGAATGAATGTATGATTGGATGCTATTGGGCCTTTTACGAGTTGGGTTGTATTTTTCTTTTGGGTAAATACGGCCTGCGTGTCATTTTCTTTTAATGTAATTTTATTTTATTTAAGTCATATATTATAAAATTTGTAAAAGAAGAAGCCCATGGAGTGGTGAGCCCAATTAGAGGTGCAAGCCCAAATGGAGGTGCAAGCCCAGAAGGAGAAGGAGGAGGCCCACCTAATATATGTATCTAGTATAGGTTTACTAGAATTATATTAGGATGTAATATAGGCCCATAGCAGTCCATTTTAATTTTATTTAATCATTTTATATATTCTCTTGCATGTATGAATGTATGTTATATGTAGCTCATTCACCCGCTTTATGTATGTAAGCCGTTATAATTGAATCTAATAACCAAATGGAAATTACTAAGTCGCTTAAAAGTGCTTCCCTCATCCAAAACCGAATCGAAGTGGGAATAGGCCAGTTGTAGACCATGCCCTCACAGGATGCACTGGAGTATTGTCACTTTGTATTGGGTTAGAGTATGGGATACTCTAACACTTGGATGGAGGTTTTGACTTAGCATGGGTAGTAGGATTCTCTTGGCCCTAAGCACAGATGGGTAAGTGCCAACAAGCCCATCAAACCGAGAGTCCCTAGGTTGGGATTGGACGGCGTTCCTACCTAAATAATTAAAGTGTAGTTGTACCAAACCCTCGTTTGGCTATATCTTAATGAAATATGGATCTCGGCCCATGAGCCCAACAACTTGGTTAAATTAATAACTTGATTCATTATTAATTTTATATGGGAACAACAAAGTAAAGCCCTTTATTAACACTCTAAATGTTTTTCTGTGTAGAAACACCCAAATGGCAAACACTAATACCTTATCACTGCGATCGATTCTTGAGAAGGACAAGCTTTCCGGTCCTAACTTTTTAGACTGGTCTAGGAACTTGAGGATAGTTCTAAGACAAGAGTCAAAAGAGTATGTGCTGGAAAGGCCTGTGCCGGCTGCGCCTCAGGGACGTAATCCGACGGCTGCACAGCTAGCGGAATACGAGGCGCACGTCAAGGACAACCGGGATGTGACGTGCCTTATGTTAGCGTGCATGGTCCCCGAACTGCAAAAACAGTTTATGGACCATCAAGCCTATGCTATGATAACAACTCTCAATGAGATGTTTCAGGAGCAAGCCCGTCAGGAAAGGTACCTGACCAATAAGGCATTCCACTCTTGTAAGATGGGGGCCGGGACATCTGTGAGTGCTCACGTGCTCAAGATGAAGGGCTATTTGGATACTTTGGCCCGTCTCGGATCGCCTATCTCTCAAGAGTTGGCGGTGGACACGATCCTGGCATCCTTACCGGATTCTTATGATCAGTTCATCCTAAACTATAATATGCAAGGGATGAACCGTACTGTCAGTGAGCTGCATGGGATGCTCAAGCTTATTGAGCAGTCGATCAAGAAGACTCCGCCGGTGCTGCTGGTTAACAAGGGGAACGCTCCTCTTGCTAAGGGTAAGGCCAAGGAAAAGGCCAAGGCTAAGGCCAAGAAGGCCAAAGCCAAGAAGGCCAAGGCCCAACCCAAAGGCCAGCAGAAGGCAGGTCCTGAGGACGTCTGTTTCGGGTGCAGATAGGCGGGCCATTGGAAGAGATCGTGTCCCAAGCTGATGGGAGAGTAGAGAAGAGGCCAAGGTGCGTCCTCTTCAGGTATTTATGTTATAGATATTAACCTTACTGTTTCAACATCCTGGGTATTGGATACTGGATGTGGTTCTCACATTTGTTGCAATGTGCAGGGACTTAAGAACAGAAGGTTGCTGGGGTCGGGAGAGGTGGACTTGTGGGTCGGGAATGGAGCAAGGGTTGCTGCCATAGAGATCGGCGAATACCACCTAATGATGCCCAGCGGATTGGTTTTGATTTTAGAACATTGTTATTTGTACCTGCTATATGCAGGAATATTATTTCTGTATCAATGTTGGACATTTCTGGATTTGAATTTTCTATTATAAATGGTCGTATTTCTATATCCAGAGAGGGATTATTTTATGGAGATGCTCTATTAAATAATGGCCTGTATGTCCTGGACTTAAATGAAACCAATCACATCTATAAAGTAAACACAAAAAGGGTTAAGCCTAACGAACTTAATCCAATCTACCTATGGCATTGTCGTCTTCGCCACATAAACGAGAAGCGCATAGCTAGGCTTCACAAGGCTGGGGTCCTAGGGTCATTTGACTTGGAGTCATTTGATACATGCGAATCGTGTTTAAGAGGCAAGATGACAAAGGCGCCTTTTAGCAAAAGAGCTGAAAGGGCCACTGGCTTGTTGGACCTAATACATTCAGATGTATGTGGACCTATGTGCGCAGCAACCAGAGGTGGACATCTGTACTTCGTCACGTTCACGGATGATTTCAGCAGATATGGCTATGTCTATCTGATGAAACACAAGTCCGAAACCCTTGATAGGTTCAAGGAATTTAGGAACGAGGTACAGAACCAACTAGGCAGGAGTATCAAAACCCTTCGGTCAGACCGAGGCGGTGAGTATATGAGCCTAGAGTTTGACTCATACCTGAGAGAGCATGGAATAGTTCCACAGCTCACTCCTCCCGGAACACCACAATGGAATGGGGTGTCTAAACGAAGGAATAGGACTTTGTTGGACATGGTCCGCTCAATGATGAGTCAAGCATCTCTCCCAATTAGCTTCTGGGGACACGCCCTCGAGACAACAGCTCTCGTATTAAACAATACTCCGACTAAGGCAGTGGAAAAGACCCCATATCAGATATGGACGGGCAAGGAGCCCAATGTGTCTTTCCTAAGGATTTGGGGATGCGAAGCACATGTCAAGAAATTAACTAGTGGCAAGCTGGAGCCCAAAACCGATAAATGCCTATTTGTGGGCTACCCTAGGGAAACCAAAGGGTATTACTTCTACAACCCCGCCGAGAACAAGGTGTTCGTGGCAAGGAAGGGGGTCTTTCTGGAAAAGGAGTTCCTTTCCAAGAAAGATAGTAGGAGCAACGTTGAACTCAGGGAAGTTCAAGGTCCACAAGCTCCTGATGAGGATAGCTCGGAGGCCCAGGTGGAGCTTCCACAAGTGGAAGCATCGACCCAGGCCACACAGGAACCTAGAAGGTCTGGTAGGGATCGTCGGGAACCGGAGAGGTATGGTTTCCTCATCACCGATGATCAAACTCTTCTCATCTGGGATGAAGAAGAACCTAAAACCTACCAAGAGGCTATGGCTAGCCCACAGTCTGCAAATTGGCGTAAAGCCATGGAGGCAGAAATGCAATCTATGTACGATAACCAAGTTTGGAACTTGGTTGATCCACCTCCGGGTGCTAAGGTTATAGGTTGCAAGTGGTGCTATAAGCTGAAAGCTGATAATACCTTCAAGGGGCGTCTGGTTGCGAAAGGTTTTAGACAAGTCCATGGGATAGACTATGATGAAACTTTCTCACCAGTAGCCATGCTCAAATCCATCAGGATACTGCTGGCCATAGCCGCATGGTATGACTATGAGGTATGGCAGATGGATGTCAAAACCGCTTTCCTTAATGGGAAGCTACTCGAGGATGTGTACATGACACAACCTAAGGGTTTTGTCGATCCTAAGTATCTGGGAAGGGTATGCAAACTTCAAAGGTCCATTTATGGACTAAAGCAAGCATCCCGTAGTTGGAATCTAAGATTCAATGAGGCTATAAAGGAATATGGCTTCATACAGAATCTGGATGAGCCTTGTGTGTATAAGAGGACTAGTGGGAGCATTGTCACATTTTTGGTACTTTATGTAGACGACATCCTACTCATTGGAAGCGACATACCTACACTGCAAGGGGTAAAGCAGTGGCTGAGTAAGTGCTTCGCAATGAAGGACTTAGGCGAAGCTGAGATGATCCTAGGGATCAGGATCTATAGGGATAGATCAAATCGGCTTCTGGGCCTAAGTCAGGCTTCGTACATTGACAAAGTTCTGAAAAGATTCAGCATGGACCGGGCCAAGAAAGGATTCTTGCCAATGGGCCAAGGGCTGAAACTTAGTAAGAAGAACTGTCCTAAAACAAGGGAGGACAGGGAGAACATGAAATTGGTTCCATATGCCTCGGCTATTGGATCAATTATGTACTCCATGTTGTGTACGAGACCTGATGTCGCCTTTGCACTGAGTATGATGAGCCGATACCAGCAGGATCCCGGGGAGGATCACTGGAAAGCTGTCAAGGCAATCCTCAAGTACCTTAACCGGACTAAGGATAGCTTCTTGGTGTATGGTGGTCAGGAAGTGCTATCGGTTACTGGGTATACTGATGCAAGCTTCCAGACAGACCAAGATGAGTACTAATCGCAGTCAGGGTATGTATTCTTGCTGAATGGTGGTGCTGTAAGCTGGAGGAGCTCAAAGCAACCAACCATAGCGGACTCTACAACAGAAGCTGAGTACATCGCCGCGTGTGATGCAGCTAAGGAAGCTGTGAGGATGAAGAAGTTTATCACTGAGTTGGGAGTAGTGCCAACTATCCAGGACCTAGTCGATATCTTCTGTGACAACAATGGGGCCGTCGCACAAGCTAAGGAGCCCCGGTCACACAAGAACACAAAGCACGTGCTCAGAAAGTTTCACCTCATACGAGAAATCGCAGAGAGAGGTGACATTGCATTGCACAGAGTGGACACCGAGGATAATGTCGTAGATCCATTGACCAAGGCACTGGCCCAGCCCAAGCACGAGGGTCATACTAGATCTATAGGGATTAGGCCCATGCCTAGTTAGAACTAGTGCAAGTGGGAGATTGTTGGAAATGCCCTAGTCCCGAGGCATTGGTCCTTGTATTTGTACTATACATTTATTGGATTTATGTGTTGTACTCATTTGTGTCATTAATAAAGGCATCAATTCATTTGTTATATTTATCTTGTGCAGTATAGTAAATGAAATATCCAATGGACATATCTATATCCATGATGACTAGTGTCATGCACTTAGCAGTAAGACCATGGATAGGGTTAACGATATGACCAAAAAAAAATCCGTAGTCTGTTCCAGTCATGGGAATGAATGGAACATCAGACTATCATTAACCTGGTTGTATGGCGGTGTCTTACCGGTCATTGGACATGGAATGTCAACCAAGTTAATAGGTACATGCCTGGGTGCATGGTACTGGATAGATCCACTAAACGAGTAATCCACATGGTATGGTATCACAATGGATTCTCGTGTAGTACTTGTATGGATCCTTTGACCTAACCATATGATGGTGTTACATGTGAAGTCGCATACTTAGGGGTACGCCTAAAGGGCCTGTAATAGGGTGCCAAGTATGGGTGCTTTCGGGTATGTCACCAAACATGGTAATACTATGGATATGCAGAAGGGATTTGTCACTCAGTAACCAACTGAGAAGATATCACCGGCCACTTGATGAATGTGACTGATAAGAGTGTGGCCACACCCAAACAAGTTGGAACTTGTTTGTGAGAATCAGTACATTCGGGATCAAGTTAATGTCCGGAAACGAAAGAGGGTGATCAATCCATGCCTCTGTGTTGGACACCGATATCAATGACATGGGATGTACAAGTTTAAACTACAGGGTTATGATATCAGTTAGACTGCCATCTCCATCTTAATTGGGGGCTGCAGTGGCTTGCTAGAGCCCAACTACAGTCTGCGGGCCAAAGGCCCGCTGCCAACATAAAGATGGGCCCATAGGATCGTACACATAGAATGATAGAATGCATACTTAAGGAATAACATGTATACTTGGAGTATACACAATGGAGGGAGAAGTGTGTATATATTAATTATATTATAAAGATCAATTGGATTGGTCATAATAATAAAATTAATATATTCAATTGGCTCTTCATAATTAATTGGATTAATTATGAAATTATTTCCTAGGTGGAAATATTCATATGTATGGGTTTGCATATGATTTTATTTTGTGTAGAGTTAATTTTAATTTGATGGATTAAATTAAATGTCAAACTAATTTTAATTTAGATGTAAATAATATGTTACTTGGAGTAATATATTAAATACATGGGTATATTAAAATTGGGCTTGAAATTAATTTAAACCAGAACAATTAAAATTAGACTGGGCCTAAATTAAAACAATAAAGCCCGCACAGAATAGAGAAGAGCCAAGATGGGCTAGAATTCCCTAAGGAATTCGGCCAACCCTAGGTATAAATACCTAGGGTTGAAAAATTTCGGCTAACCCAAGCTTAGAGCCTCCTAGCCGAATTCTCTAGTCTCTCCTCTCCTTTGTTCTGTTTTTCCAACGCTAGCACGGGTGCATTCGCCAAGCGTTCGTGTACGTGAGAGTGGAGGAATTCTAAATTGAGTTCTGCAGTCATCATCCATCTCTGAAAGAGATTTTTCCTGGTAAGAAATTCAATCTCTTTCTATTTAATTTTAAGTTTTTCAATTTCCACTTCAATTGCTTCTGGGACTGGATTTGAGGAAATCACCGCGTTCTTCCGCTTTTATCGGGTGATTTCCAGTGAAAAATCCCAACACCCTTTAGGCGTACCCCTAAGTATGCGACTTCACATGTAACACCATCATATGGTCAGGTCAAAGGATCCATACAAGTACTACACGAGAATCCATTGTGATACCATACCATGTGGATTACTCGTTTAGTGGATCTATCCAGTACCATGCTTCCAGGCATGTACCCATTAACTCGGTTGACATTCCATGTCCAATGACCGGTAAGACACCGCCATACAACCAGGTTAATGATAGTCTGTTGTTCCATTCATTCCCATGACTGGAACAGACTACGGATCTATTTATGGTCATATCGTTTACCCTATCCATCGTCTTACTGCTAAGTGCATGACACTTGTCGTCATGGATATAGATATGTCCATTGGATACTTCATTTAATATATTGCACAAGATAGATATAATAAATGAATTGATGCCTTTATTAATAACACAAATGAGTACAACACATAAATCCAATAAATGTATAGTACAAATACAAGGACCAATGCCTCGGGACTAGGGCATTTCCAACAATCTCCCACTTGCACTAGTTCCAACTAGGCATGGGCCTAATCCCTATAGATCTAGTATGACCCTCGTGCTTGGGCTGGGCCAGCGCCTTGGTCAATGGATCTGCGACATTATCCTCGGTGTCCACTCTGTGCAATGCAATGTCACCTCTCTCTGCGATTTCTCGTATGCGGTGAAACTTTCTGAGCACGTGCTTTGTGTTCTTGTGTGACCGGGGCTCCTTAGCTTGTGCGACGGCCCCATTGTTGTCACAGAAGATATCGACTGGGTCCTGGATAGTTGGCACTACTCCCAACTCAGTGATAAACTTCTTCATCCACACAGCTTCCTTAGCTACATCACACGCAGCGATGTACTCAGCTTCTGTTGTAGAGTCCGCTATGGTTGGCTGCTTTGAGCTCCTCCAGCTTACAGCACCACCATTCGGTAAGAATACATACCATGACTACGATTGGTACTCATCTTGGTCTGTCTGGAAGCTCGCATCAGTATACCCAGTAACTGATAGCACTTGCTGACCACCATACACCAAGAAGCTATCCTTAGTCCGGTTAAGGTACTTGAGGATCACCTTGACAGCTTTCCTGTGATCCTCCCCGGGATCTTGCTGGTATCGGCTCGTCATACTCAGTGCAAAGGCGACATCAGGTCTCGTACATAACATGGAGTACATGATTGATCCAATATCTGAAGCATATGGAACCAATTTCATGTTCTCCCTGTCCTCCCGTGTTTTAGGACAGTTCTTCTTACTAAGTTTCAGCCCATGGCCCATTGGCAAGAAACCTTTCTTGGCCCGGTCCATACTGAATCTTTTCAGAACTTTGTCAATGTACGAAGCCTGACTTAGGCCCAGAAGCCGATTTGATCTATCCCTATGGATCCTGATCCCTAGGATCAACTCAGCTTCGCCTAAGTCCTTCATTGCGAAGCACTTACTCAGCCACTGCTTTACCCCTTGCAGTGTAGGTATGTCGCTTCCAATAAGTAGGATGTCGTCTACATAAAGTACCAAAAATGTGACAATGCTCCCACTAGTCCTCTTATACACACAAGGCTCATCTAGATTCTGTATGAAGCCATATTCCTTTATAGCCTCATTGAATCTTAGATTCCAACTACGGGATGCTTGCTTCAGTCCATAAATGGACCTCTGAAGTTTGCATACCCTTCCTGGATACTTAGGATCGACAAAACCCTCAGGTTGTGTCATGTACACATCCTCGAGTAGCTTCCCATTAAGGAAAGCGGTTTTGACATCCATCTGCCATACCTCATAGTCATACCATGCAGCTATGGCCAGCAGTATCCTGATGGACTTGAGCATGGCTACTGGTGAGAAAGTTTCATCATAGTCTATTCCATGGACTTGTCTGAAACCTTTCGCAACCAGACGCCCCTTGAAGGTATTATCGGCTTTCAGCTTATAGCACCACTTGCAACCTATTACCTTAGCACCCGGAGGTGGATCAACCAAGTTCCATACTTGATTATCGTACATAGATTGCATCTCTGCCTCCATGGCTTTACGCCAATTTGCAGACTGTGGGCTAGCCATAGCCTGTTGGTAGGTTTTGGGTTCTTCTTCATCCCAGATGAGAAGAGTTTGATCATCGGTGACGAGGAAACCATACCTCTCCGGTTCCCGAAGATCCCTACCAGACCTTCTAGGTTCTTGTGTGGCCTGGGTCGGTGCTTCCACTTGTGGAAGCTCCACCTGGGCCTCCGAGTTATCCTCTTCAGGAGCTTGTGGACCTTGAACTTCCCTGAGTTCAACGTTGCTCCCACTATCTTTCTTGGAAAGGAACTCCTTTTCCAGAAAGACCCCCTTCCTTGCCACGAACACCTTGTTCTCGGTGGGGTTGTAGAAGTAATACCCTTTGGTTTCCCTAGGGTAGCCCACAAACAGGCATTTGTCGGTTTTGGGCTCCAGCTTGCCACTAGTCAATTTCATGACATGTGCTTCGCATTCCCAAATCCTTAGGAAAGACACATTGGGCTCCTTGCCCGTCCATATCTGATATGGGGTCTTTTCCACAGCCTTAGTCGGAGTATTGTTTAAGATTAGAGCTGCTGTCTCGAGGCTGTGTCCCCAGAAACTAATTGGGAGAGATGCTTGACTCATCATTGAGCGGACCATGTCCAACAAGGTCCTATTCCTCCGTTCGGACACCCCATTCCATTGCGGTGTTCCAGGAGGAGTGAGCTGTGGAACTATTCCATGCTTTCTCAAGTATGAGTCAAACTCTAGGCTCATATATTCATCGCCTCGGTCCGACCGAAGGGCTTTGATATTCCTGCCTAGCTGGTTCTGTACCTCGTTCCTAAATTCCTTGAACCTATCAAGGGTCTCGGACTTGTGTTTCATCAGATAGACATAGCCATATCTGCTGAAATCATCCGTGAACGTGACGAAGTACAGATGCCCACCTCTGGTCGCTGCGCTCATAGGTCCACATACATCTGAATGTATTAGGTCCAATAAGCCAGTGGCCCTTTTAGCCTTTTTGCTAAAAGGCACCTTTGTCATCTTGCCTCTTAAACATGATTCGCATGTATCAATTGACTCCAAGTCAAATGACCCTAGGACCCCAGCTTTGTGAAGCCTAGCAATGCGCTTCTCGTTTATATGGCCAAGACGACAATGCCATAGGTAGACAGGATTAAGTTCGTTGGGCTTAACCCTTTTCGTGTTTATGTTATAGATATGATTGGTTTCATTTAAGTCCAGGATATACAGGCCATTATTTAATAGAGCATCTCCATAAAATAATCCCTCTCTAGATATAGAAATTCGACCATTTAAAATAGTGAAATTAAATCCAGAAATATCCAACATTGATACAGAGATAATATTCCTGCACATAGCAGGTACAAAGTAACAATGTTCTAAAATTAAAACCAATCCACTGGGCATCATTAGGTGGTATTCGCCGATCTCTATGGCAGCAACCCTTGCTCCATTCCCTACCCCCAAGTCCACCTCTCCCGACCCCAGCAACCTTCTGTTCTTAAGTCCCTGCACATTGCAACAAATGTGAGATCCACATCCAGTATCCAATACCCAGGATGTCGAAACAGTAAGGTTAATATCTATAACATAAATACCTGAAGAGGATGCACCTTGGCCCCTTCTTTGCTCTCCCATCAGCCTGGGACACGATCACTTCCAATGACCCGCCTGTCTACACCCGAAACAGACATCATCAGCACCTGCCTTCTGCTGGGCCTTGGGTTGGGCCTTGGCCTTCTTGGCTTTGGCCTTTTTGGCCTTGGCCTTGGCTTTTCCTTGGCCTTACCCTTAGCAAGAGGTGGGTTCCCCTTGTTAACCAGCAGCACCAGCAGAGTCTTCTTGATCGACTGCTCAGTAAGCTTGAGCATCCTATGCAGCTCACTGATAGTGCGGTTCATCCCTTACATATTGTAGTTAAGGATGAACTGATCATAAGAATTCGGCAAGGACGCGAGGATTGTGTCCACCGCCAGCTCTTGAGAGATAGGCGATCCGAGACGGGCCAAAGTATCCAAATAGCCCTTCATCTTGAGCACGTGTGCACTCACAGATGTCCCGGCCCCCATCTTACAAGAGTGGAATGCCTTATTGGTCAGGTACCTTTCCTGACGAGCTTGCTCTTGAAACATCTCATTAAGAGTTGTTATCATAGCATAGGCTTGGTGGTCCATAAACTGCTTTTGCAGTTCGGGGACCATGCAAGCCAACATAAGGCATGTCACATCCCGGTTGTCCTTGACGTGTGCCTCGTATTCCTCCAGCTGGGCAGCTGGTGGATTACGTCCCTGAGGTGCAGCCGGCACAGGCCTTTCCAGCACATACTCTTTTGACTCTTGTCTTAGAACTATCCTCAAGTTCCTAGACCAGTCTAAAAAGTTAGGACCGGAAAGCTTGTCCTTTTCAAGAATGGATCGCAGTGATAAGGTATTTGTGTTTGCCAATTGGGTGTTTCTACACAGAAAAACATTGAGAGTGTTAATAAAGGGCTTTGCATTGTTCTTCCCATATAAAATTAATAATGAATCAAGTTATTAATTTTAACCGAGTTGTTGGGCTCATGGGCCGAGATCCATATTTCATTAAGATATAGCCAAACGAGGGTTTGGTACAACTACACCTTAATTATTTAGGTAGGAACACCGTCCAATCCCAACCTAGGGACTCTCGGTTTGATGGGCTTGTTGGCACTTACCCATCTGTGCTTAGGGCCAGGAGAATCCTACTACCCACGCTAAGTCAAAACCTTCATCCAAGTGTTAGAGTATCCCATACTCTAACCCAATACAAAGTGACAATACTCCAGTGCATCCTGCGAGGGCATGGTCTACAACTGGCCTATTCCCACTTCGATTCGGTTTTGAATGAGGGAAGCACTTTTAAGCGACTTAGTAATTCCGTTTGGTTATTAGATTCAATTATAACGGCTTACATACATAAAGCGGGTGAATGAGCTATTGGAGCATACATTCATACATGCAAATGAATATAAAACATGATTAAATAAAATTAAAATGGACTGCTATGGGCCTATGTTACATCCTAATATTATTCTAGTAAACCTATACTAGAAACAGATATTAGGCGGGCCTTCATCTTCTCCTTCTGGGGTTGCACCTCCAATTTGGGCTTGCACCTCCATTTGGGCTCACCACTCCATGGGCTTCTTCTTTTACAAATTTTATAATATTTAATTTAAATAAAATAAAATTACATTAAAAAGAAAAAAAACGACACGCAGCCCGTATTCACCCAAAAAGAAAAATACAACCCATCTCGTAAAAGGCCCAATAGCATCCAATCATACATTCATTCAACCATTCATATGCATCCAATACATACAATTCAAAAGCATGTCATAATGCATGATTTAAGCCCATTTAAATTATGTCTAAGCCATTATTAGGAAATCGCCAATTTTGGCCCACCATGGTTCTAACCCTTAACGGGCTTTGGGCCTCCAGCCCAGGCAGTCCAACTGCTCCCACTGGAATTGGGAAACCATGGGTCCAATTTAGTCGTCCGAGTAATTGTGCCAAAATTACCCGAACCAATTTCCATTAACCACATTAATTTCCAAAATTAATATCACATGAACGAAATTAAAATTCATCCAAGAAACCATGCGCATTTAAATTACATAAATTTAAACACATGAATTTTAAAAACCAATTAAAATTTCAAAACTGGGCCCCGGACTCAAAACCCCACAAAATCCAAAATACTGGGGCCGGCTCGCTGCTGCCTTGCGGCAGCCACTACCCAGCAGTGGCTGTCGCCGCTCCCCCGCCGCGTGCGGCGGCCGCCGGCGGCGATTCCGCCATCGGC
Organism: Euphorbia tirucalli; assembly: GCA_039660915.1. Lineage (NCBI taxonomy): Eukaryota > Viridiplantae > Streptophyta > Magnoliopsida > Malpighiales > Euphorbiaceae > Euphorbia > Euphorbia tirucalli. Next base: position 36,274,887 of record CM077633.1, read on the forward strand.
AGCCCCACACCCCGGGAGGCAGATTTTTTTTTTTTAAAACAGAATTAAATTAAAAAAAAAAATACCATCCATCCACAAAGCAATTCACCAAGAATTCCAATAATACAACAAAATTAAAACAACATAAACCAATATGCAATATTAATTCTCATTGTATTAAAACATATGGGAAAAATCATAAAACCCATACAAAGAATCCCAATAAAAAAACATCCAATTTCAAAATAAGGATTGAACCAAATTAATCAATTTCCACGGATCAAAAGCCCGCTCTGATACCACTGTTGGGATTTGTCACCGGAAATCACCCGATAAAAGCAGAAGAACGCGGTGATTTCCTTAAATCCAGTCCCAAGAGCAATTGAAGTGGAAATTGAAAAACTTAAAATTAAATAGAAAGGGATTAAATTTCTTACCAGAAAAATCTCTTTCTAGAGATGGATGATGACTGCATAATTCAATGTAGAATCCCTCCACTCTCACGTACACGAACGCTTAACGAATGCAACCCGTGCTAGCGTCGGAAAAACAAAACAATAGAGAGGAGAGGGCTAGGAAAATTTCGGCTAGGAGGCTCAATGCTTGTCATCGCCGAAATTTCTAACCCTAGGTATTTATACCTAGGGTTGGCCGAATTCCTTAGGGGAATTCAGGCCCATCTTGGCTCCTGTCTATTCTGTGCGGGCTTCCATGTTTTAATTTAGGCCCAGTCTAATTTTAATTATTCTGGTTTAAATTAATTTCAAGCCCAATTTTAATATACCCATGTATTTAATATATTACTCTAAGTAATATATTATTTACATCTAAATTAAAATTAGTTTGACAATTAATTTAATCCATCAAATTAAAATTAAATCTACACAAAATAAAATCATATGTAAACCCATACATATGAATATTTCCACCTAGAAAATAATTTCATAATTAATCCAATTAATTATGAAGAGCCAATTGAATATATTAATTTTATTATTATGACGAATCCAATTGATCTTTATAATATAATTAATATATACACACTTCTCCCTCCATTGTGTATACTCCAAGTATACATGTGATTCCTTAAGTCTGCATTCTATCGTTCTATGTGTACGATCCCGTGGGCCCATCTTTATGTTGGCAGCGGGCCTTTGGCCCGCAGACTGCAGTTGGGCTCTAGCAAGCCACTGCAGCCCCCAATTAAGATGGAGATGGCAGTCTAACTGATATCATAACCCTGTTGTTTAAACTTGTACATCCCATGTCATTGATATCGGTGTTCAACACAGAGGCATGGATTGATCACCCTCTTTTGTGTCCGGACATTAACTTGATCCCGAATGTACTGATGCTCACAAACAAGTTCCAACTCGTTTGGGTGTGGCCACACTCTTATCAGTCACATTCATCAAGTGGCCGGTGATATCTTCTCAGTTGGTTACTGAGTGACAAATCCCTTCTGCATATCCATAGTATTACCATGTTCAGTGACATACCCGAAAGCACCCATACTTGGCACCCTATTACAGGCCCTGTAGGCGTACCCCTAAGTATGCGACTTCACATGGAACACCATCATATGGTCAGGTCAAAGGATCCATACAAGTACTACACGAGAATCCATTGTGATACCATACCATGTGGATTACTCGTTTAGTAGATCTATCCAGTACCGTGCTTCCAGGCATGTACCCATTAACTCGGTTGACATTCCATGTCCAATGACAGGTAAGACACCGCCATACAACCAGGTTAATCATAGTCTGTTGTTCCATTCATTCCCATGACTGGAATAGACTACGGATCTATTTATGGTCATATCGTTTACCCTATCCATCGTCTTACTGCTAAGTGCATGACACTTGTCGTCATGCATATAGATATGTTCATTGGATACTTCATTTAATATATTGCACAAGATAGATATAATAAATGAATTGATGCCTTTATTAATAACACAAATGAGTACAACACATAAATCCAATAAATGTATAGTACAAATACAAGGACTAATGCCTCGGGACTAGGGCATTTCCAACAAATACAAAACAAATTATGGAATTAAATGTTTCCAGGCTTGGGTTCAAGCTTAAGAATTCAAAGCTAGGTTATGGATCTAGAAGAAAAAGAGGAGGAAATTGATTTCTCACTTATGTTGTCCTTACACAAGAGATTGATTTGACTAAGGGCTCCACTTGTCACCCCTCTATGTTCACACATGCGAAGTCTTACCGTCAGGACTCGAGTGCTAGCTCTCTAGACTAATGGTTCCATCTTGATGCCAAAAACACTTTAGCTCAAGCAGAGAAGATAATGAGAATTTTGGTGGCTAGGTATTGACCATGGGTATTAGGGTTTCCTCCTTACCTTTTCTATATGAAACATAAAGGTAAGATACCCAAATTAACCCCTTTGTAAATATCCACTATATTTAACATAATAATGATTTAACCAAAATTACCAAATGGTAACTTTCAAAAACCTTATAATCAATTCTAATCGTGGACTATTATATTTTATTTTAGACTTAACAATTAATCCCATAAAATAAAACAATCCATTAATCAATAATAAATATGTATTCAATATATATGAAAAGGTCTGTCATAAAGCCTGCCTAAACTCCTTAGTGTGCAATCCTGTAGGTTCATCCGTATATTAGCGATGGGCCCAAAATTACATGCAGGGTTATGATAGCAAGCCGTTACAACCCTAATTGGGATAGAGATGTCAAAATCAAACCAACAAACACCTAAAGTATTCTTGTATGATCCTTTGCACATCTGATATCGGTGTCCTACACAAGGCATGACATCTAAGCAGACTGATAAGATTAAATAAATGATTATCCAATAATCATTACATTTGGGTACGGTTGTACACTACTCAATCTCACTCATCAAGAGGCCGGTGATATCATCTCTTCGATGAAGAGTGTAGGGATTTTTTTATATGAAATCAACCGATTAAAGCAGAAGCTTGGATCGATTTTCTCAAATCCATGACCCAAGAGCAATTGAAGTGGAAATTAAAAACACAAAACCAAAGATCAAAAATTAGATTCTCACCTTTGTATGTTTCTTATAGAGATGGCTGCAAAACCTGAAGTAGATTTCCTCCACTCTCACATATACGAACGTTTATCAAAAGGAACCCATGCTAGTGGCGGATCGAAGAAGGAGAGCAAGTGATGCGTATGGTTGGCCAAAAATTTCAGCTCTCCATTACCTAATTATGGCCGAAATTCTCATTTAAGAGAATTAACTCCTTGGCTCAAATTATGGCCTTAATTTAAGGCTTGGGTTTAATTTGATTTAAGTTGGGATTTAATGCCATAAAACCTTAAATCCAAATTAATTACCATGGGTAAAATTAAATGCAATTATATTTTAATATTTATGCATGTATTTATATAAATCCATATTCTATAATGTACATGCCATTTAAATTAAATCGCATTGCCAATTAAAATTGACCCAATAAATTAATTGAGATTTAACTAAAATCAAATACATGGAAACTTATATATGTATTTTATTCCCACCTAGAAATAAATTTCCAAGTTAATTTATTTAAATCAACTTTTTGCAACCCAATAAAATACTTATCTCTCCAATTAGTATACTCCAAGTATACAGGTGATCCGACTAGTTCAAACTCAGACATTTTATGTGTACGATCCTATGGGCCCGTCTTTATGTTGGCAGTAGGCTCTAGGCCCACAGACTGTAGGCGGGCTCTAGCAAGCCATTACAGCCCCCAATTAAGACGGCGACAGTAGTCTAACGGAAGTTTAAACCCTGTAGTTAAACTTATATATCCTATGTCGTTGATATCGGTGTCCAACACGGAGGCATGGCATCACCCTCTTTTGCGCCCAGACATTGACGTGAACCCGAATGAAGCGATGCTCATCAATAAGTTCTAACCTGTTTGGGTGTGGCCACATTCTTATCAGTTGCATTCATCAAGAGGCCAGTGATATCTTCTCGGTGGTTTACTGAGTGACATTCCCTTCTTCATATTCATAGTCTTGCCATGCTCACTGGCACATCCAAACATAAAAATACTTCGCGCCTTGTTACAGGCCCTTTAGGCATACACTAAAATGTGTCACTTCACATGTGAGACCATAACATGGTTAGGTCAAAGGATCCATACAAGTACTACATGAGAATCACTTGTGATACAATACCATATGGATTTCTCTTTTAGTGGATCTATCCAGTACCATGCCCCTTTGTATGTACCCACAAACTTGGTTGACATTCCATGTTCTATGGCCGGTAAGACACTGCCATACAACCAAGCTTATGATAGTCTTTGGTTCCATTCATTCCCATGACTCGAACAGACTATGGATAACTTCATGGTCATATCATTTTCCCTATCCATGGTCTTACTACCAAATATGTCCATTGTATACTTTATTTATAGTATTGCATAAGGTATATATAATAAATAGATTAATGCTTTTATTCATTAACATAAATGTAGAATACATAAATCTTATTACAAGATACAAAATGTATAATATGATACAAGGAATAATGACTTGGGACTAGGGCATTCCCAACAATCTCCCACTTGCACTAGTTCCAACTAGGCATGGGCCCAATCCTTAAAGATCTAGTAAGACCCTCGTGCTTGGGTTAAGCTAGCGCCTTGGTCAAAGGATTTGCGACATTATTCTTGGTTTCTACTCTGTGTAATGAAATGTCACCCCTCTCAGCGATTTCTCATATGAGGTGAAACTGCCTAAGTACGTGCTTCGTGTTCTTGTGTGACCAAGGTTCCTTAGCTTGTGTAACAGCCCTGTTATTATCATAGAAGATATCAATTGGATCCTAGATAGTTGGTACTACTCCCAATTTAGTGATAAACTTCATTCTCCACACAACTTCCTTAGCTCCATCACATGCCGCAATGTACTCAGCTTCTGTAGTAGATTCAGTGATGGTCGACTACTTTAAGCTCTTCCAGCTGATAGCACCACCATTTAGCAAAATACATTCCCAAACTATGATAGGTACTCATCCTGGTCAGTCTGGAAGCTAGCATCGGTGCACCCAGTCACTGATAGCTCTTCCTGACCACCATACACTAAGAAGCTTTCTTTAGTCCAGTTAAGGTACTTTAGATAGCCTTCCAGTGGTCCTCACTGGGATCCTGCTGGTACCGGCTCATCATACTTAGCGCAAAGGCAACATCAGGTCTTATACATAGCATGGAGTACATGATTGATCCTATAGCTGATGCGTATGGAACCAACTTCATGTTCTCCCTGTCCTTCCTTGTCCGAGGATAGTTTTTCTTACTAATTTTCAGCCTATGCTCATTGGCAAGAAACCTTTCTTAGCCTGATCCATGTTGAATCTTTTTAGAATTTTGCCTATGTACGTGGGCTGACTTAGGCCCAGAAGTCGATTGGGTCTATCCCTGTAGATCTTAATCCTTAGGATCATGTCAGCTTCGCCTAAGTCCTTCATTGCGAAGTACCTACATGGGTCTATCCCTATAGGTCTTAGTCCTTAGGATCATCTCAGCTTCACCTAAGTCCTTCATTGCAAAGTATTTACACAACCACTGCTTAACTCCTTATAGTGTTTGTATGTCGCTTCCAATCAGAAGGATGTCATCCATATATAACACTAAAAAAGTGATAATGCTCCCACTAATCTTCTTATACACATAAGGCTCATTTTCTGTATGAAGCCGTATTCCTTGATGGCTTCATTGAATCTAAGATTCCAACTCCAAGATGCTTGCCTCAATCCATAAATGGATCTCTGGAGCTTCCAAATCCTTCCAAGATGTTTTGGATCAACAAAACCCTCAGGTTGTGCCATGTGCACTTCCTTGAGTAGCTTCCCATTAAGGAAAGCAGTTTTGACATCCATCTGCCAGACCTCATAGTCATACCAAGCTGCTATGGCCAGTAGAATCCTTATGGATTTAAGCATGGCAACTGGTGAGAAAGTTCCATTGTAATCTATTCCAAGGACTTATCTAAAACCTTTCGCAACCAGCCACCCTTTGAAGGTCTTGTTGGCCTTCAGCTTGTAGCACCACTTATAACCTATGACCTTAGCACCCAGATGTGGATCAACCAGGTTCCAAACCTGATTATCATACATAGATTGCATCTCCGCCTCCATGGCTATATGCTAATTAGCATATTGTGGGCTATCAATAGCCCCCTGGTAGGTTTTGGGCTCTTCCTCATCAAAGTTGAGAAGAGTGTGATCATTAGTTACGAGAAACCTATATCTCTCAGGTTCTCGACGATCCCTACCAGACCTTCTAGGTTCTTGTGCAACTTGGTTGGTGCCTCCACCTGTCGAAGCTCCTCTCTGGTCTCTGCGTTATCCTCTTTAGGAGCTTATGCACTTTAAACTTCCCTAAGTTCAACATTGCTCCTACTATCTTTCTTGGAAATAAAATCCCTTTTAAGAAAGACCCCCTTTCGTGCCTCAAACACCTGTTCTCGACAGGGTTGTAGAAGTAATACCCTTTGGTTTCCCTAGGGTAGCCCAAAACCAGGCATTTGTTAGTTTTGGGTTCTATTTTGCCCCCAGTCAATCTCTTAACATATGCATCATAGCCCCAAATCCGTAGGAAAGACACATTAGGCCTTGCCTATCCATATTTCATATGGGGTCTTTTCCACTACTTTAGTCAGAGTATTGCTGAAAATGAGAGCTGATGTCTTAAGAGCATATCCCCAAAATGTTATTAGGAGAGAGGCATGACTCATCATTGAGAGGACCATGTCTAATAAGGTAGTATTCCTCCTTTCAGACACCCAATTCCATTGTGGTGTTCCTGATGGAGTAAGCTGTGGAATGATTCCATTCTCTCTCAAGTATGAGTCAAACTCTAGGCTCATATATTCACCTCCTCGATTTGAGCTAAGGGCATTAATATTCATACCTTTTTGGTTTTGTACCTCATTCTTAAATTGCTTGAACCTATCAAGGATCTCAGATTTATGTTTCATTAGATACACATAGCTGTTGGGGATTTAATCGCACAAAACAAAATACGCAGCGGAAAGAAAAACGGATTAATCCCCACCAAGGACCCATGTACATTGCATTGAATCGGAAGGAGGGTTAAAGAATTACCTTAATTCTTTGAAGATTGAATCAAGCAGGAACCAAAATAGCTTCCCTCTACGGTTGATCCACACGGAGCAATTCATTCACCGCGTGCTAGCGCCGGGATTGAAGAACGATTTCTTCAAATGGAAAAGCCAAAGTTTCGAAAACCTTGGGTGAAGGAGAAGGGTGAAGTCGGCTGGCTCCTTGGAGGCTGCAGAAAAAACTGCATCTTATGTGTAGGCTAGGGTTAGAGATTTTAGGTTATAAAACTTCCTTTTATATCCATTAAACTTAATTATAATTATAACTTAATACCCTTATTAGTTATAATTATAAATTAACCCACACAACTTAATATTAATTCTCAATTAATATTAAATCAATTCCATTCTCCATCATACACATATGTATATTGATATTATAATTAATTATATCTCTATATAATTAAATTATAATATGTAGCATACTTTATGCAATATTAATCATATTAATATTTATATATACATATATATATATAAATATATATATCATTATATATATATTTATTCTCTTTCTCATTCATAAATTATTATCCAATAATAATTTATACCCGAAAAGATGAACTTCATTTTGCTCTTTGTGTGTGACCCCATAGGTTCATATTAATTGGCAATAAGGAAATTACCATAATGTCCTTATAGGTCACAAGCGGACTCTAGCAAGCCATTACGACTACCCAATTAACATGATTGGAATGATCCAATACCTATTTATAGAATGTCATATTCCCTTTTGTCTCTTTGATATCATGATTAATCATAAGACATGGTACACTTGTCAATCTTATATAATTAATCATATGCTTTCTCGATCTCAAAGTAAACTGTTTAGACAAATCAATTGATACTCTATCAATTATTTGAGCACGGCCATGCATTTAACAGTCTTACTTATCGAGGGGTCCAGTGATATCGCTCTCTTGATAGAGAGGGACAAAATCCCATATCTGTCACTCACATCCCAAAGCATGAGTCATATTGTACCCAATCACAGCCTTTATAACTACTCTGTTACAAGCAGCGTTTGACTGCGTCAAAGCACAACATGAGTTCATCTCGGAATCAATGGTGACCTCAGGTCAAAGGAATCAGCTAATGACACTACTATAATCAAGATCAGTTGTGACACATGACCATGAACTTGATCTCATAGTGGGTCTCCAGTAACATGTTCTCTAACATATTACCCGTGAGTATAATCTGTATCTGTATACACTATATTCATCTTATGAATATCCATTATCACTCACACTAGTCTTAGTTTGTTATTATTCCCATAATAACAATCGACTAGGGATATTTAGAATAACACGATTTATTCATGGATACTTATCATAAATGCTAACATACAAACATAAATGATAATATTAATCTACACTAGATTAATCTTAGAAGTCAAATTACATAATCCAATATTGGCCTTAGGGCACAATCTCCAACAATAGCCATATCTGCTGAAATCATCCATGAAAGTGACAAAGTACGGATGTCCACCTCTGGTAGCTACGCTCATAGGCCTATATACGTCTGAATATATTAGGTCTAATAAGCTAGTAGCCCTTTCGGCTTTCTTGTTGAAAATCGCTTTTGTCATTTACCGCGTTAACATTATTCGCATATATCAAGTGACTCCATGTCAAATGATTCTAGGATTCCAGCTTTGTGAAGCCTAGCTATGCGTTTCTCGTTTATGTGGCCTAAGTAACAATGCCAAAGGTAGACAAGATTAAGTTCGTTAGGCTTAACCCTTTTAGTATTTATGTTATAGATATGATTAGTTTCATTTTAATCCACGACATATAGGCCATTATTTAATAAAGCATCTCTAGTAAGTCCACCTCTCCAGATCTCAGTGATCTCCTGTTCCTAAGTCCTTTCACATTACATCAAATGTGTGAACCACATCCAGTATCCAATACCCAAGATGTAGAAATAGGGAGGTTTATGTTCATGACATATATACCTGATGAAGATGCGCCCTGGCTCTTCTTTTGCTCTCCTAACATCTAGGAACAAGATCTCTTCCAGTGTCCTACCTGCTTGCACTGGAAGCAGACATCCTCAGGACCAGCCTTGGGCTTGGCCTTAGCCTTCTTGGACTTAGCTTTCTTAGCTTTGGCCTTGGCTTTCACCTTTGCCTTGCCCTTAGCAAGAGGGGGGTTCCCTTTGTTGACCAGTAGTACCAGTGGAGTCTTTTTTATCGACTGTTCCATAAGTTTGAGCATTCCATGCAGCTCGCTAATACTACAGTTCATCCCTTACATGTTATAGTTTAGGATGAACTGATCATAAGATTCTGACAAGGATGCCAGGATCGTGTTAATCACCAACTCTTGAGAGACAGGTGTGCTAAGACGGGCTGAAGAATCCAAATAGAACTTCATTTTGAGCACGTGAGCGCTCATAGATGTCCCAACCCCCATCGAGCAGGAGTTAAATGCCTTGGCGGTTAAGTATCTCTCTTGATGGGCTTGCTCCTAAAACATCTCATTAAGAGTTGTTATCATGGTAAAGGCTTACTGGTCCATGAACTGCTTTTGTAGCTTAGGGACCATGCATGCCAACATCAGGCATGTCATGTCCCGGTTGTCCCTAACATGCACCTCATATTCGTCTAGCAGTATAGCAAGTGGATGACGCCCAGTAGGTGCTGGTGGTATAGCTCTTTCCAGCACATATTCCTTAGATTTGTGTTTAAGAACTATCCTTAGTTCCTAGACCAATCCAAGAAATTTGGCTCAAAAAGCTTGTCCTTCTTGAGGAGCAAACATAGTGATAAAGAATTATTTGCCATTTGATTACTATACTACATAGAAAAATTATAGAGTATTAATAAAGGTCTTAGTTGTTTTTCACATAATTAATTAATAATGAATATATGTTATTAATTAAGTCAAGCTATTAGGCTAATGGGCTGAGATCTATATTTGACCAAGATATAGTCAGATGAAGGCCTAGAAAAAACTATACCCTTATTATTTAGGTAGGAATGCCATCCAATCCCAACCTAGGGACTCTTGGTTTGATGGGTTTGTTGGCACTTACCCATTTGTGCTTAGGACAGGAGAATCCTACTACCCATGTTAAGTCCAAACCTCCATCCAAGTGTTTAGAGTAACCAATACTCCAACCCAATACAAAATGATGATACTCTAGTGTATCCTGTGAGGGCATGGTCTACAACTAGCCTATCCACGCTTCGGGTTGGTTTTGAATGAGGGAAGCACTTTTAAGTGACTTAATAATTACCATTTGGTTTAGATTCAATTTTAATAACGACTTAGATGCATAAGCGGGTGAAAATGGGATTGGATCATGGCATATGATATTGAAATAAATAAATGCATAATTAAATAAATAATGGAATGCTATGGGCCTATATTACAACCTAATATAATTCTAGTAAACCTCTATTGGAAATGCACCAGGTGGGCCTCCTTCCTTCCTTCTAGGCTCACCTTACATAAATTTCATAATAATAATAAAAAATAAAATTACATTAAAAAAAAATAGCACGCAGGTCATATTTACCTAAAAGAAAAAATACAATCCATCTTGAATTGAGGCCCAATAGCATCCATTCAAACATTTAATCACATAGATATATAATCCAATACATCAATTTATAAACATGTTAAAATGTATGAAATTAATCCCAATAAATTATGTCTTTAGCCATTATTTAGAAACCACCAATTTGGCCCATCATGATTCTAAGCCTTGACAGGCTTTGGGCTTCCAGCCCAAAGTAGAACAATACTCCCACTGGAATTGGGAAACTGTGAATCCAAATCACGCTACCCGGATAATCATGCCAAGAAAACCCGAACTAATTTCATAACACCATATTAATTTTGGAAATTAATATATCATGAATAAAATAAAATTTCATTTAAGAATCAATGTACATTTAAATTGCATAATTTAAACACACAAAATTTTAAAACCCATTAAAATTAAAACTGGGCCCGAACCAGGAAAAAAAAACCTACCAAATCCAAAACACAGCCCGACCTGCTGCTGCATAGGTAACATTGCTGCCCTAGCAGCAGCAGCCTAAAGCGGCCGCCGCCCAGCAGTGGCATGCTACTAGCACAGCAGTTGCCGCGTAGCAGGAGCTGCTGGTGTCAACAGCAGCAGCTGCGGATAGCGATTGCTGCCTAAGGTGCCCAATGGCGACTGCCACTGTTTTTGCTCACTGCCGGCAGTCCCATAGCCTGGAAATAACCTATGATTAAAAAAAGAAAAAAGAAAATAAAGCAATAATAATCCACCAAGAATTACTAAACAACAAATAGAATCAAAAACACATAACAAATATGCAAGAATCAATTTCCATTTACCCAAAAAAAAAAATCAAATCATGGAAAATCATAAACCCCAAAACAAGAATCCCAAAACAAAATACCTAATTTCAAAACATGGGATTCAAACCATTTAAGATATCCATGGATCAAAAGCCTTGCTCTGATACCACTATAGGGATTTTTCATGGAAAATCAACCGATTAAAGTGGAAGCTTGGATCGATTTTCTCAAATTTGTAACCTAAGAGCAATTGAAGTGGAAATCAAAAACACAAAACCAAAGATCAAGAATTAGATTCTCAGCTTTGTATGTTTCTTCTAGAGATGGTTGCAGAGACTAAAGTCAATTTCCTCCACTCTTATGTACACGAACGTTTATCAAGAGGAACCCATGCTAGCGGCAGATCGAAGAAGAGCAAGTAATGTGTGTGGTTGGCCAAAAATTGACACAATAAATTAATTCAGATTTAACTAAAATCAAATACATATAAACCTATATATGTATTTTATTTCTACCTAGAAATAAATTTCTAAGTTAATTTATTTAAATCAAATTTATGCAACCCAATAAAATATTTATCTCTCCAGTTAGTATACTTCAAGTATATAGGTGATCTGACTAGTTCAAACTCAGGCATTCTATGTGTACAATCCTATATTCCCATATTTATGTTGGCTGTGGCCCCAAGGCCCACAAACTATAGGTGGGTTCTAGCAAGCCATTATAGCCCCCAATTAAGGTGGTGACAGCAGTCTAATGGAAGTCTTAACCCTATAGTTAAACTTATATATCCCATGTCATTGATATCAGTGTCCAACACGGAGGTATGGCATCATCACCCTCTTTTGTGTCCATACAGTAACTTGATCCCAAATGAATCAATGCTCACAAACATTCCAACTTATTTGGGTGTGGCCACATTCAAATCAGTTGCATTCTTCAAGAGCCAGTGATATCTTCTCAGTGGTTTACTAAGTGACATTCCCTTCTACATATTCATAGTCTTGTCATGCTCACTAGCACATCCAAATGTATCCATGCTTGGTACCCTGTTACAGGCCCTTTAGGCGTACAACAAAATGTGTCACTTCACATGCAAGACCATAACGTGGTCAAGTCAAAGGATCCATACAAGTACCACATAAGAATCACTTGTGATACTATTCCATATTGATTTCTCGTTTAGTGGATCTATCCAATACCATGCCCCTTTGCATGTACCCAGAAACTTGGTTGACATTCCATGTTTTGTTTCCGGTAAGACACCGCCATAAAACTAAGCTTATGACAGTCTTTTATTCCATTCATTCCCATGACTGGAACAAACTATGAATAACTTTATGGTCGTATCATTTTCCCAATCCATGGTCTTACTACTAAGTGCATGACACTTGTTAATATGGATATGGATATGTCCATCGGATACTCTATTTATAGTATTGCACAAGGTATATATAATAAATAGATTAATGCATTTATTCATTAACACGAATGTATAATACATAAATCTCATTACAAGATACAAAATGTATAATACAATACAAGGACTAGGGCATTCCCAACAAAGAGATAGGCAATTCCTTCACATTACTCCCACTCGTAGCATGGTTCTAGATATACCCAATGTACTAATACTTGGCACCCAGTTACGGGCCTATTAGGGACACATCAAAGTATACAAGGTCACATCCAATAGTGTAGCAATATCAGGTCTGAGGATCCAATATAAGCTATTGGGAATACCTTAGTCCCATGGCATTGGTCTTTGTATTGTATCTTATAATGAGATTTATGTATTATACATTCGTGTTAATAAATAAAGGTATTAATCTATTTATTATATATACCTTGTGTAATATTAAAAATAAAGTATCCAATGGACATATCCATATCCATGTTGACAAGTGTCATGCACTTGGTAGCAAGACCATAGATAGGGAAAATGGTATGACCATAAAGTTATCCATAATCTATTCCAGTCATAGAAATGAATGGAACCAAAGATTATCATAAGCTTGGTTGTATGGCGGTGTCTGACTTGCTATAGAACATGGAATGTCAACCAAGTTTATGGGTACATGCAAAGGGGCATGGTACTGGATAGATCCACTAAGCTAGAAATCCACATGGTATAGTATCACAAGTGATTCTTATGTGGTTCTTATATGGATCCAATGACCTGGCCATGTTATGGTCTTGCATGTGAAGTGAAACATTTTGGTGTACGCTTAAAGGGCCTGTAACAGGGTGCCAAGTCTGGGTCTGTTCGGATGTGCCAATAAGAATGGTAAGACTATGAATATGCAGAAAGGAATGTCACTCAGTAAACCACTGAGAAGATATCTCTAGCCTCTTGATGAATGCAACTAATAAGAGTATGGCCACACCTAACAAGTTTGAACTTGCTTGTGAGCATCAATTCATTCAGAATCAAGTAAATGTACTAACACAAAAGAGGGTGATATTACCATGCCTCCATGTTGGACACCAATATCAATGACATGGGATATATAAGTTGAACTACAGGGTTATGATTTTAGTTTGGCTGCTATCTCTATATTAATTGGAGCCTATAGTGACTTGCTATAGTTCACCTACAATCTGTGGGCCATGGACCCATCGCCAACATAAAGATGGACCCACAAGATCGTACATATAGAATGTCAAAGCTTGAACTAATCAAATCACCTATATACTTGGAGTGTACTTATTGGAGAGATAAATATTAATTGATTAGATTATGAATCAACTGGATTGATCAATATAATTTAATTGATAAATATTTTAAATGGGTTTCGCAAAGTTAATTCAATTAATTTATGAACTTATTTCCAGGTGGAAATAAAACATATGTATAGGTTTACATAAATTAGCGTTTTTAAGTGAGGCTTAAATTAATCTTAGGGATTAATTTAATTAGTCAATTTAATTTTAATTTGAATCTCATGTATCATATTATATGATTTAATATGATGACATACATTAAAATTCAAATTGAAATTGAAGTTAAATTAAAACCTAAAACATTAATTTTAACCTAGGGTATTTATGGTATAAATACCCACTTCTAGAACAAAAACCCTAACCCTATTTTGGAGCTCAAAATTTCGGCACCCATTGAGAAAAGAGGCAAAAATTTCAGCCACCAAATTCCATCCTCTCCATTGATTCGATGTTAGCACGAGACTCCATAGATGTTCGCGTACAAGATTGTGGAGCAGATTGATCTTGGTTTCTACAGTAGTCTCTAGAAGTGACAATCAAAGTTTAGAATCTAATTCTTGTTCTTTGATTTCATGTTTTTTTGATTCCTACTTCAATTGCTCCTGGTTCACGAATTTGAGAAAATCAACCCTAGCTTCAGCTTTTATCAGTTGATTTTCTATGAAAAATCCCTACATAAGTAATACGTGAGAAACACTTATGACACTAAGCCATGTAGTGTTTTCACAAATGGATCAATCTAGTGCACTCTTCACTAACATGCAACTATGTCCTTGATCAACTCTCCAAGTCATATGGTCGGTAAGACACCACCCATCTCATAAGGAACATACTAGTCTTTAGTTATATTCATTCCCATGATTATAACAGACTAGGGATAGCTTTAAAAATGTGTTCTTTAAACTCATAATCTTACTCATTCAATACACATTACTAATAAACATGAGTAAACACCAGTTTATGGATTCTCAATGTTTATTAATTTCACAAGTAATTCAATAAATATGATTATGCCTTTTATTAATACCAAGTAAATGTATTCTCGTACATAAATAAAATAGAGTATATCATATAGGGACTAGGGCATAACGTAACAAAGAGTAGCAGCAACACCATGGAGAATGAGGACGATGATGACAGTGATGATGGTGGAGACTCTTAGTCTCTTGGTGCGTAAATAAATACACACACTAATAGAAGCAAGTGCACTTCATCGCTCAAGTAATACAGAGTAAGAAGGATGTTGATCCCACGAGGACTAACTTATGCAAATCCTAAACGTAGTTAGATTTCTATCAATCTAGACAGAGAGAATAATATATCTTTGATCTTGGTTTGTGAATTAAAATTACTGCTAAAAACAATTTAATTAAACCTAAGAATGTAACAAAGTTATATATGAGAAATTCAATGAGGAAGCTAACTAAGGCGTCCGGTTTCACTTAGCACTAATTCCAATAATATTTTAAGTTATGCAATTAATCCGAATAAATTCCAAAATGGTGGTTTCCATAAATAATTAATACCGGTTAGGTCTATTAATTCTAATTCTTAACCTAAATACTTAAACCTCTCAGTTTTAAGCATTAAGTCTAAGAAATCCTAGCACTAACTAGTGAGCCACTAGAGCAATGGTCATGCAAAAGTCGTGTTGTATGATTCTGTTAATCTAGTCTTTTGGTCAATTATAGATTAACTATGAACATTTAAATTGATGGTCATGCATCCAAAGCATTAAACATACACAACACAATATTGGAAAATAATACGAATGAAATTGCATTAAACATAAAATGATTACATGGAACAATTGCTAAGATCCACCATAGCCTTAGCTATGGTGGAATTAGTTCATCACTAAACTAATAACACAAAAATGGATTAAAGAAAACATGGTAAAGAGAAAGGTTTATAGAAAACTAGAATCAAAGGGGTTGATGTACGGATCGTTGAGATGAAAAGATGATTGCTCCTCCAAACCTTAGCTCCCAAGAACACATTCTCCCAATCCATTCTTCCAAGAGAGAAAATAAAAAATAAAATCTGAAGAGTTAAACTCTCAAACGCTAAAACTCCCAAAAACTAAAAACTACTACTGAATAATGAATGCCCTTCTTTTAACTCCTCCCTCAAAAACAAAAAGGAAATAAGAGTTCTTCTGAGAGTCCAAAACCATTCCTTCTTTTAAGGGAATCACTAAAAAGAAAAATTCCTCCTTTGACAAGGAGTCCATTAGCTATGAAGAATTCTGAGCCAAAAGACTTCTACTTCTCTCCTCAATAAGACCAAACCCGCAGCTTTTCCTTGGCTCATTATGAACACAGACCCAAACCAAATCAGCTTTAAAACTCCATAATCAGCACCTCCCAAGGCATGGTCATGCCTTAGGATTGCTCCTAGGCTATTTCAAGTCAATTTCGCTGCCTTATCATGCACTTTTAGCTCCATTCTCTTCTTAGGAGTCCTAACAAGGAAAATACATAAAGAGGAAGTAAAATATGCCTTAAATAAATAGAAACAATTCAATTGAAGCACAAAAACGAAGGTAAAATAAGTATATAAAATACACTTATCATCTCTTGACTGATTTTGGATAGGAACATTGATTTTTGAACTTTTGATTTGGCTTCTGTATATATCTGATTTATGACCTATAGTCATTAGAGCTAATCTTAGGGTTTGAATATTCTTGGACATTTGAAAAGGTGTTTCAATACACTTTATTGACAATTTCTTGAAACATTGCATGTGATCCATTGACAAATTTAACTTTCCCCTAGCTTTGTCGATGAGTCTACCTTTGATGACTCATGTAATTCTATGAGTATAACCTATTTGAATTTGAATGTAATTACCTACTAATGGGTATTTAAATGGATGACATGTTGTATGTGTTACAGACACTTAAGAAAAATATATAATTTTCATAACATTATCATGCTATGATAAAAAAATGAGTATAACAAGGAACCCAATAGTAACTTTAGCTTTGATCAATATTCTATTTTGTTACCTGTGCATCCTTTTCTATTTTCCACACAAGAGATTTTCTCTCAGATGCCTTACCTAGACCCACTTTTTAGTTTTTAGTCTACCAGGTCGTCCTAAATTTTGCCTGAGGCCCCCTTTTCAAATTTCACCTTAGCGGACTTTTTTTTTAGAGAATAATGGTGATCCTGCTTGGTACTTGACATGACTCCTTAGGACCGTTCTACTTTGAGCGTAACGTTTTGGCTTTCTCTTCAGTGATTGATTTTTAAGACTTCTGCTTGGATTGTCTCACATACGGTAGAACGCTCTCTTCCTTAAATAGTAAAGTCTTGATTTAGAAATTTCAGATTGTTTCCTTTGAACTTGGTAGCTTTGAGGGATTGGTTGGGTGATGACAAATAGGGGTTTGATCGGGTGATGGGAATAGGTTCAAACATTGGGGTTTCCTTGCATTCCCATGGGGTGACACAAAGTTTTCCTTCGAGTGTATTCTTTCAGTCATTGCTGTGGGTGGTGTATTGATATCATCTTAATGAGATTTAGTGTAGACAATTTTAACTTCTCTGCATTATGTCGATCACAACCTTTTTGGGATTTAGTGTAGATAATTTTTGACTTCTCTTGCATTATGTCAATTGCAACCCTTCTCTTTCGTTTTGTTTCACATCTAATTTTCCCGTGTTGCTTGGATTTAGCTGCTTTACTAGTTTGGTTGATTTATGCCTTCATTGTTTAAGAATTAGTGATGCTAACCATACATTCGAAGTAACCCTTTTTTTATCCCTTGGGAAAGTCGATTGTACTGTATTCTTCATGGTGAGTTGACTGGCAGTTTTTCTAGGCGATGTGTACTTTGTCTCCTTTTGCAAGATAAGGTTCTTAGTGATGTTTGCCTTTGGCTCATGGGATACCACCTTTTCATGCAATGTGGCATTTGGTATTTAAGCTCTTTATGGAGAGTTAGGTTTGGTGTAAGGTTCAGGTAAAGTTTAACTTTTCCGCTTAAAGTGTTTACAAAGGTTGAGCATTGTATGTGGTCTCACAAAGTTTGGCTTTTCTATTTTTGGTGCCATTTGAGGATTGGGCTCAGGTGTGGAGAAAGTACTCCTATTCCTGCTGTCTGAAAATTTTGTATTCTGTTTTGTTTCTGAACTAAGGTTCTAACATGGTGTGTTCTTCCTTATGTTTTCCTAATTGATGCTCATAGTGTCAAATCGATGCTTGTAAGGATGGTATGCATCGATCTTCCTTTTATCGCTAAATGATGTATGATATTGATACAGAGTTTCATTTTTGTACCTAATCTCTCCTTTCAAGAGAAAATATAACCAAAGCTAGATTTACTTTTGGATTCCTTGTTATGCTCATGCCAATTATGTGCATTTTAATGTAATGTATGTTGGATATGGTTCTCAAGTGATCAAATACACACATGATGTCATGCTTATGTAAATAACACATAAGTAAAATGGACTAATATGATGGACTTTCATTAGATTGAAAACAAAGAAGGTTTAAGCAATTACAAAAGAGCTCTCAAAATTCCATGTTGTTGTTTTGTTCCCTCCATGGCATAACAGTTCTCCTTCCTTCCTTGTCAAATGACTCATTCAACCTTGGACTTCCCTCTGAAATCCACTGGCGGTTCATTCTCACTGGTCAAATCTGATATCTCTAACTTCGCTTCATTAACCAGCCTCTATATATCTTTTCTTAGAATGACATTCGTTAGTTCTGTGTCTTGTTGCTACATGGTATACGCAAAAATCATTCTCATATACCTCAGTCGGGTTCTCAAAAGGTCTCAATGAGTACAAAAGACCTTATTTCAGACACTTAATAAATACTTGAGACAAAAGCATAGGCTAAGGAGGAATCTCAACAAGGGGTTCACTAATGTTTTGGACAGATAATCCCAAGGTGTTAGTTTCCATTTCTGCTTCTCCTTCAATGGCCCGGTCATCTATAGGAACATGGATGTTTTTTAGCAGATCTTCCACTTGGGCTGCAGACATTTTCGTAGCCGTTACTTCATCTATTAGGCTACTGTCCCTTGCAAAATAAAGGCACACATCTCTTTTGAGCTCGGCCACTAACTTTTCTAGTTCTGCACACCTCCCCTTTAGCCTTTCCAATAGGATCCCATGAGAAACTTGTTCTAAACAAATCAAATTGCTCTTAGTGTGTTACTAAAACTTGCCCCTGACTCGAACTGGCAATTCCTACACTACCAGTTGTGGTTGAGCTGCCAAGATACCGATTCTAGTTCCCTTCGAGGTAGATGGCCACACTACAGAGATCACTTAAGGTATTGTAATATTGGTGCTTCAGATGCTCTTAGAAGATACTTTTGCTCCCTTCTAGAAGCTTCTGAATCAATTCATCTTCAAAAGGTCGCTTTTGCAACTGAATCAGTTTTCTCATCTATCTTCTGTAAAAAGCTATAAATGGCTCCCTAGGCTGTTGTTTCACCTCCTCCAAATCATATAGTCTCACACACATTACATCGTTAAAGCTGAAGTGTTCCATAAAAATTGTAGAGAGGCTCTCCCAGTTTGACTACACCTCTTCAGGCAAATTGTTATACCAAATCAGTGCATCCTTTTCCAAAGTGGTGGGAAACAAATTAATCTACTACTTTTTGGTGAAACCTATCATTAGTATTAACCTGTCATCAGTATTACCCTGGCATATGTGTTCAGATTTCTTTCGGGCAATCCTAAGCCTTTATAAGTAGTCATTCTTGGGACCTTATGGGGGCATCTCTATCCCTTGGCTGATTACTTTTTCAACATCAATACACCTGTGCCTTGAGCTGGCTCCTTCCATCATCTCAGACAATATTCTTTCCAACTCTTCTTTAAAAGTGGCTACCCCTTCTAATGTCTTGCCAGACCCATTCATGCTAACCTAGATCATTATCACCTAAAAGCCCTCAAAAGGTGGCACTTCCGTGTTCAATGCTACTACTACTGAAGGGGTGTTAGCCTCAATAGTCACAATCCCCTTATCCAATGGGAACTTAATATTTTGGTGAAGAGTGGAAGGTACTCCACCTAAAGGATGGAACCATGGTCTACCCAACAGTAGTGAAAAGGTGAATGGAATATCAGTCACCGTAAAGGACACGGTCGACTTAATAGGTCCAACTTCAATTTCTGCTTTGAAGGTGCCAATTGTCAACCTTTTAAAATCATCATATGCCCTGATCACAGTGGAGGATCTTCTTAGTGTTTCTTCGCTCAATCCTAAATAGGGCAACATATTCATGGGGTAGATGTTCAGGGCTGAACATTGGTCAAACATGACACATGGTATTACTTGGTCTAAAATGTTGACTTTCACATAAATGGCCTTATTATGGTCCCGGATCTTATTGACTAGCACCTCCTGATGCTTTTCAGAAGCTGTTATCAGGTCCCAAAGACTCATTTGTACTAGAGTCTTCTTCATTTGGACCACTACAAAATCCTCTTTTTATGTTACATTCAGGGGCTCTATGCTGCTTCTATCAACTTTTGCCCCTTCTGGGGCTTGGACACTTCGAGCCCCTAAGGGGCCATTGGCTAATAATCCTGACCACTTTGGGTGATATTTCTAACTCCTTTTAACTTCTTTACCACTCCTACATTTAGGCAATTCTAGTTTTCATACCCATCCTCCGAGTCCACTTCATCCAAACACATTGGCACTGATGTTTAGATTTCCCTAACCTGGTTATCTTCTTCTACCCCGATCGATCAAACTATAGTGTTTGCTTGCAGGACCTGTGCGAATACAAATTTGTCTGGCAGGCCTGATTGTACCATATTCAACTGCTTCTCAAATTATGGCAGCGGGTTGGTCTGAGTACTGGCCTTTAGCGGTTCCTATAGCTTCCCCTCATTTATAAACTTTTGAATGTCATTCCTCAATCTCAAGAAATGGTTGGTTCGGTGGCCTACCACCACATGGTAACTGCAAAAGTTATCTTTGTCAACCTCTAGTGGAGGGCTATATGGACGTAGCGACTGCAATAACCCACCGTTTCAACACTTGGCAAATATTTTGGCTAGAGACAAAGTCCATGGTGACACCCCTATGGTCTTCTACTCTTCTTTTTCTATGGACTATCCTTAAGATACCGCTACTACTGTTGGGTTATGCCCCAGTGTCTATATGATGTTATCTATTTGTTTTATGTATGAGAATACATTTACTCTTTAATAAAAGGAATAATCATATTTATTGACTTACATATGCAATTGATAAATATTAAGAATCCAGAAACCGGTGTTCACTCATATTTGTTAGTAGCGTGTACTGAACGAGTAAGACCATGAGTTTAAAGAACATAGTTTTAAAACTATCCCTAGTTTGTTATAACCATAGGAATGAATATAACTAAAGACTAGTATGTTCCTTGTGAGATGGGTGGTGTATTACTGACCGTAGGACTTACAAAGTCTATCAAGGACATAGGTACATGTTAGTGAACAATGTACTGTATCAATCTATATGTGCTCAGATTTCTTTCGGGCAATCCCAAGCCTTTATAAGTAGTCATTCTTGGGACCTTATGGGGGCATCTCTATCCCTTGGCTGATTACTTTTTTAACATCAATACTCCTGTGCCTTGAGCTGGCTCCTTCCACCATCTCAGACAATATTCTTTCCAACTCTTCTTTAAAAGTGGCTACCCCTTCCAATGTCTTGCCAGACCCATTCATGCTACCCCGGATCATTATCACCTAAAAGCCCTAAAAAGGTGGCACTTCCGTGTTCAATGCTACTACTACTGAAGGGTTGTTAGCCTCAATAGTCACAATCCCCTTATCCAATGGTAACTTAATATTTTGGTGAAGAGTGGAAGGTACTCCACCTAAAGGATGGAACCATGGTCTACCCAACAGTAGTGAAAAGGTGAATGGAATATCAGTCACCGTAAAGGACACGGTCTACTTAACAGGTCCAACTTCAATTTCTGCTTTGAAGGTGCCAACTGTCAACCTTTTAAAATCATCATATGCCCTGATCACAGTGGAGGATCTTCTTAGTGTTTCTTCGCTCAATCCTAAATAGGGAAACATATTCTTGGGGCAGATGTTCAGGGCTGAACAGTCGTCTAACATGACACATGGTATTACTTGGTCTAAAATGTTGACTTTCACATAAATGGCCTTATTATGGTCCCGGATCTTATTGACTAACACCTCTTGATGCTTTTCAGAAGCTGCTATCAGGTCCCAAAGACTCATTTGTACTAGAGTCTTCTTCATTTGGACCACTACAAAATCCTCTTTTTATGTTACTTTCAGGGGCTCTATACTGCTTCTGTCAACTTTTGCCCCTTCTGGGGCTTGGACACTTCGAGCCCCTAAGGGGCCATTGGCTAATAATCCTGACCACTTTGGGTGATATTTCTAACTCCTTTTAACTTCTCTACCACTTCTACATTTAGGCAATTCTAGTTTTCATACCCGTCCTCCGAGTCCAATTCATCCAAACTCATTGGCACCGATGTTTCGATTTCCCCAACCTAGTTATCTTCTTCTACCCCGATCGATCAAACTATAGTGTTTGCTTGCAGGACCTGTGCGAATACAAATTTGTCTGGCAGGCCTGATTGTACCATATTCAACTGCTTCTCAAATTATGGCAGCGGGTTGGTCTGAGTATTGGCCTTTAGCGGTTCCTATAGCTTCCCCTCATTTATCAACTTTTGAATGTCATTCCTCAATCTCAAGAAATGGTTGGTTCGGTGGCCTACCACCATATGGTAACTGCAAAAGTTATCTTTGTCAACCTCTAGTGGAGGGCTATATGGACGTAGCGACTGCAATAACCCACCGTTTCAACACTTGGCAAATATTTTGGCTAGAGACAAAGTCCATGGTGACACCCCTATGGTCTTCTACTCTTCTTTTTCTATGGACTATCCTTGAGATACCGGTACTACTATTGGGTTATGCCCCAGTGTCTATATGATGTTATCTGTTTGTTTTATGTATGAGAATACATTTACTCTTTAATAAAAGGCATAATCGTATTTATTGAATTACTTATGCAATTGATAAATATTAAGAATCCATAAACCGGTGTTCACTCATATTTGTTAGTAGCGTGTATTGAACGAGTAAGACCATGAGTTTAAAGAACATAGTTTTAAAACTATCCCTAGTTTGTTATAACCATAGGAATGAATATAACTAAAGACTATTATGTTCCTTGTGAGATGGGTGGTGTATTACCGACCGTAGGACTTACAAAGTCTATCAACGACGTAGGTACATGTTAGTGAACAATGTACTGTATCGATCTACTTGTGAGAACACTACATGTCAAATAAATATCCCAAGAGTTAGATGGATGACCGTTCCATACCGTGTGTAAGACACCGATATCAGATGTACAAAGGATCGTATAAGAATACTCCAGGTGTATGTCATTTTGATTTTGACATCTCCATCCCAATTGGGGGTTGTAACGGCTTGCTAGAGCCCACTTACAACTTATAGGCCGAATGTCATTTCGGGCCATGGATAACATACGGATGGACCTATAGGATAGCATACTAAGGAGTTTAGGCAGGCTCTATGATGGACCAATTGATATGTATTTGATACATATCAATTATTGATTATTGGATTATTGTATTTTATGGGATTAATTGTTAAGTCCAAATAAAATAAAATAACCTATGGTGAGAAATTGATTTCTATGGTTTTTCAAAGTTAACATATGGTGACTTTGGTTAAATCATAATACATGTAGAGTATGATGGATATTTTACATAGGATGGTATTTCAGGTATCTTGCTTTATGTTTCATACATAAAGCGTAAAGAGAAAAACCCTAATATTGAATGGTCATTACCTAGCCACCAATTCTCTGTTGGAAATGCCCTAGTCCCGAGGCATTGGTCCTTGCATTTGTATCATACATTGATTGGATTCATTTATTATATTTATCTTGTGCAATATATTAAATGAAGTATCTAATGGATATATCTATATCCATGATGACAAGTGTCATGCACTTGGCAGTAAGACCATGGATAGGGTAAACGATATGGCCATAAATAGATCCGTAGTCTGTTCCACTCATGGGAATGAATGGAATAAGAGACTATCATTAACCTGGTTATATGGCGGTGTCTTACCGGTCATTGGACATGGAATGTCAACAAAGTTAATGGGTACATGCATGGGGGCATGGTACTGGATAGATCCACTAAACGAGTAATCCATATGGTATAGTATCACAAGGGATTCTCGTGTAGTACTTGTATGGATCCTTTGACCTTACCATATGATGGTGTTACATGTGAGGTCGCATGCTTAGGGGTACGCCTAAAGGGCCTGTAATAGGGTGCCAAGTATGGGTACTTTCGGGCATGTCACTTAGCATGGTAATACTATGGATATGCAGAAGGGATTTGTCACTCAGTAGTCCACTGGGAAGATATCACCGGCCTCTTGATGAATGTAATTGATAAGAGTGAGGCCACACCCAAACAGGTGGGAACTTGTTTGTGAGCTTTAGTGCATTCGGGATCGAGTTAATGTCCGAACACAAAAGAGGGTGATCAATCCATGCCTCTGTGTTGGACACCAATATCGATGACATGGGATATACAAGTTTAAACTACAGGGTTACGATTACAGTCGGACTGCTATCTCTGTCTTAATTGGGGGCTGCAGTGGCTTGCTAGAGCCCGCCTACAGTCTGTGGGCCATAGGCCAACTGCCAACATAAAGACGGGCCCATAGGATCGTACATATAGAATGTCTGAGTTCGAACTAGTCGGATCACCTATAAACTTGGAGTATACTAATTGAAGAGATATATATTAATCAATTAAATTAAAGATCAATTGGATTGGTCAATATAATTTAATTGACATATATTTATATTTATTGGGTTGGACAAAGTTGATTTGAATAAATTAACTTGTGAATAAATTTCCTGGTGGAAATTTAATACATATATAGGTTTATATGTATTTGTTTCTAGTCAAATCATAAATTAATTTATTGGGTTAATTCCAAATGGCAAATCTATTTAATTTAAATGACAAGTATCTTATATAATATGGTATTATATAATATGGTATTATATAAATACATGCATAGAAATTAAATTAGAATTGATTAGGAATTAAACCATATTAATTAATTAGGATTTATGGAATTATGGCATCAATTCCATTTATAGAAACAAAGTAAATCACCCAATAGATATAGGAGATAATTTAAAAGCTAAATGGGGAATTTTCCTATTAAGGAAAATTCGGCCATTATGGTTTTATGGGGCTGAAATTTTCGGCCAAAGAACATGGGATTCTTGTCTCTTCTTTTTGATCCGCCGCTAGCACGAGTTGGACTCGATAGGCGTTCGTGTACGTGAGAGTGGAGGGAATCTCCTTTGATTCCTGCAGTCTTCATCCATCTCTAGAAAGAGATATGCCGGGTAAGAATGTGAACTCTTTCTATCTAATTTTAAGTTTTTCAATTTCCATCTCAATTGCTCCTGGGACTGGATTTGAGGAAATCACCGCGTTCTTCCGCTTTTATCGGGTGATTTCCGGTGAAAAATCCCAACAGTGGTATCAGAGCAGGCTTTTGATCCGTGGAAATTGAATAATTTGGTTGAATCCCATTTTTGAAATTGGATGTTTTTATTGGAATTCATGATATGGGTTTTATGATTTTTCCCATATGTTTTATACAATGAAAATAAACGTTGCATATTGGTTTATGTTATTTTATTTTTTTGTATGTTATTGGAATTCTTGGAGAATTGCATTGTGTTGATGGATGGTGTATTTTTTCATTTAATTTTGGTTATTTAAAAAAAAAATCTGCCTCCTGGGGTGCAGGGCTGCCGGCGGCGGGAGGCGCAGCCGCAGCCGCAGCCGCAGCCTGCTGCTACCACTGGTTCCAGCAGTAGCGGGCTGCTGCAGGCGGCAGCGGGCTGCTGCAGGCGGCAGCCACTACTGGGCACGGCAACAGCGGGCAGCCGCTAGGCGGCTACAGCGGACCGGGCCG
Organism: Euphorbia tirucalli; assembly: GCA_039660915.1. NCBI lineage: Eukaryota > Viridiplantae > Streptophyta > Magnoliopsida > Malpighiales > Euphorbiaceae > Euphorbia > Euphorbia tirucalli. The sequence continues at coordinate 36,301,061 of CM077633.1, forward strand.
AGTATTTTAGATATTGCGGGTTTTGGGCCCGGGGCCCAGTTTTGAAATTTTAATTGGTTTTAAAATTCGTGTGTTTAAATTTATATAATTTAAATGCGCATGGTTTCTTGGATGAATTTCAATTTCTTCATGTGATATTAATTTTTGAAATTAATAAGGTTAATGGAAATTGGTTCGGGTAATTTTGGCACAATTACTTGGATGGCTAAATTGGACCCATGGTTTCCCAATTCCAGTGGGAGCAGTTGGACTGCCTGGGCTGGAGGCCCAAAGCCCGTTAAGGGTTAGAACCATGGTGGGCCAAAATTGGCGGTTTCCTAATAATGTCTTGGACATAATTGAAATGGGCCTAAATCATGCATTATAACATGCTCTTGAATTGTATGTATTTGATGCATATATGTAATTAAATGTTTGTATGGTTGGATGCTATTGGGCCTTTTACAAGATGGGTTGTATTTTTCTTTTTGGGTAAATACGGCCTGCGTGTCGTTTTTCCTTTTTTAATGTAATTTTATTTTATTTAAATATTATAAAATTTGTAAAAGAAGAAGCCCATGGAGTGGTGAGCCCAAGTGGAGGTGCAAGCCTAAATGGAGTTGCAAGCCCAGAAGGAAAAGATGGAGGCCCACCTGATATTCATTTCTAGTATAGGTTTACTAGAATAATATTAGGATGTAATATAGGCCCATAGCAGTCCATTTTACTTTTATTTAATTATGCTTTATATTCATTTGCATGTATGGATGTATGTTCCAATAGCAATTTCACCCGCCTTATGTATGTAAGCCGTTATAATTGAATCTAATAACCAAATGGAATTACTAAGTCGCTTAAAAGTGCTTCCCTCATTCAAAACCAAATCGAAGTGGGAATAGGCCAGTTGTAGACCATGCCCTCGCAGGATGCACTAGAGTATTGTCACCTTGTATTGGGTTAGAGTATAGGATACTCTAACACTTGGATGGAGATTTTGACTTGGTGTGGGTAGTAGGATTCTCCTGGCCCTAAGCAGAGATGGGTAAGTGCCAACAAGCCCATCAAACCGCGAGTCCCTATGTTGGGATTGGACAACGTTCCTACCTAAATAGTTAAGGTGTAGTTGTACCAAACCCTCGTTTGGCTATATCTTAATGAAATATGGATCTCGGCCCATGAGCCCAACAACTCGGTTTAAATTAATAACTTGATTCATTATTAATTTATATGGGAACAACAAAGTAAAGCCCTTTATTAACACTCTAAATGTTTTTCTGTGTAGAAACACGCAATTGGCAAACACAAATACCTTATCACTGCGATCTATTCTTGAAAGGGACAAGCTTTCCGGTCCTAAGTTTTTAGACTGGTCTAGGAACTTGAGGATAGTTCTAAGATGATAGTCAAAAGAGTATGTACTGGAAAGGCCTGTGCCGGCTGCGCCTCAAGTATGTAATCCATCGGCTGCCCAGTTGGAGGAATACGAGGCGCATGTCAAGGACAACCGGGATGTGACATGCCTTATGTTGGCCTGTATGGTCCTTGAACTGCAAAAACAGTTTATGGACCACCAAGCCTATGCTATGATAACAACTCTTAACGAGATGTTTCAAGAGCAAGCTCGTCAGGAAAGGTACTTGACCAATAAGGCATTCCACTCTTGTAAGATGGGGGCCAGGACATCTGTGAGTGCACACATGCTCAAGATGAAGGGCTATCTAGATACTTTGGCCCGTCTCGGATCGCCTATCTCTCAAGAGTTGGCGGTGGACACAATCCTCGCGTTCTTGCTGGATTCTTATGATCAGTTCATCCTTAACTACAATATGCAAGGGATGAACCGTACTGTCAGTGAGCTGCATGGGATGCTTAAGCTTGCTGAGCAGTCGATCAAGAAGACTCTGCCGGTGCTGCTGGTCAACAAGGGGAACCCTCCTCTTGCCAAGGGTAAGGCCAAGGAAAAGGCCAAGGCCAAGGCCATAAAGGCCAAAGCCAAGAAGGCCAAGGCCCAACCCAAGGCCCAACAGAGGACATGTCCTGAAGATGTCTGTTTCGGGTGTAGACAGACGGGCCATTGGAATAGATCGTGTCCCAGGCTGATGGGAGAGCAAAGAAGGGGCCAAGGTGCGTCCTCTTCAGGCATTTATGTTATAGACATTAACCTTACTGTTTCAACATCATGGGTATTGGATACTGGATGTGGTTCCCACATTTGTTGCAATGTACGGGGACTTAAGAACAGAAGGTCATTGGGGTCGGGAGAGGTGGACTCGCGGGTCGTAAATGGAGCAAGGGTTGCTGCCATAGAGATCGGCGAATATCACGTTGTGATGCCCAGCGGATTGGTTTTAATTTTGGAACATTGTTATTTTGTACCTGCTATATGTAGGAACATTATTTCTGTATCAATGATGGATATTTCTGGATTTAATTTTACCATTGGTAGAATTTCTTTGTCTAGAGAGGGATTATTTTATGGAGAAGCTCTATTAAATAATGGCCTATATATCCTGGACTTAAATGAAACCAATCATGTCTATAACTTAAACACTAAAAGGGTTAAGCCTAACGAACTTAATCCTGTCTACCTATGGCATTATCGTCTTGGCCATATAAACGAGAAGCGCATTGCTAGACTTCACAAAGCTGAAGTCCTAGGGTCATTTGACTTGGAGTCAATTGATACATGCGAATCATGTTTACGAGGCAAGATGACAAAGGCGCCTTTTAGCAAGAAGGCTGAAAGGGAAACTGGCTTATTGGACCTAATACATTCAGATGTATGTGGACCTATGAGCGCAGCGACCAAAGGTGGGCATCTGTACTTCATCTCGTTCACGGATGATTTCAGCAGATATGGCTATGTCTATCTGATGAAACACTAATCCGAGACCCTTAATAGGTTCAAGGAATTTAGGAACGAGGTACATGTTGGGAATTAATCGCACAAAACAAACATAAAACGCAGCGGAAAAAGATTAATCCCCACCAAGGACCCATGTACATTACATTGAATCGGAAGGAGGGTTAAAGAATTACCTTAATTCTTTGAAGTTTGAATCACTTAGGAACCAAAATAGCTTCCCTCTATGGTTGATCCACACGGAGCAATACGTTCACCGCGTGCTAGCGCCGGGATAGAAGAAACGGTTTCCTCGAATTGAGAGAGAGGCAGAAAATCAAATTTTCTCTTGGCTTGGAGAGGAGAATTTCGGCTGGCTGCTTGGTCTAGTGTGGCTGCCGAATTCTGCTTCTATATCATTATAGGATTGATTAGGTTTTAGGTTTTTATTTCCTTAAATATAAAACCTAATTAGTTAATTATAATTATAACCTAATACACCTATTAGTTATAATTATATATTAACCCACACAATTTAATATTAATTCTCAATTAACATTAAATCAAATCAATTCTCCATAATACACATATGTATATATAATATTATAATTAATTATATCTCTATATAATTAAATTATAATATGTAGCATACTTTATGCAATATTAATCACATTAATATTTATATATACATAAATATATATCACTATATATATTTATACTCTTTCTCATTCATAAATTATTATCCAATAATAATTTATACCCGATAAGATGAACTTCATTTTGCTCTTGTGTGTGACCCTATAGGTTCATATTAATTGGCAATAAGGAAATTACCATAATGTCCTTATAGGTCACAAGCGGACTCTAGCAAGCCATTACGACTACCCAATTAATATGATTGGACTGATCCAATACCTATTTATTGAATGTCATATTCCCTTTTGTCTCTTTGATATCAAGATTAATTATAAGACATGGTACACTTGTCAATCTTACATAATTAATCATATGCTTTCTCGATCTCAAAGTAAACTGTTCAGACAAATCAATTGATACTCTTATCAATTATTTGAGCACGGCCATGCATTTAACAGTCTTACTTATCGAGGGGCCCAGTGATATCGCTCTCTTGTTAGAGAGGGACAAAATCCCATATCTGTCACTCACATCCCAAAGCATGAGTCATATCGTACCCAACCACAGCCTTTATAACTACTCTGTTACAAGCAGCGTTTGACTGCGTCAAAGCACAACATAAATTCATCCCGGAATCCATGGTGACCTCAGGTCAAAGGAATCAGCTGATGACACTACTATAATCAAGATCAGTTGTGACACGTGACCATGAACTTGATCTTATAGTGGGTCTCCAGCAACATGTTCTCTAACACATTGCCCGTGAGTATAATCTGTATCTGTATACACTATATTCATCTTATGAATATCCATTATTACTCACACTAGTCTTAGTTTGTTATTATTCCCATAATAACAATCGACTAGGGAAATTTAGAATTACACAATTAATTCATGGATACATTATCATAAATACTAACATACAAATATATATGATAAAATAAGTCTTTATTAATGACTTAAGAAGATTGTTTACATAATCCAACATTGGCTTAGGGCACAATCTCTAACAATCTCCCACTTGCCCTAAGTCCAATCTTCAAATGTATCTAATACCCATGGACCTAGCATGACCATCATGTACAGCTTGTGAAAGAGCTTTTGTTAGTGGATCGGCAACATTGTCTTCAGACGCAACTTTGCATATCTTCACATCTCCTCTTGAGATGACTTCTCTTATGTAGTGAAAACGCCGAAGTATATGTTTGGATTTCTGTGACACACTAGGTTCCTTAGCAAGTGATATTGCCCCATTGTTGTCACACAAGAGGCTCACAGGATTCACTATGCTAGGAACGACACCAAGTTCTTCGATGAACTTCTTGATCCAAACAGCCTCTTGGGCTGCATCTGATGCAGCAATATACTCGGCTTCTGTTGTAGATGCAGCTATCGTGCTTTGCTTAGAACTCTTCCAACTTATCGCACCTCCATTCAGAATGAACACATACCCAGACTGTGACTGCATCTGATCTTGATCAGTTTGGAAACTTGCATCCGTGTAACCATTTACAACAAGATCTTCGTCCGAGCCTCCATATATCAAGAATGTATCTTTAGTTCTTCTCAAGTACTTAAGAATACTCTTGACAGCAGTCCAGTGACTATCACCTGGATCAGACTGATATCTACTTGTCATGCTCAAAGCAAAAGAGACATCTGGCCGAGTACATACCATGGCATACATGATAGATCCTATAGCTGACGCATAAGGAATCTTATCCATGCGTTGACGTTCTTCAACTGTCACAGGACATTGCTTACGACTAAGCTTTATCCCTTGCCCAATAGGAACATTTCCTTTCTTTGATTGATCCATACTGAACCTTTTCAGTATTTTGTCAATGTATGTACTCTGGCTCAAACCTATCAATCTCTTAGATCTATCTCTATAGATCTTTATTCCAAGAATGTAGGCTGCCTCACCCAAGTCTTTCATAGAAAAACACTTTCCTAGCCAAGATTTTACTTCTTGCAAGGTAGGAATGTGATTTCCTATTAACAATATGTCATCGACATATAGAACTAGGAAAACTATATTACTCCCACTAAACTTCTTGTACACACAAGGCTCATCTTCGTTTTTGATGAAGCCAAACTTTTTGACTGATTCATCAAAACAATGATTCCAACTTCTTAATGCTTGCTTCAAACCATAAATGGCCTTTTGAAGCTTGCATACTTTATCAGGATTCTTTGGATCGACAAAACCTTTAGGCTGTGTCATGTACACATCCTCAACAAGGTTTCCATTTAGGAAAGCTGTTTTGACATCCATTTGCCATATTTCATAGTCATAATATGCTGCTATGGCAACAAGAATTCTGATGGACTTGATCATAGCTACTGGCGAAAAGGTTTCGTCATAGTCTATACCATGAACTTGTCGGTAACCCTTTGCCACTAACCTTGCTTTATAAGTCTGAATATTCCCATCCATGTCCGTTTTCAACTTGAAAACCCATTTGTGCCCTATTGCTTTAGCACCCTTTGGGAGATCAACCAAAGTCCATACTTTGTTGTCGTCCATGGATTGAATTTCTGACTTCATAGCATCAAGCCATTTTTCAGATTCTGAATTAGAGACAGCTTCCATGTACGTGGAAGGTTCATTCTCTTCTAACAGAATCAGATCATTTTCGTTCGTGACGAGAAGTCCATATCTCTCGGGCTCATGACGAACTCTACTTGATCTACGTTGGACTTGTGTTGCTGGTTCTGACTCAACAACTTCTTGTGAATCAGGTTGTTGTTCCATTTGAAAACCATTTTCATTTTGGTTATCCAGATTTTCTTGCAGGTGTACTTTACTCCCACTGATTCCTTTGGAAATAAACTCTTTTTCCAGGAATATACCATTCCTAGCAACAAACACTTTGTTTTCACTAGGACTGTAAAAGAAATAACCTTTAGTTTCTTTTGGATAACCTACAAAGTTGCACTTCACAGATTTTGGTGCTAACTTATCTGAAATCAAGTATTTCACATAAGCTTCGCATCCCCAAATCTTGAGAAAAGACAAATTTGGTCTCTTACCAACCCATATCTCATATGGTGTCTTTTCAACTGCCTTTGATGGAACTCGGTTCAGTGTGAATGCCGCTGTTTCAAGTGCATATCCCCAAAAGGATAGGGGAAGACTTGTTTGACTCATCATCGACCGAACCATATCCAATAAAGTACGGTTCCTCCTCTCAAACACACCATTCCACTGTGGTGTACCAGGAGGAGTTAGTTGTGAGACAATCCCACAATTTCTAAGATGATCGTCAAAGTCTTGGCTCAAATATTCACCACCTCGATCAGATCTAAGTGCTTTAATTGTCTTGCCAAGTTGGTTTTGTACTTCATTTTGGAAGGCTTTGAACATTTCAAAGGATTCCGACTTATGCTTCATTAGATATAGATAACCATATCTACTGAAATCATCAGTGAACGTAATGAAGTATTGAAAACCACCTCTAGCAGTTGTGCTCATAGGCCCACATACATCTGTATGTATGAGTTCTAATAAGTCACTAGCCCTTTCACTGTGACCAGTAAAGGGACTCTTGGTCATCTTACCCATTAAACAAGACTCGCAAGTGTCATATGTTTCAAAAACATCTAGACCCAAAATTCCATCTTTATGGAGTTTTGAAATGCGTTTCTCATTAATGTGTCCTAGACGACAGTGCCAGAGATAAGTAGGATTCACAACATTTGTTCTTATCCTTTTGGTATTTATGTTATATACATGCTCATTATAACCTTCACTAAGGTTCAACAAATAAAGACCATCATGTAAATCCGCATTTGCATAAAACAAGTCTTTATTGAAAAGCAATAAGTGATTATTCTCAATAACACATTTAAATCCTTCCTTGTCCAAACATGAAATAGAAATGATGTTCCTAGACAAATTAGGAACAAAATAACAATTATTCAAAGAAAGAACAAGTCCACTTGGCAACTTGAGCTCGTAGCGACCGACTTCATAAGCAGCAACTCTAGCTCCATTCGCCACATGGAATTCTACCTCGCCCTTCTTGAGCTTTCTACTTCCTTTAAGCCCCTGCACATTCATACAAATGTGAGAACCACAACCGGTATCTAATACCCACGAAGTAGAAACAGAAGTAGAATGAAATATTTCAATAACATAAATACCTTGATTAGCGGTCTCACCGCCTCTCTTCTTCCTCAAGTCCTCCAAATAAAGCTTGCAATTTCTGCGCCAATGACCAGGCTGATTGCAGAAATGGCATGTGCCTTCCTTTGAAGGCTTTGCCTTGGTAACAGCTTTGGGCTTCTTTGCATCCTTCCCAAACTCTTTGGGTTTGTTTGCTTTACCCTTCTTCTTCTGGATCCTACCCTTTTGCACCATATGGATCCCTTTGGAGCTTGGCTTCTCTTTTATCGTTACTTCAGCGTTTTTCAGCATCCCATGCAGTTCGCTGACCGTTTTGTCCATATCATTCATGTGATAATTCATGACAAAATGGGAGTAACTCTCGGGAAGAGAATTAAGGATCAAATCCGTTGCCAACTCAGGTCTGAGTGGCGAACCAAGCCTCTCCAACTGATCAATGTACCCTTTCATCTTCAGAACATGGGCACTAACCGAACTCCCTTCGGTCATCTTGCACCCAACCAAAGATCTCAAGGTCTCATACCTTTCCCTTCTCGCTTGCTTTTGGAACATTTCCTTAAGCTCTTGAGACATCTCATATGCCTCAATTGTTTCCAGATCCTTCTGAAGTTCCGGAATCATTGATGCGAGCATCAGGCATTGTACATCAATCTGATCATTTTGATGCTTGTGAAAAGCATCCCTTTCAGCTCTTGAAGCTGTGGTGGGTGGAGGGTTAGCGGGCAAAGGCCCATCCAGAACATACAGCTTTCGCTCTTGCTTGAGAACAATTCTCAAGTTGCGATACCAATCTAGGTAATTGGTTCCGTTCAGTTTATCCTTCTCAAGGATAGATCGAATAGAACCGGGATTGCTTGTGTTGGCCATTTATCTACAACAGAAAATATATGCAAAGTTAATTACATAAGAGAATTAAACTCCCACTAAAATTATAAAACCCTTTAAAATATTTAAGTGGGTAAAAGACCCAAAATCCATACTTAACCATAGCACTGCTTTGGCATGTCCCTATGATTAAATATAATTTCGGTAGACATCACATGTCAATTACATCATTATGTAACTCTTTTAATTTATGAGATGCATGATATCATATATCATATTTAATTTGCATGTTACTCATCTCATCTTTGCCTCGGGTTCAAAACACCATTTTGATTAACCCTTTGTTAAACCAATTACAACACAATGAGAATCACCATTTCTCATATTATCGCTTCGCTAAGGTCACAACATGCGTACCCGCTTTGGCGTGGCTACCATGATGCGAACATAGTACTTGACTAGTGTTATACGTAATTGGGTGGCAAAAATATAAACTTCATAAGTTTATTTAGGGTTTATTAATTCCTGTGATTAAAATGTATCTCATACAATACATAGCATTAACATTAATCTTTCTAAGTTAATATTAATTCTAGCATGGCATCCAATGTCATACATTCATCTAGCATGCATATTTCATACTTAGCATGGCATCACATGGCATCAAAATATAAAACATGCAATAGACTCGAAAGACCGTGTTATGGTATGGTTTTATCTACATTGATTTTCACAGGCCAATATGAAAATCAACAGGTCATTTCCTAGGTGGTTGTAACCATCGCATGGTCGCAGCACAGCCGCATCCCTTGGATCCGTCTTCACGTCTTTGTTCCTTGGCACCATCTCATGGATTTACATACTTTACAAAATTGTATCCTATACAATTTTCTAGTAAATAAAATTTACAAACAATAAATTGCATCCTATACAATTTATCTAGAAAAATAAGATTACATAAATACAAACGACTCGCAGGCCGTATTTATAAAACCTTACATTCACCAAAACCAAAAGAAAAACAAAAACATCCAAGGGTCCAAAACCATACCACAACACCATGCATAAAATTATCACAATAATTTTATATCTACAAGATTTAGGGTTCATAAAGGGTAAAATACAATCCTATTGTATTTAGAGTAATTGATTTGAAAATCGTAAATGTGTAGAAACAATTTCCACACATAAACGAAAAACACCAAACCCAACTTCCAGCGATCCAACTGAAAACAGCCCCCTCTGAAAATTTTCGCGCAAAAAACAGCCCCCTCTGAAAATTCCCAGGTGGCACGCCGTGCCAAGGGCGGCACGCCGTCGTGCCGCCATTCTGGTCGCAACACTGGAAACGGTTTCCAGTTGGCACGGCGTGCAAAGGCCCAGCACGTCGTGCCATATGCAAAATTTTCAGGTTGGCACGCCGTGCCAAATCGGCACGCCCGCGTGCCACCATTCTGAACTCAAGCATTCAGGAACGATTTCCTGTTGGCACGCCGTGCCAAAACCGGCACGCCGGCGTGCCAACATGCTGAATCCAAAATTTCACCCCTTTTTCTGATTCAAAACAATTACAACCAAATCATTCACAATGATTCACATTAAAATCAAATTTTAAACATGTTATTCACAATAACATTGAACCCTAAATCAAGAACATACAACCCTAACATGCAATTTTGATCTAATCAAAATAACAAATCCAATTCAACCAATTCACAAGTGGCTCTGATACCACTGTTGGGAATTAATCGCACAAAACAAAAATAAAACGCAGCGAAAAAAATTAATCCCCACCAAGGACCCATGTACATTACATTGAATCGGAAGGAGGGTTAAAGAATTACCTTAATTCTTTGAACTTTGAATCACTTAGGAACCAAAATAGCTTCCCTCTATGGTTGATCCATACGGAGCAATACATTCACCGCGTGCTAGCGCCGGGATAGAAGAAACGGTTTCCTCGAATCGAGAGAGGGGCAGAAAATCAAATTTTCTCTTGGCTTGGAGAGGAGAATTTCGGCTGGCTGCTTGGTCTAGTGTGGCTGCCGAATTCTGCTTCTATATCATTATAGGATTGATTAGGTTTTAGGTTTTTATTTCCTTAAATATAAAACCTAATTAGTTAATTATAATTATAACCTAATACACCTATTAGTTATAATTATATATTAACCCACACAATTTAATATTAATTCTCAATTAACATTAAATCAAATCAATTCTCCATAATACACATATGTATATATAATATTATAATTAATTATATCTCTATATAATTAAATTATAATATGTAGCATACTTTATGCAATATTAATCACATTAATATTTATATATACATAAATATATATCACTATATATATTTATACTCTTTCTCATTCATAAATTATTATCCAATAATAATTTATACCCGATAAGATGAACTTCATTTTGCTCTTGTGTGTGACCCCATAGGTTCATATTAATTGGCAATAAGGAAATTACCATAATGTCCTTATAGGTCACAAGCGGACTCTAGCAAGCCATTACGACTACCCAATTAATATGATTGGAATGATCCAATACCTATTTATAGAATGTCATATTCCCTTTTGTCTCTTTGATATCAAGATTAATTATAAGACATGGTACACTTGTCAATCTTACATAATTAATCATATGCTTTCTCGATCTCAAAGTAAACTGTTCAGACAAATCAATTGATACTCTTATCAATTATTTGAGCACGGCCATGCATTTAACAGTCTTACTTATCGAGGGGCCCAGTGATATCGCTCTCTTGTTAGAGAGGGACAAAATCCCATATCTGTCACTCACATCCCAAAGCATGAGTCATATCGTACCTAACCACAGCCTTTATAACTACTCTGTTACAAGCAGCGTTTGACTGCGTCAAAGCACAACATAAATTCATCCCGGAATCCATGGTGACCTCAGGTCAAAGGAATCAGCTGATGACACTACTATAATCAAGATCAGTTGTGACACGTGACCATGAACTTGATCTTATAGTGGGTCTCCAGCAACATGTTCTCTAACACATTGCCCGTGAGTATAATCTGTATCTGTATACACTATATTCATCTTATGAATATCCATTATCACTCACACTAGTCTTAGTTTGTTATTATTCCCATAATAACAATCGACTAGGGAAATTTAGAATTACACAATTAATTCATGGATACATTATCATAAATACTAACATACAAATATATATGATAAAATAAGTCTTTATTAATGACTTAAGAAGATTGTTTACATAATCCAACATTGGCTTAGGGCACAATCTCTAACAGTACAGAACCAGCTAGGCAGGAATATCAAAACCCTTCGATCAGACCGAGGCGGTGAGTATATGAGCCTAGAGTTTGACTCATACTTGAGAGAGCATGGAATAGTTCCACAGCTCACTCCTCCCGGAACGCCACAATGGAATGGGGTGTCCGAACGGAGGAATAGGACCTTGTTGGACATGGTCCGCTCAATGATGAGTCAAGCAACTCTCCCAATTAGTTTCTGGGGACACGCCCTCAAGACAGCAGCTCTCATCTTAAACAATACTCCGACTAAGGCAGTGGAAAAGACCCCATATCAGATATGGACAGGCAAGGAGCCCAATGTGTCTTTCCTAAGGATTTGGGGATGCGAAGCACATGTGAAGAAATTCACTAGTGACAAGCTGGAGCCCAAAACCGATAAATGCCTGTTTGTGGGCTACCCTAGGGAAACAAAAGGGTATTACTTCTACAACCCAGCCGAGAACAAGGTGTTCGTGGCATGGAAGGGGGTCTTTCTAGAAAAGGAGTTCCTTTCCAAGAAAGATAGTGGGAGCAATGTTGAACTTAGGGAAGTTCAAGGTCCGCAAGCTCCTGAAGAGGATAACTCGGAGGCCCAGGTGGAGCTTCCACAAGTGGAAGCACCGACCCAGGCCACACAAGAACCTAGAAGGTTTGGTAGGGATCGTCGGGAACCGGAGAGGTATGGTTTCCTCGTCACCGATGATCAAACTCTTCTCATCTGGGATAAGGAAGAACCCAAACCTACCAGGAGGCTATGGCTAGCCCACAGTCTGCAAATTGGCGTAAAGCCATGGAGGTAGAAATGCAATCTATGTACGATAACTAAGTTTGGAACTTGGTTGATCCACCACGGGGTGCTAAGGTAATAGGTTGCAAGTGGTGCTACAAGCTAAAAGCTGATAATACCTTCAAGGGGTGTCTGGTTGCGAAAGGTTTCAGACAAGTCCATGGAATAGGCTATGATGAAACTTTTTCACCAGTAGCCATGCTCAAATCCATAAGGATACTACTGGCTGTAGCCGCATGGTATGATTATGAGGTATGGCAGATGGATGTCAAAACCGCTTTCCTTAATGGAAAGCTACTCGAGGATGTGTACATGACACTGATAAGGTCGGTTTTTGACCTTATCTCTTAGGCAATTTCGTGGTTTGAACGGCAATTTTGAGCGTCTTTTGCGTGAATGTTTGTGTGGTTTTTGAGTATTTTGTGCTTTTTTTATGTTTTGGATAGTTTTTATAACCTTTAGTATTTTTCGTGTTTTCTAGGGTTGTTTTTGTAATTTTTGTTTATTTGTTGTTTTGGTCCGTGGCGTTGGTGCCGTTATGTTCTTTGTGTCTGTTTTGGACAGGTATTATGACCCGGACCGGAAGTTAGTGCATCAGTGGCGAAGAAGAGTTCAAAATGCTGAAAATCAAGGTGGCACGGCGTGCCACAATTAGGGCACGCCGTGCCAATCCGGCGTGCCATTCAGGAGCAGTCCAGTGGAGTGGCACGAAAACGTGCCACTCAGGTCAGCGTGGCGTGCCAACCCTAAAATCACACGGCACGGCGTGCCAACTCCAGCAACACGGCGTGCCGCCTTCAGTTCTGCACAGCACGGCGTGCCAACTCCACCAGCACGGCGTGCCGAGCCCCGAAACCTGCTGTTGCCCTACTTTCATCTCTTCTTTTTGTTGGTTTTAACCTAGCCGTATAAATAGGTTATTTTCTGCGTTTCAAAGGATCTTTTCCGAGTCTTTTTGAGTGATAGCAAAAACTTGTAGTGAGGTTTTGAGCTTGAACTATTTGTTCTCTTTGAGTTTTGCACTATTGATTGGTTGTAGCTTTACTTAGAATCTTCCCCTTTTGCGACGTTCCTAGTTCCGACTCGAGTTCGTCTATAGAGGTACACCCCAAGCATCTTCACACCGTCGGAATCCGGTTAATCGGACCAAAAGGGCATAAGTTTTTCTTCTTCTCTTTTGTAATTTGATTAAGCTAGTTTTGATTCCACAATTTGATTGTGTTTGGTTGTAAACATTGAACTCAGTTCATCTTTCTTGATTAATACAATTGTTTGCAAGTTAATTTCAATTTTTATTCCTTTTCTTTATGCAATTCCTTTAATGAATGTCTAGTCTCATAAGATCTTAATTTAGTAAAGTTCATATTTGTGGCATTACCTAGATTGACACCTAGGAAACCATTAGTATTGACGACACTGTGGAACTTACGTGCCCCTATTTTCTGATCTTTAGAATTAGACCGCCTCTAAACAAGGAAAACCGGCTAAGGACCTAAAAGATCTAGATACGCTAGGTTGTATTATCGAAAGAGCATAATCAAGGATTAATTGTTGAGTTAAATTCATCTTGTGTAATTAATTGACAAAGCCATCCCCATTAGTATTCATAGGTCGGTAAACCGCCAATTGATAACACAAAACTCAAGTGCAAAGTAAGCTGGAATAGATCAACTAGGAGTAGGATAGTTTAGTCGTTAATATATTCAACCCAAACTACGTTCCGCCTAGGACACGCAAGGAACCCGAGTAGTTTAGTGTTTGCAGATTATTCTTTTCTCTGTGGGATCGATACCTGGACCAACCAGAATTATTACTTGTCAACGATAGGTACACTACCTTAGTTGTGCGTTTCTAGGTTTAGTTTTACTACTACGCCTAGGACCCATCAAGTTTTTGGCGCCGTTGCCGGGGAACTTTATATTTCTGCATCATTTAGCAAAAGGTCTATTTGCTGATCTAAGCAACATTTCTGTGCATATAGTTAAATAATTTTTCTTTTCTGTGAATATTTATTACGATTTAGTTTCTTTAATTTTTTTGTGTGTTTTCTAGCTTATGCGAACTCGCTCTCAACACTCTGAGCTTGTACCTTATAACCCTGAAATTGAACGTTTGTGTCGCAGGAACCGTAGAGTACGTCAAGAGCAGACTGTGCAAATGGAACATCAGCAACACGATGACGAGGAGAGACAGCTCCGGGAAAGGGTTGAACAAGAGCGACTCCGGCGAGAGCGGGAGGATTTTGATAGAAGAAGGGGTGGTGATAGAGACAACATGGTCATGACTGACTTAATGGCTCCACATCGGCCCCGGAACAGATCCGGAGTGATTATCCCAGCCATCACTGCCAATCAATTCGAGCTGAAGTCCAGTATGATCCATTTGATCCAAGGGAACGGTCTATTCAGTGGCGGAATAAGTGACAACCCCAATGATCACTTAGACTGGTTCCTCATGGTGGCCGATACAGTCCGAATCGGTGGTGTACCCCAAGATGCTGTGCGGTTGAAGCTGTTTCCCTTTTCACTATGCGGGGGAGCAATGGAATGGTACAAATCCCTGAGGCCCGGATCAGTGACATCATGGGACCAATTGGAAGAGCAATTCTTAGCATACTACTTCCCACCATCAAAGACGGTTCAGCTAAGGAACGAGATCATGGGATTCCGGCAATTTGGGACGGAGACTCTTAATGAAGCATGGCAGAGATTCCAACGGTTATTGCGGAACTGCCCCCACCATGACATGCCGCGTTTCACTCAGGTAAGCATGTTTTATCATGGTTTAACACCAGCTAACCGTGCCATTATTGATTCTTCTGCAGGTGGGGACATTTTTAAGAAGACTGCTACACAAGCCGAGGAGTTGATTGCGGAGCTGGCTAGAAAGAGTACCTTGTGGCAGTCGGACACGCCAACAAGGAATGAGGTTCGAGCTGCAGATGTGGGACGCCAAGATGCAGCTATGGATCATGTAAACAAGAAGTTGGACCTGTTGATGTCCCGCTTGAACTTAAATGGGTCACAATACCAACCGGTGTTGTGTGTATCATGTGGAGCGGAGCATCCCGGGCAAGAGTGTGAATTGGGCGACCCATTCGCTCAATCATCCGAAAATGTAAGTTTTGTGGGTGGAAACCAAAGGTACAATAACTCTAACTCTTATCCACAAAACTTCAATAATAATAACAATTACGGAAGAAGGTATCAACACCCGAATATGTCCTATAGTAACAACCAGAATGTGTTGAGACCTCCTTCCGGATTCCATTATGAGCACCGTGAGCAGGGGTTAGGTAAGGCCCCATTTATTCCTAATGATCAATCTCCACAACAGCCTCAACAGTCTAAGCAAGACGAGACGGTTTTGTCGCTACTAAAAGACATCTCGTCTCGGCTTGCTGATAATGAAGCGTATTGTAGGGATCTTGGTAAGCAGGTGGCTCAATTGAGTAGGGAGAGGCAGGAAAGACCTCAAGGAGCACTTTCGAGTAGAACCGAACAAAACCCTAAGGGTAATCATCGGGAGACAGCTCAAGCTATAACCCTACGAAGTGGTAGGCAAGTGGAGGACCGGGTGCAAAACGCTGATATCCCATCCCAACCTACCGAGGTAAGTGAAGAGTCGGGAGAGGTAGGCAACCCCGATTCGATTTCTGAACCCGAACCTAGTACAACTGAAAAAAGGAAAATTCCTGACCCAGTGAGAGCTTACGCGCCTAAACTTCCTTATCCTTAAAGGGAGAAGAAAGATAAACTGGGGCAGAAATATTCTAAATTCCTGGAAATTTTTAAGAAGTTAGAATTTAATTTGCCATTGATTGAGGCTCTCCAAGAGATGCCTTCTTATGCTAAATTCTTTAAAGAACTTCTTGCAGGGAAACGAAAGCTAGGTGAGGACGAAGTGGTGGTCTTGACAGAGGAATGTTCGGCAATTATAACTAATAAACTTCCACCCAAGCTCAAAGATAAGGGCAGTTTTACTATCCCATGCCGGATAGGGAATTTGGAGATCGCCAATGCCCTATGCGACTTGGGTGCAAGTATAAATCTGATGCCTCTGTCGTTTTTCAGGAGACTCGGACTGGGTGACCCAAAGCCAACTAACATGACCCTCCAATTGGCAGATAGATCTCTCACGAGACCAAAGGGGGTGGTCGAGGACGTGCTAGTAAAAGTGGACAAATTTATCTTCCCCGCGGACTTCGTGGTGATGGATATGGAAGAAGATAGCGCGGTGCCCCTTTTGCTTGGAAGGCCATTTCTTGCAACCGGTAGGACTCTGATAGATGTCCAGGAAGGTAAGATTATTCTTAGGTTGCACAATGAGGAGGTAAGTTTCAACGTCTATAACTCAATGAAATATCCATTAGATGTTGAAAGTTGTAATTTTGTAGACTCTTTTTGCCCTATTGATGCTTATGTGATAGAAAAGAGTATCAACCAAGGGGAGTTGGAGCTCTTGTCCGATTTCCGATTGAAACTATTTCCGGGCAAACTGAGAAGTCGATGGACGGGACCATTTACCGTGCATAATGTTTACCCCTCCGGGATGGTGGAAATTGAAACCCCGGAGGGAATTCAACAAGTGAATGGGCACCGGTTGAAGTCCTATGTCAGCGGAGGAATAAAGGAGGAGAAGCAAGTCTTGCTTCTTCGTGATGTGTAATGCTAAACCGCGGGCATAGAAGTCCAGCTATTCCGACTATAAACATAGCACTGAGGTACGTATACCTCCCGTGTACATTAGTTTTTATGTTAATATGTTTTTGTGTGTTTTTGTGTGTAGGATTAGGTACTTAAGCAAGTTAATCGGAAATCGTGTTCAAAATGTGAAGAAAAGCAATAGTTGGCAGAATTCAGGGTACCACGCCGTGCCACTACTCAGCATGCCGTGCCAAGGTGCAGTTGGGTGTGGCACGTGGCGTGCCAAAGTGGCACGAAATCGTGCCAGGCTGCTGTTCCGGAAGAAAAGTGTGCACAAGCCTGCTGCACGCCGTGCCACATTCAGCACGCCATGCCAAAGTGATCTTATGCAGGGTGGCACGGCGTGTCACATCAGCACGCCCGCATGCCGCTGTTCTGTCCCGCGCGAGATTTGTGAGAAAAAAGTCAGCACGCCGTGTCAAAACGCTGCACGCCGTGCCTCTCAATGTTCTGAAGAACAGCACGCCGTGCTAAGTTGGCACGCCCACGTGCCGGCTTTCTGTTCCAAAAAGGGAGTTGCGAGGAAAAGGATCAGCACGTCGTGTCAAATCCTCAGCACGCCGTGCCATATGTGTAAATTTCAAGGCAGCACGCCGTGCCAAGGTAGCACGCCGGCATGCCACCTATCTGTTTCCAGGTACGTACCCACCGCCCCCACCGCCAGCTCCCGATATGTGAGGTAACCCTTCTCCTTCCCCATTTAGTTTGTTTCTTCTTCCATTGCACTTTTGGAAGTAAGTGCAATCTAAGTGTGGGGTGGGTAAAAGGACTTCTCCTTTTTCTTTTTCTTTTTCTTATTTTGCACTTTTTGATTGTTGTTTAGCATGTTTGTTGGTGTTCTTGCATGATTGAATGTTTTATGTTGGTTTTTGGTTAGATTTAGGATTTACTTTTCAATGCATGTGAAGTTGGTTTTGGTTGTTTTGGTTTGTTAGTATTTTTAGGTTGCTTTTGTTTCAATTGTCGTTTGAATAGCATTGCTTAATCCACCCTCGAACCTAAGTCTCTGTGCTTGGATTGATAGCGATTCGCTAGGGATATTAGGAGTTGTTTGCAAGTCATTAACTTGTTTGTGCGTGGTTTGTGATTCTTGATGGTAACCATTGGTTAGATTTGTCATTTAGGTTGCATTAGGGAATTAGTCCTCTACCCCGACTTGCATGATTGAGCTAGGATTACGCCTTGGAACATTGGTTGAGTCACACGACCTAGCATACAAACCCTAATACACTTGTGCGAATTTGAGCCTTTAGAACCATTTCACATCGGTTCTATTTCTTTGTGAGGGTAAAAACAATCGTGGCACACTAGATCGTAGAACCCGGTGTTGTTTTGCACTTGGCATCGAGAGCTTAATATGTGGAGACCCTTAGGATTAACCCATTGACTTAAATAACCCTAACCCTAACTACTGATTCATCCCTTAGATCACCCATAGCCACTAAATTAACCTTTTTGACTTAAAAACCTTCACCAAGCTAACTCTATAATCCTAACCTTTCCCCATTTCACTTTGATTTTCCTTTCTCACCCTCCTCTCCTAATCAAGTAATTGGCTAAGTTGTTCATTCATTTTGGGGTCAATCACCATTTGCATTTCAACTCTTTCATATCTAGTCCTATGGAAAAATTGTGTTAAAAAAAAAAATATATATATATATATATATATATAAAAAATTAAAAAAAAAAATTTAATAAAAAAAAAAAATACCCAAATAGAGTCAATGTGTTTGTTCGGTTTCCTTTTGTAAAACTCGGAGTCTGTAAACGCCTGTCTTGGTTATCCGGTTTGCATCTTTCAGCCGGTATTTGTGTTCCATGTTTTGTAATTTTTTTTATTGGTTGAATAAAGGATTAGGGCAATCACTTAATTGCCTTGATCCATGCCTTGTAATTTTTGTTTTCGTTTTCTCATTAAGTTGTGTTTCGGCCTTTGAGTGTGGATAAGGCCTTCTTTTTTGTCAAGTTAATTTCAATAAAAAAAAAAAAAAAAAAGCAAACACTCTTAGGACTAGTTCTGAGTTGAAAATTGCATGACCCGTCTTTAGTGCTTAGTCAATTTGTATGTTTTACTTGATTCGTAGGAGTTGTACACCTAAAATTCCCCTTATCAAACCTACCCTAAGCCGTAACATTACAAGCCCCAGGTTCTCTGATTTTGCTCCTTGACCAATGACTTCACCGGGATTGCCATTAGTTCGCTATGTGATGTGTGCCATTGTTTGTTTTTGTGTGCTCATCCGCCTTGCCTTGAACTTGAGTGTTGGAGTGACACCTTGTGAGGTGCTTTGTGGTCGTATAAACTCTGTTTGTTCCTCGCCCTTTGACTAGCTGAATTATGTTGGGTTTGGGTATTGAGTGGTTTTGAACCTTTTGCACCTAATGTCATTTCAAAGCTGATGCTTTACTTTCTTGAGTTTATGAATCTCGTACGGTTAAACCCTTAGTTGGATTTGCAAGTGAAAGCGAGAAAGTTTACTCCTTTATCTTTAGTTGATTCGCTTGAGGACAAGCAAGACTTTAAGTGTGGGGTGGTTGATAAGGTCGGTTTTTGACCTTATCTCTTAGGCAATTTCGTGGTTTGAACGGCAATTTTGAGCGTCTTTTGCGTGAATGTTTGTGTGGTTTTTGAGTATTTTGTGCTTTTTTTATGTTTTGGATAGTTTTTATAACCTTTAGTATTTTTCGTGTTTTCTAGGGTTGTTTTTGTAATTTTTGTTTATTTGTTGTTTTGGTCCGTGGCGTTGGTGCCGTTATGTTCTTTGTGTCTGTTTTGGACAGGTATTATGACCCGGACCGGAAGTTAGTGCATCAGTGGCGAAGAAGAGTTCAAAATGCTGAAAATCAAGGTGGCACGGCATGCCACAAGTAGGGCACGCCGTGCCAATCCGGCGTGCCATTCAGGAGCAGTCCAGTGAAGTGGCACGAAAACGTGCCACTCAGGTCAGCGTGGCGTGCCAACCCTAAAATCACACGGCACGGCATGCCAACTCCAGCAGCACGGCATGCCGCCTTCAGTTCTGCACAGCACGGCGTGCCAACTCCACCAGCACGGCGTGCCGAGCCCCGAAACCTGCTGTTGCCCTACTTTCATCTCTTCTTTTTGTTGGTTTTAACCTAGCCGTATAAATAGGTTATTTTCTGCGTTTCAAAGGATCTTTTCCGAGTCTTTTTGAGTGATAGCAAAAACTTGTAGTGAGGTTTTGAGCTTGAACTATTTGTTCTCTTTGAGTTTTGCACTATTGATTGGTTGTAGCTTTACTTAGAATCTTCCCCTTTTGCGACGTTCCTAGTTCCGACTCGAGTTCGTCTATAGAGGTACACCCCAAGCATCTTCACACCGTCGGAATCTGGTTAATCGGACCAAAAGGGCATAAGTTTTTCTTCTTCTCTTTTGTAATTTGATTAAGCTAGTTTTGATTCCACAATTTGATTGTGTTTGGTTGTAAACATTGAACTCAGTTCATCTTTCTTGATTAATACAATTGTTTGCAAGTTAATTTCAATTTTTATTCCTTTTCTTTATGCAATTCCTTTAATGAATGTCTAGTCTCATAAGATCTTAATTTAGTAAAGTTCATATTTGTGGCATTACCTAGATTGACACCTAGGAAACCATTAGTATTGACGACACTGTGGAACTTACGTGCCCCTATTTTCTGAGCTTTAGAATTAGACCGCCTCTAAACAAGGAAAACCGGCTAAGGACCTAAAAGATCTAGATACGCTAGGTTGTATTATCGAAAGAGCATAATCAAGGATTAATTGTTGAGTTAAATTCATCTTGTGTAATTAATTGACAAAGCCATCCCCATTAGTATTCATAGGTCGGTAAACCGCCAATTGATAACACAAAACTCAAGTGCAAAGTAAGCTGGAATAGATCAACTAGGAGTAGGATAGTTTAGTCGTTAATATATTCAACCCAAACTACGTTCCGCCTAGGACACGCAAGGAACCCGAGTAGTTTAGTGTTTGCAGATTATTCTTTTCTCTGTGGGATCGATACCTGGACCAACCAGAATTATTACTTGTCAACGATAGGTACACTGCCTTAGTTGTGCGTTTCTAGGTTTAGTTTTACTACTACGCCTAGGACCCATCAGACACAACCTGAGGGTTTTGTTGATCCTAAGTATCCGGGAAGGGTATACAAACTTCAGAGGTCCATTTATGGACTAAAGCAAGCATCCCGCAGTTGGAACCTAAGATTCAATGAGGCTATGAAGGAATATGGCTTCATACAGAATCTAGATGAGCCTTGTGTGTATAAAAGGACTAGTGGGAGCATTGTCACATTCTTGGTACTTTATGTAGACGACATCCTACTCATTGGAAGCGACATACCTACACTGCAAGGGGTAAAGCAGTGGCTGAGTAAGTGCTTCGTAATTAAGGGCTTAGGCAAAGCTGAGATGATCCTAGGGATCAGGATCTATAGGGATAGATCAAATCGGCTTCTGGGCCTAAGTCAGGCTTCGTACATTGACAAAGTTCTAAAAAGGTTCAGCATGGACCAGGCCAAGAAAGGTTTCTTGCCAATGGGCCATGGGCTGAAACTTAGTAAGAAGAACTGTCCTAAAACAAGGGAGGACAGGGAGAACATGAAATTGGTTCCATATGCTTCGGCTATAGGATCAATTATGTACTCCGTGTTATGTATGAGACCTGATGTCGCCTTTGCACTGAGTATAACAAGCTGATACCAGTAGGATCCGGGGGAGGATCACTAGAAAGATGTCAAAGCAATCCTCAAGTACCTTAACCGGACTAAGGATAGCTTCTTAGTGTATGGTGGTCAGGAAGTACTATCAGTTACTGGGTATACTGATGTGAGCTTGCAGACCGACCAGGATGAGTACCAGTCGCAGTCTGGGCATGTATTTTTGCTGAATGGTGGTGCTGTAAGCTGTAGGAGCTTAAAGCAGCCAACCATCATGGACTCTACAACAGAAGCTGAGTACATTGCAACGTGTGAAGCAGCTAGGGAAGCTGTGTGGATAAAGAAGTTTATCATAGAACTGGGGATAGTATCTATTATCCGGGAACCAGTTGATATCTTCTGTGACAATGAGGGGCTGTTGCACAAGCTATGTGCCCCGGTCACACATATACACGAAGCACGTACTTAGGGAGTTTCACCTATTGCGAGAAATCGCTGAGGGGGTGACATCTCATTACAAAGATTGGACACCAAAGACAATGTCGCAGATCTTTTGACCAACATGCTTGGCTATGCCTATGCATAAAGGTTATACTAGATCTATAGGGATTAGACCCATGCCTAGTAGGTACTAGTGCAAGTGGGAGATTGTTGGAAATGCCCTAGTCCCGAGGCATTGGTCCTTGCATTTGTATCATACATTGATTGGATTCATGTATTATACTTATTTGTGTTATTAATAAAGGCATCAATTCATTTATTATATTTATCTTGTGCAATATATTAAATGAAGTATCCAATGGACATATCTATATCCATGATGACAAGTGTCATGCACTTGGCAGTAAGACCATGGATAGGGTAAACGATATGGCCATAAATAGATCCGTAGTCTATTCCACTCATAGGAATGAATGGAACAAGAGACTATCATTAACCTGGTTATATGGCGGTGTCTTACCGGTCATTGGACATGGAATGTCAACCAAGTTAATGGGTACATGCATGGGGGCATGGTACTGGATAGATCCACTAAACGAGTAATCCACATGGTCTAGTATCACAAGTGATTCTCGTGTAGTACTTGTATGGATCCTTTGACCTGACCATACGATGGTGTTACATGTGAGGTCTCATGCTTAGGGGTACGCCTAAAGGGCCTGTAATAGGGTGCCAAGTATAGGTACTTTCGGGTATGTCACTTAGCATGGTAATACTATGGATATGCAGAAGGGATTTGTCACTCAATAGTCCACTCGGAAGATATCACCAGCCTCTTGATGAATGTAACTGATAAGAGTGTGGCCACACCCAAACAGGTGGGAACTTGTTTGTGAGCTTCAGTGCATTTGGGATCAAGTTAATGTCCGGACACAAAAGAGGGTGATCAATCCATGCCTCTGTGTTGGACACCGATATCGATGACATGGGATATACAAGTTTAAACTACAGGGTTACGATTACAGTCGGACTGCTATCTCTGTCTTAATTGGGGGCTGCAGTGGCTTGCTAGAGCCCGCCTGCAGTCTGTGGGCCATAGGCCCACTGCCAACATAAAGACGGGCCCATAGGATTGTACACATAGAATGTCTGAGTTCGAACTAGTCGGATCACCTGTAAACTTGGAGTATACTAATTGAAGAGATATATATTAATCAATTAAATTAAAGATCAATTGGATTGGTCAATATAATTTAATTAACATATATTTATATTTATTGGGTTGGACAAAGTTGATTTGAATAAATTAACTCGTGAATAAATTTCCTAGTGGAAATTTAATACATATATAGGTTTATATGTATTTGTTTCTAGTCAAATCATAAATTAATTTATTGGGTTAATTCCAAATGGCAAATCTATTTAATTTAAATGGCATCTATCTTATATAATATGGTATTATATAAATACATGCATAGAAATTAAATTAGAATTGATTAGGAATTAAACCATATTAATTAATTAGGATTTATGGAATTATGGCATTAATTCCATTTATAGAAACAAAGAAAATCACCCAATAGATATAGGACATAATTTAAAAGCTAAATGGGGAATTTCCTTAATAGGAAAATTCGGCCATTATGGTTTTATGGGGCTGAAATTTTCGGCCAAAGAACATGGGATTCTTGTCTCTTCTTTTTGATCCGCCGCTAGCACGGGTTGGACTCGATAAGCGTTCGTGTACGTGAGAGTGGAGGGAATCTCCTTTGATTCCTGCAGTCTTCATCCATCTCTAGAAAGAGATATTTTAGGTAAGAATGTGAACTCTTTCTATCTAATTTTAAGTTTTTCAATTTCCATCTCAATTGCTCCTGGGACTGGATTTGAGGAAATCACCGTGTTCTTCCGCTTTTATCAGGTGATTTCCGGTGAAAAATCCCAACATTCTCACCATCTTCTCCACTTGAGCAAAAGGTGTTTTAGCATCAAAGGGAAAACATTGGTCCAGAGAGCTAGCACTCGAGTCCCTCCAGCAAGACTTTGTATGTGTGAACGTAGAGGGGAAAAAAGTGGAGCCCTTAGTCGAATCAATCTCTTGTGCGAGGATGGGTTAGGTGAGAAATCAATTTTCTCCCCTTTTTCTTTATATCCATCACCTAGCTTTGTGCTCTTAGGCTTGAACCCTAGCTTGGAAACATTTAATTCTGCAATTTTTTTTGTTTTCAAGTTGAGATGGCTTGTTACAACTACCTCTACTGCTCTGTGACTTGATTCAACTGGCTGATTTCTTTAGGTTGGACTATTGGTACATCCACTGCTTTGTCCTTAACTAGTGGGCCTATTGTTGGAAATACCCTAGTCCCGAGGCATTGGTCCTTGTATTTGTATTATATAATTATTGGATTTATGTATTATACTCATTTTTGTTATTAATAAAGGCATTAATTTATTTATTATATTTATCTTGTGCAATATATTAAATGAAGTATCCAATGGACATATCCATATCCATGATGACAAGTGTCATGCATTTGGCAGTAAGACCATGGATAGGGTAAACGATATAACCATAAATAGATCCGTAGTCTGTTCTAGTCATGGGAATGAGTGGAACAAGAGACTATCATTAACCTGGTTGTATGGCGATGTCTTACCGGTCATTGGACATAGGATGTCAACCAAGTTAATGGGTACATGTAAAAAGGGCATGGTACTGGATAGATCCACTAAACGAGAATCCACTTGGTATAGTATCACAAGTGATTCTCGTGTAGTACTTGCATGGATCCTTTGACCTGACTATATGATGGTGTTGCATGTGAGGTCGCATACTTAGGGCTACGCCTAAAGGGCCTGTAATAAGGTGCCAAGTATGGGTACTTTCGGGTATGTCACTTAGCATGGCAATGCTATGGATATACAGAAGGGATTTGGTACTCAGTAGTCCACTGAGAAGATATCACCGGCCTCTTGATGAATGTGACTGATAAAAGTGTGGCCACACCCAAACGAGTTGGAACTTGTCTGTGAGCTTCATTGCATTCGGGATCAAGTTAATATCCGGACACAAAAGAGGGTGATCAATCCATGCCTCTGTGTTGGACACCGACATCGATGACATGGGATGTACAAGTTCAAACTATAGGGTTATGATAATAGTTAGACTGCCATCTCCATCTTAATTAGGGACTGCAGTGGCTTGCTAGAGCCCAACTGCAGTCTGTGGGCCACAGGCACACCGCTAACATAGAGATGGGCCCAGGAGATCATACATATTGAGCGACTGAACACTGACTTAAGGAATAACATGTATACTTGGAGTATACACTCTGGAGAGAGAGGTATATATTAATTATATTATAAAGATCAATTGAATTGATAATAATAATAAAATTAGTATTTGATTGGCTCTTCGTAATTAATTGGATTAATTATGAGATTATTTCTTAGGTGGAAATATTCATATGTATAGGTTTACATATGAATTTATTTTGTGATGATATACTTTTAATTTGATGGATTAAATTAATTGGTCAAACCGATTTTAATTTAAATGTAAATAATATGTTACTTAGTGTAATATATTAAATACATGGGTAAATTAAAATTGGGCTTGAAATTAGTTTAAACCAGACTAATTAAAATATGTTTGGGCCTGAATTAAAAGAAGGAAGCCCATGCAGATGAAGGAGCCAGCTTGGGCCAAAATTCCCTTGGGAATTTCAGACCTACAGTTAAAGAACCCTAGGAATTTCAGCCAAGCAGAGCATAGCCGAAATTCTCCCTAGCCTCCCTCTCCAAAGTTCATGTTTTGCGACGCTAGCACGGGTGGTGTTCGTTAGGCGCTCGTGTACATGAATGAGGAGGGATTCTAAGTTGATTCCTGCGGTCTGCATCTATCTCTGAAAGAGATATTCCGGGTAAGAGATTTATCTCTTTCAATTAAATTTTGTTTTTCCAATTTCTATCTCAATTGCTCATGGGCATGGATTTGAGGAAATCATCGCGTTCATCCGCTTTAATCGGGTGATTTCCGGCGACAAATCCCAACAGTGGTATCAAAGTGGGCTTTTGATCCAAGCAAATTGTTAAAATTGGTTGAATCCCATGTTTTAAATTGGAGGTTTTTTTTATTGGGGTTCTTGGCTTGGGTTTAAGATTTTTCCCATTTGATTTTTATACAATTGAAATAGAATATGTATATAGGTTTATGTTTGTTTAATTTGATTGTATGTTTGGGAATTCTTGGTGAATTTCTTGCTATTGGATGCCATGTTAATTTTTTTTTATTTAAATTTTTTTATTAAAAAAAAAAATCTAGCTGTTCCCGGCGTGCAGGGTTACCGGCGGCGGAATCGCCGCCGGTGGCCACCGTACGAGGCTAGAATAGCGGCGGCAGCCACTGCCTGCTGCTGCGCCAGCAACTACGGCCGCTGGTTCCAGGGGCAGCCGCTGCTGGACAGCAGCTGCCGCTGGGCGGCCACTGTGTTGCAGCAGGGCCGCTGCTGCCTCTAGTAGCGGCGGCTGCTGCTAGGGCCGGGCCCAGTGTTTTTGGATTCGGCAGGTTTTTGGGCCCGGGGCCCAATTTTGAAATTTTAATTGGTTTTAAAATTCGTATGTTTAAATTCATGTAATTTAAATACGTGTGGTTTCTTGAATGAAATTCAATTTTATTCATGTGATATTAATTTTGGAAATTAATATGGTTAATTGAAATTGGTTGGGGTAATTTTGGCCCAATTACTTGGACGGCTGAATTGGACCCATGGTTTCCCAATTCCAGTGGGAGCAGTTGGACTGCCTGGGCTGGAGGCCCAAAGCTCGTTAAGGGTTAGAACCATGGTGGGCAAAAATTGGCGATTTCAAAATATTGGCTTGGGCATAATTGAAATGGGCTTAAATCATGTATTGTAAGATGCTTGTGAATTATATGTACTGGATGCATATGGGTGATTAAATATTTTGTATGATTGGATGCTATTGGGCTTTATTCGAGATGGGTTGTATTTTGTTTTTGGGTAAATACGGCCTGCATGTCGTTTTTCTTTTTTTAATGTAATTTTTTTATTCACTTATTTTAAAATTTGTATAAGAAGAAGCCCATGGAGTGGTGAGCCCAAGTGGAGGTGCAAGCCC
The DNA here is from genome assembly GCA_039660915.1 of Euphorbia tirucalli. NCBI lineage: Eukaryota > Viridiplantae > Streptophyta > Magnoliopsida > Malpighiales > Euphorbiaceae > Euphorbia > Euphorbia tirucalli. Next base: position 36,328,510 of record CM077633.1, read on the forward strand.
AGAAGGAAGAAGATGGAGGCCCACCTGATATTGGATTCTAGTATAGGCTGACTAGAATAATATTAGGATGTAATATAGGCCCATAGCAGTCTATTTTACTTATTTATTTAATTATGCTTTATATTTATTTGCATTTATGGATGTATGATCCAACAGCAATTTCACCCGCTTTATGTATGCAAGCCGTTATTAAATGAATCTAATAACCAAATTAAATTACTAAGTCGCTTAAAAGTGCTTCCCTCATTCAAAACCAGCTCGAAGTGGGGATAGGCCAGTTGTAGACCATGCCCTCGCAGGATACACTGGAGTATTGTCATTTTGTATTGGGTTAGGGTATGGGATACTCTAACACTTGAATGGAGGTTTTGACTTATCATGGGTAGTAGGATTCTCCTAGCCCTAAGCACAGATGGTTAAGTGCCAACAAGCCCATCAAACCGGGAGTCCCTAGGTTGGGATTGGACAGCATTCCTACCTAAATAATTACGGTATACATGTACCAGGCCCTCGTCTGGCTATATCTTAATGAAATATGGATCTCGGCCCATGAGCCCAACAACTCGGTTTAATTAATAACTTGATTCATTATTAATTATGTATGGGAATAACAAAGTAAAGTCCTTTATTAACACTCTTAAATGTTTTTCTGTGTAGAAACTCTAAATGGCAAATAACAACTCATTATCACTGCGATCAATTCTTGAAAGGGACAAGCTTTCCGGTCCTAACTTTTTGGATTGGTCTAGGAACTTGAGAATAGTTCTAAGACAGGAGTCTAAAGAGTATGTACTGGAGAGGCCTGTACCGGCTGCGCCTCAAGGACGTAATCCACCGGCTGCCTAGCTAGAGGAATACGAGGTGCATTGCAAAGATAATAGGGATATGACATGCCTAATGTTTGCCTGTATGGTCCCCAAACTGCAAAAACAGTTTATGGACCATCAAGCCTTTGCTATGATAACAACTCTTAATGAGATGTTTCAGGAGCAAGGCATTCCACTCTTGTAAGATAAGGGCTGGGACATCTGTGAGCGTACACGTGCTCAAGATGAAGGGCTATTTAGACACATTGGCCCGTCTTGGATCGTCCATCTCTCAAGAGTTGGCAGTGGACACAATCCTTGCATCCTTACCGGATTCTTACGATCAGTTCATCCTGAACTACAACATCCAAGGGATGAACCTGTACTGTTAGTGAGCTACTTGGGATGCTTAAGCATACTGAACAGTCAATCAAGAAGAGTCCGCCGGTGCTGCTGGTCAACAAGGGGAACCATCCTCTCGCCAAGGGCAAGGCCAAGGAAAAGGCCAAGGCCAAGAAGGCCAAGGCCCAGCCCAAGGCCCAACAGAAGGCAGGTCCAGAGGATGTCTGTTTCCGGTGTAGGCAGGCAGGCCATTGGAAGAGATCGTGTCCCAAGCTGATGGGAGTGCAGAGAAGGGGCCAAGGTGCATCCACTTCAGGTATTTATGTTATAGACATTAACCTTACTGTTTCAACATCCTGGGTATTGGATACTGGATGTGGTTCTCACATTTGTTGCAATGTTCAGGGACTTAAGAACAGAAGGTCACTGGGGTCGGGAGAGGTGGACTTACGGGTCGGAAATGGAGCAAGGTTTGCTACCATAGAGATTGGCGAATATCACCTTGTGATGCCCAGTGGATTAGTTTTAATTTTAGAACATTGTTATTTTGTACCTGCTATGTGCAGGAATATTATTTCAGTATCAATGTTGGATATTTCTGGATTTCATTTTACTATTTCTAATGGTAGAATTTCTTTGTCTAGAGAGGGATTATTTTATGGAGATGCTCTATTAAATAATGGCCTATATATCCTGGACATAAATGAAACTAATTATGTCTATAACATAAACACTAAAAGGGTTAAGCCTAACGAACTTAATCCTATCTACATATGGCATTGTCGTCTTGGCCACATAAATGAAAAGTGCATAGCTAGGCTCCATAAAGCTGGAGTCTTAGGGTCATTTGATTTGGATTCAATTGATATATGCAAATCATTTTTACGAGGTAAGATGGCTAAGGTGCCTTTTAGCAAGAAGGCTGAAAGGGCCACTGGCTTATTGGACCTAATACATTCAGATGTATGTGGACCCATGAGCGCAGCGACCAAAGGTAGAGACCTGTTATTTGCCATGTTCACGGACGATTTTTGCAGATATGGCTATGTCTATCTGATGAAACATAAGTCTGAGACCCTTGATAGGTTCAAGGAATTTAGGAACGAGGTACAGAACCAACTAGGCAGAAATATCAAAACCCTTCAGACGGACTGAGGAGGTGAGTATATGAGCCTAGAGTTTGACTTATATTTGAGAGAGCATGTAATCGTTCCACAACTCACTCTTTCAGGAGCACCACAATGGAATAGGGTGTCCGAATGGAGGAATAGGACCCTGTTGGACATGGTCCGCTAAATGATGAGTTAAGCCTCTCTCCCAATTAGCTTCTGGGGACACGCCCTCGAGACTTTAGCTCTCATCTTAAACAGTACTCCGACTAAGGTAGTGGAAAAGAATCCATATCAGATATGGACGGGAAGGGAGCCCAATGTGTCTTTTCTAAGGATTTAGGGATGCGAAGCACATGTCAAGAGATTGACTAGTGGCAAGCTGGAACCCAAAACCGATAAATGCCTGTTTGTGGGCTACCCTAGGGAAACCAAAGGGTGTTAGTTCTACAACTCCGTCGAGAACAAGGTGTTCATGGCAAGGAAGGGGGTCTTTCTAGAAAAGGAGTTCCTTTCCAAGAAAGATAGTGGGAGCAATGTTGAACTCAGGGAAGTTCAAGGTCCACTGGCTCCTGAAGAGGATTACTCGGAGTCGCAGGTGGAGCTTCCACAGGAGGAAGCACCGACCCAGGCCACACAAGGACCTAGATGGTCTGGTAGGGATCATCAGGAACCGGAGAGGTATGGTTTCCTCGTCACCGATGATCAAACTCTTCTCATCTAGGATGAGGAAGAACCCAAAACCTACCAGGAGGCTATGGCAAGCCCACAGTCTGTAAATTGGCATAAAGCCATGGAGGCAGAGATATAATCTATGCACGATAACTAGGTTTGGAACTTGGTTGATCCACCTTCGGGTGCTTAGGTAATAGGTTACGAGTGGTGCTACAAGCTGAAAGCCAACAATACCTTCAAGGGGCATCTGGTTGTGAAAGGTTTCAGACAAGTCCATGGAATAGACTATGATGAGACTTTCTCACCAGTAGCCATGCTCAAATCCATCAAGATCTTGCTAGCCATATTCGTATGGTATGACTATGAAGTCTGGCAAATAGATGTCAAAACCACTCTCCTTAATGGAAAGCTACTCGAGGATGTGTACATGACACAACCTGAGGGTTTTGTTGATCCAGAGTATCCGGGAAGGGTATGTAAGCTTCAAAGGTCCATTTATGGACTGAAGCAAGCATCTTGAAGTTGGAATCTTAGATTCAATGAAGCTATAAAGGAATATGGCTTCATACAGAATCAAGATGAGCCTTATGTGTATAAGAGGACTAGTGGGAGCATTGTCACATTTTTGGTACTTTATGTAGACGACATCCTACTCATTGGAAGCGACATGCCTACACTGCAAGGGATAAAGCAGTGGCTGAGTAAGTGCTTTGCAATGAAGGACTTAGGCAAAGCTGAGATGATCCTAGGGATCAGGATCTATAGGGATAGATCAAATCGACTTCTGGGCCTAAGTCACGCCTCATACATAGACAACATTCTGAAAAGGTTCAGCATGGATCGAGCGAAGAAAGGTTTCTTACCAATGGGCCATGGGCTGAAAATTAGTAAGAAGAACTGTCCTAAGACAAGGGAGGACAGGGAGAACATGAAGTTGGCTCCATATGCTTCGGCTATAGGATCAATTATGTACTTCATGCTATGTACGAGACCTGATGTTGCCTTTGCACTAAGTATGATGAGCCGGTACCAGTAGGATCCCGAGGAGGATCACTGGAAGGCTGTCAAGGCAATCCTCAAGTACCTTAACCAGATTAAGGATAGCTTCTTAGTGTATGGTGGTCAGGAAGTGCTATCAGTTACTGGGTACACTGATGCAAGCTTCCAAACTGACCAGGATGAGTACCAGTCGCAGTCTAGGTATGTAGTTTTGCTTAATGGTGGTGCTGTAAGCTGGAGGAGCAAAAAAGCAGCCAACCATCGCGGACTCTACAACAGAAGCTGAGTACATCATGGCGTGTGATGCAGCTAAGGAAGCTGTATGGATGAAGAAGTTTATCACTGAGTTAGGAGTAATGCCAATTATCCAGGACCCAGTTGATATCTTCTGTGACAACAATGGGGTCGTGGCACAAGCTAAGGAGCCCCGGTCACACAAGAACACAAAGCATGTGCTCAGAAAGTTTCACCTCATACGAGAGATCACAGAGAGAAGTGACATTGCATTGCACAGGGTGGACACCGAGGATAATGTCACAGATCCTTTGACCAAAGTGCTGGCCCAGCCCAAGCACGAGGGTCATACCAGATCTATAGGGATTAGGCCCATGCCTAGTTGGAACTAGTGCAAGTGGGAGATTGTTAGATATGCCCTAGTCCCGAGGCATTGGTCCTTGTATTTGTATTATACATTTATTGGATTTATATATTATACTCATCTGTGTTATTAATAAATGCATTAATTCATTTATTATATTTATCTTGTGTAATATATTAAATGAAGTATCCAATGGACATATCCATATCCATGATGACAAGTGTCATGCACTTGGCAGTAAGACCATGGATAGGGTAAATGATATGACCATAAATAGATCCGTAGTCTGTTCCAGTCATGGGAATGAGTGGAAAAAGAGATTATCATTAACCTGGTTGTATGGCGGTGTCTTACCTGTCATTAGACATGGGATGTCAACCAAGTTAATGGGTACATGTAAAAAGGGCATGGTACTGGATAGATCCACTAAACGAGAAATCCATATGGTATAGTATCACAAGTGATTCTCGTGTAGTACTTTTATGGATCCTTTGACCTGACCATATGATGGTGTTGCATGTGAGGTCGCATACTTAGGGTACGCCTAAAGGGCCTGTAACAGGGTGCCAAGTATGGGTACTTTCCGGTATGTCACTTAGCATGGCAATGCTATAGATATGCATAAGGGATTTGTCACTCAGTAGTGCACTGAGAAGTTATCACCGGCCTCTTCATGAATGTGACTGATAAGAGTGTGGCCACAGCCAAACTAGTTGGAACTTGTTTGTGAGCTTCAGTGCATTCAGGATCAAGTTAATGTCTAGACACAAAAGAGGGTTATCAATCCATGCCTCTGTGTTGGACACCGATATCGATGACATGGGATATACAAGTTCAAACTACAGGGTTATGATAATAGTTAGACTACCATCTCCATCTTAATTAGGGGCTGCAGTGGCGTGCTAGAGTCCAACTGCAGTCTCTGGGCCACAGGCACACTGCCAACATAAAGATGGGCCCATGGGATCGTACGCATTAAGCGACTGAACACTGACTTAAGGAATCACATGTATACTTGGAGTATACACTCTAGAGAGAGAGGTATACAGTAATTATATTATAAAGATCATTGGATTGATCATAATAATAAAATTAGTATTGGATTGGCTCTTCATAACTAATTGGATTAATTATGAGATTATTTCCTAGATTGAAATATTCATATGTATAGGTTTACATATGAATTTATTTTGTGATGATCTACTTTTACTTTGATGGATTAAATTAATTAGTCAAACCAATTTAAATTTAAATGCAAATAATATGTTACTTGATGTAATATATTAAATACATGGGTAAATTAAAATTGGGCTTGAAATTAGTTTAAACCAGACTAATTAAATTTGGTTTGGGCTAGAATTAAAACAAGGAAGCCCACGTAGATGAAGGAGCCAGCTTGGGCCAAAATTCCCTTGGGAATTTCGGCCACCTAGGGTTAATGAACCCTAGGAATTTCGGCCAAGTAGAGCAAGCATCCATCTAGCCAAAATTCTCCCTAGCCTCCCTCTCCAAAGTTCGTGTTTTCCGACGCTAGCACGGGTGGTGTTCGTTAGGCGCTCGTGTACGTGAACGAGGAGGGATTCTAAGTTGATTCCCACGGTCTGCATCCATCTCTTAAAGAGATATTCCGGGTAAGAGATTTATCTCTTTCAATTAAATTTTGTTTTTCCAATTTCCATCTCAATTGCTCCGGGGCATGGATTTGAGGAAATCATTGCGTTCTTCCGCTTTAATCGGGTGATTTCCGGTGACAAATCCTAACACCTATATCCTGAGCCCGTACCTAAGCTACCCCTAGCTCAATATCCGGCTATGTTATTACCTATATCTCATTCGATTCTAGATGCCATTTTGTACACATCATGCAAAGCTGCAAAGTCTTGGTACTTCATTTCATTCTGGTATACATTTAGACTACCTTCTATTAACTTTAAGATCATCATCCTCGTTTGGCTAGTTCTTTAATTAGATCATCTTTTCTATCCATCTATTATAATAGTCGGTGAACGACTTGTTATACTTCTACTTTATAGAGCTTTACTTGAATTTACGTATTAAAGCTGTAGAATCGGGTGAAGGTAGTTGACAGTGCCTCCCAATCCATTTGCACATCCTCTGGTTGGGCATTATACTTGGTCAAAGCCTTACCCTCCAGTGTAATGGAGAACAAGTTCACTAGCTAATTCTTCATTGCCCTTGATGTGAGCATGATCCTGACATACTGATTAATATGGGCTACCAGTGACCCGAGCCCTTTATAGATATGTAGCTGGGGCATTTGAAACCCCACAAGGAAAGTTTTGATGCCTTAATCCATTATAGCATCAATATCTAGGCATTTCGAAGTAGGGCTCCCTCCCTCCCTTCTTTCATTCTGATACCACTTCCTCTTGTTCAGTTAGCTTTTAATAACTATTCTATCATGGACTCCCCTTCAGAAGTACCCTCTCATTTAGCCTAATCTCCTTCTTGACCTAAGGGAGACTGTTCTTTGTCCCTACGTGCCATGTTTCTAATTATAACCTCCATCAACTCTTGAATGGGCTTTATGAATTCGAGAGACTGTAGCATCTCCTTAATGAGCTATATGTTACTGCTTGGGGCATCCATTTATGTAATCTAAACTATTATGCCTGTCATATCACTTCCACTAATTGCTAACCCCAACATAGACTAATCGCTATCTCCTCTGTCAAACTCAAACCACTCGGCTACTATTGATATCTCATCTTCTTCTTCTATTATTTCTAGTATCGCAATTTCTTTACCAACTGTTGTTTCTCTGTCAAACTCAAAATTGCTCTGCTAAAGCTACGGATGCTGCTACTACTATCTCTTCTAGACTTTTGGGTTCTAACCTACCCGCAGGATGTTTCCAAGCCTTAACTATCAAAACAATAAATGTTATGACTCATGACATAATGTATGATTGACCATAGTACAGAATGAGTGAATGATATGTAGTGCAGTCAACTAATGTTTTGTCATGATGAATGTTTGAACTTTGTACCTATATGCATAAAAAAACTTATTTGATGTGAAATAATGATATTATGTAATATGCTTATACGGATAGAGTGGCGGCCACTAGAGGAAACACGAACAAAACCGTGACCTATATTGGTGCAACTCTTATATCAAACGGACAAGCGATGTGAAGATGTACATGAATCAGGTAATACAATGCTTGCTGAAAGAACTATCACTATTGGGCAAGTTGTATAAAGTTCATGCCCCGGGGAAAATGGCAAGCAGGGTCCCACGGGTTGGGGCAAGATGATGCTTGCGAAACATGGACTTCCTAAGGCCTAAATACATGTAAAGAGAATAAAGAAACATAAAAAGTCTGATAGTGCAATTGTTGCATGAGTTCGAAATAGTGAATTCACTGCACAAGTTAAAAATAAGGGCTCGACAGTGCAACCACTGTGTATGTCTTAGACCTGGGGGAATGTGAAATTATCATTATTACGATTGGCAGGCTTTAGTATGATGCAGTTTCACAAACACTATGAAATGATCGTTCTTACGTTTAGGCACACATAGGTACGATGCAATTTCGTGTACAATGATAAATGTGAAATGGTTGCCTGTACATGTAGGCACGCTTAAGGATGATATAATTTCACAAACAATGTGAAATGATTATCCGTACGTGTAGGCACATTTAGGGATGATGCAATTTCTAGAAAAATGATAAATGTGAAATGGTCATCTGTACATGTAGGCACCCTTAAGGACAATTCAATTTCACGAATAATGAAAATTGATGGTCCGTATATGTAGGTATGCTTACGGATGATGAAATTTCGTGAACAATGATAAATGTGAAATGGTCGTCCGTATGTATAGGCATGATTAGGGACAATACAATTTCATAACCAATGCGGAATAATTTTCCGTACGTGTAGGCACGCTTAGGGACGATGCAATTTTACGAACAATGATAAATGTGAAAAGGGCAGCCGTACGTGTAGGCACGCTTAGGGATGATACGATTTCACGAACAATGAAAAATGATCATCCATACGTGTAGGCACCCTTAGGGATGATGCAAATTTACAAACAATGATAGATGTGAAATGGTCATCTGGTCTTTGATCGAATGATTGGACTTGTATGGAGTGTATGCGGATGATATTTTTGGCATATTGGTATGCCTTAGGGGAGAAGATACAAAACACTGCTTGTAACTGTTAGGATAAGTACATAAGTGTGTAAAAATGGAAGTTCGGCATGTAGGTACACCTAGGGTTAGAAGCAAAACATGGCTTGTAAAGGTGTACTCATACACGAGTGTGTATGGATGGAGTTTCAGAGTATTGGTGCGTCTAGGGTTGAATACAAGACACTGCTTGTAAAGGTGCATTCATACACGAGTGTGCACGGATGAAGTTTTGGCATATTAGTACACCTAGGGTTGGAGATAAGACATTGCTTTTAAAGGTGTACTCATACATGAGTGTGTATAGATGGAGTTTTGGCATAGTGGTACGCCTAGGGTTGGATACAAGACACTGCTTGTGAGGGTGTACTCATACACGAGTGTGTACAGATGGAGTTTTGCCATATTGGTACGCCTAGGGTTGAATACAAGACACTGCTTGTAAAGATGTACTCATACACGAGTGTGTACGGACGGAGATTTGGCACATCAGTACACCTAGGGTTGGATACAAGACGTTGCTTGTAAAGGTTTACTTGTACATGAGTGTGTACGGATGGAGTTTGAACATATTGGTATGCCTTGGGTTGGATATAAGACATTGCTTATAAAGGTGTACCCATACTCAAGTGTGTATGTAAGGAGTTTCAGCGTCTTGGTACGCCTAGGGTTGGATACAAGACACTGCTTTTAAAGGTGTACTCATACACGAGTGTGTACGGACGAAGTTTCAGTGTATTGGTATGCCTTGAGTTGGATACAAGATGCTCTTTGTAAAGGTGTACCATACTTGAGTGAGTACGGATAGAGTTTTGGCATGTTTGAACACCTAGGGTTGGATACAAGATGCTACTTGTAAAAGTGTACTCATACATGAGTGTATACGGATAGAAATTCGGTGTATTGGTATGCCTAGGGTTGGATACAAGACACTGCTTATGAAGGTGCACTTTTACAAGGGTGTGTACGGAAGGAGTTTCAGCGTATTGGTATGCCTAGGGTTGGATACAAGATGATACTTGTAGAGGTGTCCTTGTGCACGAGTGTGTGCGTACAGAGTTTTAGTGTATTGGTACGCCTAGGGTTGGATACAAGACACTGCTTGTAAAGGTGTACTTGTCCATAAGTATGTATGGCCAGAGTTTCGGCATGTTTGAACGCCTAGGATTAGATACAAGATGCTACTTGTAAAGGTATACTCGTACATGAGTGTGTATAGATGGAGTTTTGGCATATTGGTATTGCCTAGGGTTGTATACAAGACATTACTTGTGAAGTGTACTCATACACGAGTGTGTATGGATGGAGTTTCGGGGAATTGGTATGCTTAGGGTTGAATACAAGTCACTCTTTGCAAAGATGTACTCATACATGAATGTGTACGTATAGAGTTTTGGCATGTTTAAAAGCCTAGGGTTGAATACAAGACGCTGCTTGTAAAGGTGCACTCATGCATGAGTCCGTACGGATGAAAATTTGGGGTATTGGTATGCCTAGTGTTGGATACAAAACGCTGCTTGTAAAGGTGTACTTGTATACGAATGTGTACAGATGGAGTTTTTGTGTATTTGTATGCCTAGGGTTGGATAAAAGATGCTGCTTATAAAGGAGTACTCGTACACTAGTGTGTACAGATAGAGTTTTGACATGTTTGAACCCCTAGGGTTTGATACAAGATGCTGCTTGTAAAGGTGTACTCATACACGAGTGTGTACGGATGGAGTTTCAGCGTATTGGTACGCCTAGGGTTGGATACAAGATGCTGCTTGTGAAGGTGTACTCGTACATGAGTGTGTACAGATGGCGTTTTGGTGTATTGGTATGCTTAGAGTTGGATACAAGACACTGCTTTTATAGCTGTACTCACACACGAGTGTGTACGATGGACTTTCAACATTTTGGTAAGCCTAGGGTTGGATATAAGGCATTACTTATAAAGGTGTCCTCATACACGAGTGTGTACGGATGAAGTTTCAGCGTATTGGTATGGCTAGGGTTGGATATAAGATGTTGCTTGTAAAGGTGTACTCGTTCACGAGTGTATACGGATGGAGTTTCAGCGTATTGGCACGCCTAGGGTTAGATACAATACGCTCCTTGTAAATTTTTACACATACACGAGTGTGTACGGATAGAGTTTCATTGTGTTTGAATGCCTAAGGCTGAATACAAGATACTGCTTGTAAAGGTGTACTCATACATGTGTATGGACGGAGTTTTGGCTTATTGGAATGCCTAGGGTTGAACACAAGACACTACTTGTAAAGGTGTACTCGTACATGATTATATATGGATAGAGATTTGGTGTATTGGTATGCCTAGGGCAAGATACAAGACATTGATTGTAAAGGTGTACTCGTACATAAGTGTGTATGGATAGAAATTCAATGTATTTGTATGTCTAGGGTTGGATACAAGACATTGCTTGTAATTGTGTACTTGTACATGAGTGTTTACAGACGAAATTTTGGTGTATCGGTATGCCTAGGGTTGGATAAAAGACACTGCTTGTAAAGCTGTACTCTTACACCAGTGTGTACATATGGAGTTTTGGCATATTAGTACATCTAGGTTGGATACAAGACGCTGCTTGCAAAGTACCTATACACGAGTGTGTACGGATAAAGTTTTGGTGTATTTGAATGCTTAGGGTTGGGTACTAGATGCTTCATGTAAAGGTTTATTCATACACGAGTGTGTACGGATGGAGTTTCAGCGTATTGGTACGCCTAGGGTTGGATACAAGATGCTACTTGTGAAGGTATACTCGTATATGAGTGTGTACGGATGGCGTTTCGGTGTATTGGTATGCTTAGGGTTGGATAAAAGACACTGCCTTTATAGGTGTACTCACACACAAGAGTGTACGATGGACTTTCAACATTTTGGTATGCCTAGGGTCGGATCTAAGGCATTACTTGTAAAGGTGTCCTCATACACTATTGTGTACGGATGAAGTTTCAGCGTATTGGTACGGCTAGGGTTGGATATAAGATGTTGCTTGTAAAGGTGTACTCATTCACAAGTGTATACGGATGGAGTTTCAGCGTATTGGTATGCTTAGGGTTAGATACAATACGCTCCTTGTAAATTTGTACACATACACGAGTGTGTATGGATAGAGTTTCGTTGTGTTTGAATGCCTAAGGTTGGATACAAGATACTGCTTGTAAAGGTGTACTCATACATGTGTGCGGACGGAGTTTTGGCGTATTGGAGTGCCTAGGGTTGAACACAAGACACTACTTGTAAAGGTGTACTCGTACATGATTATGTACGGATAGAGATTTGGTGTATTGGTATGCCTAGGGCTAGATACAAGACATTGCTTGTAAAGGTGTACTCTTACACGAGTGTGTATGGATAGAAATTCAGCGTATTGGTACGTCAATAAAAAAAGTGCAATTTTGAAGTTCTGGAACTAAGGCTTTCTATATAAGTCATGGTCACGTCAAGGGTTAACATCAAGGTTCTCGTAACAATATGCACACGTAACTTCTTCCCATTCAACCTGTTTCATATAAAGCATTTTCAGTGTTTATCTTTTGATTTTACAAAAATCATTTTCCAGCGGAGTCGCCATTGTGAGGGGGTGATCCCCAACGAGTGAGCACAGTAGCAAGGCCGGTGTTGCCTTGAGATTATGCACTAGAAAGTATACTAGGTCAATTGTAATAGTTGGCAAGACAAGTGTCGTATCCACAGGGAGTAAGGGAAAACTCTAAGAGTTCCTAATGAATCACCAGATATAGAGATTTTCCAATAAAAAAACAGAGAATGTTAAAACAATAACAGTAAAAACACAGACTTCCACCAGTTAGATAGGCAATCTCAAGATTTCTTCCTTTAGAATTTACTATGAATAAGTTAGGGAACGTAGATCTAAGGTTTCTTGCTCTATAATCACCAAGCTTATCTCTCAACCTCACTTGGATCTATGACACACAACTAAGCTTATCTCTCAACCTCACTTGGCATAGGAAATCATGCATTAAGTCAAGCAAGCATTCCATAATAAATGGAAACCCTTAGCACAGCCCTAATCTCCTCTCGGTCTCATGGCAGGTGTGTGTGTGTGATTTTTCCATACCCCTAAGTCTTCTCTCGGTCTCATCAGGAATACTAGACATACGAAAAGGCCTCTTCGCAATTTAGTTAAGCTTATCACAACATAATCATCTCAACATGATATTCATAATAAAAACAAAGAAAGACTTCCCAAGACCACCGGCTTAAGCTGGCGTCAACCTGCTGAGAAACCTACTCGCAACACATTTTAACTATAAAAATGAGATTTTCTAACCAGAAAGCTTGCAAGAAGAATAAAAATTTAAGACTAAAATTAATGCTAAATTAAAAGTTGTTGAAAAACATTCAATGCTAACAAACCCCCAAAATAGTAAACTATTTATAGTCCCTAAAAAGTAAGATCTAATCAACCTTGAAACTAGTTCCCAATTAAAATAATGGTTAAAAATTCTACAACCAAAAATTACAATAGCTTCCTTGAGAAGCTAAGGTCAGTTCTGGAATTTCCAAAAGCAGAAATATCTCCTCTTTTTGGGCCGCGCCCTTCTTCTCCAACTCCGGCCCATCCAAGCCGCAGCCTGCAATAGCTTCTTTTCTTCAGCTTCTTCACTCTGAGTTCCCAATTTAAGAAATCTCTCTACAGCAGGCCTTAAACCTGGAAAAGCACACTATTAGCCATGATTCTAAATTCTCAATTGAATTTTAATCAATTATCTGCTGAATTTTTGCTAAATTACTTGGTAATATTTTCACTCATCAAGAACCCCCACACTTGAACGTTGCTTGTCCTCAAGCAATCTTAGGATAAAATAAAACAAAAGAAAAGTTTTTTAAAGAAAGAAAAACTTACATGAAAAACACACTTAAACACTTTCAAAAACTTTTCTTAACTTAACTTGAACAGCAACCAATGATCATTTCGTCACCTTTAAACAGCAAGATTTCATGCAAAACATGAAAATTGAGATTACCAAATTAATAAGAGCATTCTCAAGAAACCTGACTCAGTTTCAGAAACATCCTAGAGCAGTGAGACCAAACCTTAAGTTTTAGCGAGCTAGTAAGAAATTAGACCAAATTTGCTTCTCTTAAAAGAGTTCACTCACTTTCAAGTGCTTATGGGTGATTTTTATAAGAACTCTTTGTAGGGATTCGTCATGGCAAACCGACTGATAAAAGCGGAAATTTCCTCGAATCCGGTCCTAGGTGCTTAAGATGTGGAAATCAAAAACTTAATGCATAAAGAGAAAGATCGAAAACTTACCACAAAGTCTCTCCAAGAGACGAATGCGGACTACAGGAATCGAGGCCGACTCCCTCCAATGTCACGTACACAAATGGCTCTCAGACCCAACCCGTGCTAGCGGCTCGGATTAACCAAGAAGAGAGGCAGAGAGGGGCAATAGACAAGAAGAAATATGGCTGCATAAATTTTCTTTCCAAAAGAAAAATAAAACCAATTCTTTCAAGTGAGCACACACATTTCTTACCAAAAGAAATGAATGAAAAAAATACATGGGCAAATTATTTCTTTCCAACAAATAATATATACGGCCAAGTAAAGGAGAGTCAATAAGTCATCAAGATGTAAAAACCCTTTATCATCATGTGTGAGTTACCATTTTTCCATTGGTCCAAATAAAAGCAAAGTCTAACTCTGCTATCTTTTGGTCCAAATGGTAACCCACCATTCTTATCATTAAAGAATGACTCATCTCTCCCAAAGCTGCATGTATATTCGGCCAAGACAAAGTTGATGGATGAAAAATGAATTTCTATTGTCCCTTTTAATAAAAAGGAAAGAAGATATTTCTCATAGGAAGAAAAGTCAAACTTTTCCACCATAAAGTCAAGCCATGACTCATCCAGATTCCCGTTAAGTGGATCGATCCAGTACCATGCCCTTTTTGCATGTACCCATTAACCTGGTGGACATTCCATGTTATATGACCGGTAAGACACAGCCATACAACCAGGCTAATGATAGTCTTTGGTTCCATTCATTCCCATGATTGGAACAGACTACGGATAACTTTATGGTCATATCGTTTTCCCTATCCACAGTCTTACTACCAAGTGCCTCACACTTGACAACATGGATATGGATATGTCCATTGGATACTCTATTTAAAATATAGCACATGACATATAATAAATAGATTAATGCCTTTATTTCCTTCACACAAATTGTATAATACATAAAGTTCACAATAATGTACAAATGCTTATACAAAACAAGGACCAATGCCTCGGGACTAGGGCATTTCCAACACTCTCAACAGCAATACAAATTAGTCTTTAACCAAAAGCTTAGCAAACAGCCTATAGCCACCACTCAATCTAACTCATGCACAATCAAAAGTCTTATACAAGGGTTGTAATGTAAGGCTTAGGTTAGGGGTATCAAAAGGCTTTTTAGGTTAAAGGAACACCATCTCAATTACATCATCACAGAATAACAAGCAATTCATCTCGAAAGAACTTGAGCAGCCTTAAATAGATTAGGAACAAGAATACTCAAGAATTCAGATGCATTCTCAAGAGCTAAAAGGAATTAAGCACAAGAAGAAATATCAAGCACTCAGACACAGAATTATAGGTTCTAAAAAATTTTTTTTTTGTTTTTTTGTTTTTTTTTAGAATAAAATTATATCAATGAGACAATAGTATAATTGAAGGTAAACACTGATGAAATGATGTGATATTGAGCTTACTCAAAAATTTAATTTTAAGCAGCCTCAGACGAAAATGAGAATTCTGACTGCATTTTGACACAATTTTGAAAAATGCTTGCAAGTCATAGCTTCTTAAAAAGGCTCTCATAAGAACACTTATTTTGGATACAATGAGCCACCACTCAATCTAACTCATGCACAGTCAAAAGGTCTTATACAAGGGTTGTAATGTAGGGCTTAGGTTAGGGGTATCAAAAGGCTTTTTAGGTTAAAGGAACACCATCTCAATTACAGCATCACAGAATAACAAGCAATTCATCGCGAAAGAACTTAAGCAGCCTTAAATAGATTAGGAACAAGAATACTCAAGAATTCAGATGCATTCTCAAGAGCTAAAAGGAATTAAGCACAAGAAGAAATATGAAGCACTCTGACACAGAATTATAGGTAAAAAAATTTTTTTTTTCTTTTTTTTTTTAGACTAAAATTATATCAATGAGACAATAGTATAATTGAAGGTAAACATTGATGAAATGATGTGATATTAAGCTTGCTCAAAAATTTAATTTTAAGCAGCCTCAGACGAAAATGAGAATTCTGACTGCATTTTGACACAATTTTGAAAAATGCTTGCAAGTCATAGCTTCTTAAAAAGGCTCTCATAAGAACACTTATTTTGGATACAATGAGAATTTCCAGAAAAGCAGGTTGCACAATTTCAATTGATTTAGACTGCTTGCTAATCACAAAAAATTTAATTTTTTGGTATGGTATTCTTAAGGTGTTTTGGACAACATATTGTGAATTGGCTAAGGGAAAATACATCATGGGTTGAACAAAATAACAGGCTTATAGGCTCAAAGGGCTTAAAAAATGGAAGAAAACTGTTAGGGAGGCTTTTTGGGATTAGAAACAAAAAAGGGGTAAAAACAATTGCCTTAGTCATTTTATGCATGCGAAAAACCTTACGGTCTTGACAAAGGCAATCTACCAAGTTCCAGCTTAAAACTAAATATGCATGCCCACTCTGCAAGGAATTCAAGTAAGAGTTTAGAATGATTAACAAGGAAAAAATAGCTCAAAAACCTCACAGAGAAATGCAAGGTTAATGTAATTGGCCTAATTCAAGCTATCCCAGTGAAACAAATTTTAAGGTCTCAAAGCCTTAGACTGCTTAATCAACAAAAACTAGCATTACTTGAAGTCTAATCTAATTAACAAGCAATCAACTTTTTTGACTGTTTTACAAAGATTTCATCCATCCTCATGATTAGAAAATCTCACTGGCTGCCATTATTCAATTAAACACAAAACCCAAAAAAAAAAAAATTTTTTTGACAAATTTATTTTTTTTATTTTAAAATTTCCAGCCAAAAAAAATTTAAACAAAACCCTAAACAATTTTAGATAGAAACCAATTGGGGAAAAATAATCAAAAACACAAATCCAACAATTCTTGGGTTCATCCAAAAACAAAACCATTTGAATAAAAAACCCTAAAATCACAAAATTGAAACCCATTCTTTCTTCGCTTTCAAGGACCAACTCTAATCAATCTAATGGACAAAACTAAGGCTCTGATACCACTGTTGGGATTCGTCATTGGAAAAATAACGTGGCACAGCAGAAAATGCACCGTTTAAAATTTCCTAGAATCCACCTATCTTGTCCAATCACCATTGATTAGAATAAAAACAATTTGAATAAAGAGAGATTAACTCACCGGATTCGTCTCCTCTAGAGACTGCTGCAGAATCGTTTCTTGAAACTGCAATCTCCAAAGTCCGGTGCACGACCAAATATTGAGCGGGAACCGGTGCTAGCCGAAGACGCGAAGGAATGGAGGATTAATGCTGGGATTTTCGGCTAGTTGGGGCTGCTATTGGTGGCTGAAATTTCCAGCAATTAATTAGAGTTGAATTAGGTTTTTCTTCCTTAAGTGTGCCCTTATATAGACACCTTGTCTAATTGGGTTTTAATTAGGTTAATTAAACCCAAGCCCACTAGGATTATACTTACATAAATAAACTTTAATTAAAAAGTATATACTATGTAATTTAATTCCATTTGGCTAAATTTATTTACCCCTAAATAAAATAAAATCATACTTAAGTAAATACAATACATGTATTTAATTTTCCTACTTAGGAAAATTATTTAATTAATTGTTTACTTTATGTAATTCAATTAATTAATAAATTAATTAATTACATTATGTAAACTTATTAATTAAATTAAATTCAACCCAATGTTAATTAATTACCTTGACACCAAATGCCAACTAATTAATTAATGCATTCCTTCTAATGTACATTACATGTACAATATTTATAAGTTCCAGCTCAATTGATCTATGTGCACGATCATATGGGTCTGTCTTTATGTTGGCAGTCGGCCCAAGGCCCACAGACTGTAAGTGGGTTCTAGCAAACCATTACAGCCCCCAATTAAGACATAGATGCAGCAGTCTTTAGAAGACACTTACCCGGTAGTAATCTCATAGTGTCCTTTACCTAAAGATATCGATATGAATAAACAAGAGGCATGGTGTCCGTCATCCTCTTCTGTTATTTATTATATTTCTTGATCTTGAGTTGACTGATTAATCAAATAAGCAACCAACTTATTTGCCACTCATCAAGTGGCCAATGATATCATCTCGGTGTTACCCGAGTGGCAATTCCATCACTTCATCATCAATATCAATATGTTCACCGGTCCACCCAATCATACCCGTATTTAGCATCCTTTTACAAACCTGTTGGGCGTATGTCAAAGTGAACCAGATTCCATATTGATATTATAATGAAATCTGGTCTAAGGACAAAAGAGGCCTACTCAAGAAAGACTTATGACACGACAACCATGTGGCTTTCTTGTGTGGATCGATCTAGTCCCATGTCAATGACATGTACCTATATTCATGACTGATTATACAAGTACTATGGCTACTTAAGAACTACCATACAGTCATCGAATATACAAGTCTGTGGTTCTATTCGTTGCTACGATTAGAACAGACCTGGGATAGGTTTTATGATTATCAATCAATGGATACTCAACTCATATTATAGCACAAGATATAAATGAAATAGATTAATTACCTTTATTAATGTGGCACAAATAATGTATTCATATAATGAGTCTTAATGTATAATACAAAATACAAGAATCCAATGCCTTAAGAACTAGGGCACAACAACATCAAATTCATGCAATTAAAGAAATTGAAACAGGGCAAAAAGATAACCACCTATGTCATGGCAATAAAAAAATGTTGAGAGCAATCGTTTGAAAGAAACATACCAGAGTGTGTCGAGGAGGAGAGGGAGAACTATCACTCATCCGGCTTTGAGGAGACTTGCTCCTCTTCTTCTTCCTCAAGAGCATCTTTAAGTTCCTCCTCTGTAGAATCTTCTTCCTCTTCTTCCTCCGGAATCTCCATCAGAATCTTCTCAACCCCTTTGGGCTGGCCAACCTTCACTTGGTCATTCTGCACCTTTTCAATGGTGTTAGAGATATCATCTTGCTTTTCCAATTTAACTTCCAAGTGAGCAAGCTTATTTTCCAGAATAGCGATCTTGGCCCTATCTTCAATTTGTCTTGCCTAAAGACGATCGATAAGATTCACCATCTCTGCCATTGTCATTTTTGAAACTCGTTCAAAGTGCTTCAACCTTTCTTGCTCATTTAGAATGAGGTCTTCAATAATCTATGGCTGGAATGATGTGGAGGAATGGGTAGCAGGTCTCCTTCTCTTTGCTAGGGTCTCTAAAGGTTGCTTTGAAGCTGATTTCATGGAAAGCTCTTTCTCTATTGAATAGCTTCATCCCACAGCATCTATTTACCCATGACTTTCTTGCACACTCCTATCTGGTTAAGATTCACGAATTCAAAGGGTGCTGGATGGCATTCCAGAGTGAGACCTTCCATAGAAAATTCTACCAAACATGCCCTGGCAATCCTTGTCACATACGACCCACACAGAATTTTCCTTGCGGCTTACTACTTTCAATGTAATTGGCAAACTAGGGACCAACATTCATTCTTTTTCCCTCTATCATGCACTAGAAGGCGAAGAGATCTTGATTTAGAACATGGGACTGATTGTTCCCTCCAAAAACAGAGCTTGCTATGAATTTTTAGACAATCTTATGTCTATATTTCTTGATGTACGTGGCAAAGAAGGTTGTTGAAGAATACTCATTCCTGCCAGTTATCTCCTTCCAGAAAGCAGTAGGGTTGAATTCTAGGGCATAGTCTGTGTACGCTTGAGCAAATTCTTTGGACTCCAAAAAGGCAGTGCCCGCCACCCCCAGATATTGGTTTAAGTCAAATAAAGAGCAAGTTTTTCTCTTCCCCATTACCCTAAAAATGTATTTTCGTTGGTCATCAAGTTCTGTGATCTCTTGATTGTGAGTAAAAGTGCTGATAAACTCCAACGTCAATTCTCTATAGGCTGGTTCTTCGATTTGGGCATAGAATTCGAAACCGCCATTTTACAATAACTGGCAGATTTTGTCGCTGAGGCCAATGGTGGCCAGAACATTCTAGTTGAAGGTTCTTGAAGCGGTAAAGGGGAGACCATTGAACTGTTCATATCTCTCAATTTCCCTGGGGTCAAAGGCTTTCTTCTTGGCTAACATCTTCTCCACAGTACTTGCTTCAGAGCCAAAGGCCTGGATGATAACGGACGATGAAAATGGTTTTGGGCGGGAAGCACTAGGGGCTCTCTTCGTACTTCTCTTTTCCCTAGCCATTATACCACTCTTAGCCAACAAGTGAAGGTTAGAAGATGCAGAAATTTTGATAGAACGAAAAGGAATCGAAAGAAATTATCAACAGATGAATGAAGAGAGAGAAAAGAAAACACTTAAAAAAATTGTTAAGGGAAGAGTAGGCAGTTACCAATTTAAAATTCAAAATAAAACTGACAAGAGGAGAGAGAAGAGGGAAGCGTAAGAGTCAAAGCAGGCGAGTAAGAGAGGAGAGACAAAAATCGTGGCTGATGTGACGGTTACTCACTTCTCCACATTTATCTCTTACACTCCTATTATTACTCCACTTCCCAAAACTTATATAGTTAGATTTGCTAAATATTTAAAAACTAAGTTTTTATGGTTGTAAAATAGAAATAAAAAGCAAGTATGGATTATAATAAGAAGGAAGCATGAATTTTGAAACTTGATGTTATTCTCCATACTAACTTCAGTTGTAGACTTGCAAGAACAAAAATTCATCATTAAAATGTATACCAAAAAGTTATTAAAATTTTCAGATAATGGAGGGGTTAAGAAATTTTTCGAACAAAATTGCTTCAATTAGTGTTTGAAGTAGACACTGAGTAATCTATGGTTGCTTAAGGAGGTTCAAGGTGCTGGAGACTTCCAACAACCTCTGAGGATTCTTATGCAAGATAAGGCTTTAATCTCTGACCATTGACTTTAAAAATTTCACCATTCTGATTCACTGGCTCAATTGCCCCATGTGAAAAGACTTGATTTACTGTGTAGGGTCCAATCCATCTTGATTTTAGCTTTCCTGGTAAGTTTCTTAGCTTCGAATTGTACAACAAGACTTTCTGACCATTATAGAAAGTCTTCTCTTGAATTCTCATGTCATGCCATTTCTTGATCTTTTCTTTATAGTTGATGGCATTTTCATAAATGAATAACCTTAACTCTTCTAGCTCATTGAGTTGTAGTTTCCTTTTTTCTCCAACGATATTCCTGTCAAAATTCAAATATGTTAGAGCCCATAAAGCCTTGAATTCTAATTCAACAAGCAAATGATAAGTTTTTCCATAAAGCAATCTAAAAGGCAATTCCAATAGGTGTTTTGAAAGCTGTACGATATGCCCAAAAAGCATTATCGAGCTTTCTTGACCAGTCCTTCGTATAATTACTAACAGTTTTCTCAAGAATTTGCTTGATCTCTCTATTAGAAATCTAAACTTGCCCACTGGTTTGTGGGTGATAAAGCATAGCAATTCTATGAGTGACTCCATATGTAGCAAGAAGCCTTTCAAATTGATTATTATAGAAGTGAGTACCTTGATCACTAATTATTACTCTAGGAACCCCAAATCATGTAAATAATTTCTTTAGAAATCTTACCGCAACTCGAGCATCATTAGTAGGACTTGCAATGGCCTCTACCCACTTACTCACAAAATCCACGGCGACTAAAATATATTTGTTGCCATGTGAGTTTGGAAAAGGTCCTATAAAGTCAATACCCCATACATCAAAAATTTAACAAATAATGAGATTATTCAGAGGCATAGCATTCTTGGCAGAAATATTACATGTTCTTTGGCATTCATTACACTCCAAGACAAACCTGTGAGAATCCTTAAAAATTTTGGGCCAAAAGAATCCACACTCCAAAACCTTTGAGGCTGTTCAATTTGCACTAAAATGACCTCCAGCTTCCTGAGTGTGACACATCGATAAGAGTGCTTAGATTTCTTCTTGTGAAGCATACTTTCTGATAATCTAATCTGCACATAACTTAAATAGAAAGGGTTCCTCCCAAAAATAATATTTTAAATCCAAAAGGAATTTCTTTCTTTGGTGAGAAGACAGAGAACGAGGCATAATACCACAGGCTAAGTAATTTGCAATATCAAAAAACCAAGGTATAGAATGTACCGCATAAAGTTGCTCGTCAGGAAAAGAGTCAACAATCTCATATTACTTACCAAGGTTGCTTAATGGAATTCTAGACAGGTGGTTTGCAGCTACATTCTCTGAACCTTTCTTATCCTTGATCTCAAGGTCAAATTCTTGGAGAAGCAAGAGCCATCGTATAAGATGAGGTTTCGCTTCCTTCATTGCCAACAAGTATTTCAATGCTGTATGATCAGTAAAAACAGTAAACTTAGATAGAACCAAATCAGATCTAAATTTATCAAAAGCATATACAACAACAAGCAATTCTTTTTTTGTGGTAGTGTAATTCCGTTGAGTCTCTGTTAAAGTTTCGCTTGGATAGTAGATGGGGCGAAAATGCTTGTCTATCCTTTGTCCTATCACAGCTCCAATGCAAGTATCACTCGCATCACACATAAGCTCAAATGGGAGATTGCAATTAGGGGCAATCTGAATTGGGGCATTCACTAGTCTTGCTTTAAGAGTTTCAAATGCTTTCTCACAAGCTTCATCAAAACAAAATTGAACATCCTTGTGTAAGAGTACTGTGAGTGGCTGGGCAATCTTAGAAAAGTCTTTTATGAATCTTCTATAGAACCCGGCGTGACCAAGAAAGCTTCTAACTTCTTTAACAGATGTAGGAGCAGCCAGTTTTTCTATGACTTCAACCTTTGCTTTGTCAACCTCCATGCCATTGAAGAGATCTTATGGCCGAGAACAATTCCTTCATCAACCATGAAGTGGCATTTTTCCTAATTCAATACAATATTGGTCTCCTTACATCTAGTCAGGACAGCTTCAAGATTGTTGAGACAGGATTGGAAAGTCTTGCCATATACTGAGAAATTGTCCATAAAAATTTCTACCGTCTTTTCGGCCATATCATGGAAAATTGCCATCATGCATCTCTGAAAAGTTACTGGAGCATTACACAATTCAAATGGCATCCTTCTATAAGCATAGGTGCCATATGGACAGGTAAAGGTTGTCTTCGCTTGATCTTGTGGATGAATGGGAATTTGATTGTACCTTGAATAGCTGTCAAGAAAACAATAAAATGCATAACCAGAAAGTCTTTCTAGCATCTGATGAATGAATGGCAGAGGAAAATGATCTTTTCTTGTAGCATCATTAAGCTTTTGGTAATCAATACAAACTCTCCATCTAGTGACTGTCCTAGTGGGAATAAGTTCATTGTGCTCATTTTGAATGACAGTGATCCCACCTTTCTTGGGCACTACTTGAACAGGGCTGGTCCACACTGAATCAGAAATGGGGTAGATAATACCAGCATCAAGTAGCTTAATCACCTCCTTCTTCACAACTTCTTTCATATTAGGATTTAGTCCTCTAAGGTTGTATCACAGGCTTATGATCTTCCTCCATTAGAATATAGTGGACACAAATAGAAGGACTAATTCCTTTTATATCTGAGATTGTCCAGGCCATTGCTTCCTTGTTCTTTCTCAAAACATGGAGCAATTTGGTTTTCTGCTCTTAGGTAAGTTTGGAAGATATAATTACAGGAAGTTTTCTTGATGGATCAAGGAATGCATATTCTAAGTGAGAAGGTAATGGTTTCAATTCTAAAGTGGGAGGGTCTTCAATAGAAGGTTTAGAATGTAGTGTAGGTGTATAGTTTAAGGGTTCAATAAATTGTCAGCTTCCTGAGATTGCTGGACATCCAATTTCAGCTTCAATTTGCTTTTCCATATTTTTTTCTTCATTTTCAAAATCTGCTTCCTCAAATTCTTGCATGAAAAATGGATTTAAATTCACATTAGTAGTATCAATGAAATAACAATAGTCATCATATTTCATAGCTTTATTCATCTTAAAGACGACTTCCTCGTCATGAATTTTTAAGATCAACTGACCATTATGAACATCAATTAATGCACAGCCTATTGCTAAGAAAGGTCTTCCTAAAATAATAGGAACATGCAAGTCTTCATCCATATCCATCACAATGAAATCAATAGGTAGTATAAACTTTCCTACCTTAACCAAAAAATCCTCAATTATTCCCCTAGGGTACCTTATAGTTCTATCAGCATGTTGTATAGAAACCCTAGTAGGTTGAGGTTCTCCTAACCCTAGTTGTTTGTAGATGTAATATGGCATAAGATTTATACTTGCTCCTAGATCACACAATGCATTCTCAATATTAAGATTACCAATAAAGCAAGGTATAGAAAAACTCCCTGGATCTTTGCTCTTGGTTGGCAAAGGTTGCTTGCTCTGAAGGATTGATGTGCAATCTCTGTTGAGTTGAACCATTGCTACATTCTCCAATTTCTTCTTATTGGCCAGAAGTTCTTTCAAGAATCTCACATACATAGGCATTTCTGCAAGTGCTTCCATAATGGGTATGTTGATGTGAAGCTTCTTAAAGACTTCCAAGAACTTGTCAAATTGCTTGGCTCTCTATGGATGAGGAACCCTTGGTTGATACATAGGTACAGGCTGACTATCTTGAACAGAAGTGCGTTGAATAGGATTTGATGTTGCTTGACTTTGATCTTGTTGAGCAGTCTCTGGTTGAGTTCGGGGTTGCTCAACTGTGTCGAAAGACTTCTTAGTGCTCTGGGTAGTCTAAGGTTGTGTGTCTTGTACATTCTCAGGTTGCTTGTTTTCCTTAGCGGTCTTCTCTCCTGAATCTTTCTTCTAATCAATAATACTCATCTTATGAGGTTGCTCAACATTCTTGCCACTCCGAAGGGTGATAGCTTTGCATTCCTCCCTTGGATTGGGTTCAGTGTTGCTCAGAATAACACCCTTGTTCTTTAGAGTGACAATATTTGTAAGTTACTGAAGCTGAGTTTCCATATTCTTCATGTAAGCTTGAGTCTGCTTCATGAATTGAGACATCATTTCCTTTATCTCCTCAACCTCGGACTTCTTAAAGGTATAAGATGATCTAGCTTGTTAACCATTATGAGGTTGCTGATGTGGTTGGAAGTTGTTGTGAGTCTGCTAGAAATGTGCTTGAGGTTGCTTGCCAGGTTGCTGATTCCAAGAGAAATTAGGGTGATTGCGCCAACCTGGATTGTAAGTGTTGGAAAATGGATTGTTCTGCCTTGGATTGTTTCCAATATAATCACATTGCTCCCGAGTAAGTGAAATGTCGCAATCAATGTTTCTATGGTCACCACCATAGATTTCGCAAGAAAGCTTTGAGCTTGAAATAGCCGAGATGTTCTGTTTTGCCAATTGTTTAAGAATCAGGTCTACTTTGTCTGAAAGCTTAGCAACAGCATCTAATTCAGCCATCTTTTCTCGATCTTCATGGGCTGAGTGCCATTTATAACTGGTATTGACCAACCTTTCTACCAGCTCATAAAGCTCTTCAGGTGCAAGTTCTTCTGGGTCTCCATTTGCTGTGGATTCAATTTGAATCTTATATATGTTAGTCAAACCATTGTAGAAATTCTGAATTTGCATCCACATAGGAAATCCATGGTTTGGTACTTTTCTCAAGAGTTCCTTGTATCTCTCTCAGGCTTCTGACAAGGATTCATCATGTTGCTGGAGGAAATGGGTAACCTCATTCCTTAGCTTGGTTGCTTGCTTGAGCGGAAAGTACTTAGTCAGGAAGACTTGTGCCATCTCATTCCAAGTTGTAACTAAACCTGGTTGAAGGTTTTTCAGCCAACTTTTAGCCTTATCCCTAAGTGAGAAAGGGAAAAGCTTCAATCTTATCACATCATCTGAGACTCCACGATTGGTACGAAAAGTATTACACATAGTCACAAAATCTTGGATATGAGCATTTGGATCTTCTCCGGGCAATCCTCCAAACTGAACAATAGCTTGAAGCATTTGAATCATATAAGCTTTGATCTCAAAAACATTGTCCCCATCATTAGGTATCACGATACAGAAAGAATGTCCCTCAATGATAGGTCTCAAATATTCTTTGAGTCTTTGCCTTAGAGGGGGAAGATGAACCTCTCCCTCTCCTTCTGGTGGTGGAGGTGGTGGATTTTGTTCAGCCTTTCTCTATCTTCTACGAGCTCTTCTAGCAGCACCACTTCTTCTCCTACAAGTCCTCTCGATTTCTGGATCTATAGGAATTAAAGGAATACATGCTCTTCGCATACACCAGGCGATTGCTTAAACAGAGAACTTCTGCTCAAAACACAAAACACCAAATCAAGCACACAAATTTACAGGAAATCTTTAAAAATTTTCAACCGTTACTCCCCGTCAACAACACAAAAAACTTGTTGCCTTAAGATTATGCACTAGCAAGTATACTAGGTCAATTGTAGTAGTTGGCAAGACAAGTGTCATATCCACAGGGAGTAAGGGAAAAACTCTAAGAGTTCCTAATAAATCACTAGATATAGAGATTTTCCAATAAAATTAGAACTACAAATTTATACAAGCTGAGAATAGAAAGCATGCAAGGCATAGTAAGAAAGGTTACTAAAAATAGAGAATGTTAAAACAATAATAGTAAAAACACAGACTTCCACTCCCTTCTTCTCCAACTCCGGCCCATCCAAGCCGCAGCCCGCAACAACTTCTTTTCTTCAGCTTCTTCACTCTGAGGTTTCCCAATTTAAGAAATCTCTCTGCAGCAGGCCTCAAACCTGGAAAAGCACACTATTAGCCATGATTTCGAAATTCTTAATTGAATTTTAATCAATTATATGCTGAATTCTTGCTAAATTACTTGGTAATATTTTCACTCACCAGCCGATGCCGGATAGATTTCGAAATAAAATGAGTTTCATAGAAAATGTGATTTTCAAGTTTCGAGAAAAGGCAAAACAAAGAGGAATGAGCTAAACCAATTCCTCATGTATTAAAGGTTGACAGGAGTCGCTACCTGGCTTAGCTTTTACCGGGAAATTGGGGTATAGCAACCCCAATAGGGATTCCTATACCCTTAAGACAGAGATTCTGGTCCGAACAAACCACTTATTTCTACTTTATTTTGAAATAGAGTTTAACTATACCGAATATGTGCTTTTTGTTATTTAATTCCCTATTCAATATTCAATCCTAGTTATATGCTATATGCTCATACCGAAAGCCGTAAATAAATTCAAAAAGCGATAAATAAATTTTGGGAAATAAAATTATTAAAACCATATCGAAAAGACTGTCCTAGGGGAATACATTTGATAAAACGGGACCGAGGAATACAATCGCCTAGTTTACACGAAATATCCTAAAAATAGAAAGCTACCATATATCTAACCTAGCATACATCTATTGGGATTCATCACGGGAAAAATAACTAGACGCAGCGGAGTTCGGCCGGTTAAAATTTCCTAGAATCCACCTATCGTGTCCTATTACCATTGATTGGAAGCAAAATCAATTTGAACCAAGAGAGATTAGAAACTCACCAGGTTCGTCTCTTCTTAAGACTGTTGCAGAATCGATCTACAAAGTCTGGTACATGATAAACTGTCAAGCGGGAACCAGTGCAAGCCAACATAATAATCAATTTAAATATGCATGCCAACATAATAATCAATTTAAATACAAATTAATTCAAAATAAAATATTTTAATTTAATTTACTTTATAGGCCCGGGTTAGAAATAAAATACCCACAAAATCTAAAACCGGAGCAAGCTACAATAGCAGCTAGCTGCTACATGGCATACTGTCCAGTAGCATGCCACACTACAGCAACTACTACGCAGGAGATGGGAATTGCAAAATTGCAATTCCCTTCTCCAAAACCATAATAATTTTTTTTTATTAAACACAAAAAAAAAATCCAGCCAAGAACAAAAAAAAAAATACCAGCAGCAACATCAATCCAATAAACCCGAAATTAAAACTAACAACTAAAAGAATCATTAAAAAACAATCGGGAAAAATTATCAAAACATGAAAAACAATTCTTGAAGCCTATTCTTTCTTCAAGAACGCTTTCAAGAACCTATTCCAATTAATCTAATGTATGAAACCTAGGCTCTGATACCACTGTTGGGATTCATCACGAGAAAAATAACTGGGCAAAGCAGAATTTGGCTGGTGAAAATTTCCTAGAATCCACCTATCGTGTCCTATCCATTGATTGGAAGGAAAATTAATTCGAATCAACAGAGATTAGAAACTGACCAGGTTCGTCTCTTCTAGAGACTGATTCAAAATCGATCTCCAAAGTCTGTTACACGATCAACTGTCGAAAGGGAACCGATGCTAACCGAAGAAGCGAAGGAATGGAGGAATTGATGGGAGCAATTCGAGCAAAGGGAGGCTGCAATAGATGGCCAAATTTCTCTCTTCTATTAAGGTTAGGGTTGATTTTTTTTTACTTAAGTGTGCCCTTTTATAGACTCCTTGTCTAATTGGGTATTAATTAGGTTAATTAAACACATGCTCAGTAGAATTATAATTACATAAATGAACTTTAATTAAAAATTTATACTATGTAATTTAATTCCATTTGGCTAAATTTAATTATCTCTTAATAAAACTAAGTCACACATAAGTAAATACATTACATGTATTTAATTTTCCTACTTAGAAAATTAATTATCTTGACACCAAATGTCAACTAATTAATTAACGTATTCCTTCCAATGTACATTACGTGTACAATTTCTGTAAGTTACGGCTTAGTTGATCTATGTGAATGATCCTATGGGTTTGTCTTTATGTTGGCAGTAGGCCTAAGGCCCACAAACTATAAGTGGGTTCTAGTAAACCATTACAGCACCCAATTAATACAGAGATATAGCAGTCTTTAGAAGACACTCACTCGATAGTAATCTCATAGTGTCCTTTGCCAAATGACATCGATATGAATCAACAAGAGGCACGGTGTCGGTCATCCTCTTCTACTGTTTATCATATTTCTTGATCTTGAGTGGACTAATTTATCAAATAAGTGACCATTGGGTATGGCCATAAACTTATCAGTCCCACTCATCAAGTGGCCGATGATATCATCTCGGTGTTACCCAAGTGGCAATTCCATCACTTCATCATCACTATCAATATGTTCACCTGTCCACCCGATCATACCCATACTTGGTATCCTTTTATAGACCTGTTAGGCATTTGTCAAAGTGAACCAAATTCCATATTGATACTGTAATGAAATCTGTTCTAAGGAAAAAAGAGACCTACACAAGAAAGACCTATGACGTGACAACCATGTGGCTTTCTTATGCGGATAGATCCAGTCCCATGTCAATGACATGTACTATATTCATGACTGACTTTACAAGTACTATGGCTAGTTAAGAACTACCATACAGTTGTAAGCGCCGGAATTTTCTATACTTAAAAAAAAAAAAAAACTATAGTCGTACGACTATTGTTACAGTCGTACAACTGTAATTTAAAAATTACAATCGTACGACTGTAATATCGGAAAAAATGCAGAAGCCCATACCTCTGCAGCAGAAAATGGAAGAGAGAGAGGATGAGCATTAATTGCTCCGGTTCTGCAGCAAGCAAGCAAAAAAAAAAAGAGAGATAAAAAAGGAGAAGGAAGAGAAAGAAAGGGGGGAGATTTTCTGGTGAAAAGAAATCTAGAGAGAGAGAAAAAAAAACCACAAAAAAGAAAAATCATTTCTTCCCCTTTGATTTTCTTTAATCTCTCGAAATCAAGCTTAAAATTTGTTAGAAATCCCTAGGTTAATCAATTAACTTCACAACTAAATCAAGAATTCAAACTTAAACCATCAGAATCCCTTGCAATTTGGATTTTTGACAAAAAGCTCTCAACTTCCATTCCAAAGGAAAAAGTGCGAATTTGTTAGGATCGAAGCGACGCCAGGGGTCAAAACGACATGGAATAGCTTCTAAAAAGGTAGACACTTCTTTTCCTTACACTTTTCCTCGCTTGCTGTGTGTATGAAATGAGTTTTGTGCGTTTTTGCTGCATTTTCGTATTCCTGTTCCTGGAAATTAAGAACAGTCGTACGACTGTTCTTGGTTTTCTTGAACAGTCGTACGACTGTATATACAGTCGTACGACTGTTCTTAATTTCCAGTCGATTTTTCTTCAGTTTTTGGTTAAAAATGATTTTTGGCAAAATTCTGATCTTGGACTGATTACAGTCACACGACTGTAAACTACAGTCGTACGACTGTAATCCCTATTCCAGAATCAGAATTTCCGCGTCATCCCCAAAAATTCCCAAAAATCCCAAAAAATTAGAAAACCCAAAAAATCATCAAAATGAATTTTGTTGTGTGCATCACGACCATAGATTCAATTTTTAGTGAAATTGCATTTTGAACAATTCAACGACGGAGACCCATTTCTCCTGAAAACCGACCCACTTAAATATATAAAAATGCATGTAAACCAGAAAAATTGTTTTTCAAAATGATTTTTCCACAAAAACCAAAAATACAGGGACGTTTCAAAATGTTTTCCAGGTCTAACCGGGCCGGCTAGCCGAGCCAACCTGGTTATCCCCTAAATGCATGCCCCCAATTCTCGATTTCCCAATTCTGTCTGTTTGAGTCCAACTTGTGGCGTGCCGTATAAATTGTGCTAACCTTTTGTTTTGTAGGTTTTAATTTCTTTTTATTTTTATTTTTATTTTGGATGTAATTTAATAGAATTAATCGTGTATTTAGGCGTTTGTAAATATTTTTAGATTTTCGTGTATTCTAGGCGATTGTACAACTGAGGCGAGAGAGTTTTTTTTTATTTTTTTTATTCGATTTGGTTGTAAGCCAATTAATATTTATTCCTTTTTCTTATTTTTGTATTAAATATTTTGTATGCGCGCTGCATGTCTACTTACTTCAATAAAATTGACTTTAGATTTTGAAATATCATTTGAGAACATTGGCAATATTTATTTTAATTAGACACGAAATAAGGGACTTGTCCGGACCCGAATCTCTAGATAGTGTAGCGGTCGTTCGTCCGGTTCAGCTACATAAGAATTTCCCGGTTGAGCTGAGCCGGGTGGCGACTCCTACAATATTCATCGAGACTTAGGTCTCGGTTCTTTTATGTATTAATTCCATTTATTTTCCAAAACGCGGATTTCCATTATAAAAACCCTACGCGAGGGAGGGGCCCGCCCGAGATCGTGGCGCCCCATTCCGAAAGGGAGTCCCGCGTCCCGTCGAAAACGCGTCGTCCGCTCACAGTGGCGACTCTGCTGGGGATTTCTTCAAAAAGTTTTCTTAAAAAACTTAAAAGAATTTTGACAAGCCCTGAAAAGTGTCTAATTAAAATAACGTGGATGATTCTCTTTTGCTATTTTATTTGCATTTTTAGTTAGCCATTTTTTGCCTTAGATTAGGTATCCTTTTATCGCACGGTGGATTGTTGAAGTGTCGCCTAAGTTCCTCCTGGTCTTAGGGGCACGAATACGAAACACCACTCATAGCCTCGTACGAACCCCTTCGCTAGGACCCTTGAGTGGGGAGAAGTGAGGAGTATATCTTGCTATGAGAGCCTTGATGTTATCCCGACTTTGACCGAACCCATATAAGCAGCTCTAGTTGGATTCCCTTAGGATACCAAAATAATTGTGTAAATAATAATAAAATCGCGCCTTCATCACCCCCGGTTGGTGATTGAAGTGAACCCCGCCTAGGACTCGGTTAGAAATTTTCGAGACCGACCACGTTGGAGGAATAAGGTTGGAAGAATTCGTTTTGCTTGCTATGTGTTCTTCACCATTTCATGACGCATCGCCGACGCATGCATAACATACCATAATCACCATTTTCCATACACATGACATACCATACACAAACATCTTTGTGTGATACAAACCCACATTTTTTATGCAGCCATTTTGCATTTTATTTCGTATGTAAAACATTAATTCATTCGCTTGTCATCCATACTAACGATTTCTTTTTCAGCCATAACATTAAACTTGTGTGATTAGCATTTTATTTTTGACATAGCATAAATAACATCATTATGTATGTCATGCATCCTAACCCACATTTTTATGCAACCATTTGCATATTGTGTGACATGTTCATTCACTACATTTCACTTAAATTAAATTAAGGGGCATTTCAAGGACGCCTATCATGACCATCCCATCCCATTTCATAACATGTCGGGTACCCAAAATTACCCGTGTTTTGCCAATGCACTGGATTGCATTCGGCCATTCCACCAATATCATTTCATTTAATAAAAGCCACGACGGCCTTAGGCCTAATTTCGTGTAATAATTTACACGATGCATTTCATGACATCACACCCATCTATCATAGACATCATATAACACTGTGGTCCACATCCGACCACTTCATGACATTAATTCACCATTTAAGGTACTCCCCGAGTGCCGATTAGTATACATATAGGCCCATAACATCACCAAATCATGAAAGGCGTTCCTCGAATGCCGAATCCTTGTCCGTGTTCCTGTTACACGTGACTTTCTCATAACATCATTCCATATCATATGCTCAAAAGCATCATGACCTTGTCTGTGGGTCCGGCCCATGCGACCATTTCATATCATCTCATAGACCTATAAAGCGTCAAAACTACGTCCGTGTGCCGGTACACACGTGACCATTTCACGAATTCATTAGGTGCCCCAAAGGCGCCGAAGTTGTGTCCGTGTGATGGCTCTCACGTGACGTTTTTGCATAAACATTGGGTGTTCTTGGAATGCCTCGAAAAAAAAAAATAATAAAAAAAAATAAATAATAAAATATATTCATATCATCATTCCATACATAATTCCACTCCATGCATCTCAAGCATGTTCAATGTCTTAATTTTCATGTCATATCACGTCATTCATTCACGACCCTAATACCTCCTGTCTACCCCCAAGCAGAATACACTGGAGCGACCTTAGACAAGATCCCAAGCTTCAAGGGCGGCTAGGAGACAGAGGGTAGTCGAGAGTGACAGTGATTTTGAGCCTGGAGAAGGAGTGAATATGGTAGAACAGACACCGAGCATGGCTGATGTTTTGAGAGATTTCTTCAGGTCGCAGGATTTCTGCGACATGTTAAAGGAAGAGATGAGGGCAGTCGTTAGAGAAGCTGGTGATACCGGTGGTAGTGGAGCCGGGAAGGAAAAAGAAGCTGAGTCATCCCAACATGGTGGTGATGCTTCGGCTAGTCTTGAAAAGCTGCAGGAGATAGAGGCAGCTATGGAACAGAGGATGAAAGCCAAGTGTTTTGAGTTAGACGAGGTCATGGCCCAGTTGAAGAAAGGGGTCGGGATCAGTGCTGAATCCAAGAAAGGGGTGAACGTTGATGCCATGATCAGTAGGGGCATCGAGACATTTCCTATCGACTTCCAAGTGCCAAAAGTCCCCACTTACAAAGGAATGGGCTCGCCGGAGGCCCATGTGAATTTATATGCCCGGGTTATGCTAACAGCAGGAGCCACAAAGCAACAATTGATTAATCTTTTCCCCACGACACTGGAGGGAGGTGCTTTGGGATGGTATAACTCACTGTCAGAGGAGGAGCAATCTGATTGGGAAGTATTGTCAGCAGCCTTCATCAAATACTACAGCTTCAACACCAAAATCCAGGTGAAGCTGTATGATTTGGAGAGGGTGAAGCAGAAATTCAATGAGCCCTTTGACGAATACTACCAGAGGTGGATGAATAAGATGATCCTCCTAAAGAACTACCCTAATGAAGATGAGCTTATACAGAAGCTCATTGATGGCAGTAAAGATATATTCAAGAATAACATGAAATTCCATCCCTTCAAGGAGCTTAGTGAGGTCTATAGCATGGCCATGAAGATAGAAAGGGATGAAGAGGAGAAGCCAGCTGGTCAGAAAGGGGGAAGAAGTACAGGATATAGTTCAGGGTATAGATCAACCACAGCAGCTGGGTCTGGTAGTGGTTCTGGTTCAGGTTCTAGTGGCAAACAGGGGCAGTCATTAGAGGTGAAGCAGGTTGAAGTGGCTACTGTGAATCAACAACAAGGCAATCAGAATAGGGGTCCTGGAGGACAAGGCATATCGCCTTGGACTCTTACTGTGACAACCCCGACCTTGGTAAGCGTGCAAAGGCGGAATTCAATGCACGAGATCGGTAATCATTGAGCAAACCAACTATCTAACTATATAAATTGAGCCTTAAATATGCTAAGTAATGAATAAATAAATAAATAAATATCCTTACAAACCATTGTTAAGCAATAAATGAATAAATGAAATAAAGTCTAGTAATATGCCCAACTATAGTAGCTAATGCCTAAAAGAATCCGTCCACTCGCCCAAGTCCCATCACGACACAACAATCACACGTCAAGCATCGGCATCGGTACCTACAAAATCTGAAAAAAAAAATGGTCGCCACTTAGTGACGAGTAACTACAGTGTCCATATTCGAACACTTAAAACCGAATAGCTTGAAAATAAGGCAAAAACAAATTGAAATAAAGCTGAGCGAGTAAAACAGTTTAAATAATAAAACAAGAATAAAGTAAAGCGAAGAAAAAGAGTTTAAACTAATTAAATTAAGAAACATGATACGAAATCAAACCAACATTTGTATAAAAATCTCATGAAAAAAAATCAGTCTCGGATATAAAACTGATCAGTCAATTTCTCAATCCAAAATCGCCAACGAATAGCAAATAAGTCGGACGCTCGGGAAGAAAAAAAAACGCAGTCCCCTAATCCCACAATCAATCAAAAAGTCTAAGCTGGCCAACTCTCCCATTTACGAGGGAAAAACCGCAGTCCACTCGCCTAATGAGAACGACTAGACCGCCTACTCGAAAAACCGCAGTCAAGCAGGTCCATCATTGGACAAATACCAATGAAGAGGTCTATGACCACTCAATCGAAAAACCGCAGTCGAAAGAGTCCATCATTGGACAAATACCAATGAAGAGGTCGGACCACTCACAAGAAAAACCGCAGTCAAGTGAGTCCATCATGGGCCAAGTGCACCATGAAGAGGTCAAAAATATCACAAGGGAAACACTGTCCATATGCCAGAAAAACCGCAGTCCGGCAACTCCCATATGCAATCGTGTATCAAAAACCAATTTTCAAACCAATCTCATCAAATCAACATTAGGGTGCCACTTTAGGCTTAACCCAAAATCAACATCAAATCCAAGGACCAATTGTCCAAAACATGCCATTATAGGCTATTCTTCCTCAATATAAAACCAAAGGACCAAGTGTCCACATAAACCAATTCAATTCATCAAAAATCCACCAAGTGTGGTATAAAAACATCCTTAATCCAAAACACCAAATATGGCAGATCCACTGCCTGAATTTCAAAACAGTATAAACCATATGAAAACTCTTCCAAAGATTCTCAAAATTTTAAGAAACCAAGTTCAATTTAATATACACAAAATGCAATTCGTTTCGTGTCATTCGGATAAGTGTACAAAAAAAAAATATAGGCCAAACAGTGAGGCTGTCCCGAAAACAGGGCAGGCAGCAGGTCAGGAAAACAAAATTCAGAATAAAATAGTTGCACTTGTCCAAAAATCATGAAATAATTCAGGGAGCAACATAGCATTATAATCTTCAAATACCAACTGGAATTTCATGAATTCATTAACCAGAGCAAAAGTTAAAAGCGTCCAAAAAATTACTGATCATGGATTCCTGGAAACAGAGCACCAAAATTTACACTATCTTAAAATCAGTATAACCCCAGTTTTCCATCAGAATTAGAAGAGAAAATATAAAGCACTTTTGTAGTTCATAATCTTAGAAAAATTTTTCAAGTGGTTTCATGTAAAAATTCGAAGTACACAAAAAGATATGAATTTTCAAACATTATAGGTCAGTGCTGAAAACAATCAGGGGCAGTTTCAAGCAACAGTTTTGGGTGAATTTTTAGGACATGAAAACCAATGAATTTTGACATGGTTTCTTCTACGAATTTTCAGTTTAACATGTTATCTAAAACATATAAAAATTTCAGAAGTTTCTGAGAACCATAACCTATTTAAAATGAATTTAGAAAAATGTTGTGCAGGCTGTCCAGCAAGGGTATTCTATCAAACACCTTATGTGCAAGTTTTTAAATCATCATACCAGCCCTATAATTCGAATTCTATCAACCCAATTGACCAAAATCAGTAAACAAATCATGCCAATTCAAATTCTAGCAATACCAATCAAGTTATTACAATTAATTTAATCAATTCCAACATAAAAAAAAAAAAAAAAAACATAAAAGCCCTAATTTCTACCATTCAACCCTAAGTGTAGGAGTATGGATAGAGTAGTTACCTTTGATTGCTAAGTCCTATTGCTCAAATTGATGATCCAAGGGAAGAATTAAAGGTGTTGATGGCCAAATCCAAGGAGCAAATCAAACCCAAAACCAACTTCCTTGAATTGAGCTTCTAAACCTCAAGTATGCAATGAGAACAATCAATGAAGGGGTGTGGTAGAGGTAGGAGGTCGAAAATTTGAGAGAGGGGAAGGTGGGATGCTTGGCCGAATTGCACACACAAGGGAGAGGGGGAGATCAGCTTTAGTGTAGTTAGGACTTTATGTTGTAGAATGAGTGTGAATTAGGTTAAGGAGGGATTAAATAGAGAGGGATTATGATAAATACAAGTTGGCCGAAATGTCTAAATATATTAGTCCTAAAATATATAATTTTCCTAACCCCAAAATATTCACAAAATTTAATCATGTTTAAAGATGCATTTAAATATAATAAGCTTAAGGTATTAAATTAAATTAATTAATTAAGCCTAAAAATATTAAATGCCATAAAATTAAAATAATGAGAATAATTTATTTAATAAAAATAATGATGAAAAATATTATTAAAATATTCGGGGTATTACAATCATTCCCCCTTAGAAAAGTTTCGTCCTCGAAACTTCAAGGACCACAGAAAACCAGAAAGCATCACAGTCACACAGCGAACAATCAAACAAAACAAAACACAATCACAGCATCGGAAGCTAATCCCTAAATAACTCGGGGTATCTAGCGCGCATCGCTTCTTCCGTCTCCCAAGTCGCTTCTTCGTACTTCTGACTGCGCCACAGAACTTTCACTAAAGGCACTTCCTTTCTTCGGAGAACTCGAACTTGACGGTCCAAAATGCGAACGGGCTTCTCCTCGAAAGTCAAATTGGGCTCAACCTCTACGGCATCGATGGGTATAACTTGAGTCGGGTCGCTGATGAATCGTCGAAGCTGAGAAACATGGAACACGTCGTGCACTTTATCCATTCCGGGCGGTAGGGCCAAACGGTAAGCCACTTCGCCGATCCTCTCCAATACCTCGTAAGGTCCAATATACTTCGGTGTCAACTTACCCTTCTTCCCAAACCGGTACACTCCCTTCATAGGCGAGACCTTCAAAAGAACCTTGTCGCCCACAGCGAACTCAATCGGTCTCCTCTTCAAGTCGGCATAAGATTTCTGACGATCCTGGGCCGCCTTCATCTTAGCTTGAATCACTCGGACCTTCTCAACTGTATCATGAATCAACTGAGGACCCAAAACCAAAGCATCGCTGGTGTCGCTCCAACACATCGGGCTACGACACTTCCGACCATAAAGTGCCTCGTATGGTGCCATCTGAATGCTCGCATGGTAGCTATTGTTGTAGGAGAACTCAACTAAGCTCAATGACTTAACCCATGATTTCTGAAACTCCAATGCACAAGCGCGGAGCATGTCCTCAAGTGTCTGAATGGTCCTCTCAGTCTGACCATCGGTAGCAGCATGAAAAGCAGTGCTCAACTTAAGCTTCGTACCAAAAGCTTCTTGAAGAGCAGTCCAAAATTGCGATAGAAAACGTGGATCACGGTCAGAAATGATCTCCCTCGGTATGCCATGAAGTCGAATGATCTCGTTAGTGTAGGCTTCGGCTAGCTGTTCCATAGACCAGGTCTTCTTCATGGGAACAAATCTAGCACCCTTAGTCAACCGATCCACAATCACCCAAACCGAATCTAAACCTCCAACAGTCCTCGGAAGTCCCATCACGAAATCCATGGATATAGAGTCGAACTTCCAAGCAGGGATAGGCAATGGCTGTAGCAAACCACCAGGTCTCTGATGCTCTATCTTTACCTTCTGACATATCAAACACTTTGCAACAAACTCGGCAACTTCCTTCTTCATCTTAGGCCACCAAAAGTGAGTCTTAAGGTCCTTGTACAACTTAGACCCACCAGGATGAACAGAATACGGTGTGTTATGAGCTTCCTTAAGAATTTGATCCTTCAAAGCTGAATCATTAGGCACACACCATCTCCCTTTAAACTTCAAACTGTCGTCACCCAAAATCTCAAAATCCTCGGCACGGCCCGCAGCTTTCGCAGCTCGAATTTTCTGAAGTACTAGATCAGCTTTCTGCTTTTCTCGTATCTCGGTAAACAAAGTGGGCTCAATGCTCATGGCACTCAACTGAGCTTGAGCATAACCCTCGGGCACAAATTCAATCTCCAATCGTCGAAATCATTGCACAAATCATCCGCCAAAACCCTTAAGTAGTTCGATGTGTGAGCACTCTTCCTACTGAGGGCATCGGCAACTTTATTCGCTTTTCCTTCCTTGTACTCCAAAGTCAGGTCATAGTCTTTAATCAACTCAAGCCATCTCCTCTGGCGCATATTAAGCTCTTTCTGAGTGAAAATGTACTTGAGGCTCTTGTGATCCGTGTAGATCTTACATGGAACCCCATACAGATAATGTCGCCAGATCTTCAATGCAAAAACAACAGCCGCTAGCTCAAGATCATGTGTCGGGTAGTTCTTCTCATGTACCCTCAACTGTCGAGAAGCATAAGCAATCACCTTACCATCTTGCATCAACACGCAACCCAGACCATTCTTAGATGCATCGCTATACACCTCGAACCCAATCCCTTCTGTCGGCAAGGTAAGGACCGGAGCAGTAGTCAACTTCTCTTTCAACAACTGGAACGCCTTCTCACATTCCTCGGTCCAACGGAACTTACTATTCTTCTTTAATAGCTTAGTCAACGGCTAAGCAATAAGGGAGAAATTATGCACAAATCGACGGTAGTAGCCGGCCAAACCCAGAAAACTTCGAACCTCCGTCACATTGGTCGGGCTAGACCATTCCACAATTGCCTTAATCTTCGAGGGGTCCACCTTCACACCATCCTTACTGATTACATGCCCCAAAAAGACGACTTCTTTCAACCAGAAATAACACTTTGACAACTTAGTGTACCACTTTTGCTTCCTCAGAATATCCAACACCCTTTTAAGGTGCACAACATGCTCCTCTTCGTCCCTCGAGTAAACTAGGATGTCGTCAATGAAGACAACCACGCAGACATCTAGCAACTCATGAAAGGTTCTGTTCATCTGATCCATGAACACAGCGGGGGCATTAGTCAAGCCAAAAGGCATGACCTCGAACTCATAGTGCCCATATCGAGTCCGGAAAGCAGTCTTCGGAATATCTTCCTTTTTCACCGGTATTTGATGGTAACCGGATCGAAGGTCGATCTTAGAGAACACTCCAGCACCCTTCAGCTGATCAAAAAAATCTTCAATCCGAGGCAAAGGATATTTATTCTTGATCGTAGCCTTATTCAACTCTCGGTAGTCGATGCACAGTCTCATACTACCATCCTTCTTCTTCACAAATAACACAGGAGCACCCCACGGTGAAGCACTAGGCCTTATAAAGCCCTTATCAATCAATTCTTGGAGTTGAGATTTCAGCTCCAACATTTCGGACGGAGCCATGCGGTACGGGGCTTTAGAAATTGGTGTAGTGCCCGGAACAAGGTCAATAGAAAATTCCACATCCCTTTCAGGTGGAATACCCGGTAACTCATCAGGGAACACATCAGGATAATCACAAACAACAGGGATATCCTCAAGCTTTTTCCCTTCAGCGGTGTCCGTGATACTACACAAGAATACTTCATTCCCCTTCTTAAAAAGCTTCTTCATTCTCAAAGCAGCAACAACCTTAACAGAGGGTTTCAACTTTACATTCGAGTAAGAGACTCTCTTCCCTTTGGAATCCCTCAATACCACCTTCTCATCTCTATAGTAAAAGATAGCACGGTGCTTTTTCAGCCAATCCATGCCCAAGATAACATCAAACTCTTCTAAGGGAAGTTCCTTCAAAGTTGCAGTCAAAACAATTCCCTCTATCACAATCGGAACATCTCAAAAGGCACGTCGACAAGAAAGGTTCTCTCCATTCGGGAGGGTAACCAAGGATTTAATAGGCACAGAAGATTGCAGTTTAGCCTTCTTAACAAAGGCAGTAGAGACACAAGATAGAGAAGCACCAGTATCGAAAAGTACAAAAGCAGGTAAAGAATTCACAAGTATAGTACCTGTCACCACGTTAGCGTCGACATCATCCTCAGCCTCATACTCAGTCTCTTCCATGTTGTAAACACGGTTCCGCACAGGAGCTCCTTGTCTAGCAGGGGTTCTCACTTGAGTAGCATTAGGGTTCTTGGGACAAGCGAATGAGCGGTGTCCCTCACCATTACAGAAAAAGCACTTCACCACCGATCCGTCACAATTCTTGCCAGGGTGGTAGTCTTTCTGGCATTTGAAGCACTTCCTAGAATCAGTACCCGAAGCATTAACGACTCTTTTTGCAGGCGCAAACCTCGGCTTCTTGACAGCCGGAAGAGCAAAACCAGACTGCTGAGTCCTCTTCACAAGATTAGCACGTCGAGCAGCGTCTTCCTCTTGGACTTTCGCAGATACACTAAGAGCAACCTCATACGCTCTTTGAAAGGTAGAAGCTCCGAAGACTAGGACCAAATTACTGATGCGGGGGTCCAGTCCCTTAACATACATCTGTACCTTCTCCATCTCATCGGGCAGCAAAGTAGGAACAAAACGGGCCAATTCAGAAAATTTGTCGGTGTACTGCTGCACCGTCATAGTACCTTGAGTCAAACGGAGGAATTCAGTCCTCTTCTGCCATCTCAGCTCCTTTGGATAGAAGCGATCCTTCAATTTCTCTACAAACTGATCCCAGCCGAAGGCAGCATCGGCCAAACATTCATCTTGCACCAATCCCCACCAATTGTCAGCTTCCTTTCGGAGATAGTAAGTGGCAATGGCTACCTTCTCTTCAGCAGGGCAGCCCGTCGCTGTGAACAGCTTCTTCATCACTCGTACCCACTCCTCTAAGACCACGGGGTCAGGCTTCCCATCATAAATCGGGGGTCGGTGTCTATCGAAGCGATCGAAAACAGTTTGGTTATTAGCCGGAACCGCAGGTGGAGGCGGCGGCGGCGGAGGAAGGGGATTCTCCTGACGATTCGCAAGAGCTATGACAACCTCCTCCAAAGTCTGGAGTCGGTCAGGGTTCTGTCGCGGGGCTCTTCTCGGAGGCATACTGAAATTAATGATTCAAGTAAAGCACAAACATAAGCACACATGTAAGAACAGATAAGCAATTAGTACACAAAGCAGGTAACGTCCCGTTTCCACCTACCCAGCACTCTCGCTAAAGTTTTAAGTCTCTATCCTATTTTCCTAGTTCAGTTCCAAGTGACTTACGCTTTGTAAGCTTTGGAACCAAATTCGGCTCTGATACCAACTGTGACAACCCCGACCTTGGTAAGCGTGCAAAGGCGGAATTCAATGCACGAGATCGGTAATCATCGAGCAAACCAACTATCTAACTATATAAATTGAGCCTTAAATATGCTAAGTAATGAATAAATAAATAAATAAATATCCTTACAAACCATTGTTAAGCAATAAATGAATAAATGAAATAAAGTCTAGTAATATGCCCAACTATAGTAGCTAATGCCTAAAAGAATCCGTCCACTCGCCCAAGTCCCATCACGACACAACAATCACACGTCAAGCATCGGCATCGGTACCTACAAAATCTGAAAAAAAAAATGGTCGCCACTTAGTGACGAGTAACTACAGTGTCCATATTCGAACACTTAAAACCGAATAGCTTGAAAATAAGGCAAAAACAAATTGAAATAAAGCTGAGCGAGTAAAACAGTTTAAATAATAAAACAAGAATAAAGTAAAGCGAAGAAAAAGAGTTTAAACTAATTAAATTAAGAAACATGATACGAAATCAAACCAACATTTGTATAAAAATCTCATGAAAAAAAATCAGTCTCGGATATAAAACTCATCAGTCAATTTCTCAATCCAAAATCGCCAACGAATAGCAAATAGGTCGGACGCTCGGGAAGAAAAAAAAAACGAAGTCCCCTAATCCCACAATCAATCAAAAAGTCTAAGCTGGCCAACTCTCCCATTTACGAGGGAAAAACCGCAGTCCACTCGCCTAATGAGAACGACTAGACCGCCTACTCGAAAAACCGCAGTCAAGCAGGTCCATCATTGGACAAATACCAATGAAGAGGTCTATGACCACTCAATCGAAAAACCGCAGTCGAAAGAGTCCATCATTGGACAAATACCAATGAAGAGGTCGGACCACTCACAAGAAAAACCGCAGTCAAGTGAGTCCATCATGGGCCAAGTGCACCATGAAGAGGTCAAAAATATCACAAGGGAAACACTGTCCATATGCCAGAAAAACCGCAGTCCGGCAACTCCCATATGCAATCGTGTATCAAAAACCAATTTTCAAACCAATCTCATCAAATCAACATTAGGGTGCCACTTTAGGCTTAACCCAAAATCAACATCAAATCCAAGGACCAATTGTCCAAAACATGCCATTATAGGCTATTCTTCCTCAATATAAAACCAAAGGACCAAGTGTCCACATAAACCAATTCAATTCATCAAAAATCCACCAAGTGTGGTATAAAAACATCCTTAATCCAAAACACCAAATATGGCAGATCCACTGCCTGAATTTCAAAACAGTATAAACCATATGAAAAATCTTCCAAAGATTCTCAAAATTTTAAGGAACCAAGTTCAATTTAATATACACAAAATGCAATTCGTTTCGTGTCATTCGGATAAGTGTACAAAAAAGAAATATAGGCCAAACAGTGAGGCTGTCCCGAAAACAGGGCAGGCAGCAGGTCAGGAAAACAAAATTCAGAATAAAATAGTTGCACTTGTCCAAAAATCATGAAATAATTCAGGGAGCAACATAGCATTATAATCTTCAAATACCAACTGGAATTTCATGAATTCATTAACCAGAGCAAAAGTTAAAAGCGTCCAAAGATTACTGATCACGGATTCCTGGAAACAGAGCACCAAAATTTACACTATCTTAAAATCAGTATAACGCCAGTTTTCCATCAGAATTAGAAGAGAAAATATAAAGAACTTTTGTAGTTCATAATCTTAGAAAAATTTTTCAAGTGGTTTCATGTAAAAATTCGAAGTACACAAAAAGATATGAATTTTCAAACATTATAGGTCAGTGCTGAAAACAATCAGGGGCAGTTTCAAGCAACAGTTTTGGGTGAATTTTTAGGACATGAAAACCAATGAATTTTGACATGGTTTCTTCTACGAATTTTCCGTTTAACATGTTATCTAAAACATATAAAAATTTCAGAAGTTTCTGAGAACCATAACCTATTTAAAACGAATTTAGAAAAATGTTGTGCAGGCTGTCCAGCAAGGGTATTCTATCAAACACCTTATGTGCAAGTTTTTAAATCATCATACCAGCCCTATAATTCGAATTCTATCAACCCAATTGACCAAAATCAGTAAACAAATCATGCCAATTCAAATTCTAGCAATACCAATCAAGTTATTACAATTAATTTAATCAATTCCAACATAAAAAAAAAAAAAAAACATAAAAGCCCTAATTTCTACCATTCAACCCTAAGTGTAGGAGTATGGATAGAGTAGTTACCTTTGATTGCTAAGTCCTATTGCTCAAATTGATGATCCAATGGAAGAATTAAAGGTGTTGATGGCCAAATCCAAGGAGCAAATCAAACCCAAAACCAACTTCCTTGAATTGAGCTTCTAAACCTCAAGTATGCAATGAGAACAATCAATGAAGGGGTGTGGTAGAGGTAGGAGGTCGAAAATTTGAGAGAGGGGAAGGTGGGATGCTTGGCCGAATTGCACACACAAGGGAGAGGGGGAGATCAGCTTTAGTGTAGTTAGGACTTTATGTTGTAGAATGAGTGTGAATTAGGTTAAGGAGGGATTAAATAGAGAGGGATTATGATAAATACAAGTTGGCCGAAATGTCTAAATATATTAGTCCTAAAATATATAATTTTCCTAACCCCAAAAT
This sequence comes from Euphorbia tirucalli, assembly GCA_039660915.1. NCBI lineage: Eukaryota > Viridiplantae > Streptophyta > Magnoliopsida > Malpighiales > Euphorbiaceae > Euphorbia > Euphorbia tirucalli. The sequence goes on from CM077633.1 coordinate 36,372,650, forward strand.
ATTCACAAAATTTAATCATGTTTAAAGATGCATTTAAATATAATAAGCTTAAGGTATTAAATTAAATTAATTAATTAAGCCTAAAAATATTAAATGCCATAAAATTAAAATAATGAGAATAATTTATTTAATAAAAATAATGATGAAAAATATTATTAAAATATTCGGGGTATTACAATCATTCCCCCTTAGAAAAGTTTCGTCCTCGAAACTTCAAGGACCACAGAAAACCAGAAAGCATCACAGTCACACAGCGAACAATCAAACAAAACAAAACACAATCACAGCATCGGAAGCTAATCCCTAAATAACTCGGGGTATCTAGCGCGCATCGCTTCTTCCGTCTCCCAAGTCGCTTCTTCGTACTTCTGACTGCGCCACAGAACTTTCACTAAAGGCACTTCCTTTCTTCGGAGAACTCGAACTTGACGGTCCAAAATGCGAACGGGCTTCTCCTCGAAAGTCAAATTGGGCTCAACCTCTACGGCATCGATGGGTATAACTTGAGTCGGGTCGCTGATGAATCGTCGAAGCTGAGAAACATGGAACACGCCGTGCACTTTATCCATTCCGGGCGGTAGGGCCAAACGGTAAGCCACTTCGCCGATCCTCTCCAATACCTCGTAAGGTCCAATATACTTCGGTGTCAACTTACCCTTCTTCCCAAACCGGTACACTCCCTTCATAGGCGAGACCTTCAAAAGAACCTTGTCGCCCACAGCGAACTCAATCGGTCTCCTCTTCAAGTCGGCATAAGATTTCTGACGATCCTGGGCCGCCTTCATCTTAGCTTGAATCACTCGGACCTTCTCAACTGTATCATGAATCAACTGAGGACCCAAAACCAAAGCATCGCTGGTGTCGCTCCAACACATCGGGCTACGACACTTCCGACCATAAAGTGCCTCGTATGGTGCCATCTGAATGCTCGCATGGTAGCTATTGTTGTAGAAGAACTCAACTAAGCTCAATGACTTAACCCATGATTTCTGAAACTCCAATGCACAAGCGCGGAGCATGTCCTCAAGTGTCTGAATGGTCCTCTCAGTCTGACCATCGGTAGCAGCATGAAAAGCAGTGCTCAACTTAAGCTTCGTACCAAAAGCTTCTTGAAGAGCAGTCCAAAATTGCGATAGAAAACGTGGATCACGGTCAGAAATGATCTCCCTCGGTATGCCATGAAGTCGAATGATCTCGTTAGTGTAGGCTTCGGCTAGCTGTTCCATAGACCAGGTCTTCTTCATGGGAACAAATCTAGCACCCTTAGTCAACCGATCCACAATCACCCAAACCGAATCTAAACCTCCAACAGTCCTCGGAAGTCCCATCACGAAATCCATGGATATAGAGTCGAACTTCCAAGCAGGGATAGGCAATGGCTGTAGCAAACCACCAGGTCTCTGATGCTCTATCTTTACCTTCTGACATATCAAACACTTTGCAACAAACTCGGCAACTTCCTTCTTCATCTTAGGCCACCAAAAGTGAGTCTTAAGGTCCTTGTACAACTTAGACCCACCAGGATGAACAGAATACGGTGTGTTATGAGCTTCCTTAAGAATTTGATCCTTCAAAGCTGAATCATTAGGCACACACCATCTCCCTTTAAACTTTAAACTGTCGTCACCCAAAATCTCAAAATCCTCGGCACGGCCCGCAGCTTTCGCAGCTCGAATTTTCTGAAGTACTAGATCAGCTTTCTGCTTTTCTCGTATCTCGGTAAACAAAGTGGGCTCAATGCTCATGGCACTCAACTGAGCTTGAGCACAACCCTCGGGCACAAATTCAATCTCCAATCGTCGAAATCATTGCACAAATCATCCGCCAAAACCCTTAAGTAGTTCGATGTGTGAGCACTCTTCCTACTGAGGGCATCGGCAACTTTATTCGCTTTTCCTTCCTTGTACTCCAAAGTCAGGTCATAGTCTTTAATCAACTCAAGCCATCTCCTCTGGCGCATATTAAGCTCTTTCTGAGTGAAAATGTACTTGAGGCTCTTGTGATCCGTGTAGATCTTACATGGAACCCCATACAGATAATGTCGCCAGATCTTCAATGCAAAAACAACAGCCGCTAGCTCAAGATCATGTGTCGGGTAGTTCTTCTCATGTACCCTCAACTGTCGAGAAGCATAAGCAATCACCTTACCATCTTGCATCAACACGCAACCCAGACCATTCTTAGATGCATCGCTATACACCTCGAACCCAATCCCTTCTGTCGGCAAGGTAAGGACCGGAGCAGTAGTCAACTTCTCTTTCAACAACTGGAACGCCTTCTCACATTCCTCGGTCCAACGGAACTTACTATTCTTCTTTAATAGCTTAGTCAACGGCTAAGCAATAAGGGAGAAATTATGCACAAATCGACGGTAGTAGCCGGCCAAACCCAGAAAACTTCGAACCTCCGTCACATTGGTCGGGCTAGACCATTCCACAATTGCCTTAATCTTCGAGGGGTCCACCTTCACACCATCCTTACTGATTACATGCCCCAAAAAGACGACTTCTTTCAACCAGAAATAACACTTTGACAACTTAGTGTACCACTTTTGCTTCCTCAGAATATCCAACACCCTTTTAAGGTGCACAACATGCTCCTCTTCGTCCCTCGAGTAAACTAGGATGTCGTCAATGAAGACAACCACGCAGACATCTAGCAACTCATGAAAGGTTCTGTTCATCTGATCCATGAACACAGCAGGGGCATTAGTCAAGCCAAAAGGCATGACCTCGAACTCATAGTGCCCATATCGAGTCCGGAAAGCAGTCTTCGGAATATCTTCCTTTTTCACCGGTATTTGATGGTAACCGGATCGAAGGTCGATCTTAGAGAACACTCCAGCACCCTTCAGCTGATCAAACAAATCTTCAATCCGAGGCAAAGGATATTTATTCTTGATCGTAGCCTTATTCAACTCTCGGTAGTCGATGCACAGTCTCATACTACCATCCTTCTTCTTCACAAATAACACAGGAGCACCCCACGGTGAAGCACTAGGCCTTATAAAGCCCTTATCAATCAATTCTTGGAGTTGAGATTTCAGCTCCAACATTTCGGACGGAGCCATGCGGTACGGGGCTTTAGAAATTGGTGTAGTGCCCGGAACAAGGTCAATAGAAAATTCCACATCCCTTTCAGGTGGAATACCCGGTAACTCATCAGGGAACACATCAGGATAATCACAAACAACAGGGATATCCTCAAGCTTTTTCCCTTCAGCGGTGTCCGTGATACTACACAAGAATACTTCATTCCCCTTCTTAAAAAGCTTCTTCATTCTCAAAGCAGCAACAACCTTAACAGAGGGTTTCAACTTTACATTCGAGTAAGAGACTCTCTTCCCTTTGGAATCCCTCAATACCACCTTCTCATCTCTACAGTAAAAGATAGCACGGTGCTTTTTCAGCCAATCCATGCCCAAGATAACATCAAACTCTTCTAAGGGAAGTTCCTTCAAAGTTGCAGTCAAAACAATTCCCTCTATCACAATCGGAACATCTCAAAAGGCACGTCGACAAGAAAGGTTCTCTCCATTCGGGAGGGTAACCAAGGATTTAATAGGCACAGAAGATTGCAGTTTAGCCTTCTTAACAAAGGCAGTAGAGACACAAGATAGAGAAGCACCAGTATCGAAAAGTACAAAAGCAGGTAAAGAATTCACAAGTATAGTACCTGTCACCACGTTAGCGTCGACATCATCCTCAGCCTCATACTCAGTCTCTTCCATGTTGTAAACACGGTTCCGCACAGGAGCTCCTTGTCTAGCAGGGGTTCTCACTTGAGTAGCATTAGGGTTCTTGGGACAAGCGAATGAGCGGTGTCCCTCACCATTACAGAAAAAGCACTTCACCACCGATCCGTCACAATTCTTGCCAGGGTGGTAGTCTTTCTGGCATTTGAAGCACTTCCTAGAATCAGTACCCGAAGCATTAACGACTCTTTTTGCAGGCGCAAACCTCGGCTTCTTGACAGCCGGAAGAGCAAAACCAGACTGCTGAGTCCTCTTCACAAGATTAGCACGTCGAGCAGCGTCTTCCTCTTGGACTTTCGCAGATACACTAAGAGCAACCTCATACGCTCTTTGAAAGGTAGAAGCTCCGAAGACTAGGACCAAATTACTGATGCGGGGGTCCAGTCCCTTAACATACATCTGTACCTTCTCCATCTCATCGGGCAGCAAAGTAGGAACAAAACGGGCCAATTCAGAAAATTTGTCGGTGTACTGCTGCACCGTCATAGTACCTTGAGTCAAACGGAGGAATTCAGTCCTCTTCTGCCATCTCAGCTCCTTTGGATAGAAGCGATCCTTCAATTTCTCTACAAACTGATCCCAGCCGAAGGCAGCATCGGCCAAACATTCATCTTGCACCAATCCCCACCAATTGTCAGCTTCCTTTCGGAGATAGTAAGTGGCAATGGCTACCTTCTCTTCAGCAGGGCAGCCCGTCGCTGTGAACAGCTTCTTCATCACTCGTACCCACTCCTCTAAGACCACGGGGTCAGGCTTCCCATCCTAAATCGGGGGTCGGTGTCTATCGAAGCGATCGAAAACAGTTTGGTTATTAGCCGGAACCGCAGGTGGAGGCGGCGGCGGCGGAGGAAGGGGATTCTCCTGACGATTCGCAAGAGCTATGACAACCTCCTCCAAAGTCTGGAGTCGGTCAGGGTTCTGTCGCGGGGCTCTTCTCGGAGGCATACTGAAATTAATGATTCAAGTAAAGCACAAACATAAGCACACATGTAAGAACAGATAAGCAATTAGTACACAAAGCAGGTAACGTCCCGTTTCCACCTACCCAGCACTCTCGCTAAAGTTTTAAGTCTCTATCCTATTTTCCTAGTTCAGTTCCAAGTGACTTACGCTTTGTAAGCTTTGGAACCAAATTCGGCTCTGATACCAACTGTGACAACCCCGACCTTGGTAAGCGTGCAAAGGCGGAATTCAATGCACGAGATCGGTAATCATCGAGCAAACCAACTATCTAACTATATAAATTGAGCCTTAAATATGCTAAGTAATGAATAAATAAATAAATAAATATCCTTACAAACCATTGTTAAGCAATAAATGAATAAATGAAATAAAGTCTAGTAATATGCCCAACTATAGTAGCTAATGCCTAAAAGAATCCGTCCACTCGCCCAAGTCCCATCACGACACAACAATCACACGTCAAGCATCGGCATCGGTACCTACAAAATCTGAAAAAAAAAATGGTCGCCACTTAGTGACGAGTAACTACAGTGTCCATATTCGAACACTTAAAACCGAATAGCTTGAAAATAAGGCAAAAACAAATTGAAATAAAGCTGAGCGAGTAAAACAGTTTAAATAATAAAACAAGAATAAAGTAAAGCGAAGAAAAAGAGTTTAAACTAATTAAATTAAGAAACATGATACGAAATCAAACCAACATTTGTATAAAAATCTCATGAAAAAAAATCAGTCTCGGATATAAAACTCATCAGTCAATTTCTCAATCCAAAATCGCCAACGAATAGCAAATAGGTCGGACGCTCGGGAAGAAAAAAAAAACGCAGTCCCCTAATCCCACAATCAATCAAAAAGTCTAAGCTGGCCAACTCTCCCATTTACGAGGGAAAAACCGCAGTCCACTCGCCTAATGAGAACGACTAGACCGCCTACTCGAAAAACCGCAGTCAAGCAGGTCCATCATTGGACAAATACCAATGAAGAGGTCTATGACCACTCAATCGAAAAACCGCAGTCGAAAGAGTCCATCATTGGACAAATACCAATGAAGAGGTCGGACCACTCACAAGAAAAACCGCAGTCAAGTGAGTCCATCATGGGCCAAGTGCACCATGAAGAGGTCAAAAATATCACAAGGGAAACACTGTCCATATGCCAGAAAAACCGCAGTCCGGCAACTCCCATATGCAATCGTGTATCAAAAACCAATTTTCAAACCAATCTCATCAAATCAACATTAGGGTGCCACTTTAGGCTTAACCCAAAATCAACATCAAATCCAAGGACCAATTGTCCAAAACATGCCATTATAGGCTATTCTTCCTCAATATAAAACCAAAGGACCAAGTGTCCACATAAACCAATTCAATTCATCAAAAATCCACCAAGTGTGGTATAAAAACATCCTTAATCCAAAACACCAAATATGGCAGATCCACTGCCTGAATTTCAAAACAGTATAAACCATATGAAAAATCTTCCAAAGATTCTCAAAATTTTAAGGAACCAAGTTCAATTTAATATACACAAAATGCAATTCGTTTCGTGTCATTCGGATAAGTGTACAAAAAAGAAATATAGGCCAAACAGTGAGGCTGTCCCGAAAACAGGGCAGGCAGCAGGTCAGGAAAACAAAATTCAGAATAAAATAGTTGCACTTGTCCAAAAATCATGAAATAATTCAGGGAGCAACATAGCATTATAATCTTCAAATACCAACTGGAATTTCATGAATTCATTAACCAGAGCAAAAGTTAAAAGCGTCCAAAGATTACTGATCACGGATTCCTGGAAACAGAGCACCAAAATTTACACTATCTTAAAATCAGTATAACGCCAGTTTTCCATCAGAATTAGAAGAGAAAATATAAAGCACTTTTGTAGTTCATAATCTTAGAAAAATTTTTCAAGTGGTTTCATGTAAAAATTCGAAGTACACAAAAAGATATGAATTTTCAAACATTATAGGTCAGTGCTGAAAACAATCAGGGGCAGTTTCAAGCAACAGTTTTGGGTGAATTTTTAGGACATGAAAACCAATGAATTTTGACATGGTTTCTTCTACGAATTTTCAGTTTAACATGTTATCTAAAACATATAAAAATTTCAGAAGTTTCTGAGAACCATAACCTATTTAAAACGAATTTAGAAAAATGTTGTGCAGGCTGTCCAGCAAGGGTATTCTATCAAACACCTTATGTGCAAGTTTTTAAATCATCATACCAGCCCTATAATTCGAATTCTATCAACCCAATTGACCAAAATCAGTAAACAAATCATGCCAATTCAAATTCTAGCAATACCAATCAAGTTATTACAATTAATTTAATCAATTCCAACATAAAAAAAAAAAAAAAACATAAAAGCCCTAATTTCTACCATTCAACCCTAAGTGTAGGAGTATGGATAGAGTAGTTACCTTTGATTGCTAAGTCCTATTGCTCAAATTGATGATCCAAGGGAAGAATTAAAGGTGTTGATGGCCAAATCCAAGGAGCAAATCAAACCCAAAACCAACTTCCTTGAATTGAGCTTCTAAACCTCAAGTATGCAATGAGAACAATCAATGAAGGGGTGTGGTAGAGATAGGAGGTCGAAAATTTGAGAGAGGGGAAGGTGGGATGCTTGGCCGAATTGCACACACAAGGGAGAGGGGGAGATCAGCTTTAGTGTAGTTAGGACTTTATGTTGTAGAATGAGTGTGAATTAGGTTAAGGAGGGATTAAATAGAGAGGGATTATGATAAATACAAGTTGGCCGAAATGTCTAAATATATTAGTCCTAAAATATATAATTTTCCTAACCCCAAAATATTCACAAAATTTAATCATGTTTAAAGATGCATTTAAATATAATAAGCTTAAGGTATTAAATTAAATTAATTAATTAAGCCTAAAAATATTAAATGCCATAAAATTAAAATAATGAGAATAATTTATTTAATAAAAATAATGATGAAAAATATTATTAAAATATTCGGGGTATTACACTTACTTTAGCAAAGATATTTGCCAAGTGTAGGAATGGCGGCCTGTTGCAATCCTTAAGGCCATTTGAGAAGCCATCAGAAGCTGACAAAGATAACTTCTGCACTTATCATGTGGTGACAGGCCACCGAACCAACAACTGCTACAAGCTAAGGGATGCCATCCAGAAGCTCATTGACGAGGGAAAACTGCAAGAGCCAGCCAAACCCAGCACTAAAACCAACCCACTGCCGGCATTCGAGAAGCGGGTTAACATGGTCCAGTCGGGGTTGCCGGCTAACTTTATATTTGCCCAAGTTCTGCAAGCGAACCCTACGATTCAGGCAGTGGCGGTAGGGGAACCCGAAGTGGAACCCGAGTGTGAGAAGAAGGGGGGATGTAAGGAGATCAAGCCCATAAGTCTGGATGATCTTGACTCCAAAGATGAGTACGAAGAATTTGACAGAAGAGAGGCTATTAAACTCCCAGCTATTGAGAAGCTGAAGATTTCAGAAGTGCAGCATGTGACCCAAAGTGGAAGGGTATATCAGCCGGCAGATCAGACGAAAGATAAAGCACCGATGAATGGGTCGAGCAGTACTTCGGCACCGGAAAGAGTCGAGAAAGAAGACTTGGTCATTTCCTAACTGAAGAAGACCCCTGCACAAGCTAGTTTATGGCATCTGGTTATGACCTCCAAAGAGCATAGGGAGGCTTTGGTGAAGAAGCTATCAGAAATCGAAGTCTCCCCTATAGCTTCACCAGAGGCTATGTGCTGCTTGCTAGACAAAGTCCATGCTGGAGCTCCTAATATTATTTTCTTTGAGAAAGACCTACCAGCAGAAGGAAAGGCCCACAACAAGGCTCTTTACATTAGAGCCTATATCATGGATAAGGTGATGCCGTGCGTTATGGTGGATGACGGCTCGGCTCTGAACATATGCCCGCTGAAAATGTTACCGTTTCTAGGCATGAATGAAGAAGTGTTGAAGAGGTCCTCAACAGTCATTCGGGCGTATGATGATTCTAAAAGAACAGTGATAGGGACCTTCGAAACAGAAGTGGAGGTTGGGCCCATCAAGTCCATGGTTGTCTTCACAGTGATCGATATCCCGGTCACATTCTCCCTATTGCTTGGAAGGCCCTGGTTCCATCCTTTGGGAGGTGTTCCTTCCACATTGCATCAGAAGATTAAATTCTCTATGAACGACAGAATTGTGACTGTTGAGGCAGACGCCCAGTCGATGGTAGCTGCAGTGGATGAAGGAGTGGTTCCTTTTGGTGGATTCCAAATTGCTGTCATTAAGGAGGAAGAAACCACAGATGCCCTTATGGTCCTTTATGAGAACTACATGCCGGAGTGGCTATCCCGATATCTGTACAAGCTGAACTTTGTCCCGGGAATGGGACTCGGGATTAATTTGCAAGGTGTGCCAGAATTCTGTTGGGGATTAATCACACAAAACAAAATACGCAGCGGAAATAAAACGGATTAATCCCCGCCACGGACCCATGTATATTGCATTGAATCGGAAGGAGGGTTAAAGAATTACCTTAATTCTTTGAAAGTTTTGAATCAAAAGGAACCAAGATAGCTTCCCTCTACGGTTGATCCACACGGAGCAATTCATTCACCGCGTGCTAGCGCCGGGATTGAAGAACGATTCTTCGAACGAGACAGAGAAAGCGAAAAATCAGATTTTTCTTTGGAGTTTTTGAGAATTTCGGCTGCCACTATTCACCTTTTGGTGTGGCTGCCGAAATCCTTGTTTTGTTATATCACAATTAGGTTATATTATTTCCTTATATATATAACCTAATAAGTTAATTATAATTATACCCTAATACACTTATTAGTTATAATTATAAATTAACCCACACAACTTAATATTAATTCTCAATTAATATTAAGTCAAATCAATTCTCCATAATACATATATGTATATATAATATTATAATTAATTATATCTCCATATAATTTAAATTATAATATGTAGCATACTTTATGCAATATTAATCACATTAATATTTATATATACATACATAAATATATATCACTATATATATTTATTCTCTTTCTCATTCATAAATTATTATCCAATAATAATTTATACCCGATAAGATGAACTTCATTTTGCTCTTGTGTGTGACCCCATAGGATTATATTAATTGGCAATAAGGAAATTACCATAATGTCCTTATAGGTCACAAGCGGACTCTAGCAAGCCATTACGACAACCCAATTAATATGATTGGAATGATCCAATGCCTATTTATAGAATGTCATATTCCCTTTTGTCTCTTTGATATCAAGATTAATTATAAGACATGGTACACTTGTCAATCTTATATAATTAATCATATGCTTTCTCGATCTCAAAGTAAACTGTTCAGACAAATCAATTGATACTCTTATCAATTATTTGAGCACGGCCATGCATTTAACAGTCTTACTTATCGAGGGGCCCAGTGATATCGCTCTCTTGTTAGAGAGGGACAAAATCCCATATCTGTCACTCACATCCCTAAGCATGAGTCATATTGTACCCAACCACAGCCTTTGTAACTACTCTGTTACAAGCGGCGTTTGACTGCGTCAAAGCACAACATGAATTCATCCCGGAATCCATGGTGACCTCAGGTCAAAGGAATCAGCTGATGACACTACTATAATCAAGATCAGTTGTGACACGTGACCATGAACTTGATCTTATAGTGGGTCTCCAGCAACATGTTCTCTAACACATTGCCCGTGAGTATAATCTGTATCTGTATACACTATATTCATCTTATGAATATCCATTATCACTCACACTAGTCTTAGTTTGTTATTATTCCCATAATAACAATCGACTAGGGATATTTAGAATAACACGATTTATTCATGGATACTTATCATAAATGCTAACATACAAACATAAATGATAATATTAATCTACACTAGATTAATCTTAGAAGTCAAATTACATAATCCAATATTGGCCTTAGGGCACAATCTCCAACAATCTCCCACTTGCACTATGGCCAATCATACATGTATCTTATACCCATTGACCTACATGACTTTCATGTATTCACTCGTGCAGGAGTCTTTGTCAATGAATTATTAATTTTCGCTTCCGTTGCTACTTTACACATATTCACTCTCTCTTTAGAGACAGCCTCTCTAAATTAGTGAAAAACGCCTAAGTATATGCTTGTGTCATACAAGGTTCTTACGCATTGAACTATTGTCCCTACAATAGTCTCACAGGATAAGCAATGCTTAGAACAAAAACATAAAATTTTGATGAACTTCTTCATCCAAAATTTCTTTACATCACATGTAACTGTATACTTTGGCTGCTATTATAGATATTTAGCTATAACGTTTTATTTTGAACCTTTCAAAATCATAACATCTCTTTTTAAGAGAATACTAGATCTCGACTGATATATATTGCAACTAATTGCAATCAGTTGTATATGTGCAGTTAACATGAGCAAGCTTCTATTAAGTCTTTTTACATTGAACGCTTTCAATGCTTTGACTTAAGCCAAAACATTCTTTTAGATCTATCTGTATAGATTCCAATTTCAAGAATACAGGCAGTCGTGCTTATAACATTAACTGAAATTACTTTCTTAGCCAAGATTTTACTTCTTGCAAGGTAAGAATGTTATTTCCAACAAGCCATATGTCATCCACATATAGCATTAGGAATACCGATATGCTCCCACTGATCCTTTTGAAACACAAGATTCATCATCCTTTTGATAAAATCAAACCATTTGATTTCTTTATCAAAACTATGATTCCAACTATTTGATGCATGTTTCGATCCTTATGAGACTCTTTGAAAACTTGCATACGCTATTTGAATTCTTTGGATGCTCAAAACTTTGGGTTGTGTCACGTACACATCCTCAATCATGTTTTCACGTAAAAAATAGATTTTGATATCCATTTGCCATATTTTATAATCATATTATGGGGATATGGCAACAAGAACTCAATATGACTTGATCATGATTAATGACTAAAGAGGATTTCATCATAGTCCTACTATGAATTTGTTCGTATCCTTATAGTCACTAGTCGTGCTTTATAAGTTTGAAGATCACCATCCATATCGGTTTTCAATTTGAAAACTCACTTGCAACCATTGCATATGCATCTTCTAAAAGACTTATCAAAGTCTATACTTTGATTTTCAGACATGGACTTATCTTCAACCTTTGTAGCATCAAGTCACATATTAGATTCAAAATCTAACATTGCTTCTTCATAAAAGAAGACTTACTTCATCTAATAAAATTACATCATGATTTTGAGAAATCCATATCTCTCCTAATCATGTCGTATTCCACTAAACTTTCATTGGACTTGTGTAATTTCAACAATGATCATGAAACCATTTCCACGTTCCTCTTCAACGTTAAATGTCATTTTGTGAATTACGAGTTTTCTAGGTGTACCTTACTCCCACTAACTCTACTAGAAATTAACTCCCTCTTCAAGGGGAAACCATTTCTAGCTACAACTACTTTGTATCCCAAAGAAACACAGGAGTAACAACTCCTACTTTCCTTTTGAGTAATCGACAATACGACATTTAAATTTAGGTGCCAACTTATTCGAAATAAGCTTTACAGCCCTAAACTTATTCAACGAAACAACTTGGGTCTCCAACCATATCTCTTATGTTGATTCATGAATTGTTTTAGACGGAACAATATACACAGCTGCTTTAATGGCATATTTTTGAGAAAACGATGATCAACTTGACTTCATCATAGATTGAACTATATCTTTATAGAGTTCGATTACTCCCTTTTCGACACAACATCCTTTGTGGCGTACTTGGAGGAGTCAATTGTGAGACAGTCCCACAATTTCTAAGATGATTGTCAAAATCTTGACTCAAATATTCACCACTCGGATCATATCTAAATGACTTTACTATCTTGTCAAGATACTTCATACTCCTTTTACAAGCTTTTGAACATTTCAAAAGTTCCAAACTCGTGTTTCATTAGATACTCTTATCTAGTGAAAAGTTCCATGAAAGTAATGAAGTATTAGAACCTCCTTTAGCAGTTGATTTATAATTCATATACATCCACATGTATAATGCTTAATAAATCGATTGTTCTTTGACTACTTTTAGCAAAGAAAACCTTTTGTCATCTTTTACAATAAACAACATTCGCATGATTCAAGATGATTCATAATCTCATGAATCCAAAGGTCCATTCTCATGGAGTTTCGAAATGCAACTTTGCTTATGTCTCCAAGACGACACTGCCAAAATGGGTTGAATCAAACTATTTGATTCGATCCTTACAGTATTTATGTTACAGATGGGCTCCACATATAAAGATAATTATGTAAATCTATATTTCATAATCATGTCCTTATAAAGTTTATAATTCACAATTATAAAATAAACAACATTTGTTTACTCAAGCCAACAAGCTCAATAGACAACAAGAGTTCGTAACTCACATGTAAAAGTTCATAACCTTTAACCAAAGTTCATAACTTTCATATAAAAGTTCATAACTTTTATGAAAAGAGGTTCGTAACTTTTAACTTGAAGTTCACAACTTTCATGTAAAAGTTCAGAACCTTCGCGTAGCAACCTTTGCTTCTCTTGTCTATTCGCATTCTACCTTTCACCTTCATAAGGTTTCTATTCAAGTTGCGATTCATCATATTCTACTAATATGAGATCCACAACTGGTATCTAATACCTTTGATATAGAAACAAAAGTAGAATAGTTAATAAATACTTAAGGTAGCAGTCTTACTGCCTTTCATCTTCTCATAGATCTTCAAACAAAGTTTGCTATTTCCATTCTAATGAACGATTCAATCTAAAAATGGCAACATCCTTCTTTTGGAGATCTCTCTATGCCAACAGCTTTGGCCTTTAAAATACTTTCACCGAAACCCTTTCGGTATTTATACTTTTCGACCCTACTATTATCCTTTTCCTTTTGAACCATAAGCACACAATTCGAGGCGGGCTTATCCTTTATGGATAACTTAACATTCTTCTGCATCTTATGCAACTAATTCACAATTTTCTCCATGTCATTCAAATGATAGTTCATCACCAATGACTATCAAATAATGAATTCAAGATCACATCTTAATGCCTTTTGGATGCCAATGAGAAATTGTTGCCTCAAACACTTATCTTTTCTTGCTCACTAACTGATGGAACATTTCCATTTGTGATGTATCATATACCTCAAGTAAAACTTCCACGTGCGGAAGAATTGGTGGCAAGTGTAAGATAATAAATTTTAAACAGAGTCCCTTCGATGCTTCAAGTAAGCATCTTTTATACTCATGTTACAATTGCAAGTGGTTCATTGGGCAAAAGGATTATTGAGAACATATGATTCCTTTTGATTTGAGAACAATTCTCAAAGTTCAATAACAATCGAGATCATGGTAATAGCAATCACAACTATAATAAAGCGTGTAAAGATTTTTATTTAAATGCTCCCACTTAAATTATAAAACCCTTTAAAATATTTAAGTGGGTGAAGATCCAAAATCCATACTTAACCATAGCACTGCTTTGGCATGTCCCTATGATTAAATATAATTTCGGTAGGCAAAGACTCAAAATCATGCTTTAAACCATTTAAACATATTTTGGATGTGCACTTCTTTGCCAATTGCATCATTATGCAACTCTTCTAATTTATGAGATGCATGATATCATATATCATATTTAATTGTATGTTACTCATCTCATCTTTGCCTCGGGCTCAAACACCGTTTTGATTAACCCTTTGTTAAACCAATTACAACACAATGAGAATCACCATTTCTCATATTATCGCTTCGCTAAGGTCACAACATGCGTACCCGCTTTGGCGTGGCTACCATGATGCGAACATAGTACTTGACTAGTGTTATACGTAATTGGGTGGCAAATATAAACTTCATAAGTTTATTTAGGGTTTGTTAAATCCTGTGATTTTAATTGTATCATATACAATTCATGGCATTAATATTAAACATACTCTTGTTAATACTAATTAGCATGGCATCCTATGTCATACATATGTTAAGCATGCAATCTAGCATGCAATCACATGGCATCCAATTGTCTAGCATGCATATAGAATATCTAGCATGGCATCACATGGCATCTAAATAAAAATAAAACATGCATATGACTCGAACCGTGTTATGGTATGGTTTAAATCTACATTGATTTTCATAGGCCAATATGAAAATCAACAAGGTCCTATCCTAGGTGGTAGCATCCATCACATGGTCATTGCACCGCCTCTTGGATCCGCCTCCACGTCTTTGCTTCTAAGCACCATCTCATGGATTTATATTTTACAAAAAATTGCAACCTATACAATTTTTCTAGTAAAATAAATTTTACATATCATAAATTGCATCCTATACAATTTATCTAGTAAAATTAAAATTAAAATTTACATAAATACAAACGACTCGCAGGTCGTATTTATATAAAACCATAATAAATAAAATAAAGCATCCACGGGGTCCAAAACCATACCATAACACCATGCATAAAATTATCAACAATAATTTTATATCTAAAAATATTTAGGATTCAAAGTGGTAAAATACAATCACATTGTATTTAGAATTAATTAATTTGGAAAAATTCGTAAATATCCAGAAACAATTTTCCACACTTAAAACGAAAAAGGGGTTAAAACTGTCGGACAGCAGGCTCGTCGGGCTGCACATACTGCGCGCAGCCCATGCTGCGTAAGCAGCATGCTGCTTACGCAGCACGGCAATTGCAAATTGCAATTGCAATTTGCGGCCAAAAAGTATTCTGGGCATTATGCCCAGAATACGAACAGTGGCATTTTTTTTTTTTTTTTTTTAATTAAATTGAATTGAAACAATTTCAATAAAAACCCATGAATCAAATTCATGATTCCAAAAAAAACCCCTTAAACATTCCAAATCATTAACATAAAATCATTCACAATGATTAATCAATAAAATCAAATTTTATTTTGTTATTCACAATAACATAGAACCCTAAATAAAACATACAAACTCCTAACAACAATTTTGATCCAATCAAAATCATACAAACCCTAACATGCAATTTTGATCCAATCAAAACATAAATCCAATTCAATCAAAATACAAGTGGCTCTGATACCACTGTTGGGGATTAATCACACAAAACAAAATACGCAGCGGAAATAAAACGGATTAATCCCCGCCACGGACCCATGTATATTGCATTGAATCGGAAGGAGGGTTAAAGAATTACCTTAATTCTTTGAAAGTTTTGAATCAAAAGGAACCAAGATAGCTTCCCTCTACGGTTGATCCACACGGAGCAATTCATTCACCGCGTGCTAGCGCCGGGATTGAAGAACGATTCTTCGAACGAGACAGAGAAAGCGAAAAATCAGATTTTTCTTTGGAGTTTTTGAGAATTTCGGCTGCCACTATTCACCTTTTGGTGTGGCTGCCGAAATCCTTGTTTTGTTATATCACAATTAGGTTATATTATTTCCTTATATATATAACCTAATAAGTTAATTATAATTATACCCTAATACACTTATTAGTTATAATTATAAATTAACCCACACAACTTAATATTAATTCTCAATTAATATTAAGTCAAATCAATTCTCCATAATACATATATGTATATATAATATTATAATTAATTATATCTCCATATAATTTAAATTATAATATGTAGCATACTTTATGCAATATTAATCACATTAATATTTATATATACATACATAAATATATATCACTATATATATTTATTCTCTTTCTCATTCATAAATTATTATCCAATAATAATTTATACCCGATAAGATGAACTTCATTTTGCTCTTGTGTGTGACCCCATAGGATCATATTAATTGGCAATAAGGAAATTACCATAATGTCCTTATAGGTCACAAGCGGACTCTAGCAAGCCATTACGACTACCCAATTAATATGATTGGAATGATCCAATGCCTATTTATAGAATGTCATATTCCCTTTTGTCTCTTTGATATCAAGATTAATTATAAGACATGGTACACTTGTCAATCTTATATAATTAATCATATGCTTTCTCGATCTCAAAGTAAACTGTTCAGACAAATCAATTGATACTCTTATCAATTATTTGAGCACGGCCATGCATTTAACAGTCTTACTTATCGAGGGGCCCAGTGATATCGCTCTCTTGTTAGAGAGGGACAAAATCCCATATCTGTCACTCACATCCCTAAGCATGAGTCATATTGTACCCAACCACAGCCTTTGTAACTACTCTGTTACAAGCGGCGTTTGACTGCGTCAAAGCACAACATGAATTCATCCCGGAATCCATGGTGACCTCAGGTCAAAGGAATCAGCTGATGACACTACTATAATCAAGATCAGTTGTGACACGTGACCATGAACTTGATCTTATAGTGGGTCTCCAGCAACATGTTCTCTAACACATTGCCCGTGAGTATAATCTGTATCTGTATACACTATATTCATCTTATGAATATCCATTATCACTCACACTAGTCTTAGTTTGTTATTATTCCCATAATAACAATCGACTAGGGATATTTAGAATAACACGATTTATTCATGGATACTTATCATAAATGCTAACATACAAACATAAATGATAATATTAATCTACACTAGATTAATCTTAGAAGTCAAATTACATAATCCAATATTGGCCTTAGGGCACAATCTCCAACAAATTCAAGATCGACTCGGGAAAGTCAAAGCAGTACGGCCTTGGTTATGTAGAGGGGTCATCCGAGCAGAAGAATCTGAAAAAGGACAAGAATGGCAAGGCCATGATGAAGCCATTTCTGAAGGCGGGAGAAAGCCTTTACAAGGGCCAAGCTGAACCGGTGCTGGTTGGAAATGTCAAGTACCCTGGCTTTGAGATCTTTGCAGATGTTGTGGATTTTGAGAAAAGCCAGGAAGAGCCAGTAGCCCCTGTAATGGAAGAAAAAGCAACTGCTGAATTTGAAATTTTGAAAGGAGAATCGTCTAAGGTGATAGCAGAAACCATAGAGGTGGCCGAGGAAGAAGATGAAAAAAAGACCTGTGCCGAAGCTACAGAAGTGATCTCGGGAGTTTTGACTGCTGCATTAACCAAAGCTTTTGGGAAATCCAAGGAAGGATTTGGCGAAGAACTGATGGTCAAAGTGAACTTAGACTCTGTGGTTGCGGAAATCGCCAAGATTATGGAGAATGCTAAGGCACAGGCAGCCGAGAAAGCTGCAGTCCCAGATGATGCTCTTGAAAGGAAGATGGAAGCTGAGGAGGAACAAGGCCCTCCGCCTGTGGAGGATGAAAATGATTTTGTTGTATCTATTTCTTCCATTTTCAATGTAACTGATGTACTTTATGATAAGTTCAATGCAATGAAATCCCAGTTTGCTTACTTGTGTGATGTTTATCCTGATAATTCTGTGCATGCATTTAAATCACCATCAAGCATATTTAGCATACATGACACTGCATTGCATGAAATCAATATAAGTACAGATGAAAATCCTAAAATGGTACTTATTTCACATGAGCTAAAACCCGAGGAAGAAAGAGAATTAATAAGAATACTCCAAAGACATGTTAAAGCTTTCGCCTGGTCGTATGAAGACATGCCGGGTGTAGATACAGAAATAGCAGTGCACAAAATCCCGACGGACCCCAAGTTCAGACCGGTAAAGCAGAAGTTGAGAAGACTAAGGCCGGAATGGGCTACACTGGTGAAGGAATAAGTGGCCAAATAGATAGATGCCAGGTTTCTCGAAGTGGTGGAGTATACAGAATGGCTAGCCAATATTGTCCCTGTGCCTAAAAAGGATGGAAGGGTCAGAGTATGCGTCGACTACAGGGACTTGAACAAGGCCTGCCCTAAGGACAATTTCCCACTACCTCATATTGACGTATTGGTTGATAGTGCAGTAAAAGCGGCAATGTACTCCTTCATGGATGGCTTTTCAGGGTATAACCAGATTCTGATGGATGTGATCGACAAGGTGAAAACATCATTCATCACAGAGTGGGGTACTTTTTGCTACAGAGTGATGCCTTTTGGATTGAAGAACGCTGGTGCCACTTATCAGAGGGCTGTCACAACTCTGTTGCACGATATGATCCATAAAGAAGTTGAAGTGTATGTCGATGATATGCTTGTTAAATCAGCAACCCGGGAGGAACACCCTGTTATCCTGGATAGATTTCTAACACGCATTGGAGAGTACAACTTGCGGCTTAATCCCAAGAAGTGCATATTCGGAGTCACATCAGGGAAGTTGCTGGGCCATGTAGTTAGCCGAAGGGGGATAGAAGTGGACCCAGATAAAATCAAAGCCATCTAAGATATGCCAGCTCCAAAGACTGAAAAGGAGGTAAGATCATTCCTGGGTTCCTTGCAGTATGTCAGCCGCTTCATAGCCAAGCTAACTTCCACTTGTGAGCCAATCTTCAAGCTATTAAAGAAAGATCAGCCGGTTGTGTGGGATGACAAATGTCAGCTGGCCTTCGAGAAAATCAAGGCCTACCTGGTAAAGCCACCGGTGTTGAGTCCTCCAATTCCAGGGAAGCCCCTGATTTTGTACTTGGCAGTTGAAGAATCCTCTATAGGGGCAATGCTAGCACAGGAACAAGATGGCAAGAAGGAGTATCCCATCTATTACCTTAGCAAGAAATTGCTGGAGTATGAAACCAAGTACACACTGGTGGAGAAGACATGTGTGGCGATGATTTGGTTGACCAAGAAGCTGCGCCACTATTTCCAATCCTATAAGATACAAGCTGTGGCTAAGTGGATCCAATGAAGTATCTCTATGAAGCACCGGCATTGGTTGGGAAGCTGTCAAGGTGGTTGTTACTTTTGTCTGAATTTGACATTAAGTACATCACGAAGAAAACCATTAAAGGGCGAGCCGTGGCATAGTTTCTAGCAAACCAGCCCTTAGAATCAGATTACACAGAGAACTTGGAATTCCCTGATGAGAAGTTAGCCATGGTGGAAGTGAAAAGGTGGGTCATGTGTTTCGATGGGGCAGTGAATAGAAAAGGCGCTGGGATCGGGGTACTTATAGCAGCACCGGATGGTGAGGTCATTCCTTTATCCAAAAGGCTGATCTTTCCCGTAACCAATAATGGGGCGGAATATGAAGCATGCTTGTTTGGAATGGAAACTTTATTAACCTTAGGAGCAAATGATGTCTTAATTGTCAGTGATTCACTTAGTGATCAGGCAAGCTCAGGGTGAATGGGAACTAAAAGAAGAAGCCTTACGGCCTTATTTGGAGCTGCTACAGTTCAGAAAGGGTTTATTCGGCCAGTGTGAATTCAGACATGTCCCCAAGGATGAGAATAAGATGGCTGATGCATTAGCTACTTTGTCCTCCATGTGGGAAAATCCAGAAGAGACACAAGCTCAACCACTGGTTATAGCCACTTCTAGGCATCCTTGCTTCGAAGTGCATGAAGTAATGGAATTATCAGCCGAAGAAAAGCCATGGTTCTTTGACATTTACCGGTATGTTAAGGAGGGAAAGTACCCAAAAGAGGCCAGTGCTGCTGATAAGTTGACACTGATGTAGGGGATTTAATCGCACAAAACAAAACGCAGCGGAAATAAAAGGATTAATCCCCACCAAGGACCCATGTACATTGCATTGAATTGGAAGGAGGGTTAAAGAATTACCTTAATTCTTTGTAGGTTTTGAATCAATTAGGAACCAAAGTAGCTTCCCTCTACGGTTGATCCACACTGAGCAATTCATTCACCGCGTGCTAGCGCCGGGATTGAAGAACGATTCTTCGAACGAGAGAAGGCCAAAGTTTCGAAAACCTTGGGAGATGGAGAAGGGGAGATTTCGGCTGGCCCCTTGGAGGCTGCAGAAAATCTGCATCTTATGTTAAAATCACTAGGGTTAGGGTTTTTAGGTTATAAAACTTCCTTTTATATATCCTTTAAACTTAATTATAATTATAACTTAATACCCTTATTAGTTATAATTATAAATTAACCCACACAATTTAATATTAATTCTCAATTAATATTAAATCAATTCCATTTTCCATCATACACATATGTATATTTGATATTATAATTAATTATATCTCTATATAACTGAATTATAATATGTAGCATACTTTATGCAATATTAATCATATTAATATTTATACACATATATAAATATATATATCATTATATATATATTCATTCTCTTTCTCATTCATAAATTATTATCCAATAATAATTTATACCCGAAAAGATGAACTTCATTTTGCTCTTTGTGTGTGACCCCATAGGTTCATATCAATTGGCAATAAGGAAATTACCATAATATCCTTATAAGTCATAAGCGGACTCTAGCAAGCCTTTATGACTACCCAATTAATATGATTGGAATGATCCAATACCTATTTATAGAATGTCATATTCCCTTTTGTCTCTTTGATATCATGATTAATCATAAGACATGGTATACTTGTCAATCTTATATAATTAATCATATGCTTTCTCGATCTCAAAGTAAACTGTCCAGACAAATCAATTGATACTCTATCAATTATTTGAGCACGGCCATGCATTTAACAGTCTTACTTATCGAGGGGCCCAGTGATATCGCTCTCTTGATAGAGAGGGACAAAATCCCATATCTGTCACTCACATCCCAAAGCATGAGTCATATTGTACCCAATCACAGCCTTTATAACTACTCTGTTACAAGCAGCGTTTGACTGCGTCAAAGCATAACATGAGTTCATCTCGGAATCAATGGTGACCTCAGGTCAAAGGAATCAGCTAATGACACTACTATAATCAAGATCAGTTGTGACACATGACCATGAACTTGATCTCATAGTGGGTCTCCAGTAACATGTTCTCTAACATATTACCCGTGAGTATAATCTGTATCTATATACACTATATTCATCTTATGAATATCCATTATCACTCGCACTAGTCTTAGTTTGTTATTATTCCCATAATAACAATCGACTAGGGATATTTAGAATAACACGATTTATTCATGGATACTTATCATAAATGCTAACATACAAACATAAATGATAATATTAATCTACACTAGATTAATCTTAGAAGTCAAATTACATAATCCAATATTGGCCTTAGGGCACAATCTCCAACAATCTCCCACTTGCACTATGGCCAATCATACATGTATCTTATACCCATTGACCTACATGACTTTCATGTATTCATTCGTGCGAGAGTCTTTGTCAGTGAATTATTAATGTTCACTTCCGTTGCTACTTTACACATTTTCACTCTCTTTTTAGAGACAGCCTCTCTAAATTAGTGAGAAACGCCTAAGTATATGCTTGTGTCATACAAGGTTCTTACGCATTGAACTATTGTCCCTACAATAGTCTCACAGGATAAGCAATGCTTAGAACAAAACACAACATTTTGTGATGAACTTCTTCATCCAAAATTTCCTTTACATCATATGTAACAATATACTTTGACTACTATTATAGATATTTAGCTATATCGTTTTATTTTGAACCTTTCAAAATCATAACATCTCTTTTAAGAGAATACTAGATCTCGACTGATATATTGCAACTAATTGCAATCAGTTGTATATGTGCAACTATTTACACAGTTAACATAAGCAAGCTTCTATTAAGTCTTTTACATTGGACGCTTTCAATGCTTTGACTTAAGCCAAAACATTCTTTTAGATCTATCTGTATAGATTCCAATTTCAAGAATACAGGCAGTCATGCTTATAACATTAACCGAAATTACTTTCTTAGCCAAGATTTTATTTCTTGCAAGGTAAGAATGTTATTTCCAACAAGCCATATGTCATCCACATATAGCATTAGGAATACCGATATGCTCCCACTGATCCTTTTGAAACACAAGATTAATCATCCTTTTGATAAAATCAAACCATTTGATTTCTTTATCAAAACTATGATTCCAACTATTTGATGCATGTTTCGATCCTTATGAGAATCTTTGAAAACTTGCATACGCTATTTGAATTCTTTGGATGCCCAAAAACTTTGGGTTGTGTCACGTACACATCCTCAATCATGTTTTCACGTAGAAAACAAATTTTAATATCCATTTGCCATATTTTATAATCATATTATGCGGATGTGGCAACAAGAACTCAATTTGACTTGATCATGATTAATGACGAAAAAGGATTTTATCATAGTCCTACTCTGAATTTGTTCGTATCCTCATAGTCACTACTATGAACTTGTTTATAACCCCTTTTTGTCACTAGTCGTGCTTTATAAGTTTGAAGATCACCATTCATGTCGGTTTTCAATTTGAAAACTCACTTGCAACCATTGCATATGCATCTTCTAAAAGATTTATCAAAGTCTATACTTTGATTGTCAGACATGGACTTATCTTCAACCTTTGTAGCATCAAGTCACATATTAGATTCAAAATCTAACATTGCTTCTTCATAAAAGAAGACTTATTCCAATCTAGTAAAACTACATCATGATTTTGAGAAATCCATATCTCTCCTATTCATGTCGTATTCTACTAGACTTTCATTGGACTTGTGTAATTTCAACAATGATCATGAAACCATTTCCATGTTCCTCTTCAACGTTAATGTCACTTTGTGAATTACGAGTTTTGTAGGTGTACTTTACTCCCACTAACTCTTCTAGAAATTAACTCCCTCTTCAAGGGGAAACCATTTCTAGCTACAACTACTTTGTATCCCAAAGAAACACAGGAGTAACAACTCCTACTTTCCTTTTGAGTAATCCACAATACGACATTTAAATTTAGGTGCCAACTTATTCGAAATAAGCTTTACAGCCCTAAACTTATTCAATGAAACAACTTGGGTCTCTTACCCAGCCATATCTCATATGTTGATTCATGAATTGTTTTAGACGGAACAATATACACAGCTGCTTTAATGGCATATTTTCGAGAAAACGATGATCAACTTGACTTCATCATAGATTGAACTATATCTGTATAGAGTTCGACTACTCCCTTTTCGACACAACATACTTTGTGGCGTACTTGGAGGAGTCAATTGTGAGACAGTCCCACAACCCCTAAGATGATTGTCAAAATCTTGACTCAAATGTTCAGCACTTGGATCATATCTAAGTGACTTTACTATCTTGTCAAGATACTTCATACTTCATTTTACAAGCTTTTGAACATTTCAAAAGTTCCAAACTCGTGTTTCATTAGATACTCTTATCTAGTGAAAAGTTCCATGAAAGTAATGAAGTATTAGAACCTCCTTTAGCAGTTGATTTATAATTCATATACATCCACATGTATAATGCTTAATAAATCGATTGTTCTTTGACTACTTTTAGCAAAGAAAACCTTTTGTCATCTTTTACAATAAACAACATTCGCATGATTCAAGATGATTCATAATCTCATGAATCCAAAAGTCCATTCTCATGGAGTTTCGTAATGCGACTTTGCTTATGCCTCCAAGACGATACTGCCAAAATAGGTTGAATCAAACTATTTGATTCGATCCTTACAGTATTTATGTTACAGATGGGCTTCACATATAAAGACAATTATGTAAATCTGTATTTCATAATCATGTCTTTATAAAGCTTATAATTCACAATTATAAAATAAACAACATTTGTTTACTTAAGCCAATAAGCTCAATAGGCAACAAGAGTTCATAACTTACATGTAAAAGTTCATAACCTTTAACCAAAGTTCATAACTTTTATGTAAAAGGTTCATAACCTTCGAGTAACAACCTTTGCTTCTCTTGCCTATTCGTATTCTACCTTCACCTTCATAAGGTTTCTATTCAAGTTAAGATTCTTCATATTCCACTAATATGAGATCCATAACTGGTATCTAATACCTTTGATATAGAAATAAAAGTAGAATAATTAATAAATACTTAAGGTAGCAGTCTTACTGCCTTTCATCTTCTTATAGTTCTCCAAACAGAGTTTACTATTTCCATTCTAATGAACGATTCATTCTAGAAATGGCAACACCCTTCTTTTGGAGATCTCTCTATGCCAACAGCTTTGGCCTTTAAAACATGTTTCACCCGAACCTTTCGGTCTTTATGCTTTTCGACCTTCCTTTTATCCTTTTCCTTTTGAACCATAAGCACACAATTCGAGGCGGGCTTATCCTTTATGGATAACTTAACATTCTTTTGCATCCTATGCAACTAATTCACAATTTTCTCCATGTCATTCAAATGATAGTTCATCACCAATGACTATCAATTAATGAATTCAAGATCACATCTTAATGCCTTTTGGAGGCCAATGAGAAAATGTTGCCTCAAACACTTATCTTTTCTTGCTCACTAACTGATGGAACATTTCCATTTGTGATGTATCATATACCTCAAGTAAAACTTCCACGTGCGGAAGAATTGGTGGCAAGTGTAAGATAATAAATTTTAAACAGAGTCCCTTCGATGCTTCAAGTAAGCATCTTTTATACTCGTGTTACAATTGCTAGTGGTTCATTGGGCAAAAGGATTATTGAGAACATATGATTCCTTTTGATTTGAGAACAATTCTCAAAGTTCAATAACAATCGAGACCATGGTAATAGCAATCATAACTATAATAAAGCGTGTAAAGATTTTTATTTAAATGCTCCCACTTAAATTATAAAACCCTTTAAAATATTTAAGTGGGTGAAGATCCAAAATCCATACTTAACCATAGCACTGCTTTGGCATGTCCCTATGATTAAATATAATTTCGGTAGGCAAAGACTCAAAATCATGCTTTAAACCATTTAAACATATTTTGGATGTGCACTTCTTTGCCAATTGCATCATTATGCAACTCTTCTAATTTATGAGATGCATGATATCATATATCATATTTAATTGTATGTCACTCATCTCATCTTTGCCTCGGGCTCAAACACCGTTTTGATTAACCCTTTGTTAAACCAATTACAACACAATGAGAATCACCATTTCTCATATTATCGCTTCGCTAAGGTCACAACATGCGTACCCGCTTTGGCGTGGCTACCATGATGCGAACATAGTACTTGACTAGTGTTATACGTAATTGGGTGGCAAATATAAACTTCTTAAGTTCATTTAGGGTTTATAAAATCCTGTGATTAAAATGTATCTTATACATTAACATGGCATTAATATTAATCAACGTTTGTTAATATTAACTAACATGGCATCCTATGTCATACATATGTTAAGCATGCATATTGAATATTTAGCATGGCATCACACGGCATTTAAATGTATCAAAACATGCATTTACATATATATATATTAACATTTGCATCACATGCAAATGAATTTCTAACATGCATCTATATAAATTAACATGGCATCTCATGGCATAAAATAAATATAGCATGCATCAGACTCAAAACCGTGTTATGGTATGGTTTTATCTACATTGATTTTCATAGGCCAATATGAAAATCAACAAGGCCATTTCCTAGGTGGTTGTAACCATCGCATGGTCACAGCAAAACCGCACCCCTTGGATCCGTCTTCACGTCTTTGTTCCTTGGCACCATCTCATGGATTTACATATATTACAAAATTGCATCCTATACAATTTTCTAGTAAAATAAAATTTACAAACAATAAATTGCATCCTATACAATTTATCTAGAAAAAATAAGGTTACATAAATACAAACGACTCGCAGGCCGTATTTATAAAACCTTACATCCATAAAACCAAAAGAAACAAAACCATCCACGGGGTCCAAAAACCATACCAAAACACCATGCATAAAATCTTCAAGATTTAGGGTTCAAAACGCTAAAACACAATCTCATTGCATTTATAAATAATTGATTGGAAAATCGTAAATATGCAGAAACACTTTCCACACTTAAACGAAGAACACCAAACCCAAAAAATTTTTCGCGCACTGCAGCATCCAATGCTGCGCGCAGCATCAAGGGAGCACGGTGTGCCATTCATGTTGGCACGGCGTGCCAATCAGGTTGGCACGGCGTGCCGATCCAGCACGCCGTCGTGCCCCCAAGCTGCTTCTCAGTTGCATTTGTCAAACAAACAGCACGTCGCGCGAAAAACAAGCCATTCTGAAAATTCCCAGGTGGCACGCCGTGCCAAGGTTGGCACGCCGGCGTGCCACCATTCTGGTTCATTTTCTGGAAACAATTTCCAGTTGGCACGCCGTGCCATGCCAGCACGCCGGCGTGCCAACAAGCTGAACCCAGAATTTTCAGCCCCCAAATGATCCAAATCAAGTGTAAAACAAATCATTCATAATGATTAACTTCCAAATCAAATCAAAAATGTTATTCACAATAACATAGAACCCTAAATCAAGATCATACAACCCTAACATGCAATTTTGATCTAATCAAAATAACAAATCCAATTCAACCAATGCACAAGTGGCTCTGATACCACTGTAGGGGATTTAATCGCACAAAACAAAACGCAGTGGAAATAAAAGGATTAATCCCCACCAAGGACCCATGTACATTGCATTGAATTGGAAGGAGGGTTAAAGAATTACCTTAATTCTTTGTAGGTTTTGAATCAATTAGGAACCAAAGTAGCTTCCCTCTACGGTTGATCCACACTGAGCAATTCATTCACCGCGTGCTAGCGCCGGGATTGAAGAACGATTCTTCGAACGAGAGAAGGCCAAAGTTTCGAAAACCTTGGGAGATGGAGAAGGGGAGATTTCGGCTGGCCCCTTGGAGGCTGCAGAAAATCTGCATCTTATGTTAAAATCACTAGGGTTAGGGTTTTTAGGTTATAAAACTTCCTTTTATATATCCTTTAAACTTAATTATAATTATAACTTAATACCCTTATTAGTTATAATTATAAATTAACCCACACAATTTAATATTAATTCTCAATTAATATTAAATCAATTCCATTTTCCATCATACACATATGTATATTTGATATTATAATTAATTATATCTCTATATAACTGAATTATAATATGTAGCATACTTTATGCAATATTAATCATATTAATATTTATACACATATATAAATATATATATCATTATATATATATTCATTCTCTTTCTCATTCATAAATTATTATCCAATAATAATTTATACCCGAAAAGATGAACTTCATTTTGCTCTTTGTGTGTGACCCCATAGGTTCATATCAATTGGCAATAAGGAAATTACCATAATATCCTTATAAGTCATAAGCGGACTCTAGCAAGCCTTTATGACTACCCAATTAATATGATTGGAATGATCCAATACCTATTTATAGAATGTCATATTCCCTTTTGTCTCTTTGATATCATGATTAATCATAAGACATGGTATACTTGTCAATCTTATATAATTAATCATATGCTTTCTCGATCTCAAAGTAAACTGTCCAGACAAATCAATTGATACTCTATCAATTATTTGAGCACGGCCATGCATTTAACAGTCTTACTTATCGAGGGGCCCAGTGATATCGCTCTCTTGATAGAGAGGGACAAAATCCCATATCTGTCACTCACATCCCAAAGCATGAGTCATATTGTACCCAATCACAGCCTTTATAACTACTCTGTTACAAGCAGCGTTTGACTGCGTCAAAGCACAACATGAGTTCATCTCGGAATCAATGGTGACCTCAGGTCAAAGGAATCAGCTAATGACACTACTATAATCAAGATCAGTTGTGACACATGACCATGAACTTGATCTCATAGTGGGTCTCCAGTAACATGTTCTCTAACATATTACCCGTGAGTATAATCTGTATCTATATACACTATATTCATCTTATGAATATCCATTATCACTCACACTAGTCTTAGTTTGTTATTATTCCCATAATAACAATCGACTAGGGATATTTAGAATAACACGATTTATTCATGGATACTTATCATAAATGCTAACATACAAACATAAATGATAATATTAATCTACACTAGATTAATCTTAGAAGTCAAATTACATAATCCAATATTGGCCTTAGGGCACAATCTCCAACAACTGAGAAAACTGGCTAGTCAATTCAGAATCTTCGAGGACAAGTTGTATAAAAGAACAGCACATGGAGTTCTTTTAAGGTGTCTAACAGAACAAGAAGCAGAAGATGTGATGCAGCAGGTACATGCAGGATCCTGTGGGCCACATATGAATGGGCTTGCCATGGCCAAGAAGATTATGAGACAAGGGTACTTCTGGATGACAATGCAAGCAGACTGCATAAGAAAGGTGAAGAGATGTCATGAGTGTCAAATCTATGCAGACATTAGTCATCTTCCTCCACTTGAACTTCAGAATCTAGCATCTCCTTGGCCGTTTTCAGCATGGGGGATAGACATGATTGGTGAAATTCATCCAGCTGCATCTAATAGGCATAGATTCATAGTTGTGGCAGTTGATTATTTCTCCAAATGGGTCGAAGCGGAATCCTACACTAATGTTACAGCTAAGCACATGGTCAAGTTCATCCAGAAAAATATCTTCACTCGGTATGGGATTCCTCATCACATAGTAACAGACAATGGAGTACAGTTTCAAGGGGCAACGGCTAAGCTACTTGCAGAACATGGTATTGAACATCATAAGTCCTCTCCATATAGACCACAGGCTAATGGTGCAGTGGAAGCAGCTAACAAGGCAATAAAGAAGATCTTATCAAAGATGGTAACCACTTACAGGGATTGGGCAGATAAACTGCCTTATGCTCTTTGGGGTAACAAGACCAGTGTCAAAACACCGACAGGGGAAACTCCTTATGCCTTGGTATATGGAATGGAAGCAGTGTTACCAGTGGAGATAGAACTCAAGTCACTCAGAGTTGGCCTGGAAGCTCAATTGCCAGAGACTGAATGGGTTCAAGCTAGATATGAGCAGCTGGCTGGACTAGATGAAAGGTGACTAAAGGCACTGGATCACCTGCAGATGTATCAGCGCAGAATGGCTAGAGCCGATAATCGAAATGTGAAATACTCCAAGCGGCAGTTGAAAGCAGGAGATTTGGTTCTAAAGCAACTAAGACCTTCAAATGTTGATGTTAGGGGCAAGTTCAGACCTAACTGGGAAGGACCCTATGTGGTGAAGAAGGTGTTATCAAAAGGCGCTATCAGCATCATGGACATGGATGGAAACGAGTTCACCAACCCGATCAACCAAGACAGGCTAAAGCTTTATCATGTATAAAAAAAAAGAGAGGTCTGCTAGGTTGAAAACTCGACAAGGGCGGTCTAGGCAAAAGTTAAGACACGAGAGAAAATAATCAGTCAGAAAACCTGAAAAGGACGACTGGTGACGGATTCTGGCACAATGTGAAATGGGTATCACTTAGGAACCAACTTGTTTCAAATGTACTCATTTTGACTTCATCAATAAAGTGAAGTGTTTTTTTAAATATATTTGCATGGTTATGACAAATGCACAAACAAAGTTGTCTTGCATAAACACACATTCAAAGAAAGCACTTTGCATTCAACTGATCAATATCATCACATTAAGTGGCAAATGAAAATGTATTAAATACGTGCAATTTAAAATCTTTTATCATCCTCTAAAGTCTAGTCCATATTCCCAGACGAGCAATAAAGGGTCATAACACCATTTTAGTCAAATCTTAAAAAAAAAAGAAAAAAAAAAAAAGAGAGAAGCTCGCTGAGGTGAAAACCGAAAAGGCACCTCAGGCAAAAAAATTAAAGCGTCTCGCTAAGCTGAAAACCCATATCGGGCAGTTTAGGCAAAAGTTAGGGCATATAAAAAAACGCTCGCTAAGGTGAAAACTGAAAAGGCACCTTAGGCAAAAGTTGGAGCGGCTCGCTGGGCTAAAAACTTGATTTGGGCAACCCAGGCAAAAATTAGAGCGCAAAAAAAAAAAAAAAAAAACGTATAACCTTCCCATGGAGCAGGAAAAACAGAACATTCTTAGTATTCCCCGCAGAATTCGTCACATCGCTCCCCAACAGAGTTTCCCGTACTATTCCCCGGCGGAGTCTACATAAAGAACACCATCAATTACTTCTCCGCAAAGTCTCCATGTTACTCCTCAGTGTAGTCTACACAAAGAACACCACAATTGTTTCCCCAATCAAGCTGTCACACTCTTCCCCAGCGGAATCTCTACAAGGAATATTACAATCATTTCCCCAACAGTCACCTCATTCCTTCGATAATCACTAAGCAATACCCCAGGAAAAGTAAAATCAACCAGGGGCACAACATATCTCCCTAGTGGAGGACAGAAACGTTTAATAACCAAAAATCCATACATGTACATATACATCATCATGCATCCATACATTGCATATATCAGTTACTTATCCCCGACTAGTCTTCATTCTTGATCGAAGGGGCAAAATTTTTGTTTAAAAATCTCTCGATCAAGGAATTAAGACTTGCCATTTTAAGTGTAGGAATTCATCCCCAGCTCAATATCCTCAGCAAGTCAGCAGATCCGCCTCGAGTAATGTAAACTCGGTATCGGCCCAGGTCCGCTCCATTATCTCAACTTTCTCCAGCGAGTCCGCCTCGAGTAATGTAGGCTCGGCATCGGCCCAGATCCGCTTCATCATCCAAGTTCCCCAGCAGATCCGCCTCGAGTAATGTAAACTCGGTATCGGCCCAAGTCAGCTTCATCTATTTGTTGGGGATTTAATCGCACAAAAAACAATACGCAGCGGAAATAAAAGGATTAATCCCCACCAAGGACCCATGTACATTGCATTGAATTGGAAGGAGGGTTAAAGAATTACCTTAATTCTTTGTAGGTTTTGAATCAATTAGGAACCAAAGTAGCTTCCCTCTACGGTTGATCCACACGGAGCAATTCATTCACCGCGTGCTAGCGCCGGGATTGAAGAACGATTTCTTCGAATGGAAAAAGCCAAGGTTTCGAAAACCTTGGGTGATGGAGAAGGGTGAAGTCGGCTGGCTCCTTAGAGGCTGCAGAAAATCTGCATCTTATGTGTAGGCTAGGGTTAGAGATTTTAGGTTATAAAACTTCCTTTTATATCCATTAAACTTAATTATAATTATAACTTAATACCCTTATTAGTTATAATTATAAATTAACCCACACAACTTAATATTAATTCTCAATTAATATTAAATCAATTCCATTCTCCATCATACACATATGTATATTTGATATTATAATTAATTATATCTCTATATAATTGAATTATAATATGTAGCATACTTTATGCAATATTAATCATATTAATATTTATATATACATATATATATATAAATATATATATATATCATTATATATATATTTATTCTCTTTCTCATTCATAAATTATTATCCAATAATAATTTATACCCGAAAAGATGAACTTCATTTTGCTCTTTGTGTGTGACCCCATAGGTTCATATTATTTGGCAATAAGGAGATTACCATAATATCCTTATAAGTCATTAGCGGACTCTAGCAAGCCTTTATGACTACCCAATTAATATGATTGGAATGATCCAATACCTATTTATAGAATGTCATATTCCCTTTTGTCTCTTTGATATCATGATTAATCATAAGACATGGTACACTTGTCAATCTTATATAATTAATCATATGCTTTCTCGATCTCAAAGTAAACTGTCCAGACAAATCAATTGATACTCTATCAATTATTTGAGCACGGCCATGCATTTAACAGTCTTACTTATCGAGGGGCCCAGTGATATCACTGTCTTGTTAGAGAGGGACAAAATCCCATATCTGTCACTCACATCCCAAAGCATGAGTCATCTCGTACCCAATCACAGCCTTTATAACTACTCTGTTACGAGCAGCGTTTGACTGCGTCAAAGCACAATATGAGTTCATCCCGGAATCAATGGTGACCTCAGGTCAAAGGAATCAGCTAATGACACTACTATAATCAAGATCAGTTGTGACACATGACCATGAACTTGATCTCATAGTGGGTCTCCAGTAACATGTTCTCTAACATATTACCCGTGAGTATAATCTGTATCTGTATACACTATATTCATCTTATGAATATCCATTATCACTCACACTAGTCTTAGTTTGTTATTATTCCCATAATAACAATCGACTAGGGATATTTAGAATAACACGATTTATTCATGGATACTTATCATAAATGCTAACATACAAACATAAATGATAATATTAATCTACACTAGATTAATCTTAGAAGTCAAATTACATAATCCAATATTGGCCTTAGGGCACAATCTCCAACAATCTCCCACTTGCACTATGGCCAATCATACATGTATCTTATACCCATTGACCTACATGACTTTGATGTATTCATTCGTGCGAGAGTCTTTGTCAGTGAATTATTAATTTTCACTTCCGTTGCTACTTTACACATTTTCACTCTCTTTTTAGAGACAGCCTCTCTAAATTAGTGAGAAACGCCTAAGTATATGCTTGTGTCATACAAGGTTCTTACGCATTGAACTATTGTCCCTACAATAGTCTCACAGGATAAGCAATGCTTAGAACAAAACACAACATTTTGTGATGAACTTCTTCATCCAAAATTTCCTTTACATCATATGTAACAATATACTTTGACTACTATTATAGATATTTAGCTATATTGTTTTATTTTGAACCTTTCAAAATCATAACATCTCTTTTTAAGAGAATACTAGATCTCGACTGATATATTGCAACTAATTGCAATCAGTTGTATATGTGCAACTATTTACACAGTTAACATAAGCAAGCTTCTATTAAGTCTTTTACATTGAACGCTTTCAATGCTTTGACTTAAGCCAAAACATTCTTTTAGATCTATCTGTATAGATTCCAATTTCAAGAATACAGGCAGTCATGCTTATAACATTAACCGAAATTACTTTCTTAGCCAAGATTTTATTTCTTGCAAGGTAAGAATGTTATTTCCAACAAGCCATATGTCATCCACATATAGCATTAGGAATACCGATATGCTCCCACTGATCCTTTTGAAACACAAGATTCATCATCCTTTTGATAAAATCAAACCATTTGATTTCTTTGTCAAAACTATGATTCCAACTATTTGATGCATGTTTCGATCCTTATGAGAATCTTTGAAAACTTGCATACGCTATTTGAATTCTTTGGATGCCCAAAAACTTTGGGTTGTGTCACGTACACATCCTCAATCATGTTTTCACGTAGAAAACAGATTTTAATATCCATTTGCCATATTTTATAATCATATTATGCGGATGTGGCAACAAGAACTCAATTTGACTTGATCATGATTAATGACGAAAAAGGATTTTATCATAGTCCTACTATGAATTTGTTCGTATCCTCATAGTCACTACTATGAACTTGTTTATAACCCCTTTTTGTCACTAGTCGTGCTTTATAAGTTTGAAGATCACCATTCATGTCGGTTTTCAATTTGAAAACTCACTTGCAACCATTGCATATGCATCTTCTAAAAGATTTATCAAAGTCTATACTTTGATTCTCAGACATGGACTTATCTTCAACCTTTGTAGCATCAAGTCACATATTAGATTCAAAATCTAACATTGCTTCTTCATAAAAGAAGACTTATTCCAATCTAGTAAAACTACATCATGATTTTGAGAAATCCATATCTCTCCTATTCATGTCGTATTCTACTAGACTTTCATTGGACTTGTGTAATTTCAACAATGATCATGAAACCATTTCCATGTTCCTCTTCAACGTTAATGTCACTTTGTGAATTACGAGTTTTGTAGGTGTACTTTACTCCCACTAACTCTTCTAGAAATTAACTCCCTCTTCAAGGGGAAACCATTTCTAGCTACAACTACTTTGTATCCCAAAGAAACACAGGAGTAACAACTCCTACTTTCCTTTTGAGTAATCCACAATACGACATTTAAATTTAGGTGCCAACTTATTCGAAATAAGCTTTACAGCCCTAAACTTATTCAATGAAACAACTTGGGTCTCTTACCCAACCATATCTCATATGTTGATTCATGAATTATTTTAGACGGAACAATATACACAGCTGCTTTAATGGCATATTTTCGAGAAAACGATGATCAACTTGACTTCATCATAGATTGAACTATATCTGTATAGAGTTCGACTACTCCCTTTTCGACACAACATACTTTGTGGCGTACTTGGAGGAGTCAATTGTGAGACAGTCCCACAACCCCTAAGATGATTGTCAAAATCTTGACTCAAATGTTCAGCACTTGGATCATATCTAAGTGACTTTACTATCTTGTCAAGATACTTCATACTTCATTTTACAAGCTTTTGAACATTTCAAAAGTTCCAAACTCGTGTTTCATTAGATACTCTTATCTAGTGAAAAGTTCCATGAAAGTAATGAAGTATTAGAACCTCCTTTAGCAGTTGATTTATAATTCATATACATCCACATGTATAATGCTTAATAAATCGATTGTTCTTTGACTACTTTTAGCAAAGAAAACCTTTTGTCATCTTTTACAATAAACAACATTCGCATGATTCAAGATGATTCATAATCTCATGAATCCAAAAGTCCATTCTCATGGAGTTTCGTAATGCGACTTTGCTTATGCCTCCAAGACGATACTGCCAAAATAGGTTGAATCAAACTATTTGATTCGATC
This sequence comes from Euphorbia tirucalli, assembly GCA_039660915.1. Classification (NCBI taxonomy): domain Eukaryota; kingdom Viridiplantae; phylum Streptophyta; class Magnoliopsida; order Malpighiales; family Euphorbiaceae; genus Euphorbia; species Euphorbia tirucalli. Next base: position 36,407,882 of record CM077633.1, read on the forward strand.
CTTACAGTATTTATGTTACAGATGGGCTTCACATATAAAGACAATTATGTAAATCTGTATTTCATAATCATGTCTTTATAAAGCTTATAATTCACAATTATAAAATAAACAACATTTGTTTACTTAAGCCAATAAGCTCAATAGGCAACAAGAGTTCATAACTTACATGTAAAAGTTCATAACCTTTAACCAAAGTTCATAACTTTTATGTAAAAGGTTCATAACCTTCGAGTAACAACCTTTGCTTCTCTTGCCTATTCGTATTCTACCTTCACCTTCATAAGGTTTCTATTCAAGTTAAGATTCTTCATATTCCACTAATATGAGATCCATAACTGGTATCTAATACCTTTGATATAGAAACAAAAGTAGAATAATTAATAAATACTTAAGGTAGCAGTCTTACTGCCTTTCATCTTCTTATAGTTCTCCAAACAGAGTTTACTATTTCCATTCTAATGAACGATTCATTCTAGAAATGGCAACACCCTTCTTTTGGAGATCTCTCTATGCCAACAGCTTTGGCCTTTAAAACATGTTTCACCCGAACCTTTCGGTCTTTATGCTTTTCGACCTTCCTTTTATCCTTTTCCTTTTGAACCATAAGCACACAATTCGAGGCGGGCTTATCCTTTATGGATAACTTAACATTCTTTTGCATCCTATGCAACTAATTCATAATTTTCTCCATGTCATTCAAATGATAGTTCATCACCAATGACTATCAATTAATGAATTCAAGATCACATCTTAATGCCTTTTGGAGGCCAATGAGAAAATGTTGCCTCAAACACTTATCTTTTCTTGCTCACTAACTGATGGAACATTTCCATTTGTGATGTATCATATACCTCAAGTAAAACTTCCACGTGCGGAAGAATTGGTGGCAAGTGTAAGATAATAAATTTTAAACAGAGTCCCTTCGATGCTTCAAGTAAGCATCTTTTATACTCGTGTTACAATTGCTAGTGGTTCATTGGGCAAAAGGATTATTGAGAACATATGATTCCTTTTGATTTGAGAACAATTCTCAAAGTTCAATAACAATCGAGACCATGGTAATAGCAATCATAACTATAATAAAGCGTGTAAAGATTTTTATTTAAATGCTCCCACTTAAATTATAAAACCCTTTAAAATATTTAAGTGGGTGAAGATCCAAAATCCATACTTAACCATAGCACTGCTTTGGCATGTCCCTATGATTAAATATAATTTCGGTAGGCAAAGACTCAAAATCATGCTTTAAACCATTTAAACATATTTTGGATGTGCACTTCTTTGCCAATTGCATCATTATGCAACTCTTCTAATTTATGAGATGCATGATATCATATATCATATTTAATTGTATGTCACTCATCTCATCTTTGCCTCGGGCTCAAACACCGTTTTGATTAACCCTTTGTTAAACCAATTACAACACAATGAGAATCACCATTTCTCATATTATCGCTTCGCTAAGGTCACAACATGCGTACCCACTTTGGCGTGGCTACCATGATGCGAACATAGTACTTGACTAGTGTTATACGTAATTGGGTGGCAAATATAAACTTCTTAAGTTCATTTAGGGTTTATAAAATCCTGTGATTAAAATGTATCTTATACATTAACATGGCATTAATATTAATCAACGTTTGTTAATATTAACTAACATGGCATCCTATGTCATACATATGTTAAGCATGCATATTGAATATTTAGCATGGCATCACACGGCATTTAAATGTATCAAAACATGCATTTACATATATATATATTAACATTTGCATCACATGCAAATGAATTTCTAACATGCATCTATATAAATTAACATGGCATCTCATGGCATAAAATAAATATAGCATGCATCAGACTCAAAACCGTGTTATGGTATGGTTTTATCTACATTGATTTTCATAGGCCAATATGAAAATCAACAAGGCCATTTCCTAGGTGGTTGTAACCATCGCATGGTCACAGCTCTCTCGCACCCCTTGGATCCGTCCTCACGTCTTTGTTCCTTGGCACCGTCTCATGGATTTACATATTTTATAAAATTGTATCCTATACAACTTTCTAGCAAAATAAATTTACATATAATAAATTGCATCCTATACAATTTATCTAGAAAAATAAGATTACATAAATACAAACGACTCGCAGGTCGTATTTATACAAAACTTTACATCCATAAAACCAAAAGAAACAAAACCATCCATGGGGTCTAAAAACCATACCAAAACACCATGCATAAAATCTTCAAGATTTAGGGTTCAAAACGCTAAAACACAATCTCATTGCATTTATAAATAATTGATTGGAAAATCGTAAATATACAGAAACAATTTCCACACTTAAACGAAGAACACCAAGCCCAAGCAAGCGCCGCAGGCAAAAAAATTTTTTTTTCTTGCACTGCAGCATCAAGGGAGCACGGCGTGCCATTCATGTTGGCACGACGTGCCAATCAGGTTGGCACGGCGTGCCGATCCAGCACGCCGTCGTGCCCCCAAACTGGTTCTCAGTTGCATTTGTCAAACAAACAGCACGTCGCGCAGAAAAACAAGCCATTCTGAAAATTCCCAGGTGGCACGCCGTGCCAAGGTTGGCACGCCGGCGTGCCACCATTCTGGTTCATATTCTGGAAACAATTTCCAGTTGGCACGCCGTGCCATGCCAGCACGCCGGCGTGCCAACAAGCTGAACCCAGAATTTTCAGCCCCCAAATGATCCAAATCAAGTGTAAAACAAATCATTCACAATGATTAACTTCCAAATCAAATCAAAAATGTTATTCACAATAACATAGAACCCTAAATCAAGATCATACAACCCTGACATGCAATTTTGATCTAATCAAAATAACAAATCCAATTCAACCAATGCACAAGTGGCTCTGATACCACTGTTGGGGATTTAATCGCACAAAAAACAATACGCAGCGGAAATAAAAGGATTAATCCCCACCAAGGACCCATGTACATTGCATTGAATTGGAAGGAGGGTTAAAGAATTACCTTAATTCTTTGTAGGTTTTGAATCAATTAGGAACCAAAGTAGCTTCCCTCTACGGTTGATCCACACGGAGCAATTCATTCACCGCATGCTAGCACCGGGATTGAAGAACGATTTCTTCGAATGGAAAAGCCAAAGTTTCGAAAACCTTGGGTGATGGAGAAGGGTGAAGTCGGCTGGCTCCTTGGAGGCTGCAGAAAATCTGCATCTTATGTGTAGGCTAGGGTTAGAGATTTTAGGTTATAAAACTTCCTTTTATATCCATTAAACTTAATTATAATTATAACTTAATACCCTTATTAGTTATAATTATAAATTAACCCACACAACTTAATATTAATTCTCAATTAATATTAAATCAATTCCATTCTCCATCATACACATATGTATATTTGATATTATAATTAATTATATCTCTATATAATTGAATTATAATATGTAGCATACTTTATGCAATATTAATCATATTAATATTTATATATACATATATATATATAAATATATATATATATCATTATATATATATTTATTCTCTTTCTCATTCATAAATTATTATCCAATAATAATTTATACCCGAAAAGATGAACTTCATTTTGCTCTTTGTGTGTGACCCCATAGGTTCATATTATTTGGCAATAAGGAGATTACCATAATATCCTTATAAGTCATAAGCGGACTCTAGCAAGCCTTTATGACTACCCAATTAATATGATTGGAATGATCCAATACCTATTTATAGAATGTCATATTCCCTTTTGTCTCTTTGATATCATGATTAATCATAAGACATGGTACACTTGTCAATCTTATATAATTAATCATATGCTTTCTCGATCTCAAAGTAAACTGTCCAGACAAATCAATTGATACTCTATCAATTATTTGAGCACGGCCATGCATTTAACAGTCTTACTTATCGAGGGGCCCAGTGATATCACTGTCTTGTTAGAGAGGGACAAAATCCCATATCTGTCACTCACATCCCAAAGCATGAGTCATCTCGTACCCAATCACAGCCTTTATAACTACTCTGTTACGAGCAGCGTTTGACTGCGTCAAAGCACAATATGAGTTCATCCCGGAATCAATGGTGACCTCAGGTCAAAGGAATCAGCTAATGACACTACTATAATCAAGATCAGTTGTGACACATGACCATGAACTTGATCTCATAGTGGGTCTCCAGTAACATGTTCTCTAACATATTACCCGTGAGTATAATCTGTATCTGTATACACTATATTCATCTTATGAATATCCATTATCACTCACACTAGTCTTAGTTTGTTATTATTCCCATAATAACAATCGACTAGGGATATTTGGAATAACACGATTTATTCATGGATACTTATCATAAATGCTAACATACAAACATAAATGATAATATTAATCTACACTAGATTAATCTTAGAAGTCAAATTACATAATCCAATATTGGCCTTAGGGCACAATCTCCAACACTATTTCCCCAATAAAGTTCACCTCGGGTAACCTAGACCCGGTATCGGCCAACTTCCTCATCAATTTCGCCTCGGGTAACATAGACCCGGTATCGGCTAATCTCATCTCCAACATCGCCTCGGGTAACCTAGACCTGGTATCGGCCAACTTCTTCATCAATTTCGCCTCGGGTAACATAGACCCGGTATCGGCTAATCTCATCTCCAGCATTGCCTCGGGTAGCCTAGACCCGGTATCGGCTAATCTCTTCATCAAGCTCGCCTCGGGTAACCTAGACCCGGTATCGGCTAAACCATAATTCACCCACTCCTTCGCCTCGGGTAACCTAGACCTGATATCGGCTTATTTCCTCCCCAGTGTCGCCTCGGGTAACCTAGACCCGGTATCAGCCTATCTCATCAGAAAGTTCATTCCAGTGTTCAAGGCGCTTTAATTCACGCTCTCAAATTCATCATCACGGGTATTATAGACCCGGAGCTGGATGTCGAATTTGATCACGTGAGGGGCAGCTGTAAGCGCAGGAATTTTCTATACTTAAAAAAAAAAAAAAAAAAACTATAGTCGTACGACTGTTGTTACAGTCGTAAGACTGTAATATCGGAAAAAATGCAGAAGCCCATATCTCTGCAGCAGAAAATGGAAGAGAGAGAGGATGAGCATTAATTGCTCCAGTTCTGCAGCAAGCAAGAAAAAAAAAGAGAGATAAAAAAGGAGAAGGAAGAGAAAGAAAGGGGGGGAGATTTTCTGGTGCAAAGAAATATAGAGAGAGAAAAAAAAACCACAAAAAAGAAAACTCATTTCTTCCCCTTTGATTTTCTTTAATCTCTCGAAATCAAGCTTAAAATTTGTTAGAAATCCCTAGGTTAATCAATTAACTTCACAACTAAATCAAGAATTCGAACTTAAACCATCAGAATCCCTTGTAATTTGGATTTTTGACAAAAAGCTCTCAACTTCCATTCCAAAGGAAAAAGTGCGAATTTGTTAGGATCGGAGCGACGCCAGGGGTCAAAAAGATTTGGAATAGCTTCTAAAAAGGTAGACACTTCTTTTTCTTACACTTTTCCTCGCTTTCTGGGTGTATGAAATGAGATTTGTGCGTTTTTGCTGCATTTTCGTATTCCTGTTCCTGGAAATCAAGAACAGTGGTTTTCATGAACAGTCGTACGACTGTTCTTAATTTCCAGTCGATTTTTCTTCAGTTTTTGGTTAAAAATGATTTTTGGCGAAATTCTGATATTGGACTGATTACAGTCGCACGACTGTAAACTACAGTCGTACGACTGTAATCCCTGTTCCAGAATCAGAATTTCTGCCTCATCCCCAAAAACTCCCAAAAAATCCCAAAAAATTAGAAAACCCCAAAAATCATCAAAATGAATTTTGTTGTGTGCATCACGACCATAGATTCAATTTTTAGTGAAATTGCATTTAGAACAATTCAACGACAGAGACCCATTTCTCCTGAAAACCGACCCACTTAAATATATAAAAATGCATGTAAACCAGAAAAATTGTTTTTCAAAATGATTTTTCCACAAAAACCAAAAATACAGGGACGTTTCAAAATGTTTTCCAGGTCTAACCGGGCCGGCTAGCCGAGCCAACCCGGTTATCCCCTAAATGTATGCCCCCAATTCTCGATTTCCCAATTCTGTCTGTTTGAGTCTAACTTGTGGCGTGCCGTATAAATTGTGCTAACCTTTTGTTTTGCAGGTTTTAATTTCTTTTTATTTTTATTTTTATTTTGGATGTAATTTAATAGAATTAATCGTGTATTTAGGCGTCTGTAAATATTTTTAGATTTTCGTGTATTCTAGGCGATTGTACAAGTGAGGCGAGAGAGTTTTTTTTTATTTTTTTTTATTCGATTTTGTTGTAAGCCAATTAATATTTATTCCTTTTCCTTATTTTTGTATTAAATATTTTGTATGCGCGCTGCATGTCTACTTACTTCAATAAAATTGAATTTAGATTTTGAAATATCATTTGAGAACATTGGCAATATTTATTTTAATTAGACACGAAATAAGGGACTTGTCCGGACCCGAATCTCTGGATAGTGTAGCGGCCGTTCGTCCGGTTCAGCTACATAAGAATTTCCCGGTTGAGCTGAGTCGGGTGGCGACTCCTACAATATTCATCGAGACTTAGGTCTCGGTTCTTTTATGTATTAATTCCATTTATTTTCCAAAACGCGGATTTCCATTATAAAAACCCCACGCGAGGGAGGGGCCCGCCCGAGATCGTGGCGCCCCATTCCGAAAGGGAGTCCCGCGTCCCGTCGAAAACGCGTCGTCCGCTCACAACAGTCATCGAATATACAAATCTGTGATTCTATTCGTTCCCACAATTAGAATAGACTTGGGATATGTTTTATGATTATCAATTAATGGATATTCCATTCATATTATAGCATAAGATATAAATGAAATCGATTATTTCCTTTATTAATGTGGCACAAACAATGTATACATACAAGAATTCTTAATGTATAATACAAAATACAAGAATCTAATGCCCTAAGAACTAAGGCATACTAACAACAATCCAACAAAACATAGGTTAGGGATATGAATAAATATACAGAAGTTGGACTCAAGTACGACAAAATGGGATATCCGGATAGCTTAAGATCAAGCATTTAGGAGAAAATCGGGAAAACCCGACAGGTTTACCCAATTAGTGAAGGGATTTTCACAGAAAAATCAACCAATTAAGCGGAAGTTTGCATTGATTTTCTCATATCCGTGCCTAAGAGTAATTGAAATGGAAATCAAAAACAACAAAATTAAAGATGAGAAAGATTAGATTCTCACCCGAAATATCTCTATATGAGATGCCTGTAGAAATCAAATTCGATCTCCTCCATGTTCCCATACACGAACGGCTATCGAACTACAACCCTTGCTCATGATTGGATCGACGGAAGAGAGGAATTTCTTTGCTGAAATTTTTTGCCTCAAGAATTGGATTCCTTGCCTAAATTCCCTTAGGGGTTTTAACCTAGCATGGCCAAATTCCTTTAGGGAAGTTTAGGCCCAATTGGCTTTTCAATTCTATGTGGGCTTTTTCGCTCACTTAAGCCCAAGTCTGATATTAATTCTTTGGGTTTGTTTAGTTTGCAAATCTAATTTCAATTTAACATGTATATGAATATTTTATACCATATAATATATTACATTCCATGTAAATTAAAATTAATTTGACCAATTAATTTAACCGAGGAATTAAGTCGGACTCTTTGTAAAACAAAACACATGTAAACCTATACATGTGAAACATTTTCACCTAGGAAATAATCTCATAAATTAATTCATTGATCAATCCAATTGATCTACATCATATAATTAATGGAATCCTCTCTCTCCAGTGTGTATACTCCAAGTATACAATTGATCTTTTAAGTTCAAGCTTAGATGTTCAATGTGTACGATCTGTGGGTCTGTCTTTATGTTAGCAGTGGGCCTATGGCCCATAGACTGTAGGCGGGCTCTAGCAAGCCACTATAGGCCCCAATTAAGATGGAGATAGCAGTCCGACTGAAATCTAAACCCTGTAGTTTGAACTCGTAAATCCCATGTCATTGATATTGGTGTCCAACAAAGAGGCATGGATTGAACACCCTCTTTTGTGTCCAGACATTAACTTGATCCCAAATGAACTGATGTTCACAAACAAGTTCCAACTCATTTGGGTGTGGCCACACTTGTATCAGTTGCATTCATTAAGTGGCCGATGATATCTTCTCACTGGACTACTGAGTGACATTCCCTTTTGCATATCCATAGCATTGCCATGTTCACTGACACACCCAAACATACCCATACTTAGCACCCTATCACAGGCCCTTTTGGCGTACACCAAAGTATGCCACTTCATATGCAGCACCATGATATGGGCAGGTCAAAGGATCCATACAAGTGCTACATGAGAATCACTTGTGATGCTATACCATGTGGATTTCTCATTTAGTGGATCTATCCAGTACCACGCCCCTTTGCATGTACCCATTAACTTGGTTGACATTCCATGTCCAATGGCGAGTAATACACCGTCATACGACCAGGCTAATGATAGTCTTTGGTTCCATTCATTCCCATGACTGGAACAGACTATGGATGACTTTATGGTCATATCGTTTATCCTATCCATGGTCACATTGCCAAATGCATGACACTTGTAAATATGGATATGGATATGTCCATTGGATACTCTATTGATAACATAGCACAAGATATATAATAAATTGATTAATGCCTTTATTTAATGACACAAATTGTATAATACATAAATCCCATCACAAAGTACAAATGTATGATACAAATACAAGGACCAATGCCTCGAGACTAGGGCATATCCAACAATTAGGCCTCCAAAATAGTTTTAGAAAAATGCTTTTGTATTTTTGGATCTGGAGAAAACGGTTTTTAACAACAGTTTTTTGCCAATTTTATTATTATTAAGCATGCCAATGTGAGTCAGATATCCATAGATTTGTTAGCAATCCCTTTCATGTGCGTTTTAAGTAATGCTTCAAGAATTAAACTAGGTTGAAAAGCATATAAACACCCAAAATCAATTTTCTAATGGTTAATGAATGCATAAAGAATAAATGAAAAAGAAGAGATGATGTTGGGAATGAATTCAGAGAGCCATACGGTTTAAGGGATGAGCCGTATAGCTCAATCAAGGGTCAAATATGGGTCATTCAACCTAACTCTAATGGGGGAAAATAGGTTTTGATTTGTGATTTTACCATGAAGAAGTTCTTTGTGGGTTTTTCTCCTTTTGGATTTTATGATGCTTTGGGGAACTATCAATGTATTAGACTAAGAAATCAGAGATTTTCACCCCGGATTACATAAAATCAAGAGATCTCGGAAAATAGAGAAAATTTAGTACCAAAGCTCATGGGCCATTGAAGAGCCGTGCGGCTCGATTTTCTCCAAAGATAGGTCGTGCAGCTTAAAAGATAGGTCGTATGGCCTAATTTTAAAACTTACACCAAATTGATTTTTGATTTTCAGTAGAACAAATATAGCATATGCAAATCAAACAATGCCAGGATGAAATGGATTTTATGGCCTCTTAGAAGTTACCTTTGATGTGTTTATCCATATTTTGATGGAATAATCTAAATCCATTCCTCAAAGCTATGAAACCGATTCTAACTCGTGGAAACAAACCCAAACTTGCCAAGAATCAAAATGAAGTCTGAGATTACCTCGAATCATTATGTTTTACGTGTCAAAGTGGAGTTTAAGTTTTTAGAAGGGATTTGATTTGGATTTTTGTTTGCTTTGTTACCTTAAAGAAAGAGAAAGAGAAGTTGAAGTTGATGAGATGGTGAAGATGGAGAGTTAGGCCGTGGAGAGTTTTTGCTGTATTTGGAAAATGATTTTTTATTCTTCCTCAAGTGGGTAAATTTGGCCTGCATTTTTTGACTTTAAGGATGGGTCATACGGCCTATCTGCCTCTAAAATTATGTCGTACGACCTTACTTCTGAGTCGTTTAGCTCTTCTTTGAAATCCAGTTGTATCCACTTTAAGCAGCTCTCTTCCACGGCTTAACCCACTGAAATTAGGTTACGACTCCTCTTGATTTGGGTCGTATAGCCCATCTTCCAAAGTACAAATCTCTTTTTTAAATTCTGACGATTTTCAGTTTGTTTTGGCATAAGTTAGAATCCATTCTTTGCTTCTCGGGATGGCATTCTAGGCAATTCTAGATAAAAGATAACAGAAAAGATTCATCATAGAGGTAGGACAAAATGTAGGCAATCGTCACGGGAAAAATTAAATGTGAGGTGGAATACCGATTAAAATTTTCCTCGATTCCAAAGCCCAAGATACATGTAGATTAATAGAATGAAAACAAGAACAGAGAAAAACAAATTTTCTCACCTTAACTGTCTCCTTTAGAAACTGCTGCAGAAACCCAAATGTGTTTCCTCCATAATCCGGTACACGAACGACTCTCAAACGAGACTCGTGCTAGCGAACGGATTGAATGAAAGCAAAAAAAAAAAAAAAAAACTTGGAAAGGGGCTGCTGCAATTTTTATTGGGTTGGCAAAATTCCTTATTCTAGGGTTAGGGTTAGAGAGAAATTAGGTTAAGGCTTCCTTTCATATACTCCTTAGTATACTCCTTAGCCTACTAGGATTTTAATTAAACTATAGGTTATTTAATTTGATTAAATTAATTTGACTTGTACAATTAGAATTAAATAAAACCTTATTATAAAATTCCAATTGACGCAATTAAATATAATTTTATCAAATTAATATATCCCAAAGTTAAATTAAAACCAACCTTAATAAATACGCCTTTTGTATTTATATTTCCTATTAAATTAATTACTTGCTACATGTAATTAATTAATCAAATAAAATTAATTTCTCCCTCAATAAATATTGAATTAATTATGACATAACCTAATGTTAATAACTCCATAAATTTGGTTTCCTTTCAAACTCCGATTTGTCAACGTTCAGTCGTTCTATGTGTACGATCCTATGAGTCCATCTTTATGTTGGCAGTGGGCCCAAAGGCCACAGACTGTAAGTGGGTTTTAGCAAACCGTTACAAGCCCCAATTAAGACGGAGACTAGCAGTCTAATGTGAAACATAACCCGGTAGTGATCTCGTATATCCCTTACCAACTGACATCGACATATAAGCAAGAGGCATGGCCCTGTCATCCCTTTATATGCTTCTTTATCTCTTGATACCGAGTGGACTGAACCTAATGAATAAGTATCCCAACTTATTCGGGTATGGCCATACACTTATCAGTCCCACTCATCAAGTGGCTAGTGACGTCATCTCAGGGGACGCTGAGTGGCAATTCCGTCAACTTCACTATCAACATCAACATGTTCATTGGCCCACCCAACATACCCATACTTGGCACCCTGTTACGGGCCCGTTAGGCATATATCAAAGTGTATGAGATCCCATGTTATATTATAGTGAACATCGAGTCTAAGGATAATAGCAAGTCCTACCTGAGAAACACCTATGACGATCGAACCATGTGGTGTTCTCTTAGCAGATCGATCCAGTACCATGCAACCCAACATGCACCTATATCATTGACTGAAATTCCATGTCCAATGGCCGGTGAGACGCCGCCATCCAGTTAAGGATATGCTAGCTTTTGGTTCTATTCATTCCCATGATTAGAAGAGACTAGGGATATCTTTATGATTATAACTTTAACTTTACTAAAAGGTCTCATAATCCAATGACCTACATTGGTTTACTTTAGTATGGTTATAATCATTGGATACTCTATTTATAAATAGCACAAGATATGAATAAATAGATTCTTGCCTTTATTTCAACAGAAAATGTATAATACAAAATATCCAAATATATAGCACAATACAATACAAGAACCAAAGCCATTTGGACTAGCGCACACCAGGAATCTCCCACTTGCACTATTTCCAACTAGGCATTTCCCTAATCCCTATAGATCTAGTATGACCCTCGTGTTGTGCCTGTGGCAGTGCCTTGGTCAACGAAGCAGCGACATTGTTCCCAGTGTTAACTCTCTGCAGTGAAATGTCTCCTCTGTCCATGATCTCTCGAATGAGGTGAAAACTTCCTGAGTACGTGTTTGGACTTCTTATGTGAACGAGGCTCCTTAGCTTGTGCGATGGCCCTGTAATTGTCACAAAAGACATTCACTGGGTCTAGGATAGATGGAACTACTCCTAACTCAGTGATGAACTTCTTCATCCAAACAGCTTCCTTTGCAGCTTCACATGTAGCAATGTACTCAGCTTCTAAGGTAGAATCAGCAATGGTTGGCTATTTCGAGCCCTTCCAAGTGATGGCCCCACCATTTAATAGGAAGACATAACCAGACTGTGATTGGCTTTCGTCCTGATCGGTCTCGAAGCTTGCGTTAGTGTACCCTGTCAATGACAGCTCTTCTTGACCTCCACACACTAAGAAGCCGTCCTTAGTCCTATTAAGGTACTTAAGGATTGCCTTGACTGCCATCCAGTGATCCTCCCTGGGATCTGACTGGTATCGGCTAGTCATACTCAGTGTAAAAGTGACATCAGGTCTCGTACATAACATAGAGTATATGATAGATCCTATAGCCAAAGCATATGGGATCTTTTGCATCTTCTCCCGGTCCTTCTTTGTCTTAGAACCATTGTTCCTACTTAGTTTGAGCCCATGGTACATAGGCAAGAAACCTTTTTATGCCTTATCCATGCTAAATCTTTTTAGAACTTTGTCTATGTAAGAGGCCTGATGTAGGCCCAGAAGCCGATTGGATCTATCCCTGTAGATCTAATCCCTAAGATCATTTCATCTTCTCCTAAGTCCTTCATTACGAAGCACTTACTCAATCACTGCTTGACACCTTGCAGTGTTGATATGTCACTTCCAATGAGAAGGATGTCATCTACATATAGAACTAGGAATGTAGATACACTCCCACTAACCATCTTGTACACACAGGGCTCATCTGGATTCTGTATGAAGCCATATTCCTTAATATCCCCATTGAATCTTAGGTTCCAACTCCAAGAAGCTTGGTTCAATCCATAAATGGACTTCTGGAGCTTGCATACCTGGTTAGGATACTTTGGATCGATAAAACCCTCAGGTTGTGTCATGTACACATCCTCGAGTAGATTTCCATTCAGAAAAGTAGTCTTAACATCCATCTACCATATCTCATAATCATACCATGCAGCTATGGCAAGTAGTATCCTAATGGATTTAAGCATTGCAACTAGTGAGAAGGTTTCATCACAGTTAATTCCCTGGACTTGTCTGAAACCCTTCACCACCAATCGCCCTTTGAAGGTGTTGTCGACCTTTAACTTGAAACACCACTTACAATCGATTACCTTAGCACCCGGAGGTGGATCAACTAAATTCCAAACTTGGTTATCATACATCGATTACATCTCAACTTCCATGTCTTTACGGCAGTTAGTTGACAGTGGGCTTTCAATAGCCTCTTAGTAGGTCCTACGTTCTTCTTGGTCAAAGACTAAAAGATTCCCTGTCATCGATCATGAGAAACCCATATCTCTCGGGTTGATGATGGACCCTACCAGACCTTCTAAGGTCCTGTGTGATCGGTTCAGATTCCTCAATTGCTTGAGGTTCTAGTTTGATCTCTGAGCCATCCTGCATATGTGCTTGTGGATCTTAAACTTCCCTTAGCTCAATATTGCTCCCACTATCTTTCTTAGAGATAAACTCTTTTCCAGAAAGACACTCTTTCATGCTATGAACACCTTGTTCTCAGTAGGGTTGTAGAAGTAATATCTCTTTGTTTCCTTGGGGTAACCCACAAACAGGCACTTTTTGATTTTGAAGTCTACCTTGCCATTTGTCAATTTTTTGACATGGTCCTCACAACCCCAAATCCGTATGAAAGAGACATTGGGCTCCTTGCCCGTCCATAGTTCATATGGTCTTTTCAACTACCTTACTCGACGTACGGTTAAGTGTGAATGCAGCTGTCTCTATTGCATATCCCTAAAAGAATGTTGGGAGAGTGGTTTGACTCATCATCGAGCGGACCATGTCCAACAAGGTCCTATTCCTGCTTTCTGAGACTGTATTCCATTGGGGTGTTCTAGGAGGAGTGAGCTGTGAGATTATCCTACACTCTCTTAAGAATAAATCAAACTCTAGCCTCATATACTCGCCACCTCAGTTAGACTGAAGTGCCTTAATAGTCTTGCCTAGTTGGTTCTCCACCTTGTTGTACTCCTTGAACCTATCAAGTTTTTCAGACTTCTTCATCAGATAGACATAGCCATATCTACTAATGTCGTCTGTGAAAGTAACGAGGTAGCGAAAACCATTTCTAGCACTAGTGCTTATGGGCCCACACACATTTGAGTGTATCAGCTCCAACAAGCCCTTGGCCCCCTCAGCTTTCTTGTTGAAAGGCACCTTCATCATTTTGCCTCTTAAACAAGATTCACATGTGTCATAAGACTCCAAGTCAAATGACCTTAGCACTACATTTTTGTGAAGTCTAGGTATGTGCTTCTCATTTATGTGGCCCAAACAACAGTGCCAATAACATTTATACCTGAAGGATTGCCCTGGTTCTTCACTTGCTCTCCTATAAGCCTTGGACATGTCTTGTTCCAGTGTCCTTTCTGCTTACATTCGAAGCACACATCTTCAGGAGTGGCCTTGGGCTTGGGCCCTTACTTAGCCTTTTTAGCCTTGGCCTTCTTAGCCTTGGCTTTGGCTTTAGCTTTGCCTTTACCCTTCACAGCAGGGGTGTTCCCCTTGTTTACTAGCAGCACTGGTGGAGTCTTTTTGACAGACTGTTTAGCAAGGTTGAGCATTCCATATAGCTCAGCCACAGTCTTATCCATGCCCTACATATGATAGTTCATTATGAACTGATCATAAGACTTAGGGAGGGATTCCAAAATGATGTCTATCGCCAACTCCTATGGGATCGACATGCCGAGAAAGGCCAATGCGTCGATATAGCCCTTCATCTTGAGCATGTAGGTACTCACAGATGTTCCAGCTACCATCCTACAAGTGTTGAGTGCCTTAGTTGTCAAGAACCTTTCTTGATATGCCTAATCTTGGTACATTCTTTTGAGATCATCCATGATTGCATAGGCTTAACAGTCCATGAACTAATTTTATAGCTTAGGAACCATCGTGCCCAACATAAACAAGACACATCTCTATCATCCCTCTTATGTAGGTCATACTCCTCAATTTGAGCATGAGTAACCCCTCGACCTACAAGTGGTGTGGCTAGTAAGGCCCTATCTAGCACATATTCCTTGAACTCTTGTCTCAACACTATTATGAGCTGCCGAGCCCAGTGTAGGAAGTTAGGCACAGATATTTTCTCCTTTTTGAGGAGTGATCGTAGTGAAAATGAGTTACCAACCATTTAAATGATTCTTTTACCTAGAAATATTTACAGAGTGATTAATAAAGGGCTTTATTATTTTAACCATGTTAATTAACAATCCATTTTAATTAATTTACTGACGTTGTATGGTTACAAGACCAAGATCCACATTTCATTAAGAATTGGCCAAGCGGAGGCTTCTCAACCAACCCTTAACTATTTAGGTGGGAACTCCCTCCAATCCCAACCGAGGGTCTCTTGGTTTGATGGGCTTATTGGCACCTACCCATGGGTGCTTAGGGCTAAGAGCTTATCCTACTACCCATGTTGAGTCCAACCACCATTCGAGTGCTAAGCGTACCCAGTACATTAACCCTATACAGTAATTGAATAATACAATGTACCCGGCAGAGGCACTGCCCACATTGCACTATTCAAAACCCGACAAGGTTCGAATGTGGAAAGCACTTTTAATTGACTCAATATTTAATTGGATTGATTAATAACGGCTTAGCATGCATAATCACGGGCGATTGGAATGGCTAAACATACATTCATACATATGTATATATGATTGACATAAGCATAAAATATGTATATAAATAAAAGAGACACTATGGGCCCTATTTTAGAACCTAATGAATAACTAGTAAGCCTATACTAGAGATCCACTGGGTGGGCTTGCAAACTCCTCTTGGGCTTGGCACCAATGGGCTTGCTCTCCAATGGCTTAATGCAATTACAATTAAATTTACAAAATATAAATTAAATAAAATTACATCAAAATAAAATAAAACGACATGCAGGCCGTATTTCCCAAAATTAAACTTTACAAACCAACTTCATCTAAGGCCCAATAGTGCTCAAATCCATACAACGAAGCATAGAAGCAAATATATACACATAGCAAATATCAATTTATATACATGTATTAAAATACATGAACATTGCAATTCCAATTTTAATTATTTCCAGCCATTTGTGAAATCACCGATTCTGCCATCTATAACCCATGCTTGGTCACGGACCCGAATTAGTCGTCCAATCCTCAACCCATGCCAAGGGCCAATTGGACCAATTTCATTAACAAATTAATTTTAACCAAAAATTAAATTATATGCATGAATTAAATCACACAAGAAACCACATGAATCCAATCGCGAAAATAAAATCATGTGATTTTTAAAACCAATTTAAAAATACACATAGGGTCAAAAAAAAAAAAACCAGCAAAATCCAAATCAGACCCACACCCCAAGTGTCAGGGTCGCTGTCCGGAGACAGCAGTACTGCCGCGTGGCAAGCAGCAAAAGAAATGCCCAAATTGGAATTGCGATTTGGCCATCCTTATATATATACATATATTTTTTTTTAATTCAAACCAATAAATAAAAAAAACTTGGGGAAAAATAATTAAAACCCCAAAACATGAATTAGGGTTCCAAACAAAATTAAATTGAAAACCAATTCAATAAAATTAAATCAAACACCAAGAACCCTAACACCAATCATTCTATTAATCAGAACATGAACCTATGCTCTGATACCACTGTCAAGAATCGTCATAGGAAAAATTAAACGCGAGGCGGAATACCGATTAAAATTTTCCTCCATTCCAAAGCCCAAGATACATGTAGATTAATAGAATGAAATCAAGAATAGAGAAAAATAAATTTTCTCACATTAACTGTCTCCTCTAGAGACTGCTGCAAAAACTCAAACACGTTTCCTCCACAATCCGGTACACGAACGACTCTCGAATAGAACTCGTGCTAGCGAACGGATTGAACGAAAAAAAAAAAAAAAACTAGGAAAGGGGCTGTTGTAATTTTTATTAGGTTGGAAAAATTCCTTATGGGTTAGGGTTAGAGTGAAATTAGGTTAAGGCTTCCTTTTATATACTCCTTAGTATACTCCTCAGCCTACTAGGATTTTAATTAAACTATAGGTTGTTTAATTTGATTAAATTTATTTGACATGTACAATTAGAATTAAATAAAACCTTATTATAAAATTCCAATTGACACAATTAAATATAATTTTATCAAATTAATATATCCCAAAGTTAAATTAAAACCAACCTTAATAAATACACCTTTTGTATTCCTATTTCCACCAAGGAAATTTTATTTTATACAATTAATTACTTACTACAAGTAATTAATTAATCAAATAAAATTAATTTCTCCTTCAATATATATTGAATTAATTATGACATAACCTAATGTCAATAACTCAATAAATTTGGTTTCCATTCAAACTCCGATTTGTCAATGTTCAGTAGTTCTATATGTACGATCCTGTGGGTTCGTCTTTATGTTGGCAGTGGACCTAAAGCCCACAGACTGTAAATGGGTTCTAGCAAACCGTTACAGCCCACAATTAAGATGGAGACTCGCAGTCTAATGTGAAACATAACACAGTAGTGATCTCATATGTCCCTTGCCAACTGACATCTATATATAAGCAAGAGGCATGGCCTTGTCATCCCCTTATATGCTTATTTATCTCTTGACACCGAGTGGACTGAACCTAATGAATAAGTATCCCAACTTATTCAGGTATGGCCATACACTTGTCAGTCTCACTCATCAAGTGGTCAATGATGTCATCTCAGGGGACGCTAAGTGGCAATTCCATCAACTTCACTATCAACATCAACATGTTCACTGGCCCACCCAACATACCCATAATTGGCAACCTGTTACGGGCCCATTAGGCATATATCATAGTGTATGAGATCCCATGTTATGTTATAGCGAACATCGGGTCTAAGGATAATAGCATGACCTACCTGAGAAACACCTATGACGATCAAACCATGTCGTGTTCTCCTAGCAGATTGATCCAGTACCATGCAACCCAACATGTACCCATATCATTGACTAACATTCCATGTCCAATGGCCGGTGAAATGCCGCCATCCAGTCAAGGATATGCTAGTCTTTGGTTTTATTCATTCCCATGATTAGAATAGACTATGGATATCTTTATGATTATAACTTTAACTCTACTAAAAGGTCTCATAATCCAATGACCTACATTGGTTTACTTTAGTATGGTTATAATCATTAGATACTCTATTTATAAATAGCACAAGATATGAATAAATAGATTCATGCCTTTTATTTCAACAGAAAATGTATAATACAAAATATTCAAATATAAAGTACAATACAATACAAGAACCAATGCCATTTGGGCTAGGGCACACTAGCACAAAAATCCATGCTCACAGAAAGGTAGAGACCTATAAAGCAAGGTTAGTGGTGAAAGGGTTTCATTAACAGTAGGGGATTGATTATGAAGAAACATTCTCACCTGTAGCATGCTTAAGTCTGTTAGGATTTTATTGGCAATAGCAGCACATTATGATTATAAAGTTTGGCAAATGGATATCAAAACTACATTTTTCAATGTTTTCATTAAGGAAGATATCTATATGGAACAACCTAAAGGTTTTGAATCTATAGATAAATCTAAAGTGTGTAAGCTTAAGAGATCCATTTATGGTCTTAAGCAAGCTTCTAGAAGTTGAAATCGTCTTTTTGATGAAGTCATAAGGAGTTATGATTTTATCAAAAATGATGATGAGCCTTATGTATACAAGAAGATTAGTGGGAGTTCTATCACTTTCCTAATTTTATATGTTGATGATATTTGGTTGATTGGAAATGATGTTGGAATGTTAACAAATGTCAAGATTTGGTTATCCAAAACTTTTTCTATGAAAGATTTGGGAGAAGCTACCTATATTCTTGGAATTTGTGTCTATAAAGATAGAGCATGAAGATTGATAGGTCTTTCTCAAAAAATCTATTTAGAAAAAATATTGAAAAAGTTTAATATGTTAAATTCTAAAAGAGGATTGTTACCTATAAGACATGGCATTAATTTGTCTGCCAAAATGTGTCCATAAACACAGGTAGAAAGAGAATCAATGGCACAAATTCCATCTACTTCGGCTATTGCAAGTTTAACATATGTAATGTTATGTACTAGGCCAGAAATTGCCTATGCAATTAGTTTGACTAGCAAGTTTAAATCAAATCTAGGTTTCCAACATTAAACTGTAGTTAACGCTATCTTTAAGTGCTTGAGAAGAACTAAAGATTTGGTTTTAAAGAGGTAACCTTCAAATTGATGGATATATTGATTCCTCATTCCAATCGGATGTGGATGATTTAATACCGATTAAAATTTTCCTCGATCCCATAGTCTAGATTCATGTAGATTAATAGAATGAAACCAAGAACAGAAAGAATATTAAATTTTCTCACCTTAACTATCTCCTCTAGAGACTGCTTCAGAAACCCAAACGTGTTTCCTCCACAATCTGGTACACGAACAACCCTTGAACGGGACTCGTGCTAGCGAACTGATTGAACGCAAACCAAGACCAACCAACCAAAAGGGGTAGCTACAATTTTTCTAGGTTGGCCGAAATTCCTATGTGACTAGGTTAGGGAGAAATTAGGCTTAAGGCTTCCTTATATAATCCTTAGTATACTCCTTAGCCTAATACTCCTTAGCCTAATAGGATTTGAATTAAAACTATAGGTTATTTAATTTGATTAAATTTCGTAAAATTAGAATTAAATAAAACCTTATTATAAAATTCCAGTTGACACAATTAAATATAATTTTATCAAATTAATATAACCCAAAGTTAAATTAATATCAACCTTAATAAATACATACTTTGTATTTATATTTCCACCTAGGATATTTTATTTTATTTAATTAATTATTTACTCCATGTAATTGATTAATCAAATAAAATTAATTTCTCCCTTAATATAATTGAATTAATTATGACATTACCTAATGTCAATAACTCAATTAATTTGGTTTCCGTTCCAATTCCGATTTTTCAACGCTTAATCACTCTATGTGTATGATATTGTGGATCCATCTTTTTGTTGACAGTGGGCCCAAAGCCCACAGACTATAAGTGGGTTCTAGCAAACCGTTACAGCCCCTAATTAAGATAGAGACTTGGAGTCTAATGTGAAACATAACCCGGTAGTGATCTTGTATATCCCTTGCCAACTAACATCGATATATAAGCAAGAGGCATAGCCCTGTCATCCTCTTATATGCTTATTTATTTCTTGATTCCGAGTGGACTGAACCTAACGAATAAGTATCCCAACTTATTTGGGTATGGCCATACACTTCTCAGTCCCACTCATCAAGTTGCCAGAGATATCATCTCAGGGGACGCTGAGTGGCAATTCCATCAACTTCATTATCAACATCAACATGTTCACTGGCCCACCCAACATACCCATACTAGGCACCTCTTTATGGGCTCGTTAGGTGTATATCAAAGTGTATGAGATCCCATGTTATGTTACAACAAACATCAGGTCTAAGGATAATAGCAAGACCTACCTGAGAAATACCTATGACGATCGAACCATGTGGTGTTCCCATGGTGGATCGATCCAGTACCATGCAACCCAACATGTACCCATATCATTGACTGACATTCCATGTCCAATGGCCGGTGAGATACCACCATCCAGTCAAGGATGTGCTAGTCTTTGGTTCTATTAATTCCCATGATTCTAACAGACTAGGGATATCTTTATGACTATAACTTTAACTCTAATAAAATGTCTCATAATCTAATGACCCACATTGACTTACTTTAGTATGGTTATAACCATTGGATACTCTTATTTATAAATAGCATAAGATATTAATAAATAGATTTATGCCTTCATTTCAACACAAAATGTATAATACAAAATATCCAAATATAAAGTATAATACAATACAAGAACCAATGCCATTTGGACTAGGGCACACCAGCATTTCAAATCTATCATTGGATTAATTTTTACATGTGATGGCGCAGCGATAAGTTGGAAAAGTTCCAAACAAGTTGTTAGTGTCGATACTACTATAAAAGCCTAATATCTTGCTACATATGATGCTGTAAAGGAAGCCGTTTGGATATGCAACTTTATAACTGAACTTGGGGTAGTTCCTAACATTAAGTCTTCATTACCTCTCTACTGTGACAACAATGGTGCTATAGCACAAGCAAAGGAACTTAGGTCTCATTATAAATCCAAACAAATTGAAAGGCGTTTTCATATTATTCGAGAAATAGTTGGGAGAGGCGATGTCTTTGTGTAGAAAATAGCTTCAGTTGACAATTCGGTTGATCCACTTACAAAGCCAATGACTCAATTGTAGTTAGATAGGCATCTTGAGAAGATAGGCCTTAAATAATGTAATGTATGTTCTACTACCATACATTATATAAATTATAAATATTTTTTGGCTATTAATAAAATGTTTGCTTTTATATTTATCTCTTAATTAGTATAATATGTTAGTAAAAATATTTGTCCTATAGTTATTATTAAAGAAAATTTATTCTCAAGAGTTGAGAATGTGAAAGAGAGTTTTTCTTAGTAATAATATACTTTAAATGTTCGTGGTCAAAAGAATTAATAATTAGGCATTATTAATTCATAGACCATCACCTCTATTTATTTTCTTAGAGAAGTGGTGGATCTCATACCACTTGACATAAGATGTCAGGATAAATATGTGGGTGCTCAAATAGATGAGTTAACTGAACTATAACGTGAAATGATAATGACGTGGAGTTTCTTGACTTGTTAATCATTTGTCATTTTGATCATATTGGTATATATAGTATTTTGACTTGAGGTGACCCAATTGCTCTTACATAGGTAATTAAGGTTTATTATTGCTTTTTACCATTTTAGCCATATTTGGTAATTCAGCATGTCATGACCTTATTTTGTTATGTAGTGTGGCAAAAGGTCAGCCAAGATATTACTTCATTAACCTGCAAGAATACGGATAACATCTTATGACTTTTATTAATTATTCCTTGATAAATTAAATCCTGACCAGGTATGTGAGATTTATCAAAGAATTATTATTGAGCACAAAGTCATGGCATCTTGACAATTACGGTTTTGACAAACCATGAACCTAGTCAAGATCAGGATCTTGTATTGAATAGGACTTAAGTGTGCAATAATTATGATCATGTTCGTTTAATAGACCTTGTGTTTATTCATTTCTAATTAAGTGTCGGGGCATGTTATGTGAGGTGTTAATCCTAATTTTTAAGGATTAAAAGTAATATACGCTATAAGATATGAAATATTATTTTTTATAAAAGAGTTTTTTTATCCTTAATATCAATTAGATGTGAACCTAGAAAGTCACACACGTTAGGGACCAATGCTCTACATTATAAAAAATTCATTAATTAATTGAATTGTGAATTTAATTAAATAATAAACTATGGGATTAAATTGGTTACGAACAAAGACTCTAGCATGTCATGAAATTTAATTATATTGTTCTTGCTCAAGTTAAGTCAGCGCATGTAATTATTCCATAAATTAAGTGTTGACGATTGGAATTTAGAGATGCATTAAGCTTGCTCTCGTGTTAATTAATTACACGATATATTGTAATTAATTAAAATGTTAATTAATTATTGTTGGTTTTTGGTCCGCACATGATATTTGTTGGATTGGCAGGCACTGAACTGTAATATATAATAAATTACAGGGACAAAATATGTAATTTGGTCGAAATGGATAAACATGGGGGAAGTTATGGGAGTTATGGGTGGTTACTCCCTAACTCTATAAATACCCCATTCCATATCAGTTTTTGGAACCTTTTTTGCATACATAATATCCACAACCAGAATATCGAATTCATGTCGATAATTTCCTGAACAAACGTTTTCCATCTTTGTTCTTCGGCAGAACTCACGTAGATAGCCCGTACCCTTTGTGATACAGCATACATGGAAAAGGCAACCACGACGATCTAACCTGTGGCACTCAAAAGTTCCGTAAACGAGATTTCCGCAAGATATACTGGCTAGTCCTTGTTTTGTTTACGGATTAGTTAAATTAAGTTTTCATTGGGATCAGAGCCTAAGGTTTATAGTTTGATGTGTTTGAATCTATAATTCCTGGTTGATCTACGATGAGAATGAGTTTTGTCAGATTTTGTTTTCGATTCATATGTTATTTTTGGTCGAAATCATACCGTAAATACATTTAACATTGTAATACGTAAATTTTATTTTGTAATTTTGTAATTCTGGGTACACCACTGGAATCAATACAAAAAATCAAGTCGGGCTGTAAAATTTCATGTTCATTGGAGCACCGAAAGGCCGGCGGTGGACCTCACTTCCAGCCGGTGAGACTGGGATTCCGATGAACAATTATTTATAAGTTATATAACATTGAGACATGTAGCATTCTCTGATTGGTTGGGCAAAACCGACTGACATGTAGCAAGAGGTTATTGGACGGTTACAAAATGGTTAAATTTTGATCGGCCACTTACTGAACGCCACGTGTAAGAGTCAACTGTTTTAGTAACAGTCAAACCAATCAGAGGATGACACGTGGCACCTTATAACCACCTATGGAACTATTTTGTCTGACGTGTCAATTACGTGGTCCAAAGATGTTTCAACACGTGTCGATGACTGTGTTTTGACTGCCACATCATCATCGCCATGTCATCAATGCCACGTCAACACATGCATAGGATTGGACCAATTAAATTTTGACACGTGGCATTTCTGACACCACAACACCACTCATAATGTGCCATGTGTCGCTAAAGTCTTTTCTCTCTCTAACACACACCAGGCGTGTGTTGAGAGTGGTGGCGCGTGGCCAAACCTCTAAGCGGCGCGTGTTGGCGCGTGAGAGGTGCTCCTACAACCAAATTTTTCTAGTTTTCCACCAGTTTAAAATTTACATTTTTGTGAATTTTTGGTATATTTTGGAGAATTTTTGTAATTCATTCAATAATTTTAATTATTGAATTAAGCCAAAATAAATAGTATTTATTGTGTATAAATATCTAAAATGTGTTTTAAAAATTCCAGAAAATTCTAGTATGATTTATTGTGTATGAATATTGATTTTGTGCATCAAGAAATGTTTCAGTATATGTATTGTATTTTATTATACTGATTATTCTTGATTAGTAACTAGCTTTTGTCATTCCTATATGTGTTATAGGAACGGCGTTCTTTGTGCAACGTCCGAGACAAATCCAATCTCAAAAGGAGGCGAGGATGATACAAAAACTAGAGCTACAGCTGTTCTCTAAGCGATATCCTCTGATAGAGGAAAGGGATATCGTAGGAGTTATGGAACGGTTCAATATGTTGAACCAAGAGATTAAAAAGCTCATTTGGAGAGGTGGTTTCTCAGCTGCCACATATCAATTACAAATGTTGGTTTTCGTGAAAAGAGCTTTTCACGAAAGATGTTTTGATAAATTTTAGTATGGTAGGAATATGGAATATGATAGAATCGTAGATTCTATTGATAATTTGGATGCGGAGGAGGAGTATATGAATCAGTGCAAGAAGTTTGTACTAAACATATCCTCATACAGAGCTAAGGTAGCCTGATTTCCTAGGTCTATGTTACTTAGGAATAATAAGGAGATCAGACGTCCCTACCTCGATACTATGATAGAGGGTGCCGAGGGTATGCCTTTGGACCTGTTGGACCTTTATGTCAGGTTCACAGAGCTTATCCCTGTCACCTCAAAGAGGATTAAGGTGGTGGATTTGATTTTCAAATCCGTAGAGGAGGTTGACTTTAGTGATGAGGAGGACCCACTGACTCTAGAACATTACCACTCAGTGCGGTCTTGGACTGAGTCGGTTGGTTCTTGTGATGGTCCAGACTTGATTTATTAGATTAGTTCTATATTGGTTTGAGTTGTTCTTATGCATTGTGTTTTTAGAACATTTCTTTTAGTGGTTGTACGTATCTCTTTACTTATTCACTGTTGAACTAAGTTATTTAATAAATGTAAGTTTATTTGTTAAACATTGTGTATGTTTTTTGTTAAACATAATGTTTGTTTTAAGTTTTAAACATTACTATTTTAGTTCGTTTGTTTTAGAGTTTTAGTTTATTTATTCTGAGATTGTAACTATGTGTTATAATGACTCATTAGTTTCATATTGTATAAATATGAATGTGA
Source organism: Euphorbia tirucalli (assembly GCA_039660915.1). NCBI lineage: Eukaryota > Viridiplantae > Streptophyta > Magnoliopsida > Malpighiales > Euphorbiaceae > Euphorbia > Euphorbia tirucalli. The sequence continues at coordinate 36,433,277 of CM077633.1, forward strand.
AATAAATTAGAATGAACTCTAAAAGTAAAACTAAAATAGAATATTTATTATTGGAAATTTAAACCTAACATAGTGTTTGTATTAGCCCGTATAAAATGGTGACTATGTGCATTGCGTATAGTGTTCGATTTTATGTGAACCAAACTCTATTCTTAGCTTTAAATGATCTTATAATAAATATGGTGTATCTCTTAACTTATTTAAGTTATTTTGTCTTTAATAGTTTCTATGGTTGCTACAAAGTCAGCTATTGCTGAGCTTAATAAGGATCTCCACTTGAACGGAGATAATTATAAGGTCTGGGCTATGAAAGTCCAGTACATAATTAAGGAGCAAGAGGCTCTACAAACTCTGGAAAGGATTATGGATCCTCCTCGAAAGGGAACTTCCGCTCAAGCAAGGAGAGATCTCGAAGCTTACGAGGCCTAGAAAAAGAAAAATTCCTCCCCCCGGATCATCATGCTAAGTGCCATGGATGATGATATAGCGAAAAGGTTTCGCGTATATCCCACAGTAAAAGAATTATGGGATGCCCTAAAAGAAAATTTTGGAGGTGTCTCCATGACGAAACTTCATTCTCTGAGTATCAAATTTGATACTTACAAGAAGCCGGTTGACCATAATATGAAAAGACATTTACGTAAGATGTCCAACATGATAACTGAACTTAATGATGCGGGTCATAAGTTGACCGAGGAGCAGAAGGTTTAGGCTTTGATACATTCCCTGCCGAATGGGTGGGAGCATATGAAATTGCATCTTACTCATTCGATGGACATCAAAACCTTTGACGATGCTGTTCATCATCTTGAATTGGAAGAGGACCGTTTGGCCTCTCTGAATGTGAAATCAAAAGTTCACATGGCCAGTTCAAGTTCAGGTTTGAAGTCCAAGAAGAAATAGAAGTTCTTCAAGAAAAAGGCTAAGGGAATGACGGGCAAAGTTCCTGTTCAAAAGAAGGGTAAGAAGAAAGTTAACATTTCTAAAGTGAAGTGTTAAATTGCAGACAAAAGGGGCACTTTGCAAGAGATTGCAAAACCTCTCAGGTAAATGTTACCGACTTGTATAATAGTTATACATATGTTTCAAGTTCTGTTTTCCTAACTGAATCTCATCCTTTGTGGATTGTAGACTCGGGAGCAACCGACCATGTAACAAAGGAATGTGGTTCCTTTGTAGAGTTCCATAGTGTACCGAGGGGCACAAAATGGATATTGTTGGGATTTGCCACCGGAAATCACCCGATAAAAGCGGAAAAACGCGGTGATTTCCTCAAATCCAGTCCCAGGAGCAATTGAGAGGAAATTGAAAAACTTAAAATTAAATAGAAAGGGATTAATTTTCCTACCAGAAAATCTCTTTCTAGAGATGGATGAAGATTGCAGAATTCAATGTAGAATCCCTCCACTCTCCCGTACACGAACGCCTAACGAATGCAACCCGTGCTAGCGTCGGAAAAACGAAACAATGGAGAGAAAAATAAACTAGAGAATTTCGGCTAGAGGCTTAACACATGTGTTGGCCGAAATTTCTAACCCTAGGTATTTATACCTAGGGTTGGCCGAATTCCCTTCGGGGAATTCAGGCCAATCATGGCTCCTGTCTATTCTATGCGGGCTTCCATGTTTTAATTTAGGCCCAGTCTAATTTTAATTGTTCTGGTTTAAATTAATTTCAAGCCCAATTTTAATATACCCATGTATTTAATATATTACTCCAAGTAATATATTATTTACATCTAAATTAAAATTAGTTTGACAATTAATTTAATCCATCAAATTAAAATTAAATCTACACAAAATAAAATCATATGTAAACCCATACATATGAATAATTCCACCTAGGAAATAATTTCATAATTAATCCAATTAATTATGAAGAGCCAATTGAATATATTAATTTCATTATTATGACCAATCCAATTGATCTTTATATTATAATTAATATATATACACTTCTCCCTCCATTGTGTATACTCCAAGTATACAAGTGATGCCTTAAGTCTGCATTCAGTCGTTCTATGTGTACGATCCCGTGGGCCCATCTTTATGTTGGTAGTGGGCCTATGGCCCACAGACTACAGTTGGGCTCCAGCAAGCCACTGCAGACCCCAATTAAGATGGAGATGGCAGTCTAACTGATATCATAATCCTGTAGTTTCAACTTGTACATCCCATGTCATTGATATCGGCGTCCAACACAGAGGCATGGATTGATCACCCTCTTTTGTGTCCGGACATTAACTTGATCCCGAATGTACTGACGCACACAAACAAGTTCCAACTTGTTTGGGTGTGGCCACACTCTTATCAGTCACATTCATTAAACAGCCGGTGATATCTTCTCAGTGGGTTACTGAGTGACAAATCCCTTCTGCATATCCATAGTATTACCATGTTCAGTGACATACCCGAAAGCACCCATACTTGGCACCCTATTACAGGCCCTTTAGGCGTACCCCTAAGTATGCGACTTCACATGTAATACCATCATATGGTCAGGTCAAAGGATCCATACAAGTACTACGCGAGAATCCATTGTGATACCATACCATGTAGATTACTCGTTTAGTGGATCTATCTAGTACCATGCCTCCAGGCATGTACCCATTAACTCGGTTGACATTCCATGTCCAATGACCGGTAAGACACTGCCACACAACCAGGTTAATGATAGTCTGTTGTTCCATTCATTCCCATGACTGGAACAGACTACGGATTTATTTATGGTCATATCGTTTACCCTATCCATGGTCTTACTGCTAAGTGCATGACACTTGTCGTCATGGATATAGATATGTCCATTAGATATTTCATTTAATATATTGCACAAGATAGATATAATAAATGAATTGATGCCTTTATTAATAACACAAATGAGTACAACACATAAATCCAATAAATGTATAGTACAAATACAAGGACCAATGCCTCGGGACTAGGGCATTTCCAACAATCTCCCACTTGCACTAGTTCCAACTAGGCATGGGCCTAATCCCTATAGATCTAGTATGACCCTCGTGCTTGGGCTGGGCCAGCGCCTTGGTCAATGGATCTGCGACATTATCCTCGGTGTCCACTCTGTGCAATGCAATGTCACCTCTCTCCGCGATTTCTCGTATGAGGTGAAACTTTCTGAGCACGTGCTTTGTGTTCTTATGTGACCGGGGCTCCTTAGCTTGTGCGACGGCCCCATTGTTGTCACAGAAGATATCGACTGGGTCCTAGATAGTTGGCACTACTCCCAACTCAGTGATAAACTTCTTCATCCACACAGCTTCCTTAGCTGCATCACACGCAGTGATGTACTCAGCTTCTGTCGTAGAGTCCGCTATGGTTGGTTGCTTTGAGCTCCTCCAGCTTACAGCACCACCATTCAGTAAGAATACATACCCTGACTACGATTGGTACTCATCCTGGTCTGTTTGGAAGCTCGCATTAGTATACCCAGTAACTGATAGCACTTCCTGACCACCATACACCAAGAAGCTATCCTTAGTCCGGTTAAGGTACTTGAGGATCGCCTTGACAGCTTTCCAGTGATCCTCCCCGGGATCCTGCTGGTATCGGCTCATCATACTCAGTGCAAAGTGATGGGTCCTAGGCATAGTAGTAAAACTAAACCTAGAAACGCACAACTAAGGCAGTGTACCTATCGTTGACAAGTAATAATTCTGGTTGGTCCAGGTATCGATCCCACAGAGAAAA